>OX638397.1:0-2866318 GCA_951813805.1 Limnephilus auricula | reverse complement strand
TTGTGGAATTTATAATGTAAACCGATTCGAATAGAAAATAGTGATTTAGCATTAATTTTCGCCTTAAGAATGGAATAAAATATTTTTATTTAAAAAAAAAATTATGTTAGGCGGTTGATAAGAAAGTAAGATAGTAGCTGAGAATGTTTATTTTTTTGTCGACGACATGCAAACTTTTGCTCAGAACGTAGTATTTTTTCTTCAAACAAAATCAGAAACACGCAAATGAAAAATTTCGTAAAAGTAAAAGTGTGGTACAACACACGCAACTGTTAAAATAATTCAGAATAATTTCACGAAAGTTATAAAATTTATTGGAATTGATTTGTTTATTTAGCAAATAGAAATACCTACACGTCACTGACAAACTTTGATAACAGACACAAAAATTACGGGTTCGGAACCCGCCGAAATTAAAAAATATAATTAGGTACCCACGCATAAACGCGTGCTTCTTACTGACCACGGTTTTGTAAAGAGAAATGGCTTTATAAACCCGTGTATGATTGGAGGACGCATGCCTCGTATTGAACACGGGTTTGTAAAGAGAAATGGCGTTATAAACCCGTGTATGGTTGGAGGACGCATGCCTCGTATTGAACACGGGTTTGTAAAAAGAAATGGCGTTATAAACCCGTGTATGATTGGAGGACGCGTGCCTCGTATTGAACACGGGTTTGTAAAGAGAATTGGTGTTATAAACCCGTGTATGATTGGAGGACGCATGCCTCGTATTGAACACGAGTTTGTAAAGAGAAATGGCGTTATAAACCCGTGAATGATTGGAGGACGCGAGCCTCGTATTGAACACGGGTTTGTAAAATGAAATGGCGTTATAAACCCGTGTATGATTGGAGGACGCGTGCCTCATATTAAACACGGGTTTGGAGAAGAAATGGCGTTACAAACCCTTGTTGAGTTCGAGGCAGTACTGCCTCGTATTAAACACGGGTTTGGAGAAGAAATGGCGTTACAAACCCTTGTTGAGTTCGAGGCAGTACTGCCTCTTATTGAACACGGAAAAGGAAATACGCTACCCGGCCGTATGTCCACATCACATACGGAATTATTGTTAGTAACAATATTTGTATAGCGGATTTCCACTCAAGACGCCTGCATATATAAGTATATATATACCGGTTTGTTTATACCTACGGCCGTATATTTGCTCTGCTTACCCCTTTGCAAACACTAAGTTATATTATGTTTCAGTAGATATAGCGTATTCCATCCCTACCACTGCGGCGCAAGTCGATGGATCAAGAGAGTCAGGCTGGAGAAATAAAAAGGTCTCCCCCAACCGGCCATTAGGTGGGCAAAGGCATACCCCGCCAAGACCTAGACAAACCACACCCATAAACCCGGTCACACCAAACGCAACAAATCACTTGGAGTGACCTGTACGCCCCCTACCATACATGGGTCACTAGATGTTGGTTCAACAATTGGTTCCCGAGGCGGTCTCCAAAATTTTAAATCGATATTGCGTGTTTCCCTAAACCGACTGCATACGTAAGTAGGTGCGACGTATTTTGTTTTCCGGGCGTAATGCCTCACCGCATGCCCCTTTGGGGACTCGAAATCGTGGTTAGTAGCAATATTTTTTATTTTTATTATTTAATCTATACAAATATTATAATTACATGTTATTTTTTCAATGCCTGTCTCACTAGTGTAAACCTGTGTCGAGACAGACGTATAGCGGATTTTCACTCAAGACGCCTGCAGATAATAAGTATGTTGACTTTGATTGTACGGCCGTATATCCTCTTTGCATACTTACTTGAAGAAATTATATTTTAGGGGATCAACTCTCCGAGGGATAAATTTTCGGGGTACAACTATCGAGTCACCGGGAAACGGGAGTTTTTTGTTTAGCGGATAAATAAATAAAGATACTAATAAATATAAACAAAAAATAAAATTAATAAATCATAACAATACCAATAAATTACATATATACGTACAGCATTGAAATGTAAATAGTTCACTTAAAAATCCACGAATACCGGGAAAATAATAATACCTAACGTACAACAGAATTATTCATTTATATTATACTACTAGCTGACCCGGCAAACTTCGTACCGCCTCAGAATCAATAAATGTTATTTTTTAAATTTATTTTTTTTAAATTTATTAGCTGAAATAAAGTAAGTTTTTATTAAGTTAAAATAAATAGGTACCTACTCTAAGTTCAAAAAATGAAATTGAGCTGTTGACTAAGCACGAAATGTTCGGCACACTACACCATTGACAGTTCGAATTCATTCAAATTATGTCGACTAAGGCACATTATTTGAAAAGCCGTTCCATACAAAATATATGAAAAAATTAATTTTCTTCATAATTATTTTTCCCGTGATTTTTTCCGATGTTTTAATAGTTATTCTGTTAATCGGGACGGAGACAAATCCAACAAATGAAAGATCATAAAAATCGGTTCAGACGTTCTTGAGTTATAAATGGTGTAACTAACCCGACTTTTATATATTAAGATTACAAAATACTCTGTTCGCCAGCGCACGTGCAGGTACTCACGGCTATGCGCCACACATTCTGCACTGCACGACCTGCGTCGCAGCTCTCCATGGAGTGCAGACATTTTCTGCGCTGCACGTGTCTATCTCTCAGCATGCGTTGTTTCATACAAGTCCATACATTACAAAATCTGCACCTGCAAAATTAGCACGTGTGACACATGCTGAATTCCAGCTTACGTCGACCCTAAGGGTAACAACGTATGCTGAGAGGCGGACATCGCTTCATACAAGTCCATACATTACAAAACAAATGCTGCACGTGCGACACATGCTGAATCGCAGCATACGCCGATAATATACGTGGTTAAAACTATGTAATCCATTAATTTTGAATTAGTGTCACAAAATAAGTTTGCTGTGTTTGAAGAAGAAATTCTAATCTTTAATTACAACAGCTGTTTCAACTTTCGAAGGCATTTTCAACCCGTGTTAATAAGCCACGAAACCAAAAACAAACTATCTATTAATATCAATTCTAATACCAATAATGAAAAGATTTAAGAGGCAAGACTTTGCACCCAAAGCGGAAAATTTAGGTATTTCATTGTCTGTCATTCTGTCATACTCACAATAAGCTGACACACTTACGACACATGCGAATGCGAGACGTGCGAATAGGACAACTGCAGTAATCTCTCACATTTACCTACTGAAATTGCTCGAAAAAGGTTTCGGGAGAAAACATATTTCTACACCCAAACTTTCACGAAATTATATTTGAAAAAGAAAAATTTATTCTCGAAAGAATGTTTTTATAATTTATATGTCAGTATGTTTTTATAATTTTATAATTCTTTAGCGAATTTAGTAAACAGCACTTTTTCCTTACATAATATATTCCGATAATTTATACATGTTTGACAGTAAATGTTTACGTTAATACATACCGAAATAGCTTACTATATTTTGGGCAATTTTCGAAGTAGAAAAGTGTTTTTTTTTTCGGGCGTCCTTTTTGTATGGGTCGAAAAGCGAAGTCTATCGGCTTAAGTACATTTTTTTAGCAACGCCCCCGATAAATTTAAGAATATATTCCAAAACTTCAATATACCTACCTACAATATATTTCCATTAAGACATGGTATTGGGGAATTTCTAGCGAACTATAACATATTTCCCTTGCAGTTTAAGTTTTAAAGCTCTTAAATAAACATATGTAATAAAAATTAAACACTTATTTTGTGTTAAACCACAAGTTTTTATTAATTTATTTTACTGACCGGTTTCGCTGTGCTCAAGCATCATCAGGGTACAAATTAATACTAAACAAGAAATAGATAATGCTTGCATATAAATACAGAGGGAGACAACACGATAAAAATATAACAAAGAGTGTGTTATGGTAAACCTACGGGACTGATTTTAAATGGTTGGGGCGCCATCCTGCATATTTCACGAAACAAAAAAGAAACAAAAAACTTACCTCAGGTTGTGTAAAAATTATTATAAACAATAATTTATTATCAGCCTGAAACACTCATCCACATTGAAACAATCTTCCGAGAAAAGATACATGCCGCCGACGGGACTTTTTTGGAAGATTGTTTCAATGAGGATGAGTGTTTCAGGCTGATAATTATTGCTTATAATATGTATATATTTTATTTTTTTTAAAGAAAGACAAACATTTCCGGGTTACGAATAACTTGACCATATTTGAAAATCTCCTACTACCACCACATTAAGCGGAAGATGTTGCTTGTGTTGTGATGGAGGACTTAACCAGCCGAGGAATCGAACACGGGACGCCCGGGTGGTACCCAAACGCGATGCCCACTCAACCACTGACCGGTCGAATATTGTTACCCCTTGTGCTATGCATAAATTATTGTATTAAACATTAGTTTATCAATTAAAAATAATCAGGTTGTGTAACCAATATACAGGCAATTTGGGATTGAAGGTGTTACAAATGCATGATTCAATTCAAAAGCAAAGTTTTCAATCAGCAATAAAAAAGGTTATATTGTCAGCAAAAACATGTTACACAAAGGACACCCTACATCCTGATCTGTAACGCATTACAAAGTGGGCTTTTCTTGTCACTTGTAGCAAACAGGATCGGTTCAACGATCCATCGAGATTACAATTGATTCTTGAAGAAAGTGTCAATATCCATAATTCAAGCGATCACACACTTGACAAGCCATGTTTCTGCAACTCTCCACCAAGTATGGTGCATTCACACCAGGCAGCAAAACAGCTTCCATCCAACTCGGATTTCAGGTGGGATTGAAAGGAATTCAAAATACGACCGTTGTGTTAAGTTTGTGAGATTGTTACCACAATCTGGGAGAAAATTGCCTCGCTGGGCATTCCGATGACTCCAGATTAATATTCTTTCCTCGTTTACACAAATCACATCTCTAAGTGATCCGTCGACAACACACAGCCCAGAGCTCCAATTGTTCTGTGTCTTGTCAAAGAATGAGGTTCTTCCTTCCTGTTCACTGACATCTCCATAGACCAATTTGGGAGGCGGGAATGGGTACCGCCGCCCCGGGAACCATTTATTGGATAACCAACACCTCTGCCATAGGTCACCCCAAGTGGTTCGCTACGTTTGGTGACTTAGCAGGGGTGCCCGGGTTCATGGGGTAAGGTTTATCTAGGTATTGGCGGCGGATGATCTAGACACACTGAACCCCAGATTCCTACTCAACCCTCATACCTTTTTCCTTCCCAGAACTTCCTCTCCTTCCTTTCCTTAAAAATACCCTCCACACAGCATCCCCAAAGATGACATATTTATTTATTTATTTATTTTTTCATGTTCTCTATAAAACAGTTATACACCAATATATCATGGAGAAGATTATAAATTACAAAGTACACAACGGCAGTTTTACTACTTAGTGACATTTGCTAAAAGATAGTTGCTGAACTGTCTGTAAGTGACATTGAAAATGTCGATGGGCAATGCAGAATCGTTAAGCAGTTGAGTCGCTCTGTTTATTGGCGCGTTCTGATAGGCAGAAGTCCTCACTTTCGGAGCATAAAAAAGTGCATGGGATTTACCACGAGTATACTTGTTAGGGACGTAAAAATTAACCTCTTTTAATATAGGCGGATTGAGTATGATACCAGAGATTAGCTTAAAAAAGTGTTTACCTAAAAATATTTTTCTGCGGGCTTCTAAGGTGTTGAAATCGAGCATCCCTGTTAAGAACAAGGATGGATAAAGGAATGGATAGTACGTATATTCCCTCATATATAGGTAACGCAAAAATCTTTTTTGTACTTTTTATATTTCTAGGATATGGTTTTGTTCAGAAGGGGCCCAAATAATGGAACTATATTCCAGGATGCTACGAACAAGTGCTTCATACGTTCGACGTATTGCAATTCCATTAGTAAATGATCTCGCATTACGAAGAACAAATCCAAGCATTTTGTTGGCGCGGGAGACAATGTCAAATATGTGGGATTTGAAAGAGAGATTTGCTTCAAAAATCACGCCAAGGTCTCTAATCTCATTTTTCCCTGTTAATATATTTTTATTAATCTGGTAGGGGAATAGAAATGTATTTTTGGATCTTGTAAATGTAACGACATTGCACTTCTGGATGCTGAAGGGTAATTTGTTCAGTTCCGACCATTTGACAAGCGAATCAAGATCATTCTGTAGAATAATGGAATCTATGTAACTTTTAATAGCTCTGAAAAGTTTGATATCATCAGCGAAGAGGAGATATTTTGAACGGTTAATGGTCTTGCCTATATCATTAATGAATAAAAGAAAGAGGAGGGGTCCTAAATTTGATCCCTGGGGGATCCCGGAGTTGGTTTTGTATTCGTGAGAAAATTGGTGTCCGTAACTGACATACTGACGACGATTGAGTAAGTAGCTAGCTACGAAAGCGAGAAAATTCTGAGAGAATCCGATGTCACTCAATTTTTTTAATAAAATATCATGGTCGACTTTGTCAAATGCTTTCTCGAAGTCTGTATAAATCACATCGACATGTACAAAATTTTCAAAAGATTTATTGATATATGTAGTAAGATTCATTAGGTTTGTTGAGGGTGATAGAGTAGGGCGAAATCCGTGCTGATTCTCGTTGAGTGAATGTTTTGTTTGATTATATATTTGTGAATAAATTATGGTTTCCAAGAGTTTTGCGGATGCTGATAAGACAGCTACAGGTCTATAATTATCGATTGCCGACTTTTTGCCTTTTTTGTGTATAGGCGTGACTTTCGTTACTTTCCATTTTTCAGGAAAGATATTATTACGAATTGAAAGGTTAAAAATGTGCTTTAGAGGTTGAATAAAATAATTTGAATATTTTTTTAGTGTGATGGGTGGTATAAAATCTGGGCCGACAGAGTATTTAGGTTTTAGCTTGTGAAAAGCGGCAACAATATCGACATCGCTAATTTCGTGAATTTGTATAGGTAAAGCATTGTGTGACGAAGAAGCTATAGAGGAAATATCAAGTTTGGGAATACTGTCGCTAAATACTGATTGAAAATATTTTGCGAAGCCTGCTGCTATTTCAGAATATCCGTTATATTGATGTTCGTTAAAATTCATGTGATTTAGTTTGTCACAGCCGCGACGTTTATCTTTCATGTAAGTCCAAAATCGAGTGGGGTCAGTTATAATACTATTCTCTGCCTCTCGTGTAAAGTCAGTGTAGGCCTGACCAATTAACTGCTTGATTAATTTTCGTGTTTTTTTGAAGTTCGTTAAGGCATGTTCAGATTTTGTTTTTTTCCAAAGATAGTGCATTTTATTTTTCTCTCGTATGAGGTGAATGATCTCTCCAGTAAACCATTTTGGATATTGTTTATCATCTCTGAGCAAATGTGTGGATCTTTTCTTTAAACAAAGGTCGAAAATGTTATTAAGCTGCTTATAAAACATTTCGACAGCCAGGTTTACATCGAGGCAGTCATAATGATTCCAGTCGTGTTGTTCTAAGGCATTTCTAAGTGTATGATCTGAGCTTTCGTCGAAAATCCAACCCATGTTTATGTCCGGAGGTAATATGTCATGTATTTTATGTGATTTTGTTATGTAATCGAGTGTGAATGAGAGTGAAGGGTGATTGATGTCTTCTTTGACTAGTGGAGAATCATGGCGATGGATAACAGCATTTTCAGGATTTATATTACTTAATACTAAGTCTAACATGCGGGTATTAATGTTATAAACAGTGTTTAGTTGTGTCAGATCATAAAAAGAACAAAAATATTCAAAGATATCACTTGGGTTTTTCCCTGACGAGAAGTTAAAATCACCGAAGATAATAATATTTTTTGATAATAGTTTTGCACTTTCACAATATATAAAAAAATATGATAAAAATATGTCCTGAGGGAAATTATTTTCCTCAGGGCCTCCTGTGTGGACCTAATGTAAAAAACAAAAAAAAACACACTGGTGATACCCGTGCGTAAAACCACAAAGATTTACTGCTTGTGAATGTAGGTACCCCTACATCGTTACATAATTTATATGTTACTAGTGAGGATACATTTACATCAATACAAAGGAAATGGGAAAAAAATAAGAATGGGTTGTAATAATATATCAAAAGAGACAAAGGGAAATGCGGTTTTATACAAAATAAGTGTTTTATTTTTATTTAATGTGTCAACCACAAGGTGATTGCTTTCTACAATAATAAAAAAACATATGTTATTTTTGAAGATCATATCTACACAATTTCAAAAAAAAATTAAAAGCCTTTTATTCAGTTCATTGGTCAGTCAACGCTGTCTGGCTTTAAGTTAAAATATTAGGTTTACTATTAGATTTCGTCTTTGAAAATAACGCCAAGCTTATAATAATAAAGTGGGCACCCGGCACATTCGAAATCCTGGTGGCCCTAGAAACCAATCCTCGAAGTTATCATATGTCTTTGGCTTTCTCTGCTCGTCATATAACATTTTACACAGATCACAAAATGGATTCACTGCGCTCCCGAACTGTAACCAATAAAACTTTTTCCACCAAAAGTATTTAATATACTCTGTCGGATTGCTCATTAAGAACTTCAATCGCTCTGCCAATTCAAAGGGGGTCATCTGCGAGGCGTCTATGTATGAATATGGTGGAGCGACGGTCTTCATATCGGCGCCGTTGAATACTATGGGAATCACGTTGTTTTCCAGTGCTTTGTACAACTTTTCAGTTACATAGTCAATGCAGTTGGAATTCTCAAAGGAAATGTAAAAGAAATAGTCTTTCTTTAAGATTTCGTTACATTCAGTTTCGTTATTGTGTGCGCATGTTAAGTTTCCACACTTCCCGTAGATGTCGACATTGATGTAGTCTCGAATCTTATTAACTAGATCCAGTCTCTTGTTTGGTGAAACGCACCGCGAGACAAACCAGGCGACAGGTTTTGTCTTGCTTTTGTATATTTCTTCCATTTCTTTCCTAATAAGTGGGTCAAATGTAGGCTCCTTCCACATCGGTCGCCAAGCCGGTGACACGACGTTCCCTTCCATATCGAAGATGTTGAAGTATGGGAAGTGCACGTCAGAATCCAAGCGGTAGGTAATAGTGGTGTTGAACTTCCCATTGTGTTTGTTAGTAGGAGGGAAGATGTGCGGACTCTCCAACGAGTAATACACGTAGAGCTGATGAGGAGATCGTAACGCTGGGTAATCCCCGTCAGACTTCGGATAAAACTGAGCCCCATGGAAAACTATAGCGTCAAAATCATCCAAAGAAGTCAAACTTCTGTTATCTGTCACTAAGCACTCAGTGTATTCGCACTTGTGCAGGAAAAACGGATCTCTTCCGAAACCGAAACGATAGTCCTTCCACCTAAAAAAAGAATTCCACAACAAAATTCTTTTCAATTTGACTCCTTCACTCACTACTTTCTCGGTCACCACAAAATCACGATCAGTTGATGGATTGGAACCCGCGTACCAAAACCATAACGAACAAAAAGAAAAACAAATTAGGCATGTGAAAACTCTCGTTAAATAATGCATTGTTTAAAAATGCACTCGCTTTACTGACACCGAAGTAATTTAATCGTTAATATTGCAATTTATCCGCATAGATAAAAGCTAACATAACTATCACCTCTAAACACAATTGTCTAATTTATATTACTTAAATATGATAATATGTTTTGTCGCGTTGATTCACGCTTTATAAATACAGAAGATGGAGCATTCAACAGAGCCGAACTAAATTGTAAATTTCTAAAAACTGGTTGGCAAACAAGCTTCTCTCACAGCGCAACTCAATTTTATTTAAGATTTCAATAATTATTCCCATATATATACAATATATATATATAAACAGGGCGTCCGAGGGTAAAGAGCATTACCTTCGGGAGGTGATTCTACGTGACGGCAGGAGTAAAAAGATAAATATCTTTTTCCGAAATTACAACTTTTTTTCCCATACAAAAAGACGTACCTACTAAAAATCCTTAGTGTGAGGTACACTTAAATTCAACGAGGCAACGTTGCACATTTCTGATTGGAACGTATCCATGGAAACCCGCGTAAACAATAATAGGCCGAGATTTTGACAATCACAAATCGCTACCAAATCTTTTGTTTAAAATAAAATTCAAAAAGTTAACGGCATCAAATAACTAAATGAAGTTACACTTATAATAATAAAATTTTTAAAACCTTTTAACCAATGTCATTGCTTTTGAATAATTTAAGACATTTTCAAAATGACCACTTCTGCTTGTAGGCAAGCACGAAAACGAATATTATTAGTACACGAAGGGCGTTAATCAAGAAATGCAGGTAGTGTCATCACATGTGATCTTATTTGGTTGATGCCTTACGGAGCGTGGGTTTAACAAAATCGCACAAAAGAAACACAATTGTATCAGTAAGGTTAGTTTACAACGAAATAGACAAGAACCATGACGACGTATTAAAACGTCATTGACAATAATAAACTGAAGACGCACTGAACAAACATTTTATTTTAAGTACTCGTAAGTATAATGCACTTTACCCCCGGACACCCTATATATTATATAGACTTACCATAGTCTCACAAACTCAAGACAGAATTTGGCAAGTAAGAAACACTCTTGTGTTTGAAACCTCTTCATCTTAAAATTTAATTCATTCAAACATTCATGTAAGGCAGGAAAACAATCAAAACGATTAGATTTATTTATGTTATTAATTGTTTCTTCACATTTTAGGTATAACAGTTTACAATACAATGTTTAACCTCACTAGGACAAGCCTGTGTTGAGGTTAACAATTATTTACGTAAAGTAACAAAAATAACACAAAAGGAAAAACAAAAATAATACTTCAAAAAACACAAAATAATATAGGTAAAATAAAAATGATACTTCAAAGAACAATATTGTTACACAGATAATGGGCAAGCTAAAGGCCCTTGGCACATTACAATGTAAACAAAGTAGGGTGACCATAGTTGATTTGAATTTTGAAGGACTAAGATAAAATAATAAATATATGTATATAATATATTATGCTATTGATTTAGCACGACAAAGATGAAAAAATGATTTAGATAATAGAATATACTTTTAACTTATGAAGGACAAAGATGAAAAAATTAATTGGCAATCCTCGGCAAACAAAAATAATTTGAGATTATTTTTAAAAGTATACAAGGAATTAGATGACTTTACATATTCTGGAAGGCTATTAAATAAGAGTGGAGCCTGGTAAAAATAGTTTCTTTGAGCAAATGAAGATTTAGTTTGAATTGGCATAAAGTTCAGCCCAGCGCCAATTCTCGTAGAACGAATTTGCTGCGTTCTTTCTACAATATTAATATTTTTTTAAATCTACAAAGCGTTTGTGTAATAAACAACTGTTTTATATTCATGACGTTACATTCCTTAAACAGTATTGAACCGATGAAATCCAAAATTGAAATTTTTCATCAAAAGATTCAATTTTATCTCTCGTATTAAGAATTTTAATACTTTTTCCTTGTAATTTTTGCCTTCAAAAACACCAATAACTTCACTCCGAAGTTCATGATGATTTAATAGAGCTTTTCATCTGGATAGCCATCTAATAAAAATGGTTTATGTCCGCTACCCATTTCATAGCGAACTTTTTAAAATAATCTGGATTGAAGTGGTTTTGATATTACATAGTTTATCACTTTCACGGCTTCATCCATAACATTTTTTAAATTTCTGAAAATTTTTAGTCACCAGTGTTTGCCTGTGCAAAATACAATGACCGCGGGTGGCTCTTGTAGCTTCTTTCTGGATACGTGATACAACACCGTTCGTCTTTGCTACCATTGCTTGAGAATCATCTGTACAAATATCACATCTGTACATACATTGTAATATTAGCATAGTAATATTTTGTTTATTCTGACAGGCACAGGGATGATAAGCTATGTTAGTATTATCTATCTTTAATAAAAAAAGATTGCTGATATTGAGTACTTACATAAGCATAAACCGTTTGTTTTAGGTATAATATACGTATTGAGTACTTACGTAAGTATAAAACCGTTTGTTGTAGGTATAATATACTTACATAAGTATAAAAACATTTGTTGTAGGTATAATATACTTACATAATTACTTACATAATTTATGCAGGTATAATTTACGTAGTCAGTATAAAACCGTAAGTAACGTAGGTTACGTAAGTATATGATATTATATTGGAGGTATAACATACTTACATACTTTCAAAAGTATAAAAAACGTTTGTTGTAGCTATAATATACTTGCGTAAGTATAAAAAACGTTTGTTGTAGCTATAATATACTTGCATAAGTATAAAAACGTTTGTTTTAGGTATAATATAGTATTAAGTTCCATTTTGTTATTTTTTTTGGTGTTATGCCGTGTTACGCTACCTCCTTCTTTAGCGCTATCAATATTAAAAAAAATAGCATATATTATAATATGTACGGTCGTTTGCTAATACAAAAATCAAAAAAAATATATGGCAATAAAGTTACAATATAAGTATTAGAAGGAATGAGTGCTTCGTTCACGAGCCAACTGAAAAAAATCAGTTTGCAACTCAAGTCGCTATCCTGTGTATTTCCGCACATACATAACTTCGCAAAAGCCCGTTGTCAACGGCAACGCAACCAGTCACTCGCACTCCATGTTGCCATGGATGCGCCTCACGAGTTGTCAGTTTTCTAGTAATTTGCGATTTATGTCCAGTTATATGCAGTTGCCAACAGTTGTTGTTTTAGTTTAGTTTCGGTTTCACCATGAGCGAAAATTACACTTAGATTAAAATTACACGAAAATTACAGTAGCAGGAGATTTTCCAATATTTTCAGGTTATTCATAACCGGGAATATTTTTCTTTCATAAAAAAAAACCAACGAATTAAATTTTACAAATTACTAAAATTATAATGTTTTGTCTCTCGTGCATAATTATAAATGGAAGATGATTTATTAACCTCTTGATTCTGATTTACAAAACTCACTCTGTATTAAATAATCATTTTCAAATTGGAAATTACATGAAATAATATGAAAGAATGAGGTTCATGGAATTATTTGGATATTAGAATCCAGTAATTTTTAAATGATGTCAGATCCAAATTCCAGGATGAACCGAACCATACAACAGGAAACTTGCTGTTATTATATCGGGGTGTTAAAATCGTACACCCAATTAAGATCGGAGATAGAACACTTTCCGTAAGGGTGTTCATGAGATAAATTTCCTTGGGTCATATATTTAATTAGTACAAGCAAGATGTCTTTATTAAAGCGGGGTAAACGGTACATTAAAGGAAATTTTGTGGAAGTCCATTATTTATTAAATTTAACCTTTTACAGCCAACCACATTTTAACAACGATACCAGATAAGTAAAACAGATAAAGGTAATAAATTAATAGTTTTAAAATAATAATTTAATTAAATAGTAAAGCACCCTTTAATTTTGACTTAAAACATAGATAATTAAATATCTATATTTAATTATGACTAAAAAAATATTATTCTGTTGTTGCGTGAAGCAGATTTTCAGTAGTTTATTGTGTGAGGCAGAAACCGCATTTCAAACCGTAAACTATGTATTTTGGAATTTTTCAGGAAAAGATCCCGGAAAACATTTATTTTTATTTTTCATTGGAATTTTATTTTCCATAAAATGTAAACATAATTGATATCAGAGTAATAATTGCATGTATACGGGGTGTAACAAGACGTACCCGAGAGATTTTCATGTTTCGATAAGAAATTATTATTGGATAACCAACACCTCTGCCATAGGTCACCCCAAGTGGTTTGCTACGCTTAGTGACTTAGCAGGGGTGCTCGGGTTCATGGTGTGAGATTTGTCTAGGTCTTGGCGGCGGTTGATCTAGACACACTGAACCCCAGATTCCTACCTAACCCTCATACCTTTTTCCTTTCCAAAACTTCCTCTCCTTCCTTTCCTTAAAAATACCATCCACACGGCATATCCAAAGATGACATAGGCCCTGGGAAAGGGCCTTCTGTGTGGAGCTAATGTAAAAAAAAACCCGATCAAAACAATATATACATTAACAATGAGAATAACCTCTACATGTATGTGTATAACTATATGTCCGTGTAATATATATATGTATGTATGTGTGTACATGTGTGTAAAATGTTTCATGTATATGTACGAATATATTTTTTTTATTCTTATATATCTATTAAGGAGCTAATCTGTACACATTATTCCTTTTTTTTCATTCTTGATGTATTCAACTTTTATTTTCATGTTTATTTTGTGTCAATTTTCATGCACACCATTTTCCCTCCACGCAGCATCTTCAAAGATAACATAAGCCCCGAGGGAAGTTATTTTCCTCAGGGCCTCCTGTATGGAGTTAATAAAAAAAAAAAAAAAAAAAATATCTTTTTTTAATGTCTGAATTATTACTCGTCTCAGAACAGACATCGTCTAGTGAGGCGGGTAATTTACTTGTTTATAAAATATTATTTTAACTAAATAAACGCCCGGGTTGCCGGCAATGAAATGATTAGAAATGTATAGAATATAATGCGCAGATATAAAAAGCGATTTATTTTCCATTTCGGATATGAAGAGAGCACGAAGGGGACAAACGTAATTAATTTAAAGAAAAAATACCTAGTAATATTTTCTCCATTTTGATCGCTCGCGGAGGGAGATAAACGTGAGCATTGCAAAGACGGGCTTTCTTTTATATTATAACCTAATCCGTAGATTAACACCTCCTGAGTCCTTGTACAATACCAAGCGGTGGGCTTTAACATCTTATTACAAACTCCAGATTCATATTCTGCTAAAGAGGGAATGAAGGACTGACGAGAAGAGCATATATTTCTGGAGAAATGTTCCGCATTAACACGAGATTTGCGTCAAAAACTTCGGGAGAAACTTGAGAAAAACACATCAGTCTAAGAAAAGCTGTATATTATATGCGAGAGATATTTTCCAAGTGTGATAAAGAAACTGTTAAATTTCTGACTTTCTATTACATTATCTTACTAACTAACTAACTAGCCATCACGCCGTTTCCCCGCAGGGGTAGGCAGAGAGGACGTACCGCCAAACACCTCAGCCTTGGCACACACTCTTTGCCTCATTCACATTCATACATCGTCTCATACATACTCTTCTATTTTTCTGAATCTTGACATGGCCCGACTCAAGTATCTGATTCACTTGATCGTGCCATGTCTTTCTCGGACGTCCCCTACTTCTTATACCATTCAAACTTGCATCATATATTCTCCTTACGTTCCTTTCTTTGTTCATTCGCTCTAGATGCCCAAACCATCTGAGGGTTCCTTTCTTAATTTTACTCATTACGCTTACATCAGCCTTGCATTCTTTTCGAATCTCCACATTTCTCACACGATCATACAAGGTTTTACCACACATACGCCTCAGGGATCTCGTTTCAACAGCATTCAGTCTAAAAATGCTGTTTTTCCCATACCGTTCATAAGATTACGATGAAACTTCGGTAATTTGTTGAGCGCACCCACGAAGTTTTCTATATAATGGTGAGCTTTGGCGTTATGAAATTTGTATAAAAAATCGCGGTAGTAAGGCAGGAAAGGTGGAAGCGGAACGAGGGCGGGAACGGGGACGCATAGGAAAGGACAAGCAGAGGGGGGCTATGGAGGGGTGGGAGACGAGGGAGAGGCAGCGGGAGGGATTCAAAGGAGATAGTAGCGGTATGGTATAGCAGGGGAAAATTTTGGAAAATCCATGCTTCCGACACGGAGAGCTTACGTGGCTTGCTCACGCGTCGAAAAGTCTAGCGCCAGACGAAAAAAAAAGTATCCTTCTTTAAATAGAATTAAAACATCACTTATATTTTGAGGGGCATTGCAGCGCATGCCGGGTACTTGCTAGTTATTATTGTAAACATTTTCAGGGTGGAACAGATCCTTCTACAACCTTCTAAGACAATTCAAATGGAGATTCCTCTCGAGAAGGACTTATAACAATCTGTTTAAATCACTCAATCAGAACAGAGCTAAGCTATGGCTCCGTCCTGTGCCCTCACGTAGAATAGCGAAAAGGTATTGGATGTTTGTGCGAGAAAGATCCAAGGACGAATCTTTGAAGCCACACAAGAAATTTGCAAGGCACAAGCACGAACGGCAACAGTAAATAACAAAATATATAAATCGGTAAAGGGTGAGAATAGCTACCAAAGATCTTTTTTTATCATAAATAAACACGCCAAGTATGTCTGTTTTGGGACACCTAAACTTTAGGACCTAAATTGGCTGGACGTTAAAGGACAATAATTTTCCTCAATAATTCCCTCCCAATTTCCACATCGGTGCACAGGCGGGATACACTCCAAAAGCGTGCCCAACATTTGTCAGATGAAAACGGGTCATTTCTACGACTCGTTTGCAATTTGCGGAACAATTTGCCGGGCTATCTGTGTATTCTCCCTCCTACAACATGGGTCTCTTCAAGATCCATGTTCACTCCTTCCTCTCCTCAAAAAGACCTTCCACACAGCATCCTAAAAATGCCATGAGGGAAATTATTTTCCTTAGGGCCTCCTGTATGGAGTTAATGTTATTAAAAAAGCCATCTTTGTGGGGGGTCATTTAAAGGAAAAATAAATTGATTCATTTTAACATTTGATGCTAAAATTCCATCCTTTAGAAGAATTGGGGTGAATTTGACTTTTTAAAGTGCGTGTAACTAGATCCACTTCCAATCCCCAGATTACGGAGTAATTGATACGCCTTGTGATATTTATATTACGGGCTCATCTCATCAAAGGGACTGTTAAATATTAGCTTTTAATCCTGGCTTAGGTAAGGTAAAGATACGAATTAGGTTTAAAGTATTAACAGGTAAATTAACCAATGAAACTGACTTCTACGATTCTGTTCTAATTTCCATCTATCAATTCTGAAACTGCGTGAACATCGGATATTAAAAAGGTGGTGCGATAATCATTGCGTACACAAATTTGTAGCACAATGTATAGAAAATATCACCATAATAATACGAAAATACTTTGAATTATCTTAATATATAAAACAAAGTCGGGTTAGTTATACCATTTATAACTCAAGGACGGCTTAACCGATTTTTATGATTTTTGATTTGTTGGATTTGTCTCCGTCCCGAATAGCAGAATAACTATTAAAATATCGGAAAAATCACGGGGAAAAAAATTATGATGAAAATGAATTTTTTCATATATTTTGTATGGAACGGCTTTTCAAATAATGTGCGTGGGCTGATATCATTTGAATTACTTCGAACTGTCAATGGTGTAGTGTGCCCAACATTTCGTGTTGCATTTGCTTGAAAACATAATATATAAGCAAATAATATATACACATAATATATGACAAAAACATGATACATAAGCAAATGCCTTTATGCCACGTGAATTACATTAATTTCAATGTAATTCAAATACTTTTTATTTTAATTTTTGAACTTGATTCATTTAGAGTATTTATTATTTAACTTAATAAAAAATTTAATTTAATTTTTCTATTTTTGAAACTGATAATTCGTGGTGGAATTCCATTATAATAGTATAATAAAACAAATTTAAAACTTTTTCCACTTTTAATCTTTTTTTATTGACTGTAACCGGTTTCAGCTTGTCAAAGCCATCTTCAGACCAGCCTGAAGATGGCTTTGACAAGCTGAAATCGGTTACGGTCCGCAGGGATGGATACATACGTGCGTCACTGCTGAAGACATTGACCCTAGTTTCCCATCCATCTCTCATACATTTTTCCTTCCCAGAACTTCATATACATCCTTTCCTTAAAAATACAGCATCCCCTATTTTCCTTGTTCAGTCCCAACTGAACGGAGCCAGCGGAACTATGTCACCTCCATTTTGGGAATAGTGTAGGCGATAGAGAAAGGAAATGCAAGGAAAGTGCAAAAAAATTGCGTGTGCACGTATTGAGATAATTTTTATCGGGTGCGTCAATTTTTTTCGCAACAATTTCCCACGTATTTAGAGTTTAAACATCCCGTGCACTTTTAAGCGGAAAATTAAATTAATTTTCCAATTTCCCACACTTCTTCTTTATTCCTACTCTAATTTTATTCCCCAGCGGTCTTTTTGAAAACGAAGAATAATAAAGGCGAGATTGAAATCACAGGCTACGTAGTCAGAACAAACGGTGCTTAAAGAAAAGTTAAGTGGCAATATTAAATATTCAAATTTTCACTTTTCTTTTATAAGAGTTTCCGAGAAATCAAGGCAATTAATTATTACATTACGACTGTAAAAGAAAATCAATTCACAACCATAAAAATACAATTCAATATATCGCACATCTCGTAGAAAAGGGACGTAAGTCAAATTGTTCTGTTTGATAAAAATACGTAGTCAGAACAAACGGTGCTTAAAGAAAAGTTAAGTGGCAATATTAAATATTCAAATTTTCACTTTTCTTTTATAAGAGTTTCCGAGAAATCAAGGCAATTAATTATTACATTACGACTGTAAAAGAAAATCAATTCACAACCATAAAAATACAATTCAATATATCGCACATCTCGTAGAAAAGGGACGTAAGTCAAATTGTTCTGTTTGATAAAATTATATTTTCATCTCAGAATAGTAAAGTGGTTATTATTATCTATGCCCCACGAAAACTGCATAAGTTAGATGTCGCTAGTGTCTCTAATCGACGGGACCGCTTGTTTCATCAATAATAATTTGTTATCGCTCTTTTTTTACTTACGACCCTTTTCTACGAGATGTGCGATGAATGTATTGATAAGATTTTATGTTTTGGCAGCATGTTTAAATTTAGTGCGATTTAACTTTTTATTAGTTTTTAGTCTCTTATATACAGGGGGTAACAGAGATTTACCCAGCGATTATTGAGCGTATTTGGAGTAATAAATGTATTTGTCATTTTGCTGTCCGAGGACATTTTTTTCTAATAAAAACATTAAAAATATTTTTCCACCACGCGTCGCAACTGAGTTTGTTACTAGAGAAGCTCGTTCATATTCTAGCGTGTCTTGAAAAGCGTCGTGTCTCACTCTAGCAGCATGCCGCATGCAAGAAACAGCGCGTGTATTCAAACCCATCGCGACGGGGTATTTCGGAGTAGCAATGGGATCAGTAGCGACGTGTGATCGAAAAAAAATATTGTTTTTAATAGAAAAAATCATCGGACAGCAAACTGACCAATACATTTATTATTCCAACATGCTCAGGAATCGCTGGATAAAATCTCTTGGGTACGACCTGTTACACCTTGTATAGTTATATATCCAACATAATTATAACTTAATTCATACAGTTCAAAAATCATTAATCGGAGTTCTCAACTGATTCATGGAAACCTTTTTTTGTGCTTTTTGGGGTGGTTAATTATTTTCACCATTTGTGAATTATGTATATATTGTATATTGTAAAAACATTATCAAAATTAAACAATCACCGAAAACAAACGAAATGCTTCTAATTAAATAATAATAGACCAACTCGATTCCTAGACCACATATTAGTTTTGATTCAAATCATCGTATTATTGGAACAATTCTATATTATGCATACTATATAGAATAACAGAATAAAGGCAATAATATATCGCATGCACCGATTAGGTAATGAACATTCTAATAAACGATCATGCGAAAGACTATAATCAACCAAATTTATCCCCACGGTAAAAGTGAAAAAGTCTACATCTCGTGGGGAGTTGAATGTTTCGCAACAACGTCCCGTTAATATCATATAATATCATTTGCACAAAAATAATTCAAAGGAGGAAAAATTCATATACTTATCTCGCTTGTAGATGCGAAATCCTCCACAGAAAAATATTTTCACGAAGGACAACTATTAGGAAAGATCTAGCAGTCTAGCCACGTAAATTCAGGAATACCCTCGGGAGACGATCGACACCTTTAGCTTATTCGGTTGCCAGAAAGTCGAGACGAATAAATGTAGAGAGGGGTGGAGGAACTACGGCGTAGAGGCGTGGAAGTGGAGAAGTGTAGAAATGTAGCCATGTAGAAGTGTAAAAATATAGAGGTGTTGAATTGTGAAAATGTAGAGGTTAGGAAAGGGGATCAATAGCCCAGTGAGAGTAGCGCGGACGAAAAACTAAATCATTATTTTAACGGGACCCATTGCGTCGACAAAAGAGATGAAATATTAAAGATGGAAGTTATATTCAGCCATGGATAAAATGAATGTCTAGAGGTAGAATAGAAAGGTTAAGAGGCTAGACTTTGAACGACACGCGGAACACCCGCGTCTGTCATTCTGTCCCGCTCACAATAAGCTCACGCACGCTTACAATACATACGAATGCGAAATGTGCGAATGAGACAACGCTCAAATTTACCTACAGAAATCGCTCGAAAAGGGGTTTATGGAGAATACACTTTTCTACACCAAAACTTTCACGAAATTGAAATTTTAAAAAATATATTTTTTTTAGAAAGAAGAAGCTACGTCGGTAGCTTTTTATAATTTTATAATTCTTTATGAGAGTTGAGTTAGCCGCACTTTTTCCTTAAATAATATTTTTTGATAAATCGTACATGTTTGGCGGTGAATGTTTACGTTAATACGAAACGCATCGAAAATTCGAAAACATACCGACATAGTTTTCACCCTCTAGAAGGCAGTATAAAAAAAATATATTCATTTTGTGCAATTTTCGATGTAGAAAAGTGTTTTTTCCCGGGCGTCCTTTTTGTATGGGCCGAAAAGCGAAGTCTATCGTCTTAAAACATTACAGACTTTTATTAATACAATTAACCTAAAAGTCCAGTCACTCAGGGGAGTCTCAAAACAGGATTAACTATTTAACCCTTCGAGAATAGTACGTCTATACACGCTTAGTGTGTACTTCTGTACACGTATGATTTTTAATATTGTAATGTTAAAAATTATACATAATGCACTATAACTAGGGCGCGCATAAACAAATATTATCTTTCGTGGGCGAAATAATCAGACTACTGCACTGTTGGCATTTAAGGCCATTGTAACTATTTCCTCTTTTAAATTCATTAATAATATAGAAACATCAGGGAAAACCAATTATTGGTTCGAAAATTTACACATTTTAATATACCTTAAGAAAATTGAAACTTTTTGGTTTCCCAATAAAACAAAATTTAAAATAAGCACGACGAAGTAAGCCGAAGACACTACGTCAATAAAGGTCATATAAATAATAATCAAACACTTTATTAGCAACTGTTTTCAATAATATATTTACATTAACATGTTTTGGAATCACTGGATCCTTAATTAGGATACAAAGCATACCTACCAAAATTACATATATGTATATAAATTTTAGAAATAGGAAAAAGCGTTACCTACACAACTGTGAATTAAAGATTATTAATAACAAAATCCTACAGAATATAGATTACAGTTCTGTTTATGACTAAACATGTAGGTATATATTTTTAATTTCGGTATACTTTGTATATTGAAGAAGGAACTGTTGGTTCCGAAAAATGTAAATATCGGTGACGTACATGGTGTACGGAAAACGTATATATCGGTGACGTACACGGTGTTCGGAAAATGTATATATCGGTGACATACATGGTGTCCGGAAAATGTATATATCGGTGACATACATGGTGTCCGGAAAATGTATATATCGGTGACATACATGGTGTCCGGAAAATGTATATATCGGTGACATACATGGTGTCCGGAAAATGTATATATCGGTGACATACATGGTGTCCGGAAAATGTATATATCGGTGACATACATGGTGTACGGAAAATGTATATATCGGTGACATACATGCTGTCCGTAAAATGGTGGTTCACGCAGGAAACAGGTGAATCTCCGTCACAATTTTGTGATATGACTTTTTTGTTATGAGTTTTCGAGTAATTCGAGCTCCTAGTCGTTTTTTTGGTGTTATTCAACAAAATATTCGGGCGTCACGTCGTTACTATCATATGTTTCTTGTATTTCAAAATGCGTTTAAACACAGAACTGACTCCAATAGGTTCTTAAATCTAAAGTTTCCGAAAAATGTACATTCACTAGATTACTGATTGTACCACAATTCTCACACACCGTGAATATTGTTAAAAAAACAGTGGTTATAACAAGGTGTTTCGTTATTATTTATTTAGGTGTCCAAAAAATGATATAAAAAATTATTGAAAAAAACCTTTAAAATTATTAAGAGATAGTTAATCTGATTACAAAGGTTAACAAGGGCAGTACGCAAATCTGTTCACAAAAAGCTTTGGAATTAATTGCCAATGCCATTTAATATTTAAATTAAATCTACTCCAAACTTTGTAAGACTAAGCAAATATGTATACTCAAGATTACTTCGTTTAAAATAAAGCTTAAGTCTATACCTACGAAGTTAACGAAGGGAAATGTTAAGATTTTCCCCATAGTTTTGAAAATTATGTCATATAATTTGCCAGTAAGAATATTCACTGAAACACCCTGCTCGGCTGCGCTGTATAAAATAAAGAGAAGAATTTCTAAGTCTATTCAAAATTAAACGAATGAATTACTGTTAAAAATTCATTCGAATTCAAACATTCATAGCAGTGATGAGCAGCTCGCGGTCCTTGAGCCCCTTCCTTCCTTTCGTGCTGCCCACTTTGATAATTAAAATATCTAAACAATTGGGGTAAAAAAAATTCAATGAATTTTCAAAGTTGAATCAGCCGCTCAAAACAATAAGGTTTTTCTTGCGTAGAAAGAATAGCGCAACGCTTTTTTAGATCTATGTTAAATTCCGTGTAAAGGTTTCCGTTGCAAAAAATATCTACCAAAAGTTTTCGAGATAAAATTTAGTTGAACTTTCCGAACGATAAAAATCAACAAAATTTATTGGTTAGATAAAAGTATTTATTGTGTGTTATTTAATACTTATGATAAAAATCGACAGCATTTATTGGTTTTGTCTATAAGATAAAATTTTCGCTTGCGGCACTTTGCTTTTTACGTTCTATGATTTTTTTATGAAAAAAATATCGTTTTAGAAAATACAAACACATTGGCGATACCACCGACAGCAGAGTTAACCATGTCAAGCTGTATGTATCATACCTCCTGCGGGCCCCTAATAAATTGAAAGTGAATAAATTCGCCATCAAAAGGTTGATCATCACTGGTTTATAGCAAGGTTATTTCAGTGGAAATGTGTTTTGAGTAATTAGGTAATTCGAAACAACATATATCTATACATAAAAAAATATTGTCTGCGGGTTTGTTTTTCAAACAAATCTACAGTTTTATTCCGAGATTTGTGAAATTTGAACATTGAACTTAATTTCAATAGGAAGGTCACTGTATACATAATATTTAAAAAACCACCCATCCCCTGTACCTACCCCTTAAAGCTCAAAAAAATACGAGTGTGCTTTAGACCACACGACTGAAGTAAATACTTCTTTAGCTCCGTCTATACATCCGCATCCGCATCCGCATCCGCATGACTGAGATATTTCATGCATTGGCTATGAGAGGAACAGAGAAAGAAAATGTGCTCGCGCACTGCTCTCTCTTGCTTCTACAGTATGATACAGCCCGTTCGCCTCGCAACGCATTACACTTTTCGTAACGCATTCGCCAGCTTACCCCCCCCAAGACAAGCGTGCGTAAAGAAGTATTGACTTCAATAACACCCGAGCAACGCTGGGTGCTTCAGCTGGTTATGTACTTTCGGAAAAGTAAATTAATTAAAGTGAATATTACTATTGCGAGCTTAATCAACTCTACATATTGAAATTTTAAACATGACATCATCTCACCAGAGAGCTTTTGGCGTACCTCAAAGCATAAAATCATAATATACACGACACCACAATATTCAAGCTTCATGCACGATATTCCGTCATTGCGGGAACGACGTGAACATCGAAATAATCAACGAAAGTGTGTTTCAATTTATCAACAACCGTATACAGACAGTTACAGACAACTCATGTATTTTGAAAGTATGCTATTCGTACATACTTTAAAAAAATACGAGTGTGCAAACATTCCAATCATCAGTGTATAAGAATCTACATTGGAGATTCGTTTGAAATATTACCAATCATCGTGACAAATCAGTCGTTTCGATGCACTGATAGTTAGTTAGTTAGTTAGAGTTCGCACACTCTAAACGAAACATTGTTTAATTTTATTATGGGAATTACGCTTAGAATGGGATTGTTGATTTAATTCTTACAAAGTTTAAAATTAAACTTTTTGCGGATTCTAGTTAAAGAGCGACGTTTGTTCACATTTGCAGCAGGAAATTCAAAAAATTCCAATAAAAAAAATTCTAGTTATTAGTTAGATTTTAACGTTTAGAATGTGAGAAACAACAACATAACTATTTGTCAGCATAAATGCCAGCACCCATTCCAAACATCATTAATATGGATTTGAGAACTGTTGTTACGATTAGATTGTGAGGAATGAACCTCAAAATTAATAAATTTACTATCGTTCGCCTCCGTAACGTTCGTAACGCCCGCAACGTTCGGATATAACGCCTCTCGTAACGCTCTCACCAGTTTACCCCCAAGTCAAGCGGGCGTAAAGAAGTATTTACTTCAAAAATCATCTTTATTATTTACATTTCATTGGTGATGTTCTGTGCCTGTCTCACTAGGAATTTCAGTGTTGAGAGCAGGAACAGTTTTCATTACACAATATTACATTAAAAATAACAGATACATCGTACCATTGGAAATATATACCTACTTTTAAAAAGGTTTAAATAAAATCGTTGATGTCTGATCAGACTTGGCTGACGATTCAAGATTTGGTGTCTCATTTGAATTTCAAATAATTTGTGTTCTGTCTAACAACTGGAGCGTTTTTGGCCACGTTTTGACCAATTTTCAAACACCCAGAGCGCCCGCTAGCAAAAATGTGGCAAATTTGAAGAGATATTTTAAAACATTATTTGAATTTTTAATGTTTTATATTCGGATAATCACAAGGCTAACGTAGTAGTTTCACAGTTTAACATAAGACGTCTCGCATCTCTACTGACATTCCGCGAGTCAAAATTATTGTAAAAAAAATCTCAAAAATCAATGACCATGTGTTAACGTATTAAGAAAATGCAAGTTCGAATTTAAATTTATATCTTTGATTATAAATAGGCCATAGAAAACATTATAAATAGAACATTTATAACTTTCTATGTCAAATCGAGTCGATTACTATGATCGCTCTTTTCGTGTGTATGGCCCGCTCATTTGGAATAAACTTCCCTTAGCTCTTACTAATATTCAGAATTTGACTGAATTTAAACCGGCTTAAAAAACAAAATTATTTAAAAATTCATACCATTCATGAATCTTAATCTCTTTTCAATATACTGAAATAAGTAATGAGCCATGTTCTAAAGTTTCTGGTAATTGCTAGGTTTCCGCATAATTGTTTTTTTTATTTTATTATTATTTAATAATAATAAAATAAAAAAATAGATAATATTACAATATATTTATTGAAAAACATTTTTTTTATGTTGTATTTTTATGTTTTTAATGACCACTCAGGATAATTATTATTTCTGAACCTATTTTATATTGAATTTTAGTTTTAATGTTCTTGTTTTGTCCAGTGCTTTAATTGCACCGTTACTGTCTATTAATATTGTCCTGTGCTATAACAACATTGTTATTGTTAGATTTCGTTCTCTTGTCATAGCTTTGCATACTCGTATACTGTATTCTTTATTTCATATTAGTTTATCAATTTTTTGTAAGGTCTCGAAAAGAACACTATTATAGGCTTAATGTTATGTTTGTTATAGTTAAGGGCACTTGAAAAGAAGTAACACAAAACTGCGCTATACAAATGTTACGTTATTGTTATTACTATTATATTTTAGAAATGGTTGTGCAAAAGACCGAGTGGAAGAGGTTAAAAGCTTTGCAGCAAAAGTCAAAATAGAATATTAGTATGCACTGAACACGGCATTGCACCGAATGCTGGGAATTACGGGGTCACTGAGGGTTGTGGGTGCAGACTGCAGGTGTCACATTCAGCCCCAATTAGCGAACTTTCAGGTCAGCCCAGTAGCCTGAAAGTGCTTCAGGATTTCATATTTTCTAACAAGCGAATATTAGTTTTTGGAATGCCAGGGGTAAAGTCCAAATCGCCCGACGTAAAATTATGTTTTTGTAAATTGTACAAACCTAACATATAATGTGTTTATGTATTATACAAGTGTTATATGTCTACCCGATGCAGTTTCCCAGCGAAAGCTACTTACTTATATTGAGAGAAATGATTTTTGTCTCTATAATGTTACATTTTTAAAAATATAAGAAAACATTAAAAAATATACGGGAGTTTTATTATGTTTTCTGCACAAGCGTTATTCACAATAAAAATAAGTAATATGAAGAGTTTCTGCAAATAAATGCAGTATCTACCTACAATGACTTTTGTAAATCAAAAATATGACTTTTGACATAGAATATATTTTTTACTTCATTATATTTAAATATTAGCTTGGGTAAGAGTATTGTTTTTAAATGATATCTTTTTTTTTTTTTTTTTTTTATTTTTTTTTTTTTAAAAAGAAAGACAAACATTCCCGGGTTACGAATAACCCAACAACATTTGAAAATCTCCTACAACCACCACACTAAGCGGAAGATGTTGCTTGTGTTGTGATGGAGGACTTAGCCAGCCGAGGAATCGAACACGGAACGCCTGGGTGGGACCCAAACGCTATGCCCACTCAACCACTGACCGGTCTATATAATAACAACTCACAAAAAATTGCCCAAGTTGCATGTAAAATAAAAAAAAAAATCGAATTCTTTAATGGCCTATACATTACAATTAAAAATAGCTCACGTCCGTACTAAAACATTTCTGTAAAGGTGTTGTAAAGTCATTTTCTATTTATTGCTACAAAATGACACCAGAGGGCAGACAAGAAGTCATCATTTATTTAACAGCGTTCGAAATAGAACCTGAAATCCAATAGGCCTCTTGCATGAAATTCATAATGAAAATCGATGGAAAGATTTTTCTATAAGATTACGAAAAAGTTAAATTTAGTTTTAGTTTAAGTTTAAATAAATCCGTTTTAACGACGTCACTACATGAAAATGTTCCGTCTCCGATAATATTCAATTAATTTTGTAAAATTCAACTAATTTTTTTTATACAAGTTGTCTGGGAGTAAAGTGCATTAACTACGGAGGTGATTCTACATGATTATGTAAGTAAAAAAGATAATTAACTTTTTTCGAAATTCCAACTTCTAGGGGTACTTTTTTGGTAAAAAGATAAAATTAGTACGGCGTGTAGGCGGGTAGGAATCTGGGGGTCAGTGTGTGCAGGAGTGACGGACGTATGAATTCATTCATCCCACTGCAAGGCGATGGGTCGAGTAGGTCCGGTGTCTCTCCCGATCCGGCCTGCCACGCAGCAGGTGAGCAAACACATCCGCTGCCAAGACGTAGACATACTTCACCCCATGAACCCGGGCACCCCTGCTAAGTCACCAATCGTAGCGAACCACTTGGGGTGACCTATGGCGGGGTTGTTGGTTAACCAATAAATAGTTCCCGAGCGGCGGTACCCACACCTGCCTCCCAAATTTATTAAAAATAAAGTCATTTCAAGCAACGTTTCAATTCTGAATGGTGGATTTACACCAAGGGCGATAATAAGATTGTCTTCCACTCTGGAACGTGGTGCAAATATACTTTATATAATTTTAATTAATTCATTTTGAAATAACATAAATTGATCAGATACAAATTATTTGCGCACGCTGGATTCGAATCTTAACCCTAGACCACGAAGGCCAACGGATGACGCAAAACAACCGCATTTTGCGTCAAAATAACAATGCTTAGTTTATCCCGGAGTTTTTTTTATTAAAGAACTTACAGAACTAAAGTAAAGGAAGTTACAACAGTTTAAATCAATAACGTTCTGAACAAACCGGAATGTTTCCAATTTCATAAATTCTTTTTAAAAGGGTTGCTTGGATTTAAATACTGACGAGATTGCCCCTGACGAGGAATTTATGACCCTGCTCGGACCTGAATAAGGGATGACCCTACATATGGGATGGCTTAGAGATACGGCGATAAATAACGTCACAGAGTGAGACGGCTATATTAAGGTACGACCGATGTGGCATTTGACCTTTATATGCGGCGAGAAGAAACAAATTTATATAAAATGGAGTACCATAAAAGCCAACGTCGTGCCAAGGGAAATCATGATGGAGCGAATGAGCAACAAAGGTGTGATAAAAGTAAAATAATCCATGTATTTTTATTGATACAATAATATTGTGTACAAGCTTCTGCCCGCGACTTCGTCTGCGTAGGATTAGTAGTTCGAGTAATCTATTTTCTTTTCCTAGGTCCCATCTACGTTTATACCAAAATTCTTAACCTATTTATTTAAAATATGTATAATTCTTGATTCGGTTCGAAGTATTAGGGGAGTACTTCAAATAAATTCACTAATTCAAATATTTTCCAAAATAGAATTTTTATTTAAGGCCCAGGTTTTACGATCATTTTGGAAATTTATTCAGTAATGAGTGGACATCTGAGGGGAGAGGTCGCGCGCTCGCATTGCAGTTCCGTCAAGCAATGAATGGGGAAATGGGTGTTATACATACGAAGTAGAAATTAAATAATTAATTATTTTATCGTATAAAAATGAATGTTTCTTTGTTTGTTCCTCGTGCGGAACCTAAAGCATTTATCCGATAGCGATTTGTCGTGTATGAAATTATTTCCTATCTGGCGTTATGAAATTATTTCCTATACCATTTATCCGATTGTGATGAAACTCTGGTAAGTTGTTATGTGCACACCCGCCAATGTTTCTATAAATAATAGTGATGAAATTTGTAAAAAAAATACATAAAAAATTAATGTTTCTTTGTTTCTCCCTTATTCGGTACCTAAAGCATTAATCTGAGTGCGATGAAACTTTGGCGGATTTTTCGTGTACGTGTACATGCCCTTGAAGGTTTCTATATATATTATAGTGCAAGTGAGCTCTAGCGTTATGAATTTATTTCCTGTACTATTTATCCGATTGTGATGAAACTTTTGTAAGTTGTTAAATGCACACCTTCGTAATTCCTTATACGGTACCTAAAGCATTACTCCGATTGCAAAGAAACTTTGGTGATTTGTTGTGCACATACCTGTAATGGTTTCTATATGTAGTGCTGAGCTCTGGCGTTATAAAAAAATTCCTATACCATTCATTCAATTGCGCTGAAACAATAGGTGATTTGTTGTGCACACGCCCGCGAAGGATTCTATATGCATATAGTGGTGAGCTCTGACGTCATGAGATTTGTAGAAATAATTACAATATTTCCTTCTCATCCCCATTCACCTTCAGCCAGACAACATACCCCAATTGGGGATGCCATAGTCTCACTGACTCCAGACGGGAGCAGGTGGGACTTTTGTAAGGTATTCATATAAAAAAAGGAGTGGCGGACTTATGAATCAATCTCTCCCACAGCGGGGCAAGGCGATGAGTCGAGAGAGTCAAATAAATTTTGGGTAATTTGTACACGAGCTGCCAATAAGAAGGAACAGCCTCAGGAGCACACGTGCTTCAAGAATTATTCAGGGTCGTCTACCGCGATGGAATCCTTGTTCTACCGTTATTTCAGACATGGAAGATGCTTCAGAGAGGAACTAGCGTCATTGATCCCTTCAGCACCGGTGCAAAGTCGGGAAACACGCCAAACGCGCGCCCAACATATATACACGGTCGAAATTTCTCACATGAGAACGGGTCGCTTCTACCACTCGTTCTTGAGTTCAACAGCTCAGCTGTGAAACGATTTGCCGGCCTCTGTGTTTCCTCCTTCATACAATATGGGTCTCTTAAAGACAATTTTTCTCCGGGCCTCCTGTGCGAAGTTATATATAAAAATAAAAAAGGATTCTACTATTATTGTTGAGAAGTTTAAAAATTCCGTACGACTAACACTGTTTAACACAAGTATTAAATATAAAATTAATATCATTCTAAAATCCACAAGTCTTGGCAATTTTTGTAGGATATTATGCTGAATATTTGCATACCAAGTTTACATTTAGTTGATTTTATATCAATTTGTATTAAATTTTGTGATTTTTCGTTTATGTGCGTCATTCGACTTTTTGTTTATCTGAGCTAATATTTTGAAATATATTCTTTCTTGAGTACGAAAAAATTTGTCTAAATAAACTTTCAAAAACAAAACCACATTTTGTCATTTTTATTGCACGTACTTAAAAATATTTGTCCCAACTTTATTTTATGATCTCCCTTTATTCACACCCATTATTTTCCGGTAATATTATAAATACAGTTATTACCATTTTATAAACCATACAATCTACGTCAAAACACCATTAGATTCAAATTCTCATTGAGTAAAAAACGGAGACGTCAAAAAAGGTTCAGGGCGTAAAAGATGTTTCTATCTATCCATTCCATTGCTAATATGATTTTTTGTCTGTCTAGCTGTATCCATTATCTAGTAAACAAATTTAAATTTTATAGAGCAAGTGTATTTTTTATTTCGTACTTTATCAAAATGCTAAATGGTTTACCAATTTGGTGTCAATCTTACCCGAGTCTGCCCCATAGACGGCTAAAATTGTAGTTCGCTAGCGGGCCGTACAAGTACCAAAAATACCTAACTGCAGTCAAGCCGAGTTTTGATACCCCCCCCTTAATTGTAATGCTAATAGGCAGCATTCGTTTAATGCAAAATATTTTTCCAATCTTGGGATAATAATAATAATTCGACAATTTGTAATTTGGGGTTAGTTATATTTATTTCGACGTGTCTTAGAAGGAAAATATTTTTTTATTGAAGCCTGAATAATATCTGGTATTTAGTCTTGTGACATCACTACACTGGAATTGTTCAGGCAGACTAGTTTCACTTCTCAATTTTATCTAGCAGGAGAAGCATTTTGTGAGGCAACGCTTCTGTCAGCTGATACAACGATTTCTTACATGATGAACAATTTAGGCAACAGTGGTTTTGCTATGAAAGAGTCACTTGCTCGTCGAATAAATAAACGGCGTACTTATGTTCTAATTTTTGCACAAAGGCATTCAAGATTATACACAAATTATGTTAGGTTAATGGGCGTTTGAAAAAAACGACAATAATCTCAATCACGTTGAAATCAGTCAAAGAAAAGATATCTTTCTCAGTGTCGGAATTAGACATTCAAATTATAGAGGAAGTCGATTTAAATCTGTCTCTAGAAGTACATCTCGATAGAGCTATTGGTGACCAACTTATTACAAAAACTCTTAAAAACAAGAACGGTCTATCAAATATTTTTAAAAAGAAGCTAGCAAATTTCGAATTCGAAACGCTAAATCCAGAAAAATGCTAGGAGGATTTAAAATCAATCCCACCCGCTAGCGTGGAATCCGAACGGCTCTTTTCGGGATCTGGGAAAATAACGACTACAATAAGATTTTCATCAAATCATGAAACCTTAAGACACTTTGATCTTATTGAGCTGGCATTTTAAAATCGCACGCAAAATATTGAATGCTTTTTAACTGTATTAAATATTTTTCTTATTTTTGATTTTTGTTGTTTTGTGCAACTACATTTATATTATTGGAATTGAGTTAATAATCAAAGCTGAAAAATAAGAATAAAACATTTGTTACAACTCCTTTTTCTTCACCGTAATGTAATGCTAGCACTTTAATCCCGATTGTGAAAAAAATGCTAGCACCGTAATCCCGATTGTGAAAAAATGCTAGCACCGTAATCCCGATTGTGAAAAAATGCTAGCACCGTAATCCCAAATGTAAAAAAATGCTAGCACCGTAATCCCAAATGTGAAAAAATGCTAGCACCGTAATCCCGATTGTGAAGAAATGCTTGCACCGTAATCCCAAATGTGAAAAAATGCTAGCACCGTAATCCCGATTGTGAAAAAATGCTAGCACCGTAATCCCGAATGTGAAAAAATGCTAGCACCGTAATCCCGATTGTAAAAAAATGCTAGCACCGTAATCCCGAATGTGAAAAAATGCTAGCACCGTAATCCCGATTGTAAAAAAATGCTAGCACCGTAATCCCGATTGTGAAAAAATGCTAGCACCGTAATCCCGAATGTGAAAAAATGCTAGCACCGTAATCCCGATTGTAAAAAAATGCTAGCACCGTAATCCCGAATGTGAAAAAATGCTAGCACCGTAATCCCGATTGTAAAAAAATGCTAGCACCGTAATCCCGATTGTGAAAAAATGCTAGCACCGTAATCCCGAATGTGAAAAAATGCTAGCACCGTAATCCCGATTGTAAAAAAATGCTAGCACCGTAATCCCGAATGTAAAAAAATGCTAGCACCGTAATCCCGAATGTGAAAAAATGCTAGCACCGTAATCCCGATTGTAAAAAAATGCTAGCACCGTAATCCCGATTGTGAAAAAAATTCCCGGGATTTAAAGCCCTACTATACACATTCTACATCACCATCGTTTGAGAGTAGGTGGGTAATTATTACGATTTAAAAAAAAGTTTAATGAGTTGAAGTTATTATTAAAAATAGTTTTTGATTTCCGTTTTTTGTTTGTTTGAAAGACAATTTAAAGGCATAACTATAATAGTACCGTTCGAAGAAGCACCATATTTTCTTCTATAAAATATAAACGACGGACGTAACAGAATGAGAGCTTGAAACAGATCCCTCAGCGGTAGATCGTAACGTAATTCTGAACTTACCTTATAATTAACTACCCTCGTGTAACTCAAACCTTCCATAGTGTTAGCGATTATCCTTCCTTATTCTTACCCACAACCATTGACAAAAAATATATATGTCATAAAATTCATTGCAGTGACAAACTTCAACAAGTAGTGCAACTCTGAATTGCTGAAGGCTCAGAATCGAGCCAAAGTCAACACTTAATTAGGCGCAGGCGATCAAGACCATTTCAAATTGAAAACAAAATATATTTAGAATACTACAACGCTCTTTCTAGCTTCCTACCTTCCTTGGGTACGCAAATCAGTCGCGGCCAGAAATCCAATGCGTACCCACGTGTCGCTGTTCTCTTGGGTGCTGACCCCATGCGACAAATTACGTAACAATTAACAAAGTACCAAATAACCAATCAAAAAGCAAAAAGTGTGGTAAATTTATTTGTCAGCAACACTGGGGCTTACTGCGTTGGATTGAGAATTAATGAATCTGCTGAAGAGTCTAAATACTTTTTTTTAAGTTGATCTCGGCTATGCGAAAATTTGTAGTTTTAAGTAAGTTTAAAATCTGTTTTATTTAATTGTTTAATAATAAGTAAGTTTTAGTTATGCTTTTGTTTCTTGATGTTCATTAAAATAATTAAAGTGCATTAATATTTTTGATAATAAATACTTCGTTTTATTTATTTCTTTCTTTCTCATCACTTCATTATCATCTATTTCTTTGGGGTCAGTAGTGACTCCATGCGACTAATTGTTTGATTTTCTTAATGCGCATAATTAAGGGTTATACGTGGTTTGACGCATCCATCCTCTTGCTATGCAGAATGTGTGTATCTTTTTATGTCATTAATGTTCCTACAAATCCTGAATATCTCTAACATATCCAATTTGTTGTTCCATTCGTGCCGGATTATTCATGAAATATTACAAATGGTTTGCTTGGATTCATGATCGCATAAATACACATTCTTTCTAAATATATTACCTACATAATATCAGAACGTTCAAATCAATAACACACAATGGAAGAAGGAAAATTATGAGATAAACATCTACAAATTGGGTCTACTAACCTATGTTTCACTCAAATCTATTCAAATATGAAGAAAAAAATCACTATCCAAGTGAAAATTTCTCAAGCGAGGGGCTAGAAAAATATTTCTTTTAAAAAATACGAAATCCTCGTAAATCCCTTTCCGCTCACTCAAATCAATCAATATCAACGCCGGAGAAGTGTAACACGCAGAAGTCTTCGAGCAAACAACTCAACCCCTCTGAGAAGTAAAGGAAAGAAAATGAAAAAGCTAGGTCAACAATCTTTCACTTTATTGTAACATATTAAATGAGCACGGTTTATCTGAAGGCCAAAAAATATCCCTCATACAGATCTATTGACATCATCCCCAAATACGACGTAACAGAGGGTTTTCCCTCATGCCACCCTGGGTTGAGTAATGAAATAAAAAAAATTAATGAACAGACAAAACACAGGCGCGTATATGGAATATATACCTTTACACAACGCTCTATAGTGTTGAGCTCGGGTATCCTACATTAAAAATACATCCGGCTGTGTTAAGGATTTTAAAATATACACGACCGCAACACTTTTTTGGGGTATACATTCAAGTTGGGAACTCCATATTGCTGTGCAATAATGTACACCCGTTAATTGTCTCTCGACTTTTAATTACGTTAACGAGTAAAGAGACAGAGGGAAGTTGAGTTTTATAATATCTAACCTAACCTAACCAGCTTCGTCATCACAACCGGCGCCAGAATGTCATCGGCAGACTTGGAGAATACCATCGAAATATTGACTTCGAAACTGGAAGTCATCGAGAGGCAGCGGAGACAAGTCATCAATGAGAATAACAAGATTCTATTGGACAACAAAACCCTGGCTGATGAGTTGTCCTGCTGATGAGATATCCAGACAACACAACGAGGATTTGAAAGTGTCTGTGAAATTGAAAATGAAGGAATTCAAAACGTAATTATTATATTTTCGTTACAAGTCTATGGTGACTGTTATGTATTGATATATTGGTATTCTATCGTCAGTAATATTGTTATGTTGGTAGCCCACAAGCGGCATTTGCAGAATAACCTGAAATGTATCGGAGTGTCAATAAATGTCATATTAAGTCAACCGTCTTCTTACTGATTGCAAATCCCAGACATTATAGTGACAAGACTGACAAATTTTTCACATTTCCGATTTTTGTATTTGAAAATATACCCGAGGGCAACGCGGTCGCTGACGTGTTCAGCCTTGTGTAGAGGTATAGATTCTATGTACGCAACGCAGGCATTTGTACAGAGTTGATTTTACAAGAATCACAAGAGAATCTGTTTGGAGGAATCAGCAGTTCAATCCCTTGCACACAATAAAAAGTATTAACAAGAAAATCTACAGCCGAAGTCGACAGTAAAAGACGTTTATTCAATTAATCCATTCGTTAAATGGCACGCATATGGAATATGCTACAAACATTCATCATTCCTCCTTCATTTAATCCGGGGCACTTCAAGTAACCCGAGATCGATCTTACAAAAACCTTCCTACAGTCCCTCTATTAACCAGTCTGTGAGCTTCGCATGATGTATGTTTTAAAGTATTTTAAATGATTTCTAGTACTGAACACGTACGTTAAATCATCCAGCATTTCACAAGTAACATATTTCGCTTTTAATGGTGGCCGTAAGAGATTTTCAAATATTGGCAGATTATTCGTAACCCGGGAATGTTTGTCTTACTTTCTTTAAAAGATATATTCAATTTTATTGGAATAACTAAAGGTTATAAAAACCAATCAATGTAATGATATCGTTGAAGAAGAAAATCATACTAATAAAAATATGGGAAAAATTAGTTGAAGATAATATTGTTAATTATGAGTTTTAAATATGAGATCGACAAAACTGATTAAGTAATTGTATCCCAGAGGCCGAGTTGATTAGGACATTGTCCCGGTACGACAGAGATCCTGGGTTCGATGACCAGTTGCGACCGTTAACTTTTTTTTTATTTGTTAATAAAAATATATCCTAGTATTTACCTAAAGACTTAAGATATAAATACTCCTCGCCTTTCTTCGCTCTTGAGCAACCGGCCAAATATAAACACCGTTGAAGGGATAAAGACAAAATAGGCACAAATAATAAAGAATAAAACCCTTCCTGAAATATGCTCTACCTATGCCTCGCACATTACAGACAATCTAGATTCTTTTCACAACCACGTTTTTTTTCGTATAGGTACATCTTTAATCTGCGGCATTCCGAATTTCTACCGATTTCTTACATACTTTCCTTAAACATTTTAAGTTTTTAAGCACTTAAAAAAATATATGTTATTCCTTAAGATAGTATCTATACATTCCCCACGCCGAAACGGTAATTATATGAAAATCCCACGATAGAAATAAATCGCAAAGTATGCGCCGAAAATGTTTGTTTAAACGTTTGTTTCTGATATTTTACAAATCACATATATATGTATGAAAAAATTCACAATGTTTCTTTAAAAGCTACTTAACACAACCTCCACGAGATTTTTAATCTTTTTTAAACGAAACATTTTTATTAAACATTTTCCAAAATTTCGCTTGAATATTATCGTTTTTAATATTAGTGCGCTCCCTCTAACATTCGTATTATCGTATCTCTCCTTCTTCTTCTTTTTGAGCGGGTATAACCCAACCTTAATGCTTTACAGAATTAAATTAACGTTTTCTTATAAATACGAAGGCTCCATTACTTAACTCGACATATTTACTGCCGGATTTACGGAAAGAAAGAAGGAGGCGAATTGAAATGGTGCGGCAGGGTGCAACTATAAGGTTCTACGGCTGTGGTCGGGTAGGAGCGCATAAATAACGGGAGATAGCGGCCCGCCTCTAGCCTCTACGACACTATCTCTCTACAATCCTAGCTACGCCAAAGTGCATTGCGACATCGTAGCCGAGGCGTAGGCGGCGCGTTGGTGTGGGTGATAACAGAGTGAAAATTTTATGATAAATGGATTGAAAATAGGGTCACACCCAGTAACAACGAACTCACGACCCAGGGTAGCACATATAGATACCGTCGAAAGGGGTGAAGCTAACCACCGAGCTTACATTGTCTTGCGAACGCTGTAGCTCCGTCAACCGAAGTGATACACCCCTACTTCTTTCCATACGTGTCTCAGAAGTATTAGGATTGACTATGCAGTGGTTGTATTGTGTGCTCGCGAGAAATATTTTAATAAAATTTCGGGTAAAACACATATAATATGTATATTTTAAATTTAATTTTGTGAATATTTGGTCTTATAACTAATGCACATTAGACCGTTGCTACTGTGCTCTAAACCCAATTTGTATATTGTTCACTTATATCTTACGAAGTACAAAACAATATTTGCTGCATTATTGCTTTTAGAAAAATATAGTGCGACGTTTATTAATTTTTCAAGGATGGAGCGGACCACGAACATACAAGAAATAGCTGAAAGATGGAATATATTATGAAAATTATCAATGCATTATTAATTGTTTCTTTTATTAATAAACCAAAAAAAAACATTTTATTTTTTTATTTTACATATTATCAAAAAAACACAAATCATACTAATTTTATTTTTTTAATGGGGTGTATTAAAATTTAAATGAATAAACATGAAAATAAAAAAATTAAATAAACACAGTGGTCCCCTTCATCCATTATCAGAGCAATTGCCACGTAGATTCATCACCATTTTCGGTGACTTCATCTTCAAAATTTTGCAGTAAAATAAGAAAATTAACGATGATATAAGAATAAGAATATAATAATAATATTACAAAGACGAAAGTTATAAGAATGAAACGGTAGGCGAAACAAAAGAAAAACCGTTCTCTGAAAAGGTATCTTTGTTTACCGTTAGGTGCTTTACAATATTCTCTCCAGGGAATATCTTAATATGGTAATTATTGGGAACTGGGAGCTGTATTCTCCAATGCTTTATATCCTTATAAACTATAAAGTATAGGATCATTGATTGCAAGACTATTTCTTAATAACAGTGAATGTTTTTATTCGTATTCTAATTATAATAATACAGAGGACAACCGTCCTTCCAGGTTGAAGGCTAGTTTCTATCTGAACAGCTCCTGAAAACCAAAAACTTTTTCTGTAAATCTAACTTCGGCACAACTCCGCAACGAGACCATGCGCCCTGAAGATCCCATAGACTACTATGGTAAAATATGTACTAGATCATAGACTACTATGGCAACATATCATAGACTTCTGTGGTAAAATATGTACTAGATAATAGATTACTATGGTAAAATATGCGTTAGATCAGAGTACTATGGTAAAATATGCGCTAGATCAGAGTACTATGGTAAAATATACACTACACCACAGTTACTTTCATCACAAGGAAAAGGCCAAAAACGGCCATCACCGATTACCCATCATATCCTCAAACAATACGTATAATACAAAAATTGTTAAAATGTAATATAGATGAACTTTCAGTGTAAACAAAAATGTATTCGTGTACATAACAAGACCGGCAGATTCCAAAAGAAGAAAATTTTGGTTATTTGCTCATTATCGACTTTCAAGAATTCAACACCGAGAGGGGGATTCCTTATCCCCATTTATAAATTGCTGTAATTTCCCTGTTTAATGTTTCAAGTGTAAATGTAGATACTTTGGCCAACCACTTCAGTCTGTTCGCTTTAACGGAGCGCCTTTAATTCGAGATGATTTGTAAGCGAAGTTATTCTCGCGGAAAACTTTATATCAAATGGAAACTCGGAACCAGAGGGGGTTACTTTACGTTCTTATCAACGGGAATACTTTTGTTTCTAATTACAATTATGCTAATTTAGCCGCCCTGATCTGATGAAGTATTGTTTATACTAACCGTTCCGAGTGGATCTGGTGGCGGACATCTTTAGAAAGTTCGCAATGCCTGGATGTGACATTGTTAAATTTTATTTGCATATTTGCCTGAGAGAGTTTTACGGATGAATGATTGGAAGTCTTATAATGTTACAAAAAGCAGAAAGAAAAATATACTAGAACTACGAAAGCAAGAATCACTTACATTATAAAATATATTCAATAATTGAAACCATATCATTTGGTTTTTATACCACAATATTTTTTTATATTAACGCCGACCGGTTTGGGAACAACCGTTTTTTCCCCACGGCAAAATATTTACTAACTTAATATTACAACATTATTATGAGTGAACATAATATATAATATTAGGTGTTGAAGTGGGGGTGGAGGAATGACGTATATGAATATTATTAATTTGTAAAAAGTATTTAAATATGGAAATAAATAACGAGAAAAATATAATCTTCAACAATCTCAGTAACAGGCATCGAGTTTTGAACATTGGTCTTCTTATATGATTTTAGTTTTTCACGGCCAAAAATATTATAGTGATATATTATGCCGTGATATATTATATTCTTTAGCCAACGTTTCGGCTAAATAAGTAGGTAGAGTAGTCGGCATAATACCCCAAAAATAAATCACTGTAATTGGTCTTCTTTTTCATAAGCATTCCGGATTCCAGCTTAAGTACGTCCTTCTATGCCGATTCTTAATTAGAATTAGAATTAAATTAAAACAAATAACTTTGTTTAAACCACTAATATAATCACAATCACCTACATTGAAGTGAAGTTTGAAGAAGAAAGAATTAGAATTAGCCATCGGAAGCCGGAAGTTCTGTTATACCGTGGGCGAATATAAATATTCTCTTGCACTAAGTAGTCCACGTAATATCAGACTCCTTTACCAAGGTTGCAATTGCAAGATGATAAAAAGCGTTTGCTCTTTGCCTAATATCCATGATGTCCACAATGGTAAATCACTCCCACTTTTCAGCAGTAGGGTTGATTCGCCATGTACCAAATGCTTTGACTTGTAGACAAGCCTGATTTTCTCGAGTTTCAGCTACCTAGAGCTTCGTCGTCGTGTTGTCCTTTAGTAGAACAATGTGTCCTGATATGGTTCTGGTCAATAATGATACCATAAAACGCCGGATAACCCCAACATTCAGTTAGTTTTTTCTGTCGAAATCATTGAACATTACACAACGTGATGAATACAATATTCTCTAGTCCACTGAAAACAGAAGTGAAACTCGCTCATAGGCTTGATGACGTCAGATGGTCGCTGACAATGTCTGCTAAAATAATTAACGGAGTTAACACGAACTTAGGTGACTAAGTCTAATCCAATTACCAAGAAACGAGACTTAAATAAAATACGCAAGCCGAGCAAAAAGTTTGTTAATTCAAAATGAAAACCTCTATGAAAATTCAACAACTACCATAAACTTAAAGGTACTTTTCAGGATTACACGATGATGTTTTTAAATGATTAGATAAACCCAAGTTTCTAAAGATATGTATGTAGATAGAAAAATCCAAAGTTGAAGGTAATGAACATCCTAAATCACAGAATCTTAAGCTTTTAAAAGCTACTATTTGTAAAACTTATATAACTTTCATCTTATAAGGGCAACAACTTTGTTTGCTCCGGTACTTAATCCTAATGCTCTTGAATTTATTAAGTAGTAACTTACAATCATTCTAAAAGTGTTCAGGAAAAAAACACATAAGAGCGAGTGTCAGAGGTTAAGCACAATTTATGTGGCCAGGAAAAATGTCGCACTTGTTGAGAATTTGAGACCCATTGAACGGGGGCTGGGATTTATAAAACTTTGAGCGAAAAGTAAAAAAAAAATACTCATTCATCCATTCACGGGACTGAGGAAATATGCCATCTAGGTAAATTAAAAATAATATCGGACCAAACCCCGTACCGTGTGGGATTCCAAACTCGATTATTTTGGCTACGACACATACATATGTATTCACGTTTAGTCAGTTTTTCACACTTTTTTAAAACCATCTTGTAATATTTTCGTTAATTTTTAGATATCTAGTGAGAGCTGCGAGATGTATGGAGGACAATGGTCAATTTACACATACCTGATTAGCTTTGTTGATCTGCTTCTTGAGCCCCGCGAACGCCATGGTTGATGATGCTCTCCGCGGCCCCCTCCGACTGCCTCCTGCACGCTACTTCACCAGGGGTGGTGTCTGAAACAACCATAATTTAACCATTAACTCAATATCAAAAGATGATTCATTTTTATTTTAACAGTGTCAAATGTAGATACACACAAAACTGCCTAATCGTGACGAAGTGATATTTTTCAATTTCTTTCACTGTCATTGAAAAATCCGTGGTAGGTTATAGTCACTTTTTGGTTACATGTGACCTTATCTGTCATAATACATATAATGTCTATAATACAAATCATAAAACTGATAGAATACGAGTATAATAGACTCAGAAATATGGCATCTACAAAACCCTGAAATTCGTCTGCAGAAGCAATGATAAGTGACTCCTGAAAGGAGTTGAAGAAAAAGATTGGAATTTTTCAAAGAGGTGAACATTTGGATGAAAACGGACACAGAAATTTTATCATTTAACATGCGTTTGAGATATTTTTCCAGAAAACTTGTGATTTCTTTAAAAAACCTGCTTTTGTGTACTTTCGTTTTATACAATCAAAGAATCTTGTGATCAATCCCCCAGGGAAATTTAGTAGAATAGAAACTTGTATTCTTATCTCACCGCAGCGGCAAGGGTGAAGTGTTCGTTTGAGATGTCCTTTTTGGAATGGGATTTTATGCATATAACTTTTAAATGGAATAAAATCCAGACCATAGAGGAAGAAAGTTTCTGGTTCCATTGACGTTGGTTGAAAAAATTTACTCGAACATCAGAAACTAAGAAATATGATTAATTATTAAGTTTAGATTTTCCAGAACAATTCGCTTATCTATTGGTTAAAAAAAATCTAATGATCGTGGGGAAAGGGTCAACTTAAAATTCATTTTTGAAAAAGTAATATTCGAATAAAAATATAACGGTGAAAGCTTTCCGTCCTGGAATTCCCCTGGTAGGAACCTGCCAAAACCCTTTATGATAAAAAGTTTCCTGACAGTGCCCCAAACTAGGGGCGGATGAATTGATTAGCATTACAGCAAAAGCTGACTGGGCTCCTGCCTGCTGGGCACCTCCGGGGGCCACTGTGCGACGAAAGAAATAAGTACTATAAAAATTATACTCGCAGAAGTTTCAAACACAAAAAAAGGATTTTGAATTGAAAAATAGACATGTGACAGCTCGGTTCGTAGCAGAGCTGATCCTGCAGTTTTCTGATATAAAGGTAGAGAAGTATTTTGATTTTAATAATACCACATACAACGTCAAAGAAACTCTTACAAAGCGTTAGATGGCAGTTACAGGTGTGATGTAAAATATGTCAGTGACAATATAGTTGCCAGTAAATCTAAAAGGGTTAATCGATACAATCAAATCGCTTCACGTGAATTTATAGCATCACATTTAAAATAACGCGATTAAAAATGACGTGAAAGCATTTTGGAACATTGATAGGTTGTCTGGACTGGGTGGTGTGAGAGTATTCGAACCGAGAGGAAATTGAAACTGAACGTTATTGACCGTTAACTTCAGCTTTGTTCAGCGCCAAGTGCCATCAGTTCTACCAACTGACATCCAAATAATAGCTGAGGATGCGATTACTTGTGACAACACTAAAATTGTCAAGCTTTCAAATGACTAATGGGGTAAATCAATAGTCGTGTTAGATGGTTATCATTAATCGAATCATTAACGATATTCATTCACTTGAATAATCAATGTATGATTAAATACAACACACAATTTAAAATCGTAAATGAACATTGACGACCTTCACGGCAGGACAGGGAAAAAAAACATATTTTGGACTTCAAACGGATTAAAATACAGTACAGTACCTTGGTTGAGAGCAGGAGATATCACAAAGACTCAAATATTTACCCCCTTACTAAAAAAAAATATACAACTGATATCCGACCGTTACCATAATATAGGTAATACATAATTGGTTGTTTATCAGTTGGGTAATATTTGGAACACCTTTATAAATAAGTATCTACTGCTCCTAACCGTCTGTACACGGAGAAAAATGTTATTCGAAAAGACGATCATTTTAATAGTAAAAACGGGACTGAAGTTCTTACAAACAAATTAACAGTGTTTCAATGTTCATTGGCGGAATAATTTGTTGGTATACGTACGAAATTACGTATACTAACAAATTATTCTTACATGTTTCCGCCAATAAACATTGAAACCCTCTTAATTTGTTCATAAGAACTTCAGTCCCGTTTTGAACCGTTTTTACTATTAAAATTATCGTTTTTTCGAATAACATTTTTCTCCGTGTGTATTTGTGAGAATTTCGCTTCCCAAATTGGGGTTCGTTGTGAGGCTGAAGGCAGTGGTAAGTGAAAGGAGATGGGGAAGAGGAAGGTCGAGATGTACGTGGCTTCAAATCTGGTCCAAAACCAAACACGGCTAAAGCCGTTTCAAGAAAATAGAGTAAATGTAGACAGTACAAATAATGGAGGACCGAATGCAGAATTTGCTTTAAAGATATTATTATGTCACAGAAAAAGAAAAATGAGTTATTAAAATAATAAAAATCCGAAAACTTCAATATCTAGGACACGTAATGAGACATCCGGAGAAGTACGAGATCTTGCATCTCATAATGCAGGGAAAGATTGCCGGAAGACGGGGCCCTGGAAGAAGGAGGACATCGTGGCTGAAAAACTTGAGACAGTGGTTTGGCCAGTCTACTGTAGAGCTGTTCCGGACCGCAGTAAACAAAGTCCGCATAGCCAACATGATAGCCAACGTCCGTTGAACGGACAGGACACGAGAAGGTCAAAGGAAGAGTGTGGCATTAAGAAAAAGCATTGGTACAGATGAAATCCAAGATGCTGCAGTCTTGATATAGTAGAAAAAATGATGGAAAAAGAAGGAGAAGATTCGGAAAGAATACAAGACAAACGAATCAATTAATATGATTACAAACGACTTGAAAAAGTGGGTACAGCGAATGAAAAAGGGAATTCTAGTAATATTTATGATGCAAAGGAAAAAAAGTAGGGATTTTTCGAGATCATTAGAGCACGATCAGGTCGATCATACGAGTCAGATACTAAATCCCAATTAAAGTCGGTTCACCTTAAGGGTTCGAATAACAGGAAGGTAATAAAAGTGGATCACGTAGGTTGGTTAGTTGGTCATCAAACTCGACAAATAATATTACTAAACCTCAGGTGGGCACCCCCCCTGTAATATAAGTAATTAATAATGTTATATTCAACAAGCGTATTGATATGTTGCACTGAGGCGGGAAGTGAGCAAGCAAAATCCATACAAACCCTTAGGGAATACCTAAAGTTCACAGCTAAAATTCGTGTAGAAGGATTGTATATCTTCGTGATTTATCTAAAAGCATATACCATGTTTTTACGGCGTTAGAAGATTGCAATACCTAATCACCTATATAAGAAAAAAACAGAAAATCCTACTTGAGAAATATCATTTGTGCAGATTTGGATTAGTGGTGATCCCAATATTTATCCTCGAGGAACACCTTAATTTATTGGAAGGTGATATAAAAATAAATAAGTTTTTTTAAAGTAGTATAAACGACACACATACAACTTTGACCTTCTCTCTCTTATAACTACATTTAGAGTAAGAAATAGCGACTTAATTTTTTAACGCTTTTGAAAACTATTTTCAAACTGACCAAAAGGGTCACATACCTACTATAATAAACTTAATCATCCGCGTCTTTGAAAAGAACAGATACTGCACTATACCGTGCAAAAATAGATGAAAATAAATAGCACGTACCTAATAATATGCTGATCGAGAGAAAGAGAGAGAAATTTATTCTCAGACAATATAAAATTATCATACAAATAGAAAAAGTTTATCTCGGTAATGGGATTTCCCTGGAGCGAGAGTTACCTGGCAGTCCTGACACATTATTTTATAAAATAGTTTGTATCTGATGAACGATATTTTTTCTAAAAATTTAACACTCCCTTTCCCCTTAAGATGAAGTTATATCACTATTTAGATTTATCAGATACATCACTATTTAGATATAGCCAAATCACTATTTAGATTTATCTTTACGACGAACAGGTTTACATTAGTTTTTTTTTTTTTTTTACAAATACAGTTATTATACATTGTATATATATATTTTTAATACATTTTTTAAATATCGTGTTTCACCTTTTTTTTGAGCAATGCTCGTGTAAAAAAGGTGGAGCAGCGAAAAACAATTTAACATATATTTTTAAAATGTGTAGTAAGGATAATGAAAATTATAATATTTAATTTTTTTATATATGTATATCATACATTATACGTGAAACAGAATTGAGTAAAGAAAAGATATAAAAGAAGAAGAAGAGAGAAAATAAAAAAGAGTATAAAAGTAAAGGGATTTCCAAAGTCACAGTCACAATGATTGTAATATGTTATTGATATATTGTTTTAATTAACCTTTTGAATTTTTTATAGTTTGTTTCCAATCTTAAGTTAAGGGGTAATTGGTTAAACCATTTGACTCCAAAATATTTATAAAATTGTTGGGCTGTGGTGGTATTACAACGCGGGATAGTTATAGAGCCAAGAATACTTGGTCTTTTGCTGTTTGAAATAGATATTGAGGTATCGTTGTTGAAACAATCTTTGTGTATTTGTAAAAGTGAATTTTTTTTATAAATAATGTGTAGTGAAGGGACTTTAAATTCTTGAAATAATCTTATGGTGGGGTAATCATATGGTTTTTTTTAAATTATTTTTATTAATATTCTTTGGATGATTTCTAAAGGCAAGAGAGAAGTTTTGAATGCACCACCCCAGCCAACAATTCCATATTGTAATACAGATTGAATCAGTGAAAAATAAATGATTCTTAATAGTTTAAAATTTAATATGTTTCGGATTCTAAGAAAAATGTACAATAATTTTCTTAATCTTTCTACAGTTGCATTGATCTGTAGTTTCCATTTTATGTTACTATCTATAATTACACCGAGATATTTTACATTAGTTTTAACAGTGAGTACAGAGCAGTCAGGTTTACATGAATTTAAATTTCTATTACAATTATATGAATGTATACTAATCTTTAAATTTTCAGGGAATGCATGTTTATTAATGGTGAGCGGTATTACAAAGGTTTTTTCCGTATTAAGTGACAGCAAGTTTTTATCGAACCATTTTTTTTTAATTTTTTTTTTTTATTATTATGAATATGAAAAATATGTTATGGATACATTGAAGCTTTTCCTACCTTTTTAATTTAATGGAATTAAAATAAAATTATTAAACTAAATAATTTGTATTTTTATTAGTTTATTTATATATTACAAACAATACAATACAAAATGATCCTTTGTCTGTCCAACTGGGAAGGATTCCCGTTTCAGGACAGCCAAATTGTGTATTTAGTACATATTCTTACAATGGAATGGCGATTCTGTCAAGACAACTTTTGATAACATTAGTAGTTGCATTCGTAGTGACGGGATTGTTTCTTTTTCCTTGAAAGAATGGCCAAGATGTAATTATTTTACCAGGGTCATTTTGGATAACATTAGTAATTTCATAGAGAACAGATGAATGGTTTCTTTCGGGAGATAACAAGTCTGAGATTCTTTCCAGGGCATTTTGGAGAACATTTACAATTGCATAGTTAGAATTTCCACATTTATAAGCTAGTATAAGACATATATGAAGTTATATAAGAAAAAACTTTTTTTAAATACCCTTATTATGGTTAAGATTATTTTTGACTCGATTGATTGACTAACTTTCTTCGTTCTTATAAAATTAATCATTAAAAAAAAAAGACTTCTTTGGCGCTACTTTCCTAGTGCAGATAATTCCAAAAAGTTTTTAGGGGGTAAGATTTCGAATATTTCTGGCGTTTATATTCCTCTTAAAGTTTGCACTTATTTGAAGAAAATGATGCAATGAAAAACTATAAAAAATCAATTTTCGTTGTCAGTACGGGGCTAAACTATGTTATTATTAATTTATAGAATACATTGTTGATCCAAAAATATGTTTATGTGTACATTTGACTTATTTCAATTAGATTTGGCCATTTTTGAATAGGCGCCGAACAAACAACCATAGCTTTCCAACATTTTCTCACTCTATTAATTTCATACTTTAACAATTTGGGAGGCGGGTATGGGTACCGCCGACCAGGAAACAATTCATTGGATAACCAACATCTCTGCGCCATAGGTCAGCCGAAGTGGTTCGCTATGTTGGATGACAGGGCAGGATATAGGAGTCACGGGGTGAAGTTTGTTTAGGTCTTGGCGGCGGATGCATTCGCCCACCTACTGCGTAACGGATCGGAACGGGAGAGACTAGTTTGGAAATACCTTTTAACTTCTTCAGATGGACTCTCTCGACCCATTGCCTTGCATCGCAGAGAGAGGGATGGATTCATTCACTCCTGTACACATTGACCCCAAGATTCTTACCTCTTTCCTTCCCAGAACTTCTTCGACTTCGTTTCCTAAAAAACACCCTCCCCAAAGATGACATAGGACCTGAGGTTTTTTTTCTCTGTGTGGAGCTAATGTAAAAAAAACTTCACTTTACACTATCGAGAAGCGCAATCTCTTTTACTCTTCACACTTCACCTTCACACATCATCTTTCAAGCTTCACTTTTTACTCGTCACATTGATCTAGCCCATGATATATGAAGCTGAGAGTAAAACCATATACATAAAACAATAAATAAAATAAAATAAAAAACCCTTAGCCCTCCTGTGTGGAGCTAAATTAAAAAATTAATATAATAAATATTAATATAATAATATCTGTGGAAAAATTGAATTTGAATCTTGAAACAGTTATGACGCCGTTGTGGCATAATTCCCAGCACTATTTGTTCTGTAAAGTTCCCGCTCCACGTCGACTACGGTCGTGTTCCGAGGAAATGGAACGAATATTATTTGAAAACGGAACGCTGGCCGAGGGCCAATCGCGTTTCGATATTTATGCGCTGGTGTTACCATAAGCGGGGCAAGCATATTTCCATTTTATTGGAAAACTTAAAACCGGGACACGTACTTCCAAGTGTGCATTTAGTACCTACTTACTTAACCACCGATAAAGAGTTGTACTTAAAGTAAGTACTGCTTTATGCACGCTTGACTTGAGGGGTAAACTGGCGAATGCGTTACGGAAATTACAGCGTTACGAGAGGCGTAATATCAGGCGTTACGGAGGCGAACGTTAAAAAATTAAAATTAATTTTGAGGTTCATTCCTCACAATCTAATCGTAACAACAGTGCTCAAATCCATAGTAATGACGTTCGGAATGGGTGCTGGCATTTATGCTGACAACACAGTTGTGTTGATGTTTCTCACATTCTAAACGTTCAAATCTAATAATAACTAGCAATTTTTCGATTGGAATTTTAGAATTTATTGCAGCAAATGTGAATAAACGTCGCTCTCTAACCAGAATCCGCATCAAAAAAGTTTTATTTTAACCGCTTGGGCACATAAGCTTGTTTTCACGACATTTTAACGTAGGTAGACATGGGAATGACGTATGCCCCGCACCTGAGTTATTAAACTTTGTAAGAATTAAATCAACAATCCCATTCTAAGCGTAATTCCGATAATAAAATTAATCAAATTTTCATTTCAGTGCATCGAAACGACTGATTTGTCACAATGATTGGTAACAATCCAAACGAATCTTCAATATAGATTCTTATACAATGATGATTGGAATGGTTTTATTCGATGCCAGAAATAAATTAGATTAGATTACTAAATAAGTATTTACTTCAGTCGTGTGGTCTAAAGCACACTCGTATTTTTTTAATAACTAATTTGCATAACTTTGTAATTGGAACATTCAATGTAAAATGATGAATTGAAATCGTTGTTGGTAAAAGGGATGATATAATGTCGTTGAAAGAATTTTGAATAATCAGCTACGGAGTCAAAACCCCTTCAAAAGAATCAAGAAGAGTCAAACGCCACTCAAGAAAAAAAAAAAAAAGTAAATATCCCCTCAAGAAAAAATTGCATTTGAAATTAATTTATTTATAAAATACATTAAAACATTTACATATATATGACAATATATTAAATCACCATACTAGGCGGCTGCCTGTTTTATGGTGACCAATGGAATATAATTACTTTGTGATGTAGTTACTTTAAATCCAGTGTAAACATATGGATTAAATATGTAAACATGCTGAACATTGGAAAGTATTTATTATTTTAAAATATAAAAGAGTCACTGACTGGAATTAAAAGAGAGCTGAAATTTAGTGACAATTTTCATGAAATAAAGCACAAAAGAGTACCTATATTTATTTTTAATATGTGTATCAATACACCGTGTTTCACCTTTGAGAAAGGAAAATAAAGTTTAATTATAAAATTTTCAGACACTTTTAAAAAAATAACGAGAGAACATAAAACAATATAACAATTAGTGGAAAATAATTAAACGAAGGGGAAAGACAAAAAGAATACTAGGTGAGTCTTAATATTATAATTAAAAAATTTATACACAAAAAATGTATTAAACTATTTGTACATAGGTACTTATAATGGTATATATTGCAAAAATCGAAACTACGTTTGAACTACCAGTGTACCTAGGTGCCGAAGGAATCAAAAAGCTATAGTTACTCGAAGCATCTTCTATTAAAACTCCGGTAGAACAAGGTCAGCATTTCCACCCGACGCAAAGATTGCAATCCGTTTGTGATACGAGAATCCCAGAAACTGGACCAAAATCCGTTTCTGCACAGAGTCGAAGGTTTCTTCACGTATTTTGGGGCTCCAGACTAGAGGTGGCTGCCAAATTCAACCGGTGATTAGGTTAGGTTACGTGTTATATGTCTCCTGAGACGGCCGTGTTCTGTAAATAACACGGCATAACACACCAAAAACAAACACCGAAAATTATTTTAAGTAGCTTTACTAAACGTATTCCTAATTAACGTATTGTATTAGCTAATTAATGTAGGTTCTGACAAATCTATATTATTAATACTATCTACACACCATGCTGCGAACAGCAGCTTTTGGCAGCTGGATGTCTCCCGTCTCTTTTTTTCCCATGCGAACCCGTAACACTCTGTTTCACGTTGACTGCAAATTGTAAGAAACCGTCTGCCGTTAGTACCAACCGATGAAAAGAGATGGTGATATTGAATTTGTTGTGTTAATAAAAGAGACAGAAGACAACGTGAAACAGAATGTTACGGGTTCGCACGAGGAAAAGGGAGACAGGAGACAATAGCCAGCTGCTTACAGCCGGCTGTTCGCAGCACCATGTGTAGAGCCTATAACCCTTCAAAATTTTGCGCGTATTTCACCAGAAGATAAAAAAATTCCACTTTGCAATAAAATTCACATAAATGTATCTAATATTTGTAAGCGTATCCGAAAACTAAAAACATTTCTCGAAAGGTGATGAATTACGCATTCAAATTTTATTTTAGCCAAGTAAATTTTTAATTATAAAAATTTTGAATGCAAACTTTAAAATTTTTTAAAAGTAGCTCACCTTACGTTTTTTCTGATAATGAAAAAAAAAAAAAAAACGCATTCAAGTTATATTAGATAAATAAATTATAAACTTTATCATTACCTCACTTTTAACGTTTCGTGTAAAATTAATTCTTAAAAATTTCACAAAGTTTCAAAAAATAAAATCAAATTGCTGTCGGAAACTTTGGTTTCATGGAGGTGTACATTTTAATTATTTTGTGGTTAATTTTATGATTTGAATACATAGTCTGTTGTATTATCTAAAACAGTTTAAATCATACTTCTCACTGTGATAGTAAAGGAGATACAACGATTTCTATAAGACCTATGTGAGCTGAGGCAAACATGGTCCCCTGTGATTACACAGGTTTTAATACGCTAACGTCTGTTTTACACACTCGCTCCACGTACGAGATACAAACGGAAGTGCTGCCATCTTTATTATTCAAATAGAACTATTGAAGCTTTCATAATATAGTTTTCCCGTGGAAGGGGGTTCTTATTTACCTGCTAGTAACCAAATATTTAGGTCACTACTGTCTAGCTGAGATCACGTCGGGTTTGGGTGTAAGGTGTCTACAAGGTAATAATGTACATAAATTTCCAACTTCCATTACGAATGCGAAAAGGAGCTTTGGTTCCAGAATCATTATGACCTACCCGAAGGACGTCTGACACATTTTTATGAGAAACGCTGTGAAAAAATGAGGGCGCCGAGAAGTACGAAAAATATATATTTTACAAAACTGTTGCTGTCCCGTAAGCCTTAAAAGAGGTGATAGGCGACACGATAAATCGTGCCCGGGAGGAGAGAAACTTTTCTCAATAAAAAGCATTTCCCAGAGCGCGCTCTAGGGATACCGGAAATACTTCCGTCTTTCCAAGTAACGGATTTAAACTTTGATATAATTAATTCAATTTTAAAACGATAGGATCATTCTAGGCTAGAGTTTTTATAATATTACTAGCGCAGATCCGTGAAAAATTACGAGATATTATAATTATACGATTTGTGAAGCTGAAAAAATTTATTAAAAAAAATATTTGTTTCAGTATAATTGCCTTTTAGTCGTAAAAGAAGAAATTAACATTTTGTTTTTTTGTAAATTTGAAATACTGCGACAACTATCAAGCATTTGTCAAACATTTGAACACAACAATTACACATTTATAATATAATAAATCAATTAAATAATGCTGTAGAAATGAGATCCCTGAGGCGTATCTGTGGTAAAACGAGGAATCGTGCGAGGAATGTGGAGATCCGAAAAGAATGCAAGGCCGATTTGAGCGTCATAAGTAAGATTAAAAAAGGGACGCTTAGATGGTTTTGACATGTAGAGCGAATGAATGAAGAAAGGAGTGTCAAGAGAATATATGATGCGAATGTGAATGGTAGAAGAAGTCGAGGACGCCCGAGGAAGACATGGCACGATCAAGTGAATCATATACTTGAGTCGGGCCATGTCAAGAGTCAGAATAATAGAAGAGCATGTATGATAAGATGTATGAATGTGAATAAGGCGAGGAGTGTACGCCAAGACCGAGTTGTTTGGCGGTCCGTCCTCTCTGCCTACCCCCGCGGAGAAACGGCGTGATGGTTAGGTAGTTAGTTAGTTAGTTAATTAAATAATTTTGGTAATGGTTGCAATAATAATATTTTTTATTTATTTTTATGCTCGTATGCACATTTACAGTTTACATTTCACAAATTATAAGCAAAAATAAAAATTATATATACTGTAACTCATTTAAATATTATATTGTTTCGTAAAACCCTCACTAGGAGAACCTATGCTGAGTGGTTCACGGGTTTTTATAGGCACACGGAGAAAAATGTTATTCTAAAATACGATCATTTTATTCGTAAAAAAGGTTAGAATCGGGACTGAAGTTCTAACGAACAAATTAACAGGGTTTAAATGTTTATTGGCGGGAACATGTAAGAATAATTTGTTGGTATACGTAATTTCGTACGTACGAGTATACCAACAAATTATTCTTACATTTTCCCGCCAATAAACATTGTTAATTTAAATTAAAACAAATAACTTTGTTTAAACCACTAATATAATCAGTCAGGGTAGTAATGACATTACTACCCTTAAGAAGAAACCATCGGTTTTGAAACATGTAGGTAATTGTGATTATATTAGTGGTTTAAACAAAGTTATTTGTTTTAATTTAATTCAAAATGACGCCACAAAGTGATTTTGCGAAGTTTGAAGAAAAAACATTGTTAATTTGTTCGTAAGAAGTTCAGTCCCGTTTTTAACCGTTTTTACGAATAAAATGATCGTATTTTAGAATAACATTTTTCTCCGTGTAGTATTGTATTGGATTCATTATATTAGTTTAAGAATTTTAAAGTTTAAGTTAAAGAATTTTATAAGATATTTTAAGAAAAGCAAAAAATAAATAGGTACAGAATGATGATATGAGGGTATGTACTGCAATGATTTAAAAATATATATTATACAGTTTATCGAGCACCTCGCCAGCGAAACATGTGTTGAGGTGGTCATGTGTATTTTTTAAAAATTTTAGTTAAGTACAATCAGTGTTAAATTAGTTAAGTACAGTCAATTTTTTTTAACTTTTCTTAATACTTGATTAATAATTACATTATTTTTTCGACTACCATGCTTGTCACATGCGTTGTAGTGGTCGATAATATATTATTGAAATAAGGACAGGACACAAACACTATTAAACGCACTGACAACAGAAATTACCATGTTTAATTCATTGTGCGATTTTATTTCCAGAAGCTATTGAATGAATATATATTATTTCGATATAGCAGCTTATTATATTTAAAGCATATTCATGTTCAGCATTAACAATGTGTGGGTAGAATTGATGAAAATACGTTTCAACGATTCCTATTATCAATAATTAATACCTCACTGTACGGAAGAGATACGTTAATCGAAATTCCATGTATGGAATTAAGTTTTCCCATGGGAATACAAATAAAATAAGCAGGATACGTTCGGAAAAGAAAATACTATAATTCAACAACAAACAAATCATTCAACAGAAATAACAAATATTAGATTTACAAAACGATAAAAAAACAAAGACGAGTGTGATTTTTTTGTTTGTATATATGACATAATAAATGTAACAATCTAAAGATAAATAATACATCCTTCCCTATTTGGCAAGCTGTTACACAAAATATGTTTTCGTCAACTTTTTGAGACACCTTTGATCTTATTTCTTCATTGGGATAATTTTTAATAAAGGCTTGGATCCAACAAAGAGATAAACTGACAGGACGCTTGACAAGGCGACGGCACAAAAAAGGCTATATATCACGTACTTATTTTATCACAATATTTTTTTTTAATTTTTTATTTATTCATTAAACTGCTAGTTACATGTTTTGAGAATTTTACGACCAGCACGCTAGGCACATGCCCGTGTTGAGGTGGTCAAATAATGCTGCGTCTCTTTCTTACACACTAAATAATAGTGTGTGCTTACACGATGTACGTAAGTCTGCTTCCCAAGAAATGAGGCGCACCGCATGCCATTGCCGTCGCCGTGCTGTTACCGTACGAATTTTAAAAGTAGCCATAAAAAAGTGTCGAATGCACGTCCGTTTGCCCGAAATAAGCTCAAATTTACCTTACTTTCGTTGGAAATGTGCAAACATTTAGAATTATCGAAATTCTTTCTTGTACAGACAATCAACTATATTGGCCTGTCCGGGGTTGAGTAAGCGATGGTTCATGGCTCAATTTTAAGAGCGAGAGTCACGGTACAGCTCAACATTTTAGTACGACTCACAGAGTGGACTCAAATTGAACATTGGCTCAATTGGGCAATAGTTCCAAGATTCTTGTTATTGTTATTTAGTAATTAATTACCTATCTTGTATAGCAACCTGTATTAATGAGATTGTGTTCATTGTGCCTTATGAGTTTATTTATAGGTGGAAGGTTCGGAAGATGAAGCTGCTTGTAGTAGAACAATTTTTTTTTTAATGACCACTCTCGTGCGATTTGTGTCATCCATATTGCTGTATTCATGGAAACGAAGTTGTTAGTAAAATAGTAATATATAGTCGTAATGAAGTAAATAATTAAATTATTGTAAAACAAACAAAAAAAAAAATGAAAAAGAAAAGAAGAGAAAAGGTTCACCGTTCAGTTGAACCATGGTACGGGTTACCGGAAGAATTACGAATACAATAGAGAATAGGGTATATTCACGTTTTTTTATTGCTTAAAAAAATTAAGCAAAAAATTACGATTATTATGGCACTGTTATTCATTTTTACGTTGACGGAAAAATTTTCTACAGCGAGTCTAAGTTTCCCATTTTTGTAATACCGCCAAAACGATATTCTTATCATGTGACGTCATAAGCGCTTTCCGGCTTTGAAGAATTCTGACGGTAGTAACTTTGTTGTTTGTTGTCGTGCGTATTTGCCAACCACGGGCCGTTTTTGTTTTATCGTTTTTAAAATGAATAAATTTGAATGAAAACATAAAAAACAAACATTTTTTGTAGGATGATTAAAATCAGAAAAATGATCTTTAAATATTCCATACATTTTCAACAGAATCCCTAGTTTGTGAAAATACCCTATTAATCGAAAAGAGCTAGCCTAATTGTGCGGCTCATTTAAATTGGCGAGATAAAATCTTTTTTCCTTCAAATCGGTAAACCTAAATCACACTTCTGGGGTTTACATGTTCAGTGATTTCTCGAAATATGACAAAGCATCGGATATTGAGAGTTCATTTACGACAATTCGTACTACTGTCGTGTTACTGAAACACCTTAATTTATCCATTTCGTTGACTTTGTATTCTTAAAAAACATGTTTACGAGAGGCAATAAATTAAAAATTGTTCCTATCACTAAATGAACTCAGTAATAAGTATTGCTAAATCAAAACTTCGTAATGATGAAGTTGTCCAGATGCCAGTTTGGGTGGCCGCAAACACCAACACGTTACGTTCTACTAGAACATTAACGGGATTTAAAATACAATAAAGATGCTTTCAGTATACCTACTGACATGTAGACCATGAAAATAGACTGTATTAAAATAAGACATATCAAGGGTATAGAAAACGTGCAAAGATAATATTAATAAATACCAATGGATGTTCTAATTGAATCATTATTGAACTCTGCGATATTTATTAATGAGAAAATTCTGTGCCAACAGCTGAACGCCATCTGTGTATTCAACCAGGCATTAAGCAAAAATAAAATTTAAATAAAAACTTGTAGCCATTCTCATTTCTGCCTTCCGACTATTTACACTTGACTTCATTATAACAAGGCGAAGCTACCAATAAAATCACTATTTTCGATTAATCTTTACCAGTGGCGGTTCGTGGTCTTTTCAACGGGGGGTTCAGAAAATCAAGAAAAGATATATTGTTTAATAAAAATTTACTCTTGTTACACAAAATAAATAAAGTTAGTGGAGGGGTACCTAAATAGGTACTATTGTTTTTAAATAACTTGATACTCCTCGACACAATTATTAGATAACCAGAAAAGTTTTAGAGGAATTACATTGTTTAATGGTTTTTACAACACTCAATGTACGTTGCTAATTATTAATATATTTTTTTCAATAAGAAAAATACGCAAAATTTAGAATATAATATAATTTATACTTTAAAACATAAAAAAAAAACAAGAAAACAAATAAAGGTGGCACGAAATAAAATTAGCTTATTTCACTTACACAAAAAATCCATTATACACGTATACAAAAAATAATTATTTTTAATTTCCAAACTTTTTTCATAAGCATTAGCGTTATTTTTTGTATGTAACACAATACTGCATTCCGTCATTGTGTGAAAAAAATTAGGACAAAATATTCGCGACAATCGATAAACGCAACCACTTTCAATTTGAAAGCCGAAACAATACTGGAAAACTCAACACAAAATTGTATAACTAGCGACGTAGTTTGCCAAAACTTTAGTAAATGTACTCGTAATTAAGGAATATAACAACTTATCTATAAAAAAAATACGAAAACAGAAGTCAAAATCGGTCTACTTCAGTAGTAGATTTACAAATATGCCATCAGTAAACGGTTGGAGAAATGCAGAAACAAGAAAATAAAAAATGTACAAAAATGACTACAAAGTTAAATACCATAATATATAAAATTTAACTTGCATCCACATGGTGCAAAAGTCGACCGTCAGCCGGTCATCCTGCGACGATCTCGGGCTCGACTCAGCGAGACTCGTCAAAGTTCGGAGGTCACGTGACATATTGACTCGTTATCGCGCGGCGCACCAAGCTGCGTAGTTTTGTCCATTCCACCGTCACAGTGATTTGTTTCGGCTATGTTTTTTTAGTATGGACAAATGTGTGCGGATCGTAACGCGCACAAAATGGGAATAGATACCGTATTTTTCGGTGGCGCGATTTTTAAATACGGAATTTTAATGTCGAGCTATCTATGATGCGCTTATATTACTATACAACTAGATTGTTTTATTTTCTCATATTTCTAATGGAGGTTCGCCGCACAAACGCACTTTAGAGAAAACCGCCACTGATCTTTACTACGAATCGGTTTATATTATGAATACCAAAAAATATGCATTGGATAGATTAAAGCTTTTTCTACAGTTTAGCTTGGGTAGAAATAAAATTAAATTGTCAATTACGAAATAAAAAATATAAGCGTATCTAAGCAATTAAATAATTTATTTTTTAAGGTAGAAAATTATGAACGCACGTGAGAAAATTTAAAAAAATATATTTTTATATGTCTAAGGTTATTTATTACAGTTTCCCTCGATTAACTAACTAACTAACTAACTACCAATCACACCATTTCAACGCAGGGGTAGGCAGAGAGGAGGGACCGCCAAACAGCTCGGTCTTGGCACGCAATCTTCGCCTCAGTAACATTCATACATACTCTTTCTTCTATTATTCCGATCTTGACATGGCCCGACTCAAGTATCTGGTTCACTTGATCGTGCCATGTCTTCCTCGGGCATCCACAATTTCTTTTACCAATTCACATTTGCGTCATATATTCTCCTTACACTCCTTTCTTTGTTTATTCGCTCTACATGCCCAAACCATTCTTGATAAAAATAAAATTATTCACAAAATCAATTACTTCTTTAAGTGCGACCATTTTTAGACTCCGTTTGCCGAAAGATTTTTATGCCTACTACCCATATTCGGTGTGATATAAGACACACTAAGGACGGGTTGTTTGACAGAATTTGAATAAATTATCAAAATTCAATGTTTATATTCAAATTCTCTAACAAACCTACTGTTAGATATTATAAGTTCTGCTTTTGTTAGTAGGTACTTTGTTTAGTAATACAACTTGAAAAGGACTTCACAGAACTTGAATATTAGCTTTTAAATTTGAAGAAAACAATACGTCCTAAGAACAGATATATTTTTGGCTTGTAAATTGCTCCTGTTAAAAACGTATGTAATCAATTGTTAACAGGATCAAACATTGACTATGATACAAAATATATTTGGAAAGCCTACAAATAATAGATTCATGTAAGTGTCAAATGTGATATGCCGTAAAGCAGAATACTGCAAGACTGTCCGAAACGTTGGCTCAAGAAATGGGAAGAGTGACACCCAGACGTCAGCCAACATGTTAGTATAATATTAGGTACAAGTTAATTATTTTAACGCGTGTTATCTGGTAAGTAGAAATCCGAAACATCCTGTTTTTATTAATTATCTGCAAAAAATACACACAATATATTCTGATAAGAGAATGCATAATTGTTGTATAAATACTAAAATACGAAAAGATAATGTTTAAAAAATAAAATCATAAAGAGTTCAATGATAGCAAACTAAAAAAATATGAAAATTTAAACTAGACTTGTTAAATACAGTTCGCGCCTAAAAAACCAATCACACACCTCACAAATCACAAAAGCAGCTTAGTCCCAAACTTTCACACACAGCGATGGAAGAGAGGGTTTAGATATGCCGCGGCGTCAGAAATGTAATTAGAGTGGGGTTCTTAAATTTAACCGAATAGGCGTTATGATAAATCACATTAGTAGTTTTGTCCCAAACTTTCACGCACAGAGATGGAATAGAGGGTTTTGGTAACCCGCGACGTCAGAGATGTCATCGAAGTGAGATTCTCAAATTTTAACTGTCGGGCACCAGGGTATTAATATACTTCGATTAAACTAATAATGATATGTTTTATTTATTGTTATCAAGTTGAATTTGTAGAACTCCATTTTACGCTTAAGTTTTTTTGGTAAACAATAATATTATTATTTAATTTTTAATTTAAGTGGAAAAATAATTTATTTATAAATAAGTTCTGCGTTGTAATTAGTATTAGGCCGTTTCGCCTTTTGGTGGTATAAGTAATCGGAATGATAAGGTAAACAAGGACAGGTAACCTATATAATAGTACTCCGTTGGGTCACTAATAACGTAATAACTATGAATGTCTTTCCGTCTAATTCGTAACGCGTTTCCGGAAACCTCTTTATCCGGTACCTACTTTAATGTGCCAAGACACGCAAGTGGGGAGCGTACAGGCTATCCCAGGTGTAAATAGGCTTAGTTAAATACGGTTCTTCTTAATCGCCTGTCGTTCACATCGTCAAACGCAATTCGTGAATTTGGTTTAATTCTATACACATTTTTGAAGTAATTACTTCTTTACGCACGCTTCACTTGGGGGTAAGCTGGCGAATGCGTTACGAAAAGTGAAATGCGTTGCGAGGCGAACGGGCTGTATCACACTGTAAAAGCAAGAGAGAGCAGTGCGCGCGCACATTTTCTTTCTCTCTTCCCCTCATAGCCAGTGCATGAAATATCTCAGTCATGCGGAGGCGGATGCGGATGTATAGATGGAGCTAAATAAGTATTTACTTCAGTCATGTGGTCTAAAGCACACTCGTCTTTTTTTACAGCTCCTTCTTCTTACATAGGCGCATGTAATTTTTTGTGATGAAACAAATGCAAAGCTAACATATGAAGATGATTAAACTGAATTCAAAGCCATACTCAATACACATTGTAATGTATCATAACTTTAGTTGTCTATGGGCCAATCGGGTCACACGATCTCGATTTACGAGATGTGCCGAAAGAAACCGAAGTCAGGTCTGATCTGTTATTTTACGCGGCAGCCCAGACAAACCTAGCTATCGGTAGTACGGACGTTATTCCGCCTATATTTGTAGATAACCAAACGTGAATAAACTATCCCTGTGATCTCCAGGATCTAAAAGTCCTGTCTTTCAATAAGCACATACAGTACTGCAGATACTTTGGCCAGTACTAATAAATTAAAATATCTCCGGAGAGGAATTCACATATACTTTACACACATCTTTTAAGAAAGTCGTATCCGATTGACCAGCGGCTGAAAAAAGTTTAAAAATATTTGCAACTGTACGGGGAGGTTCCAATGAGAAAAATCGATTATTCCCCGCATTAATTTTTTTTAATTAAAAATTTTATATCGATTTATTTCATTAAAAACTTGCTTTAATATACATATACCTAAGTAAGCAATACAAATTCTCAAAACGCACGATGAAAAATTATTAAATATCGTGTACTTCTTGTAAGTATTTTTTCATCATAAGTATTTATGATTTTTCAATAATGTCTAAACAAAATAAGTTTTTTTTCAATATTTTGGCTTGTAAAACCTTAAATAAATAGAAAAACTGAGGTATTTTTGTCACAAAACATGTTCTCGGATTTATTTTTAATGATTTTAATTTAACTAAAATTAAAATTCTGAAAATTGTGTTTACTCGATAATGTTTTGATTTATTTTTTGTATAATTATATGATTTTAAATTTGTGTTGTATAATAGAATCTATCGTTTGAAAATTGAAAAAATCTGCCAACGACCAACGGTATAATCTTAGTATATTAAAAATAAACTTAGTTTTTCTTAATTTTAAAACTGCGTGTACCAGATAAAATAACAATGTTTCAAAATCAATTTATGTTTTTTTTTGTAAAAAAGAGTCAGCACGTCTAGAATTTGAATTAGAAAGGACTAATTTCCGGTATTCTCTGGTAACACCCTCTTAATAACAAACTAATTGAATTGTTTGCGGTGATTTTCAGATATATTTTTATACTGCTATTTTCTATGTATTTCCATTTCCGAAATTTCTAATATTTTAGTATTATACTGGGAATTTGTGTAACTATACTATTATAAGCACCTTTATTATTTTTAAGTATGAGGTGAGATGACAAGCTCCCCAGTTAGTCCCGCGAATATTTCTCTGCTGTATAGGTAATTAAATTATTTGGTTAAGGCCTCGTGGCTATAGGGCAAGGCTCTCGACTCGCAATCCAGAAGTCATGGGTTCAAACCTCGGTGTGGGCAAGTAAATTTTACTCTTTCTAGTATAAACAGTAAGCTGTATGAACGACAGTTGAGATGGTATGGGCACATAAGACGGAGACCATCAGCCCACACAGTGAAGCAATGGCAATGTCTATGGAGCTTCTTCGACAGCCATCCAGAGGTAGGCCAAAGAACTCCTTGATGACTCAATGCTCCAAAATTCTACAGAGAAAGGGCCTGGATGGAAGCGATACTCAGAACCGAAACCTGATAACGAAAATAGCCGACCTAAACCGCCTACCTAGGCAATGAGTTGGGACAGTTCAAGGAAGGAGAAAGAAGAAAGATATTTACGGCACGTTCGAGAGTGGAAGATACTAAGTATCGCCCTGGTGTAAGACAACCATTCAGAATTGAAACGTTTCTGAAAATGACTTTAGGAGTGTTTGGTGACCAGATCTGAATAGCCTATCATCTGCATGTTGCACACTGTTTTCGTCCTCTCTCTTTCAAACGCCATGACTTTAGACTTCACAACCTCCTCCCATATAAACCTTATTTAATTTAACCATTAAGATATTTCACAGCAGTGATATTTCAGAAAAATGGCACCATAACGAGTAGCCTAAAAAGCCTATAATGTAATATCAAACCTTCCGAACATCTAGTTCAATTAATATCAAATGTAAATCGTTTTAAATTCTGTCAAAGTGTCACTGTAAATAATAAATTGATAAGGATTAATCACAAACTCCTATATAAATTTATTCTTTTCAATTCCATTAATATTATATATTTGCATAACATTAGTTTACCACAGAAACACAATGTTATATAATAGAGTTAATGTAAATTAATGGGATTATTGCGCTGAAATAATTCAATTGAAAATTGTAACTCTGGGTGACTGGAAATCGATTGAATCAAATAATGTCATTATAATCTGTAAAGTTTACTGATTAAAACTTGATAATGGAGCTCTCGTACAATATTAGATTCATTTAGCTTAAATTTTTTGAAGAATATAGTATTTTAATTTATTTGAAGAACAATAGGATCACTCGGCACATGTTCCACTGCTTCTTCTTCTTGTGTCCTCTCCCATCGGAAGTTAGCTATCACCAGTCAAGCATAACCCTGCAGTCTGCAGCCCGGAATTAATAAGGAAAAAATGCACCAATCAATCTGAATTAAAAAAAAATTAAATCAAAAGGTTTATCAAATATCTAGTACGGGGATATGTGCTTCTTTATTGATTTGTTTTTTAAACTATAAATAAAGCATAGGCCAATATGGATTTTAATACGATTATAGAGGCAACTCTTTGGCAATTATTTACGAGTTAATGATAATATAAATATTTCTTCACACTTCGCAAAATCACTGTGTGGCGTCATTTTTAATTATAATATATTTTTTATGATAATATAATTATAATTTTTTTTTATTATTATTTATTAACCAAAAAATACATTTAGGTGCAATTTTTTTTTAGGATTATGCCACCTCACTATGCTGAGCCTGTTCCGAGGTGACAGAAATTTAATCAATAGGAATTGAATTGCATTTTATTTTTTTTAATGGGCATAAATTTAAATTACAAATTATTTTCGTTGGAACACAAATAAGTATTTAAATTAAAATTTCCACCCTTAAAAATATTCGCTTTTATATGATGTTTTATTTTTATGTAATTAGAAGTACAAATGGATAAATTAGCACTTATCCGTACTAAATATTTGCTACAAAATTTGATTTAAAAAAATATTGATCAGTTTGGTTGGGTATTTTGTCCCCAAATCCAAATTTCCACTCGGCTCAGCCTCGGGATTTCCTTCCTTCTACAACATCTCTTCAAAATCCGTGTTCACTCTTTCGTATTTTCTAAAAGACTCTCCACACAGCATCCTCAAAGATGACTACTGTGTGAAGTTAAGGTAAAATAAAAATCACGCTATTTCCCCACAGAATTAGGCTTTCATCCTTCCGATTACACTTTCACGCCTCACTGACACTGTTAAGGGTTGGTATCAGAAGCCCATTGTGTTCACTATTAGTCCCGCCGGCCAGAACACAGCTACGGGGCGTAATGTTGCAATGGGTACGGAATGCACGTTGTGTGGCGACGATTGAGCGAAAAGTGTGCCTCGGCAGCGAACGCGCACTCCGCCTTCGTCCACTCGATTATGCTAACTAAACCAAGCGCAGCTAAAACTTTAAGCCCCGCCCTCTCGAATGTGTCTATCCCCACCCTCCTCGCAGCAACCATCGCTTCAGGTCGCCAAATTCAAATAAGCAAGTTGCTCTGCCCCACCCTGTATGTATAATGTGTTAATTTACTGCTTGTCACAGAATGTGTGAATCGTGAATGGGTCCAGGTTATCTTTACATGTGATGGATTCGCCGATAAAATGGCCTTGATAACATGGCGGAAATTGATAACATGGTGTACAGAATCAACAGTCGTCAGCGGGACGAGCGACGTTTCGCCTACACTGCATTTCCACCCGCCTAGCGCCTGACTCACAGCGGGATTTGTCACTCATTTTCCTTTGCATTCACTAGTCAGTACAGATTACAACAGACGTGATAATAGACGACAAATGAAATATTAAACCACGTATGAAAATGGAATTGCCTTGTCAAAACTATTGTTCGAATTTGAAAATGTTTATCATTTTCCTTTGTTTCTTGTGAAAATGATTTATTATGTATGACGTACGAAGGGCACACCGCTGGTAGACCCATTCCAAAAGACCATACCATACAAATCTAAAAAAAAATAAGGTATTACCATACAAATCAATATCTAATCAAGCATTGAACGTTCTTCTATAACTAAGAAACTTAAACGACCTACTCGCTATCCGATTTGCAGAACAGCTTGCAGGACTGCATGCACGGTTTCTGCAAATCGGATCGTTTGTAGGCACAACCGTCAACCGAATAATTGTTATTCCATTGAAGATGAAGATAATACTAACAAATGTAAACGAAATATGAAAAACAAGACACAAAACAAAACTCACGATCGCAGCTGGGACTCGAATCCAGGATCTCTTGTCTTACCGGATTGAACGCCTTAACCAATTCGACCACCGAGACCTCTCAATTTTAAGTCATTTTTGTCAATCTCATATTTCAAATTCAGAATTTACTATATTATCTTAGACTATATATTTTTTGGGCTATAAAAAATACACAAAAATAAAATAAAAAACACCACAAACACACACAATCCTAAGGTTGTGTTGTTTGGGTCCACTCTAATTGCGCCCCCTCTATCGAATGTTGAAGACATTTTTATTTATTTATATTTAACGCCCAGGGGGCTTTTACATGTTAGTACAGTAAACTTGTTACATTTTGTTATTAGTAAAAAAATTTGGTACATTTTGTTGGTAGTAAAAAATACAAGTCATGAAAATACAAGAACAAAGCTGAAAAATTCAGCGATAGATTTACAGAATTACAAGATCTGTTTAGGAATAGTGTTGGAATACATATTTTACATGATCCACAAAACTCGCACAAAAGTATTGATTTTTCATAGTGTTAAATCGTTGTATCGGAGAGTGGGCAATGTAGTTGCGCTTGGCTGCAGTAGAATAGTGTAATTTGTTGTATTGTTGCTTGTTACTGTGGGTATTCGTAAGTTTATGAGTTGCAGGAGTTCGTAAAAGTCGAATTAAGAGTTTAGTATTTTGAATAAAAATGTTAAGTCGTTTATTTATCGTCTGTCTGCTAATGTATGTACTTTCAGAAAATTTATTAATACATTATATTTGAAGTTTTCTAGTAAGATATTTAGTTTATGTTATAAATGTGAATATTGTAAGATGGAGACCAAACGACTAAGTAATATTCAATTTGACTCAAGACATGATAAAAATTCTAATTTATAAAATACAATGTCTCAGATATTCTTTGATATAATTGTACCCTTGAAGAGATTGTTTTCCAAAACGCCCCCGAATCAATAAAAAACCGTTAAAATGTTATCATTTCCAGCCAAATCACACACAGAATACTAAATTTTGTGATATCAGGTACTTAGCATCGCGTGGCACTTTACCATTAAGCCCCTTACAACAAGTGGTACAAAGCGTGATACTTCAATGTGAATCGATTCATTCATTTGAATGTACGATTATACATACAACACGTATAATTCATTCGCCATCCATCGACTTTTTCATTATTTCGCCCCCTCCCTAACCAACATCGTCTAAAAACGATTGCAAAAGGAAAATTAACCTGATTTGAATCGAATGATAAGATTTAAATCATTGAATCATTTAAAACCGACTCATTAAAATATATATTCATAATAACCTACTACCTTTCGGCTTTCACAGTGTATATAGGTCTATCAACCGTGGTTAACTTCATCATAGTACTCCCACAGATGCATAACCTACACACTGTGCGTTTTGGTAAAAAGGATTCATCATTTTTTATGGTTATTTTACAAATAACCGTAAATATCCTATATTATACAATTACTATGCTTCATGTACCATAATCTTAGTATGTCAAAATGAATGTTTCATTGTTTGTCCATTATGCGTTCCTAAACTATTCATCCGATTGCGATGAAACTTTGGTGATTTGATGTGCACATACCCGAGATGGTTTCTATATATAATATTGAGCTCTAGCGTTATGAAATTATTTCCTATACTATTCCTACGATTGCGACTAAACTTTGGTGAATTGTAGTGCGCACGCCTGCGATGGTTTTCATATATACTAGTGAGCACTGGCTTATGAAATAAGTTAAAAAAAAAATGCAATAGACAGCGCGCTAGTTGTTTGAAAAATGAGTGTATTTCAAATAGTTTAGCAGCAGGGAGGGAAGGCGGGAGAGGGAGGGGAATCCGGGAGGTGGGAATAGGGAAAAAATGAGGGCAGGGGTTCGCAGGATGGGGGACGAAGGAGGGGGGAATGCGGAGATGGTGGAAGGGGAATGCGGGAGGGAAACGGATGCGGGAACGGAGAAGCATGGGATAAGACACGAAGACCAAAGTTTATTTTACAATTTTTACTTCAATAAGAGTCAGGAATCACGCGGGAGGGGGGGTCGCCGGACGGGTCGGAGCAAAAGAGGGAAGGGGGGAAGTGTTGGTGAAGGGGCTGCGGGGGGAAGAGGACGCGGAAGGGAAACGGGGACGAATGGGAAGGAACATGAAAGGAGAAACCATTTCTTTATTTAAGTGGCATTGCAACGCACGCTGGGAAATCACTACTCATAAATAAAATAAGCAATAACGTTTTTATCCCTTATCAAAATATTTGTTTTTGTTGAATAACGCATTATATCAAAATAAAGCCGATATAGTACATTGAATAATCACGAACGAATCTTTGTATCACTGAATTCGATTCAAGCATACTTACGTAGATTCGTTAAAAGTAACATATATTTTATCATGAATATATCACTACTTACAACTCCTAGCAATTGGCTAGATTGGTCTGAGTCTGGGGTCCAGTTGGAAATGGAGGATTGTTCGTGTTCAGAAAAGATGGCACGTGCCGCTTGAAAGAAATTAGCCAGTTCGTGACAAGAATAAGGGGTTAACTTTAACGTTACATTTCACAGCATAAAACACCTTTTATCTACAATTCGATGACCAAAAGGGGGGAATAGGAATTAATTCATTTATTTTCGTAAAAAAATAAACTAGTTAGTAAAAAAAATGTTTTTGAAGTATAATAAGGTATTTTCGCAGTTTTTTTTATTCTCGAATTTTTTATTAAATACGATAATTGAAGGCAATTTCTATTTTACTTTTATGAATGTCGACGAATAAATTTTCTATAACTAAAGTTGCCATTTTCGATTGCCGCCGAAACGACATGATCTTTTTTTTTTTGTTTATTTATACACCATAAGAGGGTTTTACAATAAAGTGATACATGAGATTTAAGTTTGCAGAGGAACATAGGAAGAAAACAGTACTATAATAAGAACAAATATATCGAAATATCATCAAAAATGACACCAATTATATCTATCTATTCATACATTCGCATTTTTATTTGCAATTCGTGAAATTGGAGGCATTGACGTCAGGCTGTGCGACTTTGGTGTCAGCCGTCTTACCAGCCAGTGGCGTTTTTTTATGTCATAATATCACCGTGCCAAGTAAATTATTTTAAGAAAAAAAACAGTGAGAAAACCCTATTCTTCAAATTCAAACTTGATTGCAATGTTCAAAAACCTGTCACTGTTGACTAAATTAAACATATACTATGTTTTAAGGTGCTCAAATTTTTTCCACTAACGGCTGTTTAAAGAAGAAATTTATCCTTAAAAAAAATTGGTTTAATTTAAGAAATGTTTAATTTTCAAGCTAGGGTGGCTCATTAAAGTAGTCCACTAAAGTTCGAATTATCAATGTCTTTCAGAAGAAAAAAAAACCAAGAACACTGTTGTCATTGAGACAGGGCGAATACTACAATTTCCAATATCCGAATCAACGTCATCAGTTCGTGTGAAAGAGAGTAGTATTGTGCTCCGAGTGGGCGAGGAATAAACAGAGATACTATATACGTAGGTAGATAGTAACTGATAGGTACCAGACCCGAGAAAGGACGAACCGCGTGGGCGTCCCATGGTTGACCTCTGCTGCTCGTAGATTAAATTATTCTATTTTGAACTGAGCAATCAGACGTTAAGGACACTCATCGTAAAATAATCACAGATCCAAAGCATTCTAGGTAAAGCGTACAGTCCGTAGAGGCTGAAAACCTACAATACTCTTAGAAAAGAAAGAGGAAAATAAATTGTAACAGAAATAAGTGTTCACTTTAAAAGCGGAATTTACATTTTATTTCTGCCATTGGGGCATATACAGTATACACATTTACAGCCTCAATCTCTATAGTCTGCGTGTTACTGATCCCTGTATGGGTAGATTTAGATAGGTTATAGAGGACATTAACATTAAACAACATTATAATTTTTTTAAATCATAAATTATTATAAAAATGACGTTGAAAACTAAATACAGTTGGATTGCTTTAGAAGTTTCATTCTGACAAAGCTGTGCAAATTTCATGATGCCACACCACACAGTTCAAGAGATTTCGTCGCTTCATACATCGAACCAAACAGATCTCCGGTTTTTTCGTTGTTACGACACATCGTCGGATCTGCCCTGATTATGGACACTGCAACGCTGTCCGAAACGTCGGCTAAAGAAGGAGGTAACACGGCATAACACCCCAAAAACAAACAACGAAAATGCTGTTGGCCGTGAAAATCTAAAAACGCATCAGATCTCCGGTTAATGGTTTATTACCTCTAAATGAGATTCGATACTTACGAAGTTTTCCCAATGCATTTCCAGAAAACAATCGTAATCCATAAAAGCTTATATTATAATATCCCTACTTAACCGAAAATTATAATGCCCAAAACCATTTGCCGAACAAGGGGAATTATTTACATAAAGTGACTTTCATGGCAACCCGAGACGTCACAGCATGTTCGCACCAAGCGACGCCCACCTGTCACCTATTCAGGAGGAAGAAAATCCATAGAGAAAATATTATGTTATATGGAACTAAAGGGGCGATTCCCATTCTACTTAAGGATGAGGAATTGTCCTTAAGTAGAACCGGATTAATTTAAAACTTAACCGATTTTTTTCTTTAACTTCGATTCCAATTCTCTTGGATGAAAGCGAAAAAGTCGTTAATTTTTAAGGTTAAGGATTAATTCCTTATCCTTAAGTAAAGTCGGCATTGCCTATTTAGGACATAATATTTATTAATACAAGCCCTTGATTCAATCGGTTTGCCAGTTTCACCTATCATAACGAGCGAATTGCATTTTTTTGAAAATGAACTTAAGATGATAGACTTCGCTTTTCGGCCCATACAAAAAGGACGCCCGGGAAAAAACACTTTTCTACATCGAAAATTGCACAAAATGAATATTTTTTTTTTATACTGCCTTTTAAAGGGTGAAAACTATGTCGGTATGTTTTCGAATTTTCGATGCGTTTCGTATTAACGTAAACATTCACTGTCAAACATGTATGATTTATCAAAAAATATTATTTAAGGAAAAAGTGCAGCTAACTCAACTCTCATAAAGAATTATAAAATTATAAAAAGCTACCGACGTAGCTTCTTCTTTCTAAAAAATATATATTTTTTTAAATTTCAATTTCGTGAAAGTTTTGGTGTAGAAAAGTGTATTCTCCATAAACCCCTTTTCGAGCGATTTCTGTAGGTAAATTTGAGCGTTGTCTCATTCGCACATTTCGCATTCGCATGTATTGTAAGTGTGCGTGAGCTTATTGTGAGCGGGACAGAATGACAGACGCGGGTGTTCCGCGCGTGGTTCAAAGTCTAGCCTCTTAAGACGGAAATGCTGTGTTTATTCTACCAATGAGCGCTTTTATAAATCCCACGGTTACGGCGCGGCGACGGCACAAAAATGCAATAAACGTTCGTTCCTCGCCAGAATAATTCTGCAGCTCTTTCTTACACACTAAATAATAGTGAGACAAACAATGAGATAATAAAGTACATATATCTGCTTCCTCGAAAGGAAAAAAAACAATCATTTCTTGTATCTTCCTCACTCCTGCCATCGCCGTGCCGTTGGAATTATTAAAGCAGCCAGTGAGCGCTTTTATTATTAACGTGACGACCCACGGAAACGGCACGGCGACGGTAATGGCTCGTGCCATCTCATTTATTTAATACGAGTGAGGGAGATGCAAAAAAGGTATAAAATAAGAAGCCACGAACCGTTACCGTCGCCGTACCGTATCCGCGGGTGGTCACGGTGATGATAAAAGTGCTCAATGGTTATTTCGATCAAATAATGTAGCGTCATTAGCCTTTTTGGACAGATGGTAGACACGTCCTACTTTCCCTCCGGTCCATGTCATCTTTGGGGGTGCTGTGTGGAGGGTCTTTTTACGATCTGGAAGAGACTACGTGTGAGAGGGGAGTTAAGAAAGAGGCCGGTAAGTCATTCCACAGCCGAGCTGTTGAACTCAAGATCGAGTCGTAGAACAACTCGTTGCATACTCACTTGCAGTGAAATAGCCCAAAACTGCGCTACGCCAATGTTATGTTATTATTATTATTATGACAAACGTCAACTGTGTACAAATGCTGGGCGCGCATCCACATGTTTCCCGAAGGTGCGCCGGTGCCGAAGGGATCAATGACGCAAGTTCCTCGGACCATTTTCCGTTGAAATGCCGGTAGAACAAACATTGCATGTTTCGTCTTCTTACAACCTGACTCTCTTCAAGATGTGGTTTCACTCCTTTCTTTCCTACAAAAAAAAACCTCTACACACAGCATTCCTAAAGACAACTGAGAAAACAATAAAGATATCCGCAGAGTGCAGAATATAATATAATAAATTGTAGAAAAAAGATGCATTCATTTAATTAGATACATTATTTTATGTAATTTGTACATAATAACAACAGGACATACTATTATTTTAAAGGTGTAAGTAGGTACAATATAAATAATTCGCAACATCAAATTTATACAAAAGAAAGAGTAGGTAATATGTAAGTGATACAGTGTTGTAGTAAGTTCCATAACTCTGATGAGGCTGTAGAAATTTATGAGGGTTGTCGAAAAGTTCATGTGGGCAGTGACGAAAAACTCGCAGCGGCTTTAGGAGATCGGACATAGGAGAAGGAGGGAAGGTTACCCAAGGTCGAGAGGCGTCCCGACTCTCCCAGGGAGGTTGACTCCAGCCAGGCGAGGAAAGGGCCCCTTCCTCGAAGTGCCACCCTTTCACATGCCGGGGATGTACAGTGTACACAGGACGTTATGTAACAAGTATCAATGGAAATGTTTGCGTAACTGTCACAGAATGGCTAAATGTAATTTTTTACGAACTTATTGTATTCATTATGAATATCTGGCTATTTAAAACATGATAGTAAATCAATCTTTTGGTTAAAACTGAATTCCAAAAATAATTAAATGTATAAATAACTAGGGGTAGAAGTTTTATACGATGATGATGAATGTTTGAAATTGCGCAGAAAAGAAAGAAGGAAATTCCAATATCTTGGTCTCATCATAGCGATAAATATATTATGTCAACCAAACTGATAATTCAAAGAAAACTGATTGAGGACGTAGCACTTGGCATCGAAATTTCAGGAGACACTAGAAGCAGAAATAAGACACGTGGTGTGAAAAGAAAAACACGAATACCAACACGCATGAACGAACGCCAAAATAATATAAATAGAAAAGTGTATTTTTACCTGAGAAATTTTCACGTGGTAATATCCAATTAGAGCTCACCCCTCGCAAGAAAACCACTCGTAGCCTTTAGTACTTATGAAAACTGTGACGAGAAATACAAGCCGACAGACAACAACGCTGTCTTTGTTCCGAATTATTCACAAAACACCCCGATTCTGATTTAATACCCTATTGCACGGTATCCTACAATCATAAAAATACAAGAAACCACACGAAACAGTCGATTTTATCACTAAATCAGATAATTCACTACGGAGTGCGGTTTATTTTTGGCTAACTACACTCGGATCGAATATCACTATGCGCGTACTATGTCTGTGACGCAATTATATGGATCACAAATGAAATGTGCACTTTTGTGTGAAATCTACGGTTACGTGTGCGTCCGGACGCTACGGCGGTCTGCCTATATCTGACTGGCTACGAAAGCGCTACGAGACAGCAAGCTCTACGAGAGTGGGTGTCTCTCAGTACAGGCTGCGCAGTACCAAGTGCGCACAATTAAGAAAGGTTCAGACGAATGAATCGTGTCTGAATTTAGATCGCCGAATGGAAAGGGTTGGAATTTATGGGTGGGACTTTTCTAAATAACTAGCAAGTTTATTTCCTTTTCATATTTCGGTAACGGTTCATATAATATTACTCTTGGATTGACTGTATTTGATTGTCTATGCAGTGGATACTGAAGTTTATTCATGATGTCGTCAGTTACCAATAGGATTTTTTCTGACATTACAATTAGCATTTTATACTCAATTTGGAAGGCGGTTATAGGTACGGCAACGGGAACCATTAATTGGATAACCAACATCCCTGTCACAGGTCACCCTAAGTGGTTCTCTACGTTTTGTGACTTAGCAGAAGTACCCAGGCTCATGGGGTGATTTGCGTCTAGGTTTTGGTGGCGGATGCGTATTTCCTCCTACTGCATTGCAGGCCGGATCAGGAGAAACTGGTTATGGGATTACTTTTGACCTCTCCAGTCGGACTCTCGAACCATCGCCTTGCATCGCAGTGGGAGGAATAGATGCGTCCGTCACTCCTGAACACCTTGACCCCCAGATTCCAACCCATCCCTTGTACCTATTTCCTTCCCAGAACTTCCTCTCCTTCCTTTTCCTGAAAGGCATCTCCAAAGATGACATAGGCCCCGAGGGAAATTGTTTTCCTCACGGCCTCCAGAGTGGAGCTAATGTAAAAAAAAAACAAAGCGAAATTATTTTGACTCTCCGACAAAATAGGTCGAGGACTGGGTGATAAATTGTATAGAACTAAAAAGAAGTAAGGGTGGAGCGAAGTCTTGGTTATTTGGTGTAGCATATAGTATGTAGCCTAGCGGTGCCAGCGTCGGTATCGTAGGCGTTCAAATAGCGTAGAGGCCGTAGAGCGTAGAGCCTACCCAATAATAATACGCTCTTGAGTGCCATGAAACGAGCGAGCGCAATGGGCTGCATTGAGAACCATACACGACTCATTTATATAAGTGCAATATTATTTGCTGGTACAGAAAAATAACTTTAAAAATAAAGAATATTCATAAAGGCAAGGAAATATTTTCAATTTTCAAACGACTGGGTTTTTTTACAATAACTCTACACAGGAGGCCCTGAGGATAATAATTTACTCTGGAACTATATCACCTTTGAAGATGATGTGTGGAGGGTCTTTTTGAGGAGAGGAACACGGAGAAAAATGTTATTAAAAAATACGATCATTTTGTTCATACAAACGGTTAAAAACGGGACTGAAGTTCTTACGAACAAATTAACAAAGGTTTCAATGTTTATTAGCGGGAGCATGTAAGAATAATTTGTTGGTATACGTAATTTCGTACGTATACCAACAAATTATTCTTACATTTTCCCACAAATAAACATTGAAACCCTGTTAATTTGTTCGTAAGAACTTCAATCCCGTTTTTAACCGTGTTTACGAATAAAATGATCGTATTTTAGAATAAAAATTTGCTCCGTGAAGGAGTGTGAATATGGGTCTTGAAGAGATCTGTGTTGTAGGGTAGAGGAAACACAGAGGCCGGCAAATCATCACTCAAGAACGAGTCTTAGAAGCGACCTTTTCTCATGTGACAAATGTCTACCTTATGCCCAACATATGTGCGCGCGTTTGGCGTGTTTCCCGACTATGCACCGATGCCGAAGGGATCAATGACGATGTTCCTCAGAGCATTTCCATTGTAATACCGGTAGAACAAGGACAGCATACCTACCTTATTGGATAATCAACAACTCTACTATGACCTCTGTCATATAAACCTAAAGTGTTTCGCTACTGGGGTAACTTAGCAGAGGTGTCCGGGTTCATGGTATTATAATAAAGGTAGGGACAGACACGAAGCTCGCATCAAAAGATACTTTGTAACACAATAGCGCTCGCCATACAATCCCATACAGACCCGCCAGACGTAAAAAGATGATGTGTTGTAAGCGCGGTTCGAGTCTTCGCTATTTATTATTATTCTTGTTTGTCGCCAAGATAATGCGCCTCAAAACTTGAAGATGCCACCAACTGCGTGGAGGGCCAGATCGGGAGAGGCCCGTCGAGGGAGAACATTTGACCTCTCTAGCCGGACTCTCCCGACGCCTTGCACTGCAGTGGAATGGATGAATTCGCTTCTGGATACACTGACCCCAGATTCCTACCCACCCCCGTACCTTTTTTCTTCCCAAACTTCCTCTTCTTTTTTTCCTTAAAAATGACCTCCACACAGCATCTCCAAAGATGACATCGACCAGAAGAAAACCGTTTTCCTCAGGGCGTCCTATTTGACGATAGTATTAATTGAAATGAAGATTTAAATCACAAGACATGCATAGGTTTTATTGCAACACTTCAATATCATTTTAGCTAGTACTTCTGTAAACATTAGACCTTGCGTTCTAAAAATTGTATCTCTAATTATCTTATGAAATAAACCAAAACCAAAATTTCCTTTCAATTCATAACATTTGTAAGTAGATTAGTACTTAAATACCTACCAACTAAATCTTAATATCTTACTAATATTATAAACGCGAAAGTTTGTATGGATGTATGTATGTTTGTTACTCTTTAAATTAAAATTTAATGAAACTTTACAATAATAGTAAACTTTACATACATCAGAATAACATAAAGGCTATAATTTATAAAGCTAGCTATTTATTTTCAATATAATGAAAATAATAATTATTGTTTAATATAAAACGTCAAAATTTGAGAATGTCATTTTGCAAAACAATGATTGTTAAACCAAAATTCTATTTTGGAAAATATTTAAATTAGTGAATTTATTTGAAGTACTCGCCTAATACTTTGAATCGAATCAAGAATTTTACATATTTGAAATAAATAAGTTAAGAATTTTGGTATAAACGTAGGTGGGACCTAGGAAAAGAAAACAGATTACTCGAAGTACTAATCCTAAGCAGACGAAGTCGCGGGCAGAAGCTTGTTAATTAATAAATTAAACCGACGATCACATTTGAAATAAGAATTAAATATTCTTATTTCAAATGTATTATTTAGAATTAAATATTCTTATTTCAAATGTGATATGAACCATTAAAATGGCAACCATATTTATCAGGATCGTAACAAAAAAATTACAGAAAGACAAAATGCAAAAGTTAAATCAGGACGCTAAAAACAAAACGCTACGCTGAGTCAAAAAATAATGGCAGAGGAGTCCATTTTTAAATATCGCTAATTTTCTTCGAACACCTTTCAAATCCATTTTAATAGCAAAAACATATCAAGTCGTTGAGCTTCTATAAATACACGACTATAAATAATATCTTACACATAGCTTAAAATACATTGTAAGTAGGTACCTGTACCGGTAAATGAAACCAGAACATCAATAATCAACATTGATCTCTTGTAAAGTTTGAGCCTCTCGTCCTTTCCTTTGAAGGTATAGAGTTCTGCAATTATCACAATGATACTACGTCCGCATGTTAAAACCACACTATGTCCAAAAATAACTTTCCAAATTAGAAGCAGGGAGTTCACAAAGTACACATACCTCACGACGAACACTTAACAGTAACGCGTTAAGTATAATATGGCCAAGTATAACAATGTGGAAGCAGTGAACGGCAGCACCAGTAATATAATTGAATATGGAATTATAGGATGGGGATCTGCTACACATAAGTACATACATAACCTGAACATAATTCAAAAAGGAATCATAAAGATCATACTGAAAGTACTTAATAGAACGCCTTCGAATGAAATTTTCAACAGCTCTGACGTACCAAATGCACAACAATATATTAGAGGTTGATGAAAAAATCCTAATAAAGATATTGAAGAAGAAGATAACAATAATAATCTAAATCAAAAATATGAAAATGAACAAGACACAGTAAAATAATAAAACATAATGGTCGCAATTGGGACTCGAACCAATGAAGATGATTAGTTTGCGCAAGTAGAGTGAACACTCTTCGGGTGTTTTATGTATACAGTAAATGTACCAACGATCGCCGCAAATTAGATTCAAGCTTTGGGAGCTCTACCCTTTACCGTATTTACAAGAATAGAAATAAACTAAGTTAAAAATTTAAAAAAAAGCACTATTAATACAGTATCTACTAATAGACATTGTGATGAGGTATTAGGAGGTGATAAGAAAAAACATAAGAGGATATGAAGATTTTAAAATATATGCAAGAAAGGTGACCAACTTAGCCAAGAAAAGTAAAATCAGGTAAATTACTGATGTTCATCGTAGCACGCAACCCACAGACCGTATTCTCTTTTATTCTGCTTGGCGCGCAGTTAGTTCAATTTTAAAAAATCTGTACTTTATTTGTGGATTTCTCTTCCCATGACAGGAATGCGCCATCATCTTGCGGCACACCGGCACCGGTTGCGTAGCACTGGGTTTAAGAATTCGTGGAAAGGAGTAGAATTTATATTGTGGAATTCAGTTTCACAGAATCCAGGGAAAATTTCACATCGATCCAAAGAAATGGCAAGTTTATTACGATCAACTCGAAGTGAGGCCGTTTTGCAAACCATTTAATTAACTGGTCGTTTGAGGAGCACCCCCGAAGATTAATTGAATTCTTGCTACGAATGCTTGCAGTTAATATAATTAAATGCTGTTTGATATGCAAACAATGTTGGCTTGTCGTAGTTAAAGTTTCTCCACATTAAAAAGAACGACGAGCACGGAAGATATTTTGATTTTATTGTTAAAGTAAAACCTTTAAGTAGGACAAGATTAAACCGAAAACAAGCTGGTGGCTACATCACTGTATTTGTAGGCAAGACAGTGACGTGACAGATGGTTTACAACCTTGCGGGCAAAATTAAATTGATTGCCAACAATATAACAAATTTAATTTTAGGTACATAGGTACTTCCATATATAAAGATTAATCATCCGATAACAGACAGGATATGGCTAGTATACCAAAAACGTCATTTACAATAGAAGTTTGCTTTTGGACGAACCATTTCATTTGACGGCCGGCATAGTCCAGCGGTAGGGCGTTAGACTCCCATTCCGAAGGCCGCGGGTTCAAAGCCGGCGTGCGCAAATAAATTTTATTTAATTGATTTGTGTTATTTCACAATTAATTACTTAAAATAATATATAGTATATTTGCGGCACGTTCCAGAGTGGAAGAGACACTTAGTATCGCCCTGGTGTAAGACCACCATTCAGAATTGAAACGTTGCTTGAAATGGCTTTAGCCGTGTTTAGTGACTAGATCTGAATAGCCAGGTACTTCCCCACCTTCCTCTTCCTCGTCTCCTTCCCTTCCTCGCTTACCTTCAGCCTCATAACATACCCCAATTGGGGATGCCATAGTCTCACTGGCTCCAGACGGGATCAGTTGGGACTCTTGTCAGGTATTTACTACAAAAAAAAATCGAAGAAAGCTTTTGTAATATTGCTAAACTATCTTTGTAAATACTACAATGTATGTTAGTATAACTTCTTTAGAGATTAGAGGTCCAGAAAGCAATAATAATACATATAATTATCAATTTTCTTACATGTAGATTTTTGAATAAATTGATAGAAGAAGATGCATTCAAAATTGCCCTGGTGAGAACAATCATAGAGCACGTTGCCTTTGCTAATGGATAAAGCTGTTGCGAAACTCATTTGAGTATCCAGGTTCTTCACAAACAACCCCTTCCCTCGAATCCTTCGAAGCTGGCATTCGATGATTGATGGCATTCGATGGTAGAGAGAGGGTGTCGTGACCTCGGTGGCAGGACTTGCATAATTATGGTACCAACTAAAAAATATCAACTCAGTTCACTTTGCAAGACCATGAAATCTAAACAAAATACGAGAGAGGAGAGGAGATTAGCTATTCGGTACAATGTGAAAATTGTCTTCTAAAAATTATACCTGTAAAATAAACTATGACCTCAAATGCATATAAACATTAAAACTTATAAAAACCAAGCAACGGACACGGTGCCTTTCTATAAAACATTGTTACACAGAAAATACGTAATCTTTCCAAAAATGTAAAAGCTTTGAACAGATTAGGGGTGTAATGTCATCCGCAACCCTTCCAGACCACAAAGTCAAGCAACCTCGTTAAACGTTCCTTCCGGGAAATCTCAATTTGCGTAGATACCAACCAAGTAGAAATGTATTCCCTGATAAACACATAGATCATCTTCAGGCATCAAACAGTCGTCAACTTTTTTATGAAAAGCTCTAAAATAGCTTGCCCGAGAATATCTTGCTACTTTAAGGTGAAACAAAATTTCAGTTGACGAAATTTGTAATCAACCTAGCAGGAATCAAACGGATATAATAAAACATTCACAAAAAACTCAAGAAAAGCTTGCATGAGAATACCATTTCACAATATAAGGAAACAAAATTTCAAAGGTTTTGGCTAGATTACGACACTAGACCTCGCAAGTATATCAATAGATTAAAACACATATAAAACTTATTTCCACCTTAATTTATATGACCGTAACCGGTTTCGGCCTATCAAGGCCATCTTCATACTGGTACAAATTATTCTTAATCTACGGTTTATATACATAGCATATGAAGGAGGTAACACAAGAACGAGTCGTAGAATCGACCCGTTCTTATGTGACAAATGTAACCGTGTACATGTTGGGCGCGCGATTGGCGTGTTTCCCGACTATGCGCCGATTCCGAGGGGATCAATGACGCTAGTTCCTCGATTTCATTTGTGTTTTATTATATTATTATAATGGAATTCCACAACGAATTGTCAGTTTCAAAAGGTATGTTTAAAATATTCTCTTTAGATTTAGTAGGTTCATAAATATCGACTACTTAATTTATTATAAACCACATAAACCACAACAATAAGAAAATATTTCAAGGAATTATACCATCTGTCCAAAAAAATGTCACTGTCTAAAAAATAATTATTTTTTCAAATTTTCTTTACGAAGGTAGTTACCACAATACTGAAAAAAGCGAATAAGAAAGTCCAAATAAACACGAAAACTTCACTTTAAAAAATATTATATTTATACTGAACCATTAAAACGGCCGCCACCTTGAAACGAAAACGGAGCGTACGAACAAATTAACAGACAGATGAAATACAAAACGGTCGAGTTAAAACAATTCTTTGGCTTATACTCAATTATCTCTTCGGAGTTAAATTAGACCCTTTTCACGTAAGAGAAAAAATCACTAGCGCAAATATGCAAAATTCCAGTTGACAGTATGATTGGTCATAGTGAATAGTGATTAAATCGACCTAGAATAAATCTATTTTATATAAAAACTAGTTACCGACAGATGCTTTTATGGTTTTAAAATTTTCATCACTTTTTTAGGAAGAGTTCTTATTCAATTCGCAAGAGTCCATAAACAAAAATTTAAAAATTTGCGAATGGGGTGATAGCAAAACAGTGTTTTATCGTAGAAGGACATTTTTTAATGTGACGTTGCTTTGAGCGTATGTGGACCAATTAAACTACGCTTTTTAAGTGCCAAAGAGCTTCCCGCCAACATAACAGGCGACATGTTTTATGGGCGGAACACAAACTGGCGCAATTCTGTTGGCAAAGTCTCGCGGAATCATGTTAAACCAAATGTGTGCGAAACGGGGACACTGTTCCGTGCGAAGTAAAACTTCGTGAAAGCTTTAGCTATTAATAAAATTTCATAAGCCTTCCAATAAAAGCTTCCGGAAGTCGTTATATTTGTGCATATGCAGAGCGGATTTCAGGGAAGTTTGTAGTTATGTAATTTTAGCGCGTAATGATAATTTTATGAAAGAGACGTAAGATTCTTAAAGTATTGCATAACTTATAAAGAGTTATCATGTACATAGTTATGATATCTGCAATTAATAAAAACTTGTATTTTAAGATCTTCGAGACATTTTTTGTACATTAACTTCGCACGGCCCTGTGTATTCCCACAGGGGCTAAGTTATCTTAGAAGATGCTGTGTGGATGGTTTATTTCAGGAGAGGAAGGAGTGAAAATGGGACTTTTCAAGACACTTTCCAAGTTGTAGAATGGAGAAAAGAGAGAGGCCACCAAATCGTTCCACAGGCGAGTTGTTGAACTCAAAAACGAGTCGTAGAAGCGACCCGTTATCATGTGACAAATGTCAACTGTGTACATATGTTGGGCGCGCGTTTGGCGTGTTTTCCGACTATGCAGCCGAAGGGATCAATAACGCTAATTTCTCAGAGCATCTTCTATACCAATACCGGTAGAATAAGGACAGCATACGTACCTGATGTCTGTACTCTAAAGATTGCAATCCGTTTGTTAAGATAGGGGGATCTATCAAAAGGACTACCAGTTTATTTATTTATTAAAAGAATTTTATACATACTGTATATATTGTGTTATTTCGTCCGCCATGCTAGGGATGTCCCTGTGTTATGGCGGGTAAAGTTTGCAGATTATATAATTTTAGGTAATGAAGTATGTTTACTGATAATACAATAATTAATAATAATAATAATAGTTTCTGCAGAGTCAAAGGTTTTTTAATGTATTTTGGGACTCCAGAACATAGATGAATGCCAAATTCAACAGAGGGGCCCACTTGCGATTTGTACAGGGTCAGCAGTTGTGTACTATTAAAGTATCTGCGGGGCCTGTACCTGTACAGTACGCTCAGCTTCTGAGAGACTAACTTAACTCTGCCTTCGATGCAGCCCCCGTGCCTGAGCTGGTCGCTTAGTTGCACAAAGCATAGCAATGGAAAACAAGTTGGATTGCATTTTAAATAAAAGCTTATCAATTAAGCAAAAAAAAAACGTAAAACGCAAATAGATTTGTCATCATAAAATAATGAACGTAACACCTTTATTCTGTGATAATCATAATTGGATAAAATTAAACGAATACTTTAATTCAACCAAAAAATGTATTAAAATAATTATCCCGGTTTTGGAAGAACCATTTAACCCGCCCGTTTAACTTTTTCCGACAAACAAATACCACTTTTTGACAAACGCATGTTTTTTTCCATATCCATTTTTTTATATTAACTCTATACATGAGGCCCTGCGGAAAATAATTTCCCTCGGGGCCTATGTCATCTTTGAAGATGCTGCGTGGAGGGTCTTTTTGAGGAGAGGAAGGAGTGAACATGGGTCTTGAAGAGGCCCATGTTGTAGGAAGGAGGAGACACAGAGGCCGGCAAATCGTTCCACAGCCGAGCTGTCGAACTCAAGAATGAGTCGTAAAAACTACCGTTAAGACGGGAGAATCTATCAAACGGACCGAGAGAATTAAGAATTAAAATAAATAAAGGTTGTAGCTCATAATTAAGAATCGATTTGTTTAGTATAACGTAAAAAATGAAACGTCAAAAATCTTTAAAAAAAACTTTGATTAAGTTTACATTTCATTAAAAATACACACGCATTTGATATCAAATAAAAAAACCTTCCGTGAAAAAATTCAAATAAATTATTTACCAGTAAACGATGAAAATGAGAGCGTTGAGAAATGAAGCTTATATGTCATATAATATATAAATGAATGGGTTTCCAATGATATTTTTTATTGTTTCTATTTATGTATTTCTATGTCTTATTTGCGTTACAAAGTGTCAAAATAATATCATTTCACAAAAAGCCCAGCGTCATCAGATAAGGACACGAGCGTAACGAACTACCAGGAGAACATAATAAGCCGGAGGAAAGGCCACGAGGAAATAACGTTGTAGAGCTCCCGCGGGGGTGTGAGTTCTGCGAGTGCGAGACTCGCACATGCGCCCCTGGTAGAAATGTTTCGATCGTCAATGGTACTACCCCCCTCTTGTATAGTAAGGCCACGGTTCCCCTTACCGACGAATAATTGCTAATGTCCAGAGACTGCTAGTTCACATAACGGCACGAAGAAAAAAATGACGTTTGAACAAAATTAGCACAAAATGCATATATATAACCTGTAAAAACTTTTCGCTTTGGTGACGTCGCTTGAAATCAGAATAATGATCTACCTAAATATTATGTTCAGAGATTTCTTGAGCACATCCCAAAATAACGCAACGAAGCAGAAGAGACTGTTAAAAGAAACTCTAAAATAAAAGCTTTTGTACCGAGATTCGCTCTTTTTGTTTTGGTGGCTTTTAAGTTGCTTAAAATAATACTGTACAATGAATGCTCTGAACTTGCAGTTCAAATTCCAAAATAAAAAGACAAAATAAAAAGAGACATTTTCACAAGACTTCAAAAATAAAATGTTTCATATCTAAATTCGCTTTTTTACTTTGGTGGGAGCAGTCGCATCATATCGGGAGTATGGTGTACTTCCAAACGTTCAACCTCCAATTTCAAACAACACAACGAAGCAAAAGTAGAAATTTTAACCAAACTCCTAAATTAAAAGCGTTTGTATCGAATTAGCTTTTTGTTTTGGTGGCTTCAGTTGCCTAATACATCAGGAGAATGGTGCATGTACTTTCCAACGTTAAGAGAATTCTTGTTCAAATCCGAAAATAATGCAACGTAGCAATAAATAAATAACCCATCAAGAAAACTTTTATAATAAATGTCTATAATAACACTACAATGTTGTTCAATCCCAGTAATTGAGATTACTTTGAATATTGTATTTACGTTATCGTAAGGTTTTCGATGAATTTTTAACTGGGTCGGACGTCCGTCCTATTAGATTTATTTTTATTTTTAATAAAACACTAATTTAGACAATAAATAGGTAGTCCCGCGAAGCTGCCCCATGGATGTTTGATCTGCAGATTCTACCTCAATATACAATAAGAATACAATATATGTCTCATATACAAAATAAATAATAAACTCATACATACATCATTTCACTATCTTATGTTAAATGATCTTTTACACAACTGTATGTTTCCTTAATAAACTTAAATAAAAAAAATAAAAGTCATGCTCTAAATCATGGGTGGCCAACCTTTTCAGCAGCCGGGCCAGATTTTAAAAATGAGATTTCCTACCGGGCCGTACAACAAAATTTCTTTTATTATTCCAAGCAAACAAGAAATTTATTGTTTTTTTAAGAAGATATAACAAAAATGAGAATCAAACATATTTATTAGTGTTAGGAAATACCAAAAATAATAATAAAAAATTAACAAAATATAATAAATTTTAGTGAGATGTCTGATTTTGTTTGTCAGAACTAAGTGCATCAATTTTGATAACGATTGATGTTGTTGCTACACGCAAACAGTTTTCCAAGTGCTCATTAGTGATTTGTGTTCTCATTTGAGATGTAATGTGTTTCATTCCACTACAAAGCTGTTCACACGTGATGTTTCCAAATAGCGAAATGCGGGATATTTCTCCTTATCAAAATATGTTTTTAAAACTCTTCCAAACCAACGTGATTGAATTTCTCCTTTAACTGTGCATCACAACACATTTCACAATGTTCCATTTGTAAAATTGTAGCAAAAATCACACGATGCACTCGTATTTTAAAATCTTGAAGTCAGTTTTCAAATTCCACGTTCAAGTCGGATATCAACGAAGCGTATTTATCCGCCGCCATGTATGTGTCGTCTGGCTGCAATAACAATGTAGGAAAATGAGTGAAGATTTTTGTCCTTAACTGTTGTTCCCGAAGCCCTAGTTTCATTTGGAATGCGGAAATAAGATCATACATGTTATTAATTAGTTAATCTTTCCCTTGTAGACTAGTATTAACAACATATGTATCCTTATCGACCAGAAATGCAAAGTCACTAACCTACTCCTTGTCTTCAAAATCTGTGATACTTTTTGACTTGCTTTTAAAAAAATGATTCATTTCTTCCTTCAAATCAAACACTCTTTTCAACATTTTGGCATGGGTCAGCCATCTTATTTCTACATAAAATTATGTAAGTCACTATACTGTGAATCCAAAGACTTGAGAAACTCTTGAAACTGACGCTGATTCAACACATTCGACTTATTACCAACTTTGCAGGCCTCATTTTCAATCAATTTTACCAAACCTTCGTGTTTCTCAACCAATGCTGAAGCACCATCTGTTGTTAAGATAGGTTGTTGAGTTGTAACGAAAAGCGATTCAATGTCTTTGTAACAGCTCCTAACAAATCTCGTGAGCAAGTAGTATCTTTATGTGGATACAGTGCCACTAATTCTTCTATTTTGTTAAGATGGACATCAACACACCTTTTAAAAATAGCCACTTGGGCGGTCTCTATTGGTTATGTGCTTTCATCCAATGCTAGAGCATAAAATATGAACTTGGATGCTCGATTTTTCAAATTATCTTCAATATGGTTTCCAAGTCGTCGACACGCCTAGTAATAGTTTGACGAGACAGGCTTACTTTTGAGAAATCCTTTTTTTCTGGGCACAGAATTTCAACGACACTCTCCAAACATTATTAAACCATTTCACAATCTAAATATGGCTTCGATTTTTTTTACTTGTATCATGGCTACTGCATAACTAGCTTTTACATAGCATGCTGACTCTTGAGCCGCTCTAGTAAATATCCGACGTTGTGCAGAACGTTTTCTTTTTAATCCTTTACTTGGTCTTGTCAAAATTGCCATTCGTACTTTCAAATTTATTTGCATGTTTAGCCTCGTAAAGTCGTTTAATGTTATACTCTTTCAAGTCAGAAACAGAATTATTGCACATCAAGCATAATTACTGTGTTTTAAATTCCACGAAAAAATAATTCAATTTATGTACTGAGATACTTCCCCATATATGATATTTATATGATACGAACTACGCACTATGGAAGGTTCTTTTGGTGGTTTTATATACACTAAAAGACATCATATGCTCCGCGGGCCACAAGTAGAGGCTCAGTGGGCCGCATGCGGCCCGCGGGCCGCGGGTTGGCCACCCTTGCTCTAAATAATTCTGAAGCTAGAAAACCCACAACTGAGGGGACCCAAACTGTCTATCGTGTATCATCGGCTATTTCCGTAACCGTTCGTGCATTAGACACGAACGACTCTTCTAAGGTACTACATACTCCAAAACTACATATAACTATCTATACTGAAGACATCTGTCGAAAGATGTTAAAACTACATGTACCAGTCAATAAATTAAATCACCGTTTCGATTGGTTGCCTCGGTCTCTTGAAACATCAGAAGGATGGCGCAGTGTGTGGTTACCCTAATAACTACAACTAAATAACACCCCAAGTTAGTACCACTAATTACAAATTGAACGTCAAAGTTTATTAAGTACTTTTGATTGGTTAAATACTAGTTAGGCAGTCCACACAGAATAATTCTACGTCAATATCTTGGTTTATTGAATTTATCGATACATCGAAAATTGAAGTTTGTTCTTGATTGCTGTAATTATTCCTACGTAATAAGTGTTTTGGCTTTAGAATGAATGGCACAAGATGGTATAATCGGAGAAATCAACATTTGGAGAAAAGGGACAGGTTTGTATTGTTATCATACTCCCAGATTGTATTGCTCGGATTTCATGAGCATTATCTTACTAATATTATAAACGTGAAAATTTGTATGGATGTATGTGTGTTTGTTACTCTTTCACGCAAAAACTACTCAACGGATTTTAATGAAACTTTACAATAATATAGCTCATACATTAGAATAACATATAGGCTGTAACTTATAAAGCTAGCTATTTTCCAAATCATATTACAAATAAAAATTATTGTTTAATTGAAAATGCCAAATTTTAGAATGACATTTTGCAAAACAATGAATTCTGTTTTAGAAAATATTTAAATTAAATTATTTGGAGTACTTGCCTAATACTTTGAATCGAATAAAGAAATATAAATATTTTAAATAAATAGGCAAATTTGGTATAGACATAGATGGGACATAGGAAAAGAAAAATAGGCTACCGAAGTACTAATCCTGCGCAGACGAAGTCGCGGGCAGAAGCTAGTAATTAATAAAAACAGTTCGAACAAAAAGTGTCAAAAAACTAATTGTTTCTAAAATTAGAAGAGCTTTGGTTGAAAAACTTGATTAAACTTGTTAGATCATCGCGAATAACCCATTTAATAGCGTGAAACACGGTGAAGAAGTTTTTTTTTATTTGACATAAATATGTTCTTATTATTCTAAAGAAGAAACCTTTGGTTTCGAAACATGTAGATAATTTTGATTATACAAGTGGTGTATACGAAGTGATTTATTTTCATTTAATTAAAAATGACGCCAAAAAGTGAATTTGCGAAGATTTTTTTTACGTTAGCTCCACACAGGAGGAGACCATGACATTTTTGGGGATGCTGTGTGGAGGGTGTTTTTAGGAAAGGAAGGAGAGGAAGTTCTGCGAAGGAGAGGGGTATCAGAGGTGGGTAGGAATCTGGGGGTCAGTGCGTCCAAGAGTGACGGAGTGATAGTTTAGCAACTAACTTTTGACACAGGTCACAAAATAGTAACACTATGATGTTTTTATACTCTTACTTTGATCTATTTTCTATAATTTTTTTCTAGTTTTACCAAAGTAGCATAGCACAAAAAACGGCGCTATACAAGTCATCCAAATTTTATTTTTATTAACAAAAGTTGAAACCGAACACGTAGTAAAACGAATGAGACACCTTCAGAAACTGGAGAGAAGAAGCAAAAATAATTTCTATAAGCAATAATTATTAGCCTGAAACACTCATCCATATTGAAAGAATCTTCCAAAAAAAGATACATATCGCCGACGGGACTCGAACCCGCACCCTTTTGATTGCCGGTCAAGTGCTCTACCATTAAGAGGCTAGACTTTGAACGACACGCGGAACACCCGCGTCTGTCATTCTGTCCCGCTCACAATAAGCTCACGCACACTTACAATACATGCGAATGCGAAATGTGCGAATGAGACAACGCTCAAATTTATCTACAGAAATTGCCCGAAAAGGGGTTTATGGAGAATACACTTTTCTACACCGAAACTTTTACGAAATTGAAATTTTAAAAAATATATATTTTTTAGAAAGAAGAAGCTACGTCGGTAGCTTTTTATAATTTTATAATTCTTTATGAGAGTTGAGTTAGCAGCACTTTTTCCTTAAATAATATTTTTTGATAAATCGTACATGTTTGACAGTGAATGTTTACGTTAATACGAAACGCATCGAAAATTCGAAAACATACCGACATAGTTTTCACCCTCTAGAAGGCAGTATAAAAAAATATATTCATTCTGTGCAATTTTCGATGTAGAAAAGTGTTTTTTCCCGGGCGTCCTTTTTGTATGGGCCGAAAAGCGAAGTCTATCGTCTTAAGGCTAATAATTATTGCGTATAATAATTGTTACCCTTTGTGCTATGCATAAAAAATCTTGTCTTAAACATTAGTTTATCAATTAAAAATTAATAAAAATAATTTCAATAATGAAGAGGAACCGTGTTACTGTCTTATTTCGTTTTGTTTATTTATCTCCAAAGCAATTAAAGCCGGGACAAAACGCCACAAGTATTTATTTCTAACGTCAATTGGATCCAATTACAGTGCCAAAGTAGTATAATATGTAAATTGAAGAGAAAATAATTGTTTTGGATTTTCGTGGTGTTTTCGTCTAAGCCAGGGGTACCAAACCCAAATCGTTTAGTGGGTCAAAAAAATATTACCGAGCTTTTTTATTTATAGAGAATACCTCACAAGAGTCCCAACTGCTCCCGTCAGTGAGACTATGGCATCCCCATTTGGGGTATATTGTGAGGCTGAAGGTAAGTGTGGAAGGGAAGGAAAAGAAGAAGAGGAAGGTGGGGAGGAACCTGGCTATTCAGATCTAGTCACTAAATACGGCTAAAGCCATTTCAAGCAACGTTTCAATTCTGAATGGTAGTCTTACACCAGCGCGATACTAAGAGTATCTTCTACTCTGGAACGTGCCGCAAATATTCTATATATTATTTTAAATAATTAATTGTGAAATAACACAAATCAATTAAATAAAATTTATTTGCGCACGCCGGGTTCGAACCCGCGACTGAAATGTGAAATCGCGATCTTCAATGCTAGGAGGCATAAACTGACTACATACGCGCCTGTGTATGTCTTTTGCACTCACCCTCCATTATTGAAAATCAGGTCAGTTGCAAATGATCTTCCGAAAAATGTGTAGAAAAAATATACTGTACGGAATTGGAATTGATTGCGAAAATAAATTCCTAGTACGGCCATGCGCCGGGCACTTTTCCCCAACGAGAGTCCGAGGTCTAATAACAAGATAGTTTTAATTTCACAAAATATAATATATTATGTACACAGTGTTAAGGGACGTACTTGACTTACTTTAACCAGGGATTACTGGCATTATTTGAAAAAATATAGATGAAGCTAAACAAAAATAGTAGGCGTTGGATAGTTGGGGGCGGAGTCAGGGGTTGGTCGGTTACTCGGTTGAGTAACCGACCAACAGTAAAAAGGGTTGGTTTTGAAGAAAAAAAAATTTTCATCGAAAAAGTCGCCGGAGACCAAAATTTCATTAACATTTTTTATTCCAAATAATGTCCGGAATCACTGGTTAAAGTAAGTCAAGTACGTCCCCACCCTGTTTGATAAATTTACAAAAAAAAATCTTCTTTAAATAAATATTAAAATTCAAAACATAGAAAGCTAAAAAAACTTCCGTTGGGCCGCATGCGGACCGTAGGCCGCAGGTTTGGCATGCCTGGTGTAAATATTTCGAGAAAGGCTGTTGAAGTGAGGGAAGGGTTAAAACGAGCCAGTGTATGTGAGGTTTATGGTAGATTCAGACTGGGTCGACGTACGGATGCATCGCTACGCCTAACAATATCTGGGCTACTTAGCAACCATAGATTTTCAATGAAAATTTATGTTTTAGAATCACATTGGCCACACGCATCGCGACGTGCGATGTCTGTGGACATTTTCATAGAAAATGTATGGGTTGCTAAGCATTGTTTGGCGTAGCGATGCGTACGTACGTCGTCCAGACTGAATCTACCTTTAATGGCTATTTACTATCGCATAGGATGAAGGAATATCGCCAAGCAGAGACAATGCGAAACAAGGGTGTGTCAAGATAAATTTGAATATTTATTCATTCTATCTGAGTTAAATATATACATAGTAAACGCGTCAGGTCATTTGTTCAGTTTTCGGAACTATTCATATGGGTCTCATAGAAATCGTTGGGTATTCCTTACTAGCATGGTTAGAAATATGGTCTAAACTCTAAACGGTGTTTAAAAGATAAAATACAACGCTTTATAAGTAAACCTAATTGAAATGAAATAAAACGACGAAAACTTGAGGTCACGATAACGTTTATAATACATTTGTCTAATAATGTAAGTATGTGTTTTTTTTTTCAGAAATATTCCATTTAATCGGGTGTTATTGCAAAATGGTAATATTAATACAAAATAACTAAATTCCATTTCAATAAACTCTTCTTTTGCTAAGTTAAAAATGCAACATTCTGAGGATTAGCCTATCAAGGTGAAACCATCCTATCGTAAATTGACAAGGGAATCAATGTTTGATTATTTATCACAAAAATTTAAATATACTTTCTAAATTAATACTGTCTAGAGTTGCAAAAAAGCGCTGCGCTGCGAAGGTGACATTTTTCTACACTTGAGGTCATACCTCGAAATTTTGTCTTTTTAATAATATTTTATCAAAATATTATTATTTTGGAATGCTGATTCAAAAATTTTAAGAAAGAAAAAATACTTTAGACCACACGACTGAAGTAAATTCTTCTTATATATCCGCATCCGCATCCCCATGACTGAGATATTTCACGCACTGGCTATGAGAGGAAGAGAGAAAGAAAATGTGCGCGCGCACTGCTTTCTCTTGCTTCTACAGTGTGATACAGCCCGTTCGCCTCGCAACGCATTTCACTTTTCGTAACGCATTTGCCAGCTTACCCCCCAAGTCAAGCGTGCGTAAAGAAGTATTTACTTAAAAAATTCCAATCGAAAAATTGGTAGTTATTAGTTAGATTTGAACGTTTAGAATGTGAGAAACAACAACAAAACTATTGTCAGCATAAATCCAAGCACCCATTCCAAACGTCATTACTAAGGATTTGAGCACTGTTTTTACGATTAGATTGTGATGAATGAACCTCAAAAATAACTTTTTATTTAGCCAAGAAAAGGTTTGCGGGCCACTCGAAATGGGTTCGCGGTCCGCGGATTGCTCATCACTACGATAGCGTAGCGCTTTTACGACCCATACACATTTGCAAATCGAGACGTGAGCCGAACTACGAATTATGGGAAAGGAACAAAGCAACGTTATCGGTTACTTCGTACCTTTTCCCATAATTCGTGGTTCGGCTCGCATGTGTATACGCAGACTTAAAACAAAAGAGGGGTGGGCAATAAAGCAATAAGGTAAGTGAAGAAGTTTATGGCCTCAACGAGACGAAAATGGACGTGGGAGGGAAAATAATAAATCCACATCTGCGATTAAGGGCAATTATTTTTTTAGGGGGAAGTAAGTTAATAATGTCAGCATTTTGCACGGTGTCACCGTTACACCTGATTAAAAAAATATTTTTTTTATTATTAACAGTAAGTAGACTTAGCGTCTAAAGAAAGTGTGTTTTTAATTTTCTCTTTTTTAACAAATCAAAACCAAAATTTCAAAAGTCGGTATTTAAATATCTATCTACTCAATAGGGTATTTTCACAGACGAGGGATTCTGTTGAAAATGTATGGAAAAGATCATTTTTCCGATTTTAATCATCCTACTAAAAAAAATTGTTTTTTTACGTTTTCATTGAAATTTATTCCTTTTAAAAACGATCAAAACCGATAAAATCAAAACGGCCCGTGGATGGCAAGGGCACCAAATACGCACGACAACAAACAACAAAGTTAGTACTGTAGTCAGTCAGAAATTTTTCAAAGCCGGCCAACGCTTATGACGTCACACGATAGCCCCGCCCCAAAATATCGTTTTGACGGTATTACAAAAATGGGAAACTTAGACTCGCTATAGAAAATTTATTCGTCAACATAAAAATGCCATAATAATCGTAATTTTTAGCTTCATTTTTTTAAGCAATAAAAAAAACGTGGAAATACCCTATTGTATGTCAACCATATGTTTTATGTAACATTATGTTTATTATTTTTAAATAAGGAATGATATAATGTGACCAAAGAAATAACTTCATCTCAATAAAAACAAATCTTTTTCCAAATTTTCTTTAGATCGGGTAGGTACCATACTAATACTGATTATTCCCATTTAACGGCTCGTAGTAGAAACCACTATGACGCGAACTCTGGCGGGTTAAAGACGTAGTATCCAACACGGCAACACAATTTACAGATATATTAAATGCCAAATGGTCGAGTTAAAACAGGACTTCACTAAGATTAGACAATAATTTAATTTAATTGATCGTTATAATAACCCTATTTCGTTTTTTTTTTTTTTTTGCAATTAATTCATTAAAAATAACGCATAGTGAATTTCCGGGACGTACTTTTCAGAGTAAAAGATACTCTCAGTATCCTGGTGAAAAGCCACCATTCGGAATGGAAATTTTGCTTGAAATAGCTTTAACCGTGTTTGGTGATCAAATCTGAAAAGCCAGGTTCTTCCCCGCCGTCGTCCTCCCCATCTCCTTCCTCTTCCCACTACTTTCAGCCTTACAACACACCACATTTGGAGATGCCAACTGACTCCAGCGGTTGGAGCAGTTGGGACTCTTGTGCGGCACTCACATAAATAATATACCGATTAATCATGGAGTGATCGTGGAAAACATTTATTTTCGAAATCGTTTACGTATCATTTCCTATAATATTTAGATGATTTATTTAGCGCTGTTTCTGTGTTTCTCCCACGAGTATATATTTTTTTTTTTTTTTTATTACAGAAAAACAGATTTTTTTTCATGTTAACAATATACCTGCAAAGCTACTGCAAGTAGCTTGTCTGCAGGTAAACAGTGTGAACAAAACATTGTACAATTTAAATGTCTCAAGTATAATACAATAAGAAAAAAATTGCAATTTAATAAAATACATAATAAAAACATAAATAAGTATAAAAAATAATAGAATACTAAGTCTAAAAAAATTTAAAGTGCAAGAGGTACAGTCATTCAATACAGAAAATCTGATTCCAATAGCCATGTTTTTAACAATAGCGCAAATTTAGGTGTCGAGTAACATTTTTTCAAATCATATGGCAGCATATTAAATATAAGTGGTACAATGTATTCAAAAGTTCTCTGGCCATGTTTATTAGAAAATCTAGGTACTATCAACCCTTCATTTTGTGTAAGCCTAGTATTGTACACGTGATCCACCATTGTTTTGTATGGGCTATCTAAGATATGTTGCATACAAATTTTATGCCAAAAAAGAGCTCTAATAGGTAAAACATTTATGGATTTATACATTATTGTGATATTTTGCCGCTGGTCCATACACTGCTTCGCTGACAAGTAATTTGACCATGGCGTTTTGAATTGACTGTACATGTTGGATGTTTGTCTTACATGAGTGCCCCCAAGAAGTTATACCATATCTCACATTAGATTCAGCCAGGGACAAATATATTAATTTCATTGTTTTGATGGGCACATAATATTTAAGTTTATACAGTTTGCCTACGATCGCTCGAAGGCGCTTACAGAGCTTAACAATATGTATATCCCATTTCATATTACAATCCACCGTTACCCCTAAGTAGACATACTCTTTGACAAAATACAAAACAGTATTAAACAAACGCGAGATAAATATAAAACATCATTAATGATATGTAAGGCAGTTAATCAAGTCTCTCATTAATTTTTTTTTTTTTGAATAGTTACATTATCTTCGAATATACAAAAATCTCGTGTCACGGTGTTTGTGGTCAAACTCCTCCGAAACGGCTGGACGGATTTTTACGATTTAAAAATATATTTGGTAGGTATGAGAAAAAGTCGTAAAGTATATTTCATACCGCGAGCTCTGGCTTTATGAAATTTGTATAAAAAAATTGAAATAGTTCGAGGTTTAGCGGCAGGGAAAAAAGCCGTGAGGGGAGGGGAATTCGGGAGGGGCGGAGAGGAAATAAGGAGGGGGTTGCGGGAGGGAGGTCAAGGGAGGGGAAAGGGGGAAAAGGTGGAAGGGGAATGCGTGAGAGCGGAGAGGGAAGTTGAACGTAAAACGCGGGAGGAGATTCGCGGAAGGGAAATAGGTGGCGGAAGGGGAACGGGACGAATGGGAAAGGACACGCAGGGAGAAACAATTTCTTTATATAAGTGGCATTGCAACGCATGCCGGGTATCAGCTAGTATTATTATATTAAACCCATACCTACAAGCATGGGAAATAAAAATATACACGTTATATTGACATTTTATATAAGCCGATAAAAATAAATTACAGTAATCCCAGTAAAAATGATACACAAAACATGAATGAATTTATCCATTAATAAAATGGAAACCATTATAAAGATGGTTTAATTCTTTATGCGGAGATATTCAATTCCCAAAGACCTTTATCCAAATAATAAGAAAAATGGAACTTGAAAAATTTTTCGAAAAAATTAAGCACTCGTGCAAAAAATACATATTTTTAACATTCCCCAAAGGTCTTGTTAGGGAGTTGTTATTCCACTGGCAGGCATTTCATAAAATGAGCAAAAATTATTTTGATTCTTTAAGTTTATTATTATTATATTTCGGAGTTCTATTGTAAACTCCATCTGATATTTCCCACGCCTTTCTGAAAACTTCCATATAAAAATATCTGGAAATGTTATCAAAAAATACGCATTGCTCTTCACAGTAAGAAAAATTACAAACTTTTCCTTTCGTTTCCACGCGGAAACCGCTAATAATTGTAACTAGGCCCTGCGGGCGGCTTTTCGTTCTACTTCGCCCAGTTTAAGTGTTGGTGACTGTTTATAAGTCATCACCTTTTTGCAAAACTAACTACTATTATTAACATTAAACTACAGAATACTTATATTTAATAGGTAGATATATAATAGTAGACATTCTTACTTTAATACCGTGAATAATGAGGGGAACATAAATCTTCTTAATATTAAATAAAAGCGAAAAATGTTTCCTCTTCTTCATACTTTTTTACCTTAAATATAGTATTATAGATGGCGCCACTTCCGTTTGCAAAACGCGTATGGGCGAGATCTAAGTGTGTATATTACGGCAGCAGCTCCGTGGAAAAATGCACGTTCACGGACGGCTCAGAACGGTGTCCATGCAGTGTGGCGAGGAGATTTACTCGGAGTCGGGTTCCTTAATTTGAACCGTACGGGCATTATCGTATTAATATACTCCGATACCGACATTCGTTTACTGAGAATTTAGCTTACGGTGCTACTCAATAGTATTCATAATCCACTCTTTCATATATGGCGCGAGTATAATTATTTCAGGGAAAACGCTTTTTACAAATTATGCTTTAAAATTCATTGATAGTGAATATGAATAAACAGTTGTCCATAAACAAACTCAAATCTTTTAAGAAAGGCTAACCAATTCAATATTGTATCGTATATTTAATCCAATATTGTATTTAGCCTTTCCTATTCAGCAACTTTACAAATACTTAAGGCCATGAATTTCCCGCTGAAAAAGAAGAAGAAGGAGAGATCAATTCGAATGTTGGAGGGAGAGCGCTAATTTTAAAAACGATAAAATTGAAACGAAAATTGTGAAAATTTTTGATAAAACGTGACTCGTTTAAAAAAATCTGATGGGGGTTGTGTTAAGTAGCATAAAGAAACATTGAAAAAAATTTCATAAATATATAACTTGTAAAATAACAGAGACAAACGTGTAAAAAATAATTTTCGTAGCATACTTTGCGATTTATTTCTGTTGAGGGAATTTTAAATATTTACCGTTTCAGCGTGGGGAATGTATAGATACTATCTTAAAGAAAAACATATATTTTTTTTAAAGCTTAAAACTTCAAACGTTTAGGAAAAATATGTAAGAAATCGGTAGAAATTCAGAGAGCCGCCTCTTAACAGCGATTGACCAGCGGTTGAGAATAAAAGTCTAAAAATGCTTGCAACTATACAGGGAGGTTCCAATGAAAAAGATCAATTATTCTCCTATTGAATTTTTTAAATAAAAAATTTAATATCGATTTATTTCATTAAGAACATGCTTTAATATATACCTACATTCAAGTAAGCAATAAAAATGCGCAAAACGCACGTAAATTATTAAATATAGTGTACTTCTCGAAAATATTTTTTGACCATAAGTATTTATGATTTTTCAATAATGTCCAAACAAAATAAGTTAGTAAAAAAAATCTGAAATATTTTAGTTTGTAAGACCTTAAATAAATAGAAAAACTAAGGAATTTTCTAAAAATTTACTAAAATTAAAATTCTGAAAAATGTGTTTACTAGATTATGTATTGATTTATGTTGTGTTGTATAATACAATATGTCGTTTGAAAATTGAACAAATCTGCCAACGACCAACGGTATAACCTTAGTATATTAAAAATAAACTTAGTTTTTCAAAAATCTTTCAAAATCAATTTATGTTTTTTTGTAAAAAAGAGTCAATACGTCTAGAATATTATTTAAAAATGACTAATTTCCGATATTCTCGGGTAACACCCTCTTAAGTAGCATTAGAGAAATATACCACCATAACACGGGCATGTGCATAGTGTGGTGGCCATAAAATCCACAAATGTTATATTTACTATTCAAAGAAAAAGAAACATAAAAATAAAATAAAATACATACTTCTTCCGGTTACTTTGCTGTGAGCGAGATAAGGTAAACCGAAATTGAAAGGAACGGTTATTTTTTCAGAATTTCTCTAACATACACCCTAACGTTTTTTTTTTTTTGAGTGACCGTTTCCAAAATTAACTGAATAAAGAACCGGTAAAACAGATTGCTTTATAATAATGCAAATCGGTTGAGACTAAACAACGGAGTTCACGCCACAATCAATCTTAGTACCGTATAGGAAAACGCGAGTCAAAATAAATGTTTTAACATCGATTAAAATAATTGGAGTTCACGCCGTAATCGACCTTTCAAATCAAATTTGAACGATTTCAATTACGACAGATTTGTGAAATTATTATAGGTAATATGAAGACGGTAGTGATTAGAAAGAAATTATACATTTTAAATAGGGTATTTCCACCATTTTTTCTTGCTTGAAAAATTAAGCCAAAAACACGATTGTTACGACATTTTTATTATATTTTTATGTTGACGAATACATTTTTTACAGCGAGTCTAAGTTTCCCATTTTTGTAATACCGCCAAAACGATACTTTGGACGTGTGAAGTCATAAGCGTTGCCCGTCTTTGAAAAAATTCTGACAATAGTACTTTGTTGTTTGTTGTCGTGCGTATTTGACGCCTTTGCCAACCACGGACCGTTTTGGTTTTGTCGGTTTTTGATCGTTTTTAAAATGAAAAAATTTTAATGAAAACATAAAAAAGAAACATTTTTAGTAGAATAATTAAAATCAGAAAAATTATCGTTAAATATTCCATACATTTTCAACAGAATCCCTCGTTTGTGAAAATACCCTATTAGCTGACCTTTACAACATTCTATTTTGATCAATTGGCTTTAAGTAAATGTACAAAATAACATCCTCCTAGTCTACAAGTTGTGGGAGTCAACAAAGAGAATATAAATAAAGGTGCTCACAGGGGATCTGAATTATTAAGTTGGCAAAACGGCTTGCGGTTGAATGGATCGTAAAGAATTATTAATGAGAGACCGACCAAACAAAACAAGCTTTAAGAACTAACTTTACGTAAACGTATCATCCGCACACTATACAAAGTAAATGACTCATAAAAGTTTATTGAGTTACAACGAAGTTGGTGAATTAATTGGAAAAAGGGTTTTTATTACGATAGAGGCTTGATGAAATTGTCTTTGTTAAAAGTTTTACGAAGAAACTAGGAACGTGTTAATTAGCAATTTTTTACGTTAGCTCCATACAGTAGGTCTGGAGGATTATAATTCCCATTAGAGCCTATGTCATATTTCGGGCTGCTGTGTGGGGGATATTTTTAAGAAAGGAAGGAAGTTCTCTGAATGAAAAGGGTATGAGATTTGGGTAGGAATCTGGGGGTCAGTTTGTCCAGTAGTGACGGACGTATGAATCCATTGCGGTGCAAGGCGATATTTCGAGATAGTCCTACTAAGGTCGAAAGTACTCCTTCAACCAGTCCCTCACGGTCACGCCATAACTTCAGAACGACTTTACCTATTTCATTCATCTTTTTTTAAAGTTTTTAAAGAATTTGTAGAAGGTTGTTACGTAAAGAAAAATTAAGAAAATTGGGTAATTTCAGAAAACCAAACGATCATTTTAACGTCGTACGTTGATAGTTCGCGCGTTTGATATATATATAGATATTTCCTTTACTATTCAACCGATTGCGATAACAATTTGGTGAGTTGTTGTGGGCATGGCCGTCAAAGTTTCTATATAGCAATATTTCTATATTGGTCAGTTCTGGAGTAATAAAAATTGCAAAAAAAAATTTGCAATAGGGCACACGTGAGTTATTTGAAAAATGAGTGTATTTAATGGAGTTTAGCGGCAGGGAATAAAAGCGGAAGGGGCGGGGGCAATGACGAGGGAGAGGGAAGGCAGAGAAGGTGGAAGGGGAATTCGTGAGGGGGGTTCTCGGTTTTGTGCCAGCTCTCTCCAGTTTACAAGCTGCAAGGTAGATATGTCTTTGAAGACGTTGTCTCTTCATTTTAATCTTGGCCTTCCCAGGCTCTTTCGCCCTATCGGTCTTGAGGGGGACTTTAGTGCTTGATGTTCGATCATTCTCTCCACAGCCACGGAAGTCTTCCAAGTTTTAAAAAGTTTGTGACGTTTAGCTCCTTAAACAGAGTATAGACGATACTTGACACAAATACAGATATTTGACGGCTGGCGTGGTCGAGTGGCAATCATCATGGCTCTCGACTCGCAATAATATATAGTATATTTGCGGCACGTTCCAGAGTGGAAGATACTCTCAGTGTCGCCCTGGTGAAAGCACCATTAAGAATTGAAACGTTGCTTGAAATGGCTTTAGCAGTGTCTGAATAGTCAGGTATTTCCCCACCTTCCTCTTACTTATCTCCTTCCCCTCCCCACAACCTTCAGCCTCACAACATACCCCATTTGGGGATGCCATAATCTCACTGGGTCCAGACGGGAGCAGTTAGGACTCTTGTGCGGTATTCATAAAAAAAAAAAAAAATATATATATATATATATATAGATATATATGTATGTAACTAAAATAAAGATAAAAAGAATTTATATAAAAATGTCACATTTTTTCGTTCAAATTAAAAATGTTTTAAGAAAATTATAAATTAATGAAAAAATGTTATTTTGGTATAAAAATAAAATCCCAAATTCATAATAACGAAATTCTTCGATAAATGAGAATTCTTCCAAGTACAAATTTGGCCGGAGAAATGGGAATATTTATCCGCTTCGTAGACCTAGGAACGTGCCTTCAGGGGGGGCTAATGAGACCTTTGATGAGGTCAACGGGCGACCTCAGTCACATTGGGGGACATTAGAACGCAGACGGAGCTCTCCCCGCCCACGGCGCTAATCAATAGGTCCACAGGCGAGGATATGAATCCACTATCAGCCTGTAAGGAGACTAAAGCAATAAGCATTGACAACAAATTACAATAAATTTATTTTAATTCTGCCAATTTATCTTTATCGAGGGTGTATCGCAGACCAACATCTAGATGGGTAAATTTCACTAACAATAATAATTATACAATACCGCCGTCCCGGGTGCCATTTATTGGATAACCAATGAATACCTCTGTGCTGTAGGTCAGCCTGAGTGGTTTACTACGTTTGGTCACTTAGCAGGGGTGCCCGGGTACATGGGTTGAGGTTTGTCTTGACGGAGGATGTGTGCCCACCTACTAAGTGGCGCGCCGGATCGAGAGAGACTGGTTGAGGGAGACCTAACCTAGACCTCTTTAGCAGGACTCTCTTGACCCACAGCCTTGCATTTGGGAGGGATGGATTCATACGCTCGTCACTACTGGATATATTAACCCCCGAATTCCTTTCCGTAAAGACCCTCCACACAGCATCCCCAAATATGACACAGACCCTGAGGGATTTTTTTTCCAAATCCACCTCAAACGTTAAGATGAAACCGGGCAGCGTTATATCCATGCAAACGTATTCTCCAATTTTGTCTCTGGATTTTGATATCAATGCAATTTTTTTATGTAATACATATGTATATCGACCTTTAGCGTGTCGGGACATTTTGCTTTAGTTGATAAAATACTTCATATAGGAGTTACGACCCTCCTAAAATCGTCAAAATTGCCTGGTTTGAACGCCAACAACAGACTTAACGTATACAAAAAGAAAAGGTGCAGACATATAACATTTTTTTCTAATCCAATAATAAATAAAAATCTTTAAAATCGGTCTAGTTTTGCAGGAGAAAAATGGGGAACGTATTATAACCTCGATTTTGATGATTTTATTGAGGTATTATCAGCCTGAGGTGCAGTTGTTCGTTTCACTCTCTATTCGGGGGGGTAACAACGACAGTTACAACAACAATTTAGTAAAATACCTATTATTCAAATTTCTCGGCGACCGTGTTTCCTCTAAGGATAACCGGCGGTGATTTTTCCATACAAACGTATTCCCTATTTATCTTTCTGGATTTTAATCCTAGAGAAAATATTGTTTTTACATAAAATAGATATCAACTACTAGCGTGTCGGTACTTTTTGTTTTTTTTTTTGATAAGTTACTTCTTATAGAAGTTATAACCTTTCAAAAATCTATAAAATTGACTAGTTTATTCGCCGTCAAAAGACGTTCAGTATACAAACTAGACAATGTTTTTTTTTTTAACGCAAAACGTACAGACATAGAATAGTTTTTTCTTATTTGGTTGGTAAAAAAAAAATTGAAAATCAGTCTACTTTTGGAGGAGAAAAGTGGAAATACAAAACCTCGATTTTAGTTAGGTATTAGTAGCCCGAGGTGCATTGTCCCTTTCGCTCAATGTCCGGTGGAGTAAGAGCAACAGTAACAGCAACAATTTAGAAAAACCTATTTTTCAAATTTCTTTACCACCGGGTTTCATCTTAACTGTGGAGATTTTGCAACGTGTTAGGAGGTTCTAGAATGCCAGAAATCTGTAATCACATATATATTGGATATCCTCCGGTACAAAGGAGCTATCCGCCAACAGAAAGTAGTAAATAACAACCCTTATGTTTGACGCTTAACCGCAATTCGAAAGGGTTGATGCTTTCAAAAAATTTTCACTAAGTACTATCGATTTTCATCGTTGCGACGAATGGCAAATATATCTGCTGAATATTCCTAGAAGCGTTTCCCACTGAAAAGGCGATAGGCTTCCAGAAAACGTTATGAGAAAAGTCACGCAAAGAGTATGGAGATTCGTGACTAAAATATAAATATGTCAACATGGCAGGGATTTCCGTCAAAAATAACGGATTCAAGTGTTTCGTATAGAATGCGAAAAGAAATCTTTATATATAAAAAAAAAATGTTTGGTCGAGATAAACTCAAGAACGGCTGGACAGATTTTTATTACGATCTTTGATTTGATTTTATGGAGTTTAGCGGCCGGGAAAAAAGGCGGGAGGGGGTGGGGATTCCGGGCGGGGCGGAAGGGATTAAGGAGGAGGGATCTGCAGGAGGGTAAACGAGGGAGGGGGAGAAGGCGGAAAAGGTGGAAGTGGAATGCGTTTGAGGGGGTCGCGAGAATGGGGACAGGGGACTGGGAGGGGAAGGTGAAAGTGGAACGCGGGAGGGAAAGAGGAGGCGGAAGCAACAACAACGCGTGACCGGTTCATCTAGTAAATATATACATGCAACGTAATAGATATTGTCTCGTATAATAAGTAACAAAAAATTTTTACATTTAATTTTGTTCCATTTAAACATATCCTAAAATATTTACAGAAATCTTAAATATCTACAGGTATCCGCAGAAATTCACACATATCAAATTATCAACCAAATTTCTTCCGAAAACCGTCTGAATTTGAATGAAAGACTAAGAAAAAAGTTATAATGCTTATAGTACCTTAAGTAAACCTTATCTCTTCTTCAATAATTTCAAATTCACTTTGTGGGGTCACTTTAATTTAATGAAAATAAATAACTTTTTAGTATTTCTATTTCGATTAAATAGCGGTGTATACAAATTTATTTATTTTTATTAAACATTATCTACCTTTAAATATTCTGCTTAACTTGACTAATTGGTGGGTAGTCCGCCATCATCGCCGTATTTTTTTCTTTGATTCCCTTTAGTCACCAAACAGTAGTAAGGATTAAATGTTACAATTAAAAAAATGTCTCGGTAATTACGAGTAGATATTTGGCGAACAATAGACAGTATCGGAACTGTGTTTAGAGGTAAGCAAAAGAATAATTTTCGATCGAAAACACCACGGATACGACAATATTTCACTGTTAAATTATCACATAGATAAATTATTATTGCTGCCTGTGGAGAAACTAAGACGAATAATCCAACATTGAAATTCGGTTTAATGATTTAACCTGTGAATTTTCCGTCTTTCAGATTGCTTATAGTACGAATATTACCTTAAATATGTCTTACGTAAATCGCGGCTAAGTCAAATAAGACAAAACTAAACTGAACGTAATCTCAAACGTAACTTAACCGCGACTTTACCTCGTCTAACCCGACCTTGTAACTGAATAAAACTAGTTTATAATGAACATCCCGCAAGATTCTAAATAAGACAAGCGGAAGCTTTAGAACAAAGGTTAAATTAAGACTTAAATTGTCATATTGACGGCAGTCGAATGCCTCCAAGAAATACATTAAAGATTGTTAAGAAATGCCATACATATTCTTGTTTAAAGAAACCCTCATTGTTGGAATACGAAACAAATAATAGATCAAAAGAAATTTCGTATTCAGTGGATGCTAACGAAACGTGCAATCCGGGAAGAAAATATGTCTCGCAGGGATAATAAAATAAAAATATAACGTATATATAACGAATAACGATGTCTGCTAGGCTGAAAATTAGACACGTTTGTTATATTTGAATATTCCGTCCAGAATATCAATGAAACGATACACAGTTAATAAAAAGCTGATTTAACAGTTGGCACTAAGTTAACAAGCAGCTTAGCAACTAAGGCATGGTTAGCCTATAAAATACATTACCTTACATGGGAAACATCGGGAGTTTCTCAAGGCTCTCACTTGGGCCCACATCTCTTCGTCATAAATAAACTTTGTTTTGTATGATGTTAAGTTAGTTACGTTATAGTATTAAATATGTACCTTCATGTGTGACTTTTGAAATTACGTAGTTAACCTTCAGTAAAAACATTGATGGATTTGCTGTGAGATGCGAATTTAATAAATAATTTAACTTAACAATAGACTTTACACGTCTATCAGCAAAAAGCTGTCTACATTACGGCAGAAAATAGAAGCCATGAAAAGGCAAAAGGGAAACAATAAAGCATCAACGTATTCAGCGGTTTTTCTTCGGAAACTTGCCTTGAAATGATTTTATGTTGTCATAACAATCGTACAAGTAATAAAGCTTAATGCTCGTACTGAAAAATCGGTTATTTCGACAGACTGGATTTCCTTGGAAGTCCTACATTTTCGTAATATACTCCCGCTAAAACTTTATATCAGTTAAGGCTCTGGAATAAAATTTTAGTACCCAAGTACTTAAATATGTTATTTAGAATACCATTTTAATCATACCCACTTTTATTTAAATGTACCACTTTAATTTAAATAAAAACAGTACGTAGAAAATTATTGAATAAAAAAAGGGTATTTTTATTCAAGTGGTGTTAAAGGAGCAGGCTACACTCCCAAGTGTCTAAATACTTGATCCTTTAACGTAAAAAGTATTAAAGTAAATAAACAATATTCAAAATAGCTTTAATACACAGATAAAATGTATAAAACATATTCAATAATACAAATTTTAAAAGAAAAACTGTTAACCTGCAACTTAATAACCGCAAGGTATCAGAAATCAGAATAACTCTAAAATCCTAAAATTGAACCACGAGCATACTGAAAATATTTTTTTAATCCATAATAATTTACTTTAAAATTCTTCCTTTAAATCTAAAAATTATAGAAAATATTAATGAATTTCAGTTCTAAATAATATATTAGGTATCTACCTCAAACTACTCATCAAGTAAAAATTCAATCTTTTTTTTTTTTTTCCACAAACCAATATTTTCTTGATTTACTAGCATTTATTACTACAACAAAATTTTACATAACTGCTCCGTATTATCGTTATGTCATTATAAATGATTTTATTAATTCAGTGAGATTCCCTCACCAAACTCAAGAACCTTGTTTCTCTATGGTGAAGAACAATTATAATGTTTACTTAAAGTTGGATCTCCGGCTTCAACATCACCTTCAACATCGCCTACAACATTTCGACAACATTTTTTTTCTACATTGTCGTCTTCTTCGTAACAAAAAAAACGATATCGAACATAACCTTAAAACTCGTATGATTTATTAACGATGACAAAAGACCGCACCGCGCAGCTGTTAAAAAAATAACATTTCCCTACCCCTGCCTTCCCACCTTCACCCGGGAGAACAATGTTTTCCATCGGCCACGGAAAGCATGAACATCGCGTCTGTAAGGCCACGCCCCCATTGAGAAAGTTTAAAGTAAAGTTTATTAAGCAAAGGTGGAAGCAAAAGTTTTCGCAGGAGACGACATTATTTAAGCAAGAGACACGGCTTTATCACTTTGGTAAAACATGTAACTTTTATTTTATATTTATCCGTAAACAGAAATACACATAATTATGTTTTTTAAATATATAGACAGTAAGTGTTGGTTCTCGGAAAAATGTCGTACATTCAAGTGTGAATCCAAGTATTGATTCCAAAGTGCCAGTAATACTCGAACCAGTCGATAAATCCGACCGATTAGCATGAACATTTCATATTTAAATAACTAACTAATGTACCGGAAAATGAGATCGATTAAAATTACCAACATCGATAAAAAGGGTAACATTATTTATGTAGGCTTGCACCGGTGAATTTCTTTTAAAATTAGAGTGAAATCGGTTCACATTAATTTCTTCTTAGTGCCATGTTACTAAACAGGAAGCTGTGCCGCCTACAGCCGGCCATATCATCAGAGTGGGCGGGGGCGGGTTTCAATGATAAAGAACATCATTCACCAGCCGCCCACGTAACGGATATATAAAATAACAAAATTCGCATCAAAAGATATCAGATCCTTTTTTTGCGGACAAAAATATTCAAACAAATTGGTTTTAATACAATGATAATAAAGAATACTTTTTCAATAATAGTATTTTATAAAAATAATTTCGTATAATAATAATACATCGGAAGGTTACGAGTCTTGTTTATTATCCTCTTATTTACAATAAATATTTAACTGGACTAAACATCCGTTCTAAATGATGCTCTGTGTTAATCTGCGGAAGAGGAAATGGTCACTGATGGTGTCCACGTAATGATCGGTTATCTTCGTAACCGTTCGGGTAATAGACCTGAACAACGGACGACAGTGGTTTCTCTCGTATAGTACAACTTTATTGATCTCTGTTGAAACACAATAAAGCTACATATAACTTTTTTTACATTAACTCCACACAAAAGACCTTGAGGAAAACAATTTCCCTCAGGGCCTATGCCTTCTTTGAAGATGCTGTGTGGAGGTTCTTTTTGAGGAGAGGAAGGAGTGGACATGGGTCTCAAAGAGACTCATGTTGTAGGAACTAGGACTGTTGTGGGACTAGCTCCACTAACGACATCTGTTGAGAGACATTCACTACAATAAGATTGTAAAAATGTCTGTGGTTGTCAATATCATGACATTGAAAGGTAGATAGAAAATATTTACATAGTAACAGGTAATAAAAATTAAAGTAACAGGTAATAAAAATAAAATCTAATCTCATTTCAATTATTTACATTGGCAAAACATTTTACAATTGACCATTAAAACGGAAAATATACGATAAAACATCAGCTATAATCGTCAATACCTTCTACAAGTTGTAGGTACTCGTAATATAATGAAATATTTCATTAGTTTGATCAACTAACATAATTGTCTAAAGTCCTTCCATTTTCCGATATTAACTTTTAAGGGCGAAGCTTTTTAATATAAGTTGAGAGGTTTTAAACATAAAAATTTGATAGTGCTAATTTTACGCACCAGACTTTTAGGTCCTGGTTTAGTTTTCCCCATAGAAAAAACTAAACCCTTTCACACAAATTTAAAAAAAAAAAGGTCATCTTAAAATCCACGCTATGCAAGTGTATTATATAAGTATAATGAATACAAAACAATTCAAGAACAACATGTTAACCTACCAGACTATTCAATGGGAAAATAATTAACCGACTCGAGATATTTTCATATCAGAGGGTTCGGCTCGGTGGAATTCCTAATTTGACCGATAAATCCTACTGATCCCTCAATATAAATATTTAAAAAATCTTTCGTAATCCTTCACTTAGATATTTAAAATGACTGATTTTTGCATTTTTACATACAAATTCTTTGACAAATCTAATATGCCTAAATTTTTTATGAGAGAGCTAGGTATAATGCCAGTAGCCGAAATAACAAAAATAATGCTAATTAAAATTATAAGATTATAATTAAAACTATTTGAGAAAGCTTACCTTTTTAGAAGATGCCGGGAATTCTTCCAGCGAGGAAATCTGTAAAAATAAACAACTGTTTATATTTGAAGAAATTGTATAAACATTTATACATAGAACGCTTAATCTATACATCGTCGAATTATCAAAAAAGGTAAAAAAAAAAACGTTTTAGTTTTCGTAAACATAATAAAACAACAACTATAAAATTTAACGTAACGAATACAATCTGGTGAAAGGCCGTTTCCACGTGAATAAATTCAGCTGCCTGAGATATTCTGTGGCTTTTCTTTCAGTAATAATTTCTCGTCTGTCTCATCTGGTTATCGCTTGTCAGCCTGTAATCTATCATCGTTCTCTTTCTAGTTTCGTTCAAATCGCCGATCCACCCACCACCCACTGTTCATGGCGAAAAAACAACTTCGCTTAAATAATATTGCGGATCTTTCGCTTTTTGTTTTCATCAAAAATATTATGAAGGTCTACAAACACCATTAGGTTATGAAATTTAATCATTTGAAAAATACTTTTTTGTGGAAGATCATAGACATATGAATATGTATAGACCTGCCCTAAGTGATAAAAGCGTATTATTTCCCCCTCCTTAATTCTGGGTTCCATGGAACCGGTCGGGCTGGCGTATAGGTTCGCGTGAATCTAGAAAATGTGACGTCATCATTCTTGTGCGGACTAGCGTCGAGCTCTTATCGGTACATTTTACGAAATAACACGGCAAAAATGGTAACTTGTGCTATTAAAACATGTAAAAATAGAAGTGAAAAAGAGTATAAACCCAATTGTCGTATTACCTTCCATATGCAGGCATTATTTGTCATTATTTTAAGCTTATTCACATCATATAATATGATCACTTTTAGACATGAAGCGTAAGCAACCGAAATTCCCGGTCCCGTCGTGTGCACGTTGCAGTTTACTGGGATAAGTAAATTACGAAACATTTGTAAAAGTGTCTTAACTAAACACGGTAACAAAATATTCGACTCTCAAAACAAGCGAACCTTTCTTCATTTTATATGGATTACACAAGTTTGTTCAAACCAGGCGAACAATTCGCGCTCCCATGTAAAAAGGTCTATTCATTCAAAAGCAGATTTTACTTTTAAGAGCTAAATGGTGATATTATAATGCGTGATGCCTATATACTGTCATATTGAAGTATTAACGAATCACATATCGTTACCGTCAACTCATCCCTCTCCTCCCCGCTTCAGTTGGTTCTTACCCCTCTCCCTGATTCTCTAGTCTATGAATAATATGTCTGTGTGGAAGATCGTTTTTATGTAACTAATACGCCCATTGTTCACGTAGCTACTTACAAGCGACGCTACCGCTACCTGTCATACTATTTTGCTAGTGCAGCGCCTAACGGCGATTTCAAACACTAATAATAGTATGGAAAATACAGACGAGCGGCGATCGCGTCGCTTGAACGTAACTCCATGGAAGGACGGCGATAGCGTGACACAGGCGCTATTGCGTCGAAACTCGTTCCACTATTAGGGATTCGGTGGCATTGAGAGCGTAGGAGGTCAAATTAGACTAATTGAAGGTAAAAAAACTGGAACTATATTTTTTTTGCTAATAATGAATTCTTAAGAATTCTGTTCCCATTTTTAAAATTGAAATTAAAATAATTTTCCGTTAAAAAAATATTATATCATATGTGTTACGCTCTTCTGATTTCTTTAAACAGAACTTAAAATTTCCTTAGCAAGCAAAGGTTCTAGAGTTCATTGAACCCGAGTTACAGACACACAACCGAAATATATGTGTTACGCTCTTCTGATTTCTTTAAACAGAACTTAAAATTTCCTTAGCAAGCAAAAGTTCTAGAGTTCATTGAACCCGAGTTACAGACACACAACCGAAATTAATATTTTTGATGGTACCACGTATGGTATGGTAAAACACGGTTTAATCATTTTTATGAATCAGAAAATATTCGTTTTTATCGTCTCGTGTAAAGTTTTTATGTTGTGGCTTGAAGGATTTCTCTGCCTCGTCTATAAGTGACAAATGAGATTGTGAAACAGAAGTGAAAAGAAGAATTTGTATGACAAAAGTTGCAATGAGTAAAAAGCAAACGATATGGAGTGACAGAGGCTTAACGAACACCACCAAGATGAGACTCGTCGAGCGTTGATTTTTCCCATATTTACACTATTCCCATAGACGCCCTCGAAATGAGGTGCTGGAAAAAAATGCTCTGGATTTCATGGACATTCAGATGCACAAATATGTAGGCATCCACAATAGGCTTTCAACTATCTGCCTGACTGAAGAATCCACATGAAGAAACTCCTAGTCCCTGGCAGTGTCCCCTAGTCCTAGTGTTTGGCGGAAGAAGCAGAGGAAGGTCAGCAATGCGCTGGAGTGACCAAGTATCAATGGCATCCGGTTCGTCGGTGTCCTTGACACTCCACACGGAGAAAAATGTTATTCGAAAAAAACGATCATTTTAATAGTAAAAACGGGACTGAAATTCTTACGAACAAATTAATAGTGTTTCAATGTTTATTGGCGGGAAAATGTAAGAATAATTTGTTGGTATACAAACGAAATTACGTATACCAACAAATTATTCTTACATGTTCCCGCCAATAAACATTGAAACCCTGTTTATTTGTTCGTAAGAACTTTAGTCCCGTTTTTAACCGTTTTTACTATTAAAATCATCGTTTTTTTCGAATAACATTTTTCTCTGTGCACACAGCGCAGAACCGCGAGCAGTGGGAGCCTGGTCGACCATGGAAATTGTGGACAAGGAGTAATTAGTAAATTGGAGTACCATCCTCAGCAATGAGGAACCGACTTAAGAAGAACAATATGTAGGTATATTGTAAAAAGCGTGAAAAATACTGTGGTAGGTTTTTTGGGGATAATTTATTCCCAATTCGTTCAATTGGACGAATAAAAACATATCCTGCAATAAGACAAAAGGCTTAAGGCGTCTTACCAAACGTCTACGTCTAAAAACTTAACGTATTTATATATATTTTCATTTCCTTCTGGGGATATTTCAAGGAAGAAATTGCGTACGAAATCCCAATTTCTCTCAGACAACATTATAATATTATTATTATCCGTTGAAAAGAAAATATTTCTAACAAGGCTGAAGGTATTGCTAAATATACTCTCTGACAGAAATCTGAAGCTTAAAGTTCGTCGAAAATTTGGCCAAATTTTGGAAAAAAAGGGTGTTTTTAGATTTCACAGATTTTTTATTTTATGTAAAAAATTGAAGTACCTACATATAGCCTGAGTACAGTCAGGGTAAGTAATTCAAATTGTTAATCATTAAATAAGAAAACCCAATTATCTTAACCACGTAAAAATTTTTTTTTTTTAATATGTTTATTGAGTTTTAATTTTACAAATTTTTTTTTTACAAATCTTACGAAACTGATCAATCAGTTTGATTGTAAGAAATGAAACGACACTTTCAAAAACAGATTTCACGATAGATAATCTATGAACGGATTGATGGGTTTTGGTTGCATTCGGCTTTTCCGATGATCGCCAACCTTGGATAGGAGAGGGCACAAGAAGAAGACGAAATAAACATTGTGCCTTTTATTCCACTTAATCTATACAGCTCATGATATAAAAGTTGATGAAATTAGTTTCATCGTCCTTAAAAAAGAACATAAAGAAAATTTATGCAAATTTCATTACACGAAAGCTAACTGTTGGAGATTTTGTGCAGCTTGAAATTTACCGCAAACAGGTTTTCTGCTTAAGAATGTTTTTTTTTACAATAGCTCCGCACAGGAGGCCCTGAAGAAAATAATTCTCCTCAGGGATCATCATCTTTGGGGATGCTGTGTGGATGGTTATTTTTTGGAAAAGAAGGAGAGAATGTACTGGGAAGGAAAAAGGTATGAGGGGTGTGTAGAAATCTGGGGGCAGTGTGTCTGGGAGTGACGGACAAATGATTCAATCCCTCCCACCACGGTGCAAGGTGATGTTCCAAGAAAGCTCTGCTGGAGTAGTCAAAAGGCATCCCTTAACCAGTCTCTCCCGATCTGGCCTGCCATGCAATTGGCACACCTGCTAAGTAACCAAACGTAGCGAACCACTTGGGGTGACCTATGGCAGAGGTGTCCGTTATCCAATAAATGGTTCCCGGGGCGGCTGTACCCATACCCGCCTAACAAATTATTGGAAACGGATGTTGGAAGACAATGTACAAATACATAAATGTTTCCTTGTACAACGTTTTTCACACATCTATCAATTCATTCGTTTTCTAAAAACATACTCGTACGAGTATATCAAAGTTAACTACTAGTACTAATAGTAAATATATAATTTTATTTGTTTTATAATCTGAATGTTTAATATTTTTAATTTTTATTTCATCTTAAAAATATTTTTATCTCTTTATTTTTCAGCTCACTATTATTTTTATATTTTATTTATCCTTAAATATGTTTTTTTTTTCATTTCTACTTTCTTATTTCTTATTTTTTATTATTTATTACCATACTTTTTATTATCTGTTTCTATAAAAAAAGTATTTTTAGTTCATATATTTATTATGTATGACTACCACAACACGGGCATTAGCCTAGTATGGTGGTTTAAAAAAATGTCAAAATCTGTAACTTTAAAAAATTTATTAAATAAAAAAATAAACTTTGCAAATAATTAAATTTAATCTAGATTTCGGCGACAGTTTGTTACTAACAACACCATTTTGCTAATAGAGGTCGAATAGTTATTTAAATTAGAGATTTTGTTATATTCCAATCAAAATCTCTTGGAATTCGAAAAGTTATTCGACAAAAACTTAGTTTGAACGCTAAGTCGAATATGACCAAGTAAGGAGAAAATTTCAGGAGATTTTCTGTAGAAATCGGAGGGATAAAATCAACATGGGATTCAAGTATATTTAACAGTTCAAGCAGAATTTCAAAGGTAAAACTGAAAGATTTATTATTACTTTTTGTCTGTAAAATGTCAAGAAGTTCACGGTTGAATCTGGAGATGGAAATACTGTAGGTTTTTCTTTTATGAGATATTAAGGAGTTAGTATCAAAGGGATTGACGTAATAATGAGTCAAAAGATATGTTATCAAGTCAGATATCACTAGACCTAATTCAGAGCGAAACTTCAAAGTCGTCTACTCAGGGAGTCATACATCCACAAATATCAGACATCGTCTAGTGAGGGGTTACATTAATCACTATAAACGCCCGAGTTGCGAATCAAATTAGAGCTGTATTATCTATCTAGCTATGCGAAGCGTGTACATTTCACATAAATGCAGCTATATAAATGAATACGCCAAGCAGGCTAATTTCTTCGCTTTTGGGAACAGCTCACAATTCGTGGTGTCTCCCTTACTATAGTGAGAAATAATAAGACCAAAACGGTGTTAGAAAGAGAAAACACCTCGCTTTTTTATTCAAATTTATAAGTTTACCACAGAAAAATTAAAAATGTGCACCACCAAGTGAACCAAAGGTTCCGACCTCAATGTGAAAAAATTATGAAACTTTGCGATTTTTAATGAATTATTTTAATGTTAAATGACAACAAAGTGAGGTAACATTTATAATACATCTGTTTAATATATTTTTTCGTTAACAGTAATTTCAATTCAGTGTTTAGACAAAAAAAGTAAGATTTTTAATTTAAAAAAATTGCATTCAAAATTTTTATATTAAAAAAAGTGTTTTTATTTCTAATTATAAAAAAATTAAAACGTATTTTATTACCAAAAATAGATAAAAAATAAAATAAACCCCAATAATGGGAGTGTACTCAAGGCTCACATTTTAATTAAATCCAAGTAATTATTCGTAAACATAATAACTTTTTATAATTAAATGAAACAATATAACTTAGTTACAAGTTACAACCACTGACTTATTTAGTTAAACGCCGACCGGTTTCGGAACAACCGTTCCTTCTTCAGGTTCCGTTCCAACCAACCGAAAGGCAACCAAGGAACCAACCAACCAATCGAGGAACAACCGTTCCTTCTGAAGAAGGAAGGAACGGTTGTTCCGAAACCGGTCGGCGTTTAACTAAATAAATCAGTGGTTGTAACTAAGTTATATTGTTTCATTTAATTATGAAATGGATAACCACAAAGTGATAGCTAATTTCAAAAGTATAATAACTTTTTTTTCCAAAGAAATTCCATATCTTTTGACCCACGGATGTAAGTTATTTATTTTTAAGATTAATAAAAACAGTTCCTTACCATTAAAATATTTTACATAAAGCGGTTTGAAAACTCTATAACCCGTTGTTCAATAATAACTTTAGCGGTAAGGACGAGATTTTATTTTTGTAGTAGATGAATAATTAATAACTAACAGAGGGATTCGTTCAGAAACATCTGAAATTTTAGTAATAGATTCATCGGAATTAATTAAAATTAACCCCGCAGAAAGATGAAATTTTCAGGCCTGCTAGGGCGAATTCGACCATAGGTCCGTCTACGACGCCGGACCGCACGTCTTACGTGTACACGCCTTCTTTACTTACGTCTTTAAGATTCCCACATTATTTTAGAGTTTTTGTTAGGACAAATTCGACAGTAGGTCCAGTACACCGGGGTCGCAATCGCATATTTGTGTACACGCCTTCTTCGCTTGCGTCGTTACGATTCTGAATATATTTTAGGGTATTGTGTCGTCTTGACTAACAGTAAAAGCTTGTAAAACATCGGGATCGAATAAAACATCATAAGAGAAAAGCAATAGAAGTCTATTTGGCAGATCTAAGAGAACAGAACACAAAACGAACGGGGTGCCAGAGACATGACAAGGCTGTTTGTTAAAACTTCTGCAATTCCCGCGGGAGATTTCTACAGACCAGAACCTAGAAATCTGAAAGTATCGAACATATAAAATGAGACTTGGCGTGACGTTATACTCGTAGAGTACAATACAGTATGCATATAAATCTGAATATGAATCAATAATGCTGTTGGAGATCTAAATCAAATATTATAAACAAATATCGCACAAAGACAAAATTAAATTGTAAGGTTGTATTATATTTAAATTATACGAACAAGGAACAAGAACACATGAGTATATACGAGAATTATAAGAGAAGAAATCTTCCCCAAACAAGAGTTACGAAAGCTTCCATGTTATATGTTAAGTTAAATTAGGTTCTGTTCATTTATCAGAAGGCAAACAGAACCTTTGCACCTACGCAAAAACCTCCCACGAATGTAAAATTATTATAATTTTAAGAAAATGCGAGATTTATGGGAGGAATAGATAAAGAAGAGTTGATTAATGATTTTTATAATATATTCTCAGCTGTACAAGCTCAGAAGTTTCTCTCCAGGCAAGTTATACAGGGTGTCCGGGGTAAGGAGCAGTAACTTCGGGAGGTGATTTACATATACAAGTAAATAGAAAAATACATAACAATTTTCGAAATTGCTTTTATAGCTGTCATTTATAGCGGAATATTTACATAGTTTTGTGGCGGTACTTTTCTTTAGCGGCGGTGAACTTAATTCGGCATAGAATATTTGTGGCGGAGATGTTTATTGTGCGAGTATCAATTTATGACTGAATGTGGGTAATCAATGACAGATAAGTAGAAGGAGCAGGTAGAAAGGAAACATCTAACAATATTATCTGCCAAGTACAGCGGTTCATGATGTATGTGTATGTAGGGTATTAAGGATAGTACTTGACTTACTTTAACCATTTATTCCTGACATTATTTGGAGTAAAAAATGTTAATGAAATTTTGGTCTCCAGTGACTTTTTAGATGTTTTTTTTTTTTTCAAAAACTTTTTCACTAAATCAAAAAAAAAAAATCTTCCACATGTCGTCACTGGTCCCTAAGCCAAGTAACCAACCAACCCCTCACCCGCCCTTAACTTCCCAATTCGGAATGATTATTTTTTTATGTTTTTATACAAAAAAAATGTCACCGGACACATAAATTTCGAAGTAAACTTCTTTGGAAAGGTTTTCACTTTGTGATGTCATTATTTATTTTAATTAAAAGACAAAATAACTTTGTTTTCGTCACTTTTTATTTATACACAATCTACATGTTTCGTGAACGATGTTCACCTCATCAGGAACAAATGTATACTAAACTTAAAAATTAAATATAGATTACATATGGGAGGAAAGGCTAGAAGGAAGGGGAAGGGGTAAGGGTGGGAGAAGTTAATTACAATTAGGAATTTCAAAGTCATTAGCAGGGAAAGACCGGTTAAGTGGGAAAAGGTTCAAAAGAGGGTTTATAAAAATTTTCTGCTTATTTATTATGTCTTTCTTCTAGCCTAGCCTTGCCATCCTTCTAGCCTTTCCTCCCATATGTAATCTATATTTAATTTTTAAGTTTAGTATACATTTGTTCCTGGTGAGGTGAACATCGTTCACGAAACATGTAGATTGTGTATAAATAAAAAGTGATGAAAACAAAGTTATTTTGTCTTTTAATTAACATAAATTTCATTTACATATTTTACTTCAAATAACGTCAGGAATCAGTGGTTAAAGTAAGTCAAGTACGATTCTTAACAACCTGTAGAGATGTGTATTGTGTAGATGGCCTAACCAGTTAGGATATAAGGTGGTTATACACTACAAACGAGTGATATACTACAATATAGGGACGTTCGTTAAATTTGACTACGGCGGCCACAAGGTGTAGTACAAGTACAAAGGCGACCCGATCCCGGCCTGTGAAACGGGAGGCACAATGAAGCTAGTGGGGAGAAGTTGGGGGACATGAGGCGGAGGAGGGCAAGTTGGGACAAGTCGGACGGGGTATGGTAGAACACGCTGGGCGGGAAAGTGGGGCATGTTGGAGTAGGGTGGAAATAGGTGGGGAAGGGGTGTTATCGATCCGTCGCGGGCCGCCCCCGCCCCCGCCCCCGCCCAAGTCAGCCAATAGTCAGACTTTTAGCAAATAAAACTATATGTACATTGACTATCTAGTCGGCGCGCGGCAGTTGTCTATGAATAAAGATTCTTTGGGAAATAAATAAATAGGTACATGAAAATATATGAACTTTAGATATAATATGAATATGAACATAATTATTTTAAGACGCAAACATGTTCACATAATATAATATTTATACCAGAAACCTTAACACATTTTGGACCGAAATTTTTACCTTTTTTTTTTTTAATGTTTCTTTATTCATTGTATAGTTTGTTACAATTAAGGATTTTTCCACCATCATGCTAGGCACATGCCCGTGTTATACTGTATATTTTAATCCTATTTCTAGAATGTCTAGATCACACAATGATCTTGCTAAATCACACACTATCATAGATATTTTTGTAAATAATATAACTTGTTTCAAGAAACATCTCCACGATTTGTGCACCTAAAAAATAAAAATAAAGATTGTTGTTGTTTTATTATTGTTTCATAAATATTTTCAACTTATTAGAAATATTTTTTTTTATTATAATTAAGTTTTTTTAAGTATAAAAATACACACATTGTTTTTCATGCGTTTGCTTCTGCGTATGTGCAAATATGATTACTGCAGACATGTCTAGGGATATTTATATTTTAATTTGTTTTATATTACCAACAAGAATATTCTATAATTATCCTGTTTGTGTCTCAAATAAATAAAATAAAATAATATATCCATCATATATCGAACATAATATAATATCGAAATACTAAGATTTGAGAAAATGAGGAAAGCAATCAATATTCGAATGCTTACTATAAATCTTATGTGTTTTACACTTACAAGTGTAACAGAGATGAGTGGAGGAAGACTCTTGAGGAGGCCAAGACCCACCACGGGTTGTAGAGCCAATTGTGATGATGATAATGTGTTTTACACATTAAACACGGTATGAAATAACACAGGGAAATATAACATTTTGAGATTTCTTACTAGTGACCCAGAAAAATAAACATTTTGTTTATTTCACTACGTTTTTTGCATTGTAATTGATTTGGTGGTGTTTATGAGTAATCTGATGATATACCAGATAGAGAGTACCCTTATACGTATACATAACTGCATACATATATGTCTGACTAATGAACTGAACGCTGAAAAAAATACATTTCTAAATATTAATCTTCAAAAATTATTTTATCCCTACTAATTATTGATAACCTGCGGAGGACATAATATATATCTCCTTCCCCTCCCCATTTCCTTTAAAGTGCGGTTCTCACAATTTATTATTGTTTTGCGAAAAAACCAAAAAAATATTTTTAAGTCATACGAAATTTGTGACCACTGTAGTTACCCCTTTTGTACCAAACACTAAACATTTCAAAAAACTACCCCCTACGTAATTTTTCAATGTTATTTAACCACACAAAAGGAACAGCCAAACAACACATAATAATTCACCACGTTAATCAAATATTTCGTTTACAAAATGTCCAATGACAATAAGGGGAAAACATTCGTCAAGTTAAAATACGTCTTGAGCGACATAATTTGTTAATATTCCCAAGCTTTTTTCGGTTGGCAGGATATCATTTGACATTGAATGGAATTTGTACCGAATATGCTTTCGATTCAGAATATCGTTAGGTTTTTTTTAATAAATCATTTAAAACTTAAAGTAAAATATGAGTTATTTGTCAAAAGGGACAAAGATTTAAAAAAATATATATTGTGTTTACTTTTGAAGCTTTCCAAGAGAAAATTGTTTCGATTGAAATAAAGGAATTTCCGAATAAAGCCCGTAATTCTTGGAAGCATTTTTTGACTTGCCTCTGTAGAATTTGGGCAAAATTAAAAACAACATTTCAATATTTGATATTTACAATTTTTCAAAGAATTTTGGACGTCTCTTTCGACTTTAAAGACTTTTTCGTGGTATTTAGTAAAGCTGTATTCGCAAGCTTTTAATTATAATGACAAAATTTATTATATATACCTGCCAGTTATGGAAAATGAAAAGGTTGAAAATTTCATGAAGGAAAATAAGGACTTACAATACTGTTCAAGTTACCTAGAAAACCAATAGGAAATTTTAAACAAAAATGGCTAGAAATTGTGTGCTCAGGCAAATTAGTTCGCTTTTGGGAACAACTACTATAGGTCTCATAGAAATTGTTTTATCTCCCTTGCTTACCACAGTGAGAAAAATGTGAGGAGTATTTATTTTTTCGTTACCAGTAAATTATTTTAGTTAGAAAAAAGGTGAGCTATTATTAAAACTTTTAATTTTTTTGCTTTCAAATTTTTAATATCTCAAAAATTATGTGTATAATTCTAATAATAACATTTGAAAGCGAATTTTATCACTTTTTAAAAACAGTTTGTAGTTTTCGGATACATCCAGAAATATTCTATTTATTTAGATTTTGTTGTAAAGTAACTTTTGTTGTTGTAAAAATATGCCCGAGGCCTTTAACGTTCCAGGGGTGCTAGCATGGTCGTTCGATATGAAGTTACCGACCGTCTGTCGGTAACTTCTCATCGTTCCCTAGGACAACTGCAGATGGCTAACGTACAAACGACAGTTGATATCGAATATACTAAGGACACTTAGTCATTGTGAACTGTTACCTATTCCATGTTCGTAATAAGCATTAACTTTGTGGCTCGCCATAATTTACAATAAAATATATAAATTTGTTTTAGACCACTTTAATTTTAATTACACTCTACCGGTTTCGGAAGAACCCTTCCTTCGTCAGGAGAATATTAATATAGTTTTAATATTCTCCTGACGAAGGAAGGGTTCTTCCGAAACCGGTAGAGTGTAAGTAAAATTAAAGTGGTCTAAAAAAAATTTATATATTTTATTGTTACCTATTCGTTTGCGATCTGCAGTTGTCCTAGGGAACTATGAGAAGTTACCCACAATCGGTCGGTAACTTCATATCGATCGACCATGCTGACACCCCAAAGATAGTCTTTTACCATTATAACGTAAAAATAAATGTCATTATGTTATATTACTGCGAGTTCTCTTTTAAACTTAGTACACGCCATTACCAAAGATAGCAGGAGAAATAATTCACGAAAGGCACTTTTTCTGTTTACGACGTGAAAGCAAGGCTTTGTAATGGGTACAGGATTAGTTAAGGGTTGGCACAAAAACCATCCCCTGGCTTTAAGGCCTAAAGTGTCTGAAGTCCGGGAAAGCCTTGATTGGCATTCCTGTCAGCCTGGCTAAAGGGTGTAAGCACTAAGCAATCATATTAATTCAGAAGTTAGATGATTCCTACTTCAAGAGAAAAGAGTTGAAGTACCGTGTACGTTTTTGAAAAGTGTCGAAAATATGATATTAAAGAACTCAAAAATCTTAAATTTATAACAGTGTTAAAATTCCAGTGAAGTCGGGTGGTAATTGCTACAATATTATTAAAAGATAAACTTATGTTTGTAAAAAATAGTATCACAATGCAACAGAGTATTTCATTTTATAAAAATCAGCATCTTACTAATATTATAAACGCGAAAGTTTGTATGGATGTATGTATGTTTGTTACTCTTTAACGCAAAATTCACAGAATGGATTTTAATGAAACTTTACAATAATATAGCTCATAAATCAAAATAACATATACGTAACAATTTATAAAGCTATAACTATTTATTTTCAATATATAGAAAATAATAATTATTGTTTAATAGAAAATGTCAAAATTTGAGAATGACATTTTGCAAAACAATGATTGTTAAATCAAAATTATATTTTAGAAAATATTTAAATTAGTGAATTTATTTGAAGTACTCGTCTAATACTGTGAATCGAATCAAGAATTATAAATATTTTTAATAAATAGGTTAAGAAATTTGATATAAACGGAGGTGGGACCTAGGAAAAGAAAATAGATTACTCGAAGTATGAATCCTACGCAGACGAAGTCGCGGGCAGAAGCTTGTTAATAAATAAATCGGCAAATTCCGTTAGTTAAACCAAAAATGAATGGAAAATGAAACGAAATATGGATAACATTGTAATAATTTAAATCAAATTCGGCAGTCGGCAAACATATCAGTTTCAGATTTGACAAGCTGATGACATGTGGTCGGAAAGCTTTTAACCTGAACAAATAACAACAAATCAACCGGAAAACGAATTGCAATTTTGACCATTGTTTTCGCAGTATTATACATTTATATTTGTTGAACAATTGATATAATCCGAAGTCTGTTTTTGATAATCAACTGTCTGTTGAATGAGATTGAAACGAAAATAAAATTAATAATAACAAAATCTATGATAAGATAAGTTTTATTAAACTCATTGGAAATATATATTATTGTTAGTATTTTAAAATATATTATCAATAAATAAATAAATACATGGGAACCGTCGACATGGGAACCATAAATACGATCGGTAAGTGCGCGGAGCTTGGCTTCTACGAGAATGTTATAATTTTTTGTCGATTTCATGTTGATCGAATAATCAGTTTTTGAGCTTTCACGTTAAGCTTAGAATACAGTCATTTCGTACAGCAGTTTCAGATAAGTTGGCCTCGAAGGGAATCTTAAACTTACCCACAGAAGCCGTTAAAAACTTTGGTATCTTTGGCTAAAAGATATCGTCAACGATATAAGGAATGTTTTTTTGGTATAACATTTTTTTAAATGTTGACAATATGAAGGGGAAAACAGTTTAATAGGGGAGAAGATAATTGATCCTTGGATGAACGTTCCTTCTCTCCTAAGCAATGAATACTGTTAAATAAATGATTAAAGAAAAACAAAGTGGATTTGACAGAAGTAAAAAATTTTAAGAAATGTGAAAACAAAACAAACACAGATCAAAAATAAATAGAATAAAGATAGTAAAATTAAACTAAGTACCTACCTAAATGTATAAAAAAATAGGTCATATTTCATAAAATAATGCTAACAAAATGATCAAAGATAAACAAAATAAAGACATAAAAACAACATAATGAAAAAGAGGAAAATAACTTAAAGATCCTACACGGAGTGGGGATAGAGGGTTCGCAATAGAGTTGTATAGATATTATATTATAATTGAACATTTAGAAAAACAAATGCGTACCTACATAATATATCATAATAATATATTATATTGAGATTAAATAGATAGTTTCGGTTGGTTTAAGTTTAAGTTGGTTAAGTAAATGGATAAAACTCAAGTTAAAATTGACTTTTTTTTTGTCAGAGCTTCCGAATGAAAAACGAATAATTTACACATCGACAGCGATTCCAATTATGAGGAGTACTTTACTCAAAGTACAAAAAATGTCCACATATGAATTATACACAGCAAACCATTGGCTGTTGAGTTTGGTCGCTTGTATTGAGAAATGCAATAAAAAATATGGATTAGCTCTTGATTTTTCTTCCAAAATATTCTAGCGAAGGCGAGAACCCTTTAAAAATAAAAACAAACACAGATGGCAATAATTGTACAGTATTATTTCCGTCCGACAACCACCTGAATTACTCGTCATATCGCGCGTCAAGAAGTTTTACTTCAAAATAAGTATCTGGTGCATATTTCCACGAACCATGGTGACACAACCCTCGACCCACTTACGTAATCCGATATATACCTCTTGGCATTTTACCACCTAGCGGAATAAACTTAACTCTATAGGGAAAGCCAATTCACAATAAAGTGTAAATTTTAATCAAAATTAAGAACCTGAATCGGCTGAATCAGACAGTAAAAGAATTTAAGGGTACATATAACCGCGTGTAATTTCTATAAAGTGGGTGGTAGTAGCAGAAACAAGAATGTATTAAAAACTCCACTTGTAATAACATTGTTTTTAAAGCGTTTTCCGCAATGAAATCGTAACATTAAATTTTCATCCACCACAAAACACCCACCAACTAACGCCAATTTATTGTTACCAGCGAGAAAAGTACAAACGATTATTGATTTTGAATAATTTTTCGAAAAGTTTGAGCTTTTATTTTTAGCAATGTATTTTCGAACTGTCAAAATGAGGATTGATATATTGAATATTTCCGCATTACGTTTGATTCCAGATAAATTCGCTATTTTTGAACGTATTTCAAAATAAAATACTGATTTTGAAAGCAGATGAAAGACTAATTCAGATTTTAGTATAACAAATCAACATATGCAATTAAAAAATAATAAAAAAAAGCAAACATAGAAAATGTTTCAAGTCGCTCAACAATGGTTTTTATTAACACCGAAACCAAAAATATATAATATATATAATAATTCAAATATATTATAAAAGTTATTGCATATTCACATGTTTTTCGTTTTATACAAAAATATTTATAAAAAAATTTGCAAACCGTGACAAATATTTTTCAAACGAAAACGTGTCACGAAATTATTATTTTTTTCGGGAGCATCTATGTAATTTTTTAAAATGCAATCAAACGTTCTCTCTTTAAATGTTCTCTCTTTCTAACACTGTTTATATCAGCTAATAAAAAAATAAAATTAAAACAAATAACTTTGTTTAAACCACTAATATAATCACAATTACCTACATGTTTCAAAACCGATGGTTTCTTCGTCAGGGTAGTAATGACATTAAAAAACCTGACGAAGAAACCATCGGTTTTGAAACATGTAGGTAATTGTGATTATATTAGTGGTTTAAACAAAGTTATTTGTTTTAATTTAATTCAAAATGACGCCACAAAGTGATTTTGCGAAGTTTGAAGAAATAATAAAAAATACTTTTACGAGTCCGTGTGAAACTGGGGCTGGGATAAATACTTCCCTGTTTTTACGTTATAGATTTCTACGATATTTAGGGTGTCACAACGAACTCTTTCAATATTGGCTCCCAGGAAAATGAAGCTAATGTCAAAGCAGACAGGCATATATTTCACAAAACTTTCTACTGTCGAACCTACTTGTCCCTAAATTTCAAAGGTTAATCTTTTGAGAATTTCCCCAGCGAACAAACTAATTACCATTTTCGTCCTATTTTTCTCTCTCTTAATAGGTAAAACCTCTAATTATAAGTTTTTAATTAATGAAGACAATATAAGCGAAATATAAATAGGGTAAATATTTCGCTAATATTGTCTTCATTAATTAAAATATTATAATTTGAGGTTTTGCCTATTAAGTTAAAAATAAAAATAAATATTCTTCATATAATTGCAGAATAATCAATAGATGTCGCAAATTTAATAAAAAATTATGAATATCTTCAAGACACTATCTAGATAGCATTTAGTTTAGGTTTGAATCTTACCATCATTAATAAAGATAGCAGCCAATAAAAATATGCGTTAAGAAAATGAAGATAATGTTTGGATTTCTCAGTCGAAGTTACAGTTAAATATGACCGAATTGGATAGGGAGACATTAGCTTAATCGGTAGAACTGCGGCCCGTAAAGCCGAAGGTTCTGGGTTCGAGTCCCAGATGTGACCGTATCTTTTTCTGATGTTTCTGTTTCTTATTTTCGATCGAGTTTGGCTAATAGTGTCTTCATTAATTTAAAAAAAAAAGATTTACACATACTAGTGGAACAGTAGACCTCGCGTCCTGAAAGTATTTATTTTATTTATATAAGATACGATTGAACACCCCAATCAGAAGCACTCCTATCCTGGTGAGACCGGTACATCAGAGGGTACTCATTTTTTAGGACTTGGAAGGCGTGCTCAGAGGGTAGGAAGGGGGTTGGAGTTTAATCGACCGGTATACATGGCCACCTAATAAGCCAATATTGGAATTTAGCATGGGCAGGAATTAAGGAATGGATTGAGCGCAATTATTTTTTTTTTACTTATGTCTTCCTTTTTCTTGTCTCATCTCGGCTCTTCTTGGATCTTCTGGTCTACTTCTGGCTGTTCTTGATTTTCTTGCCTCTTTTTGGATCTTCCCGTATCTTCTTGACTAATCGTGTCTCTGATCTCTTCTTCGCTCTTTTTGGCTTTCTGGCTTCTTCTTGGATCTTCTCTTCTCTTCTTGACTTATATTTTCTGATCTATTCTTGGGTTTTCTCGTCTCTTCTTGGCTCTGCCTGACTCTTCTTGCATCTTCTTGCTTCTTTAAGCCTGTTCCTGATTAACCTTGGTTTTTCTAACTCTCCTTAGTTATTTTTGCTTCGTCTTGGCTCTTCTTGGTTTACGCCTTACTCCTCGACCACGGACGCCGTCAGACCACTTAATTATAAACCATACATTTTACGTAACATTTCTTAAATTTTCATTCAATAAGGAATTGTTGTATATCCACGTTATTCATAAACACATCTTAGTAAAATTTATTTCGGCTAGTATAGTATTCACAATTCAATGAGGAATTGTTGTATATCCACGTTATTCATAAACACATCTTAGTAAAATTTATTTCGGCTAGTATAGTATTCACAATTCAATAAGGAATTGTTGTATATCCACGTTATTCATAAACACATATTAGTAAAATTTATTTCGGCTAGTACAGTAACAGTTATTATACTAGTTACTAGTGTAATTGAACAAACTACCTAGCTCTGCTTTGACTTATTTTAGTTATGTAATGTGTTATTCATACCTGTCGTATAATATACATACATACGCTAAAGTGATAAAACTATATAAGAGGGATCAATACCGATTTGAAGTAAATTTAATTCTTCAATTTATTTAGACAAGACCACTCGACTCCTGAACGGAGACAAGCCAATGATATTGTTTACTCATTCAAAAACAAATTTTTAAATTTGAATTTGACAATTTCACCCAAAGTAAGATAAATTCATCTTATTTTGGGCACACAGACACACCAGCAAATTTTTTATATCGGCTTATCTCTTCAGTGGTGTTTCCAGTCGTGTTTCATAATATAAAATTCATGTATTTATTCCTTATCTGCTATTTTTCCACCTTGGAATGTAAAGTATTTTGTTTTTTTATGTTGTTGTGCAAATTTAGATGCTCTTTGTCATAAAAAATAATTAAACATGGAAAATCCATTTGGGCGAAAAACATAAAATAAATGAAAATAAGAAGAATTTTTTTCCTTACTTGTTTTCTCTTGTTTGTTCAAACATTTAAAAATTTAAAATTATTGCATTTTTTTATTATACAAAACCGAAACCATTTCAAGTATATCCAATAATTGAATTTGGAGCCCCAAAATACTTGATTCTCTGCAAAGAAGGGCGGTCCGTCTCATTGACAGACCGATGTTAACCGACCGATTGCCATATCTAATGCAAAGACACCTTATAGGCATGCCAAGTGCTAAATGCAAAAAAAGTAGCAGCATTGATCCCTGCGCATAGGTGAATTAATGCAAAACTCGACGGACACGAGCGGAATACCCGTTCACAGTTGATCTTGGTTCACGAGAACAGGTCGTTTTTTCGACTCGTTATTCGACATACCGGAATCTGTTATAACACCTTGGTGTATTCCGGACCTCTTCAAAACACGCAATAATAAATCCCTCCCTACAGCCCCCTCCGTAATCCGCCCAACAACGTTGCCCAACCGGGTCGATATAGCTCCCCGTCTTTAATTTGTGCAGACAGAGGCGCTCTTGTGAGGTGTCGCATAATTTTTTTTTTTAATCACTTGTAAAATTTCAAAAATCATAATAGTTTAAAAACAATTCTTTGAGCCTTTTGAAAATTTAATAAATGGAAAATATGCAATCTAACAATCAAGCCAACGATACGTGAGTTTTACTGTGTATTTTGATAATCGTAAATATTTATTTTATTTTATTATAATGTTCATATTTATCACAAATGTTACTTAAGTGCGTTAGGGCCTCAACCGGAGAAGTACGGGTTAGGCGGATCCCTTCTTCTATTGGTTGAAAATCTCGTAAAATATTTTTTGATCACTCCCTTAAAAGAGGCCCAAAATTCCGATTTCGAATTTCTCCGGGACTAGTGGATCAACTTAACCTGATATTTTTATTTTATGCTGTAGGTACTGAATGTGAAACTTACATTTTTGATATCGAAATATCTTTGTAAAACTGTACCTGTTACCTCCCACTTATGAATTATTGTAAATTCCTCCCGTCCTAAAATGAGTTTTATAACTCGTCAGGATCACTTTACCAAGAAATAAAAAAATAAAAATTAAGTTTGCATACACTTGGTGTGCACGAACCAAACTCATGTTAATTTTTTTTAAGAAGTATCAGTGGCGGGCATTTGGATATGACTTTTATGGAATTATAATTTTTTTAATTAAGAGATTCATGAAATTTTGCATACATGACCTTCAAAGCAAGAGGAATACCACTGTCTACAATAATTTTTTTTATTTTTATTTATTGTTATTAAGTTTATTTTGTAGAACTCCATTTTAATTTTTTATTTCTTTTATATATTCAATAATATTATTATTCAATGTATAAAAACAGTTTATTATAAACAAGTTCTGCTTCGTATTTATTATATATATATATATATAGGTAATAATAAATACGAAGCAGAACTTGTTTATAATAAACTGTTTTTATACATTGAATAATAATATTATTGAATATATAAAAGAAATAAATAAAAAAATATAAAAAAAAAAATAAAAAAAAAATAAAATAAAATAAAATAAAAAAAAAGTCTACAATAAATGTTGAGAAAGGCTGCGTAAAGCCCGGGCAACGCCGGGGACTCGGGCCCGTTTTATTTATAAAATATTTGATATATACCTACAAAATTGACATCCCTGTGCAAATTTACAATATGAAAGTGAACGGTTTAGTCCTGCGTATTCCCCAAATGGATTTAGCGCTGAATGCCTGGGGAACAATGAGAGAGAGTAATCCAAGCGATTACTCCCCCAGCACGCACCGCCACTGGCGCAGGCTGATTCCATACAACAGCAAAGTTGAAAGCACAATGTTCAAGAAGGCGTGTTCTGCAATCAGTAAAGTAGCTACCCACAGCAGTGGCGTGCATTGTTCTATAACCAGAGGTAAAATGTGTGTAGTTTTTCAAGCCTGGGTAAGAATTATGCGTTGAATATTTGAAAATGGCCAATATTTACCACTTTCCGCAATTGTTGCAACCAGGTTAATCAATAGCGAATACGTTCCTTAACTATGTGATAAAACAAATATAATACACGGGTGTTATGGGACGCACTTGACTTACTTTAACCAGAGATTCCTGACATCATTTGAAGCAAAAAATGCAATTTTGGTGTCCGGTGACTTTTTGGATGTTTTTTTTGTTTTCAAAATATATTTTTTTAAATCAAACCAAATAAAAGAAGTCTACATGTCGTCACTGCTCATTCAGCCGAGTAACCGCCCAACCCCTTACCCCGACCCTAACTGCCCAATGCACAAAGAGTATTTTTTATGTTTTTAGTTGAAATAAAAACAATATGTCACCGGTGTCCAAATAATGTCAGGAATTACTTGTTAAAGTAAGACAAGGAAGTCCCGTAACACCCTGTATATACAACAATATGGTACTTTTTCTAAGGGTAGGCACAGCTTTTCAGCATTTGTGGATTGCAGTGAGAATCGAACTCGATCCGTATGACTGCAGGCCGAGGATATCAAACACCTCTTGAAAATTTAAAACGCAATTGACTTCACAATACGCAGTTAATACGGAATTGGGGATACGACTAAGATGGTCACCCACAGTAGGCGTCTGGCAAAAGATGTCTGCTTAATTATAATTGGTATCATTTTAATCGGTTTTTAGTCTAACAATAAATAAAATAATCCAACAGCACTTTTTGGGATAAATAAATTGCTTAAGGGGATGGTAACGTTAATTCGGCATAAAAAAGGCCCATTTTAAGAATTTTTTAGACGCTACAGGTAACACAAATTTATTTAATTGATCGTAACATTATATTACAACATACAAACAAAATTTCCTTAATTTTTTAAAAGAAAATATAAACAATTAAGCCGAAGGCAGCAAATCTTCAGAGCCTCGAAAAGAAAGTTGTCCGCCGGTGAACAGTATAACTCATGACTGGATCATCGGAAATCAAAAAATAAAAATGATATCTTTAGATAACTACTTTCCTAGGGTATTCCTGGGAGGATTTTTTTTTATTTTAAAATTTTTGGTGACACTTAGAAGTGAAAACACCGATTTTCGTCTAAAAAATGGGCATATTTGTTATTGTAAAATTAACAATTTAGAAAAAAAAAAACTAAGCTCCCAGCGTTATCTGGTCATTCATGTAAGGAAGTAGTATACAAAATTTCAAAATAATCAGTAGAGTGGATTGTGATTTAAACTGTTCACCGGGTTTAAAAATGTCAAGTGTCAGAAAATCGCTTTAAAGTTTTGGATACCCGAAAATCCAAAACTAAACATGAAACTTTTAATATAATCACAATTACCTACATGTTTCAAAACCGATGGTTTCTTCGTCAGGGTAGTAATGACATTACTACCCTGACGAAGAAACCATCGGTTTTGAAACATGTAGGTAATTGTGATTATATTAGTGGTTTAAACAAAGTTATTTGTTTTAATTTAATTCAAAATGACGCAACAAAGTGATTTTGCGAAGTTTGAAGAAATGAAACTTTTGTTCATACAAGTTCTATATCATAGTTAGTTTTGTTCCGATTTGTTTCAAATTTTGACACAACAATCTTAAGCTGTTGTACAATCATTTAAAGCAATAAAAAATATGAAAAAAAATAAAAATTACGTACTTTATCATTCCCTTAAGGCAGACAAAAAAGTCCACGCATGAATTATTTTTGTATACAATTTCCCATTCTTCCCGGGGCAATTGGTGACCTTTTTGGTACAAACGGGCGAAAAAATAATAATAATTGTGTCTGAAAGAATAAAAATTATAAACTTCAGACAGAATTGTAATACCTAAGCTTGTTTTATAAACAGGACCAAGTGTGTTTGTTCTTTAAGAATTTTTTATGGTGCTATAGTAAAAGAATAATAGAATTCCAAAATAATTCGTATATCGTGATATTCTTATATATTTCACAGTCCGGAACTAGTGAGCTCCATTACAGGGATTTTGTAGTATGTGATTTTACAGGCGCAGGCAATAGGTACTATTCGATATAGATAGATTAAGCGCACTTGAAGTGAAACATCACAAAACTGCGCTATACAAATGCTTTGTTATTATTATTATAGATGTCTTTAGGATTCAAAATTAATAGTTTAAAAAATCTAGAACGTGACAGAATACAACTGCGTTCTGTCTACTAATCTAATGTTGTAAATTGTATTCCTTTCTCGTGTGTTTCGATCATATAGCACTGTCTCTTTCTCGTAAAGGAAGCTCTCACAGATACAGTTACATTTCGTAAATTGTCGAACAATACATTGGATAATGCGCCAAAAGTTAAAAAAAATACATTAAGCATACAGAATAAATCAAAAATAGTTCCCACACTTATTTTAATTAGTTTAAGTTTTTGTAATAGCATGTCTATCACTAAGAGAGCATACTGTTAAATCTACACCAAAGAGCTTTTTTTAAAACATATATTTTTTTAAAATCTTAATGAATTCATGTTTCACAAAGCATTATCGCGTAGTAATTAAATTCGTGCATCATTATTGATTCCTCTGTCAACAATGAAAGCATCCAGGACGATCCCTTCCACTCAGGACTGTGATCCTGCGGGATGTAGGGGACGCGAAATGTGGGTCGAGGACAGGCCGCGACCCCCAGAAGGTCGTGACCTATATAGGAGCAGCGCTCGACACCCCTGTTTTATTTCTGGGCGGGTTAGGCATAAAGTTTAGGGGACACTTGTTACGTATGTTACCTTAAACTGACGCAATATATTTTATAAATACAAAGGAAATTAGTAAGAGTGCTTTCAAGGCAAGGTATTAATTTGTAATGAGAGCAAACTCTAAAACCCAAACACCAAACATTTAATTTTTAAGGATTGTGTCAAATAAAGAATTTAAATATGTATACGATATTTTTATTTGCTTCCGAGCGGAATGTTACCTTCAGTGGCCCTGAAATCAGACAGCCCATTCAGAGTCAAATCTATGCTTGAAAATGTTAAGGCGAAGCTTAAGACCATTAACCAGCGGCCGAGAATTGAATTTTCAACTGGCGATCGTACCCTTGCAACTGTACAGAGCGGTTCCGATGAGAAAGATTGATTATTCTCCTTACCCAAAAGTTTAACTAATAACTCAATATCGACTTTATTTCATTCAAAATTTTGCTTTAAAAGGGTATTGCCGAGATGTATATGTGGTATGGATGTATAAAAAAAAATCTATGATCGTGTGAGACATGTGAAGACCGGTAAAGAATGCTACGCTGTTATAAGCGTAATAAGTAAGATTAAGAGGGTATTTTACCAGAGAATACCGGAAAGTGGTCCCTTTTAAATCAAATTCTAGACGTATTGACACAGTTTTGAAAAACTAAGTTTACTTTTAATATACTTAGGTTATACCGTTGGTCGTTGACAGAGTTGTTCGATTTTCAAACGAAAGATTGTATTTATTATACAACACAAATTTCAAATCATATAATCATACAGAAAAATAAATCAATAGGTACATAATCTAGTAAAGACAGTTATCAGACTTTTAATTTTGGTTGAATTAAAATTATTAAGAAATAAATCCGAGAACGTGTTTTGTAACAAAAATACCTCAGTTTTTCTATTTATTTAAGGTCTTACTAATTACTTGTTTTGGAGCATTGAGTCATCCAGAAGTTCTTTGGTCTACCTCTGGATGACTGACGAAAAAGCTCCATAGACATTGCATGCTTCACTGTGTGGTCTGGTGGTCTCCGTCTTATGTGCCCATACCATCTCAAATGTCGTTCCTCCAGCTTACTGTTTATGTCCGTGACACCCAGGCTACCACGAATGCGTGAACTTTTGATCTTATCTTTTAATGATACTCCTGCCGACCATCTAAGCATTGGCATTTCTGCTGATTCGAGTTGCCTAGAGTAGGATTTGTGCATAGTCCAGTATAAATTGTAAATTACTCTATAAAAAATAAAAACATAAACTACTTAATAATGTATTTATTCATTAGAAAATTATGAACGCATGTGAAAAATCACCTTAAAACTTTTTATGACTCACTTTATTTGTGACATTTCCCTTGATCAACATTTTTTCTTTCTTAAAAAATGACTCACAAAATAAATAAAAACCACTATGCGCTAAATCGTGAGCTCTGCTGCTATATAAGGCTCAGAATACATACATATTTGGCATGTGGCTCTCTGTTAAAGACTGTTAAAGAAAGAATAGCCATGATCTTTCCAACCTTCCTCCTTGTTCTCTCATTCTTCCTCACTGATTTCAATCTTACAACATTTACTAAACATGGATGCAATAGTTATACAGGCTACGACAGCTACAACACATGTGCGGTATTACACGCAAAATAATAAAAGACGTTAAAAACAAATTGAGGTATCTATATCCCCTAACACGCGGATTTCATGGTACAAAATCGTCGTTTGATGAGGGTGGCTCAATAAAGTAATGTATTCAATGATTGAAATTGTTATTGATAATAATATAAAAAAATAATTACAAAAACGGAATAAAATGTTTCAGAAATCACGTAGGTACTAAATGTAGTAACAGTGTGTCTAATTTTAGATAAAACTCTCCCTTTCTCAGTAAAACGTCCAGAACGCATACACAGATATAATCACCCCCTGCCGTGTATAATTCATCCCCGTTGTTGCCTGGCTACGCCGTAGTAACGAGTTACGTGATTATTTGGGCCAAGGGATGTTGGGGGAGAAAGTTGTTTACATTCAGATGCGACAGTGTATGAAGATTATTCCTCAGTAATTCTAAAAGGTTTTATTTAATACCCTGATATTGAATGGTCCATTGCAAAATCGGTTTGTTACATAGAAAGAGCAAGTTTATTGTAGAAGTGAATTAAATGAGACGTTCACTAATTTGTTCGTGACCAGAAATGGGCGCATTTAGCAGTCTAACAGAAATAGAAGAAGAGGAAGGGTTTCCAATGGCAACACAAATTCCACCAACCCATGGAAGAAGGAAAACAGAACCGAACTGCTAGTTACGTCAACCTGTGTTAAATCATCAATAAACAGTCATATTATACAGGGTTAATATATCATTGAAGAAAAAGATAACACTAATAATCGAAAAATAAAAGACAACGGTCGCAACTGCGCAACTGAGACTCGAACCCAGAACCTCTCGTCTTACCGGGACGAACGCCTTTATCAATTTAAACCGTTCGTCGCGGTAAGACGAGAGGTACTGGGTTCGAGTCCCAGTTGCGGCAGTTATCTTTTATTTTTCTATGTTTTCTTTTTTTTTCATATTTTCGTTTAGATTATTAGTGTTATCTTCTTCTTCAATTATATATTACGTTGATCGGAATAACCTTCAAAATTTATTAAAAAAATACTGTAGTTCTTATAAAAATTGAAAACAAATTAACACTGAATTTGACAGCGGCTCAGAAGGAAATTGAAGTAGACAGATGTAGAAACTAGAGGCTGTTGGGTATAGAGTAGGGGTGGTGGATGGTGAGTTAAGGGTGAAGGGTGGAGGAGGTTTGTAATTAGTGAGAGCAACAGGTAATGCAAGTAGAAAGGAAAATATGATCGTGGGGATGAAGTACATTAGGAACGTATTGTTTCAGGGGTGAAAACGTGCAAAATAAATTGTTCGTTGTAAAAATATAATGCATTTCCGTTATATTATGAGTAAGATAAGTAAATAACATAATGAATGCATTTCGTCCACATGAAACAAAAAAATATGATGTGCTTAAAATGTGCATGAAAAGAAGTGAAGAATTTAAGGAGTGTTCGAAAACTTAAAAATATACATGGATTTTTTAATAATAAGAATAATATTTTAATTAATGAAGATAATATTAGCGAAAGTCAATCGAAAATCCGAAACAGAAAAATCAGAAAAAGATAAGGATACATCTGGGACTCGAACCCAGGACCTCTGGCAATCCGGGCCAACGCGCTATCCACTGCGCCAACGTATCCCTATGTATCGGATAAGCAATTTTACACTAGAATTTAGACTTCATATGTCCACTCTTGGGATTATACAATTAAATCAATCAAGACTCATACGACATCTGTCAATGAATATAAAAACACTTCAGATTAAAAATATGGAAGGTAGATTTTTTTATGCGAGTACCACACAAGAATCCCGACCGTCTGGAGCCAATGAGACTATGACATCCCCAATTAGGGTATGTTGTGAGGCAGAAGAAGGTGGGAAAGTAGAAGGTGTGAATGTACCTAAAGATTGAGATGTGGGTCACCAAACACGGATAAAGCCACTTCAACCGACATTTCGAGTCTAAATGATGCTCTTTCGCCAGGGCGATATTGAAATCATGTACTAATCTGGAACTTTCCGCAAATATAATGTACATTATTTTAAACTATTAAATAATTGTGAAATAACTAAAATACATCAAATAGAATTTACTTGCGCACGCCGGAATTTGAACATGCGACCACTAGATTCGTAGCCAAGGAGTAGTTAGGGTTAGTTTAAAACATCGTTATTTATATTATTTTTAACACAGAGCTCAAATCGATGTCTGCAGTGACATTGACAACGGAAATTTAAACAAAAATATGTAACTTTTCCTACAAATAGATGCCATTCTGTGAAAAATACATATATTTCAAAACGGCTGCGTATTTTACTGGCTTTTGATCTACAGAAACTAATTCTTTTTGGTTTTTTGTTCTGGCACAAACCTGGGTTGAGTTTTCGTGTCCACCGCACGACAATCGATTTTCGCAGCGCTTCACCAAATCACCTGTCAAGCCGCAATTTTTGCAAAATAAATTTTTTTTTTAATTTATTTTATAGTTTAATAGTAGTATAATACCTAAGTGTACTTTAATTTAAATATAAATGTTTCCACTTTTCAAATTAATATTCTTGAAAAAGCGAAATGTTTTGGAGGGTCTAGGGTGTAAAGAGGTGTAACCCCTTAACGAAAGAAGTCCATCGATAACTTCAAAAGTATTACCTACCAAAAAGAAAATATTCCAGAGGAAAGCAATCAACCATAAAAAGATATCGAATCGCGAATTCATCTTGCCAAGCCGGGAGCATTACTAAGTTACTCGCTTTCTTCGAGCGATCCATTTCCACTTTAAAAGTTTTCAAACGAAATTTTCTTAGCATCGCGATACGATCTTTAATTGCGGAGTCATCTCAGCGACCCACTTCGGGCCGTGCACTCGACTGGCACACGTAGCGGAATGGGGAGATCGGGTGCCTACCTACTGCCCTACTACCAATATTGAATTAAATAAAAATAATACAACATTTTTCTAACGTACGGAGCTGAATTTCCTACGTGCTCTGTGGGAATGGAAAATTAATGATAGTTTTTTTTTTCTGATAAGTGTTTTATTTGAGTCACTTTTGCTATTGAAGAATGAATGTAGATTTATGTACGTTTATTTTTATTTACAATAGCTTCACACAGGAGGCCCTAAATAAAATATATATTTAAGGGCTTACATCATATTTGGGGATGATATGTGGAAGGTCTTTTAAAGGAAAGGATGTTCTGGAATGGAAAGAGTATGAGGTGTGGGTAGAAATCTGACGGTCTGTTCAGAATCTATTTCCATACCAGGTCGACGTACGTGCGCTGCGCTACGCATAACAATATCTGGACTACTTAGCAACCATACATTTTCCATGGAAATATATGCTTTAGGATTACACTGGCCACACGCATCGTAACGTGCGGTCAGTGTGATTCTGAAGCATCTATTTACATACTGAGTCGACGTACGTACGCTGCGCTACGCATAACAATATCTGGACTATTGGCAACCATACATTTTCTAAAGCATCTATGTACATACTAGGTCGACGACATTCGTTGAGCTACAATATCTGGATTACTTAGCAACCACACATTTTCTAAAGAAATACATGCTTTAGAATCACACTGACCACAAGCATCGCAACATGTGGTCAGTGTGATTCTGAAGTATCTATTTCCATAGAAAATGGATGGTTTCTAAGTAGTCCAGATATTGTTATACACATCGTAGCGTACGTACGTCGACCCAGTATGTACCTACCTTACAGCGTTGAACAACATGTGCAAATCATAAAATTTGAAGTTTGAACAAAAAAGGCATGGTTATCTCGCGCGGAGGCGACGTGAACTGGCAACCAAGATCGTGCGATTTAACGCCTTTAGATTTCTTCCTTTTGGGCGGCATTAAATCGCAGATCTATGCAAATAAACAGCCAAAAAATTGACGCCCTCGAAGTCAACATAACAAATGCCATAGCGACCCTTTGGAATAACAAGGTTCCATCTGTTGCGGAAACGTCACGCGGTTATGGGATCTATGGTAAGCTACCTTAGAATTCATTATCGCATGACGTTAAAGAAACAGATGGAACCTTGTTATTCCAAAGGGTCGATAGAGCAAATTCAGCCAGATTTACGCGACAAAGCCATTGAAAATTGGATCGCGCGAATAAGCACCACAAAGCAAAGCCACGGCGGACATTTTAACACTGTTGTATTTTACACATACACGGAGAAAAATGTTATTCGAAAAAACGATCATTTTAATAGTAAAAACGGGACTGAAGTTCTTACGAACAAATTAATAGGGTTTCAATGTTTATTGGCGGGAACATATAATAATAATTTGTTGGTATACGTAATTTCGTACGTATACCAACAAATTATTCTTACATTTTCCCGCCAATAAACTGTTAATTATTTCGTAAGAACTTCAGTCCCGTTTTTAACCGTTTTTACGAATAAAATGATCGTATTTTAGAATAACATTTTTCTCCGTGTAATACCATAAAATATACTTTCAAATAAATAAAAAAATTAAGTAGATATCTAACACATAATTTGTTTTAAATACATTTTTAAATCGAGCGTGCTTATTGAAAGACCCTATATACAGGGTGTTAAGCATCGTACTTGAGTTACTTTAAACAGTGATTCCTGACATTATTTGGAGTAAAAAATATAAATGAAATTCTGGTCTCCGGTGACTTTTTTGATGGTATTTTTTTTTCTTCAAAATCAAAGAAAAAAAAATTCTTCCACATGTTGTCACTGGTCTCTAAGCCAAATAACTAACCAACCCCTCACCCCGTCCCTATCTTCCCAATGCCTACTGATTTTAATGTTTTTGTGTGAAAAAAAAATGTCACCGGAGACAAAAAAATTATTTACATTTTTTAACTGGTTAAAGTAAGTCAAGTACGATGCTTAACACCCTGTATATTCTAACTGCATGTTTCCATGATTTCTAGCTAATTTCTAAATGCAAAAGATCCGTAAACTGTAATTAACCAAACCATCAAATTGGATAATGTATAGACTGGTTGGCAGTGCGCAGTATTAATTTATATGCTAATTATTGTAACGTGTATTGTTCCTGTATACTGTGAAAGCTTTGTCAAGCAACAGAATACCGTAGCAGGGAGAAATTATTGGGATAATCAGGATATTAATTCACTACTGAAAAAGACCACCTCACAAGAGTCCCAACTGCTTTCAACAGTCTGGAGTTGGGTTATGTTGTGGGGGGGAATGTGGAGGGGAAGGATATAGGGAAGAAGAAGGTGGGGATGTACCTGACTATTCAGGAGGCTTTCAATTTGGGAGGCGGGTATGAGTACCCACGATTCCTACCCTTTTCCTTTCCAGAACTTCCTCTCTTTCATTTTATTAAAAAAAGACGATCCACAAAGCAACCCCAAAGAAGACACAGGCCCTGACGGAAATTATTTTCCTCAGGGCCTCCTGGGTGGAGCTTATGTAAAAAAAGATCCGCTCATCAAACACAGCTAAAGCCAATTCGTCTTTCACTAGGGCGATACTAAGATAACCTTTCACTAGGGCTGATAAGCATTGTGAAAACCAAAGTAATTCGGGAAGAGAATGTTAGATAAAAGAAGACCGGAAATCACGATTTATTACAGAATAAAAAGCACGTAGGCATTTAATTCACAACCCAATAAAAAAGGTTAGCTACCCGACGAATATAAATTTAACGACATCTATTGTGAAAAAAACGAAACAAATTCAATAAAAAAAAACAACAGCAATAGGCCAGCGGGTAGGTAGGTACTACGGAAATGTTAACCCGCATAGCCCTACCGATAATTTTGGTTCCGAACAAAAATAATTATAAGTAGGCATAAAGTTTTAAAAAATAACTTTGACTATGGCTTGTGTTATTGTAATATATACTAGTCTTTACGATTTTAACATCAAACAGTATACTTGTCGTCATTATTTGATTAAAAATTTAATCAAAGTTTGCATGTCACAAAATCGAAAAACATGTAATTTAAAACAATACAATAACTTTAAAAGTTTATGAAAAAAATTGTTTTATACTAACATGTAAACTGCATTTTTTATATTGTGACAAAAATCATATGTAACGTAATTTAACAATACTTTTGTGTACGAAAATGTAGTGTTCCAATTTTGATACGGTAGGGCTATGAGCGTCTTACGTGTATTCTTTAAAAAAAATTCAATTGCTCGTCAATGCAAAAAAAAACTATCTTTTCTGGAAGAAAGTGATGACTGATGACGAATGCAACCAATAAGCAAAATTTGCACACAACTAATGACAATTCTGATCTCACTGTTCTAGATTTTGATGTTAAAATGAGATGCTAATTTAAAATTTTCCGGATTACATTTTCTAATTGAAGCATATTATGTGAAATATTTCGATGATCACGAGTAGTCCTGACAATGGAATTTCATCATCGAAATATTCCACAAATGCTTCATTTTGAAACTGTGGCCCCGGTAAATTTTCAATTCAAATGACATTTTCATCACCAGATTTTAGATATGTGCGGTCAGAACTGGCCTTCACTGATGGTTGTATGCAAATTTTGCTTATTTGGTCGCATTCGTCATCACTTTCTTCCAGAAAAGTCAGTTTTTGAATAACTGAAAATAAATTGAAAAATAATTTAAAGAAACTTGTTAAGACGCCTATAACCCTATCGTACCAAAATTGGAACACCTCCCCCCTCCCACAATATCAAATGAATTAAAAAAAAAAAAATTGTAGTACTTTGTGATTTTTTTATGATAAGTTTCAGGGCTATCTGGGTTAAAAAAGGAAAATGAATGTAAAAGCTTTGTTCGCCTTGTTGTTTTGGGGAAGGGAATGTTTCTGAAATACTTGAAGGTTGAAAGGAAGAACAAAGCAGCGATTCGACTCCCCCTTTTGGAGGACGCGCTGAGAATGCTTTTGGCTCCATCAAAGGTGGCTCGGAACGCCACTTTTCCACGCGGGGGTGAACTAGTCCAAATGAGAGACTCGATGGTATCAGGAGACGCTGGTAAGTGGAGAAAGTCTTCAACGCTCGACGTCAGAGAAAATGATTCAAGCGATTAGCAAGTATGAGAGTATACAATATAAATGATTATTTTTAATTCATAAATTAATGCTTAAGACAAGATTTTTATGCATAGCACAGGGGGTAACAATTATTATAAGCAATAATTATTAGTCTGAAAGACTTATCCACATTGAAAAAAATCTCCCGAGAAAAGATGCATGACGCCGACGGGACTCGAACCCGTGACCTTCGGATTTCCGGTCAAGAGAATTTGACCTGAAATCAGAAGAACACGGGTTCGACTCTCGTCGGCGTCATGTATCTTTTCTCGAGTTTTTTCAATGTGGATGGGTGTTTCAGGCTAATAATTATTGCTTATAATAATTGTATACAATATAGGTTTTGAGAAGGAGGAACATATTATTGTTAGTATTTTTAGTTATTATAATAACTCAACGGTATTGTCATGACCTCATCCTGGCAAGCACTTATTAATCAATAGTGATTCTGTATATTTTGTGATATCTTTTGCGTTCAATCAGCGTTACGAGACAATTAAGACAAACGGGCAAAATCCGTCGGATATCGGAGGCATCGTGCGCGATTTTCTATGGATTTCAATGGCTTGTCTATGCGTGTCATGTGTTGGATTAATTACCAACTTAAAAACACGAATTACAATTTATTAGTTATTATAACTACTTACACATTATTTCTTCAAACTTCGCAAAATCACTTTGTGGCGTCATTTTGAATTAAATTAAAACAAATAACTTTGTTTAAACCACTAATATAATCACAATCACCTACATGTTTCAAAACCGATGGTTTCTTCGTCAGGGTATATATATATACAGAATGTCATTACTAACCTGACGAAGAAACCATCGGTTTTGAAACATGTAGGTGATTGTGATTATATTAGTGGCTTAAACAAAGTTATTTGTTTTATTTTACTTACATATTAGACTAATTTTTGAAACATGCAGGTGATTGTGATTATATTAGTGGTTTAAACAAAGTTATTTGTTTTATTTTACTTACATATTAGACTAATAGGCGTTCATAAATGACTATCCGATTATCATATTATTTTGTTGATTGCACGCGATGACATTCGATTCGCAAATTTTTCGGCAACTGGCATCTCTTAACGAGGCTTGCGCGACAAACGCGCCGTCATCTCTGGCGTTAAGGTGACAAGTTTTAAGAGTTTGTGTCTTAACAAACGCGCAGTATTTAGCTCGTTAGCGCGACAAGGTTTTTCTCATCGACAGTGCTTCATAAGGTAACAGGTAGATCTGGTCAGGTAAAAAGTCCGAGTCTTCGTTTTCGAAAAAACGTTTGAACGTTAGCGATGTTCTGCGTGTCTCTGCTTCTACACTTCGAAAATTGCCCTTTCACTTTATATATCCACTTGCAACTGACGGCATATCATTTTTGAATCCATAAAGAGTACTTTAAGCCAAAAATAAAATTTGTGATTTTTTGAAAATTTCAAAGTGGTGTTGTTTCAAATGGTGTTGTAGTGGTGTTTTAAAGTGCCGACCCTTGATAAAGACATCTCTAGCCGCCCAGTGTAGTGCCTAACTAAATAACGTATGGAGACAAATCTAGTTGACATTTATCCCTAGCGTGGGTGGCCTTCTTGGACGCTTTCCCCATCCCACACGTTCAAAGGTAAATCAAATAGTTATTTATAACTGTAGGAAAATGGGTTGTTTATCCTGGTTAGGGTGCATGCTCGCGGTTTACAGCACTGACCTGTAAACCGGGACTCTGTATGTGGATGTTGCGAATAAAAACTCTCGATTTACTAAAATCAATTTTTTTTACAAGTAGATAATTTTACAACGCATTCACAAAGTACTTGAGGCGTAACGACGGAGGTAACGACCCGCGGGGATCGATACTAGAACCAGAATAATTGCCCCGTCACGATGGGCGGCGGTAGGTTATTGTCCAGTGATACCAGTATCATAACAGGTATGAGATATTGCCTGGATGAAAAAATATTCGCAATGCGAAATTAAAGTAGCTAGTCTTTCTACATAACCAAGAAGCAAATCACTTGTGAAGATTCATTATATATCTACGTATTGTTGTATTTTTACTATTCAAAAATATAAATAATTTTATATCATGTACTATTTTAATCAAATTCATATCTAGTGCGAATAAAGGCTCAAACAAGCATTCCGGGAATATGTGGGCGTACGGCAAGCGCATGGGTAAAGTTCATTTATGCCGAACTTGATATTTTCCTGCCGCAAAGGAAATTCCTGCATTTCATTTCGCCCACAAGGCAGGAAGGAATCCAGTCAACGAGTAATCAGGTGGAACTGTTTGCTCACATCGTGAACATTCAACATTGAGAACTTTAACCATACTTCTACCGTTCATATATAGTCACCTTATTTGGATAGGGTTTTAACTTCACTTTAAAATGGTAAGGACTTAGACACCTAATAACATGTTCTTAGGTTCCAAAGTCCTTACCATTTTAAAGTGAAGTAAGGACTTTGACACCTAATAACATGTTCTTAGGTTCCAAAGTCCTTACCATTTTAAAGTGAAGTAAGGACTTTGACACCTAATAACATGTTCTTAGGTTCCAAAGTCCTTACCATTTTAAAGTGAAGTAAGGACTTTGACACCTAATAACATGTTCTTAGGTTCCAAAGTCCTTTCCATCGTAAGACGTAGTTAGAATCCTATCCAACCAAGGTGACGATATGCATCATATACTCTCATTACATGCCTTTCTTCGATCAATCACTTTACATGCTTAAACAATCTGAACATCCCTTTCTTAATCTTACCCAATACGCTTATCAGCCTTGCATTCTTAATTTTTATAACTCGTAATAATTGAGAGCGGTCTGTCCAAAATCACGCTTCCGCCAACTCCAAAAACTTTTAATTTATCAACTCTCTTCCGTATAAAAACGAACGTTGCTTCTTTACTTCCCACCTTTTTAAAAATAGAAATTCTTGACGACTCCCAGAGTGTGCCTATTATGGCTTCAGGGTAAAAACCTTACAACCACGTATGCTTTGTCCGTCCAGCTATTTCGAAAAGTGAATTTCCTTTTTAGAAATTGCACCACTCAATATTTTCAACCCCATGCCATTTACAATATCTTTAATAATAAAAATCTCTTATTTTCCTATTTGGTCTCTGGTGGGTTGACGTATTGTCCTTGTACTGTTCTGCATTTATTTTACTTAAATAGTACAAATGCATAGCATCGATTAACTAGATGATCATTTGTGGAAAAGTGTGTGGAAGGGTTTAGTTTTCCCTGTGGGGAAGATTTTACCCGGCCATAATGTCGTAAAATAGAAAAAATAAATTAAAATAAACATGACGATAATTATAATTATGTAGTGGTATACACAAAGTTAGTTGTTTCATTTAATGTCATAGATTAATTTAGCCATAAAACTGTATTTAAATAAAGTTGTTTATTATGTGCGTTCATGCAGAAACAGGCGGTCCGCTTGATAGATTCTCCTGTCTTAACAAACGGATTGCAATCTTTAGAGCACAGGCGTCGGGTGGGAATGCTATCCTTGTTCTACCGGTATTTCAATGGAAGATGCTCCGAGGAGCTTTCATTGATCCTCTCGGCACCGGTGCATAGTCGGGTAACACGCCAAACGCGCGCCCAATATATGTACACAGTTGACATTTGTCACTTGAGAACGGGACGCCTCTACGACTCGTTCTTGTGTTCAACAGCTCGACTGTGGAACGATTTGCCGGCCTCTGTGTTTCCTCCTTCCTATAACATGGGTCTCTTCAAGACCCACGTTCACTCCTTCCTCTCCTCAAAAAGACCCTCCTCACAGCATCTTCAAAGATGACATAGGCCCTGAGGGAAATTATTTTCCTCAGAGCCTCCTGTGTGGAATTAATGTAAAAAAAAAAAAAATTTAAAAAATTTAAAAAAATTTAAAAAAATAAAAAAATTAATTAATTTAAAAAAAAAATTTTAAAAAAAATTTAAAAAATAAAATAAAATAAACACATTCTAAAGACTTATTTTTGTATAGTTCACGCTTATATTTTTTATAAAGTAGTTAACAATTTTATATTAATTCTATGCGAGGGAAATGGTAGGAAAAGTTTCAACATATCCAAACCAGCATTTTTCTTTTTTATAATGTAAGCCGATTCGTAGAAAGTTGATTGATTTAAATTAGTGAATTATCAAATCCGAGTACACAGCGAAATAAACACTTAAAAGCTCTGAAAATATGCTTTCCTAATACGAACGAAAAACGTAACAGATAAAACATAAAATGAGAGTATGGGGTCGGTAGTCGATGGCGAATGGTGGGTAATAAATCGCAGGTGGAATAAGTCTTGCGCTACACAAATACTCGGATACAGAGTTCGGTTCCGAGTTTGCGGCGGTAGTAATGGGCAGTTGTTGGTAGTCGCTGCAGGGAAACTAAGTAATGAAGAAACTTTACGGGCAAACTGTGTCGCTGGAAGGCGGCAGGCGCTATCTAAGTAGCTGGGTACAGGGTTCAATTTCAAACACTTGGAGAAGAAATCTGTCGTAGATGATGAAGACCAGGGGTGCCCAACCCAAATCGTTCGATGGGCCAAAAAATATTATTGAGCTTAGGTGCGCCAGATATTTTATTTTATTTTTTTTACGCCCAGAGGGCTTTTACATAAATATATAAAGGCAGTACAACTTAAACGTGAGAAAGAAATAATATAAATAAAGTTACGATAGAATAAAAAGTATAAACGCGCAATAAAAATACAATAAAAAAAATTAAAATACGGAGGTTTACAAAATTGAAACTTAGATGTTAATACCACCTACATAAGTATTGGTTTCGCATAGTACGAAACCGCTGTATCGGGGATTGAGCAAGTTGCAGGAATTCGGAACAGTCCAATTTGGATTTTAATATTTTAAATAAGAAAGTTAATTTGTAATGATGAAAAGAAAAGTTTTTTTAAAATAATTAAATAATACTGCAGGTTATGGTGGTTTAGATTATTTATATGAAGCATACATTTAAATATAGGTAAATATCGGATATTACCTTTTATATGTACCGGTGATGCTTTCAAATAAAGAAATAACCATGTAAATTTTAATTTTTTTTTAAAATAGCCACCTTACGTTTTTTATAATTGAAAATATAAATGTGAAAACAAAAAATGAAAACACTCACATTTTTTATTGGACGAATGAATTACAAACGTTATTGTCACCTCAATTTTTTGTCGTTTCATGTAAAAAAAAATATTTTGTTTTCAAAAACATTTTGGTTTCATAAAGGTGTACCTACATTTTTATTATTTTGTGGTTAATTTTTAGATTTGAATATATAGCGTGTTGTAATCTCTTTCTAACGCCGTTTAGATTAGATCATTCTTTTCACTATGATAGTAAGGGAGACACAACGATTTATATGAGACCTTGTGCGCTGGGACAAATATAGTCCCCTGTGATTAACCACTGGAGCGACAGAGGAATTTAAATCTTTTTTCTCGGATTGCTAGAGGAAATTTTTCCGCCTACATTAAAAAAATCATACCTCTGAATTTGAATATGGAGACATACAAACTGATTATAGTTCTGTGTAGCCAATGAATTCACCTAACTTTTGTTTATTATCACATATTGGTTAGATTTATAAAAAAAATATATTAAACATTAGAATCTAAAGAATATTTATTTTGTTATATTTTGAATGTACAGTATATCATATAGTCGCTTTAATAAAAATAAAAAATAAAAATAAATTGCCACATTTAGGCAACAAAGCAATCCGTGTTTTTGGAAATAGTGTTATAATATGGCAAAAAGCGGTCGAGTGGTTAAAGGGGTTAATAAAGACTTTGACGTTTAGACATATTTTTGAGTGAGCTCAACTAGATCATCACTAGTGATGTGTAACATATAGTAATACTGATGTGACACCATCCAGTCAAAGAGTTATTAGTTTTCAAAACATTGAAGAATTAAGGAGATTGGTTGATATTATGATAAATTAACAATGACCTGTAAATGGTGAATAAAGATTAATAATAAACATCTGATAATCTGACAGGCTATTAATATCAATGAATTCATACGCTCGGAGCGCAAGAAGAAAATAATTACCCACGGAGAATTCATATTACATAAAGTTTTAGGATTTATTCATTTATCTAAAAGGGAACATGCGTATTCCAAGTACAAATTAATATTGGAAGGATTATTTTTTACAACGCTTACGCAATGGTAAAAAAGGAGTGGATGATACAAAACTACTATGAGATTGGGTTTTGACCAGGCGACTATATCATAGACGATAGTTATCAGTTACAGGAATTTAATAATAAACGTGTTTTAAATTTTACACAATTGATAAACAATTGTGTAAAATACTAATAACTGAACCGGTTGGTGGCTGAGTTGGCATCGCGTTTGGTTCTCACTTGGGCGTCGCACGGTTAATTTCTCGGCTGGCTAAGTCCTCCATCACGACATAAGCAACAAGCAACAAGCACAATCCCGGATTAAGAATAACCTGACAATATTTGAAAATCTCCTATCACCACCACAGTAAACGGAAAATATATTGTGTAGTGATGGAGGACTTGGCCAGCCGATTATTCTAACACGCGACGCCCGGGTGGGACCAAAACGCGATGCCAACTCAGCCAGTGACCGGTCATAATGTAGGGTAAATGGTTGTTTATTAATTGTGTGAAAATTAAAACACGTTATTAGTTAGGGGGTTAGTGTTTTTAATAAATAAGGAGTTGTTTGTGTTTTTACAAAAAAGGGTTATGTGAGTGTTATTATTTTTAACATCGAAATTGTTGTCCGCAAGATATTCAAGAACTTATTCAAGAACGTTTATGGAATAAGGATAAATAACTTAAAAGCTTACAGTTCTTAGACTAAGAACTTTCAAAATTCGTGCCTACTGGAATTATTTGTAATAATTGTAATTAGAAGCTTCTGAAATCCGTGCTGAAATTTTGGATAAAACGTTTGAAAATACCTTTCCCTGGTTTTTGATTGCAACTCTGCCACTCATTTTGGTAAATATTTTATGGTAGCCCGACAGTTGGTTGAAATTATAATGATTATTAAATTTCAAACCTATAATCGACCAAAAACACCCATAATAATAAGTTGGTACGGATATCAAACCAATTTTTTTAGTGTAGATTTTTTGTACTTACGCTGGTATATACAGTATGTGGACATCTTGTTATCCGTGATGCATTTGAATGACAATGTGTTTTATATTTTTATTATTCGGAGGTACATTTTCTCTACACACCCCTACGGGGACACTTAGTTATATTTAATGTAAGTAGGTATACCGTATTTTCCCTAAACCGACTGCATATTGTATATAAGTATACCGGGGGCCAACTGTCGGGGATCAGCTGTCATGGAATCCTATTTCATAGAATTTACAATATTACAATTTGAAGAGTTTTGTCACAGGAAACCATAGACATTTTCCTAATTACCCGTATAGAATTTACAGACGCATCACGAGCAATATTGCTTGAATTAGCCGACTGCAACTACGAAGGGATGTTTAGGGTTATTTTTTGGCACTGAACCTTAAGAGCGATTGACCAGCGGCTGAGAATAAAAGTTTTAAAATACTTGAAAATGTACAGGTAGGTTCTAATGAGAAAGATCGATTATTCCCCGTATCAATTTTTTTAAATTAAAAATTTAATATCGATTTATTTCATTCAAAACTTGCTTTAATATGTATACCTACATTCAAGTAAGCAATAAAAATGCTCAAAACGCACGATGATAAATTATTAAATATCATGTACTTCTTGTAAGTATTTTTTGATCAGAAGTATTTATGATTTTTCAATAATGTCTAAACAATAAAGTAAAAAAAAAATTGAAATATTTTAGTTTGTAAGACCTTAAATAAATAGAAAAACTGAGGTATTTTCATCACAAAATTTATTTTTTAAAGATTATAATTCAACTAAAAAAAAAAATTTAAAACTGTGTTGACTAGATTATGAATTGATTTATTTTGTTGTATGATTATATGATTTGAAATTTGTGTTGTTTAACAGAATCTATCGTTTGAAAATTGAACAAATCTGCCAACGACTAACGGTATAAACCTTAGTATAATAAAAATACACTTAGTTTTTCAAAATTTTAAAACTGCGTGTACCAGATAAAATAACAATCTTTCAAAATCCCTTTATGTTGTTTTTTTTGTAAAAAAGAGTCGATACGTCTGGAATTGGATTTAAAAAGGAATAATTTCCATTATTCTCTGGTAATACCCTCTTAATACCGTTGACCACGACATAAAATAAATGTCGTTCATACTTGTACATATTAAATACAGCATGTTTCCAATACACAGAAATGGTTGCTTCGCGTTGTCTCTTTTTTTCGTGGGTGAACACGCACGGCGCAGTTCAAAACAGAGTCCCTATGAATTATTACCTCTGTACACTTTACATAATTAAAATTACAAGCATCACATGAAATATCAACTTCTAACCCCCTTTAAAAAGCAGACAGCTATGAGTCACGTCTGTAATTATTTAATCAAATTAAAACATGATGTCTCCTTTACAGCAATATTAGAGGGCAAAGTAACTTGGGCACATAACTAACTAACCATCACGCCGTTCCATCGCATGAATAGGCAGAGAGGACGGACCGCCAAACAACTCGGTCTTGGCATTACATTGATGCACAGTCTCACGCATACTCTTCTATTATTCTGACTCTTGATGACATGGCCCGACTCAAGTAAAATAAAATTCAAAATGGCTTTATACACACAAATACTACATTTATGAAAACATCACAAGTACATGAACATCACACAAGACAACGTAATAAATTATACACAAATTCAACAAAGACAGAGTGTGGCAAAAGAAACATAGGCTATGAGGGTATAAATATATAAAATCTCCTTCCTGATAGCCTGACAACCGAAAATAAAATAAATATATTAAAAAAAAAACTGTTTACTCTGAAAATTAATGAGCAAAACCAAAATGTTCTCACTTAAAAAAATGTGTTACTTGGTGTTAGGTAGTAAACCATCATTATTAATATTATTTGTATCAATGTATTAAGTTAACAGAGCAAAATATGTATATTTCTTTTAACTTTAAAAAAAAAAAAGTATCTGATTCACTTGATCGAGACATGTCTTCTTCGGGCGTCCCCAACTTCTTCTACCATTCGCATTTGCGTCATATATGCTCCTTACACTTCTTTCTTACGGTCATTCGCTCTACGAGCCCAAACCAAATGAGCGTCGCATTCTTAATCTTACTCATTACGCTTACATTATCCTGGTATTCTTCGCTTATCTCCACAGTTCACACACGATCATGTATTCTTCAGTATTTAGTTTACATTCATCCTTCCTCTGCCAGTTCCATGCCTCACTGTCATAAATTCGGATAGGTACCAGCATTCTATTGTGAATTGCTAGCTTCGTTTCTTTGGGCAGTTTTTTGTTAGAGCCAACCGCGTTCAGTCCTTTATTAATTGAGTTACCTCAGACATATAAATTTTTAAATATGTTTATCGAGGCAAAAGGAATATGAATCAGGGCACAAAAATGGCAACATCCGATCGACACGAGAAGAAAGCATATTGAAAAAGTAAATAAGAGAAATTCTACATAAATAACTTTGTAAAACCATTTTAAGATCTGAATGCCGAAGTTCGGGGCGGTAGACAAGAAGATACTGAGAAACTAGATCAATACTGCATAGCTGAAGAGCTGGCCAAAGGAAAAACGAAGGTAAGTAATATTCTGCTGATGCCCTCTTTCTACAGAAAATATCCAGGTCCATCGTAGATTGCCCGGAACTCTTACAACGAATCCAACTACGAGTTCCCAACAAACGAACCAGATCAGACAAAATTTTTAGCCTCCCTCGATACAAAACCAATTCTAAGCAAAACTCCTTCATTTATTGTGCATCACACACTTTCAATACATACTATACGCAATTTGACATTTTTAACTCTGCACCACACTCCTTAAAGTCACACAGGCAATCTCTCGATACTTTATTATAACTACTTACATAACTTACGTACACCCTACTAATTATACAGAATAGATCCATCCCTTTCCCTTCCCTCCCACCATCCCATCCCCATAGGCTAATGTAACTATTTTTCTTTGTTTATACTAAAAAATTAAGATACTTCAGTGGAAACCTATTATTGGTTAAATGATTTACCCATGTGTTATTATACTTTATAAAATGTAATAACTGTTGGTTTTCCAAATAAAATAAAATAAATAAAATACTCTATTACGAATGTATTTAAAAACGCACTAAAATGAACAATTTTCTAATGACTTTAAAATAATTAATAAATAGAATTTAATGGAACATTAAACACAAAATAAGACTTTAAATTAGACAAAAATACCACATATTATTTATTACACTCCAGTTGTGTACGCCATGGTCCTAAATATTTGGACAGTAGTTGTAAAACAAACAATGTACGTAACTTTGACTCCGTTGGTATTGATATAACGCGTATGAATTGTCAACACAGGTGATGTTGTTGGTGATGACACGGGCAGAATCAGTGGCGTAGCTAGCATGGTTGGCACCCGGTGCGGATAACATGGTGTCACCCCAAGAATGAAAACTGTTAAAATTAATAAAAATCCGATAATCGTAAAGTATGATTAAAATAATAAAATGAGAGCCGTTACAATATTATCACAGTAATAGTATTGTTTTATCTTACATTATTTCGTATTGATGTATGAAATTGAAAGTTGGATATGACAAAAGAAGAAAGAGAGTAGAATAAATATTGACAGCTGCGAACACGGAAATTACATCATGTGTTGCCTCCTGCTCAATTGTTAATATTCCAAGATTGTTATGTCTCGTTTGGGTCATTGTTGCCCGCAACTAAATTGAAATTAATTTTAGTTTGCTAAAACTCCTCTCGCACGAAGCTACTGATACGCAAATCGTCATAAATAAATTTAGTGCAACCATATATTTTTACCCGTTTAATATCACAATAAACTATATATACTTTCAATAAATCATGTATTTAAATAAATAAATAAATATTACTTTAAAGAGATCTTGTAAAATCCCATTTGACGATAAATTTCAAGATATCTAGAGATATCTAATTATAAACTGTAAACATTAGCCGCTTTTACATAAATGTCTTCTCAACCTTGGAATCTTTAAAAGAAATTCTGTTTCTGATACTTCATTATAAAAATCAATAAATTTTCAAACAGCTAATTTGAATTCTTTATTATTCGCCAAAATCGTCGGTCGGGTGTCATCCCCCAACGGGAGGGCGTCCCCCCCCCCCCCCCCTCCCTTAGCTACGCCACTGGGCAGAATACATTTATTACGGCTACGTGGTCAATCATGTAATACATTATGGAATAGCGGGAATGTGATGTAAAAATAATAATAACACTAGCAAATGCAGGGCTAGCAAGTAAGCTGAAATTATTTAAAGGGGAAACGCAAGCGCCGAGAAAATTGAATAATAAGTACATTATTTTTCAAAGTTACAATAATAATAATATTAATTGGATAATTTGTAGAGCGCCGTTTTTGTGAGAAATCACCTCAAGGGTGAGGTACAATTTATGATGAATTTACAAATAGAAAGGAGTGTCAAGAGAATATATGATGCGAATGTGAACGGTAGAAGAAGTAGAGGACGCCCGAGGAAGACATGGCACGATCAAGTTAATCAGATACTTGAGTCAGGCCATGTCAAGAGTCAGAATAATAGAAGAGCATGAATGATAAAATGTATGAGTGTGAATGAGGCGAGGAGTGTATGCCAAGACCGAGTTGTTTGGCGGTCCGTCCTCTCTGCCTACCCCTGCGGAGAAACGGCATGATGGTTAGTTAGTTAGTTAGTTGGTTAGTTAGTTAGTTTACAAATAGATACAGAAACAGGTCACTTCCGATAGACACAATTTAATTAGAAAGTTTATGCTTGGAGAAGATACGAATTTGCACGCGGAGGAAATTATATTTAAAACACTGGACACTACATGATTTCACAATAAGGAAGTTGAGTCCATTTTTTTAGTTTTGTGTTTCAATGTTCAAATGCAAACATAAATAAGTACTATTATTTTTATTTTATTTTTTAAAGTTCGTTTTCATAATTGAATGAATTCTACAAGTTTGAATTTTATTAAGCCCGCCAAACCGCCCGGTAAGAGGCGGGAGTGTGTGCGACGTCATCAATTATGTACCCTTGTTTGTATGAAAAATAACGGTAAATATTTAAAAAACCGGGACACGCTTAATATGGACTAAAAAAAATAAATACAAAAAAATTGTGGTAGTTAGACAGTTAATTCAGTTACCGGAATTTAAAAAAAAAATGCATTTTAACGGTTATTTTTTAAATTTCAAAATATGACATGTCATTTTTAGGGTATTGTGCCGCCTGTGAAATTTCCTTGACCCTGAATTATTCTGGTAAAAAGCACGTGATACGGGAGCATCTCGTTTATCACGCCCACTGTGGTTTTTCAGACCTATCCGCTCTGTTTCGTCACTAAGACTGTTGCCAAAATCACTCGGGATTGTATCACGACCACTTGCCGATAGAGCTATTTCATTCGCATTAAAAACGTTAAAAGAATCAAACGAATCGATGAATATTTCTATTTCATTAATTTCAAACTTAATAGTCCCCAAGAATGCGTAATAATAAATTCCTATTTTTTCTAAATTGTTTAAACCAACCTATTTGAAGAAATTGAATGATGAAATGAAAAGATTTAATTTTTTTATTTAAAATAGATGACTGCAAATAGATGATTGCTCTGACCACCTGGAATATCTCTGCAGAATCTTCGAGTACAAACTCGAAACATGCGCTACAAAATTAACAGTCTACAGAATGAAGTATTGTGCAATCCACTATTTTTGATTAACCTTTACTGCGAATCAGTTTACATTCCAAATACCAAAAATGCGCTTCGGATAAATTGAAGCATTTCCTACCATTTTCGTAAGTGCAGGTAGTACCCCCCAAAAAGAAGGAGAGATAAGACAATACGAATGTTGGAGGGAGCGCGCTAAAACTAACCAACCATCACGCCGTTTCCCCGCAGGTGTAGGCAGAGAGGACGGACCGCCAAACACCTCGGTCTTGGCACACACTCTTTGCCTCATTCACATTCATACATCGTCTCATACACACTGTTCTATTTTTCTGACTCTTGACATGGCCCGGCTCAAGTATCTGCTTCATTTGATTGTGTCATATCTTCGTCGGACGTCCCCTACTTCTTATACCATTCACACTTGCGTCATATATTCTCCTTACAGTCCTTTTCGCGTTCATTCGCTCTACACGCCCACACCATCTGAGGGTCCCTTCTTAATTTTACTCATTACCTACGCTTACATCAGTCTTGCACTTTTTCGGATCTCCACATTTCTCACACGATAATACACGGTTTTACCACACATACGCCTTAGGGATCTCATTTCAACAGCATTCAGTCTACTTTCATCCTTCCTCTGCCAGTTCCTTATATATATATATACATATATACTTGTAAGCTCTGGCCTTATGAAATTCGCATAAAAACTTTGTAATAGTTCACGCACGAGTTTTTTTTTAAATTAGGGGTTTTATAGGTTTCCGGGAGGGGAGGAGGGGAATTAAAGAAGGGGGGTTAGCGGGAGGGGGGACGAGGGAGGGAGAAAGGCGGAGAAAGTGGAAGGGGGATGCTAGAGAGAGGGGTTCACGAGAAGGGTGGCAGCGAGAGAAGGATGAAGGAACGCGGGGAAGGTGAAAGGGTAAGGTGGGAGAGGAACGGAGAACGGGGACGAATGGGAAAGGATACGCAGGGAGAAACGTTTTTATTTTTATTTAAGTGATGTTGCAACGCACACCGGGTACTAGCTGTAATTTATAAAACGTAGTTTAGCAAGACTTTCACTTCACTTTCGATTCACACGTTTTTGGATTACTAGTTTGGATTCTGTTTTTGGATTACTTTCGATTCACATGTTTATTGGAATTACTTAACATTTACTATCCAACCACGATTTCAACGACAGCAACCACTGAAAACTAAAAAAGCATTCAAAAATTACATGAAGCATTTAAAAATAATCCGATTGCAAAAAGCGATAAAAAAACAATATATGAAGCAAGGTGATAAGAAATTTTATGGATTGATAAATAAACTATTAGTAAAATGTTCGAGTAAAATAATAAATCGTGCACAATGTAAAAAAATGTGTGAGAAGTATGTAAGTAGGTACGAATAACTTGAATTTAACAAAAAATACAGAATGTTCGTTTGGCGAATGATCAAACATCAAGGTTAGAAATTACAACAAATTTCATCGACACAAAAAACAAAAACTTCAAAATCAAAACAGTTATAAAATATTATTTGCTGTACGTCGAGTTTCGAGTGCAAATCCAGAGAAAATTGGGCCACCCCAGGCAAAGTTGGGAGAACTCCAGGACGCTTGGCCTTCTACGGAAGGAGGTCGCCAGAGCAGGGATGCCTGGAGGCGCTTTGTCGAGGCAATGGGTCCCCGACCCGAATAGCACAAGGGGAAGAAGATGATATGAGACTTTGATAGTTTCGATCCACTAACCTCAGAGATAAAAATCTTACCGATCTTCTAAGAACATAGTCGATAAATACACAAGCCAAATATATGCCTATTCTAAATGTGCAATCACCACGAATCTAGTTAAAAGGCTTAAAAATCGCTTGGCAAGTGGAGTTTAGTAACGATCGATTTAAGCGAATGAGTGGTTTTTATTTATTTTGTGAATAATTTTATAAGGAAGAAAAAAGTAAACCATGGGAAACTGTCACATATAATCTTTTCCATAAAAAGTAATACCTACATTATTTTCAGAGATGTACTTTATTTCAAATAAATCCATTTCAAATGGAAACGGTTTTTTTTTCACCCATTTCCAATTTAAATGCTTTTCTCAATGCATTTTGCATTGAGAAAAGCATAAATTTTCTTCTGCTCTTTAGTAATCTGTAGTAATTGATGCGTATTTAGATTGAAACAAACAAATATCAAATCCAAACAAAAAATAAAATGGCGGAAAAGGGTTTACATTCCCGTTTAAAAATTTATAATTTTGAACTCATAATTAGTTGTTCCATCCTTATTTCCCGCGTTCCCCCTCCCCTCCCCCGCTCGCCCCTTTCTCGCGACCCCTCCCCCCCCCCTCCCACTCACGCATTCCACTTCGACCTTATTCGCCCTCCCCTCTCCCTCTTCCCCCCTCCCACTAAAGCCCCCTTCCTTAATTCACCAACCGACCCTCCCACATACCCCTCCCCACAGCCTTTTTTCCCTGCCGCCTAACTCCATAAAATAAACCGATTTTTCCAACAACTCGCGTGACCTATTTAATTTTTTATGCAAATTTCATAATGCCAGAACTCACCAGTATATATATATATACATATAGAAGTATTCACGGGCATGTTCACAACAATTAAAAAAAAATTAATAGCTATTGGATGAATAGTATAGGAAATAATTTCATAACGCCAGAGCTATCCTATAACCATCCCGGGTATGCGAACATCATATTCCCAAAGTTTCATCGCAATCGGATGAACGGTATAGCCGCGCATAAGGCACGAACAAACAAACAAATAAACAAACATTGAATTTTATATTATAGATTAAAAGTGCGGCAGTTGAGGAATATTTACCAACACCAATACATTCTAGAATAGAATGCTAAGTTAGTTTATCCAGTATTTAACTTTTTTTTACTCTTTTATTTGTTTGAGAAACCATTTTCAATTCATTTTGAAAATACGTTTTTTGCATTTGAAATGCTTTTCTAAAAACCACTTTGCATTTTGTTTTTCATTTTCAATTCATTTTGAAAATACGTTTTTTGCATTTGAAATGCTTTTCTAAAAACCACTTTGCATTTTGTAATTTTAAAAGGAAAATTTTTGACCTATTTCCATTTTGAATTTTGTTATGTTTGCTTTATTCACATTGAAACACTGTTGGGAACATCTTAATAAGTACTTGGTTAAGTAGTTCATGCATATTTTTTTTTTTAATCCTACTCAAGGAAAAATATAAGAAAAGTTTCAATTTACTTTAAAGCATATTTTTTGGTGTTCATAGTGTAAACCTATTCGTAGTAAAGATTAAACGAAAATAGTAATTTCACTGACAGCTTCACCTTCTGTGCTAAATCGTATTTACTGTACCGTACAAACTCCAATAAATCAGCACCATTAAATAAATAGTTGGGTGTTTTAGTTTTGCGCAATTTTGTCATTTCCAAGACGTAATAACAGGGATCGAGCTCATACTGTAGAGGGCAAGTGCCGTGTAATCCGTACAACTATTATCATTACAAATAATATAACATTATATCCGGCGCACGGTGGACGGAATGCAGAAAAAACACGAATTAATTGTTTGCTGGCTAAATATTGATGCAATTTTTTTGTTGTTGATCTTATTAATGAATTATAACTATTTTGAAGTAAAAATTAATAATTTACTCTTGCGTAAAAATTTACAACAACAAAATAATACATTTTGAAGATATGAAAAATATCTAGGAAAATAAAACATATTAATTTTAAACTTTACATATTATAATTCAGATCTATGAACACAAAAATAGAAACATTGTAGAAAATCTAAGTGCTTAAGGTGTCTCCGTTGTCATCAGAGTCTAAATCATCACTCAAATTTACAGAATCATTGGACGGAATTCGTAGTAGACTTAAAACTTCCGTAGGTAACACAGAACTTTTTTTTTTTTATTAAGTGGTCGAATAGAGGAAATTACAGGGTCTGATGAGATTAACAAATTATTGAATATATCTTGATTGGTGCTGGTTGTGGAAACTTTTCGGCTATGGTGTTCTCGGTAGTACCTTATCTCTTTATGCCTCGATTCTTGTAAATCTCCAATTGGGAGTAAAAATAATTTCATTACTGTCGCACCATGTGTTAGGATTTTATGAACACTTGTCGGCATGGGGTACCAATTATATAGACGTACATAAAGCCAGGCAGTGTCTAAAGCATATTGTTCGAAACTATTTTCGTCGATGATATATCCACTTATATCCAATGGACATTACTGTAAAATTAGCATCGATACCTGTTATTTCCGAAGACAGAATATGATTGTCAAAAAATCGATGGGCAGTATTGACATCATTAGTACTACCGAAGCCCTGCTTTGGCATATCTACCAGTACGATATTTTTTTCTCTGAACTCTGAACTCATTAATAATGTTTCTCTTTCTTGATCCAACTTTTAGTTAATTTTCTTGTCCACGTACTTGCCATGATTTACTTTCGAGACGATATGAAATATGCAATAGACATTCAAAAAATCTAATTTGTGCATGCAACGTTGACAGACCAAATGAAACGTGCTAACCCCGCACTCTAGATTTACAACTTTACTGAGATCATTCATGTATTTGGGCCTGGCTTTAGATAAATAGCACATTTGTGTCAAGTTATTGTTTGTCAGTGAGTTGCAAACCTTCAAAATGTTCGAACCTACCACTATGTGGTATTTTTGTATTATATAATTAATTAAAAACTCATTTGATTCCACGGAAGTGGCATTTAATGTACCCCGTTCTTTTAATGCCTCGAATAATTCTCCCCGGGGAATGCATATGGACCTTCCTGAAAATAACAAAATTGTTCAAGGAAGGACAAAAAAGGAACACAATTTATATATGACATAGAAGGTGAGACTTTAGTCTACAATACGTATATACTCACAAATGGGAACAAATGATGTTTTGTTTCTAAACGCTAAATGAAATAAGCATTTTAACAGCAAAAAAATACAAAAATAGCAGAAAATTAGATGTTAGTTCAAATCTCACATACGTGTGATATTGATTTATAGTTTAGTAAATTAAATAAAGAATACATTGAGAAACGTTAGTCGTAACAAACTTTTGTAAATATATCCAAACGTCACTCAATACACAACCGTCTCTGCTCATGCGTAGGAGCAAACTGAAAAAAGCTATGCCAAACATCCAATTATGACACACTTTGCGGCGTTACCAAACTTTTATCAAGCGCTATTGACATATTTAAATAAACACATAAAATGCAGAAACTATTTTGCTATACTAAAAAAAATAAATGTATTTAAAATTATAACGTTTGCAAAAACCACTTAATTCGGGTTTTTTCTCCATTCCGTCCATAGTGCGGCGTGTCGCATTCTAGCGCAATTTTCCCGAGATTTCTTGGCGCCCATTGTGGTCCAGATCAATATGGAGCGAGATCGCCGTGCTGATAATAAAACTGGAGTGGACCGAAGGAAACATGAACCAAAGGCTTTGTTTTTTTTTTTTAAAGCAAACTTCTTTGGGCGCATTACGACGAGTAACTCGGATGTTTTTGGACAAGAGTAACATTTTAAATCGTAAATGACATTCAATTTATATTTCATCATATTAACGTCTTAGGTATGGCAACAATGAGTGCGACGCCTGTCAGCGAAATATAAAACGTCAAAGCAAACTCAAATGTCAGACGTCATCCGTTTATTTTTATTTACTAATGTATAAGGTAAGTTCAACGAGTTTTTGTTATGGTTGGTTGATTATTATATGATTTAACCTAAGATTTTAGTTGAACTTATTTTTTGTCTTGTTTTCATGAAAAAACTGACCGAAATAATTACTATAATAGGACTAGTAAATTATTATTTACATCTATCACGGAGTTGTCTAGCAATGTGTTTACAAGTAACAGTACATAAAATAATATTAAGTAAAGCATAGCAGTTACAGCACTTGAAAATTATTATTTATAATAATATAACACAACTGAAACAGTATTGATTTTTAAATTATGTATCTATTAGCGTAACAAAAAACTATAAAAACGCATATAAAAACAAATACACTTACAAGTACACGTTATACAACAAAACTTTTACGATAAAGTTACAAGATTAATATGGTTTTGTAAACAAAACAAAAAAAGGTAATTTATAATTCCTAACGTTATCGGAGTAAAAAAACTATCGAAGAAAAGCAAGTGAATAATTATTTTCAGAATATCCAGATTTAATTTTTTCTCGAACTTTTTCGAAGGCTGAATTTAGTTTTTTATATTCTATTTTTAATAATAATTTTAAAATTTATTACGAGATTTGTTAAAAAATAAGATGATTTTTTTATTTTTCTTGAAAAATATTTATTTTTTCATCAATATCTATTTTATACCCTTAAAAGTAATCCCCCTCAGACATAATACACTTATATTCCAGCTCTTTTTCCAATCCTTGAAGCACTTCTGATAAGCGCTTTTTGGTATGGCCTTGAGCTCTTCCGGCGATGCGAACTTTATCTCCACAATAGTGGCAAAACTCTTTCCTTTTATGGGTCCTTTCAGTTTTGGGAACAGGAAAAAGTTGAAGGGGGCCAAGTCCGGTGAATACAGTGGCTGAGACATGATCACGGTGTTGTTTTTGACCAAAAAATCACGAACAAACAACGATGTTTGAGCAGATGCATTATCGTGATGCAAAAGACACGAATTGTTTTGCCACAGATTCGGGCGTTGTCTTCATATTTCTTCAAAAAATTTGATGGCATGAGCCAACCGATATGCCTATAATCCTTGGCTCTACTTGGCGCTACTTCTCTAATAGTGATTCGACGATTGTCCATAACAATTTTCTTCATTGCTTCAACGTCTTCATCGGTTGTTGACGTGCTGGGGAGTCCAGGGCGGGCATCTTCATTATCATCTTATTGGACTTCTATAAAGAGTTACTCGTTAAGAGGGAATCGCCAAATACCACCGTCAACATTTTAAATGCGTTGGAGCACTTAATTTTATTTTTCACACAAAATTCAATGGAGATACATTGATATATTTTTTCGATAGAAAAAAATCGCCAACACACCTAAAGACGCCTAAACTTTATATTTGTCAAAAATTAAAAATGCAAAATGGCTGATAATGTCAATAAATGAAAATTGAAAAGTAACCTTTTTTTAACAACCTTCCTACATCTATTTTTAATTTTCGACCAGGTTTTCTCTTGAGCCAGCTAGTAGCCTATTTCAAAGATATTTTTTTTTGGTTCGACTGGGGATTGAATCTTCTTCTCCAGAGACTGGATTCAATAACTATAAGAACTTAGCAAAATCCCGATTGAATAAGACCGAGATTTATCTCGTATATTAACTGCAGTAAATTTTTACTAATATTTTTACTTGCTTTATTGAAAAATATAAATGTGCGCGCGCTGATAGAATGCGTTGTCATCGACGAGTCTATCTGCCGAGTTTCAGCTCGATCGGATGTCGGGAAGACAGTTAATTTGAACTTGCAAGATTAATTAAATCTTTCATTCATTAATTTTATTTATTCATTATAATATATAAAAAGACGTATTTAAAAACAAACATGTTTCACTTAACACTAGCCTAAAGCAAAATATTCTGAATAAATATTTCATCCCCTCTAAAATTTAGGCGTCTAGAGTCGGCAATGTGGAGTCGGGAAGAGATGGCGCCAGACAATGCGCCATTCTGACAAAAAACCTTTCCCAACTAGATGCCCCAATCTATGATATAGTTACGTCATTGCCGCCTTCGTGGAATTAATAAATGAAAAAGAAAAAATGTAGCATTTGACCTGGAACCAAGCTCTGGTCAAATAAACGATCATTGTTCATTTTCTATGATCATTACTTTATTAAAATTATTGATTTTAAAAATGAATTTAAAAAATCAACTCAAATGACTTAAGTATCATGGTATATAAGCAACATGTTTCTGTGCTGGCGGGTCCTATATCGCATATTGTTAACATTAGTTTTAAAAGTGGCATATTTCCTTCTCATTGTAAGAATGCTAAGGTTATACCTCTTTTCAAAGGTGGAGATCAACTAGATGTTAACAATTACAGACCCATATCTTTGCTCAATGCTCTCTCAAAAGTGATAGAAAGATTGGCTAAGTCAAGATTAGTTTCATTTTTAGAAAAATTTAAAATACTTTCTGACAATCAATTCGGTTTTAGAGCAAATAAAGGTACAAATGATGCTGTTTTAAAGGTATTGACCAAAGTTATAAGCGCGCTGGACTATGGCAACAAAGCTATAGCGGTGTTTTTGGACTTATCAAAAGCATTTGATACTGTTTCCCATGAATTCCTACTTAAAAAACTATCTTCTTTAGGTATTAATAATGCAGCAATGGACTGGTTCAGATCTTACCTTAGTGACAGAACACAACAGGTAGAAATAAATCAAATTTTAAGCAAGGGTAAATCAATCTCCTTTGGAATCCCGCAAGGTAGTGTTCTTGGGCCAATATTGTTTCTTATTTTTATAAATGATTTGTGTAGTCTGAATATTCATGGAAATATTGTTAGTTTTGCAGATGACACTGCCTTAATATTTGATGGTAAAACTTGGGATGAAACATTTGACAAATGTAATACAGGTTTAAGAGTAGTAAATAGTTGGTTGAATAATAATATCTTAACTTTGAACACACAAAAAACCAAATATATCACTTTTAGTATTTCAAGTAAAAGTCAGCCTTCTGCCACTCATAACTTGATTATTCACAATTGTTTGCAAACATGTAACTGCAGCCCTTTAGAAAATGTAGTCAACATCAAGTACCTCGGTGTAAAAATAGATAAATTTTTGAGATGGAACGATCATGTTAATATGTTAGTGAATAATACTAGGAGACTTACCTATATCTTTAAAGAACTGAGACATATACTAGACAAAGAAAAGCTAAAAACAGTTTATTTTGCAATAATCCAGTCTCTGCTTTCTTATAATATATTGTGCTGGGGATCCTGCCCAAAGACTTATATGCAACCACTTAATATTGCCCAAAAACTAATCCTTAAAGTTATGTTTAACAAAAAATTTACATATCCAACTCATTTACTTTTTAAGGAATGTAAAGTCATGAATATAAAACAGTTGTTTATTACACAAACACTTTGTAGATTTTTTAAAAATATTAATATTGCAGAAAGAACGCAGCAAATTCGTTCTACGAGAATTGGCTCTGGTCTGAACTTTATGCCAATTCAAACTAAATCTTCCTTTGCTCAAAGAAACTATTTTTACCAGGCTCCACTCTTATTTAATAGCCTTCCAGAATATGTCAAGTCATCTAATTCCTTGTATACCTTTAAAAAGAATCTCAAATTATTTTTATTTGCCGAGGATTGCCAATTAATTTTTTCATCTTTGTCCTTCATAAATTAAAAGTATATTCTATTGTCTAAATCATTTTTTCATCTTTGTCGTGCTAAATTAATAGCATAATATATTATATACATATATTTATTATTTATCTTAGTCCTTCAAAATTCAAATGAACTATGGTCACCCTACTTTGTTTACATTGTAATGTGCCAAGACTGCCAAGGGCCTTTAGCTTGTCCATTATCTGTGTAACAATATTGTTTTTTGAAGTATCATTTTTATTTTACCTATATTATTTGTGTTTTTTGAAGTATTATTGTGTTTTTTGAAGTGTTATTTTTGTTTCCTTTTTCCTTTTGTGTTATTTTGTTACTTTGTAAATAATTGTTAACCTCAACACAGGCTTGTCCTAGTGAGGTTAAAAATTGTATTTTAAACTGAAAACTAAAATGTGAAGAAGAAACAATAAACAATAAACAATACAAAACATCTATTTTCAATTTTCGGGCCATCTTTTAGCCGATTTCAAACAAATGCGTGTGTGCCATTAAATTTAATAGAATGCATTGTCTTCGACAACAAGTCTATATGCTGAGTTTCAGCTCGATCGGAAATTCGAAAGTGGGTTAATTTCCAACTCCCACTTCCAAGACTTACAAAACAAAATCGAAATTCAAATTATTATGGCTATTCAGTCACTAAACACGGCTTAAGACATTTCAAGCAACGTTTCAATTCTGAATGGTGGTCTTTCAAACAGGGCGATACTGAGAGTATCTTCCACACTGGAACGTGCCGCAAATATACTACTACATATTATGTTTAATCAATTGTAAAATAACAGAAATTTAATAAACAAATAAACTTTTGCTACCCATATCCATAATATAAAACAATGCAATTCACAAATGTGAAAAAGGCGACAAGTGAAAAAAGCGATAAAAATTCTAAATAAAACATGGCGTTATCTTTGTACTCGGCATGAACAGGCAAGATAATAATTATTATTATTTGTGTACATTTTATCAATATTGATACTATTTTGTAGACATTGTGTTGGCGGTGATAAAAACAAAATAAAACCCAGCGATTCCTTTGCGCAATGGAAGAAAACCTGCCATCCTTGACTGGATCTAGGTTAGAGATATTCAGAGAATTTCCTTAGATTTCGTGTTCGCTGGCAGGTAATGAATATTTAATAACTGTATTTATATAATAAAACGTATTATTCTTTTGTTAATTAAAGCATGAATACATAAAACGTTACGCAATCTAGTAGATTGAAAAATAGTTGGTTATATAAAAGTACTAAAGACAAAGACTGATAGAAAATTTGTAAGGTAGGTATGTAATCAGGTGTACGCTAAGAGTATGGATATTAGAGAGACGGCATGTGAAGTGTGCCCGCGCGCTCCAAGTGTGCCTTTTTGAGAATTTTACCCAAACGGCTTACATTGGCTGCTGGTTTTTTTTTGGCCGTTTAATACGTTCCGACATTTTTACGACAGCAGCCATTTTACATGGTGACAGGCAATGTCAGCCGTGTGGGTAGAATTCTCGAAAAGGCACACTTGGAGCGCGCGGGCACACTTCACATGCCGTCTCTCTAATATCCATACTCTTAGGGTGTACGCTTTGTTCCCTTTGCTTAACCTTTCAGGCTAATCTGTTCGCTTTTGAGAACAGCTCTTATAGGTCTCAAAGAAATCGCTGTGTCTCCCTTACTGTCGCGGTGAAAAACATGATCTAAACAATCTTAGAAAGAGAAAACACCATGCTTTGTATTCAAAGTTGACCGCCCGTTTCTGTACAGAGTCGAAGGTATTTTTGGGTGTTTTAGGAATTTAGACTAGAGGTGGCTGCCAATGTTTATTTCTAATAAAAAAATTATGAAAACTTATTTCATCACCTTTCATAAAGAGTTTTTATTTTTCGGATATGTCCAGAAATATTCCTTTATTTGGATTTTATTACTAAGTGGAAATACTTAGTAATAGAATAACTTATTCAACTCAATTAATTTAGCTACTTATATTAAGAGGCTAGACTTTGAACCACACGCGGAACACCCGCGTCTGTCATTCTGTCCCCCTCACGATAAGCTCACGCACACTTACAATACATGCGAATGCGAGATGTGCGAATGAGACAACGCTCAAATTTACCTACAGAAATCGCTATAAAAGGGTTTTATGGAGAATACACTTTTCTACACCGAAACTTTCACGAAATTGAAATTTTAAAAAATATGTATTTTCTAGAAAGAAGTATATTTTTTTCGGATCGGCTGCACTTAACAGTTTCATAAAATTATTTCATTAGGAGCCAGTATCATAAAATTATTTCTAAAAATGTTAAGGGAAAAAATGCACACAGGTTAACAAACTTACCAACGAGAGAAATAATACACACGGTGAAAGACAAACAATAATGACATTTATTATATTAAAAAATATCATTATCTATTAGGATCCCAAAGATAATATTATTATTTTTAAAGAATTATTATAATAAAACGATAATTCTGTCTACCTAAAATACTGTCGTCAAAACAGAGATAAGCTAATTATCTATAAAAATGTACTTTCGACCATAAATAAATAAATATGTTAAGATAAAACTAATTTTCTGATTTAATGCAATAAAAAAAACAAATAGATACCTACTTAAAAAAAAAGGAAATCAAAATGCGTTAACGAAATCAGTGTAGAGAACATTTTTTGTTTATCAATTTTTTTGTAGAACTTGTTATTATTTAATTATATTTTTTAATTTATTAAAAATAGTTTATCTATAAACAATTTCTGCTGTGTAAGTATTAATATGCCAAACCAAACTAAAACTGGCTGTCGTGTCGATGGCCACATTGTCGTCTCCTGCGTTAGTTTGAACATTAGAGCGCGGTACGTAAACACAGATTTAAACAAACACCGCTGTAGGCGTGGCTACAAAAATGACGCGTCTACCATAATATTTTTATAGAGCTTCGAAATATTGCCGTTTTGCAATAAAATCTAAATAAATTGAATATTTCTGAATGTATTCGAAAACTAAAAACTGTTTTGGAAAGGTGGTGAAATACGCTTTCAAATTTTATGATTCAAAATAAATATATATGTACAAAGTTTTAAAAATGACTCACCTTACGTTTTTTCTAACAAAAATTACTGTTAATGAAAAAAAACACATAAGTACATATTTAATTATAAAAATGTATTATAAACGTTATTTTCACCTCACTTTTTAGTCGTTTGATGTAAAAATAATTAATAAAAAATTCTCAACGATTAATAATTGATTTTCAAATTGCGGTCGGAAACTTTCGATTCATAAATGTGTACATTTTAATTACTTTGCGGTTAACTTTTAAATTTCAAAATAAAGCGTGATATTTTCTCTTTCTAACACCGCTTAGATCATACTTCTAACCACGTTTGTAAAGGAGACAACCATTTCTATGAGACCTAATAAATAGGCTCATTGCACATAACCTCAAAAAATCATGCGATTCATTCACCCAAGTCAAGAGCGCATCGCGCGGCTGTTGTTATCAAATAATGAACAATTCCCCTATCCTGCCTTCCCCGCTTCACCAGCGGATGTTGTCGTGTTTTCCGTCTACCACGGAAAGCAAGAACATTGCGTCTGTGTGTAAGGTCAAGCCCCTATTGACGATGTTGTAAGTCATTTGGAAGCAGAATATTGTCGCAGGAGACGATTACATTGAAGGAAGGAGACTCAGCTTTTGAAATTTATAAAAAGCATTCGAATTGAGAATTTACTGGAAACAAGGAAGTTTGTTATTGGGTTTATTTTGGGGATAATAAAGTGTATATTTGAATTGTTGTCATTGGGGGAAAACGGTATTAGTTACTTTAATTAATTAGATAAAGATTGTTTCTTCAACTGATCATTTTTCAAAAGTTTTTTTCCGAAAAGAGCATTGAATTTCGGGTGTATAGTTACCTTCCTCCACAATTACAATACAATTCGACGTAATAATTAACGTATAATCAGGAATTTCCATTGTTAAACATTTCTCTATCACAACAGTTGTTTTGTTGTCCTCGGCATGGGTCACTAACTATCCGTTGACCTCAATACGTCTAATCATCACATCAGGGAGGCGAATTCGCGAGGTCAAGACCACAGTTCGTGCGTGGAGCCATGAATTCGTCCTTCGATGATAATAATTTATAATCAGTCATCAGTCGATCAGTCAACATCTTCCCGAGTCAGTACAACCCAGGCCAGAACACTTCAAGTTGGCCTGCTATTTAGTTCCATGACAAAACAGGACATTGACAAAGTAGAACATAATATAAGAAACGTGAAGGAAAAACCTAACAGCAAGAACTATTATTTTATCATGTTCTGTTTTGTCACGGCTCTATCTTATTCGGTTACCCTATCGACCAACAAAGTGTAGACACAGACCACACGCCCTTGGTTGTTTGTTAAAAATGACATCAAAATTAAAACTATTTTTGAAACATTTTCTATATTGTCATTCGTTTTTGACATAGAATAGAAATAAATATGAATTTCATATAATAATAATAATAATAATAATTGGATAATTTGTAGAGCGCCGTTTTTGTGAGAAATCACCTCAAGGGCGCTGTACATCTTATTACGACTTCTTAGGCTCTACCTAGAACTATTATTTACAAATGGACACAGAGAACATACTTACCTGGCAGGTCACTTCCGATAAACACACTTTAATTAGAAAGTTTATGCTTGGAGGAGATACGACTTTGCACGCGGAGGACGCTATATTAAAACACTGGACATTGCATAACTTTACATTTGTTACACCATCATTTTTCATATTACATTTATAAGAAGATTACTGCCAAAAATGGAGTTAATAAATTGAAGTTATTTCGAAAGACTTGTGAATTTAGGACTCATTAGGACTGGAGGATTTGAATGAAATTAGATGTACAAATAATTCACCATTAAGAATTTGTTAACATTTTTATGCAATTAGTTATTTACTATGTCGCGGGCTGAGAAGGTGAAAGTGAAGGTTTTTGTTTTTGGCTTTATGGGTACGACTGTCTAAAAAGGTGAGTTTTAAGTTTAGCTCTGAATTTCGCCGAGTCTGTGATCATTCTTAAGTCGTGCGGCAGTCCATTCCAGGCTTTAGGTCCCGACACTCCGAAAGCACGCTCACCGAACTTAGTATTTGGTGTGCGGTTTGGTTCCTTCAACCTTCCGATTGCTGATGATGCCGCTGACCTAAGAGTTGACTGTCGAGAATTGGAGTTTTCTGGGATACACATTTCTGATAAGTAAGCAGGAGCCATTCCATTAAGGGACTTAAATACCATCCAGCAGAGCTTGAACTGGATTCTTTCAGGACATTTGAGCCAATGAAGATTTTTGAGATGCTCTGAAATATGGGAATATTTAGATACGCCGGTGATAAGTCTCGCCGCAGCGTTGAAAACGGATTGTAATTTGTTGATTTGATATTTTGGGAGACTTGCATATATTCCGTTGCAATAATCTAGGCGTGAAACAACATACGAATTGACTAGTAATTTAGTCGCCTCTGTTGGCAAGTTTCTTCGCACTGCTTTAATTTGCCTTAATTGAAAGAACCCAGTGCTTACAGTTCTGTTCACTTGAGTTTTAAGGGAAAAATCAGCATCCAGATTGACACCCAGTAGTTTAATACATGTCTTAGGAGTGATATCACTTCCTGAAATGAATATTGGGGAGTTATCGATGTTATGCTGACGTCTGCTTGTGGCGGTCCAGAGAAATTCAGTCTTTGATGGATTCAGCTTTAATCTATTTGAGGTCATCCAGCGGGTGATTGCTTCTAGACACTCAGTTATGCGAATTTTTAGACTGTCTATTTCCTCTGGTAAGCAGTAAAAGTACACTTGCTGGTCATCAGCGTAGCAGTGAGATAGAAGACCAAATGATTCGATTATTTTAGCGACATCATTTGTGAAGAGGATGAAGAGAAGTGGGCCCAGAACAGACCCCTGGGGTACTCCAGATGAAAGGGTTGCATATATTGATTGTTTTTTCCCCACCTTTACGGCTTGCCTACGATTAGCCAAGTACGATGTCAGCCAGCTCTTAACGTCGCAGTTTAAACCAAAGGATTCTTCTAACCGTTTAATGAGGAAATCGTGGTCAATCGTGTCAAAAGCGGCACTCATGTCCAAGACTGAAAGGAGTGCCAATTTGCCCGACTCGATAGCAAGAGTTATATCCGACAGAACACGTAGTAATCCAGTTTCCGTTGAGTGAAACCTTCTATATGCAGATTGGTATTTAGTCAGCAATTCATTTGAATTTAAGTGACATATTATCTGTGAAGCAGTGATTTTTTCTAAGATTTTGGATATAAATGGGAGATTTGAAACGGGTCGGTAGTTTGAAAGATCTTCAGCGTCCAATTGCGGTTTTTTTATTAATGGAGTTACGACAGCTGATTTAAAGGATATTGGGAATTCACCGATGCTAAATGACTTATTGAAAAGATGAACTAGAAAGGGAGATATTTCATTGCAACACTTTTTTAGCAACCACGTTGGAATAGGATCGAGAGAGCACTGCTTGTTCGGTGAAGTAAGTATTACCTTCTTTACTTCTTCAAAGGATGTAGGTTTAAAGGCAGAAAATTTTACGCTATTACATCTTGTAAAAGATGGTGGTGGAGCGGATGCTGTTAGGGCGCGTATTGACTTAATTTTGTCGAGAAAAAAGTTAGAGAAGATTTCTGGACCTATTTCGGTTGTGTTTTGTGTACGAACATCGGCAACGACCGTCTTAATTGAGTTCCAGAGACTTCGTGGATTTTGACGCTCTGAATCGATTCTACTTGTCCAGTATTCAGACCTTTTCGAACGAATCAATAACGTATATTCTTTTTGAGCCTGCATCCAATCGTCCCGTGAAGTAACCCCCGAGTGTCTGTAGGACCTCTCCAATTTACGCATTGATCTCTTCTGGCTTCGACATTCTTCGTCAAACCAGTCGTCAGACTTTCGCAGTCGTCGAGTTTTTGTAGAGGTTGGAGCATATTTGTTCAAAAGGGTTGAAAGTACAGAATTATAATGTTCGGCTAGTTTAGTTGGTGACTCTGTTTCCCAAATGCTATGTGTGCAAAGAAGAGAAGATTTTAGGTCTGACAGGAAGTCGTCAAAGTTAAAATTACGCCATGCTCTTGACGTGATAGTAACGTAAGGGATTTTCGGTGGGTTATAATCAATGTCAGCGCGAATTAGCCTATGATCTGATAACCCTACATCCACACTATCCGCTACCAGGGGCGGGCCGCTCGACTTTGAGACAAAAATATCCAAAGTTCCGCCTGCATCGTGAGTTGAAGCATTAACCCATTGACGGCATCCGAAGCAATCGAGTAAGTCATTAAATTTAACTGTGTTGGGTGACTCCGGACGTTCTAGGTGTATGTTAATGTCGCCAGTTATGAAAATTGAATCGGAAAGCCCTACAACCCGCTCGAGAAAACACGACAGATCATTGAAAAAATCAGAGGTAATTTGCTTTGAGCCAGGCCGGTACAGAGTACATAAAATGAATGACGCTCCTGCTGAAGAAACTCGACATCCCAAGTATTCAAAAGTTAAGTACGCACCAATTGACAGCTTTGTTAAACGTAAGCCCTGGCGAGCAACGATCGCGATACCCCCGTGATTAACCCTAGAGATGTTGTCATTCCTGGCAATCGTGGCTATAGGTCGAGCTTCTTCTAGAACCACGTACCCTAAAGCTCGGAGTCTCTTTATTGAAAAAGAGTCCCCGTTTTCATGCCAGGTCTCCGTTATGGCCAGGATATGTAGATTCTGTTCATTAAAAACTTCGCCTACCTCCTCTATCTTGTTGTTGAGAGATCTAACATTCCAGGATCCTATACTTAGTTGTCGGCTCTTAAAATTGGCATGGCGTTGTACACGTGTATTTACTATATTATATTCTCTCACAGGCTTTGAGAGAATTTGTGTTAAAACATTTTCCTGTAATGATATTGGTGATGACGTAACTATTTCAATGCTTTGTTCCTTTCTGATGTCTAGGTGCTTTTTTCTATTCCGCCCTCCGCGGCAACCTCGGAACCTAAATTTACGGGTAGTGGTGTTAACGCGTCCAAGGTTATATAGCGATATCTTTGCAGCTATTAAGGGGTCCAAATAAACACTTTCACTGTTAAGATTCAATAGTGTGGCCCGATCGTATGCGATATTGTTTACAACTACCATAGCACAAAGAATATCCCTTATAAATCACTCACTTTAAAACACTTGACACTGTTCGCTATTCACTATAGTCTATAAGCGTTCACATGTTGCGAGCCCCTTTCGACGGATGACCGGTGCTTTTGCGTAATCACTGTGCCCTTTTAAAAAAACGTGACAGATTTGAACTTAAGGTTTTTTTTTTTTTTTTTTTTTTTTTTTTCAAAATGTATGTTTAAACTTGGAGTAATAAGTAGTAAGAGTCTCCTTAACTAGATACCCCTTGTATGCAGACTCAACAAGATTGAGAACCGCTGCAATAGACGATGGCAAGTCACACATTTTAGGTACATTATTGTCAGTATCACAAAAAACAAAACAAACAATGGTCAGCCCCAACACTTGACCCTGTGAGCAAGATGAGACCCAGCGGTCGAAGGGACCTAACATGTGGTCAATGGTCAAAGTCACAAAATTGTTCGGTCTATAGCACTGCACTTTGAAACACTGTAGGATTGATTTTAAAATTGTATTAAAAATTATTCTAAAATACCGTATTACGTCCCCACTGGTAACTTTAAAATTATGTTGAGTTTATACACTTAGCCTAAACATTATTGCAATATACTATACTATTCAATATTCTATAATATACTTCTTTCAACAAATTATATGTTTCAATAGCGGGTTTTACAAGTTTCATGTGAAAATTCACAAAAAATCGTTCGATTAATTTTTTAAACTTATCATTTTTCCGGCAAAACCTAAAAACAACTGTAATGCAAACAAGGCTACGGCTATACGGATTTATTTACAGAAGCGAGAGGTACTGAATTCGAAAGAGAAGGCTTCACTCTACACAACTGTTGGTCGCTGGCGTTTGGCGCATGCGTACTTTTTCTGCAGCTGCGTCAATCTCGTTTTTTAATAGCCACACGTAGACAAATAAAATTTTAATCTTGACGCTTTTGATTTAAAATACTATTTCAGAGTGGAAGAAACTCTCAGTGCCACCCTTGTGTAACAACATCATTCAGCGTCACAACATACCAAAATTGGGGATGCCATGGTCTCCAGACTCTTGTGTGGAAATCAGATAAAAAAAGGTTAAAAGATTAAAAACGACTGTGAATCAGGACACGATAAAAATAATACCTAGAATAGTAATAGAATAATATTGTTTTTTTCCTCATTTTTCGTTAGTGCTGTGTTTTGTCGTGAAACCGTTATGATACATCCCGTATAATATCAATTCAGCGGACCGCACAAAATGCTCTACTAATAATATTACTAAAACACTATTCAACAGAGCTGTTCTGCGGTTAACGAACGACCTCAAACTACAGCAATATTAACCTTAACACTTTCATCGCTGATAACTTTTTAGCTAAAACCAGAAAACGAAATAAACCTAATAATAATATTTTAATTAATGAAGATAATATCTGGAGACGGTGAATTATATTCCCATTTAATAGTTTGGTAGATTAACGTGTTGTTCTTGTATTGTGTTGTATTAATTATACTTATATAATACACTTGCATAACGTGGATTTACTAGATGATCATTTATATGGAAAACTAAACCCGGACCTGAAAATCTGGTGCGTAAAATAAAATGAAGATAATATTAGCGAAAGTCAATCGAAAATTCGAAACAGAAAAATCAGAAAAAGATACGGATTCATCTGGGACTCGAACCCAGGACCTCTGGCAATTCGGGCCAATTAATAATAATACTTCTTCAATCTTCGCAAATTTACTTTGTGGCGTCATTTTTAAATAAATTAAACCAAAAAACTTTGTGTATACCATATAATCATAATTATCTACATGTTTCGAAACCGATGTTCTTATTATCCTGACGAAGAAACCATCGGTATGTAAACCATCTTGACGAAGAAACCATCGGTACGTAAACCATCTTGTCGAAGAAACCATCGGTACACCATATAATCATAATTATCTACATGTTTCGAAACCGATATTCGTATTATTCTGACGAAGAAACCATCGGTACGTAAAACCATCTTAATGAAGAAACCATCGGTACGTAAACCATCTTGTCGAAGAAACCATCGGTACACCATATAATCATAATTATCTACATGTTTCGAAACCGATATTCGTATTATTCTGACGAAGAAACCATCGGTACGTAAAACCATCTTAATGAAGAAACCATCGGTACGTAAAACCATATTGATGAAGAAACCATCGGTACACCATATAATCATAATTATCTAAATGTTTCGAAATCGATGTTCTTATTATCCTGACGAAGAAACCGTCGGTACGTAAACCACCTTGACGAAGAAACCATCGGTACACCATATAATTATATAATTATCTACATGCTTTAAAACCGATGTTCTTATTATCCTGACGAAGAAACCATCGGTTTCGAAACATGTAGATAATTATGATTATTATTAACATCTGGCAAACAAAGGGTTAACCGCATCGATAGGATATTTTTAGTTACCAACCAGAAGACCACGCGCCGACAATTAAAGACAAATAGTGCACGGACATTAGGTCAGAAAGTACGACAAATTTACCGCATTGTTCATGCCTAATTCACAGTTTTTCGGGTAACATGAAAGTTTTTGGCTGCGGTTTCCATTGCTAGCAGATGGGAAAATAATTAGTCACTCATCACCTGTGCAGGTACATAATCAAACAGAACCGAAACAAAATTTGATTAAAAATATATATTGTTTGGCGGTCAATGGACCGCAACTCTGACATTTTGAAAATACTTTCTGTGTACGTGATATAACTGAAGTTATACAAAGAATTACTATCGCCGTGTTGCAACTGTAAGAAGTGAATGTAACAGGTTAAAAGAATGCATTCCATTATATTGCTTGGTACCTACATTAATTTGTGTAATGTTCTGAATTGTTCTAATCTAGATCAGCCCTTCTCACAGTGGGTGATAACGCCCTTTTGTGGGCGCTGGAGGCTATCAGGGGGGCGGTAAAAGGTTCAAAGAAAATAATGGACCGTTAAGAAATCTAGACGGGCAACGGCAGACAAATTCTATCTAGAAAAATCCGAATGCTTTGAGTCCCGTGTAGACGGTTAAATTAAAATCGCTTACGCACGTAATAATATGTATATAGCTTTATATTTCATTTACATAGTCCATGGTTATGTAAACTAAACAAAACTGTCTGTGATTTCCGATTTTTTTTTCACACAAAAATACTCGGTCGATCGCGGCGATCTCTCATCCCTGCCCGAATTTATTGAGATGCGAGTTTAGGCTTAAATGCTTGGAGATTCGTATAGACGAAAAACTAGAGTCGCTTGCGCATGCACTAGTCTCGTTCCCGCTTTTCATTTCATGAATCTGGAATCTCCAGAAATTGACCAAAATGATGTTTTGATCGGTTTCAATGAAAATGTGTTTCAAATAGGATATGGGTCACATCCTATCTATCCTGTCCATATAATGCATGTTTAATTTTTTTTACATTTGTAATAACTATTAAGATACGCAAAAGATGATAATGTAAAAATGTAAGTTAAAAAATATGGGGGCACTAGATTTTCATTTAAATCTCAAATTGGGTGGAAAACGAAATAAGTTTTAGAACGTGTGATCTAGATATAATAATTGAGAAGAGAAAGGAATGTGAATGAGGCAAAGAGTGCCAAGACCGAGTTGTTTAGCGGTCCGTCCTCTCTCAGCCTACCCTTGCGGGGAAACGGCGTGATGGTTAGTTAATTAGTGCCTAAAGCCTCGATGACACGGGGCTAGTTTACAAGCTACTAGCTGGCGAATTCACTAATGTAATCATATTTACTAGCTAACTAGCAGATTGTGAACAACACGAAGATAGTGAATTCGCCGGCTAGTAGCTTTTAAACTAGCCCCGTGTCATCGATGCTTAGTGGCAGAGGTGTGCCATTCAAAATAGGTGATTATTTGGAGATTACGTAATAAAAATTACGATTCATACGAAGTATAGTTCAATACAAGTTCAATTTTTGACCAATTTTTTGGTCTTGAAACTTGCTACTTAAAGAAGCTTGCTACTGCTCACAGAAACACCCCGATCATCGATACAACAACCATTGATCGATTCCCCGGATTTCTAATGGATATGAGCGAGCGCATTTCCTTTGAAATATGATCCAGAATTTACGATTTCAGTCGATTAGTAAGCGGCAAATTTGAAGATAATTAAATAAATTCTTCTTCAGATAAACCGCACAAAAAAAGCATATTATTTATATAATAATAAATGCATTACTCCTATTTGTTTTACAGCGTTTATAACAAACAGCCTTGCAACAAATAATCATAGTGTAGCCAGAATCGTGAATCTGCCTATCAAAGAAAAACAAATAAATTAGCCATGCAGATTAATAAAAGAAGACCTTGAAACGGGTTTAAAAATGAAGACAGGAAAAAATATTAAATGGTATTCGAGCGCAATAAAAATAATGTCCAAACTGCCAAACGAAAATCGTCATTTAAAATCATAAGCCATGATTCCTGTCAAGGAATTTTTAACGCTAGATATTTGTCACTTTGGTCATTGATAAATAATAAGTTTTTTAATCAATTACTATTATTGAACAATAATTGAAAAGTATGTACAAAACACACAATATGGCTTGTTATTTCGAAGTAAATAATCTTACGGTGGAAATAAAGGATCAGAAATCAGTTGTAGGTACTCACCACAGACATATGAATATTCATAGACCAGAGAATCAGGGAGAGGGGTAAAAACACTAAAAACCAACTGTAACGAATATTTTGTTACCGTGTTTAGTTAAGACACTTTTACAAATGTTTCATAATTTACTTATCCCAGTAAACAGCAACGTGCACACGACGGGACCGGGAATTTCGGTTGCTTACGCTTCATGTCTCTCGGTGTGATAAAACTGATCATATTATATGATGTGAATAAGCTTAAAATAAAGACAAATAATGCCTACATATGGAAGGTAATACGACAATTGGGTTTATACTCTTTTTCACTACTATTTTTACATGTTTTAATAGCACAAGTTACCATTTTTGCCGTGTTATTTCGTAAAATGTACCGATGAGAGCTCGACGCTAGTCCGCACAAGAATGATGACGTCACATTTTCTAGATTCACGCGAACCTATACGCCAGCCCGGCCGGTTCCATGGAACCCAGAATTAAGGAGGGGGAAATAATACGCTTTTATCACTTAGGGCAGGTCTATACATAATATGTCTATGGTACTCACCAAGTATTCCTCTCTCCAGAAAAATCTCTGCGAAATTCACCACACTACAGCTCACCGTCCTAGTGTTTTAAATGGGGCCAAAAAATGCCAATTCGTGATTGAAGAATATTAAACACGATACTAAATAAGGAAAAACTAAAATATGTAAGTGCATTACGCCATACCACTTTTATTATTATTAAAAACTGGTAGCGCGTAATATTTAGCAAGAACACAAATCGATCGAAGGAGAATTCAGCTTACCAGAAATTATTGCGTTAGTGTTATCTAATCCAATTACTGTATAATAATTATTCTAGGTTATCTCTGCGAATAGGAGAGTACGTAAGCCAATTACTCTCAAATTGGAATGTGATGAGTGATGATATTTCACCAGTTTACGAGTAGGTACTACGGGTTTCCGGATACTGGGTATTTTTTTTAAATTTGTAATCGACATATTGAATCTATAAAACCCTTGTTTTCGTCGACTTTTTTAACATTAGCTCCACACGTGAGGCCCTTAGGAAAATAATTTTCCTCTGGGCCTGTGTCATCTTTGGGGATGCTGTGTGGAGGGGCTTTTTGTGGAAAGGAAGGAGCGAACCTGTGTCTTGAAGACACCCATGTTGTAGGAGGGAGGAAACTAAGAGGCTGGCTAATCGTTCTACAGCCGAGCTGTTGAACTCAAAAGCGTGTCGTAGAAACGACCCCATCTCGTGTGACAAATGTCAACTGTTTACAAATGTCAACTGTATACAAATGTTATCTGTATACAAATGTCAACTGTATATAAATGTCAACTGTATATAAATGTCAACTGTATATAAATGTCAACTGTATACAAATGTCAACTGTAAACAAATGTCAACTGTATACAAATGTCAACTGTATACAAATGTCAACTGTATACAAATGTCAACTGTATACAAATGTTGGGACGATTATCAAAACCAAAATACATAAAAAATTAATTAAAATTAATACATAAACTATGATTACAAAAAATGACAGCCGACATGGCTGTAAGATTCAAATATGTAGTTCAGGACATTCATTACGAGATGATAAAAAACGCAAGTACAATTTCTTGCAGTCCAAAATAAGGTTCGGTACAGGCGTGAGTTTAAATTCTCAAAGCAATTGAAAGTCCTACACACCATTGAATCTTGGTGAAAAAATAACTTATCGTTGAACCCACGCAGATAGTTAGATAGCCAATGTCGACTAGGCGATACCTGGTGTCACCATATCTGTAGAACCAGTGCTCACTGTTCACTTTCCCATCTAGGTCGTAGAAAATAATATGAAATCGCTGGGACGCCCATAAACATAATTAACACTGCAAGACTAGTTAGTGACCCTGAAAGGAGAGCGTTGATCGCCTTTTAGGATTCTTGAATGACTCGTTGTAATGCTAAATCACTGTTTTAGATTAATCTTTACTACGAATCGGTTTACATTATAAATACAAAAAATATACTTGGGATAAATTGAAATTTTTACTACCGTCTCCATTGCGTAGAATAAAAAAAAAAAGTTAATTATTTTATTAGATGGTTACATGGTTCTCATTTCTACAGCATTCAGTCTACTTCCATCCCTTCTCTGCCAGTTACATGCTTCACTGCCATACATCAGGGTAGGTACCAGCACTCCACTGTGGACTGCTAGCTTCGCTTCTTTGGACAGCTTTTATTGGCGCCAACAGCGTCCTGTCCACCATTAAACGTCGGCGTATGGTGGGAGTCAGAGTGTGTCGTGCGTGCAGATTTTGCAGAAAATGTATGGACCTGTGCGAAGCATGTCTGCCTCTCAGAATACGCTGTTTGATATATAAGTCCATACATTACAAAACAAATTCTGCACGTGCGACAAATGCTGACTCCCAGCTCACGCCGACCCTAATGGAGTTACCTACATTTACCCTTCTTTAAAATATCCCTATCAGCCTTCCCATCTCTCTGAAACATACTTCCCAAATAAATATATATAGATATAAATAAACATACTATCGTAAGAAATAAACCATATATGAAAATTAAATACATCTTATAAGAAACATGATATTAGTTACTATATAAATATTGAATATTCGTTTATGGGAGAGAAATGGAATAAATAGCAAATACATTCTGTTATTATTTGACATGATGTGAACCTTGGGTGCACAGATGCACAACATGTGCATTATGTATGCAGCAACACATTTCATAATCACAACACACAATATGTCACATGCTCGCAGTGTGCAGTGGCAGACGAAATTACATTTGCTTACGAGTACCTACCTACAAGTATAATCGGACCAACACAGTAGTCGCCCAAAATAAATAAGTCGTTTGAAGTGTAACTCGGTATAAAAAAAACTGTTATTTCGGTACTGCGAGGATCTAAATAGTGTTGTTTGTGGGTGAAAGTATTTTTTGTTACGCTGTGTTGACTTATTTCAATTATATTTTATTTAATGTGTTTTAATGCTAACTGGGATTTAAAGTGTTTTGTGCAAATTACAAACAGGTCTCAAGAAGCACATAAACCCAACGGTTCCATGTCTAATCGGACCATGAGATCTCAGCGTCTGAATTCCCATAGTAAATTTATTCAGACACGATACTTCCTCACATGATAATTCATCACATCATTACTCACATTAACCTAACCTAACCTAACATAACCTAACCTAACCTAACATAACCTAACCTAACCTAACATAACCTAACATAACATAACCTAACCTAACATAACCTAACCTAACCTAACCTAAGGTTGAAAACCCAAATTATCAGTTTTCGACGCTTCGAGACATGATGAATTATCATGGGAGGAATTAACATCCGTTGAAAAGTTTGTACTCAATATTCATACACTAAAAAAGTTTCCACTGAACATTCTGGTCACCAAACCCAACAATTCCCACATGCATAATATAATATATGTATTATATAAAAAATTATGTTTGTTAATATTTTTGTTAGACACGATACTTCCTCACATGATAATTCATCACATCATAACTCACATTAACCTAACCTAACCTAACCTAAGGTTGAAAACTCCAATTATCAGTTTTCGACGCTTCGAGACATGATGAATTATCATGTCAGGAATTAACATCCGATGAAAAGTTTGTACTCAATATTCATACACTTAAAAAGTTTCCACTGAACATTCTGGTCACCAAAACCAACAATTCCCACATGCATAATATAATATATGTATTATATTAAAAAAATAATGTTTGTTTGTTAGTATTTTATGCGCTGCCATACCGCTCATCCGATTGCGATGAAACTTTGAGGATTTGATGTGCTCACTGCTCATGCCTACGATGGTTATAGGATAGTGACCTATGGCGTTATGAAATTTCTTTACCTACTATTCATCCCATTGCGATGAAACTTTGGTGAGTTGTTGTGAATTTACCCGCGAAACTAACTAACTAACCATCACGCCGTTTCCCCGCAGGGGTAGGCAGAGAGGACGAACCGCCAAACAACTCTGGCATACAATCCTCGCCTCATTCACATTCATACATCTTATCGTACATGCTCTTCTATTATTTTGACTCTTGACATGGCCCGACTCAAGTATCTGATTCACTTGATCGTGCCATGTCTTCCTCGGGCGTCCTCGACTTCTTCTACCATTCACATTCGCATCATATATTCTCTTGACACTCCTTTCTTCATTCATTCATTTGCCCGCGAAGGTTTCTATATAGCGATATTTATATATTGTCTTCGACTTCTTCTACCATTCACATTCGCATCATATATTCTCTTGACACTCCTTTCTTCATTCATTCATTTGCCCGCGAAGGTTTCTATATAGCGATATTTATATATTGTCTTCGACTTCTTCTACCATTCACATTCGCATCATATATTCTCTTGACACTCCTTTCTTCATTCATTCATTTGCCCGCGAAGGTTTCTATATAGCGATATTTATATATTGATGAGCTCTGGCGTTATGAAATTTGCAAACAAAAATTGCAATAAGTCACACGCGAGCTGCAGGGAAAAAAGGCGGTAGGGGAATCTGGGAGTCTGGGAGAAACTAATATCATGAAATAACTTGTGCGCGACTAGTGGCGTAATGTAAATTCGGTTTAACGTAAAAAATGGCATGAAATTATGTACAAAAAGTATTATTAAACTTGTAAAATTCCCGGTCTCCGGTCTCCACCCGTAAAACAATAAAACAAAAAAGAAAGAGCAAATGATAAATAAATCTATAATCAAACTAGAAATGCAATTTTATAACCAGCTAGTTTAATTCGATACAGCAAAATCACAATCAAAATACTGCATCGAAACGCTAGATTTAATTTTAATTGAATTGGTGTCAACTGAATTATTATTATTAAGTTACTGGCGGGAAATAGGTACCCGTAGGTACTTACATATTGCGCTAAAAGCCGGATATATTTCACGCATCAAATTCCTACAAAATGATAGCTGCAGTTTGCATTCAAAACCCAACGGCAAATACATGTACGAGTATGTATACAATATTATTATGTTGTCATGTTGTTTGTTGTCAAGTCAATAACGCGGAGCAGCAATTGGCGAAAAAACACCAGGTAATTGAACCTATTCTGAACGAGAGGCGAATAAATCAATTTGGTTGGATTTGTTGGGCGCATTTTTTGTATTTTTCGGGCACTGCTTGTTTTATCGAGAGATTTACTTGTAAAAGTAGAAAAGAACAACATTGCAAAATGCTTCCATTTTACTCTATTCTCGGTGCCTTCCTATTTCCTACCTCTAACTGTGCGAATGACTAGGTGTTTATCTATAGCAATTTTCAATTATTAGTATGATCATTTGGTAGTTTTTTTTACCTGGAATTTAGCTAAGAGTTTTGAAAATTGGTAATTGATTTCGATGTGAATTTTAACATTGCCAATTGCCACCTCGTACCTTTGCCGCTCGCACCGCCATATTGTTAAAATGGCGCCTAATAGCAGTTTTTTGACAATATCTGCTTTCCGACTCTTTTTACGATAAAAATATTGACATACAAAATTAAAGTAGAGAAAATTTCCTACAATTTTTTTTGTAAAATCAATATAATAATTTTGGGGTGCGAGCGCCATCCTGACCCTAACTATCCAATATCTACTGATTTTTTTAGGTTTAGGATAACTTTGTTTTTTAGACATAAAAAATGTGAACTCCCTAGTGAAGAGAACTAAGAAAATATGAAAAAAAAATAGTGTTGAAAGTAAACAAAAATGTATATTTTTTAAATTACAGTTTATTGACTATTATTCCGTAACCCCAAAATCATGCCAATGGGGTCGACAGACTTAGCTATAAAAGCGCCAGCGTTATCTGGCTTGGTCTATTTCAGCATATCGCTCGCCATACATTCCCATTGAGAAAATACGTATTGAATAGATGTGCCGAAATACGCCAAGCCACATAACGCTGGCGCTTTTATAGCTGAGTGTGTCATAAGTGTAATACAATACAAAAGGCGAATATGTTAAAACAAAATGACGGTAAATCAGAACTAAAATATGTCAACAAATCAGCCACAGGTTTTTTTTTATTAATTCATACAAAAAATTCCAGCTTTGTGTTTAGTTTTTCTCTGTGTAGACAAAATCTAAATAAAAATCAAGCATTACATTTTTATAATTATTATTTTAATTTCAAACTTACACCATCACAATTTGAGATATCATCATAATACTAGTGCAGAAATTCAAATATGGAAGAAAAAAATCGATAATAATAATAAAACTTAGAAACTAAAAACAGCCTAAGACTTAAAACTGATCTCTCAGATTTTTAAAGCAGTGTACAAACAAATTAGGCACAGCTATCAAAAGAAAAATCAATATCATCAAAGAAATGACAAACCGAAAATAACAGACTGTTGTACAATGTTCAACTGACTGATTTATGCAAGACCTGAGATAGCATGCAACATAATTATATTACATAAAAGCAGGTAGTCACTGTGCAGCTCAGTAAGAAGCATTGTTTACATTAGAAGTACAATCAATATAATAGAACTGTGTGAATCCAGGTAAAATAATTAGTGAAGGACTGAATAGAGGGTCACTTATAATAAGAATTTGTAATACTTGAGACGAGACTACCCGTGGAAACATAATAGATGGAAATTTAATTGAATCACTTGCCTCGTTTTACATATTGTGTCGTCTTACATTTGTATTTTGTGATGCAAATGTACAAGAGTAGAACCAGAAACTGTGAAGTGTGCAAAGGATAAATATAATGAGCAAAACCCATAATAATCTATCAACATCTCCCTGATATGAGAGCAAAAAGGTGAACCTCGGGCTTTGGAAAAAATCTCCTCATTGAGATATAAAATGAACTGACTTCAGTTTTCTAATAGCTACCCTGATACATTCAGTGAGGCATAATACTGGATAAGGGTGGATGAAAGTGGACTGAATGCAATAAAAACTAGATCCTAGGTTTTTATCAATTTTCATAATAATAATGAAACATTTGTATAGCGCAGTTTTGTGATGTTTCACTTCAAGTGCGCTTAACTATAACAAAATTAAAAATAATCCTACAGTGCTCCTTACGAGTCTTTACAAAGTATTGAAAAGTAAATTTAAATAAAGAATATACAGTTTACAAGTATACAAGGCAATAACAAGAGAACAAAATTAACAATAATAGTGCTGTTATAGCACAGGACAATGTTAGTAGAAAGTAACAGTGCTATTACAGCACAGGACAAAAGAAGAACATTAAAACTAAAATATAGTATAAAACAGGTGCAGAAATAAGAATCATTCTGAGCGGACATTAAAAACATGTGAATACAATAAGGAGGAAACCGAAAGCAAACAATTAGCATTAAAACATGTCATTACAATATATTATTTTGAGAAGGATGAACGGTATGATTTTTTAAATAAATTAGTTTTAAAGCCCGTTTAAATTCAGTCAAATTCTGAATATTGGTAACAGCTGAGGTAAGTTTATTCCAAATGAGCGGGCCAGATACACGAATAAAGCGATCATAGTAAACGTCTCAATTTATCCTAGAAAGTTAGATTCCCGCTTACGTATGAACTATCCAGGTACAAATTGTCTAATGAGATCCGAAAGAAATGTTGTATTATGAAAATGATAAAGTCACGTAGAGATGGTTGGAACACATACAGAAAATGGACGAGAAAAGTATTTTCAGGAGAATATTATACTTACACAGAAGAAGTTGGGGTCATGTTAAACGAGTATAAATGTGCGAGAATATGAATGAATGTAGATAAAGAAATGAGTGAATGTCACAAAACATCTGCCTGCTTCTATGCTCAAACAATGTGGTTATATAACCAGTTAGAACATTCTCCGCTATTAAAACTTGTATTGAATAGATAAAAATTACACAATCTGTAATTTTGCAGTATTGATTTTAATAATAAAATTGCAACAGGAGGAGAACTTTGGCCTTTTCAAACCTAAACGCAACCCTCGGTCATGAGGTGAAAGACATCGAAGAAAATAACAGTAAAGAATAAAACTTTAACAATCAATAAAATATAGTAAAGCTCTGCTTTGTGTATTATTTTTTTTTCTTTAATGCAAATTTAAAAGCTGCTGTTCTGTGGGAAGTATTTTGAACAGCTAAATATAATATAACACAAACGTAACATTTTAGATGTAACAAGTTTTTAGAGTGGAATAATCCCAATACCTAGTAGATTCATAAATAACATAATGAATAATGAGGAATGAACTTCACTAAAAGTCAAGCGGTTTAGTAACTTTGAGCCATCAAGCATGTACATGGTCAATTTGTATTTAGAATGAAAAAATGCAATTTAAATGTATGATGATAAATCATTTGCAAAGAATATATTTGTAACCACATACATACTCTAATTCATTAAATACATTTAAAAGTCACTCTGAATAGAGTGTCCAAATGAAAGTGATAATTATTCATTGATCATGTCGGCACATCTCTTGACTCTAAAGAGTGGAGATTTTTGACACAATCAGTGTTTAAAATATCGGTATAATGGGTATAATATGCATGTACCTACTTATAATTATATGCCTACGTTATCAAAATAAAGAGTGCCTACATAATATAATGAGAAACAAGATAATAAACTTGTGATTGTGAACGGGTGTATGTTATGTAAATAGTATATAAAAATCATTTGAGAAAAACGCTATATTGTTGGTAAATGCACATATTTCCAAACTCAAATAATCGTTGATATTAATGATTGTTGTGCTGCAAAAAATACGAATCGATGAGAATCTGTAAGAAATCACCTGCAGAGACAAAACAATGTAGATTCAAAAGGCACCTAGCCAAAATACGTATTTCGTTCAATCAAAGCAGCACTGAATTCGCGATGCTTTTTACTATTATGTTTCCATATTCTGGTACCTAGCGCGGTGTAGACCTGTTCACTTGTCAAACGTCAAGGACATCTACGTTATCAACATGTTTTAAATGAAACTGGACTTACCTTGATTATATCCAATTGTTTATGTATGCACGAAATCACAAACAGAATTTTACGCAAATGACAACTCCGAATTGCGCTAATAAGAACTATTGAATAAATATTATTCACAACAAAGATTCGTGGCCGCGCAGAACCGCTATCAAAAAGTCGACTTGAATGACAAGCGGTGTTGTCAGCTGAAAAATCACTATTTCCTTTATTTCAAACGTCAGAAAAATACTTGGAGCGTAGGAACCGTCAAGATTTTTTTTACCAAATAAATACTTGGCCAAATTCCCAAAAATATCTTTGCACAGGTACATACGTATTGTTTGAAAGTGTGGCAAGAAATAATTATAGCTGAAAAGTTTTCTCAATACTAATATCATTTATGTAAGAAAATCACGTTATAAACATAATCATTAATTTATTTTTATTTTTATTTTATAATTTATGTTTAAATTTATTAAGTTAAAAGAAATATACATATTTCGCTTTGTTAACTTAAGTATACATATTTCGCTTTGTTAACTTAAGTATACATTGATAGAAAAAATATTAATAATGATGGTGTACTACCTAACACCAAGTAACACGTTTTTTTAAGTAAGAACATGTTGGTTTTGCTCATTAATCTTGAGAGCAACAGTTTTTTTTTTTTTTATATATTTATTTTATTTTCGGTTGTCGGGCTATCAGGAAGGAGATTATATATGTTTATACCCTCATGGCCTATGTTTCAATATCACATTACAAAAAGTTACTGGTACCCACGCAAACCATAAGATTTACAGAAAGAAAGGGGCTAAAAATTCCACGAATTTTAAATAAGAATGGAGGTCGAACTCTTAATACTTGGTACCAGTGATTTTTAAACAACTTTTTATAAACTTAAAATTTGACAATAATGGGTAGACTGCTCCAAAATGATAGGGCACTGGTTAATTAATTATCAACCCTTGTATCTTTAAATACCTTAATATACTTTTTTTTTTTTTTTATTAATAATTTTTTTGTCACATACATGTTACAATAAAAGATTTATTTTATTTTTATAAACAGTAAAAAGCGAGAGCAATGTAGTTGTGTAGACAAAATATTTAAAAAATAAAATAAACTAAATAGACTTAAAAAACAGAAAAATATAAAAAAATGAAAAATATATGTACATATGTATGCATGTATACGTATATATATGTATTTATATATATAAATATCTATACATGGGCAATAGGGTCTAAACACGTAGAAAGCGTGTTTCGTATTTCGGACTACCCGCGCACAGCGCCCGAGCGCGCCGGCGGTATTTTGTACCGAGTTGCGGACATCTGAATCTGGCCTCACTGTGTGCGCTTTAGTACGTTTACATACAAACAAAGTTCTTTGCTTTTAGGTAGGTACATTAAGATTTACTATTTATTTAGAATTAAGGAATGTATTGTACCAATTTCTTCAATTAAATTAAATGTATCTAAAACCCTTAATGCACTTCGAAAAAATATTACTCATTTACATGACATTATTGAAGTACCTAACAAAATATACGCATACATCAAAAGTAAAACTATTAGTAAAAATGATATGGTGCGATGGAATTTATTAATATTTTGACATTTTAAATATAAAATGTTAGAAGCCTTTGATTTGTTTGCTACAAAATCCGAATTAACAAATTAGAAAGCATTGGTATCAAAGGCATAATGAAGTTCAACTAATAATTTTATCAAGAGTGTCATGGAGCCGGCCATGCACAGGCGCAATTTGAAGCAGCCCGCTCCGGTCATCAACTTGCCAAGGCGCCAAGAAGCCAATCATAAAAGCCAATGAGCCTCTATTTGGAATTCTCTTTTATCGTACATTATCACAATTTTGTATTCCTTACATAATAAAGTATTGGAAAGGGTGGTTGATAACAAATTTGCTAACATATAGACCAAACCGATCTTATTGGATATTTGACAGTGCCTTTAAGGTGATTTTTCACAAAAACGGTGCTATAAAAGTCATCCAAATATAATTTTTATTTTGACGCACATTTGAGATCGGTATTTGAATAATTTTAACCGTTGGTTTGGATATCTCCAAAGCCTTTCATTGGGTCAGGCATCGGGCGTTTTTCGAAAAGTTACCATCGATGGGATCCATAATTGGATTGCGGGCGTTCTAAGGGTTCAACATCAAATCAATGCGGGGTGCCGCAGGGATCTGTGCTGTGATCGACGCTGTTTTTGTTGCACATCAACGATCTCGTTGAAGACGCATCAATTTGTTGCTACTCTGACGGCACTGTTCACGAGGGTTATCTATTGATTAGACCCCTTCCACTTATGATATCCGAACAGCTCGGGAAGAGAACCTCGACGGCCGGCGTGGACGAGGCTTAAGGCTTTCGACTCCCAATCCGAAGGTCACGGGTTTGAACCCGGCATGCGCAAATAAATTTTATTTGACTAATTTGTGTTATTTAACAATTAACTAATTCTTCTTTTTCTTTCGTATGGTGGGGGGTCAGAGGGGGACATCTAGATCTGCGAGCCAGTCTAGGGCCTCAGGCGTCGCCCTGTGGACCTCATCAATCCCGATGGGAATGAATGGAGCGGGCATTCGTTGGCCACACGTTCGGTGATCTGTACCGCACCGCATTTGCATGTCCCCGGCTCTTTGAGGCCCCATTTATGCATCATATGGGCACAACGGTTATGGGAGCACCTTATCCTGTTGATGACGGACCCAGAACCCAGGCTGTCTCTCAGTGGGGTCTTGTATGAGATGGGCATTTTCCACGTTGGCCGATTGCCACTCAAGTTTCCACCTATCTCCTGGGGTGAGAGGTGATCGGAGGAGTCTTTCTTGTCCAGAAGGGTTTTCCGGACTTCAAGCGGCATACCGGGTGAGAGACGAGATCACCGTGCAAAGGAATTGCGTTTTTTTGCAGCGCCTTCTTGTTTTCCCTCGGTGTTGCAATATCTCGCCTGATGCTTGGCGGGGTTATATTTGCAAGTACGGGGAACCAAGGGAGAGGAGTAGATTTTAACGTTCCGCTGATGGTTCACATTGTGGCATTAAGCTGAACGTTGACCATGGAAGTGTGGGCATTTCTGGCCCATACTGGACCACAGTATTCAGCTGTTGAGAAAACCAGGGGCGCTATTTGTTAATTTCATAACGTTTTACAGATTATTTCTTCGGTTTGTTTTGTTGCAAAAATGGCTGCTACATTGTTAGCATCACGTGGCTACGTATTTAGCTCATAACAGAATAAATAAAATTTACGAGATCGCTCAAGCCGTTTTGTAAAAATGCCGTTCTGTGTGTGTTAGCGTCGTATTCCCAACTAGTTTCAGCTAACTTACTGACTATGTTTAGTCTTTAAACAAAACATTACAAAAATTAACACATACATTTTTTTTATATTAATGCTTCAAATCATCGTAGAATGTAAAACAATTATTATTTGAATACCTATTTGAATTACCTCAGAACAAGTATAATACCTTGTGAGATTTACATAACGAAAATAAATTATTTGTAACTCTTTTTTAGTGTTGTGTGAAATATAAAGAAGTAAATAAAAAAATGCTGACTTTTAGAGTAGATACTTTTGGAGTAGATACATAGCAACCCTCGGTTCTTGAAATTATTAAATTTCCCACTGGCATCACCGTTTCGCTGATTATCAAAATTTGTGGCCGTCGTCCGCAATGATAGTAAAATGTCGTCCGCTGGCTTAAATGTCATGTTCGATTTTGTGTTTTTGTGAAATGTGGGAGATATAATCGTTAATTTTAGATATCGGTGGTTGTTACTGATCGACCCATAGTTATTATTAAATATGAATTGCCATCAAGTGCTGAGTGGTGCGTGCAATGCAGGAGACCAATGTTTTGCAGTTGGCTCTGTTGAAGGGATACCGTTCACAGTAAGCAAATTTACATTATTATCTTTTGTGCCCTTGTACAGACAATACACGTGCCCTAAAGCTTCAATAACAACGGTATAATGCTTACGTAACTGAAGGTCCTTTAGGTTTTTATTGTTTTTTTTCGAGGAAGACACTTGAACTAGATAAAGCTCATTTTATTTTTGGAAGAACATAAATGATTTTGCAGGCACCGCCTCCTGTCAGCTGATAACCACCAACCACCTGACATATTATAATTTCTGACCTTCTAGCTAAAATCTTTGCAGTTCAAAAAATACATATATGTATATATTGCCTTGCCTCGCTCCAACAGCCTGACCAAAGAACACCTTGTAGAAAAAATCCCAGCATACGTTAGCAGAGCTGTCAGGATAATTATTAATTTGTAGAAACACAAGACTAAGAGCGGCGAATCTTCTCATCCGTCACTATATGCAGCATTTCGCTTCTATTATTATTTCCTTGTTATCTTTATTTCGATAACATACGCGGAAATGATTTTTTTGCATACATAACAATATTTTGCTGAAGTTAAATTTAGTGTCAATTCGGTGACAGCTGCATAAACACTAATTTTCAATCGTTTGTGAATTCGTAATTTTTTTTAATGACGTTTTACCATCGTTTTACACATGACTGAATCCTTTCTTTCACAGACATAAGTATCGATTTCAGAATCGTATTACCAAATTGACATTATATTTTTGTGTTATTATTTTGATTCGCATAAATGATTTTCTCTTTTTTTCAATAAAAATTGTTATTGTTTGCCAGACACGTGAAAATTACATAATTTGTTACTTGTATGTTATGCTACCTTGAAATACGCTGTCATTAAAAACATCCCGCATTCAATTTATCAAGTCAATAGTGAAAAAACATTAAAAAATGTTTAAAAATTTGTGAATTTCAGGCAGTGAAGCTTACAAGAAACTTATTGTGGCTACAATTGTCTTATCTTTATATATTATTGACAGTTCAAATGAATTATTTTACTGTTCAAATTACAATATTTCATGATAACTTGTGCAAATTAGTATTACTATAATAAAAGGAAGTTGTGTAAAGATAATATACATAGTTTTAGCTGATAATAATAATGCCTTTTAAAATAAATGACAACTTACTATTTGAGCAACTTAGTAACTTTCTAGATGTAAGTATGTTGGATAATATTGAAACTACCTATCCAGGTTTAAAATGTGAATACCAACTGGAAATCTAAACTACCTGGAGCCAGTGGGACTATGGCATCCCCAATATGCGCATATTGTGAGACTTAATGAAGCAGAAATAGAAGAAGATTGGGAAGAGGGTGGTTGGGAAGTACCTAGCTATTCAGACCTATTTACTAAACATTGCTAAATTCATTTCAAGCAATGTTTCGATTCTGAATGTCGGGCCTTCTCCAGGGCAATACTGAGAATATCTACCACTCTGGATTGAGGTGCAATTAATACAAGGAGTGCAAAAATCCTCACTTAATTTCTGAAAGCAGTAACTTTTTTATTTAAATTTTTGTTTTTTATTTAATATAGATGTAAAGTGGGTACAGTGCTGTTATATAAATTACATATCGGTACAAAATATATTTATAATCGCAATCTCACCAAAGAAGAAACTGGTTTCTGTGCTTGGTAAGTGAGTTACACTAATTATAAGGAAAATAGAATAACATTATGCAATAGGTAAGTATATATACAACAGGCGCGGTCGGTCCATAGATGCTGTGGATGCTCTGCATCCCTTGCGTTAAAAAAGCTTTTTACTTTTTCTTTTCTAACCGTAAATAGCAATACTACAGTTTACTAACACAACAAACATCGGACACGTCGCTCGAGCGAGTCAAAATACATATACATCTCGATATTTATGTATGGTCTAAACTCTAAACGTCACACATCGCCTGACACACACATACCAGCATGGTTACCCAGGCAATCGCTGCTTCAACACATACAAGATGCGAGACGTAACGTTGGATGCTTCAATCAAGTCCGAATCCAAAAACCTCAGAAGTAAAGCTAAACCTGCGCATGCGCACTCAATTCTGTTTGCCTCGTACTATGGGTGGGATATACTAATATCCCGACAGCATCCACTAAACAAAAAACGTCTTTACCGCATATGAGCATAATGCACAGAATAGCTTATCACGCATCGAGTGGATTGTTTTAAGTAGGTTCATGGGTGATACATTTTTGGCAGTTCATTTTAAATAACTGACATGGAAGTATTGAATAACCATCGATTACATATTTAATTCATCATTTTAAATTTAAAAATGAATTCAGTAAATAACATGGAAACATATTCTGGATACTCGACTCCCATTTTGAACATAACATCAAGAAATAAATCGTTTTTAAGGCATTTTCAAAACTCAGTTTATTCCCAAATTTCTTGGATTTGTGAATGTGGATCTGAAATTACATTACGGATGTAGCAGATTTAGGTACATTAAGGATTTTATATAACTAATTAAACTATTCTTGTCAGTTATAGCAACTTGTTCATGGGCTAGTCCATAGATTTTTATTTTGTAGTAGGTATATCATCACATATTACTTGTCCAGCATCTCTTCTATAAAAAGTCACCGACCGCCACTGATATACAATAGGAACAATTGAAACTTCTGGATCATCTATATGTGTAGATGTACATATATAGGATTTGGTTACATCCTAAAATATTGAGCACTTAAAGAGTAGTCAGAAACATCTATTTTTTTGTAAATAAAAGATTTGGTTGACCACAATTATTCCGCTTTCTCAAGGAGTAAATCGTAGGTTTGTCATCGTTTATTCTGCTTGTGTTTACCTCCCAAAATGTCAAAGTCGTGATGATATAATTTAAAACAATGAGAGCATCTTCCGTTAGGATGTGATGACTTTTGCACTACATTTTATAAAAAAATATTTTAATTAAAATTACGTTTGCTCCGTCGGGTTTCGTACCTGCGACCTTTGTCCAGAGACAAGAAGTTTACCGCTCGACCGTGAAGGTCATCAAATCCACCGTCTTTCATCTATTATTGAATACTTGGCCAGTTCAATATAAATCCCAGTTGCATTAACAAATCACACATCCATATCTTTATTTTATCTGTTTTTAGATATTTAGGCTCCAGCGGCAATACATTTAACCACCTCTCCATTTTTATCTTTAATTAATTATTTTATCTTATCCACATTTCCCTTTAAGCCATTTATTATGATTCAATATTCAAAGGTTTAATCCGTTTCACCAGCAAACTAACGGCCTATCTGTAAACCTTACACACATTTTTATCTTTGTTCGCCACTCGAATGCTTTTTGCCACAATATGACACTATTTCCAAAACCACGGATTGCTTTTCTGCCAAAATATGGCAAATATTCTGATCCTTTAAAAAGTTTTAAAGTTAACGATTTTATAATTTATTTTTACAAATCCTACTAATACGTGATAATAAACAAAATATAGGTGAATTCGTTGGCTATATAGAACTGTAAACAGTTTGTATGTCTCCATATTAAAATTCGGAGGTATTTTTTTTTTAATGTGGGCGGAAAAATTTCTTCTAGCAATCCGAGACAAGAGTTTTAAATTTCTCCGTTCCTTTAGTGGTTAGACATATCATTGAAATGTGCATAAACCTTTTGTTTTTATACAAAACATTGTGTTCTATTTAAATTAAATACTGTGCATTGTGAATAGGAATATGAGAGACAGGTTCAATTGTTTAAAAATCACACTGGGATATATACATTTTTTAAATTTATTAACATTTTAACCTGCTAAACTTATGTAGTTTGTCAGCAGGGACATAAAGACAACAGTTTAAACGGTATATGATGATACATTAATCTATATTATTATTACACTATAATTAATTTGCAGAATAGTATAAATAGCAGCATAAGCCTTATATAATAAGCAATTACAAATAAATGTATGAACAAATGAGTGTAATCAACAAGTACATCAATCGTTTCATATGTATATAGGGGTAGGTGTGTGAAGTATTTAAAAATTATTATTTTTCCTTTTTTTATTTTTTTTTAAACTTTTTAACTTAACGAGTTACCTCAAATTATAATATTTTCATTAATGAAGATAATATTAGCGAAAGTCAATCGAAAACCCGAAACAGAAAAATCAGAAAAAGATACGGATACATCTGGGACTCGAACCCAGGACCTCTGGCAATCCGGACCATTCCGGGGGTTGCTTTAAATGCTACTTGACACAGCCCCTCTCTTTCAAACAAGTCGTCTTTTATTAAACATTTTCACAATTTTCGCATGAATTTTATGGTTTTTAATGTTAGCGCACACGCTTCCACGTTCGTATTGTCGTATCTCTCCATCTTCATCTTTTTGAGCGGGGTAGCGCGGCCTTAACACCATGTAAACACGGCAGAACTAAACAAACAGAAACACATGTGACAATTGCTAGAAAGCAGAGGACTAACGGAAATGTCCTAAAACAACAATAATGAACCCTGGTGGCTGGTGGCTGGTGGCATGGTCAGCTCTAGCGACTTAGATGAGTGTGTAAGGCTGCCTTTACACACATAAGTTTTTTCCCGTAAGTTACTCACGTATGCGACTTTTAGCCAAATTACCAATTATTTACAGTTTACGTGTGTAAAGACTTACACACGCATACTTAGAAAGCTTTACACTTGTAAGTTTTTTCGTAGGTTTACGACTTCTAGCCAATGGGCACATTGGATTTTCAAAATGCAATATGCCCATTGGCCAGAAGTCATAAATTTACGAAAAAACTTAGAAGTGTAAAGCTAGCCCTAGGAGTAAGATAATCCAACCCGTCGGTGTACCAAGCTTGGTGCTCAACTCTAGGCAAGAGGCAGACGAATTTCAGAATTTCACATATGAATACTGGTGAATTATAGAGTTTGATTTTGTGCTTATAACGGCGGACCATAGAAGCTGTCCTATTTTAGTTGTTGATTCCACGTACACCTCATACCCTTTTCTTTCCCAGAACTTCAACTCCTTCTTTTCCTTAAAAAAAAAACCCACACAGCATCCCCAAAGATGACTTAGGCACTGAGAGAAAATATTTTCCTCAGGGCCTCTTGTGTGGAGTTAATGTAAAAACTATATATTATCATAATTGTGTAAAAACAGATTGTATTTTATAAAAGAGCTGTTCAACATTCCAAATAATGACAAATTGATTATGCAAACAATTTTTGAAAATGTTTTAATATCTTTGTGGTTTTGGAGCAGTGGCCTCCAAAACTAACAACAGTTACCCGTCTATCATTCCAAATAATGATTTGTGGCCGTAATAAATGAAATCTTTTCTCTGTTTGATTATAAAATTATAGTCTGTTCATAGATTCGTATGGACAGCAGTGGTTGTTTCACATCTAAAATTGTGAAGAACTCAATTGGTATACATTTGTCACAAGGCTAAGTGTATTATTGTTTGTTGGAGTAGCAAATAGAATACAGAGACATCTTCATGATTATGTAACTGCCGAGTGTGAAGCAATCTAATGAAAATATTGTGTTATTAGATTATTAGCTTTTTGCATTGTGCTAGTTTTAAATAAGTGTGTATTATATGATATGCGAACTCGGAAGGAAAGTTACCACTTTATTCACTACGTCATTTTCAATTTATAATTACGTAGGTACACATATATGTGATTTTAACCTTTTCGTACCGGAAAGAAAAAATCACACATGATCCGAAGATCGGGACCCCCAATTGGTTTTTCTTATTAACCACTCGGGTCTATCGCCTTTGTGTGGGTTTTTGGTCTTAAATGAACCTGTCAGATGATAAAAATTTTCTGTTATTTCCGCTTTGCAATTAAGGCTCAATTAACGAAATATTTCTTAACTTAGCCGAATACTTAAAACTGATTTTGTAAGGTAATGAAATCCACTTTCAAATTATATTATTACAAATAAATATTAAAATTTGTAAATATTAAAATTTAGAATGCAAACATCAAAAATTGTAAAAATGACACACCTGTGATGTTTTATGAGAAAACGGTACTCAAATCACGGATAATGTAAAAAACACTTATTTTATCATAAAAATGTATAATAAACAATTCTATCACCTCACTTTTTTTCCATTTCATACAAAATTAACTAATACTAACAAAAAAATCACGCTATTTGTATCTACGAAATAAGTTTTTTTTTCTTTTTCGTTGTTTGTTTTTGGGGTGTTATGCCGTGTTGTGCTACCTCCTTTAGCCGACGTTTCGGACAGCGTCGCAGTGTCCATCATCAGGGCAGATTCGGCAGATCCGACGATGTAAAAAAGTATTTTTTTATCTATTTCTTTGGATGACATTGAACAGAAATGTGAAGCGTGGTTAAAATTGATATTTTCCTTTTTGTTTTACGGTTGTAACTAGAACAACAATGGAGATTTAATGATTTCTGCGTTAGCTTGAAAACAAACTTGGGGCCTGAGTGATAAGAAAGCTAGTGTGACACAATTATTATGACACAGCCCTTTCTATTAAAATACAACTTTTTCCGATCGGCTACAAGCCGCAGGTTAGTTACTTGAAGTCCGGTATGTGGAGGGGATAAGGAGAAATGCCAGCAATCTCACAATAAGAGGTGGGTCGGTGAAAATGAATAATTCTTCGGAATTTGATATAATTTATTTATTATCTAAGAAAAATAGTAATGCAATACACATTTTTTAAAATGCAGATCGATAACTGAATAATTTTAATAGAGTAGATGTGTAACCCTGGTCCGGTGTGAGAGCGGCAGAGTGCCGTGTAATCGGTTTCCGGTCCATGTAGAAATGCCATAAGCTCTCCATTCGTGGCCATGAGGTCGGGAGTATTGTATTGGGAGAAAAATGTGAACGAAATAATTATTTACAATAGGTAACCACTACATTATCTCTCAGAAAACACTGACATACTTTTCATCCGTAACCGTGAACACTGGTAGAACTGCGTCTGTGTATTTAACAAAAATTCATTCAACACTTTTTTTTCTTGACAGTTAAATTCAAAGTTAATTGAAATATATAAATGCTTATTGAAATATATAAACAGTTATTGAAATATGTGGAGCATGTAATAAACATTCAATATTTCAGATCATTATCGAAGAAAGCAAACACTTTGTGGCTTGACATTATACCAAATGAAACAAATACTTTGTATTAAACCACTTTATTTTATTTATATTGGTCGACCGGTTTCAGTTGAACTCAACCTTTCTCAGGACAATAATGTATAACAGTTTATATATTATTGTCCCGAAGGTTGAGTTCAACCGAAACCGGTCGACCAATATAAATAAAATAAAGAGGTTTAATACAAAGTATTTGTTTCATTTGGTATTTCAGATCATAATACATCGTCACCTTAAGGCAACAGTGAGATATCTTGAAAAATGCTGTTCTGAGATAATAGGACTTTTAGGTTTGCGTGAGTTCTAGCAGAATCAAATTAACTAATGTTGCAGAATAATGATATGTATTAGAGAGGTTAATTATTTAACATCAACCCAAAATTGTAATAATAAATAAATAAATAAAAAAATCCTAATAATTTTGACAAAGTATACGTAAATCTAGAAATATCTCAATACTGAGATTTTACTTGTAACTCGGGCATTTTTTTTTTCAAAATATCCCAGTGATGTATCTTGTAGAGCTCACAATTTTACATTGAACTGCATACTTAACTCAATGGTGGTTTTTTCGAAGATATCTCAGTATTGCTTTAAGGTGACGACATATATCTCGTGTTGAAAATGACACTGTAAGCTGAAAACATTTCTTCAGTATTATGTATAACAATTTTAATATAAGTTGGATGGCGGCCACCATAGATTAGCACGTTTTTTTTTAAATTTATATTTTTTTAAGAATAAATGTACAATTCTTACATGTTACAGTGTTGTGAAACAAAATAAAAGTAGCCTTTCCTCACCATAAAGAGGCTCTTGTGTTTGGTGAAGGAATTCTAACTCAATTATGTAAGTAAATAATTAAGTATTGCAAATAATAACAAAAAGACAAGTAAGAAAAGTGCAAGATTTATTAATAACATATTTCAAGATTTAAAAAATAGTAATAACAGATATGAACTATTATAGTAGTTTTAGGTTATTTTTCAATTTAAGCTGCAATTCTTAAATATTTTTTGGATTTAATGGGAGGTTGTTACAATAAGTTATACCTAGATAGACATAGGTATTTTGAATGTACTTGGTATTAAATTTTGGGATTTTAATACTATTCTGATATATTGAATTATTATCTCTTTAAGATCCCAGATTCATTCCTTTCCCTTCTTAAAAAAAACCCCTGCACAGCATCATCGCCAGGGTTGTTGACAAACTGGCAAATGTGCTGTGTATATCAGTAAATACATTCTTTAAAAGGTTTATCAATGATTTACACACTATAAATACAATTTCTGGTTCCTGTAAAACCCTGGTTCAATGAATTCTAAAACTCTATTTGCTTTGAATTTTATTTTCATTTTCATAATTGGAACTCTTTATTTGAAGAATTCAGACAAGCAAAAAAATATTTTTTCTTTTGACTTTTTCAAAATTGAAATTGTAATGTCTGCACTAGTTTTGATTATGAAAATCACTTTCCTTTGCCTACCTCTTTACCTTATTTTTGATTGTCAGTCTGTTTCATCTAGTTCTTTATATCTCTTTCATCTCCAAGTTACAGAGACACGTTATAAGTGTTGAACACATCGTGTCTGGAGTGTTCATAATTGAGAACAATCTTAAAAACCGTTTCGAATTTGCAAGATAATAAATCTAACATGCTGTTGTACACTCTTACAATGTGTAGAATGGAGCCACATACAGCAAATCAATATTATAAAGTTGGATGTATAATATTACATTAAATAGGTGGATTCAATATACATATTTATTACACAATATTTTCCCTGTTCTAGAGGCGATATTATCACCTTTTTTATATTAATTCCACACACGATGACATGAGGAAAATATTTTACCTCAGGACATGTTTCATCTTTGGGGATGCTGTGTGGAGGAGAGGAGAGGAAGAAGTGAACAAGGGTCAAGACCCTCGATTGGTCAAGTCTCTTCAAGAAGAGACCCATGTTGTAGGAGGCAGGAAACACAGTAAATTGTTCCTCATCCGAGCTGTTGAACTCAAGTCGTAGACCATACATTTTCATTTGACAAATCTCAACCATTTACATATGTTGGTCCCGCTTTTGGCGTGTTTTTCGACAATGCACTGCTGCCAAAACATCTTTCATTGTAATGTCGATATAACAAGGACAGCATACCTACCTTACGCCTGTGCTCTAAAGACTGCAATCCGCTTGTTAAGATATGAGAATCTATCAAACGGACCGCCTGTTTCTGCAGAGAGCCAAGGGTTTTTTCAGGTATTTTGAACCCCATGAACCCAGACACTCCTGCTAAGCCACCAAACGTAGCAAACCATTTGGGGTAACCTGTGGCGGGGATGTTGGTTATCCAATAAATGCTTCCCGGGGCGGCGGTACCCATACCCGCCTCCCAAATTGTAAGAAATAAGGCAAATGGTTTGTATCTCTGGTCAATCACTTGCCAAGCAGGCGTAGAGATTAAGAAACATTAGTAAAATATTCACTTGGATAGGTGACAGGTTTTATAAATAATTGTTTAAAATGATTGCAATTAATAATGCCGTACTCCGGTTTTAGAGTGACAGATACTCGCAGTCTTATCCTGGTGAGAGTCAATTACAATTAACTTATGCTAGATTTGGCAACCAGATATGAATCCCCCCTTTTGCGTCATGCCTAATATCCCCCGTTTACTAGGTTTCGCCCTGGAAATTTTAACACATGAACGATAGATAATGAGTCATGTCCATAATTTTTTCATAATCAGTTTTACAGTGAAGAAATCTGTAATTATTTTCAGGTAGGTAATATAAATATTGCTTTTTTTTCCTGTATATATACAAGTGGGTACTGCTAATTTGTCTACAAATGACCTAGGAGGGATGTTAGCTCCTTTGCTCTGAACACAGAGATTGTTAAATAAAGTATTGGATTAAAATGTGGAATATTTGCGCCTCATTTCAGACTGGGAGATACTCTCAGTATTGTCAGAGAGATCACTATCCGGAATCGAAATGTGGCTTGAAATGGCTAACTATGTTTAGTGGCCGTTTAGGAGTCGGACTATAGCCGTGGCTCCGAACTTTGCTGACATCAGTAAACCTTTCCGAGGTTTAGGGAAACGACAAGATGTATGTGGACTGTATTTATTGATTGAATAAAATCAACTAGGTTCTTTACCGATCGAGTTTTGTCCTCCGTTGAACTCCAATATAGTGTCATTAACTCCATCGCACTCTGTTGAACTCGATCGCTTCATCAGCGATCTTGGGAGATTCCTCCATCCAGGTGATCGGCTTCTTAATTTCAATGAATTTGGTACATCTTGTGAATGTAGCAATAGTGCACGTGCATTGAAATTCATTAATTGTCCTCCTCAAGCATATCTCAATAATCGGGCACTTCCCAACCTTTGTTTTCCCCTTCTCCTTCTATCTTCATTTTCCTAACGCATGTTTTTATAGCTGCTATATTTATGTGTGATTGCTAGATTCTACCCAAATTAAAATGCAATCCAGGTAGTTGTCTTGGATGAATATATCCATTTTTTTATGCAACATATTATATTGTTGACTTTTTACAGAAGGAATAATCTAGAATGAATATGACTTTTTGAGTAAAACCTCGAATTTTAATATTAAGTCAATTTATTTGTTATTTCAGTTTGAGTTTCATGAACAGAGAATTGACATTATTCACAAACTCGTATTGTAAATTATAGCTTTTAATGATTTCTCACTTTCAAGGTGCATCAACTTTGTCATTCTTATCACTCAAAACCAACAAATTATATGATATTGACTTAGTTTTCATTTCCTGTATCAAATGTCAACTGTATCTTACATTGCCATTGCCGTCTTAATTAGCATTCAATTCTCGCAAGATTTTTTTTTTTTTAATACATCTATTTGAATTTCACTTTTGTTTTCTGATTGAATGAATGTATGAATGAAGCGGAACCTTTTAAGCGGAAATTAACCCACTTCCCGACTTCCGATCGAGCTGAAACTCGGCAAATAGACTCGTTGCCGATGACAATGCATTCTATCAACTTTGGTGGCAATCACGCACGCAGACATAATATGCACTTTTATGAAATTCGAAAATAGCACTAATATACAAAATATATGTCAGCCTTACCAACTATGGATTGAAATTATGGGTAGAAAGGTTCAAACCTCAATCAAACCAAATTTTATTTAATTTTAAAACACATCTGAACAACAAGAATCAATTTGGCTTATGATTATTTTTTAATTACTTTTGTAGCACCTTCATAACAACCAAACCAGTCATCAAAAAGCACAAATAAAATTATTGAACCATTACCAACGGTGATTAATTTAATTACATATAATCACTGAATAGATCACACTAGAATTGTCTCCCATGCAGATTTGAATGGAAACCAATGTTGCCACTGACTTTATACATTTTGGATCTAGTCCGTTCAGTCTCTCTTACACTTATCTGACATTGCATATCGCCATCCCATTTGAATTTTATAATGATGACGAAACATAATTTATTTATTTGGGAAAATCAACAGATTATTTACACCTATTACAAATAACTTAATAATAAAAATAAAATCCAATTACAGATTTTCACATAACTTAACATTGTAATAATAATAATAATAAAAAAAAAATAATAAAAACTAAGGGTCCTGTACCCATGGGCTGACATGTTCACAAAAAATACAAAATTGTAAATATTAGATAAAAATAATACAAGATGTAATACAGCAAAATTTCAAAACATAATGTATTATAAACTTTATCTTCACTACACAGCAATAATAACAATACACAAATAATAATAAATGTACAAAATTCATATTTTACCTACAACTAAAGTGAACAAATGTGTATAAATTGGATGACAAGTAACTGGAAAGGATTCACAGCAACAACATAATAACTTGCAAAAGGAATTTTAAAATTATTTAATGTTAGCTATGACAATTTTTTTTTTAAGTTTCTCAAATTACACGAGAATATGTCCATATCATTTAATGTCTTATTAAATATATTACAGGCTCTGAATATAAAAGCATTTTGTCGGAGATTGGTAGAACATTTATGAAGATGGAAAAGTGATTTTTCTCTGGTTCTAAAGCTCGGGACTCTAAAATTAATTTCGGACAGAAGGGGAGAACAATCAATAAAGCCATTGATAATTTTATGGAGATATATATTATATCTGCGGAATCTCTTCTAGTTTTTAATGGCTTAAGTCCATAAAGGTCCATCCAAGGTAACCAACATTTAACTTGAAATTTAAATGATGAACAAATTTTCTTTGGATGGCTTCAATGCGTTTTATGTATATATTATATTGAGGATTCCATATGGGAGAAGCGAATTCCAGATGACTACGAACATAAGAAAAATACAATATTTTAAGTGTTTGAATATTATTGAATTCTTTTCCAATACGGAATAATAATTTTTGTATTAGAAATTTAAGACCCAATTGGCCAGACTTTTGGATCACAAAATAAGCCCACATCGCATTTCTTTTTCTTGTTCTTCCTTATACTACGCATATAATCTTTAATGAAGCAATTTAATTTTCTCTTTCGCTGTTAATCAAGTTTTTTTTATTTTTTTTTTTATCTTTTACACCACACAGGAGGCCCTGAGGAAAATAATTTCCCTTAGGGCCTACGTCATCTTTGTGGATGCTGTGTGGAGGGTCTTTTAGAGGAGAGGAAGGAGTGAACATGGGTCTTGAAGAGAGGTCGGCACGTAGTTCCAGCTGCGCCCCAGCAAGACGAAGGTCCTGGGTTCGAGTCCATGATGTGACTGTAACTTTTTCTGATTTTTCTGTTTCAGATTTTCGATTGAGTTTCACTAATATTGTCTTCATTAATTAAAATATTACAATTTGAGGTTTTACTCATTAAGTTAAAAATAAAAATTCCTACTTTGTTGCAGACATTGAAATATAAGCCATCAGCGGTTGTGATGGTCGCATGACATATTTTATTGATGCCTATATATACCGTGATGCCCGCATTGTATTGTTTAATAACAATAATTTGTTTGAATGACCACTTAATTAACTTAACTACCGTTATTACTAGTAGTTCTGTAAATAGTAGACCTCGCAATCAAAAAGTATGTTTCTATTTTTCTCTTATTAAATAAATCAAAAATAAAATTTCCTTTCAAATCATAAGATTTACAAGTGGATACTTAAATAATTACCTTCTTAACTTGTTGAAAGCTAGCTTACAAAAATATATATTTTTTCAATATGACGTAAAATATTTGACAGTTCTCACCTTTCTTACGAATTCAATTTTTATAATATTTCTTTTGAGATAAAATACAAAAATTACATGAAAATAATTTAGATAAACGAACTTCCTAATAATCACTCAAATGTATGCTTTCCACGATGGATTTATATAAAAACAATAAATTAATTCAGACTTCGAATATGAGAGTGTTCATATTATCAAGCGGCAGCCATTTTGTCCGCCATCTTTGGTGCCCGGCGCGTCATTGGCAATTAATATGAATTATTCGGAGTGACTAAATGCTATCCAGTATTTCGTTATGTCAAGATCGAGAATAGCCCAAGCGATTCTGACCTTGTTCTTCATACAATTTCTTTATACATAAGGGGCAAAATAGCTTCAAAAATCCGGACCCGCCGGGGGGACTGCGGCCTACAAAAGGTTAATTATAAACCATAAATATTTTTTGTAATTCAAATTAGGAATTATACAATTTGTCCAAAGAAATGTCACCATCACAATGAGAAATCTTTTTAAAATTTTCTTCATGCATTAAGGTACCGTATTATTGATTATTCCAATTTGACAGCTCGTAGTACGATCCACGTTCATGCGAACTCTGTTGTTTCCAGTTCAAGATGGTGGCCGATGGATATAACATGGCCACCATCTTGAACTGGGAATGGACATATCAAACAGTTTTACAAACAGATGAAATGCCATACGATCGAGTTAAAACAGGACTTAGCTACGCATAAATTAGATGAGACTGAGGAGACTTGATCCCCATTCTTGATTTTGACTAACAATTTTAATAGTGTTATAAATATTTAAAAGCGCAAGTGGCGACCTATATTGTTGTTATCAATGTGTATTCTGTATGAGCGACTTTCACTTAAATCTTCAATAATATTAAAAGTGAAATAAAATATTAACTCTTTTTGCAACCGTGAAATTTATAAACAAAGTTATTGTTTTATTTCATTAATATGTCAAGTCACAAAGTGAACGCTTTCTACCACAATAGATATTAGAAAAATATTCAAAAGAATTAACTCTCCCCAGCATGGTATATATATATATACTTGATGCATGATATTTTCAGGGTGATTGATTTATCGATTAAAACTCATATTTTTTTATAACTGAAATTACATTTTATCAGTGGAAAAATAAAAAAAAAGTATATACAGACTAAGCAAATTACTCAATTTTAAATTTAGGCATCCTTTTAGTGAAATGGAAACAAATGTCAAAATGATAATATTGCACCAATATCTGCTTTTTGTCTTTGCTTTCGTATACCATCCTTTACTCTTATAATTAACATTTTTATTTAATTTCGTGTCATTATTTTGTAAATTGTCACATTGTAACAAGTCACCTTAGTCTTCCCTGTTCAGATCGGAGTCTTACGGATATTCGCATCCGCATCTGCAAATGCGGAATATTCGCATATATTCAGACATCTTCATCCGCATCAATTCATGCGGAGCTTTTACGGTGTGGATTCATATCTGCAACAAGTACCGACATGTAAAGAAAGTGGGCGGGGTTAGAGTGGCGCATGCCCGAGTGTGTTTGCTAGTTACTATCTTCATTCGTTCGCTAACTGACCGATAGTAAGGCACACATTGGTGACAAGATCCTACAGGTTTTGTTTGTTTTGTTTTAGTTATCGATGTGATTTCCATTGTGAATCAATTACAGTGTTTGTTCACTGATTCTTCAATCTTTGCAAAATTACTTCGTGGCATCATTTTAATTAAATGAAACAAATTACTTTGTGTAAGCCTTTATATCACATGTTATAATATCTACATGTTTCAAAACCGATGGTTTCTTCATCAGGATAATAACATAATTATTATAGATAATATAACATGTGATTATAGTGGTTTACACAAAGTAATTTGTTTAATTTAATTTGTTTATTGTGTTTATCCAAGTTTTGCGTGGTTGATGAATATTTTGATGTAAATATTAAGTGAAAAAGTAAATAAAAATGCCGCCACCAATAAAAAGCAATATCTGGACCTACTTTATTTTAGACAAAAATGATCCGGAGAAGTCCGACTGTGAAATATGTAATAAAGGTTACACGCTGAAGGGACATACTATTAAAATTAAATCGATTTTTATTTATTTATGTAGTTAAAATTGAAATACCTTTGAAAAATCCTGAAATCCGATAATCCGCATCCGCGGATGTCAAAATTTTTACATTCGTAACAAACCTTGTTCAGATGTATGTGAAATTTTCCTTTCCATATTAAAAAAAAGCACACCTTATCTCTTGTAGTATGAAATAATAAATTGAAGTGTGTCATCTTATCTTATTTACAACTATAAAACTAGCCTAGAATTTTACGCTCTGTGTTATCTTGAGTTTTCTGACTCATAAACATAACTTAAATTGTTATGCAAAGAGATGTATGAGGCATGTTCAGAAAGTACATAAATGTACAAATTTTTTTTTGTCTTTGAAAATGGTTATTTAAAAAAAAAGAGGATATTGATGCGTATGTTGTACATGAATGTTGATACGCTTGTTGACTATATTTCCACATAATCGCCATTCTTTTCAATGCATGCGGTGAGCTGTGGCACAAGCTATTTATGCCCTTCTCGAAGAAATCTCCCGCCAGCTCCTTTTCCCACTTCAGAACCTCTTTTTTTTCTAATTACACAGTGTGTGCCTTCAGGGAGGTGAAAAGATGATAATATGAAGGCGCCAAGTCAGGGAATCCGGGGGGTGGTTCAAAACTTTCCAACCAAATGAGTCCAAGAGCGCGTGGGGACGGGCGTTATCGTGCAACAAGCACACGCCTCTCATCAGCTTCCCCTCCTTGTGAGTTTTTTATGGTCTCACAATATCATGGTGCATTGATGGTCTCCTCTCAGGCAGAAATTCGACCAAAATGACACCTTTTCGGTGCCAAACACTAAGACCATAATTTTTTTTGCCTGAAATTTTGGTTTTGAATTTTTTGGCAGATGGGGAATTGGTGTGACGACTGACGACTATCTTTTTGTCTCAGCGTGTAATGAGCCACCCACGTTTCATCTGCAATCACAATAGAGCTCAGAAAATTCACACCTTCCCATTCAATTCGCTCAAGAAACTCGCAGGCCCTATTGACCTTTTATTTTTTGTGCTGATCGTGGATCGCACTCACTGACATCTTTCACGCAACTGGACACTACAACGTGAGTTTACGTACTACCGTGTTCCTGCGTTGCTCACTCTGGTCAGAAGATACCACTCAGTGTTGCCAACCCTCAAAAAACAAAAAACCACAGCCCATCATGATCACAGTATACTTACTTTCTGAACATGCCTAGTATATCCATTTGTGGGAAACTTTATTAATTTTGTCACCCAAATAGCACACACCTGTATTTTTTATTGTCCCTAGTCAAGATGTACCTGACGATTAAGATTATAATTCTGTACTTAGATTAAAAATTCTGCGTACAGGGAGTTCTTACAAAAAAAATATCAACAAGGTGTTGCCAACCTGTCGGAAGTATTTTGATATTGTTATAATATTGGATTTGTTTTTTTTTATATATATATATATTATTTATTTATTTATTTTTATTTTTATAGGATCAAGAAGTAGCGGGACTGAATTAATTTAATTTTTTTTGATGCCCTAGGAAGACCGTCATGGTCAATTAAACCAAAAAATCGTGTCACATAATTTTTTTAATTTTTTATTGTGTATTACAGACTGTGTTCATTTACAATACACATGTAACATTAACTACATATTCATTTTTAAGTGATACTAACAAAAAAATAATAGATACAGCAAGTTATAACTGGTAATTATTGGCATTTACATGCCTCTTTTGAATCCTTCAAGGCTACTGTTAAAAATGTCGATTGTCTTGGAGGTGTTGTTTAACAGCGCCATACCTCGAGTCATGCTTCGCCAAGAGTTAATATAATAAAAGAATATGTACAAGAAGCGTGCGGCAGGGCTATGATATGTTTGGTTTCATCCTCTCTGCCTAACCATGCAGAAAAATGACATAATTTTTAGTTTTAAAAGGTATAGATGTTGATTATTTTCTTAATGGAAACAACGCAGAAAGCAATAAAGGAGATATTATTGAATAGCAAAAGAGTTCACTTAATTATAGCAATACAAACTTGCTTATTTCATGTCTTACTACATTGACGGAAAGCTTCATTTTTCACATAATAATGTTAATTTATCTTCAAATGAAATTTAGTCTGTCAATTTATCAGTTAGCATTCCATGTCCAACGTGTGACTGATCGCTAATCAAATTTACCGTTCAAATTATTATTTGATTCACTTCCATAAATGTATAAAAGGAATTCATAAGTACTTTCTTCAAAGGTTAATATACCCTTGTGTGAGCCTTATACAGCTTATTAGATTTATTTATATATTTTTATTGAGAGAGATAGAAAATTGAGAAAGAGTAGCTTGTGGAACGTATTGACTTTCGATTTTTGAGGTTTTTTAAAAAGAAAAAAAATTGGTTGCTAAGATTTTGGATGAAGAAAACATTGTTTCAGATCTTTGGCTATTGGAATAAAAATACCAATTTTAATCTCTCGGCGAGTATGGCCGTAATATTACGGCCGTGTGCCTAACGCTTGCTCAATGCGATTTTTTCATGAAATGTGAAGTGTATCAGTTTCCAAGGATGTTTAGAACATTTGGAGCAGTTGACTCATTTACCGACGTTGCTCACTCACGGGACACAGTTTTGTGTTTGAAAAAGCTCACTCTCTAAGAGGTTAAGGTTGTGCACCACGTCGTGTAAAATTCGGGATCAGGTCGCTAACAATAACATCCCTTATATAGATGGCGATAAGGTTTAAATTCCCGTTTAACACCGGCTGCCTGTTTTGATTTATTCACAAAAAACATTGCCAGTAAGTGTGTTTTATTTTTGCGAAGCTCAGACATAAATATTTGAATCTTTTACGATCATATTGTAAAGAATTTAATTTCTCACATTGTAAAATAATACCATAACCGAAAAGGGGTTTGTAAGTAGGAGATTTTAAACTTGAAAGCAGTTTTTATAGGCCTGATATTTTTTTCTGGTCTTATAAAAAGACTAATCAAGAAAATACTCAATTATTTCAAAGATAACTTATGTGTTCTACTCGCAGTACTTAATTAAAGCTTCTAAAATATTTCTAAGCGATCTAATTTTCAAACCAAAATCATATGATTTTGCATTGTTTAGTAACTTAGTAGTTAGCTTCACCTTAAACCATTTTGTTCTGGGAAATCCCAATAATCAAAGATTATAAAATTATCATGTTACATTAGTTCATATTTATTTACTGTTTTTCTTCTTACAGATAAAATTAAACTTGTCCCACTCTGCCTCGTTGAAATAGTTAGATTTAGCTTTATTATTACGAAAAGTGAGTACTTATTTATGTCGAGGTAGATGAAAAAATATGCCATTTTTATTTTGTGTTGAAGTGTTTGACACCCCAATTCTCCAAATGAAGCGGACTTAAATTATTAAATTTATCCAATTTAATATTGTTTTCAAAGACAACTTCACGCTAATTTAACCTATGTGTTAATAATTATCAGGTTTTTTTTTTAAACATTTAATTCTTCAATTGTGGAGACTGTCAAAACCAATTAACTATTTAATACATAAAGCCAATTTATCTATGAAAACACCATCATATTTTTTACTGCATACAATTTTAGTCTGTCAACAATATAATTATTTTATTATTATTGCAGTAAATTGAGTGGTCATTTGTCTTGCAAAATATAAATCATCTGAAGTATGCAGTATTCGTCACATAATAATAAAGCATTTAATTTTTTATAAGAAAAACTCTATTTTTATAATTTTTGAAGGTTATTTCCATCAATGTATTGAGGAAGAAGATAACGCTAATAATCTAAATTAAAATATGAAAATGAACAAGACACAGAAAAATAAAAGATAGCGGTCGCAACTGGGACTCGAACTATCTAAGTAACAAACTTGTTCTTTGAACGCTTGTTTCCAATGAAAAAGGTAGCTGCTAATAATATGGAAAAAACATGAAAAAAAATTAGTCAAAGATAATATTGTTATTTCTGAAATTTAAATATGAGTTTGACAAATATGAACAGTTTTATAATAGGTGGCAATGGCTGAATTGGTAAAGACGACCGTCCCGGTAAGAAGAGAGGTTCTGGGCTCGAGTCCCAGTTGCGACAGCTATCTTTTATTTTTCTGTGTCTTGTTCATTTCCATATTTTAATTTAGATTATTAGTGTTATCTTTTTCTTCAAAAAAACATTTACTTAACAATGGATCATTTCATCATTGATACTGCAATATGAGGTCTGACTATTTAATAATGAGACAGACACTGTCGCCCTTCCATGTCAAAAACAGATGACAATATCGAAAAAATCGATAATCTGGTTCGATCTGATCGTCGGCTAAGTATTCGTACGATTTCTGAAACTGTAGGAATTGACAGAGAAACATAAACATTTTATTTTTATTTTTAACTTTTTAACTTAAAGAGTTAAACCTCAAATTATAATATTTTAATTAATGAAGATAATATTAGCGGAAGTTAATCGAAAATCTGAAACAGAAAAATCAGAAAAAGATACGGATACATCTGGGACTCGAACCCAGGTCCTCCGGCAATCCGGACTCGGCCCGGATTGCCGGAGGACCTGGGTTCGAGTCCCAGATGTATCCGTATCTTTTTCTGATTTTTCTGTTTCAGATTTTCGATTAACTTTCGCTAATATTATCTTCATTAATTAAAATATTATAAACATTTTACATAACAAATTTTATCATGCAAAAAGTGTGTGCAAAAATGGTATCTAAAATCATACGTTTTAACAACAGCTGGCAAAAATGTTTATTCTCACACTTTACACTACCTTATTTGAAGCATCTTGTGCCTCGCGACTTCTTTCTGTTCCCCAAAGTGAAATCTGCATTAAAAAAAAAAGATTTTATCCATTTTTTAAACTTACCATTCTTCCTGAAAAACAAAAAACAACTCTTATGCGAATGAAGGCTATGGCTATATGGATTTATTTACAGAAGTGAGAGGTACTGCATTCGAAAGAAAAGGCTTTACGCTATATAGCTGTCGGTTGCAACGTTTGGCGCATGCATACTTCTTCTGCAGCAGCATCAATCTCGTTATTTAATAGCCGCACTTCGTTTATTATTTTTTATGAATTAATTGTGAAATAACACGAGTTATTTAATTAAAATTTATTTGCTTACGCTTATACGCTTAAAATTTGTGTAATTTTTTTTTAGATATTTGGAAACATTTGAAAGGGTGCCAAAAAGAAAATTCTAAAAAAACATTTTTTCTTACATAATATATTTTATACATAATAATGATTGAAATTAAATCACAATCACAAAATCACTAATACAAATAGGCAGTTCTCTTTCAATAAGCATTTATAACAAATTATAACTAAAATCTACATAGCCACCTCTGCATCCAAAGTTCATACTATCATAAACATGAACAACTTCATGGTTAATTTACTACAGTGTGGCGTATTTACTTTGATTAATAAAGGGAATTTCCTCCTATATTATTTTCTTATCACAGCTATATTAATCAATTCTCTAACATTAACCAGATACCTAAAAAATAATATGAAACATTCAGGCATAAAATGGAACAACAATAAAATATTATATTATCATAGACGTAATAACAATGGCCACGGTATTATGCATTAAGTACATATTTAGATCTTTAACCTTTCAAAGAAAAGATGGTAAATAATACACATATTTCTGTGTGGGGTCATTGAGTTACTTATGTATTTTCATTTATTTGTTTGTCAATCTTAATTTAGTAATTTTTTGTATTTCTTGGGCATTAACTATGTAACAATTTCTAGACATTTTGTTTTGAAGAGTTTTAATTTTCAATGTACTATCGTTACTTAAATTAATTTAAGTAACGATAGTACATTGAAAATTAAAACTCTTCAAAACAAAATGTCTTAATTTAGTACACAACATTGTGTGCTCTAATATACAAATATATATGTAAAATAATGTTTATCGATTACTCAAACTTTATATACTATCTATTAATTTCTAATGGAATATCATTATAAAGTTGCACACAAACAGTACGGTATAAAGTGATTTTTGCAAGTTTTTTTTTTGTTTCTTTTCTTTGTCTGTAATCTTATGCATTTTACATTTGAGTCGTATTTTCAATAATTTCCCTCAGGGCCTAAGTCATCTTTGAAGAACCTGTGTGGAGAGTCATTTTGAGGAGAGGAAGGAGTGAACATGGGTCTTGAAGAGACCCATGTTGTAGGAAGAAGGAAACATAGAGGCCGGCAAATCGTTCCATAGCCGAGCTATTAAACTCAAGAACCATCTTGTAGCTACAGATTGGCATTTTAAACTCAATTTCGTAATTTTTGGAGAGTGGCATTTTTGCTTTTATACCCCATAAATGTCAACCGTGTACATGTGTTTGCGCGTGCGCGTTTGGTGTGTTTCTCGAGTATACACCGATGCCGAGGGAATCAATGACGCTGGTCCCTCGGAGCATCTTCCATTGAAATACCGGTAGAACAAGGATATCGTTCCTCCCGACGCCTGGGCTCAAAAGATTGCAATCCATTTGTTTTGTTCACCCTTTGGGGGCTTGTAAAATAAAAAGCTATCATTACGTGTACTGTCATCCGTGTAACAATGAATTGGTGCACATGTCAAAAGGTCATTGATATGCAACAAAAACAAAGGAGACAGAACCGATCCCTGTGTGATGCAGCATTTATCGAATGTGAGGAAGGGGTGAAACCATCAGCGTTCGTCTGAATCGACATTTCCCTTAAAAAAGTCGGCAATCCACGTACACAAGGAAGCGGGAAGTTCGTAAGAAGGCAGTTTGTTGACAAGTCCTCGGTGCCAAACCTGGTCAAAGGCCTTGGAAATGTCCAGTGCAACCGTTTGGGTTTCACCGAAATGTTCCAAGCACTGCCCCCAAACATGCATCCGCGAGAAGATCACCGCACGAGCGGTTCCGCTGGAAACCGTATTGACAGTCGTATAATAATGTTATAATAATAGAAGATAATATTAGGTACTCTCAATCGAAAATTTGAAACATAAAATCAGAAAATTAGGAATTCCTATTAATTATGGTGGTTGAGATAATGCTAATGAATTGTAATGTGAAATTTATATGAAACTAGTAGTCCCGGCCACGTGTTGCTGTGGGTAACGAAACACAACGCCATCTACTGGATTGTTACCTAACCTAGATAATCAAGTCGTTGCTGTAGTTCGTTTTTGTCCAACAGACCATTTTTCTTGAAATTGAGTTAAGTATGCAGTTGTTCTCAAAAACCCTTTATTTATATGATACTCATTCAAAAAAAAATTATAAAAGATTATTTAAGGGGTTTGCAAAACGCATTGTCTTATGTCTTCCAAAGTGTATGTGCTTTTATCGTAAAAAAAGCTTTAAAGCGCCATTTCTCCCGATTTACGTTTTGGTCTCTTGGATAAAAACAAACTGAAGCGATGAAGTGTTGTGTCAATAAAATAACTTATAGCGCAATCTGTCAGAAACTTATGGAACTTACAAATAATTTTAAATCAGTGTCGTAAAAATAAAGATATTTTTTTTTTTACAAATTTTTTTTATACATACATTTACAGGTAGATACATACATAATAACATAAATGAAAAGAGTAACAAAAAAAAAAATCACACAAAGGCGAAGCATAACAAACATTTAATTCGTAATAATAAATATTGAGGTCAATAAACAAGATAAAAAATATCCTATCTTTTAAGTTGGACAAAATTACACACAGTAAGCAAAATTTCATAAAAATCGGTTAGGTAGTTTCGGAGTTTACCTTTGATGAACATTGTGACGCGAGATTTTTATATATATAGTAATAATTATTGGGTACCTGTTGTTTTTTTTTTTTTTACCTCAACTCCACACAGAAGGCCCTGAGGGAAATTATTTTCCTGACATCTTGTCATCTATGAAGATGCTATGTGGAGGGTGAAGTGTGTGCACAGGAGGGAGAAAATAATGGGATTATAATAATAAAGAATATTATGATTACGCTTTGTTGACCGTGTTATATAAATATATTCTTTTCAGGCTTACGCTGCAGGATGTAACATCGTGATCCTCGCGTCCAACTTTGAGCGTGTTCAGATCATCCCGGGGGCGGTGCACAACTATGTGCGCATCACTTCCCTGGATTGCAGCACGGACACGGGCAAGATCGCCGCCGCCTATGACAGCGAGGTGTGCATATTCGAGCCCACGCCACTCATACACACCAGCTGCTCACATGTAAGTCATTTATATTTAGGTAGAATTGCGATACACTTTTATTATTATTATGTTATACAGGAAAATATTATTATGTTATATAAGTTATATAGGAAAGCATAATGACATACAAAGAAACATTCATTTTTATTTATAAAGATAAAGATTTACATTTTTTTATATTAAGTCTCATTAAACTGATATCAGTTTGGCAAGGGTTCTTTTAACATTTTCCTTTTTTTTAAAGTTGAGGAAGGTACATAAAATATACACATTATTACATATACTACAGCTCCCTTGAGGTGATTTCTCACAAACACGGCACTCTACAAATTATCCAATTATTATTATATATACACAATAGTAGATGCATAATACAATTAGACTCGAAAATATTTCTTTACTAATTGGGTAACTAAAATTGATGAATGATATGTAATGAAATGATGTTATAAAAAAAAAAAAAATGAAGAATTCTTTAATTGATTTCTCAGTTTGGTAAATTACACATTTATAAATGAACCACATTAAACTGTTGATTTCCCTAAAATAAAATAAATAAATATAACATTGAAGAAGAAGATAACAATAATAGTCTAATTTTTAAAATATAAGTCCCAGTTGCGACCATTATCTTTTATCATTTTTCTGTGTCTTGTTCATTTTCATATTTTAAAAATTAGATTATTATTGTTATCTTCTTCTTTAACCGCTTGGACACATAAGCTTGTTTTCACGATAATTTAACGTAGGTAGACATAGGAATGACGTATGTCCCGTACCTGAGTTATTAATGGTATACTAGCAGTTAAAAACCCGCTCCGCGGGTTTTTGCTGCTAGGCCCTGCGGGCGGCTTTTATTCGGGCTTCGCCCAATTTCGCCAAGTGTTGGTGACCATGTATAAGGCTCCGCCCTTATGCAAAAATAACTACTGTGAATATAAAACTACAAAACACTTACATTTAATATGTGGATATATAACAGTAGACATTCTGTATTATAAGACCGCGGACAGTGAGTAGAATTTCGGAAAAGAATCAACTCAGCATACCTAAATCTCGTTCATCCACGTCAATGACAAAAAAATAAAATTGATAATAATAAAAATATTTATTCATCAATAGATTTATTACAACATTACTCATTTTGTTGCTAATCATTGATTCTATTAGCGTAAAGGTCACTGTTCAGCTACAATTCAGGATTTCTCCTGGAATGCAGTTGGTTTTCAGCAGTGCCTCCGGTATAAAACAGAAAATAAAATAAAATAAATTAATCAAAATAAAATAAATACAATTAAATTAAATTACATAAAAATAATTAAATCAAATCTCTAATTCAATACACACAATACAATACATAAAAAACCATAAAATAATAATGTAAATCGGCATTCAAATTAAAGGCAATAATCTTAATATTAAAACACAAAAAAATAATAAAATCAATTCGAATAAAATATTCTCAATTAAAACTCAAAATAAAATCGTCAAGTATAAAATATAGTCAAAATAAATAATGTCGTAATCAAATCAAATCAAAAACAAAAACACGAATAATAAATTGTATCTTCTTAGTAATGAATGAAAGAGACAAATGTTTCTTCCCAATACCGTTTATTGGATAATCAACACCCTTGCCATAGGTAACTCTAAGTGGTTCGCTACGTTTAGTGACTTAGCAGGGGTGCCCAGGTTCATATGGTAAGGTTTGTCTATATTTTGGCGGCACATGCGTTTGCCCTCTACTGCGTGGCGCTTCGGATTGGTAGAGACTGGTTGATGGAGACATTTTACCTCTTCAACAGGACTCTCTCGACCCATCGCCTTGTAGCGCAGTGGGAGAGATGCATTCATACGTCCGTCACTCCTGGACACATTGACCCCCAGATTCCTACTCACCCTTCATATTTTTTCCTTCCCAGAACTTCCTCTCCTTATTTTCTCTAAAAAGAACATCCACACAGCATCCCCAACGATAACATAGGCCCCGAGGGGAAATTGTTTTCCTCAGGGTCTCCTGTGTGGAGCTAATGTTAAAAAAAATACCTCTGAAATGATTTCTTTTTATCGAAATAAATTTGTAAAATTTATATAAACGTTTACGGAAATTAAAATATATATATATATATATATATATATATATATATATATATATAATAATAATAACATAATAATTTTACATGAAATCTAGCTAAACTTACTCTTACCAAAATATTATCAAAGTATAGGCATTTTTTTAAATATATAAAAAAATCTACATAGAACTTCCTCTCCTTATTTTCTCTAAAAAGAACATCCACACAGCATCCCCAACGATAACATAGGCCCCGAGGGGAAATTGTTTTCCTCAGGGTCTCCTGTGTGGAGCTAATGTTAAAAAAAATACCTCTGAAATGATTTCTTTTTATCGAAATAAATTTGTAAAATTTATATAAACGTTCACGGAAATTATAAACATATATATAATAATAATAATAACATAATAATTTTACATGAAATCTAGCTAAACTTACTCTTACCAAAATATTATCAAAGTAAATGCATTTTTTTAAATATATAAAAAATCTACATTTGGTTGAAATAATATTATGATTTTACCAAAAAACTATAAAAGCAAATCTATTCTCCTACAATGTATTCAACTTTTATAATAAATCGAAGTAACCGTGACAGGAATATAGACCACATAAATATGATCGACCATACGACCATCTCCGACAATCCGCTGACAGCGACTGACAGCGACTGACTGCAGCATAAATGAACCAACACGAAACACGACTGCAGCGCCCCTACGCCATACGGCAGTTACGCGAAATAAAGCAAAAACGTGCGGCCACAAATCACAAAAGCAGCTTAGTCCCAAACTTTAACGCACAGCGATGGAAGAGAGGGTTCAGATAAGCCGCGGCGTCAGAAATGTAATTAGAGTGGGGTTCTTAAATTCAACCGAATAGGCGTTATGATAAATCACAGCAGTAGTTTATCCCAAACTTTTACGTACAGAGATGGAATAGAGGGTTTTGGTAACCCGCGACATCAGAGATGTCATCGAAGTGGGATTCTCAAATTTTGCCTACGGGCATTAGAACAATAATACTATCAGATTACATTGATGGGAATAACCTTCAAAAGTTAAAAATAGAGTTTTTCTTATAAAAAATTGAAAATACACATTTAAAAGAAAAATTGATAACATTTATAAACAAAATAAAGAGCAGAGAAAATAAATGAAAGAAAAAGTTACTTAATAATAATGGAAAAAATATTTTTTATAAAATGAAGAAAAACAGAGGTTAGTACAAAAAAATTCTTTCACAAAACCATTTTTTTAACATTTTTTCTAACTGAAAGTCAATTCACAGCTTTTTATATTTATAGTTATATTTAGAGTTAATTCAAAGGATGCTGGTTCCTCGGCGATTTAAAGTAAAATGGAATATTCTTGGTGAAAGTAAAAACAAGATAAAACACAGGGTTAAAGTCAGTCATGACATCTTTGATTGTGGACTGTAACTTATTTATAAATAAATTTAAAAAAATTATTTAACAACATCTGTGGAATTAAATTCCTAACGTTTTCAATTCTTAACTGTTCAATGCTTATGTTTTTGGTTAATATTTTCAGGGTTTGGAGTACCGCTGGGTGCAGACTGGCCGACTGGCAGCAGCCGGACCTCTCTCCGCCCTGTCATGGAACCTGGAGGGGACCCGACTCCTCACCGGGGGAGCCCTGCTGCAGCTGTGGCACCAGTCGGAGTCACACGATGATGATGGTGACCAACCACTTTACTCCCAAATATATAAATATATTTCGTCGTTTCATCGTTTCTGACACATCATCCCAACCATATATAACCATAACATAGTTTAAGGAGGATCAAAGTTCTCCCAGCTCACCTTGATATCTAGAAGACATTTATCTCTAATAGTTTATGAGATCCCAAACCCATGCTGGTGCCAGCCTTTAAACTTTAAATACTATCTGAATATATGTATGAAGAAATTTGAAATCAACTAAAATCAACACTAAATTGTCTGCAATCAGTGGCGGTTTTCTCTAATGTGCAGATGTGTGGTGAAGTCTAAAGAATAACTACGGCAAACAAGATTCATTTGAATTATAATGTTACTACAGTTTGAACAGCTTGATGCAACTTGCTTGCATACCCATAGTAAAAAAATCCGCCCGTATGATTTTTTCTTTTTTACATTAACTCCACATAAGAGGCCCGGAGGAAAATATTTCCCCTCGGGGCCTATGTCATCTTTGGGGATTCTGTGTGGAGGGTCTTTATCCACTGGAGCGACCACGCGAAATAAATAAATTTGCTTCGATTGGTAAAGATTTCCAGACGATCATTTTATAAAAGTTTTCACCCACATTAAAAAAAATCATACCTTCGAATTTTGACATGGAGACATAAAAACTTATTAAAGTGCTTTATGGCCAATGAATTAACCTGTATTTTATCATTTTTCTCATATTTGTAGGATTTATAAAAAAAAAATTTAAAATTGTAAAGTTTATAACCGCGCGGATCCTGCGTGTTTGATACTTTGAAAATGCCGTCAGAGGTTCGTATTCGAGTCAATATAGAATATTTTCGATTTCTGTATATTGTCTGTGGTTTACTTGATAATTAAAGGTACATCTTTGGAAAAGGGACTTAATTTTAACTGTAAACAGATGATTAGAAATTTGACACGAAAAAAATATTTAAAAAAATTATTTTTAAGATCGTTCTAAAATAGTCTATGAAGTTCGGATTTGCAACATCTATGGTTATAATAGATAAAGCATTTCAATGGCTTCGTTTTAAGATGAAAGTAACAAACGTAGGAGCTACAAATATAAAATAAAAAATTGCTGAATAAAGAGATAATTGGCTTTTTTTGTCCGGAAAGCAATTGTTGACATTTAAAATGGCACATATAAAAGCCAAAAATCGCTCCAGTGGTTAAATGAAAGGAAAGAGAGGAAGTTCTGGGAAGGAAAATGGTATGAGGGGTGGGTAGGATTCTGGGGGTCAGTTTTTCCAGGAATATGAACGTATGAATCCATCCCTCCCACTGCAGTGTAAGGCAATGTTCCGAGAGAGTCCTGCTGGCTACAAAACTTCTCCTTCAAACAGTCTCTGCCGATCCGGCCTGCCACGCTGTTGATGGGCGGAAGCATTTGCCACTAAAACCCATACAAAGTCACACCCCTATGAACCCGTGCTAAGTCACCAAACGTAGCGAACCATTTAGGGTGACCTACGGCAGAGGTGTTGGTTATCCAATAAATGGTTCGGCGGTGATACCCATACCCGCCTCCCAAATTGAATGAACAACCCGCCACAACTCCATAGTAAAAAAAAACCACCAACGGGAATCTGGCCCAGTGCGAATTCCAGAACACACAAGGAAGTTAAAAAAATCTATGGTATATTTAAATCAAGTCTGTTTAGAACGGTACTAGTAGGTATTTAAGGTCCAAAATTTATCTTTCGAGTGTGCTGCGAAGGCTTTTTTGGACTGAGAACTGAATTTTACTGAATGAATTCGGGTGACATAATATATGCTCAGCTTCTGTGAGCTTTAAATCAGAAACTTACGCAGATTTATTCTCCTTTATAATAATATTACGTGCATCAAAATATTTGCTTTATAGTTATCAAGTAAATGATTACACATTTTATTTACTTATTTTATTAATTTACTAATCTTTTAGAATGCACTGATTATAAGTAAACTGTTATTTGCATATTTAAAATTACTTTATTTAATGCCACTTGTTATGTATATATATATTCCTAGGCCACATGCTTTGGACAAGAAAGATGTTCAATTTTATAGGCCATATTTCTGAACCAATCATAATTTAGAATGAAAAGTCCTGTTCCGACCAATAAATGAAATCCATCAGTACTTAAATAAGGCTCAAATTCGAGTTTGCGCACACAACGGAGTAAATTTTAATGACAAATAAGTTCCCAAAAAGAAACCTTTGTGCATGTAAACAGAAACAAAACATAATATAAAACCGACACCTCTACCATAGGTCTCCTCTTCCTGCGGAACACCTTCCGATGGGAAAAGTGTTTAAGAAACAATTTTAATGGTAGCATCCATAGCTCCGCAGGTGGTTTGCTACATTTGGGGACTTCGCAGGGGTGCCCGGCTTCATGGGGTGAGGTTTGTCGAGGTATATGTGTCGGAAGCTCCTGCTCACCAGCTGCGTGGCGGATCAGGAGAGACATGATGATGAACGCCGGACTCTCTCAACCCATTGTGTGGCACTGCATTGGAAGGGATTGATTTATACATCCATTACTCCTGGAAACACAAACCCCCAGAACTTCCTCTCCCCAAAAATGACATAAGACCTGACGGAGGTTATCTTCCTCAGGGCCTCCTGTGTGGAGTTAATGTCAAAAAGGGGGTCCTGGAGGGCCACTGACCTCGTAAATAAAATTATCTGTGTGACGGTGTAGTTCATTTTGAAAATGTTATCTTTCAGCTCCAACAAATGTGAAATTCGAGATAGGAGGAGGGGATAAAGAAGGAAAACCTCCCGAGGAAGATGATCCGGTAATTACTTTCACCTTTTTGTGCTTTGTACTTTAGTCATATTAAATTAGTCATAGGCCTTGTGACATCTCTGTGAGTCATTTCTAATTTAATGAGTCTATAACCTTCCTTTGCCAAGAAGGTAACCAAAATGTCTGAAATTACTGTATTAAATTGTATCTGTAAACTTTATTATCGTCAATTATTATATTATCTGTAAACTTTAATAGCATAAATTATATTATCTGTAAACTTCACCCGCCATAACACAGGGATATCCCTAGCATGGCAGATGAAATAACACAAAATCTATACAGTATACAAAATTCTTTAAATAAAAAAGAAATGTATCAGCTTATCTTATTTAGGCCAGTGCAATTAGCGATCCGCGATCGGAATTATTCCGGTAGTCCCAATTTTTTTATATGTTTTACACACTCATCTCCTGATGTAAAATCTGAGTTTTCGACCTTGGCGCACTTGAGCTTTCGCCGCCATTTTGAAAAAACCAACCGGTTTCGCGCCAAAATCTAGTTTTTCTCAAATATCTCGTTTCCAAAACAAATTTTGGCTAAAGTAGCTTAACAAGTTTAGTAGAACATAAAATTACCTACAACTTTTATTCAAAATAAATTCTTCTATCTCTAATACATATCGAAATATGCAGTCGTGAAAATGTGTAAAAGTTAATAAAAACAGGTAAATTGCACGACTTGGTTTGGTTTTTTGTACATATCTTTTTTCCAGTACAATTTTGTAAAAAAATTATTTATATCAATTTTGTAGAGAATAAAATTTCATATTAGAAAAATAATAGGTACATGTTTAATATTTTTATCTCAATTAGGTATCCAGGTTTTAATACAAAAATTAGGCGAAAGATTGAATCAGAAGAATAATAATGTTTTAATCTTGGCATGCCTTGATTATTATTTTATTAAACAATTATTATTGAAATAACACGTAACATACATATTAGCAACATTAACCATCAAAGTAATTACAACATATAAATAAAATTATTAATTAAGGTACAAAAACATGTTAAAAAAAGAAGAAAAAAAGTATTTTCTTAAATTTTTTGACTATTGACTGTAGTTCTGTTTCTTACTGCCACTTACGGGCCACAATATATACTTCCTATGTCTCATCAGCCGAATTTGTGGCGACTGGGTCACCAAATTCCTCGTCATCATCATCAACGAAGGCTTCCACAGCATTCTCGCACGAGTTTCCATTACAGTGAATACAGATTAGCTAGCATTTTAAACCTGACTTTCTACAAGTGCACTCCCCAGCGGAACCTTTTTTGAATTGACATAATATAAAGTTCAGCAACGCCTGAGGTGCAGCCTCCTTCAACATTGGTACTGGAGTTAGTAACCCAACAGCGTCCTTCTTCCACCCCCATTCAGTTAGATCTTTATGGTGACCAAGCCAAGTTTGCACTTGCAAGTAAGTTCTTGAAGCATGTTGCTGGACTGCGTCTTTGGTAGGTGGCAGCCTGGATAAATTGAATTTGTTCACTCCTTTGACAAAAAGGATGTACCTTAAATTTTCCAAATTTGATTTCTCATTGCCGCCATACAAAAGTGCAAAGAAATGTTCGGCAGCCAAAATGATTGTTTCCCGCTTTGCTTTTGGAACTTGGAATATACGAATAAGTACGTTTACAAGTAACAATAAGTAGAAGGTGATTTGCCTTTACCAACTTTTTGGTAATATACATTTGGAAGTGAGAGAGCTGTGAGGAGTACCAACAGGTCGATATCCTGACCAATGATTATGACTGCATCATATTGAGATGACAACGAGTTTGCTGTGGTTATTATGAGAACGTCAGCATCCTCTTCAGCTTGTACTGTCGTTATTTGCGATCGTTCAAATGAGGCTCTGAGTAGGGAAATAAAACGAGACTTGTTCTTCTCATTTCCAGAAACTTTTCCTGAGGCACTTTTGGGTGACTGCTTTCATAACAAAACTTCAGCAGAAGTTGTAACTCTTTAGTGCTTTTCTTTTCAGCCGAATCTATCGAATCCATCGAACACCACTACTGTATTGGCACTACTAAATAATGATTTTGTACATACCTGACATATTGCTGAAAAATTATTGAAAAAGGTTGAGCACGACTCCATACAACTTTGTGTAGAAAATATCCTCCATCAACTACGTGTATTTTACTGCTTCCCAGTTCTGTGTTATTTGGTAAAGGGTAAAGGGACTTGGTTATTTTGCGCATGCCTTCCTCTGAGACAGTAGGACAGGAGATAGTTCATAATTGGAAATATTCATTATGTTCATTTTCAGACTTTTTGGCAGTACACATACGATGTAATAGCATTAATGGATGAATTTTGTCACAGTCACATCTTGATTTTTTATGCCGTCACCACCGCAAGATAAACTATAGCATCCTTACGTTTTAAGTGTAGGTTTCCAAAGTTCTGGTTGATAACCTTAGACATAGCGAAGTTCCCCATCTTTTCAGCCATATGTGACAAGTTTCTTTGCTATCCCCGATCGTACCACTGCTTATAGACATAATCGCATTTGTTTTAGAAAATGGTTCATGGCAAGCAAACCAATATATGAGAGTTTGGACGTTTTCATCATCCCTCTTAATTCGTGTAGGCCTCATCTCTACATGTTGTTCTGACGTTCCTTATTCAACTCCACAGAATTACTCGATACCCTCACAAATGCTACGCAGATAAACAAATCCAGCAGTCCAACGAAGAATAGAACTGTATGTAATTCCTCGTCCTTGGGTCAAACCTCCAGATGTTTTCATCGATCATCAGAGTTTGTTCAGTAGTCATATCGGACCAAATCCCTGACCAAAAGTTATGAGATCGTCGAATCGTAAAGAAACCCTCTTTAGTAAATCTTTCGTATTCTATTAGATCCATCTTCTCTTTCAATGTCAACATATCTTGAAGATACAGATGTGCACTTTTGGCGTAATAAAAGTAGGCGGCTGCGTGAAAGAGAGGTATAATTTTTAGGACCGTTGCAAGATGGAGCTTCCAATTTCCAGAACGCTCCGCTTCAATATACAGCTCAGTCAGTTTTGTCATCTGGAAGTACTGTACCCACAGCTGGGAAGTAGGTCCGATTACTTTTATTTTTTTCAGTATATCAATCAGTTTAGATTGAACTGCCTGAAAAGCCTGATTTTCCTGAGCATTGATTACCACATTCTTATCTTCACTTGAATGTAGGGGAGGGGTGTGACCCCCCCCCCCTACTCTCGTTATTTCATAGTTATAATATGTAAAAATGTAAGGTAAATTCTGTGTTTTCACCTATTATTAGTGAAAAAAACTGCAAAAAACATAAAAATCACACCTCTTTTAGAAATTTTATTCTCTACAAAATTGATATAAGTAGATTTTTTTGAATACCTCATTGAGATAAAAACATTAAACCTATACCTATTATGTTTCTATTATGAAATTTTATTCTCTGTAAAATTGATATCAGTATTTTTTTCACAAAATTGTACTGGAAAAAAGATATGTACAAAAAACCAAACCAAGTCGTGCAATTTACCTGTTTTTATTAACTTTTACACATTTTCACGACTGCATAATCTCGATATGTATTAGAGATAAAAGAATTTATTTTAAATAAAAGTTGTAGGTAATTTTATGTTCTACTAAACTTGTTAAGCTACTTTAGCCAAAATTTGTTTTGGAAACGAGATATTTGAGAAAAACTAGATTTTGGCGCGAAACCGGTTGGTTTTTTCAAAATGGCGACGAAAGCTCAAGTGCGCCAAGGTCGAAAACTCAGATTTTTCATCATGATATGACTATGTAAAACATATAAAAAAATTGGGACTACCGGAATAATTCCGATCGCGACCCCCTTTTTTGCGCTAATTGCACTGGCCTAATTCATTGTAATGGTATCTTTTGAATCCCTACAAAGCTAATAATCATAGCCTTTCATTATTAATTGATAAAATACATGGGATACCTCAGCGACCCCTCATGGTGACGCAAGTTTTGTTTTGCGTCTTGGCAAGTCAAGGGTTAATTTGCCCATTTTAATGTTAGCGAAATATTTCAGAGTTGGATTTGCGTGTGGCGATGTCACACGGCCTTACCTGCGTACCACCTGGCCTTCTCGCCAGATGGGACGCTGTTCGCCACTTCGGGGAAGAACGATCGCCTAGTCAAAATTTGGTATCAAAATAAGAGTGAGTAATTCAAAAATTTGTATGTGTGTCTTCATATCATATATTCTGACGGAACTTGGTTACAGCTTACCCATGAAAACCTGTAAATTTTTACAGACGATATAATTAGCAAATACATAATTTTATTTTTATAAAGAAATATTTTTAGTAGAATCAAAATGTAATGTTTTGAATGTTTTATTTTCAGTTTTGTTCTCAACCAAGAATGGTGAGCAACCGACCAGCAATACGGAGCTAAACTACGGATTCATATATGTGGCCCATCCCAGGGCACTCACACACCTATCGTGGAGGAAAACCAGCAAATATATGCCCAAGTAAGGACAGCTAGAACCTCATTCAATCACCTGGCAAAACCAACAAATCTTCATTCACATTATACCACTTCATATCTCATTTTACACAGGTTTTCAGGAGGAACATAAACCCATTTAGTTAACTAAGTAATAATAACACATCTTTGATAAAAAAAGGGTCAATTAATATTTAGGGATCAGTTTATTGGAGAAGTAAATTTTTTTCATTAAAAACATATTGTTAGGTATTTTAAATGACATTCGTGGTGTAACACATAAAAAAAAGGCTGAGAAATAATGAGATACGCTTGGTTCATATGCAGGAAATATACAATATTTTATTCAACTTTCTTCAAATAATAAAACAAAAATAATTATAAGAGCCTTAAAATTATAATAATTTTATTCTTGTACTAAATAAAACTTTTGTATAAACATTTACTGCTAATCATAGATAAATAACAATTATTTTGTTACTAACTAGACTTTGAATAAAAGAAGCGGTAATTGGTCAAAACATTTGTTTATCGATTCAAACAATGGAACATGCAGTTTTAAAAAAATAGTTTTTTTTTCTTCATATGAGATATTCTGTTTTAGATATATTGAGATATGCTGTGTTAGGCATATTGAGATATGCTGTATTATAATGTGAGCGACGAAAAATCATTTCAACTGGCAGTAGGAAATTACCTGGACTCTTATATATTTTAAAATCTATCTAAGTGGTGGGGAAATGAAGGAAATGGGGTATAAATCTCATGTAGACGGTGACCTTTCTCTTGTTTTAAAGGTCAAGCGTGCAAAAAATCATCAAATCTCGGAATAAATCGGCCGTCCAACCCGCGTTGTCAACCGCCTCAGACAATATTCTTTTCATAAATATATTTATAATATGAATTGGGATGGCGGAATAATATTGAATCAATGAACTGTAATTAACACAATGGTATTATCTCGAGTAACGGGTGTTGAAGAAGAGATATTGGACAATCAGTCATACTCTTTTTCCTTCCTTACTCTCATGCTTTCTCTTTCATACTAGATGTCAGTCATATAGTCATTAGCCATACACTTCCTAATCCCCTACTTCTCGTTCACTTTTCGTTCCCTTCTCCCACTTCATTTAGTTTCACAAAATTCCCTAAATTGGTATTGGCGTAATCAAGGTGCCATCCATAATCCCAACCGGTCAAGCAAAATTTGGTTGATCCCATAATTACGATTGTGAATTTTCAAAATATTTTTTTATCCATATTTTAAATTTACAATTAAAGTTGAAAAAATGAATATCCTTGACATTAGATAAATTAATAGTAATAAAGTGGTTTAGTAAAGGTTGGTAAACCTTGCCAGGTGCACTGGCTCCAGGCTAATTCATATTTTCCATGTGATCTGGGTTACTCTAAAATAAACACCCAAATAAAGAAGAATGTGCCATATGCACACCCTATATTTGAACATGACATTCGTCACATAACGGATCGGATCGCTTGTGTACGAAAGCTCGGCTGTGGAATGATTTCTCAGCCTTTGTATCTCCTCCCTCCTTCAACACTGTTTACTCCTTTCTTTTCTCCAAAGGACCATCCACACAGCATCCCCAAAGAAGATGATGCCTAAGTTGTGTGGGGTTAATATTAAATATATATTTTTTTAAATGCTTGACGGTGAGTAACATTTAATTTTAATATGTTAATTGTTTTCCAGGGGCAGCGTGGGCAACATGCTGGTGACGTCCTGTCTGGACAACATCTGCCGCGTGTGGGCCGAGACTCTGCCTCCCGAGGAAGGCTGGGGCCCGGGGGCGGGCCGGCCACAACCGCACACGGCCCGCAACCGGGCGCACCGCCACAAGCACCGCTTCATGCAGCGCCTCAAACACATGAAGTTAGTGCTCTCGTTCCCCTGACGCAAGGCCGTTAACCTACCGGTGATGAGACATGTTCACAATGGTTTTGATTACAACTTGTGAACAGGGTGTAAAATAAACCATTGTGGCCAATAACTGGCATGGCCAGATACCGACACAGTTGATCCTTCAAATTCACATAAGCTAAATAATAATCCAAACTAGCAGTTAAAAACCCGCTCCAAGGGTTGGCAGGCGATACGGCAGTAGCTTGGTAACAAACTTCACGTACGAAGATGGTTTTGCATAAGGCTCGGCGTCAGAGATGTACTCGAAGTGAGGTTCTTAAATTTCAACCGTACAGTAGCCAACGTATTAATAATATCAGATTAGTATGCCCTGCATAAGTGTATGCATAAGTGCATGCCCCCCATGTAAGTCGAAATTTCGCAGCTTTTTTCTGCTACGGCCAGACGGAAGCCTGACGGATTCAGATTTACCAAATTTATGTGATATATTTTAGCGCAAAGGATCGAATTGTGAAAATATTTTTTGCATGAAATTTTTTTTCTATTTCATTTATGGCCTCCGTGGTCGAGGGGCAAGGCTCTCGACTACCGATCGGTCGCGGGTTCAAATCCTGGGGTGCTTAGATAAATTTTATTGGATTGATTTATGTTTTCACAATTTAATCATTTAAAATAATATAAGGTATATTTGACGACCCCACTGAGAGACAGCCTGGATTCTCACTCCCTTATAAACTCTGGTTTGCCATCAATAGTATAAAGTGCTCCCACAGCTGCTGTGCCCACATGATGCATAGATGGGGCCTTTAATCTTAAATAGTCGGAGATGTGTGACTGTAGTGCTCAACGAATGTCCGCTTCATTCATTCCCGACGGGGATTGGTGAGGTCCATACGGTGACGCCTGAGGCCCTAGACTAGCTCGCAGATCTAAATGTTCCCCTATGATCCCCCCCACCATACGAAAGAAGAAGAATCATAGCCTGCAATTTTCATACTCTAAACTCGGTGTTATTTGTGTTGCAGAACCTGCTTTCACATCCGCCGCACGGCCCAGTCTTCCAAACAGCTGGGCACCCCCATCCCCACTCTGCCATCCACCTTCAGCGTCCACGATTTCCACAACAATTATCAATCCAATTCTTCCACGGCCGGTACTTACTATTACATATTTAATACCAGTTCAAGTTCAACAACAAGTAGGGGACACGGTACGAGGCAGAATAACAGGAATTTGTATGAGATTACGAACGAAAGTGGACCATATGAGAATTGCGTGGCAGAGTTACATGAATTATTTGCCAGGGTTTTTGGTACGACGTTCGATAATGCCTTCACTGGTTTTCAGACCAGAGCTGTTACGATCATTTTAGTATGGATTTCATAGAATTTAAAAGATTACAGTGTAAGAATTTTTTTCACTGGAAACCTTAGACATTTCCTAACTACGCTTATTATGCAATTTACATATAAATCATTTGTATTATTGATTATATTTTTAGTGTACCAATGCAAGAACTCAAATTATGGGTAAATCCGAGTAGTAAAATTGGTATGTTCATAGACATCCAAATTGATAGATTTGCACTAACAAGATTTTAATCTTGGTATCATTTCGACAAGCTGGAATCAAATATGTTTGGCTCTAGAAAAGGTCGAGAGTACTTTTAATAAAATGTTATATCAGTCGTAAGTTGACCGCCGAAGAGCGCACATTGAAATAACCAGACCCTGCTCAGAAAAGTAACGTTCGCTAAACAGTTTGCTGCACAGTCCATTGTGGGACTTTTCTGTGCAGAATCTGAATGTTAGATTTTAATCGAACCGCCTAGCGTAGCGATGCTAAAATAAGTGAAACGGGTAAATTATAACACTAGTAAAAGTGTCTAACTAAATAGTGTAACAAAATATTCAATTTTGGAAACAAGCCTAAACTTTTGTTTACCCGATTTGGGATTTGTAGTTAGTTTTTTTTACACAGTTGCCTGTGTACTGTCGGATTCATTTATTAAGAAATCAAGGAATGGGAGAATGGTCACACCAACTCCCTGCTCTGCGCAACTTGGTTTGTTTCCTTTCCTTGATTGGCCAGTCTATCAATTTGAATGTCTAGATGTGTTATAATATCGTATGTCAATAAATTAAATTAATCATTAAACATATATGTAATTGGTGGATTCTTCAGGTCTCCATTTCCACCTGGCCGCATCCATAAACGCGGAGACGGACATCCCGCTGGTGCCGTCGATGCGCTCCACGGCAGCAGATGATGGTGCCCCGCGCCCCCACTTCATCTTGCACTGGCTACATAACAAGGAGATGCACTTCACACTACAGGCCGAGACCATACTGCACGATCTCACTAGAAAGGTACCACACAAATAACTAGGCATGTCCAAGTGTTATCAAATGACCCGTCCAATGATAATCTGCCTTGAGCTTTCCAGATCACCTGCCATAAATTAAGGACAGTTCCGGAAATACTAAACAGGCAGCGGGCTCGCCGGTTTGGTGATGCCAGCACTCAGAAATAATTGTATTTGACTTAAATGCAGGAACCGCCACAAATAAACAATAGCTATTCTCGACAAGCTATTTTCAGACAATGCAGTTCAGTTAAGTTTTAATAAAATATTGTTTTTTCAGATATTAGATAAAGAAGATGCAGAAGAAGCGGGAATGGACGTACACAATCATAACTCGCACCACCACGATGGCGATGATATGAGTAAGCCAACATCCTTATTATCTAACTTTTTTTTTCTCAATACACCCATCTGTCATTCTTTTCTCAATGTTGCAATACACATTTTAAATCACACTCATGAACGTTTTCAATCTTTTTTTGAATGCTCTATTTTTACAACACATATTTTACACCCACAAGTTTTATATGGAATACATTATTGTGGATTGTTAAGACAAATTGTGATACCGAGCACCATGCACACATTTTATAAACATTTTCTCGTCACCTTTTCAATACAAATAATATTATCTTCTATTGATCTGTACACATGTTTAAAATTATTCAATCTTATATTTCCAAGATGTGGACTACTTGTACCTACAAAATATCCACTGGTTAATACAATAGGTATATAATTCAGTTAGTAACTTAAAATAGTAGAATGTGTCAAGATACCTGATACCTTAGAAACTCGTTAATTTGAACTGCGTAAATTAAAAAAATATTCTTAAAAACATTATTTATAATTCAAAATTTATTTTGGTCTGCCGAAATGTTGTCTGTTTAATTTGAAAAAATTGGGTGAAAATCTGACAGGCTCTGGCGGTAAAATGCAGATATTTTATTTATCCGGATACATGTCGTACTAATTGGTATTATTATTTTGTAAATCTGCACCGGTTTATTTTAATTTAAATTTCGATTTACACGGAAATACAGTGTATTATTATGAATTTACTCTGAATATCTGAATTTGACGTATCGGTCATGTCGTGAACTTCCAGTTTCCGAGGTAATACTTCGTATTATGTAATTTGTTAATTAACGCGGTTCTACTGTGCACTTTTTATGTGACTCCGTTAGGTAACACTGAGCGACTAACGAAGTCAAACGTTCTGTTTTTCTTGACTATTGTAATCACTTATGATTATGAGGAGAGAGGATCAGTTTTTCTCTTCTCTGGTATTGTAATCACTTACAAGGTAAAGGACCTTTTTTTAAGTATCATAATCGCTAACCTGGTCTGTATAAAAGGATCAAAATTGTTTTTAGTATCATAATCACTTACAATCAAAAGGATCTGTTTTTTTTTTTTAAATTATTTTTTTATTATTATAATTATTTACAAGTTAAAAGTATATAATTTTCTTAAATAGCAGTCTTATAAGATAAATGGATCTGTATTTTTTTGGTCATGTGTCACATTAAATATGATTTAGGAGATATGGCGACATTTTGGAAATAAAATTTTATATTTCAGAGCGTAAACCGGGAAAACTGCAAAAGTGTTGTTCGCAAGACGAGAGCAACAGTGATGAACAACCGCTTCCAGGTTTTCTGTCGTTTCAACTTGTTAATAATCGCACTCGATATGATAATATTATGCTGGATAACAAATGTTCATTTATTTTTGCTTTGATGTTTTAATTTTATTTTATATGTGAGTCGATCGTCATTTGTGTGCACCAATCTTTTAAGATAAGCATAGACAGATTTCAGGATAATACAAAAACATTAATGCATGTTTATTTTACATTTAATTTATGGTATGATTATCATAACGTATTCACAATTCTATGAATAAGTCAATACATATATAGTGAATAAGTCCCATATCACTTTAGACAATAATTATTGTATACTTTTAAGGCCGTCTGTTTCAACAGAAAGCTAAATCGTGAACTAAATTTAAATTTCATCTGTCAGTTAAAGTAACAAAGATGTTAAACAGGACCATGCGCTGTTTCAAGTGTACTTTTGCAAAGTAATAATTGTTAGTGTGGCCAGTCCAAAAAGCAGTATATTTCTCAAAATTATGTGAAAAAACGCACCGCATTATTTTTTTGCGTAAATTAAATCTGACATCCAGAACAACTGTCAAAATATCCTGCTGCATTTTGTCTTTGTTCCTACAAAAATATTTGCATAAATATTTAAAAATAAATGATGACCTATGAGCCGTATTGCACGGAAAAATCTATAGTTGTAATATCTCCTTGAATTTGAAGTGTCAGAAATTTTATGAGATTTTTCGACATGCGATCCCGCATCAAAAATTCGGGATCATCGCAAATAACCATATTATTAACAGGGGGTCGAAATGTTTTTGGTTTTCGCTGCAAGACATATTGGATGAGGAATTCATTGCCACTATCACCGTCTTCTATAATATTAATCATGAATTATAATCAATGTTAGTGCGCAATTTCGTAGCTTACCTCCAACAGAACCGTCAAATATGTCAAAATGGCGGAGTAACTATCGGTTTTCCAGCGGTTAAATTGACTGAAAAAAGCTTTTTGTGATATTTACCTGTAGCAATTTCTTTTACTCTTACTTTTTACTCTAGCAACTGTTGAAACAGACGGCCCTTTGTGTTACAATTTTTTTATTTTATTTAATTAGCTTCTGATTACTGAGATATCACTCTTCCAAAGGAAACAAAACTATAAACAGTGACATAAAGATTTAAATGTTGGTAAGTAGGTCCCTTGAATGAGTGACATCTCTTAATAAAAAATAAAACATTGTTTTAAATTTATATACACCTTCCATCTATGGACTAAATAAAAAACCTTTGTCAGATTTATATACCAATTTTGTAATCGTGGTAACACAATACGGGGGCTTAAGACCAACAACGTTATCTAGAAAAAACATACAAATAATACTAGGTCTTGAAGTCAAATAACTTTTTCTACAAAATAACATACCAACAATTCGAGAGCTTAAAGTCAAACAACTTTATCTACAAAAAAATGCCAATACTAATCATTGGTAAGTCTTTTTGTAGGTAACTTTCTTTGACTTTAAGTCCTCAAATTAATGGTACGTTAATTTCGCAGATAACTTTATTTGACTTTAACCACTGGAGCGACAGAGCAATTAAAACATTTTTTCTCAGATTGCTAAAGGAAATTTTTCCGCCCACATTAAAAAAATCATACCTCCGAATTTGAATATGGAGACATACAAACTGATTATACATAGTTCTATGTAGGCAATGACTTCCCCTATCTTTTGTCAATTATCACATATTTGTAGGATTTATAAAAAAAATATAATTAAATCTTTAACCTTAAAACATTTTAAAGAATCTAGAGAATATTCATTTTGTTATATTTTGAATGTACAATATATTATATAGTCGTTTTAATTTTGAAAAAATCTTTGAAAATTTGCCACATTTTGGCAACAAAGCAATTCGAGGTTTTGGAAATAATGCCATAATGTGGCAAAAAGCGCTCGATTGGTTAAGGCTGGAATTATTTGTATAATTTTTGTAAGTGGCGTTGCTTGACTTTAAGCTCTCAAATAGTAGTATAAAGTCAACAAATTACATAATAGGCCAATAGGTGTATGGTCGTGCTTCTGAGAGCTCCTTTGTAACCTATCTTTCCGTTTCATACTTCGTTTATGAGAAAGGAAAGGTTAAAACAGAACTAACCGTGGTAGTATGCCTATAAAAAAGTGTAAGAAAAAGAGTATTTTTAAATAGATATAGGTACATATATACTTGAGGAAAAATACTATTTTAGCATTGGGCATGATAAGTTTAAATGAATTGTTTTGTGCCAAATCACATATCTAGTGTTCTCTTCACTTTAGTATTCACAATGTGTAAATAATTATGTATAAATGTTAGAGCACCATATGCACATATTTTCACCTAGATTAACTATTTAAAGAAGGATGTGATGTGGAATGGAGGCACAATTAGCCAAGAAGAATCAAGATATAATGGAATGGTTGTTGATGGCTTGGTATATAATCAGTGGCGGCTAGTGACTTTTGGTGAGCTAGAGTGCTAATATTAACAAAAATGGCATTATTGATGTCGTTGTAGCCAAAAAATATCCTTTTTTTTTTCGAATTTTTTTTTGTATGAAGATTTTCAGGAAATTTCAGTTTTGCCGTGCGCCGCACGGATTTCCTGAAAATCGTCATTCAAAAAAAATAATCGAAAAAAAAAATAATTCGGCTACAACGACATCAACAATGCCATTTTTGTTAATATTATAGCTCAACAAAAGTCACGAGCCGGCACTGTATATAATTAAACTTTCTCGCTGGATATCATAAATATTGTACAAACATAAATTTATTCAAATATTTCTCAAATTATTCAAAAAACATAAATTATACAAACTTCCTCACTCATTTTAAATTGTCATGGAGTATTCCAAAGTTTCAATTAATTTATTTATTTAAAAAGAATTGCACTTAAATTGTACTTAAACTTCTCTAATTTATTTTTTTGATAAACTGGTAGTAAAAACAAACTTAATTACTTTAATAAAATTATTTCACTATAATGGCAGGAGGCACCATTATTTCATCTGCAAATGGCTAAATTGCCAAAAGGCTTGTATTGGCAATTTGAATTTGGAACATGATAATGCAAAACATTTTATGCTCCAGTGTTGTCACATTAATAATTCAATAAACAGGTACTTATTATTATTATTATTGACAAAAGCCTTCTTCTAATATTTAAAATAATTTTTTCAATGTTGTCTCCGTGATATTAACAAACAAACATGGATGTCACTTATTTGCTATGTCCTAATTTCATATGATCGCGCTCGTTGAATGCAGCCTACTTAAAAATTGATATAAAGAAATTACACCTACCTCTACATTTCCAAACTAGGAGTGACATGGATCCCTGCCGCTACATAAGACGGAATATACAATGCTATAAAAAAAGACTACTACATACCCACTAACCTAAAACACTTCAGAAAAACATTTTCCAGTTATCAAAATATGTGAAATACAAAACATAGAAAGGTATTTATTCTCCTCAATAAAGTAACTTGATGAAAAAATCCATTATTTGCATGTAAACTCCTCTTTTATACAAATTAATTGATTGACGATCTATTTTTTATTGAAAACTCACTAAATTAAAATTAAGAATTTCTCCAGCTGAAATGAAAAAATTTTACACCATTGTTCATGAGAATAACTTATGATGAATAGTGCGATGCAATTTAAATTGCTAATCAGAATGTTGTTGAAAGCTGGAGAAATAGTTTGTAATGTGACAATTAAATAAGTTAAGTCTTCAAAAGTGAATTCACAACTTTTCTATATTTTGTGTAGTAACTAATCAACAATTGCTTAATATGTATGCTTTATCTTTCTAATTGAGTATTAGACGTGTAGCGTGTGTTGTCCTAGATTCCGTTCTCTATATCTTCCATTTGTAATATAGTTTCTTCAACATTGTAGGCAGTGCCAACCACAGCCATCCCAGCCTCTCCAATACAACGTCCATCAACTCCATAGCAACGGATGTGACGTGCACCCACCTGCCAGACTCTCTGGATGCCAAGATAGAGTCGCTGCTCAGAGATTGGCATCACAGTCCGGATCTACTGTTCTCTATTCATCCCATAGATGGCAGTTTCCTTACATGGTAAGTGTGATGTGTGGGAGAGAGAGGGGTGACGGATCTGGCGTGTGAGATGAGAGATAGATGAGAGATCAGTAATGGCAATTGGCCATGATTTTGGTAATTGTTTTAAACAAGTGAGTTTATCCAATGTTAACAAGTTTTTTTCTTTCTTTGCGTCGATTCGAGCATCACTGAAATATATACATACTTCTTAATTGTTTTTGCAAAACAAAATAAACATAATGTAAAGTATTTGATATTACATACTTTGTTAGGTTAAATTTGAAAAAATTAAAATTTTCTATTGAATAATAAGGGAGATTTTTTATGATGAAGAAAATGCAATAAATAAAAAATATTTTTGGTAAAGCCAACACGTAGACAATACCGTACTTGATAGAGTGAAAAATTTGTTTTTGTCTTTAACTAACCCATTAGAGGTAATATCCGAAGGAAAAATTATTAACACTGCAAATACACGGCTCTGGCCCCTTGGGTTTTGCCGACTTACACTAGTATTATATTCCATTTTCTAGTTTTAGTAATCATTAGTAGGCTGCTGTAAACACAATAAATAAGATAAAGAAAGAGAAGCTTAGGTAGTATCAAGTGAATATATTGTAGCAGGAAAGCTATACTGCTGTGACAGCTAGAAGCAAGGAGTGTGTGAAAGCTATACTGCTGTAACAGCTAGAACAACGGTGTCGCGTTCCATACTTTCCGTCTAATCGTCTGATAATTAAATACTTATTGTAATAACTTTGTCTGCAGGCAAATAGAGTGGCTGGATGAATACCACCCCGGCTCCTTTCGCCAGGCGCAGGTCTCCTTCAGCACGCGTATCCCCGGTGCGTTCCCTCTGGGAGACGCCACCACCATGTCCACTGCGGCCGCACTCTACCACACAGCCGGCCTGCTGCTGCACGTCCGCCAGAAGACTGCCAAACAGGAGCAGACACCTGCCACGGGTAGCTAGCTATCTAAAATTCCAATAAACTTAACCAGAATTCCAACAAACCTAATCAGAATTCAAACAAACCTATCCAGAATTACAATAAATCTAATCAGAATTTCATGAAACCTATCCAGAATTTACAAAAATCTGACCAGTATTCCATGCAAATTAACCAGAATTAGTAAATCAAACCCAACCAGAATTCCGACAAAACTAACCAGAATTCCAATAAACCTAAGCAGAATTCAAATAAACCTAACCAGATTTCTAACAAACCTACATAGAATAACATCAAACTAACTCAAACAGACTTCTGTGAAAGCCCCAGAATACCGGGAGTTCTTCTAAGAGACTCTACATATTCCAATCACCTTTGGTTGCACAAGTTAAGGTTGTAGTTACATATAAATCTTATACTTGAGAAGCCACTTTGTGGGACCAGGAGAATTGACTGAATACCCAATAACCACCTTGATTATAGGGACTGGGCTAGTCTTATGGGAGATAATATAATGGACACAATGGCCTGGTTCATAACCGGTATTAAGTTACCTGATTGCTTATGGGACCTCTGCAGACCCATATCAATATGAAGCTTGTAAATTATCTTGTTCTAATGTCTCTTGCTATTAGGAATTTCCTCACAATGTAATCTGTGTAATACCTTTTCTCTGCATTTATCATGTTTTCCCTTGTTCTTTAAGATCCTATGGTGAATGAAGTTTCTACACCGCTGGCCAGTGTCTTAGAAGAAAAAGAAGAGAATGAATGGCCCCAACCAGGAGAAGATGGAGAAGAAGATTGCGACAATAAAGGTTTGTCTATATTTTAACCAGAGGTTGAACACCATACCTATTCAATAGCTTAAAAAATTCAATTCAATTCAAATTTATACTCCAAGCCATCATCTGTTTCATCAAGAATTTTGTGGTGGTTGTCGTTGTTGTGATCCATCGGCGGCCATCCATGTGAATCATAAAGTTTCACCAAAGCTACCTATCAGACGGATGTCCTTTACATTGACTGTTAATAAGGGTGCCGGGTTTCTAGTCGGCGAGCTGCTGTGTGTTTAGGGTCTGGTCCGGTTGCTGTGAAGTCGTATATCCAAGGAGAAAGAAGGCGGTAGTCCAAGGATGTGCAAGGTCGGAAGTCAAACACGGTCGAAGAAGCAGTCCAAGTAGAGGGAAGTGGTCAGATTAGATGTTGAGAGTTTGAGGTTTAGAAGAAAGTGCCTTGAGATCGATTTATGCTAGGACGCGCGGGACTGCATGCTTATTATGGATGTGCCGCCAAAGCACTTTTTTCAACAGATTTCTGTGTCACGAGTTTTTCCAGGCACTTTTATTGTATTCGGAATAATTGTACAAATTGAAACGGCAGGTTCTCAGCCCCATATGTATATGAGGAGAACCTTATAACTACTTAATATTAATATGTATGTACATATTTAATTTTTACTTAGCAATATTGGCACGAGTCCGGCCTTTTAATTTGTATATGTTTATTTGGGGGAACTATGCATTTAAAGTGAATTGAGAGATATTTTTGCTGCCATTGTTTGCTTTGTGCTGATTGGCTGGCAGTCGCCGGCCAGTGTGTCGCCTGGCCGTGTATATGGCAGGTCGAGGTGAGGGGATGCGACATATGTAAATACTGGGTCCACAGTTCCCGCCCAAGTCAGTTTTGTGCGGACGGGGAGGGAATATGATGTAAAATCTGTCTTTTTTCTCTTTTCTTTGTAAACAATGCTTTCCAGCTTTTGAGTTGCATTTATGTTTGATCATACACATTGTGTAAAATTCAACATATGGTGGAATAGATTGTTGAAAAGACCAGCTTAAAGGTTTTTCGTTGTTCCAGAAGCTGACAAGGAAGCAAAGGACAAGGACAAGGAAAAAGAAAAGGAAGATAATGACAAGGATGCCGATCTCCTGAGCGCCCCGCCCTGCCCCGTCATCTCCATGGTTACCAACCACGCCAACGGGACTCTCAACCTTTGGCAACTCACATTCCAGGACAAGTCTAAATTTTCTTCGGTTTGTATTGCTGTCTTTTATTGTTACATACAGTAAAACCCACTTCTTTCGGTGCCTTGAAAACCCTATAAGAATCGTATAATTTCAAAGGCTCTGACATTTTTGAGAAAAAGATTTCTGAATGTGGCAAGATTGAGGATTTCCAACTCTAAATATCTGTCAGAATTCGGAACCAAAAACTGTTATTCGGCCTACAATTTCTATTTTAAAACGCGATTTAGTTTCAAAAACTGAAATCTGCTATAAAGCTAGATACAAATATGGCAATCTATAATATCGACCAATCAAAAAGCTCCGTTATGATGGCGTAACACAATGGCACAGTGCATCGGTTCATAGAAACAAATACAAAAATAACAAATGAGAAACAAAAGTGGAAAAACTATGATAATGTTAAAATCATAACTGACAATCTGAAACTATTTTGGAATTCAAAGCGGAAATTAGTAAAATGTCTCTTTTAAATAGATCATGCTGGAAAATTATTTTCACAAATTCTTATTAAATTTAAAAAAAATCCTTTACATGAAAGCTGAAATAAATCTAGTATCTAAAAAGCAATACATTTAAGTAATTTTATCCAAGTATTATTCTGAGTACTTGGTTACTTGGAACGCCGTTCCACGTTACGGTTTTTTGTTCTGCTGAAAAAATTATGTAACATCATATTGCCGCCTTTGAAATTATAGGACTCGTAAGACAGTTTCACTGTATTTGCAGTGCTTTAGAAATGTTGAAAATTGAATACAAAGATCGTATTCCAAATACTAAGTAAATTTATCCTGATTATGTACATATATTGTTGTAGGTGTTATCCATTGGGCACGCATCTCGAGCTTCAGGTCACAGGTTCAGGGTGAATGACATCACCTGCCACCCCGTCCTGCCCCTCTTGCTGACCACTAGTCACCACAACATTGCAGGTTTGTATAATAAGCCACCATCCTTTCTCCTTACATTCTATTACATACTTGTAAGATTTCACAATACATTGGGACTGTCACCTGCCAACTGGTTTACGGGTCCTTTGAATTAGTGTGATCATCGTGTAAAACAAACATTATCAAATTATTTGCTGGGATGCACATTGGTATCACATACTATTATGGGTAAATAATCTGTACCCCCCCATGCTATTAGCTAATCGACCAACAAAGTCTAGACGGGGCATGTAGATGTTGAAAATGACACAGTAACTAAAATTATTGGTTCCAAAAATTTAGTTTTTTATGGACTTATTTCATCAAAAATTTCAAATTATGGTTTTTGTAGAATTATTTTCTATGTAGTTTTTTTAATTTTTTTTTTTTAATTAAATTTGTTTTTGGCCAGTCACTTCTACAGGCATCTTTAGACTAGTGTGACCAGTCTGAAGATGTCGGTAGCACCCCGTTATATTTATAATTTCAATCTCTTCTTGCATGGCTGAAGAGACTAGGCCTCGTAGACCACTATCGCAACGCTACCAAAAGAGCTCATTAATCATTAATATAAAGCCGTCCCGAATTCAGACACGGCCTCAGCAGCCCCGCCCAGCCCCCTTCCGGGGCATCCGACACCGGCCCACGACACAGACTCCGGAGTCAATTCGCTCCGTCCCGCCAGGCCCGAGGGCTTCTGCTCAGAGCTGATCCTGTGGAGGGTGGATGCCGTGGGACCGCTCAGCAGGTCCGGCGGAGTCGGGGAACTGGCCAGGATAAACTCTCCCCATCCGTCGGCTTTCAGCAACGTGGCGTGGATACCTACGCTGCTTCCTAGGTCAGTATCTCTTTATAAAACAAAAAATAATACAATACCCCCACGAACCAACCGAGTTCAGAGTTGGAGGGTTGGTTGGACGATATATATATATATGATGATATTTTAGAACTCCAAACGTTCACCATCATGGCAGATGTCGAAGTAATAGATGCGGCCACGCTGTATCTTATCAGGGCCTACAATTATTACGTGGAAGTATATAGACAACACAAATCAAAAAATGATGGCAGAAACAAAGATGGTGGATGCTAACTATAAGTTATTAAGTCAGTATTGAGTACTTCCTCTTCGCAAAAGCTGCCATCAAGGATTCTTTTTTTTTTCTCTCTTGATTTATCCAATGGCTTGTTCATGGAGGCTGTAATTCGCAACCAAGTATCTTGTAATGACACGGTTTTTATCCAGGAGATGCTTCAGGTTCCATAATTTTGGTTTCGCTTCATAAAGCTCCTAAAATAATAGAAACTAAAAATTATTGTTCTTTCCCTCTCCCATAATGTCATATGAACAACATGTCTGCCCCATTCTTGTCATTGCCTGCCGACTGCAGACTGATGTGTGGAGGGCCGGTTTGTGCTAGTTTGGGCCAGTTTGATTGAGATATGGGTGTTGTTTACCGCCGCCCGAATGCTCCCGGGACAACTCAAACTCCAACTCGAGCCAACGTGCATAAACAACTCCTCTACACATTTGTCCAAATGTAGGTTTTGGACAGTTAGACTATTGTGTATTGCCGGCGTAAAATATTTCCTGTGTGGCATTTAAGATTTTTATTCCATTGTTATTAATTCTAACCTCACTTTTATTACAATATAGTTATGTTGTGTCCACAGCACAACTCTGGGCAACCTGTCCAACTCTCCGTCAGCCTGCTTCGTGGCCAGCGACGGAGAGAGCCTGCGGGTGTACCAGGCGGTCATCGATGCCAGAACTCTGCTGGCGGAAGTGGCCAGCTCTGAACGGCGGTACCGAAACGCCAACATGGTTGTAAGTAATGTTTTTTTAAAAATTATTTTCTAGTTCATTCCTTTCCTTAAAGGGATAATTAATTATGTGCCCCATGATAAAAGCGAACATTGACGAAAAGTGAAAAAATGACTTAAGTATCACAAATTCTAACTCAACCGGAACGCCGAGCTCAGAAAATGCATCAAAGTATGTTAATCCATTCAGTACTGAATTGCTTGTGAATTATTTGGATTTTGAATAACTACATAATTTTATACCTAAATTGTAATTTTCTGTTTGTAGTGGTTTACTGATTACTTAAAATATAGAAAACAAATAATTATTTAACTCAGGAAAAACATGTTAACAAAGATTTCCATAAAATTAAAACGTTAAAAATACCAGGCATGTGTTACATCATATTCAAATAACACAATGCGGAAATAAAACTTTATCATCTAGTAAAAACAAATGTGCCATGCACCGATTGCACAAACCGTCAGTAAGGCCGACTTGCCTTGACTTAACTGTTTTATAGAAAAAAGCCCGCCACCAACCGTCACTATTGGCCTTGTACTGCCATCTGTTATTGAGATTTTAAAACGATTTTATATGGCATATATTGTATATGGCGCGTAAGTTGAATGGATTTGCACAAAAATAGTGTTATTTCGATATCATTGTTTTTGCGCGTAAGAGCTCAATTGGAGATGCTGTATCTGAAGAATATGAAGTTGAAGTTGGTGTTCTACAAGGATCTGTTTTGGGTCCTCTCCTTTTCATTATGTTATTTATACGTTATAAAAAACAATATTACTCAACACAGACTTGTTGTCCTAGTGAGGTTAAAAATTGATTTGTAAACAGTAATACTTACCTATGTAAATATACAATAAATAATAATAATATGTAATAGTTAAAAGCCAAATATTGTTCAATCATAACTAACCAGATCAATTTATAATAGATTTATTGAGGTAAAATTTTCCAAATGATATAACAAGTAGATCTACATTGTTAAAAGTGATCCTCTAACCAAACCTGAAAGAGAGGCGGGGCTGGTACAGACTGACCGCTATCTACAGGCAGACAGAAATGGTTTAAATCAATCAAAATGTATTTTATCTCCTTGAAGTCATAATTTACATTCAGAAATGAGTATTAAATATAGCTGTTATCTTTTATTTCAAGGACTCCATGGTATCGATATCCTCTGATTCGTCAGCGGAGGGTGTGATTCACCAGACACCTCTCCACGATCGCATCAAGATTGTCAGCCAGCAGTCCACCGCCCGGCCAGGCTGCGTAATCCGCCTGGACGCCATTGCAGATGCGACGCACGACTGGCAAAATACGCAACTGCTTCACGTTTTCCAGGAACAACTTATCACCGGTATGATAAACATTAATTTAGTTAATCTAAGTACTAATTTGGTTATTTTATGTGACTCGATGTGTTAGTTTCCCTTTCTTAACTGTGTAAACCCCAGGCAAGTGGTTAATAATACTCTCGGTATCGCCCTGATGTTGTACCACCACATATTATTTGAGGGCGGGTGTGGTCGAGAGGCAAGGCTCTCTACTCCCAATCCGAAGGTCGCGGGTTTAAACCCAAAGGGCAAATGAATTTTATTTGATTAATTTGTGTTATTTCATAATTAATTAATTAAAAATAAAATATAGTATATTTGCGGCATGTTCCAGAGTGGAAGATAGTCTCAGTATTGCCCCGGTGTAAGACAACCATTCAGAATTGAAACATTGCTTGAAATGGCTTTAGCCGTGTTTGGTGACCAGATATGAATAGCCAGGTACTTCCTCACTTTGCTCTTCCCCATCTCCTTCCCTTCCCCACCACCTTCAGCCCAGCCTCACAACAACCCCAATTGGGGGTGCCATAGTCTCACTGGCTCCAGACGGGAGCAGTTTTGACTCTTGTGCGGTATTCATATATTTAAAAAAAGGCTTTACTAGTGTTTGGTGACCAGATCTGAATAGCCAGGTACTTTCAAATCCTCCTATTTCTCATCTCCTTTCCTTCCCCACTTCCTGAACCCCACTTGAGGTTGCCATGGTCCCACTGGCTCCATACAGTTGGAAGCATTTGGGTTTCTTGTGTAATATTGACATAAAAAAATATTGACTTCAACTGTGAGTAGGTGATTTGCTAGGTGACCGGACAATTCATCACAAGTCATGAAAAGGGATGAAAAAACTAGATGAAATAGGCTATGTTAGGTTAGGTTAAGGACTATATCACTTTTAATGACTTATGAACCGATTTGCTCTTAACTGCACTGATGATACACAAGGGATCAACGTTACTAATCCGAGTAGGCTCCATTTAATTCCTGCCAAATAGATTCCTACAATTCAACTGTATATATAGTAAATCTGTATATAACATTAATCAACCTATTAACACACTTTTTTATGCCGGTTTTACCTGAATGCCTGAAAAGACGTTGTTGTCAAATATTTTTACACGATTATTGTTTTATTTTTATTTTTTATAACTTAATAATAACATTATTAAATTTAATTTAAATAATATTTTTAAAAAAAAATTATGGAATTCTACGAATTAAACACAAAAAAATATATATATATATATTATTGTACACCAATGTCGTTGTAAGGATCCCAACTATTCGTATATGTATGTGTTTTCACCATTTATACTAAATTAATTTTTCCTTCAGGAGAGCGCATAACCCAGAGCAGCGAAGAGGTCCACACGGGAGTGACGGGCCACCACCGGGCCCCAAGCCTTATGGAGTCAGAGCTGGACGCCATGGTTGACCTGCAGCAGGCCTCCGTCTTCGAGGAACCCTTCTATATCGTGGTGCTCGAGAGAACAGCCACTGGTACCACGGTGCACATGTGGCGACTTGTGATAGCGTCACAACCTGACTCTGCTGGTATGATAATCTGTTTATTTATCTAGTCTTCTTACCCCTTCTACTGTTGTGGACGGAGGCCGGGGACAGGGACCTTGTTGATGCGATAGGTCCGCGACCCAAATAGGACAAGGGGAAAAAAATTTGGCCATACATTAGAACCCTATTAATTTGAACCCTGATAATTAAAAAAAATGCGTAATTTGAAATTTTTGCCAAAAAATCCCCAGACATAAAAATTTCATGCAAAATGTTTTTTTTAATTCGAAATTTAAAATTTTTATTTATGTGGAAATTATGTGGTATTTTTTACATAGAATTTACTTTGAATATCTGAATTTGAATGGCCGGCTGCGGTAATAAGCTGGGAAAATTTGATTTATGCGGAAATATGTGGTATTTTTAAGAATTTACTTTGAATATCTGGGTTTTAAGGGCCGACCGCAGCGTTAATCGGCTGTGGAAATTCGATTTACACGGGAATAAGCTATTTTTACGAATTTGCTCTGAAGAACCTACCCGAATTTGAAGGGGCGGCCGAGGTACTCGATTTTCTGCAATTTTTTTTTTGTAAAATTTTGAATTATGTGAGAATTTGTGATCATCATCATCTTCTTCCCCTTGTCCTATTCGGGTCGGGGACCCACTGCATCGACAAGCCTCCGTTCATGGCGGACCCATCTTCTCCTCACACAGTGAGAATTTGTCAATTTGGAATTTGATTTTTGTATTTTCGGATGGATTTCAAATTAACGGGATTCTACTGTATTTGAAATATGGCAGAAAAAAAATCATTCTTTTAGTTTTTATTTGCTTTTATGAATTTTTGTCAATTGGCATGTTTTCTGATTACTAATGTGATCTAACGGTAACTATCATTATAGTGGACGTCCTGACCGGCAGCATGATGTACGTTCCCGACAGTGCGCTGATCCAGGATGGCGATGAAACTGAGGGAGAAGTCGGGGCTACGGGAAGAAAGAGATCTGTATCATTGGCTGATGCGGATGCCATCAATCTCACTCCTCCGTCCTCTCACGTGGTTATCACTACTACTAAGGTATAATCTTGTATGAAAACGAAAAAGACAGAAGATACTTTTAACCTCTTGAATGTCGGATGACATTTGTCCACATGATGGCCGTGTACCATAGAAAATTAATTACGAAGAATTCCGAGAAGCTACACTATTGAAATTAAAAGCAACGTCTGGAATGTTATTGGCGCAAGCGATTCTGACCTTGTCCTTGTACAGTTTCTATATACATAAGGGTTAAAATCGTATTTTAAAAAAAAAAAAGTCAGAGAGACAGATGACTGGTTAACTTGTTGAAAGTCAGCATACAAAAAATATATTTTTTCAATACGAAGTAAAATATTTTACAGTTCTCACCTTTCTTCCGAATTCAATTTTTATAACATTTCTTTTGTGATATAATACAAAAATTACATCAAAATAATGTAGATAAAACGAACTTCCTAATAATCACTCAAATCTATGCTTTCCACAATGGATTTGTATAAAAAACAATGAATAAATATAGACTTCGAATATGACAGCGTTCATATTATCAAGCGGCAGCCATTTTGTCCGCCATCTTTGGTGGTGCCCGGCGTGTCATTATCAATTAATATGAATTATTCGGAGTGGCTAAATGCTATCCAGTAATTTGTAATGTCAAGGACGAGAATGGCCCAACATATTCTGAACTTGTTCTTCATACAATTTCTTTATACATAAGGGGCAAAATCGCTTCAAACATCCGGACCCGCCGGGGGGACTGCGGCCTACAAGAGGTTAAGTGTTTTCGCCGTGGTCAGCTGCTACACTATAATGACACTTCTTAAGGCATTGTATTTTTCTGTTTCCAGGTGTGTTCCTGTGAGTTGCCTTTGCCTCCGGATGTGGAAGTGATCCACGCCAGCCCCGCGGCAGGCCATCTCAGCTCCGCCTCCATATATCCCGCCTGTTTCGCACCTTACATCATCACCACCGCCTGCTCTGATAGCACCATCAGGTTTGTCCAAATCTTATTTCCGCACTACAGAATTACATATGTCACCTCTGGAGACGTATGCAGCTGTTTGTTACAAGTGAAAAATAACAATAGCTGTAGGAAATATGAATAGGATGAAGGAACTCCAAATCATCTATGGAGCTAACGGGAGAAGTGTCAGATACCTAGGAAGACAGGTTATGGAACCAGGAGACTTTTTCAAACACTCGATGACAACCCTGGTTAACTTCAAAGGGATTGGACTATTGTTATTTTTTTGTTTTAAAATTTTTATAAGTTACAGTTTTTTGTCATTTTTTTAAATACCATACTAGGCTAATGTCCGTGTTGTGAAAGGAATAGGATTTTTTTCTTCATTTTAATTTTATGGGTGCTTTCTTATCTTATTTTTTAATTATATTTTTTTTTATATGAATACTGCACAATAATCCCAACTGCTCCCAACCGCCTAGAGCCAGTGAGACTAAGGCATCCCTAGTTGGGGTATGTTATGGACTGAAGATAGTGGGGGGGGGGGGGGGAATGGGAAAGAGGAAGGTTGGGAAGTGCCTAGTGTTGTGTTGTGGTGGATATTAATTATAACACGATTGTATTTGGTACGTTATTTATTACCAGCCGAGCGGACATTTAGATTACAAGTAATGACAGGAAGGATTTATATACCACAGACCATCGGGTAGAAAATGGGCATAGACAATAATACCAACACCTAGCTATTCAGATCTGGTCACCAAACGCGGCTAAAGCCATTTCAAGCAGCGTTTCAATTCTGAAGGGTGGTCTTACACCGGGGCGATATTAATAGTATCTTCCACTCTGGAAAGTGTGCAGCAAATATGCCTTATATTATTTTTAATGTTTAAATAATGAAATAACACAATTCAATCAAATAAAATTTACCGGGATTTTAACCCGCAATCTTCGGATTGCTGGTCGAGAGCTTTATCCCTCAATTACGGAGGCCGTCTTATGTCTTTGATGAACCTTGCATATCTGGTTTCATAGCTGTAGTATTTCTTATCTTATATTGTTTCTAGATTCTGGAAATGCGACGTAAAAAAGAACAAGGAAGGGAAACTGGACTACAGCTGGCGGGAATGGGAAATGATCAACAAAGATCAGGAGTCCGTTATTGACATTTCAGGTAATGATATTTCTCTGTCTTTAAGCTTCAAATTTTTTACCTTTAACCTCCAACCATGCCTACCTAAAATGATTCACCCACCTTGGGAGTCACAATGTGTTTCAAATGTTTCAAATGTCTCTGTATTTATTTATAATAATATACACCATAATAATTTTGTGGAACAATCTAGAGGCAAAATATGCCAATTAAATTATTTTGAACCCATGCAGAAAAATGGTAAGTTTTATTTTATTTTTATTATTATTTTTTTTTTTTTAAATAAGCAAACACATTGTGACTTGACATTTTAAATAAATGAAAAGAAAATACTTTGTTTCAAGTCACAATAAAATGTCAAGTCACAATGTGTTTGCTTATTTTTTCAAAATAACATTTTAAATAAATGAAAAGAAAATACTTTGTTTTAAGTCACTTTATTTTTATTGAACGTCTACCGGATTCGGTACCTACATACCATCATCTGGACTGTTACAAAAATAAATTTTATTTTCGTAACAGTCCTGATTTTAAAAACAGTCCTGATTTTTGTAACAGTCCTGAAAAAAAATATTTTTGTAACAGTCCTGATGATGGTACGGAGGTACTGAAACCGGTAGGCGTTAAATAAAAATAAAGTGACATAATATTTTCTTTTCACTTATTTAGTAAGTTTTATGCTAATTTAAAAGAAAAAGATTTATTGAGGTTATCAGAGCCTGTTTGTTCAGAGAAAGCATTTCCAACTGCAATCTAGGTACGAGCGAGTATCTAAGAGAAAGCATTTCCAACTGCAATCTAGGTACGAGTGAGTATCTAAGAGAAAGCATTTCCAACTGCAATCTAGGTATAAGCGAGTATCTAAGAGAAAGCATTTCCAACTGCAATCTAGGTATGAGCGAGTTCTAAGAGAAAGCATTTCCAACATTCCTAACTGCAATCTAGGTACAAGCGAGTATTTAAGAGAAAGCATTTTCAACTGCATACATGCAACCTAGGTACAAGCGAGTATCTAAGAGAAAGCATTTCCAGCTGCAATCTAGGTACAAGTGAGTATTTAAGAGAAAGCATTCCTAACTGCAATCTAGGTACAAGCGAGTATTTAAGAGAAAGCATTTTCAACTGCATACATGCAACCTAGGTACGAGCGAGTATCTAAGAGAAAGCATTTCCAACTGCAATCTAGGTACAAGTGAGTATTTAAGAGAAAGCATTTCCAACTGCATACATGCACCTAGGTACAAGCGAGTATCTAAGAGAAAGCATTTCCAACTACATACATGCATGCAATCTAGGTACAGGCGAGTATCTAAGAACCAAACCTTTTGTATCCGAACAATTTTTGAAATACGTGTGTACATATCATTATAATTTTGGTAATTCCAGGGCAACCGCTGAACATCAGCGCCGCTTACTCGGGCCGCATCGCCTGCGCCTACAAGCACGGTCGCTCCTTTACCCGGCCGGGCAAGAACGGCCCCGACGGTCCCGACCCGGCCCGCTACGTCAACCTCTGCGTTGCGGTCTACGAGTGCGAGAGTACCGGCGGCTCCGAGTGGCTGCTTGAAGATACCATCCACCTGCGGAACATCCACCTGCCCCGGGTGAGGGTGGATCCACACCTGGACCTGAGCTATCTGTACGACACGCGCTTCCTGCAGAAGAAACAGAGACTTACGCAGGTTACTAGCTTTTATGTATTACTACTACTGTTTACAAATTAATATGTCTTGCCTTTATAAATAACAGTTACATGTTGTAACGCTTTTTATTAATTATTTATGAAAATTTGCATCAACAGTTGCAAATTATTTGATAATATCAGTAATACACTTTGTAAATTGAAGATGCATCAGAATTGTTTGTATTAGGTATATTTATGCATATTTTTTTTTATTATGGTCCTATATTTAAATGTCGTTATTTTATTGGTCAATGACATAAACATATTATTCACTGTCATATATAAATGTATAGACTGTTTATAACGCAAATAAATAAAATAAAATAAAATACACATGAATCGTTGCAATGCATTCCATGACTATGTATTGTTTTAGCAGTCTTGGTCCAAAACAATAACAGGGTTATGTATTCTCGAAAAATATTGTGTATATTTTGGAATGGTATTTTGATTATCTACCTTCTTAGTGTAGTTTCACCATTATAACCACTCAAATGCTTTTTGCCACATTATGACACTATTTTCAAAGCCTCGGATTTCTTTGTTGCCACAATGTGGCAAGTATTCCCCAGATTTGTTAAAAAAAAATTGAAATTTTTCCAAATGTTCCCACACTCTGCAACTCAGATAATAAGTTAGCTGATATAATCAGAGACCCTAGATCCGGCCCTGTACATATTTAAAATCACTTTATTTTCACATGACAAATTAATAATACATTATTTTGAAGGAAAACACACAAATACAATTACCACAAAATCCATTTCCATCAGAAGAGTCATCTTGTAAATTATATACTAGTCCATAATCTTCTACGCTGTCCAAAGCTGGTTCAATGTACCTGTATTTGTTTTCTTTGATCTCCGCACGCCATGATAACAATTAATGAAAAAATATAACTTTGCGAACTTCCTGTAGTTTTGGTCAAAATATGGACGTGTGGACCCCTACACTGTCTTAACACTACTAACCGCTTTCGTCCAGCCAATGATTTGCCTCGAACGGACACTAACACACGTGTGGGTTTAAGACATGGCCTTCTTGAAAGTATTAGTAAAGGATCTTATAATTGTGAAACTACTGGAATTGTTATCAACCCAAGTGCTAGTTCTTACCCAGTAATGGGTGGTACACTTTCTGTTTCTTGCTGTCCATTTATACTTTGCAACATTTCCTTTAATTTCAGGTTCTCCAGACCCTTTCACACGAGGATCTCCGCTCGCCCCGCAACGGCGAGGCCAACCCCAGCTCCGACTCCACCAAGGGGCTGCTGGCAGTACCCTCGTTCAGCACCCTCCAGTCGCTGAGGAAGAGCATCACGGAGAACGGCAACACCTGTCCCCTGACGCAGAAGCACCTTGTGCAGCTGGACTGGGTCTCGCAGGAGGATGGATCCCATATCCTCACTGTGGCCGTGGGCTCTAAGGTTCTGCTGTTCACACCCGTTTCAAGCGATTTGGCGCAAGCGAATATGAAGGTGAGTGATTATTACAATTATTAAATTATGAAAAAATTATTGTGCAGCTCAGATATCCAGTAAAGTAAATAATGCCATTGTGCAACAACCATTAAATCGATTTATATGGAGTTCTACACAGCAGACATTTGGGAGGCTTTTTTAAATTTTTATGTATATACCGCAGAGTCCCAACTGCTCCTGTCTGGAGCCAGTGAGACTATGGCATCCCCAATCGGGGTATGTTGTGAGGCTGAAGATAGTGGGGAGGGGAAGAAGACGGGGAAGAGGAAGGTGGGGAAGTACCTGGTTATTCTGATCTGGTCACTAAACACGGCTAAAGCCATTTCAAGCAACTTTTCAATTCTGCATGGTGATCTTACACCAGGGCAATACTGAGAGTATCTTCCTCTCTGGAACGTGCCGCAAATATACTGTACGTTATTTTTAAATAATTAATTATAAAATGACGTATATAAATCAAATAAAATTTATTCGAGCAAGCCGGGTTAGAGCCCGCGACCTTCAGATTGCGAGTCTAGAGTCTTACTCCTCGACCATGGCGGTCGTCTATATGGGAAGACAAAGACTGGGACTCTTGTGAGGTATTCACATAAAAAAAAAATTAAAAAGAAACTGCCTACGGTGGTAAGCGGGAATCGTCATGTTATTATGATTATTTTTTTTAAATAACTGAATATGACAGGTAACTTCTCAGCGAATTTTTTCTTACAAATTCGAATTACTCAAAAATTTGTAGATTTTAAGTTTTGTAGGTTCTACTGTACCAGGAATTGAAAACAATTTGTGTTTAAAATGTTTGATTTGATTTGCAGGCGATGAAAGAATCCATGACGGTGAACCGGCCTATCCTGCGCAAAGCTTCCTCGCTGGCGGCTCCACACTTCCAGGAGGAAATCCGCTGGCGCAAGCTGCGCTCCATCGAGCTGCACACGGCCGACGGCCTGCCCCCCCTGCCCATGCAGATCTCCTGGGTGCGGGACGGCATCCTAGTTGTCGGTATGGATTCGGAGATGCACGTCTATTCGCAGTGGAAGCCCGAGCCCAATAATAGCGCCTCGGCCACCTCGCATCACTTCATGCATCAGGTGAGTAACCGAAGCTTAGTAAACCTGATAACAATTACAGCTGGACTGTGACACATGCTTCTTGCCGTTAATGGCTTGCCGCACCGCTCCGTGCTTCATTCCAATGTAACAAATGATTCTACAACAACTTGGAAACATACAACTTCAACACACCCTTTTGAAAAGTTATGAATAAAATAATTTTAAACTGATCACTTTTAATGACTTTTCAGAGGAGGTGATGAAGTTGTATTTTTTCTGAGTTATCCGGTCACCGTAATAAATAAGTAAAGAATGAAAAAATGATTAAGACTTAAACTATAACATTCGCTTCATTTGGATAAATTATTAATTCAAAAAAAATTTGAATATCACATAAGAGTCCCAACTGATTCCAGCCGCCTGGAGCCAGTGAGACTATGGCATCTCCAATTAGGGTATGTTGTGAGGCTGAAGGTTATTGGAAATGAAATGAGATGGGGGGAGGAAGGTTGGGAAGTATAGTCTCTTTCTTTAAAAAAAAATTATGTGTCCTCAACACACTTTCTCAACCTTCTTTTTTTGTTGTTCTGATTAATTATCTTTTACGTTTCCAGGAATCGGACGACGGACCCGACACACGCGACCTCCGTGACGAGGACCTCCGCCCAAGCGGTGAGAGTCGCCGGCGCCTCGCCAACGTGTCATCCATGCCGCATCTGTCCCGCGTCTCCTCCATGAACCTGCAGCTGATGGACAGGGAGGCTAAAAGGCGCAAGCCTAATCAGAGCGCGTCAACTGATCAGCAGGTAATTTTTTTAAATATGTTATTGCATATCCAACTGCCTGAAATACTTGGGGCTGTGGCTTCCTCAATTTTTATTTCAACTACAAGTTTTTTTATAGTAATAGAGAATCTGGGTTCGAGTCCTGGTGGCGACTGTCACCTTTTTATTTTCTGTGTCTTTGTCTATCTCATGGTTGATATTATCTTCTTCAATGATTAAATAATATTACAGTGAGGTTCTTTCTTCTTAAATCTGTTCCTCATAATTGAGGATTGCGACCCCCACTCCAATTTCCATGGTGGTCAAGGCTCCTCCACTCTTCGCAGTTCTGCGCTATGTAGAGAGCTGCGGGCACCGACGTACCGGATACCAGTGATACTTGGGTCACTCCAGCGCATTGGTGGCCCTCCTCTGCTTCTTCTACCAAATGTGCCATCCATTGTTAATGTATCATAATTATTATATTTGCAGCCCCTGTTGGACTACATGCCCGACTACGGCCTCTTTGAGGCCTCTCGCATGGCCTGCCCGGTGTTACCTCAGTACCACCCCAAGCAGCTGATGGAACTACTCAACAGCGGGAAGATCAGATGGGTCAAGGCCATCCTCGCCCATTTAGTCAGGTGAGTCATTATTATTGGTGAGGCTCGAAAACCACAATGGGGTATAATAATTATTTTATCAGGTATTTTGCGGAAATAACCCGAAGGTAGGGCGGTTTTAATATCCCAGAAATTAGTTTAATTTTCACTGATTATCTTATCAAAATAATAATCAATATGTACAGTACATTCCTGAAAATTAACTGACATTTTTTTTCGTATTTTCTTTTTACTTGATTTCAGATGTCTGGGGGGTTCCCTTAACTCCCGCAGTTCCGCCGGTGACGATGACAGCATTACGCGCCAGGTAAGTTCCACTGTCGCCACAACTAGCGCTAGGCATGAAATGACTGGCTTCATTACATATCTGCACCTTGTGATTACTGTTAGAGAGTCAATGTTTCAATGTCTGATAGTACCTTTAATCGAGTCAACACCATCTTTCTAACACTTCTTCTTCTCAACGAGAGCAACGGTTCTGATAGATTGGTTCATGGAGAAAACGCTCATAGTCAAACAAATCTCTCATATCTACATAATTACTCTTGAATATATACATAATAACAAGCCTCTCAAACTTTATTAAAGTGAGGGGGGATTACATACACGGGAGATGGCAACTATTCCCAGATCATTTTGCAAGGTACAAAATTCAAATCCTCAAAAATATCCACAATTATTTCCTCACAACTTATTTGGTCGAATATTACATTAGCTCCATATATTCACATTAGCTCCGCACAGGAAGCTCTGAGGAAAAAAAAATCTGTCAGGGCCTGTCATCTTTGAAGATGCTGTGTGGAGGGTCTTTTAAGGTAAAGGAAGTGGGGAAGTTCTGGGAAGGAAGAAGGTTTGAGGAGTGGGTAGGAATCTGAAAATCAATATGTCCAGGAGTGATGGACGTGTGAAGCCATCCCTCCCATTGTGGTGCAAGGCGATGGGTCGAGACTGGAGAGATCAAAAGGTCTCCCACAACCAGTCCCTCCCAGTGCGGCCTGCCACGCAGTTGGTGGGCAGACGCATCCGCCGCAAAGTCCCGGACAAACCTAACCCCATGAACCAATGAGACAACCAACACAATTGAGATATTCAAAGCAAATTCAAAAAATTCCAATATTTTTCCACTTAAATTGAATTTTAACAGGCTGCGTAGAAAAGCCTCAAACAAATCCTTCAAGGATTTCCTACTGCAAGTCATGAAGTTGTCATTTACTGAAAGTGGAACATCGAGAGTTATGTGTTTTCTCTCCATGCGACAATCTAATGGAATCCTTCCCCAGTAACTTTGCCACATAATAATATAATACATGTTGTGTTATGTGATGTTTTCTAGAACCAACATTGTGTTGGTAAGTCTAGTACATAATATTATAATTAGTTATGCGGCTTGAAAATAGATACTGCCTTTTGTCTAAACTACTTTAGAATCATCAATTTGATGTTGTAAATGTTATATTAGCTTCAACTGTGAATATTACTTACCTACAACCTCATTATTTTAACTTCATTTCTACCTTTTTCTCTATCACCAATTTATAAACATAGTATAATAATGTTACTATAATATTATATAATATCTGTTTCTCTTACTATAGAATAATAACTTCTTTCATTCTGAATTTTCGTTGAAAGTTTAGTAAACCGAAGCTGTATTAACGATTTTATAATGTGTAGTAAACTGAATGTTAATTGTTAATTACGAAGAAAAAAAACAACTTATTTGATTGTATTAATCGAAGATTTTTTAGCATATTGTTTTAAATGAACACATCATATAATATCTCCAACATAAATGTGTTAAGGGTTAAATAATTCATATTCATAATCTGCTCGTTCATAGAGGGTGGTAATTTAATTATTTTGAGGAAAAAACCCTTTTTGCAAGTTATGCTGTAAAAAAATATTAACCCGTTTAATCACAGGATACCATATTTGTTCCAGCTCACATAGGTCTCATAGAAATCGTTGTTGTTCCCTTACTATCATAGTGAGAAGTATGATCTAAACCTAAACTCTATTGAAAAGAGAAAACAACACGCTATATATTCAAATCTAAAAGTTAACCACAAAAAAATTAAAATGTACACCTTTTTTAAACCAAACTTTCAAAATTGGCGAATTTGAAAAAAATTATGAAACTGTGATTTTTTCAAGATTTTTTTTTACATGAAACGATAAAAAAGTGAGGTGACAGTAAAGTTTATAATTCATTTGTCTAATGAAATATGTATGTGTTTTTATTTTTTTTCATTATCAGTAATTTTAGTTAGAAAAAACGTAAAGTGAGTCATTTTTAAAACAGTTTTTTTTTTTCGAATACGTTAACAAATATTCCATTTATTTGGATTTTATTGCAAAGCGGGAATATTTTTAGCCTCTGAAAAAATAAATAAATTTTGAAGGGATGAATTATTGTTTGTTTGCGCCCGAAAATATTCAATATGAATGTGTAAATAATTTTGTCTGCATAAAAACTCAATTCTTCGAAGAAAGGCATGCAAATAAAATATTGGATTGAATCACCGGTACAATATTGTAAGTTTTCAAAGATTTGGTTTTTTATACGGACAAAACTATTTACATATTATATACATACATATTCATAAAGCATATTTTCAGGCAGAAAAAAAAATTCATCTTAATATTTTACAGCATAACTCGCAAAAAGGGTTTTTTTCTAAAATAATTACATCACTGCCATCTATGAACAAGCTGATTATGAATTATTTTAAGTTTACCCTTGATAGCCAATCTTCAAGTTAGGATCTATTTTTATTATCGAAGTACTTAATTTATTTATGCAAAGTTTTGAAATCCGGCACTTATTTTATTTTGGTAAAGCACAGCATTTAAGGATTCGTATTTGTATTAGTCCAGTTTTTCACATATACTCAATTTAAATAAATTAATAATATTAATCAGATTTATTGAATTTTTAAATTAAATAAATGCATGTGAAATTGTTAGCATTATGAACTCTATTCAAAATGCTATGAAAAAATCTAATCTAAATTGTGATGAACATATTCTAGTATTTATTATTGACAATGACAAATTTTATTAATATGCAAGTTGCTCCTTTTCAAGCACTTTATTTTATTCTATTGTTTGTTAGTTTATTGGTTTTGATTTTATCTCTTAAGACAATTTGTATTCCTTTGGCAGTCACAAATTGCTTCTTGCAAACTGGATTTGTAGCTTTAGTTTCACTTTTCCTATAAGTACCCACTTTCTTTCACACACCTTAGCTTTCAGTGTTCAAAGTATATTTCAATAATTTATTGAGTGAGATAGCCGTCTTGTTCTAAACTTTTTTTACATTACATTAGAGTTTTTTCTCTTTCACCATCAATTTTAATTAAATCACAATCTTTCTGTCTCCTCACGATCACGATTTTAATATCTCACTGGGGTGTCATCTCACTGTCGCATTTTCTCACCATGGAATCTTTTCACTGTCAAGCCTTGCCACACTATGTGTTATACTTACTTCGATGAAGTCTCTCGGTTGCATCATCTCATTATTGAGTGTTCTCATGGTGAGGTTTTTCACTATTGAGTATTCTCAAGCTGAGGCTTCTCACTAGCGAGTGTTCTCGTGTTCAGGCTTCTCACTATTGAGTGTTCTTATGCTGAGGCTTCTCACTAGTGAGTGTTCTCGTGTTCAGGCTTCTCGCTATTGAGTGATCTTATGTTTTGAGGCTTCTCACTATCGAGTTTTTTCACCCTTGAGTATTCTCATGTTGAGACTTTTAACTATTCAGTGTTCACATTTTGTGGCTTCTCACTGTATATTTTGTTTCTCATTACTGAGTCTTGTCACTTTAGAGTATTCTCACTATTGAGTGTTTGCACTATTGAGTCTTGTCACTGTTGCGACTTGAGTGAGGATTTGTCACTGTTGCGACTTGAATCACGTTTGTCACAGTTTATAAGGAGAGGGTGGTGAGAGGAGAGAAGGCGACGGCTGAGTTTGTCTGCAGTACGAGCATGTTTGATTTACAGCGCGGTTGGTCCAGATCTCGCACGCTGTCCGTGTCTTATGTAGCGGGGGCCGCTTCTCCTCTGGATAATGTGCAGGTAAGTCTCTTCTCACTCATTTCATCTGGCCGAACCAATCTTTTCTTTTTATGTGTGAATTGCAACATCAAACCTAATTTTGATCGTGAAGTAACGGGCTTTTTGCTTTCAATTGAAGCACTATCATTTGTGTAATACAATGATGAATATTGTATAGGGTTCTTTTATCAAGCGATGATTTTTTTTGTATTACAAGTTTTAGCGTCATTTTATACCTATTAAATGCAACCCACCTCACGTTGCCACCTAACCAGGAGGCGATATAGTTCAACTAACTGTACCCAATGTATATATAAATGGAAAATCTTGTGAGGTGTCACACAAATTATATAAAATTATAGAGAAAATATTGGTTCTTGCCTATTTAACTTATACAAAATTCTCACCTTGTTCATTTTAGAATCGATAGCAAACGCTTATATGACAAAATAGAATAACACAAATTTGATGCAAGAAAATATTTGGCCTTACGTGAGTTTTCTCAAATGGACAAGGTGATATCTTTCTTCTTAGATCTCTTCACTGAAACATTTGTTACATAAAACACTATTGCTTACAAATAGAAAAACAAGCAATCATCATTTGTCATGTATCATTGCAATAATGTTATATGTTATGACAATACTGTTGTGTCATGTTTCCATAGTGAAACTGATTTTCACGTAATATCATGCTAATCAATTAATTTTTCAAATAGAAAAAAAGCTTTTTTCCCATTTTTAATTTTCAATGTTTTCATTCAAAGCTTTTTTAATAGCATGACGGAGCAAGTTAATAAAAGCAATTTGCTTGCACTATTGCTATCGATACCAAATTCTGAGGCAATGAATGTTACAAATCATTTATAAATATTTCATCATAGATGTGTTTTGGCGAGGTATTTCCTAGCGGAATATTAGATTCTATTGCTAAAAGTTAATATTGTCAAGTGAGTATGCAGCACCTAAATATCTATTTCGTGTTAAAACACTGCTATATTATTTAATGGATGCTTCCGAGCATTTTGTTTACGCCGCTAAATATGCACGTAGTCTGTACAAATTGAATGTCACACCGTATATGTTCATCTACTTTTCAGTTTCATTAGAAAAGTCGTATTTTCTGTGAAGCCGGCGCCAAAGTTTTCAAGAAATGGTAGGATGTCCATATTATTTACTCTAAAAGATAAACAACTTAAATTTTGCCAAATTCAATCTTAAATAATTTTTACAAAAGCAATAAGAGGAACTTAAAACAACTTCCAAAATTCAGTGAAACTCGCTTATACGGTTCTCTTGTGAGAAGTTTTCATGCTTAAGAACTTCAGTTTCATTTTTAAACTTCCTTTGAAGAAAAATAAAAAAAAAGGCACATATTTATCCCACATAATATAAGGGTTTTTGTTTCCGGTTACTTAGAAAACCTTGTAAGAAAGTTTCACTAGTTTTTTTTTTGCTTGTTGGACCCTTGGACAATTGCAGCGGTCGCCAAAGTGATGGTCCACGAGAAAATTTCGCTGGTTCGCAGAGAAATGTAGACATTATTTGAACCGTCTTTTAACTGTTTTTGTTACAAGTTTTGTTTATTAATAAAGCTTTTATGTATTTAAATGAAAAAACACACTTTGTAAAACACCACTTTTATTTTGAATTAATATTCAACAGCCAACCAAATAAAAGCGGTGTTTTACAAGGTGTGTTTTTTCATTTAAATATATAATGTCACACCCCAAAGTATTTGTTTCCTTCGATAAAAAAAGCTTTTATAATTTGGTTACTATTAATAGTTTTATTTTACTAACTAGGTGCGTTTTAAGTGTTCTTTGATCACTTTTTTATAAATATATTTAACACAAAAAAATCTATTAGTGGTCCGCGGGATTTAAAATTATGAATTCAGCAGTCCTGGTCCATGAGGTCCTAAAGTTTGGCGACTGCTGCTTTTTTATTTTTACATTCATCTATCTTTGTCTTTAAAGGGTGAAAAACTAGTTTTTAGGATGTTTTTTACACTAATTATCTATTTTTTTAAACGCTTGTTTAGCGTACAGCTAAAATTATTGAATATTACTATATGGAATCTTCCTAAAAAACTACTTTTTCATCCTCGAATATTTTAATAAGAGTGAAAATACAACATTCTGTTTGTTCACACAGCAAATACCGGAAGAACTTCAGCTGGATTATACAGAAATCAATACGGTTCCTCCTTTGCCCTTGTGGACACTGCTGGTGGCTGATAAGGAAAGACCTGGACATCTCACTACTAAACAAGAAGCTAAGGTTAACTATAACATTTATCTCCTCTAACGTACGTCGTTCCCAATCCTATTGATCAACTGTTGAGCCGGAACACTCCTCAAGTGCACAACTACGCTCTTCCCAATGATACTCTCGTTCGAGTAACGACCGAGCATCGATCAAGCTAGAGGAACCAAACAACTGGACTAACTTTGGCTTAGTAAAAGGATTAGTTATAAAAAGTATCAAGACAGTGAAAAATTACTGCGAAATGTCAAACATCATTCGGTTCACCACTATTTTTCATATTGCATTTTGCCAATTTTACTATCATTTTTAATATTAAATTAACATGGACAGCGCAGATGAAGATGTTTATAATAAATATAGCGGAATGGGCGATAATATCGGGTTACACAGGCGGCGATAGCCAAATAATTACGAATTACAGATTTCTTTAGCCGTTTTCAAATGTCAAAAATGTCATTTCGAATGCTGAATGATATTGTAAACTTCATAAAGTACTTGTGATGTTTTGGTTTGTTTTGTGTCCATGTTACTTGGTTTCGTGTTAACACATGGAGGAGAAACGTCAAATGTACTAATGTATTTTCGCTACATTAGTAAAAGTCAAGCTAAAGCTTTATTTTTAATATATTTTACATGCGTTTGTTAAAATATATGAAATGTCAGTTTATGTATTACAGTATTAAAAAAAAATATATTTGTAATAATAATAAGTACAATATTAACTCGTTAAAATTGAAAGTTTTTTCTTTAATGTCATTTTATTGTCTATGAAAGTGGGTGGGGCCACTCAAGACTATCAACAATAAAAATGTTTGGAAACAGGTGAATCGACCTTCACTCAACAAACCACTTCCGACTGGAGCTGTAGATATGTCGATAGAAAAGTTGGGAACAACAGCCCTGACTCTCTCTGTTATTCTCTTACCTTACTTGGTTTTTCCTGTCTTTAGGTTTATTTATTTAATACTTTGTAGAGAATATTTAGAGAAAGTGTCCACTCATAAAGATGTGAATACAAAACCTACCTATCGCTATTTCCTGATAGCGATAGGTAGGTTTCGTCCATAATAATATAAGGTGTTGATCGTATGACCCCGTGTTTGCAAAAATTATTATTACGTCATAGATTTGTCATTGAGGCTAACTTCCTTTAGTTAAATCATTCATCAAATATTTAGCCACAATTTGAGATAAAAAGCCAGTTGAATTTGGACAGCCGTCGAAACCGGGTCTCGCTCGCTCTAAGGCAGTTGGAATAGTTCATTTAAAAAACTTAATAATTCCTTAGAGGAAACATATGGGATATGTTAATAATTGTGCAAGATCATAATTTAAAATTAAATGAAAAGCACTTAAATTCGATTTTTGGGTGGGTCTATCTGTACCCATTACCGCTACTTGTGCTTTGACCCACTTGAATCTATGCGTTAAGCAGAACCAACCATTCAGAAGCAATGATAAAAATTACAATTTTTTTTATTTTATCAATTATATTGGAATTAAAATCCCAGATAAAAATTGTGGATGTCATTTTTTACTTTATTTTGTTTTTCAGTGTTTTAATTTTTGACGTGTCCAGATGCAAAACAAAACTTGTGGTACCACAAGGGGTCACTGAAATACCCCAAGCATTTTTTTTTACATTAACTCCACACATGAGTCATTTTATCGTTACATACAAGACTGTGTTTACAGGTTTAGACACACAATAAATTTACTATTTATAGAATAGTAATTCAGAGATTTTGGTTACCCCTGTTGGCAACTGGTAGATTTAAAACATTATGAAGTAATTTGTTTTTGGAAACATTCTTTATTTTTTTTCTTCTTATAATCCAGGACTACAATGAGCTGTTTGACGGGAACCTCTCCGGAGAAGACGACCTGGATGAACTGCTGCAGGAAGACCCGGATAGTCCGAGGCGAGGAGACCGGAGACCCTCGGTACCCGAGAGACAAGGACTGTCACACTTTGGCCCTAGACAAGGTCAGAATAACACATTTATTTTGAAAAGATGGCATTTTCTATGCACCTTTTGATATAATTTTTGATTGAATGTGCTCATTTTAAATGTTTTATATTGCTATCTACATCTATTAATGTAAAGGAGAGTGTCTATGTGTTTGTTGCGGGCGGTTGGCGAGAATTTGATTTTTATACAAATCTATACTTTTATTCCAATATTGATGAAATTTTGCATACTTGAACATCAAATTGTACACAGAGGTAGCTCTTCCGAGTTGAGTTATTTTGACGTTGCCCAGACAACATATAATAATAATAATCAATATTTATATTCTAACTAAACCAAACGACATAAAATGTAATGATATATTATATAATGCTCTGTATTATGCAGTATCTCTTACCATAATTATTTATTATAGGTATGTCCATAATACCTTTTATCTGTTAAATACGTACAGCCTTACTAAAAAAAATCACTTCACAACCGTTAAATGTTATTTTATTTACACATTGTACAAAAAATTCCATCTATTACTAATAAAACAATATAAAGAATATATTTTTCAAACTTGCAACACAGAGTGTTCTCGCATGCACAGTTGTGAATATTTTGATCTCGCGCCGGCTTTTTTCATTCAGATTTTTATGTCCGTAATTTCTTTGTGTATCGTGGGTTTATTTCATAAAACGTTGAATTTATTATTATATTTATATAGTTTAATGTATTTAAAACTTATTTGTGTTGTTTTTCATTAGTTTTAGTCAAGAAATTACTGAGTAATTGCGTGTTGTAAATTGAATTTTCGTGCTGTCAAAAAAATTGGGGATATATCGTTATAATTTTCAATTTTATAAGCCATTTATTTATCAGAGTATTTCTTAAAAGTGGTGTTTTTTTATAACATAAATGTCTAATACATCTGTTGGTAAACGTATAAAAGAAATTAATTGACATGCAAACAATCCGTTCGAAGTGTGTCAGTTATTTTTTTTAATGTATGAACAACGAATAAGTGAGGTTACAATTTTAATGCAAATTCCTAAAATAAAAGGAATGTGTTTTTGAATTGTGAATTTTGAAAAAATTTCAATGTTTTTAGCTATATTTTTTTCATATTTTAAGCTTAAAATATGGCAATTTTTAAACATTTAAGTGTATTTCTAATTAAAAAATTTAATAGGTAATTTTTTGTAGTTTCTAAAATATTTTTTTTTCTTAACATCTTCAAAAATAAAAAATATAAAGAACATTTAAAATACTTGAAAAAATTCCGAAACTCGTTCAGAAATTATGTATTAATAAAACAAGTATGTACAACAGATAAACTTCCCTCTTCAGCTCTAGATAAGCAATGTATATATATATGTCTTTCCATGAACAATTTGTTGGCACTTTTTTATTAGTAATATTTTCACATTCACATTGTTTATTAATTGAATAAAATGTTCACAACGTTTTTTAGTAAGGCTGGAAATCTATATTTGGTTTCTCACTTAATTAAATTGTAGTGTCCGACCGAAACTACTTTTTACTGCCGAAACCGAAACCGAAACCGAAACCGAAACTTCCATATAAGGTCATGTAATCATGGAAAAAAATAATCAATCTTAATCAGTCAGCCTTTATTTTAAAATCTAATATTAAACATCCCGTCTCGGATATTTGAACTAATAATAAACATAACATAAATTGTCTCTTGGTATATCAAATAAATTATTTGTGCTTTTTGAAATAATGATTTGAAATAAATATACCTACTTATTCTAGGTATACTGATTTGAAATACATATAAATACTTATTCTAGGTATATTATTTCAAATGAACTCTTTGGTAAATAATATTAAAATAAGAAATGGTAGGTCTGTTATTTCTTTTTAAACGTTATTTACGAATAACATAAAATTATAGGTACAAAAATTTTTTTTTTTTCTAATTTGTTTAGGTACACTAAACAAAAAATACTTTATAATATCTTACATCTTAAGAACAAAATAATTTCTTCTAAACTTTGGACATTTTGTAAGGAACTCTTTTTAATGAAATTCAATTAAAAAAAAAAAAATTACCTATCTACTGAGTTCAACACCTAAATATTTTTTATACAAATAATACATATAATATTATAGCCCAATTATTTGGTGGTTTTACCTGGAAAGTTTTCCGGGAGTTTTTGAAAATCGGTAATTTTATAGATTTCGATGTGCTCTTTTCGAATTTCAACATTGCCACATCGTATCTTTGCCGCTCGCGCTGCCATATTGGAAAAATGGCACTAATAGAATTTTTTTGACAATATCTCCTTTCCGACTCATTTTACGATAAAAATATGTATGTACAAAATTAAACTAGAGAAAATTTCCTACCATTAACGTCCAAACAATTTTTTTGTGGTAAAATCAATAATTTTGTACGTTTATACAACGTTTTTTTCGTATATTTCTCCGAAATATTTTACTATCCGACCGGCAAAGATACGAGTTGGCAAATTTGAAATTCAAAAACAGCCAAAAATTACCAATTTTCAAAACTCCCGGTAAACTTTCCAGGTAACCTCTTTTTTTCAAACCAAATAGCTGTACTATTAATAATACGGCCGGCGTTGTAAGTAAGTATTGTAAGTCTAGAGCCTTGCCTCTAGACTTACAATCCGAAGGTCGGGGGTTCGTACCCGACGTGCGCAAATAAATTTCATTTGATTAATTTGTGTTGTTTCACAATTAATTGATTAAAAATAAAATCTAATATAAAAAAAATTATATAGTATATTTGCGGCACGTTCCACGTTCCAGAGTGGAAGATACTCTCACTATCGCCCTGGTGTAAGATCACCATTCAGAATTGGACTCAAACTAAAAAAAAAACTGTGAAGAGCTCCAATGTGCTGCAATCATTAATAATTTTTAATGAATTAATTATTATCAGTATTCATAATTAAACAATCTAATATTATAAGTGAGAAACAATAATTTTATCAACATTTTTGCCACAGAAATCTTTTCTCCGGTTTTAATAAATTTGACCAGCAGCACTAAATAGTTGTTAACTGGAAACATCCGTCGGTGGAGCCGACAAGAATTTCACTGCAACCTTTGTCAAAGACAGAAATTGACTAGAATTCCAGTAAGAATAAATATCTGCGTTTCTTGTAACCTTGGCTCTGTTAAATAGGCTTGAATAATTTGCTCAACTTGTGTGCGATCACCATTATCCACACCAGAAGTTTCTTCCATTAAAAGTCATGGGCATCCCATAGCCCTTCGCCTCTTTCAGAAAACCCGATTCTAGATTAACAAGATAAGATAGCTGTTGGTCTCCAGAATTACAGCTTTTGCTCATTGTTGCACTAACGACGCCCGCGCACAATTATCAACTTCATCAGAATTCAAATATGTATTTTTTAATCTGGGATCCAATAATGTTGAAGTAATCAGAGCAGGATGTCCTTTGACGTATGCAAATCAACAAGTCCTGACACGACTATGAGTGCTAACGCAGCAAAATGACACTTTGTCGCTCGCAGCTCAGTGTACCGAACATATCCGATCGCAGCACGAAACCTCCCGAATTCAGTTTCGGTTTCGGCCGTAGTTTCGGCTGGATGGCAGCCGAAACCGAAACTAAACCGAAACCCATTTTTTTGCCGAAACTAGGCCGAAACCGAAACCGAAAGTTCGGTCGGACACTATTAAATTGCAAATGTGTAAACTAACCACATTGTAAATTGAAGATATTTCTAAAATTAAAAAAATATACAATATTATACAAAACAGGATAACTGGTTATATTTTTAATTTGAACACTTCAGTCAATACAGCACCAAATACCGGGCGCTCAGCGGTGAATTTCCATAGACATCACTAGGCCAAGGTATTTGTGTCTATATCCACTGGAGTGACCACGCAAAATAAATAAATTTGCCTCAATTGTTCGAAATTTACAGGCAATCATTTTTTAAATTTATCGCCAACATTAAAAAAAATCATACCTTCGAATTTTAACATGGAAACATTAAAAACCTATTAAAGTGCTATATAGCCATTAAATTAACCCGTATTTTACCGTTTAGCTCATATTTGTAGGATTTATAAAAAAAATTCAGCGTGTTTGATACTTTGAAACCGCTGTCAGAGGTGCTTATTCGAGTCAAGATAGAATATTTTCGATTTCTGTATATTGTCTGTGGTATACTTGAAAATGAAAGGTACATATCTATGGAAAAAGGACTTAATTTTAACCGTAAACAGCTGATCAGTAATTCTACGCGAAATAATTTTTTTTAACATTGTTCTAAAATAGTCTACGAAGTTCGGATTTGCGACATCTATGGTTATAATAGATAAAGCAAAATAACAAACAAGAGAGCTACAAATATAAAAAAAAAAAAAATTGCCGAATCAAGAGATAATTGGCTTTTTTTATCCGAAAAGCAATTGGAGACATTTAAAATGGCGCATATATAAACCAAAAATTGCTATATATCCAAAATTTTATTCTGCACTTCGAGGGACCAATGGATTTTTGTTACAATAATTCAGTTCTCATTATCCAAGTTGAATACATTTTTTAATAGATATTTTAATTTTCCCGTTTGTATTTCAGGAAGGGCACTATCGCGTCTCCTCACCCACACCCATCTACCAGGTCTCAGTTCTCTGGATCAGATGCATCTCCTGGCTTTGGCTGACACCGTATCCACGTCCAAAACTGATTTCGCCGAGAGGTTCGCAATAGACGCAGCTAAGACAGCCATATCCAAAGAGAATCTGCATGGAACACCACAGGGTGATGATGTTGGAACAGGTAAATTATCTTTTTCTTGTTTATTTTTTTTTCTAAGTGGTGCTGCACAAGATTCTTGTACTTCAATAATTGCTCAAAGCTAAGTAGATCATAATGTTTTCAGTCAGGCCCCTGTGCCTATTGCATATTGTACAGGTTTTCTTATAAAACACAAATTGTTTTGAATTTAGATTATTTGAATTTTTTTTTTTCTAAGTAATTTATGTTGAATAATGAAATTTTTCAGATGCCCTGGATGATTGCGGCCTCCGCTTCCTGTTGGCCATGAAGCACTTTGGCTACCTGCTGCGCTGCCTGCCGCTGGGGGCGCGGGCCCCGCTGCAGCACAAGGGCGTAGGCAGTGCCAACATCGCCTGGGCCTTCCACTCGGACAGCGCGGAGCAGCTGCTCATGCTGGTGCCGGGCTATGCCAAGGGACAGCCCAAGTGGGCCAACCTCAAGGAGCTGGGTATGTTGCTAAGCCACTTCCTACTCTATACAGGGTGTTAAGGGACGTACTTGACTTACTTTAACCAGTGATTCCTGACATTAATTGCAGTAAATACGGAAATAAAATTTTTTGTCTCGATGAATTTTTAGATGATTTTTTTTTTTTCGTGTCATTACTGGTCACTCAGCCGAGTAACTGCCCAACCTCTTACTCTGCCCCAAACTGTCCAACAACTATTATTTTTTTAATGTTTTTGTAGAAAAAAAAAATACTAATATGTCACCGAAGACCAAAATTTCTTTCACATTTTTTTACTCCAAATAATGTCAGGAATCACTGATTGTAAGTCAGGTATGTCAGCAAACACCCTGCATGTCCGCCATCCACTTGATTAGTCAGACATCTGAATAATAATTGTGAAATTTTGAGAATTTTTTAATTAATTATTTTTACATGAAATGACAAATAAGTGGAGTTGACGATAACTTATAAAAAACTATGTATGTGTTTTTATTTTTTTTTCGTTGTAATTTTAGTTAGAAAAGACGTAAGGTGAGATATTTTTAAAACTTTTTTATGTTTGCATGCAAATATTTATATTAAAAAAATTATACATTTATAGTAGTGAGGGTAAGTACACTTTTACACATAACTGCATACTGAACTCAAATTTCGATTTTTCGGAGATGTCTGACTAAATCAACTGATCGACAGACTTTAATTGGAATAATAAGTGTAGATGATTTTATTAATTGACGCCCTCCATGGTCGAGGGGTAAGGCTCTTGACTAGAAATCCAGAGGTTGAAATTATATTTAATATGTTTGCAGTACATTTCAGAGTTGTTGATCCTCTTAGTATCGTCCTGGTGTAAGACCACCATTAAAAATTTTAAATTGCTTGAAATGGCTTTAGCCGTGTTTGGTGACTTGCCTACCTTCCTCTTCCTCATTTCCTTCCCTTCCCCGATACCTTCAGCCTCACAACATTCCTCAATTGAGGGTGCCATGGTCTCACTGGCTCCAGACGGTTGGGAGCAGTTGGAACTAATTAAGGCAAGATAGTTTAGTTTATTGCAGTCGACGCAACATTGAATTGCACCAACACACCATAAAGTCCTACCTCGATTATTAGTGGACTTGGTAGAAATGTTATTTTTTGGTCATAGTTAGCACGATGATCAAAATTAGAGTGTCTTACGCTGCTAATTGAAGTTATTATCTCCGTAGGTGCCGGCTGGTGGGTTCGCACCCCCGAGCTGCTTCGCACGTGCATGGAGCGCGTGGCCCGCGCCGCCTACCAGGAGCGGCAGGACCCGATGGACGCAGCGCTCTACTACCTGGCCATGAGGAAGAAGGCATTGCTGTGGGGCCTGTTTCGCTCCAAACGGGACGAGAAGATGACTAACGTGAGAATAACACTATTATTTTTTTTTAAACAGTATAGATATCAAGGGTGCTTTAACCTTCAGCATGCCAAGATGCAAACAACATCTGGGTTGAAATGAGGGGTGACTGTTTCACCCACGCAATTTACCATTTTAATGCCATTTTTTTATAAATTTTATTGCATATTATTCTTTTGACATTCTGCATTCTGCTGATGCGCTCATACCTGATTTCACAATAAGTTTAATAGTAATTGAGTTGTTTTAACCCCTCAGGCCTCGGGCATATACTGTCAGAAAGTCAGAATATTTCTGTTTTGCAATAAAATCCAAATACGGAAAAAATTATAATTTCCGTAGGTTACAGATACAGTGATACCCTCTTAAGAAGTTTTCCAGGGGACCGAAAAAAAAAACTTCTTCGCCGGGAAAACCTTAAAAGTGGGATAAATTGGGCCATATTTGGTCTTCGAGGGACTGAAAAAACCAAACTTCTTAAGCAGGAAAACATCTTAAGCGAGAACTTCTTAAGAGGGTTTCACTGTAAACGGAATATTTCTGAGCGTAAAATTAAAAACTGTTTTTGAAAAGCGGTGAAATACGCTTTCATATTTTCATACTATTAGAAATAAATGTGTAATTTTTTAATTATTAAATTTTGAATGAAAACATAAAAATGATCCCTGTACCTTTTTTTCTAACTAAAGTTTATAAAAAAAAAAACACATACACATTTTATTAGACACATATATTATAAAAGATATAATGGCCTCACTTTTTTGTTGATTCATTTCAAAATAATTAATAAGAAATCCACAAAATTTCATAAGTTTATCACTCTTTAAGATATACCTGAATGATATTTTTATGTAGCATATCCTTTAAGTTGATCTTTTTTATCCAAACATTGTGTCTCTGTATAAACTGTATATACCATATCGTACACTTATATGTAAAAGCCCGTAAGGGCGTTGAAAATGAATAAATAAATAAATAAATAAATATTTTTCATAATGCAGTTAGAAACTTTGTGGTTTACTTTTAAATTTTATTTCTTTTGTGGTTTACTTTTAAATTTTAATATAAAGCGGGGTGTTTTCTTTTCTTAACACTGTTTAGATCATATTTCACAAGGGAGACACAATGATTTCTGAGAACTATGAGAGTTATTCCCAAAAGCGAGCAAATTAGCCTGAAAGATTAAACTAGTTATTCCCCATGAAGAATTACAATATGAAACAATTAAACTAGTGAAGAATTTTAACTTAATTAATCACTTGTCTGGATTTCAGAAGTTTCTTTTTCAATTTGATAATTTGCTTGTATGTACAGACGGACGTACTCACAAAGGAAATGATGGTATATAATAAAATTATTGAATTTGTTTTTTCTTTCTTCAGTTCTTTGCCAACAACTTTGCGGAAGACAGATGGCGGAAAGCTGCAAAGACAAACGCGTATGCCCTACTGAGTAGGCAGAGGTTTGAACACGCCGCAGCCTTCTTCCTTCTCGGAGACTCGTTGAAGGATGCTGTGGAGGTAAATTTCTTAGGTTCTTACCTATTTCAGCTGTCAACCAAAATACAGTAACCGACCAAGTCACGTATTTGTACACATTTTAAGTATTCAAAATTCATTCTAAAATCCGTGTTGTTGTTGCCAAAATTCATTGCGGAAGATACTCAGTATCGCCCTGGTGAGAGACCACTTTTCAGAATCGCAAATGCACGTCATGTTGCTTGGATTGACTTATGATATGAATGGTGAAGCATTTTCTAACCTTCCTCTTTCTCATCTCCTTCCCTTTTCTACTCTCATCTACATCACAACATACCCCATTTGAGTATGCCGTTGTTCCAATGGCTCGGACAGTTTGGACTCAATTCTCGGAATCCTCTTTACATCTGCGCCTTATTTATTTTGTCTTGGATATTTTAACTTATATTTTTGTTTTATGTAATATTCCAGGTAATATTGACACGTCTGAAAGATCTCCAGCTGGCGATGGTAGTGGCCAGGCTATACGATGCAGATTCTCAGATGCCAGACAGTTTCAAAGTACTGTTGTATGATGAAATTCTAGGGTAAGAGAATGTTTCACAGAAAATGCTTTATTTTTATGCTTTTTTCATTATTACAAATAGACAAAAATTGAGAAATGTAAAGTTTGATTTGACTTTGATTGTGCCAATTGGGGAACACCCAAATTCATTATAACTTATAAACTGGTGTTCTAAAGCTAAACAAAATACCACAGTAAAATATTATTCATATCTGACAGTAAAATTGGTGTTGCCATAATTTTTTATTTGCCGCCAAATTCAACCGTGGGGCGCACTGTACAGGGTTAGCAGTTGTGTACTATTAACGTATCTGCAGGCCCTGTACAGTACGCCCAGTTTCTGCAAAGCCAACTTAACTCTGGCTCGATGCATGAAAACTTATGTTGAAAGTTTATAAGTAGGTTTTACTAATTTATCGTTAATTATTTTTGGGATATAATGCCAATCTTCTTTAGCCAACGTTTCAGACAGCATTCCAGTGTCCCATCATCAGTGTGAAACCCTCGAAGTTTTCCAAGGGACAGGAAAAAAAACTTCTTAAAACCTTATAAATGGGTTAAATTGGGCCGTTCAGCCTTCAAGGGACTGAAAAAACTAAACTTCTTAAGCATGAAAACTTCTTAAGCGGGAACTTATTAAGAGGGTTTCACTGTACGAGTATATAACATTATACTAAATAAGTGATATTTCCAGGCTGGACAAGCAGGGTGAGAACCAGGACATGCTGCGCGCCCATCCGGACCCCTTCCTCCGTTCCATGGCCCTCTGGATGCTGCGGGACTACTCCGCCTCCCTCGGCACTCTGCTGATAGCCCGCGCGGGACAGCTGCACCCGGCCTACGACGATAACGAGCCGCACACCGTGTCCAATGCCGCCATGCCCCAGGCTGACCCAAACGTCTTTAACTTCTACGTGTACCTGAGGACGCATCCCCTCTTAGTGAGGCAGTACATTGCCACACAGGTTATTATTTATTTACTAGCTGATACCTTGCATGCGTTGCAATGCTACTTAAATAAATAAATTGTTTCTCCCTTCGTGTCATTTCCCATTCGTCCCCATTCCCCTTCCGCCTCTTCTTCCTCTTCCCTTCCCGTGTTTCCTTCTCTTTTCACCTTCCCCGCACCCCCCTTCCCCTCTCCCGCTATCCTCTTCCTCGTGAACCCCCCCCTCATGCATTCCGCTTCCACCTTCTCCCTCATCCCCCCTCCCGCGAAGCCCCTCGCGTGACCTATTTCATTTTTTAACACAAATTTCATAATGCCAGAGCTCACCACTATATATATATATATGTATACAGGGTGTAACAGGACGTACCCGAGAGATTTTACCCAGCGATTCCTGAGCATATTTGGAGTAATAAATGTATTTGTCATTTTGCTGTCCGATGATATTTTTTTCTATTAAAAGCCAAAAATATTTTTTTCGATCACACGTCGCTACTGAACCCATAGCTATCGGAAATACCGCGTCGCTTTGAGCAAAACATGTGCTGTTTCGTGCATGCGGCATGCCGTTAGAATGAGACACAACGCTTATCTGTACGCTTCTCTAATAACAAACTCAGTTGCGACACGTGGTGGAAAAATATTTTTAATGTTTTTATTAAAAAAACATGTCATCGGACAGCAAAATGACAAATACATTTATTACTCCAAATATGTTCAGGAATCGCTGGGTAAAATCTCCTGCGTACGTCCTGTTACACCCTGTTTAGAAATATCAAACATGGGCAGGTTCACAACAATTCAAAAAAAAAATATAGCAATCATATGAAATTTTAAAAGGTGCAAATCAATTTGACGCACCGTCCGTTAGGCACAGCCATCTAATGTCATCTCTAAAGACAGACTAAATTTGGATTGCTTGTTTGTAAGGCCGATAAGCATGAAAACTTGTTATTTGCGAACCTTATATGTGGCTTTCATTTTGCAGGGTGGCGGAGTTGGCCTTCTCCAAGAAGGTGAAGAAGGAATCACCAGGCTGGAGCGCCGGCTCTATTTCACCACAGCGCACGGCCACTTCAAGGCCGGTTGTCCCGCTCTGGCCCTGGAGGTGCTCAGCAAGCTGCCCACCAAGATCCTGGACGACCACGCCCCGCCCACCAGCCCCGCCAAACAGCTCAAGAGGCGGGACACGCAAATCGATACGGGTGAACTGGAATGGGGCGCTTCTCCGGTTGTAAAGGCTAAAGGTTTGCTTATTTACTCATATTAAATATAATCTTATAATTAAAAAACACTAACAGCATAACTAAAAAACTGTGTGAAAATTTTATTCAATTGATAAATGACTGTGCATGTGAAAACCTTGCTAATTAAAAACTTACAAAATATTGTTAGTAGAAAGATATATATGTACAGTCAAAGAAGGTAGTTTATCTGCTGTATATAGTTGTTTTATTTATAATTTCTCAACACATTTCGTAATTTTTCCAAAGTATTTTAAATCTCCTATATATTTCTTATATTTGAAGATGTCATAATAACAAATGCCATTTTAGAAACAAGATAAAATTACCTTTCAAATTTTAATAAAATTTGAATAAGTGTTTAAAAATTGCAGTATTTTAAGCTTCAAACATGAAAAACGTGGTAAAAAAAAGGTTACGCTAAACATATAAACAATAATATACATAAGAAACGTAAAAAAATACAGTTATTTTATTTAATGAATTTGCAAAAAAACTATCACTTCACTTTTTATCTCGTTCATACAATTAAAAAATATTAATAATTCCACAAGAATAACTGAAAAAAATCTGAAATTTTATATTCATTTTTGTACAATTTAAACGTTGATTCCTCAAATTTGTATTTATATAATACACGCACTACTATATTATGCACTATATGTATTTATGTGATTAAATAAGATTACTTTTATGAAATTTTTATTAAACCCACGCGGAAAAAATTAATTTTAAAAAAATATATCCGAAATAACCTATATTTTTTATGTTAATAAAATTAAGTGAGGTTATTAAAGGACTAAAACTGACAATAATATCAAAAATAATTGCAATTATATCGAATTATACTAATATAATAGTGAGTTGGTCATTAGGGTAGAAATTATTTATTTATTTAATAAAAATTATGACAAAAACATTACACTAATCGTCAGTCAAGGGTCACAACATATCAAGACTATATTTGGTAAAACCCTAATAAAACACGCTAGCGCAGAGTTACCTAAGTTCAATATTACCATCATGATAAAGATATTTTTTCATTAGTAACAATAATAAAAATAAAATGTACAGTCTTTGTACAACGCGTAACAAAAAAACCGTTTAACGGTCATGAAGTGTTTTTTGATAAGTACGGCTGTCAAAATGCATTTCACATTTACGCGTCAGAAGGAATTTAAAAAAAATTGTTTCATCATGCACGGAAGCTAATGCAATTATTTATGGAATGCACTCCAACTTGAGCATGATGCTGTAATCAAATCTACCATTGTGGGCTGTTGATGTGAATTTGTTTAATGTTTATTCGTTTAATTTTAGCAGAGGCCCCTAAGGCAGACTCAATGGATTGGGGAGCCCCTAAGGCAGACTCAATGGACTGGGGGGCCCCTTCCATGGACTCAATGGACTGGGGCTCAGCCCCCAAAGCCCTGTCCAAGGTGGACGATGAACTTCAATTGGATTGGGAGGATGATGATGAGGGGAAAGGGTGAGCATCTAATTCCTAACCTCCAAATAATTTTTCACTTACTTTCGAGGTTCCTTATTTTAACCTAACAGGTGGTGCTGGGATATTTATTATATTACCCGATGAAAACAAAGAGAGAAGAATAAAAATCCTCCCATAGTACCAATTAGACCATATATAACCGAAACAATAGTGGGGATATAGGATGGAAGCATGCCGAATGTTGCCGAGCTACGATCAAACTGCAAGGACCATCAAAACTAATGTTATGTATTGGTGTGTAGATAGAAACAAAGGCGGTGCACCGCTGTGTGCTTTGCGATTAGTATAGGTGAACGGAAGTTGGTGACATATTTATGCCCGCAAATCTTCCTTTTTCTTGGCTGTGAATGACACAAACCATGTCTCATCTCTTTTTAATTTTAGTTATTAATTTTATTTTACTTTCTTTTACTCTAAAACATCCCTTATTTGAATGCTATGAATACCTATGTCAAATGCTTTAGATTTATGAAATTGTGGCTTTTCTAATGTAGAAGTCACAGTTTTATCTTGGAATTTTTTACGTCAAGAAAACCTTAAAAAAACATCACTCGTGAACAATTTACAAATTACCCATTTGCCAAATAGCAAAATCGTCAATTGCTACTTTGGAAAATTTGCAACTTATTTTGTTCTAGGTCTTCTTCACATAAGAAAAGAATCATGGAGCTAGTTAAAATAAGGCGTAATAATTTTATGCTTCTTGTTCAGATCGGAAGGTTCAGAGACACCCCCCATGGCCATGAAGATGGACACCGTCGAAGAAAAAACCAACGACAAGAAGGCAGAGCACGGAAAAAATGAACCAAAGGTTGCCCCTCCGGTTGACATCATGGCGCAACAACTCAAGTTTGTGGCCTGCCTGAAGATACTGATGGAAGAACTGTCAACCCTGGCCACTGGGTTCGAAGTAGATGGTTAGTACCATCAAATACCCTATAATATTAATAAAACCTCCAACTTTACATTTTCGTTACATTCTGATAGCAGCATGCTATACTAGCGCTCCTAAAATTTTAGCTCTTTTTTATTAAAGTTCTAGATTATGTTTTTTTTATTAATTCCGTTATTTTTCAATATAGGAGGCCATCTCCGCTACCAGCTCTACATCTGGCTGGAGCGCGAGGTGGAAGCCCTGCGTCAGTTGTGCGGCTACTCCACCAACTTCGGCCTCAACGGCTCTGAGGAAGAGGTGCCCGCTAAGCTAAATCTGCCCGACCTGGTGGAGGCCATGATGAGGGAGCGGGAGAGGGACCGGGAACCTGTGGCGGAGCGCCCCACTCTGCACCAGGTCCTACTGCAGGAGAAGGCCGACTTCGAGGCCAAGGTGCAGCGCGCCGTCAGGAGGAAGAGGTGGCTCAAAGGTATGAACACTTGACCAACTTTACAAGGAATTAGGATAGGATCAAAAGTACAAGGTTCTCCCACAACTGTTGTGCCCATATGGTTGGCCTTGAGTCGGCGATGTGTGAATGCGGTGCGTTTCATTCCCCGGCAGGATTGAAGAGGTCCACAGGGCACGCCTGTGTTTTTGAAGCTTTTTCCCCTCTGACCCCCTTACCATACGAAAGAAGAAGAGAAAGGAGGAATTACATAACTGGGCGTTTTTCAAAAAAAGTGTACATAGATAAAAGTCAGTGTCCCATCACTTTCAGGATCAGTAACTTTTGTTGTGTCGTTTTTAATGACCAACCATATATTTTACCAATATAATAACAAGTAAATACCTTTATGGACTAAAAATAATGAATAAATCTATTAAATTTCGATATTATTTTTAAATAAGTAAGACTACAGGTCACTGTTTCTGGTATGTCCTACACCTACCACTACCAGTAAGAGTTCAAAAATTAATGTTATTTAATGTTATTCCAGTATTTATTTCTAATTCTACTAATAGTATATGATAATATTTTCGATTTGCAACCATAATATAGATTAATTATCGTGCAAAATAATTTAAATACCAGATATTGAGTTGTCCTACGAAATAGCGTATGGTGGAATTTCCGCCTACGCAACCACATTATTGACGTCTTCCAATAAAAATATTACCAAATCGATGAATATTTTCGAAAATAGCAACCCTATTTAGTCTATGAAGGGCGGCCATGCTTGGTTTTTTACAGCCAGTTTGCCAAGAAATCGTAACACAAGTGGTCGTTCTCGGCTGTACTAAAAAAGTGTTCCACCAACGCTTCCGTATTTCTCCAGGTAATTTACCAGCATGTATTAGACTCTACTTTGTATTAAATTGATTCATTTATTGTTTTATGAAATGTTTAGTTAGAACAAACAGAAGTTTCATAATTTATTGATAAATACATTTCGAAAAAATATTGACGCGATTACGCCACTTCTCTTACGCAACGGTCTCGTGAATGGAAATTAAAAGTGACGTAATGGAATTCTAAAGGTCGGTTCACTCTGTCCGTCTTTTAGTGTATTTGGGTGTGTTACAATTTTCTAATTAAATTTATATTTTGCATGTATCTTCAAAATGTAACTATTACATGTAGATATGTGGGTTGAGTGATATATGTAGCATTAAAAAAAAAGAACAGCATAGCTAAAAAGATAAAAATATTTGATTTTTATGTGTATAATTTTTTTTCTTTTTTTTATAAATTAAGATTATTAAAGATTAATTCTGAAAGAGTCGAAATGGTGTCGAAGTACTAATATAGACAGCAATATGAGCAACTATTACTGTAGAGGCAACTCTGAAATTCAGTATAAAATCAGCTGGTTCATACAATTTTGATTAAGTAAGTATAAAATGTAGCATGATTTATGTTCCTGTGTGTTTTAGTTAATCCTGTACCTAATTAAAGTTGTGTACATTAACAGGTACTTTAATACCCTTTCAGCTTAGTTACCTATTTCAGGCTATACACGGTATGCACGTGTAGCCCATTATTACCTATCTAATTATTTGTGCATTTTTATAAATAATTTATTTTAATTTTATGTTCAAATATGAAAAATCAAAAAGGTACAGAGACAAAATTAAAAGCGACCCTGAAAAATATGAAGCCTTTATGAAAAAAAGAGTTACAAAGACAAAAATAACATCAAAATAAAATCAGAGAGCTAACCAAAGAAGAATAGAAAAAAGAAGACGTTGGAGAGAACAGAAACGAAAATAAAAAGAAAAGAAAAAAGAACAAGTGGAAGAAAATGTATGCGCGGGGGGCCTTCCACGGTGGCGGTAGTACGTAAAATCGCCCTTTTTTATAGAGAATACCTCACATGAGTCTTAACTGCTCCCGTCTGGAGCCAGTGAGACTATGGCATCCCCAATTGGGGTACGTTTGAGGCTGAAGGTAAGTGGGTACAGGAAGGAGATGGGAAGAGGAAGGTGGGGAAGAGGAAGGTGGGGAAGTACCTGGCTATTCAGATCTAGTCACTAAACACGGTTAAAGTCATTATTAAGCAACGTTTCAATTCTGAATGGTGGTCTTTCACCAGGGTGATACTGAGAGTATCTTCCACTCTTCCCATAACAGTCGCTTGACGCGCCTTCAGCAGTGTAGCCACAACGTGCGTACACATACGACTGATATTTCGCGCCCGCTGTCGCTACCGGGCAAGCCTCTCAGTCTGGCCGAGGCCTTAGAATTCCTAAACGTTACCAAATTTTTCCCCTTACGCCACTGTCCTGTTATTGCTGTGATTTATTTTCTAAGATCAATTATTATATCTCAAAGAAATTTGTTCTTTTTTTTATTGATATAGTTCATGATTAATTTTAAATTTGTTATAATTAAACATTCGTAAAACAAAAACTTATATTCGTCTTTCTAGAACGAAAAATATACAGTACAAAGTATCCAAAAGTAGCGTAAATGAATATTTTTATTTAAAAACTTAATATTTATTTCAATAAGCTTGATTATTCATATTTTTTAGGATACAGATTGTGTTTTCAATTCGTAAATAAAAATCTGAAATAATGAATTTCTTTTAATTTTCTTTATAAACTTTATGATAAAAGTGACGTAAAAGAATTTCTTACCAATAGTATTAAACTTAAATTGCAATTATTTTCGAAGTTTATTGACATTTTCTATTTAAATACTTTTTGTCATGAAGTTCATACTTTCTTTAATAAATTAACGTATATTTTTAATCGAAATGCAGCATCTCACTTAAGTGGAATTCCTATTACGTCACCGACATCTTTTTTGGAAAACGCCCAACTACATATGGAATTTGTTGTGCATAAAATAGACAATCAGTATCATTTCTTGTGATCGGCTAAAATAACAACATGATTGTTGATTTGAGTTTGAAACACCCCAACCCAAGTCCTTTAATCTTCGACATGCCGAAATTCTAAATTTGTGATATCATGAGGGATCCTTGAGGTAGCACGCTTATTATCATTATGAAGCCCAGTACATGTGAACTTATTCAACAGTTTTACTCAATATCGAGTTAGTATCACCTTACAGGTGAAGATGGATCGCTTTGAGTTGGTTTGCAGCGATTTAAATTTGTTAAATATCTTTCGTTCTATAATTTTGGTAATCAGCATGATATATTGCAAAATAAGTGTGTTAGTGCCTTGCATTCATCCTTATGTACCTTTCCACAAACATAATTCTACCTACAAAATCCTTTTATTTCCTTACCCTTATTGTCGACTGAATGCAATAAAAATGTCACAGTATTTGTTAGTTCAAATTAGCACCTCTTCCTGTCAACATCTCAATGTTGAATACGGAGCTGTTATTCGATCGTGTCGGAACCTTATGAAAAGAAAATTCAATCGTGGGCTAGTGAGCTCAATTTTTGATGTGAGAACCAGCAGATATTGAAAAGCGAAGAAAGAAAAGCGGTAAGTCGACAATCCTGTCTTATCCATTTTCCTTCCACTTTGCGGGACCGATTTCTGTCCCCAACAGTGCGTGACTGTATTTTTCGCGCTGTTTAAACCACTCCTTCGCCTATTATCTTTTCTCTCACTTTAAACTCATTTTATGAGCGAGCTACGCGAGACCCGCTAAACAAAGCCACTGTTTCTTCCGCATGTTGACATGATCACACTCAAACAATCACTAAAGGTCGAGCCAATACTGTACCGTTGGGTTAGTGGACGTTGCGTTGAACCTTTGTTTTTATCTTCAATTTTACTCGATCGAGTATGGTTGAATGTATGCGAATACTAAGCTTTAGTTTTTGTAGGAATACCAAAAATTCACTATTTACATGGGCGATAGTAATTTCAGAGATTTGGGTGACCCCTGTTGTCATTGAGAAGGTTAGTTTAGTATATCCAATAACCTAAAACTGTTTTTTCCATCATCGGGCATCCTCTATCACAAGAAACTCTATCAATAGGGAATGGTAGACGTAGGATGATTGTGTCTACAGAACCTGAGGTAAATCATTCATCATATGTGTGAGATTTCACTAACCTTCCCATATTCTGCAATAAAGAATTTATTATTGTTTTAATTTCCAGCAAACGAGACCCTTCTGCGAACCCTCCTCTCGTACTGCAGTCTCCAGGGTGCGGGTGGGGGCGGGCTGGCCTCGGTGCGCATGGAGCTGATTCTCCTCCTGCAGGAGCTGCAGCAGGACAAGGGCCCCCAGCAGCTGCTCAGTCCACTGCCCTTCCCCACCACGCTGCCCCTGCTGTCCGCATCGGTCGCATGCAGCAAGACGGTGGTGGCAGACCCTGTCAGACATCTGCAGGTAATTAATACTCTAGGCAGAATAACGTAATAGTTTAATACACCCGAGAGGTAAAGGAACGAGCAAGTGAATGAAATACTGGAGACCAACAACAGAAGAGTAATGTGGTGGTTGATGATGGTTAGTTAGTTAGTTATGCACCAAAGGAATAAATCTATTTAAGTATGTTCTATACCGGTTTGAAAGAAATCTGAGGTTGCCAATTCACTTAAGACCTTTTGACACCTAGGCCGCAGAAGGCCGATGAAATTGATTATCCGTTTGAAAAATTATTTTTGTATTTGAAAAGTTTGATCTATTCCACCCGAAGTAGGGAAAATTGACCTTACTATGAGCATACAGACATACCCACATCCACTCTTATCAGATTAGCTTTATAGGCTGTCTCTTTAGTGGTTATCTCTTCAGTGGTTATTCTTCAGTGGTTATCTCTTGAGCGGTTATTCTTCAGTGATTATCTCTTCAGTAACCACAGTATATTCAGGGGTGATTCTTCAGTGGTTATCTCTTGGAAAAGTTTGATCTATTTCACCCAAAGTAAGAAAAATTGACCTTACTGTGAGCACACAGACATGCCCGCATCGCACTCCTATCAGGTTAGCTTCAGTGGCTGTCTCTCTAGTAGTTATCTCTTCAGTGGTCATGTATTCAGTGGTCTTGTATTCAGTGATTTTTCTTCATTGGTTATCTCAGCAGTGGTTATTCTTCAGTGGTTATCTCTTCAATGGTTCCCTCGATAATGCTCATCTTACACACTTGTTTCATATGAACTTGTAATTGTTTTCAGTCCCAAGCCCATGACATGCTGCAGACCATGATATGCCTGTCCAACCCCGTCCGCACCACCAACAACCTGGCCAAGATATTCATCCTGAGAGACCTCTCGGTGGCCCTCTCGGCCTGCATCTACCAGAGTCTGTGTGACTCGGATACCTTCAGTGTGAAACACGCTCATCCCCATCACGATCCGTGAGTACATTTTGTATGTAAAATACCTTTTTAACCTTCTACACGCCGAGATATAAAACAAAACTTTTAAGTAATCATTATATCTCCGTTTTTGTTCTAATTACAACCCTAAAACAAAAAGGAGAATATCTATAATAAACGACGCTTCACATCTCTACTCAAAGTTGTCCATAAAAATAGATAAAGAATACTTATTTTGTAGAAACAGGTATTACCCGCCAAATTGTTGGAATAAATCCAAATTTCATTTAATTTAGTTACATAATTTTTTATGAAATATTTTTGTATGAAATTGTAGGACAGGGAGGTGATAAAACTGTTTATTATATACACATTTTTTTTTTTTAAATAAGTTTTTACGTTATCCGTGATTTTAGTACCGTTTTCACATAAAAACATCAAAGTCATTTTTTACAATTTTTTTATCTTTGCATTCAAGATTTTAATGTTTATTTGTAATAATATAATTTTAAAGCGTATTTCAAAAACAGTGTTTAGTATTTGGCTACGTTCAGAAATATTACATTTATTGAACTTTAATTGTAAAGCGGTTCATTAGGACCAAAAACCTACACAAAGACAATAGACCTGAATGGTTAAGTAGGTTAGGTATAGGCTATTTTTCAAATTTTTTTTCAAAGCTTTTAATGACTTTTTAAAGAAGTGTTGAGTTGAGAGGATTCTGAGTTGTCATGGAACCTGGTAAAAGGGTGCTACCCGAGCAAGCAAACATAACAAGTGTGTATTATTACAGTGTGGGAATGGAATCTCTGGCCAGAATAAGTGGACTATCAGCCCACGGCTCCCATCTCATGGGAGGAAGGCACCGCCGGTACTCGTCCACCGATGAGCCCTCCACTGTCACCACACTGCCCAACAAATGGCCAGGTTTGGACTATTATTATTACTATTTTAACTTCTCAACATTTTTAAATTCGCATCAGTCCTTTTGTTGATATTTCAACCATAAAATGATTCAGACGACTACTGAATTTAATAAACTTACATTTTTTTGGTACCTACATCATTTTTGTTGTTTGTATTTGAGGTGTGTTATAACAAAGGCGGCAATCTCCACTTCTTTTCATTTTGAGTAAAAAGAAATAAATGTTTTTTTTTTGGTATTTTCCCCATACTTTAACTATTCAATTAATGCAATAAAGTATGGGGACAATACCAAAAAAACACATTTATTTCATTTTACTCTAAACGAAACAAAATGGAGATTACCGCCTTTGTTATAACACGCCTCATGTACCTCTTGTATGTTATGTAATTATTCCTTTTTTCCAACGACATTCAGAATGAACAAAAAATGATTAAGAGGAACCATTGCCTGACCTTTGTTCATACAAAACTTAATTTTGGATTAGAGACCACAGTGCTCTCAACCAAACTGAATAATTTTTCTTGAAATCAAAAAGTATAGCAAATATTTAGAAAAGATGTGAACGATTTTTCATGATTTTACTTCTTATTGACCAATTTGGTTAACGTTGGATCGAAAATCAGTCGGTAAAAAAAGAAAGAAAGAGGTAGTTAAATAATTGCTAAATTAACACTGCGTAATAAATCCAGGGGTAACAAACCTGCGCGCCCTGGTGGCACGGGACGGTGACGACGATACGCCCCGCCTCGGCATCCTGCTCTGCGAGGCTTTCGTGGCGTGCTACCTCGCGCTGCTGGTCTACGGCCTGAGGATGTGCGACTCGCACCTGCTGTACCGCCTGTGCTCGCGCAAGTTCACCGCCGAGTCCTGGGCCACCCTGTACGGCGGGGGAGTCAAGCGCCTGCTGAGGACCGCCTCCATCAGCGTGAGTAACCACCTTGTATTCTCTCTAATACTCCATACATTTTTGTCATTACATTTTGACCCTCTTTATACATACCCCCTGTAATTTTCCTCACTGTGCAAAAAGAATTCCTTCGTGTTGCTTTCATGAAAAGTAGCATTACTGTAGTAGTTTTGTATCTTACACTTCTGTGTAGATATATTATTCTGATCAAGTTAAAGCATGGTAGGCCATAGTTACTTCATAGATTCAAAAAAAGATTTAAAAGAGTTTTGGAAAATTCATCATCATCAAAACAATTTGAAAAAATTTGTGTATTCGAAATTTATATTGTCCGTGTAATTTGAAAAAATTCTAATTGTGCAAAAATATATCATAATATTATTTTGTATATTTAAATCTGACAGATTGAGCTTTACGACGACAGGTAAATCGGTAATCGCCCAGAAAATTTCAATTTACATGGAAATATGTTATATTTTCATGAATTTTCTTAGAAATATCTGTAATAGACGCCCCGCCGCAACCACAATTACGGAAAATTCGATTACTCGAGAATAAGTCTCCTTATTACTAATTTACTTCAAATACCTACCTGGATTTGATGGGGCATCCGCGGAACTCGAATTCTCGGCAATTTTTAAAAATATTTATAAATTCTCTAACATTTTTCTGACAATTCTGACAAGTTTGGTAAAATTTTCTGATTATTCCCAGTTTTCCAGGTCTGTGGCCATCCTGGATTGTGTTGAAAAGGCCAGCCTTAAAAAGTTTAAGAAATAATGTTAGAATTACATTCCAGGCCAGCCCCATAACCCTGGAGCGCCAAGAGGGAGCCTCCGTTTGGAGCTCCCTGCGCGCACAGCGAGCCCGCCTCAACATGAAGCTGCTGGGGGCTGCCCCCACCCCTGCAGCTCCCCGCCCCATCAAGGAGGGGCGCCCAACCTACAGGGAGCATTTTGTGCCCCCGGCCATGAGCATGCTGAGCTATCTTATCATTAAGGTATGAATTCCTATTATGAATAGGTTGTAATGCTGTCCGAAATGTTGGCTAAAGAAGGAGGTAGCGCAACAAGGCATATTAACCCAAAAAAAAATCACTTTTTTAATAATTATTTTTTCTCCATGCTCGGTTAGCTTTTCTATAAATTACATTTATTTATTTATATAATACATGTTACATAATTGTGACATTTACATAATGTGGATGTATTAAATCACCATACCATGATGACCAATGGAGTTATATAGTTGCTTTGTATGAAATGTGTTTGATTTTGATTTCACTCATTGAAAATAACATTGATTTTGAATTCATTTATTTTTTTGAACCATAATTGGAATGTATTTCTCAAATTTTATCCGAACACATCAATTACCACTCGCAAAAATAAAGCTGACACTGGACAATTTTTGTTGTACTTCGAACTATTGGCGCTTTTTAAGCACCTTTGTGTTTGCAGACGGAGGTTTTCAGGGCTACTCGCCTTTTGCATTGAAACACGCTTTAAATATGTATGATCGTACTTTTTTATTTTATTCAATAACAGAATTCCATTTTATGTGCTTACAAGCTTGTTTTATATAGAACACATTCTTTCTTATAAAAATCAAGTCAGTGGACTTCTTTTGTTTTAGAATGATTTGAAATAAAAAAATCATAAATATTAGAATAAGATTTAAGTACTTACTTACTACTTACTACTGGCCAAAGGTAGGTACTTAAAAAATATGATATAAAATAGCTCCTACCTATGATGGCATTATGAATTTTAACCAACTATGTACTTTCTTTAACGGCTTGGGCACACAAGCTTGTTTTCACTACAATTTAACGTAGGTAGACATAGGAATGACGTATGCCCCGTAACTGAGTTATTAAAAAAAACTTTATTAGGATTTTTTTTTCTTAGTTAATTATGACCCCCCAAAGATTTGCAGTATGACCTTTCTGTAATAGAAGTATTTGCTCACCTAATCTGATGATTATTTTTTCCTTTCAGCCAACACTGGACATCGATCCGGACGTGCTGGACTACGACTCTGCTGATTCGGTGGCGTCCGACGCCGACGACAACAATATCGAAGAGGAAGACGAGGAGGACGTATTTGGAGACCCGCTGGCGGCCCCCACGCAGCCCTACCCACCGGAGCCCCTCCGGCGCCAGGACAACACGGAGCACTGCGACCTCAACTCGTACTCCTGGTGCATCATGAAGCTGGCCGTGCTGAAGATAGCCCAGGGGCAGCTGCAGGAGTTCCTAAACATTGCCGGGATTGAGATGCAAGGTAGTTTTATTTTACTTTATCTGAAACAGCTTACGAATTACAACTTCAGATGCACTTCTACATGGACTGTAAATACTTTAAACGAAATTAAACTATAATAGTGTTTGCAAGAATTGGGTGACAGTATATGTAGGAAAGAACTAGGTATAGATCTGTTTAATGTCAGATGATATTTCGAAAAACCGCGCGGAAATTACCTTGATGACTTATGGTCAAATATCCATATAAAAACAAAGGAATTGTTTTTTTTTCTATTGTTTTCTGTTTATCAGATAATGTATCTTATTATTCATTTATTTTACATGATAATATCGTTACAAGTTATTCCATAGCTAACTTTAGCAAAAAAAAAAAAATTATAATTCTCCCATTCGGCAAACAAATATCAAAAAAATATATATTTATACTAATATGAATTGATTTTTTTGTTTATATACAAACCTGAATATACACCCTACATGAAAACCAACAATTCAATTGTGTTTTCGAAGAATTAATGACATTGATACTTCTTTAAAAAGTTGACAGCTGATAAAGTGTAAAAAAGCGTGATTTCTGAATGTTACAGATAATTACTTAAAAAAAATATTCAGAATAGCTAGATTAATCAAATCATTTGTTACGCCAAGGAAAATATTGGCGCAAGCGATTCTGACCTTGTAATTCAAACAGTTTCTTTGTACTGTAAGGGTTAACATCGCAATTAAAAAATTCACTCCCGCCGGCGGGCTTACGACAAACAAGAGGTTAAAGGAAAATGGGATTACCATGACTGTATCTCAGCGAAAGAGCACAAAACACAACCACAATATAGTTAAATAGTTCCACCACAATACTCGGGTAATCCAAACGAACGAATACGACATTATGTACACAAACAGAAGCAACAACCTGCCTCCACGATAGACAAATTCCATCTTCTTTTTGTAAAGAATAATCTCTTGAATGTCGGATGACAGTTAGAGGTTAAGGCCGTATTTCATAGAAAATTAATATCAGAGCATTCCGAGGAGCTAGAGTGCTCTAATAAAAAGCAAAGTCTGGAATTATATTGGTGCAAGCGATTCTGACCTTATCATTGTACAGTTTTTGTATACATAAGGGTTAAAATTTCATTTTATTTGCATAAAATTGCATCTCAGCTGTCACCCGCCCGCCGGCAGGCTTACGACAGATGACTCGTTAAATGTCATCTCCAGAGACGTTAGTTATTTATCCTTACTGGGACCAGCATTCTCCAGTACTATAATATGCTTATTAAAAGACTTAAGGTTCTTGAATTACTGTTTATTGACGTATCAAAATTTACAAATAGAGTTTAGGAGGACTGATGTTCTCATGAAGCTAGGTTTTGTCTGATGGGCTCTCGCTTTATAATGGCTGTGCTAAACTATATGTGCATACCTGCCTTAGGTTACTTTCGGCACATCTTTCGACCATGTAACCTGAATAACCCATAAACAACTAAAGCAATATGAGAACTAATCTTAAATTAATTATGAGACACAATCGACATCAACAACTTGCTTCCAAGGTAGCCCGAATCCTTTTGTTTTCAAAATAATCGTATTCGAATTTACACTATTTTCTTGCAATTGTTCGAAATTTCAAATAGTTTTCCAGCAAGGTAATGGTTACAGCGCGGTAGGAACTGGAAAATAACATTCCTTGTTCGTATTTATCACCATTACCAAGCGTATTCAAAACCAAACAACTTATGAATAAATAATTTGTCAAGAGTGGTGGATGCATTTGTTTTCTGCTAATGCCGAAAATCTAGTATATTGTAAGTAGGTGTTTTTGACTTTGGCGAAAAGTGTGTGGAATATCTTCAAATATTGTGTTGCCTTTCAGATATGGCTGTCAGTAGCCCCCTAGTGCATGGGGCCCTGCGCTGTATGTCCCAATGGTCGACCTCCATGATGGAGCAGCTCAGTACCCGCGCGACCCCCAGCCGGTACATCCCCTCTTGCTATCCAGAGGAGCAGACCTCTGGCCCTCCAATCAACAAATACAGGTCAGTGGTTGTCATCATCTCGAAAACATCACCAATAACTGCTCCCAACTGTCTGGAGCCTGTATGACTATAGCATCCCCAATCGGGGTATATTGTGAGACTGTAGGTAGCAGGAAGAATAAGGTGGGTAAGTACCCTGCTATTTAGATCTGGTTACCAAACCTGTCTAATGGCGTTTCAAGCAACATTTTATTTCAGATTAGTGATCTTTCACTAGGGCGATACTGAGAGTATCTTCCATTTATTCATTATTATATTGCATGTTGTCAGAAATTGAATCTAGGTCAGAATGTATCATAAGATTTTGAATAATAGTTTGACATTATTAAGATAGATGGCAGGCTCCTCCCATCCCCTCCAACGGAATTGAAATTAATATATTGTTTCCAAAACTTATTATTGCTCTCTTCTGCATCAAACTACCTAGAAAGAAACACATATCAGTTCCGTTGGGGGGAAATTAAATTCCTTTGGGTTGTATTATTTGGGTTGTATCGTGTCAATAAAATTTTATACTTGTACGCTAAAAAAACAAAGTGTATTATTAAAAGTCTTCTTCTATTCTTGAGTGAATCCTAAAAACATTACACTTGCTATATATTTAAAAAATTATAGATGGTTTTATTTGACTTCTCAGATCTCTTAGTTTTACCAGTCTATCCTAACATTTACCAAATCGGTTGTGTTGAATTTAATTAGTCAAAGAGCTCATAAACTCTTCCATTTAAGACTTTTACACTGCCACTTCAAAACAAAACCTATGCACTAATGATTTTACATTGAAGGGACAAGAGATGTTTGCGAGTTTAAACTTAACATGAACTCTCAAAACAAAACATTGATTCACTCAAGAGGATATGATTTCACAATAAATTTATGATTCTACTGTTTGTTTATATTTCAGGTGTATCTTGGAAAAACACCACACACCATTCAACCAAAATTTGACCAGTTCGGCTCCTGTTAGAAGACTATGGAATTACTTGGTGCATCAAGAATCAGTCCAAGTAAATATTACACAATTAAAAATTGAATTAACGAAACAGTAAAAATTCTAGCATTTTGTCGTGTTATTTATATTTCTAGCTTTACTTACTAAAGGTGGCCACAGACCTGAAAACCGGAAATTATCTGGGATATGTCAAGTATTTTATTTATATTTAAAAGTTTAAAAATTTAGGGAAAAAAAATCATTGAAAATTCGAACTTTGCTGACGCCATCTCAAATTTAATTGGAAGTAAATTCGTAATAAGACAACTTATTCTCGTGTAAATCGCAGCCGAGTCTTCATATTCAGTACTCTATTTTCTGAACACGTCATGCTTGGTGAAAAATTGTAAAGTATCTAATAATCCTTTGTTTTTCCAGGATATATTCATACGTGCTATATTTGCCAAGCCCCGCCCGTCCGGTCTCACTTCGGAGGGTCGAGAGGACTATGATGGTACTCCATCAGAGGTCACCCTCGCCTCCTTACACCACGCACACCATCACTCGGATTCAGTTGACGGAGATCTCATGCAGCCTGTCCGGATCATCCATAAGGAGCAGGACTCCATTCTGGCTTTCTGCTTGAATAGGGTAAAAGTTCTGTCAATTTTTTAAACTTTTTTTTCCGTTCATTTTAATTTATTTACATACTAACTTTACTTGCTTAATTTATCTCTTCAGACATCTGGCAAATTCTGTCAGAATTTGTGTGCAATAAAATACATATAAATGGAATATTTCTGAATGTATCCAGAAACTAAAAACTGATTTTGAAAGTAGTGAAATATGATTTCTAATTTTATTATTACAAATATATATGTAATTTTTTAAATACTAGAATTTTGAATGCAATTATATTATTAGACAAAAATAATTTAAACATGATTGCCACCTTACTTTTTGTCATTTCATATAATAATATAATTTTCATTATTATATTTATTAATAAAAAATTCACAAAGTTTCATAATTTTTTCTTAAATAGCAGTCTTAACCTTCAATTCCATAGAGGTGTATGTACATTTTAACTCTTCTATGGTTGACAGTAAGGGAGACAACAATTTGTGTGAGACCATACAAATTGTTTTATTCTATTATCTTTTGTAGAGAACCAACCTGCAATCCACCACCAACTACTTGGCAGTGTCCAGTCCCCGGGAGGTCCAGGAGATGGACATCACCCTGTTGCTGCGAGGGGCAGCCGTCTGGGCCTCGGACGAGTGCGAGGTGGACCTGCTGGCCCTCAACAGGGATCCCGCTACCCTTCCCGACTCTGGCTTCCTACTCATACAGCACCAGGGAGACAAGTGAGTACAGTCCACCACCAAGTACTTGGCAGTGTCCAGTCCCCGGTAGGTCCAGGAGATGGACATCACCCTGTTGTTGTGAGGGGCAGCCGTCTGGGCCTCGGACGAGTGCGAGGTGTCTACCAGTCTCTCCCGATCTAGCCTGCCACACAATTGGTGAGCAGATGCATCCGCCGCCAAGACCCGGACAAACCTCATCCCATGAACCCGGGCACCAGAGGTGGACGAGTGCGAGGCGATCAGACAGCAGATGGATGTACCAACACATTTCTACAATGATTCTTCTTGATAAGATTCTTATCGTAACGTACACATGTTCTATTGCCGGTTGAATTGCGCAACGGCAAAACGTGAGATCTTGATAGTTAATGTTCGGCACTATGTAATGCATTTATTTGTTTAACCTGTGGTTTCACACATTCCTTTCAGATATAAAAATAAGTAAACCTATTAACATGTGTAGACACTGTATACTTTTAGCCAAATTTAAAGGGAAACAACTGGTTCAATCAGTTAATTGTCCTGCGACGTTAGTGAAGTCTGTGTTTCATTTTGCAAATCCTTATCCAAGGTACCCTCAAGAGGTAGTCAGCATTTTACAGTCGATGTCACTGGCGTAGGCATCCAGTACATTGATATATTACATTGATGGGCATAACTTTCAAAAGTTATTCCAATAAAATTAAATAAATAACCATTTCGTCTCCTTCTAGATCTGCCTCTCCTGGAAATATGGGCAACTTGTCGCCTCCTGTTCCCTCCACACCTTCGCAACAACAAGGGCTAGCGGGTCAGACGGGGCGCGGCGCTAGCGTGGTCAGTCCTTTACTTTATTCCTACTCTTCTAACTATTTTATTTCAGTGGTATTTTTTATACGTCGTTTAATGTGTTCTTCAATTTTCAGCTGAATTTATTATTGGTGTATCAAAATATTAATGTACATAATATTATTTATTTTCGCTACTAATGTTCTGGCTGATCAGATTATTAGAAAAAAAAAATCTCATTTATATGTATAAAGAGTTTTCAGTGAGCTAGCTGGGCTAGAGTGGTAAGATTGGAAAATTTAACATTATTTTTTGTTTGAAGATTTGTATTTGAAGACACTGCCTGACTTAAGTGAAAGAATCCTGAAAATCTTCATACAAAAAAATGAATTTTTGAAAAAATAATTTTAGTTTCAGCTATAACGTATCTAGAAATCCAAATGTTTAAATCTTACCACTCTAACTCACGTGATCCGCCACTTGTGTCAATGATTCCTTCGAGTCATTTGACATCTTTGCTAGTGTACCACTATCTCCTACTATCCCATTGAGCTCTTCTATCTTTTCACTACCACCAGCTTGGGTCAGTTGCTTTTACATTTAAACGCACAATATGTATGTAGAAGCGCACATCGGTGGAGTTGAAAATATCAAGCCATTTAAGCCATCCTGATTTGGTGTGGAATTTGATATGAAGAGGATTGTATGAGGAGGTAATGTATTGGTAGTCCCATTATATTTATTTTTTTCATTCATTGAAAGGTGAGGTTGGTGAAGGGGTCTTTATATCGCAACGGAATATCGCAATTAATATAGATTGGGTTTTACTGGACGGTTCTTTACATAAATTTTAAACAGCAACCAAGCAATAAAAATGAATTAGTGGACAACTTCACTGTCGTCGTAATGGTTTCATTTTGGTTGCATTCACAAGCTAAAATACTGGGGGCAAAAACACACTCAATACAAAATCCAATTGGTAAAAGTGGCATTGTGTTAGGCCCTTCTTCCACAAGGATATGGAAGTATCTGATATTTGACGATTCAACTGTCTTGGCGACTTCCGCCATACATCTGCTCGGAGATTCATACGCATGCACAAATTGCCTACATTTTGTCAACTTGTCAGTGACGCCAGTCTTCCGCTACCTTCTAGGCGAGGTTGTTACCATTCACGATGTCGGGACTTGGCGTCACTTGTGTCAGACATTTTGTACCAATGCGTTTGCTTTAAATCAATGCTAGGAACAAAACAGTCAACAAAGAATGACGATACATAAGAATGGCAGCTACATCAAGTCTTGGGAGTGAGTTTATGAAAACATTCTATTATTATATTATTGAAGACGCCAAAAATGCCACTCTCCAAAATACTGTTTTTGGTAAATCACCAAAAACCGATCAAAGCGTATTACGCATTTTTTGTGTGATTTTTTAGTAATAACTTAAAAAGTGTAATCCAAAATTAATTATTATAATAAAAAAATGTTATAATAATTTGTTCATTTGAATGTTGAACTTATTTTGAATTCAGGCTTCTGATTGGCTTTTGTGGAGAGTGGTGATTTTGCTTGTTAATCGCTGTGAAGAGTGGTGATTTTCATCTAAACCCTATTTTCATTTCGATTTTTCCATGATATGCGGTTGATTTTTCTAAGGATTTAAAAAACCATATTGTAGCTACGGATATTGCGCATAGATTGACATTTGTAACTCAATTTTGTCATTTTTGGAGAGTGGCGTTTTGCTCTTAAACCCCACATTTGGAGAATTCAACAATGATTGGCGACACAAGTCTCGGGATTCCAGTAGCCACGTGATCGGACTGTGGATGTGAGTTCACACATGCTTATCCCTTGGAAGAAGGACCTTAAAAATATCCTTCTTTGGAAATGGGGCATTAGTTTTATTTATACTCTGGAGTATATAACATTTCCAGATTTTTCTACCAACATAAGTTATGTATAATATGTATTATGGGAAGATTTTACTATATGGATTTAAATTTTGGGGTAATTATTTGTATCTATCTATTATCGTACAGATTTTTTTCTTTTTGGTGTATATGTATTATTATGTTATTGTTCTTCACATTTAAAATGTAATATGTATAAAGCTGCATACTCATCTGTGAGCTGATATCTGATGTAATGCTTTATGGATGATGAAAGCATATCATTTTGTGAATATGATGTTGTATTTTATGGTAAGATCGTCACATCTTTCTAGCACACAACATAATCAATCACATACAAGACATTTTGGATTTCCAAAATATATATACATATATAGGCTCAATTTTTGTACATATTTGTTGTCTTGAGTTATTGTCGAAATTCCAGCATTATTCCTAAAATATCAGAATCTCTGACCTTTCTCTATCAGCATTTTCGCAACCATTAGTGCTTATTGCATCATTGCTCACTATTATTATTAGAACTGTCAAAATTAGTGTTTTATGGTCACCGTGATGTGCCTTAGGACCCCCGGTGGGTAAAGCATAAATTAGTTTATATAATGTGTACAGCAGATAAGCGGAATGAAAGGCCAAACACAATCCAAGGGCTAAAAGTCAACAAAGTTATCTACAAAAACTATGCAAATAATTCTAAGCCTAAAATTAAAAAACGTAAATCTACAATAAAAAAGGACCGATATTTCAAGGGCTTAAAGTCAATCTAGGTTCATATTTTTATTAGAAAAACTCTCTTTTTTACTTTTGAAGGTTATTCCCATCAATGATATATTCAATCTAGGTTGTCTACAAAAAAACATTCCAATCCAAATTATTGATATGTCTTTTTGTAGATAACTTTGTTTGACTTTAAGCCCTTGAATTGATTTTATGTGGCTAACTTTAATTGACTTTGAGGCCTAAAATTGTTTGTAGATGTTGTTGTTTGATTTTAAGCCCTCGAATTTATTAGGAAAATTAGAAGATTTTTTACAAAAATCAGAAAAATTGTCAATTACATCTGAAAATTGTGTATGCATTTGGATGATGTCGAAATATTAGGAATTACGGGGCTAATTAATAATCTCTCGTACCATTAAATACCTCGTACAAAGGTAACATATCAAATTAGAAATGGTCAGTTTAGCACTTTAGGAGGCGAGTATGGGTACCGCTTCCCCGGAAACACATCTGCCATAGGTCACCTAGGCCGGTGACTTAGCAGGGGTGCCTGGATTCATGGGGTGAGGTTTGTCAAGGTCAGGTTGGCGGATGCGTCTGCCCACCAACTGCGTGGCAGGCCGGATCGGGAGAGACTGGTTGAGGGGGACCTTTTATCCTCTCCAGCTGGACTCTTTTGGAACATCGCCTTGCACCGCAGTGGGACGGATGGATTCGTACGTCTGTCACTCCTGCACATATTGATCCCCTATTAGTTGGAAGGTCTTCGTGTCGTGTTCCCACGAATATAAAACCATGAGATTGCGACCGTCAAATATATTCCATTTCACCAATACGTAAGTTAATTCCATTTCACCTTCATGGTTATTGAATAATAATATGATATTTTATTATTTCTAGTGTATTATTATTTGTGTAAGATACTTTTAGAGTGTCCACATAGGTACAGCCTTCTACGTCAGCAAATTCAGACACCACTTATTGAACCAAACCATTCGCATGTTTTTACAGTGGACAGATAACGGTGGCCATGACAGGAAACGAAAGGCAAAAATACCCTCGCCCAAAATAGTACGTTAACATTGTACCTACATCATACACAAATATACGCAGCTATTATTGTGACATGTCTAATTTATTATTTATTCATTTTGCAGCCTATTACGTACATACTATATTATTAATATTACACAGGGCCGCTGTAAAAGAACACCCTACTTTCAGGCTGATATCATTTTCAATTTGTCATTAGAATTACTCTCTTTTATAATAATTGAAGGTTATTCCCATCAACGTAATACATCATTGAAGAAGAAGATAATACTAATAAATCTAAATGAAAATATGAAAAAGAACAAGACACAGAAAAATAAAAAGGTTACCGTCGCAACCGGGTCGCGAACCCATTTTTGCCAGCTACCTTTTTAAATGATAACAAATGTTGGAAGAATTGGTCTTTTTCACAGTTTGACCATGTTTTTTTTTCTTGCTTGATGTATTCATTTTGAGCGTATCCAGCAATTCGAAAAGTTTATCAAGAATTGAACCCGTGTTTCAAAGGCGAACTAAATACATAACAATCTTAAAATAGTATGTTTATTCACCATACTGTAGAATCATTTACTAAAAGTATTGAAACAGCCCAACATTTTTTTGTACACAGTTTGTGGTGCGGCGATGGGCCAATGATTAAATGATGTATCAATGATCAAACGGCTTTAGGCGGACTGTAAATATGTGAATGCGTTATTATAGTATATTTGACTCACCAATCTCCAAACTGCTGCATGCCTTCCACCATTCACTGATTCTGTATCACCGGGAAGTTAATTAATTGATTATTAGTATGGAAAGAGTCAGGAAAAGGAATTATTAACCATGTTTAAATTTCTAGTATCCTTTATTAAAACCATAGACATATGAATATGTATAGACCTGCCCCAAGTGATAAAAGCGTATTATTTCCCCCTTCTTAATTCTGGGTTCCATGGAACCAGCCGGGCTGGCGTATAGGTACGCGTGAATACAGAAAATGTGACGTCATCATTCTTGTGCGGACTAGCGTCGAGCTCTTATCGGTACATTTTACGAAATAACACGGCAAAAATGGTAACTTGTGCTATTAAAACATGTAAAAATAGAAGTGAAAAAGAGTATAAACCCAATTGTCGTATTACCTTCCATATGCAGGCATTATTTGTCATTATTTTAAGCTTATTCAGATCATATAATATGATCAGTTTTAGACATGAAGCGAAATTCCCGGTCCCGTCGTGTGCACGTTGCAGTTTACTGTGATAAGTAAATTATGAAACATTTGTAAAAGTGTCTTAACTTAACACGGTAACAAAATATTCGACTCTCAAAACAAGCGAACCTTTCTTCATTTTATATGGATTACACAAGTTTGTTCAAAACGGGCGAACAATTCGCGCTCCCATGTAAAAAGGTCTATTCATTCAAAAGCAGATTTTACTTTTAAGAGCTAAATGGTGATATTATAATGCGTGATGCCTATATACTGTCGTATTGAAGGATTAACGAATCACATATCGTTACCGTCAACTCATCCCTCTCCGCCCCGCTACAGATGGTTATTACCCCTCTCCCTGATTCTCAAGTCTATGAATAATATGTCTGTGATTAAAACACTGGACAGCTACGTGATGAACTCTTTATTCACAGATATATTTACGACATAGACACTTTATATTTTTTAGCCCGGTTCCCCGATCTTACCTAAAGAAAGCCCTAGGACTTGTTCAGGTTGCTTATTTATTGGTGAGATTTGTTGTAGATATTGTGCTAATTGCTTAGCGCAAGATTTTCTTGCAGAGCGAGAGATTGCAATTAAAGAACATTCGCGTCGCGGCGTTGTATTCAACTTGGTTTTAGTAGCGGTAGAGCAGTTGTGCTTCCTTGAGGCGGCGATGTACTTCAAACTGATTGAAGTAAGGCAGGAGGGCACAATCGGTAGTTGGCAAAATTCAATGATACAATAATAACTCAGCAGTTTGTTATACGAGAATGCTTTCACTTCTTGCTTTCTTCAAAGGGACCCTCTCCAAAGATGAAATAGACTCTCGAGGTTTATAATTTTTACCATAATATTTATCATTTCCGAATGTGGGTTTTCTTTTACAATGTCAGTACATATAAAATGTTTGTTGCATTAATTTTAAGCACATTGGTACGGTGCTACTTATGTTATTTTGAGCTATGATGTTTTCTTCTTTCTCGCTCCAAATATCGTTTGCCACTTTTGGGCAAACTCGCTTCCCATATTTTATACATTAATAATTACAATATATTATACAAATTGCTCATATTATTATTATTACTATTATACTTGCAAGGTTTTGTATTGGATTGACTGCATCAAGACGATTGCTGTGATTATTAAAAATTAAATTAAAACACGTGTTGATTTTTAATATTTTATATTATGTATTTATACGTAATTCAATTTTTTCTTGCATGTACAGATTTTTTTCTTGATTTATTATTAATTATTGTAAACAATAAAATATCATAGTACTGTTAAACATACACATACTTCGCATTACTTGTAATTTTTGGGAACTGGTGTTTTTTTTTTAGATATAGATTTTTTTTAATTGTATTTTTTAACTACATACATATAACATTCACACAAGGGAAACTTTTTAACTATGGTCCTACTGCTTATAGCTCCATTGAAGCTTCTTCTTAACATTATTTATGTAACTGTTGCATATATGTAAGAATGTTCCATGTGTGATCCATAAAATTTCACTAAAACATATTGATCGCCCAGTTTATTGGTCAGACACCTTTAAAGAATCGAAATTTGAGTTGCGTTTGCAGTTATATGTAAAAGTGTACCCTTTATCTGGTACATAAACACCAACGAATCAATTGTAATGCAAAAAACTTCTAGTGAATTAAACAAAATATTTATGTTTTCTGGGTCACTAGTAGGATATTTCAAAATGTTTTACTAATGTACCGATTGTTAAAGTGAAGAAAAAGTGGTTACAATGGAGCTATCAGCGGTATACGCCCTATATATATATATATATATCTATATATAATATCATGTTATTGGTGGCTTGGTTTGTGCCAGCGTCAGGTCACGTGCGTGAAGGCTGAGCTGGTCGCGTTGCACCGGGATTAGCTCTGGGGTGACATAATGTTTGTATATGTGTGTTTTCCCTTCCCCGTGCTTGTCTGACTGGTGAGCAGATGAAAGGACTGCAGTTCCCCGGCTGTCACGATCCTAAGTTTTGCCGGCTGATCATTCACCGCTCCAAACTGCTCATGAAACCGGTCAGTGCAACGGATCTCCCCTCTGTTGTGTTCATTCAATCTTTCAATGCCTTTTTCCTTTGTTCTTTTAAGTGAACGTATTTACGTTACAGTTTAATGAAATCTACTATGTATTATTATTATTGCAATAGATACTTTATTATGTTCTTACATTTTATAATACATATTATTTGTAGTTCCTGCGTACAGATTTAAATGGTGTTTTCTTCTCCCTTTTAGGTATTACTTTGATTGTATTTATTTATTATCATTTTTTAAATATTTAGTGTTACTGCCGTAGACAAAACGCTGTGTCTTGGGGTTCAATTGTTGCAGCTGAATTACATATTGATTAATGTTGCCAATTTACATAAGACCTTTTGACTAATATGGCTAATTGAATAATATATATTCAAAAAACATTTTTGATCTAAAAAAAACATTGGAACAATTTCTCCCTCGAAGTGAGGGAAAATTATTCTTACTTCGGACACACCAGACACGCCCACAATTTATTTCTGTCAGTTTCTCTCTTCATGAGAGATTATCCATGAAATGATATCCTTGAAAAACCTATTAACCCGTAGGGGCCGACGAAAAATTTTGATTAATAAAAAGATATTTTTATATTCTGCCAACAAGTAGACTATCCAATACTTGATAAAGTGAAATTTTTATTTTTCTCTTTAACTAACCCAACATAGGTAATAATCGAAGGCAAAGTGAATATATAAGGTCGGCACAACAATTGCAGTGCTTCGTACCGTGTGTGGGTACCATTCTTACTTGAAGTGAACTTCTCCTAATACATACCTTGTAGACCTCAAGACTTGGCATATTGTACATAATAATATATTCTAGAATAAATCTATATTTAAAATTGCCTTTTGCATACAAGTTGTTAATTTTTTTTCTCCTTCATTTTCATTTTGTAATGAAATATTGTCCTTTTTTCATTTTAAGTGTTGGGATTCGTTAGTGTTTCATTGGGAATATTTTCATGCAACAAAACATTCAGGCCATTTAAATATCTTTTAAAAGATTAGCATTAAGGGGAAAGCCTGCGTGGCATTTTTCATACAATAAAATTACAATTTGGACTTATAGGACTTATACTTATTAGGCCAAAATACCCAACCAAATTGAATAATTATTTTTTAAATCAAAAGGTGTAGCAAATATCTAGTACGGACATGTACTTCGATTAAAAAAATCGATTTTTTAACGATTTTAGAGGCAATTATTTGCAAGTTATTGGTAATTATTTAATTATCTCCCCTACCCACATGTAAATAATATATCCACTCCATATGGAACGATTTGGTCCAAATTTGGACCGCTTTTATTTTCCTGCTCTGATATCGGTCCAAAATTAGACCACATTTAACGAACCTACAAATTTGGAATAAAAGGTGAAATCTAGGAGGATTCTTTAGCTTTAAACCGTAGTAAACAGTTTATATGTTTCCGTAATAATATTTTGAGGAATGATATTAATTAAATCGAATGGCCAAATTAAAAACTGTATACCAATCGCTCGAGTGGATAAAATGAAATAGAAAAGAACAAAATAAAAAGTATTAAAAAAAACATTTTGATGGGATTAACCGCTTGGACACATAAGCTTGTTTTCACAATAATTTAACGTAGGTAGACATAGGAATGACGTATGTCCCGTACCTGAGTTATTAAATTTAAATTACAAATGACCAGTTTACTCCGAATACAAATTTGTCACATATAAATTTTAAATTTCATCCAAAAAACACTTTTTTAAGGATGTTTTATATTTTAATTTTATATTTCCACGGAAGGTTAGGTAAGATTCTTTTTTTTAATAATGCCCATCAACTCACAAAAAATTGTCAATGGTGCCTCTAAAATCACGAAAAATTGAATTCTTTGATGGCCTATATTTTATCATTTAAAATACAAATAAATAAATTAGCAGATATCCGTACTCTGACGCCCTTCTTTCACGCAGTTACTTACAAGCGACTAAATCGCCGCTACCCGCTACGTGTCATACTATTTTGCTAGTGCTGCCCCAAGCGGCGTTTACAAACACTAATAATAGTGTGGAAAGTACAGACGAGCGGCGATCGCGTCGCTTGAAAGTAGTTCCATGGAAGAACGGCGTAAGAGTATTGATATTAGAGAGACGGCGTGTGAAGTGTGCCCGCACGCTCTAACTGTGCCTTTTTGAGAATTTTACCCACATGGCTGACATTGGTTGCTGGTTTTGACCGTTTAATACGTTCCGAAATATTTACGGTGCCAGCCATTTTCCATGGTGACAGCCAATGTCAACCGTGTTGATAAAATTGTCGAAAAGGCACAGTTGGAGCTCTCTGGCACACTTCACATGCCGTCTCTCTAATATCCATGTAATACTCATTGGATTTAAAAACTAATTATTCAATTTAATCAAGTATTTTGGCCTCAAATCCAAATTTAAGTTTTGTATGAAAATGGCTGCGCCACCGTTCCTCTTAAACAAGTCATTTTTAGATGTTATGTGTTTTCCTAGTGGGTTCATCTATTAGTTGTGTTTCATTATCAAAGTATGGTACATTGTTAGATTCATTACTTTTTATTGATGGGACACATTTAATCATCTGTATATTTAACATATTGTCGATAATAATTTCCTGATTTTTATTCTTAGGTCCCTTTATTACAAACCCAATAGATCCTGTAATTAAGTTTGCATACATAGTTTTATTTTGCTTTTTACGTGTGTTATAAAATATTGGCATTTAATATTTTTTATGTAAAAAAACCAGGCATTTTGATTACCTACTTAAATTTCTTAAACCATCCGTATTATGTACAATTTCTTTTACATCAATTTTTTCGTATTACGTAATATTTAAAAAATATATATTTATACGCAAAATTTCATACTCGTACTACGAAATTTTAGAGTGAAAATTAACCATAAAACTCAAAATGATCAATGAAAAATTCTAATAAAGTAATATATCTAAAAGTAGCAATTTTTTTTTTCGTCATAAAAGTGTAACGTTAAGTTAAGCATCCACCTAGCTCATTGTTCCATGCAGCGGTGCATCGCCAAGTATATAGACTTTTTTTCTTACATTTTCATACAATTAATAGTACCTATCCCACCCTAAAGTTTTGTAGTATGTATGATACATTGTGTATATATTTTAAATTATGTTTTGCAATACATGTAATAGTATTAGGTAGTCAATTATCCTTTTAAAAAACAGTTAATTATATTTTCAATATGCCAGGCTTTTCCACAATTATTGTGTTAATGTTTTATTTGTGCACAATGCTTTTTGCTTTTTTGCACATTAGCTAAAGATGTTGTTGAGCTTTCCTCTTCTTCTATTATTTAAGTTGTAATTCATGTTAGATTTATCGTTTGAAGCACATTTACAATGCCTTCAATGCATAGTTCTGTCAGTGGGCTTGACCTCATACATTTAATTTAATTTATTTTTGTTATATTTCTAAATGATTGTCTTTTTACAGATTTTGAAACACAAAATTGATAACATCAAGCGAATGAGTGCACATCCAAATCTCCCATTATGTAAGTAAATTTTTTTTTAGGTAATTTTTATACAATTACATCAATATAATGACAGCAAAATTTTCTCAAGAGTCCAATTAGTTAGTCATATTATTTCCAATGTCTCCAGGGGTTTGCAACTCACGTACCCGCATCATCACAAAATAAACAGAATGTATATATTATGTCGCCTTCAGTTTTACTCGTTTTCGGGATAGAGCATTCAACGCACTTACATCTTGGAAGTATCTGCCATTTTTTCTGAGGTCAGGAACTGGCTCTGAAAACTTTATAGTCTCTTCAAAACACACTTTAAAAAATTCTAACAATATTTTCTAACCATAAATTTCTATTATCACCTGTCCTTAGTATGGTTAAGTCCTCCATCACTACAAAAGTAGTGGTAGTAGGAGATTTTAAAATATTGTCAGGTTATTTGTAACAAATGTTTTTTTTTTATATACTGATGTACAAGGGCACTTGATTGAAGTAATTGTTTCATTAAATGGCGCTATTTTAAGTAATATTAAATTGACAAGTGAAAAAAACTTTAATGAAATTTTTTTTGTTTTCAATTCAAAAAGGCATACCTGTAGCATAAGATCGATCCTTCTCAATATATATGCCGGGAGTGAAGAATGGCAATGTCAATATAGGTCTGTCATTCATTGAAACTGAGTTTTGACCTTTAAGTATTTTAACCCGAAAAGATTTCCTTTTTATCTTAAAATGTTAGAATTTCAAATAAAGTTATTCATCTTTTATGCTTGTAGAATAACCTAGATTCACCTCCCAAAACTTTGACCCTCCACACAACTTCCACAAAGATGACATAGCTCTTAGGGAAGTTATTTTCCTGTGATGAACTAATTTAACCTCTTGAAAGTCGGATGACATTTGCTCACATGATGGTCGTGCACCATAGAAAATTAATTACAAAGAATTCCGTGAAGCTACATTACTGAAATTAAAAGTAACATCTGGAATGATTTGGCGCAAGCGATTTTGACCTTGTCCTTGTACAGTTTATACGTAATAAGGGTTAAAATCGCATTTTGTTTTGAAGAGTTTTAATTTTCAATGTACTATCGTTACTTAACATTTACTCGTTACATTGAAAATTAAAACTCTTCAAAACAAAATGTCTAGAAATTGTTACATAGTTAATGCCCAAGAAATACAAAAAAAAGTTAAAATCGCAATTAAGCATTTAACCTCACATCGGCCAGCGACAGATGAGAGGTTAAAAAAAGAAATTACTACATTTTTCCCCCTGATACATGTTTAATGTGGGTGTTTAAAAAGCGGTTCCATGAAAAAACAGAAAAAATGTTACAAAAAGTGAAGAAAAATCTAAAAACGTACCTAACCAAAATTTTTTTTTTCCAGTTACCATAAAAAGAGTTGAATGTGTGTTTCAGATCTGACGGGCGGGCAAGACGGCTCCGTCCAGCTGTGGGAGTGGAGCCACGCACCGGCCGTGGCCTCGCCGCGCCCGCCCGGCACCTACGCCAAGGTGACACGTGTCAAGTTCTCGCAGCACGGCAACAAGTTCGGTGTGGCCGACGGCGACGGCAATCTCTCCCTCTGGCTGCTCATCCTCAACACCACCAGCTCCACGCGGCCATTCTTTGTGAGTGGGGTTCAAACACGTCCGTACTTTGTATGTCGCCCTTGTCCTTATTTACGCTTGAGTCACGCTGCACTCACTCCATCACAGCACACACGCTCACACCGTCTGGATCTATCTTCGAAATTGTCAACTACTTTTAGTCTTATTATTGCTAGTAGATATTACATTTTCTCAAAGCTCTCCATAGATAAGATAATGATCTAATTTAGTTGTCTTAATTTCATTTGCATCAGAAAACATTGTACGGCGAAACTCTCTTATGGGGTTTCCAAGACACCAGAATTTTGTAAAATAAATTGGACATTTTTTTCTAATTCAGTCTTCAAGCTACCGAAAAAAACTACATATAATATATTTTTTGTTGAACTCTATCTTGTTTGACTATTTTAGTTTGTTTAATGAAAAATCTTCTTCATCCCTAAAAGTAGTAAGTCGAGTGGCGAGTAACTCGCTACTTGACTGACTGCTGCCATGTAGAGTTCATCAGTAACTGCGCGTCGCGACATTACGGGCTGCGACGCAATAAAGTAAATATGCTAATTAAGCTGATTGTAATGCTTATTTTAGAAGACGTGGAAGAATAAATTAGTGAGATGAAAATAAATAAACTATGGTCACGAAAATAGATTAATTGCTGTAAAAATAATGAATTTTAGAGTAGCATTTTCGCTCCAACGGGACTACATATCGCGCATGTCTGTGTCAACGAATGAACAGTGCATGTCAGTGCGCAGGGTCGAGTTGAGGGGGACTCTACTCACCGAAAAAATAGAACCAAACGGATTCAATCTACTAAAGAGCTGACTAGCCTACTCTACTAAAATTGTAGTGTTCGGACATGTTTAGTTACTAATATACTCGCTACTCGACTAAAATACTCGCCCAGTCAGAACTTCACAGAACTTGAACAATGAATCAAGAATCAAAGTTAATACAGTCGATTCCGCTTATCGGTACACCAGTTTATCGTGACAACCGAGAATAAAATTTGGGTCAAAACCTAAGGAACAGAAACTAATACTAATTTTTTTCGGTTATCTGGGACATCATTCCGTTGAATTGGGACAAATTCCGCTCTGAAGTCGATGTAAAACATGACTCGGTAAACAAATTTCAACTAAGAAGGGCGGGCATGCGGGACGGGAGTTCAGAGTTCGTTCGGCAGTAATTCGGTAGACTTAGCCCTCGCCTGTTGTTTGCTGACCCTCGTGGCTCTTCTGTCCTTTCTTCTGCATAAGACTTATATGTCGCTGGTAAGAGATGGCACAACTCTCTATTGTTCTGAATTTGATCATTTTCTCCTCTGAAGCTTTGTTCTTTAGTTAGGAATGTTTAGCGAGTAACATAATGTATTTTGATTATTTTTCAGGTTAGAAGCTGAAGTCTTCTGTCGCGTTCTTCCGTTCTATTTTCTTCCCTCATCATTAACATTCATGTGCTTGTGTGACCTTAACATTCTTTTGTATCTTAGTTTGTTGGTTTCTTCTTTAATTTTGGTATATAAATATTTTTGCCATTTACTATATCGTTGGGTTGCTGTTTAAAGTCTCTGGTGATGAATTCTAGCTATGCGGCTTATTCGATTTGCTGCCATTGTAAAGTAAAGTCAAATGGACTTTTGCAACAAGCTAAAGATATAGTATGTTATTTATTATGGCATCAAATCCACCGAGGTAACCACTGAGATAGTCCTTGGAAAAGGTTGAGTTTATAACTTTTTTTAAATAAAGAACATTCTATTAAAATATCTATTTTCCAAATTAAAAATATCCCTAATAATTTCCTTTAACTCTTGGTGTGTTGCTGCAAAATTCTGATCTGATTCTACTTTCGTCATAACTTTTTCACACAGTTGGTCACAGTTTTTGTAAATTGTACCGGCTTACCAGATAATGTGTTTATATATTTATAAAAATAATACCACATAGATCACGGAAATTTGAAATACTTTTAAGGAAAAATCTTTAATTGTTCAGGAGAGTGAAAAGAAAGTTTTTTTATTTTTCCAAAAAATTGTATCTCCTGTTTTTGAAATTAATTTTTCTTATAAAATAACATTGAATAGATCTTTCAGAACGGTTAACATTCTTTGTAAATTTCTTTAATTTATTTATATTTAAAAAAAAAAAACTCGTATAAGATGCACTTGCCCTGTTCAAACACAGCTATAAATTATAAACGATCGTAGCACGCCAAATATCGCTCTCCATACAATCCCTTCAGACCGTTCACACCTAAGCGCTTTATGCGCAAATCAACCAGACAATGCATATCTTACGACGTAACTGCTCCTGAGGTGATATACGAACAGATAAGCGCCCCCCTCACCCGCCGAAAATAGGAGAGGGGGTCATTTTAATATATCCTCATCTGAGTAATAATGGATCGTCATCTGAAGATGAGCTTTTCATCAGATCTAGTAGCAACGTGTGAGAAGTTTCATCCATTATCGATAAGTATAGAAAATGCGCGAATGTCGGCTGTCAAATTATCAGATCTAGTACAAAATCTACAAAGAAATGGTATCTCGCGGCAATTATCGAGCTTCATCTGACCCCCTCTCCTACCATAGGAAGAAATATTTGATAGCGTTGTGTGAACAGTACAAAATATAAGCGCTCGCGGTTCAACAGATATCTGCTCGCGGTTTATGGCTGTGTCTGAACAGGGCTTTATTTCCCAGAAATATTTCAAAGACGCAGATCAAAAGTGAAAAATGATATATTGAACTCATTTTTGGATTTATTGTCCTCTACAGCATTTCAAATTTCCGCTAGAATGGCTAGTTAGTTATTTTCAAAGAAATGATTTTTTATATGTATCCATATGCTGACATTTATGAGGTTAATTAAATAAATTCTAACTTTCTTCATAACTGCTTAAAAAATTATTGAATTCTTTATTTAACCTACATTAAATACTTCTTATTAATAAAAAATCTTTGGTTTCACCACATGGATTTATTTCTGTTTACATAGGTTTGTCTACGCTTTTGTAATGTTTATTATTTTCATGTGACATTGGGTACCCTTTCTGTTTGTTTATAAATGTTGAATAATGAAATTGTTTAATATGAATACAACTGATTTGCCCCCCGCTTACTTGTTGTTTTCAGACCCATCAGTGCCATAATAAGGGAATCAGTGATTTTGTGTTCCTTGGATCCTGCAGTTTGGTCGCCACTGGTGAGAATATTCATAAATAATGTTAATTTTTCTTTTGGCATTAACTGAATTGGTTTTTTTATAACACGCACCCTTTTTTTCAGCTGGACACAGTTCTGAAAGTAAAAATGTAGCAATTTGGGACTCTTTGATGCCACAGAAGAAATCTCTAGTTGCTGGTGAGTTCTTTTTAAATAAATAATGTACGAAACTTCACATTGAGGACAGTTCAGATTCTTTAAAATATTTTTAGAATAGCATTAAAAAAAAAAAAATTAAAAAAAAACAGAACTTCGCTACGCTCAGTCAAATATTCATCCACAAGCAATGTTATTGAAGCAAATTGTTCATATTGTTAACATTTGTATCATTTTAACTCATCCTGTCCAAATTATTTTTACTGAAACTGACTACAGCAATAGGGTATTTTCACAAGCGAGGGATTCTGTTAAAAATGTATGGAATATTTAAAGATCATTTTTCTGATTTTAATCATTCTACTAAAATGTTTGTTTTTTACGTTTTCACTCAAATTTATTCATTTTAAAAATGCTCAAAAACCCAAGAAACCAAAACAGCCCGTTATTGCCAACGACGCTTCATATGCACGTCATTAAACAAAGTAGAACTGTCGGAGATTTTTCAAGAACGAGCTAACCCTTGTGACGTCACATGTCGAAAATGCCGTTTTGGCGGGATTATAAAAAAGGGCAACTTTGACTCGCTGTAGAAAATGTATTCGTCAACAGAAAAATGGCATAATAATCGTATGATGCCATAATGCTGAATTTTTTTAAGCAATAAAAAAAGTGAAAATACCCTATTGAGTTAATTTCGGTGCTAACTTGTCCTGGTTTATTCATTAATTTTACCGTACTCAGTTTTTAAAAGCTGTAAGATGTCAGCTTTTAAAAATAAAAAACATGCTTTCGGGAACCCTAAATTATGGCAGCTCAGAGGGAATGGGTTATAATTTTAAACTTTTTTTTTCCTTGTTTTTAGTGTATATTTTAAGCATCTTTAATGCCTATCATTGGTACATTATTTTGGCCTTTTTCATTGCATGGGTAACAGTATAAAACAGGTCAATGACAAACTTAACATCACAAATTAATAGATTAGTTAAGTTAGGTTGGTTTTGTTCTTTTTCTTCACTTATCTTAATTGTTCTGTTTTGTTACGGAACCCTACTGATGGTATGTTTGTTAACCTTGTTTCTAGCGTTTACCTGCCACGACACGGGTGCCAACTGCCTGGGCTACGCCATGGGCCCTGGCCTGCTGATCTCGGGCGGGCGGCGCGGCGACGTGTGTGTACTGGACGCCAAGTCCCGCACACTGCGCCACCGCTTCCAGGCGCACGACTCGGCCGTCAAGTGTCTCACGGTCGGGCCCAACGAGGACATCTTCGCCACGGGTGCCGCCGACGGCGACATCAAAGTAGATTAAATTATTTATAATTCTAACTTCCGCTTATTTTTTAACTAAATCTTTGCAGAACTTTAGAAATTCAAGATGGCTGCTTAAACTGCATTTTTACATAAAATTCGAGTTAGTTACCTAACCTTCCCTATACCGATTTTAAACAAAACCGGTGCAGAGCTCCACAAATTCAAGATGGCTGCTGAAATTTGTATTTTGACATAAGATTCAAGTTCAGCTTCCACATCACCTACCTAATCTACGCCTAATTTGAATCAAATCAGTGCAGAACTCTAGAATTTCAAGTTGGCTGCTGATATTTTCAATTTGACTTTAGATTCGAGTTCAGCTTTCCCATAACCTCCCCTGAACCGATTTTCTACTAAATCACCGTAGAAAAATGATAATTAATAAATATCTCCTAATTTAATATTTCTGTAAGTATGTCAGAAGTTGAGGGGCATTAACGTCTTGAATTTTGGATGACAGTTTAGGTTAAGGCCATATTCCATAGAAAATTAATATCAGGGCATTCCGAGAGGCTAGAGTATTGTAACACAGAGCAAAGTTTGGAATGATATTGGCGCAAACGATTCTGACCTTTTCTGTGTACAGTTTCTTTATACATAAGGGTTAAAATCGTATTTTATTTTTTAACCTCTCATCTGTCTCCCGCCCACCGGCGAGTTTACGACAAATGAGAGATTAACATTTGGCCTGCATATGATAGACAGAATAATAATATCCACAAAATGGGCTGTAATATATTATGGAAATTTTATCATTTCTCTTTCAAATTTATAGATAGCAGCACTTCCGTTTGTAGTTACTCGTGGAGCGAGTGGGTATGACAGACATTAGCGTATTAATACTATAAATTCAGGATTCTTTTTTGTTCCTGGTTCACCCTCAAGCGTTTAAAATTGTATTTTTTAACTTATCTTTTCCTTAGGTGTGGGCGTTGAGTGGGCACGGTCTAGTCCACTGCTTCCCGGGCGAGCACGCGCGCAGTTCCTTCTTCAAGCACATTGGACAGGGTGTGACCCAACTGCACGTGGACTCGCATGCGCGTCTCTTCTCCTGTGGGGCCGATGGAACAATGAAAGTCCGCCAGTTGCCTGAACGGGCTCCCTCGCATCACTTTTAGGTAGGTACTATTTAATTACCAAACAAATTGAGCATTTTAAAATAAGATTCAACTTAGACTCCTCCTTATCCACTCGAGCGCTTTTTTTTATTTCCAAAACCACGCATTGCTTTGTTGCCAAAATGTGGAATTTTTATTTATTTATTAAAGCGACTATATAATATATTGTACATTCAAAATATAACAAAATAAATATTCTCTAGATTCTTTAAAATGTTTTAAAGCTAACGATTTAATAATAAAAAAAAAATTAAATCCTACAAATATGTGATAATAGACAAAAGATAGGTGAATTCATTGGCAATATAGAACCATAATCAGTTTGTATGTCTCCATATTCAAATTCGTAGGTATGATTTTTTTTAATGTGTGCGGAAAAATTACCTTTAGCAATCTGAGGAAAAGGTTTTAAATTGCTCTGTCACTCCAGTGGTCAAACTCCCCCGTACCGGTTTTTAACAAATTCTCTAGCTGCTTCAAGATGGCCACCAAAATGGTTCTATTAGATTCAAGTTGAGCCCCCTCCTAACCAGAGGCGACTCTAGGGTCCAGAAGTAGAAGGTCATTTAAAAAAAATTGTGCAACTAAAATTTACTTAATATTGTGATATACGCTGATATTAATCAATATCCATTTGTGGAATACCTTGCAAATTTGAGAGTCAAATTACATAGTAAATTGTTTCATGCGACAAGAGTACAATATGCAAATTCAACCTATGTTTATCAAACCATCTTTTTTCTTTTATGTAGTGAACACCTCACAAGAGTCCCAGCTGCTCCCGTCTGGAGCCAGTGAGACTATGGCATCCCCAATTGGGGTCACTAAACACGGCTAAAGCCTTTTCAAGCTACGTTTCAATTCTGAATGGTGGTCTTATACCAGGGCGATACTGGGAGTATCTTCCACTCTGGAACATGCCGCAAATATAGTATATATTATTTTTAATTAATTACACAAATTAATGAAATAAAATTTATTTGCGCACACCGGGTTCGAACCCGCGACCTTTGGAATGGGAGTCCAAAGCCTTGCCTCTGGACTACGCCGGCTGTCATGCTGTCTCCCTCAAGGCAATGACCCAAGCTCTCTTCAGAATGCAAAAGCATTTCTACTAGGCGAAATAGTGTCATCTCGTTTATTGTATGGCGCGTGGAGACAGAAGATATGATATTGGGACATATAATAAATTTACCCACCCAATCATAGTGTTTGGGAAAGGAAGCTTCCATTTAAGATGTTAGATGTCACTACTCGCCGCGGCCGCCTACCTCGCGGTACACTTTCAAATAAGTTGTTTATCCTCGCGGTACACTTTGTAATAATATCAGTTGTTTTGATTTGTATAATATTTCATAATATTGTGTTTTATTGTCATCTTATAATTTTGGGTAGTCATTGACTAATTGACCTAAAGGAAAGACCGCCACTCTCCTAACCTTTTCTGCACCGATTTTGAACCAAATTGGTTCAGAACTCTATAAATTCAATATAGCCGCTAAAATGGTGCTATTAGATTCGAGTTCAGCTCCCCCTAACCTTCCTTCTACCGATTTTTAACCAAATCAGTGCAAAACTCCATAAATTCAAGATGGCTGCTGAAATGATGCATTATTCCATTAGACTCAATTTCAACTCCCCCTAACATTCGTTCTACCGATTTTGAATCAAATCGGTGCGGAACTCTATAAATTCAAGATGGCTACAGATATGGTGCATTTTCCCATTAGATTCGAGTTCAGTTCCCCCCAACATTAAGAAATTCAAGTTGACAATTCAAATAGTGCATTTTGAAATAAGATTCCACCAAGATTGGACTCCATCGTGTTTTTTTTTTCGTTTTAAATCAAATTGGTGTAGAAAAATATTAATTCCAAAAGTTAAGGGGAATTTATTTGCCCCCTATGTTTATTGCACTTCTCCGAGCAAGCAAACAGTTTAATTTTGAATCACATGTCAAAATAATTAAATAGTTTGAGTATTTTTTTTTAAAGCCAATAGTCGTGTTGTTTGTATTTTGACCATTGTCCTAAAGATGGATTGCAAGTTTGTTCGAATAAAGCTCCCAAAAAAACATTATTGATATTCTTTTTTCTTTGTATTAATTAACCTAACATATTTCCTTTATTATTTCCAGATTTCCTAACAACTTCACAATGTCCGCAGCGACCATTAGCAATAATATACAACGGAAATTGAATGATAATATACATTTTGTTTAATGTTGATCGATTTACAGTGTGTAACAATGAAAAAAAGGTTTGATGCTTGGGCAGTTAAATATTGATGTAGTATTATTGTTATTTATTGATAATTTTGTTTCTTTTATGAAGTTAAACGGACAAAAAATCATTTGTTTTATCATATTAATAAAAAATATGATACTGGGCAATATGCAATCATAATTTATTTACAATCAGATTGTTTTAAGTATTTTTTGTAATTTATGTTTGCCCTGTTAAGCTTAGCATGTTAAAATCTCAAGTATCTTTGCGCCTTAGCACTTCTCTTCTATAAAAGTTAAGTATTGGTAGGGAATTGTTGAAAATTATTGTAATTTCTTATTACGTTTGTACATTGAATTTGGACAACCTCTAATACACTGCCATAAAAGTTGCACTTAGATGAATTTGATGCGACATTTTTATTGTATTTATTATTTGAAACATATTTAGAGGCTATATGGATATATGCACAATATATGGTGTCCACCATTGTAATATTATCTTGCTTGCTTAAATTACAATATGTTATTTTGACACACAAAATTAATATGAATTGTAATATTCAAGTTTTTAATTATGTATTTTCAATAAATTATTTAAAGATTTGTGGACTTATTTTTTATTTTAAATTGGTGAAATATATTATTTGTTTTGTGGTTGGATTATAAAAGTTAAATTCACTGCACGAAAATATCAGATGAGCTCTAAAAATCTCTAAATTTACATTATAAAATATTTTAAGTTTCATATAATTTGGCAGTTGTGTATGCTTATTGTATCAAAGAATATTGAAAACATTTTTAGAAAAATGTGAAAGTCACATTATACAAAAGAAGTATTATGCATCTTAGAATCAAGCAAAGCCATACAAATGGTTGAACCTGTTTAGAAAATTAATTATGTTTATATTTTGTTATTAACAATAGTGTTACTCTTTTAATATATGGGTTGCTTTCTTTAGTAGAGTGCTAAAATACATTATTTAGGGCTTAAAACTTTATGTATAAAAGAGACACAATGGTCACCATATTTATTTTGAGATTTAATTATATTTTTGAAGGGGACATTATTTATTTTTAGACATTTGTTTTTATAATTCTAATAATAATTTATAACAGAATATTGATCAATTCTTCTTTAGTTGATGGGCTCGGTGCTATTGGAGAGGACGGTTGGCTGTTATAATTGGTGATACCGTTTTTCAGTACGGAGGATTTTGTCACCCAAGGTTTATTGTGATTTACAATCTTTTGAATTATGCTTGTGGTTTAATTGTGTAGTAGTTTTTTCGATGTATTTTAGTTTTATTTGAGTTGTGAGCGTTATCACTTGTGTACGTAAAGAGAATGAACGAAGTGGGAATGAACATATTCCATTAACTTAGAACAAAGAGTATCAGCTACCTTTGTCTGCATATTTGATATTTAATACTTGAGTTAAAGTGTTATTGTAAATAAGTTGCTATTTAAATGTTATAAGGGGCCGGCTTCTCATAAAGACACTGCTGTCTTTGCTGTTTTCTTACTTAAACATGTAGCTACGTAGGTAATAGATATATTTTATATTATATTAAACAATACATGTTGTACTTCTAATCAGACACAATAGGAAACAGCTATAAGTGAAAAGTTTGCCTCTTGAAATGCCTTTTCATCGTTTATATAATAAATAATTGTGGTTTAATCGTAACCTTCTCTTTTCCTTCTATTTATTGCTGTTGTTTGTCTTGTTACATCTATAAATTTAGTGTTAATCTACACATCACATAACAAAGCTAAATATGGCTTACATATTATTATTATAATCTAAGGTATTTATATTTCAATCAACTATACTATTTATAAACCAAAAATATTTATATGTTATTTAAAAGAAACTTGCATATTTGATCTAATTGTTACAATTTGATGTGAACTAGTGGTTATACTGATATATATAGCGTTTAATGAATCAACAATAAATCAAAATGCCTTGGGACTGAATGTTAATGAGTAGCGCCGATTGTTATCGGAAATTGAAATCAAAACATTTATAAGTACGGAGGAAGAAGAGAATGTTCTGCAAAGTAGATGCGCTAAACTTGCTTATTCTTTTAGAACATGTGCTGTTAGCAATGCGTATTATTTAATACATGTTTTGGAAAATTCTTTTACTATATAAAGATATGACATTCCTTGCATTTGCGTAGCTTGGCTTATTATGAATCGACAAAAAATCATGTATCTAAATAAAATCATTATTGTATAAACAAATAAAAAAAAAAGATTTAATACAATCAGTGCTTCAATGTGTTACATTTTTGATTTATTGTACATACGTATTCATATATTTCTTTAATATTGTTATTAATTATAGATACGTAATATATTTTACCCAGCATCGAATACTTCATCGGAAACTCAATTAAATGTTTTAAATTTTCTCGTTTATCATTCATAATGATAACTTTTATACAATATTTTGATCTGTTGGTCACCTTAAAACATTTAACCCATCCACTGCCCAAACCTGACACCCATCCTGCAGGGCCAAATTTTGATTTGTTGGATGCCACCCGATTTATGTCAGATGTTGTTTTTGGGTTAATTTGTTATTTAAAATAATTTATTTTGGAAGTATCTCATTTAATTTGTTATTGTAATCATCTACATTACTATTCAATGGCCGGTTACACTAAACAGTATTCAAATGAAATGCCAGAGTTCGACCAGAACTTCCGGCCACATTTCATGATTAATCTTATTTATGCCATTTAATCCTACAAGCTTGTACGCTGTTTATTATATTATTATAACAACATAACTATAATTTTATGTATTATTGTAGATGAAATATAGTCAATTTATCATTAGTTTTACATGTATAATTTGAATTTATTTCATTTTATTTTGGAATTTATTATTTTCACATTTACAAAGTGTTAAAATTCAATGATGTGAAACAGCTGATTGGATTTCTGTCTAAAGTCTTGTTCGGACTAGACGAGTAACTCACCACTTGACTGACCAAAAAGCGTTCACATTACGGTCAAGTATAGTACATTAGTGAGTGGCACATAGAAATATGAATGGGCTTCAACGCAAAGAAGTAAATAGGCAAATTAAGCTGATTGTATGAATGGATATTTTAAAAGAAGAAGAAATTAGTGAGATGAAAATAAAGAAACTATGCACACGCAAATGGAATAATAGCTGAAAAAATAAAAGAATTTTATAGTAGCCCTTTTGCTCGAATGAGGCGACATCTCTGAGGCTATTAATGAACTCTACTAAAACAATGGGTTCGAACTTGTTAGTTAGTTAGCAATGACACATGGTGGGGGGCGCTTCTCGTCTGAAAAAATAGAACAAAATGGACTGACTTTACTAAACTGCTAACTAAACTACTCTACTAAATTTATGGTGTTTAGACACATTTAATTACTAAATTACTTGCTACTCAACTAAACTACTAGCCTATTCCGAACGGGCCTTTAAGCCGTTTACCTGCAAGCTGTAACCATTACAAAAAAAAAGGTAGTTCACAAGCGACTTGCGGCGAGCTGACACCATATATATAACAGCCCTAGCATAAACTCTATAGCCTGGTTACCGTGTCTGTAACGGTTACAGCTCGCAGGTGATTAAATAGCACAGATGCAATAGTCCGCCTGCTAACCCACATACATTATAAACAGCCTGTGCTGTTTTATTCACAGTCATAATTACATTTATTCAGGCAGTCATTTATATCATTGTAAGGTTGACAGCAGAGTTTTGCTTATATGAATATTATTATTCATTCATGTCAGACCTACATTTGCAGATGTGAAACTAATCTAAAACCTTTATTTATTTAAGTGTTATTTCAATAAAATGTTGATTTTTTTTAACAACAAAGGCCTAATTCATGGGTTTGAACAATTATTAAAAATTCTTTAGGAAATAGTAAAAAAATCAGTTTCACAATTATTTTTTGATTTCTTCATATTGTTTTAGAAATACTATAAATATTTGAGTCATCCCAAATATTTTTACAATAACAGACTGTATTAAATTTCATAAATTAATGTATTTATTATGATTTGATATATTTTATTCTTGCACAAATATTGTTACATCCAGAATAGTCAAATGTTCAATTTAACAACAATTGTTTTTTTTAAATATTACCTAGTAGAATTAGAATGCATTGTTAATTTATTGTATTATAAGAAGTATCATCAAGTTCCAATAAAGTCCTGAAATTTGACAGTGCTGATAATTGATATCAATGGAATTGTACAGCTACAGAAATTAACTAATAATTGTGATATTTTCACCAGAATATTTCTTTTTGCTTTGTTAACCCTTCATAATAAATTACATCCACACCATTACAATAAATTCTCCAAATACACAACAACAAAAATTTGAATACTTATTTTCTTATCCTTGGTCAAATTTGATGTATGGTGTAACTGAGTGTCCCCCACGGGATCTTGGCTTGTTTAAGGTTAAAGATATTGTTGTTACCATGTAATGGTTTTGTATGCAAGCTCCTACAGGTGAAAATTTGAGTAAACTTTTATTCACAGTCTTTAGTAATGTTATTTGGAAATATTGCAAAATTCTCTTAATACTTTAATGCCTTTACCAATAATATTTGTTTGCTGTTAGACGCTGTAATAATATAATAACACTAAAGCACTGTATCATACCTACTGAAAGGAAATAGCACATAATGATAGTTGTATTAACATAGTTGTTACTGAAGTATTTCAATGTCAGAGTGGAACTCTATTTCTATAACTATTTTTCCTATTGTAACCATGTCTCTTGTTGAAATGTTGTAAATTGAACTATCATGTTGCAATGTTGAAATTGCATTTTGTAAAGTCTTCATGTTGCAATGCTGAAATTGCACCTTGTAAAGATCATGTTGCAATCCTGAAATTGCAGGTTGTGAAGTTGAACTTCATGTTGCAATACTGAAATTGCAGGTTGTGAAGTTGAACTTAATGTTTCAACACTGAAATTGCAGGTTGCGAAGTTGAACTTCATGTTGCAATACTGAAATTGCAGGTTGTTAAGTTGAACTTCATGTTGCAATAATGAAATTGCAGGTTGTGAAGTTGAACTTCATTTTGCCATACTGAAATTGCAGGTTGTGAAGTTGAACTTCATGTTGCAATACTGAAATTGCAGGTTGCGAAGTTGAACTTCATGTTGCAATACTGAAATTGCAGGTTGTTAAGTTGAACTTCATGTTGCAATAATGAAATTGAAGGTTTTGAAGTTGAACTTCATGTTGCAATACTGAAATTGCAGGTTGTGAAGTTGAACTTAATGTTGCAATACTGAAATTGCAGGTTGCGAAGTTGAACTTCATGTTGCAATACTGAAATTGCAGGTTGTTAAGTTGAACTTCATGTTGCAATACTTAAATTGCAGGTTGTGAAGTTGAACTTCATGTTGCAATACTGAAATTGCAGATTGTGAAGTTGAACTTCATGTTGCAATATTGAACTTCCATCTTGCAATGCTGAACTTTCATGATTTAATAATTATTTCACTTTTCTCTTTGTATGTATCAGTTAGTTATAACTTGTCCAGTATAATATTACCACATATATATTATACATTATTCGACAATGGTGGAAACGTGGAGATGATAAAATCTTATGAATCCTGATGACCTCATGGAAGAAGAGTAAAAAATGTATCGATATTTAAATGTTTAAATTATGTCACTGTTGCTGAATATTTATTACCAAAAAATTATTTGAAATGTGTTTCAATAAATGAACATGATAATCGTTGACTTTGTTTGTTTTATTTAACCTTCGATCTTTACCATGAGGAATCCCTGTGATACTACACGCACGTTTCGATTTTATAATAGATACCATAGAAAGCAGTATTTTCAGAGATTTTGGTTACCTTTAATGGCACCGGGAAGGTTAATTGTGTAGAAACTGGCCCAAAAGATGGGTAAGTTCTGTATTTTGCCGGATGCCTCTGAGACGTGCTTCCTTTTAAAAGTACTCAAGTTCTCGGAACAGGTCCCGGGAACCGCTCGCGAGTGGCTCGGACCATGACGCACGGGTTAGACCGGAGCCGGCAAACCCGGGACCTGCTCCCGACTCAAGAGTAGCTCAGGCCGCCGAGTTCCAGGTTTGGGTCCAAGTACTGGACCGGGTTCTCTGGGAGTAGTCGATTTTAAAAAGGAGTAGGAGTAGGATCTGCTTCCCGCGAAGAACCCGAGTTCAAGAGCCCACTCCAGCTGAACCTACACATCTCTAGTTCAAACAAAAAACCTTTTTTTTTATTATGTGAAAGAATACCAACTGCTCAGTACCACTCGGAGACAGCGGGACTATGACTTCCCTAATTGGGGTATATTATAATGATGAAGGGGGGGGAATAGGAAGAGGATTGGTTGGGAAGTACTTGGATTTTCTAATTTGGGGGAATAACGCGTCTAAAGCCATTTCAATGAATGTTTCGACATTCAATGGTGTTCTGGAGATTTTTTGCACCGGTAATCCCAATATCTAGTATAGTGACTGCTGATATGTTTATACCTTCCTGATAATAGATATGGGTTGGGGTGCCATGCTCCTCCTACTCTTAAGAAAAAAAAAACAAAGAATATGTATTGAGAAGTGTCCGAAATTGAAGGTAATTTGAAAAGAACGGAACGATAAGTCTACACTAAAATATTAATTTTATCTAGAAAACAAAGATAAAGAGGATACAGTCGATTCCACTTAATTGGTACACCGGTTTATAGGGACAGCTGGTTATTCAGGTCAAAACCCGAGGAACAGAAACAAAATAAAGAAACTAATACATACTACAAGGGTCAGTCAAAAAGTGATGTCTCCTATTTTTTTTCTCCTTTTAATTGTCAAGAAATTAAAATGCAATTACACAGATTGAAAACCACACTATTGACGAATAATTTGCCACTTTTCAATATAATCTCCGTCCATTTCCACAGTTTTGCTCCATCTTTTAACAAGGGCGTGTATTCCAGTGTGGTAAAAAGCACAATCCTGCTTCCTATGTAAGCCATTGATGCACATACATTTTCACTTCACACTGCCTTTACTAAGGGAGAGAATGCGTCACAATTCATCTATTTATCTGGCGGTCACCACGAATTATGTCATCGACTAGCTGAATGTTGCGTTGGCGTGGAGTTACTGCAGTCAACTGCCTACCGCTCCTCTTTTTGTCAGCCAAAGGCGTTTGTCCTTCAGCTTCATTACAGCGACGAACCCATCGCCTAACAGTTTGATATCCACTGTTGTATCACCGTACATAGTATTTCGGTCTTTCATAATTGCGAAGGGGTATTTCACCTTCTGCCTTCAAGAATTCAATCACAGAAACCTGTCTGATACGAACATCGATGTAGGCCATTTTGCAAGCGACTGCAGTGCCGCCACCTGTTGACGCAGAATGCTACTACTGCAGTAGATTGTAGAAGAAGGTTGGGCACGATTTTTAATTAATAAGGGCGGGCGTGCGATCAGAAGAGGGATTCAATTTTTTTCGTGATTAGGTTACAATTAATAATAATGTGAAAAAATAAATTTAGAGGAGTTTAACACTAAATATCTTGTTATAAAGGAGAATGTCAGATAAAGTCTGTATTTATGCTGGGCTGTCACATATAAATAAATGGGTGTAACAGAGATTAAAAAATCCAATTTTGATGCAGAAAAATGAAGGTGGACCTCCAAATAATATTCATTTATATTAATATTGATGAATGTAGATACACAACAAATAAAAATAAATGGAAGTGTCTAATTTTTCACTCTCATGCAACATTTAAAAAAGTTCACTTTGGAGGTATTACGCGCCCAGTAACGTCTATTTCTTTACTCCAATTAATGTCAGGAAACACTGGTTAAAGTAAGTTAAGTACGTACCTTAACTTCCTCTATGTAGTTTAATATCATAAGTAAATAACAAAAATTTCACGAATCTTATAAAAAGAGCTGTCTTTTATAAACTTAGAAAATAATATTGTTTTTTTTTATTTTAAAAAGAAAGACAAATATTCCCGGGTTACGAATAACCCAAGAACATTTGAAAATCTTCTACTACCACCACACTAAGTGAAAGATGTTGCTTGTGTTGTGATGGAGGACTTAGCCAGCCAAGGAATCGAACACGGAGCGCCTGGGTGGGACCCAAACGCGATGCCCACTCAACCACTGACCGGCCAATAGGTTCTAAATTAGACCCTTGAGAGACCGTAGCATTTTTGAGGTAAGGTTTTGAAGCGAACAGTCCGTAAACTACGTATGCATTGTTCTCTGTTAGATAAATAATTACGGGGTGGAATTACGCAGGAATTGGGCAGGGATACCTGGCTGGAAACTGTGCAGAAAATTAAGCCGCCAGAGAAGTGTCATTCCGAAGGAGAACTCTTAGGCGCTCCGCTGACGAGACAACTGAAATCAAACTAAAACCGGGTGGTTTCTATGTCTTGATTGGTCAAAAAGCTTGTTTAACCATAGACGAAGAACAATCAGCTGACAGCTGGCAACTAGCAACGGCCGGCCACCTCAATTAGCAGTGCGAATCGCAAGTCACCGCTTGCTTTACCACTGACAACGGGTTTTTGGGTGATTGTGTAGTGTGCGGGCCATCACATTGTCATACAAAGACAGTTGCCAGTTGACAGTTTTCAGTTGCCTCAGTGAGCGGATCGCCTTAATATTGTGAAATTTTGTTGTAATTTCAACCACTGTGTATACTTACAATTTCCAGAAGTTGTTTGTTATTTATTGAGTTTGGGAGGCGGGAATGGGTACCGCCGCCCCGGGAACCATTTTTTGGATAACCAACACCTCTGCCATAGGTCACCCCAAGTAGTTCGCTACGTTTGGTGACTTAGCAGGGGTGCCCGGGTTCATGGGGTAAGGTTTGTCTAGGTCTTGGCGGCGGATGATCTAGATACACTGAACCCCAGATTCCTACCAAACCCTCATACATTTTTCCTTCCCAGAACTTCCTCTCCTTCCTTTCCTTAAAAATACCCTTCACACAGCATCCCCAAAGATGACATAGGCCCTGAGGGAAATTATACCGGGAAATTTGGGGCCTCCTGTGTGGACCTAATGTAAAAAAAAGCACAAATATCTAAATTGCACAAATATCTTAGAATTTATTAAAATAAAAAAAATATATAGGTATTTCTTATTTTTTAGTTTATTACTTTCTGAACGTGCTTTGCCATTTTTTTGATGTTGTCAAATCTTAACTTTTAATTGAACATTGTTTACATATATTACTTGTTTTACTTTTCCCTATTGTTAAAATACATAATATGCCTTTAAAAATAAACAGGGCCAAAGAATCCCCTCACTTTGTGAAACTTTATATCTACCAAACTAAAAATAAATATTTTTACCACTATACTAGCATTTCCAAAACCAGTTAAAACAGTTGATAAACAATTTCAATCAACATATAAATAATCAGAGAGCAATAATCATGTGCAAGATGAAATTTATTAAATGTTATGTTTTTAAGCTTGTCGTTTGGCAGAGATTTTGATCAGAATTGTGGAAAACCTATTATTGTTTGTCACAATCAAATCAGCAAACTGCTGAAACTTCAATGTTATGTTACAAAAACTGAAAATAGTTCGTAATTTTTTCGTAAAATCATTTCACTCTCGAAACGAAAGCCAAAAATATGTGTTCAATTGACGCAGCTAAGGGTTGAAAAACTCGCACCTTTTTAGAAACTACGGAGTATAAATTAGAGTTTGAGGGATTTGCGGATTATTAAATTCGTGTCAAGAAGTAATTCCAACATTTTTTCTCATTATGGTATGAAATTGCTTTGATATTAGTATATTATAAAAAAGATTTTGAAAATGAAACTAATAAGTCTTTCAACCCTTTGATAAAAAAACCTTTACTCTCGGTTGAAGTAAAATTTCTTTGACTGTTGAAGAATTGAATTGCGCGTGCTTACACTGGTGAACAACATTCATCAGGATTTCGCACTTGTATTTACTGAAAATCGGGCACCAATCTCCCCTACTCATCGTAAAAAATAAGACAAATCAATAAGTTCAACCAAAATCTGTAGTTAAATCACATAATAATCAACAAAACATAACAAAAACCTGTTCAACTTAACTTATTTAGTAAAACAAAAATAAACGGATGTGTCTGACGTTCGAGTTTGCTTTGACTTTTTGTAATTCGCTGACAGGCGTCGCACTCATTGTTGTCATACCTACGACGTTAATATGATGAAACATACAATAAAAGAGGTTAGAAAAGCATTTTTATATACCTAAATTTAAATTTAAAACGACTGTTTTGAGAAGTACCTTCATAACAGATACATAACACAAACACAGATGGCAGTAATTGTACCGATATTCGAACGTTATTTCCGATTTAAAATGTTACTTCCGTTCAAAAAAGATCTCAGTTACTCGTCGTAATGCGCCAACTACTGGAGCAATTTAGGTCATAATTTGGACCGCTTTTATTTTTCTGCGATTGAATCGGTCCAAAATTGGACCACATTTAACAAACCTACAAATATGGAATAAACGGTGAAATCTAGGTGGATTCATTAGCTTTAAACTGCAGTAAACAGTTTATATGTTTTCACATTAATATTTCGGGGAATGATATTAATTAAATCGAATGGCCAATCAAAAACTGAACACCAATCGCTCAAGTAGAGAAGTTTTACTTCAAAGAAGTAAACAAGACTATTTTTACGTACCAGACTTTTAGATCCGGGTTCAGTTTTCCCCATGGGGAAAACTAAACCCTTTCACACACTTTTCCATAAAAATGATCATCTAGTAAATCCACGCTATGTGTGAAGTGTATTATATAAGTTTAATGAATACAAGACAATACAAGAACAACATGTTAACCTACCAGACTATGAAATGGGAAAATAATTCATCGACTTCAGATATTTTCATATCAGAGGGTTCGGCTCGGTGGAAATACTAATTTGACCGATAAATCTTACTGATCCCTCAATATAAATATTTAAAAAATCTTTCGTAATCCTACATGTATTTAAAATGACTGATTTTTGCATTTTTATATACAAATTCTTTGACAAATCTAATATGCCTAAATTTTTTGTGAGAGAGCTAGGTATAATGCCAGTAGCCGAAATAACAAATGGCAATATGTTTATAGTCTGAGAATACCAAATTCTTTTAATTTCATTTCCTAAATCTATATATATATTTTTTTTTCAGAAACAGATTTTTTAGGTAATAATTTTGTTATTTTATTATTATTAAAATATTTACAAATAAATATGTTACAAATACAAAATTCATCATCATTTAGAATAGATCCATTGCCAATTTAAGTGAGAAAAGAAACAAGTATACCAAACAGAGTTTTGTTGAACAGCTGGAAAGTACCTACGAGTCACAGGGTTGACAGAATGAAGCGTCGTTACATGACAAAGCATCATCCCGTTTCCGTACAAGAGCGTCGTCCCGTCTTGCCACGCTAGAGTTGATTTTATCTTATAAGGCTGCCAAAAGATGTTTCACATTAAAAATAAGAAAATAAAAAACAGATGTGTATACCCGTCTCAGAACAGACATTCCTTTTTATAATGATCTCACAAGAGTCCCAACTGCTCCCATCTGGAGCCAGTGAGACTATGGCATCCCCAATTGGGGTATGTTGTGAGGCTGAAGGTAAGTGAAGAAGGGAAGGAGATGGGAAAAGTAAGGTGGGGAAGTACCTGGCTATTCAGATCTAGGCATTAAACACGGCTAAAGCCATTTCAAGCAACGTTTCAATTCTGAATGGTGGTCTTACACCAAGGCGATACGGAGAGTATTTTCCACTCTGGAACGTGCCGCATATATAGATTATATTCTTTTTTATTAATTAATTGTGAAATAACACAAATTAAATAAACAAAATTTATTTGCGCACACCGGGTTCGAACCCGCGACCTTCGGAATGGGAGTCCAAAGCCTTACCAATGGACTGCGCCGGCCGTCAGACATCGTCTAGTGAGATCTCTTTCTTCAAAATCGACTCCAAGTCTTGAAAGTTTCCGTATCGTTTCTGCCCGTTTTTGTTGGAAATTTTGATTTTTTTCAATTCCGCAAATCCCATAAATACTAACTAAAAAAAACTAACTAACCATCACGCCGTTTTGCCCGCAGGGGTAGGCAGAGATGACGGACCGCCAAAAAACTCGGTCTTGGCACACACTCCTTGCCTCATTCACATTCATACATCTTCTCATATATACTCTTCTATTATTCTGACTCTTGACAAGGCCCGACTCAAGTATCTGATTCACTCGATCGTGCCACGTCAATTTCACCCATAAATACTAATTTTGAGATATGTTACAGTTACAATAAAACCTGTCAAACAAGAACACAAATATGTACAGACATTATATTCTCTTTATGAAATATTTTGTTTTATTTATTATAATTTTTTCTGTATATAATCCAGTAATCCGAACATTCGAATAATCCGGCAACCTCTGGTTTTTAATAGTGCTGGATTAGTGAGATTGTACTGTATATATATATATTATTTTTTTATAATCGCAATCTCGCCAAAGAAGAAACTGGTTCTTGTGGTATATTAGTAAAATCTCGGGGGATTGCGGGATGTGGGGTTGCGTGATTGCAACCCCTAATAGTAGCACGGCCCTGAAGTAAGTCAGGTTTTACAGATAATTCACCGGAAGACCGGAACAATGCACACAAAATATTTTTGGAACTGTCGCTCTTAAATTTTGACAAACAATTGGGAATTGGGAACATAATAAGCCAACATTTCCAATATCACGCGATTCAACCATATAATGGATTCAATACACAAGTTTGATTATTTTAGCTCGAGCAACGCCGGGTAGTCATCACTGCTATGCTTACGATATAAAAAAAAGTTTTATAGAAGAAATTAAAATTTAAAGCTTCAATAACTACTTGGAACCTACACAAACAAGTATATTAAAGATTTTCAAGTTAATTTTATTATTTCGTAGCAAAGTTATTTGTGTATAAAAAATGTATGAAATCAACCAATTTCTTTATCACCTCCTTCTTCCCCATCTCCTTCCCCTCCCCATTTAACCTTACTTCACAACATAATTGAGGATGCCATGATTGCCATGCCATAGTCTCACTGGTTCCGCTTAGCAGGGAGCAGTTGGAACCCTTGTGTGGTATTCACAATATGTTATTTAAAAAGTCGTAGAATTTTCGTACTGAAGCAGCAGTAGGTAATTACGTCAATCGATATTTATTAGCTATCGTGTAACACGATAAATTCATTAGGTATTCGGCAAACCATTCAATACATATTTTTAAAGCGCTTATAAAACGACATTCTTTTAAATTTGCGCAATTTAGTATACACAGAACTCTATTTCCTAAACCAATAACATAATTTAATAATGAAATTATTAATAAAATGTACCAACCATCAGTCACCTGGTCCCACGGGTATAAACATTACCATACAGGTAAACCAACATATCTTCCACAGGTAACCTAACTGGTATAGACTATACAATTATACACATACACAGATGATAGCTTATAGCTTATAGGCAGCATGCGTTCCCACACATTCAAATCTCTATAACAGGACACAGGGCGCATGTCAGTTGGTCGGCAGTCTGTCTGTAGTGCAGTGATAATCAACGTATTTAACTGGAGGGCCAATTCATCCGTTTTCAATTCGTTCGCGGGCCGCAGGGGGTAGGGTAGCTACAAGCAAATTGACAAGGTTACTTTTGAAATCGGTGGTATCGTAAACCTACTTATATGTTGGTAAAAAGCGGTCACTTTGTGGTTTGACATATTAATTGAAATAAAACAATAGCATTGTTTGTAACCACGATTTGTTTATTTATTCTACTTATATGTTTTAGTACCGTAATATTGTAACCCAAACTTTTAAAAACTTTGATTTTTGAAGTAAGACTTGGTAACTTAAATCTTTGGACGGAATAACATTAACGAAAATGACGTTCAACTTATATTTCATCATATTAACGTCGTAGGTGTGGCAGCCACGAGTGTATGAAGCCTAGCAACGAATAACAAAACATCAAAGGCGTCAAAGCAAACTCAAACGTCAGACGTCGCCCGTTTATTTTTGTTTACTAATGTATAAGGTAAATTCAACAGGTTTTTGGTATGTTTTGTTGATTATTGTATGATTTATCCAAAGATTTTCGTTGAACATATTTTGTCTTATTTATCTCTCTGATTCTTGTGAATTCCAGCTATTGAATAAAAACCTTGTTGTTTATAATTCAAATGGCTGCATTGCAGGAAATCTTTACAAATTCGTCTATAAATAATTATAAACGAAAAAATAAACAACCTAAACATGTTCCGCCGCCTAACAAATCTAAGTTAAGACGAACTCATATTTTTTTTAAACGGAGTTTTTCTCTAAAACCTTTTGCAAGACAGAACCATCGAATATTCTTTACCGAACATTTTTAAAGATTTTATTTAGCCAAGTCGGCAGTACGAAAAGGCTCGCGGGCCATACGAAATGGGCTCGCGGGCCGCTTGCGGCCGCAGGTTGCTCACCACTGCTGTAGAGTCTGTTCGCTGGTTCGCTACTCAGTTCGTCAGTGTTATTATGGGCTCGCCCCGCATGGTCGTGCGCTGATTCGTTTAAAAAATTACGAGTTTTTCTATAACTCATGAAATAAATATAATCCGTATTGAAAACACATGAGAATTTCCTGAAAAACTCGTTAAACCACAATCAGCTTCATGATAGAGTTGTTGCTTCAGTCGCTTTAATCCCAGACAAAAATATTGATATTTCAAGTCTACTTTTTGTTGTGTTGTTTCGTTCATTTGTTGATTCGAGTGTTTTGAATTAAAGTAGTGTTTTAAAAACTGACTTTGAGTTTTGATAACCATGGCAGGCTCTGCTATGATCGAATTGGAATCTTGGATAATTTACCAGTGTATTTTGACGGACTGCAGTCACTGTCATTGTGAGTAGCACATTTAAAAAAATAATTTGTCACAACCTAACACTTTTGCTTTTATTATTTAGATATCCTTAAATTTTATAAAGTTTGGCTTATTTAATTTCATTGAATTTTTTTTTAATTTCCGTTGTGCTACATGTCTTTCTTCTTTTGAAATCAAGAAGGGCAGGTGTCAGTTTTTTGTAAGCAACCCCCTCTTTCGCTGTCCCTTGTTCCTGTTTGAGTACGTTCAACGATTCAACCAAGACGACCGTTTGGATAAATATTATATTTTGTCGAAGACGTTATAATAATACAAAGTTAAATAAAACACTCCCATTTCTTGCAAGTTTTGTGAATAATCAGCAATGACTGTTGACTGTATTGAGTCATCGGATTAACTTGAAACTGACACATTTTTCACAGCGCGATGCTTAGTTGAATTTGAATGTACACAAGATTTTATTTCCCAACACTAATTAAGTAATTACTTATTTATTTAGCGATTATACAGGTTGTTAAGGGACGTGCTTGACTTACTTTAAACAGTGATTACCTGACATTATTTGGAGTAAAAAATCTTAATAAAATTTTGCTCTCCATTGGTGTTTTTTAATTTTTTTTTATTCAGAACCAAACAAACAATTTTTTTTCAACATATCATCACTAGTCTCTCAGCAGAGTAACCACCTAGACCCTTTCCCCGTCTCTACCTGTTAAATACCTACTGATTTTGTTATGTTTTAAGTTGAAAAAAAAACATCAAAACTGTCACCGGTGACCAAAATTAAATTCTCAAAATAAATCACTGGTTAAAGTTAGTCAAGTAAGTACGTCCCATAACACTCTTTATTATTATTCTACAGGTTGTTATTTTTTATTGTTTTGCACGTTTATTATTATCATTTGTTTACCGACATACAAAAAATAAAAAGAAATAAAGAATCGGAAATTTAAAATAAAACAATAAATTATTCTATATCACGCTGGTAATATTATTGAGATGTTACCTCTACCTGGGAAGTGCACTCTAATATGCACATCTACACTTCCGATAATCTTACGATATGTCTTTGCGAAACGTCACGGAGAAACAGCCCTTTGTTTCACATACATACAAATGACACTTTGTTGGGTAAACTTTCGGGATGACTGGACACGCTTTATAAATATTTTTTAGAAAAAACCTTTTGATTCACAAATTATTATAAAATACAACGGTTTGCATTCGGGGCGATGGAAAATACAGCATTTAAAATTTCACGTCTAACGTGAGGTTCTTGGTTCGACCATTATCTATTATAATTTTTCTGTGTCTTGTTTATTTTCATATTTAAAAAATTTGAATATTATTGTTGTCTTCTTCTTCAATTAAATATTACATCGATGGGAAAAACCTTCAAAAGTTAAAAAGAGAGTTTTTCTTATAAAAAATTTAATATTATTTTTATTACTTAATCTGTTGAAAAAAAAAACTCAATTTACATCAAAATTTCTTTTCTTAATGGTACTGTCACACACGCTCATAAATGAGCATGCTCATTTCCCCTTCCATCCGCAATTAAAATTAAAATTTTTAATTTAAATTTAAGTGTAAATCTTAGAAATATGTAGATATATCATAAAACACTTCGTAAATTGAAGATGCACTTAATCAGAATTGTTTGTATTAGGTATATTGTTGCATTTTTATTTTTTTATTATGGTCCTGTTTCTAAATGTCGTTATTTTATTGGTCAATGACACAAACATACTTATTCACTGTCATATATAAATGTATAGACTGTTTATAACGTAACTATTTTTTTTAAATGCTACCTAGTAGTATGTGTGTCATGCCCAAATGAGCATGCTCACAAATCAACCGGCGGTTTTTTTTCCTTTTTTTTTCTTCATTTTCCCTTCATCAATGAGCATGCTACTAATGAGCATGTGTGCCAGTGCCATTAGTCGAAAATAAGCTTGAATCATACTGTATGCGAACAATGGAATAATACATCCCAAATACTAGGCAATAAAAGCATTCAACAATATTTGCCTCAATACAAGAAATGAATGAAACAAAAAACATTTCATATACAAAATCGAAAGATAAATTAAAGAATAAAAGAAGAAAAATTACAATATTTTTGTAAGATAAAATAATAAAACATAAATAAGTAATACACGTTACCATTACAACACATACTTCATTATACGTTGTGTTAACTTACGTACTTGACTTACTTTAACCAGTGATTCCTGACATTATTTGAAGTAAAAAAAAATGCAAATGATATTCTGTTCTGACAATACAAAATCAGGAGAAATTTGACAGTGGTTAGGGTCGGGGTAAGATGTTGGACGGTTACTCGGCTGAGTGATCAGTGATATCATGTGGAAGAAATATTTGTTCTTGTTTGGTTTTAAAGAAAATAAAACTGAAATAAAAAACACTTAAAAGTCAACGGAGACCAAAACGTCCCAACACCTGTTTACAACCGTACCTCATAACACATAATATTTGCCGATTTTTTTTTCTTTACCATCTTTATTTTTGTATTTTTTTTTTCATATAATGTTTGAAAATCGAAATTTCGAAGTTGAAAATATATAATTAATGAATTAATAAAAAAATAAATAAAAAAGGGTGTGCGAGTACTGTATTCATATCACCTTTGCTGTACCTATAATATGACATGTACGGTAATAATTAATAATGATCACACCTTTGACTTCGAGATTTTTCAATGAATATAAATAACAAACCATGCAAGTGTTTAAAATATGTGTAGAAACTGTATCTGAATAATAATTGTTAGTACCTAAACAAATTGAATACTCGAGGGGACCTGTGAATACAAAATTGGCCTAATTAGCTGATATCCACTAATCAATAATGCATTAGGACTGGCAATACTGACTACTAACTAGATACTGTGTATGGTTAGGTTATATCGTGTTGTGGATAAAAGAGTTGTGGGAGAAGTTGAAACTTTGATTGTAGGACAATTTATTGTAGAGTGTGGGAGGGAAGTCACTATCTATGTATATAACAATAGTTCCACTTGCTTAACGCGTCGGCATAAATCATTAGTTAATTAAAACTGATGGTGAATTCTTATTTGCAGACCACGCAATCATATATGGTGAGACGATGACAGCCCAATAAAGAAAGAATATTAAACGTATGGAAATCTACCAAATATTAAGAATGAATGAATTCTATTAAATATTGCTGAGGATCGTGACACCTACTCCAATTTCCCTGTTGGACAAGGCTCCTCCACGCGGAGAAAAATGTTATTCTAAAATACGATCATTTTATTCGTAAAAACGGTTAAAACGGGACTGAAGATCTTACGAACAAATTAACAGTGTTTCAATTTCAATGTCTATTGGCGGGAAAATGTAAGAATAATTTGTTGGTATACGTACGAAAGTACGTATACATGTTCCCACTAATAAACATTGAAACCCTGTTAATTTGTTCGTAAGAACTTCAGTCCCGTTTTTAACCGTTTTACGAATAAAATGATCGTTTTTTCGAATAACATTTTCCTCCGTGTGGTCTTGTTCTGGTGCTCAAATGCTATTTTTATTATCAAACATTCTTTGTATGACCAATAACTTTAAATAATCATAGTAAGAAACCAAAAGAGAATTTGGCGGTCATTTATATAGTTTTTGTACAACCCACATTGGTTAATTCATTCTTCATTACGTCCTATTTTAAATTTATTCGTAATAGAAATAATTTAAGATGTGAAATTATTTTTCAATATCATGGTCGAAATATATTTGTGGCATTCTACCCCCAATATAGGTACCCCGCCTATAGAAACCAGCGTGATGGAGTGTTTATGGTTGATTTAAAAAAGTATAATTCATTGAAAATTAGTAGTAACAAATTGTAACTACCTAAAAATAACAAATAAATAAAGCAGATGTTTTTCCAAACTCTAAACTTATAAATTTAATGATATCAATATGTCGAATGAGTTTGGTTTCAATGTATTTATTTATTTATTGTTTGAAACATTTAACAGTTTGAGTTTTTAACAATAATTACATTAATGAAATTGCCATTGGGATGTGTAGTGTATGGATATTAACACGCTAATTAAAAATGTTCACAGCATGCGTAAATCAAGGTTTAGTTGTTACTAAGTGGAGATGCTACTAGTGAAATAATAAAGGGCAAAATAAAATATAAAACAGTTATTAACAAGTATACAGTTTAGAGAAAGAAGAAAGACAGCTAGAAAAGTCATAATAATGAAAAAATAAAATGTTAAAATACTTCTATTTGCCAAGACGTCATAACATACAACATATGAGTTACTCGCTAGACGGAGAAACGAAGTCTTAAAATTTTTAACGTCAACCTGATTTGAGAGTCTGTACTCAATATGAATATTATCAACTTGAATAAATGATACGAGAAAACATAATTCTTTTAAGATGGGAATGAAAAGAAACCGTAAACTAATAAGAAATATTACCGAAGATTAAAGAAAGTAAATTATAAATGTATGATAAAAGAATGTATTGTCTCCACGTACGGCACGTATTTGTATATATATTATTATTCAAAATCAATTCGATTGTGCAATGTAAGTGTATGTAATGTATACACTTGAGGAATGTAACAATTCATAATACTTCAATTGTTACAAGTGCTTAATTTAAAAAACAAATCATACATGCTTTAACACCGTTCTTGTTATAAAATAACATAGGTATGCGGTTGTTTAATATTTTGCTGAAAAAAAACGTAATAATGATAGCAATAACAAGTCGTTTACTAATTTCCGTTCCTCAAACTACAAAAATATAAATAATGTGATAATACTAATAAATAAAACAGACCCAAACACAGAAAAAAAAAAACTAAGTGCGTCTAACCCTTACGCTCGGTAGAAGTAAAACTTCTTTGACTAAAAACCTACATTTTAAGGCGTCGGAATATGTTTAGGTTGTTTATTTTTTTGTTCATAATTATTTATAGACGTTTCCTGCGATTCAGCTATTTGAATTATAAACAACGCTACTTTTATTGTCACACTTCTGCCACTTTTTACTTCAATAGCTGAATTCACAAGAATAAAAGAAATACATAAGACCAATGTGTTCATCTAAAATCATATAGTAATCAACAAAACATTAAAAAAGAACCTGTTGAACTTACCTTAAATATCAGTAAACAAGACAAATTAATGACGTCTGACGTTTGAGTTTGATTTGACGTTTTGTTATTCTTTGCTAGGCGTCACACCCACTGTTGCCATATCTACGACGTTAATATGATGAAATATCTTGTCTTCTTCTTCAATGACATATTACATTGATAAGTATAATGTATAAACTTCAAAAGTTATAAAAAAATTATTCCGATAAAAAAGATAAATAACGAATTGATTGTGTCAATTTTAAAATCTTTTTTTTTTACCAGTAAACTCATAACTTTTATTTACATAAAAGTCAAGTTCCTTATCATGCGGTTAAAAATAACATAATAAAGAAGGTACGTCGATAAGACCCATAAAATTTTTAAAATAAAACCCTAAAGATCTTTGCGATAACATAAAAAATAGATATTAGTTCTACGAGTAATTTATAATGTTTATCTACAGTAACAGAAACGAATTATTTTGACAATGCCTTTATTGACCCATGCATTGTGATATATTTTTTCCTGAAAATCTAACATCTACTTTCATAAAATTATAATTTATTTTGAACTAAAACGATTTTGTATCATTTCTTTATGTGATTTTATTTTGCATTTGACTTATTTTTTTCTTATTTTCTTTTTCAGAATCACCATTATTTTTACGTTTTCACCTGGACTGATTTTCGCTTTGTGTGTTTTGATTGTTCCCGTTTGAGTTTTGATGTTGTATGCAGGTGAGTTTCTTTTGTTTTTATTTTATTATTTAAAATTGTTTTGCATGTTAATTTGTTGTTTTATTGTTTCTCTATACGGTAGGTATTAATTTTTATATTCCAAATTTAACCTCACTAGGACAAGCCTGTGTTGAGGTTAATAATTTTATAAAGTAATAAAAAATAACACAAAATAATATAGGTATTAAAACAACAATATTGTGACATTAATGTTTCTCAGAGATAATGGGTACCCACTAAGCTGAAGGTAGCAAATACATTATAATGTAAACATGTAGGGTGACCATGTGTTGATAATTGATTTTAATTAAAATATGCCAAAATATGTTACTTATGTTATTTATTTTTAACCGCTTGGACACATACGCTATACGATAATTTAACGTAGGTAGACATAGGAATGACGTATGGCCCGTACCTGAGTTATTTTAAACAACATGATTTTGCGATATTCACACCTGAAATTTTAATTTGTTAATTTTCTAATAGCCAATACTAGTGTAAGTTTGTACGTAATGTTGTATGGTTTTTGAGGTACTAGCCAGTTTGTTTTTTCCTCCTTATTGAGAAAACGTTTCGTACAGCTTCACAGAGACCTGCGTCAATATGGAAAAAAAAGTATAAAAATATTTAAAGTAATTACGGAAGCCATAAAAATTTACAAGGATCCTATCAACATAGTATAAATAAATACGGGTTAAAACACATTAATTTTTGGTATTTTGCTTCATTTCCAAAAGTGTTAAGTTATATCTACGCTATAACCTACATTCACAGGGATTTGCTACGGTGACACGGTTAAACTACAAACCTGAAAACTATTACAACGTTGTTTGTGTAAATAGTTATACAGTTATTTATGTTTTACGTTCTGTAAGCATAAACAAGCTCTTGACATTCGTTAAATTCAAACAACTAACCTAAAACCTCGTAAAATATTTTTAAACTGAATTAACTATAAATAAATCTAATAGCCCATCATTTGATTATGAATTTGCTGCATCGCTTCATAAAATTGGCTCATCATATTATCATGATTACATTTGCGATAAAATTTACTTTGAATGTGTAGTACAATGAACAAGGGAAATTATAATAGACATCAAATAGTTACATGCCATTAGGTAAATTATGGAAAATGGTTTTTCCCTGAAAGGTAAAATGTAATTTTACAGGTGCGCCATATAAACTTACAATAAATTACTTACATAGAAACTATAAAATTGCTATAAAACTGATCCTCTTTAACTGAATTATTATTTGGGCAGGGCTTGCCGATTCGTTGACCTTCAAAGTACCCACATTAAATTTAATATTTCCAGTAAATTACTAAATTTTACAATTTTTAATGTGTTTAGTATGTACTTATGTACATTGATAAGTGTATAGGTACGAAGTTCCTACCGTGGTCTATTAGGGAAATTGTAAATCGTAAAGATAAGTAATTGGAAACGCATTAGGTAACCATTCTCTGTGTGGTTAATAATCAAAGCAGAACTAAAGTTTGTACAGGAGTATAGCAGTAGGTATAGGTGATCTAATCGATAACCTAATCGATTGGTTTAGCTGCTGAACACAATGGCGATTGGCTTAGTATTTTTTTAGAGTAAACGATGGTGTAAGTCGTTAATTTATTTTCGTGCAATGGATTTTTGATTTGTGTCAATTTGTATTTTTTACCTGTGTTATCGCATAACTGTTCCAACGTCCAACTGCCTGGAATCATTTGAGAATGGCACCTCAATTCGGGGAAGAGAAGAGTAAGATAAATTCACGGAGAAAAATATTATTCTAAAATCTCTCTGCCATAGGTCACCCCAAGTGGTTCGCTACGTTTGGTGACTTAGCAGGGGTGCCCGGGTTCATGGGGTTCATTGTCTAGGTCTTGGCGGCGGATGATCTAGACACATTGAACCCCAGATTCCTACCCAACCCTCATACCTTTTTCCTTCCCAGAACTTTCTCTCCCTCCTTTCATTAAAAGTACCCTCCACACAGCATCCCCAAAGATGACATAGGCCCTGAGGGAAATTATTTTCCTCAGGGCTTCCTGTGTGGACCTAATGTAAAAAAAAAAAAAAAAAATACGAAGATTTTTTTTAGTAAAAACGGTTAAAAACTGGACTTAAGTTCTTACGAACAAATTAACAGGGTTTCAATGTTTATTGGCGGGAAAATGTAAGAATAATTTGTTGGTATACGTACGAAATTACGTATACTAACAAATTAGTCTTACATGTTTCCGCCAATAAACATTGAAACCCTGTTAATTTGTTCGTAAGAACTTAAGTCCCGTTTTAACCGTTTTTACTATTAAAATTATCGTTCGAATAACATTTTTCTCCGTGTGGGAAGCAAATCAGTGTAAAAAATGTTGGGAAATTCCTGACCGCAAATTATTATTTTTTTTGTTATTTACAGAAAATGTTTAAAATCTATCCTCTAAGCAAGGAGTTAACGCGTTTTGTGGAGAACATTTTTCAAGGGTAGTTAATAACTAATTACATTCAGTATACTGTACTGCACTGGAAGATTTTTGATATAATATTTATAGAAGAGCAGTATAATTTCAACAACATCATATTTTATTATTGTGTATTCTCTGGTAATACCCTCTTAAGCACACACTATGTATTTCTTGTTTAGTATTATTTTGTACCCTGATGACGCTGGATGTTCTGTAGCTCGAAACAACTCATTTTATTTTATTTAACACGATACTACGAGTTAAACCTAATACAGAATACATTTTACATCCCTTATCTTTTAATTAATTATTTAACAAATTAGAGTTATATTATATAATTAAATTACGCAAACACTCTCAAGGCAAAACTGTGTAAACAATTTGAAGCAATTGAATAACCAACGTTTGTTCGTAGTCGCACGAACAACTTTCTGCCCCAGAGTTCCACCTGGAATATGATTAGAATATATTATTTTAACTTCAGCACCAGGTAATAGGGGCGCCTTTATCTGAAACGACGTTTATTCAAATAAAAACTTGAAAGCATTTTTGCAAAATGAAGCTTTTCGTTACGCGGAATAGTCAGTCCATTGTGAGCTTTCGTTCATACTGCATTAGTAGCTACTTCGTAATGTAATTTATTTTATTGCCTTATTATGTTCCTCGTATATTCTATTGATCATTTTGATTTTTTAAATATGCGTTGTATCACCTATTCGTTTACGATCTGCAGTTATCCTAGGGAACGATGAGAAGTTACCGACAATTATCCTACCGATCATTATCGATCGACCATGCTAGCACCACTGCACTTAGCAGCACTTTTTCCTTATATAATATTTTCCGATAAATTATACATGTTTGACAGTGAACGTTTACGTTAATACGAAACGCATCGAAAATTTAAAAACATACCGACACAGCTTTCACCTTCTAGAAGGCAATACAAAAAAAAAACATTTATTTCGTGCGATTTTCGATGTAGAAAAGTGTTTTTTACCGGGCGTTATTTTTGTATAGGCCGAAAAGCGAAGTCAATCGTCTTAAATTATTTTTCCACTTTATAGTACAATAAAATCACAACACAAAAAGGGTTCGAAAGTTGAACTGAAAATAGTTTTTATTGGCCTAATATTTTATTTTTTTCTCGGCTTATAAAAAGACACAAATCATCAAATCATCAACAAAATATCAAAAAATTCTCGTTTATTTCAAAGGCAAATATCGAATGACCATTTGATTAAGCAGACATCTCCGATAAATCGAAATTTGAATCGAGTCCGAAAAATGTAATTGACGTTTTTTAATTGACAAACTATTTTTTCATATTGCTTGTGTACGTGCCAGAACATTTTTTTTTCTTCAAAGCATAACTTTTTAAAAGCTTTGTTCCGTAAAATAATTATACGCACGCCATCTATGAAGGAGTAGAAAATGAATTCTTTTGACAATCACCTTAACTAAGTTTTTTAGATTTGTTTAATGAATAAGAGTAATACGTCATTAACGTCACGTGACTACCCTTACTACGTGACGTAATTAAAGTAGTATGCACTAACTTAAGCCGTGCGTAAATTTCATGGATCCTACCACACCACACACACACACAAGAACACACACCACAACAAGCGGATGGTACTGGTATCTATTACACACACTGAAAATTATGTATACCATTTCGAGCCCAAACTAATGTCAAGTAATTTAATTATTATCTACACCAGAAAAGTTTATTTCAAATTGCGTTTGAGGCAAAGTTTACACGTGTTCATGTAATCCGTTATCTCGTTTTTAGTTTTATGTCGGTTTTTGCTCCGGATGCAAAAGGTTACATATAGAACAATACCGACCACATAACGTCTGATTGTAAATTTTTTTATTTTTTATTTTGGAATATTTGGAATGTTCTGACGTTGATGCTATTTTCGTTGTCTTTATACAATCAAAATCTGAAGATAATATTCTATAACTTACGAAAAAATGGTCGTTTAATATCATCAAAACTAATCCACTAAGAAATCGCAATAACCGGCGTAAATGTTCATACATCGAATATGTTTTACTGCACTACCTGCAAGTTGCCGGTATATTTGATTCGTTCTAGTTAATTAGGTGTCTTTTTTTAAAGTATTATTTCAGGGGCACTTATCACTGGTATAAATAAGTAAAACTGCAGTTGAAGTATCCTAAAATACTTAGATTTATCAAGGCTTTGAAATAAATGAAAATTGTTAGGAACCTACTTATTGACAAGACGTGTCGCAGATTCGGTTGAAGGTAACAGAAAGCTGTGGGAAAAAGTGTCAAAATTAATTTAGTAGATCCAGTAGAGTATTATTTAAAAAAATATTAGTATATATGTTTGATTTGATTGAAGTGGGTACCTACCTACTCAGAATCAATAGTCTTTATAGAAAAATAAGTCTTTTTTCCATATGCTGCGCGCAGAAAACGCGTGGGAAGAAAATTAGAATGATTTTAGAATGCATTTATAGTTAGTTCCAATTGACCTCGTTAACTTCTAAAATATGAAGACCCCGATGGGAATAATTGATTGTCCACGTCTGTTCCCCTTTATTTATCAAAAATGACATCATCACTACCAGTTCATAGCTTATGGTGACTCAAAATCTATAATGATAGGGGACATGACAAATTCATGCAATTATTGATGGATAATTTACATCGTAATAACTTTTTTTGTTTAATTTCTAATTAAACACTTAACAAAATACCCCCGTAATTTAGACAACAAATAGGTAGTCCCGCGAAGCTTCCACATGGCTGCTTTTCTGCAGGTTACACTCATATTATAGACATTCCACACTCCATACGTGTTCAATTCCTCGGCTGGCTAAGTCCTCCATAACAACACAAGCAACATTTTCCGCTTACTGTGGTGGTAGTAGGAGATGTTCAAACTTGCTCAGGTTATTCATAACCCTGAAATAACCGTTTTTCTTTAAAAAAAAAAAAAAATTCTAACTAAATTATATAATGCTACACAATATGATAAAATATGTAGGGTCACATACTTCGAGGGGAGGAATATCACTTGCTCCAATTAATATTAAAAGGCAAGTTAGAGGGTCGCCGAGAGCCTCGTAGGTGACAAATTTCTTGGCTGAGAAATGTACGAGAGTGGACCGGTATTATCAGTGTGGAGGAGCTATTATTGGCAGCGCAAGATAGATACACATTTACCAGAGTGATCGCCAAAGTCGGAGGGACCTGATAGGGCACACGAAGAAGACGAAGAAGTAGGGTTGTAATATTCATTATTACGATTGTACCTCTACTATAATTATAACTTTTTTTTATTTCTATGTGTATTTTAATAATACGTAGATACAGACTTTCTCTAGAAATCTATCCGCATTACATATTTTGTAATAGATACTGGCTATCAATAAAATAATGAAGGATTTAAGGCAGAACTTTTTAAATCAAAAGTATATTAAATAACTTTGTATTTTCACATGTAGCACCTGGAAATATTACATTTTGAGAATGTTGGAAACAAAACCGTAAGTAGGCATCAGATTTGCAATATCAACAACAAAGACGAAATTATTTCCGAATCGAAGTGTATTTATAACCGCCTTTACAAAGTGGTTTGTAAGGCTTCTGGGCTGCTTAAGCCTTATTAAAGGGAACAATAGATTCTTAACTACCCCTGGCAAACCAACCCCCTCCCCCTACCGCTACCCTCTACAACCCGCTGAACAATGCGAGGCCACAGAATGCGTTCAGATAAAACTCACTGAACTATAAAAATCATAGAACTGTTACGTAATACCTTTCTCCATTTTGTAGGCGGGTATGGGTACCACCGCCCCGGTAACCATTCATTGGATAGCCAACACCTCTGCCATAGGTCACCCCAAATGGTTCGCTATATTTGGTGACTTAGCACGGGTGCCCGGGTTAATGTGGTGAAGTTTGTCCGGGTCTCGGCGGCGGACGCATCTGCCCACCAACTGCGTGGCCAGATCGGGAGAGTGGTTGAGTGAGACCTTTGGACTTCTCCAGCAAGGCTCTCTCGGAACATCACCTTGCACCGCAGTGGGAGGGATAGATCCTTCGTCCGTCACTCCTGGACACACTGACACCCTGATTCCTACCCACCTCTCATACCTTTTTCCTTCCCAGAACATCCTCTACTTCATTTCCAAAATAGAACCATCCACACAGCATCCCCAAAGATGATATAGTCCCTGGGGGGAATTATTTTTTCCGGACCACATAGGAATAGCTATTGTAAAAAATTTGAAAAACAGCAGAAATTTGATTCAAATCAAATTTATTTATATATTTATTCATATTCTTCATAAAACGGCTATACACCATTATATTATTACATAAAAGATTTAAAAAATTAGGTTTATCGTCGGTCCAACGCCAAAATCGCGAATCCGAATTTTGATCAGTTTTGAGTTAAATATACCAACTTTTTACATTTTAGACGGAGCTTGTTTTTTTATTACACATTATTAAGTATAAATTACATATTTATTTAAGCTGGTTTATTAATAATAAAATCGATTTATGATATCAATTCTAAAATTCAAACCTCAATATCTCCAAATGATGTTTTTGAGGAATCGCGACTTCGGCATTTACCCGACCATGTAAGTATAAAAGGTCATGGGGGGGCAGTTTTACTATTTTGTAACCTGCGTCAAAAGATATTTGCTGAACTGTCTGTAATGGCTCGCACGGTCTAGGCTAGTAGTTTAGTAGAGTAGCGAGTGTTTTGCTCAGTCAAGTGGCGAGTAACTCGCTACTCGACTAAATTACTTGCCTAGTCCGAACGGGGTCTAAGTGACGTTGTAAATGTAATCGATACGGGGAAACACGGGCGCCGAGAAATTTTAATAATAGGTATTTTAACAGTTTATTTATTTTTTTAGGAATAAACTTAATAGTGCTAATAAAAGGTAATAACATATTTTCACATAACTTAAAATTATAATAAAAAACTAAAGGTACAAAAAAATAAATTATAAAATATTAAAAGAAAATGTATTAAAGAACACAAATAAATATCAATTTAAAGGTAACAAATAAACAAAATTAAAAAATTTATCGTCACTGCACAACAGCAATAATAACAATATTAATGTTGCTGTCACTGTCGCTGATTCTTCCCCCACCCCCACCCCCCTTCCCAGTCACCAATTACTTGTCCTATCGACTTTTAGGCTTTGGACAATGCAATGAAATTGATTTTGGTAATTATTGATAATTTATAATTTTAATCAATTTCACCAGACATAATGAAAATTTTAGCCTTCATCGAGCACACTGACTCGCCCAACTTACTTCCATCGGCTTATTTCCTCAGTGATAAGACCATTGTGGATAAAACTGTATAAAATTCTTTCGCGTTCAGAATAATTGCTTTGCCGGAACTTAAATTGGGCACTCAGAGCCAGAGGGGCGTAACAACCATTTTAGAACATACCTCTGAGCAAAATTAAGTTTTTTCTGCTCAGGAGGGATTTCTAAAGCACTCGGTATTAAAAATAAATAAATAAAAATGATATTCATCATTATTTGGAAAATAAAACATCGTTTTATATTCAAATGCATAAAATATGAATTGATGCTTAAAAGGATTGCTACAACTAATTAATTGAATTCCGTTAGTCTAAAATTCAACTTTATGGCGTTTCCTACAGAGCATCGGACCATCCCAAATACTTATGATAATAATTAATTGTTGCTAATTATTGCAAAAACTACGTAAATAGTGTTCTCTCCGAATGAACTCTGATAGGAAAATATTGCGCAGGATCTTTGTGATTACGGTGCAGGAACTTTGTAGATACTGCGCAGAAACCTTGCAGTCACTAGGCAGGAACTTTGTAAGTACTGCGCAGAAACCTTGCAGTCACTAGGCAGGAACTTTGTAAGTACTGCGCAGAAACCTTGCAGTCACTAGGCAGGAACTTTGTAAGTACTGCGCAGAAACCTTGCAGTCACTAGGCAGGAAGTGTGTAAGTACTGCGCAGAAACCTTGCAGTCACTAGGCAGGAAGTGTGTAAGTACTGCGCAGAAACCTTGCAGCCACTAGGCAGGAACTTTGTAAGTACTGCGCAGAAACCTTGCAGTCACTAGGCAGGAACTTTGTAAGTACTGCGCAGAAACCTTGCAGTCACTAGGCAGGAACTTTGTAAGTACTGCGCAGAAACCTTACAGTCACTACGCTGGAACTTACTACGTAGACACTTATCAGGATAATTATTGTAGGTCCTGTGCAGAAACTTGTAGGTTCTATTCAGGAACTGTATTGCGTAGGATAATTGTAGTTACAGTGTAAAAAATTTGTAAACAGGAGCAATCATCGTAGCACATATAAATAAATATTATTTATTTCCTCGTTTTTTTATCGTGATGGTTAATAGGCTTTATATATTTTAAACCGATCTAAAAATAGTTATTTATTACACGTGTTTACGGAGAGAACCGACTTTATACATAAAGTGAATTATACCTATTTGTATTTTAAATTTTCACAGAATCGCGAGGCTATTATTTTAAAACCCTAGATATAAGTCAGAGAAAATAATTATTTATATTTATTTATTTATTAACGCCCTAATGGGTTGTACACAAATTTTACACATTGATTACTCTAATTAAGTATAACAAGATTAATGCAGTTATAGTAATTCTAAGAAAACAATATGTATAAAATATGTAATAAAATCTAGTGCAAATTAGCTAAATACTAAAACGTTGATTCAATATAAAATAAGCATGAAATATTAAGTAAAATAAAGTATAACATAAACAAATATACCTAATATCGGAGTTGATATAAGAGAACCCCGATATAACGACACAGCGCGGCGCCAGCCCACTAAGGGATTACCTCGATATATCGACATCAAACCGTTTTCAGCAAATCGGATTATCGGGAGTATCGTCTGCTTCGTACTTCTTAGTTCTTGGATTAAGTTATTTAATTATTTCTTATCCAACTTGAGATAGTATTATTTGTTTTTAGTGGAACTCACCGATATAAGATCAGGGAGAGAATCAATCTGCTGTGGGCTCTTTTCGTCGATTTCGTTGTTTTTTTATTTGACAGTTGTAATATTTTTTCTTTCAATCATTTTGGTGTTGCCATTTAAAACTTTAAGCTAAGGCGAAGCTTACCAAATCACTATTCTTGATGAATATTAACTACGAATCGGTTTACGTTATAGATACCAAAAAATATGCTTTGGATAAATTGAAGCTTTTCCAACCGTTTCCCTTGAGTTCAATTGAAAGAAAATAGTTTTTTTTTATGAATACCGCACAAGAGTCTTAACTGCCCCTTTTTGGAGCCAGTGAGAGTATTGCATCTCCAATTAAGGGATGAAATAGTCTCACTACATTGTGAGGCTAAATTTAGTAAGGAGGGGAAGGAGATGGGGTAGAGGAAGGTGGGGAAGTGTCTGGCTATTCAGATCTGGTCACCAAACACGGCTAAAGCCATTTCAAGCAACGTTTCAATTCTGAATGCTGGTCTTACACCAGGGTGATACTGAGAGTATCTTCTACTGTGGAACGTGCCGCAAATATACTAGATGTATATATTATTTGCAATTAATTAATTGTGAAATAACACAAATTTATCAAATAAAATATATTTGCACACGCCAGGATTTGTACCTTATTTAATATCCAACCACAATTTTACTTCGGTGATTAAACGCTTTTTTTTATTTTATTACCGTGACAACCCCTTGAAACTGCACGGCGACGGTAATGGCTTGCGCCATCTCATTTATTTAATACGAGTGAGGTAGATAAAGTTATAATTTTCTTGCTTCTCCCTCAGTCATATTAAAGAAATGAAATGCCGCAATCGTGCCGTTTCCGCGGGTTGTCACAGTAATAATAAAAGCGCTCAATCAATCCAATATTGTATTTGTTAGCCTTCCATGAAAGATTTGAATTTTTTAATTGACAAAACTATTAGTTCATATTGCTTGTGTACTAGCACCAACAATTACTTTTTCTTAATATTTCAAAGCATAATTTATAAAAAAGCGTTTATCCCTAATACGGGATTTTAACACGATCTAAAACTAATTTAATACCTACGTCATGTATGAAATAGTAGAATATTAATTCTTTTGCTAATGTAGTTAAGGTGACTTAACGACGTTAGAATATTATTTCATGTTATCAATATTTCTTATCGAAAGTCATTAGTGGTTATTGGAATGTTTGCATCAGTGTTATCGAAGTATTAACAATCATTTATTTATTTAACGCCCAGAGGGCTTTTACATGTTAGTATACAGTGCACTTGTTACATTTTGTTGGTAGTAAAAAATATACACAAGTTATAAAAATCCAAGAACAAAACTGAAAAATATAGCTATTAGATAATTAGTAAAATACAAGATCTGTTTAGAAATATTGTTGGAATAGATATTTTACATGATCCACAAAACTCACCATGTTGATATTAAATACCGCTTGCTGAGGGTTGGTTTGTACTATGTCCATTTAAGTTTTTTTTAAACTGTGAATGCAGTAATATTAATCATATTTTTATCTACTATATCTAAACACAAAAAAATTGAAATTTCAAAAAAATGTTATTAATCTTTTTTTTACTTCTCCGATCGTCATCTAGAATCACCTCCCGAAGTTTGTGTGGATATCCTGATTATATAGAGAAGCTAAAAAATATAATTTTAATGTCAAAAGTACTTTTTTGATTTATATTTATATTATATTTTTTACTTCTACACAGCTCTTGAAAACCAGCTTTTCTAGAAAACCTAGCTACAAATTTAGGCATCAATCCATTTCGCTTCACTAGTTAACTGTATTTAAAATGCTAGGGGCAAAGGACGCGGACGCGCGCGCGTGCTACATGACAGGTACAACTACTCGATAACTCGACTCAGAGTCGACTAGTCGACTGACGAAAGACACGAACGAATAGCGTGCGGACTGGCGGCCCCGCAAGGGGGGGGGGATGTGCCCGCCATCTGTATCCGCCACTGGTCCAACGGTCGCAGGTTCGAACCCGGCTGCGAAATAAATTTTATTCCATTAATTTGTGTTGTTTCACAATTAATTGATTAAATAATATATAGTATATTTGCGGCACGTTTGAGTGGAAGATACTCGTATAAGTATCGGTATAAGAACACAATTCAGAATTGAAACGTTGTTTGAAACTGTTTTAGCCGTGTTTGGTGACCAGATCTAAATTTTGTGAATGGCCTTCCCCACCTTCCTCTTTCCCATCCCCTTCCCATCCCACAACATTCAGGCTCACAACATATACCAATTGGGGATGCCGTTGTCTCATTGGCTCCAGACGGGAGCAATTGTTAGTCTTGTGCGGTATTCATATAAAAAAGGTCAAATAAATAAGACATAAAAAATTTTTCTCGCAAAGTAAGCGTATTTTCAAAGACTTCCTTGTAAGCATATACTCATATTTGCTGTGTTTCATCTTCCCATAAATGGAATAATTCATACATTTCCCATTATCCCGCCATGGCCGAGCATTGCCAGTAAGGCGCTCTAGGCCGTCAGACCGGTTTATTTTACTTAATAAAGTGCACCACAGTAAATGCACATAAGTTCATATCAATCTTCCATACGTCATCAAACCGCATTCCATCTCTGCTATTCTGGAGATCTTCCTGTCTTCTGGACCGGGATATTCAAACAGACCCATTGGTAAACATTCCAGTACAATCAATTCTCAACACAGGAAATAAATAACTTTTTTTATAAAGTGTCAAAAATTATTGAAAATTTCTTGAATTCTGTAGCGAGGAATGAATTTTTGTCCTGCGTGGATGTTGATATTCTGCGGTCAAAAAATTGGTAAACAGTTCAAATGAACTTTAAAATACGAATTCATATTCCTACCCATTTTATCGACCGAATCGGATAGGAACACATTAGCTTGTTGGTAAAACCCGGAAAGCCGAAGGTCCCGGGTTCGAGTCCCAGATGTGGCCGTATCTTTTTCTGATTTTTCTGTTTCAGATTTTCGATTGAGTTTCGCTAATATTGTCTTCATTAATTAAAATATTACAATTTGAACTTTAACTCATTAAATGAAACAAATTAATTTGTGCAAACCATTATAATCAAATATTATATATTGATTGTAGTGCGGGTTAAAGATTGAAGAAAAAAATTAACTCATTAAATAAATAATAAAAATGAACATTTAAGATACTTCATGAACAAGTGTGCGTAAAGGTATGATTTCTGACGTCAGAAGACTGGCAGATGTAAAGCATTTATATCTTCAATGAATGCATGCGCATTCAAAGACTCTTTATATTTGAATCATCCTTATTCGAAATTATTTTGATGTTTACTACCAGGACCTTAAGAACTGCCTTTACCATTAGCAATTTATTTCCACAGCAGCCAGAAAGATTTTTTTTAAAATACATAATAATATTTACCTGTATATCGATAAGTTTGACAGTTGTTTGCTTTGCTCTTTTTCAAATAATCATATGTAATTATCACTTTTGGCTGTACAACCCCTGGTAGGTCCTGGCCTCCTCAAGAGTCTTCCTCCACTCATCTCGGTTTTGTGCCAGCTCTCTCCAGTTTAGAAGCTCCAAGGTAGATATGTCTTTGAGGACGTTATCGTTCCATCATCTTGGCCTTCCCAGGCTCCTTTGCCCTATCGGTCTTGAGTTCAGCAAGGACTTTGGTTATTGATGTTCGGTCATTCTCTCCGCATTGGTGTATATAACCGTTTTACGGAGAACATAAAAATAAATAATAATTAATGTTAACATAATAATACTATTCTTCCGGTTGTAATAAAAATAAATGCTTTCAGCTTTAAAAATGCTACAATTATAATATCGTTTGATTTTTCACGGTTCTGCACTATACATAAGATAACATAACACTTTCATATGTGCTCGTCAATTTCGATCTTATGGAAAAACTTTTAGGGCAATTTTTTTTATCGACATTTGTGCTTTAGTATATATTTATTATATTTAGTATCCATTCTGTCAAAAATTCTTTGGGGGGAGTCAAAAAGCTCTCGGCGTTATTTTTCAACAAATGACTTCTTCAATTCTTATAGGAAGAAAGCAATTGAAATAACTACACATTACAAATTCAGCCATTGGACGTGGGAGACAAACAACGGAAGTTTTGAATTGGTAGGTACATAATATGAGTAATGGAGTGATATGATATAACCAATTTTAAAATTTGAAATAATATTAGGTAGGTAAACTGACAACCAAAAAGTATAATATGTAGTTTGAAAATTGTACTTCAGTCCTCATCAGAACTCCTACAGACTTGATTTTAATGCCCCGAATTTAATGTCTCTGAAACAATTATATTAAAAAAATGTTCTAATGTACGCATTCAAAAACCGGTATAACTTTACAGATACAAACTCATTGTGATTCACAAGATCCTTATTACAAAATACATTCCACCAACCTATACGTAAAACGACTTTTGGACAAAGAAATAAGCAATATTTTCTACAATATCCTCCCTCTTGCAAAAAAAACAATAACAAAATTTCCGACTGAAGTACATATTAAGAAATGGATTATGGACAGTGGGAAGGAAGAATATAGATACAATGTTGCAACCACCCAAACCATGTACAATGTGACCCTAGAAGACCCCAGGGAGTGTTGTCACATTATTTTTGACTTTTGAAAAAAAAAAAAAAGTAATGATAATTATAATAATGAGATACATGACAAAATTGCGAATAAAGGAACAAATATTGAATTTATTATTTACTAGCTTCTGCCCGCGACTTCGCCTGCGCAGGATTAGTACTTCGATTAGCCTATTTTCTTTTCGTAGGTCCCATCTATGTTTATACCAACATTCTTAAACTATTTATTTAAAATATCTATAATTCTTGATTCGATTCAAGGGTGAGTACCTCAAATAAATTCACTAATATAAATATTTTCTAAAATAGAATTTTGGTTTTACAATCATTGTTTTTCCAAATGTCATTCTCAAATTTTGACATTTTCTATTAAACAATAATTATTATTTGTAATACATGGAAAATAGCAAGCTTTGGATATAAATTATAGCCTATATGTTATTCGGATGTATGAGCTATATTATTGTAAAGTTTCAATAAAGTCCATTTAGTGGTTTTTGTGTGAAAGAGTAACAAACATACATACATCCATACAAACTTTCGCGTTTATAATATTAGTAAGAAAGAAGATATGCGCGTTAGTAATAAATATTTACTGATGTATACTTGTACAGTGCATAACATACATAATATTATTATCAAGAGTTCAGTGAACGGAAATTGCTGTGGTTTGCTGAAGTTATTTTTGTAATTAAATTATTTCACCAGCTTTGAAATATTTTGGCATTGTTTGTAGATTGTCAGTCTGGGTATTCTGGAAATAATGATATTATATCAGTGAAGAAAAAGATAGTATTTATAAATCTAAACGAAATAGGAAAAATAACAAGACCCTGATAAATAAAAAGGTAACGGTCGCAACTGGGATTCAAATCCAATATTTATTGTCTTACCGGGACAAACGCCTTAACCAACTCCGTCATTGGGACCTCTTATTTTTAGGTTTTTTTGTCGAAATCAAATTTCAAATTCAGAATGAACAATATTATCCTCAATTTTCCATATTTTTGTCTGCTACCTTTTTTAATTTTTTTATTTTTATAGTGAATACCTCACAAGAGTATTTTCGATTTACGGTATATTTATTTTATAAGTAGGAGTTTATAATTCGGCACTCGAACCTATGAATAGTGGCTATATATTGGATAATTTTGCCGAGTTTTATAACCACTGCGAGTATTTTATTTTTATTTTTAATAATATTCGTTATTAGTGTAGATAAGCTATTGGGAGGATGGTGAGAAACCTCCTTAACCTTATACCTCTGAACCCAACGAATTACTTGCTAGCTTGCCGATGATGAATATCGGATAGTTATAATGGTTAATAAAGTTTGCTTAGGCGTTTTAATTGATGCATTTGCCATTATGGTAGCAATTTAGTAAGCTTTCTCTCTCTTTAGATCGACTTTATCCCTTATAATGTTCCCTCAACACTTAAATTGCGCGTGATGTGGTTTTAAAGTGTCCATCTTCAGTTTAATGGACATATTTGTCCAGACAAAGCAGAAGTCTCGTCTCAAAACTCTCAAATAACAGTGCCAATTTAAACCGGCGCTGGCTCATGCTGATTGTAATTAATCGCTGTTAAAGAATGAACCGTTCGGTAGTTAGCGGAAGCTTCATTGCTTTTACAATTCGTTGTCTTTGAGGCGGTTTTGTTTTGTTTTGTCCGCGAGCAGAATCATCGTGTTGTGATAATTGCCGCTTGAAAACATATCTGTTTCGTTCACAACACGCAGAAGGGAAATTAAAAAAAATTGTGGGAGTAGGACCCATAAACTTCCCTTATATACGCCCTTGTAAGTCTATATGTATTTTATTAAATTCTATAATTATAAAGCTGCACACCTCGACACTAAACCAGTTTAACCAACGACCATAAAGTGAATTGACAATAACGTTTGTAATACATTTGTATAATAAAACATGTTTGGTTTTTTTTTCGTTATTAGTAGATAAATTAAGTTAGAAAAAACGCAAGATGAGCCATTTTAACTTTTTTAAGTTTCAAAAATTTTTATTTCAAAAAATGTGTTTTTTTATTATAAAATTGAAAGCGTATTTCATCACGTACAAACACAGTTTTTAGTTTTCGGATGCGTTCAGAAATATTCCATTTATTTGGATTCCGACAAAATAGGCCTGAAAACTGAGAGGTTAAAATAATCAAAATAAAAATAAAACCAAAAGAATCATAATATTTTTTTATTTATTTTTTTAAAAAGAAAGACAAACATTCCCGGGTTACGAATAACCCAACAACATATGAAAATCTCCTACTACCACCACACTAAGCGGACGATGTTGCTTGTGTTGTGACTGAGGACTTAGCCAGCCGAGGAATCGAACACGGAACGCCTGGGTGGGACCCAAACGCAATGCCCACTCAACCACTGACCGGCCTGCACTGTGAAAGTTTGGTTTTATAAAGGCATACATTTGAATTATTTTGTGGTAAACTTTTAGATTTGAATTGAAGCTTGGTATTTTCTCTTTCTAACACCGTACGAAATTACGTATACCAACAAATTTTTCTTACATGTTCCCGACAATAAACATTGAAACACTGTTAATTTGTTCGTAAGAACTTCAGTCCCGTTTTTACGAATAAAATGATCGTATTTTAGAATAAGATTTTTCTCCGTGTGTAGATTATATTTCTCACCATGATAGTAAGGGAGACACAACGATTTCTATGAAACTGTATGAGTTATTCCAAAAAGCAAACAAATTAGCCTACGGGATTTAAAGACTTGGGGATATCTGACTAATCAAATCTCGCCACTTTGCCATGTAAAGCTAAATTATAATTTATAATCAGGTGATTATTAATTATAATTTAGCTGTCGTGCTTTCATGTTTTTTCAGTTTCAAGTATATAGGCTACTTGATTTTTTTGAGATGAAATCCTTTTGACTAATCGCTTACGCCTGGGCGAGTATTTATTCAAGGGTTCGGCTATTTTGTTAGGTTTATTTATTTATTTATTTATTTATTAAAGAATTTTATACATAGTGTACATATTGTGTTATTTCGCCCGCCATGCTAGGGATGTCCCTGTGTTATGGCGGGTGAAGTATGCAGATTATATGGGTAATGAAGTACATTTACTGATTATATAATAATTATGATAATGAGGTTTACAGTTAATGCAGCAATGAATTTATGATAATGAAATTTACATATAATATAGTAATTGATAATAATGATGTTTACAGGTAATACATATAACAAGGAATTTATGACAATGAAATTTACAGATAAAATAATAATTGATAGATGAAATTTAAGATAATATAACATTGAATTTATGTTAACGAAGTTACAGATAATAAAATAATTGATGATAGTGTAGTTTACAGATAATATGATTAATGAGGGTATTACGTATTATTCATTGCGGCTCGTAGAACCAGATTACCGATATAGCTATTTATTCATCACCACGGCGCTACATCTCAGGGTGAGACTTGGCACACATAATGTCGACCGGTCAGTAGCCGAATTGGCATCGCGTTTGGGTTCCACCAAATTCCTTAACTGACGATATCCTCCATCACGACACAAGCAAAAATTTTCGCTTACTGTGGTGGTAGTATGAGATTCGTCTTTTAAAAAAAAAAAAATATTCTCCACCGCACCTCCTACGGTCCATAGCCATTCGTTTCCAGTCTACGGACCTTTCCATCATGCTCCAATATTGTTTGATATAGTCAGTCCACATTCAGTCTGTCTCTGGGCTTCTTCCACTGGGATACCAACTTGGTTTTGGTTTCCAGTGTAGATTAGAGTTAAAATATTGTGTCTCCATACACATAAAACGCTAACATCTGTCGTACACAATCACTCCACGTACCAGATACAAGCGGAAGTGCCGCCATCTCTAATTTTCAAATTGAACAACTGTTGAAGTTTTCATAAAATATTATAGTTTGTGCTCGTTTTTATTAATATCATTGTTGATTTTTAGGATATTGTCAGATTATCTATTTTTATTTAACTTTTATTCTATGTTACCTACTTTTATCATATACCTATTTTATGTAACCTGTATTTTGTTTCTTATATTTTATGTTACCTGTATTTTGTCAACTTTTTATTTGTAATTTAAAAAAAAGTACTGCATTATATGTAAAAGCCCCCTGGGCGTTTATAAATAAATAAATAATAATTAATATTGAAAGTTTCCAAATTTTAAGTTCCAAGTTCCAAGGACTTTGGTTTCTTCACGATGGCTTCCGTAACATCCTTCATGTCGTTTTGTACCTATATTTTTTTAACCGCTTGGGCACATAAGCTTGTTTTCACGACAATTTAACGTAGGTAGACATAGGAATGACGTATGCCCCGTACCTGAGTTATTTACGGTATAAAATTTACTTATATCCTAAGAGTATGGATATCAGAGAGACGGCATGTGAAGTGTGCCCGCGCGCTCCAAGTGTGCCTTTTCGAGAATTTTACCCAAACGGCTTACATTGGCTGCTGGTTTTTTGCCGTTTAATACGTTCCGACATTTTTACGACAACAGCCATTTTACATGGTGACAGCCAATGTCAGCCGTGTGGGTAGAATTCTCGAAAAGGCACACTTCGAGCGCGCGGGCACACTTCACATGCCGTCTCTCTAATATCCATACTCTTAGCTTATATCCCTTTCACGAAAAGTTTTCGATGTTCCCTTTGTTGCTATGACACGCAATTTAATTTGAAAACATTTGTATTTATTTTTTAAACACGCCCTAACATTGCGTTAAAAGCGTTTATGTTTGTTTTATATTCAATTTATTCAATGTAGGTTTTTACATTGTTTACAATATTAAATATTAACCCTAATAGCGCTATAAAGGTTTCACTGTTTACAATGACATTTCATGGTTGTTATATTTCCAACACTGTCTATGATATTTTTGGCCTTCACAGTTCAGTATTCAGTATTTATTTATTTTTATTTACAGTTTGTTGTTGTCAGACTGTTTGTAAATGCACACGCGTGATGTTGTAGCAGTGTTGATTTTTATTGCTTGCTAGTATTTTTACCCCTAGTATATTAGTTAAGCCTGTGTTTAAACAGTTTTAATCTAGGTAGTTTAGACACTATACTGAACATCAAATATCAAATTTCCACAAACGTCTTCAAAATATCCAAAACATCCACAAATATTCACAATCATTAACAAATGTCCACAAACACCCACAAACATACACAAAAATATTCGTAAATATCCAGAATATTAATAAACATCCACTAATGCTCAAATATTCACAAATATTGACAAAATATCCACAAATATCCACAAACATATAAAAGCGTCCACAAAAAATACGGGCATTAAGCCTAGTATGGAAGTTTAAAAAAAACACAAAAAAAATTTACTTATATATTTATGAAATAAAACAAAAAAGGTTCGCACCCCCTGGATTCAAATACATTTCAAAACTCAAATGATCATTTTCGTTGTTTGTTTTTGAGGTGTTATGCCGCGTTGCACTACCTCCTTCTTTAGCCGACGTTTCGGACAGCGTTGCAGTGTCCATCATCAGGGCAGATCCGGCAGATCCAACGATGGATACTGCAACGCTGTCCGAAACGTCGGCTAAAGAAGGAGGTAGCGCAACACGGCACAACACCCCAAAAACAAACAACGAAAATGCTTTTGGCCGTGAAAATCTAAAAACGTATCTCAAATGATCATGTTTGAAATAATTTGTCAAGCTGAAAATAGTTGATTGTGTTGACGTAGAAATTTTAGATGCTTTTTTTTTTACAAATTAAATGACCTCTCGGTTTTTAATTTTTTTTTTATAGTGAATACATCACAAGAGTCCCAATGCTCCCGTCTTGAGCCAGTGAGACTATAGCATCCCCAATTGGGGTATGTTATGGGGCTGAAGGTAAGTGGGGAAGGGAAGGAGACGAGGAAGAGGAAGCTGGGGAAGTACCTGTCTATTCAGATTTAATCACTAAACACGGCTAAAGTCATTTCAAGCAACGTTTCAATTCTGAATGGTGGTCTTACACCAGGGCCATACAAAGAGTATCTTTTACTCTGGAACGTGCCGCAAATACACCATATATTATTTTTTAAATAATTAATGGTGAAATAACACAAATCAATTAAATAAAATTTATTTGCGCACGCCGGGTTCGAACCCGCGGCCTTCGGAATGGGAGTCTAACGCCCTACCGCTGGACTATGCCGGCAGGTTAGTGTAATATTAGATATTAGAAGCTTCGACCAAGTATAATCTAGAGATTCTAGAGGCATATAGATTTTCTGCTTTACAGTACAGATTATTATGTTGTTATCAGCAAAATCGGCCATACTCATCTCTCTCTTTGATTTATTCATCGTAGCTTACGATCTGTTTAAAAATGTATTCGCTCTACGTGCTCAAACCATGTCATCTTTGCATAATATTTTCCGGTTCTTTGCATTTTTCACACAGTCATACTAGGATCACATTTCTACAGCATTCAGTCTACTTTCATCATCTAAGACATATAATTAATATTTAACAATAATGAGCCAAACACCATACAGCGCCATCTTACAGAATGCATTCTGTTTTATATTCATGAACACATACGTAGTATTATGATATTATACTAACTTATTGTAAAGTGTACAGTAATGCCAAGTTAGAGGTCGTGTGAACGAGACCAGTTTCCATAATATTATTAATTTAATTGAAAGATCCCCTCGTTAGAAGGCTGTTGATATGAGATTTGTATGGTGGAATCTTAGCATATTGTAAAACTGCGGTTGATGAAGCATAATAAGCATATAAGCGAGACGAAAGGAAAATATTAAGGTATTTGCTGGATTTGGGTGATAGATAGTAGGTGTAGGAAAAACAAGGTATGCAAGGAAAAGGGATGACCAATCCCTTATCACCGTATCTCTGCAGGATTAAAGGAGCACACGACACAATCACAATATAGTTATATAGTTCCACTGCAATATCACGTGGTAATTATCGCCACAACAAAACGAATGAGCACAAAACGATATTATGTACTTCTCAAGCGGCGTCTCCTCCGACGAAAATGTTTAAACACTTTGTGGATAGTTAAGTCGGGGCCACAATGTTTTTACTTTCCGTGGCCCATGGAAAACAACAAACGTTGTGGCCCTGCCCCATGTTTATGGTAATGTTTGAGGTATTGTTTGTAAAATTGGTCCCAAGAGACCGGCCTCGAGATAGTCAAATTCCTTCTTTTTAAACAATGTATAAAATAGAGTTTACGATGGAGCTCTCAGAAGCTGTAACACTAATACAAATTAATGATAACATCATGTAACACATTTTCCACAGATCTTTCATCATCGGCTGGGATCTGCGGTGCCGTAACTAGCATTGTTTGACGATCACAACTAAGAACATGAACTAACAAAATGGTTACGGAACTCGCTGAAACTGAATATTATGATGCTAATTTCGGTATATAGTGGAATTATAATTGTGCGCTGTAGTTGCTGCATTATCTCACCGCGCGTCGGCTAATTAGATTCATGATTGAGTTTTTAGTTTTAGTAATTTCCGTGTAAAATAACGGTATGATGAATGTTGATACATTCTTGCATTGGCAATCGACTGAACACCGCACTGTATCAAATTAATATTCACTAACCTGTCAACCGTTCGCTAAAGAGCCGTTCACACTGGGAAGTATTTTAGTCGAGCAGCGAGTAAATTAGTAAGTGGACATACATTAATTAGGTGAGCTGTTTTTTGAAGTAAATACTTCTTTAGACATGCTTGACTTGAGGGGTAAACTGGCGAATGCGTTACGGAAATTAAAGCGTTACGAGAGGCCTAATATCGGGCGTTACGAACATTACGGAGGCGAACGATAATAAATTAAAATTAATTTTGAGGTTCATTCCTCACAATCTAATCGCAACAACAGTGCTCAAATCCACAGTAATGACGTTTGGAATGGGTGCTGGCATTTATTTTAAACTTTGTAAGAATTAAATCAACAATCCCATTCTAAGCGTAATTCCCATAATAAAATTAATCAAATTTTCATTTAGAGTGTGCGAACTCAGTGCATTGAATCGATTTAAGTGAGATTTGATGGGACCGCTCCTCCCCCTCACGTGAGATTTTTTTCTTACTCTCGAAATAAACAAACCCCTCCTCGGTTTAAATAAGATTTTACTGGATACTTCCCCTCATTTTGAGTTCACTTAATCAATCTATGTCCCCTAACCAAACACGTCCGAACACCACAATTTTAGTTGAGTAGTTTAGTCTGCTTTTAGTAGAGTCACTCCATTTCGGGCGAGAGGGAAAATTGTGGACATATTTAAAGATTCCGTATTAGTTACAAAACGAAGTCTTTATAATTAACAATTACTTTAGTAAAATGTATGATTTCAAGACTCCGCAGTGAATACTTTTTTATTTTATTTTAATTTTTTATATTTCTTTATACATATTTCGCTTTCCATACATACAAATTTAATTTGCTTTAATTTAATCATAAATCATTACATATTGTACACTATGTATTTTCTAACACAAATGTATTGCTTATATATCTATCTTTGTAAAAGCCCAATAGGGCGTAAATAAATATACCTATGCGGAGTTCATGAGAAAGAGGTAGAAGTCACTACGTAGCTACCATAAATATGCCTAATACGAATCCAACATTAGGTTAAATCGCTCTCCTGGATCTATACTGTCATAAGTCCAAAAGTCAGTGTTTGATTTAAAAGGAAGCCACAAGCCAAAATTTTATGTAGTCTTAGTGTGCCTTACATCTCCACGAATATAGGTAACATGCATAAAAATTGCCTGGCAAACTGAGTCTAGAGGTCACGATTACAAGCGCAAAAATGTTATTATAAAATTTATTTTGTTAATAGTTTCAGAAGAAATAAAAAAGTATTTGATTCACTTGATCACACTTTCAAATTGCATTTTCAAATTGAAATTGTAATTTATAACTAGTGACGTGTAGTTCGTAAAGGCTGAAAAGCTCTGTCTAATCTAAGAAAAACGAACCATAAGAAGATATATAGAAACTTTTGCAATAATCGCAAATTCACTTTGATTGTGGCATCATTTTAATTAAAAAATTAAAACAAATTTGTCTACATAAACCACTTCAAAATATCAAAATTATAAACATGTGTCGAAACCAATGGCTTCTTCGTCAGAATAAAATGAAACTAACAAAAATAACAATAGACAAACAAGTCCTATAGACAAAAAAACACTACGAAGAGTGGTGATTATTTAGGTATTATAAAAAAACTTATATGATATAAAGGTCGGTAATAATTGCAATTATAATATATATTAAAAACTTTTATAAATTGACACAAAATAATCTGATCATAATTTGGTTTCGAAACATGTTTATAATTTTGAATAATAAGTGGTGTAAACAAAGTGATTTGTTCTCTTTCAATCTTCGCAAATTCACTTTGTGGCGTCATTTTAAATTAAATGAAAACAAATAACTTTGTGTACCTACATCACTTATGCAATAACAATTATCGACATGTTTCGAAACCAAAGGTTTCTTCGTCAGGATAAAATGATATTTTTATCCAGACGAAGAAACCCTTGGTTTCGAAACATTTCGATAATTGTTATTATATTAAGGTAGATTTATACTGGGTCGACGTACGTATGCTACGCTACGCATAAGAATATCTGGACTACTTAGCAACCACAGTCGACCCAGTATGTATCTACCTTTAGTGTACACAAAGTTTTTTGTTTTCATTTAAATATAGAAACATATAAAAAGGTGGTAAATTTCTGATAAAAATATGTTTTTTTCCATTAATCTTTGGTAAGGAATTTGAATGGACGTGCAATCAGATGGCCATACGAATCAGTGAAAGATACTACTAAAACGACAATTTTCAAATTAATTGCACCTATTCAGTGCAGTCGAATTTGAAAAACTACACATAGACTAGCATTAGTATGCAAATCTTCAAAGTCCATTATCACATTATCACATTGGCTTTTTTTGACTTGCGGCAGTGTGGATGCGGGTGTGGCGATATGCGATTTGTATATTATTACTGTATTTATATACATTTAAGAATGTTTATCCATATTATGCTGTCGACACATTGCACAAAAACTCGCTTGTTTTCTTTCCTGTAACAACAGCGGTTAGCAATCGCTGATAATTTTATTTATTTTTTGTAGCCAAACACACTGAATCAAAGAATAGCACTGTTCGTTGGAACTCGTCATCAAAGTTTGTTTTCGTATTTGGATACGTACATCAGGGGCACAAAAGAAACGCATTCTCAATTATTCGAAGAAGTACTAAAATAAACAGAATAAGTGAGATTTTCCTTAACTTCGGTTGAAATGTGATGGAACTTTTTCAAATATCGAAATTCTTTCTTGAACATAATCAATAACTTATTTGGCTAGGAGTCTGGTATTTAATCGACGACACCAGTTTTTTAAATCTGTATTGATCACACTTCACATAGTATAATGAAGTAACAACCACATTGTTGCTGTTATAAATACTACATATTATAAACTTTAATTGGACTCCTATATCTGTATCTCATTCCAGTGCATATAAGATAATTCGTAGGTCTTCCCGGGCGTCCCTGACTTTTTGGCCATTCACTACTGTACCATGATGTAAGGTACCATGTATCTGATATAAAAACTACATTTTATAGATTTAATCTGACTCCGTATCTCATTCCAGTGCCGAAATAATGTGTCATAATAAACTAATATACATCCTTACATACATGTTTACCACTATCGCAAACAAACATCGAGAAATTATTCATTGAAAGGACCAATAAAATTGTAGGTAAGTTGTAATTTTCTTACTATGAATCCTTTATTGGCAATTCCGATAGGTTTCTAATATCTGCTATTGTGGCCACAGATTTGCATGATAATTTGATGACCGCTGTCTGGTTTGCGGGGCAGGTTCGTGCCATTATGTAGATTTGAGTACCATTGAAATTAATTTGAATGTAAATCCGGAACGTGGGTTGGCGAATACACGTAATCTGTCTATTTTGGGTAATAACGCTGCTAACGTGATGTTACATTGTACATGTTAAGATTTAACCGACTATATTATATTTAGATATTTATTTAATATATAATATGTACTATCAACGCTGGTTAATACGCACTTTTTTTTGAAAAAATCATTTGATTCACCTTAATTACTAGACAATTATTTGCATTGGGGGAAGTGGAAAATATTTTATTCTAAATTTCAATGAGGTACGTCAAATTAAAATTAGCTTTCGTTCTGTGAAATTGTAGGCCATTGGCTCATTCGATGTTACTGTCAATATGCTTGTGAATTTGAGTGTATACTAAGTGAATTGAAGTAAAATGTTTGGAAATGTGTTTTTTGTTTATTTTTGTGTTGTTTTGTTTTGAGGTTATATCTTTGGTATTATTCGGCATTTTCCAAAGTAATAGTTCTATCCTCAGAATGCTCTAATTAATGTGATAGGTACATTTGTTGTGAGACGACGTCTTTAAAATAAGCGTGGCATATTAACGTATTTAAAAAAAATTATTAATATGGTTGAATTACCTGAGATACGTTTGTCGTATGTAACTGAGCAAGTGTCGTGAGTCGTGAGACACGTAATACCTAAATTATGTGTGAAAAACTTCCATTGTTTGGGCACGTCCATTTCCAATTATTTATCTAGATTGAACAATGAACATGTCGATGTAGGATTCATCATAATAAATAGACAATTCTTTTGCAGACGGAACTTGTGCACGGTGTCCGGAATCTGCATCGTATGAGAAACCGAAAAAATATCAAGCCAAATACTTTTTCAATCTGTGTATTTCGATTCTTTTTAAACGTGAACTAGGATGACTGATGGTGATCGTCGTGAATTCTCTGTCTGCGAGGCTCAATTATCTATTGGACAATGTTGAACAATTTTGAAAGAGCAGTTGTTTGGTTTTGAAATGAGAATATGCAATGTTCCTACCGGAATGTCATTTATCCAGTTCCTACCTCTCCCTAACCATCGCCTTGCTAGAAAGCATTTGAAATTTGGAACAATGGTAAGAAAAATAGCAAATTCGAGTGCATTTGTTTTTGAAAAATAGAGAAGAATTTGGGACTAGCTTGGAAGCACGTGGTTGGTATTTTTCGTGTACATAATCTCGTTTTTAAACTAAATAGTAGATATTTGACCATCTCGAAAGTAAAAAATATCGTTTGACCTTTTTTGTTTGATTGTGGCGATAAGTGTTCGATTCCTCGGCTAGTCAGCTCAGTCCTCTATCACGACACAAGCAACATCTTCCGTGAAGATTTTCAAATATTGTCAGATTATTCGGAACCCGGGAATGTTAGTCTTTCTTTTTAAGAAAAAAAATAAAAAATATATTATCACCGAATTCCAGCAATTCCAAAGTGCATCTGAAGCTGTAATTTGTAAGCAGTTTCCGAAGCAACAGCGGTCTTTTAATTTTTAAATTTGCAATATATTCTGAGAGACCCCGTAGTCTTGATCACCATTTACAATTGAAACTTTGCTTGAAATGGTTTTAGCCATGTTTAAGAAGGCGAGCTGAATACTCACCCAGGTTCTTCTTAACCTTCCTCCCTCTCAGCTCTCACCCCTCCACGCTGCCTTCAGATTTCCAAAAACATTTCGCATCAAGAATTCCCACTAGCTCCGGACACTTGTAGGTACCTACCTAATTACACACCTATATATTTTTTTAAATAAATAAAATTTTCTTGTTTGTACGTTAAAATTAACAACAGATTTTTTTATATGTACGAGTATGTTACATTGAATGGAACCATTTGAAATGAAAGAGTAGGTACATAACTAAAGCAGTCTCAATACAGCTAAATGCCACACGAGAAAAAATATTATTTAATTCCAAATTTACGCCGACCAGCGAGCTTACAAATTGCGAGCTTTTTAGTATCGTTTTTCAATAAACGCCCGAGGGGTTTTATGTGAATGCATGCTCTTTTTTGTCTCTGGCCATCATCTGAAATTCATAGCAGACATTAAAAAAAGAACTGGTTAATATTTTTTCTGAGTTTGACTCATTATTTTTGATCAATCCAGACGTTTATGAGTCGTTTTCTTTTTACAAGAAGTTATCTCGAATACATTCATGAAAACAAAATTATAGTTAATCGTATTGATCTTTATCTTTCTGGGTATACAATTAAGTATGTTTTAAATCTCCGTACATTTACACTTATAAACTTTAGTCAAATGTGTTTTGTCTCTTTGTTAATACAACCTAAGATGTTTTGGCAAATAAGTCTGATGTTCGTATGATTACATATGGTTACAATTACAATGGATATTAAACTGTACTGTTGTCCTAGATTAGGCTCTAAGTAATTCTGCCGCATCCACTGGCCGACTGAAGGTACTCGCTCAACTCGTCGATGTCTTTGGCAATCATCGTAACCGTTCGTACCTAAGACACGAATAGATGGTACTCTTCTGATATCGTACTTAACTGCCATCTGTTGGGATATGGCAAAATTTCGTATTACTAACTACGCTATCGACATCTCTTAAAAGAAGCTGAAACTACATAAATAACCAATACACTACAATTTATTAACAGTATCAGTATAATATTCCTCCTTGTTTGCAGCCAACATGCTTTTCGCCAAAATTCGATTCCATGTGTTTCTTTGTTTCGTAGTTTATTATTCTCAATTTATATTAATTTCATTGTTCGCAACAAATTACTATACTACTCAAAACTTCCTATAACCTCACTTTTCCCTACTTATTTTCCCGCCTCCATTAGTTTTCCCTCCAATAATTCATCAGTGGAAGTGGAAATAACACATTTCCTTTGATTTAATATCGGTATCTACTTTAAAAATGGAACACATTCATTTTGAACTAAGTCTGACAAGAAAGTACCTACCCACTTTCCTTACTATATCATGAATTTCAACTAGGTACCTACCTAATTAACATACGAGGTCTAACTTTGAAATAGTTTACACGAGTTTATGAGTTCTGCGAGACTCACGAGGCTCTGAAACTTACCAGGCCGTAATCCATTCCGCTTGTAATTTGGTAAGGAACTTCGTAGGTTAAGTACTGAACTAGAGTATTAAAACTTAATTATCCCTTGGGGCACTCCACATGAAGACATGAGGTTGCCTAAATACATGCGAATCACCAAACTTTGTTCGTTATGAAGAGCATGGACATGTTGTAACATACCTTGTCCCTAATTATTCCTAAATTTAATTGGAGACAAATTGAATTTTTGTATACATTCTAGGTCAAATTCCTTATTAATTGATCAATGTTATGGTTTAACCTGCAGACAAGCAGCCTCGCCTGTGGCAGCTTTGCAGGACAACTCTTTTGGTTTTTTTTGTAAACCCTGTGTAATACACATATGTTTTAAATATAGTAATTAAAAAAATTATATTAATAAACTGATTTCGTAATTTGTTTTTCCAATGAGATAGGGAGAGTAGCATATTGTGTAGAAAAAATACCATATTTAATTTATAGAAATTTAATTTAATTTATCTTTTGGAAAAGATAATTTTTATTATTATGTGGTAAATTGTGTGACTTATTAACTCATTTTTTTGTGGTGAAAACACATGTATCACTCAATTCGGTTAGATTCCGTTATATATGTAGATATTTATAATGTATTCATATTCTACCTATATATTTACATAAAGAATAGTGTCTGTGGAGGACAATGGCAGAGGGGCCTTTTAGGGGGATTTTTATAAAAATCAAATCCAAATTTGGCACACTTGATCTTCAAAACAAGAAGAAGGTCACTGTCTACATTAAATTGCAAAAACTACCTAAATGCTGGGCAACGCCTGGGACTAGTAGGTAGGTAATAAAGAAGGTTTAAGATTTTTATGGACACAAGCGTCGATATTGGTAGATCCTAACTCCAATGTCACTTACCTAATAGGTAGGTACCAAAAAGTTCTTCGATGTATGTGAATTCTCAATTTGAGAAACGGGAATGGGTACCGCGGCCCCGGGAACAACCAGCACTTCTGCCACTGATCACCCGTGCAAGTGGTTCGCTACGTTTAATGACTTAGCAGAGGTGTTCGGGTTCATGGGGTGAGGTTTTTTCCGCTGGGTCATTTGGCGTCTGCCTACCAACTGCGTGGCAGGGCGGATCGGTAAAGACTGGTCGACGGAGACGTTTTGTACTCTCCAGCAGGAATCTCTCGGAACACAACAGGATGGATGGATGGACTCCTGGACAAACTGACCCCTAGATTTCTACCCACCCCTCGTACCTTTTTCCTTCATAGAACTTCTTCTCCTTCCTTTCCCCAAAAAGATCGTCCACGTAGCATCCCTAAAGATGACACAGGGAAAAAATATTTTTATTTTTTTAAGCTCTGAATACGAAAAAATTGCCAGATCTCTTGTGGTACTGCCATGTTAGCTCCATTGTATCCTCTCTTTCTAATAACCTACAAGTACACACGGAGGAAAATGTTATTCGAAAAAACGATCATTTTAATAGTAAAAACGGTTAAAAACGGGACTGAAGTTCTTACGAACAAATCAACAGGGTTTCAATGTTTATTGGCGGGAATGTAAGAATAATTTGTTAGTATACGTAATTTCGTACGTATACCAACAAATTATTCTTACATTTCCCGCCAATAAACATTGAAACCCTGTTAATTTGTTCGTAAGAACTTCAGTCTCGTTTTTAATCGTTTTTACTATTAAAATTATCGTTTTTTCGAATAATTTTTTTCTCCGTGCAGGTACATAATAGTAGGTTTGTATAGTTTATTAGAAAGAGGAGACGTTACAACCGAGCTGTCAGCGGTAGTCTGTAAATTTCGGTTACATTGGTTATTATTTATTATTAAAGTTACTTGGACAGTTTCGTTCTTCCCTATTAATCTTTAACAAAGTCATTGTTTGTAGGACAAATTTTGCCACATGCCATCGCAATGAGGACAGTAATATTATGCGGACCGTAAACAAAAACATCGCGACCTTTCCAAAACAACTCAGGACAACAAACACAAACAAAACGCTCTTCCAGTCACGTCCCTCTGGATAAATAATGCTCACAACGAGCTTAATAAATAATAACAAATAGTCGAAAGATAATATACTCATATGTTAGTTGGTAAAGACAAGGTGTAGCTAGCTGAACTATGCTACCGACACCATTTTAATTACTGTCGTTTTTGTCCAACTATAAATTAACAGGCCTTATTAATAAAACATCAATTTAAAGATGTTTTTCATTTTACTTTGATAATATATTATAACGATACAGACAATAAAGGGTTTTCTTCCTTGCACTGTGGAAGTTCAACTCATTGCCTAGGTAGGCTGTTGGGGTCGGCTCTTCTCGTTCTCGTTCTCGAGTATCTCTTTCATCCAGGCCGTTTCTTTGAAGGATTTTGGAGCATTGAGTCATCCAGGTGTTTTTTGGTCTTCCTCTGGATGACTGTCGGTGAAGATCCATAGACATTGACTGCTTCACTGTGTGATCTGGTGGTCTCCGTCTTATGTGACCATACCATCTCAACTGTCGTTCCTAGAGCTTACTATTTATACTAGAAAGAGTATTTTTTAATTATAATATTTAATGTTCAGATCTGAATGTGCGGGTTCTATCAAACTTCCCCTTTCTATTTCCGTACTTTATATCAATCTCTTGTACGTTGTTGAGAGGATCGGACATATTTTGTCTACTATCTTCTTACGCTTTCTGTAAAGTCTTGTCATATAAAAAAATGCATAAATACATTGAACTGTTGCTTGAAATCAATTAGTCAGGTACTTCCCCACATTCCTCTTCTGGTTCTTCCGCTCCCTACTATCAGCCTCACTAAATAAGTACGTACCTCAAATGGGGTTGCCATAGTCTCACTGGCTCCAGACGGTTGGGAGCAGTTGCCTCTTTTACGATATTCACATAAAATATAAGATATACCAGCGAAATTACCTATACCTACAGGTTGTCTGGGGGTAAAGTGCATTATATTCGGGAGGTGATTCCACATGATAGTATCAATAAATAAAAAAGATAAAAAACTTTTTCCAAAATTCAAACTTTTAAGGGGCTTATTTGGTAAAAAGATAGAATTAGTACGGCGTGTGCGGCCAGCACTATTATTTTCCACTGCTAGTCCCCATGGGCAGGAGACAAGACAGGCATGCAGGATTTGCTTGATCTTCATCTACGCATAATTATCAAAGTTCATTTACTGAAATTTATTGATTGAAAATTTCAGGAAATTTGACTCCCGACGACAAAGAATTTCATTGCCTCTTCACCACTGTACAGGATATTCCCTAGAAGTGTGATCTTGAATGGGGCAGAACCAGACTCGACTATATACCACAATAATATATATAATTTGAGTACCTTTAAATGCATTTTTATCAGAGTCAAACATAATTATTATTGTGTTTACAGTTCACTATATATGCTGACATCTACCGTTACATTTTGGAACTCCAAAGAAACAGAAATCAATCGAATGCTCGATGAAATTTTAGACGATTTTTCATCGGATCACACTAATCATGTTCCGGATACTGAATTATTTGATTCATAGAGTATTTTATACACAAAATTATTGTTTAATAATATTTCTTACGCGTATTAGAAAATATTAGCTGTCAAACTTTATAGTTAACATTTGAGGGTTAGTCATCTTGGGCTCTTACATTTTATACAAAAATATAAGCAAAGGACTCTCCACACAGCATCCCCAAAGATGACACTCGCCCTGAGGAAAATTATTTTTCTCAGGGTCTCTTGGAGTTAATGTAAGAAAAAAGTGTATTATGTTAAAATCAAAAATGCCTTTTTTAAAATAGTTTTTCAAATAGTCAATTCCAGCTTAACCAACTTAATTTACACAAGACCTAGCCACAAAAAATGCAAATGAAATTGATTAATGTGTTCAAGATAGAATTTCGATATTTAAAAAGGTTCGTTTAATTTCACCCGAAGTAGGAAAATATTACCCCACAAACATGTTCACAACACAATCATGTCTATCAAATTATCCCTACAGTGGTTAGCCATTACAGTCTGTTTTAAAACTTTCCTAATTGTTTTTTAATATGAAAAGTCAACGGTTCGTCAATTTTGGAGTAACGCCGAGTTCAAACGGTCTTCAAATAATATAGAAAAAAGTTTAATTAAATAGTATAATTAATAATAAATATCTGAAGATTTTGAGATTCTTCAACCTAAGATAGGGTTTCTCATATTTTGAGTCGCCGCCGGGCCGCCTCCAAGGGAGTGTTTTCTGAGGGGTCACCAGCTGCAAAATCTAAGCAGTGAAATTAAGGGCCGGAATTTAGATTTTCTACCGATTTATAACATATGTCCCTTGAACACTTTAAGTTTTTAAGTTCTTTAAAAATATATGTTATTTTTTAAGATAACATCTGAAGATTTGTAGAGCCGAAACGTTCATTACACAAAATTCCCTCGATAGAAAAAAATCGCAAAGCATACTCCGAAAATTAAAAAAAAAACACACACGGTCCTGTTATTTTACACATCATATAGGTTTAAAAAAATTCAGTGTTTTTTTAAAATGCTACTTAAGGTGTTGAAGACAGATTTTTGCTCTGTTGTAAACGAGTCGTGTTTTATACATTTTACCCAATTTTCGCTTTATCGTTTTTAATATTAGCGTGCTCTCTTCAACATTTGTATTGTTGTATCTCTCCTTTTTCTTCTTTTTGGGCGGGTACTACCGGCCTTTAATAAGACAAATCGTTAATGCCATTCCTATGCTCAATCGGTATTTGTTAAAAATATTATTTACATAGCAATGACTGATCCACACTGTAATATTTTTCAATCCCAGTGATTGAGATTGCTTTGTTTGGGAAACACCAATAAAGCTCGAGGTTCGTCGTGATTACAAGTTACTCTGTTTAAGTTATTGTTTGGTTTACAAAGAATATTTAACTGGACCATACGTCCGTTCTAATGAAAGTTCTGTATAATTCTGAAGCATGAGAACTTGACACCAAAGGTGCCCAGCTGTCGATCGTATATTATCGGCTATTTCCGTAACCGTTCGGGTATTAGACACGATCTGCAAGATTTGCCTCTCTACTAAGTTACTACTTGACTAATCAAAACTATGTATAACTAAATTTACTAATGAAAGATATTGAAACTACATACACAATCGTATACAACACACAAAAAACATATTTTAAGAGTAATAATTTTATTGGCAAAGTTCCTCGGTGTGACGACCATTTAGAACCTCGTTCAACCGTCATCTTCCCTATCTCATCAGTCTTCTTACGCCTCATAACATTCCGTAAATTGTGGATTTTTGAAAAATGATTAGCCCTGGCTCTGGGTAGTTGGAACCGCATAAGAGGTAATCCACAAAAATACGTTCTTACTTCCAAACAGGTACTACTGTTTAAAATTTAAACGATTCAAGTACTTTAACTATCGCATTCAGCATACATCTATTAGATTATAACTTCTCTCTATTAACATTTTCATCACATCACATCGCTATATCACCACTTAGATAACTTCTAATTATCCCTATTACGTACATAATTATAACATGTATATTCTATGCATATTTACATGTTTTTTCACTCTGTGAAAAGTGCCATTTTCTCTTGTGTCGGGGTCACAGGGCAACACGCTTTTATTAAAGGTATTTGCGACACAAAAAAGGTTTAGAACTTATGTGGAAAATAATATTGAATTTATTGTCTGCACATTGACCAACTGAGCCCAGATCGTGTAAAGTGGCTTAAATAATTAAACCCCACAGTTTGGGAAAGCTTTGGTGCCTCGATCCGCATTCTCGGAGATATCGCGGTGGGCGTAAGGAAAGGTCACGTGGAGAGCTTTCCACGTGGAAGTTTGTGTAGGAAAGCTCTCTGGTTTCTAAAACATTCTGTAGATATTTATTTTTTAATATTATCTGCGTAGTGTACGAGGCATGGTGATTTATGTATTTGACGTTAACCGGTCAGGGACTGAATTGGCATCGCGTTTGGGTCCCACCCGAGCGTCGCGTGTTCGATTCCTCGGCTGGCGAAGTCCTCCATCATCACACAAGCAACTTATACCGCTTACTGTAATGGAGGTAGGAGATTTTCAAATATTATCGGGTTATTCATAACCCGGGAATATTTGTCTTTCTTTTTAAAAAAGAGAAAAGAGATAAAGTAGGTCGAGAGTTCAATCTAGCGAAGAGAAAAATGGTTTTTTCATTAATTTTTTTTATAAAGTATGGGTAGGTACTGTCAGATCTTCGTATTGTAATGTGCAATGTCGTATATAATTTTTTTTTCATATTTTTTTTATTCACACCTCATTTGGGCTTTTACACTTTACACTTTATTACAAAGGGACAACATAAATGCAAATTACAGTAACAAAAATCAATAATCAAATCTACGAAGGAGGCTCCGGAAAATAAGGTCCCTCAGGGCCTATATGTAGAAAGGATTGTAGGAAAATTAGGAATAAATACATATTTAAATATTCCAATTTTCAAAATGAAATCATTGAAATAAGCTCTTATTTATCGGTAACCTATTAGATGTCGGGAATGTCAGAAGGTCAGAAAATTTCCACTTTGTAATAAAAATCCAATACATAGAATATTTCTGAACTTATCTAACGAACTAAAAACTGTTTTTGAAAATTGATAGAACTTTTTTAAAATGAAAATAACGAAAAAAAAAGAAAAAGACATATACATAAAAAAATTATTAATAAAAAAATCTCGATATTGTACAGATTTTTCTCAAATTGCTATCGGTAACCTTGATTTAGTGCGATTAGATGTGCACATTAACTTTTTTATGGTTAAATTCTAGACTTGAATATAAAGCGTGGAGTTTTCTCTTCCTAACACCGTTTAGATTATATTTCTCACGATAACTGTAAGGGAGATACAACGATTTTTATGAGACCTGTGTGAGCTGGGGCAAATTTGGTCTCACCAGAAAATAGTCTTATTCCAAACACATTACCTACAGATGACAATAGATTTGTTTGTGTAAAATAAATAAAACAAAATCCGTATGGTTCCGCAAATCTACTTGCTAGTTAAAATAAAGTACACTAGAAGTCCTTTCTTCTGCTGTAGATCTTTAAACCCCGTCTTCATGTATCTTGGATCCTGACTGCAAATGGTAAGTGGACGTAAGTTATTCAGGATTTGTCGTAAGGTATCAACACACTAGACTTTTCTTTTCTGGAGAAATTCTCTAGGGCAGGGCATCGCAACCTTTTTTTACTAACGGCACAACAAAGTTCCTTCTAGGTTTCTGTAGCACAAATATACCTGAGTAAATATATCACGAAGATATTATTTTTATCTAATGTGGAATATATTTTAAAAATCATGTCTATTCGCAGGATGATGGTCACTAATTATGAAATATTTAATTAGTCCACGATATCAGTGATACTGTGACTAATTAAAAAATGAACAAACAAATAATAGGAGAAAATTAAACGACTTTTGCAAACGGCCATTATAATTTATTTTTAGCAACGAAAATAATCGCGACCGGTCTCTTTGAAAATAGTGTTTTTTGTATAATCATTTGGTGTTTTACATGGAAAGTTTTCCGGGAGTTTTGAAAATTGGTAATTTTATAGATTTCGATGTGATATTTCCGAATTTCAACTTGCCACATCGTATCTTTGCCGCTCGCGCCGCCATATTGGAAAAATGGCGCCTAAAATAGCAGCTTTTTGGCAATATTTCCTTTCCGATCCATCTTACGGGTTGGGTAGCGACGCACAAATGGAAGAGGTGAGTAAATTATAACACATTTCTAAAAGTGTCTAACTAAAGAGTGTAACAAAAAACAGATTTGGGATTTGTAGTTAAGTTTTTACGCAGCATCAATTTGCGCAAATTATAAAAAGAACTAGTAATTCATTAGCGGATTTTATTTCCGAAGACTAAGTAATGCAATTGCAATGCTAGTTACCCGGATTCTGTCAGATCCATATTATAACAGATAACAGTATGGGAGACGGTCATGTCGCCTCTTCACTCCGTGCAACCTTGTTAATTCCCCCTTCCCTGGCGAGTTGGTCTTATATGGATGTCCTTGGTTTTATTAATATTTTGCATATCCTTGCAGTTTGCGAACTCTAGTCTTGCGCTGACTAAAGCTGGTATATGCTACTACAGATACATTATTTGTGATTTTTTTCTGCTTAGGAAGAAATCTACCTTGGCACACATATCATCGCGTCGTCTCGCCGCATACCGGTAGCGTAGTCCTGCCCTCAGTGTCGCCAGTCTCAGCCCTTCATTTATTTATCAGATCGGGGCGCTTGTTTAGAAAAGGTCACGCCTCTATTATTGCCACCGAGAAGGGTGTCAGTGTCAGTGACGGAGATCCCCCTTCCCCCCAACCCCTCCCAACGCCTGACGTCAGATCCTGTCAGGCCCTGACCCATTTCCCGGCCGATATTAAATTATATTTTGAATGAAAATTAATAACGCAACCCTCACATGATTTACTAGATATACTACCCGGATATGTCCTTGTTAATTTGTATCGGTGATTCAATCCAATACTGTATTTGTGATCCTATTTTGAAAGATTTGAGTTTTTTATGGACAAATCTAGTTATTTATATTGAAATTGCGCAAAGAATTAATTCATCTTAATTTTTTATTAATGAAGATAATATTAGTGAAACTCAATCGACAATCTGAAACAGAAAAATCAGAAAAAGATACGGATACATCTGGGACACGAACCCAGGACCTTCGGTTTTCCGGGCCGTAGTGGTTACCGCAGTGGTTAACGCAGTGGCCCGGAAAGCCGAAGGTCCTGGTTTCGTGCCCCATAGGCCCTAGCATGCTTGCTCTCTATAACGATCGGTAGGATAACTATCGGTAACTTTTCATCGTTCCCTAGGACAACTGCAGACCGCTAACGTGCAAACGACAGTTGATATCGAATATATTAAGGATACTTAGTCATTGTAAACTGTCACCTATTCGTTTGCGATCTGCAGTTGTCCTAGGGAACGATGAGAAGTTACCGACAATCGGTCGGTAACTTCATGTCGAGCGACCGTGCTAGCACACCAGATGTATCCTTATCTTTTTCTGTTTCAGATTTTCGATTAAGTTTCACTAATATTATCTTCATTAATTAAAAAGTTTGACTCATTAAGATAAAAATTTAAATAAAAAATCATCTTAATATTTTAATGCATAACTTGCAAAAAGTGTTTTTCCCTAAAATAATTAAACTCGCGCCATCTATGAAAGAATTGTGATTTCTTATACCTTTAGTACATATACTTCAGTAGAATAATACATCCAATACATGCCTACGTTTTGTTTTCATACGTCTAGGACTTATTATGAGATTACACGATTTGGTTATGCGTAGGTTGAATCGTTTTAGGCGTGTTTACATTGTATCTAATTAGGACATGCGAATTAATCTGATTAGCAATTAGTTGGTATGTAAATAATATTATTATGAGGTCATACTTTTCGATGCGTGGATGGTGTCCAGGCCCCCTAGCACACTCGATCGATAATAATTGACATGATAACTTTCGGTAACTTTCATCGTTCCCTAGCGTGACTGTAGATTTCCAACTAATAAGTGACAGTTCACAACGTCTAAGTGTCCTTAATTTATTTGACATCAACTGTTGTTTGTACGTTAGCGCTCTGCAGTTGTCCTAGGAAACGATGAGAAGTTGCCGAAAGTTTTCCTATCAATCCTTATCGATCGAGTGTGCTAGGGGCCCTGGTGTTATTAAAGTAAAAGGGTAACAAATATCGGCAAGATCTTTTGGGGATTTTTTTTGGAACAAGATTCCTTCATGAATATAGATTAATTGTAGCAATTCAGGACACTTAATTTTGAATGCAGTATTTTATGTAATACTGTTAAATGTGTGCTTATTCTTTTTTCTAAAAGTTTCAATAGTGACGTTTTATCCAGAAGATAATTATAATCATTGTTCTGAATCGTATATACATATATTATTTTTATATGTACGCGTTGATCCGGTTCAAAGTGGGTACTGACTGACGAAAATCCATACATGCATGTTGTATTTCAGATTGCAGCCAATTCAAACCACATGTTACTGTACTCATATGTGAAACGTGGGCAAATTTATACAGATCAACAATAATTTTTTTTCAAACGAACTTATATAACATATACTTTCCTCGCTTTCTTACTGCCAAAACCCACGTTAAAGGTATTTAAAAATTTGCGAGTAATAAATAATAAGAATTATTATGCTTGTTTTTGGGTGATACCCGTTTCGCATAGACATTCAAATAAATAGGTCCAGCTAATCGGGCCCCTAAAAAAGCTCCATTCACCATCCCCAAAGATGACATAGGTCCTATTTTCTTCAAGGCTTCCTGTGATCCTGTGTGGAGCTAACATTTAAAAAAAAAATTCCGAAAAAAGATACTTACTATATTACTTAATTGATTGAAAGTCTTAAAATTAACGATCAAAATTAAGCTAGCACGGTACATAATATATTTATTGCTGAACCGAAATGAAAAAACCCTGATAAAAAGCCTTTAAGAGAAAGAATGATTCTTTGATAAATAATGAACAAAGTGTGACGAGGAATGGTGAACCAGCCATATCAATTTCCCAGAATAACAGATTAGCCAGCAGGTCCGCCGCGGTACAGTAAAACAAATGCGCCAAAGTTAGAAGTAATTCACCAATAAATTGTCCTAGTATCATATGCATCCTTATGTCAAACAGCTTTCGTAAGCTTGCAAGATCTCTCAACAACTGTCATATAATTACTACAGCACAATTGAATTTGTAGATCACATGGACGGAGAAAAGAGTGTCAGTAGAATACTTGACGACCAGATGAATAGAAGGAATTCGAACGCGACGTTGCGTGATCGGTTGAATCAATTACATCGTAATGACATAATAGTGTTTATGAGACGATGCATGAATTTGAATATAAAAAAAAGTTTCTTAATTAGGCGAACTTTAAGCGTTTTGGGTCTTCCCAGGACTTCAGGAACAAATCCAAATTAATGGCCGTTTTTAATAAAAATGCTCGGCAATTGCCAATTTGTCAGGATGGCCGAGGTGGTAGCATGAGGCTTCCACAGCTTTTCTTGGTTTATTCGTCGAAAACAAACTATTTCAAAGGAGGACTGAATGCCGTTGGCGCTAACAAAAAGCTGTCCAAAGAAGCGAAGCTAGAAGTCCACAATGGAGTACTTGTACCTACCCTGATGTATGGCAGTGAGGCATGGAACTGGCAGAAGAAGGATGAAAGTAGACTGAAAGCTGTTAAAATGAGATCCCTGAGGCGTATGTGTGGTAAAACCATGTATGGATTGTGTGAGAAATGTGTATATTCGAAAAGAATTCAAGGCTGGTATAATGAGTAAAATTAAGAAAGGAACCCTCAGATGGTTTGGGCATGTAGAGCGAATGAACGAAGAAAGGAGCTTAAGGAGAATATATGATGCAAGTGTAAATAGTATGAGAAGTAGGGGACGTCAAGTGAATCAGATACTTGAGTCGGGCCATGTCAAGAGTCAGAAAAATAGAAGAGTATGTACGAGACGATGTATGAATGTGAATGAGGCAAAGAGTGTGTGCCAAGACCGAGGTGTTTGGCGGTCCGTCCTCTCTGCCTATCCCTGCGGGGAAACGGCGTGATGTTTAGTTAGTTACAAACTATTTCATTCATCCCCTTCCAGGAAGGGACCGCCTCTGCTCCCAATACCTACCGTCACGTTATACTTGTCTGCCTATACTAGGATAGGTTGGTAGGTTTGCGAGTATTCAATATCGGGGCCGTATTTCCTTACATTCAACGAATTTATTAATGTACTTGAGGAGCCTTAGCTGATTAAGCGCGGCCGGGAAATTCAATATCTCTCATCCAACAAGTCAGAGGCGAACTCAGAGAGGTCTCCCTGTTGGAACGGCAACGGATAGGATTTCATTATCTCCACTTTAAGAAATAGATAATACTAGTATTTCTGTTAACAGTATTCGGAAATAAGAATTAAAACAGAAATCATAATTATTATAAAATAACTTCTTTAAAACAAAATCAGGTAGAAATGTTAAGAATTTTTTTCCATAGAAAAGCTAATAGCTCAGAGCTGCATAAAATAATTTGCAAGGCAGACAGAAATATTTCACCTTTAAATTTATACGACGAGAATGCCAACATTTTTATAAATACCAATCAGGAATTATTAGATTCCTGGTCAAATAAAATTATTCACGCAAAACACTTCAATTATCTCAACCAAACGTATGTTGACAAACTTTTGTCAAACAAATGGTTGAGTATTGGAGAGTTGAGCGCAGAAATAGAAGGATTTATGCTTGCTATTCAAGATAGAGTAATTAATACCAAAAATTATAGGAAGCATATAATCAAAGATCCAAATCAAATTGATGATTTATGTAGAAAATGTATGGCTTTTCCGGAAACTATAGGATGTTTTATATTAGCGCCGTCCGAGTATACATTTAGGCACAATCAGGTTTGAAAAATAATTCACCAAAGTTTGGTAATTAAACATAACATGATTGACTAATAGTACCATATTATGAATACGAAAAAAAATTCATTTTTAGAAAATAATTTCTTTAAATTACACTATGATAAAACTATACTAACAGATAGACCAATTAGTCATAATAGACCCGATATGGTTTTACATGACAAAATTTAAAAAAATAACTTATATCATTGATGTAGCTATTCCAAATTCCAGTAATATTAAAAAATTTGTTTCTGAAAAAATAAGAAAGTATACAGATTTAGGAAATGTAATTAAAAGAATTTGGCATTCTCAGAGTATAAAAATATTACCATTTGTTATTTCGGCTACTGGCGTTATACCTAGCTCTCTCATTAAAAATTTAGACATATTAGATTTGTCAAAGAATTTATATATAAAAATGCAAAAATCAGTCATTTGAAATACATGTAGGATTACGAAAGATTTTTTTAAATATTTATATTGAGGGATCAGGAGGATTTATCGGTCCAATTAGGAGTTCCACCGACCCGAACCCTCTGATATGAAAATATCTGGAGTCGGTGAATTATTTTCCCATTTGATACTCTGGTAGGTTAACATGTTGTTCTTGAATTGTTTTGTATTAATTATACTTATATAATACACTTGTGTGTGAAAAGGTTTAGTGTTTCCTGTGGGGAAAATTTAACCCGGACATAAATTTTGGTGAGATAAAAAAAATAGGTGTTTATTCCAATATGTGAGAAGGTTAGTGCAATCCCACACATTCCATAAAGATAAATACATGAATATTTGAAAACAAATAAATAGCAGGTTATTAAATGAGTTCATAAAAAAGTTAAGATAATAAAATAATAAGAACTAGCTCCGCGGGTTTTTGCTGCTAGGCCCTGCGGACGGCTTTTCGTTCTGCTTCGCCCAGTTTAAGTGTTGGTGACTATTTATAAGGCATCACCCTTTTGCAAAACTTACTATTAACATTAAACTACAGAATACTTATATCTAATAGGTAGATATATAATAGTAGACATTCTTACATTAAGACCGTAAATAATGAGAGGAACACTCTTCCCCTAACATAAATCTTCTTATTATTGAATGAAAGCAAAAAATGTTTCTTCTTCTTCATACTTTTTTTCCTTAAATATAGTATTATAGATGGCGCCACTTCCGTTTGCAAATCGCATGTGAGCGAGTGATAAGTGTGCATATTACGGCAGCAGCTCCGTGGAAAAATGCACGTTCACGGACGGCTCAGAACGGTTTCCATACAGTGTGGCGTTGGAGATTTACTCGGAGTCGGGTTCCTTAATTTGAACCGTACGGGCATTAATTACCGTATTAATATACTTCGAGTGTAAAAGAAATAATAATATACGCCTTTAGGATGCTCTAACTACATTAGGAGCTAGTATTTTTCTCCAGTATGCATCAAGGCTGGAGGATGGACTGAGGCGGGCTTCCATGATGTGGATATTTTCAGAGCTGCTAATCCTTTCCCTCATTCCTGCCACACTTGATCATATAAGGGCTGCATAACCGGGAACTCGCACCTCCGTGAACATCTAAGAAGTGCTGCAATATCTGGGGAGACCAAACATTATGCTCAGGGCGTTATTGTACTGGACCCAAAGTCTTTCTATAGTACTATTTTTGTAGTTTGCCCAAAGTTCGCTTGTATACAACGTTGCGCAGAAGAAAATGAAGAGCGTCCTTTTTACAGCGGTACTGCAGAGGCGAAATCTTCTACTGAGCATGTTTGCTTTTACGCTGACAGCTCGTCTTTGCCTTTCGATGTCGTCATCGTCCATCGGATCACTGGTGATTATATGTCGTATGGAGATTCATCACTACTCACTCAGACGTCCAGAATTAAAAATTTTACCCAAACTGTTAAAAATACAAATAAAAACCTGAAGCTTTATTTACTCAATACTTTTATTTCGTAACATCCCTTCATCTACTTGTATCTTCAATCATGTAAATGAAGTGTCTTTTTGTACGAAATCACGCATTTAGTTACATATTACGATGTTATAGATAACAGAAACATTATGCACTAAATGATAATGATAATATTCAGAGTGTTATGTTATTGAGGAGATAATACCCAACCTGTGTTCAAACAAATGATGAATTAATATTATATTGTATTGAGATGCAAACAATAAACCGACTTTAAAATATGAAATGTTTTTATCAGGAGACTGCATTGTTTTAGTAAGTTTTTTACCACTTTATTACGAAAATAGTATCATGAATATGATTTTCTCAACTTAATTATATTTCGTACACGTTGCGATGTATGTGGCCAGTGTGATTCTGAAGTATCTATTTCCATAGGAAATGATGGATTGTACGTAGACGAGACATCGAAATGTGTCGCCTACGTAGCGTACGTCGACCCAGTATGGTCTACCTTTATGGTAGATTCAGAATGGGTCGACGTACGTATTCATCGCTACGCCTAACAATATCTGGGCTACTTAGCAACCATAGATTTTCAATGAAAATTCATGTTTTAGAATCACATTCGCCACACGCATCGCGACGTGCGATGTCTGTGGCCATTTTCATAGAAAATGTATGGGTTGCTAAGCATTGTTTGACGTAGCGATGCGTACGTACGTCGTCCAGTCTGAATCTACCTTTAGTCTAGCCTCTGGACTCCTGAATTATACGACAAGCCAAATAAATTATTGATTACGTGAGAAAAATCACGGGAGATTGTAATTACGTGATTTGTGAAGCTGTTTTTTTTTAAGAATATTATTTGACTCGGGATCCTTGCCTCTCGAAAGAAGAAATTAACCTTTCGACAATCTGAGCTTGAAAAATTAGACATCTTTCAAGCATCTGTCAACAATTTGAACCAACAAAATACCATTTAAAATAATTATATTAATTAACAAAATAATTTTATTTAGATACAAAGTTACTTTATGGCTCGACTGAGCAATCAGTTCCAATTTTAATAATGACACAAACATTTGAGTTCATTAAACTAACATTACTACTACATAGATACTCCTAAAAGGGTTTTTACCCGGAGAAAAATGTTATTCGGAAAAAAGGTCATTTTAATAGTAAAAACGGTTAAAAACGCGACTGACGAAACTTACGAACAAATTAACAGTGTTTCAATGTTTATTGGCGGGAAAATGTAAATATAATTTGTTAATATACCTACGAAATTAGTATACCAACAAATTATTCTTAGATGTTCCCGCCAATAAACATTGAACTTCTGTCCCGTTTTTAACCGTTTTTACCATTAAAATGATCGTTTTTTCAAATAAATTTTTTCTCCGTGTAGGTATCTAAATACAAAGGTAATAATGTATTAATATGTCACAAATATTGATTGACCTAAAAAATGTTGTTTTATGTTGAAATATATCGTAAAAATAACTTTATTTCCTGAATTCATCACGAAACACATCAATAATATCCATTATGTGAATATCACACCTCTTGCCTTAAGTGCCCGGAGTAAAGGAAATCCATCTATCACAACTTCTACTGTCAGTAACATCATAAGTTATCTTTCTTCATACTTTATTTTACATTATTCCCCTGAACTCACCATATTAAACCTATATGTTCAGCTATCCAAAACACCGAAGTTCAATAAATGTTCTACCATATTACACATAGATATTATATTACGGGCTAGATCTGTATCTGTGGGTATAACTTGTATTTTAAAGCCGAATTAACATTTTGCTTGTGATGCATATTCCAAATAATTGCACGCCACCAAAAGGTGTAAATTGCGCAAATTTTGTGTCGTGCAATCTTCAGTATCACAAAATTTTGTTTTACACAACTCTCACGCAGTTACAAGGAACGTACCGCTCAGTTGAAATGGTTTCACAAATCGCAACACTAGTTGCATCACGTTTTTACACCACGGAATTAGTTGCATACCACTAATGGTAACAACTAATTGTGGCTAACACGATACTAATTTTGTGGCATTGAACTACTGCATGCATGATGAAACTGTGTTTATGTTTACACATGAAACTAGCAGTGCAACTAATTTCATGAAACAACTTATACACAACTATTTGCCTATAGTAAATTCAGCTTAAATCTTATATACTTTGTACAAGTTCTATAAACAGCATATCGGCCCTTTGGAATAACAAGGTTCCATCTGTCGCGGAAATGTCATGCCATAATGGAATCTATAGTAAGCTACTTTAGAGTTCATTATCGCATGACATTACCGCGTCAGATGGAATCTTGTTATTCCAAAGGGTTGATATTATAAACGCGTCCAAAAAGTATATTTCTAATTTTCTCTTATTTTAAATCAAAACGAAAATTTTCTTTGAAATCATAAGATTTGTAAGGAGATGCCTACTTAAAAACCCATCGACTTAATTAATAAACACGACGGTTTTACGTTTAAAAAAATTCTTTACTGAACCTAACCTAACCTAACCTAAATGCGGACGCAAAATTTTCGACTTGCTCAGCTGATTCTATTTTTGTAATAACTAACATTTTTTGAATTATGACGTCTATGTAAATTGCACCGTCTTACCAGATAATATAATTATATATGGTATACGAATATTATATTTTAATAAAAAATAGTATCTAACCTATTATAACCATTTTCCTCAAAATTTGCTATTTATATTAAAAAAAATCATTTTTTATCGTGCCTATCAGCTACTGCGGCGCACAACGGGTTAAAACGGCCACCATATTGCAACCGGAACTGGAAAGTATTAAACAAATTTACAGACAGTCAATTTTATACAATCCGTGGTGTAAGATGTCAAAATCAAACCCCAGGTCTCCTTACCCAGCTAATTTAAATCAAAGTTATGTAATAGGTATACTATCTTATTTTATATCTACTTCTCGCAGATAATGTGGTATTTGCTATTTTAATGTCAAAGTTCACCTGTTGGAAATGACAGTGTGAGCTGAAATTTGTTGTGGCGACCTTGAAAGTCCAGATAGAAATATCTTGGCAAATTTCATTTGAAGTTGCTAGAACTCAACATTGTTCCGCTGGATATAGGTACTATAGATTGTTTATTTTTACGGGATTGGATCTTTTTTAACTCGTTGTGAAAATAGATAATGGAACACCATTGAAAGATGAAATGTTATGCGACTTTTCCAAACATTTGCGCTTTTTTTTATGAGTTATTAATTAAAACCTGTTAATTAAGTAAACAGACTCGTAAAACATCCATAACATTACCATCAAGTAAGTACTTTATACCTCCGCTGTGTTTTAATATCACCTGCTTATGTAAAGCAACAACGTGCAATATTATTTAACGAACACTTCACTTGTATTCGTGCGAAGTATTCAATTAAGTTATGAAATCTTTCGCTCTGTTGGCTAACGAGAATTCCAACCATTACCCTTGAAACTGAATCTTGAAACGGAATCGAACGAAAACGCTAACAGTCAATTTGTTGCATAAAAGTTAAGGTTTTCTTTGAAGCTAGCCTTTGTTCGCAAACGACTCTTGTTAGAGTATTCTCTACTCCTTGCTACAAATGGATAAATAAGTTTCAGGAAATATATTTAAGTAGGTTCTTTGATTCGTCCTTTCTTGGAGAAGTTTCCGAATCTCATTAAAGGCGAAGCTATCAGTGAGATCGCTTTTTTCGATTAACCTTCACTATGAATATTACATTATGAATACCAAAAATATGCTTTATATACATTGAAACTTTTTCTATCGTTTTGCTTGTGCAGAATTAAACTAAATTTTATTAATTATTTTGTAAAAAAGGTGTAAACCTCTACTATTGTTTTTTTTTCTTCTATAATCGCAAATTCACTTTATGGCGTCATTGTATATAATATAACTATATTATAAATTACCTTGTTGTAAATTAACTTGTTATAAATTAACTTTTAATATATTAACTTGTTATAAATTAACTTGGTTTAAATTAACTTTTAATAAAATAACTTGTTATAAATTAACTTGTTATAAATTAACTTGTTATAAATGAACTTGTTATAAGTAAATTAACTTGTTATACATTTTACACACGGCCGGCTTAGGCAAGAGGCAAGGCTTTGGACTTCCATTCTGAAGGTCGCGGGTTAGAAACCGGCGTGCGCAAATAAATTTTATTTGATTAATTTGTGTTATTTCACAATTAATTAATTAAAAATAATATATACTATATTTGCGGCACGTTCCAGAATGCAAGATACTCTCAGTATCGCCCTGGTGTAAGACCACCATTCAGAATTGAAACGTTGCCTGAAATAGCCTTAACCGTGTTTAGTGACAAGATCTGAATAGCCAGGTATATCCCCATCTTCCTCTCTCCCATCTCCTTTCTTTTCCCGCTTATCTTCAGCCTCACAACATACCCCAATTGGGGATGCCATAGTCTCACTGGCTCCAGACGAGAGCACTTGGGACTCTTGTGAGGTGTTCACTATATAAAAATAAAAATAAAACACAACTCATAAAAATCATTTACCATACATTAAAGGGTATTTATCAGACTTGTAAAATTTTAAACAACGTTAGAAATAAAAGTTTTTTTCTTACCTGCTATCAACATGTTTTCTATCTCTCTCTAATGCCATTTTAATGAAGGTGCAATTCGTAATACACTACATAAAAAATCTCCTTTCAAAAACTCCCCCTTTCACGAAAAGGTTGGTACCTACGTAGACTGTGTTCATCTATAAATAATGTGTCTTATCCTCCAAACAAACAAATAAACAAAGGAAAACTTTATGTATTATTCAACTCCAAAAACATATTATTATTACAAACAGTAATGTTGGATAACCATCGAGAGGTATTTCTGCAAGTGACATATACCTAATATCCTATCTTGTCTTCTGTGCCACTTCAATTTTCCAGAGAAATCGCTAGATTAATAATTCCTCCTGCAATTTCCGCGGCAAATTGAAATTGAATCTCTACATCTGAATTATTTAGATGTAGGTATGTAAGCTGTATTTAGTTCAATGTCGAATGTGAGATTGTTTCAAGGAATATCTAACACTTAAGGGTATACTTAAAAGTATTCATAAACTGCTTGTTCATAGATATCGCTAATTTAATTATCATTGAAGAAGAAGATAACACTAATAATCTAAATTAAAATATACAAATGAACAAGACACAGAAAAATAATTAAAAAGATAACGGTCGCAACTGGGAAGACGAGAGTTTCTGGCTTCGTGTCCCAGTTGCGACCGTTATCTTTTAATATTTTTCTGTGTCTTGTTCATTTTCATATTTTAACTTAGATTATTATTATTAGTGTTATCTTCATCTTCAATGATATATTACATTGATGAGAATAACTTGTATCTCTTTTTATAACTTAAAAAAAAAACTTTTGTAATTTATGCTTAACAATATTAAATTTAATGTCTTGTATGGCATAATTAAACATTTCATTTTAATATTTTAAAGCATAACTTGCAAACACGGTTTTTTCTATTAAAATTTATGAGCCTTTTCTGAGTAACTTAAAATGTATCCTTAACTTTAAAATTGACGAAGAAGCGCTTTGTCCTTGTATACCCATGTGCAGCATTGCGAATTGTAACATATCGTAAGTAATATCTAAGTAAAAGTCAAAATAATAAACAAAACAATAATGACATGTAATAAATCTGCTCATTTTGATTGTCCTAAAACAGGTGAATTTCTTAGTTGGACAGCCAAAGATCAGTGTAATATGTAATGTTTTTAAAAAATTAAATAAATAGAAAATAAAAGGCAGTATTTTATTTAGCAAGTTGATGACAAAATTCAAAGACCCTAGGGGCCAAGACTATTTGTTTGCTCGACAGCTCAACTGTGGAATATTATGTAATGTTTTGTGTTTCTTCCCTCCTTCAACGTGGATCTCTTGAAGATCCAGATTCACTCCTTCGATTCCTTAAACCATTGTAGTTTACCACATTCACAGTGAAAACGCGTACAGAAATATATTTTCTCCTGTGTTAGGGAGGATCGTTTCGAAACAGGTCAACATTTTAAATACATCCAGTAGTTTAATACAACGTCTTGGTTTTTTTTAAATATCCTGTTATATTATTCGCTTATATGGAATTTCGAGTTTTTAAAATGTAGACGTAGACTTTAATTAAAACGTGAAAACATTATCAAATTTAAGAAGGATCGCAATTGTTTGAAATGAAGATTCGTTGAACTTAAAGTTAGAGGAAGCGCAAATAAATTAAATTAAAAAACGTCGATCAATACTTTTAAGTGCGGACTCGCCATGTATCTGATTGCGAAATAATTAATTAAACGTAATTATTAATTATGTACAAACTATTATAATATTATCTTTAAAATAATTATAATGACAGTTTATCTGTATTGTTAATTTTAAAGATCATTTGTATATTTTATGTCCCACTAAAACAGTGTAAATTTTTATATCTGACGTTAAAAGCTACACACATTGTCGTTTGAGTTGTTTTTGTTCTACAATTACAACCTTTTAGAATTTCACTAAAAACTACTATGTAGGTGCACTGATTTGTTAAAACATAATGAAATACACAATTCATGCATGTTTTCATGTATTTCGAAATTGCAAAACTTGGCATTTTCTTCAATAGCTTTATGTAATGTACGTGTAGGTGTTTTCTGAACAAAACTTATAATGCAAGGAGGGAAAATGCTCCCAGTATTGCCAAGGTGATTTTTGTATTGTTAAGTTTAGAAAGCCGATCTGAATTTCCCTATGCTTCCCAACTTTTTCCATTCCTACTTTCCCCACTTCCTTCCATTAGTAGGACTTAGAACCTTGGTTCGATTTCCAGTTGCAATCGCTATCTTTTTCAGTGTATTGTTAGGTTTCCTGTTTTGTTTAGATTTATTAGTATTTTATTATTTTTGAATAATTAGACTTTAAATTGCTAATACACCAAGAGGTCAGAATTCACATCGGAGCATTCTAAATTGTTGTTACAATACGATAGTATTTACAATACCGGGTCGTGTCAAAGTTAAATATGTAGTTATGTTTCCCGGTGGCAGATCGATTTCCGATGAATTAAACGGCGGGGCGGAGGTTCGGGCTCGACACTTACCATTTCAGCCATGTCGTGTCGTATGAATTGGATGTGTGTTCGGTGCTCAGCCTGTAATGTGACTTGTGACAGTGGGAATTCAAATCTAACCTGAATACAATTCAAAAAGGAATTATAAAGACCATACTAAAAGTACCCATCAGAACGCCTTCGATTGCAATTTTCAACAGCTTTGACGTACCAAATGTACAACGAATATATGCCAAAAATATATTATTGAAGCAATTCAAAAATACTGAATCTTCTACTAGACAGTGCATCCATCACACTAGATCATACAAAAAATGAAATAAAAAATATTCCAAGCTATAAAACCACATTTGGACAAAGAAACCACACGTACTTTGCAACAAAACTCCACAACATTCTTCCCCAAGACATAAAACTGATTAAAAGTTTTAATGAGTACAAATCAAAAATAAAAATATGGCTGAAAGAGGTCAATGAAAAAATTCTGATGAAAACACTACAAACTACGTAGAAGAAAACACTACAAACTGCATAGAAAACAAATAAATTATAATTAAATAACTTTAGTCCGCCTTGGCACAGGACTTCCTAGTGAGGAGGACTAAGAAATACAATATATTATATACTTAAATTCACCTTTATATTTTGTATGCACAATTGTTTTATATAATCTCTTTATAAAAAAAAAAAAAAACTTCCGCAAGGAAATTCACAATATCGTTTCAAACTATGCCAACCTGTCCAGGAATTCATTTGAACAATTTGGGATTTTTTAATAATTTGTGCGCCTTCTCCCTTCTCCCTTCTCCCTTCTCCCTTCTCCCTTCTCCCTTCTCCCTTCTCCCTTCTCCCTTCTCCCTTCTCCCTTCTCCCTTCTCCCTTCTCCCTTCTCCCTTCTCCCTTCTCCCTTCTCCCTTCTCCCTTCTCCCTTCTCCCTTCTCCCTTCTCCCTTCTCCCTTCTCCCTTCTCCCTTCTCCCTTCTCCCTTCTCCCTTCTCCCTTCTCCCTTCTCCCTTCTCCCTTCTCCCTTCTCCCTTCTCCCTTCTCCCTTCTCCCTTCTCCCTTCTCCCTTCTCCCTTCTCCCTTCTCCCTTATCCCTTCTCCCTTCTCCCTAAAATAAAATTAGACTTAAAATATTTCAGATATTTTTGGTAGAAGTTTATCCAATCCTCGAACCCAGCGTGCGCAAATAAATTTTATTTTATTAATTTGTTATATTTCACAAATAATTAATTAAAAATAATATAAAGTACATTTGCGGCCCGTTCCAGAGTGGAAAATACTCTCACTATCGCCCTGGTATAAGACCACCATTCAGAATTGAAACGTTGCTTTAGCCGTGTTTGGTGACCAGATCTGAATAGCCAGGCACTTCCCCACCTTTTTCTTCCTTATCTCCTTCCCCTCCCCAATACCTTAATACCATTAGCCTCACAATATACCCCAATTGGGGTGTATAGTCTCACTGGCTCCAGACGGGAGCAGTTGGGACTCTTGTGCGGTATACATATTAAAAGAAGAAAAAAAAACCCGTTTACGGACCGATGGTTAATTTCAACGAGTTTTTATGAACCGGCGGAATGATAATATACACTGTATTGTATTAAAATTATCTACATTAATATAGATAATACTTAGTAGATACTACAAGCTCTTGAAATGAATGAAGTCATCTCTGGCATTAGGTAACTACTTTTAAGGGTTGGTGTCTTAACACAAGCGCAGTATTTAGCTCGTTTACCGCATTTAAGAAAACTGTCAAATGCTACAGATTCACCCTTCCAAGTTAATTTACGAAAAGGGCCGTGAAAAATGATGTATCTAATCTATTATTCCAATGGTTATTCTGTTATACTTTCTACCACGGGTTTAATGCTCCTCTATAACAATATAATCTTCTCATCTATCGCCTACCTTGAATATTATATATTTCCCACCGTACTAATTATCAGCCATTACGTATATTTACAGTTTCAGTTTAGTTTCTTTTAAAAATGATTGCCGGCTTAGCTTGCTCACGCAACATTTACTTGTTAATGTCGGCTAGGCCACCTACTTATTTCTTGTTGCCATTTTTCTCCCAGGCTAAGTAAAATAATGTTATGTTCTGTGTGACTAGTCTTTATGTGGGAACGAAGAACCTACTCGTATTATTAACATGTAGCCCCTCGTAACTTTATAAAAGTTGTATTATGATAACTCGCAACTACTAGATTCTTTGTTTAGACAAAGATTGTAAGAATGAGATTAATGGCTTTTATTTATTTCTTTAATACTTTTATTTGTCTTTTAAATTTGGGAGACGGATACCAGAAATATCTCATGGAAGCGTGTATATCTTTATATAACGTAATCTATGGAAAATATCAATCAATGCGCGCACAAAGAAAGCACTACAGGATTTTTGTTTTATGGGACCCATGCTCATATCAACAGAGCTACGGATACACTTGCTCATAAATGAGCATGCTCATTTCCCCCTTCCAGCCTAGTAGCATGTGTGTCACGCCCAAAAAGATTCAACATAAGTTCTTGAGATATATAAACTATAAATTGCATATTCTTGTAGAAAACATTGATAATAAAAATACCTACTAGATAAAATGTTCCTATTAGAACTTTCAGAAAGAAGAATAATCACAGATACTATTACATAAAATACTGCATTACAAAATTGACTGTCCTGAATTGCTTCAATTAATCAATATCCACATACCTAAAAGATCTTGCCGAAATTTACTACCCTTTTATTTTAATAACACCAGGACACTCTCTTATCAAAATTCCCCGATACCGAGACTTCACAGTCTCGGAAATAAATATTCTGATCTGGGAGATATATTTCACATTAAAAACAATCAGTATAAACATTGTTTATTTCAATTCTTTCTTATATTTAGACATAAATAGACGTCTATAATCTCTACAATTTTTGTCTATATTGAATATCTTTTTTTTTGTGAAACTTCTTATAATTTTTACCTATGTATCTAATTTTATTATATGCATTTATTGTTATATTTTGTTGTAGGTATATGCTTTTGTTTTATTTTTATTTTCACTGTATTATGCTTTCTATTTATATATATATTGTATTATTTTCCATTTATATATATTATATTATTGTTTTAATTTAGATTTTTTTGAAATAACTGTTATACTCATCTATTTAACTAAAATGTAAAAGCCCATAAGGGCGTTTAATAAATAAATAAATAAATTATAAGTAGTATCTAATAATATTATTATATTTTAAACTGTAATTGAACATAAAAATCCTGGGGACAAACTGCTTAATTGCGGCTTAACGGGATTGTACTTTGAAAAAACAATAAAAAAATAACAATAACCACAAAATTCTATCTTTTTAAGATTCATGAAAGATTACAGTTTTCCGCTAAACCCTTTTACAAAATAGAACAGAAACCGTTGAATATTTTTTACCAAAATTTTTAAAATATTTTTTAGTTAAGTGAGCTGGTTCCATGACAGTTGGTACACCTAAAGTTGCCCCCCCCCCCGGCATACTTATATAAAACATGCAGTCGGTTTATTAAAAATACAACATACCTTCTTAAACAAAATATAACTATGTGTCCCCGAAGGGCTATGCAGAAATGATGTACCGAATAAAATGTAAATGAATAAAAAAACTAGGTACTTATCTTTATAGGTACTGTATAATCGACACTGTAAATAAATTCGTTTGATATACATTTTAACTAATAATTAAAGATATTTTTGATATCGATTTTATGCTTGACACAACAATATTATAGTTTTATAATTTTACAATTCGGAGGGGCAAACTATCGGGGTATCTAGCTGTATGAAAATACTCGTGCATGAAAGGGATCGCTGGCCGCGTGTTTCTCATCACTGTTCTTGAAGACCTCGATTGACAATGGATTGAATGTCACCATTTTCAAGGGGAATCCATTCACAGATTCATAATAAGAATTACATTATGATCGATTAATATTATTACAAACCATCTCCTTCCTTTATCCTTCAACCAGCTGCAATGTATATGGGCCTGCCGCTGAGAGCTTCGCTGTATCCTCTCTATCAGTTACCGACGACGATTATGAAAAAGAGGGAGATACTGCAGTGGAATTTTAAGGGGTATGGCCATGGTCTTTGTCCCTCCCTCTTATTAACCTTTCAGATTTCGGGCATAAGATGTCAGAAGTTCAGAAAATTTCCGCTTTAGAATAAAATCCAAATAAATGGAACTTTTCTGGATGTATCCGAAAACTAAAAACAGTTTTTGAAAGGTGATCGAATATGCTCTCAAGTGTTATTATTAGAAATAAACATTTCATTTTTGAAATATATATTTTTTTAATACAAATATAAAAAAGTTTAAAAAAATGGCTCACCTTACGTTTTTCCTATCTAAATTTACCGACAACGAAAAAAAACACATATATTTTATTAGGCAAATGTATTATAAACGATATTATCACCTCACGTTCTTTGTCGTTTAATAAAAAAAATTATTAATGAAATTTATCGAATTTTTATACATTTCTCTGAAATTGCTATCGGAAACTTTGTCTTCGTAGGGGTACACATTTAAATTTTTCTATGGTTAAATTTTAGAGTTTAATGTAAAGCGTGGTAAACATATAAAGTTTTCTCTTTCTAATGCCGTTTATATCATATTTCTCACCATGACAGTAAGGAAGATACAACGATTTATAGGAGACCTGTGCGATTTGGTTTAGATTTCGTATCCTGTGATTCGACGCACGTAAGAGACAGACCAACGGACCTATCAGCGGTACAGAGCCTTTAGCGAAAAATTGCAACGGACGGAACAAAATAGATGTCCTCGGTTCCTCGCCATTTGCTGTAGCCAGAGCCAAATTAAGGCGAAGCGCGTTATTCATAAATAGTAAACAGGTTTCCTGCGAAAGATCGATGACCGCGACATGATATAATACGTCGATATACATACTTGTATAGAGATATAAATAAGACAGGTTCGATTTTTGACGGAGCTTTTTTGAACTGTTGTTTGAAGACGATTTCCAATTTCAGAATCACCTTGCAAATGACTAAGTATTAAAATTAAAAGTTTCGTCTTTTTTTTAACTTTAACTTCACACTAGGCCTTAAGGAAAATAATTTCCCTCAGCGTCTTTTTTTACATTAGCTCCATACGGGAGGCCCTGAAGAAAACGATTTCCCTCAGGGCCTATGTCATCTATGAATATGCTCTGTGGAGGATGTTTTTGAGGAGAGGAAGGAGTGAACATGGGTGTTGATGAAGCCCAATTTGTAGGAGGAAGGAAACACAGGCAAATCGTTCCACAGCCGAGCTGTTGAACTCAAGAGCAAGTCGTAGAAACGACCCCTTCTCATGTAATAATTATAATTAATAAGTAGGTACCTACACGGAGAAACATGTTCTGCGAATTTATTCTAAAATACGATCGTTTTATTCGTAAAAACGGGACTAAAGTTCTTACGAACAAACGGGTTTCAATGTTTATTGACGGGAAAATGTAAGAATAAATTATTATAATTAATTATTAGAACAAATTTCGTACGTTTACATTGTTGGTACAACGTACTTTTTCGTTGTATCGTCATGTTGTATTATCAGGGCAACTAGATAAAACATTTCTAAACGAATGTTTTATAAATATGGCCTGATAAATTATCGTGTGGGTCGAAATTGATTTTTCTCCGTGTATAATGGGGAAAGATGTTAAAAATGGCAAGTTCATATAAGTAGGTACGTATTTTTTCAAAACATTCCAACGTAATTATGTTTTCATAACAAAGTCACTATACCTACACACAATCAATTATTGACATAAAGCAAACATAACATACACTATAAATATAATGTGCTTTGGTTGATAAAACATAAAAGTAAAATAATAATTAAACAAAATATGTCTAAATTACAAACATTATAAATATTTTTCTTAAACTTCCGTTTGATTTCTACAATCGATACAATATACAATTCATCAATCATTAAACTGAAAACACAACAAAATACATATTATACGACATGCTGAATTGAATAACATGACACAATACACGTACTGTCATAATGCTTAACACTTTGATACCCGGCGACAAGATCCACCTCATCAGGAACTAACGATTTCCTTTATTTATTTCCATCAGCTTCCAGTTCATGAACTCCATACCATATTTCGGGCTAAATATCCACCATTTGACGTAGGTTATCTGACACTGTTTTTAAATTGCATAAAAAGAATTGTAAGTAGGTAACCATACAATGTTATTATTTAACCTGATTCTGAGGTGAAATGTCACTTAAGATTGTTTCAAACTTTCGATCATATTTGAAGGCCATCAAATCGTCAATCAGCGCCATTTTATTTTTTTAAACATTTGATCTCATAACCCTTTAAAAATTTGGCCTATTTGTCAGAGGCTAAAAATATTTCCGCTTTGCAATAAAATCCACGTAAATGGAATATTTTTAAACATATCAAAAAACTAAAAAACTGTTTTCGAAAGGTGATGAAATAGGCTTTCAAATCGTATTATTAGAAATAAGCATATACATTTTTAAATATGAAATTTTTGAATGCAAACTTTAAAAAGTTTTGAAAATGGCCCAATTACTAAAATTAATGATAATAAAAAAATTTAAACACACACATATTTTATTTGACAAATCAATTATAAAAGTTATTGTAACCTTATTAATTTGTCGTTTCATATAAAAAAAATAATCTTCAAAAATTCACAAAGTTTCGTAAAATTTGTTCAAATTGCGTTCGGAAACTTTGATTTAAGAAAGGTGTGCATTTTAATTATTTTGTGGTTAACTTATAGATTTGAATATATAACGTGTTGTATTCTCTTTCCAATACCGTTTAGATTTAGATCATTCTTCTCACTACGATAATAAGGTCGCGAAGAACGATTTTACGAGTGTTCGCGGCAACACAGGCGTGTAGCCGCGAACGGCTGCCACGCCGAGACTAAGCATCGCAGAAAGTGCAACGTGGTGGGGATTTAGCGTAGGGGAACCAGGCTACACGCCAGTATTGCCGGATCGCGCATAAAATCGTTCCTCGCGACCGCAGCATCTTGTAGACCCTATTTTACGGACAGCCCTCGCAGTTACCCATTACCATCCATTTTATTAATAAATAAAAATGAATATTATGATCCATTAATACACCTACATTCTTATTTACATTAACGCTTCATTATGCACAATGTTCATATACTATTAATGTTAGAATCACCTCATTTGACGTGTTGTCTTCAAAATCCAACCCTTTTTATCTATGGCAATGGTTACGTGCAGGCATTATTTATTTCTCCCTCTACACAGAACACAAAACATGCCATGTTCCATGGAAATCGATAGGTTGCCCTTAACTATTACCTACCTGCTTGCTGAATAGATTACTTACGAGGTCGCGGTTGCCGCGTAGGTACCGTGCAACGTACAGTGTTAGCCCTTACCACACGGTGGGTACAGTAAAATGAACAAGTTATTATTATAATGGAAACATAAAAGTAACGCAGATTTTGTGACATAAGACCTTGCAATGCTTTATGTATAAGATAATTTAAAAAATTATTGATAGCCCGTTCTTATTACACAATATTAAATCAATGAAGACAAAATTAGCGACTCTCAATCTAAAATTTAAAACAGAAAAATCGGAAAAAGATCGGAGTCGCATCTAATTGAATCCAGGATATAGTTAAATATGCATGACTGATGAATTTTCGATTGAGAGTTGATGATGATGATTTAATATTTTTTGACATATATATGTACCTATGGGCTATAAACAGTTGTGAATATTGTCTTCAGGGATTAAATATTACAATTTGAACTTTTACTTATTATGTTAAAATAAAAATTAATTTTGGACGTCAATTTAAAATTACTTGACCTCCGGACACATTATATACATATAATTTTATAACCACTCGTACGCTTTTTGCCACAATATGGCACTATTTACAAAACCACGGATAGCTTTGCTGCCAAAATATGGCAATTATTCTCTAGATTCTTTAAAAAGTTTTAAAGTTAACGATTTTATAATATTTTTTTTATAAATCCTCCGAACATGTGATAATTAATATATAAAATATAGGTGAATTCATTGGCTATAATGTAGAACTATAATCGGTTTGTATGTCTCCATATTAAAATTCAGAGATATGATTTTTTTTAATGTGGGCGGTAAAATTTCCTTTAGCAATCCGAGAAAAAGTTTTAAATTGCTCTGTCGCTCCAGTGGTTACATGAATACCGCACAAGAGTCCCAAAAGCTCTCAACCGGCTAAATTCAGTGAGACCATGGCCTCCCCAATTGGGGAGTATGTTGTGAGGCTGAAGGTCGTCGGAGAGGCAGAAATGGGGCAAAGGAAGATGAGGAAGAACCTCGCTATTCAGATCTGGTAATTAAATACGGCTGAAGCCATTTCAAGCAAAGTTTCAATTCTGAATGGTGATCTTACACCAGGGCGGTACTGAGAGTATCTTCCACTCTGATATAATATACATTATGTTGAGTTAATAAATTGTGAAGTAATAAAAATTTTTATAATATAACTTGTTACGCGACCTCATAGGAGAAAATTCCAGTCAATTTGAAAATCGTTCTTAATATAAAAAGATAAAACAGAGATAATAGAGTTTTTGTTACATAGAAACTTACATTGACTTCCTGCTTCCTGGTGTTACAACATGTTGACTGGGTCAGGACTGTGTCCGGAAGCGCATTGCGTAGGTCGTTGTTGCATATATAATAAATACATTGTTATACCCAGACAGCAGAGCTTGTATCAGAAATAAGTTTTGGTGATAATGTATGATTGGACTCATTAATTTGCGTGAAAGTGTGTGGAGAGTTGCAACCCGATGCACGTAGAATAGTGATGTGATGAGACTGACGAGCAAGGGCGTATATATGGGTGTTTCGGTACGTACCCGACAAACTTTAACCAGCGATTCCTGATCATATTTAGAGTAAAAATTGTTATGGCGACTTTGCTCTCCGGTAACGTTTATTTTCAATAAAAAAATTCCACACCCCGTCACTGTCCGCAACTCTGGCATACCTCCAACTGTGCTACTCGCACCAATATGGTTGTGGTAAGTAGAGGTCCCAAATAACTTTCTAATAAATTTTCTTTCCATCTAGCCCCCCCCCCCTCCCAGAATCGGCCCCTCCCCTTTCCTAAGGGTCTTACACCCTTACTGATGAGTATAATCAAGATATATTTTTAAAACTTGACGTATTTTAAATCGTAATAATATAAATGGTTAAAAATTTTTTTTTAAATAATCCAATGAAACTTTTCGAATGAATTATATCAAATCAAATTTAAATTATAGAAAATTCGTTAAAAAAAATTAAAAACGAGCTCTGATCGCGTGATTCGCCGACCATATCGAATATTCGGAATCAGATTAATTTTGGGAGGCGGGAATGGGTACCGCCGCCCCGGGAACCATTTATTGGATAACCAACACCTCTGCCGTAGGTCACCCCAAGTGGTTCTCTACGTTTGGTGACTTAGCAGGGGTGCCCGGGTTCATGGGGTAAGATTTATCTAGGTCTTGGCGGCGGATGATCTAGACACTGAACCCCAGATTCCTACCCAACCCTCATACTTTTTTCCTTCCCAGAACTTCCTATCCTTCCTTTCCTTTAAAATACCCTCCACACAGCATCCCCAAAGATGACATAGGCCCTGAGGGAAATTATTTTCCTGAGGGCCTCCTGTGTGGACTTAATGTAAAAAAAAAAGATAAAAAATCGATTTTCAAAGTGTTTAGATGAGGACCGTCACTAGCGAGGACGGTATGGGAGGTTGTAGCGTCTATTGATATCATCCAAGGGCAAAAACAGCGGATATTTTTCACCTGAATCTACACGAAACAGTTAATATATCAAAAAAGGTTTTGTTTGGTACTCATTTTTAGTTTGTACTAAAATAATTGAATCACTTCCCAACGATTTCGTAGGTACTTCCCCCTGGGAGACACTTTCTACAATTTACAGAAAAACTGGATTACAAAATTTGAAATCAAAGAGTTTTATGAATTTTTATTTTAGCGCAGGTTTTAACGAAACACTGTGAACATATCTAGGGCTTAATTCTAAAAATGCCTATGTCAAATATCTGAATTGTCCAGGGTCGAAGATTGTTTATCGATTTCTTAACCTAAAAAACGTGTGATAAAATTTTAATTTACATTAGATAGGCCACAATTCCATCAATCTAAATCACCTGCTAATAACATTCAAATAAGGAAGGTTTTAGAGTACTTTTCGGTACATAAAACAACTTACCAAAACTAACATGGGCATTTTTAGCGTTACTCCACATTTATCCCTTCCACAATCTACCTAAATACTATAAAATATGTCTTGTATTATCCTCGCATTTTATTTGTAAACTGAGTAGAAATAAATAATTAGGATTGTATTATTAATTGGTTAATCTAAATATTCAATGAAGCCACATGTGAATTTTTGGAAGCACAAAATGAAGTTAACAGCTTTCCATGTTTTGGTTATTGGTATTCATACAAAAAGAAAAAATGTTCTTGTAAATTTTAGTATTATATTTTATGAAATTAGAACATTTTTTTATTAGACCAAGGACTCTCGTTGGGGGTTTTGATTTGTCGTTTGAAAAGTGCCCAGCGCATGGCCGCACTATAAATTTATTTTCCCAATCAATTCCAACCTGTATATTTTTCCCGCACGCTTCTCAAAAGATCGAATGCAATCGACCTGATTTTAATAAGTGGAAGATGAGTGCAAAGGACACACGTAGCCGCATGTAGCATTAAAGGTTGCGGTTTCAAAATAAAAGCATTTTTGTACACCGTTAAAATTATCGGTAATATCCGCCATTTACCTGTACCACCATCCCCTCTCCCAAGTGACCCACCTCAATTTCAGTAATTGTTTTAACAACAAATATTTCTGATTTATTTTAAAAATTCAATATAACATTTTTAAGTGGAACTGTCTCATGTTTTAAATGGAAGTATGTTATGAAAAAATAATCATGTTAAAACACTATTATCGTGTGTTTGTACAAGGAGAAAAATGTTATTCTAAAATACGATCATTTTATTCGTTAAAACGGTTAAAAACGGGACTGAAGTTCTTACGAACAAATTAACAGTGTTTCAATGTTTATTGGCGGGAAAATCTAAGAATAATTTGTTGGTATACGTAATTTCGTACGTATAAGAACTTCAGTCCCGTTTTTAACCATTTTTACGAATAAAATTATCGTATTTTAGAATAACATTTTTCTCCGTGTATCTGACGCAGAAACACGAAATGAAAATCGCACTTCCCAACGCGAATTCAGAAATACCCGAACTAACTAAGCTAATTTATTCAGTGGTAGATACGTGAAAAGGCTTTCATAACCATTTTCAGAAGGAATCCCTCGCGTGCCGTAGTCTGGTGGGAAAACTAACCGCTGGCGTGTCCACTGTCAAACCTTCCCCATTCCATAACATCCCTTATCTCCCGCGCTGTCAATAACCCCATCAACACCCTTATTTCGACCCGTCATAATCAGCGACCTAAAAAACTAAATTGTGCGTTGAAAACATTTCGCGTTTTATTGTGTTTCTCGTCGATAAACGCTTGAGTTTTAATGGTTATTATTTTTGTAACATTTTTTTCGTTGTATAATTGTAGGCAGTTTATATGTATGTAGATTATGACCGAATGGCAGTGACGGGCTCTTGATGTTGTACCTAGAGTTTTCGGTTCTATGACAATTGATCCCCGACAATTGGCCCCCTAGCATACTTATGTACAATATGCAGTCGGTTTAGGAAAATACGGTACACCTACTTACACTAAATATCACTAAGTGTCCCCGAAAGTACGCGCAGAAAGGATATACCTACCGCCGAGCAACAAAAGTATAATATATATTTTCATTCAAATTCATCAAGGAAAAAACTACTTGTATATAAATATACAGTAAATACCAAAAAATCGTCTCTGTAAATAAATTTGTTTGATATCCATACCAACTTATTATTAAAGGTTTTTTTAAAACCGATTTTATGTTTGACATTGGAAAATAATGCAAAAAAAGTTATAATTTAATAATAATTACAATTTCGGGGGACCGATTTTATGTTTGACATTGGAAAATAATGCACAAAAAGTTATAATTTAATAATTATTAAAATTTCGGGTTACCGATTTTATGTTTGACATTGGAAAATAATGCACAAAAAGGTATAATGAAATAATTATTACAAATTCGGGGGAACGATTTTATGTTTGACATTGGAAAATAATGCCAAAAAAGTTATAATTTAATAATTATTACAATTTCGGGGGACCGATTTTATGTTTGACATTGGAATTTTTTAGAATTGTGACAGCTAAAATACTTGCAGAACTTAAATAAAATTTAAATTGAATTAAAATAAAAATAAACTGTATTTCTTTATTACTCCTCCCAGAGGAAAAAACAGTTTCCTCAATGACAACTCAATAAAGTGGCATTTCAACACCCATTTGAAAAGTCTTTATAAGTGAAAAATAGCCCATAACCTAACTTACCGTTACCTATTTATCAAAGTTTTATTTTTATTTATCACTTTTTAATTACTTTACAAAGGAGTGATGAAGTTGTATATTGTTGAGTAATCCAGTCACTACTTAGTAATCTTTTTCCGGTTTCATCCCAAAAATGACATATTTCCATTGGTCCCGGGCAGTTGAGACTCTTGTACGGTATCCCAAAAAAGTTCGGATTTATTCACTGGAAAGAATATTTCTTTTGTTCGGCGGCCTTCAAACATAAACCCAAGTCAAAATTATTGATTAACATATTTCATTTACATGCCATACTCAAGGTCATAAAATGCCCTGTTATTTTTTAGACTGGTTAGGCTCTTACGCCAGGCGATAAGTACGTACAAATGATATCTTGTATTTTATTTGGGAATTATACATATATTATACACCGCGTTCTACGCTCACACACTTAAAACCTTGGAGTGATTATTCCCGATAATCTAACAAAAAAATCATTAAAAAGTTTTTTAAACGATGCTCCGGGAACCATTATTTGAATAAAAAAACACCTCTGCCATTGGTCACCCCGAGTGATTCGCTACGTTTAGTGACTTAACAGGAGCCCTGGGTCATGCGGTGAGGTTTGTCTAAGCTTCTAAGAGAATCTAGAATCGAAAGAGATGAGTTGAGGGTGGCCTTTTGACCTCCCCAGCCGGACTCTCTTGACCCATCCCCTTGCACCGCATTTGGAGGGTTGGATTCGTACCTCCGTTACCCCTCATATCTTTTTCTTTCCCAGAATTTCCTCTCCTCCCTTTTCTTAAAAAGACCTTCAACACAGCGTCCCCTAAGATGACATCGGGCCTGAGTGAAATTATTTTCCTTCACGTGTTACGTCCTTTAGAGAAACAAAAAAATGCAGTTAGTAAAAATTAGTTTTTAGATACTAACTGTTTCTACTGAAGAAAGCGCGTTGTAACTAAGAACGGATTTTAACTGCTACATATGTTACAGTTAAAAGTTTTAACTGTAATATATATTATATACCTGTTTTTTTTTGTTAGCCCTGCAAAAGACCTTACCCACGGAGTTCGTCAGAATACCTTGAGATTTAAAACCATTTGCCTCAATGGAAAAATTTATTATCCGTCGTTCTTTCAATGAGCGGTTTATTGATCTTTTCGCCGATGAATAATTTTAACTTCTACACAATTTACAGACAAATTATGGTTTCTTTAAAAATACCTTCTGACCTTAAACACCTTTGTACGTTGTACTTGAAACACCTTTGGTTTATTTTTAGTTTCCAAATTTGTTTTTAATTACACCTTCTCACGCCAATTTATTACGTGAAATGTACCTACACTTAATCGTCTTTTATTATGTTCCCTATTTACCCAAAGCCACAAAATGATCTCACAATAATATCACCTTCCTACAAACAATAGATCAACGGCCTCAGTGGTCGAGGGGTAAGGCTCTCGACTCGCAAACCGGAGGTCGCGGCTTAAAACCTCGGTGTGAGCAAGCAAATTTTATTTGATGAATTTGTGTTATTTCACAATTTGAATTAAACATCATATATCATATATTTGCGGCACGTTCCAGAGTGGAAGATACTCTCAGATCGCCCTGGTGTAAGACCATCATTCAGAATTGAAACGTTGCTTGAAATGGGTTTTGCCGTCTTTGGTGACCAGATCTGAATAGCCAGGTACTTCCCCACCTTCCTCTTCCCCGTCTCCTTCTCATCCCCATTACCTTCAGCCTCACAACATACTCCAATTGGGAAGGCTAAGGACGATATTCCCAGAATGGTAGATATTCTGAGAATTGCTCTGGTAAAATACCACCTGTTCAGAATTGAAACGGCGTTGCTTGATTGAAATTGCGTTAGGCTGGGTTAGGTTACGTTAGACGTTTTTGGTGAGCAGTTCTGATTATCCAGGTACTTCTCAACCTTCCCCTTCGTCATCCCCCTACCCTCTCCAGCCTAACAACATGACTCATGTAGGGATGACATAGTTTCACTGCGTTCGTTGGGTTTATCATGGTGGTGTTCACATAATAAAATGAAAGTATCAAGTTATTCAATTTTCATTAGAACAACTCTTTATTTTTATTTATTCATTTAGGGCTCCCTTAGGGCTTTTACAACAATCAAAATATAATTATAACAGAAATAGAAACAATAACATACCAATTATTTTTTATAACTTTTGAAGGTTATTCCCATCAATGTAATATATCATCAAAGAAGAAATAACACTAATAATCCAAACGATAATATGAAAAAGAACAAAACACAAAAAAAAATAAAAATAAATGATAACGTTCGCAACTGGAAAGAAAAATAGTCCAAGATATATATTTTTTTTAATCGAGAATACCTCACAAGAGTCCCAACTTCTCCCGTCTGGAGCCAGTGAGACTATGGCATCCCCAATCGGGGTATGTTGTGAGGCTGAAGGTAAGTGGGGAAGGGAAGGAGATGGGAAAGAGGAAGGTGGGGAAGTGCCTGGCTATTCAGATCTAGTCACTAAACACGGCTAAAGCCATTATTAAGCAACGTTTCAATTCTGAATTGTGGTCTTACACCAGGGCGATACTGAGAGTATCTTCCGCTCTAATACTGTTAATTCTGAAATTTAAAATATAAGATTTGACAAATATGACGTTTAAACAAGAGGTCTCAGTAGCCGAATTGGTAGAGGCATTCGTCCCGGTAAGACGAGAGGTTCTGGGTTCGTGTCCCAGTTGCGACCGTTATCTTTTATTTATTTTTCTGTGTTTTGTTCTTTTTCATATTATCGTTTAGGTTTAGAGTATTAGTGTTATCTTCTTCTTCAATGATATATCAAGTTATTGTTGTGGGTTTGTCCATGTGTGTGACAGAGGATCTGGCCGAGTTGAAGGTGACTTAACCACACAAACGTTCCCACAACTCTGAATCACTGAAGAGTAAAACCGATAGAAATGTAATATGTGCCCAAAGTGAGGTCAAGTTTATCCATCACCTTTGGAGAGGGTTTTCTTCACTCTTCCTTGTTCTGAGATTTGGGATATCAAAGTTTCAAATACGATTTCTCATTATCTATTTACAAATTTCTGATTTTAAGGTTGACGCTTGTATAAAGTATTATAATTGAACATATTTTACGCAGGAAAGTATCTAAACAGGACGTAGGTATAATAACCATTTTAGAACATGACTAAACAAGCAGATAGAACCATTTGCAAACGGCGAGGGCATTGTTATTCATTGCACAGGTTTCTAATTACATTTCCCTAATGTCTATTTAACTTTTCCACGATTTATTTAAATAATTTCCATTAAATATAATAAACTAAAATACCTACTTTACACAAAATCGAACCTCAAAATCAAAAAAATGTCTTTTGTTAAGAGCCGGTATTCCGATTTTCTTCTGATTTATAACACATGTCCCTTGAATACTTTAACATTATAATTTCTTAAAAAAAACATATGTAAATTTTTTATGATAATATCTGAAGATTTATAGAACCGAAACGTTAATTACATAGAAACCTCGATAGAAACGATCCGAAACGTTATATTACATAAAATTCCCTCGATAGAAAAAAATCGCAAAGTTTGCTCCAAAAATTATTATTTACACGTTTATTTCTGTTATTTTACGTTATATGTACGAAAAAAATCACAGTCTTTCATTAAATGCTACTTAAGGTGTTGATGCGAGATTTTTAGTGTTATCTTCTGCTATCTTTGCTGTATTGTAAACGAGTCGTGTTTTATGAAACATTTTCCTAATTTTCGCTAGAATTTTTTCGTTTTTAATAATATTAGCATACTCGCTCCAACATTAGTATTGTCGTATCGCTTCATCTTATTCTTTTTGGGCGGATACTACCGGCCCTTAATTGGCGACATCCGTTTTCTTAAAAATCGGTAGATACTTAGAATATGTCCAATAATATGTTTTATCTACCCGCGATCTATCGCCTTGCATTGTTTAGAGGGAGTTTTTACGTAATTTGGAGGTCTCCGTTATCCAAATCGGCATGCATATTATTTTTATAGATGACACTTCTAGTTTTTTCATTCTATTCAGTGGTAGTTATTGGATTTTCCCCCTTGGAGTGAGCCCGATACAATCTAGAACGTAAATCGCTTTACGTCGTCGGTGTGCTATCGATAATGGCGGTAATGTAGGCATCGATGTAAAAATTTACCACCTTTTATACGGCAGTCGTTACCAGCGTGTGTGTGTTCCCGGCGCCGCCCGTTTTAATGTCCAACATTAGAAAGAAGTTAATGTGTTAGACGTTATCACTAATTAACAATAAATACAAGTATATCATTGAACACAAGATAATACTAATAAATCTAAACGAAATATCTACGGCATACAAAATTAGAACCAATTACGAATTTTCGATTTGAGATCGTTTTTAACATCATTAATTATTGTAATAACATAATATTATTATACAGGATGGCACAAAAGTTGTCACCTGATGTTCTTTAGTTGTAATTTTTTTATGAATGAAAAATTTTGGTTCTGCTTTTGGATTGTGTTTATTTGATGTCTTAATTTTTTTTTTCATTAAGTCGAAAAAGTGATACCGACCAATTGGCCGCCGCCAAAATTGTGACCATTCGGGCCCGATTTATGGCATTTTTCATCATTCTTCGGGCGATACGTTCTCGCATTCTTGACGGATATTCTCTTTGAGGGCTTCAAGTGTCTGAGGCTTATTGAGACGTAGACTCGTGATTTCAAGAAACCCCACAAAAAGATGTCTGGAACAGTTAAATTGGACCATCTTGCCGGCTAATGCAACTTACCAAACGAGAGTTTTGGAGATTTGAACTGGCCGGTGTCAACCAAAAAACATTTGTTTCCGCGTTATTGAGGGGTATAGCGATTCATGTCATATTGACGTGTATTTTGTATCTGTTTACTTAACAAATGTCAAAGCAAAACTGGCAATTGCTGCCATTTGTAAAAATTATGCCATTTTTTGATAGGGTGATGACTTTTGCGCCACCTTGTACTTATTTACACATTTCTGGTACTATAATCAAAATGAGAAAAATAAACTTTAAATTATGCGACAAAAAATAACCAATTTTATTGGAATTGGAAAATAATCTGTCAGCTAAAAAAGAACCAACATTTTTTTATTAGACCCACACAGGAGGCCGCGAGGAAAACGATTTCCTTTGGGGATGCTGTGTGGAGGGTCTTTTTAGGTAAAGGAATGAGTGGAAGATCTGGGAAAGAAAAATGTTGGAGGGGTAGGTAGGAATCTAGGAATCAGTGTTTGAGGAGTAATAGACGTATGAAATAAATCCATTCCTCCCACTGAGGTGCAAGACGATGGGTCGAGAAAGGTCTTTCTCATCTAGTCTGCTGATCCGGCTCTCCACGCAGTAGATGGGCAGATGCATCCGCCGCCAAGACCTACACAAACCCTACCCCGTAAACCTGGACACCCTTGCTAGTAAATTCTTTTTTTTAAATCGTCTGTAATAGATAATAGGTATATCGGAAATAACTATCGCACACGGAGAAAAATGTTATTCTAAAATACCATAATTTTATTTGTAAAAACGGTTAAAAACGGGACTGAAGTTCTTACGAACAAATTAACAGTGTTTCAATGTTTATTGGCGGGAAAATGTAAGAATAATTTGTTGGTATACGTACGAAATTACAAACAACAAATTATTCTTACATGTTCCCGCCAATAAACATTGAAACACTGTTAATTTGTTCGTAAGAACTTCAGTCCCGTTTTTAACCGTTCTTACGAATAAATTGATCGTATTTTGGAATAAAAATTTTCTCCGTGCATGTACGTAATAAGAGCATCCCACTCTTTTTTCTTTTAAAATATTGCTAAACGAACACATTTGATTTCATTTCATCGCTAGTCCATTGATTAAAAGTTAGTGGCGCGGAAACCAAACGACGCACGATTGACATAGACAATAATAATAAAAGTCCCACACACTAACAGCGTCGAACAAAGGGGAACCAAAATAAATTATAGTTCCCCATTTATTTCACCTGTGATCGAGGGGCGCTCCAACCAAAGATCAAAGAACAAAAAGTGATAAAACTCCGTCAAACAGTTTCACAAACAACAGTTTTATGGCGGTGGACATTGTAGGGTCAAACTTAATGATATTGAACTTAATATCTTGACAAGTAATAGGAAAATCTACGCTTTGGAAGGAGGCTGCAAAATCTAGCAAACGGTTTGCTCTAGTGACATGGAATTTCTAAAATGTTTGCATCGTTTTCAGCTTATTAACGTCATTTCTATCGTGAGCTACGGGTATTTAGTTTTGAAATATTTATATAAATGTAAAGGAAGACAGGTTGGTTGTTTTTAGAATATTTTTCAACAGTTTATAAAGAAATTTTATTAAAAATATTATGTTTTCAAAGTAGATATCTACAAGTTTGACAATGCTAAGTGTCCAATATCTACAATTTTTTTTAATGTTTTTTTTTTTAATTGGATAAAGAAAACAGCCTATACCAATTAAATAACAACAACTCATGACAATACAAATTCAGAAAAACGTTTTTGTTTTCAGTTACAGTTACATACATATAGTCACGGTTGTCATTTATTGGTAACCATAGGAAGATCTTACTAATATTATAAACGCGAAAGTTTGTATGGATGTATGTATGTTTGTTACTCTTTCACGTAAAATTTAACGAATGGATTTTAATGAAATTTTACAATAATATAGCTCATACATCAGAATAGCATATAGAGTATAATTTATAAAGCTAGCTATTTATTTTTAATTTATTGAAAATAATAATTATTGTTTAATAGAAAATGTCAAAATTTGAGAATGACATTTTGAAAAACAATCAAATTTTAATTTAAATCAAAATTCTATTTTAGAAAATTAGTGAATTTATTTGCCATACTTTGAATCGAATCAATAATCATAGATATTTTAAATAAATAGGTTAAGAATCTTGGTATAAACGTAGATGGGACCTAGGAAAAGAAAATAGATTACTCGAAGTACTAATCCTACGCAGACGAAGTCGCGGGAAGAAGCTAGTAGTTTATATATTTATTTTTATATACTATTTAGCGGGTTTCTCACCAACCTTATCTATCTACCCTAACAACGAATATTAATAAAAATAAAAACAAAATACTCGCAGTGGTTAGAAAACTCGGCCAACTTATCCAATATATAGCCACTATTCATTGGTTCGAGTATTGAATTGTAAACTCCAACTTAATAAATAAATAAACCGTAAATCGAACATATTCGTTATTAGTGTAGATAAGCTATTGGGAGGATGGTGAGAAACCCCCTTATCTTGAAAAGTTTATGTCTGCGGCGTTTATTCCCCTCGTTTGAAACTGCTACAAATCATCAACCTAGAAAAGAGATTCACGTAGATAACGATGTTTACAATATTTTTTATTGCATATCCAGCCTCCAAACGTCATCATTATTTTAAAGGGTGCAAAGCTTTACAAGTTTTGTAAATATTCCGATGTTAAATGTACGCCTGTTTATTAATTTCATCGTAGTTCTACATCCGTACCGCAACAGTTGTACCTATAATCCGGACCTGAAACACAAGGGTAATAAAGAAAACACATGTCAATAAAGAACGGTTAGGTTTGTTTACCTGTAGCAATCTATTTTCATAAGAAAGGGATCCCAACTCTTCGGAAGGGAGAAAAAAATTGAGTGCGTCTAACATTTACGCGCGGTTGAAGTAAAACTTCTTTAATTATTATAAGCAATAATTATTAGCCTGAAACACTCATCTATATTGAAAAAATCTCAAGAGAAAAGATAAACTTCTTTGATCGTCGAAGAAAGACTTCTTTGACTTGGCAGGTATTTCTTTATTTATTTATATGTGATTTTTAACATTCTTCAAACTTGATTTTGAGGGTTATTATTAGACATCGGATTATAAGCACTAACAAAGTGCAAAATATGCATGCAAATATGCACTAAAAAAGGTCAAAATATGCACTAAAAAACCTTGATATGCACAAAATATGCTTAATACAAAATCAAAAAAAATATTTTTATTTTTATATATTTTAATTACAGACGGAACAAAAACAGCGAAATATTCTTAAAATTATGCATATTTTTTGTGACCATATACAATTAAGTATTTTTCCAAAATTTCAGTCGCAAATTTGTGACGTTTGTCACCCAGTATTAATTTTGTACGCCGAAAACGACCTCTCTACATGCACGATTGGGAAAAATGGCTAAAATATGCATTAACGCCTTAATTAGAGAGTTATATGCATTTGCATATGCAAATATGCAAATGCATATAATCCGATGTCTAGTTATTATTATAATACCTGATGAAGAAGAATTGAACTGCGCATGCTTTTACTGGTTAACAATATTCATTAGGATTTCGCCCTTGTATTTAAATCATATAATAATTAACAAATCGTAACTAAAACCTGTAGAACTTACCTTATACATTAGTAAACAAAAATTAACGGATGACGTCTGACGTTGGAGTTTGATTAGACGTATTGTAATTCGCTGATAGGCGTTACACTCATTGTTGCCATACATTCGACGTTAATATGATGAAATATAAAATAAAGGAGGATGGAAAAGGCATTTTCATAGACCTTAATTTAAATTTAATAATTACTGTTTTGACAAGTATTCCGATTTAAAAAGTTACTTCCGTCCAAAAAAGATCTGAGTTAGTAGTCCAGTCATTTGGTAGTTTTACCTGAAAAGTGTTCCGGAAGTTTTAAAAATTGGTAATATTATGGATTTCGATGTGCTCTTTCCGAATTTCAACTTTGCTACCTCGTATGTTTGCCGCTCGCGCCGCCATTTTGGAAAAATGGCGCCTAATACCAGTTTTTTTTTTACAAATATCTCCTTTCCGACTTATCTTACAATAAAAATCATGTATGTACAAAATAAACTAGATAAAATTTCCTACAATTTATGTATTTACAACTTTTTTGTAAAATCAGTAGTTTTGGCGAACCATCGCCGCAAAATATACTTCAATTTGCGATTTGGCTAAAAAAACTCATTTCCACACCACCTTTAGGTAGTAAGCGGCACGTTTTTTTTATCGTGGTGTCTGTCCCTGTAGACTTAATCCACATGTAATGCACAATTTCGGAATTTAGCGCAATCTTCTTCGTTTTGCTGTTCCTGATAGACCAGGCATTGCAAGTTCGTCTTCGGTATCGATCGAGATGTCACAGACCGAAATTTCATCCGCATCATCTGCAATGAGATCAAAAATGACTGAAATCTCGCGAGGTTGCAAACCCTAGTCATTGCCAATTGGGGTAGAAGTGGGACTGGCTCCAAACAGACGGGGGAGCATTTGAGACTCTTGCGCAGTATTCACATAACAAAAAAAAATAATCTCATTACCCGGAGTACCTGATATGTAAAGATTATAAAAATAAATAAACTATTCCCCGATTCCATATCATCGTTGCCCGAGTGCTTACTATTACGTCCTAACGACCATTAGCAAATTTTACAGGTGGAGGAGGTTTTCTTTCATTATTTCAATTAAACATTATGATAGGTGTTTAAGATTAAGCTATTTCCGTAAAGGTAAAGGATTGATTAGTTTAAATAAATCTTAGTCCAGTGATTAATTATTGTTTTTGAAATTAAATTTTCATTTTAAAATGGTGATTGAACAAAAACTAAAATGGTCGTTTTGACAATTAAGCACTCGGGCGACGATATATTATTACAGTGTGATATATTATAATGTATATGCGATATATTAATGTAATAAAATATGTTTCCAGATTGTTGAACATTCCCAATAAAAATATTCAACAGTTTATTTTCCGCCTCGCTGGCTTTGGGCAGGAGCCGCGATTCGATTTTATTTTTCCGACGTTTTCTTTTGCGCGCCGCATTCTTTCTGTCTGCTTCAATTCCACATTACTTACTTCTTTCTATTGTTTCAGGAAGACCTCTAAACTTTTGGTATGAATTAATGAATGTTTCAAATTATATTTTATTTTTATCGAAAACAGTGTATTGTACAGTCTGAATTATAAAGGACTAAATCTGTTTGTTTGTTCCTGAAACATAAAATCTCTCAATTGTGGCCTTTGCAATGCTTTTCGTGTTAAGATTTTCCAAATGATTGCGCCATTTTTTTAGTTCGTAACGTGATTGCCGCCATGAACGGGAGAGCTTCCACATTTAAAAAAAAAAGAAAAATGGATAAAAAAATTAAAACACTCACATATTTTATTGCACAAATGTATTATTAACGTTATTGTCACCTTATTTTTTGTCGTTTAATGTGAAAATAATTAATACAAAATTCCCAAAGTTTAAATAATTTTATTTCAAATTGCGGTTGAAAACTTTGAAACCGTAAAGGCGTAGATTTTAATTATTTTGTGGTTAACTTTTAGATTTGAAAATAAAGCGTGGTGATTTTTTATTTCTGACACCATTTAGATCAGTGATTCTCAAAGAGGTCCAGGTGGACCCCCGGGGGTCTACGGGAGACTCGATGGGGGTCAATTATGACACAGTTTTATTAATGTGGATTGTAGACCAATGATTTGTTAAGTTTATGATTCATGAAATTCTCTAGCCACCCCCTCCCTCCGGAATCACGCATTCCCTTCCCCGAGGTCCATGGACAATTTCGACTATGAAAATTGGTCCGTGGGCCAAAAGAGTTTCTCTCTGATTTAGATCATACTTATCACCACGATAGTAAGAGAGACAACGATTTCCACGAGTTGTTCCCAATAGCGAACAATTTATCCTGAGGGGTTAAAGGTAATAGAGCCCTTAACCTACGCAGGCAATATAATGTGCTAACTCCCATATAATAGAAAAAAACTGTGCATAAGTGAGATATGAATTATCAACAAAAAATTCATCTGTAATTTCCACAGATTTATTTCCAGTATGGAACCGCGGTTTGAAATTTCTAACGGATATTTTCGATATTGACAGAAATGGAATAGAAAACCACTGTAGTCCAAGACCATACAGAAGATGCAAGATATAAATAACCAAATAACAAAAATAGTTTAATAAAAATATAAACATTTATTTGTAATTAAATTATTAGTTCTTACATATTTTACATCATATTTGATTTGATAATATCGGCAATAGGTCACTGCTCAGCTGTACATTCCGGACCCGGAATGCGGCTGGTTTTCAGCAGTAGCATTTATATATAAATGATAAGAAATTGGTAGGTATCTTTTCAATAGGCATTTATGAATAAATTCTATCAATTGTGTGCGGCTGACTGCGCAATTAGCAATCATTCGCTGCAAAGCTATAAGATATAACTGCTGAACTATAGACAGTGGTATTTCATTCCAAAGTTTTGATGAGGAATAGCTGCAACTACCTCAAATATATTAGTTTTATGTCTGGGGAGAACGAGTAAATGGTCTCTATGGCGTGTACATGAGAGTCAAGGGACCACCGCATTGTCAAACAGATAGGAAGGAACCTTTGAATTTTGAAATCTTTTTGCTATGGAAACTTTCTTTGCTGTTTTTTGATGTCGCGCTGAATGTCATTTCCGGATTTACGGGAAAATAACCATTTATATTTGGAGCCAAGATGTTCTAAATCCCACAAAATATTGGCTGGGTTTAAGCCAGATATGAGTTATCTCGGTTATCAGGAAAAACTACAATACAGTAATTTCGACAGATTTATCATTGGACTGTAATCTTTTATTGGGTTTTGCTTTTATAGTTTTTTCTATACTGGTGGAAACAGACACTGCCACCTTCAAAGCGTGCGAACTCCCCAAAAGGTTGTGCCTAAGCAATCGACATAAACCGCAATTATGCAAACCGAAGACCACTTTAGTTTTCTGCGCAGTGTCTTAGGTTTATGTCGATAACTTACCGACACCAACCCTACGGGACAACGGGACAGAAGAACTTCATTTGGAATTTCCACAGTTTAATTTTTGCTACAGAAAACTCCCTTGGCGGTTTAAAGATTATTTTTTACACTTGATTACCTTCATGAATCACGAGCACCATTTTGCGCCCGTTTTGTGATCAATCAGTCACATTCTTAGGAGATACATTTCCGCGGTTACCCACATCTCGTCTTCAGCGTGTAATCTATATATCTTACATGTTATTACGTTTCGCGTAGGTACTTCGTCTCCCTCTTTCTCAATTCTCACATACGACGCATGTAATGGAAAATGAGGTTATAACGGAGCTCTCAGCGGCAGTACTTGCACTTGCTTGTTGCGGCAAATTTGAGCAAACAGATTATGATGTTTTGATTTACGAGGCTGGGTCACGGATGAACGAACTTCAAATGACGCTTTGTTTGAATGAGGCATCTGTAAACTGATTTGGTGATGGATGGTTCCATGGCAACAAACAAAAAAAAAAACAAAATGTATGGTGATTGGATAAAAGAAGACATCTAGTGAAAGCAAAATTAAAATTGATGGTGAAATTATTGAAAATGTAACTGAAATGAAATACTTTTAGCTTTTAGGTATTATATTAGATTCCAAACTAACCTTTAACCAACATGCTGAATATACCCAAAAAGAGAATTGGGAAAAGGATATCTTTTTTGGGAAGAGTTTCGCAAAAATTTTCCAAAAAACTGGAATCACTATTTACAACTCAATTATTGTTCCACATTTTAACTACTGCTCAACTATTATTTTCCTGTGTAACGAACGTGAACAAAATAAGTTTCAAATTCTCCAAAATGGGGCAGTGAGAATAATAAATACTTCGGCGAAATAGAAATAGATTTTCAAAAGTAAATAAAATGTCAAAGGAACTAAATTGGCTAACCGTGAAACAGATGCTGACCTTGAACACGATGATATTTATCCATAAAATGGTAAACAACCTGTTACCAAAATACTTATCAAATAAAATTATAGACATCAAGGACATTCACAGACAACACAAGGACGTGCAAGGAAATCAGGCTACAATAAAATTACAAAGCGAACACGCAGAACAGTTTACTGTGCAAAGGGATGAAGTTTTATAACACGCTACTAGAAAATAAGTCCGCACCAATTGGAAGGAGCCTACAAACCTAGCCTAATTAACCTGGTTTTTTCAAAAGTGTGTTGATTTGGCACTGTTCTGAGCTGTCCGGTTACTTTGTGTTTTAAAAAATATATATATTTAATTAAGTATAATAATTAAATTCAAATCTTCTGTTAAAAATTGAGGTAATTTTTTTTCCCAGGTAAGTATATTTTTATTCGATAAAAATCTTAGAGGATCGGCACTACACCGGACACCCCCTGCCATGTATAGAAAAACGAGAATAGAATCAGAAAAAGTGATTAGGTACAAAAAATTCTGAAAAATTCATGGACAGAAAAGATTATTACAAAAAATATTTTTAAGATTTTTTCAGCAAGCGCTTCTGAAAATTTTGTGAATAAAGGACTCTGTCTCTGTCTCCGTCTCCGTCTCCGTCTCCGTCTCCGTCTCCGTCTCCGTCTCCGTCTCCGTCTCCGTCTCCGTCTCCGTCTCCGTCTCCGTCTCCGTCTCCGTCTCCGTCTCCGTCTCCGTCTCCGTCTCCGTCTCCGTCTCCGTCTCCGTCTCCGTCTCCGTCTCCGTCTCCGTCTCCGTCTCCGTCTCCGTCTCCGTCTCCGTCTCCGTCTCCGTCTCCGTCTCCGTCTCCGTCTCCGTCTCCGTCTCCGTCTCCGTCTCCGTCTCCGTCTCCGTCTCCGTCTCCGTCTCCGTCTCCGTCTCCGTCTCCGTCTCCGTCTCCGTCTCCGTCTCCGTCTCCGTCTCCGTCTCCGTCTCCGTCTCCGTCTCCGTCTCCGTCTCCGTCTCCGTCTCAGTCTCCGTCTCCGTCTCCGTCTCCGTCTCCGTCTCCGTCTCCGTCTCCGTCTCCGTCTCCGTCTCCGTCTCCGTCTCCGTCTCCGTCTCCGTCTCCGTCTCTGTCTCTATCTCCATCTTCGAAAAATCGTCGAAAGTTACGCCTATCGATCCGGCATTGTGAAGCTAACGATTTATTTCCATACAAAACTGTGTTTCACCATGATTACGAAATTTAAATGGGATGGATATACAATATGAGACAAGTGTGAGGGACATAGGCCGCGTGCTAAATAGTCTAGAACCAAAAGGTACTGTCTGTAGCATGTTTATTTCCATTTTAAGGCACTTTGAGTGTTATATTATTTATTCTGTGCATAATATTAACTGCAAACGATGGACTAATATACAATGTCCCAAAAATTTACAACGTGTTAGATGTTACCAATTGAATAAAGTATTGTGTGAAGTTTTTGTGAATAAAGACAGAGATAGAGATAGAAAGAAAAAACTCAATTGTTTACCGTGCTCGCAAATATTGATAACTGACCACTGACCATAGATGACGGATTTAGTCAATATCGTTATATATTGATATAGGGTTTTATCGATCGTCCATGCTAGACCTTTTTATCTACCCTACCGTAATGCCCACGTACCGATTCCGACTCTCTATATGTACCACGAGTCGATTTGTTAGTTCAACAATTCATTTTCTATTATAAAGTTCCCTTTCGTTGTAAAAGCTTTTCCGTTGTTTACGAATACGATCACTTCACAAACAAGAAATATTTTCTTTTAAAATTGTTTACAATAATTCAGAAAATTCCTCCGCTCTGGTTTCATTAAACTACATAGTTTATTGATGCAATGATGAGTAATTGTTTAACCTTATTACATTACTCAAAGATTAAATCAAATAAACATGCCGGTTTAAATTTATCTGTACCTAATTGATTGTTTATAATTCGAAACTGACATATTTACCGGAAAGAAAAGTTAAATTTTAATTGAAAATAAGAATATTTTCTGTTGATTGCATTGCTACGTGCTTTAATGCGAATGAGAGAATGGGTATAGCTCGTGAAGAATGAATCAGACAGTTCACTCGAGTGAAGATTTACGCCATGTTTTTTCAACCTAATCGTCCATTTTGTTTCATTCCATGTTCATGACGGCGCTATAGAAATCAGATTCCCACCACAGCGTCGCCGAGCGAGGTCAACCGCGCTGGAATTCGTTTGATTTCCAGCGCGGTCCGGCCCCGAATTTTAAGGAAAAACATCTATTTTTAGGAAATTTTGTTGACACAATTAAATAAAAATAAATATGAAAAACAGTATTGTTTCGTCTTATAAACCTTTTTATTTTTTATGACATAATAACACAATTTGATTTTACTTTTTTATTACGAACATTTTCCTACAAATTAATAATCTTACATATATTAAAAAACATATAAAATACATGGATAATAAGGGAGACCCAAAAATTTATATGAGAGTTGTTCCCAAAAGCAAACAAATTAGCCGAACGAATACCATTTTGACGGTTTGCGTGCGATGTGATAGCGTCCTTCCATGGTCCTTCCCGTACAGGACGCGAGACAAACTGATTGAGATTTCACTCGGTGTTCAGACGATTCACTTTGCTTTCTTCCGCGCGCATGCGCGCGCAAGTGAAGGATGCCGAATGAAAATATCTAACATTGTTGGATCGGTTCACTTGAAGATTTCATTCGGCAGTAATTGGCACTTTCGTTTCATTTCATGTTCAGACGTGTCATTCCGAGTAAACTAGGCCGAATGAAATGCGGAAATGAGCGATTAGTGAACCGTCTGAATGGCGCTTTAGTAAATAGATGATTCATTTCTCTGGAATCTAGTGTGATTGATTTTCAATAACAATAATTTATTTATGGTGGAAGAAAGTAGGCAGGTACCTACCTAATGATAATGACAAACGATTTTAGTTTTGTAATATACCCTACCGTTAAATGTGTAACAGTGTGATATAAAATGAACTCCTGGGTGAGTTAGAATATTTTAACTGAAAATTCGCTCAGTGCTAATTATTAATTGACAAATAAATAATGTTAGTGACGTTGCTTACTAAATTTCCTACTTAGGTATTACTGAACAACTTAAATAACTAAACTGAATTAATTAAATATTTTACATGTTTGTTACCGAGTTACATCTATGATCAAATATTTTACTTACATGTATCACCAAATTACGTATGTTCAAGTAACATTCTTACCACCGACTTCGATTTTTATCATCAAATTACAGTGTTACCATTAAATTACATCACATTCACCATCGGAAGTACATTTTTATTGCAAAATTATATATTTATTAGAAAATGATACATCTATCATAAAATAACATTTGTATCGCCAGATTTACATTAGTCACCAAATTACATTATTATCATAAAATTAAGTTGTTATATTAAATTACATCGTATTCATCATCGGAATTACATTTTTTTAATAAATAACATTTTTATCGCAAAATTACGTATTTATTACCGAATTGTACATTTATCACCAAATTACGTTGTCACCAAATTACATTTTTATCTCCGAATTACATTTTTATCACCTGTATACATTTTTATCACAAATTACATTTTTGTCACCAAATTACAGATTTTTTGCGAAATTAAAATTTTCATTATTTTATTTTTGTTTCCAGTCATGACGGAAAACGCATTCAAGGCTCGCGACATCGGTCTGCGCGCGCAGAAGAAGATCCTTTCGCGCATGACCAACAAGAATGTGGTGAAGGTGTTCATCGACGACAACTCCTCCTCACTCCTCGATAACCTATACAAACTGGCCAGGATACATGTAAGTCTATTAGTCATTGCAATTTCTAATGATTAACAACTATATTATATGTTATATGCACATCTAAATCACCCCTTTTGACAATGTTCCCATGCCATGTTGAAACCGATAGCAGAAAAATTAAAATTTTAGTAAAAAAAATGTACATAGAAAGTAAAACTCTTCAAAACAAAATGTGTAGAAATTGTTACATAGTCAATGCCCAAGAAATACAAAAAAAAACTATATTATTATTTTATCTCCTTTCCTTGTAATAAATGATTATTAGTCATAACCCAGAAAAAAATTCGGAAGCAGCTCTCAAACTTTCGAACAGTGAGCTTCGGTGTTGTGGTATTTGGACAGCACTTTTAATCTGAAGTCAATCAATTATTTTCAGTTAGAGCTTTGACATAACCAAAAAAATAGATGTAGTATTGACACCAACCATTGGTGTATCATGATGGAAATACGATAGACTCGACACTCGACACGTAACGCAATAAGAGCGATCATAGTGGATGGACAAAGAAAGATGTAGTACGTGATGAGGATGGAAGACCGAGTCCAAAACACACCAGAAGGGCATGGAGTCATCAAGTTTTTTTTGTTTGTTTATTTAAATATATGCAAATTTGTTCATACATCTATTAAACAAATATGAAAATACAATTTAAGAAATAAAGTTTGAAATACAAATTAAGAAATACAATTTAAGAAATAAAATTTCAGAAATACAATTTAAGACATAAATCAAATCAAAGATTATTTTTAACATATATAGCACATGTCCTACGAAAGGCGCTCAGGTTTGAGGCTTTTTTAACGGCATTCGGTAGGTTTTTATAAAGTTTTTGCCCTTTATAAAACACACTGTTTCGGGTGCACGAAAGTTTAGTTTTCTCTGCATCTTCTCGTAGGATAATATAACAATGATACCTTAACAATGTTGTAAAGCTCAAAAAAATGCTGCTAAATTATGAACATTTTCATATTCATGTACCATGAAAATGTTCATAATTTAGCAGCATTTTTTTGAGCTTTACAACATTGTTAAGGTATTATTTGTTATATTTGGTGTGGTTGTCATCATATTTAAATTTTGTAACATAATTTTAACTCTAGTAAAAATGTTGCACTTTAAAATCATCCTCATTCCCCTATTTTGTATAATCTGTAGTTTATTATGTTGGGCTTCGTTACATAAGAGTAAAACACTAGAACAATAATTTAAATGCGGAGTTACAATAGAATTATAACAAGGCGTTGTCTTGAGTTCCAAGTTGTTACAATTTGGGAGGTGGGAATGGGTACCGCCGCCCCGGGAACCATTTATTGGATAACCAACACTTCTGCCATATGTTGCCTCAAGTGGTTCGCTACGTTTGGTGACTTAGCAGGGGTTCATGGGGTGAGGTTTGTCTGATATGGACATACTGAACCCCAGATTCCCACCCAACCCTCATACCTTTTTCACCCAATTTTATTATATTTTATAATTTATAGTAGATTATTTTTATCCTACATAATTTACTTATAAATATCGAAATCTAAAAACCGTTTTTGAAAGCTGATAAAATATGCTGTCAAATTTCATTGTAAGAAATGAAGATAATTTTTTAAAATATATGTTTTTTAATGCAAACATAACAAAATTTCATTAATGGCCTTACCGACTCACCTTACGTTTATTTTTGACTAAAATTACTACCAACGAAAAAAATTTAAAACTCGTAAACATTTTATTAGTCAAAAAAATGTTATATAAACGTTAAGTCACCTCACTTATTGTCGTTTCATGTAAAAATAATTCATAAAAAATCATAAAGTATAGTTTTTTTTTTCAAATTCCGGTCGAAAACTTGGTTTCATAGAGGTGAGGGAGTAACAACGATTTATATGAGACCTATATGAGCAATTCCCAAATGCGAACATATTATAATAGGGATTAAGTTTCGCAAAAGGTAAAAGTAAAATCATCCCCTCTAACGAGCATAATCTCCTATAATGTTACTTCAGTGGAATTACCCCGAAGATTTTCTTACATAGCAACACATACTGAGAGAATTCAATCCGTACTATAATAATAGTCATCTTGGTAACATAGAGTTCTTACGAAGAATATTTTTTCATGACACCTTCACCAAAATATTAAAAAAATCATGTATTCTATTATTTCTTTTGCTAATAACTTGCGTGCCGAGACCTCTGTTGTCTTGAAATTTACACAGATTGTCAGACTTGAATTTCCTGGCTCGAAGCAAAAATCTTCAGCTCACGATGCCATTTCCATTATGAGCTATCGAGCTTTTAAACACGTTAACAAGGGAGGTTAAACTCGGTCAAATGTATTAGTAACTACTACTAACAACTCGATATTATTTTCCACAAGAAAAAAAAATGGTAAAAAGGGAATCAAAATCAAATCTTGGTTGGCTAAGACTTAGTAAAAAACTTTAGTTTGTAAAGAAATTTGGTAATTTTCAAGAGCGTGTAAAATTCGCCGCCAAATGCTAGAATTTCGACATTTCAGTATAAAAAATTTGATTGAATGCGCCGAAGTTAAAGAAAATTAATGGGAAAAGTAATCCAAAGGTAAAGGTTACGAAAACCTAGAAATTCAGAACTCAAAACTAATCAAAGTAAACTTTGGTAAATCCATTTAGGGCTACGTAGCAACAAACAGTACAAACAGGGTGTTAAGAGCGATTGACCAGCAGCTGAGAATAAAAGTTTAAAAATGCTTGCAACTGTACAGGGAGGTCCCAATGAGAAAGATCGATTATTCCCCGTATCAATTTTTTAAAATTAAAAATATAATATCGATTTATTCAAGTAAGCAATAAAAATGTTCAAAACGCACGATGATAAATTATTAAATACAGTGTACTTCTTGTAAGTATTTTTTGATCATAAGTATTTGTGATTTTTCAATAACGTCTAAACAAAATAAGTGTGTAAAAAAAATTGAAACATTTTAGTTTATAAGGCCTTAAATAAATGGAAAAACTGCGGTATTTTTGTCACAAAACACGTCCTCGGATTTACTTTTTAATGATTTGAATTTAACTAAATTTTTAATTTTTTTAAACTGTGTTGACTAGATTATGTATTGATTTATTTTGTTGTATGATTATATGATTTGAAATTTGTGTTGTTTAATAGAATCTATCGTTTGAAAATTTAACAAATATGCCAACGACAAACGGTATAACCTTAGTATATTAAAAATACACTTAGTTTTTCAAAATTTTAAAACTGCATGTACGAGATAAAATAACAATCTTTCAAAATCAATTTAGGTTTTTTTGTAGAAATGGGTCAATACGTCTGGAATTTGATTTAAAAAAGGACTAATTTCCGGTATTCTCTGGTAATTCCCTCTTAAGGGACGTACTTGATTTACTTTAGGTGATTCTTCTTAGGAGTAAGAAATGTTAATGAAATTTAGATCTCGGATGACTTTTTTGTGTTGTATTTTTTTTTTTTAATTTCTTTAAAATCAAACAAAATAAAATTCTTCCACTTGTCGTCACTGGTCACAATCCCTCACCCTGCCCCTAACTGTCCAATTTTCCTCAAAGATATTATTGATATCCTTTAAAATTTAAGTGTAAACCTTAGAAATATGTATATCATAAAACACTTTGTAAATTGAAGATGCATCAGAATTGTTTGTATTAGGTATATTGTTGCATTTTTTTTTATTATGGTCCTATCATTGACCAAGTAGAAGGGTCCTATATTTAAATGTCGTTATTTTATTGGTCAATGACATAAACATATTATGCACTTATTTATTGTTATTAAGTTTATTTTGTAGAACTCCATTTTAATTTTTTATTTCTTTTATATATTCAATAATATTATTATTCAATGTATAAAAACAGTTTATTATAAACAAGTTCTGCTTCGTATTTATTATTAAGCGTTACAGCTGTTTCGCCCTCTGAAGGCATTAAAAAAAAAAATATATATATATATATATATATATATTATGCACTGTCATATATAAATGTATAGACTGTTTATAACGCAAATAAATAAAATAAAATAAAATACCTAGAGAGATTTTATTTGAAAAAAAACATCAAAAATGTCATCGGTGATCAAAATTAATTTAATATTTTTTACTCAAAATAATGTCAGGAAACACTGGTTATATATAGTAAGTCAAGTATGTGTCGATTTTGATGGTTATTTTTTTATTATACCTGATGCAGAAGAATTGAATTGCACGTGCCTATACAGGTAAACAACATTCATCAGGATTTCGCACTTGTCTTTACTGAAAATCGGGCACCAATCTCCATTATTTATCATAAAAAATAAGACAAATCAATAAGTTTAAATAAAATATTTAGTTAAATCATATAATAATCAACAAAAGCAGAAACGAAGGTACAAGTTTTTTCAAACCAATATCGAGAATGACTTGATTGTATAATAGGTACTGCAATCTTCAAGACTTAGATATATTTTCAAACTCAATTAATACCTTCAGAAGGAACTTACACATACTTTTACCAGATGATCTCCTTACTTGAGCCATTTTATTATTTTAATTTCTCAATTACTAATTGTACATTGGCTCCCCAAGAACTGTATTTGTATGTCCAAGTGTAAGTACATGTATGCATATAAATATATAGATATATATGAGTACGGTGTGCACATATATGCATATATGATTATGTGTAAATTTGTGTATGTATGTGTGTTGCATATATGTATGTATATTATATTTATAAGTATGTACGCATTTTTCTTCCTAATAACTGATTTCGATCCTCCTTATTTTTATATACATATTTGAAATTAAATTTATCACTATTGTAACTAACCAATAATTATTACACAAAGAATATTGAAATGAATGTTGTGCTCACCTATAATTAGAAACATCATTATAATCATGTATATATCTATATGTAAATTACTGTAAAAATTATGTGATGTATTCTGTTGGCAAACCAATAAATAAATAAATAAAAAAATAACAAAAACCTATTAAACTTACCTTATACATTAGTAAACCAAAATAAACGGATGAAGTCTGATGTTTAAGTTTTCTTTGACGTTTTATAATTCGCTGACAGGCGTCGTACTCATTGTTGCCATACCTACGACATTAATATGATGAAATATAAATCGAACGTCTTTTCCAATTTAAAATGTTACTTCCGTCCAAAAGAGATCTGAGTTACTCGTCGTAATGCGCCTAAAGAAGTTTTCCTTCAAAAATAATACCTACCTTGTGTATTTTATGTCAATGTTTGTGAACAGGTTGCTTTCAATGCGATTATCTTCGCTATCGGTATTTTAAAGGAAATCGCCGTGGAACCTGACCCCGGAGCGCTCATGTCGTTAGGGTGGGCTTTGAGGGCTTACAAATGACATCGCATTCGTTATGGTGGCTCAGGGTCTGGTCCATGGGTCGGCAACCTGTTGTAAAAGGGCCAAATATTTTACTTGGGAGTTGGTGCGGGCCGCAGGGTCACATGTCACATGGCACATGTCATTACAGTAAACCAACAATATTTGTGTACAAATATTTTAGTTTTGAAAATAAAAAAGCTTATTGCATATTTTTACGACATTTAATGTAGTTAATTTTTTTTATTTTTTATTATTTAATCTATACATATATTATAATTACATGTTATTTTATTCAATGCCTGTCTCACTAGGGTAAACCTGTGTCGAGACAGACGTAGAGTTACATAAATTGTATACAAACATGGTTATTTGAATATGAAGGTTAATTACATTTTAGGTTCAATACAATAAAAGGCAGTTAATTGGAAGTGTGAATTTAATTAGTTAATCAATGAGATGTTTGTGTTGCATTTGACTTGCACGTTTTTTTTTATATTAGCTTTTAAATTTGAAGTAGAGACGCGTGGTATTGCGTATAAATGAGCATCCGATAACCGAGAAGCGTTTGTTTTTAATTCAGAATTTAAAAAAGTTTGGTCACAAATATATTACTTACATATTACCAAGAATACATAGTAATTAGTTGCTGAGCAAACCTTTTTAACTCCTTGTAGTTTTCAGAAGGCAAAACTCCCATATTAATCCACCAAGTTAGTTTTTTCCAAGTCATTTGAAGTGTGGCATCACTTGGCAAGTCCATCACATTGATTCGCAAATAATCGCTTGGTACATTATCGATATCCACTGCGAAGGGGTTTTAGAAAATCTCCATCTTACGTCATAAACGCCAACGTGGGTAGGTAGTTAGCGCAGCGCAAGCTAACGGGTGGCGTAACTGGCGATCGACAACGGAATGAGGCGAGGTGCGGGTGGCGTCCTTGCCGTCCTTCCCTTTCCCCCATTCGCTATCCCTTCGCCCCCTTTCACTCCGTTGTGTACGATATCGTCCTTCACGTGCGTTGCGGCGAAAATCTTGCGGGCCGCACCAAGACGCCGTGCGGGCCGCGCTTGTTGCCGACCCATGGTCTAATCATTGGAGTGGGTTAGGGTGGTTATTCACCTGAAACTACGCAAGATTACGATACACTGCAAATATTAAATAATAATATATTAAACCAGCACAAAAATACGACGGATAGCAATGACTTAGCACGGTACAGACTCGAAGCTCACATAAAAAGATACTGTGTTATAAAATATATTTTCTACTGACACACTACGTTATAAAAGATTTCTTCCTACGGCAGGAGAGTGAGTCAGTTGAATTCGGAAGCGGTCGAGAGAATATCATTTCTTTGTACTGGATATGTCAACTTGACGGCTCCGTGCCATGCTCCGTGTATTCAAAATGACCCCTCTCCTGTTTACGGCGAAGGGGGGGTTACATAACTTTCCTGATATCGCGACGGTAGCGAATACGAAAAATAACGCCGATTAGCGAAGATTCAAACCGCGCTTATAACACATGATATTTTTACGTCTGGCGGGTCTGTATTGTACGGCGAGCGCTATTGTGTTATAAGTATCTTTTTGATGTAAGCTGTGAGTCTGTCGGCCCCATTATACATTACATCTAAACTTGCCATTGTCTCACAAACTCAATGTAGAATGTGGCAAGGAAGAAACACTCTTATGTTTTCAATAAATTCTTAATTCAAAGGTTATTCATGTATGATAAAGATAAACATTCAAAGATTCAAAGAATGTGTGTAATATAGGACCGGGCGGCGTTTTCGTATTTGCGCCGAATACTACATTCTACATCTCGGATATGACTGTAATGCCAAGATACACTTATTTTGACGGCCGGCGTGGTCGAGAGGCAAGGCTCTCGACTCGCAATCCGAAGGTCGCGGGTTCGAACCCGGCGCGCAAATACATTTTATTTGATTAATTTGTGTGGTATATTTGCGGCACGTTCCAGAGTGGAAGATACTCTCAATATCGCCCTGGTGTTGAGACCACTATTCAGAATTAAAGCGTTGTTTAAAATGGCTTTAGCCGTGTTTGGTGACCAGATCTCAATAGCTAGGTACTTCCCCACTTCCCTCCCCCATCACCGACCCCTTATCACTTCCTTCAGCCTCACAACATACCCCAACTGGGGATGCCATAGTCTCACTGGCTCCAGGCGGGAGCAATTGGGACTCTTGTACATAAAAAAATAACTTAAAAATCTTATACATGGGGTGAGGTTTGTTTAGGTCTAGGGGGTGGATGAATTTGGCTTATGAAACTTAGGGCCAATTGTTTCACAGAATTTTAACAATTCCTTAAATTTAGAAGTTAATTTTGATGCTCTGTGTAAGGTTCTATGCTATGTTATGATATCATTATAGGCCAGTTGCTTCATAATACCACTGGTTAATATAAATAATAGAATTTGAAAAGAATTTTTTTTAAAAACATAATAACAGAATTTGAATAGGACTTTCACAGAACTTGAAAACTAACTTAAAAAATTGATGAATTTTTAAAATTTTTTTAAACGGTTCTATGACAACTCAACAAAATGACATTTCAATACGCCTGATGAAAATTTAAAAATAACATCCCTAGGTTAAACCAAGTTTTTTTCATCACTTTTCATGGCTTTTTAAAGGAGTGATGAAGTTGCATATTGTTGAGTTGTCCGGTCACCATTTGAAACATCCCATCCTTATTTTATGAAGATTCTAAATGCCTATTTATAAAATGATCAATATCGGAAAAGTACATTTGATTGTAGGACACAATTTTTTTTTTCTTATAATAAAATATATATCAGAGGATGCCATAGTCTCACTGGCTCACAAATTAACTCCATAAAGGAGGCATTGAGAAGAATAATTTCCCTCTCATCTTTGAGGATGCTGTGTGGAGAGTCTTTTTGTGGAAGGAAGGAGTGAACCTGGGTCTTAAAGAGACCCATGTTGCAGGAGGGAGGAAATGCATCTTCTTCTTCTCGTGCCCTGTCCGTTCAATGGACGTTGGCTATCATGTTGGCTATGCGGACTTTGTAGACTGGCTCAAGTTTTTCAGCCACGATGTCCTCCTTCTTCCAGGGCCCCGTCTTCCGGCAATCTTTCCCTGCATTATGAGATGCAAGATCTCATACTTCTCCGGATGTCTCATGACGTGTCCTAGATGTTGAAGTTTTCAGATTTTTATTGTTTTAATAACTTCTTTTTCTTAATTCATCCGAACCATATCATCTTCATTCGTAACTCTGTCCATCCAGCTTATTTTGAGTATTCTTCTGTAGATCCACATCTCGAATGCCTCAAGTCGCCTTCTCAATTCTTCAGTAAATGTCCATGCTTCCATTCCATAAAATAATACTGAAAACACGTAGCATCTGACCATTCGCATTCGTAATCCATGGTTGAGATCATGACTGCAGAACATTGTTTCATGCGGATAAAGATTGCACGAGCTTGCCCAATGCGGCATTTGATTTCAACCGAAGGATCCCATCTTCCATTTAAATTGCAGCCCAAGTATACAATACTTTGTACCTTCTCTAGTTTCGTTCCAGCAATATAAAGATTGTCATTCAAGTCTACTGCGTTATTTTTGCTTATGAGCATGTATTTTGTTTTGGTCACAATAGGAAATGCAGAAACCAGGAAATCGTTCCACAGCCCAGCTGTGAATTCAAGATCCAGTCGTGGAAACGACAAGTTCTCATGTAACAAAAAAGTAAGCTGTGTACAAATGTGCCGAAGGAATCAATGACGCTAGTTCCTCGGAGCATCTTCCAATGGAATACCGATAGAACAAGCTGTGTCAGGGTTAGAAGTTGTGTAGTTATCTGCAGTATCTGCGGGATTCCGAGAGGCTAATTTAACTCTGGCTTCTATATTTAATGGTAATTTCTGTAACTTTTTGAAAACCTACTGTTGTTCTCTTAAAAACTGACATGTGTACACCCGAAATTTATTTTTACCAAAGACAGAAGTAATTACTACATTGTAGGTATTATTACCGATTTTTCGTATTTTATGTTGAATGAAAAATGTGAATTTTTACAATTTTCTTGAAAACTGCCCAGGGAAAAATTGTAGTTTTATCCGGTGGGTAGGTACCTACTTAGAAATTCGACATACATGTAAACATTAATGTTATTTGGGCACTAGGTACTGTTTAATATGTTTTGGTAATAAAATTTATTCTTACTTTATTTCAGTCCGGCAACAAAAAGGAGGCAGAGAAGCTGGTGAAGAATATAATAAAGGTAGTCATCAAGTTGGGAGTCCTCTATCGAAATGGACAATTCTCACAGGAAGAACTACACGCCGCCGACAAGTTCTGGAATAAATTCCAGGTTCGTTTACAATGTTTACATTGGCTTTACATGCACTTATTATATGTTTTGTCCGTACAAACGTATTTCCTTATTTGCTCTATGGATGTTGACTCTAGTGCAAATATTTTTTAATTTAATATAGATACCAGTCTCTCGGGGCCGGCCCAGTGCAAGTCCGTCCAAGTCCGTCCCAGGCGTCGACTTACCAAGGCTCTGATTACAAAGCAAAGCTAAGAAAGAAAGAGATGCACTTCACATTTCGTTTAGGTCCCACATCTAATCCTTGTGAAACACCAAAGTCTAGTTTACAGAAAAAAAATTCTTTCATCTTCTTCAAGGAACATAGCATTGTTTTCGTGGTAATGTTCCACCACAAGGTCACTAAATTTTGCTAAATATGTTTAATTTTTACTCTTTTTTCAGTTGGCACAAATGGCTATAATTTCGTTCTATGAGGTGGACTTCTCTTACGATCGGCCATATCTGATGAATGCCTTCAATGAATCTCACCAGGCTCTGCGGTATGAATAAAAACATTAATAATTATCTATCATATTTTAAACTGGGTGTCGTTTGTTAACATGCCAGTTCTCTGGAAGTCTTCAAGACACTCATTTAAATTCTTATGTGAAACCCGTAACACCAGATGCTGATGTTGATTTTGTTCTGAAGTTGTAACACGTAAACATTTTGAATAATTTAAGTAGTAATCAATTTTAATCTTGTTTTTTTCAGGTTCATCGTGCAAAAACACCTCACAGAGAAATCCCTAGCGCGGATAGACTGGGTCTTTTCCTTCTTCAACAACGCCAAGTTCCTCGATGCTCTCTTCAAGAAGAACTCAGAGTACAGTGAAACCCTCGGCAAGCTGGTCTCTGACATGCACAAAGCCATGGACAGCGGAGACTTGTAGTTGCTCCCGCCTCCTCGTTAAAGAGTTGAAACTGTTATGAATTTCACAATGTGAGATAGTCTCACTGTGTATAATCGGAGGAATGGTGGCTTTTAGATGCTAGGAGTCGAACAAATGTTCATTTACACATTTGAGTAGAAAAAAGTGTTTGAATTTTTAATCAAAGATTTAAGCAGGTGTGAATTATTCACAAGTCACTCAAATCATTAGATAAATCTACTGATTTTATCTTTGGGTTTAGACTAGCGTTAGAACACGAATGTTGATTTTCATTCATGTAGAAAACGATTGTGTTAGCAAAAGTCAAAACAAATAAGCGTTAGTTTATAAATATTTGTTATGGAAGTATTTTGAGGGCAGTAGCTTTGTGTTGTAGGAACACATATTAGCACAATGTTATTGTTAGTCAAGAACAAGAGGTGGACAGATTATTTTTGTAGGTTAAATTTTTTTGTTGCATGGACCATAAAATGGTGGTTATGTTGTAACAATTTTCAACCGATTAATCAAATTAGAAATGACTCCTTTATATTCAATAATCTAGAATTTTGAAACAAACAATACGCAATTCTTTAAAATAAATATTTAAAGGTTTTCTTGATTATTTTAATGGCTTTCAAATTCACAGCAATGATAATTGATTGTAAGAAACATGCTTGTCCAAAACTTATTTATAATTGTTATGTTTGTTAAAAGTGTCTTACGGATTTCAATGTCCAAATCCTCACACAGTCAATGTATTCGTAATGTCTATGAGACAAGAGATATTGAGTTGTCCTTAAAAGAAGATAAACTTAAAGGTTGTCTTCTACGAGCTTAGTATAATAGTTATTTGTAACCGCTGATGTTAGTCCCGAGAAGATTGTTTGATTGTTATGTGTGGCTCCTTTATGCGTGCACATTCAGGGACAATGCTTTGATTGGCTTTGATGTATGTAAGATACATTTCAGAATTTACAAAGCAGATTTCAGAATGTTTACATCGAGAGACCATAGACAAATCTGGGGAGGAATTTCCGAGAAGATAATGTAATCAGCCAAATGGAAATCTGTTTTCTGAAACATTCAACTCTTGAACGGTGAAATCTGCTGTCATGAAAATTGCACAGCTGTATCTGACTGGATTTTATAGTTCAGCTCAACTATTTTCAGTTTTAGTTGATAAACTTTTATTGAATGACAAAATTTTTAATTTTAAGGTGAATCAAAAGATTTTTTCAAAAAAATTGCGTATTAACCGATGCCAGCGATATAAAATAAAAAGAGGGTTATCCAACCTTAAAAGAGGGTTCTCTTGTCGATATGCTTTCAAGTGTCATTCAACAGAGAGTTGATTAACTAAAAGTGAAATGTCTGAACGAGGCATTATGCTAGTAAAGTTTTGGTCCACATTGCACTATCGGGCCAGGTAATTATTAAAAGCAGACCGTAAATAATAAGACAGATTACTGCATTTTCAGTTGTACCAATTTTTTGGCCTATTAGGACTAGGTTTATTGGGAAACATGCTTTCTAATTGTAGACAATTTGCCTTATATGGCATCCTTTTTCTTTTATTTATTATCCCCCTTACTTATAATTGCAGTATCCGCCGACTCATCTTTGCTTTTGTAATGTTGGCCTTAAACCTGGTTTAAAGCCGTTTTAACCATATACACACAGTGATAATAAGTCAAGTTTTTCACTGTTACAATGCAATACGACTCGTATTAGTTATACTACGATTATGAGTAAGGGGGTTAAGAATAGGGCTGCCTTTGAATTTAATATTCCCTTTCTCACTCCGGTAGGTTAGATTGTAAATATTGTATAATAATTTTATTATCCCTGTCTAAAAAATTAGCACGTAAAAAATGAAGTTTTTTTACTATAATACATCTTTTTTCAAATATCTTTTTTTTTTCGTTTTACTGAGGATTAAACTTTTCTACCCAGTAACTGGAGTCGCCAACTCTACCAACCGAGCCAAATCCCGATTGTATAAGACTGACATTTATTGCATATATTAACTGCTGTAACGTCATTGAATTTAATAACTCAGGTATTGAACGACCGTCCGTGGTCTAGTGGTAACAACACTTGACTCCCAATCGGAAGGTTGCGGGTTCGAACCCGGCGTGCGCAAATAAATTTTATTTGATTAATTTGTGTTATTTCACAATTAATTAATAAAAATAATATATACTACATTTGCGGCACGTTCCAGAGTGGAAGATACTGTCAGTATCGCCCTGGTGTAAGACCACCATTCAGAATTGAGACGTTGCTTAATAATGGCTTTAGCCGTGTTTAGTGACTAGATCTGAATAGCCAGGTACTTTCCTACCTTCCTCTTCCCCATCTCCTTCCCTTCCCCACTTTCCTTCAGCCTCACAACATACCCCAATTGGGGATGCCATAGTCTCACTGGCTCCAGACGGGAGCAGTTGGGACTCTTGTGAGGTATTCTCTATAAAAAAAAAAAAAAAAAAAAAAATACGTCATTCCTATGTCTACCTACGTTAAATTATCGTGAAAACAAGCTTATTTGTCCAAGCGGTTAAGAGAGACGCGTATAAGTGTGTATATGTGATTGCCACCAAAAGTTGGTAGAATGCATTGTCATCGACAACGATTCTATCTGCTAAGTATCAGCTCGATCGGAGATCTGGAAGTTGGTTATTTTTCACTTCCAAGATTCCATTCATACATTCATTAAAAAAAATTCAAATAGATGTATTATCTAGCAGTTAAAATGACTAACTTTAAAATATGTAAAATTCTTTCAAAACTTTCATAAAATAAACCCATTTTGTTACTTTAAAAAATATGTATCCATATATATCAATCATTTTCATACTATCTAACTACCCTGCATAGCCATTATTTACAGAGAGAAAAATCTGAAGAAAATCATTTAAATATCATTAATTATAATAAGGAGAAAATTTATCAAAACATTTCCTTAAATATGGTTCATAAAATCAGAGTTAAAAAATTACGGGATACGACCAATTAATAAAATTTATACAAATCATTGAAATAATATTATATAGACAATGGCAGATATGTTTCAGGGATACTTTCGTCATGTGTAGTCAGTGAACTAGCATTAGCTAATATTTGATTCACATCATCAAAAAATGTGCATTAACTCAAAAGTCATATATTAAGATTCATAATTTTATTTACCTCTCCCTCCTTTCTTTAGTCTGCCACTACTGTAAGTACATAATGTATGTAAAATAAATAAGATCAATTCTTGATATTGATTAGTCTGGTTTGTATAATGACTAGACTAACGCATATTCAGCTGCTTCTCACTAAACACAAGATGTTATCTTAAAAATTGCATTATTTTATCCGTCTTATATAAACGTGCTGTAAATATTACGATGCGGAAGGTTTGAAATATGAAAAACTACGGCGCAGGTATAGGCAAACATGCCTTACAATCGGATTAATTATACCTATGCAGAACCGGCGTGTAAGAATCTAATAAGTAATAAGGTATGTGTATAGATGAAATGATCAGAATGGGTATTAGTATGAGTTTGAATACCTGTAAAAAAGTATTAGTTTTTTTCTTGCCTTTCTTAAGAATCCTAAATTACTTGCCTCTTAACTTATTTACCTAATGATACCAAATATTAAACCTTAGGTTTGTAACTTCAAGGGACACCATGTCATTATTCGTAATTTAGAAAATGCAGCATATTGATTTGGTAAAATGAATGTGCATCACGTTGAAGTAAATTGGCCTTCTACTTACTGTAAGTCTTATTAATGATTGCAAAACGCTTATTTTTAATTTGTATTTTGAAACATGGTATTTATTGATATTGATATATTAAAATATTATAGTAAGTTGAATGTCCAAAAATTAACAATAATAATTATATTATTATGTAATATTGAATCTAATTTAATAGTTTAAGAACAGTAGTACTAGGAATTACTGTATTTTTTATGTAGATTAATGTTGGAATATCTCAAGTTTTTTTAATAAATTATTGAAAAAAAATCATCATTTTGAAAACTCAACTCCCTCTGGGAATCCATCCATTTGAGGAAAACAGAGAAATAATATTGTTTCTTTAGATTTATATGAAGACTGGAGTTTTTTTTTCAATGGAATCCAAGAATTTTATTTTTTTAAAGGAGAATGGGAAATTTTATGCCTACTCCTGAATAGCAATAATGTATAGGTATTTTTTTAGCAGAACATAATTTATTATAACAGCTTGTCTCAAATGTCCCTCCGTTTCAAGTTATACTGTCTTGGAAGTGATCTTAACCTTTGCATACCGGAAGGGGGCACTAGGATCCCCCTTATATCGAGGAACGATCATGTCTCTTAATGTCTTTGGTCCTTTCCAGTAACACTCAGATATTAGTTACTACCTACCATTTCAATATTCCCATCTTCACCCAGCAATCAATCATTAAGTACCTAATGCAAAACTGTCAAAGAGTAACTCAAATACTGTAATGGGGATTCGGAGGGGAAGGGGGAATATTTGATAAATATTATTTAATGTAACAGGATAATTTTTGAAGTAAAACTTCTTTAGGTGCAATATGACGAGTAATTCAGATATTTTTCGGAAGGAAATAACGTTTTCAAACGGAAATGACGTACAGAAATCAGTACAATTACTGCCATCTGTGTTTGTTTTTATTTTCAAAGAGTTCTCGCCTTCGCTAGAATAGTAATACCTGCCACAACAGTCAAAGAAGTTTTATTTCAACCGCGCGTATAGGTTAAACGCACATATTTAAAAAAAAAGCAGATCGATTACTGAATAGTTTTTCTAGGATTGCCTTCATTATAGAGTATCTGATGTAAAAAAATAGCTTATTGCACAAAACTCTCATTTGGGGGAAGTGTATTACCCCCCTCTGGAGCGGGAGAGTTAATCTAACATTCTAATATAAACATCACTTTCTAGACAATATATATTTGAACCGACAGACATTTGACTATAGCCGTAATAGTAACTAATGTTTTATTTGAAAAAAAAAACCTTACCAACGGTATACATATTAACTACATATTACTATTGATTCAATAATATTGGGGCGAGCTCAGATCTTTCGCCCATTCTCCTTTTTTCACTATTTTTAAAGCAAAAGTAATAGCCTTTTTAATTTCTTCTCCTATACAGGAGGTGTACGTGCCTGATTCCTGAGCATTTGTGGAGCAAAAAATATATACACTTCATTTTGTTTGATGTTATTTTTTTTTTAATTAAAAATAAAACAATAATTTCATCACACTTCGTCACTGGGTACAACCTGCCACATCATGTAATGGTACGGCCTCATACGTGCCGAGCGCGCTCGTGGCACGACTCGGCAAGCTATGGCACGCAAATATTCGTGACCACACTCGTGCATAAGCTTGCGAGTTCTACATTGCGTTCGGAGCGCCATGGCGGACATCGAGGCAACTACATCGGCTGTCACATTTGCCCTAACTTATTTGTACTAAATTTAAAAAAAAAACGAAGAGTTCGCCGAAAGAGATGGTGGATGATTCAAATTTTCAGAAACCGTACCAGATAATTTATTTTAAATTCTAGTATTTTGTTCATTCGTGTGTTATCTCTTCGTAGAATTTTATTTTATTTTATAATAAATCTAAACAAAAATATGAAAAAGAACAACACACAAAAAAATTAAAAGGTAACGGCGCACCCTTTTTTTACATTATGTCCACACAGGAGGCCCTGAGGAAAATAATTTCCCTATGTCATCTTTGGGGATGCTATGTGGAGGGTATTTTTATGGAAAATAAGTTCTGGGAAGGAATAAGGAATGACGGTTGGGTACGAATCTGGGGTTCAGTGTGTCTATATCATCCACCGCCAAGACCTAGACAAACCTTACCCCATGAACCCGTACACCCCTGCTAAGTCACCAAACGTAGTAAACTACTTGGGGTGACCCATGGCAGAGGTGTTTGTTATCCAATAGATGGTTCCCGGGGCTGCGGTACCCATTCCCGCCTTCCAAATTAAGACTGGGACTCGAACCCAGGATCACTCGTCTTATTAATTACTTTAAACTTACATAGGGAATAACCTTAAAAAAGTTATTATTTATTATAAATAAGAGATATTCAATAATTAAAAAAAAATTCTTGTAATAAATAATAAATCTTTAAAAAAAATATTATTTAGGGCTATTGTGTAGATCCAGTCGTAATAAATTTTACTAGTGCATTAAAAATCTGTAACATAAAAATAATATATTTTACATTTTATCGCAATTTACGATAAACCGCACGGAGCAAAAACGGCGACCGCACCGGGCCAGTTCATAAGTTATACTGAAGCTTTCCGAGCTTGTCGCTTGGTGGCCGAAATATCCACCGGGTCCCGGGTCAACGGCAAGCTATGGCACGCACTGGCAGGCGTCGGCACGCGGTCTGACCACACACGTGGGACTTGTCAAGGGTTGTCGTGGCTCGCCACGAGTCTGGTCAGGGCATAATACTCACTCCTTTTAGTTCCTCCAGCACCATACAGATGAGACATAGCGTGCATCACGTGATCTATTGCATCGTGTAGCAGTGTAATCAGTGGCGACATGTGAAAAAATATCATCAAATAGCAAAATCACATCCAATTTTTTATTCCAAAATCTCTCAGGTAACATGCTGATATACCCTGTATAAAATACATGTACATATTGCTAATTCCTTTAAGTTTTATTACATATTAAATTGACATATCATATTGTATCCCCAATATAATAATATGTGAAATGAACATCAATGTATTACTTATTCAAATAGATATTATGAATACGAGACTTTGATCTCATTTCATATAAGTAATTTGTTTTGTATTAAATATCTATTGTTTTGGAGTATTTTATTATAATAATATTTTTGTACTGATAAATAATATTATCATGGTTCCTTTGTCTTGCCATTCATTTGTATTTGCCGTGGAACAATACTCATTTAATATTACTCAAGTTATTAAAAAAAAACATTAAATTGCATATTTTGTGCCTGTGGAAATTTACTCATTCATTTGCAATCAAATTCACTGTGTTCCTGATGTATATACGATAATGGGCATGTGCGGCACTTTTTGCGACATTCCCGCATTTTTTATTAAAATGAAAACATGCACGCAAGCGCTTAGCATTGGGAGCATGGTTTATTCGCACATATATGTACGCGTTTAGCACTGTAAAGGTTAAAAGCCTTTCTTCCTGAATTATTATGCAACATTCAATGAATCGAAGGTTGCTAATTTACACAAGATTTCTTCATTCCATCAAGATCTATTTGATGTAAACCTCATTCAGAATAGGAGCAATTTATCGGCCATTTTTTGTCTCGGTGACTGTAAAACACCCTTTTAAACTGGTTAAACTTACTTACTTGTTTTTACTGGTTAGTTCTACTGTAGCTTCAAAAACATGTTTACATTTATTTGAAAGCATGCTTGGAGATAAACTGGAACCAAAAGTGTGTAAAGCCGAGAGTCTATAGCGACAATATTATCACAAACATTCAACCAAATGTTTATGCACACATAAAACATTGGGTTAGGGCCAAAATGTTTTTTTTTCCGTGGCCGATGGAAAAACAAAAAATGTTATGGTCCCGACCGATCTTGTTTTGGTCCAATGTTTTGAAAATATTTGGACGCTGGAGACCCGAATTTAGATGAACATTATATACTCCTTTTTGAATGGGGTTATAAAAGTGGGTATTTATCTATTTAATTGTGCATTGGCACTATGTAAATGTATTTACCGGTCCTACGACGTGTGAATCGCGCTAAGGACTGATAAAACCAACATAATTCAAGTTATCGCTGTCTCTGATCATCCAATCTAACTTTTGGTTTTGCTTGCAATAAGTTTTTAAATGTAAATATTGAGGGCACAATAAACTAGCTGAAATATCAAGTGTATTGCACGGGAAGCTTTACAACTTTTTGTACTGTATTATAAATATTTTTCCACTAATAAAATATTATAAACACATCTATGTTATATTCTTTTCATAATAAACAATGAACATTAAAATGCCTTTAATTTGTCGCTTATTTATGCATTGATTCTTACCCCATTCTACACTAATATGTACATAACTCTAACATACCCATAAAACAGATAAGCATGCCTGCTGTATAGATATTCCAAAATGTTAATATGTTATGTGTGGTCAGTCTTGCTGTATGGATGTGAGACATGGACTTTGAAAGTAAATACCGTGAACAGGTTAGAGGCTTTTGAAATGTGGCTTTACCGGAGAATGCTCAAAGTCCCATGGACCGACGTGATCACAAACTCAGAAATTCTCAGGTAGGCTTAGAGCAGATAGAAAACTGCTCACATAGAATTTCATATCTGGGTCACATACTTCGAGGGGAGAAATATAACTTGCTCCAACTAATATTAAACGGCAAGATAGAGGGTTGCCGAGGTCTGGTAGGAGACAAATGTCTTAGCTGCGAAATGTACGAGAGTGGACCAATATTAGAAGTGTGGAGGATCTATTCCGGGCAGCGCAAGATAGAGTATTTACCAGAGTGATCGCCAACGTCGGGGGGACCTGATAGGGCACACACACGAAGAAGATATTCCATCTGTACATAATAGCTGGAAAAAGCTATGTTATATATGGATTTTTAATCAGATGAACCATTTTTCTTTGCTTAGCAAATTCTAAATAAGCAGGGGATAGGGAACCCTTTTTACTGCGAGGAGCCATTTGGAAATTTCTTAAATCATTCGACCCAGACATATAAACATATGGAAATATATATGGAATTATAAACTTCAATTGTAACATGCTTACTTGGTTCTAGATTTTATTCAGCAGAACCCAAGGTCCCAATACTTGATGAACCTGTTTATTCTGTGCAAAGGAGGGTGGTTTGTCTAATTGATAATTTATTATTAACAGACCGACTGGTATCTCTAATGCACAGATACAATGTAAGTATGCTGAATCTGTTCTACAAGAATTTCAATGGAACCTGCTCCAAGGAGGTAACAGCATTGATCCCCGACATCCCGGTACCGGAGTTCACAGCGAGTTCAAGCAAACCTAACCTCTCGTTGTTGATAAATTTGCTTTCGATGAATTGAATTTCGATAAACTCGTCAGTTACCCGGTGTAGCTCAATGGACAAGAACAAACATCCATTCACAATATTTGCCAAATACACATATTTCTTAGGCTACTGCTGAAAAGCCAGTAAGTGGTCAGATATTCATTGTAAGGTATTTAGCAAACATAAACTAGAAAATAAAACAGAAATTTGACTCGGGTTTAGGACATGAGACACCCGGTGACCGGACAACCGAGAATCATGCAACTTCAACACCTCCTTTGAAAAGTTATTAAAAGTGATGAAAAAAATTGAAAGCTTACCTTAGGGCTATTTTTCAAAATTTTTGTTATTTCATAATTTTTATTGACTTTTCAAAGGGGTGTTGAAATTGCATAATTCTGAGTTTTCATGGAACCGAGACACCCACTCTCCGGGCATTCAAAACACAAATGAAAAAGTCACATTATTACTTTATATTTATTAGGAAAAAAACATTCATGTACGACTTCTATAACCAGACACTATATTACAAAAAAAATAACTTTAACTATTTCCTTACGCCGCAACATTACTGGTGAGATCACAATCCAGGAGTAGGAGTGGGGAAGACGGCAAATGCATTCAAATACGAAAATGGTGAAAGACAATAGTAAAATTTGAAGTAAACATAAGACATCGGTAAAGCAAGAGTCTCCATGAATATAATCTTATAACAGTCACAAAACCAACACTTATCCATAACTATGAAAAAAATGATTAAAAATATAGATAAATTTCTTTTAGATTGTACGATAGAATTTAACCTATCTAAAAACTTAAAGCTAATTTTTCTAAATGGTATTTAAAGTCGATCGACAATACAAAATAATTTAAAATTCTAAAAGGTGGTTGACTCCAAACTTCAGAAAAGCTTCCAAGTTTTTAAAGATTGGCTCTTCGGAACACAGTTAAAATAAGACTTCAAAACTAAGAGTACTTGTAAGCGCCTCCGCCCACTGAGGCAACTGAAAACCAACTAAAACCGGCTGTTTTCTCTGTCTTGATTGGTCAAAAAGCTTGTTTAACCATAGACGAAGAACAATCAGCTGACAGCTCGCAACTAGCAACGGCCGCCCAGGGCAATCAGCCGTGACAGTCGCAAGATGGTCGCAAGTCACCGCTTGCGTTACCATTGACAACGGGGTTTTGTGTGATTGTGTAGTGTGCGGGCCATCACATTGTCATACAAAGACAGTTGGCAGTTGAGAGTTTTCAGTTGCCTCAGTGGGCGGAGGCGCTAATTGAGGACTTCAAAACCATAGATTATTCAATAACTAATTTTTTTTGGTCTCCTTTGCAGACAATATAAGATTTATCCCTGTATTCAGAACATGTCAACAAATAACTATTTTTTTTCTTTTTTAATAGAACACATTATTTATGAGCAATAGATTCATAGTGTATAAACTTACACAAAAATTATGTAAGCAATATTAATACTCTACAAATGAAGTAGTTCGATTAGCCCTAAACTTATATTCATTTTACAAAACCTTGCATTCAAGGCAATAACTTTATTTACATGTTTATTCACAAAAAGTTACATTTTGCATGTCCGAGTTTTATTAAATTACACAAGTTCAATTTATCTCAGTTTTTCAAATCAATAAAAATGTTCCTCCGATAGATTGATTTTTATATTACATTACATACATATATAAAGATTTGTAAGCATAACTATTTTAGAGGGTTAAGTCCTTGAACGGATTTGTTTAAAAATGCTGCTATCTGTTTACTCAACTCATATTCATCTCTGGCTGATGTTGTTGATGTTTTAACCGCTTGGACACATAAGATTGTTTTCACGATAATTTAACGTAGGTAGACATAGGAATGACGTATGCCCCGTACCTGAGTTATTAATCATATAATAATTCGTTTCATAGTGCCTTGACACAAACAAAGTGAATTGAATTTCATAAGTATAAACTTAAAACTTCAAACCTTATGCCTTGATCTGGCTGGGAGAGTATTTTAGTCGAGTAGCTAATATTTTAGTAACTAAACGTGTTCGAACACCACAATTTTAGTAGAGTAGGCTAGTCAGCTCTTTAGTAGATTGAATCCATTTGGTTCTATTTTTTCGGCGAGTAGAGACGCGCGCAATATGTTGTCCCGTTAGAGTGAAAATATTACTCTAAAATTACTTATTTTTGCGGCTATTAATCTATTTTCGTGGCCAGGGTTTATTTATTTTCATCTCACTAATTTATTCTTCCACCTCTTCTAAAATAAGCATTACAATCAGCTTAATTAGCGTATTTACTTTATTGACGCGTGGCTTACTAATGAATTCTACTTGACAGCAGTGCGAACACTTTTTGGTGAGTCGAGTAGCGAGTTACTCTCCACTCAACTTGTCAGGTCAGAACAAGGCATTTGGGCGCAGGGTTTCCTGTAGAGCGTCAGATTATATTTCTTTTTATATTATAGATTATCACTCCATTATTATTAAAATATGTCTAACTAGTGTAGTAATCGGGCAAAAATTTTAATGTTCAGTTTCTAACCATAGAAATATCAATTGATTTTCAAAATCCAGAAATTAAATGATTCGATTATTTAAAATAAATCAATCCTTACAAATTGAATATGCATCTCGATTATGCGGATCATTAAAAAGATACAAAAAGGGCATTACAGAAATGCACTTCATAAATCTTCTAACAGCTCTAAACTAAACCTTTACAAATCTGGCCTTTTCAACGCAATCAATTTGAACAGAATGATGTGTTTTAGTGAAAATTCATGGCTCACATATGCAACCTTTGCTTATGGAAATAGCCGCCGATGGATCACAATTGCAACTAGCGGATCAATAAGGTTTAAGACAAAACAATAGAATTTCATGGATCATCGTCCGCTTAGATGGATAATATCAATGGGTCAAATGTGCAACGGTCGCGAAGGTAAGGTTAAGATCTTCCAAATTAAATGAATGTTATACTTAATATGAGTCAAGTAAACAGAGTAACAGATTTGACTATAAATCTGTATTATATTATGATACACAGCACTTTCTATAATAGAGTTTTTCGGAGGCGTGAATGAGCCACGTCAGGCGATATTAGTTCTGAGCCCTGACTCCGGCCCAGGTTTCCTCGGAGGTCTGCTGGGAGCTGTTGGGGGAGGTGGTGGGGGTGCCCCGGATGAACTCTGCCGCCTCCGAGCCCATTACGCAGTCCTCGCTAATGTGGACGGACAGCACGTCTGATCCGGGAATCTCAAACATGGATTCTAGGAGGATGCTCTCCTGGAAATAGTAAAGATACATGGTTAAATTAAGTTTATATTTTCATCATAAGCTATAAAACCATGTGATAAGAAAGTTTTCTTCTTATTTCTTGTGATATCGAAGGTCCTAAGCAGGGCGTTTTAGTGACATTTTAGCAAAAATTAGTTTTTTTGGACATTGGGTTCCTTTTAATCATATTAATAGACTGCCAAAATGCATTATGGAGATTTAAAACAAAAAAAAAGGATATACAGTGAAACCCTCTTAAGAAGCTTTCCAAGGGACCGGAAAAAAAACTTCTTAGGCGGGAAAACCTTATAAGTGGGAAAAATTAGGCCATTTGGTCTTCGAAGGAACGAAAAAACCAAACTTCTTAAGCAGGAAAACATCTTAAGCGAGAACTTCTTAAGAGGGTTTCACTGCAAGTGTTCTCTATGGAATATTACGGAATGCCAAAATGGCTTTTAATATCCTGTATAATATCTGTACCCGAGAAGCATACGGATGCAACTCCAAAAAGCCAAATGTTCAGTAGAGCCAAAACCGTATTTTTTCTGTAATTATGGTCTCATAACTTCTGCAGATATTCGTGCTGATTGATGAAATTTTCGTAATTATTAATTCAATTAGTTTTGTTTATAAGTTGAGAAAATAAAACGAAATATTTTACATGCAAAGCCTAAAAATAAATGTTTAAAATAAATCATTATGGAGTTGAGTCCTTCTGCTTCAAAATGCAATAGACTATTTCGATATGACAAGTAGAAAATTAAATTAAATTATTAAAAGATCGATGTTTAAATTTTTATTTGGAAGTAAAATAATAACTATACACAACAGGTAAAAGAAAAATACATTTTATTGTATATTTCTTAATATAATTATTACTAATTATTGGTATTTTCCAAATCTTCGTCATTTGACGGAGGATAATCTGGCATTTATGACTTAAAATTTTGTTAAAAAAATGCAGTGGATTTTTTTCAACATTAACTCCACAGATTAGGCCCTGAGAAAAAAAATCCCCCAGGGCCTATGTCATCTTTGGAGATGCTGTGTGGAGTGTCTTTTAGGGAAAGGAAATAAAGGAGGTTCTGGGAAGGAAAAAGGTATGAAGGATGGGTATGAATACGGGGGTCAATGTGTTTTGGCCTTCACAGTTGTCAGACCATATTCAATATTATCCCCCATATCGCTATATATCCACTTCAGGAGGTAAGAAGTCTCTTCATTTGCCCCCCTGACACCGACTGACTCATTCCACATGCAAAAATTGCCTTGTCATTGGTGCTGCCCAGAATGGCTTCATTTAAACACCACATTTTTTTCAAATAAAAATATTTAGAACGGGCACGGAAGACATCTTTCCATATCCGAGTCATCAAAACTAATACTGAATACGATGACTTCCCTCGCAACTTATCCGATTTTTTTCAGATTGTATCGCACTTTCGTCTCACGTAAATGCGTTTCTTTTTCCCCTTGGAGTTTTATTTCATATTTATCCTTCCTGTTTAATGATTACCAATATCACAGGTGTCGTTTGTTGATATATGAGGTTATTGTGTCTATTTAGATAGAAAACAAAGAGATTAGAAGCAGAAGGATGGACTTGAGTCCTTCTGCTTCTAATGCTTCTAAGAATAATGGTAGTTGCATCCTTATACATTTTTGAAAAACCCTATATTTCTTCAAAATATGACTACCATCTTTCTGCCACTGATGAACATGATCATTTACTACACATCCTCATCAAAAACTCATTTCTTCAAATTTTGGAGTTGCATCCGTATGCTTCTCAGGTACAGATATATATCTTTTTCTTTTTTTTTAAATGAAAGACAAACATTCCCGGGTTACGAATAACCCAACAACATTTGAAAATCTCCTACTACCACCACACTAAGCGGAAGATGTTGCTTGTGTTGTGATGGAGGACTTAGCCAGCCGATGAATCGAACACGGAACGCCTGGGTGGGACCCAAACACGATGCCCGCACAACCACTGACCGGTCTTTATGTTCAAGGTTCAAGTTTATCTATGTTCAAGGCAGAGATTTGGGCATCAAAATTAGTAACTATAATAATACAATTAATTCACATGATCTCATTTCGTGCCAATCTTCGACGAAGTATTATATAGACGAGCCTTGTGGAACTTAAAAATGACCCCTAAACCAATCGCCCAGACCATTTATGAAAAAGCGCGTTCATTGTATCACAGTATTTAGATCGCAATATGCATTGTGTTTTACCTTTTGTTGGTCTACAGTGGAGCCAATTCGTCGCCCAGCAATTACGAGCGAGCACATTTTTTTCAAACACAAAAATGATCCACTTCCAAACATTCGGGAGGACATACACCGCGGACTTTATTTTAGAAAATGTAATCAGCTATCTGAATACAAAAAAATATATATGCCTTACAGATAGTTTAAAGGCGGCGCAACAACAAATGTGACAAAAATGCTACTATCATACATGTCAAGCAAAGTTTCTGACGTCACTCCGCGAAGCTGTTTCCGATATACTAACACAGCCATACATGATACATATCGACGGGCTGAACAAAATCTCTATAGCAACACGTCATTATCGCGTGATAAATTTTGTTGATGTGTTGGTTTAGTTTCGTTCCGGGAGTTACAATACTATTGAAATGTACGTGGTGATACGGAAACGCGTCACAAACTGTATAAGTGTGTGTGATTGTTTTGGTAATCAGGGTTGTATTTTGTCGACTTTGCCCAGTGGGAATTGTTTCGGAATGTGCGGTTTTAGATCGTTTTGGAAATCAATAATTATGAGTGAAAATATTAAAATCACGTCTTTAAGTACGATAACCAATCAAAAAAATAATCATTAAATCTTCCACACATTTTTAACGGTATAAGTTTGCGAAAATGCCCGATTATTACTATTGCTATAGAGATGATTTATAAATAAATTATTAAAAAATCGTAAACTTTAGAAAATGATTTATTCTCTTGGTTTTCTAGTTGTAAACTGCCGTGAAAAGTTTAATTTTAACGTTAAATATTTTATATGTAGTTTCATGTAAATGGTCTAATTAATAAACACATATACAAATATCTATAATAAAACTCAATTTTATAAGTTCTCACGAGTTTAAACGTTTCGTATGAAATAATTTTGTCAGAAATTTTGTTCGTGAAATGCAAACACTTAGGAGCAGTTGTTTCAAATAATGAAAATATTCTTTTAATTCACTTCAAACTAGATTGGCAATCACGTCTTCCATCATTTCAAATACCAAATGGGTTGTTTCAACTCCGATCACACTCCAATCCACGTTGAAAATTTCACTGAGTGTTCCCCGCCGAATTAGGCATTTATTCCGCAGAATTATTTATTTCGAAGACCGAGATATTTTTATGATGGCAACACTTATAAAATTTCTATGGATGCGCATGCGCACGCCGACCACGGCCGTCAGAATTTTACCGCTATTTTGTTTTGTTGCGGTCAGTAATATTTTTCTACGATATAAAACGTAAATGATTGAGAATGAGTGTTGTTTTTATTCGTATTCAGTCAATTACATACATAGTAAAGTTAATATGGTAACTTTCAATCGTATTATTTGTATATTATTTAATTTTAGACCGATTTTCCGGAATGTGACCACTTCAGAGATGTAACCTGAAAGCAAGGTGGGAAAAGTGCTAAAGAAAACATAAAAATATATGGAAAATGAATTCAACGTGCCCATATTTACAAGCTACGTTTAACAACATAAAACGTCGTACATTAGAGGTTACTTGTATTATTAATAATGAGTATTTTTTAAGTCCGAATTCCGATAATTACGTATCTACTAAAGTTTATTTGGTATCCTACAATCGTATAACTATATTTGCAACTAACATTATTAACAATGAATGACGGACATCTCATTTATTGTTATTATTTGATATAATATTAAGTTTGTCTGTTTTACTTATCAGGTACCAACGGATGAAGTAAAATATGTTATAATATTGATACTTGTTTTAGCGGCATTGCAGTATGGGAGAGAAATATATAATGGAGGATTGCAACTGAAATTATGACAAGTCTGTGTTTTGGATAAAGGCTATCTCCAAACAGAAACCAACTTATCTCATGCGAAAGATATGGGTACAAAGGAGCAATAATCACGAACAGATAATTTTAACATTGTTCTTAAGTCGCCAATTAAACATACAAGTGAAATGAATAAACAGTTTTTTTTACCCACATACAACTGTGTACAAATACTGACTTATATATACGTGTACTTATTCTTATAACTTATATGACGAGGAAGTTTTACGTGTATAAATAAACATTTGAATAAAGATATATATTGAGCACAAAAGGATTTTTATTATAAAATACTATTAATTTCGTATCTTGTACGAAATCGGGAGTTCCTCAGTTGTATCCATGTACATGAACCTATAGCTCCATGCAGCTCCGTGGTTTCAAGGTAAATAATCAGTAAAATAATTTGACGGGGATATGTCAATCATAAAAAAGAGGTTTCTTATATATTGTAGATTCATAATGTAAGTATTACAGTTGACAATTATTGTGATACCATCGGTCAATAAGAGAAAACTTTTATTTTGTTCAATGTTTTCGCCAGTTTTTACGTCATTTTCAATCTCTGAAACTGACGATTTTCGACAACTATATACTTTGAGAGGATATCTAACTTCTTATACAGAATTACTTTGAGAGGATATCTAACTTCTGAAGTTTTAACCATTGTGCATTCTTTACGTTATGTACAAAAATTGTCCAGCCATATTTAGTTAAAAATATTACAGACATTCCCGCCACGACCTGTCAGATCACAATATTGACGTCTGCGCATGCGCCATTCAAGCTTAATGGTTCGAACTCGGCTGATCACATTAAGGTGATGTCCAATCACATTTGTATGGAATTTTCGTTGAAATTTCGTCTGACGGAGGTTGAAACAACCCAATTTTGCGGTGATTGACGATTTGAAGGAAAATCTAACGTCAAATTTTCCGAAACAACTGGTCCTTAATTGGATAAAAATTGTATTTTTAATACACTTACCAAGAACACCTGTGTTACACCAGACAGATATATTCATTATCTTTAATCCGCCATAAGTATTATTTTGATTAATGCTTTATTTATTGAAAATAAGGCATATGAAAAAAATAATCATCTTGAACAAAGTATTACGTCGTAAAAAATCAACAAACGCTATTTTGAAAATATTCACTTGAGATTTAATTGTCACTGCATTTAAACACTTTAAATTCATTAATAAATCTATTAATATTACACCAGTTTACAGACATGTTAGAAAAATAGGCTAAAATACGTAAAATATCACATTTTATAGGATACAATTTTGACCAAGTACTTGCCGCCATTTTGAAAGCCCCGAATTCGACTGACAGCTTGGTTATATTGTCATTTATAAAATTAAAAGTTATCTCAACCAAATGAGATTTATATGTATCATTTTGTTATGAATCACTGTAATTGAATAACTATAGTCAAATGCACATGACAAAATGATGACAAAAGATTGTTGACAAAAGAACTGGACAGTCAATATGACCATTCAAGACTATGGGTCATCGATATGATATTTCACCAAAATGGCGCTATAAAAATAAACCGAGTAGGGAGTATATGCCAAAATACGCCAAACAAAATAAACTTTTTTGTTTAAATTTTATTTATTCTAAGTCACTTCTTGCACAATCTTTCAGGCAAATATTAATTTTAAACTTACTGTTTTTCTTTAACCTTTTAAATGCCAGTATGTAGGAGTGTAGCTGTGAACAGCAGGCCATGAATTTTTAATCAAAATAAATCATTTTTAAATCTCATTTTTATAAATTAAAAACATTACACCTTGAAAGGATATTTAAATGACTTACCAAATTTATTCAATGTGCGATGTATTTGCTTCCCTTCACTTAGATAAACATATTTTAATTTTTCAGAAAATGTCAGGGTTGTCACAACTTGTCACGTATGACACATATGTATTAAGATCGATTGTTTTATTTTTTTTGTAAACTAAATTATTATTTTTTTTGTTGTTGAAAAGAAAATTAAAAGTCTTCTAATGTATGGTATTGTTCGAAACACGGTTCAATGCAGAGAGCCACTTTGCACTGCTTGCACTGATACCTCGATTCTTTCCTTTTCTTTTTTGATAGGCATACTACACATCTGGCTGTAGGTGCTGCTTTTTTTGCAGTTGGAGGTAGTTTGTCCATAAAGTGCCTTTCGGTTAGACGTGATGGCAGATCCGCCTTTCTTTTCCTATGGGTACATTTCGAGGGTATATTAGGTTTATGTTGTTGGATCAGTTGCCTTATCACCTCCATCTGAAACTGTGCTAGCGGCACACGATTTCCTGTCTTTTGTCGATGAAGTAAATGGGCATTCAGTAATGCTAGGTCCATTAGGTGAAAGAATATTTTTTTATACCACCTCATTGTCTTCCGCGATGAGTGGACACTCGACAAAACCATATCAGATTGGTCAACTGCACCCATGTTCTTGTTATAGTCTTGAATACTTTCAGGTTTGATTATTGGTTCATTCCGGTATGTGGTTTTGCCTGTTTCGGTTAGAATAGGTGAATGAAGAGTTGTGAGCATACAAACCTCCCTTTTATCTTTCCGAATTTGGGCCGAAATGGTGTCGGTATGAAAAGTTTTCATTTCCCCCGTCTTCAGTTTTTCAGTGAACTTTGGCATACCTTTGCGGTTTCTTCTTACAGTACCACAAGCATTCGTTTTCCGATCATGGAGCCTTTGGAGTAAAAGAGGACTAGTGTACCAGTTATCAATGTACAGTGTATGTCCCCGATCCAAATATGGCTCCATGAGTGTCATGACTAAGCTCCCTGATATGCCTACATGTGGATGTGGTACATATTCTGTCGTTTTCCCAGTATAAACAATGAAGTTCAGAACATATCCCGTAGCACAGTCACACATTACAAAAAATTTTATCCCAAAACGGCTTGCTTTTGATGGAATATATTGCCTAAATGACAGTCTGCCTTTGAATAGAAGCAAACTTTCATCAATGCAAATATTCATGTAAGGATACATGTACTCTCCAAATTTTTTTTTTAAATTATCCACTATGTACCTTATTTTGAATAATTTGTCCCCACCTGCTTGCTGAGTGTTGTCACTAAAGTGGAGCATGCGGAGGATTATTTGAAATCTATTTCGAGACATGGTATCTGAATATATGGGCGAGTAAAGTAGAATGTCAGTTGACCAGTGGTCTTGAATTTTATTTCTCGAATTGCAGGCCATCAAGTGACACAAAGCCAAAAAAATGTATAGTTCCTCAATTGTTGTGTCAGTCCATTGTTTTAGCCTCCAAGACAACTCATTGCAGTTGCTCTTGACATATTGGTACTGCTTATTTGTCTCATCACAGATGTAACTCATTAGGGTATTAGACATGAAAAGTTTGAAGAAGTCTACTTCCCTGGTTCCAACATTTTCAATATTGGAACCTGAACTTGCACAATCGAAAGTATTAATTTTGGGAGTAAAATCATCAGTTTTCCAATCGAAAACTGGCATGGATTCGTCGATTAGAGAAATATCAGGAACATCTTGTTCGTCATCACTAATCTCAAAATCGACATCACTGTCATCGGAATCCACAGTACGGCCGGCATCTTCCATGAAATCTTCATCCAGTTGTTCATGTCCAGATGTATTTGGTTCACCCTCCATTGTCGACGGTCACAATAATTTACGTAAATCAAAAACACAGAAAACACACAGAGCAGAGTTGAAACACGAAAAACACAGTAAAGAAATGTACAAACAACACAGAAAACCCACAAACAAGTTAAAAAATTGATAATTGTTCCGCACAAGTTTCAAAAACTAACAAAAATCAATAAATCATAACAAAATTATTGATGCGCGACAGATATCGGCAATATACGCGCCAAAATTGACAACCCTGTTTTAGTGACTCTTTTGTCTGTCAAACGAAGCTCGTGGGTGGATCTCTGTAAAATCGATAATATCAGAAAACTGTAATTTCGTCTGTTTAGTGAAGTACTACAAAATCATCCCAATAGATGTCTCTGTGTGTTCCATATTTTAAATTAATAAAAAAACGAGACATATGCGTGATACAGAAGCTCAAAGAATAGCGAGAAAACTCGCTATTTTTCTATGGCCGGCCTGTTGGGCACGGCCAAGAATGCGAGAAATCTCGCTCTTGGCACAGAAGCGGTTAAATGCCCACTGTTATTTTTAAGTACAAAAATAAAATGTTTTATTTTTTATTTTTATAGAGTACAAGAGTAACTGCTCCCATCTGGAGCCAGTGAGGCTATGGCATCCCCAATTGGGGTATGTTGTGAGGCTGAAGGTAAGTGAGGAAGGGAAGGTGATGGGGAAGAGGAAGGTGGGGAAGTACCTGGCTATTCAGATCTAGTAATTAAACACGGCTAAAGCCATTATTAAGCAACGTTTCAATTCTGAATGGTGGTCTTACCAGGGCGATACTGAGAGTATCTTCCACTCTGGAACGTGCCGCAAATATAGTATATATTTTTTTTATTAATTAATTGTGAAATAACACAAATTAATTAAATAAAATTTATTTGCGCACGCTGGGTTCGAACCCGCGACCTTCCGATGGGAGTCAAGTGTCTTACTTCTCGACCACGGATGGTCGTCAAATACTTACATTACCCACGCACAACGGTCCCACAACGGTGCTCACTGTAGGTTATAATATGTCAAATGTAAAAATTGGGAAAAAAAAAATAAATATATATAAACCATGATAAATGTACAAATATATAAATATTTAAACCATGTAACTCCAAACCTCCCTTGACCTCACCCACACCATCTCTAAAGCTCTGTCCTCATTTAACGTGATTTTTCTCTTTCTTTATATTAAAGTTATTTTACATTTAATGTACTGTGTACTTAGGTTAGTGTACAATAATGCTTTCGTGAAGAAGGTCGATTATAAACACAATAATAAAAATAATAGTTGGCGCAGTGTATTAATTATAATAAAGTGGTTAAAAACAAAATAATTCTTATTTTACTTTGTCAAGCCACAAGTTTTCTTTAATAATTATTTTATATAAATACTTTTATTAAAAAAAACCATTGCCCAAAAATAAAAATGTTTACGTTTACAGAATTTAAAAACTAGAAATGAAAAATATTTTTTATTATTTATTATCTTTACCTGATTCAACCCTTGTTTTCCCGAATGAACGTGTATGTATGTATTTGTTTGTTGTGACGGCACCGAGTTCAAATTCAATCAGCACCTCAGATACAATGCTCGCTCCATTTGTTTCGCATACAACTTTATGAACTCGTACGACAACTTTACAATAAGTCGGATTGTTAAATTCATCTCAATAAATTGTGACGTATGATGTTTTAAGCTGTCTCATTGGTCGATAGACGAAAAAACTACATCATGGATTGAAGGCTAACTTTGTGCTCTGTTTTGGAACGTGTGTTTATATTATCTATTCTAAGTATTCTAAGCGAGGCGGCGGAATTGTAACAGGAGTTGTATTGTGAAGTTACTCTCAGGAGGTGTTATTTTAATAAGCATGTTTGTATGGTAGGCCCTGTCTATATTATACTTCGTCAATGGTGCCAATAAATAATATTTCCATAGTATTCTCGGTCAGAATAAAATCGTTAAGAGATTTAAAAACTTAATTAGTGGTTCTATTAAAACACATAACCCATGAAATCTGCCGGCGGGCCAACGCCAAATGAGAGGTTAAAAACAATCTGTCATTAGTGAAAGTGACTTTTGCTCACCATGATGGCCCTAAGTCCTCGGGCGCCGGTTTTCCTCTCCATGGCCTGGCGGGCGATGGCTCGCAGCGCCTCGGGGCTGAAGCTAAGGGCGCAGCGATCCATCGAGAAAAGCATCTGGTACTGGGGCACCTGTACATCAAACCAAACACCTCTTTTATTCGGTCCCATGACGATTCAACAAAGTGGCATTTCAACCATTTCATTTCCACCTGAATTACTAATTGCTGCACAAGTGTAATCTTTCTGAGCAATAAAACACAAGTTAAAAGAATGGAAATAATTCAGAACAGAGGCATGAAGTTTATACTGTGCTGTAGCAGATATACTAGGATAAAAACCATGCAACGCCAACTCAATATCTTAACTTGTTGAAAGCAAGCATACAAAAAATAATTTTTTTCAATACAACGTAAAATATTTGACAGTACAAATTCAATTTTTATAACATTTCTTTTGCGATATAATACAAAAATTACATCAAAATAATGTAGATAAAACGAACTTCCTAATAATCACTCAAATCTATGCTTTCCACAACGGATTTATATAAAAAAACAATAAATAAATATAGACTTTGAATATGACAGCGTTCATATTATCAAGCGGCAGCCATTTTGTACGCCATCTTTGGTGCCCGGCGCGTCATTGGCAATTAATATGAATTACTCGGAGTGGCTAAATGCTATCCAGTAACTCGTTATGTCAAGAACGAGAATGGCCCAAGCGATTCTGACCTTGTTCTTCATACAATTTCTTTATACATAAGGAGCAAAATCGCTTCAAACATCCGGACCCGCCGGGGGGACTGCGGCCTATGAGAGGTTAAGTGTGTGGCAATGATTAGTTTAAAATACCCTAGTATTTATTTATAAGTTAAAAAAATAAAATGTTACCAGATTATATGTTAGAATTAATAGAATACAGTTCATTACTATCCCACGAGAAACTGCAACAATTTCAGGCTTCCTAAAACAAATTTATCGGGAACACAAAACAATATTTATTATAAAGATTTTAAAATGTTCAATGATTTTATCCCTGTAATTTTAAGGATGCTAAAAGTCTTGCAGTTTTTTGTGGATTATGTCGCAATGTTGTGAAGTCCAAATTTTAGTAAGTAGGTAGTAAACATTTTCCAAGTTATAACATATAAAATCAAAAAACCGATCACGCCTAACGGATTCCCATCTCGAAATCTTACTTAAAATTGGCACCACAAAATTAAAACCGAATTTAAAATACGTAATTTCATTAAAAAAGGTGCAAACTTCCCACTAATCACAATTTACACGTGATAATATCAAATTTATATGTTTTAGTTTAGAATATGTCTGTTCACATTATACGATTTGTAAAACTAGAAAAAAACAAATAAATTCAATACTTGGAGTACTGTTTTATTACTTTCTTTGTTTTTAATGTGTAGGTAGTTTAATCTGTATGTGAGTATTCCTGTTCATTGTTTTATTTGTAACTCAATAGATAAAATAACATACATAAACTATGTACAACTGTAGAACTCCAAAATAAATAAATTTAATAATTGGAAGGCCTTTATTATTACTTTATTCCTTTTTTAATTAACTGTAAATATAAATTAGATATTCCCACATTAAAATAAACATTTTTCTCGTGTAAAATAAGCACATATAAATTAATATTATAATTGAATTCTAATCGGAATAAGAATTTATTTTTCATCCGGCCCCCCAGGTTTTCAAAATTATCAATCCGGCCCTTTTCTCAAAAAAGTTGGTGACCGCCGTATTAGATATAAGATGTAAAATTTTATAACTAAATAAAATGAAAAATTCCAAATATCAAAACAACACTATCTTTCTTGAACTCAGAAAAAGTAAAAATGCAGAAATGAAACTTTAAATACTCTTCTGCAAAACTACATCCGACATTGTTCTTCGGGACCGTTGATGTGGATCTCCCTATAATCCAACCTGCTATTCAAGTACCTGTCCCTATCTGATAGTGTGTGGCCAATTTACCTACGAGGGAACATTTGCAACAATAAATTATTTACAATCAGTCTATTAATGAAGCCCGTGCAATTACAGTGGAACCCTTTTAAGAAGTTTCCAAGGGATCAGAAAAAAAACTTCTTAGGCGGGAAAACCTTTCAAGTGGAAAAAATTGGACCATTCAGTCTTCAAGGGACCGAAAAAATCAAACTTCTTAAGCAAGAAAACTTCTTAAGATCTCTACTTGCAATTTAATATTGACTTAATTAGAAAACTGGACCGTGACCACTTGGTACTACTCTTTTGGTGTGTATAATTTCTTATGTGTGATTACGCACCAAATACCACCAGTATCCCTCAAGGCCATAAGAACGATTCTTATCAACAAGAATATCAGAAGACAAAGGGTAAGTCAGTCTTTTACAATTTCCAAATATTTTCCAATTACATATATACTCACATAGTTATGTCAACTTGAAACATATATAGAATTATTGATTACAGTCCACAAACAAAGATTTACAGAGAGTATTGCTTGAAGACTACAATACCCAAAAATTCATTTTAATAACGCAGGTACGCGGCATACGTCATTCCTATGTCTACCCATGTTAAATTATCGTGAAAACAAGCTTATGTGCCCAAGCGGTTAAACATGAGCAGTTTAACCGAATGCATGTTTTACATATATGTATACGAAGGCCACAGCCTAATGTAGCATCATATCAACCACCAGCGGAGAGTTTAATATTGTGCGAAGACAGAAACATTTCACAACAATAATCCAAATGGTAAACAAACTGACAGACCATCCAGAAGGGAGAACCACCCAAAGCCGTCTCTAAGGACCGAATGAATTTGGATTGCTTATATTGAGGACCGTTGAGTGTGATATACTTTGCGTTATGTAGATGGCGTTACAGCTATGGTAAATAATATTGATAAATAAATTAATAATAAACGTACCAGCGCATTTTTAGGTTCCGTCAATATTCTCACTAGAAGGTCTTGGTTCAGACTGTGGAAGGGTACAAGAACGGGGAAGCGTCCAACAAATTCCTAAAACAAAACATTTAATTAGATTAAAAAATTAAAATAAAGCTTGTTATAGTTACATAGTGGTGTGAGAATTAATTGGGAGAAGCATTTTTCAGACTTTTACTGATATACTTAATAGTTAATTTAATACAGTAGCTTATATATATCAATCGTCCAGATTTGAGATAATGAGGAAAGCAATATTCAAATGCTCACCATAAATCAAATATTTTTTACACATATCTTACATATAAAATATTCTATCATATTACACCGGGAGGCATAACGGTCCGGTACAGTATTATGACATTTTGAAATATCCTACTACATAGTGATACAGACAACATTAACATTTTGTTTAATTCATTAAAAGTTTTTCTGCATTATAATTGATTTGGTGGTGTTTATGAGTAATCTGAGTATTTTTTTTATTATTTATTTATTTATTGTATCTTTACATGGTAGGTATTATTGTTCACATTTCAATATTAACCTCACTAGGACAAGCCTGTTTTGAGGATAATAAGTTTATAAAGTATTACAAATAGAACAAAAAAATATTTAGGTACCTATTGATAAAACAACAAAGGACAAAGATGAACCAGTATTGTATTAGATAGAGGGTACACTTTTACGTATAAGTGCATAACTCAACTTTTCGAATAACTGGATAACTCAACTCAAATTTTGACTTTTCAGAGATGTCTGCCAAGTTCCCTGACCAATTAAACTTTCAATGAGATTGAGATCTGGAGAGTTCCCTGACCAATTAAACTTTAAATGAGATTGAGGTCTGGAGAGTTCCCTGACCAATTAAACTTTAAATGAGATTGAGGTCTGGAGAGTTCCCTGACCAATTAAACTTTAAATGAGATTGAGGTCTGGAGAGTTCCCTGACCAATTAAACTTTAAATGAGATTGAGGTCTGGAGAGTTCCCTGACCAATTAAACTTTAAATGAGATTGAGGTCTGGAGAGTTCCCTGACCAATTAAACTTTAAATGATATTGAGGTCTGGAGAGTTCCCTGACCAATTAAACTTTAAATGAGATTGAGGTCTGGAGAGTTCCCTGACCAATTAAACTTTAAATGAGATTGAGGTCTGGAGAGTTCCCTGACCAATTAAACTTTAAATGAGATTGAGGTCTGGAGAGTTCCCTGACCAATTAAACTTTAAATGAGATTGAGGTCTGGAGAGTTCCCTGACCAATTAAACTTTAAATGAGATTGAGGTCTGGAGAGTTCCCTGACCAATTAAACTTTAAATGAGATTGAGGTCTGGAGAGTTCCCTGACCAATTAAACTTTCAATGATATTGAGGTCTGGAGAGTTCCCTGACCAATTAAACTTTAAATGAGATTGAGGTCTGGAGAGTTCCCTGACCAATTAAACTTTCAATGATATTGAGGTCTGGAGAGTTCCCTGACCAATTAAACTTTAAATGAGATTGAGGTCTGGAGAGTTCCCTGACCAATTAAACTTTAAATGAGATTGAGGTCTGGAGAGTTCCCTGACCAATTAAACTTTAAATGAGATTGAGGTCTGGAGAGTTCCCTGACCAATTAAACTTTCAATGATATTGAGGTCTGGAGAGTTCCCTGACCAATTAAACTTTAAATGAGATTGAGGTCTGGAGAGTTCCCTGACCAATTAAACTTTCAATGATATTGAGGTCTGGAGAGTTCCCTTACCAATTAAACTTTCAATGATATTGAGGTCTGGAGAGTTCCCTGACCAATTAAACTTTTAGTGAGATTGAGGTCTGGCCAATTAAATTTTGGAAGGTACTTCTAGTTTTGTTCTTTATTCTAGGCATATAGAATTAAAATGTTGTATTTTTCTAACTTAGGTGGACTATTCTAACAACCTAACTGATGGTTTTGGTTGGACGTCTTGAGGTGGTAGACCATTCACTTCACTAAGGTCAAGGTTTTATATGATAATAAATCATTGTCAATATCACAATTTAATCATGGATTCATTCACTATACCGTACACCAAGAGAAACTCGGACGAACTTTTTCTTGAGGTATTGACGACGCTGATCCATATCAGAGGGAGACAGGTAATACGGTTTAGGAGGAAACAATGCATTATGAAGAGATTCAGGTAATAGAGTCTACACAAGGGCTGCTCAAACTCAGGACTGTTCAGAACTTTTTTTATATTTGATGTTTATCTTGCTGTTCAAGCAAACACCCCCAAAGCACGACTATGGGTGGGTGTTTTATTTGTGTTGAGTAATATATTACCGGAATCATGCCAAAGTCGATGAGGTCCCTGGCCTGCACCAGGCGCAGGAAGGCGTCCCTCTCTCGGTTCTCTTCCTCAGCGGAGGCACCGGCACACTGCTCCTGCAGGGCTTGCTGTGAAGCGGCGCGGCGCCCCGGGGAGCCCAGCACGGGGGCTCCGAAGCCCAGGTACTGCAATGGGAGAATTATAAACACTTGAGAAAAGACATCTTTCGTGTACTGTGCAGTAATTTCCACCTGACACAAGATATAAGAGAAAACATTTACCACATATTAATGGTTGTTTATCAGTAGTGTTCGCAACCAAGTGGTTCACTCCTTTTGGTGACTTAGCAGGGGTGCCCGGGTTCACGGGGTTAGGTTTGTCCAGGTCTTGGCAGCGGATGCATCTGCCCACCAACTGCGTGGCAGGCCGGATCGGGAGAGACTGGTTGAAGGAGATATTTTGATCTCCCCGGCCGGACTCTCTCGACCCGACGCCTTGCACTGCAGCGGGAGGGATAGATTCGTACGTCCGTCACTCCTGGACTCATTGATCCCCAGATTCCTAACCAACCCTTAAACCTTTTTCCTTCCCAGAACTTCCTCTCCTTTGTATCCCTTAAAAGACCCTCCACACAGCATCTCCAAAGATGACTTAGGCCCTGAGGGATTTTTTTTTCACAGGGTCTCCTGTGTGAAGCTAAAGTAAAAAAAAATGTAAAATTTAAAACATGTTAATTAATTAGTAAGGCCCATTGTAATATATAGTGCAGTATTCTCTTTTTTTTATACAATACATAAATATGTACATAAAATGTAATGAAAAGTATATAAAAAACTAAATAAAATAAATTATATATGAACAAAAAAATCCTACAAAGACAAAGCCTGTGCGTGGGTATTATATTCATTTTTATTGTATTTTTATGGTTAAAATGGAGATTTAAGTATCAAATAAAATTTATGGAATTTAAAAAGAGTATAAATGTAGTATTTATGTATTTACATTATTGTAACTATGTTTTTCCATTGCAACCAATTCGTAGGAGTGTCAATAGACTGTAAATAACACAATGTATCATCTCGTGAAACAGGTGATGGTTTGCAAGTTCATTTAACAGCACTAATCCCTTCGTCATGCTATGGCTTTGCCAGGACGTCGGTCCTGCCGTTCAGTACTCTGAACAATAATTCTAACTCGACCCAATTCTCAGGAATCAACAGACTGTAATTAACACAATGTATCATTTCGTGTAACAGGTGATGAAGAAGAGACATTGGACAATCATTCACACTCTTTTATAGTCTTTAGCCACACGGTCGTTACAAGTAGTGAATGCAATCTGATCTGGATGCACTGAATGGTCGTTGATAAACAGATTAGATTTCAACACAAAAAAATGTGTCACTATGTCTTACGCTCGTTCTCTAAATACTATACTTTACGATTATAAGATAAAGGGCGAAACACTATCACGTGTAAAATCCGTGAAAGATCTCGGTATCATCTTTAATCCCGAACTGAAATTCTCTGAACATATATCGCAGCTCACTCAGTCTTGCTACAAGCTTCTCGGGTTCGACATCAGGACATGCAAGCAGTTTAATAACCAAGATGCTACGTTAGCATTGTTCGATGGCATACTGAGAAGCAAGCTGGAGTATGCGAGCGATGTTTGGGCACCGTACCACCGGAAGTACATTGGTATGTTAGCATTGTTCGATGGCATACTGAGAAGCAAGCTGGAGTATGCGAGCGATGTTTGGGCATCGTACCATCGGAAGTACATTGATATGTTGGAGCAAACCCAGAAGAAATTCCTCAGGTATGTCTATATGCGGATGCGTGGAACCTATCCTAGGTTCATGCAGCATATCGACTTACTTGAGGAAAATAATTCTGTGAGTCTGGAAACTAGGCGGAAAACAAGTCTAGCTATTACAGTGAAACCCTCTTAAGAAGTTTTTCAAGGGACCGGAAAAAAAAACTTCTTAGGCAGGAAACCTTAAAAGAAGGAAAAATTGGGCCATTTAGGTCAAGGGACCAAAAAAACCAAACTTCTTAACCTCTCGCAGGCCGCAGTCCCCCCGGCAGGTCCGGATGTTTGAAGCGATTTTGCCCCTTATGTATAAAGAAATTGTATGAAGAACAAGGTCAGAATCGCTTGGGCCATTCTCGTTCTTGACATTACGAATTACTGGATAGCATTTAGCCACTCCGAATAATTCATATTAATTGCTATAGACTCGCCGGGCACCAAAGATGGTGTACAAAATGGCTGCCGCTTGATAATATGATTAGCTGTCACATTCGAAGTCTATATTTATTCATTGTTTTTGATATAAATCCATTGTGGAAAGCATAGATTTGAGTGATTATTAGGAAGTTCGTTTTATCTACATTATTTTGATGTAATTTTTGTAATATATCACAAAAGAAATGTTATAAAAATTGAATTCGTAAGAAAGGTGAGAACTGTCAAATATTTTACGTCGTATTGAAAAAATATATTTTTTGTATGCTGGCCTTCAACAAATTAAGCAGGAAAACTTCTTAAGAGAGAACTTCTTAAGAGGGTTTCACTGTATGTCATTCAAAATGTGGAACAATTTTATCGATAGCCCATTCCTCTTGGGATGCTATGATTTATTCGTACCAGACCACTACAGCCGAAGTCGAAACCATAACTTATTTAGAGTACCAAACGGCAAAACCGACGTCATGGCAAAGCATAGGATGACGAGGGGATTGGTGCTTTTAAATGAACTAGCAAAGAATTTGGATGTAAGTGACTGTTCTCTAATTGACTTAAAACAATTATTGAAGACTCCCCTAGCTAAATGCTGATATGACGATGTGAAATTTGTACTGTAATTGGAATTAATATTCTGTTGTACAATAATTAAAAAAAAAAGTAGAATCGTTTCAAGATAACACCAAGCACAAAAGTAACCTTTTCATTATTTCTCCTAGAGATGAGTCGGTCCAGGCCGTTGTAGGCCCCGCTGGCAACAAACAGGATGTTAGTGGTGTCCACCTGCACCGTCTCTCCGCGCAGTTTCCTGGGGGAGTTTCTTTCGGGCACATTCACGATGGTGCCTTCCAACATCTTCAGCATACCCTGCTGGACTCCCTCTCCTGGAAAATGTAAATTATGTATATAATCACAATAGTACAAAAAGTTATTTGTTTCGTTTAATTAAAAATGACGCCACAAAGTGATTTTGCGAAGATCGATGAAGAAAAAATACAAATCTCCATGGACACTCAAAAAAACTTTAAAACTTTTGCATCCAATCTTAGGAAACACATTCCTGCAAATAGAGTATTGGATGCATGGAACAAATTTCCACGACATGTCGTCGATGCTACTAATACAATATATTAAAACATAAAAATAAACCTATTTAATCGCTTGGGCACATAATATTGTTTTCACGACAATTTAACGTAGGTAGACATAGGAATGGCGTATGCCCCGCACCTGAGTTATTAAAACTCTATTGGATTCATTTTTGGAGAGAAGACGGGACTAACTTATTTTTAAATTTAAAACATCTCACTTTACTTTTAAATAATATATTATAATAATAATGTTATTCTTTGTTTTAATCTTCCGTCAGGGTCAGTTGAGTGAGACCGCAATGTGGTTGACAAGCACACGTTTAAAAAAAATTAAGTTCATTTATACAACTGCCAAGTGATGAACATCATTATTAGGGGTGTCAAAAAAAAAAAAATAGAAATGTTTCAGCAAAAAAAAAAAACAGGTATAAAACTGGTTGAACAAATAACAACCGATCCTTGAAAATTGAAGCATTGAAACATGGAATTAATATAAGTTGACGGGAGTCACTTACCTCCTACATCCCGGAGCTGGTGGATTCCAGGAACAGCTCCAATTTTGTCCACTTCATCCAGGAAGACTATTCCCATCTGAGCTCGCTCAACACTTAAATGAAAATAAAATTCATATTAAATATTACTATAGTTGTGAAACTGTTGTAAAATCTCCCAGAAACTCTTGTAAATGATACATACATTGACCAAATATTATCTAGTCAGGGCGTTAATCTTGTGACAAAAATATTGGTCCACGAAAACGTTTATCAAAAAGAATGTGTATAATGTAAATAATATAAAATATAATGACGGCCGGCGTAGTGCAGCAGTAGGGTGATGGACTTCCATTCCGAAGGTCGCGGGTTCGAACCCGGCGTGCGCAAACAAATTTTATTTAATTGATTTGTGTTATTTCACAATTAATTATTTAAAATAATATATAGTATATTTGCGGCACGTTCCAGAGTGGAAGATACTCTAAGTATCGCCCTGGTGTAAGACCACCATTCAGAATTGAAACGTTGCTTGAAATGGCTTTAGCCGTGTTTAGTGAATAGATCTGAATAGCCAGGTACTTCCCCACCGTCCTCTTCCTCGTCTCCTTCCCTTCCCCACTTACCTTCAGCCTCATAAAATACCCAATTGGGGATGCCATAGTCTCACTGGCTCCAGACGGGAGCAGTTGGGACTCTTGTGAGGTATTCACTGTAAAAAAAATAAAAAATGATCTCGCAGACGAAAGATCGGAAGAAGCTTCTGTCTTCCAGCAAGTTCTTCCCAACTCTCCCTGCTAGCTTTAAGACGATCATTTTTCAAACACGAACTTGAGGCAGTTAGAAACATTTTAGGTAGGGGCACTTGCGAACTTTGTCATTAACAATTAATTCAGCTATATAAATATAAAAACAATCCTAATAGATAGCTTCAAGGCGGCGCGGCGTTTTGATAAAAGTAATAATAAATAAAAATCTAACATTTCTTTCTAGCATAAAAACTATCTCACCCAACAAATTACGAGAACACTTTTGCCACAAAATGAACGATCTTAATAGATGGTAGTCTTAGGTGCTGTTATTTTTAGATTGAAATTAGGGTATGAGAAGCTAATTTATTGTTATTATACAGGAACAGGATGTCTGGGAGTGAAGTGCATTAACTTCGGGAGATGATTCTACATGATAGTGTATGTAAAAAAAATAAATAACTTTTTTTAACAAAATTCTAACATTTAGGGGTACTTTTTTGGTAAGTAGATAAAATTAGTCCAGCGTGTGGGGCCAGCACTATTATTTTCCGCTGTTACGATACAGGCCAATCACAACCATCCAACGTCGCTACAATCGTGTCCGGCAGGCTCTTAGCAAATTTATCGGGTAAGTTTGTACCTTATACTAAGGATTTTTAATAGGTACATCTTTTTGTACGGGAAAAAGAAGTTGGAATTTCGGAAAAAGTTGTTAATCTTTTTTACTCCTACCGTCATGTAGAATCACCTCCCAAAGTTAATGCACTTTACCCTCGATCGATGGATACAACCAATCAATTTTTAAAAAAGTAAAATCTTTTTCTCAACTACCTATCAGTCAATTTTCTCCTCTGAGGAATATCTTTTAATTATGCTCTGGATGAAAAACTGAGTCTGCATCGCAGCATGCCCCGAATTGAAGATACCGTAAATTCACCGGCACAGGCAGTTACTTGTGCGTGGCAATCACATTAAAAAGTGATGTCTGGTTGATTGCTTACTTGTAGTTGGCGTCTTGCAGCAGCTTGGCGATGACAGATTCAATGTCTTCTCCCACGTAGCCGGCCTGCGTTAGTGTGGTGCAGTCACAGATGGCGAAGGGGACGTCCAGACACTGGGCTATTGTCTGGGCCAGGAGTGTTTTACCTGCAAAATAAATACATACACACTAATTAATATCATATTAAAAATCTGAATTAAATAATAGAGATCAATCTGGTTCAAGGTTCAATATATTGACCGAGGAAAGATAAATTTAATGTAGACCGAATGCAGTACATGTGTATTTGGTGCTCTCATGTCTAAACCATCTAAACATACCCTTCTTAAACCATAGTTTTGCAGTGTTGAAGAATCACGCCTATGCACAGTACGAAGCACTGCAATTATTTTTTTTTTCACACGCTACACACAGGCTTTGAAGAAAATAATTCCCCTCAGGGCCTATGTCATCTCTGGGGATGCTGTGTGGAGGGTTCTTTTTAGGAAAGGAAGGAGAGGATGTTCTGGGAAGGAAAAAGGTATGAGAGGTGGATAGGAATCTGGGGGTCAGTGTGTCCAGGAGTGACAGACGAATAATTCCATGCCTCCCACTACGGTGAAAGGTGATGTTCGAAGAGAGCCCTGCTGGAGTAGTCAAAAGGCCACCCTCAACCAGTCTCTCCCGATCTGGCCTGCCATGCAATTGGTGGGTAGACGCATCCGCCGCCAACACCCGGACAAACCTCACTTCATGAACCCGGACACCCCTGCTAAGTCACCAAACATAGCGAACCATTTGGGGTGACCTCTGGCAGAGGTGTAGGTTATCGAATAAATGGTTTCCGGGGCGGCGGTGGTACCCATACCCGCCTACCAAATTGCAGTGTTCACACTGTACATTAATATTGCCTTAGGATCAGAAATCCGAGTTGTCTTGACTTTTTGTGTGTTAGAGTGCTAATATTTAAAAAAAATTGCAGTACTGGTGTTGTTGCCGAAACATTTATTTTTTTTCAAAATTTCTGTTTTTCAGATTTCAGAACTTTATACCTACAAAAATTATTTTTCAAAAAAAATCGTTTTCGGCTACAGCAACATCAGTTAAGCCATTTTTTATATTAGCATTCTAGCACACACAAAAGTCACGAGCCGCCATAGGATATTACCTTTTCTAGATAGTTAAAGACAAAAATAAAAATTTCACTTCATCGAGTATATAATAAGTATTGTCTACCTGTTGGCTTTAACAAAAATATTTATTTATTTATTTATTGAAGATGGCCACAAAAGGCATGATCACTATTAAAATTTGTTTACCATAAAACAATGAAATGTTATTTATCTGTAAACAATTGTGCAGCACAAATGATATAACATTTGAATGAATGTAGTGTTTTTCTATATCCCCCGCATTCATTATTTTCCTGCATTCTTTGTTATTTTCAATAGTTTCAGTCCTTTCAAAAACGATACATAGAAGTTTCACTGTATCAGAGTTAAAACGAGACTCACCGCATCCCGTAGGCCCCAGCAGCAGGATATTACTCTTCTCGAGGCGCAGGTCATGGCTGGCCCGGTCCAAGATGTCGGAGCCCCCCTGCGGGTGTGCGGCGGGCCCCTGTGGGGGCGGGGAGGGGGGTGCCGCGCCCAGGGAGCTCCCTGTGCCCCCCACACTGGCATGCCCGATGCCCGTAATGTGCAGCAGGTCTGGAAGTTAATAATTGACAACTATACAAGGTGAAGTGTTTGCAATTTTGATGGATAAGTTACGAAAATTTGGTTAGTATTTCGTAGCAAACAATTTGCTTCGATTTGCCAGAGTTTTGGTAAAAATTGATATTATTATTATTTTAGTACAACGTTTTACAATTAGCAAAGTGTCAAACCAATAGCAGTTTCACTCAAATACAGATTTCTACTATGGGTGATAAGTAACTTACAGTATTACCGACACAAATATGTACAGTTTCTTTATACATAAGGGTTAATATCGAATTTTATTTTTTAACCTCTCATCTGTCACCCGCCCGCCGGCGGGCTTACGACAAATGAGAGGTTAAGGAAGCCATGTGTATCTACCTCTGTGTGTGAAGGACTGATGCTGCTCCGAGTGCGAGACGGGCTGGGCGGGAACCACGGGCGGCGGGATGTTGTTGTAGATACGCTTGTAGTGGTTGTACACCGCCACCGAGAGGACCTTCTTAGCATGCTCCTGCCCCACAACGTGCTTGTTCAGGTACTCAAAGATCTTCTTGGGCGGCGGAGGGGGCTTCCTGGAAACATAAAAGGAAAGTTACAGTCTACTGACTAATATTCCGCCATCCAAACATCAGAGTAAAATCTTTAATGCGAAAGGCCATTATACAAAGGTTATTGCATTTGGCATTTACAAACATTACTTGAATCTCCTTTCACAAAAGATCAACAATCTTCCTCTTGTAGGCCGCAGTCCCCCCGGCGGGTCCGGATTTTTGAAGCGATTTTGCCCCTTATGTATAAAGAAATTGTAAGAAGAACAAGGTCAGAATCGCTTGGGCCATTCTCGTTCTTGACATAACGAGTTACTGGATAGCATTTAGCCATTCCGAATAATTCATATTAATTGCGAATGACGCGCCGGGCACCAAAGATGGCGGACAAAATGGCTGCCGCTTGATAATATGAACGCTGTCATATTCGAAGTCTATATTTATTCATTGTTTTTTATATAAATCCATTGTGGAAAGCATAGATTTGAGTGATTATTAGGAAGTTCGTTTTATCTACATTATTTTGATGTAATTTTTGTATTATATCACAAAAGATCAAATATTTTACGTCGTATTGAAAAAAAAAAAATTGTATGCTGGCCTTCAACAAGTTAAGAGGAACATTTCACACAAAACTTAATTTTGGATTTGAGGCAAAAATGAAAAACTGAAACCCAACCAAAATGAAAAACTATTTTTGTAATCAAAAGGTATATCAAATATGTAGTAGGGATGGGTGCTTCTTTAATTATTTTTGCTTTCAAATGATGACGTATAGGTAATTAAAGAACTCAGTTTTGGTTCATTTTGGAAGCAACTTTGGAATTTTTTTGTGTTAATGTATAATTATATAAAAAAATATCCTGCTTACCCTCGGTGTTAATATAATGAAAAATAAAATAAAAAATAAATAATGTGTTTCTTTGGGTAGTAATTTTAATGTAAAAATGAAAAAATTTTCAGCATTTCCAATGGATGGGGAAAGGTAGGTGTAAGGTACGCGCGTTGGCGCTTTACCATACAGGGTTAGAATGGCCGTGGTGGGCCAATCTGTGCAGAAGCAGTTTCGACATTTCGACAGATCAGTGGCTCAACCAATCAGTAAGGTACTCCACAAGTGACTTACCGAAGAATGAATGGTGAATCTCGATATCCCTCGGCCGGCACTGGAATGTCTTATTCGTTGAACTGTAGGCACTCGTTATAATGTTAAACTTGTTGTTATTCAGAACTAAGGTACTTTCGATCGAAAAAGACTTACATCCCGACTGAATTTCCGGCTCTCCGTGGTTTCAGTACACATGTGTGAATTTAAACTGGTGTTTAAATTCTCGCTTCACGATTGGTCAAAAATACAACGGACCTGTCGAAACCAAAGTGGCGTTACGGCACAGTAGGAACTGGATAAAATGACATTCCGGCATGAACCAAGCATATTCCCATTTTTTTTTTTTTTTTTTTTTTTTTTTTTAATTAAAAAGAAAGACAAACATTCTTGGGTTACGAATAACCCAACAACATTTGAAAATCTCCTACTACCACCACACTAAGCTGAAGATGTTGCTTGTGTTGCGATGGAGGACTTAGCCAGCCGAGGAATCGAACAAGGAACGCTTGGGTGGGACCCAAACGCGGTGCCCACTCAACCACTGACCGGTCAAAATTTCAAGGCCAAATAATTGGTAAGCGAGTAAAACAGAACAGTGACAAAAAATAATAGGATAGGTCAGTTTAGATTCAGTTAGGTGAGTTTTTGTTTTTTCTCATTTGACACTGTTCTGATTTATCGTAAAATCTGAAATTAAATACCTGAAGAAGCCGTTCTTGGGGTCAGTGCTATCCTTGAGGCTCTTTTTGGTGTCCACTTCGCTGAGCACCACGAAGAAGTGGTGACACTTGTCGCACTTGACAAAGCGCGTGGAGCTGACGAAGGTCTCCACGTGCGTACAGGGGTCGCCACACTTGGGGCACGACAGCGTGGAGGACTTCTTGCCCCCGCCACCCCCGCTGCCAGATGTGCTGGAACCGCCACTGCTGGTAGCTGATGAACCTGAAAGATAATAAATGCTTTATGAATGATATGATATTATATCTTAAGGACATAGAACATATGAGGGGTATAAAAGCAAAAACGCCACTCTCCAAAAGTACTGTTTTCGGTAAATCACAAAAAACCAATCAAAGAATACTATGCATTTTTTAGTAATAACTTAAAAAGTATAATCCAAAGTGAAGTATTATAATAAAAATGTATAATAATGTATTTGTTATATAGTTTTGGGATGTTATGCCGTGTTACGCTACTTCCTTCTTTAGCCTAAAATCTAAATCATATCTGGTATAATAATGTGTTCATTGGTCATGTTGAATTTATTTTGAATTCAGGCTTGTGATTGGCTTTTGTGAGGAGTGGTGATTTTGCTTGATCGCTATGGAGAGTGGTGATTTTCATCTAAACCCTATTTTCATTTCGATTTTTCCATGATTTGCGGTTGATTTTTCTAGGGATCTCAAAACCCATCTTGTAGCTACGGACATTGCGCATAGATTGGCATTTGTAACTCATTTTCGTCTTTTTTGGAGAGTGGCGTTTTTGCTTTTATACCCCACATATCAACTATGTCCGAAGCTAAAAGGGCATTAGCAAATATTTTCCACTTTACAGGAGAGTAAAAACAGTGACTTCGTCATTCAATTTGCCATTTTATCATCTTCCTGCATTTATTGTTCAGCGACTATTCACTACTTTACAGGATAGCGTAAAGTAAAGAAAAAAATCAATAGTGCAATTTATAATATTGTTTTTTTAGTTTTACACTGTTAGGAATTAATTATCCAAAAAAATAAAAATTAAAATAATTTCAAATACATAAACCGTAAGATTACCCCACTGCCATACTATTTCAAGACTTTTAAAGTACTTTTCACTGCAAATTATTTAAGTATAAAAAAATTCCTCTTTTACAAATTCACAGAGATTGCAAAATAAAAACATAAAACCTTTTTCAAACAGCAATATACCAATATGGTCAATCCTGCACCACTAGTACTTCCCAACAATTTTATGAATATATTAACCTCTCGAATGTCGGATGATATTTGTCCACATCATAGACATATTATGTATAGACCTGCCCTAAGTGATAAAAGCGTATTATTTCCCCCTCCTTAATTCTGGGTTCCATGGAACCGGCCGGGCTGGCGTATAGGTTCGCGTGAATCTAGAAAATGTGACGTCATCATTCTTGTGCGGACTAGCGTCGAGCTCTCATCGGTACATTTTACGAAATAACACAGCAAATATAGTAACTTGTGCTATTAAAACATGTAAAAATAGAAGTGAAAAAGAGTATAAACCCAATTGTCGTATTACCTTCCATATGTAGGCATTATTTGTCTTTATTTTAAGCTTATTCACATCATATAATATGATCAGTTTTATCACACCGAGAGACATGAAGCGTAAGCAACCGAAATTCTCGGTCCCATCGTGTGCACGTCGCTGTTTACTGGGATAAGTAAATTATGAAACATTTGTAAAAGTGTCTTAACTAAACACGGTAACAAAATATTCGACTCTCAAAACAAGCGAACCTTTCTTCACTTTATATGGATTACACAAGTTTGTTCAAACCGGGCGAACAATTCGCGCTCCCATGTAAAAAGGTCTATTCATTCAAAAGCAGATTTTACTTTTAAGAGCTAAATGGTGATATTATAATGCGTGATGCCTATATACTGTCATATTAAGGTATTAACGAATCACATATCGTTACAGTCAACTCATCCCTCTGCGCACCGCTACAGTTGGTTTTTTCCCCTCTCCCTGATTCTCTGGTCTATGAATATTCATAGGTCTGTGGTCCACGTGATGGCCGTGAACCATATAAAATGAATTACAAAGAATTCCGAGAAGCTAGAAAACTGAAATTAAAAGAAACGTCTGGAATGATATTGGCGCAAGCGATTCTGACCTCATCCTTGTACAGTCTCTTTATACATAAGGGTTAAAATCGCATTTAAGCATTTAACCTCTCATCTGTGACCGGCCCGCCGGGGGAAGAGCGCCAAATGAGAGGTTAAAGTTAAATGGTTTAACCAATTTCCTGTTAATACTAGATTAGATTAGAAACAAAATATTGCAACATCAAAAGTACTATTAAAAAAACACACAAGTTCTATTCCTCCATTGATTGTTTTAGCAACATTTTTGAAAATATTTAAAAAAAGCTATTACAGCTTTGTGGACTTTTCAAACAATTTGTATAACTCGGGTTATACCTCACATGCTAGACATAACGACGGCCGGCGTAGTCCAGCGATTCCTTGGCGTTAGACTCCCATTCCGAAGACTGCGGGTTCGAACCCGGCGTGCGCAAATAAATTTTATTGATTTGTGTTATTTCACAATTAATTATTTAAAATAATATGTAGTATATTTGCGGTGTGTAATATCGCCCTGGTGTAAGACCACCATTCAGAATTGAAACATTGCTCCAAATGGCTTTAGCCGTGTTTAGTGACTAGATTTGAAGATCTGGATAGCCAGGTACTTCCCCACCTTCCTCTTCCTCGTCTCCTTCCCTTCCCCACTTACCTTCAGCCTCATAACATACCCCAATTGGGGATGCCATAGTCTCACTGGCTCCAGACGGAAGCAGTTGAGACTCTTGTGAGGTATTCACTATAAAAAATAAAAATAAAATTGTATCCTCTTAAAAATATCCAATACCCCTTTGTTATACTTTGTATGGGCCTAGTACTCCTACCTGTAGTTAGGCGCTGATCCGGCTGGTGTAATATAAATTGGATTTAATGCTTCTTGAAAGGAGTATTGATTTGAAATGTCTTTAAAGACTAATAGCCACTGGGTGATTCTGTCGTCATTGATTGTCCAATTGACTGATACGAGTTTAAGATGTAATAAATGGAATGAAAGATTAATTCCACTACTATTCTTCTTAAGTCGGTTCCTCATTGCTGAGGATCGTGACCCCTACGCTAATTTTCATGGTGGACCCGGCTCCTCCATTCCTCGCCGTTCTGTGCTGCATGGAGAGCCAAGGACACAGCTACGTACCGGAAGCCTGTAATACTTGATCACTCCAGCGCATTGTTGACATTCCTCTACTTCTCCTGCATTCCACTTTGCCAGTGATTATGAGTTTCTTCAAAATGGAGTCCGCAGTTTGTCGAGCAACGTGTCCTAAGTATCTTAAAATACATTCTAGGCAGAGAATTGAAAAATAAATAAAATATAAATAAAATCGGATATATTTATCCGAGACACTATCTAGCTAACAAATACGTTCTTTGAACACTTGTTTCCAATGAAAAGGGTAGCTGCCGATGAAAAAAAACATAAGTCGAAGATAATATTGTTAATTCTGAAATTTTAAATATGACTTTGACAAATACGGCGGTTTTATGATAGGTGGCAATGGCTGAATTGGCAGAGCGCACGTCCCGGCAAAACGAGAGATCTGGGTTCGAGTCCCAGTTGCGACCGTTATCTTTTATTATTTTTCTGTATCTTGTTCATTTTCATATTTTAATTTAGATTATTAGTGTTATCGTCTTCTTCAATGATAGAGAATTGAAAGCCTACGAAGTGTGGATGAATTTCTTTCAGAATGGATATATTTGTGCGTTTGGCGGTCTGTGAAATCCTGAGGATTTTCTGAAGCTCCGCCTTTTGGAGGTTTCCAACCACACCTGGGAATTAATTCACGCATCTCAATTCGGTTACTTACCTCAGGTCTACATTGAAAATTATTCTGTAAGCAGCACGGTAAGTCAATAGCGCCGTCAGCGGTCAGTCCAAGATATTATTTACCTGATCCTGAAGATGAAACATCATCGGGTGGTGGAGGGGGCGCAGGAGGTCCAGGGGGTCCTTCAGAAGCCCCTTTGCGCGCCATAGCGGAGCTGCCCAGAGCCCGGCACGATGCACCACGCCGCGTCTCCACGCCCCATGCTTGACAAGCCATCATCACGCATCCTGGAAATTACAAAAAACACCATATTATTGTACAGTCACTAAACATAGATATTCTCAGTATCACCCTAATGACAGACCATTCAGAATCGAAACGTGGCTTGAAACAATTAGAGGCACTATTGGGTAATAAAATCTCCACTAGCGATAATCGGTGCACACTTCATGAAGACGGGATTTTGTAGTTTTCAATCGTTCGGCATTAGAGCATTGGGAGCGTTGGAGACCAAATTGGCTTTATCACTGACTCCAGGCAGTTGAGACTTTTTTGGGTAACTCACATTAAAAAAAGATAAGCAGGAAAGTATGTTTGGTTACCAAATTGTTTACAATAGTTTTAATAATTGGTAACCTGAATAATATTTGCTTGATTTTTATGGTTTCTGTATTTAATGGTGAGCTCTGGCATTATGAAATTATTTTCTATACCATTCATCCGATTGCGATTAAACTTGGTCAGTTATTGTGCGCACGCTCACGAGGGTTTCTACAAATACTGGTAAGCTCAGGCGTTATGAAATTTGCATAAAAAAAATTTAAAGGTGGCGAAAGGGGTGTGTATTTCATATAGTTTAGCGGCAAGGCGGGAGGGAGGTAGGGAGAGGGGGAGGGAGGGGGAAGGGAGAGAAGAAAAAAGGAGGGATGTGGGACGAGGGAGAAGGGAAGGCACGGAACGAGGAAGAGGAGCGCAGGAGGGAAATGAGTGATGGGGGGTCGCGGGATGGTGGAAGCAGGGTAGGTGGAAAGGGAACGCGGAGAAAGGGGGAATGAGGGGGGGAACGGGGATGCATGGGGAAGGATCCGCAAATATGGGTTAAAATATTAACTTTCATAACAAAGGAATTTAGAACTCAAAGTCTTCTATGACCCTCTAAAAATCCACTTATCGAATGAACAATTTAGCTTTTCTTCAGTAAACAACATATTATGAAACACATTGATAAATAATATAAATTCTAACAATGTTTTTTTTTTTCAAATTTTTATATGAATACTGCACAAGAGTCCCAACTGCTCCCGTCTGGAGCCAGTGAGACTACGGCATCCCCAATAAGGGGATAAGGTAGTGAGGAGGGGAAGGAGATGGGGAAGGTGGGAAAATACCGATAAATAATATTCAGATCTGGTCACCGAACACGGCTGTATGTATCTGTCAATATTTTGTATCATAGGTTAGTTTTAATATTCTCCTGACGAAGGAAGGGTTCTTCCGAAACCGGTAGAGTTTAATTAAAATTTAAAGTATTCTAAAACAAATTTATATATTTTTATTGTAAAATATTTACGAATTGTTTTAATTTGTAATATGTTAATAATAATTGACCCAAGCTGATTGAAAAAACACAAGGCTATCATATTACCTTGAAAATGTATTTAAGAAGAAGCTGTAGCACATTTAATAGAGTATGCCCAAATATCGATGTGTTTAACACGAATCTTGCTAAATTCACAGCATTCGTAAAAAAATGACACTCCTTCGAATGCCAAACGTTTAACCAAAAACTTAATATTGCATTGATTTATTTTTTTCACATTTCCTCTTTTACTTTTAGTAGTTCGAATTTGAATACAATCACTTCCTCAAAGATATTATTGATATCCATTAAAATTTAAATCTTAGAAATATATCATAAAACACTTTTTTTGTAAATTGAAGATGCACTTTATAAGAACTGTTTGTATTAGGTATATTGTTGTGTATTTTTCTATTATGGTCTTGAATTTCAATGTCGTTATTTTGTTGGTCAATGACATAAATATACTTATCACTGTCATATATGAATGTATAAAGATGGTTTATAACGCAAATAAATATAAAATCATGTTACTATCTCCATACTAAAAAGTTAAATCTTGACTGCAAAGACCGGTTCTTCATTTGACATGCAATAAATACTACACAATGACTGAAACTTTGGTTGTTATGATAATAATCCATTAACCCTTAATTAGGTGCAAGACCATTTCAAATTGAAAACAAAATATGTTAGAGTGTTTGGAAGGCGACAGCGCTCTTTCTAGCTTCCTACCTTCGCGCGAGGTACGCAAATCAGTCGCGGCCAGAAAGCCAACGCGTAAGCAAGTGTCGCTGCGCTCTGGTGCTGACCCCATGCGACCAATTACGTAACAATTAACGAAGTACCAAATAACCCCGAGGTAAGATAACCTTGGTCTCGATTCGAAGACGAAATTGATTAACTAGGATAATGAAGAAAATCTTCCAAACCTTTGTACTCCTAAGATACTGTCACATCTGGGACTCGAACCCAGAATCTTCAGTTTTTCGGGCCGCGGCTCTACCAACTGAGCTAATGTGTCCATATCCGATTCGGTCATATTTAACTGTATCATACTTCGATTAAGAGATTTTAGGCTTCCCAAAACTAAACTTTCGTGCACCCAAAACAGCATGCTTTATAAAGGACAAAAACTTTATAATAACCTACCGAATGCCGTTAAGGAAGCCTCAAACCTTAGGCACTTTTCGTAGGACATGTGCTATATATGTTAAAAACAATCTTTGATTTGATTACACATATATTATACTGTATTTCTTAAATTGAAGTCAACTGTATTTCTTAAATTAATCTCTTAAATTGCATTTCTTAAACTGTATTTATTAAATTGTATTATCATATTTTCTTACTAGATGTATGGAAAAAATGGGCATACATCTAAATAAACATAAAAAAAAACAAAAACAAGAACTACATAAGAAAATGAGAATGCACCAGCTATATTACGAAACGAACCAAAAATTAAGCTACTTATGCCAAATTGTCGTTTACGTGCTACAAATATTATTATATTTTCTACAAACCGTAATAGATGTAATACACATGTATTTAGATTTCAAACAAAAAAATACAAGAAATGCGTTACACATCTTTCCGAAGACAACGATTTCATTATAGCCAGTTGAGAGATTTTTGGCTTATCATGGCATTTTGGCAAAACGTATTTTTCGTAATTGACGTCTCACTATAGCAAACATATGTAAAACCAATTGCACTTAGACAAAAATACCCAATTACGTACGACCTAATAAAAAATAAATAAAATAAAAAACAATAGAATCCCGTCAAATAAACTAACATAATTATCATTTTAATATATATTTCTATCCATTTATTCAATTTCCAATTCATTTTAGAATAATATCATTTTAATATATGTATGTAATATCATGTATATTTCTATCAATTTATTCCATTTCCAATTCATTTTACTGTAATATCATTTTAATATATGTATGTAATATATGTTTAATAACCTTTCCTGTGATTTGTAAGATCAAACTCTTTAGAGAATTAATTCACACTTCCAATCAACTGCCTTTTATTGTTTTGAACCTAAAATGTAATTAACCTTCATATTCAAATAACCATGTTTGTATACAATTTATGTAATTCTACGTCTGTCTCGACACAGGTTTACCCTAGTGAGACAGGCATTGAAAAATATAACATGTAATTATAATATATGTATAGATTAATTAATAAAAAATAAATAAAAAAAAATTATCTATCTATTTAACGTATTTTAATTCATGTGAATAAAAATAAAAATAAAATCATTTTTTTCTAAACAAAATGTGAAATCTCGGCGTCGTATGTTTTACATTGGGATATTTCAGTGTGAAACAAATAACTAAATAAAGCCATTATAGAGATTATTCTCATAGAATGAATAATTCTAATGTAAAAGCAGGTCTTTGTAGTAAATGTATTAAATAATATCCTAATTTCAGTTCGCCAACCCAAATTCTAGTTTTCTAATATATATTTGAATTTGTGATTATCAAATAGGCCATACAGAACAGAATATAAAAACATTTAAAAAATATTCAATGGAGACCGAAATAATGCCCGATCGAAAAATAAAATGGGTCACATAATATTTCTAAAACTAACTAACCATCGCGCCGTTTCCCCGCAGGGGTGGGCAGAGAGGACGGACCGCCAAACAACTCGGTCTTGGCACACACTCGTTGCCTCATTCAAATTCATACATCTTCTCATACATATTCTTCTCTCCTGACATGGCCCGATTCAAGTATCTGATCGTGGCACTTGATCGTGCCACATCTTCCTTGGGCGTCCTCGGCTTCTTTTACCATTCACATTCGCGTCATAAATTCTCTTTGCACTCCTTTCTTCATTCATTCGCTCAACATGCCCAAACCATCTAAGCGTCCCTTTCTTAATCTCACTTATTACGCTTACATCATCCTTGTTCTACCGGTATTTCAATGGAAGATGCTCCGATGAACTAGCCTCATTGATCCCCTCGGCACCGGTGCATAGTCGGGAAACACGCCAAACGCTCGCCCAACATATGTACACGGTTGACATTTGTCACATGAGAACGGGACGCTTCTACGACTTGTTCTTGTGTTCAACAGCTCGGCTGTGGAACGATTTGCCGGCCTCTGTGTTTCCTCCTTCCTATAACATGGGTCTCTTCAAGACCCACGTTCACTCCTTCCTCTCCTCAAAAAGACCCTACTTACAGCATCTTCAAAGACTCTTCAAGACCCACGTTCACTCCTTCCTCTCCTCAAAAAGACCCTCCTTACAGCATCTTCAAAGATGACATAGGCCCTGAGGGAAATTATTTTCCTCAGGGCCTCCTGTGTGGAGTTAATGTAAAAAAAAAAAGCCTTGCATTCTTTTCGGATCTCCACATTCCTCACACATTTTTTAAAAAATATTTCTACTACTAGCATAATGTTTCAAATGTTCCAATCTAAATGGAAAAACTTTTTTGCGACTATTGATAATATCGGTGTGCACAAATACATTCAAACGTGTCCTCTTTTAAATGATTTGCTTGCACTTAAAATAAGTCCGGTGTCACAATATACCTACTCGTAATAATTATACATTATAATGTGTACACAAATAATAGTACATCCGAGGATAATATTTATAATTACGATGTCGTATGCGTACGACATTATGCATATATTGATGAAATCCGCACACTGTGTTGTATAACGTGGTAATGGTAACAGTGTGTCAAGGTGACTCACCTTAATCGTGTAACCAGAGAGAGCCGAGATTATCAATTCAAGTTAACAAGAGTCGGTCGTTCTACAGGTAAAATAAATACACTTATTAAATGTATGTTATTTTTTTTAATTTAAAATAAATTTGTAACCACCACTTTTATTTTTTATACTTTATGCTGACCGGGTTTCGCTACCACCGTAGCCTCTTCAGGGCAGTATAATCTCTACTAATGGCCAACAGTTTAGTAACATACACGGAATAGGTATCCGATTGGATAACTACAGAAGCTACAAATACAAATTTTCGGTCTCAGAAATTGCTCGATATGAGAATGAAAAGTCGCAATATTTAATTTTGATAACAATGCTTCCGTTAAAAAGCAATTATACATGAAGATATTAATTATATGCAACAATCCTTAACTGCATCAATATGTTATTATAAATATTAGATTTCTATAACGATTATATGCCTACTTTTATTCTTTATATTTTTTGTTATCTATGGACCTATATAAAAGCCCATTGGGCGTTTAAATAAATAAATATCCCAACCGAAGATCTAGAAAAATATAGCTACGGAACCATCGTTATAAGTACGATTGTAATTACGCAAACTCGTTGTCCCGATTTCCCTGATGATAGTCAACCTCCGATAAGCGAAGGCATTAGCAGACGACAAAAAAATGTCAATATATATATTTTTTAATTTGATCAGAATTTCTCGGAAAATCGGATAAACGAAATCAACAGTTCGCACAACGGCAGCTGTGTTATTTGTCTGAAAATTAAAGGCAATTATAATGTTAATAATTAATAAGCAGGATAGATATTTGGTTAATAAAATAATATAAACCTGTTTGTGACGTGCGTAAAAATATTTAGCTGCAATTAAGTAAACAGAAACCTCGCGTCGTCTGGTACTTAAATAACAAAATCGTCTGTTATTTGGTAAATAAAATCTTTTGCCAAGTTTTATTCACAAAAGGATTATTTTAGAGCGATGCTAAAAATGATCACCTGTAAAAAGTACTGAGTGCGATCGTGTTATCACTCAACATAGACTCTACTTACCATTCGACTCGCAGAACAGCTAATGTAAAAAAACGGACTATAGCTATTGCTGGATAATATATGCACTTTGCACTTATCTATCGATATATACAGAGTGTAACAGGAGGTACCCGAGAGATTTTACCCAGCGATTCCAGAGCATATTGAAGTAATAAAAGTATTTGTCATTTTGCTGTCCGATGACATTTTTTTTTTAATAAAAACATTTTTCAAATATTTTTCCACCACGCGTCGCAACTGAGTTTGTTACAAGAGAAGCATGTTCATATTCTAGCGTGTCTTGATAAACGTTGTGTCTCATTCTAGCAGCATGCCGCATGCACGAAACAGCGCGTGTAACGCTCAAACCCATCACGACGGGGTATTTCCGATAGCTATGGGATCAGTAGCGACGTGTGATCGAAAAAAATATTTTTTGCTTTTAATAGAAATAATATTAATAATAGAAAAAAATTATCATCGGACATCAAAATTACAAATACATTTATTACTCCAAATATGCTCAGGAATCGCTGGGTAAAATCTCTCGGGTACGTCCTGTTACATCCTGTATATAATTCAGTCCTAAAGATTATCAAATTCAGATAAACTATGTTAATAACAATGAAATGTAACAATATTCGGCCTGTCAAAAAGCATTATATACAGGGTGTAACAAGACGTACCCGAGGGATTTTAACCTGCGATTCCTGAGCTTATTTTGTAGTAAAAAATTAGTATATCATTTTGCTGTATAGTGACTTTTTTTTTCATTTAAAAACTTTTTTTTCAATTCTGAAATGTGTATTAATCATTAATTGTTTTTATTAAAGTCTTAATGAAACACGCTGTACGTAAGTTATTCATATGTGTGAGTACTGTAATGAAGTCAACTTAGGGTGATATAATAACAATACCTGATCAAGGATTCACGTCCTAAAAGTCGCAGCGTCAAAATTTTATTCTTGTGTGAATGAAGTTTTACAAATAAATGATTTAACGATATCTTTTGGTAGGTAGTAAGAATACCTACTAACTAAATATTGTATGTTATAAAAAGAATGTGCTAATTTAACATTAAAATATTGAAATTAAATCCAATAAAAGTTTAAGAATAAAATAAAAATAAAAAGGCTCCGATTTAAAAACCGTTTTCTTTATTATCGTAATGTAATATTTATTACGATCGGTCTCTCAATATTTTATAGCGCCATTCGGCAACTAATAAAGTAATAATCACATATAAGAACCTGTATGTGCGAACACTCTCTCTTTCATCGAAATGCGAAAACGAGTTGCAGTTTTCTGTTGAAATTAATGGCAAACAAGTTAATAAACTTATATAAAAATTATATTTATAAAAACACATTTAATTAAACGAGAATGCAATATGAACCTATAAGGGACGGTGTTATAATGTTCAATTAATATTAGAGATAGTTGTCCGACTGATAGATAGTAAGTAGGTACCTATCTGTATAATGCTTTTAAGGGTCCAGCCGAGTGTTTTTTCTAATGCGTTTTTTTTTCAAAGATCTAATTTATTTTCGTTCACTAAACATTTGTTTTTTTTTTTTTTTTTTACATTAGGTCCACACAGGAGGCCCTGAGGAAAATAATTTCCCTCAGGGCCTATGTCACCTTTGGGGATGCTGTGTGGAGGGTATTTTTAAGGAAAGGAAGGAGAGGAAGTTCTGGGAAGGAAAAAGGTATGAGGGTTGGGTAGGAATCTGGGGTTCAATGTGTCTAGATCATCCGCCGCCAAGACCTAGACAATGAACCCCATGAACCCGGGCACCCCTGCTAAGTCACCAAACGTAGCGAACCACTTGGGGTGACCTATGGCAGATATTTACATATAAAGGTACATTTTAACAAGAAAAAAATCCATATATATATAATATATTCGACCGGTCAGTGGTTGAGTGGGCATAGCGCTTGGGTCCCACCCAGGCGTTCCGTGTTCGATTCCTCGGCTGGCTAAGTCCTCCATCACAACACAAGCAACATCTTCCGCTTAGTGTGGTGGTAGTAGGAGATTTTCAAATGTTGTTGGGTTATTCGTAACCCGGGAATGTTTGTCTTTCTTTAAAAAAAAAAAAAAAATAAAAAAAAAAAAATAAAAAATAAAAAAAAAAAAAAAAAAAAAAAAAATAAAAAAAAATATATATATATATATATATATGGATTTTTTTCTTGTTATTATATATTATATAGACATAGCCGCCAACGGAGAATCTGACCAAATCGGTTGGAATCCAGGAATCCTTGGAAATTATCTAAAACATGAAATTCAAAAAAAAAATCATAAAATATGAATGTCGCATGCGCACGAACCTAAGTTTGAAAAAAAATGTTGATTGCAGAAATGGCGGACAAAAAAATTGGCCTTCATTTTGCAATAACTTTTTTCTAAAATAATAATCTTTCGTAATTCAAAGTTCATCCGCATAACAATTTAATTTTGAATAAAGCGAATCGGATGAAAATTCAATGAGCTAGGATTCCAACCAACTTGGAAAATGTGGTTATCGCTTCGCTATCCGTCTTCTTGCTTGGCGCGCACCACATATTTCGAGGTCGAATTTGATGCCATAACTTTGGTAATGTATTTTCCACATGTATAGGAAGATTTTTAGATTTTTTTTTTAAAGTTTTTTTTATTCCAGAAAAAAAGAAAATAACATTTTCACTTACTTAACTAGAATTTGAATTAAATTACATTACATTACAGTAGATTAAATTACAATATATGATCATACAGTATATTATCATACAATATCACTTTCACTATATTGTTGTTTGTGAATAAAAGTTATTAATTTTTTTTTAAATTTACACACTTATTTCGTTTTTAATATCTGGAAGGCAATTATGTATATAAATTGCCCCCCTCATAGCTGATGGATTGCTTATCGTATGAATGGTGTTTAAATGTATGTTATCGTGTTGTCGTGTAAAATGTTTGTGTTCTTGGGACGTTTTAATGAATTCTGTGTTTGTATGTATGAGATTATTATTTATTTTGTATGTAAGGAGACATATATTGTATTCGTATAGTTTTCTTAATGTTAACAGTTTGGTTTCCAAATATAGTTTTTTGTGGATGTTTTGGATTCGTAGTGAAATAGTTTTTTGATTAGCTTATTTTGAATTATCTGTAAGTCATTAATGCATGTTTCATACGCATTTCCCCAGATTTCAATTAAGTAATTTAGATGTGAGTGTACGACACTATAATATAAACTTTTTTAATTTAATTGGTAATAGATAAGATAATCGGCTAAAAACGTTAATTAAGGGTGTGATTTAATCTTTAACATCTTAATATAATAATAAAATATTATAAAAGTCGATTTTTTTGATCGGCTGGACCAGATTTCCCCTTAAGAGCGTATTACCAGAGAATACCGAAAATTAGTCATTTTGAAATCAAATTCTAGACGTATTGACTCTTTTTTACAAAAAAACGCAAATTGATTTTTAAAAGATTGTTATTTTATCTGGTATACGCAGTTTTAAAATTTTGAAAAACTATGTGTATTTTTAAGATACTAAGGTTTTACCGTTGGTCGTTGGCAGATTTGTTTAATTTTCAAACGATAGATTCTATTAAACACAAAATTCAAATCATACAACAAAATAAATCAATACGTTATATAGTCAACACAGTTTTCAGAATTTTAATTTTAGCTAAATTAAAATCATTAAAAAATAAATCCGAGAACGTGTTTTGTGGCAAAAATACCGCCGTTTTTCTATTTATTTAAGTTCTTGTGATCAAAAAATACTTAAAGAAGTACACGATATTAAATAATTTATCATCGTGCGTTTTGAGCATTTTTATTGCTTACTTGAATGTACTTAGGTATATATTAAAGCAAGTTTTGAATGAAATATGTCGATATTAAATTTTTAATTTTAAAAATTTGATACGGGGAATAATCGATATTTCTCATTGGAACCTCCCTGTACAGTTGCAAGCATTTTTAAACTTTTATTCTCATTCGCTGGTCAATCACTCTTAATATAAACATTGTGGGCTAAATCAAACGTTGCTTGATCTTCAGTAAGCCGATTTGAATATTTTTCCTTTATTATTATTTTTTTTATCTTACTTACTTCCGCCACAACAATACCCTAAAATTGGGAAAGCTCACTGCTTGAAGGCAGGAAATAGAAAAAAAAATGTATGTGAATACAGCATAAGAGTCCCAATTGTTCCCAACCGCCTGGAGCCAGTGAGACCACGGCATCCCCAATTAGGTTATGTTGTGAGACTGAAGGTAGAGGGGAGGAGAAGGATATGTGCAAGAGGAAGATGGGAAAGTACCTGGATATTCGGACCTAGTTGCAAAAACGGCTGAAGCCATTTCAAGCAATGTTTAATTCTGAATGGTGGTCTTACACCTGGGCGATACTGAAAGTATCTTCCATTCTGAGAGAAACGTTAGTAAGTTCTGCTACATCCCAACAGATGGCAGTTGATTATGATATCAGAAGAGTACCATCTATCGAAGTTCGTGTCTTAGGTACGAACGGTTACGATGATGGCCGAAGGCATCGGCGAGATTGGGCGTGCTCATCCAGTCCGCTCGAATCAGCGGCAGAACTACTTGGAGCCTAGTCTGGTAAGGACGTCTATCCAATTTAATATTCTTTGTAACTTTTGGGATAACTTAATAAATCAACTAGTACTGATACGAGCCTATAACTTATTTGGTAGATATTCTACACATCTTAAGTTGTCTTATTATTGGAAACCAAGAGACTATTTCAATGGATTTTGATGACCTAGAGACGCTTTAAGGCCCCGTACTACCCGCTCAAAAAGAAGAAGAAAGAGAGATACGACAATACGAATGTTGGAGGGAGCGCGCTAATATTAAAAACGATCAAATTTAAGCGAAAATTGTGAAAATGTTTAATAAAACACGACTCGTTTAAAATAGAGCAAATATATCGTGGGGGTTGCGTTAAGTACCATTTAAAGAAACTTTGTGATTTTTTTCATACATTTAACTTGTAAAATAACAGAAACAAACGTGTAAATAATCATTTTCGAAGCATACACTGGCAACTTATTTCTATCGAGGGAATTTCAAATAATTACCGTTTCGGCGTGGAGAATACATAGATATTATCAAAAAATATATTTTTTTTTTTAATAGCTTAAAAACTTGAAACGCTTATGGAAAATATGTAAGAAATCGGTAGAAATTCTGGATGCAGCCGCTTAAGGTTTCCTCGAATTCCTTCCCATTTCACGTGGCAGAACTCAGAATGACAATCTACTTTGCATTCAAAACACAAATGAGCTAATTTTGGTATTTTCCGAGACTTAGTTATATCTTATTGAAGTGATGTTTGTGCAATTAGGTAGACATTACTGATAAGATAAAAGACTGCGGTAGTCAATTGGATTTTATTTGTTTATTGTTTGAAACATTTACAGAATGTTAACAATATTATTACATTTATGATATTGCCATTGGAATGTGCACAGATATTAACACAATTAAAAATGTTCACAGCATGTGTAATCAAGTTTTAGTTGTTTCTAGGCTGATATGCTAGTTGTGAAAAAACAGAAATAATAATAATCAAAATTAAATATAAAATGTGAGATATAAAAAAGATAGTAAGTGTATATTACATACAGAGAAATAGACGAAAGAATGGAAAAACATAATTATAAAGCAACTAGCTTATCCCCGGCATGCGTTGCAATGCCACTTAAATAAAGAGATTGTTTCTCCCTGCGTGTCCTTTCCCATTCGTCCCCTTTCCCCTTCCGCCACGTCTTCTCCACCCTCATCCCATTTCCCTCCCGTGTTCCCTTTTCACCTTCGCCGCGTTCACCCTTCCATAAAATATAAATACAATTTAATTCTCATAAAATACAAATACAATTTTTTTTTGCAAATTTTATAACTCTAGAACTCACCAATATAGGAATATTGCTATATAGAAACCTTCCTGTGCCTATCCGAAAGAGATAAACGGAGATTAGAGGCTTTTGAGATGTGGTCCTATAGAAGACTATTAGGAATTTCCTGGAGAGACCACATTACAAATGAGGAGGTTCTCCAAAGAAACGAAGGAGGAAGGCACCTGCTCAGGACCTTGTCCGAAAGGCGTGCAAGATGGATCGGCCATATAATACGACAAGAAGGCCTCTTGCATGCCATAAAGGAGGGTATGACCGAGGGGACAAACTCTAGGGGACGCCCACGCCGAGAGTACCTGGAGGATCTGCTGGTGGACATACGCTGCTTATCATACGCAGACTTCAAAAGAGCCTCACAAGACAGGGAAGAATGGAAGAGAAAAATAGAGGAAATTGCTGCAAACCAATCCCAGGATTGAAACCAGAGAGAGAGAGAGAGAGAGAGAGAGAGAGAGAGAGAGAGAGAGAGAGAGAGAGAGTAACCTTCAGGGGCATATCCACAACAACTCACCAATTTTTTTATCGCCATCGGATGAATGGTACCTATAGGAAATATCTCTCAATATATCTATCGCGCGAACTCTCAAATGTACGAAGTTAAAATAGTCGTTAGGTTTTCTGAAATTATCCAATTTTCTGCGCAATTTTCTTAATTTTTCTTTCCGTAAGAACCTTCTACAAAGCCTTAGATAACTCTAAAAAAAAATGAAATTGATAAAGTCGTTCTGAAGTTATGGCGTGACCAAGGGAAACAGTGATTATTTTTTATATATCTAGACTAGATAGATTACACAACTCTTCTCCATTACATCATTGTAGAAGATTGTTAATTTGGTTTTTAAAATATGCGACATTATTTGCGAAGATACACGGAGAAAAATTTTATTTGAAAAAACAAACATTTTAATAGAAAAAACGAACATTTTAATAGAAAATACGATCATTTTATTCGTAGAACGGTTAAAAACGGGACTGAAATTCTTGCGAACAAATTAGCAGGGTTTAAATGTTTATTGGCGGGAACATTAAGAATAATTTGTTGGTATACGTTATTTCGTACGTATTTTATCGTCAACAAACATTGAATCACTGTTGGTTTGTTCGTGGGAACTTCAGTCCCGTTTTTAACAGTTCATTTTTCTCCGTGTACCTTATAGGGTCACATTAAATAGAATTTATTGTACAGACGACACATTCGAGACAATGGATTGAAGTATGCAATATTGTATGTAATATTTTAAGATGGAAATATTTTAAGATGAAAAAAAAACAAAACTAAATTAAACAAATAAGTTTGTGTAAACCACTATAATCACATGTTATAATATCTACCGATGTTTCTTCGTCAGAATAATAACATTGTTTATCAGTCTTGTTATCTTCGTCAGGATGATAATAAAATTCATGTTATTATTCTGACGAAGAAACAATCAGTTTTGAAACATGTTGATATTATAACATGTGAATATAGTGGTTTACACAAAGTAATTTGTTTCATTTAATTAAAATGATGCCACAAATTAATTTTGCAAAGATTGAATATTGCTCAGACGATGATTGGTTAGGAGCATATTATGAATAATTTTGTACAAACTTATTAAGTCAGTAAATTGATGGGAAACTAAGCACATTAAAAAAACGTTAGGTACAGACAATTAATTTATTTATGAATAAGTTTACATAATCCAAGAAAAGAATAACAAAAGGATTATTCTATGACGTAAGTTTACGTAAAGGTAACTTAGAGAGTCAGAGAGCTTCCGGAAATTCGAGAGCACTCTCGTCCAGGCTGTAGTCCAATGACATAGCGCACACTACATATACATCATAGATGTAAAGTTCCCCTCAAAGCACAGTAACACGTATGTGTTGTTTTCTTTTTTGTAATACTATTTTATATCTATCTGTATTGGGAGGCGGGTATGGGTACCGATACCCCGGTAACCATTTATTGGATAACCAACACCCCTTGGTTGCCCCAGTTTGCCTCAAGTGGTTTGCTACATTTTGAGATTTAACAGGGAAGTTTGGATTCGTGGGGCGAGGTTTGTCTAGGTCTCGGCGGCGGATGCCTTTGCTTTTACATACTCGTACACTTTTACGCCTTTACAGCGTGGCAAGCCAAACTCTCTCGGAACATCGCCTTGCACCGCAGTGGTAGGGATAGATTCATATGTTCATCACTCCTGGACGTACTGACGCCCAGATTCCAACCACCCCTCATACTTTTCCTTTTCAGAACTTTCTCTCCTTCCTTTCCTAAAAATAACCTCCACACCGCATCCCCGAAATGACACAGGCTCTGGGAAATTATTACAGAGCCTGTAAAAAAATTATGTTATTTCGGTTTGTCATTTCTTTATCGAAGTATATTATATACGGTAATTATATATTATTATACGGTAATGCCCGTACGGTTCAAATTAAGGAACCCGACTCCGAGTAAATCTCCAACGCCACACTGTATGGAAATGGAAACCGTTCTGAGCCGTCCGTGAACGTGCATTTTTCCACGGAGCTGCTGCCGTTAAATACACACTTAGCACTCGTTCACACGCTTTTTGCAAACGGAAGTGGCGCCATCAGGTAAAATACTTTTGAAGTTTTCATATTATTATTTTTCTTTTGGAATTAAATTTGATATCATCATCGAAGTATATTAATACGGTAATGGCCGTACGGTTCAAATTAAGGTACCCGACTCCGAATACATCTCCAACGCCACACTGTATGGAAACCGTTCTGACCCGTCCGCGAACGTGCCCTTTTCCACGGAGCTGCTGCCGTAATATGCACACTTATCATTCGCTCACATGCGATTTGCAAACGGAAGTGGCGCCATCTATAATACTATATTTAAGGAAAAAAGTATGAAGAAGAAGAAGAAACATTTTTCGCTTTCATTCAATAATAAGTTATAATTTATATTAATTAAATGTAAAAAAGTTTTTTATTAATCTTGTATTGTATTATTTTTCTTTATTTTGCAGATAGATAATAGCACAAAACGCACTGTTCCGCTGAATTAAACAATAAAAAATATTATTATCAAATATTTAAATTATGAAGATGCGTTATACCGCGGTGAAAGATTTTGTTTTGATGTGGAGCCGGGTTTTTTTGCGCCACAATTGCGCCTAAAAAAATACCCGCTTTGCACAGGGTTTCCCATATTATCTCTAATTAAAATTATACATATACACACGATTATACATATTCTAGCACGTGTAGGAAATAGGTGTTATTACTCTTCTGGCTTCTATCCAGTTTGTCTTGATCAGCTGACTGCCAATATTACAATTCATAATAATACTGCTGAAATAGTGATGCACTACCCGGCGTCGCCCGAGTTTAAACATTTTATTAAAAAAAATATTGAAAATATCAAAAAAATATATATGTATATGAATATTAAAAAAATATATATATATTTAAAATCCCCACACCGATTTGTTCGCTTTTCGGAAAGTTCACATAGGTTTCATAGAAATAGTTCTGTCTCCCTTACTTTCGTAGTGAGAAATGTGATCAAAACGGGTTAGAAAGAGTAAACACAACGCTTTGCATTTGAAGTGCACATCTAAACCAAAGTCTCGGATCGCAATTTGAGAAAAAAATATGAAACGATAAAAGATAGTTCAATAACGCTTATAATTTGACGGCCTGCGAAGTCGGGCGTCGCAGTAGGGCGTTGGACTACTATTCCGAAGGACGCGGGTTCGAACCCGGCGTGCGCAAATACATTTTATTTTATTGATTTGTGTTATTTCACAATTGATTATTTAAAATAATATATATTATATTTGCGGCACGTTCCAGAGTGAAAGATACTCTTAGTATATCGCCCTTTATATATATATTATAGTATACCACCATTCAGAATTGAAACGTTGCTTGAAATGGCTGTGTTAAGTGACTAGATCTGAATAGCCAGGTGCTTCCCCATCTTTCTCGTCTCCTTCCCTTCCCCACTTACCTTCAGCCTCATACCATACCCCAATTGGGGATGCCATAGTCTCACTGGCTCCAGACGGGAGCAGTTGGGACTCTTGTGAGGTATTCACTATAAAAATAAATAAAAAATAATAATAATGCATTTGTCTAATAAAATATGTGTGTTTTTCTTTTTATTTGTTATCACTGGTTATCAGTTTATCAGTAATCTTGGAAAAACGTAAATTAAGCTAATTTTAAACCTTTTTTTAATGTTTTCTTTATGAAATTTTTTATACATATTTAATTCTTTTTTAATAATAACATTTGAAAGCACATTTCATCACCATTCAAAACCAGTTTTTAGCTTTTGGATACATTCAGAAACATTTCAATTATTTTGATTTAATTGCTGATTTTATTTTCTGACTATATACCCGAGGCCAGAGGGGATTCGTTAATTGACAGTTTAAAGCACATTAGTTCATAATAGAGACAGGTAATTGAAAACTGAACATAGCATAGTTGCGTTGATCTCGAAATGACAAACACAAAAAAGCTGTACAAAATTTCACGATTCCAGAACTCACCATTTGATATTTACTGTTTAGCAGTTCACAAAAAAATTATAAAAACAATATATTAAGATTATTTTCAGTATCGCCTTAGTGAATGACCACCATTTTAAATTTAAAAAAAAACTTGAAATGGCTTTAGCCATGCTTCACATCTGAATAGACAGTTATCTATATATTTTCCAACCTCCCTACTCTCCTTATTTACCATTTTCCCTCCCCTCATCACCAATTTCAGCCTCACAACATATTCAAATCGGGGATGAACTCACCAGCTTCTGAGCAGTTGGGACTCTTGTGCGACATATGTGTAGGGTGTTAAGGGACTATTTGACTCACTTTAATCGAAAATGTAGTCTTTGATGACATTTTTCATGTTTTATTTTTTTCAACTTAAAACATTAAATATCAGTATGTATGGGACAGGTAGGGTCGGGGTGAAGGGTTGTACGGTTACTCTGTTGAGTGTCCAGTGATGTTATTTGGAAGATTTTTTTTTGATTGGTTTTGAAGAATAATATTTTGAAAAAATAAATCACCACAAAAGTCACCGGAGACCGAAATTATGTCAGGAATCACTGGTTAAAGTAAGTCAAGTGCGTCCCTCAAGGGTGGATTATACCGGCTCAAAAAGAAGAAGGAGAGATACAATAATACGAATGTAAGAGGGAGCCCGCTAATATTAAAAACCATAATATTCAAGCGAAAATTGGGGAAATGTTTAATAACACACGACTCGTTTAAAATAGAGCAAAAACTTCGTGGGGGTTGTTTAAGTAGCATTTAATTTACATTGTGATTTTTTTCATACACATAACTTGTAAAATAACAGAAACAATTGTGTAAATAATAATTTTCGGAGCATACTTTGCGATTTATTTCTATCGAAGGAATTTCATATAATTACCGTTTCGGTGTGGGGAATGTATAGTATACTATCTTAAAGAATAACATATATTTTTTTAAGAGCATGAAAACTTCAAATGTTAAAATACAGAGATCGGTAAAAATTCGGAAAGGTATAAAAAAGTTTGATTTGTTTATTGTTTACAACGTGTGTGATTCGAGAACTGTTTCAAAATATACGTATGTTGTGCATATGATTTGCGGTCCGTAAATAATTATCACAACGTAGTGAAAGTTGTGCAATTACATTACGAATAATTGTAATACTTAAATGGTTGTGGCCTTTGTGACGTAGGAAGGTTGTAATATGCAGATTAACGTGACGTTAACGTATGTTATTTTGACATTGCCGTGGTGTGAATGAATGTGCGAAATTATTCCGAGAGTATTTGGAACAGAGCCAGGTACAGAAAATAAATCGAAACTACTGCTAAGTAAGAACCCGATAGATATCTTTTATATGTTTGACAAACTGCAGTGGTCCCGTGACTCTCATGCACGCAGTACTCGCCAAAGAGACCATTTACTCGTTCTCCCCAGACAAAAAACTACTGTATTAAGAGAATACCCGGCGGTGATTTTTCCATACAAACGTATTCCCTATTTATCTCTCTGGATTTTAACCCTAGAGAAAATATTGTTTTTGCATAAAATAGATATCAACTACTAGCGTGTCGGTACTTTTTGTTTTTTTTTTTGATAAGTTACTTTTTATAGAAGTTATGACCTTCCAAAAATCAATAAAATTGACTGGTTTAAACGCCGTCAAAAGATGTTCAGTATACAAACCAGACAATGTTTTTTTAAAAAAAGCAAAACGTACAGACATATAATAGTTTTTTCTTATGTAGCTGGTAAAAAAAAAATTGAAAATCAGTCCACTTTTGGAGGAGAAAAGTGGGGAATACAAAACCTCCATTTTAGTTAGGTGTCAGTGCATTGTCCCTTTCGCTCAATATCCGGTGGAGTAAGAGCAACAGTGACAGCAATATTTTAGTAAAATCTATTTCTGCACCACCGGGTATCATCTTAAGGGGCAGTTTCAGCTATCCATCATCAAAACTTTTTAATGAAATACCACTGTCTATTCGAATATCGACATCGTTGTGGTGCTCTAACCCTTAATTAGGCGCATGAGGTCAAGACCTGAGACCATTTCAAATTGAAAACTAAATATGTTTTGGAATGCGACAGTGCTCTTTCTAGCTTCCTACCTTCCCGCGGGATATGCAAATCAATCGCGGCCAGAAAGCCAACGCGTTCGTGTCGTTTCTCTCTTGGGTGCTGACCCCAGGCGACCAATTACGTAACAATATGGTATTTTCACAAACAAGGGATTCTGTTGAAAGTGTATGGAATATTTAAAGATCATTTCTCAGATTTTAATCATCGCATTAAAAATGTTTATTTTTTAAGTTTTCATTCAAATTTATTCATTTTAAAACGCTCAAAAATCTACGAAACCAAAACGGCCCGTGATTGCCAACGACGCTTCGTACGCATGTCATCAAACAAACAAAGTAGAACTGTCGGAAATTTTTCAAGAACGAGTGACTCTTATGACGTCACGCGTTGAAAATTCCGTTTTGGCGGGATTACAAAAATGGGCAACTTAGACTCGCTGTAGAAAATGTATTCGTCAACATGAAAATAAAATAAAAATGCCATAATAATCGTAATTTTTTTGCTTAATTTCCTATTAACAAAGTACTGAATAACCAAACAAAATGGTAAAAGTGTGGTAAATTTATTTGTCAGCAACACTTGAGGGTTTATTCATTGGATGTAGAGTTAATGAATCAGCTGATGAGTGTGAATATTTTTTTTGTTTAAGTTGATCTCAGCTACACAAAAAATTAGTAGTTTTAAGAGAGATTTTATTTATTTTTTAAAAAACATCACATATTACAATGATCTTTGGCTGTCCAACTAGGACATTGGAGGTCTAGATTCGTTTAAAAATAAATGTAGCCTCGGTCAATCAAAAAAAAATGAGTCCTTGCGAGAGCCTTGAAGGAGTAACCAAGCATCTGTTACTTATACCAGGGCGGGTAACCGGTGGATAACCTCCAATGTCCAACTAGGAAATTTGCCTGTTTTAGGACAATCAAAATGAGCAGATTTATTAAATGTAATTATTGTTTTGTTTATTATATTGGCTTTTACTTGTTTACAAACATGTTTATAATAATTTTATTTTTTTAATTTTTCTTTTTATTTCTCTTCTCTACATTTGTATTATTTTAAAATGCTTATTTACATTCATAAGCAACTTCTTGTATCAACCATTAAGACTTTTTTTATAAAGTGTTATTTTTTTTTTCAAAGTGTAATTTTTTAATAATGTGTAATTTTTTAAAATGTGGTATTTTTTTTATAAAGTGTAAGAAGTTGCTTATAAATGTAAATAAATATTTTAAAATAATGTAAATGTAGAGAAGAGAAATAAAAAAGCTTTTTTTCCAAAAAAATAAATAAAAATTATAATCATGTGTAGTTTTCTACCATTCCATGAAGATTAGAATCTGTTTTATTTTTCTAATTGTTTAATTACAAAGTAATGAAAGTATTTGAATATTTTTGATAATACATAGGTACTTCGTTTTTTTTTCTTCCACTCCATTTGCATTTATTTATTTGGGGTCAGTAGAGACCCCAAAGCCTATCTTAATAATCCTTAACTAGCAGTGAAATACCCGCTCCGCGGGTTTTTGCTGCTAGGCCCTGCGGGCGGCTTTTCGTTCTGCTTCGCCCAGTTTAAGTGTTGGTGACTATTTATAAGGCATCACCCTTTTGAAAAACTAACTACTATTAACATTAAACTACAGAATACTTATATTTAATGGGTAGATATATAATAGTAGACATTCTTACATTAAGACCGTGAATAATGAGAGAAACACTCTTCACCCCAACATAAATCTTCTTATTATTGAATGAAAGCGAAAAAATATTTCTTCTTCTTCATACTTTCTTCCTTAAATGTAGTATTATAGATGGCGCCACTTCCGTTTGCAAATCGCATGTGAGCGAATGGTAAGTGTGCATATTACGGCAGCAGCTCCATGGAAAAGGGCACGTTCACGGACGGGTCAGAACGGTTTCCATACAGTGTGGAGTTGGAAATTTACTCGGAGTCGGGTTCCTTAATTTGAACCATACGGGCATTACCGTATTAATATTACAGTCAACCGCACAACATCATTATTGATAGAATTTACAATGAAAGGGATACCTCTTTGTGTTTGTGGTTATATTATTTATTTTGGATTTTAATGTTATTTCGTCGTTGCTTATACAACATGAACCATGTGATACTGAGTACATTCTGAGATAATCGATAAAAACTGTTTAAAATAATAACGAAACGGAAAATAACAATTCTTGTTATAGACAAAGTAGGAAAAATATGTTTCGTTCATTGTAAGAATATATTTATGGCAAACATGAATTATTTTATGCCAGAAAATTGAATTTTAACGCGTTTTTCTCACACGCTTCATATTTCTATGCACAGTTTTTTTTCACATGGTTTATATTCTATACACAGTTTTCGTCATAATTTATACACAATAATAATGTCAAAATATTTAATTTAAGTTAATTAAAATTTGACAGCCGGGCATCACAAAATGAAGTTAATATTATGTACATACCAGGGCAATTGAATTGTGTAGTGGTATGCAGAGGATAATACTTTTTATTTTTTTTTATTACGTACTATTTTGATTGTCCTCGCATGATTTATTTTCTATCGCCTTAAATATTCGATATTTTTGCATGGCTCATATTGTAGAAGATGGAGAAAAAAAATGAAAAATAACTCTATATTTAACTCATTTTCGTAAAAGTCGTCACATTGTTCATATTAAATATGCAACGACGATTTGCTTTTAATTGACCAAATTAGAGGGATTGCTGAAAACCAGCTGCATTCCGGGAGAAATCGTATAGCCGAACAATGATCAATTTGTCAATAGAATCAATGCAATTAAAAAAAATGAGATGTACGAGTATAAATATGTTGTCAAATAAAAGTTTTATTAATAGATATTATTTATTTAATTTAAAAAGCTTCTACATAAAGATGCTACATGAAATCATAAGAACACAGTAAGTATAGTGTAATGGGTAGATGTGACCAGTCGGTGGCTGAGTTAGCATCGCGTTTGGGTACCACCCAGGCGTCGCGTGTTCAATTCCTCTGCTGGCTAAGCCTTTCATCACGACATAAGCAACATTTTCCGCTTATTGTGGTGGTAGTAGTAGGAGATTTTCAAATATTTCGTAAACCGGGAATGTTTATCTTTCTTTAAAAATAAATAAATTTAATTTAAGAACAAATAGGAATGTTATGAAATACTTCGACTACCATAATACGGGCATGTGTCTAGTGTGCTAGTCGAAAAGCATGTAAAAAAATCTGTACACAAAAATATGTTATGAATAGGAGGCGGCTAAGCGGTGGCAAAACGAAGAATTCTATGTCACGAATCCGCAAAAACATCATTCGGAGATATTGAAATTTGAATTTTTGAAATGATATGTTTTTGTAATAAGGAATCAATTCTAAACTTCAAACCTCAATGTCTCCGAATGATGTTTTTGCGAATTTTCAACTTGGAATTCTTCGTTTTGCCACCGCCTAGCCGCCTACTAGTTATGAATAACGAAAAAAAAATTATAATGCAAATCAAGTATTGAATAAAAACAATTCATTTTAGGAATTATTATATATTTGCTGATCGGTTTCAAAATTGATTAAAAACCAATATTTTAATAATGTTATAAAAATGGAGATCCTTCTAAAAATTAAACTGAATAATAAAACATTTATAATTTTTTTTTTTTGTTGATACACTAATGTTTAAGACAAGATTTTTATGCATAGCACAAAGGGTAACACTTATTATAATCAATAATTATTAGCCTGAAACACTCATCCACATTGAAAAAAATCTCCCGAGAAAAGATACATGACGTCGACGGGACACGAATGATAAGCAGTAATAAAATTGTTGAATGAAAACCCAAGTATATATTGAATTATTTGGCGGGTAAGAGATAAGCCGAAGTAGCACAGTGGATAGAGCAGTTGACCGGAAATCAGAAGGACGCGGGTTCCTATCCTTTCTGCGGCATGTATCTTTTCTCTGGAGAATTTTTCAGTGTTAATGAGTGTTTCAGGGTAATAATTATTGCTTATAATTAAGAGGCGGCTAAGCGGTGGCAAAACGAAGAATTCTAAGTCACCAATCCGCAAAAACATCATTCGGAGATATTGAAATTTGAATTTTTGAAATTATATGTTTTTGTAATAACGAATCAATTCTAAACTTCAAACCTCAATACCTCCGAATGATGTTTTTGCGAATTTTCAACTTGGAATTCTTCGTTTTGCCACCGCCTTGCCGCCTACTACTTATAATAATTAATAAAATATATTTTTTAAATCAATTTTATTAATAAATTATCAGGGCAGGAAGATATTAAAGCCTACCTTAAAATACTTTCAACCCGTTTGTTCACTTTCACCTACGAGCTTTTATGGTAAAAACCGGTTCATAATAATATATTGTCATCGTAGAGTTTGGCAAATGTATTGGTTTTAAAGTTAAATTTAACTGGAAACAGTCTGGTATATGTGAACCGAATTACTGTTATTACGGAACATTGCGCTCTATCGCCTTATCCTATCGAAGGTTGACTATCATCAGAGCAATTTTCCCTGCAGGCTATTACGGAACACTGTGCTCTATCGCCTTATCCTATCGAAGGTTGACTATCATCAGAGCAATTTTCCCTGCAGGCTATTACGGAACATTGTGCTCTATCGCCTTATCCTATCGAAGGTTGACTATCATCAGAGCAATTTTCCCTGAAGGCTATTACGGAACACTGTGCTCTATCGCCTTATCCTATCGAAGGTTGACTATTGTTTATTGTTTATTGTTTCTTCTTCACATTTTAGTTTTCAGTTTACAATACAATTTTTAACCTCACTAGGACAAGCCTGTGTTGAGGTTAACAATTATTTACAAAGTAACAAAATAACACAAAAGGAAAAAGGAAACAAAAATAATACTTCAAAAAACACAAATAATATAGGTAAAATAATAATCATCAGAGCAATTTTCCCTGCAGGCTATTACGGAACATTGTGCTCTATCGCCTTATCCTATCGAAGGTTGACTATCATCAGAGCAATTTTCCCTGCAGGTTGCAGCCCGTAACAACTCTGCGGAAAGTGCACTCGTACCAAAGACTAAGTTATAAAATTATAAAATTATTTAATGAAAACATTATCCAATAAATAATACGGCCTCCGTGGTCGAGAGTTAAGGCTCTCAACTAGCAATACAATTTTATTTTATTAATTTGTGTTATTACAATTTAGTCATTTAAAATAATAAATAGTATATTTGCAGCACGTTCCAGAGTATAATACTCTCAGCATTGCGCCAGTGTAAGACCAATATTCAGAATTGAAACGCTGCTTGAAATGGCTTTAGGTGTGTCTGGCGACCAGGTCTGAATAGCCAAGTACTTCCACCTTCCTCTTCGCCATCAACATCCCCTCCTCACTACCTTCTGCACCATAACATACCCCAATTGGGGATGCCATCATCTAACATCCCCAGGCGGTTGGGAGCAGTTGGGACTCTTGTTATTCATATAAAAATAAAACGTATAATTGGTAGGTATGACTGTGTGAACATATGATAATAAGAATTAATCTATGATCTGAGGTCGACATATTTTTTTAAAATACTAGTCCTAAAATTGACATGGAATGACCTTGCTTAGATCTGCTGTCAAAATTCATAATTATATGAAAGATTGGAGTCGAGTTAACACGTAGAAGAGATTAGATGTTGAACGGAGAGGGGTTAGATAAGGTTTGATATGAGAGAGGATATTTCTGATTTTTTTTAATTAAGTAGTAATTTTAAGTTATATACGAAAAATTTGTGTTCCGACGTAAAAAAGTCTTTTAAAATTTAAATGTACGCCAATTAAAATTGTTTTTTTTTAATCATTTTGATTTTTTATTTCTTTATATTTTAAAATAAATAGAGTAAAATCAAGTTTTTAAATATTTATATTTACTCACAAATATTTGCAAAAGTTGCCTCTAAATCATTAAATATTGAAATCTTTGGCCTTTGGCCTATATTTTATAAGTATAATTTGGCCTATATTTTATAATTTTAAACAGAAATAAATAAAGTAGCATGTATCCGTACGAGACATTTTATATACCTTTTGATTAAAAAAATATTTTTCATTTTGATTGGTTGGGTATTTTGGCCTCAAATCCAAAATTAAGATGGTGCCATGTGAAAAATCTGATAAAAACATTACTTTGCATTGGGACGTTTTTGATCCGGTTTTAAAAACGATACATTGAAACCAAAATGGAATCCAAAAAACAACTTTCTGAACCAGTTTCAATCTTACTTGGTCGAAGGTTTCAATGCAAAATAATATACACAATACCAAAACCTTCAAGCGAGTCTCCGAAAACCTTCATAAATTCAGACGCGCTGAATAACATTATTCAGACAAGTGAAAATTTGCAAATAATTCGGACGTATATATAAAAACAAGAAACTTGTTTCATTTCGACAAAAGATGTGAACTCGTTGGAGAAATTACGATAGTACGTACACCTTTATGGACGAAAACAATACACAATATTAATAGGTATTGTAACTAATAAAAAAAGGTAAATCACTTACCCAACTGAAAGTAAAAACAAGTAATAAAATTATTACTAATTGAAGATTAAAATTTAGATATTAATAACAATTTTGACTGTTTTTTTTCTCGAAAAAACATATAAATGTCGAATAATTTTTCAATAAATACGACAATAAATATTCGTAAGTTTGTGAAAATACCCCAACACAGATTTTGATTTCACTTGCCTTAAAAGTGGGGAACATTTTAGTCGGTTCAATGCTTAAAATTACTAGATCAAATAACTAGAGTAAATAGAAAATCGAGCCCGCAATCCCAGGAAGAAGAAAGGCACAATCATGAAAGAAGCTATGTATTTATTTATTGTTTTTGTGTTTAATTCGTAGAAATCCATTTATTTATTTTTAAATTTAAGTATTTATTTTACAGTTCTGCAGCTCTTAAAAAAATATATATGTATAAAAATAAAAATAAATTAAATAACTGTATCTAAAATATCCATAATAATATATTCTTATTGTATGTACCTACATGAGTATTTTAATTATGACGCTTGAACTAGCTGAATATTTGTTACGCAACTACCTAGGCAATAATTTATTGGAGCCTCTCTTATCCGTCGAGATCTTCATTACGCTTTCATAGAAATAGTAAACGATGACTTCCTGGTAGTTGAATACGGGAACCTTGAACCTTGAAAATGGCCAAAAGTTCATAGAAGTGCAGTAACAACAATCAAATCAGTATTCGTGTTTCACATAAAAGTGGAATACACTGTCTGCTTTCAGACAAATGACATGTTCGTTTGTATTATTATTATTATGGAAAAAAAGAAAAAAAGGAAAAAAAAAAAGAAAAGCATGCTTGTCAGTACCATCTCTTCAACTGTACACATTTGCTCATAAATGAGTATGAAATGCTTGCTCATACTCACCAAAAAGTGATCATGCTCTTCAACTGTAGGCACATATGCTCATAAATGAGTGTGACAAACATTCAAAACGTAGTACATAACGAACCCAAATAGAGAACATTGGAATGAATCCAATTATTTGTTATTGATACCTATGTCACGATGCACAGCATAATAATATTGTATTCTATGTTGGTAAACACGAATACGTACCTAAGCGTTATATGAATACTCCACTGGACAATTTGCGTAGGAACACTACTTGCACAACATCCTAAATCCTGTTTAAATGGTATCGCTTGGCAGAAAAAAAAAAAAAAAACTACAAGTTTTGGATAAGATTTTCATGGCCGATTATACACATTTGCAATTCCAATTTTTTTTTTCATAATTAAAACGTAACGAAATTAATCAATAAAGGTAGATTCAGACTGGGTCGACGTACGTACGCATCGCTACGCCAAACAATGCTTAGCAACCATACATTTTCTATGAAAATGGCCACAGACATCGCACGTCGCGATGCGTGTGGCCAATGTGATTCTAAAACATACATTTTCATTGAAAATCTATGGTTGCTAAGTAGCCCAGATATTGTTAGGCGTAGCGATGCATACGTACGTCGACCCGGTTTGAATCTACCATAACTTTGTTTTTAACTGCCAATTTTATTGCACGAATTTTATTGCACGGCATTGTTGGGTTTCGAGAATCACAATGACAACATCAATGACCGCATTTCCAAAAAAGCGTCTCATTCATTTTTTATGCAACTCATTTCCATGTTTTTCTTAGAAATTGTCACAAGTTGCCCATTGTTTCAAGTTCAGCACTGGTTTCATATTTCAAGCATCAGGCCATTAGCAATAGTTGTCAATTGTTAGCAATATTGTTGTCATGCACAATAAGCGATGATAAGTGACAACGGTATAGATTTGCATTTGAATCTTGAAATGACATAAATAAACACAACATTAGGTCATAAAATCCGCTCATCTGGAGCGGTAGACAATCAAATCAATAAGTAATAACTTGTGAATACGAGAAAATAATGTTGACCTCTGATCGGTTCGCAATTCGTCAGTAAGCACGAAAAATTATATTGACCCTTGATCGGTTCACAATTTGCCAGTAAACACGAGAAAATAGTGTTGACCTATACCGGTTCGCAATTTGCCAGTAAACAGGAGAAAATAGTGTTGACCTATACCGGTTCGAAATTTGCCAGTAAACACGAGAAAATAGTGTTGAAATATACCGGTTCGCAAATTGCCAGTAAACACGAGAATATAGTGTTGACCTGCACCGGTTCTAAAATACCTAATGTTGAACTCTGACCGATTCGCAATTTGTCAGTATAAACGAGAAAATAATGTTGTCCTCTGACCTTTTCGCCATTTGTCAGTAAAACGATAACACAATGTTGACGTCTGACCGGTTCGCAATTGATCAGTAAACACGAGAAAATAATGTTGACCTTTGATCGGTTGACAATTCTTCAGTAAACACGAAAAAATAGTTTTGACCTATATCGGTTCGCAATTTGCCAGTAAACACGAGAAAATAGTGTTGACCTATACCGGTTCGCAATTTTCCAGTAAACACGAGAAAATAGTGTTGACCTGCACCGTTCTAAAAAACCTAATGTTGAACGCTGATCGATTCGCAATTTGTCAGTATAAACGAGAAAATAATGTTGTCCTCTGACCGTTTCGCCATTTGTCAGTAAAACGATAACACAATGTTGACGTCTGACCGGTTCGCAATTGATCAGTAAACACGAGAAAATAATGTTGACCTTTGATCGGTTGACAATTCGTCAGTAAACACGAAAAAATAGTGTTGACCTATATCGGTTCGCAATTTGCCAGTAAACACGAGAAAATAGTGTTGACATATACCGGTTCGCAATTCGTCAGTAAGCACGAAAAAATAATGTTGACCATGTTGATCAAAATCGGTTCGCAATTCGTCAGTAAAAACGAGAAAATAATGTTTACTACTACTGACCGGTTCGCAATTGTCAGTAAAGACGAGAAAACAATGTTGACCTTTGATTGGTTCGCAATTCGTCAGTAAACACGAAAAAATAATGTTGACCTCTAAAATAGATGTTAATCCAATACTTGTACCAATAAAAAACACATTTCATCACAAAATGAATATCTCCGGAAGTTTATTTACAATTCATGTATGTTTTGCACCTTGTTAGATAATCCATGACTGACCTCGAATAGACGTGCATATCGATCCTAAAATTCATAATTAATTTAAGGTTTAATTTTTTTTTTTAAACATTGGTTTTATATTAAAACCGTCTACCGATTGACATACTTTTCTCTGCATGCATACTAGTTCCGTCCGGAGGGATATCCAAAACGTTAAAAAAATCAACGCGCCCATACGGCGAAGTAAATTTAATTGAGGTAAAATGATTTTTAGGATATTTTTCAAATTCTTCTGACATGTTTCCTCCTAAACGTGTCCAATTTTGCCTACTCTTGTCAGCTCTCTCACCCGTTTATCACAAAAAAAGGACGAAAGAGATAGATATTAATTTTATATTGCTATGAGGTAAAAAAAATGTTCTGTTTGCAGAGAGAGTATCAGAGGGGCATCAATTTAATTTTGATAAACTATAGGATATCAACTAACCTTATTATGGGTCGAGGCACCAATACAATCTCCTGACGGGCCTCTTTCTACCCACGTCATCAACGACAGCTGATGATCTTTATAAGCGATTAAATTTTCAATAACAAAGTCATTTGAGTCAGTAATCAATACAACGAACTCGGAGCTCGAGCCAAAGTGGGGGTCAGAAATGTTGTCCTGACTTGGCTTGGAAGAATATCATAACATTAACTGGATGTAACTAAAGTTTGTACATTGATATTGTAGTTTCAATGTTTTTCTGGCGATGGGAGATACTTTTAGACTAAAGAAATCAACGAACAAAACTGTTGTTATTTTGACAATAATAATTGTCTTTGACATTTTCCATTACCGTATTTTTTTAATGAACACTTAATGAGCACTGAAGAATCAATAGAAGTGCATATATTAGTGCACCATATTGTGTGTTGTTTGTGCACACCGATAGTGGTTCAAGCTGGCTTGACATAGTTTTGAACATCTATATGCATTCCTTTCTTACCCCGCAGTAGTCATAACCTCCAGTTTGCGAAGATTTCTGACTTTGTAACCGTCGTAAATTCACCAGTTGCCCGCTTGTGCTACGAGTTTCCGGACACCGTGTATATATGCCCAAACTATGATATTATGCATAACGATAATCTAGTTGATTAGTCAGACATTTCCTAAAAATCTAAAAATTGAGTTATGCAGCATGTAAATGTGTACCTACCTACCCACTATCTGGTACAATACTCGGATACTTATAAACACCACCAAATCAATTATAATGCAGAAAAACTTCATAAAAAAATGTTAATTAAATAAAAATTCGTAATTAATAAAAAAAAAAAGTTGTTGTTTTCTGGGTCACTAGTAGGATATTTCAAAATGTCATACTAATGTACCGGACCGTTACGCCTCCGGTATTATTAAAGCATATTTAGATAAAATGTAAAACATAGAAACGCGTAAATACTATATTGATTTGTGGTGAACATTCGAATGTTGCTTTCATCATTATGACGGCCGGCGTAGTCCAGGGGAAAGGCTTTGGACTCCCATTCCGAAGGTCGCGTGTTCGAACCCGGCGTGCGAAAATAAATTTTATTTGATTAATTTGTGTTATTTCACAATTAATTAATTAAAAATAATATATTACTATATTTGCGGCACGTTCCAGAGTATCGCCCTGGTGGAAGCTACTCTAAGTATCGCCCTGGTGTAAGACCACCATTCAGAATTGAAAGGTTGCTTAATAATGGCTTTAGCCGTGTTTAGTGACTGGTTCTGAATAGCCAGGTACTTCAAAACCTTCCTTCAGCCTCACAACATACCCCAATTGGGGAAGCCATAGTTTTACTGGATCCAGACGGGAGCATTTGGGACTCTTGTGAGGTATTCACATTAAAAAAAAAAACATTATCGGAAAACTTTGAATTCGGAGATTTCCAACTAATGAACTGGTCGATCGACATTTTAATAAAATTATCTTTGAAATAATGCAATTTTCATATTATATCAAGATTATCTGCAGCCAGTCTGTGTGAGAAAATTGTGGAGACCTCCTAAAAATCTATTATAGCTTTATCTCAGGAAAAAGATAAGGAATATTGTTTTATATTATCCATTGTGATTTATTAGTAATTTATATCAGTACCATCGTAATACGAATAAACACGACTGACATTTATATTTCAAGGATGCTTCATCAAGCCTTAGTGTTGTATTCGTATTGAGACGTTTCTGGTTATAATATAATAGTAGACAAGTAGTGATAATTGAGATAAGAATTAAGGTAGGCACGACCTTCCGACATTGAAATCTGCAAACACAGATAAAGTGAAGGTCGCTTTTACGCTAAGACATTTACATATTATTTGTATTATCGAAATATAATATTAAGTGCTGGGAATCCAACACGAACGCGGAAATTATCGTTAAGCCAAGGACACACGCGAAATTAATATCAAAAGATACCTTATAACTAGACATCGGATTATATGCAGTAACAAAGTGCCAAAATATGCATGCAAATATGCACTAAAAAAGGCCGAAATATGCACTAAAAACCCTTGATATGCCCAAAATATGCATAATGCAAAATCAAAAAACCATTTTTATTTTTATATATTTTAATTAAAGACGGTACAAAAACAGCGAAATATTCTTAAAATTATGCATAGTTTTTTTGACCACATACAATTAAGTATTTTTTCAAATATTCGTTCGCAAATTTGTGACGTTTGTCCCCCAGTATTAATTTTGTACGCCGAAAACGACCTCTCTACGGCCAACTGACGTCATTTGTCAAAATTAAAAATTTGGCATACTTCTGGAGATTTTATTTTTTTATTTTTAAAAGAAAGATAAACATTCCCGCGTTACGAATAACCCAACACAAAATCTCCAACTACCACCACACTAGCGGAAGATGTTGCTTGTGTTGTGATGGAGCCAGCCGAGGAATCGAACACGGAACGCCTGGGTGGGACCCAAACGCGATGCCCACTCAACCATTGACCGGTCAATAACAGATACCTGTTTAGGCAGGGTATGGACCTGTGCCGTTTTAAATACGTAGTCGCCGTGCTCAAGCCACTGTCAAGTTGACAGATCCAGTACAAAGAAATGATATTCCACGACCTCTCGCGAATTCAACTGACCCCCTCTTCTGCCGTAGGAAGAAATCTTTTATAACGTAGTGTGTCGGTAGAAAATATAAACGGCGTAGGTCGCTCAATAACACTAGCGCTTTTGACGATGCGTGTGTCCAAGGCTTCAATCTCGAAACAACATAATGACATAATACTAATATATCATAACACTAAAGGGCAGAATTCACACAAAGGATCTGCCCGCCGAACATGCTCGAAGATTCACGTTCATCTATAAAAAGATCACATTTATCGAAAACGAGTGAGAGGGCCATCTATGGCACCGTTCGTGAAAAAGAGTGAGAGGTTACGACGGAGCTATCAGTGGTAGGCCTTATAGATTGATAAAATCATCAGTACAGCTGGTGCCAGGGACCTAAAGAAATATTAGCGTTGCTTGACGATATTATATTATTATTGTAATTGAATAATAATACTTCATCAACTTTGACCCCATTTTATCTCTTATGGCCTATGTACGGACTATGCTAGTAGTTTAGTCGAGTAGCGAGTATTTTATTTATTTAACGCCCAGAGGGATTTCACAAGTTGGTACAGAACACTTGTTACGTTTTGTTGGTAGTAATTTTTTTTTGGTACATTTTGTTTGTAGTAAAAAATACACACGAGTCATAAAAATACAAAAACAAAAATCAAAAGATATAGCGATTAATAGGTTTACAAAAAATACAAGATTTTTAAGGAATAGTCTTGAAATAAATATTTTATATGATTATTACAAAACTCGCCAAGTTGATATTAAATATGTCAACATCGGTTCCACGTCAACTCAGAATCAACTCAACTCAACACCTCTTTTAAAAGTCGCTAAAAGCTATGAAAAAATAATTTAAAAATAGCCCATACCCTAACCTAACATAACCTATTTAACCCTTTTTTATATATTTTTTCACAACTTTTAATGGCTTTTCAAAGGAGGTGTTGAGTTGAATTCATTCTGAGTTATCCGGTCACCGTCAACATCATCTAAGAAATTTTAATTTTTCGAAGAAAACTTCTTCGGAAAGGTTTTCACTTTGTGATGGCATTATTTTTTTTTATAGATAATAGCTCACAAGAGTCCCAACTGCTCCCGTCTGGAGCCAGCGAGACTATGGCATCCCCAATTGGGGTATGTTGTGAGGCTGAAGGTAAGTTGGGAAGGGAAGGAGATGGGGAAGAGGAAGGTGGGGAAGTACCTGGCTATTCAGATCTAGTCACTAAATACGGCTAAAGCCATTATTAAGCAACGTTTCAATTCTGAATGGTGGTCTTACGCCAGGGCGATTCTGTGAGTATCTTCCACTCTGGAACGTGCCGCAAATATAGTATATATTATTTTTTATTAATTAATTGTGAAATAACACAAATTAATCTAATAAAATTTATTTGCGCACGCCGGGTTCGAACCCGCGACCTTCCGATTGGGAGTCAAGTGTCTTACCACTCGACCACGGACGGTCGTCAAAATTTATTTTAATGAAAAGACAAATAGCTTTGTTTACATCACTTGACTTGATTTCCCGTAGTATGAAATCGGATAGTGGGAAATTAAGTTACGCTTAAGAATGCTGCAGTTATGCTGTATTTTAGAAACTAAACGTGTCCAAATACCATAAATTTAGTAGTTAGTAGTAACATTTTGGTCAGCCAGGTGGCTAGTTACTCGACTAAACTACTTGCCCAGTGCGAACAAGCCTTTAGAGAGGCTGAACGCTATTAAGCGATAAAAGAAGAAGCAGTGATTTCCAATGAAGATAAACACTCTAATAACAAGTAATTAAATTATCTCAAAAAAATTGTAAGTAGATGTTTATTATTAATTATTACCCTATTTGATTTAACCTTAGTTAGATTACACGCTACTCGCAATACGATTTAAAGCCTGTTCAGACACAGCTATAAACCGCGAGCAGATATCTGTTGAACCACGAGCCCTTATATTTTGTGCCGTTCACACGACGCTATCAAATATTTCTTCCTATGTTAGGAGAGGGGGTCAGATAACTGCCGCGAGATACCATTTCTTTGTAGATTTTGTACTAGATCTGAGAATTTTGACAGCTAACATTGGCGCGTTTCAATAAAAATGACCCCCTCTGATATTCTCGGCGGGAGAGGGGGGCGCTCATCTGTTCGTATATCGCCTCAGGAGCGGTTACGGCGTAAGATGTGCATTGTCTATGGTTGATCTGCGCATAAAGCGCTTAGGTGTGATCGGTCTGAAGGGATTGTATGGAGAGCGATATTTGGCGTGCTATGACCTTTTATAGTTTATAGCTGTGTCTGAACAGGGCTTTGCGATGAATAGGTAGTACAATCATTTGGTATTAGTTTTACCTGGAAAGTTTTCCGGGAGTTTTGAAAATTGATAATATTACCTATAGTTTTCGATGTGCTCTTTCCGAATGTCGACTTTGCCACCTCGTATATTTGATGCTCGCGCCGCCATTTTGGAAAAATGGCGGCTGACAGCTGTTTTTTGACAATATCTCCTTTCGGACTCATTTTACGATAAAAACACGTATATATGTAAAAAAAACTAAATAAAATTACCTACAACTTACGTTTTAACATTTTTTTTTGTAAAATCAATAGTTTTGGCGTACGAGCGCCGCAAACTACATTTCAATATGCGATTTGGCTAAAGAACTCATTTCCACACCACTTTGAGGTAGAGTAAGCGTCGCGTTTTTTTTATCGTGGTGTCTGTCCCCGAAGGACTAATCCACATGAAATGCACAATTTCGAAATTTAGCGCAATCTTCTTCGCGTTGCTGTTCCTGGTGGACGAGGCGTTGCAAGTTCGTCTTAGGTATCGATCAAGACGACACAGACCGAAATTGCATTCGCATCATTTGCGATGGGATTATCGCGATATTATGCGAGAGATTGTGGAAGCCATGGGCATATCACATGGCTCAGTGGTTTCATTTTTGAATGATGAAACTGACGATACAACAACGTGGAAATAATCTAGGTGCTTAAAAATAAATGATTTTATAATATTTTTTAATAAATACATGATTAAAAATATCAGGAAAACAAGACTGACCGTAAATAAATAATAATAAAAAATCATGAAGAATAAACCAATTTTTAAAAATGTTGTGAATGATTGGTAGGTACTTTAACTGAATAAAATAAAATATTTGACGATATGTACGAATAGATATTACAAAATGTTTATTTATATCAGAGTTTTCAAAAGGAAACCCAAATTTAATGTCACGACAAGATAGAACTATTTATTTTGTTAATTTTATATTGACATACGGTGTATATTTTGTATATACATGTCAAATTATTGTAATTCCCATGTGAAAGCCGTCAATCGGCGTTAATAAATAAATAAGAAAAAATAAAAAAATGGAATGAATAATAAATACGACAAAATAGAACGAATAAAACATTCAGATTTCAACACATACGTCAAAATGGAATTATGTACAAAGGAAACTAGGACAGGTATGATAAAATGGATTATTTGGTAGAGCAGTTCCAAGACCTAACGCCATCATCATAACAAAAAAAACGATGTGGGGTGACGATCTACAGGTGCCACACTTTCGACAGGAAGGTCACAGAAACATCGTCTTGTCTTGCGGCGATTAGATTATTCTTCATTGCGAATCGGTTTACATTATTGAAAAACTAAAAAATAAACACAAAAATATGATTTGGATAAATTGAAGCTTTTCCTACCGTTTCCACTAAGCAGAATTAAAATATATTTTCTGATTATTTTATAATGAATACAAGCGTAAACTATTAAAAAATGTATTTTTTCATTATAAATGTATAAACACATAAGAAACAACTTTTTTAAATATAATTTTATGGCTAAAATTATCTGTGACAGTTTTATTGGTAAACTTTTTGCTTTCAAATAAAATTATTCACAAAATAAATAAAAAACACTTTTGGGCTTGAAATCGTGACCTCTAGACTGTTTGCAAGGCGATTTTTATGCTTATTACCTATATTCCTGGCGATATAAATCACACTTATACATACATTTTTGGCTTGTAGCTTCGTCTTAACACAAGTGTGTTTTTGTTGTTTGAAATTGAATATTAATCTATACATATTCGAAAAGTTTAGGTGTTTTTTTTTAATTTCAATTTCACTGGATTTTCATTAATAATATAATACTAACAAGTTTGAAACATGCCGTGTGCAATCAATGCGTGTGTATTCTTTGTAACTCTGGCTGCGATACCTCTACATACTGTATAGCTGTCGATATAATAAGATTTTATGAGGTCAGTCATGTTGTCGTGTACCCATAGACGTGAAGAGCGGAAGACGAACGTGGTTGCTTGTCAGTTATTGTTGACAAGGGAACGTGATGTCGAATACGTGAAGGGGCATTGTCGATATGTCGCTACAATGACAAGCCCCTATTTGGCTTTAAAAGACCACCGAATAAAATAATAAACATACGCAATTGTTTCAGAGCCAAAATTTAATATCGTTCTGCCAAACTGTCTGCGTATTTTAGCTTCACCACGAGTAGAAAATTAATAGTAGCTTTCGCCAAAAGAGGTGCAATAATAATGACAGGTTTGCACAATTACCAGTACACACTTCTGTGTACAGTTGACATCGTGTCCAAAAAAGTTTGTTCCTATAATATTCTCCCTTCAAAACCAAAATTTCCTGCGAAATCATAAGATTTTTAAGTACCTAGGTAATTAAATATCTACCCAATTATTGATAACACTGATAACTGGTGATTTTTGAAACACTAGTGATTTATGTACAACTCTAAAGCTAAAGTAAACTTTTCAATGTATTTTCTTAACAACCACAGTATTTCATAAAACATATATTGTATCAAAATTACGTAAAACTGATATGCTAACAATAATTTCGTACTTTACGTTTCTATATGCATTTTTTCCCTCTGATTTTAAAATTGAGAAAAAGTAACTCCGTTAATGATTCAGGCGCAACCAACCAGTATTGGCCGCCCGAAATATAACTAAACTTTGCCAGCATGCACATTGCACAGGCAATTGGGTTGCATTCACACAATAAATTCTTGCGGTTTATTTTGAACTGGTTGATTGATAACATTTTAAATGTGTTTGTGATTCGTTTGAAGACAATAATTTTACCGATTTTTGACGCCGTAATTAACTTTGGCCGTCCTAATGTGCGACGTCGCACAGTGGGCTGAAAATCGCATTTCATAGACATAGAGACTTGAATTTTCAAGGGTCTTTTTTTGGCTAGAAATGGATTCTGCTGATCATTACTATGCTATAAAATTTTGTATGAAGCAATTGCGTGTACAAATGAATCATTTTTTAAAGAAAAAAATGTATGGCACTGACATTAAAAATGAGGCTATCTCTGGAATCATAAAGTTGGCCATTATATCCTTACACACAGATATACTACTATTTATTTTTTTGACATACTTCGCATATTGGCGCAACTTGCGCTTTTTTGTTAAATCCTCAAAGTTGAAAAAAGAACTTTTTTATGTTGATGATTCATTTTAATGCTTAAATGCTTTACATATGAGTATCAAGTTTACAATATTTTATTGACACTATAAACCAAAATTTTGCATTAAAGTGAATCATCAACATAAAAATAATTTTTTTTTCAACATTGAGGATTTAAAAAAAAAGCGCAAGTTGCGCCACAATACGAAGTATGTCAAAAAATACAAATAAATAGTAGTATATCTGTGTGTAAGGATGTAATGGCCAACCTTATGATTCCAGAGATAGCCTCATTTTTAATGGGAGTCCCATGCAACTTTTTCTTTAAAAAAATTATAACTCCTTCATTTGTACACGCAATTGCTTCACACGAAATTTGATAGCATAGTAATGATCAGCAGAATCCATTTCTAGCCAAAAAAAGACCCTTGAAAATATAAGTCTCTATGTCTATGAAAGGCGATTTTCAGCCCACTGTGCGTCGGGACAGAGGGCTCGATACCGGTAATATATCCGGTTTATCGGGACGGACACTACCGGAGTCAACCCTACACAATACACATGCACATTATAATAGTATAAACAGAAACAAAGCCCAATCAATGTGCATCGAGTGAATTAAATTTCATTATTTATAAATCAATTAGAAATTCAAATGGCCACAATATGAATCAATCAGAATAATATTGAAAAAATAGCAAAGAGAATCAAAAATATATTTTTGCAACAAGTGCAAAATAAAACTGCGTAATACTTACTATCTGGAAATACATGATAATATTATTAATTCATTTATCAATACACCTACATAATATAGCACAGATTATTTTTATTGATCTTTTGAATAGGTTATCCTAGAAATGATTTCACAAACCAACGAGAATATATATTATTTTATTATATATTATAATATAATTATCTAGCGGGTTTCTGATGCTAGGCACTTACTGTAGGCGGCTTTCGCTGGGCTTCGCCCAATATAACTATAGTCTCTAAATTTGACTAACAAACTCCAATTTACACAGAAATTAAGTCTAGAAATTAAGGATGGATGGAAAATTGTGCATTTTGACATAAAATTCGAGTTCATCTTCCCTCTAACCTCCTGCTCACAAATATTGAACGAAAACGGTTTGAGAACTACTCTACAATTTCAAGATGGCTACCGAAATATTGCATTTTTACTTTAGGTTTGGTGTTTATCTCCCATCTAACCTCCTCCCATACACGAACTTGAATTTCAAGATGGGCACCGAAACTTTGCATTTTGACTTTAGGTTTGGTGTTCATCTCCCATCTAATCTCCTCCCATACATCAACTTGAATTTCAAGATGGCCACCGAAATTTTGCAGTTTTACTTTAGGTTTGGTGTTCATCTCCCATCTAACCTCCTCCCATACACGAACTTGAATTTCAAGATGGCCACCGAAACTTTGCATTTTGACTTTAGGTTTGGTGTTCATCTCCCATCTAATCTCCTCCCATACATCAACTTGAATTTCAAGATGGCCACCGAAATTTTGCATTTTGACTTTAGGTTTGGTGTTCATCTCCCATCTAACCTCCTCCCATACACGAACTTGAATTTCAAGATGGCCACCGAAACTTTGCATTTTGACTTTAGGTTTGGTGTTCATCTCCCACCTAACCTCCTCCGATACACGATACACCAACTATTTCAATATGGATCAAAAATCAAGATATTCACTTTATTCAAAACCTAATAACTCCAAACCAAACTATAAAAACGTAAAATAAAAAAAATAGATTTTCGAGAAATCACCAATTATACTCACACTTACAATATAGTATATACATATATAGATCTAAACACTGTAATATTTATATTATAGAAATAAATAAATAGAAAATGCATAGATTTGCCATCCATCCCGACATGTCGGGAATGTCGCCGTTAACGAGCCCGTTGTCCCAACGAAACCTAAATATTGTCCTGACAAATCGCTTCCTGAGGGTTGGTTTGTACTATGTCCACAAAAACTCGTATTGAGAAAAACGAGAAACGAAGTTTAAAATTTTTTTACTTTTGTTCCTTTACCTCAAACCAATTGTTATAAATAATAATATAAAATACAAGGGTTAATTTACCCATGAGCAAAAGAACAACACAATTGGTTGAATTTTCATTTGAATAAAAATATAATGAAGAACGTAAAAGGACACTTTTTTTAAATAAAATAGCAAAAAAATAATGTTGGTTTGTACCATGACCATATTTAATGTTGGTTTATACTGTAACTTATAAATACTCTGGGAGGAGATTGACCAAACTAACAGTAATTTCATCATATGGCACATCAAACTATAATAATTTAACATTCACATACGTAAGGTTTTATAAATAAAAAAATATTTAAAAAATTTCATTAGGAATTAGAAAATTTAGTATTGTCGTTTGAATAAATACAATATATGGAGTAGTCGAACATTAGTAATTTTTACATACACGTACACATAAGGTTTTAATAAATACTAGTAAAAAAATGTATTGGCCAACGGACATAGTACACTCCAATCCTCATTTTTTTTTTCTAATTACTGTGGAGATAGAACAAAAATAAAAGTGATGTTCAAAATAATGTAAGTTCCCGCTCAAATTTTTTTTTGAGGGTGGGATATAGTAGATAAAAAGGTGAATAATATTACTGCATTCACAGTTTAAAAAAAAACAAAAATGGACATAGTACAAACCAACCCTCAGCAAGCGAAATCCTATAATTCCCCGATTTAAAAACTACACATTCTTTGCCTTTCTTTGTGGTTTTTTAAAATATTTATATCGCCTTATTCGCCCACTCTGATCTTCGTACTTCTCATACTTTGTGTTATGAAAAAATATGATGTACATATTTCAATTTTAGTGCCAAATCACCAAATATCAAGTATTTGAACGTTTAATATTTTTTAAATAATATATGCATATCAAACACTCTGCTTCGTTAATTAATTTAATTCAACTGGCATAATATTATTATTTGAATTATGTTAATAGCTAATACGGACATTAATGAAGGAGCACCATAAAAAAGTATACCTAAAACTTTTTTTTACCATAATAGGTACATCTATAGTCACAGACATATTATTCATAGACTTGAGAATCAGGGAGAGGGGTAATAACCATCTGTAGCGGGGCGGAGAGGGATGAGTTGACGGTAACGATATGTGATTCGTTAATCCTTCAATATGACAGTATATAGGCATCACGCATTATAATTTATAATATCACCATTTAGCTCTTAAAAGTAAAATCTGCTTTTGAATGAATAGACCTTTTTACATGGGAGCGCGAATTGTTCGCCCGGTTTGAACAAACTTGTGTAATCCATATAAAATGAAGAAAGGTTCGCTTGTTTTGAGAGTCGAATATTTTGTTACCGTGTTCAGTTTTAGACACTTTTACAAATGTTTCATAATTTACTTATCACAGTAAACTGCAACGTGCACACGACGGGACCGTGAATTTCGGTTGCTTCCGCTTCATGTCTAAAACTGATCATATTATATGATGTGAATAAGCTTAAAATAATGACAAATAATGCCTGCATATGGAAGGTAATACGACAATTGGGTTTATACTCTTTTTCACTTCTATTTTTACATGTTTTAATAGCACAAGTTACCAGTTTTGCCGTGTTATTTCGTAAAATGTACCGATAAGAGCTCGACGCTAGTCCGCACAAGAATGATGACGTCACATTTTCTAGATTCACGCGAACCTATACGCCAGCCCGGCCGGTTCCATGGAACCCAGAATTAAGGAGGGGAAAATAATACGCTTTTATCACTTAGGGCAGGTCTATGTCTATAGTATATTTTTTTGGTTTGTCTTAAGGCTAGCTTTACACTTGTTAAGTATTTTCGTAAATTTACGACTTCTGGCCAATGGGCATATTGCATTTTAAAAATCCAATGTGCCCATTGGCCAGAAGTCGCAAACTTACGAAAAAACTTACAAGTGTAAGGCTAGCTTCAGAATTAAACCATCCTCCCCAGACTAATAACTAATAAGATAGGTGAACACCGCTAACGGCGCTAACAACCGAGCCAAATCCCAATTGGATGGGTTTATTAGTTTTATTTAGTTTTTTAAATAAATATAATGTCATACTATTTCAGAGAAATGTGTTATATATCCGAGTGTGTAAGCGTGATTGCCACCAAAAGTAGGTTAATTTCTACTTCCAAGATTTGCATTCATTCATTCACAATTGAGGTCCTTAGTTTGGGTTCTTTAAAAAAAGAAAAAAACCTAAGAACCTATTTTTGAATTTAAAAAAAATTATTTGTTTACTCTATAATGTGAAAAGTCACGGACCGCCACTGCTAAAAAACCACTTGTCATATCGACCTTTGGAATAACAGGGTTCCATTTGTCGCTTTGACGTCATGTGATAATGAACTCTAAAGTAACTTACTATAAATCCCATTATTGCATGACGTTACCGCGATATATGGAGCCTTGTTATTCCAAAGGGTCGATATTATGTCAAATCGGAGGAAAAGGCCTCAGAATAAACACGAAGAATTGCACCATTTGGAAAAAAAATATCTATTTTTATCAGCATCGAAATATTTACGTTCAAAAATGAATTGATAGGTAGAACACAGCTTTTTGTAGCTCAGCAAAAATATTGCGTCAACCAAAATAAATCAAAGACATTTTGTCTTTCTGTCAAGCGCATCACAATTAAACAAGCAAAAATATTACAAAAAATCACCATAGAAATTGTACAACTCGACGATAAGCAGAAAATAAAATTCCCTTATAAAAGGTGTATAATGAGCACTAATGTATATAAATAATTTATCAGAAAATAATTAACATAAGGCATGTTCACGGCGAGAACTGGTGCGTTTTGGTGTGTTTGACATATTATAGGTTATATTTATAATAAGTCAATTTTCCTGTGTATAAATATGGCAGATTATAAAGAAAGGATGAATTGTGTGTTTACCTGACGAAATCTTGGAGGGTCTCGCGATGAAAACGATTTTCCCAAACGTTAAAAGACTGCTTCTGACACTACTCATGATGATTTTTTCTCACTGAACTTTGCACTCGCGAGTTTGTTGACAAACAATATAAATTTTGAGAATGTACGCGGATAATTGTCTTTAATTTTTAATATCACAGATCACGTGAATCGCGAACAACAAATAGTAGTATCACAGCTTGATAAGCTTACTGCTAAAAATTACAACGAAGCTGCGGGATTCGTGTTTATTATTCAATCAGGATTTATATTTATTCCTTCATGACGCAATACTCTTGGTGTATCTGTTAACACTAAACCACTGAACAATTTAGTTATAAGCAGCAAATCACCTTGGGAATATGGCCCGTGACGAGGAACAACCACTATCGGAATTAGTTTATTTTAACCGAGCGGCCATTGCTGAGGGCGACGAACACAGCTGATTTTGATTGAGTGTCCATTACGCGGGTCGGTAAAAAGGCGACACAGGCGACTGTTTTATCATCGCGGGTCGGTAAAAAGGCAACACAGGCGTCTGTTTTACCATCTGTACCTTTGACCACTCATCTTTGTCCGGTGATCGGTAAAAGTGATGATATAGGCAACTGTTTTACCGTGTTTACCCTTTTCAATAAAATTCACGCCGGCTAGTGACATCGGGATTGGATTATTTATGGTGACATCTATTGAATTTGTGGAAGCCCTTAAAATAGCGCGATTTTTCGTTTGTTGCGTACAAAACGCTAAACATACAGCGCAATATTTCATTTTCATTATATATTTGAATAGATATTTAATTAATTAATCGTTTATAAGGAGGCTGAAAACTTACGCCCCCCCCCCCCCTCCCCTCCAATCAATCTTACGTCTCATAAAAATGTGAAACTCAAAAAAATCCATGGTATTTCCAATTTGGGAACCTACACTACTGGGGGGGGTCAATAGAGTGGAGCATAAATATACCAATCCGAGTGGAGTATGAATCACTCTTCTTCTTCAATAGCGCTACAGCCCATATCTAGTTTTGGCCTCCCGTAACATTCGCCCCAACTCCTGTCCTCAGCGGCTGACTTCGAGTTTGTTACCTGGAGAAGCTGTACTGCATCCCCTCTTACCTCTTATTTCCACCTTAGTCTGGTTCTTCCCACTTTTATGGAGTATGAATCATTAGTCATTCATTACTCATTACATTCCCAAAGACACGGAAAAAGTGCTGCAAGTGACAATTTTTCTAGGTCAGAGGTCAGAGGGCAAACCAACAAATGCTTTCGTTTTTTTTTCTTCAGAAAGTCAGTAGGAAGGAAATACCTACTTTAGTATTGTTAGGCGATCCGCTCACTGAGGCAACTGAAAACTGCCAACTGGCAACTGTCTTTGTATGACAATGTGATGGCCCGCACAATTCACAATCACACAAAACCCCGTTGTCAATGATAACGCAAGCGGTGACTCGCGACCATCTCGCGACTCGCACTGATGATTGCCGTGGCCGGCCGTTGCTAGTTGCCAGCTGTCAGCTGATTGTTCTTCGTCTATGGTTAAACAAGCTTTTTGACCAATCAAGACATAGAAACCCGCTGGTTTTAGTTTGTTTTCAGTTGCCTCGTCAGCGGAGCGCCTAAATGGAAACTTTTAAAATATATAAGTTTGTAACAGAGTGGACAAATGAAACGGATTCCTACCCATACGCAAACTCATTTCCATACTATTATATATTTCCATATTATACTATACTCGCCTCATTTCGCATACTATTATGACAAGGATGCGACAGGGGAACTGTTGTGAGTAAATTAATTCATGGGATGGCAGATACCATAGTATCGCTTGATATAAGTCATGAAAGACCACCTATTCGGACTCGAACCGTTGCTTTAGCCATATTTGGTGACCACTTGTACTTCCTCAACTTCCTATTCCCCACTTCCTTCCCCTCCCCATGTATTTGCAATACAATATGATTACATCAAAATAAGCCAAATTTCAACACGGAGGCTTCGAGGAAATTAAATTCCTAAGGGCCGATGTCATCTTTAGGGATACTGTGCAGTGACTCTTTTTTAAGAATATGCGGTTGTGAACATGGGTCTTGAAGAGACACATGTAGTAGAAGGGAGGAAAAACAAAAATCTTTCACAGCCAGACTGTTGAACTCGGAACGAGTCGTAGAAACGACCCATTCTCTCGAGATAAATAATTTTATCCAAGTATACTTGTTGGGTGCGCGTTTGGCGTGTTTTACGACTACACACTCGTGCCGAAGGAATATTTGACTCCCTGTGCTCTAAATAATGCAATCCGTTTCTTAAGACAGGGAATGTGTCAAACTGGCCACTCTTTTCTGCATTTTTCTTTATTTTGGGGTTCCAGACCAGAGGTGGTCTAAATTAAAAAATGGTTAAAAGTGTGTAATAGTGATGTATTCAAAGTATGTAGTGGTATGTGGTATATAATCTCTTGACCAATCATAGAGAGTATATCTCTGATTGGTTCTCTCTGGCAGAGCTAGATTATAATTTGGAGCGAGGAAATTATCTTAGATTTATCAAAAAATAACATTACAAAGCTAGTGAAACTTGAAAGAGATCGTTCCTTTCGGAAGCCAACTGGACCTTAAGCTAAGTCAAGAGCAGCCCGATGAGTTTTTTTTCCAAAAAGTGTCGTGAACTAACCTTGTTAAATACATTTTCTACAAACCTTGGTACTTGCCTATTTCTTTTTTTAAATTTTCTCAGTACACTACAAAAACCCATTTGTTCTTCTTAGCAGCGAATGTGTTAAGTTTTTGTTATCACCCCTTCCCCTTCTCTACGAAATTAAAAACATTCCTGGATTTACAGTAAATTGTTGTAAGTTCCTAACTTACTTTTGAAGACAGTGAACAATTTTGAATATTGATAAAGGAGATAGATTGCTGTTTTATGGAATACTGAGCATTTTTTAATTCTTGCAGTGTTCAGTGTTCATCATCAGCTTAGAACTTGCATTTTGGTTTGGGCGGTATCTATAATATTATATTTATTCAAATAGGTAGTACCTACAGAAAAGAACACTGTAAAATACAGAACTATTTATTTAAATTATATTTAACACTGTAAAAATTATATAAACGAAACATAACAAATTGTAAATTTTGAAATAATTTAATTGGTAATTGAATATTATGTACAGGCAAACCATTTTAAAGAGCGCACACTGGTAGTGGTATAAATTTGTTCAGAATAGTTTAGAACACCAGCCCCTCGTTACAGTACACCACAACTCAAGCAAGAATCTCTTTAAAATGATGCCACTGTACCTCTAACAACATAATTTCTTCATATTAGACTACTTTGCTGACCATTCAAACAAAGGTAAATATATCTGAACCTACACGGTGGCCAAAAATTCATAGTACATAGTGAATCTATCACATTTGGAGTAGATTTTGTAGTATGTAAACTTTTTTGATTTGAGCTTTCTCATCTTGAAAAATTGAAATTTCTGAAGTGAAATTGGAATAAAGCAGTCGCTATCAACTGTTTAATGTTTTTTCAAATGTTTTGAAGCATTGACCCGCCTTCAAAAATTATCTTTTACTCTTTAATTGCCAAAATGAAAATGAAAAAACGTTTTTTGCTTTCTCCATGATGTGGAATAACCAGTTTCCTGCTTGTACTACGAGTTTCCAGACACCGTATATTATGTAAATCAATTTATTTGGTATGTTTATGGTAGTAATGTTGTTGAGATTACATTCATAAATATTGCAAGGATTGATAATATTGAAAATGTGTAGGTACTTTGTGTAAAAACTTGAAATTTGTTTTCTTCTCGGCAATTTTTTTCTTAAATGAAACACTGAAAGCAATGGTTTTAATGAAACATTCAATTTTGAGTACTGTGTTAGCTTTTTACTGGGTATTTTTTTCAAATAACATTGAAATTTCGAAGAAAATATTTGTAAAAAAAAGATATATGTAAATTACATTCAGCAGGTCAAGTAAATGTGGAATTCATAATATGATTTTCTTTTTTATGTACATCGCAACTTCTCCAATCGGAATACTGCTAAAAATTTGAGTCAAGACAAGAACTATTTGTCATTATAAATGTAGACTTGAGTATTTAGTATTCAGGTTCTTCCAAAATTCCTAATAATGGGACAATACTTTCAATGTCTCTATTGGTTCTCATAATCAGCGTTCTACTGTAATGATTTGATTTTGCAAATAATATTATTTTATTTAATAACCAATTTAACAAAGTATATTTTTTCCAAACGAGTCTTTACTATTGTATTGTATAATAACTTAAATCTAGCAGTTATTATAAGATCTCTCTTCACATGATTCATTTCACATTCATTAGTACTAAAGCAATTTTATAATTATTAAATTGAGTTCAAATTCTGCACTCGCTTTCTTTTGTTGTTGTTTAAAATTATAAATTGAGCGTTAATAATTATTATAAATTGATGGAAAAAAAACATTTATTTCACATTCACCGTTCATTATATTTTATTTGAGTTCATGTTAATTTAATGTATCCTTCTTGTGAATTTTCCTGGCATGATTAAAAATATGGTCAATTATTGCAGAAATACAAAATTTTACAATGAAAATTGTGATAAAAGTTAGTTGCATCGATGTAAATATTCAAGAATTCAAGTCAATATCAAAATATTACACTTCCAGCTATACAAATTACATAAATAAATGGTTATAATATAATATCATATCACACTCTGCCACATAGCATAATGGAGACATAGCATATCAGTGACATCTGTTGAGATTATTCTTAATCTCTGGATTTTTAACATAACGTTATTATTTTTTATGACGGTTCCCCAGTTAATTATCCCCATAGAATTTGAACTCCTAATATTATCCCTAACCAAATTTAAGAATCAGGTTACACTTTGGTTATCGTGAAATGGGAAAAATATAAAATACATATGTATATTACACATTTTAATATCATTAAATTACATACATTACACCGACCTTACATTAACTACGCATTAAAACAAATACAAGAAATTTACTTGACTAGAATTAGATTACTGCTGTATATATGAAGATACATTGTGTTGTAAGGATATGTAGTATTGATTTAAAAACCATTCAATTATAGATTTTACACATATTTTTCGTTCTTCAAATGCAGTTTTACACAGATATAATATTACAATAATATAAAGATAACACATTTTTTCAATTCGTATTGTTTCAGATAATCCAATGAAGATTTAATTGATTTTTTGGGTTCTGCATGTTCAAAAATACAGCTGTATATCTAAGTCACGCTACATTTTGGAATGTGTTCGAAGTATGGATATTTTCTATACTTATGTTATTGTTATTTCACATTTATAACAAGAGAGCGAAATCTAACCTTTAAATGTTGAGGAAAGTTCTAGATAACAAAAATAAAGCTATACAAAATCACTCCCAGCATTCAATCAATTACATTTATTAAGTATTATGTTCTGTAACACTAAATAATTAAATATTAATTAATTAAATAGATAATTGAATAAATCAGAATGACAATTTGACTCCATCAATATTAATATCTATCAAAATAATTGGTGTGCTTCTATTTTGAATTCATCGATGTTTTGGTATAATAATTATTGTTACATATACCTACTCGCATATCTTCAAATAAATTAAAAATGTTAATTTATGGTAAATAGAGTAAATTGAAATATTATGCTATATTGATTTGTTAGTATCAATCATGTATTAAAGGTATTTTTCAGATTGTTTTATGTTTTTGTATATGATTGTTTTTTTATACCAAAAATAAACCACCATCAGACAAAATACGAAAATTAACAAAGTGTCTTTGCTTTTAAAGTAGCAAATTAGTTCTTATGGTATTTTTGTATCACTTTACTATTCGTTACTACGAAATCAATCAAATACAAGAAATCAATTGTGGTCACTTTTACTAACTTCAATGAACCAAATATAAGATACTAATATTTAAGCTTTAACTTAATGCTAGGCTTTGGCAAAAATTCAACTGTACTTTAAAAAAGGATAATTACATAGCCATTTTTAATACTATTGGTGTTATGTTCAGTTTAAAAAGACAGCTGTGTAACATTGAAGGTAAATGATTATTCTTTGAGGGTTTAGCAAATATCTTATTTGGAATTGTATTGGTTTTTATAGTAGTGTGCAATTTGTAGCTGACAAATAGATCATTCTGTATATTCTTAGTATTTTGTAAACATGCAAGATGAATGCCAGTTGAAAAGAAAAATCTTCAATTGCGTGTGTAATTAAATTATGTAAATGAATTATGCATTTAACTTTGAAAGGTAAGATACAGATGGCATTTGAAGCTTTCGTTTATTGGGAGGGAGGTGTATATTTCATAATATTAGATGGCTTTCTTATAAAGTCATCTCTTTCCCTATGACCTATTGAAAATGGAAAACACAAGGAATAATAAATATTATAAATAGTACATAATTCATTTAGCTAAAGGAATGTTTTTATAATCATTTACAACACTATGTGCAAATAAATTACGAAAATGTGTTTTGAAAATATTTACAAGATTTATTTAGATAACCTATTTCAATGCTTTGCATTTCCTAAGTAAGCTTTGTTCCTTATTTCAGCCATATTTTAAATTTACAATAATAAAATTATACGTACTTCCAATACAGTATTGTTTCCTCTCTCATAAGTGTAATTAATAATACATAATATATTGGTATTTAGAAAATTAATTTTGTGATATACAAAATTAGGAATCTAGTAAGAATAATAATATAATTGTTGCTGCTGACATTATAGAACTAAATGTAATCCAGTATTATAATACGGGGAGGTTTCTCAAACATGCACTGCACCTGTTTTCTCTGATAACATCTATTTCAATCTGTGCAGTTTGTTAGTCATCTTCATTTCTTCATTATATGAATCTACCTCTTGAAGTGAAGAACAAGTAATTGAGGCATCCTCAATATACATTATGGGGGGAACATCTTCATTCTACGCATTATGTACCATCCAATTTTATTCTGTCTTTAAGATACATTCTGCGACCGACATTCACTAACTATCATCCTTTGATAATTTCTCTTTCCTTATCTATTAGGGAGATTAATTTTGTTGAATTAGTAACTCTGATAGATACCTAATTAGTAACCTACCTGTAAAAGATTTAGTCATATTTGAAACCCTTCCACACGGCACTTGACTGAGATTTTTGGTGACCACGATTTACAACAACGCCCAAACAATATTTTCCCAGTCTTGTTTGCTCCGTAAAACATTATTCCTCATCTTCTGGAATGTTTCCTCTAGCTAAAAATTTACATTACGTACAAGCTTTTATTGGAGTCTGAAACGTTTAGCAGTTTAAAAAAAAACTAGAATGTTTTATTGTTGTTGTTTTTCTTGTTAGCAGAGAAAACAGGAACTTATTATGAGAATTTAATTTTTATGAATAAATCAGTTTATGCGTATGATCTGCCATCAATATAATATATTATCCTTCTCACCAATATTATGTTAACATTTAAGGATCCCAAGGTTCGAGAAATTAAAAAAAAACATACACACGGACACTTGCGACCCACTGCCCATTACTAGTGGGACAACAGGAAGGATATTTTACAAATTTTTTTAATCGTGACAAAAATTACGATAATGAAAGTATTTTTATTTTATTTTTATGTTGACGAATACAGCGATTTAAAATGTGCCACGATTTGCCGCCAAATTGTTTTTATTTGAGAATTCGGCGCCATTGACGTCATGCTGGGCAACGTTGATAACAGCCATCTTACCAGCCAGTGGCGGTTTCTATGTCTTAATGATGTTGTATCCAGTTGGAACCATTTCGGAATGTGTAGTTTTTCAAATCAATATTAATTGAAATATTAAAATTACATGTTTTTAGTTCAATGATCAGAATCAGAAAAATAAACATGAAATCTCCACACATTTTTGATGATATTAATAGTTTGTGAAAATACCCTATTGGGAAATGTTTTAGGTGAAGTGGAAGGTAAATAACTATAGCTGTTCATTTGGATTTAGTTACTTATGTCGGGTCTTGTATTAAATTCAGGAATGAATTGCAAATTGCAAACAGCAGTTATTGCAAGGCCGCTGTGGTCCAGGGGCAGGGCTCTTGACTGATATCCGGAGGTCGTGGGTTCAAATTCAAAATTAATCATTTAAAAATAATATAAGGAATATTTGCAGCACGTTCCAGAGAGGTAGATACTCTCAGTATCGCCCTGGTGTAAGACCACTATTCAGAATTGAAACATTGCTTAAAAATGGCTTTAGCCGTGTTTAGTGACTAGATCTGAATAGCCAAGTACTTCCCCACCTTCCTCTACCCCATCTCCTTCCCCTCCCCACTTACCTTCAGACTCACAACATACCCCAATTGGGGATGCCATAGTCTCACTGGCTCCAGACGGGAGCAGTTGGGACTCTTGTGAGGTAATACATAAAAAAAAATTCGCCAGACTTTGAACCAGCAACTTCTGGGCATAGAATCAAAGCACATATCTCCCGACTATTGGGTTGTTACTTGATTTAAATTTTTAGTTTTACAAACACATATTATGAGAAAGAATCCTTAAATTTAATGCAAGTAACTTTGGTGAAAATGGTTCTTAATATCTACAAATATCTTCAGATAGCAGCTATTCAAAATTTAATCCAAGAAAGCAATCCGAAGTAGGCATATTACCAAAGGTTAGAAAGTAATTTTGCAAGTATTATTCCTAAACACAAAAGCAGTAAAGTAATGAGTATTCCCTAAGTGTTGAGTAGTAAGTGTTAGCCGCTACAAGCTGATGGTATTTAGTGCAGCAATGTTAAATGTAAGACATTCAAGTTTCTACGAAGAAATGCAGTTTGGTTTATTCACGCAGCTTGTGCCAGTCGGCTATTTGACGGCGCGGGGAATTGCAAACCTCGTTCCAATGGTGCAGAGCACTACCGATGGCCTTGGTTCCTCCAAGCTCAAGTCTTCCAATTACCTGGGAAAGAGGAAAAATGCTTAGTATGTGTTTATTTTGCAAAATTCGTGTCGCCACTCCTTACTTTTTGCTTTTTCACAGACTCACCCTTCTTAAATTACATCACATTGGACTGATCCTGGCCTATTAATTTCTAGTAATAAAATCGTAGATAGTGAATATTTTTCATAGTAAAACCAATAAATTTAATGAAAGTATAATTTCGATTTGGAGAAATATGTTTAGAGTTTGCTATCTATCTATATCTGTCGGTGAATAAACGATAAATGCCAAATCGACCCTTTGGAATAACAAGGTTCCATCCGTTGCGTTAACGTCATGCGATAATGGGATCTATAGTAAGCTACGTTAGAGTTCATTATTGCATGATGTTTCCGCAACAGATGGAACTTTGTTATTAAAAAGGGTCGAAATGTCAAAAATCTATCAGTATCAGCGTATTAACTTTCCGTTACATATCAACACTATTTTGTGGTGAAAGTTTTTGAGATTGGCGGCATTTCATTCTAAATATAACTACGGGAGCGATTTTTGTCTTATATATGCACCATTTTAAATGTCTACGATTGATTTGCGGCCATAAAAGCCAATTATTTCTTGATTTGGCAAAAAAATCTTTTTTTTTTCACGCCAAATTTCTGATCAGCTGTCTATGGTTAAAATTAAGTCCCTTTTCAAAAGATAGTACCTTTCATTAGGTTGGAATCAGATGGTTCACTCGAGTGAAGGTTTACTCTATGGTTACTCGAGCGAATGTTCCCATTTTCGTTTCACTTTTGTTTCATTTCTTGTTCAGACGTGTCATTCCGAGTGAAATAGGCAGAATGAAATACAGATATGAACGATTAGTGAACCGTCTGATTCAGCCTTTATCAAGTACACCAGAGACAACATACAGAAATCGAATATATTCTCTGTTGACTTGAATAAGTACCTCTGGCAAAAACACGCAGGATCCGTGCGGTTATAAACTTTATGATTTTTTTTATAAGTCCTACAAATATGAGATAAACGGTAAAATACAGGTTAATTCATTGGCTATACGTCACTTTTATGTGTCCATGTTAAAATTCGAAGGTATGATTTTTTTAATGTTGGCGAAAAATTAAAAAATTGATCGTCCGCAAATTTATTTATTTCGGATAACTGATGTCGGTTATCTGGTATTGCTTGCTAACCGCTGTGTGCATTATCGGTGGTGGTAATAAGAACTAAGTATATAGACAGGCGGAATTCGCTTCCTTATCGAATTTCATAAAAAAAGGATCTTTAGACAGTATGTCGCTTAGGCGGTATTTTTTCTTTGTCAATGTGTATCTGCCACCAACGAGTCATTGAATTTTACTGACGGTTTGTGAAACGTTAACTTGCCCAAAGCTCTGTAAAAAGTGACTTATCAGAGTGTATGGTGCCAATCTCTTAATTTTAACGAAGTGTATTAAAATTTAACTGAAAAAATTAACTTCTAACATATCAATTATTTATTTACTCTGTAAATAAAATATCTTACCTCATTTTTGGTAACCCTGTCCCAGTCAAGCAATAAAAATTCTAATGAAACCGAGTCCAACCCCTCTCCTCCTGCGGGAATGTCAAACACAAAGCTCTCGTTGAAGACCGGGTTTAGAGTCCTCTTCTTCACGTGGGTCTTCTTTTTGGCTATGCGCTGCCCATTGTACAGCAGGTACATCTTCACATACCTGCAAACATTGAAAACCCAACATATTATTTAGGGGTTCATTCATTTGGAAAAATTATATTGCAATTAGCCAGAAAAGGTAAATTGATTGTTTCGGGAATATATTACGTAATTGTGCATTGTTCAGCAACAAAACAACAATCACTATTTGGAATGGTGGCATAGGACAGTAAAGTCTGCCACTTGTTAATTCTAGTAGGTACATATATTAGCCTCTGCCCTAAGTCACCCCAAATGGTTCTCTATGTTGGATGACTTAATAGGGGTGCCCGGGTTCATAGAGTGAAGTTTATTTAGGTCTTGGCGGTGGATGCATATGCTCACTACTGCGTGGCGGCCGGATGAGGGAGACCTTTTGATCTCTCCATTATTAAATTAACGTAACGCCTACCCTGCATAACATTTAAAAGTACCTATAACATAAGTAATTGGTATACTTCTCCCATACTTTTTTTAACATTGATATTTAAAATATATCTGTATTTGCAATAATACTGTGGAATATTAATTTAAACTTGCCATTATGTTTTCCTGGTCGATTATTATTATTGCCTATTCTAAGGAATTAAACAAGAGGTGGGTAACAAAATATTAAGGGCAACACATTTAGTTTTTATTATTTGTTAATTTATTGTTGAAACTACGGATAGATGAATTATTGTCAGAAGTATATTTTGACGAATTTTCAGATATTATAAATATGTTTGTTTGCGGGCGGCCCAAGTGACTTGCAGACAGAAGTAGTGCCATCTGTACAGTTCTTATAGAACTGTCAAACTATATTGTTGCAATAATGTACTTACTTGATGTTTTACATGGCTCTGCACTTTTTTATGATATAATAGGTAGAACCTCGGTGGTTTTAAAACACAAATTTACCGATATAATATAATATTCATTCCTGTAGTCAAGCCACGGCGAAGGCGAGAGTTTTATAACCCTGTCATAAACTTACAGAGTTAAGCTGAACGGTGTTACCAACCAAAATATTCAGTAGAACATTTCTTGGTTTTACGATTCCTTTTATTAATACTTTAACTGGGGTCAGGTTTTCATAAGTTCACATTTGCCGTTCATATTTCACCTATCTTAGACCTAAAATGATCGTACCTCTGAGAGCTACATTTTAGCCTCTTACACCTTCTCATACAAATGACTTAGGTAACACATTTTATACATATGTACGGCACAAAGCGGGTCTCCAGTGGCAAATGTTTTCTAAACGTCCGACCAAAATATAAACGCCGGGGCAGGATTTTGTTTTCCGTGGCTGTTTTGGTTTTTGACAGACGTTATAAAAATATTTTATCGCTGGAGACCTGACTTTACACATACAATAATACATTTTACAGAAAAAGAGTTTACAGCGGATTTACCGTAAGTACATCATGTGTAAGCTTAACAAATTTTAGCTTAGCTAAGCCACTTTTTTTTTTGCTTTAACTCCTCGCAGGCCCCGAGGAAAATAATTTCCCTCAGGGTCTATGTCATCTTTGGGGATGCTGTGTGGAGGGTCTTTCGAGAAAGGTAAGATTTTCTGGATAGAAAAAGTTATGAGGGGTGGGTAGGAATTAACATGTTCTGGATTGGAAAAGTTATTAGGGGTGGGAAGGAAGGAGTCAATGTATCCAGGAGTGACAGTATAAATCCATCCTTCCCACTGTGGTGCAAGGCGATGTTCCGAGAGAGTCCTGCTAGAAAGGTCAAAAGGTCTCCCTTAACTAGTCTCTCCCGATCCGGCCTGCCACACAGCTGGTGGGCAGATGCATCCACTGCCAAGACCTGAACAAACCTCACCCCATGCACCCCTGCTAAGTCACCAAACCGAACCACTTGGGGGTGACCTACTGCAGAGGTGTTGGTTTTCCAATAAATGGATCCCGGGGCAGGGGTACCCATACCTGCCTCCCAAATTTTTTTTATTTTTTTTATTTATTTACATTTGATACATTTAAAGCCAAAATAACAAATAATATTACATAATAAGAGAATATATTTAAAATGAATACAAGTGTTATTACGTTGTTTTAGGTTGATATTAGTTCCTAGCTAGGCAGATTGCCTGTTCTAAGGAACCAAAGTGTGTAAAGTGCCAAATGCAATTTAAATTATTATAATTTTTTTAATTAATACCTATGTACTAAGTTTTTACTAAATGTGCCATTCATAGGTAACCATGTATCGTTTTAAGTCACATTATATAATAGTTTTTCAGACTCCTCCCTACCCAAGCCAATCAACCATTTAGTTATTATTGAACCAATGCAGGACATTTTGCAATTTTTAATATTTAAGTCTGGGGGGATTTTATTGTATAATTTCGGTCCTAGATACGCATACTATTATTGATTTATAGCTTTGAAAATTGAACTCGGGTAAGTTTTAGTATACATAGCTAATTTTTAGCTTGGGAAGAAATTGAAAAATGGATCACTTACGGGTCAGCAAGTCCTGTGACATCCATCTTGGGAAGGTTCCTTGCCTTCAAGAGTACGACAGTGAGGCGGTTGGCAGCTGGTTGCCAGCACAGAGACAGAAGCAGCTCTCCTCGCCCTTGTGATCGGATCTGTCATCAAAATATACCATCATTTACTATCTTACAAAACCTTTCACTTGACAATTTATTGTATATTATAGGTTCCAATATATTGACCTTTATAAGTGTGTAACTATAGCTATACTATAGAAATACCAACAAAAGAAGATGTGCATACGCCAATCTGTTACCACGTGCAGAAAGGGCATGAATTGATAATAGTTCCCTGCCGTTCATTGGTTTGGCTTGATGTGCTGCACTCGCCTCTCGAAATGTGCTACATTACGGACAACACTAGGGTTTTTGGTCGTCGAACTATAACTAATTTATTATAAGCACCTACTTACTTTTTATCATCAATATACCAAACCAGAGTCTTACAGCCCAGTGGGGCTACGACATTCCGAATTAAGGAATCTTAAGAGGTGAAAAGAAATATGAGGAAGAGAACGTTTAAGAGTAGCTAAAAATAACTAAAACTATTTGAAGCAATATTTTAATTCTGAATGATAATATCTCACCAGGGTGATAATAAATATCATCGTGATAATAAATATCTTCTACCCTAGATCTTTTATTATTATTATTATTAGCTCTGCCCTGACACCGCTAAGGGTCGGCGTAAGCAGGGAGTCAGAAAGTGTCGCGCTTGCAGACGACGCAGGAAATGTATTGGCTTGTACAAAGCATGTCGTACAAGTCCATACATTTCAAATTCGCGACACATTCTGACTCCCAGCTTACGCAGACCCTAAGCGTGCGACCGATGACCTAGACAGGTACTAGCAAGTATTGACTGCTTTCATTTTTTGTTTGATTGTTGGGAATTCCCTCGAAAGCTAGGAGTGCGGTGTGTTGGTTTTTGAAACCCTAATCATAGCCTGGAACGATGATTTAAATTATTTGTTACTTAGATTGCTAAATTTCCAATTTGTGTTGAATTGTCAACACACCAATCAATCTAACATCTGATCATTACATCAACCAATCAATGATCAGTCGGTCAGTCAGTCAATCAATCAATTAATCAATAAATCAAAAATCAATTGATCAATAAATGATTCGATCGATCAATTGGTCGTTCGGTGGTTTGACAGCCAATTGGACAGTCAGCCAAACAATAAAATTTTAAACAAATCTTTGTCTTTTTAATTCAATTTTGATTGTAATACTGGGTTGTAAACTGCTATATTGAACGATTTTTTTCAATTTGAGTTTTATTGTGTTCTTAACGGCGCCTGCTTTCAACACAGAATTTCTCAGCTAAACAGACACAGTTCATATGTCAATAAAGATGAATGCATTTTTTCAAAAATCAATCAATGAATCAGTCATTCCAACAAACAATCAATCAATCAGTCAATCAATAAAAAAATTATCAATCATTAAATTATTTAATCAATCAATCGAATCATTCATTCTCATAAATCGAAAGTTGTACCTTCAGACTGCGGGGCTGGATTTCTCGACACAGTGGCAGAGGTTGAGAAGTTGTTTTAGACAGATCTACACTGTTCAAGGCACAGAACACTTCTCCAATGATGTCATCACGGGAATACCTGCAAACATTTTTAATTTTAAGTATCAAAACGAAAGAGATAAAGAATAGAAATTAGATAGGTTCCAATAGTAAAATATTATTTTACCGGTCAAAGCTGAGGACCACAAAGTGCAGTGTAATAGATGGCAGTTGGTTGAAGTTAATTCCGTAGAATGTGAAGTCTTCATCGTATACGGGATTCCTTGTTTTACGAACAACCCTGAAACAGAATAAATAATGGTACAACTCACACCTCACATCAAGGTTATATTTATTTTTATATTCTATTTATTCTAATAATTAATAAACTTGTCTTTCACCCTCCAAGACTAGCCCATTGATTCAAAATGCGGATAAAAAGAAGTATAAATGATATATTTATATGTAACATTATTCGTAATTGATTTTAAAATTGATATGGAGTTGGGGACTTTTAAATATAAAGACTAATAAAATATTGACCGCCCTACTAGATCATGTCAAAAGCAGGACCTAAGTATGCAAACTGATGTCTAATCATATTCAAATGTTGACTGTATTCTACACAAAAAGTACAAGTGTGCCTAATGAGCATCCAAGGGAAGACTTGTTTGTGTTAGTATGGAAAAAGGCTGTGCCTTTCTGTATAAATCACAAATAATGTATCAATCAGTGCCATCTTCTGGTGACTAAAGTATTTAATTTACTTGTCTATGGAATGTTTCCCGGAGCCTCTCTAACTTCTTCCAAATGAATGGTCCAATAATGATTGCTAATGATGTTCGATCAATGGGGGAACAACAACTAACCTGGTCTTCACTTTGTGCTGCTTGTCGGGCAAAAGTTGCAGCTTCACGTACGGATCGCTGGATCCAAGATTCGGATCTTTAGCGGGGAGTTCCTCACACTTCACCACCGATACGATGAGGGAACTCTTCTCGTGTTTGTATCTGAGAAAAAAGAGTTTCAGTTTTCATTATTAATTAACTCACATTCATCACGTCAACAATGGCGCCAATCCACAGACCGGAGCGTTAGCATTCGTTCACACATAACTACATGTTTCAAGATTTTTTGCAGAAGAACTAAATGTAGTTTTGCTGGAAAAGGGAAGAGAGTCCCAGGAAGAACGACAGAAAAAGAGACGATTTGCTGTAAGTGAACATGTTCAGAGATAATGTATACAATTAGTTTTGTTGTGTCTGTAGTTGTTAATAGACCTTTAGTCATGTGGTTTTATTTCAGTGTTTCTTGTGTTTATTTGTAAGATTCTAAGAAGTCTTCCTCAATTCTTACATATAGAATTCCTTTTTCTTTTTCTGGTAGAGATTGGCCATCATCGGTTCAATCTTCTCGTTGCTGATTGCAGCCCAGAACAATGCAAAACTGCACTCATTCCTCTAAGATATCACATATTAATTGTCACCTCGCACAATATTGTGACTCAGATATTGGAGTGGTTCTGAATTGTTTGTCTTTTTATATCTAGTACAATTTAACATATTTTGCCAATTCAATGACGATAGGATAACAAAAATAGTAATAAAAGGATTGATAGGATAACTTTCGGTAAATTCTCATTGTTCCCTGGGACAACTGCGGATCGCTAACATACAAACAACAGTTTATGTTGAATATAGGACACTTAGTCATTGTGAACTGTCACTTATTCGTTGGCGATCTGCATTCCTAGGGAACGATGAGAAGTTACCAAAAGTTATCCTATCAATCCTTATCGATCGACTGTGCTAGAAGGCAAGGACAAGTTAACACCAAAACTAATTCAGTTGCTGTGATCAGTTTCAGTCAAAATTTTACGCTTAATAATTTCCCATACTCTACTCATTTATGCTTATCTTGATTATGACTGTATTTTTAATTACGACTGCAGAATGATGAATAAATAAATTAATAATAAAGCTGGAATCAGACGGTTCACTCCAGTGAAGGTTTACTCTATGGTTACTCGAGCGAATGTTCCCATCTTCGTTTCACTTTTGTTTTATTTCATGTTCAGACGTGTCATTCCGAGGAAAATAGGCCGAATGCAATAGAGAAATGAACGATTAGTGAACCTGATTCCAGCCTAAGACTCTCCGTACAACAGAATAATCAGCCCTTACGTGTAAAAATACAGATTTATTTATGTTTAAAAGATTTTTACCTCAACCTGAAGTGCAGCTGACCCAGTTTGACGACCCCATCGTCCGATACCTCCACTATACCATTGTCCCCCGGCTTGAGCGAGTTGTCCGTCTCCTTGTGCGCCCCCGGCAGCTCCTTGAAGGGCGTGGGGGGCGTCTGGGCCTCTGCAGCCCCCTTCTCGGTCTCAGAGTGGAAGGAGTCCTTCAGGGCGTCAGAGGGGGCGGGAGGGGTGGCGGGGGTAAGGCCGCCTGAGGCTTGCTAAAAGGAGAAATAACAATATGTTTAAGATTAAAGTGGCACAAACAGTTTAGGATGTGTCATGGACGTGTCATGCACAAGTCACGGAAGTGTCATGGACATGTCAGAAACAGGATGTGTCAAGGATGTGTCATGGATTAGTCGTGGATGTGTCATGGATGTGTCATGAATTTATCAAGGATGTCATGGATTTGTCATGGGTGTGTCATGGATGTGTCATATACGTATTTTAGCTGTGTCAGACACAGCTATAAACCGCGAACAGATATCTGTTATGCTGCCAGCGCTTATATTTTGTACCGTTCACACAACGCCATCAAATATTTATTCCTATGGTAGAAGAGGGGGTCAGATGAATTTAGATAGTTCGATCCTAGATACCGTTTCATTGTAGATTTTGTACTAGATCTGAGAATTTGACAGCTGACATTCATGCGTTTTAATAAATATGACTCCCTCTCCTATTTTCAGTGGGAGAGGGGGGCGCTTATCTGTTCGTATATCGCCTCAGGAGCGGTAACGGCGTAAGATGTGCATTGTTTATGGTTGATCTGCGCATAAAGCGCTTATGTGTGAACGGTTTGAAGGGATTGCATGGAGAGTGATATTTGGCGTGCTATGATCTTTTAGTTCATAGCTGTGTCTGAACAGGGCTTAAAGCGGGCGAAGTTCACATCAAAAAGTTACTGCGTTATAAGTATATTTTCTACCGACACACTACGTTATAAAATATTCCTTCCTACGGCAGGAGAAGGGGTCAGTTGAAATCGGAAGCGGTCGAGAGAATATCATTTCTTTGTACTGGATATCTCAACTTGACAGAACCGTGTATTAAAAATGACCCCCTCTCCTGTTTACGGCGAAGGAGGCGATCGTAGCGGTCACGAAAAATTACGCAAATTAGCGAAGATTCAAACCGCGATCACAGCACATCATATTTTTACGTCTGGCGGGTCTGTATGGGATTGTATGGCGAGCGCTACTGTGTTATAAGTATCTTCTTGATGTGAACTTTGCGTTTGTCGCCCGCTTAACACAAATTAATGAATCTTCCCTTGAATGCGCTCTGCGCACAAATGTTCACTTTCATGTAAAATGCAGTCCATTCGACATGTGTGTCATTTTGTATACTTGTTCCTGCTGTTATATGGGGCGCGCATGGCGCTGCGATTCATAGCTGGATCTTTGTGCGTATTTGATTGAAATGAAAGTGTAGATTGATTTCTTGCTAAAATTTAAAAATATAATATATATCTTATATATATTATAATACCTAAAAGAATGTAGATAAAATGTATTTTTTGGTTAATAAATAATAATTTTTTTTTTTTTTTTTAAATATAAAAATTAATATTTGTTTGTTCGTATTTTATGCGCCGCCATACCATTCATCCGATTGTGATGAAACTTTGGGGATTTAATGTGTGCATGTCAGTGATGGTTATAGGATACTCTGGCGTTATGAAATTATTTTCTATACTTTTCATTCCGATTGCGATGAAAATTTGACGAGTTGTTGTAAACATGCTCGCGGTGGTTTCTATAAGCGATATTTGTAGATTGGTGAGCTCTGGCATTATGAGTTATTTGAAAAATGGGTGTGTTTTATGGAGTTTAGCGGCAGGGAAAAAAGGCGGGAGGGGGAAAGGAATCCGGGAGGGGTGGGGGGGAATAATGGGAGGGGGGGGGGGGGGCGAGAGAGGGGGGAAGGCGGCGAAGGTGGAAGGGGAATACGTGAGGTGGGGGATTGCGAGAATGGGGACAGTGGGAGAGAGGAGGGAGAATGCGGGGAAGGTGAAAGGGGTAAGTGGGAGGGGAAAGAGATGCAGGAGGGGAAAATGTGGCGGAAGGGGAACGGGAACAGATGGGAAAGGTCAATCAGGGAAAAACAATTTCTCTTAAGTTGCATTGCGACGCATGGCGGGTATCTATTTATTATCAGCTAGTTATTTATTTATACATATGTGAGTAAGGTCGTTAATTTTTGAGAAGCAAGACTGGGACATATACAATATACACGGGAGTTGGAATCCAGGGGCGCTCGCGCTGATTGTAATCTAGTGTGGACTTACAGTGCCTGGTGGTGTCTTGGCGGTCCCCGTGGGGCTGGGCGACTTCTTGAGGTAGTGCCCCCCGCCCCCGGGGCTGCGCACGGCAGTGGGGCGCCGCGGGGGGCGGAATGCCAGGGGGCGCTCGGGGCCATGCCGCTTACCTGGAGATAAAATACATTGTATTATGTATTATTGTATTTTGTTTAGTTTTCAGGGAAATAAATGGGCTAAGTTATTTTGACCGCCAAATGATGACCTTACATAACCTAACCTAAATTGACATTCCTACCCATTAGGTACTAAACCATGCCCAAATAAATAACACATTCATAATAATGTAGGTTTTATTTTTCTTTATTCATAAAATTGTTAGTTACATGTTTTGACTGCTGGCGCATTTCCTACTTAACTTTCCGGAAAAGTTATGAGTAGTGCACACTGTAAATACGGATTTTTGTGTTTGTTCTACTGGTATTTCAATGGAAGGTGCTCTGAAGAATTAGCTTAATTGATCCATTCAACATCGTTTTACACACCTGAGAAAATAAGACAGGCAAAATGTGTGACCAAAATTCAAATTGTCGCCAAGAACGGGTCGTTTTTACGACTCATTTTTCGTGAGAAACATCTCTGCTGTAAACATTGGTAGCTTCTAAATCTTTGATTTTTGGGAAGGACCTTATGCATAAAAATGTTACGTGATGTAGAAAAAAAAATACGAGTGTGCTTTAGACCACACGACTGAAGTAAATACTTCTTTAGCTCCATCTATATGTATGTCCATATATATGTTTATATGTATAAAAAATATACATGTATACACATATATTTGTTTTCTACCAATATTTATTTAAATTTATTATCATTCGCCTCGCCCGCGCCCGATCAAGCCGTGCGCGTCGACGTCCGCTCCCCGCCGCATTTGGCGCGTCGCGTCACTGGTATTTCAAAATACTGACTGAAATATTTCATGCACTGGCTGTGAGAGGAAGAGAGAAAGAAAATGTGGGCGCGCAATGCTCTCTCTTGCTTCTACAGTGAGCCCGTTCGCCTCGCAACGCATTTCAATTTCCGTTACACATTAGCCAGCTTACCCCCCAAGTCAAGAGTGCGTAAAGAAGATTTACTTCAAAAACAAGTTTAACTGTTCAACGGGGTAAGTAATAAGTATCTCATTTTAAAATCAAGATATTTTTGCCTCCAGCGCTAGCTTAAAACTTTCAGAACTTAGAAGGCTTCTCTAAGCCCCTCGAAAAACAAAATTATTACACTTCTGACTTGAATTTAATTATGTAGGTAAATTTCAAATTCCACGTATCCGAATTCAAATCACAGCGAAGAAAAAGCAAAGAAAATTATTTGCTCTAATAACTAGATATTTTGAAAGCTTTATTTTCTCTCTAAGCGACACACAAAACAGAGATGAATGCGAAGGGGGTGACTTTGTAAAGCGACCTCCTGTTGCTGCTCAATTTTGAATGTGGGCGCGAGTGGACATTCCTTCCTACCTGGCGAGGTTTAATGAATACATTCAGGGCTGTAGCAAAACCATTAGTGGTTTCTTTCTAATATTCATTTATCAGGTTTCTTCGCCAAACTCTTCATGTCTATATGTAGGTCATTTTCAGGTACCTATACCTGCCTTTACAAAACCATTTTTAGTTAATCAATAATTATTGTAAATACATTAAAATTTAATGAAATGTGGCATCATTGTTAATAAAATGACGAGGAATAAAGTGTTGCATCATTGTTAATTGTTAACACATTAAATGTGGCGTCATTATTCATTAAATTACTAGGAATAATGATTGTAAACACATGAATAATGTGGCATCATTATTTTATTAAACAAGCTTCTGCCCGCGACTTCGTCTGCGTAGGATTAGTACTTCGAGTAATCTATTTTCTTTTCCTAGGTTTATACCATCTACGTTTATACCAAAATTCTTAACCTCTTTATTTATAAATGTGTATAATTCTTGATTCGACTCAAAGTATTAGGCGAGTACTTCAAATAAATTCACTAATTTAAATATTTTCCAAAATAGAATTTTGATTTAACAATCATTGTTTTGCAAAATGTCATTCTCAAATTTTGACGTTTTCTATTAAAAAATAATTATTATTTTCAATACATTGAAAATAAATAGCTAGCTCTATAAATTATAGCCTATATGTTGTTCTGATGTATGAGCTATATTATTGTAAAGTTTTATTAAAATCCATTCATTAAATTTTGATTTAAAGAGTAACAAACATACATACATCCATACAAACTTTCGCGTTTATAATATTAGTAAGATAGTAAGATGACGAGGAATAATTAGTGATGAAACATTGGTTTTGAAACATGTACATAATTTTATGAAAATAGTGGCTTAAACAAGTTTAATTATTTTCGTTGTTTGTTTTGGGGGTGTTATGCCGTATTGCGCTACCTCCTTCTTTAGCCGACGTTTCGGACACTGCAACGCTGTCCGAAACTTCGGCTAAAGAAGGAGGTAGCGCAACACGGCATAACACCCCAAAAACAAACCACGAAAATGCTTTTGGCCGTGAAAATCTAAAAACGTACAAGTTTAATTATTTACATTTTAGATTATTATTATTTTGGTGAATTTATTTATTCTTCATAAAACAGTTATATCAAAGATTTGGAATAAAAAAGAGGAGACGCCGCTTGCTTTGTTCTGCGTTTACGATAAAATTATAATAAAATTTTAAACTCGGGTTTATTTGGAATTTTGTATTTGCATTTCTTCCAAAAAAAAAAAATATATTCATTGAAATGGTGACAAATTGTTTAATTCCATATCTAAAAATTAAAAAAAAAAATTTGGCAAAATAATATATAGATATTTGTAAGTACTTAAAAATCTTATGATTGCGGGGAAACTTTGATTTTGATTTCAATAAAAAGAAAATTAGAAAAATACTTTTCTAGACGCTAAAATTGGAGGTCTACTGTTCAAAGAACTACTAGTCCATATGACCATTAAATTGAAATCCATTGCCAATTCGTCACTGTCGCTTAAAATACGTCACGCCTGCGCTTGTCAGATTTAACTGACGAGGATATTATATGACGTTAAATACGTTGTTACGAGTGCCGACGTAGTGTTATGACGTTTTTATGATGTGTTGTAACACCCCCCTCCCCCTCCCAACCTTCCTCCATTAACGTTGACAGTATCCAGCTGTGACTAAGCCCACAAATGAAAACTAATTCCCAATTAAGATGGGGAAATTTTATTATTTATTTATTATTTATTTATTTATTTATTTTTTCATGTTCTCTATAAAACAGTTATACACCAATATATATCATAGAGAAGATTATAAATTACAAAGTACACAAGGGCAGTTTTACTACTTAGTGATATTTGCTAAAAGATAGTTGCTGAACTGTCTGTAAGTGACATTGAAAATGTCCATGGTCAATGCAGAATCGTTAAGCAGTTGAGTCGCTCTGTTTATTGGCGCGTTCTGATATGTAGAAGTCCTCACTTTCGGAGCATAAAAAAGTGCATGGGATTTACCACGAGTATACTTGTTAGGGACGTAAAAATTAACCTCTTTTAATATAGGCGGATTGAGTATGATACCAGAGATTAGCTTAAAAAAAATATAAATATTATTATGGATATGAATATGAATATTTATTATGGCGGCAAGTGATGGAGAGGTATATTTTGTGATTTAGTATGACATCGTTTGTGGTTGGGGAACGTGGTGTTGAGGGTAGTGATTTTCCGGACGGTTCCATGACAGATGATCCCCCGACAGTTGCCCCCCGGCACACTTGTATACAATATGCTGTCAGTTTAGGGAGAATTCGATAAACATACTTACATAAAAGATAACTAAGTTTCCCCGAAGGGATATGCAGAGAGTGTGTACCGCAGAAAAACAAACATATTTTCATTCAAATGCATCAAGGAAAAAAGCTACTAGTAAGTACAAAAACATCGACCCTGTAAATAAATTCGTTTCTTATTATAAGAGGTATTTTGAAGTTGATTTTAGTTTGAAATGGGTAAATAATGCACAACAAAATTATATTTTTATCGTGATCAACTGAAGGGTGTGGTTTCCAAGTGGTTCGCTACGTTTGGATCCTTAGTAGGGGTGACCGGGTTCATGGGGTGAGATTTGTCGACCGATGTGTTTGCCCACCTAGTGCGCTCCGAAAAATTTAAAAAACACATACGGTTTTGTTATTTTACACATCACGGGTTTGAAAAAAATCACAGTGTTTCTAGAGAGATTTTTGCTCTATTGTGAACGAGTCGTATTTTATTGGGTCCTTACATATGAAATTGGCTTTTTGCCGTACTGGCAACTTTGATCTCAAATATCTTCTCTTTGGTTAAGAATTCCAAATTCAAATTTATACAGCTATTTACTTATGTATTTGTGTTTCGAAAATTATACTTCATTTGTTTTTTCCTTAATTGTTTTTTTTCTTTGCGTCACTTAGTTTACAAAATGGAAAACTTGAAATATCGCCTTATTTACGAGTAAGAGTTCCACCGTGGCACCAGTGCTGCAGAAACGACTCGAACGATTAATGATGTGTATGGTGATGGTGCCGCAAAAGAAAACACAGTGCGTTTTTGGTTCCAACGTTTTCGTTCTGGAAATTTCGACCTGCAGAACAAGCCCCGTGGACGGCCGGAGACCAAAGTTGATAATGAAGAATTGAAGGCTATTGTGGAAGCGGATCCATCGCAAACCACGTCCGAGTTAGCTGCAGGCTGCGGTGTTAGTGATAAAACTGTTTCAATCGACTTGAAGCAAATTGGGTAGGTGAAAAAGCTTGAAAGGTATTCACGAATTCACGAATTGAGTGAAGCAAATCAACAAACGCGCGTTGACTGTTGCGTTGCATTACTCAACCGGCACAATAATGAAGGTATTTTAAATCGAATCATTCGAACCTGTGATGAAAAGTGGATCCTGTACGATTAAAGATATTGGGTTCTCTTATCTGTGTGTACGATAGTCGGAAGCGCTCATCGCAATGGCTGAACCTTGCCGAACCAGCCAAACCATGCCCCATGCGAAAATTGACTCCAAAAAAGTTACTTGTGAGCGTTTGGTGGACTAGGGCTGGTGTCGTTCACTACAGCTTTCTTAAATCTGGCCAGACGATTACGGCAGATGTCTATTGTCAGCAACTGCAAACCATGATGGAAAAGCTAGCTGCTAAACAACCGAAGCTGGTTAATCGCTCTAGGCCACTGCTGCTTCATGATAACGCTAGACCACACACTGCACAACAGACGGCTACTAAATTAGAGGAGCTTCAATTGGAATGTCTAAGACATCCACCGTATTCTCCGGACCTTGCCCCAACAGACTACCATTTTTTTAGAAATTTGGAAAAAATTCAACTCCGTCAGATAACTCGGGCAGTCCAAACCGCCTTCAAAGATTTTATTGATTCCCGTCCGAATGTTTTTTTTAGTAAAGGGATCGATGAACTACCTATGAGATGGCAAAAGTGCATAGATAGCAATGGTACATACTTTGATTAAATAAATATATTATGTTTAAAAAAATCTACTTTATGTTCCTCCCATACAAAACGCCAATTTCATATGTCAGGACCTAATATTAAACATTTTCCCAATTTTCGCTTGAATTTTATTGTTTTTAATATTAGCGCGCTCCCTCCAACATTCGTAATACCGTATATCTCCTTCTTTTTGGGTAGCCCTTATCCAACTCCAGTTAAATATTGGCAGTATTAACAACTATTAAGAACACCCACAAACAATTATAATTAATACTGATTTGGTAGAATATTTTGTTATAAAGCCTTTGACATCAAGTGAATAAGGTATTTTGTTCAAAATGTCGTAGGGATTCTTGAAATTAATATTCAAAGCTGTTTTCTGAGAAAACAACTTCGTTTTGTCATTCCATTGAATTTAATAGGCGTATATATGTTAGTAAATCCATACAAAGTAGTTGGAAATACGTTGAAAGCCTACTTCGGATAATTCCATTGAGTAAATTAACTACCTATGGGGGGTATATGGAATAACAGAGAGTGTGAGTTTGTCACTCAATAATTAATCGACAAGAGTACCAACTGCTTCCGACTGTGGATCTGTGACATCCCTAATGACTTATGACTTTTTATATAATGGCACACGGAAAAAATGTTATTTTAAAATACGATCGTTTTATTCGTAAAAACGGTTAAAAGCGGGACTGAAGTTCTTACGAACAACAGGGAATTAACAGGGTTTCAATGTTTATTGGCGGTAACATTTTAGAATAATTTGTTGGTATACGTAATTTCGTACGTATACCAACAAATTAATCTTACATTTTCCCGCCAATAAACATTGATTCACTATTAATTTGTTCGTAAGAACTTCAGTCCCGTTTTTAACCGTTTTTACGAATAAAATGATAGTATATTAGAATAACATTTTTCTCCGTGCATGTAGAGCTCAGGGTCAAAAAGGTACCTTTCCCTTTCATCGTGAGTTTATTTACATATTTTGATCTTTAAAAAAAATATAAAAGTGTAGTTTGATAAAAAATAATATGGAGGGGTTAAACTTTACGAAGTATTTGATTTGGTTTTTTTATGTTTTTTGGTACGAAAGTTTTCGTCGTACGAGCGAGACAATTTATAGACGCTTTTGATGGGTGGGAATTCCCGCATAAAATGACTTAAAATGTATTTTTTTAATAGGAGGATTTCAGAGTCATTGTGGAGTTGGGATACCCTTATCCTATTGGAGTCTCGCAGGGCTATGCGTATGGCTTTATTCTGGAAAATTTGATGTTTATTCAAGTGAAATTCTGAAGCGTGGGACCAGACAGGGCTTGCATAGGTATATTAGTTTTTGGCGTTAGCGTTCATTTATAAATTAGGAGTTTTTTATTGGTAGTTTTTTTAATATCCCCAATGGGGTATTTCCGCAAGCTATGAATACCGTTAAAATGTGAGGAAGGTTATAAGTTTCTTTTTATGATTCTGATCATTTAACTAAAAATGTGTGGTTTTAATTCTTTCATTTACTTGAAAAACCGCACATTCCGAAATTATTCCAATTACCTACAACGTCATTATAACATACTCGTAGAAATCGCCACTGGCTGGTAAGACGGCTGTCACCAACGTTGCCCGGCGTGAAGTCATTGATTCACGAATAAAATCCAACATTTCATTTTGGCAAATCGAAAATTGAACATTCTAAATCGTTATGTAAAATGTATTCGTCAACATCAAAATAAAATAAAAACATCATAATTATTTCGACAATTAAAAATATGAAAATACCCTGTTGAATGAAAATGAGACATGGGTCTGAAAGAGTGTAGAAAGGTATGATAAATATTCCATCAAAATTTAGAGTCTGAAATGATGACAGATCAGAGTTAAAATGCATGAATTGCTAAATATAAAGTTCGCTAAGCCTCGGATTTAGCACGGATGATGAAACCCCACTTACGTATTACCTACTTACTAAGCTCATTTTAATTAATAACGGGATCCCTTTGTTGTACTTAGTAGATCAAACAGCTTTATGAAAGATTTATTAAGTTTAAGTTTCCATACAAAGCTAGGGTGATAAACATTTTTATACGAATACCGCACAAGACTCCCAACTGCTCCCATCTCGAGCCAGTGAGACTATGCATCTCCAATTGGGGTATGTTGTGAGGCTGACTGTAACGGGGATGGGAGTGAGATGGCGAGAGGAAGATGGGGAAGTACCTGGCTATTCGGATCTGGTCACCAAACACGGCTAATTTTAAACAAGCCATTTCAATTCTGAATGGTGGTCTTACACCAGGGCGGTACTGAGAGTATCTTCCACTCTAAATAACACCAATTAATTAAATAAAATTTAAAAATTTTTATTTTGACGAAGACCGCTGGTTTCGAAAAAAGTTAATAAATTTGAAAATAAGTGGTGTACAAAGTGACTTGCTTACAATTGATTATTGAAGAATTGAATATTATGAGATTTATGAGCTTAAAATTTTGGTTATTGCGATATTAGATAATACTATCTTCACGATGTTGCGCAGCTGGGAAACAAACAACTAAAATGATGACTGATTTTATTCAAGAAACGAGCGGACCCCGCTGGTGCCAAAATAGGTAATCTCGTGGTTGCCTCCAGCCCTCGGAATGGAAATGAAAAGCAAATTTCTACTTATTCATAGGTCAGTGCATTGTAGAATAGGTATTGGGTTGTATCCAAAAGCATGTGAAGAAGTATGGTGATTTGACACCGCCATCTGTTCACCAATAAAGTTATAATTATATTATGAAAGTGGATAACGTACCCAATTTTCTCTGGTTCTCAGCAATCACTCTCCGGCGGTAACAGATGCAAAAGGCCAGCAAGATTACCGACAAGACGGCGACTCCAATCAGAATTGCTGTCACCACATCAGGAGTTACTGGAAGATAGAAATTGTGCATTAGTAAACACATGACATAATTAATAAAAAATCTTCTGTAAAATGGTTTCATCTAATAAGGGGCAACAAATATTATAAGCAATAATTATTAGCCTCAAACATTCATCCATATTGAAAAAATCTCCCGAGAAAAGATATATGTCGCCGACGGGACTCGAACCCGCACCCTTCCGATTGCTGGTCAGGAGCTCTACAATAAAGCTACGGCGGGTTACCTCCTACCCGCCAAATGATTCAATATATACCTAGTGTTTCATTCAACAATTACCGCTTATTACATTTTTTTCACCTGCAAACAACCAACTTTATTTTAGTTGGACAGGCAAAGCTTCCTAATGTGTAACTTGTACTTTCTTTTGTATCTATATATAAATAAATTAAAAAAATAAAAAAATTAAAAAAAAACATGAGAAAGGCAAGTAAGTGCACAACTCTCTCACTAGATGGCAAACTGGCAGTGGTGTACTTAAAATGTAGGGATTAATAAGGGGCATTAACATTCCACAGATAATAAAAAGTATAAATGTATTCCATGTAGATTAGAATCGAAGTCGCTTCTGATTTAGTACCTTTTTATTCTGGCTCGTTTAGCACGCGCTCTTTCTCTCTACACTACTTGCCTGGCATCATATACGGCTGTCCCAATTGATCGAAAAGAAAATTTCATCAATGATAAAGAAACACAGTTCTGTTTATGATATTTAAGCAAAGAATGGTCCGACTTTTGGATCAAAAAACACGCCCACACTTGGCAATGGTAATTGATAGTATTACAGCATAGTATGCATTTTTTATAATAAATAAAAACCATTTATTTCGCTTTGTATTCATCTGCCCAGTTCATCAGAAAATATTATTTTTATTGGCGTACACACGAGTTTGTGCGAAGCTTGTACAACATTTTTTATTTATGCATTTTCTTGTCATTCTTGAGAAATATATTTTTAATGAATAATATTCATATACCTCTAAAAAATAATTTAAGTACAATCTCTAGCATTGTTTTCAATTGACTCCCAACGTTCTGGAAGTTTATAAATGTTACGCCGGAAGATATTCCAACTTCAGTGATGTGATAAGTATATTCTCCAACATTGTTTTTAATCGACTCCCAACTTCTGGAAGTTTGTAAATGCTACGCCAGAAGATACTCCACATTCAGTGATTTGATAAGTAGGTATAATCCGGAAGTATGTAAATGCTACGCCAGAATATATTCCACATTCAGTGATTTTATAAGTAGGTATATTCCAGAAGTTTGTAAATGGCCAGAAGATATTCCACATTCGGTGATTTGATAAGTAGGTATATTCTGGAAGTTTGTAAATGCTACGCCAGAATATTTTCCACATTCAGTGATTTGATAAGTAGGTATAATCCGGAAGTTTGTAAATGCTACGCCAAAAGATATTCCACATTCAGTGATTTGATAAGTAGGTAAGTACATTCTGGAAGTTTGTAAATGCTCCGACAGAAGATATTCCACATTCAGGGATTTAATAAGTAGGTATATTCTGGAAGTTTGTAAATGCTACGCCAAAAGATATTCCACATTCAGTATTTTGATAAGTATGTATACCTCATCCGGAAGTATGTAAATGCTACGCCAGAAGATATTCCACATTCAGTGATTTGATAAATAGGTATATTCTGGAAGTTTGTAAATGCTACGCCAGAAGATATTCCACATTCAGTGATTTGATAAGTAGGTATAATCCGCACGGAGAAAAATGTTGTTCGAAAAAACGATCATTTTAATAGTAAAAACGGGACATTGAAACACTCTTAATTTGTTCGTAAGAACTTAAGTCCCATTTTTAACCGTTTTTTACTATTAAAATGATCGTTTTTTTTAATAACATTTTTCTCCGTGCGGAAGTATGTAAATGCTACGTATGTAATCCATATTCAATGATTTAATAGTGCGCTCCGTCTCTCTTTCACTGCCTGACATCTTTATTTCATTAGACACTGATTTCCACCTACTACAAGAGGAAATGTATGCCTTTACATTGTTAATTTTCTTCTATGTTTGCGCTTAATTGTACCCGAACCCCTGAAGAGTGGTGACTTATTGGTGAAAGTAGGTGATTGGACAAACAGTAGAGAAGATGACATGATTTTATTTTTATTTTTATTTAACGACAATATAAAGTAAGGAAAAAATTCAATATAAAGTAAATTAAAAATACAAAGGGAAGTAGTTTCTTCTCAGTCGTCCTCACTAGGTATTCTTGTTCATGTTTGTTGGTTTCCACAAAATTAAAAATAAATAAAGAAAAATGTGTTTATGTTTGTTGTCTGTAGGTTGCGTTGGGGTAACTTCGTAATTTTGTCATGTAGCCATAATTTGACATTTTTTAAACTTTTGTATGTCCATTCCCCTTACTTATAATAGAGGTATCCGCCGACTCATCCTTGGTTTCGTAAAGTTGTAATTAAACCTGGTTTAAAGCCGGATACGTTTAAAGCCGTTTTAACCATACACACGTAGTGATAATAAGTCAAGTATTTCACTGTTACGACGTAATACGACGTGTATTAGTGACGCTACGATTAGAAGTAAGGGGGGCATGGTGTTTTTAATTTCAATTGGAAGGGCATTTTATATAATTTTGTAGCATGGAAATAATGGTTTTTCTGACTAAAAGATGTATTTAATTTTGGAATGTTTAGTAGACTTGAGAATTTCGTCCTTGTATTGTGTGTCAGAAAGGTATTTTTTTTTAAATTTCTTTATCTGTATAAAGTTTAATTACATGCGATTTTTTTTATGCCTGTCTCACTAGGATTATACCTGTATCGAGACAGACATAGAGGTACATAAATGTGTACAAACATAGTTAAATAAATAAATATATATATAAGGGTCCCAACTGCTCTAGAGCCAGTGAGACTATGGCATCCCCAATTGGGGTATGTTTTGAGGCTGAAGGTAAGTGGGGAAGGGAAGGAGACGAGGAAGAGGAAGGTGGGGAAGTACCTGGCTATTCAGTTCTAGTCACTAAACACGGCTAAAGCCATTTCAAGCAACGTTTCAATTCTGAATAGTTGTCTTAGACCAGGGCGATACTGAGCGTATCTTCCAGCCTGGAACGTGCCGCAAATATACTATATATTATTTTTAATAATTAATTGTGAAATAACACAAATCAATTAAATAAAATTTATTTGCGCACGCCGGGTTCGAACCCGCGGCCTTCGAAATGGGAGTTTAACGCCCTACCGCTGGATTATGTCGGCCGTCAAATATGCATTTTTTTAGTACAGTTTTATAATGCTGAACATATTGAAGTTTTTAAAAAACTATTTTGTTGGAGTTCTTATAGGTACTTATTGTTGGAGTTCTTATAGGTACTTTCAGAAATATTTTTATTATAATATACTTTTTGTGTTTTAACGAGCTGCTTCATTTGGATGTTTGAGGCAGATCCCCACCCAATAATTGTGACTTGAGTTAATTGATTTGTGAAATAATCAACGAGTAAGAAATGGGAGACGTAAGCGATTTTTACTTTACACTTATTTTCTTTTGCAGAAAAATACCCCTTCATTGAGCGCAATGGAGTTTACCCCATGTAATTTAAAACTGGAGCAAAATATAATCTCAGATTTAATTATAATCCTTCAGCGTTGCTGGCCAGAAGATTTAATATTTTTTAAACGCGGTTGTCATGATAGCTTATCGTCTTGGATGAGATATCTAAAAATAAATCCTCGCGCGATACCGGATTGCTGACTTTAAGGGGATTATTTGATTTATGAAACAGAAAACTTGTTTATTATTTGTCTCAGCAAAAACCCTGGAACGGTGAGCTCTGGCTTCACAACATAGTTCTTTTTTTACATTAATTCCGCACACTATGTCATATTTGATGATGCTGTATGGGGGTCTTTTAGAGGAGCGCACACGGAGAAAAAATGTTATTCGAAAAAACGACCATTTTAATAGTAAAAACGGTTAAAAACGGGACTAAAGTTCTTACGAACAAATTAACACTTCAATTACTTACTTAAGTTGGTATACGTACGAAATTACTTATACCAACAAATTATTCTTACATGTTCCCACCAATAAACATTGAAACCCTGCTAATTTGTTCGTAAGAACTTCAGTCCCGTTTTTACTATTAAATTTTTTTTTTTTTTTTTACATTAGCTCCACACAGGAGGCCCTGAGGGAAAAATTCCCTCAGGGCCTATGTCATCTTTGAAGATGCTGTGTGGAGGGTATTTGAAGGGAAAGGAAGGAGAGGAAGTCTTGGGAAGGAAAAAGGTTTGAGGAGTGGGTAGAAATCTGGGGATAAATATGTCCAGGAGTGAAGGACGTGTGAAGCCATCCCTCCCACTGCGGTGCAAGGCGATGGGTCGAGAAGGTCCGGCTGGAGAGATCAAAAGGTCTCCCTTAACCAGCCTCTTCCGATCCGGCCTGCCATGCAGATGGTCGGCAGACGCATCTGCCCCCAAGTCCCGGACAAACCTAACCCCATGAACCCGGGCACCCCTGCTAAGTCACCAAACGTAGCGAACCACTTGGGATGACCTATGGCAGAGGTGTTGGTCGTCCAATAAATGGTTCCCGGGGCGGCGGTACCCATACCCGCCTCCCAAATTGATTGTTTTTTCGAATAACATTTTTCTCCATGCAAGGAGTGCACTACCGCAGTGTAATTAGTCATAAGTAGAAAAGGTGTATTCTATGAAAGTTATATCAATATTAATTCTTTCTTCAATTAACTTCTTTTTGTGTACTTTCTAAAATGCTCTAAGAAAATTCATTCTTTATTTTCTATTTTGATACAATATTTTACATGGCTTACCCGTGCTGGTAATTATTATGTTTATATATATATATATATATAATATACAGAGAGTGAACATGATGTTTGAATAGGGAGGTTTTGTTACAGGGCTTGTTTGTTTTCAGCTGAGACCAATTACCATCACGTAACAGGACACTATCACAGCAGTGCCATGGATCTTCCCAACCCAGAGAGTGTTGAGAGAATGTAGCAGAAGGGAGGAAACACAGGGGCCGGTAAATCGTTCCACAGGCGAGCTGTTCAACTCAAGAACAAGACCCATTCTCGTGTGATAACAATTCAACCACGTACATATTATGTTGGCGTATTTCCCGACAACAAAGCGGTGTCGAAGGGAACAATGACGCTAGTTCTTCGGAGCATCTTCCATTGTGCTACCGGTAAAACAAGGACAGCATGCCTACCTAACGCTTGTACTACAAAGATCCGCTGGTTAAAATCGGGGAATCCATTAAACGAACCGCCAGTTACTGCCCAGAGTCAAGGGTTTTTCAGGTATGTTGGGGCTCCAGACCAGAGGGGGCTGCCAAAATCAACAGCGGGGCACACTTGCGATTTGTACTTGGTCAGCAATTGTGTACTATTAAAGTATCTGCAGGCCCTGTACCAGACTGTACCTACAGTACGCCAACTTCTGAGAAGCTAACTCAAATCTGGCTTCAATGGAGCCCCCGTATCTGAGCTGGTCACTTAGAGTTACACCAATCATATCATATATTGGGAAGATTGCTTCCGTTGAAGGAGTTCTAACTACAAACTAAAAAAGTCCATAATAAAATAAATCCATAAAAAAGCCATGAAACAGCACTATACCTAGCCATAAAAAACTACAATAACCTTTCTTCTAAAAGGCACTGTATTTTCAACCAATCAGAAAAAATAAATAAAATTAAGCAATTTAAAAAAAGAAAACTTACATAAGCAAATTAATATTTTGTAACCTAAGTAAGAATCATAGCTCCGTTATCAGGCACAAGACATGACCAATCATGACCTTAAATATTATAATGTTTTTAAAAAATTTCAAATTTAAAAAAAGTATTAAATGAAGATAATATAAGCGAAACTCAATCGAAAATTTGAAACAGAAAAATCAGAAAAAGATACCGATACATCTGGGACTCGAACCCAGGACCTTCGGCTTTCCGGGACGGTGCTCTACCAGCTAGATCTGAATAGCCAGGTACTTCCCCACCTTCCTCTTCCTCGTCTCCTTCCCTTCCTCACTTACCTTCAGTCTCATAACATACCCCAATTGGGGATGACATAGTCTCACTGGCTCCAGACGGGAGCAGTTGGGACTCTTGTGAGGAATTCAATATAAAAAAAAATTAAAAAACTGGACTAAAGCTAATCCCTTTCCGATTAACCTACCTACTCTTTATTTTCTAAACGCATATTTTTATTGGCTGCTATCTTTATGTATAATTGCAAGATTCAACTCGAACTTAATGCTATCTAGATAGTGTCTTGGATAAATTTATCCATTTTTATTTAATATGCGATATCTAAATAAATAAAATAAAATGTAACCCATATGTTTTATATTACAATAAAAAAAACTGTTAAAAGGATATGGTTATGTAAAAAATTTGGCATTTTAACACACATTTGAAAAAACATAAAAAGTAGTGATTTTTATAATGGTAACCCATTATAAAAATCATAACCTATTTAACCTAATTTTATTTTATTTTTTATTACTGTTAATGGCTTTTTAAATGAGTGAGAAAGTGCCACTTTGTTACGACTATCTTACTTCTTACTTAATATTATAAACGTGAAAGTTTGTATGGATGTATGTATGTTTGTTACTCTTTCACGCAAAAACAACTGAATGGACTTTAATGAAACTTTTCAATAATATAGCTTGTACATCAGAATAACATATAGGCTATAATTTATACCCAAAGCTTGCTATTTTCCATGTAGTACAAATAATTATTATTGCTTAATAGAAAATTTCAAAATTTGAGAATGACATTTTGAAAAACAATGATTCAAAACCAAAATTCTATTTTAGAAAATATTTAAATTTGTGAATTTATTTGAAGTACTCACCCTTGAATCGAATCAAGAATTATAGATATTTTAAATAAATAGGTTAAGAATTTTGGTATAAACATAGATGGGACCTAGGAAAAGATAATAGGCTAATCGAAGTCCTAATCCTGTATATATTCTATCCCTAATATATATTCTAATCGGGGTACGACTCGATTTACCTTTAGATGATTTTGAAATGATAACGCTCGTGCCCAATTATTACCCACTTCGATTTCCCAATTAGCCATTCTATTTTAGTCCTCGCTCTGTCCCCACTATTGTCTGATTATCAGATATTGAAACGTGAAACCATTAATAATGGCTAATAATTAGAGGTATCACGTTTCTCTAATCTACAGTATGAATATTCAGAATTCAGAGAGAGAGCGCGCAATCCCAACGGTGAATAAAATACAAAGCATGTGTTTCGTTCATCGACAAATAAACTGCCAATAAAAAAAATTGATCGATAAAACCCTACGTCATTACTCAGTACAATATAGATCGTCATCTATGGTCAGTTTGTGTAATTTGCGAGCTCGGTCAATTCCGACAGTCGGTTGACAAAAGCTGTCAATTTTTGGTGCAGCCTCCTGAGTGAGATAAGCTGTCAATATACAAAAAAAAAAATAATGTCATTCTTTAACCAAAATAACTGGTATATTAATGAATGGAGGTGAACTAACGAAGCTGTTAGAAATGAAAGAAATCGTGTACGCGATCCTAAGACTTAATCTATGATGATATCTGTGAGACATCTCAGATGCGATCAATTTACTCTGTTCGAACTTGGAGAAAGGAATGTGTTAGAAATATGACTAAAGACCTTATTTACTGATTTACTCCCGTTTAATCTCAAACAGTACATGTGCAGCGCTAATGTTTATTAAAATTAGTATTTCAATTCGAAATAGTCAATTTATTAATATTTTTAATTTTTACGAAGCTGTTTGACATTTACGAATGTAAATCCATAGACAGATTCACCAGTATTGCCATCGTATGTCAATTTCTTATTTATTGCCTGTCAATTTCGGTTTGCGCGGTCGTGCTCGGCAAAACGGTATAAAATCATCTGTAGTTACGCCTGTCGATCCGATATTGTAAAGTTATCGATTTCGCTGTGATTACCCTAGAGGCCCTAGCACGCTCGCTGTATAACGATCGATAGGATAACTATCGGTAACTTCTCATCGTTCCCGATATCAATCATCAACATCGTTTTAAATTTATTCGATAAAAATACTTTAAAAACCTTCGAAATCGACTTAAAGAACAGTAGATAATAAAAATATAATAACCTAGCTTAACGATATGTTAATCGAAGTGCTGTAGGAACAGTCCACCCACAATCAATATTAGACAACTTGCGAGCTTCGAGGACCTTCGATCCTTCGAGCATTATGTAACAATGTTCACTGGGTTCGATTATTATCGAGCCAAATCAATGTGGTTTGAAGTAGAACCTTCGAGTACTTTATAGCTACAATGATAGTGATTTGCGTGGGCGGCGATAAAATGATAAAGTGAATGATATCGCTATAATGTATAATATTGTGATTATAATCAAGATGATACGTGCTTGATATAAAGCTTTCATTCGAGAAATTGCTCAAATTGACAATGTATTCCTATTCATGAGTGATTACACTAAAAGTACACATAATATATACATTTTTCAAATATTAAGTTTATATAATTATTTTATGGTGGTTGCAAAAATATATTTGATTTAAATATACCTATGGTAATATCAAATAATAATAAGTCGCGAATCGAAAAAAATATGACACGATAAATTTAAATCATATATCTACGTGCGTTCGGTTATTTTAAAAGACAACATAACAATATCTCAGTAATTAGGCTCGTAGTTTAAAAAAATTCCAAATAAACCAGGACAGAGCAATCAGACGAATTTTGAAGTGTAATGAATACAATGTACAGAAAATGCAGATTTTTTTTACATTAACTTTACACTGGAGGCCCTTAGGAAAATCATTTCTATCAGGGCCTATGACATCTTTGAAGATGCTGGGTAGGGGGTCTTTTTGGGTTTTGAAGAGACCCATGTTGTAGGAGATGTAGGAGAGCAGGGAAATTATTTTACTCAGATCTTTTAACGATCATCCTAACGAAGCGAATGTTAAAAAAATGTATTGCTTAGTTCCTAGTGAAATTAAAAATGTACCTAGCCGGTCAGTGGTTGATTTGGGTAAAAAAATTATGTCTGTAAAATTAGAAGAAAGCAAATTTTAAATTTGACCACAAGATTTTAAGAGTAATAAATAACATGAAGTAAAAAATAACAGAAGAGATGACACGATGTACGAATGTGAACGAAGCAAGGAGTGTGTGCGAATAGAGTTGTGTGACATTACCCAACCTCTGAGGGGAAATTGCGTGATAGTTAATTATACCTACAGAAATTATTGTTGAAAAACGTATATTATTTAAATGTATGTACATATTATATTGACTTATTAAGGTTACCGTCACGAGACCGTAAAACAAACGATTTGATGTGTCGGCAAACAAAAACTGTAGGCTTTGAAAACATGGTCAAGGTGCGAAGTTAAAAACCAAATGTAGTCAAGTGAAATAACTTATGTTTTACATAATATTATGTCTTTTCCAATATAGGTGCAATTTTAATAAAATTCTGTAGGTGCAGTACAACAAATACACAATATACACCCGTTCCAGTCTGGTAGAGTAAGTCACAACATCGTCATCATAAAAATATTGAAACACTGTCTACTAGAATGACCAGATCTGAATAACCAGGTTACTTCTAAACCTTAAATTTCTACTCCTTCAAAACCTATTTCACCCATTAACTTTTTTATAAAAGTCTAAATGAATATTTTAATTTTTATAAGAAAAGCTCTCTTTTTATAACTTTTGAACGTTATTCCCATCAATGTAATATACCTATCATTGAAGACGAGAGGTTCTGGGTTCGAGTCCCAGTTGCGACCGCTATCTTTTATTTTTCTGTGTCTTGTGCATTTTCTTATTTTAATTTAGATTATTAGTGTTATCTTCTTCTTCAATGATATATTTCATTGATGGATTCCTTCAAAAGTAAAAATGGAGAGTTTTTCTTATAAAAAATCAAAACAATATTGTTAAATAAACAATGAACTATTATTTATTTCGTCTCCAGAGCTTTCTTGAGGAATGTGTTTTAACTAATCCTCATAATTAGTGTAAATGTCTACTTACAAATTCTTATTACCAAATATATGTGAACTTCATCAAAAATCAATTAGTAGTTTTAGGAAACTCTGTGTTAATTTTGTAAAATTTTAAGAAATCTAGTAGAGTTAATAATTTTGTGTTATTTGCCAAGGTAATAAATAACACGCAATTAGATGGAAACATAGGTCACAGACACTCCAAGATGTTAGATCTTGATAGAGAAACGATCAAATAAGGAGGCGTCTACTAATATCTACAGGAATTTAAAAAAACTGAACAAATCGGTGAGAATCCATTTGTTGCTATACGAGGTATGTTGGAACAATATCTATGGGAACCAAAGTGAGGACTAATATCTGCAGCTCAAACTGCTGACTAATATCTACGGAACAGGTGATGTAGACGAATATCTACAGTACTGGCAGAGGTTGGATTTGCAATTATGTATAGCATATTGGCATAACGTAATATTGCGTTTGCAGTTTAAAGAACTTTCTTTTGTATCACAAACCATGTTATACAAACCTAGCGTAGCCGCTAAACTACTTGAAAACTGAGATGTTTTTCTTGCCTTGACGCGAGCAGGCGCTACGAAGGGGGCAATTTCTTTTGTATCACAAACCATGTTACACAAACCTAGCGTAGCCGCTAAACTACTGGAATACTGGGATGTTTTTCTTGCCTTGACACGAGCAGGCGCAATACCAATTTCAACATTACAGCAAAATACGTAACATTATGCAAAAACTTCATGTACGTACTTTAAACGTTTAAGCCTTTACGTAATTGAAGTAATTTATGCTTTTCCGTACAACCTCTTGCTCAGCTGCCCTCTGTAGATATTAGTCCCACCTACGCTCCATAGATATTCGTCACCACTGGGACCATCATATATATTTATCCGACCTTAGCTCTATAGATATTAGTCTTCACTCTGAAGTTCATAGATATTTGTCCAACATATGAGCTGTAGATATTCGTCCGACATACAGGCTCTAGATATTAGTATCTGGAGTCTCAAATAAACCAAATACTTGAGTTGTGTCTGATCGAGAGTTGATGTACTATAAAAGTACACGAAGACTCATAAATGCGAATTAAGAAAACGATGTGTGTTAAAATGACAAGCGAGTGGGCGAAAGAAGAATTATACAATCTCCAAAAAGACACGGCACAATCAATGTATTCAAATACTTCCTTCTTGTCATATAAAGAGTCTGAATACAGAAAAGTACGTATTTATGGATGTGGATGAATCCAGGAGTAGGTATCAAGACGGGAGTGCTTAATATTCCAATTTATTTGTCTACCCTTGCTGGGAAATGGTGTAATCGTTCTTTAATAGAAAAAGTTTAATATTTTCCTCTTTAAATAAGAAAAAATATATATTTAAACCTTGAAAAGCTCTCACGTTAAAATTACACTTTGAAAACGAGCAAGCCAATGAAACTTTTAGGTTGGTATTCATAATAATTCGAAGGCTTTATGTTAAGTAAGTGAAGTTTTTTTTTTTTTTTTTTTTTTATTAATAATTTTTTTGTCACATACTTGTTACAATATAATTTTTATTTTATTTTTATAAACAGTAAAAAGCGAGAGCAATGTAGTTGTGTATACAAAAGATTTAAAGAAAATAAAATAAACTAAATAGACTTAAAAAACAGAAAAATATAAAAAAAAAAATATATATATGTACATATGTATGCATGTATACGTATATATATATATATACAGTGGTGCCTCACACAACGAACTTAATTCGTTCCAGGAGCAAGTTCGTTATGCGAAAAGTTCGTTATGTGAAACGCGTTTTCCCATAACAATACATGTTAAAAAAAATAATTCGTTCTGTATCATAAAATATGGTAAGATGACTTAAAAAAAAGATAAATTTTGTTTGTCAAAATGGTGAAAATGGTGGTCTTGTTGAGGCCAAACTCTTTGACGAGGTCACACTGTTTTACCCCACATTCACTCCTTCTAATTATTTCCTGTTTCATTTCAAGAGAAATCACCTTCCTGCTTTTTTTAGAACCCATCATATAAAAAAAATGTTGAGTTTATCTTAAAAGGACGACTGCCGTGATACGTGTGCGATTTAATTCGTAATGAAGAACGATTGCTGCGATACGTGCGTAAGTTAAGCGTACTACGCAGTGACTAACGAGTCTAACGACTGCCTGCGCGGGAGGATGCAATTAATCGGCAGTGATCGTAGAAGATCGAGCGACTTCGTTGTAATGATGAACGATTGCTGCGACACGTGCGTAAGTTAAGCGTACTGCTCAGTGACTAACGACTGCCTGCGCGGAAGGATGCAATAAATCGGCAGTGATCGTGTGAAGTGGGCGACTTCGTTGTGTGAAGCGAAGTTCGTTGTGTGAAGCGAAGTTCGTTGTATGAATCGTAAAATGAACGAAAAGGAAGTTCGTTGTGTGCAGCGTTCGCTGTGCGAGGCGTTCGTTATGCGAGGCACCACTGTATATATATATATATTTATATATATATATAAATATCTATACATGGTGCATTAGACGCTATATATCAACATACACACACACACACAAACATATATACATATATTTAATATAAACATAATATAATAATATGCATAAATGTACGATACCAAAAAAATCCCACATAGGCATCGCCATTTCGTGGGTATACTTGTGTTTTTTTAAAGCAGTTTAGTTAAATTTACTCTATATATGTATATTATCTTTGTAGAAATTGCATAAAATAAATAATAATATAGTAAAATCAGTATTTACGGAATTAAAATTTAAAATACGAGAATAAAAGATTACAAATTTGTTAAAAGTTAATAGAGATTAAGATCAGATGTTACAGCAGGTAAATATTAATATCAACACTATTTATCCAAGACTTTATTACATTTATTACAAGTTGTTTTTGTATTTCTCCTATTCATTACTAACTTATATAAACGTAGTTAGGAGTTTTCTCGTTTCGTCGGAGGCTGGTTTCTCATCCCAATGAAAATAAAAGTCACGGTGAAAGGCAACTTTTCTCTGAAGGGTGCTGGGTCTATTTCTGTACCAACTCCATTCACTTGCCTCCTTCCCCCCATACATATTCAAGTTTGTGTTCGGTTCACGTATTTATGGGAATCAATTTGTTTATCGATTAAACCCATTCAGATATTATAATGATGTGTGTTGATGTGATTGGTTTGGGTTTCGCTTTAAATATTGAAATTGCGAGGGTTTGAATATGAATGGGGTATAAAGACTTATCTTTTCAAGATATTGTATTAAGATTACAAACGACAGAATATTGTCTTTGTCTTTTGAAACAAGGGGTTGGTTGGCCTTTCCTAAGGCGTCGCGAGACCAACCCCTACATATTGTTTTTATTGTCAATTAGGGACAAAAAGATTAGTTAAAAAATTGTTTAAAAATAAAATAAAGAGTTACACACATATCTGGGCTTAATAAATGCTGGGAATAATTTTTGAAAATCAGTAACAAATTTTTACACAATACATGATATGAACAAAATTACTTCACATTCCAATCTCGAAATATATGCCCAAAAATGACACTGTCAATGTTCTTCACTACTTCAAAACATTTTTCAAAATTCTCCAACAAAGAAGAATACGTTATTTACGTTTGCACAAAGCATGAATTTTCATATATCACACGTTTTATAGAATTATTAAATATGTTTTAAATAAGCAGTTTCATATTCGAAAGCAAAGAAATTCGTTGCTTTTAATTTCAAATAAACTGTCTTATTATTATTATACACAATGTTAAGGTTTCAAACAAAACTCTGTGTTTTATCTATCCCAAATAAAAGGATGCTGTTGCATAAATTATTGCGTTGCAAAAATGTTTCCATTGGACGTGAGTTAAACACCAAATAATTATTCCGTGTTCAATGTAGACTTTAGACTATTCAAAAGGAGTTTTATCTGTTTCTAGACATCTTATTCAACAGGAATTGTATACGAATCCCAGTATCTACTTGCTAGAGTAGGCATAAAAAAATGCACCCACATATATCCGAGGATCAATATCTCAACTAGATTTTCATGTGTGGATCGGATTTTCCAAAGTTTTCTTCAAATTTAAAACTGTGGAATGGAACCATTGAGAATACTCTGGGGATGAATTTGAATGGATGACCCCATTATGAGATGAGAATTTGCAATCTACACTTGCAATGGCGCGGGATGAAATTGCGGTCAATGTGACATGAAAAACTCACCTGTCTCCAAAGCCGTGATCTCCGGTCCATCTTCCAACATCTTCATGATGTTTGTTGAATAATCTTCTCAACACACAATAAACGCTTGACAGCTAATAGAAATCGCGTGAAACTGCGCGGTATATAGATACCTAATGTTTCTTGTTTTTCTCACAAACAATACGTACGGTTTCAAGAGTCTATCACATTTTGCCTCAGCCCGAAAGGGAGGGAATAATCCCTCATAACCGGTAAAAAATGTCGCGTTTATTTCTTTTTCGTTTCGTTTAAGACTCGTTTAATTTGCGTGTAGAAGATCTGGAGGCTCGAACGACGAACGTTGACAGTAGGAGCGGAGCACCTTTTGCCCACACGAACAGTCGACATGCAATCAATAAGGCTGCGCACGCGCGCACAGGGCAGATACTCTGGCGCCTCGAGTTGCGCGCCCTGTCTACATACTTCTATTTGTATTATAGAGAAAGTGCCTTCCTCGCGGCTCGCGGCTCGCGGCTCGCGACTCGCGGCTCGCGGTTCACGGTTCGCGAATCTCTTTCCGTTGCTGCACTCCGCGCCACACACTCCGACATCATAATATAATATATGCACCCGACATCCGCATCCGCATCCTGTAGGACCTGGAAACATCCGGGATCTCGCAGTGAGAGCGAGCCTTTACTAATGAAGCTAGATATAATAAAATTATCATCCCCTTGGGTTTTTTGCTAAACTTTATTTTCGTAGGAGATGAGTAATCTTAAAATGACTCTTTGCTAGATACCGGATTCGTCATAGATATTTGTGATGATTAGAATAAGCCCAAAGTCTGAGACACTCCCTCTTTTCTCTATTTTAAATAACAACTTACAGAAACTTATTTGTTTTAATTATTATTATTTTTTAATTTTTTTTTAATTTAATCTATACATATATTATAATTACATGTTATTTTTTTCAATGCCTGTCTCACTAGGGTAAACCTGTGTCGAGACAGACGTAGAGTTACATAAATTGTATACAAACATGGTTATTTGAATATGAAGGTTAATTACATTTTAGGTTCAATACAATAAAAGGCAGTTGATTGGAAGTGTGAATTAATTCTCTATTATAACAACAGTCTTTATAAAATCATAGGGGGGCATACATTAATTACGTGAGCAAAAAATAGGGGGGGATCCAGTAAAATCTCACCAAACCTCATTATAATTACCGAGGAGGGGGGGGGGGGGGGGTAAATATTAAAAAAGTAAATATTATTATGGATATAATAAAAAATAAAATAAATAGTTTCCCTTCTTTTGAAACCATAATAGCCCTTTTTCCCGCTGAAAAAATGGCTATTATGAAAAACAATTATTTCGAGGGTAAGAAATAAAATTTCACGTTGTTGTAATGGGGGGGGGGGGGGGGGTCCCACTAAATCCCACTTAATCTCACCAAGAGGTGGGGGGTCAAAATTTTATTTTAAACTGTTAAATTAATGTATGTCCCCATACATGACTATTAGTAGTAGTAGTAGAGTGTTAGGAATATTTATATCATTGACATTGACAAATTTAAGACCAAAAAAACTTAACTTTTGGACTTTTGATTGATTTATTTACAGAGTTCCTAAACATGCGTTTACTGACTCTAACATAATTAAAAAATTGATTATCTATCGATACTTTACGTTGATTAGTAATTTTTAGGTGATGTGAATAAGAGTTAAAGCTATACTGCGGCCGTGTGCAGGTTATTTATTCCTTCCGGAGGACTATCTTTGGTTTTTTATATTTAAAATTATCATTTTCGCTATATCTAGCGAGCGTATTTATTGTGGGATTGGTGTGGCCGGGTAGGCCGGCATAGAATTTGGTTGCTTGGGAGACAATGAAGTCCTTTATCAACGGAACGTTGGAGTCATTATGGAGACAAATGATTCGACTCCATTTGGGTGCATTTAAAGCAAGTCTAATGGCTTTGTTTTGAAAAACTTGAAGTTGTTTTATGAGACGGGGTGCGGCGTACCCCCAAATGGGGCAGCCGTATGTGAATACTGGCCTCATGGTGGTTTTATATAAAAGTAATTTGTTGTTCTTTGATAAACGACTCTTGTTTCCCATCAACGGATAGAGTGCTGATAAAGATTTATTTGCTGCTTTTATTTTTTCGCTTATGTGTTTCTTCCAGGTGAGCTTGGAGTCTAGCGTCACACCTAGGTACTTAATTGACTTTTCCCATTGAACATTTTCCCCAAACAGTCTAATGAATGGGGGCCGTTTCGGCCGTGTCTTAGAGAAAACGGTCGCGGCGCTTTTAGTTGGATTTATTGAAATTCTCCACTTTTTACACCATTCTTCGGTAAGAGTGGCTTGTTTCTGAACACGCTTTGTTGCGATGCTCTCGACATTTGAACTAGACATGATGTTAGTGTCATCCGTAAATTGAGTGATTTTAACGTTATGATCTATGGGTTTCGGAATATCGCTAGAATAGATGTTATATAAGGATGGAGAGAGTTGACTGCCTTGAGGGACCCCAGCTGATAAGGGGCGAGTTGTGGAGAATACGTTATTTATTTTAACTTTAAAGCATCTATCTCTTAGGTAGCTGGCTATTAGTTGCGTAAGTCTTAATGGATACCCAAGAGCGTTCATTTTATATAAGAGGCCGTTGTGCCAGACTTTATCGAAAGCTTTGCTTACGTCGAGTGAGAGAATTACTGTTTTTTTCTTTATATTGAAGCCCTCCGTGATGTGTTCCACAACACGCAGGAGTTGATGAGAGGTGGAATGACCTGCTCGAAAACCATGTTGGAAGTCTGGCAAGAATTTACTGTCCTGAGTGAAGGAGTTTAATCTTGTTAGTATTACTTTTTCCAGGATTTTACCTAGACAAGGGAGGAGGCTAATAGGCCGGTGACTTTCAGTTAATAATGGATCCTTGCCTGGTTTGGGAATTAAAATTACGTCAGCTTCTTTAAAATCCTTAGGAAAGCAACGTAGTCGAAGTGACGCATTGCAGATGGCTGTCAAGGCGCAGATGCCTTTTTTTGAAAGAAGTTTTAAGATTTTATTTGAGATGCCGTCAGGACCGGCGGATTTTTTTTTCTTTAATTTTTTTATTATGTTAATTATTTCCTTAGGAGTTGCGCACCTGATTGGGGGGTCTTCAGGGTCTAGACTTAAAATTGCATTTACTTTTGAATCCACTTTTGCTACGAAGGCCGGGTCATCGTGCTCCGTGTTTGGAGTGAATTGCTTGGCAAGGCTATCTGCGAAAGCTTCAGCCTTGTCAGCATCGGAAAATACTTTTCCGTTGGGGCCTTGAATCGGAGAGATTTTTGTTTTTGGGCGTCTGAGTGCTTTAGAGAGCTTCCAGTATGCTGCTCTATCATCTTCTAGGGATGAGATAAAATCGTGCCAACGGTCGTTACGAAATTCGTAGAGGGCATCGCGCACCTCTCTATTGAGTCTATTAAAATGTTGTTTAACTATTGGATTGTAAGATCTTTGCCACTCTTTCCTAACAAGATTTTTTTCCCTAATAAGATCTTTGATCTCTTCGGGAATTCCGTGACGTATTGTGTCTTTGGGAATTTCATCGGACGCCTCGGTGATGCAAGCTTTTATTGTTTGAATTAAATTGGAGGTAGCAGCGTTAAGAGTGGCTTCGTCGGGAATTGAAGTGGGTATTATTATTTTGTTATTGAGCAGCTCGTTGAGTTTATTCCATTTGATTTTAGTGCGTGGAGGAGTTATGGGGACCAGAGGGTTAGAACCTCCTTTTAAGGTTAAAAGAACTGGATCATGGTCTGACGAGAGTTCGTCGAGTACTCGGAGGGAGTGCAAATGGCTAGTATTTTTTAAAATAACTATGTCAATTACTTCGGGACTACCGCTCGGATGGTGGATCGTCGGTTTGTCCGGAGCATCTACTACAATAGGATGTGTACTCGCGTACTTTGTGAGTACTTGTCCTTTGGTGTTGGTCTTATAAGAGTGCCATGATTCTGATTTCGCATTAAAATCGCCAGCTATTATAGTGGGGACATTTTCAGACAAGAGTTTGTCAAGTTCTGCTGGAATTATATAACGGTTAGGGGGAACGTATGCTGAAATGAATTTAAGTGGTCCGGAAGAGGTATTTATTATTACCGATGTGGATTCAATGTTATCACTAGAGAATGAATGCGCTAGACGGTGGTCTATGTTATTTTTAACCAAGATGGCGGTACCGCCGCCTCTTCTAGATAGTCTGTCGTCACGGTAGGTTATATAATTTGGTAATTTAAAATTCCTAGAAGGCTTCAGCCACGTCTCATTGATGAGGAAGACATCGATGCCGTGGTCATGAAGGAATTCAATTATTTCTTCCTTGTGCGTTACGACAGAGCCATTGGCGTTCCAGTAGGCCGTCTGTAAATTGATTAATTTAACATTTTGTCTAGACATTATGGGTTCTTAAAATTGCCTGAATTTTTGCCAGCTCTTTGGTGGCATGTTGGATGGAGAAGTGGAGAGCCGTCGATTGCTCGATTAAGGCCTGGATATGGACGGGATCCAGTGGGCGCGGAGGGGAGATTGGTTCGGGGGCGCCTTGGGAGACATTAGTGGGTTCGGGCTCGCGAGCCAGCCTGTATTGCTGGCTAGGGCCCTGGTTTTTAGGAGCCCGTTTCTCCCTCTGGGAGGAACGGGAATTGTAGTAGTGTGGCTCAGGCCACCTACGGTGGGGGGGGGGGAGGTGGTGCTGTGTTAGAGCGATTTGGGGGGGTGGGGAGGGGGGGAAATCAGCTGTCGAGGCTGAGGGTCCTACTTGGTTTGATGAGGTAGGAATGTTGAGATCGGGATGCCGCCTTTGATTTTGGCTAAGATGGTCACGGTAATTTTGGCAAATTTTTTTGTTATTATTATAATTCCTGAAATAATTGGAATTTTTATTCCTATTAAAATTTAAATTATTTTGGGGCCTGGCTGGGCACCCACCATCATTTGCCGTGTGAGCCCCTTCACACAGCGCGCACTTTGCCGGGGTTTCTTTTGGTTTCTCGCAGTCCGATGAACGGTGATTGGTTGCCATGACAACAAGAGGCGCTGTGACCATGGGCCTGACAGCGGTAAAAAAACTTAACAATATAGGTACCTAATATAAACAGGTCTGATAAAGTGCATTTACTTACTTAAAGCTACAAAAAGGGTTTTTTGAACTATTTCCTATGATTACCTACATTTGAACATGAAAAATTTAAGAAAACGTGGCACGATCAAGTGAATCAGATACTTGAGTCGGGCCATGTCAAGAGTCAGAATAATAGAAGAGTATGTATGAGAAGATGTATGAATGTGAATGAGGCAAGGAGTGTGTGCAAAGGCCGAGTAGTTTGGCGGTCGGTCCTCTCTGCCTACCCCTGCGGGGAAACGGCGTGATGGTTAGTTAGTTAGTTAGTTAAACATGATGGAAAGGATATCAATAATAACTATAAGAGGAAGTGATGTTATGAAATTCAATATGCTGAAAGCAAAAATGGATTTTTGTTTTTTAAATCTTTGAAATAGTATGTTTTCTGATGTAGATACATATTCTATCAAATGTTATTTTTTTACGGATAGCTTTGTTAACATCGTTCAAACTAAGAGGAGGCCAAGGTGAGATCCCAAAGAGACGAAACTAGAGCAGAACCCTTGTACAGTCCCAATCATGATTCTGTTATAATGTAATTACATGTGTGTATTAATTACCTACCTGCGTACCTATCGCCGCGCCAGTTGCCAGTTGTGCTGGAAAGGTCTAGAGCTGCAATAAGTAATTCACCCAGTACTACGCCGAACCTTCGCGAAAGATCTGGTGTGTATTTTGCTTGCCTTTCCAGTAGTTACTGAACCAGTTGGCGTCTGCAGTTAGTCAGTCGGTCAACACAGCTCAGTCACTCGGTAACCAGCAGTCTCGCAACACAACCTTGCGATATTAAATGTTTAGGATATTTGTAAAATAGTTACTGTAAACAAACAACTTTTTTTTATAGTGAACACCTCACAAGAGTCCCAACTGCTCCCGTCTGGAGCCAGTGATACTATGGCATCCCCAATTGGGGTATGTTGTTAGGCTGACGGTAAGCGGGGAAGGTAAAGATAAGGTAAAGAGAAGGAGAAGAGGAAGGTAGGGATGTACCTGGCTATTCAAATCTAGTCACTGAACATTTGCATTATTTGCGCACGCAGGGTTCGAACCCGCGATCTTCAGAATGGGAGTCCAAAGCCTTGCCTCTGGACTACGCCGGCCGTCCACTGTAAAGAAACATCTCCGTAATTATAAAGTATTACCTTCATGAAACATTCTAATGATGTGCTAACGATTATAATTATATTATAGCAAAGCAAAATATGCAAACTCAAATTCAATTAAATCGAGGCGTTATTTTAATTGATGCTCGTTTTCATACAAAAGAAAAATCTTCAAAACAATTTGTTTCGTGAGTTTGGTTTTGAGCGAATAATTTCTTGCTTTCATTATTTTATGATAAACTCTGTTATACACGATGAATAATAAGGAAACTCAATACATTTGTAAGATGCCATCTTTATTTACACATCTTTCACACAAGATAACTACGTATTTGAAAAAAAAATCGCAAAGCGTAACGCCGTTCTTCCATGGGACTACTTCTTCCATCGCCGCTCGTCTGTACCTTCTATGCTATTATTAGTGTTTGTAAACGCCGCTACGCGCTGCACTAGCAAAATAGTATGATAGGTAGCGGGTAGCGGCGATTTAGTCGCTTTTAAGTAGCTGCGTTAACGAAGAGCCTATAACGTTAACACATTTTAGTTCTGCAATAAAATTATTACAACTTCAATAAAATATTTACAACTGAAAATTAATTATAAACATTCTTCATAAAAAAATTATAATATCGTGCGTACGTACCTAGGTAAAATTTTTATAAGGAATCAGAAATCACGTTTCTTTTTTACATAACTGGAGGCACTCCATTACATTATACACACTTACATTGTATACCTAGTTTATGATATTTTACACTGATCACACTCCTACACGTCGCGACGGGATCACGTGATAGGCACGCAGTTTCGTGTGTTACTATGCTGCTGGAGCGAGATAGTGCTTATCACGTGACCCGCTAGGCGATACCAGATTACTCAGTTGCAACACTGTGACGAAAAAATATTTTTATTGTTTTTAATTGAGAAATAAAATCATCGGACATACACATTTTTTACTCCAAACATGCTCGGAAATCGCTGGTTAAAATCTTCGGGGACGTGCTGTTACATAATATATACATGTAGATACTTAGATATTTCTCTTCGGGAAAACGCTCCTCGGGCGAATCGACATTTTCCTGGCAAAGCGAAATAAAATATTCTTAGAAAGTAATATTATATCTTGCTCTTAATGCTTTAAGTACGTAATTATGGGGTACTTCTCTTTTCCCAATAGGTGATTTAATAACTCGGCCTGACTTTTTATTACCTTTTTAATGTACAAAATTTCACAATATTTAATTGAAAAGGTCAAAAGTTGATAGGGGAGTAAGCAAAGGTAGCAATGTGACCCCTGTCGGTCCATTGGGTGCTGTATACTGATGCCAGCGAGAGATCGCGAGAAGGAAGAGAACGAACGTCGATGACGTCGATACGAGCTCTTGCTGGGACTAATTGCTTGCCTTTTTTCTTATTATCTTCTTATCTTTCCATTTAATTAGTTCGTCTCCTTTAACGAAATTTTACAGGTTTTACAATTATATCATATTAATTAAGCATGAACTTTATGAATTTTTGGAAAATGCCATAATACCGAAGATGTACTAGTCCCAGGAGAGATTGTACGCACGTCATCAACGATCGTCCTAAAAGCTGTTCATAAAAATCTTTCTCACTTCTTGTATGAAAACGAAAAATACAGAAGATACTAAAATGTCGAATGTCTTTAAAGCTCAAAAAGGATAAGAAGGGGAGATAAGACAATACGAATGTTAGAGGGAGCGGGCTAATATAAAATCGATAATATTCAAGCGAAAATTGGGAAAATATCGTGGGGGTTTTTAAGTAGCATTTAAAGAAACATTGTTTATTTATTTATTTATTATTAATTTTCAACGCCCTGATGGGCTTTTACATTATAAGTACATAATACAGTGATATATATGTAATACAATGTTTAAATAAGAAATATAAACTTATAGGAATGGCATAATACATTATAAAAATGGTAGGTATAAATATTATAGTAAAAAATATTATATTATAATAAAAGAGAAAAAGTAAAAATAAATGAAACTGAAACCAGTTTTTAAATTGCAGATGGCATAAAAATAATAATATATAGTGTAAGTTAATATTAGAAATTTACAGATGAGTAATACAAGAAAAAGTTTACAATACAGAAAAACAAAAGAGAGTAACAAGTTTTTGTGAACAACTTGTAAAATAACAGTAAAATAATAGTAAAATAATTGTGAACAACTTGTAAAATAACAGAAACAAACGTGTAAATAATACTTTTCTGAGTATTTCTATCGAGGGAATTTCAAATAATTACCGTTTCGGCGTGGGGAATATATAGATACTATTTTAAAGAAAAACGTAATTTTTTTTAAGAGCTTAAAAACTTCAAATGAAGTAGGATAATATGTGCCTTTCCTATTTGTAAAAGTTTTTCAGAAAAATGTGCTGTTCCACATTATTCTTCCACGTTAATATTCCACAATATTCGAGAGTGTTCTGGGATGTTCCCCAATGATGTACTCGATTCCTTATTCCCGAACTTTTCACAACATTCCAGAATGTTCCGGGATGTTCTGGAATGATGTGGAATGCTCTCGAATACTTTTGTTTAATAATATATATTGATCAAAAAATTAAGATTATCGAGCTCCCTAGAACTTTCGAGAACGCTCTAGACTCACCGCCACACTGCGCTGATCATTTCTAAAAGCTTCTAGAACTTTCTCTTTCCATAACTTCCTACAGCTTTAGCGTACCATACAGAACATTCTGGCTCACCGACGTACTAGACCACTCCTTCCAGAACTTTTTACAGATTTATTGAACCTTCTAGAACTTTCTGGAACCTTCTAGACTCACCGATAAACACCACCACTTATTTCTAAAAACTTCTAAAAATTTCTCGTTCTACAATTTTCTAAAGCATATGAGAACCTTCCAGAACCTTCTAGACTTACCTTAAAGTACATACAAATAGACATACTCCGCTACTCCTTCCAGAACTTTCTACAGCTTTATCCAACCTTCTAGACTCATATAAATACTCCGCCACTCCTTCTAGAACTTTTTACATCTTTATCAAACCTTCTAGAACTTTTTGGAACCTTCTGGACTCACCGACACACACCGCCACTTATTTCTTAAAGCTTCTAGAATTCTCTCCTTCTAAAATTTTCCAAAGTTTTTGCGAACCATCCAGAACTTTCTAGACCCACCGACATACTCCCCCCACTCTTTCCCGAACTTTCTACAGCTTTATCGAACCTGCATTCAACGACACACACCACTACTTATTTCGGAAAGTTTCTAAAACTTTCTCTTTCCACGATTTTCTACGGCATTTGCGAACCATCCAGAACATTCTAGACTAGATTCACCGACATACTCCGTCATTACTTTCAGAACTTTCTATAGCTTTATCAAACCTCTTAGAACTTTCCGGAAGACTTACTGACATTTATTTATTAAAGCTTCTAGAACTTTCTCCTTCCATAACTTTCTAGAGTATTAGCGAACCGTCCAGAACGTTCTCGTAACTTTTATACTCACCGACATACTCTGCCACTCCTTCCAGAACTTTCTAGAGTTTTATCGAACCTTCCAGAACTTTTCGGAAGACTGTTCTTGAAATTTCTAGAGGGCAAAACATCCAACCCTTATATCTTCAAAAGCACGACCTTTAGTAAAAAACGGGACTCTTTATTCCGGAGGGAGGATAGAGATCTACAACAAAATATAACTCCCTTCAGTTTTTGAGGTTTTCACGTTTTTTTGGAATTTCTTTTGTAATATATATTGATTATTTCTTCAGACATACCAAGGAAATATTATGTGCTTATAAATAAGTAAAATTCTTGTACCTACTAACTCGTGTAAAATTCTTACACGAGTTAGTAGGTAAAATATAAATAAGTAAAATTCTTGTATCTACTAACTCGTGTTTTTTTTTCGAATCCACAAATTTATTAATTTATCCATACAAATAAAATATTATACATCAGAATCATCAATGTTGGTACTTATTAATACTGCTGCGGTCGGGCCAATTATTGAAGAATGGTCATTATTATTATTTTGTACTCACATGTTTTTATCTTAAAATGAGTGGGAAACGAGGTATTGTCAAAAACTGCTATGAGGCGCCATTTTTTCAATATGGCGGCGCGAACGGCAAAGATACGAGGTGGCAAAGTTGAAATTCGAAAACTAAAACTACCAAATTATAAGAAGCGAGATATTAAATACGAGGTGGCAAAGTTGAAATTCGGAAACTAAAACTACCAAATTATAAGAAGCAAGTTATCACGTACGTTTCCTTCGAATGGTCCATGAGGACTTCTGCCTGGTTTTACTTTTACAGGGCAGTTTTACAATTTATGCAGACTCGGACTCGGAGACCGGACCCTAAGCACTTACAGAGTTATTCCCGAATCAAGTCTTGCATTTTGTCCGTAAATTTTATAAGATCGGAGGGGAGATCAGACTTTCTGCATGAAACCAGTGAGAGTTCAGGCTGAGAGTATTATGGAGTATTCTTCTCGTAATGATTTGTGTGCAAGCACTATATTATATACCTATTATTTTTATTAAATTTTCACATACACTTTGTGGGAATACATAATTATACTAAACACAATAATACTTTGTATTAATTATTATATTTTTGTCATTTGGTTAAAAAGGGGGTTACCTGGAAAGTTTTCCAGGAGTTTTGAAAATTGGTAATTTTATAGATTTCGATGTGCTCTTTCCGAATTACAACTTCACCACCTCGTGTCTTTACCGCTCAAAATAATGCCCGCAGTTTTTTGATAATATCTCATTTCGATAAAAATATGTGAGTACAAAATAAACTACAAAAAATTTCGAAATTTGGCGAAATCTTCCTCTCTTTGCTGTTCCTGATGGACCAGGCATTGCGAGTTCGTCTTCGGTATCGATCGAGAAGTCACAGACCGAAATTTCATCCGCATCATTTGCGTTGGGCTCATATTGTTTGTTGCTTTGGGCGCTTATCAGGCTCATCACGTCATCACAATGCGCTTCGTTTTCGTTTCCATCATATTCAATGCGAGCGGCAAAGATACGAGGTGGCAAAATTGAAATTCGGAAAGGGCACATCTAAATCTATAAATCAACAATTTTCAAAACTACCGGAAAACTTTGCAGGTAAATGATTGTACTACTAGTAATTTTATTAGATATTTCAGATAATTTGGTGCTGCCGTAGAGTCAGAGAAAACTGTATTAACTCATTACTGACTGGATAAATACTATTAAATGTGTATAAATTTTGTATTTTGATGGTTGCTAATGCATATTTGAGATCATAGTTTGTTGGACATCTTTCTATTCTCCGTATTTTTTATGCTGCTCCGTTCTCGAGCGAGTGGGACTATGGCATCTCCAATTGGGTTGTGTTGTGAGATCGAAATTAAGAAAGTACCTGACTATTATAATTTAGTCACCAAACAAGGCTAAACCCATTTCAAGCAACGTTTCAGTTCTAAATTGTGGACTTACACCAGGGCGATACGTGCCACAAATATAACATATATTATTTTTAATGAATAAATTGTGAAATAACCTATCCCTTAGGTATACACAAATAGTTTTTATTTTTACCTTCTTATTACGGTACCTAATCTCATAGGAGATTAACATAAAATTGCTGTTGGGGCATAGCATTCCTTTTATTTTTACCTTCTTATTCCGTTGCCTAATCTCATAGGAGGTTTACATAAGAGTGCTGTTGGTGCCTAGCATTCCTTTTATTTTTACCTTCTTATTCCGTTGCCTAATCTCATAGGAAGTTTACATAAGAGTGCTGTTGGTGCCTAGCATTCCTTTTATTTTTACCTTCTTATTCCGTTGCCTAATCTCATAGGAGGTTTACATAAGAGTGCTGTTGGTGCCTAGCATTCCTTTTATTTTTACCTTCTTATTCCGGTGCTTAATCTAATATGAGGTTAATATAAGACCGTTGTTGGTTCCTGGACTGCCTAGCATTCCTTTTGTACCTTTCCCAAATTAAGTTCTACCCTCAAATTACTTTTATTCCCTACCTTCCTTGCCGACTAAATACAATCATATGCCACAGTGTTTAGTTGAAATTTATACCTCATCCTATCAACACATGCTGTCATTGTTGAGTACGGATATAAGATCTAAATTATATAAGATCCATTGTGAGCTAGTGAGTTCAGTGGGAAGTGAGAACCAGCGGATGGAAGCGAAGGAAGAAAAGGCGGTAAGTCGGCATCCTGTCTTCCCCAGTTTCCTTCCACTTTGCGGGTAGGTACTTTTTTGTCCCTAACTTTTTAAATGCAGCTAACTACAGCCCTAATTATCTCAGCGGAACTGTACACGTACGATTAATGTATTTCATGAGAATCACCTTTCAAAAGCTTTCATCTTCGGTGTAAATGTTTCTTGTAGTCCACGGTATTTTTAACATCACCTAAAATGAAAGGAATCTCAAATGGGAAGGCAATTTATTCCGAAAACTCGAATAATTGTTTATAATAATAAATACTTTATTTTACCATTTAAAAAGTTGTAACATAATTTACACTTAAGTTAAAGAATTATCTGTAAGTGTACATCAACATCATAAATAAATTAAATAATATAAAAACTAAAAAGTCTCACCGCGATATTTAAAACGTAATACCGAAAGATTCTCTTTAGTTCCATTAATTCAGAATGACTATAATAGGCCGCTGAACAAAGCCTGAAGGAATTATTCGACGTTGTTATGTCCGTTAAGTGTAAAAATATAAATAAAAATGTAAAGAGAGTATTCGTGTATGTGTGTGTTGTGTGGTGTGTGTTTGTGGGTGTAAATTGGCGGTGGAAAAGATGAAAGATGTAATTAATATCCAGCCAATTCGGCGAATGTGGAGTCCATCTCATCGGCCAAGCTCTTGTATCGGTCCTTGTTGATGCCCAGCTCGTCTGAAACACGTCCAATAGGTTATTACATGTTCGCAACGTATGGCAGACAACACAAGTTAAAGGTGACAGACTCAGGAGGCACACCTAACGTAGAATACGCGGATATACGAGATTTCAAAAATACTATTGTTAAGGTGAGATGAAGAGCATCTTTTGCAATGTTACGCATCCCCCATGGTTACAACGGACTTTGATGCCTTAACTCCTCGATTGAAACTTAAAAATTATCGAAACTTTTTACATATTCAAATTATCAATGCGTATTCAATGATGCAATACAATTTTTCCAGGAAAGTGTGCTTTGAAAGCCAAATCCAATGCCAAAGGTTGTTAAATTGTTGTAATAACTGTTTTACAACTAATTTACGTTATGCTGCGTTCAGATCTGATCTACTCTATAAGTCTAGCTTTACACTTGTAAGTTTTTTCGTAAGTTTACGGCTTCTGGCCAATGGGAATATTAGATTTTCAAAATGCAATATGCCCATTGGCCAGAAGTCGTAAATTTACGAAGAAACTTGCAAGTGTAAAGCTAGCCTAAGAATCATTGCCAATTTGGTTCCACGACAACTCAACGAAGTGGAATTTCAATACCCCTTTATGTTATAATTTTTTTTTGAACCAAACGAACGTAACCTATTTAACCAATTTTTAAAGGAGGTGTTGAAGTTACATGATTCTGAGTTTTCCGGTCACCGGTCTATTTATAGAACGAAAGTTGAACTCCATTCGTCTTTGGGTTTCTTTTCCAGAGAAAATTGTGTTGATCCAAACCACCTAAATCACATGTGATCAATGTAATCTGGGTAGTTTTGGTTGTTCTCACTGATCTATCTCATAGATCAGAATAGAACAGATGTAAAAAGGCATTACAGCTGTCGTGGTTGGTATTTGAAAAGTAACACAACGTATTACGTCAGGTGTGGCCAGTCTAATAGCTATAGTCATAATATTATAATGAAGCCTCTACCAACTTTTCATAAAAGTATTCGTGCAGACCGGACTGAAGTGATATTTATCTGCTGTGAAAGCAATTTCACTTTAATTAACTCCAATTAAGCTCTTCATTTTAATGGATAAAATTAAACTTTTTAAAGCTGTAATAGTTTAATGGGGAGGAATATTTAAATATTAAAATGTTTTTCTTCCTTTATGCTGTAAATTATTAAAACATCTTATTATAGGTTTTCTTATGGCTATCGGTTTTTACGTGCATCTATTTATTTTCAAAGTATATTTTAAAAAGCTTTAAATATACCTTTGGTTTATTCAGTCCTCTGCAGTTTAGCGATATAAGCGACAGGTGTCGTGAAGATTTTATTAGTCACAAGACAGAGAAGAAAGTAAGTATAAAAACGGTAAAAAAGAAGAAAGAATGAGTTAAATAATAGAAAACACTTAAAGAAACATTAAAGGACAATTGGTTAACACAACATTCGAGAGAGTAAAGGAAGATTTGTTAGTTGTTACGTCATAAAGGTAAATTTCGGAAGACCTTAGGCGATAAAGCAAAGGCGCATTGGTGATTATAGAAGGAGTGGAGATTCCGTAATATGGTTGAACAAGGATTGTTGATTCCAAGTTGCTATTGTGCAAATGTGCAAGGATTAAAGATTCCGTATTGTGTTTGCACAAGGAATGGAGATTCCGTTTTGTGTTTTGCACAAGGAGTGGAGAATCCGTATCGTGTTTACACAAGGAGTGGAGATCCGGTATTGTGTTCGCACAAAGATTGGAGATTTTGTATAGTGTTTACACATGGAGTGGAGATTCCGTATTGTGGTTGTATTATTGCAACAAAGAAAGCAACTGCTGCAATAACACGGCATGTACACTGGTACAGAGTCGAGTGCGAGGTGCTTGTGATAGTGTATGGGTCCGGTGCGTGGATCTTCCTGTACTGTGGATCTTTTGGAAATGTGGGGGCTGATTGGGTGCTGAAACAAAGGGTCCGGGGGGTGTTAGTATCCGGTGAGTTCGGCGAATGTGCCGTCCAGATCGTCGCATATCGCTTTGTATTTCTCCTTTTCTCCGAACAGGGTGTCTGGAATACGCATCAGAACATATTTTAGATACTACCTACAAAATTTGCCACTACTTCATTATAATCATTACTTTTCTACCCTACGCTCTCGAGGGATATTAAAATACATGGATCGCTTAATCAAACCATTAGCAATTGGGTTTATTATAGCCAAGAAGCTCACCAAAGGAATTTAAATTAAAATAAACAATTATTAATGTTAATAGAGAAAGATCCTTGTTTGCTTTCATTAAATTAAACAATGTTGATACCAGGGTTAGAAAGTAAATAATTTTCAATTATTCTGTGGTAGAACCACTTATAAGCCAAATAGATATTTTGTTAAAATAATTTGAAAATAAACTTTCAAAAGCTTTAGTAAATTGGCATGCACAATTAATTGTATAATTATTTTAATATCACAGATATGAAACAAATGCTTGACGAATTTTACAATTCAGAAGGTTTATAAAACATATCATATACTCTAAATACTTAACTAGCGTAAAGCCTTAAAATAAAATCAATCCTCTTTAGCGGATTCGGGTTTCAGAAATTTAAGGAATCTATCTTCTTAAAATAAATAAATCTTTTGATTCACTTGGATTGTTTGCAAACGCTTGGGCGTAGATTTATGTAAAAAAAATAATATCCAAATATAAATCATGAACGACTTTTATGTTCCAAATATAAGCATGACTTCTCGGTCTTGCCACATCCCAATTTTAATAACATTTCAAGCAACAAGTCAAATCAACCCTGACGTTAGGCAGAGTAATCCCTTGTCGGATAAATTGTAATCCTAAACTAACCCCTTAGAAGCCTGTTAACCAACTCAAATTTATTAATGAATACAGCGTTAAACGCCCACTGCACAAGCCACGGCGTTTGAGTACAGGTGTTGTACGAGTATTTGTTCCCGCAAGCCACACGGCGGGCCTGTCGAATTCGCTAATCACGCAAGCCACGCAGTGTGAATAATGGAATCCCTGGTCCCGCAAGCCACACGATGTGGTTATTGGAATTCCTGGTCCCGCATGCCACACTATGTGGTTGTTGGAATCCCGAGAGCCACAAGCCACACGGTGTGGCTGTTGAATTCCCAGATCCCGCAAGCCACACGGTGTGGTTATTGGAATCCCCGGGTTGTGATCCTCACCTTCCAGCCTGTCGACTTCCTTCTGTAGCTTCTTGACAGTCTTCTCGGCGAACTCGGCGCGAGCTTCAGCTTCCTTGTGCTTGACGGTGAGGGTCTTCAGCTGCCTCTTGAATTCCTCCACACGCTGGTTGGCCTTCTCCTCTGATACTTCCAGAGATTTCAGGGAGTTTCCTACGACCTGGTTTACAAACAAATAATCATTTTCATACGATTTTCGAGACGGTTTTCAAATTAATCAACAGATATTAATCTGCATATATTACAAACTCAACCGCATTACCTGCTTTAGCTAAAATGTTTGTTCACTGTAATCAAATATGAGATTTGAGCAACGGGGAGCGGATTTGAGCAACGGATTTGAGCAAATAAAAAACAAAATTGTATTTATTTTTAGCTGATTAATTGTTGTAAGTATATTACCTTCAGCTCCTCCTCCAGCTCCATGACCTTGGAGTCTCCAGACTTGACACGGTCCTCAGCACCCTCAAGCTCGTCTTCAACGAAGGCCAGCTTGCGTGATACCTGACACATTAAACAAAATATTCTTTAGATACTATTCAACATACCAGGTTGACTGAACCGGTCACATCTTAAACGAAACAGGCAACTCTACTCAGGGTGAAAAGAAGTTCGCTCCACCCGAGAAGACACAAATGTAATGAGAAGGAAATACTAATAGCTGCTGGAAATTTGAAGAGTACCAATATACCGCACAAAACCGCACAGGTCCCAACTGCTTCCAACCGGTTCAATTCTAAATGGTGGTCTTACACCAAGGCGACAATGAGATATTATTTTCTATATGGAGAATCTTCTACATTGATGACATGAAGGTTCAGGTGTCTGGCCAGAATATCTGTTTGAGTACCACACGGAGAAATTTTTTATTCTAAAATACGATCATTTTATTCGTAAAAACGGTTAAAAACAGGACTACGAAATTACGTATACCAACAAATTATTCTTACATATTCCCGCCAATAAACATTGAAACCCTGTTAATTTGTTCGTAAGAACTTCAGTCCCGTTTTCACGAATAAAATTATCGTATTTCAGAATAACATTTATTTCCGTGCACAGCGGTGAATTTCATTAGTGTGATTTGCGCTGCAGTCAACAGAATGATGGTGTAAAACGCGTAGATAGCACAGAAAAAATTGGCTTATGGCCGTAGACACTTATGAATTCGGTGTAAAATACAATTCTTACATTATGCCGAAAAAACATGACGGCGTGGTGTAAGAAAGGCATATTTTATTGTGTTGTTAATATTATTTGTTTGTGTGTGGGGTGAATCGCAAAACATTGTAAACCTTCCTTCGGGGTTTCTAGATTATTAAAAGTAGGTGCATTATGGGTACATTTAGTACGTTTTTACATACTACAAAGCTTAGATTATGCAAGTTCCTATTATAATTGATGGGTATAATATAAAAAAAATAATTACTTTCCTTAGTATCAATCCCAAATAATACGCCTTAATAATGATCGGATAATAAAATGTTATGAGATTTCAGTTTTGTAAAATGTTGTACAAGAAGTTACTCAAGATGAAGCGATTCGTTTCTTTCAGTTTTCCGAATGGAACAACGCGTGAAGTAATGACATAAAACGTGTGTATAATTACCTCATCAGACTTGCCGTCAGCATCTTCAGCCAGGAGTCTGGCTTCCTTGAGCTGGTTGGTGAGTTGCTCCATGCGCTCCTCATCCTGCTGTGATCTGTTTTCCAATACTTTGCACATACTGCGAACATACAAAACAGGTAATTGGTTATTAGTTACGTCAAAATATATTACACAATCTAAACAGTGTACAAAAAGAAACGTCTGCAGAAGAATAATATAAGCCATCAAAAATAAATATAGATAAGAAGCTCTCACCGCATTTTCCCTCGAGTGTGAAAAATGATCGGTTAAAAAAGCTTATATTTCAACATATTTGCAGGATATCAATATATTTTTATATATAAAAATCTCGCGTCAAAATGTTCGTCCGAGGTAAACTCCGAAACTACTTGACCGATTTTGATGAAATTTAGCTTACGTGTGTAATTTGGTCCAACTTAAAAGATAGGATTTTATCTCGATTATTTACCTCAATAAATATTTGTTACGGGAAAATGATTTGAAATTATTTGTAAGTTCCTAAGTTTCTGACAGATGGCGGTGTGAGTTAATTTATTGACACAAAACTTGGTTATATAGGTTAGGTAACCATCCAGTAGATGGCGTTGTGTTTTATTAACCACAGCAACGCATGGACGGGTCAGCTAGTTTATTATATATGTAGGTGTGTATATAAATTTAAAAATCATCTTCCGAAATAGAATACTTAGCGGAATTGCGGAATACGAAAGTTTTTCAGTGTGGTGAAGGAATAATATACATATCTATTTGATGACAACCAGTGACAATTAGGTAAGTTTATTGTCATTAATTAATGTGGAATAAGTGAACCAAACATTGTGATATTACCACTCTACCCTCTTTGCCTATCCTTTTTAAACTATAAAGCTGAACATCTGTTTGTTGAAGCAGCGAAAACGTATGAACGGTGAGAGATTTTTGCCTGCAATTTTAGGCCGCGAAGCCTTGAAATATCTATTTGACCGGCAAAAAATTTAGACGAAACGCCGTATTATTTGTTACACGGATCTAAAGTTTGAAGTGATCAATAAGATGTGTATAACAGAGTGTTGAAACACAAAAGTTAACCAACTACTAGTACACCGTCAATTGAAGTTTTATCATATATAAAGGCGTAATCCGAGTGTCCGCTAGCCACTCAGTCGAGAAAGCTCCCCCGGGGAGTTTTATTTTTCCGAGCTTTTGGTCTAGTCTACACTTTTTATCTACAGTCTACAGGCCACACACGAGTCTAATAATTATACGAGAACGTCTCGTGGGCGTACTGAAGGTCAACTGTAAATGGCTTTGCCACAACAGAAACTAGAACCACTTGGCGGAGCTTTCTACTTAATGGTTTATTTTTACTTATTTTACATTTAACATCTTTTGAATTGGTGAAAAGTGTTTTTTAGTCCTCTCTTCTTCTTGCTTAACTACCCATTAAAGTTGAATAAATAACCTTTTATTTGTAGAAAGTACGAATTTTCTAATATCTAAATATAATATATATAAGAAAAAAAGAAAAAGACAAATTTGTGTTCCTTCGTAAATCATTCATTTGTAAGGCAAATTATTTAAGCCCGTCAGAATGCTTTCTTAATCATTTTTTTCAAAATATAATTCATTATTTACAAAGAAACAGAGTAAAAATATATATTTTTTTAAATATTCATTCACTCACAATAATTGCCAAAGTTGCCTCTAAAATCGTGAAATATCAACTCTTTTAATGGCTTATATTTTGTAATTTAAAACACAAATAAATATTTACTATATTTTTGATTTTTTTTTAAATATGTACCTACGTACATTTTTTTTTCTTTAATATTCGCAAATTCACTTTGTGATGTCAAACATATTCATAGTTTCGATTAAATATCCAAATTTAAGTTTTGTGTGAAAAATCTCATTAAGAGTTGACTGAGTCAATGAGCGCTTTTATTATTACCGTGACGACCCGCGGAAACGACACGGCGACGGTAATGGCTCGCACCATCTCATTTATTTAATATGAGTGAGGGAGGTGCAAAAAAGTTATCATTTTCTTGCCTCTCCCTCACTCGTATTGAATAAGTGAGACGTCGCGAGCCTTTACCGTCGCTGTGCCGTTTCCACGGGTCGTCATGGTAATAAATTAATAATAAAAGCGGTCATTGAATAATTTAATCGAGTCATTGAAGATATTGAATTAGTGATTGAAAATTTTTATAGAGGCATTGAAGAGGTTGAATGAGTGATTGAAGAATTTAAATAAGTCATTAAAGAGGTTGAATGAGCTATGGAAGAATTTAATCGAGTCATTTGAGAGATTGAATGAGTGAGCGAAGAGTTTAATGGAATTGCATAAGAGATTGAATCAGTGATTAAATCGACCCATTGAAGAGGTTGAATTAGCGATTGAATATTTTGATCGAGTCATTGAATTGGTTGAATGAGTGTATGAAGAATTTAATCGAATCATTGAAGAGGTTGAATGAGCTATTGAAGAATTTAAGAGATTTAATGAGTGATTGAAGAATTAAATAGAGTCATTGAAGAGGTTGAATGAGCGATTGAAGCATTTAATCGAGTCATTGAAGAGGTTGAGTGAGCTATTGAAGAATGTAATGGAGTCATTGAAGACGTTGAATGAGCGTATGAAGAATTTAACCGAATTGCGTAAGAGATTGATCAGTGATTAAAGAAGATCCTCACCGGTTGTTCTCGTCAGCGGAAGCGGAGGCCTCGAGCAACTTGCTGCTGGCTGATCCCAACCTTTCCTCGGACTTCTCCAGATCCTCCTCGATCTGCTGGACCTTCCTGTTCAAGGTGGCCACCTCGGACTCTGTGGCTGTGAGGGTCTTCTCCCTCTCCTCGAGGTCCTTGTTGGCCTTCTCCAGGTTGTTCTTGTTGTCGATGAAGTCCTGCTCGACCTGCTGCAGCTTCTTCTGCAGATCGCGCACCTCCTCGTTGATCTGAGAACAATACAAATATCAGCATTTGGTTCGACTGAGAATTTTTCACTTTAATTTTTATTAGAACAACTCTTTTTTTATACCTTTTGAAGGTTATTCCCATCAATATAATATATTATTGAAGAAAAACATAACACTAGTTATCTAAACAAAATAACAAGACACAGAAAAATAAACCTAATTGGAATGGCTTTTGTCCGTTGTCTGTTATTTTAACCTATCCTAGTTTTTTTTTAATTTTATTTAGAAGGAGCGACGTAGTGCCACTTTGTTGAGTGGTCCGGTCACCGATTTGTATAATTAAAATACGAGTATAATAACCTTATCGGCCCTAAGGTTGGCATCCTTAGCCTGTCCTTCGCAGGTATCTGCCTTATCCATGGCGTTGTCCTTCTCCAGCTTCATCGCTTGCATCTTCTTCTTGATCGCGTCCATTTTGGCGGCTGGGAGTGTCTGCTACGGCTCGAGGGAAAGGAAAACGACTCTGAAATGAACAATAACATTTCGTTAAAAATATTATTCCAAAATAAATCATATTCTACTCTTTCATGGATGGCGCGCATATAATTATTTTACTTATAAACGCTTTTTAAAAGTTATGCTTTGAAATATTAAGCAAAATTAATTGTTTGTACCCGTACACAAGCAATATGGATATGAATAAATAGTTTTTTTTTAAATTAAAAAAACTCTAATCTTTCAAGAAAGCTTTTAGCCTTTCTTGAAAGATTAGAGCTTTTTAATTGACAAAACTATTTATTCATATTCATATTGCTTGTGTACTTGCACGAACAATATTTTTTCTTAATATTTGAAGCGTTTCTCGTAAAAGGTGTTTTTCCTTGAAATAATTATACTCGCGCCATCTATGAAAGAACTGATTATGAATTCTTTTGTAGTATTGTAAGTATCACCTTTACTTAAATGAATTAATAGTATTGTTTCCATTTTCTTAGACTCAGTTTTAAAAATAGTCCAATTTACAAATAATATTAAACTAATTAAACTAAAAATGTTATTCTAAAATACGATCATTTTATACGTAAAAATGGTTAAAAACGAGACCGAAATTCTTACGAACAAATTAACAGTGTTTCCATGTTTATTGGTGGGAAAGTGTAAGAATAATTTGTTAGTATGCGTTCGAAATTACGTATACCAACAAATTATTCTTACACGTTCCCGCCAATAAACATTGAGACCCTGTTTATTTTGTTCGTAAGAACTTCAGTCCCGTTTTTAACCGTTTTTACGAAGAAAATTATCGTATTTAAGAAAAACATTTTCTCCGTGCGGTCATTGAAACATCTGCATCGTGAAAGCCTCGGAAAGTACCGATCTCCAAGAAAAATTCTAAAAAGTTAGGGCAATCTCCCGCTCAGTAATTTTGACACTGTTCCGCGAAAACTCTTCTAGTCAAACTATTATAATATTTACAAAATAAAAAAGGTACAGCTAAATGAAATACATAAATCGATTTATTATGCTCTTAAAATATGTGCCAAAATAATTATATTTGTAGTACGTACCTATCATATATCAATCTATAACAGTGTCTCAGATTTAACGCGGGGAAACAAGGAGTATCTAACAATAGAAGCGACATATTAAATTATTATTTCAGCCACATAATAATCTTCTATAATATAATATACGTGATGACGATGACATTATTATGTTATACGGCATGGACTATATAATACTATAAATACACGTGGCAGAAAGTGTTGCGAAGAGCGTTGGCGCGGTACCAAGGAATACGTGATCACTTTTATCATCCACTTCCCTCCGCAGGTGACAACTATTTCTGCGTCAAACTGCAGGTTAACAATGCAGCGAGCTGCGAAGAACACATCCATTCGTCCGACTTTTCATTTGATGAACGAATTAAAAGGCATACCTTCCGGGTGTCCGGGAGATGAGTGTTGAGTTCTGGTCATCGCGAATGTAATTATTTATTCAAAAGTATTATTAGACGTTGTTGCATCATGACAAGGAATCATTTTCGCGCTTTCGCTTGATATCTATATCTTGCATCGGTGATTCAAATCAAGATTGATTTTGAATTTATTTCTTGAAAGATTTCAGTTTGTTTATTGACATGTACGCGTGCAAACAATAATTTAAAGCATAACTTAAAAAAATGTTTTTTTCATAAAATAATTAAACTCGCAACATCTATGAAATAGCGGATTATTAGATAATAATTTTAAGTACCATCTAAATAGAGAGCAACGATTTTGTTTAATTTTACCTAATGTTTTTTTAGTCTAAAATGTTAGGAGAACATTGAAACGAATTTCGCATATTAATATAGGGAATGTAAAGAAGAATTTATCATGATATTTTATCATTACAACCAATATTAAATATATTTTTCAACAATCAGGCCATACTTGTTAAAAATTCTTTTTAGTAATTTTTTTCTAGGGAGTCATTAAAAAGACCCGTAACTTTCATCAAAATGTCATTTTTTAGAAAAAATATTTAGGTATGTTTCGAACCAAATATTTTTTTATAAAGGTATCAAGTTTATGAAATGATTCCCGCATACGGTGAATAATAATATTGTTTATTATTATATCATTTTATTTACGTCAACAAAATCAAAGTTTTAGTTTTTGTAGAGTTGGGGAGTGGTGAAACATCGCTTACAATAATGACGCGTTGAATTTCTTTTAGTTTTTTTTCAACTATAATGTTATTTATTGAGCATTTTTTTGTAATAATTCTGAAATAGACAGAAGAAAATTATCAGTAATATACTTGTAATTAAATCAAGAAATAATTAATGAAGTTGTTTTGATTGTTAAGTTTAAAAAAATTATTTGTGTTAATAATTGACAAAGGCGTCCTTCGGGATAAATATAAATAAAAAAGGTTGTGTCGCAACCAGACGTCGATACTATGATTCATAATATTGAAAGCTCATTAGGGAAATTCTTTTTATTTGACTGGCAGCCAACAGTGATTGGAAAGTATATGTGCATTGTGTGTTTTGATAATCGAAGCGACAACCATTGCCGTATATTGGCAATGTATAAGATTCCTCAGTCAATTGCTCTGGCAGATGAACATGTGTTCCAATAAATTCGCATTTTGATCCATTATCTCGCCCACTGCGTGTAAACAAAGTATTTTTACTTCATACACAAGTGGAGCGGATTTGACGTTTGAGCTTTGGGCGAACATCGCCGAAAATAAAATACCGCGGTCAGTTGGAAATTCAAAACGCGCGCGCCTCCCGCGCACCCTTTCCGGCCGTTCCGGCGTGGGCGGGGGCTCTCCGTGGCGTGCAAAAATCCGTTACTTTACTCTGGGAATCTGTATGATTTTGGTCGTTTATACATGTGAAATGATCGGAAATAGGATGCGCGTGGAGGCGAGATGAGGAATTCGTTCAGAGCGTCGGCCGCGGACGGAAATAGAACAGGCCTAGTATGGCCGCCGTCACTCGATACCGTCACACTACCGCCATCTAGCCGCCACGCCGGCAAACACTATCAAACTCGGGAAAACCTGGCAAAAACTCGAGAAACTCACGCTAACTTTACATTTACATAGTAATTAAATTAGTAATTAGTCCAAATAACTACATACCATTCTTATACCAACAACATAGTAAAGTAAATGCTGTGCATCAAAAAAATAAATTAATTAACCATTATGCTAATAGTTTTAAAAATAGACCACAAAGTTACTCCTACATAAAAAAATGTTATATTTAGTTTTTTTTTGTTTTAATCTTCTTGATATTGAATCATATTACCGAACTGATATTATTATTACCGGACATCATAACACCATCAGCTAAAAAAATCTTTCTCTAGTTGCTAGCTAAACGATGTCACGTATATAAGACATAATTTCCAAGAAAATGTAAGTAGGTACTTGAATAATTTAGGGTTTACCCATCCGAAAGGAACAATTCATTCAATTAAACTTTTAGTCTACCTCTTCAATTTCCCATTTCTCCGAGTCGGTTAATTTTAAGCTCAATTAAGTTCTGAATAAAGGCAGAACCTGAAATTCGTAATGATGCCTCCATTATCTATTAACTTCGCTTTTCAAGTTCACTCGGAGGAAACTCGTACGCGAAACTTTGCAATGGGGGAAATTTCGCGAGAAATACTTTCACAAACTATACAGTAGAACTTTCTGAATTGACTAAAAACATACGTTTTTACAAAAAAGTATAGCAAAATGTGTGTTTTGTAATCTGTATGTTTTGGCGGTAAGTTTAAAACATGAAAACTTTCAACAGTGACATAAGAAGAGTAAATCAACCCATTGTCATACGATAGTTGTTACTGTTGCTGAAGAGGTCTACTCCTAACACATTGAAACGTCAGAGGCCTTAAATAGTCGCACAAGAGTCCAGCGGAGGTTATCAAAATAGCACTTTTCACGCTGTCAAAACTTTATCGCACTACGAAGGTAACTGAGGGAGTTTTAGTTCCGATACTGATTCCGGACTTACCGAGGCTTGTCACTGAGAAACACTTGGCTAGAACAATTAAAGAGATGTTTTGACGCACAATCACAGTCCGCAGAGTCGGGAAGAATCAGGAAAGTCCTCTGCCTGCCTTGGCTGTCTGAATGACGGGCAAGTCTTACCTGGTGCGAGCTCGCTGGTCTAACGGGCACTGAGTGCTGGGAACTAGTCGACGCGCGCCGGGAAGCGGGAACCCTTATTTCGGGACGGGCGTCGCGGCGCTCCAAGGCGGACCGGAATATTCACGAATTTCTCGAAATAATACGACTTTGGATTCGATTCCAGACAACATTACAAAATTTAATTATTTTTTTTTTCATATTTTATTAATAAAAACTAATTTTTAAATAACAAAAAAAAAGTTATAGGTTTTTATTTTTATTTTGCAATACAATAATAGCATTAAAAAAGAAGCGTATAGTTAGTACTTAGTATTTAACAATAAAACTGAATTAGCAGCTCTAATATTTATGATTGAAATTCAAGATTTTTTTTGCTTTTTCCATTGATAGATATGGTTATGTATTCACAATTAGGTTGTTGTCACTGGGAAAAAACTGTTTATTTCATTACAAAGCAATCGAAATATTATAAGAACAAAATGCAATGAAGTGGAGACTCTTCTTAATTATGTAGAATATTTTATTAAATTATATTACTTCTTCGATGAATGTGATGTCGCAGACTGAAAATAGTTACGATGACCTAGAAATTGCATACAGTAAAAGCACTTAGTTTTCTTTGCCAAAGCTGGCCGTTGGAAAGATTTTTGTTAAATAACACAATCAAATAATAGCTGCTTTAAAGTTAAGACCCTAATCTAATACATACTTAATATAATTTTTTTAAACCATAGATAAGGTAAATTTGTATGGTTTTAAAATAGCTGTTAGATTAATTGAAAAGCGCTGAGACTCTGTTTACTTTAAATTGCAGCTAATTTTCATTAATTAAAAGCTTTCTCTATTTAGCAACATACTTTAGTATCAATTATTTCCCTGATTAATTGATTAATTATGCTGGTGTTAGTAAATTTTAAAAAATTTAACATTTCTTATTCAAATACATATATAAACTTTAATAATTGACTACCCCTGGAGCTGAGAATAACCTCCCACACCACCAAACCTCTCCCACACACACAAAACGGCACCAACACACGGAAAAACTGCGGGATTTTTGCCAAAGGAAATAAATAGTTAAGATTATCCCACCGATAGAAGGAGACAGATGCGCATTTCTTTTCTCAAACATCTCGTTGGTATCTAACGAGAAACGTATAAACGTTTCATTTCTAATTCTGTCCTAAATTCACACCGTTCTGGTAAACTGATGGCTAACTTGTTTCTTAACTAATTGGGAAGATATCTTATCAATCTATTGACAAACATCAGTCAATCAATTTAACACAATTATAACTAACTGGTGGAATCTTAAATAAATGTATTATATAGATATTGGTTAACCTTGACGATTAATAAATCCTTCGCGTTGCTAGTTGTAACTAAATATCTTTCGGTTCTAATATGATTTAAGATTTTCATGGCCAAAAGTATTTTTGGGATATTATGCCGTGTTACGCTAACTCCTTCTTTAGCTGACGTTTCGGACAACATTATATACAGTTACAACATTACAGTTCTCAACACATCTGCCCTGATGATGGACACTGTAATGTTGTCCGAATCGTCAACTAAAGAAGGAGTTAGCGTAACGCGGCATAATATCCCAAAAATACTTTTGGCCGTGAAATTGATATGGGTATTCTCTGAATATCCTTTGATATTGAAAATTGAAGATGCAATTGACATTGATTCACTTTATACAGAGTTCGCATGTCTGAAAGCTGTTTTTGATGTCCTTCCAAAAGACTTGCCAAACGATAAAATCTGGGTCTATTTCTTTAGAACAAACCTTTCTAATGACTTTGTAAATCTAAAGAAAATAGTTGGTTTTGTTTTGTCAATTCCAACAAACAACGCCTTTTGCGAAAGAATTTTTAGTCTGTTAAATAATTTATGGACCCAAGAGCGAAACAGAATCTCCATGGATTTGATCAAGGCTGAACTGCAAACTCGTATCAATTTTGAAGAGTCTTGCTCAGAAATTTTATCCGTTTTGCAAAGCAGTGACGTCCAAAAATTTTTTTAAATGGCAAAGTCTAGTGATATATATTTAAAACAATATTTCATTCAGATTTATTTTGATAAAAGATAATTCTAAGTTAGCCAAAGCGGTATTAATTTTTTTTTCAAGTTAAGTTTTTTTATGTAGGTTAATAATCTCTGATGTTTTTACCAAAGTTTTATTAATAAGCCTTGAAGAGATTCTCAATTTTTGTTTTCCCTTGAGGTGATTTTTCACAAGAACGGCGCTATACAAGTCATCCAACTATTATTATTATTATTGAATTCACTTTTTTATGTTAGATAATACTTATTTTGTACCAAAGTTTTAATTTGTATTTTTAAGTTTAGTTTTTATGTTTGAATATGCCTTAAGTTGATTTCTTTTATAAGTTTGGAGACTTACTATAACTTTTTATCTATGATTGTATATGGTATGGTTGGTATGTATGCAGTTTGTTAGTTAATAGATTTCACAAAAAATGAAGATATGTTTTATTATCATTTGAATTTTTTCTTTTAAAATGCCTAACTAGTAATTTTGTAATATTTTCTTCTATTGCCCATTTATTGGATTTCGACTCTAAAACTTTAACTTCGTATGTAACCCCAGAAATGTCAAGGGAAAGATAAGCCCGTATCTGGCAACCCTACGTAAAGTACCTACCTGAGACATATTATCACAGATGACCTAAAAGACATCGAGGATATTATAGAAAGACAAAGAAGACCGATACCCTGTAGAGTAGGTATACTGTCAAGGCGTTTTTGCTTTTGCAGTCTAAACGTAAAAATAATACTATTCAACGCATTCTGCATATCGCTGTGTACGTCTGAAGTGTGGGTAGATTACACTGCATCCCAATGGCATATCCTAAAAGTCGCTCACAATAACGCTTATCGCCAACTATTCCTCCCTCTACCGAGATACTGCAGCGCTACGGAAATGTTTTGGAGGGATGAGTGCACACTTTCTGCCACCGCTTACGACGCAGACTACGCCAATCGAACAATACAATCATCACTGCCGCATGCCGTGGTTGCCGGGATGGGAGACGGTCAAATATCCCCGTAAACGGCTGCTTGCATACATTTTTGTAAACAAAAAACATAAAAATTGTATTTCATTTTTCACGTTTTTCAGTGCTGTATTAATTAATGTTGTATTCTTATTTTGTTATTTTTTTTTTATTATTTGTCTAATTTCTTTTTGTTGATTCGAAATAAGGCATGCATTGCACTACCCCAGCATACAATCTGGAATAAACGATTGGGGATGCCGTAGTCTCACTGGCTCCAGACGTTTAGGAGCAGTTGGTATTTTTGTGCGGTAGGTACATCCATAAAAATATACATTTTTATTTATTCATGTTACAAAACAAAAGTTTTTTCCTTATTAATGTCTAAAATTTAGCTCTAAAAATACAATTCAAACACATATTCAAAAAATAATTGATGTCCAAATTTTTCAAATAATTATCTAAGTTTCAAAAGGGTGTGCAAAACACACTGTGGAAACAAACTGAAAGATTAAAAGTTGATGATATCCAACACATTACACACGGAGAAAAATGTTATTCTAAAATACGATCATTTTATTCGTAAAAACGGTTAAGGGTTTCAATGTTTTTTGGTGGGAACATGTAAGAATAAACATTGAAACACTGTTAATTTGTTCGTGAGAACTTCCAGTCCCGTTTTTACGAATAAAATGTGTGCCACGACTTGGAAAAGTTTGGGAACCACTGGCTTAAGGGATAAACTAAGAAATTAAGAAACATTCATTATTATAATAAAAGTTTTTTTCATGAATAAAAAACAGTAACAAAAATTAAATAGAATATCAGTGATACACCACTGATGCCATCAGCTTTCAGTGGTGTCTTGAGGTTGAAATAAATCACTTCGTTGTTGTGTGTGTAAAGATTTAAGAGTGAATTTGTTTTTCTGCCAGCTTTCTTACTATTTCCAGCTCCATTTACATGACACTCTTATTTTTATTTAATTTCCAGTAGGCGTGGAGTCACATTAAAAATAATTTGTTGACCGCTTAGTGAAATTTTTCATGACCGCACCGAGCCGTTATTAAGTAGTAAGAACCTATCTATATTTTATTATTATGAATTAGTTATATAGTCTTCTGCGGGCTTCTTTGCGGGGGACCTGAAGGGAGGGTGGCAGATTCTTGATATATTTTTTTTACTTTAGCTCCACACAAGAGACGATGCCACCTTCGGAGATGCTGTGTGAAAGTTTTTTTAGGAAGAAAAAGAGAGACAAAGCAGTTCTGGGAAATGAAAAAGGTATGATATTAGTTACGTAAAATTAAGAAATTTTCCATTTTTAAGAAATTTTTTAAAAACATTTATTTTTTATTTTGTTACGTGAAATTTGTTAATTTTTTATATTCAAAAATTTTAGATCCCGGAAAAAAAAATCCGAAATATTTCTTCGGGAAAACTGGAAATTTGTCGAAAAAATCGGTCGGAAAATTGAGAAATTCCAAGTTTTATTTTCTTTTTGACATTTTCTCATCGAGGATTCAGTTTGAAACTTCAAAGGTTCTTTTTGAAAATAACAGGGAACGCCACTTCCGTTTACAAGAATCCAACTGTACATGTACAAGGTGCGGCAAAACAGACGGTGCAGTTTTGAAACGCCGGTACATCCCGTGTGGTGGGGATAGAAACCTGTGAATGGTTTCATTGTGTCGGGAGGGTCATGCCTTTTTCAGTTGTTGCAATGGTTTAGTCCGGAAAACACTGGGGCTTTGCCGTCCACACGTTTCTTGGCCGTTCTGTCATCGCCACCCAGAGGGCCTTCCGGGTGCACGCCAATCTTGCGCGTCGTGATACCGTTCCTCACCGTAATTTAATCGCAAGTTGGTGCGTACATTAGAAGGAGCTGGTTCCACACTAAGATCTAGGGGCTTAAAAAGACCCAAAACGGTAAGAACACCCGAAAATTAATGAGAGTGAGAGAAGCAATTGAACTGTCGCCTTGGCACCCTGCCCGAAAGCATGCAATTGCATTGAGCATTACTTACTGCCCGTTCACTAAGGAGGATTTTGCATCAAGACTTATCATTTCACCCCTACAAGATTATGATTATCCAAGAGTTGAAGCCTCATGCATGTGAAGTTAACTTTTTTCAGTAGTGACTAGGCCCACTTCCATGTCTGTGGAGCGGTGAATAAACAAAAATTTTGGTACTGGGCTGAAAATAACCCTAGGCAACTTCACGAGAGACCTCTTCACTCCCCAAAAGTGACCGTGCGGTGTGCGATTTCCAAATTTGGGGTGATTGGGCCGTAGGTTTTCGAGGAGAACGGATGTCAACACTCAACGTTATGTTTCCATGTTGGAATTTTTTTTTGTTGAAAAACTTACAGAGAAAACAGATCTGGGAAACATCTGGTTTCAACAGGACGGTGCTATAAGCCCATTCTGCCCGAGTTTCAATGACAAAACTGAGACAGATCCGAAAATGAATCAGCAAAAAAAAATTCTGTAAACTTAACGGATCCATAAACCATCCATCCCGGTGGAGGGGCGGAGGGGCTAGAGAAATTCAGGAATCATTAATTTGCCACGTTATCGGTACGAATAACATTGTGTACATCATCCATCTTAAGGGGGAAGGGGGGTTGCTACAGGATCTTAGGTTGTGAATTTTTCTGGTAATTTCGCCTACATAATTAAGTTTTTTGTCATTTTATACGATTCTGAAAGGAAATCTGTAATCCCTGTAAATTCCGTTAGGCAAAAAATTCGATTAAATTATTTTTTTCTAATATTTTTCAAAATTCTTGACAATTTACACTTTTTTCCCATTTTTCCTATTTCCCTGACAGACAGCTAAAATTCCGGACATGTCAGGGAAATTCCTGTCATCTGGAAACCCTACGGAAGAACTTAAGGATCGAATTCGAGAGGAAATCGCCGCTATGTCCATCGAGATGTGCCAAAATGCAGCCAAAAACTTCAGAAATCGCCTTCATCAATGTATCGCTGCTGGGGGCTATCATTTTTTTATGTCATCTTCAGGACTTGATGCATAAAACGGCATGATGTTCCGAATAAAATAAAATAAACCCCATTTCTGTTTTCAGTAAATTTGTTCGGTTTTTTTTTTAATAGCCTTTCAAAGCTGCACTGTTTGTTTTGCCGTACCCTGTACTTATCATTTCCCAGAATACTAATTAGTTTATTTATTATCAGTATAAAGTTTAATAAGAGGTGTTTTTTTTACGATATCTATCCGCTAAACTTTGTTTTCAGAAAGAATATTACGAAAGCTATTTAAGAAACCACCAAATTAATCATATCTACACACCCAAAATTAATTTCAAAATCAGACTAAAAAAACACTACCTTTTGATCAAAATAATTAATAAATATAATACACAGGTTCAAGCGTCGATATTAATTATTGGTCGATGGATTCGACAGTCGATAGTTGCATGTAACTTACTAAGAAAAATGAAATTAATGCATTTGCATTTTTAAAATATATAATTCTCCAGTATTATATAATACGTAAATATGAAATAACCAATTAAAATCACGGTGCCTGACAAAAACGCAATATTCAAACTTTGGCGAAAATATCCAGCTACCAGACAAGATTTAATTAAAAAGTGCGACGTCTTCCTATATATATTCCATCAATCTTACCCTGGATTATTATTTGGATAATCTTACCTTTTGCGATACTCGTAATAAACATCTACATAATCGACATGACATTGAAGTTTTCTTCTTTTTTAAAGCTAGTAAAATTTTCCTACCGAAGTATTTACATATATTTTTAACTATCAATAATTAGGTAAGTGTGGTGATTGTTGCATATATGCTGATATGTGAGAGATCGTGTGCATGAAAGAGACAGCATGTATGGCTATAAGAGGCACTTTGTCCATTGTGCTCTCTTTATTCCTATTTCCACGTTCATTACCAACTTTTTTACCTAGTTATTCTTCATTACTTTCCTAAAATTATTATCACAATGTCCAAATTAGGCAGATGGCATATTACATAGGTAGTATAGTACACGCCACTTTAAAACCGGCCTGAACATTGTACGATTCATTCTCGGGCAGTTACTGACTTTACAATGAACGTAAGCGAAAGAGAAAGATGCGTAAAAACATACGTGCGACAGAGAAAGGCGAGGGCGGGTATAGGACATCCACTTTTTTTTACCCTCGCCACTGCTACGATTTTTGAATCACGTTCAGGCCTGTGTTAAAATTTGGCGTGTACTTTACCTACTACCTGAGATTCTTTTGAAATTTGTGTCATCATAAACCAGATCAATATAATATGCTAGATATGAAAATAAACTACCTTCAACGCCCTCTTACCTCCCTCTTCAATCCCAACAGTTCTTAGTACAGTAGAGTTTGATTCAAATATAGGTCAACATTACTAAAGAGAGATACCTAATGTCAGCACCCACTCAGCACCCACTCAGCACCCACTCGGCACCCACTCGGCACCCGCTCTGCAGCCAGTAGACTAAATCAGTCAACTGTAGCTGGGTAAGCCATAACTGACGAATTTCAAAATTTTCCAAAGGAAAAATGCATTGTTTATCAATAAGTGCATGAAAAAACCGTTATAAATTACGGTATCCAATCTTCTTACAACCTTTATCGTCTGAAAGGTAGAAAATACCCACAACGAAATTATTTGTTCATGAAAATGAAAAAAAGTGAGGACACGCCCTTGTAATGAAATTGTATACCAGGGGTGCTAGCATAGTCCATCGATAAGGATCGGTAGGATAATTGTCGGTAACTTCTCATCGTTCCCTGCAGATCGCAAACGAATAGGTGACAGTTCACAATGACTAAGTGTCCCTAATATATTCGATATCAACTGTTGTTTATACGTTAGCGATCTGCAGTTGTCCTAGGGAACGTTGAGAAGTTACCGACAATTATCCTACCGATCCTTATCGATGGACTATGCTAGCACCCCAGGTCAATAAAGATATTTCCATGTTTTATTGAGGTAGTTAATTGGATGTACTACTGGGGTGCCGTCCGATTTGAAAGGATTTATTACTTTCATTTGACCTGATTATTGAAATAATCACCTAGAAACATTGAAAACTTTTCATTCGTAAAATTCTCAGGTTTTTATTTAGTCAATGGTAAATTCAAGTTTATCTTCTAAGTTTGATTCCAACTAGATCTCAGGAAGAATCGTAATATGTAATAGAATATTAAATCTCATGATTCATCAGATCAGGGCAAGGGTTCTAATAATAATGTTATTTCGGCTACTGGCATTATAATATACCTAGCTCTCTCATTCAAAATTTAGGCATATTAGATTTGTCAAGGAATTTGTATATAAAAATGCAAAAATCAGTCATTTTAAATACATGTGGGATTACGAAAGATTTTTTAAATATTTATAATTAGGGATTTATTGGTCAAATTAGGATTTCCACCGAGCCGAACCCTCTGATATGAAAATATCTGGAGTCGGTGAATTATTTTCCCATTTAATAGTCTGGTAGGTTAACATGTTGTTCTTGCATTGTTTTGTATTAATTACGCTTATATAACACACTTGCATAGCGTGGATTTACTAGATGATCATTTTTATGGAAAAGTGTGTGAAAGGGTTTAGTTTTTCCTATGGGGAAAACTAAACCCGGACGTAAAAGTCTGGTGCGTAAAAATAATAGATAAAAGTTATGTTTCACAATTATGAAGTATGGTTTCTCCTTCTACTTATGTCTTCCAATCATCACGTGGATTGTCAATTAGTTATATTGCACCTCTCTGTCGACTCTCAAGATGTGTTATTTGATTATTTTTATATGTAGGTACATTTTCGCAATTTTTGGGGTAACAGAGATATGATGAATAAAACAAGAATGTGTGAAAAAATGTTTATTATTTGCTTTTCATTGATCATACAGATTTCATACACATACACAATATATGAAACTAAGCTTTCTTGCAGTGACTTGCCTTGCCATTGATAGTATGAATTTAATGCAGCGCTTTGAGGATCCCTTGTGATACTTACTCAACCATTTATTTATCATTATTATACATATAGCACTTTAATAGCCTGCAATTCTGCATAACATTTTGCAAAGTATTATTACTAATATTGATTTGTGGAATGATGTGTTTTATTTTTTTAATAGCATTAATTATTTGAAAGTCATCAAAATAGAGAATTAAAAAGCTTTGCTTGAAAGCAATCGGACATTGTTTAAAAAAAAGTATTTACCTTTCATTCCTTTATATTTTTACAGATGATAGTAAAGTCCACAAACTTTTGGAAAGACGTAGGTCCTCGTGGGATACAACTGCGCTATGGATGGTGATATTTTTAGTCTTTGTAGTATTAATTATTAATTTGAGATACTTCCAACAATAATAAAGATCCAAGAATTTCGTCGATTGTGTGGAAGGCATCTATTTAAGTAAGTAAGTATTCAATACTCATTTTGTACTTTATATGATTTTCAAAAACAGCAACAATCAACAAAACCGAAATGCTCCAAGTCAAGAAACATTCCGATTATTCAAGCCAAGAAACATTCTGTTCATTCAAGTCAAGAAATCTTCTTTTTATCAAAGCCAAGAAACATTTTGTTCATTCAAGTCAAGAAATCTTCTGTTTATCCAAGCCAAGAAACATTCTATTCATTCAAACCAAGAAACATTCTATTTATCCAACCCAAGAAACCTTCTGTTCATTCAAGCAAAGAAACATTCTGTTCATCCAAGCCTAGGTACATTCAATTTGTAAGTTTTAAAATTATGTTATTAAAATATTATTTTTTTCAATATCATAACAAAAGGCGACAAATATCCTACAAAAGCTTTTAAAAAAACCCTAGCATAGTAATCATTATTTTATATAAATGTATACAAAAATTCGTATGCACTATACATAATGCACATATTTTAATTTATGTAAATTTCAGTTGAAATAATTACAGAATCAACACATGTTTATAATTTGTGCAGTTTAAAAATCGATTCACTTGAATGGCAATGGAAGGAAAGCCAAGGAATGGATAATAATAATTTATGTAGGTACCTAACACGTATTAAAATCATTTTATAAACCTTTGTTAATTAGCTTCTTGAGCTCTCCTCAAACAAAAATAAATGAACACTTTTTATTAAATGAGCCCGTGCCCCGAATAATGTTGTATCCAACAAAACTATCAATGTTGAGTTATTGATGGAATAATGTTGTATCCAACAAAACTATCAATGTTGAGTTATTGATGGAATAATGCTGGGCTTATTATTACGCATCTTTTAAGATAGGGGTTATTGTAATGGAAAACTTTTTAAACCTGTGGCAGCATTTTAAATGTCGGTTTGTGGAAGAATTTTGTATAAAGCCGTTTATCGAAATCACGGAGACTGGTTTAATTCATCGAAATAAATGGAGAAAGCGTATATATTATGGCTGCAACTAGATACACTTCAACTGATAAATGCATAAAAGTAGAATTCGTCCAGAAAAAATATTGTTAAGGCTGCTTTTTAGCTATTGAAACAGTTTTGTGGAATAATGTTGTATGTTGATCTCAAGACAAAATCTCGATTTTAAATAGTTTCATTTATTCATTTTTTTTTTTTGCTTTGTAAGCTCAAATGCATCAATGACATATTTAAATTGATGTTAGAAGAGCATGGTGCTTTCTTGGGGGTCAGAAAAGTAAAAAAAAAACGTTTGGTGGAATAATGTTGTATGTGAAATTTTCATATACAACATTTTACCACAAATTCTTGTAATAAATTCTAATAAACTTTTTTCACGCATTTTCCTTTAAAATTAAGAATTGTATACTTATTGTATTTTTAATATAAAATGTTATAAAACATACCCGGTTTCGTTTTTTCCATTTTTCTCGAAACAAGAATATTGTTGGATTCAACATTATTCGGGGCAAGCGCTCAAATATTGATTTTTATAAATTGCGTAAGTACCTACAAACCTACTTATACAATTTATCTGTTGCAAAAATCTGGGAGCAAATATTCAAATGTTCTTGGCACACATAAAAATAACTTTTTAAAAACTTTGGGAGTGGAAAACGTTTCAAATAATAAATTGAAGAATGGACTCGAATAGGAGACAACAACTGAAGCTCGAAGGTAGATTAATGAGTTTGTGAAGGTGCAACTTAGTTAGCGTAATGGCAGGATGTTCAGTAGCCGGAGAGATCAGCGAAGGTTTGGTCCATTTCGTCAGCGATCGCCTTGTACTTGCTGCGCTCCTGGATGAGGTCATCTGCGGGGTTAATGTTAGTTACACAAAGTTAGATATGTAGTTAGTTGAGTTAAAAGGGAAAGCACACACAAAGAAAGATTAGTTAAGTTAAAGGAAAAGATACAGACAAAACTGAAGAGAAAGTAGAGTTGAAAAAGAAAATATAATAAAGTTAAGTATTTGAGATAAAAGGGTAAAATACACAATGAAATAGTTAGTTGAGTTAAAGGGGAAAAAATATAGCCAACATCAATCATTGTTAGTTAATTTGAGTAACCGCTCTGCTATCACAGGATAATCCCTGAGAAAATTAAGGTTTTGTTGCAATGTTATGAAGAAAACGCTGAAATGACAATAGTTAGTAGGTTCTTGCTTAATGTTTAATTGTTCTTACCAAGATCACTGAAATAACTGTAATTAGTTTAGGTTAAGTCGGTAAAAAATGAGGGAAAAAAGCACTGCCGACTTTATTCTAGAAAGCTGTGAAAAAAGTCATGCTCATACCACCGAGATATTGTCTGCAACGTTCTATAATAATATAAACATTTTCACATGCAAAGCGAGTACTTACTTATCTTCTTTAGAATTGTATCTATATTTTATAAATGCTTTGAAATACTTTGTGGTTATTGATTACACAATATTTGAAAATCTGTTTTTTTTATATTATGGCCAGAATAAAACTGTTTGAATACAGATCTTATTTTATTGTTTAACAATAAGAAACTCCAGTACATTAAAAATATATATATTGACCTTCCAACTTAAACACCAGTTTATTATACACCTATATACATTTAAGAAGAAGATTAATTAATTAAATTTAATCCTAAGATATATTAACTATAAACTCGGTCTACCTAAAGAAACAATTAATTACAACCACTTGAAAGAATTAAAGCTATTAAAACTCTCAGATAGAAAACCCTCTTCCGACTTACCTTTTATTTCTTAAATTGTTACATTGTAAAATGTCAGCGTCTCGTAGTGACTATTTTTGAAGTGTACGATAGTGTAAAAATACAACCATAACCGCACTCAATTCAATTACTCTGTCTTCCTTGTCCCCAAATCAAGTTTCAATTTCGCGTAAATTAAAAAGATACACACACGCCTATGTATATTTTTAGTCAGATTGAACTACTCTTGAAAACTCAATATGATGTCAGAAGCCTTCAATGCAATGATGCCAAACAAACAGAACATTTTTTTATTTATTAATTTTTAATATTATTCTATTACTTATAATTAGATTTAAGTAATAAATCGTATAATATTCAGAATTGGCGTTTGTTGATTTATAATGTATAATCGGCCGGTCAGTGGCATAGTGGACATTGTATCTGGGTTCCAGGCGTTGTGAGTTCAATTCCTCGGTTGGCTAAGTCCTCTATTACGACACAAGCAACATTTTCCGCTTGTTATGGTATTATAGTAAGAAATTTACAAAATATTGTCAGGTTATTCATAACCAGGGAATGTTTGCCTTTATTTTTTAAACAAAATATTTTTCACTGGAGTTCCTTATTCTGAACAATTCGACGTGTTCTGTTTTCACCGTGAATATTTTTCAAAACTTATGTAATCATTGCCTTTGATAAATAAAAATTTATTTGTTTTCCTTTGAAAAAAAAATGTATGCATTTCCAAAACTACATAGGTGCAAATACTGAACACACAATAAAGAATAACACATGAAGTGCCTTGTGGGCGTGTTTCGTGATCCAATTATAAGCCCAATTTCGGACTATATTTGCATAACAAACTGTGTTTCACCATGATTATCAAATTCAAATGGGATGGCGATATATGTCCTACTGCAGGAAAGTGTAAGAGAGACGGACCTCATTCTAAATGATCTAGTACCAAAAGGTACTAAGTCTGTATGTAGCACATTTGTTTCCATTCAGATTTTTATGAAAGGCACTTCTAGTGTTATATTCTTTATTCTATGACTATAAACTATAAAGATACAATGTCATGTACGCAGGACAGCCAACTAAGCAAAAATATTTTTCTATTTAAGTATTTCAGCTCCATAAAAGAAGAATATATATTATAAAGCTTTGGGTTTATCTTGGCAGTCAATATATTTGGTCTTCTCTGCTATAGTAATTGGGACATTAGTATGTGTGCTTGTCTTATTCATAGTGTTAGTCAGAGCAAATAAATGCTTGAAATGAAAACATATTTTTATGATTGAGTATTGCTACTTTGTAAATATATAGTTTATTGTGTTTTCATCGAAAATTGTTTGCATGTTTCAAATAGGTAGTATGTGTAATTAAACTACGAATAGTAAAAATAAATACAACAGTAGAAATGTATTACGATAATAAATAAATTATAAATAATAATATTTTATTTTCTTAAACATAAATAGTGTGAGTCGTACACAAAGAATAGATGGAAAGATGCAGCATTTCAAAGACCTTAATACATCATGAATAAGTGTGTACAAAAAGTACACAAATGTTAAATTGTAAATATAATTTTAAGTACAGCAGGTGTACAAGGAAAATATTGGCCTAAGAATTGCTTGCAGATATAAAAGTAAGATTTGTTCGATGGCGAGGAACAAGTTATTCCTTGAGGATAAGCTCCACGAAAGCGTTGTCCAAATCGTCTCCGATATCCTTGTACTTTTCCTTCTCGGCAACCAGCTCGTCTGTAATGGAAATCCAATTAGCCACAGCCCTTTCCGAACCAAACTCCCGCCAAATTAATTAATTTAATTATTTTGTTTAATATTGATTCATAAATCAATAAGCACAAGAAGAAAATCAGTTATTCAGTATCAATAATGGAAGACAACTACATGATAAGCATCGATCTTATTATTTTGAAAAGCCTGTAAGAAACGAAAAAATAAAGGGGAGTTTAAAAAAAAAAAAATCGTTTTGTTTGTAGTTTTCTTTGATATTATGTGAATAACTGAAATTATTCTATAATTTATTTATCTGTATTAATAAAGAGCGATTATTGCTTACGTGTTATAATCTTCGTTAAAGATGAGTTAATAATTACGGAAGGACGAGATGAAAACAGTATAATCGTACTGTAGATAGACTCGTTGTAACCTCTCCCTCTTTTTCATAACTTTATTATGTAGCAAAAAAAGAGGTTACAACGAAGCTCTCAGATGCAGAACCATAAATAAATTAATATTAAAAAATTATAAAGCATAATATACATGATTTATTGCAATAAGTTTGTACAAAAGTATAAAAATGAAGCTTAGTTTAAGCGGTTGTTAATTCAGTGCGGGAGTTATGTTTCAGCTCAGAACCCGCAAAGATCGTGAAAAGCGCAATCCAGATTTGCTCCGACTTCGTTGTATATTTCCTTTTCGAAGACCAGGTCGTCTGCAATGCGAAGGTTTTAGTAAAACACTTGCGGGCACTATTCAAAGCGGTCAGATGTAAATATGATCTATAGGCATTCGTACATCAGTATGAAAATCTTTTGTTAGACTTTTGGGGTATTAAGTCATGTTACGCTTCCTTCTCCTTCTTGAGACAAGGTTTCTGACACCCTTTCAGTGACCATCATCAGAGCAGATGTGTAGAGTAGAAATGCCACTGAATGTGCACCGTCAACTCAAGGATGTTCGAAACGTTTGTTTAAGAAAGGGGAAATGTAACAGCATAGGTGTCAAACAGCACACCTACTTATGGGCTGTGAGAATCTTAAATCAAATTTAGTGTAGATTTTCTTCAAAGAAAATTTTGTTTCCATAGTCTGCAGAAACATAAAGCGCCTGAAATGCTGTGATGGCAGAAGCAATGTTATGTACTAACATAAAGCGCCTGAAATGCTGTGATGGCTCAAGCAATGTTATGTACTAACATAAAGCGCCTGAAATGCTGTGATGGCTGAAGCAATGTTATGTACTTGAGGTTACAATTATTTTAAAGCAAGCAGATTGACAAAAATAAAACGCATAAGAAATAAAATTGAGTGTTTATAAATAATATTCATACATTTCAAAATATTTACAATATTCTTGTATCTACTTTGTACATAAAATGAGTAAATATTATCTTTTAAATATATAAATATACAAAGATTATAAGGTATAAAAGAAATGTGCAAGTTAGAATCACGCCAAAGTCAAATCTTTGATTAAGATTTCATGAAATATTTGAGTTCCGAAATAATATTCAATAATAGACTTCTATTTGTCAGCATCTTATGTGGGATTAGACATTCATCCATGTGAGCAGTGATCAGATTTCCCTTCCCGGAATGTTGTGAACCTAACTTGCACTCCAATGTCAATAACATTCGGCGAATCTCAATATTTATTTATTATGTTTTCTATATTCAGAATAATTAATCAATGAGGATTTTGGTTTGTCGGCATCATTTAATGCGCAAGCTACTTTACACTTCAATTGAGAATCGCTTAGTAAATTAACAGTCCCCTGATAGATAAGATAGTTTAAGCTAGTGCGTTAATATTTTAGGAAGCTGGCGCCTCTGCGGGGGGTGCGGGAGCCGCCTCAGCAGCGGGAGCGGGGGCGGGGTCAGCGGCCGGAGCCGCAGCGGGATCGGCTGCCGGGACTGTCTCAGCCGGGGGAGCAGCGCCCTCGGCGGGGGGCGCGGCTCCTTCAGCCGGAGGGGCGGCTCCTTCAGCCGGGGGGACGGTCCCTTCCGCCGGAGGTGCCGCTCCATCAGCTGGGGGAGCTGCCCCCTCGACGGGGACGGCTCCCTCAACTGGAGGAACAGCACCCTCAACGGGAACAGCCCCTTCCGCGGGAGGAACAGCCCCCTCAACCGGGGGAACAGCTCCCTCGACGGGGACTACTCCCTCTGCTAGAGGGACAGCCCCTTCCACTGGAGGGACGGCCCCCTCAGCCAGAGGGGCACCTTCCACCGGGGCCGCTGCTTCTGCAGGGGGAGGGATCTCCTCCACGGGTGCGGGAGGGGGAGTAGGTTCCTTGGGGGGAGGGGTGGGCTCCTTGGGAGGTGGGTTAGCGATGAGGTAAAGTTCCTTTTGTCTTTCTGAGAGGTCCACTCCGGGAATGAGTTCCACGAATGCGTTATCCAGGTCGTCTCCGATGTCATTGAAGCGTTCCTTCTCTTGGATAAGTTCGTCTGCAAATGCGGCAAGGCATGCATAAGCGACAATGACAAGCTGCGATATAGCTTTTCTTTTGGAAGGTTCGTTTAATAGTTTTGAGCGTAATTAACCGTAAAATAAGATTACATTTTTCCCAAAGTCTGCGTGACTTCTCCTTTGTTACTAATGATTTTCGTCGCTTCAAATTATCAACCGAAAACTTCCAATTTGCAGTTTAATTTCTGACGAGTGTTTGCTCTGCTTGAAGTTTTGTAGGAAGTTTCTATTAATCATGCGGGGACCAATCAACTGGAGAAGATTAACAATACAATATTTCATGGTTGGGGTTTGAATACAAGGTAACCCAATGCGCCATGCAGAATATTACTTTATTTTCAATTAGGTATTTTATTTTTATTATTCTCCCTTTGTCAATATTTTTATAGAACAACCCAAATTGCCTTTCAGTTATAAATAAACAACAAATTACTACGAGTATTATAGTCATTGCTAGAACTAAGGAAAGAAAAATCTAGGAATACTTTTATATCTTTTTCATTTTCTTCTTGAAAATGCAATGCATTTAAATCCATAGAAAATATTCATAAGACGAGAAATGTGACCCCAAATTTTTTCTGCTGATTAACAACCTACAGGTAGCCGTAGCCATGTAGATCTCAACTTATATATAAAATTCTAATGAAGATAATGATTTTATCTTTCATTTAGTTTTTAATAAATTAATTATTTATATATGGATACCGCCTCAAAATCTGTAGAAAACTTCAGCTATATGGGAAAAGGGTGTTTGTGTTATGGCGGGGGGGAGGGTTTTAAGCTGTATTTAATAATTTAATCATCAAATGATGCGGCGCCAGCCTTGACTTGAAACAATAATATACATAATGTACATACATAGAATAATATTAATAAATAAAATACACTAAGAATATTATTTCGGGAAGGGTTTAGAAATCATAATAAAAAAATGAAAACCATGCTCTAAATATATTTTGATGTACCTCTTTATAAACTTAAATATTTTGGGTCTACAAACCTTTTCAGGAATAGTGCCTACTTTTACATAATTGGAATTTATTTTTTTGTAATAAAACATTATTCATATTATGCCTTCTATAACTTACCTCGCTTAATCTTATGATTTTTTCTTCTCATTTGGTAGGTACTACATACATCAAAATATGTTTTGGTGTAAAAACAACATCAAAATAACAACCATGCTTGTAAAAATCAACATCAGAGATTTCAGTTCTCTTTTTTCCACAGCGTTTAGTTTTGGGGGTGAATCTTTTGGATTTGTCATTAAATATCCTTATTATTGATAGTAAATATAAAAAAAAAAAAATAATGTAATGATTGAATCAGCGAAATGTAATGACAAAAACAGAAGATGAGGGGGTTTAAATTAAAACAACAAACACACAAAAACTAAATAAAAATATTATAATATATTTTATAAACACACATATTTAAGTTATACATTATCTATTTTATTTTTCAAAAAAAAATCTAGCAAATTTATCAATGAATGCGATTGCGACATCAAAAAAATTACAAAACTCATTCTTCATAGATACTAGAATATATTGGTAAAAAAGCTATTTTATTGCTTAAATACAGAAAGGAGACTGATAATAATAAAATTACAGATTTTACAAGCTCTAGATTTGCATTGTTCGTTTCTTATCGGATAATATTTTCTGGATCACCTTCATTTAGGCCTTAGAAAATTTATTGGAATGAAAGTAAGCCATTTCCATTAAAAGGGATTGTCAAATTTAGTTACGTAATTCAAAAGAATATAAATACTGATATTTATAATAACGCTTTTTGTAAAGATCGAAATAAAAATAACCAAAATGTTTGCAATACAAATTTACCTCAAATAGCTCTTAGAAATATTGTAAAGCAAATATTAAATATGCCAAAAATATAACATCTACTGGCAGTGACTTTGTTATCCAAATAATGATAAATACTTTCTGCATATAAAGTCAATGTTTGAATTCCATTTCAGCTTTTACGAGAAAGCCGTGAAAAAGTAAATAAAGTTGTCAACAGATTAACAATTCAAGCAATAATACATTCATGCTCCAAACAACACTTAAGTGCGAATTATTTATTATACAGACAGGGAATGTTACCGTAACTGAGGTTGAACCGATTTTCTCTCAAATACCAACTCTGCTTGGTACTCTTATTAAATCTAACTATGTACGTACGTTATATTATGAACATTTAACTTTACCCATCTTGTGATTGAATTTTTAGTATTGATTCCGATTCTTAAAATTATGGCGTGTTCTCCACTAAAGACAATGTTTTAAAAAATGCCTGAAGTCACTTAGAAGAGAATTTAAATATATGTAAAATGAATAAATATAATTTGGAATGAGTTCACATTGTTGCGCTCTTTCAGTTGATTCCAGTGAACACATAGTGACCGTATTACACTGGAAAAGACTGGATATTGTGCGTGGAAATGTGGCTTGGTTGGTTGGTCCCAGTTTGCTGTTTCCCTAATATGCTCTCTAGAATAATTTGCATCCGGAAGAAATAACTTAATTAAGAAATAATCTTTTCTGCGTTCACATGTTCTCACATGTTCTGAATGTCGTGAAGGGTGGCCTCCATCTCCTCCTGGAGCAATTTATTCTTTTCACGTTCTCCTACGATATCGTCTGAAATGGGTTGTGTCATTAAGTTAGACTCGAAGCAAACACTCAAATACAAACAAGCCAAACACACGCAGGAGATTTCTTTAACTTTAACCACCAACACTACGCAAGGAAGGTAACATTTGCCATCGGTTATTCAAGTCGGTCCAATTGAAAAAAATTAATGTGAGATGAATGGAGTAGGCCGAGAGAACTGGCGGCATTACCGTCACAATCTCCACACTTCAGTGGGAGTATGCTGTAATGTGTTACACCACAACATATTATTATGACCATTGGAATTCAAATTTCGTAGCATTGTGTCTTTGGTTGAACCTTAAACAAAAACTCACGGATTCTAATGGACGAATAACTCATGAATTGGCAAAACTAGAGTTTGTCCAAATCTGGATTAAGTCAAATATTAAAGAAATCTCCTTGAATGTTAAATCAAAATAAACAATATTAAGACAACAGAGAGCATGCAAAAGTGTTTAGCTCTGCATTAATTTAAAATCAACAACAGCAAAATCTAAAACATGATATTTTCACACGTGAATAGCATTTCTACATTCAGGAGGAACAAATCCAATCTGTGTATGTTTTGTGAAACTGTTTTGTTTGTGATAGAAGCATCTGACATTGTTAAAGCATCAAATTATTATTTCTAAATCATCAAAACTTATCATCTAAAATTATGTTTCAAACAGTCTTAGAATTAGATCAATTTAGTCATCATTTCAAAATTACATGTTAAATAAATAATAAATAAAAAAACAGCTTCTTTTACTAATAAATACTAGGCAGGTGCCGTAATAAAAAGAAATAACTAAATGAAATATAAAAGCACATCACTTTCTAAAAGTGAAATTGACACAGTACATAAAAAAATACTAAAATTTTCAAACATATTTCATGTTAGGAAATAAAATAGTTGATGATTGGTTTGGGAATATATGAAAAGATCACATTACCTTCGAGCCTGTCGACTTCCTTCTGTAATTTCTGAACGGAACGTTCGGCAAACTCAGCACGAGCTTCAGCCTGGAGGGAAAAACACTTCAATAAGTACACAATTCTTTTTCATTTTCAATTTCAATTATTGAAGACCACAAAAACTAGACAATTTAAAGTTTATTAATAACTAGGTATGTTCTAATTTTTGAAATAATTATTATAAAATGACTCGATAAAAAAATGGGATTTGACCAGGAATCGAATTCAGTACCATTTAGAAACAAACACTTGTAAGTTTTTCGTAAATTTACGACTTCTGGCCAATGGACATATTGCATTTTGAAAATCCAATGTGCCCATTGGCCAGAAGTCGTAAACTTACAAGTGTAAAGCTAGCCTAAAACTTTACTTTTTAATTAACAAGAAAAAATATTACGGTCTTCAATAAATAAATAAAATTAATTAGTTAATATTATTTTCATGCCATTTCAAAAGGTTAGTAAAATTTCAAATGTGTGGGATTCGAACCCATATAATATAATATAATGTAAATCAATTATTTTCAAAACACATTGCAAAGTGTGTTTAGCTTCTTTTTTGTTATTTTGTACTTAAAATATTAGGAAATAAGTAATATTTCGCTGGGAACACGTGCAGACACTCTTTTACCTTGTAAATCACCATCACCCAAAGTTTGTATCTACGTTTGTTTTTTTAATATTAATAATAAATAATATTCATAATATACATAATAAAATAAGCAGACCAAAGCGAGTTGTGATACATGGTGCTGGAAAAATATATAAAGGAATCTACTACAAATTTACATAAATGGTAACAATGCTATTTGTGCTCGACAATAATAAAAACACCCTCATTAGATATTGCGACTAAATTTAAATAATACACTGTAACGCGTAGAGATAGAGAGACATTGTTTTTGGTAGTTGCTGGCAATTCTTTCAACAAAATACCAAATCAATATTGCTAATGTTATAGTAATATGCATTTTCTTCATTTTAAATGTTTTATAAAGGGTTTTTGCAGGCCGCAGTCCCTCGGCGGGTCCGGATTTTTAAAGCGATTTTGTCCCTTATGTATAAAGAAATTGTATGAAGAACAAGGTCAGAATCGCTTGGGCCATTCTCGTTCTTGACGTAACGAAATACTGGATAGCGTCTATTCTCTCGGAATAATTCAAATTAATTCACGATGACGCGCCGGGCATCAAAGATGGCCGACAAAATGGACGCCGCTTGATAATATGAACGGAGTCTTATTCGAAGTCTATATTTTTTTCATTGTTTTTGATATAAAGCATAGATTTGAGTGATTATTAGGAAGATCGTTTTATCTACATTATTTTGATGTAATTTTTGTAATATATCAAAAAAGAAATGTTGTAAAAATTAAGTTCGTAAGAAAGGTGAGAAATGTCAAATATTTTACATCGTATTGAAAAAATATGTTTATCCTATATGCTGGCTTTCAAAAGGTTAAGCGTAATATAGGCTGTTTTATAGGTATTAATTGATTTTCCTTTAATAAGTAGGAGTCACAAAATTAATTTACCAAATTTCAATTGTGTTACCCAAATAGCAAAGTTACTTTATTGATAACCCTTCACCAAATAATATATATATATATATATATATATATATGTACCTAGAGAACCTACATGATAAAAAATGGGACATTTACTCTAATAAGCTGGGTGACACAATGAATTTTATTAAAGACAAATAATGAAGGGAATAAAATTACTTTACACCAAATTATTATTTTAACATACATATTTAACTTGAAATGGTGACATTTGGAGTGTTAGAAAAAACTGACACAAGCTGAATTAAAAATTCAGACAATGTTTAAAAAAAAGTATAATTTACGATTTGTTATGATAAATGAATGATCAGGTTGGGTGTTCGAATCCCAAAATGACCAGCTATTTTTTAGCTGTAAGCGAAATAAAAAAGGATTAATCGAATAATAAAAATGGAATATATGGGCGCAGGCCAAATGCGAATTGGTGCAGATTGAAATGTGAATGAGGGAAGAATGAGTGAGGTCACCCGGTGAGGTACACATTAAAGGTGACAGCTTAGCTGTCTCAGAGTGAGGTTAGGTGACGACTGTGCTGTCTCAGGGTGAGGTCCATATCACTAGGTGACGACTGAGCTGTCTCAGAGTGAAGTACATATCACTAGGTGATAACTAAGCTGTCTCAGTGTGAAGTACGCACAACTAGATGACAACTGAGCTATCTCAGAGTGAGGTACACATCACTAGGTGACAACTGAGCTGTCTCAGAGTGAGGTACATATCACTAGGTGACAACTGAGCTGTCTCAAAGTGAGGTGCAAATCACTAGATGACAACTGAGTTGGATCAGAGTGAGGTACTACATGACAACTGTCTTGTCTCAGAGTGGGATAAACATCACTAGGTGACACCTGAGTCAGATATACGCTACTAAGTGATACGAGTAGTCACCTGGCAATCAGGTGTCACCCGAGTAGGATAGTCGTCATCAGATGACACCAAGTGAGTTAGTCACCAAGTGTCACGTGCAGGTGCAGAGCAAGAGAGGAGAGGGATGAGACAGATGATGGATGGGTGAAGTGGTACATATACTGATGAAACTTACAGTAGTGAGTTTATCGTTAATCTTTTGGATCTTATCCTCGGTGTGCTCGCGTGTGGCCGTCGCCTGGCGGACCGACAAAGAAAGAGAAAGCGGCAGACATTGCCAGAGGTTACTACAGGGGTAGGCAGAGCCACAGGGGTGACGTGACACCCGGCATGGGACATCCCAACATTTCAACAATACACACCGCTCCGGTGACACGACACCACAATACTTACCGAATTATATTCCAAACACACGGTGATTAAAAAAAAAAAAACAACACCCTCAAAGAGAGGTTACCATCCACAAAATGACATTTGGTTTGCTGCACAGTAGAATACAAGCAAGCAATTAAATGATAATGGTTTATGTTTTTAGTTCACCGTGTGCTTGGAGTATAGGAAAAGGAATAATATACATTCAGCCGATGATAATTTTCTAACGAGCACAAGTATATAGAATTGATATGAAAATGTGACAATTACAGCTGTCAGTCAGAAAATGATCAGCGTTGAGAGTTGACATGAAAACGACAGGAGAGCACAGTAAGTGTACAACAGATGGTTGAAAGATACCCCCGGCCATAAACCTGGAAAAAATACTAGCACCGACAAGGGACAGGGTACAATATACAATAATATACGAATATACGGAACAGCATCTAGACGGACGGATGGAAGGGGTAGCTAAACTCGCTATGTTCTGCGTTGGTCCCACCAGATTCTCGAAAATTACCTCTTTTAGTTGTCTGTCCAATACTTTCACTTGGCCTTCGTACGTTTCTTCCCTTTGTGTCGCCTGGAGGGTTAACGGCGGGTGTTAAATAAAACATTACATTAGATGGGCACAACGGGTTAAAACAACAATCGAACATTGCCTCTTTAAAAACTATGGACTACCGTAACAAATTCAAGACAATACATTTCACAAATGATAACTTTCTCAGTTGGGAATGTTAAATATAAAGGGAATCGAACCCAACACTCAACATTTATGATATTCAAAAAATAAAAGAGTTTACCACTAAGCCTCAGAAATTGCTGCTTCATCTCAAATGCGTGCATATAATGCATTATATACGTTGAGACCAGCGCCTGATGGCAGTTGAAAGATCAACCGATTTAAATGCAACAATTTATTGAATTTGCCTGACAGTCCATAATGAATAAACGATTGCGCAATTTCAGAACAGTGTCAAATGTTAATGGGGAGTTCTCTAAAAGAAAATAAACACAACAAGTTCAACAAATTAGTCAAAATCAATCAACAACAATAGCAACTGCAAACGGTCGGCTCTTCGGGTCATGGGGTCATGTAGGGTGGCTGGTTATGGTAATAAAACAACAATGAAAACAAGAGCAGGGTGGGCAATCAGGCTGTTAAGGCAAAGGGTTATGTTTGTTTGTTTGTCTTGTGGGCCCACAGACCTCCTTCAAGCGGGTGGTGAGGGTCTTGATCTGGTTCTTATATTCCTCCTCTCGCTGGTTGGCCTGTGTATCCGCAACAAAACAAACGGATAAAAAAGAGGGCCTCAAGATAACAAAGGGGTAAAAAAAAAATAGATCCTCAACAATTGGTCATATAATAAAGAAGAACACAAGAAATGCCATGTGGACTTGATTCGTGATCCAAAATTCGACCAATCAGGCCTTAAACTTCCAATACAAAACTGTGTTTCACCATAATTATCCTTAATAATGTCAGGCAAGATATCCATAATAAATGAGACAGAGTGCGTGCTAAATGGAACATTTGTTTCCCTTCAGAAGGCACTTATGGTTTTCTTCTTTATTCTATGTCATTGCTATAATCATCTGTAAATTTTATGTCATTTTATCTTCATTATTTGCAACATGGAATGTAAATTGTACTATTATTTTTTCTTGTAGACAATTTTTGAGAAAATAGATAATATGTCAATATATCTAAAGAAAAACTTTAGCATTCTTACTGATTTTATAAACATTGAACCACTGACTAAATATTAAGGGCCAGTTATTTCATATATTTTCAAATGTAACATTGTCATCAAATAGTCATTCGGAAACTTTTTTTTCACATTTGGAAGGACCCCGTTAAACGTCGATTCTAGGTGAGCTCAAGCTTTCTATCAAATTGTGATAAGCCGACAAGCTTACAAACACAATAGTTTTCCTCTTCTGCTGATCACAATTTGTTCAAAAGCGGAAACGGACTTAGAATCGGCATTTAACGGCGATCTTTCAACTGTCAAAAAAACAAAATGGCGATGAACGGCCACGTGATGACTATGTTACAATTGAATTTCTGTGAAAAAACCCGTCCTTAAAGACTACTCATGATTTAACTTAAAAAGAAACAGTATCTGCATAGATAAAAGACAAAATTACATACAAGATAGTCTTAAGAGTGTAAATATCATATCAAAAGATGTCTATTGTCAAAACTTCAACTGTTACAGAATGCTTTGTCTTCATAAATTTAACAGATTTACCTTATTATCTCTGAATATGCATTTATGGAAATGAGTAACGTCTTCAGTGATTCAATCAGTAAAGTATATTTTTAAAGTATTTCTAAGTGATGCCAATTGAATTAAGAGTGGAGCGGTGTAAATAGATAGCGAATTTTACCTTTTCTTCTGAAACTTCAAGGGACTTAAGGTTGTTTCCTACTACGCGGAGTTCCTCCTCAAGCTCCACAATTTTGCTGGAAAATTACAACAAATTCATTAGTTTTGAGACCTAAAAATATTTTATATCAAACACCAAATTTTGTGTATATTTGATATCAATGAAAAAATTGACAGAGTGATCATATGACCGGCAAGACTATATTAATAATAAATAGGAGTATTTATTTTAAAAAAAAAACACTAAATTTGTGTCCTTGTAGTTATATAAAATTAATCTTAATAAGAAATGGTTTTAGATTTTCACCGCCAAAAGTATTATCGTGATTTATTTTTGGGGTATCATGCCATGTTGCGCTACCTCCTTCTTTAGCCAACGTTTCAGACAGCATCACAATGTCCATCATCAGGGTAGATGTGTAAACGATTGTGGCGAAATGTGTGCTCATGTGTTGCCTCTAATAGTTGGTAATCGTAGTAACGTAATACCAGCTCTTAGAGGCCGGCAACACGGTATCACATCCACATTCACCAGCGCACACTTCACCACAATCGATTACATTCTGCCCTGATGACGGACACTGTAAAATGTCCAAAATATTGGCTAAAGAAGGAGGTATTAACCCCAAAAATAAATCGCGATAATCCTAATATAAACATGAATTAGGAAAGTATAAATGTAACAAAATAAACCAATGAGGTCAATGACCCATTCTACTTTTCAAGATCTACTATGCAGTATTTAGCAAAAAGATATCTGTAAAAATAATTATTGCTTCTAATTAAAAATAGAAACTTACAATACCCAAACTTAACAAAAAATTAAAATAAAAAAAAAATTACATTTTTGATGTTTTTAGGATTAACAACAATCTGCACGTTTGACAGCAAGTATGCACCAAGTCTGTGCATTTTATGGATTGCAGTAATCATTATTGCTTTCGGTAATGTACGTTTCTAGGCATTGTTTGCTCAACTGACCTTTCCGAGTGCTCCGCTCGCTCCTCTGCTCTCTCCAAGTCCTGCTCCATCATGACGAGCTTGCGAGCAACCTAAATGTGACCAAGCCACAGGGAATAAACTCCGTGCAATTAGCTAGGGCATACAACACTCACACGGTTATGGATTGCCCAACAGTTCTACTAACAATCACTACAAAATACAACCGACTCTCAATTTTGTGTAAGCCATTTAGTAAATTAAATGTATGTTGCCGAATACAGCAAACTATCAAATTACTGTATGACACACTATAGTATGTTACAGAATTCAGCAAAGCAACAATTTAGTGTAAGATACGCTACAGTGTTTCAGCAAACTATTGTTCGATTCTCAATTACGTAAGCTGATTGATATTTTGAAGATTGGTAAGTAGACTTGTTTAACAAAACCAAAGCAAATAAGTAACAACAACTAAAAATGGTAGCATAGTGAACTGAAAGAGAATAATTTTTCACAACATTTAAGAAATGTCATATTCAATTATGTATTGCTCTGGATATAATTTCATGGGCACTCTCTCAATCAATCCACTAAAGCTGAAACAGCATTAAACAACTAAGGATAAAATGGCTAACTTATGGTAAGATATTAAAATAATTCATGCAAAAATTGTGATAATTCTGCTCTCCGCCATTTGCTGAAATAATAAAGTCAAAAAACTAAACTGATTGGTCAAATCAAATAAAATAAATGTGGATAAAACAATCAAGCAGAACAACAAATCAAGGTGAATTAAATAATCACGAAAGAAATACACTTATAGACAGAATTTCGAAATTTTTCACTAATTATTGTAATTATGCTAGGTACAAAAGTTGCATTTCTGATTCCAGATCACGTAAAAGTATGTACTGGGAAATCAGATATAAAACCTTTTAAAATATCTTAATCATTTTCTAGATGATAGATATTATAAAATATTGCAAATGGTATTCGGCACAGATTGAATGGAATGATTTCACTTCAGATAATGAAAAAGCAATGTTTGTAATAGAAAGTGACCGCAAATAAGTTAGCATTTTCAGATATTACATATATTATAAAACGTGATGGAGTCTGAAACACCCCAACCTATAGGCAATTTTAAAATGTCAGAACATCCAAATTTGTCAAATTAAAGTGTATTACTTGCGTGATTCTCGTGTCTGGTAAAGTTGAAACAACAAGCATGGTACAAAAATCAAAGGTATCACAACACAATCCATGGTGTAATAAAGACATACGATTCTCCTGCATCAGCACGCTCCTCAGCACGCTCCAAGTCAGCCTCAACCATGGCCAATTTACGGGCGACCTGTGTTGTACAACAAGGTTAGTTCGTGGACTTGGCACGGCGGTCTCGTGAACACATATATGGCAAGAACAGAGAATAATAATACTACGCAAAACTAGGAAATAATATTAAGTAAAAATGTACTATTTTCGACTACAATAAAAAAAACTAAAATCATTGACAAAAATTTTACTCAATTAGAGCAGGTATTTCAGTTACTTTTTAAGCTCGTCTTGAAAGATATTTACGTTCAGCAAATCATTGGGTAGGTTTTCCGACACAAATATCTCTCAAAGCAAGCTTAAAAAGCAAGTGAAATACCTGCCCTTAGAATACTTTAACTTGTAGAAAGTCAAATAAGGATCCTTGTTAATGTCTCTAAATAAAACGCTATATTAATAATTCAGGATTCAAAAATCGCAATATTTTTGTTAAAATCTAATATGTTTTTATCTCATTTATTGACAAATTGTTATAGATATAATATCTACGTCAATGACATCAAGTGTCATTCAGTGAATCTACCTATATTTGAAAAATGAATCACTTTTATGTAGAAAATCGGCAACTTTCTAGAAAACTTATGAATCAAGTATCAAGCAATTATTACAATTATTTAGTATGTACACACTGCTGTAAAATCAATCTGTTAGACATGCTATGTGCAAACAAAACCAAGTAAAACTATTGTCGGAACAGCTGCGTAAACATTTAGTCATAAAATAGAAGTACCCACTGAGATTTACGCTAAATTATTATTAATTTAAAAATGGTAGGAGATCAATATATCATATTTTATAATTAATTTGAATATTCTGCTAAGTTATTAAGGAAGGTGAAAGACGTTATGTCTTCCAAGGACATTACCAAACTGCATGTTTGGTAAGCCACATCATCAAATAATGTCTTATCTTGAATAATCAATAAAAATTATCAAACACGGATAGGATTTGAGCTCACATTTACTAGGAGAATGCTCAAACATTGAGACGCGAAAAAGTCTTCTTCCACTTAAAAACAATTTGATAGATTTTGCAGTAAATTGAAGATAAAGGTAAAAAATACCAATTTTGAGTTAATTTTTCTTTTATCTCAACCAATTATCAGTGAGTCAGTTAATATTGTGAAAAGATAACACTTTGTATTTTGCAAAAAATGTATGAATTGATAAGGCGTAGGCACAGGTTTTAATAATAATAAAACTGGATTAGTGAACTCTACATTACTGAATACTAGATCAGTGAACTAACAAGTAAACAAGATAGTTAGTTAAGAATTTTAATAATTATTAATAGTACATACTGATTATTGATTTCACAGTTTGTTATATTATTATGACAATATCGACTACTCAGAGTTGAAATATATTATGCTAACTCGAATTAGCCAAGTTTTTAGCAGAGCTAATTTTTTTAGATGATTCGTGATTTTAAATTCTTTTTTAAACATTCTAACTACTCAAGTTAACAAATTCAATTAGGAATAGTCGATATTATAATTTTGTATTATAATAAATAGTTTTGCATCAGATGTTTGAAGGTCACACTGGAACAAGAAAGCTTTGGGTAGTAAATTATGGAGACATTGGTTAACTTTAAAAAAATGGATTGAAATCAGTAAACATCAAAATTGTTCAATCAGCAATCTACAAAATCACAGATGGGTTGAAAGTGGAAGTGAACTGACATACATAAGCAGTAAGGGAAGGGCACACAGAGAAGATAGCACATCACACATATAAATCTTGCTTCTTCCAAATCCATACACCTTCAAACACAATACACCTAATTGTTTCTCGTTTCGCAATACAATGACATTTAATATCATTAACATAATTTCCAGACGGATATCACAATCGCTCACGTATGTTCTTGGAATATTTTTTCAATTAGAGTTTAGGGCCCGATGCAGCAAGTCCCAATACAATGGCACATAAATAATCAGCCATTGATGGTGCAGACACAGACAGGCAGAAACTTCATCACATTTGCAGTCTACATATTTTATTTTATTAGCCATTCATTTATATTATTATTCATGATGATAGTAAGAATAGTCTATCCCACCAAAAGTATTCTCTTAACCAGCAGCCACAAAGCCTTATTTAACTATTTTATCAAGACTTAACAGAGAATAACTAGGCAATAGCTTTACCATACATACAGTCATTGAAGGATTCCTTCTCTTCATTCAGTATCTGATTAAATAGCTAACTTACTTACGGAATATTAAGTAACTCTGTAACACAATAAAATAAACTCGCATTAAAAAGGAACATAAACTCCTCTAAGGTGTTCAAAAAGTGATACACTTTTCTGTACTGAAGAACTCATTCAAAATCACAAAGAATTAGATGCTAACTCTTGGAAATGATGCTAACTTGGAAACTAAAATAACAATAAAATAATGAACTCATCAAAAGTTGGTATCTTTCAAACTGTAAAAACTTTCAACCCAACTGTGATCTGCCAACTGAACACTGAATTTATTAATATTGATTAGAGGGGGTAAACGTGAACACAGCTGGTGAATACACGAATGCGGCACAATCAAACAAAGGCCTGAAACGGGAAACACCTCATCATATTTCTTGTCAGCCTCCTCAGCGAGGAAACGGGCCTCCTTCAGCTGGTTCTCCAGGGCGTCCATGCGCTCCTCATCAGCCAGGGACCTGTTCTCCAGGACCTTGCGGGCACTGGTGGAATATGGCCAAATACGCCGTTAGTCTTACATTACAAATTCAGGTAACATGACGCATATAACTGTGGATATTAATCTAGTGGCAATGAAAACTATTCCCCTTTTCATAAACAACACATATAACAGAACACTCTGTCTGTTCCCTACCGCCTGGAGTAAGTGAGACTGTGGCATCCCCAATCGGGGTATGTTGTCAGGCAAAAGGTAGTGGCGAGAGAAAGGAGACGGGAAAGAGGGATGTAGGGAATTACCCGGCTCTTCAGATCTGGTCACCATAATGGCTAAAGCCATTTCAAGCAACGTTTCAATTCTGAATGGCGGTCTTACATCATGGCAATACTGAAAGTATCATCCACTCTGGAACGTGCTGCAAAAATATCTTATATTAATTTAAATGATTAAATTGTGAAACAACGCAATTTAATATAAAAAAAAAATTCTTGGGCACGTCGGGATTCAAACCCGCAACCTTCGGATTACTAGTCGAGCACCTCACCCCTCGACCGTGGAGGCCGTCACATGCATTGTGTGTTTATGTGAAAGACGGAGCAGTTACAACAATGAGAGGTATGCCTTTCACACATTGAATATTGACAACTCGAAAGAGTTGCCAGGATTCAACATGACTTGTTTTCACCACCAGTGGATTAACATCACAAGTTATATACATTTATAAGAGCACGTTGATTTATTCAATAAAAATACATCATCAATTTATTCAGTTGATTTTAAGCAAAAACACAATAGAGTAAAGTAATTTCAATATCTGCAGCAGAAAATCATGACTAAAAATCAGTCACATAAAGAAATAAAATTGGATTGAATTTTTTTGCATTAGACTGACTTTTTGATGTACTAATATTGCCATAAACCCAAGTGCCTATAATTATGTTGATAAGATAACTGGCTCAGCGTTTCACCTTGCACTCAGCAGCTCAATTTCCTGGAATAAAAAGGGTTAGCGAAGCAAAGCGTGCACATTTTTGTATTTTCAACTAATCTCATACAACAAACTAGAATGCATATTTTTTAATAATTTAAATTTTAATAATGTTTTTAAGAGTTGTTTACGATCTCAATGCGCCATTTATATTTAGCACAATCAAAAATATGTTAGAATAATGGGAATTGACTAATAATAGTAAGTGATAATTAATTTTATTTAAATTTGCAATATTTTATTAATGTCAGCATCATTATAGATTTTGACATGCCTAATTTGACCCAAATTGCATGGCTGGCAATAAAATGCAACAAAGTCAGTTGTCATCAATTTAAACAACACTTGCGACATATTAAAATAATTATGCTAAGGAGGCGCATTGCGACAACTCAAACATTAAAATATACAAGGGTCCTCTGACACGAGACAATTTATGACACTTAGTTCATCCGGCCACTATTCTATTTGTCTAACATTTAACTTTGATTTCTAGGTTACCTACAAACTGTTCTGTATGCACATTGATATTTAGAAAGAATAAGACAATAGTGGAAGAAAGAAAAAAAAATTGCAGCAAATTGTTTTATGAACATTTGCAAATGTACAACCAGGGGAGCTATATTGCCATCCAGTATGACAGTGTTATCAGGGCTGGTAATCTAATATAATTCATTTTAAACTTTAATTTTTTTTAAATTCGGGATAAGTCTGCTAACAATAACACTCCTTATGTAGATAGCGATAAGGTTTAAATTCCCGTATTGCCGCATGTTTTGATTTATTCACAAAAAAAAACATTGCCAAAAGCGCGTTTTATGTTCTAAAACATTTAATTTTCCACATTATACAATAAAACCATAGCCGAAAAGAAGTTCATAAGTAGAGATTTTATACTTTAAATCAGTTTTTATAGGCCTGATACTTTATTTTTTTCTGAGCTTATAAAAAGACTAACCAAAAAATACTCATTTATTTTAAAGGCATATGTACCTGCAGTATTTAATCAAAGTAAAAATTAAATATTTCTAAATGATCTAAAATTCAAACTAACATCACACGATTTTGCATTCCTTCAGTCGTGCATCATCTTTATGTAAGATACAATTGTTTTACTGCGAAATCTGCCCAACAATCAAACTATTTTGACCGCCTAAAATAAACTTAACATGAACAGTGTCAAAAATGTTCTAAAGTCAGAGGAAGCTTGCGTGTATAGACATACCACTAGTAGCTCCCTTGTAACCTCTCCCTCATTCACATAAGCGACGCATGAATCAGAAAGGAAGGTTGCAAAGGGTCTCTCAGTGGCAGGACCATAAACTACTGTTAGACGTGTATTTTATTCACCTCCTCGTATTTTTTGTCAGACTCCTCGGCTATGAGCTTGGCCTGGGACAGTTGCGCCTCGAGTATGGCCACCCGGTCGTCCTCCATGTTGGTGCGGTTCTCCAACGCCTTCCGTATTCTGTTCGGTTACAACACACGCCACGGGTTTAGTAAGCCACACACAACACAACACTTCTCGTGCGGGATTTAGTTAATACAACAATCAGAACACAACAAGTAACAGTGGAATAGAACAATTCAAATTTTGGAGTTATAAAAGAACAAAAACTGTATTTTGCAAATTTTGAATTCATAAAAGAACATAAACTGTAGATTGAGAATTTTGAATATATAACTGAATTTAATACAGTTTTTAAATAGCCATTTTAATTTTATTAGAAGCCTAAAATGAGATAGGTATTTGGGTATAAATTTAATAGAGATTATGAGAAATTAACAATTTAATAAATTATATTGGACACCAAAATGATTTGGATAAGTTTCTCACTAAAGATTTTACTGCCAAGATTTAACAATTATTTTTATTTGTCTTGTAATATTCCATTAAATCGACAGTATTTTTTTTTATCTACAATGTGAACAGGTAGTTATTTTTGTTGATGAAACATAGTGAGGTTGAAATTTTTTTAAACATTAATTTCTAGAGCGTTGAAATGACGGATCACAATAATCAGTAGTAAAATAACTATCTGTTCGCATTTTTAGACTCAAGATACAAATAGTTTATTAATTACATTATGTTGATAATTTTCACTCTTCGAATACGTGGGGAGGCACTTTGTAAAGGCGATTATCAAAATTTATAGAAAACCTATCAAAGTGGAGATAAGAAAGGCCGATTCTAGTTTTAATCTAAAGATAAAGATATGAAATGAAATAATATTATATAACTGACAATTTATAGTATTTAGCAGCCTCCTAATAACAAAATCAAAAGTAAAATAAAAATGTTAATCTTTAGACATTGACTTTAAACTTAATACGTTTCAAAAACGTATTTTTAATAAGTGCTATTTATATACAAAAAGAAGAGTTTTAATAATTATTATCTATAATAATGTACAGCCAACAGAACGACAATCTTATCGAAAATAATATCATCATCAAAATATTGATAAAAATGAGAGAAAATTCAGTTTAAAAAAACAATTTTATTATTTTTATTATTAATTGATTGGTAAATCTATACCAAGTTTGCAACTATTAGAATATTTAGAACATGTACGTATTTATAATAATTAGATATATTATTTTAACATAACCCTATTTATTCAAGCTTGCCAATCAACTTCTTGTCTTTTAAATATATCTATGTGTAGTTAACTAATATTTGGTAGGCCTTCCACCGCTGTAAGGAGTCTAGTTAAGTATCTATTCGTAAGAACAAATTTGAGATTCATTTGTCAAATCAAAGTTTGACAAAAGGAGTCAAGAATCTATTTACAAAATTATTCAGAGTTGAAAAACACAAATTAGAAGTGAAGATATTAATAGGTACTAAAATGGAAAATGAAGACTTGTGTCTCGAAGAAAAAGCCACTGTTGTTTCAATAACTTTTGTTTAAAAGGGCAAAGCAGGAAAGGTATTGTGCGTATCTATGAATATAACTTTAGGTAATAAATCAATTAACGAATATTAATTATACGAGGTAATCCAATTATAACAAAATAATTTATTATTATTTATAAAAGAAAGCAATATAATTTAAATATGAATAGATGAATGACTGAATAAGAACAATATTACCGTTTTAGCTAAAATAAATCAGTATTATTTAAGTACGCAAAAAAAAGATACTAATTTTTTTTTATATGGATACCTAACAATGATTGTTGTAATTTAATAGTAGGAGTGTTAAAAAAAAAATCATGCGGGAATATTAAAAATAAAAAAACTATAAATAATATGAGCGGTCGTGAGGTCCTAACAAAGAAGCAACCAGCATAAACTCATGCAAAACCAATGGGAAAAAAAAAAACTTTCGCTTATATAACTAAAATCCAAAACATTTTTTTATTCTGATAATAATGGAAAATTAAAACCATGTATTTTAGATATTATATTAAATGGTCCAATATAATATATGTATAGATTAGTATGAGGTCGTATTAAGAAATGTAAAAAAAAAGCTTAAAGTTCAATGGCTCTCAAATACACAAGTCTGGGAACCGTAAAATATCATTGAAAAGTTCGACGAAATAATATTTCACTAAGTTTCTGTTAAACTTTATAAAATTTGGAAGACTGGAAGGATTTTTAGTCAAACTCTTTTAAACACTCTCTCGTCTCCACAGCAATCATCATCAATAGGCACTAAATAATCATCATAGACGTTTACGTAAAATAAACAGGAATTTGTAAATAAGTTTCCATAATATGTTGACGAGAACTGTTGTTCCTCAAGAATTAACACTTCTACGGAGCTGTCTTTATCACAATCAATTCGGGAATCCAATATATAATTAAGATTAATATTGCTAGAATTTTAATTATATTCCTTTTCTTCAATAACATTCGAATATGGATGGACATCTGCAGTCTTGTGAGATTTGCCGGTCGAATTAGGGCGACACTACAGCGAAATCCGCGATCCAGAAACTAGACTTGTATTTAGTACCGAAGCGAAGCTCTGATCGTCGATTTGAGGCAGGGAGACCGTTTTGAATAAGGGACTAATTAGATCAGTTGCAGTAGAGACAAATAATAACACAAATAATTCGGTATAAAACCAAAACTGGTTACCGATAAGATGTCATTCAACAAGACACAGCTGAAAAATTTCAATATTTTTTTAATTCGGGTAATTTTAACCCTTCGTTCGAGTATTGCCGGTTTATGGCTCGAGGGTTGCTTAATTTATTATCATAAGTGAGGTTAGGTTAGGTCTTATCAGGGCTCACACCCCGGGGGACACAGAGACCCCACCTCAGTAATCTGGCTAAAGGCGGCAATGATTTGTCTTAACTTACAATATACATTATATATATAATTTTTGTAAATTTCAAATATTCGGGTATAACCAACCCTTCGGTCGAGTAATGCCATTACAGCCAAGTTGGCTGACATGAGTACCCAACTTGGTAATCTAATCGGCAATAACTTGTCCTAATAATATTAACTGGTATTTCGAATATTCGGGTATGCTTGTCCGTAGCATTGCCGGTAAGTGAGGTTGATTATATTGGGACTAGATTTAGACCCTTTGTTCGAGTATTGCTATTGCCAGTGTACGTGAGGTAAGGTTGGATCTAGGGGGGCGACAGGGGGGTCAGGTCAGTGAGGGTGTCCTCCCCGGGGGGGCACAGAGCCTCCACCTCGGTGGTCTGGCTAAAGGCGGCAATGAGTTGTCCTAACCGTTCAGACTCGTCGGCGGCCTGGCTGGCCTCGGCCAGTTTGGCAGTGGCGGTGGACAGACGCTCTTCTGAGCGCTCGAGGTCCTCCTCCAGGAGCTGAATACGACGGTTGAGGGCGGCCACTTCGGACTCAGCCTGGGGAAAAAGAGAAAAAAATCATAAATAACATGTTACAAAAATAATTGTATGTATTAAGTCGAAAAATACAATAAAATGTCAGGATGAGGAATACGGTCATTTTTGTTTATAGTCAAAAGGACTTTTCGACTAGAAATTTCAAATATAAATACTGTGAAAATTTAGACCCTAATAGTTCGAAATGTATCATGTTGCTATAGAGAATTATACTTTATTATCTTTTCTAAATATTATTGCTAACCACAGGAAGACATACCACAAAACAAATGCAAGTTCTTTTCTTTCTGTTCAAATTTTATACTAGGTAAGAAAATGACATTAATAAATTGACATTAATACATTGACATTACATTGACATTAATACATTGATATTTTTAATGTAAAAATAATGAATTCTAAAAGCAATTAGTCATGCTAATTACTATTAACATAAACAGCCTACGCTTAGCTGACAAAGTTACTGATAAGTAGGTATAATATGTGATACCTGTCACTAAGGAATTCTTGTGAAAATGATAATACTATTTAACAAGGTATCAAAAGTGTGAATCAGAAAATTGCTATGCACGTAAAAACGTCTGTAAGAACTAGCCGACTAAAGGCGTATAATATTTTCCCAAGATTTAAAGCAGACAAAGATGAAAAATTCACAGTGCATCTTTAAATGCAACTAAGCAATGTTTGCTCTATTTTAATCGAGTCGTGTTTTGTCAAATATTTTCGCTCAATTATAATGATTTTTTTTTTAATATTAGCGCGTTCCCTCTTACATTTGTGTTTATGTATCTTCCTTTCATCTTATTTTTGAATGCTTACTACCAGACCTTAACGAGTCATCTGTCGTAAGCGCGCGGGTGACAGCTGAGAGGTTAAAAAATAAAATTCGATTTCAACCCTTATGTATACAGAAACTATACAAAGACAAGGTCAGAAGCGCTTGCGCCAATATCATTCCAGACTTTGCTGTTTATTAGAGCACTCTAGCTCCTCGGAATGCTCTGATATTAATTTTCTATGAAATACGGCCTTAACCTCTTAACTGTCATCAGACATTCTAGAGATTACAAGCGTTGCATCTATATTATGATTACACCAGCGACAGACGGCCTTGTCGAACATTAAAGTCGGTTGGCATTTTATTGACAAGCAATTTTTTTGTTGTCTATTTGTACTAGGGATGTTACGAACATTCACATTCGCATTCGCATATGCGAATAATTCGCATCATTTTAAACATTCGCATTCGCAACAATCGATGCGAATGTTTAGCGAATGCGAATGTGTACAGATCATGTCGTGACTCGCCCCCTGTCCACGTGTCTTTTGTTTTTCGCGCAAGCTCCGACGGTGCAGAATCTAGAGAGATTATAAGCTGTGAAATCAAAGCTCAATTGAATGCATATCTTAAAGAAAAACGAGCCTCTCTTGATGAAAACCCTTTGGACTGGTGGAAGACTAAATTGAAATACGACAAATTGACAGATCTGGCTCGTAAATATCTGAGCGCTCCACCGGCCAGCGTTCCGTGCGGCCGGCCTTATATACGAGCCCCTTAGAAATCGCCTCATGGGAGAAAAGGCTGCAAAATTGCTATTTTCTGAAATATAATATGCCTCTTTTGAACTTCGATTATTATATTGCTTAATTACGATTATAACTTACTGTATAAGAATTGATTTAATGTTTTTATTTTTTTATTAAAACGATGATTAATGTTGACTAAAGTTTTTTTTAAATGTGATTCCTTAACATTCGCACTCTGAACATTCGCATTCGCGAATGTGAAAAATATCACATTCGTAACATCCCTAATTTGTACCCACTTCACGAGCCACAAAGTCAAGTAATCGAAAATACATAATTAAACTAACACGGCGATTATACAATAATTACATTGAAACAATAACTTCATAAACCTGGCAACTATATTTTGGCATTAAATAAATATCTTTTCCAATTATTATGTTTGAATTCTTAAATAAAAACCAATCCGAAAAAAACAGGTAGGTAGGACTATCACTTTAAAAAAATCAAATATTGACGCAATAAATTATTTTAAGAAAAGATACGCAAATATGACAAATCAAATAATTGTGTAAAAATATCGTTAATTCTTTTTTAAAAAAAAGTGAGGTAATCGATGACAGGTTATCAGTTCGGTAAATATTGCGAATTCGCAGTACACTTATAAATTATAAAGATAGGCAGTTCGTAAAACTATTTCTACCTCAGTTGGACAAGGTTCTAACAGACATTTTTTTCAAAAAAAATGACCTTTGAATGCAAAACCATTTGTTTTGTTCATTTCTATAACCAAAATAATTTTGAGAGCCATCTGTGCTGTATTTCCATAGATCCTTGTATGAAAAGGTTCTAAAATCAAGTTTTTTAAATTTCCATTCATTTTACAAGATTCCAACATCACTTTGAACTTTTTACAATTGACGTTTTGTTTGTTTCTGACAGTTAATCGTTTTTACGAAGCGCAGTAAAGTTCTTCCACCTTACCACGCCCGAGGTAAAGTTTGCAGAGACGAATTCTCATAATATATTTAACAATTTCTGATTTTGAGGATAAATCTTGTGGACAGTATTTTAGTTCAACAGATTTCGGAGGAAATTATTTACCTGATTAGAACATGGCCCTGTCTTGGAATGGCATTAGGGATGTGTAGTTAGAACCTTATGGCTTATGAATTTTATGGTTCTATCTGCACATTGATGTATGTTCTAAAATGTAGTATGTATGAAATGATGTACGTACTAAAATGTTCTAATATACGCCATATTTACATATTTTCTTTTAAAATATGTTAAACTAAAATACTTTACACAAGTTCATGATCACTGAAAGCTCTGTTGAAGCGAATTTTATGTGAATTAGGGATAACCTATAATACCCGACAAGAGTAACAAACAAACAAAAATCAACTTGCCCATTCAGAGGCTCACTGTAAATGTAGACCGGTAAAAGATCAAATTTTTCAAATGTAAATCGTTGTTGCTTGAAATGGCTTATTATTTCGAGATATGATTTGAGATTCGCAATTTTCACGGCTAAAAGTATTATCGTGATTTATTTTTGGGTTATTATGCCGTGTTGCGCTACCTCATTTACCCAATGTAGCATTATAGTGATCTGTAATCATTACACATCTGCCCTGATGATGGACACTGCAATGTTGGCTAAAGAAGGAGGTAGAGCAAATCGGCTTATTAACCAAAAAATAAATCGCGACAAGGCTTTTTACTTCATTCAGTGATTAGATCTGAATAGAGTCATGTTCTCACAACATTATCCGATATCATTCATCACAGCACCTGAAACTCCAGGCAGTTATAACTCCTGTTTGGTAATCATCGCATAAAATATAAATGGATTTCGCACTGCTCGTAATAATTGTAATTATTATTACTCTTTTGAATACTAAAAGTGATCAAATGTGACTTTTAATTGCATCCCATAATCCGTAAATGGCCGCAAGTCTGTCGGCTGCACAGTACACAACAGTACAGGCGACAGACTACAGCTCACAGCTCACCCTTTCGCCAAGCAACAAGACAAGCACGAGAACAGAATATAAATGAGAAAGACACGCCAAGAGCCAAAAGCAACCACTACCAAATACAGATCAATATAAAGAATTAAAACCGGCAATGAAAAATTGGTTTGAAAATATCCTAGAACTTAGAATATTCTAGTAGATACTAATACACACCTGAGAAAATTCAGTTTTTTTATAAAATTAGACCAAGGCTTTTTGCCCTTTTGATGGAAACTGTAATACACTACCGCGTTGCGCTTCCTCCTTGAGCCAAGGTTTCAGGCATAATACCCCAAAAATAAATAGATGATAATTGTAAATTAAGACGATTCGTTACAATTAGGCCTCCCACGCTTTCAAAATTAGGCAATGGATTTTATATTTAAATTTTTGTTACTAGATAATAATAATATTACATGTAAAATTGCGGAATGCCGATCTTTCACAAAGATTTGTTTCGTTTTTTTTTTTTTTTTTATTTATTCACTTGTTTTGATGGCTTATATTACCGAATCTTAATGGAATTGTGAAACCTTCATTAATTTTAGGTCTCCAAGGGCCAACCGGATGGTTTATATTGAAAATTTTGTTAAATTTTCAAATGGCATCGGAAGCAGGCTACGTATGGCCCAATAAGTTCGTTCTTCACTTAGTTAGATTTTTGGCATTTACGTTAATTCCTAATCCGCGACTTAAGGCCACTTTAAAAAGATAAACCACTTACTTAAATGTACTTGTTTTTATTACACAAGGCTGTTGAGCTGTGGAGCCAAGGTAACATTGATTTTATTTAACTTACCACCGTACACCGTATGTAATTAGATTTACTATTATTATTATTTACTGATAGTGCTTTTGCCGTCCATTGCATAATGAGCGAAATAGGGAACGATAAATAATAATAATGTATGCAATATGCATTTTGAAAATCCAATGTGCCAATTGACAAGAAGTAGTAAACTTACGAAAAAACGTAAAAAAAGTGTAAAGCCAGCCAGTTCAACTTTTACTGTAGCTAGCGTTGAAACAGACGTAGTTGTTTGTTAGTAGTTGCACTGTTCACCTCGCTCACAAACATACAGGAATGTATGTTTTTATTAAATTTTTTGTTATCTACAATCTTAAAAAAATATCTCCGTCTATTGCACTAAATCATGTAAAATTTTTAAAAAATCGTATAAAATCCTGTCAGGGCGTTGATAATTTAAATAAATAAAATCACGAGCCATTGATTTTAGAACTGTCAAACTAAAAATAAATCAATTTCATATTTTTAACTGTTCAATGGAAAAGAATTTCGGGGGAAACTGGGTAGTATCTACTAATTAACACAATAATATAAAAAATTAAAAAATCTCTTTTGTTGGATTATTCTATATACTTTCATTAGAGTGGTGCTGCCCATTTCGACAAACAAAATGTAAACAAAAGAGCATTGAACGTGAATCATGTATTATCCATCGAATTGTATCGAACAGTGGGTAACAGAAGTGGATTTAGTGATGGCAATAAACGACCCAGTGTAATAGGCAGTAATGATGGCGTCGCGCTTGGCAGGAAGTTAATAAAACTTTCCCACTGGGTCGGAACCGAACCCAAATAAATGTGCTGTAATTTGGAAATAGGTTAAACAAAACAAATAATAAATGAATTACTCTTGATTGAAAACTGAAAGTTTCAACATTTAATAATAGTAGCTTATTCAAATTTGAAACGATATCATACTTGTATAAGTAATATCAGTATCAAGACTAGGTACTATAATTTAGTAGTGGTATTCTTAAAACTTGGCTCTAATCGACTTCGATTCGTTCATGAATCAAGTCTAAACAATTCGTTAATTTGATGAATCTTCGTTGATTAAAACCGCTTCCACATTCTCATACAAACGTTAAAACTTGACAAAAATCAAACGAACTTCCGATTCGTTCAAGAATCGAGTTTAAGGATTCGTTATTTTTAATAAATCTTTGTAATAATGACACAACGCCGATAACTTCACAGTAAACTCTCCCTATTTCGCATAAACGATTACATTAACTTATAGATTACAACTGACATGAATCATTTAATCTGTTGCCGACTGCACTAATTTCTTATAATATGAATCGGTCACACTTGTGTTATGACATCTCAAAAACAATGCGTCGATTTTCATACTCGTTTTATATTTACAAGGGTAGAGTTCAAATGATTCAATCGATTCATCTCGAAAAGCATCGAACTTCACCCAAACTAATTTCAAGTAAGATTTATGGTGTTCGAGACCTCATTAAAATCATAATAAAACTACATTACATCATTTCACTTTCAAAGTACCGGCTTTTCGTCACGCCCGATCGAGTACAGTCTATTATATTACCCGTCCAAAACAAACGGACACACAAAATGGTGTTCACCATAACATTAGAACTAACTATTGAAACTAACAGTGTATCGGTTCTAAACGGTAGTGAATACACGAAACGGCAAATAACTTGTGTGCATATTATAGGCTAATGTTCAATAAATAACGCCGCGTTTGGTACGGGAGTACCTGTGGTACATTTAGAAAGGACAATGTTGTAATTGGCAAATCGATAAGCGAAATCAAACGAAAGTGGTAGTTGAATTCTATATTCGGACGAGGTATGACGAAACTAATGATTTTAAGTGTTTGGTTTTAGTATAGCGTAGAGGTCATCAACCATTGGCACGCGACCAAATTAACTTTCCAGTTAGAAGAACATTAGACATAAGAATGCAGTGACAAAACTAAAAACAAGAGTTCGATTTAAATTTCAAATTAGAATTCAAAAACCTAAAAAAAACTGTAACAAATGATTGATCTACTTAAAAAAAGAATTTCGCATAGCACGCTTCGTATTTTATACATAGCACACACCGCCTGTAGTGTATAAACAAACCAATGCAAAAAAATAAATATATATTTTTAAATTTAATTAAATGGAGTTATACGAATGAAACACAAGAACAATAAATAAATATATAAGTTATTAAAAAATCTTTACAATTTGATATTACGTACCAAACAAGAAAAAATTATGTCATGATTAATTTCTTAGAACAGGCACCACTGCCTAGTTAGAAACTAAAGTTGACTGGGCCACAATGTATTCAAGCCTGTATGTATTGCGGCTTATCCTCAACAACAACAGGTATAATAAGATATTAATATTTGTGAAAATGACATATGTTTTCAAAAATGTTGCGTACAACTGAGAATGGCACATTCCTGAATACTTAAATTCTCTCCAATACCACTTTGGGCGGATGCTGTGAGATAATTTAACCTATACATGAGAAGGCTACTGCTACATAACTGAATATTAAAAAATACCTCTTTCCTTTTAGGCGAAAACACGTTTTGAGGCTTCGTCGTTTGAAGTACGTTAAAAAAATGTTCATACATCTGCGAGAATAATGACAATGTGTCAATTTAATGACAAGGTTGCACACAATCATCGATGAATATAAGTCTCATAATTCATAATAGGCGTGTCAGAGATTTTCCTAGGAAAAAAAGACAAATTAAACACATTATAATATTATTATGTGATTACATATTTGGAATTTGTCTGAAACAATCAATTGAGGCTCTCAGATTTAAAAGATTCGATTGGATTCTACACCTGTGTAGTATGTCTAACTTCAATCGATACACTGCATACTTTTCATATTAGAAATTTCGATATCTAATTATTGGCAACATCCAAAAAGCAGTTACAAAACTGAAGATCATATTCAATAAAATATTTACATATGTGTGTATTATGCAAGGATTGTGGCAAACGATACTGTAGGCATGTCTCTATTAGCCACATGATATGACAATCAATAAAACCCATAAAAGATGACAATGCAAGGTTAAAACGTGTTCGGTTTATAAATCACATTTGGCATTGTGATAAAGATTTAACCTGTTAATAAACAATAATAATTGTCATTGACGATAATACCTGTATGTTAAAGCATACCTGTATGTGGCCATCTATCATTATACTAATCATTACCTCATAGCGACCGAGATTTAATGTTACTTAGACAGTAATGCATTTCACGTTTCGATAAATGAAAAACATCCTGGAATTTCGATTACCAGACATCTCCAGTTTCATTTTTACGTCAAAAGCTATGAACAGAAGTCTAGACACAGTGTTGCCAAATTGCCAAAAATTTGACAAAACGCGGACCCCATTTAAGGGTCACCCTTGAGGCACCTGCCTGCTTGCCTGTTAAGGGCAATTAACTTTTAAGGACACCCCAACTTAGGTATGTAGCACTTTTTTTAAATACAGCCCCAAATAATGTTAAAAAAACGCAAAAAAATTGTTTTTTTCGTTAAGATAAGATCAAAAGTTTACGCATTTGTGGTAACCTGGGTGTCACGGACATAAACAGTAAGTTGTAGGAACGACAGTTGAGATGGGCACATAAGACGAGGACCACCAAACAAGCAGGCAATGTCTATGGAGCTTCTTCGACAGTAGACCAAAGAACTCCTGGATGACTCAATGCTCCAAAATTCTACAGAGAAACGGCCTGAATGAAAGCGATACTCAGAACCGAAGAAGCTACAACCTGAGAATGAAAAGAGCCGACCCCAACAGCCTACCTAGGCATTGAGTTGGGACAGTGCAAGGGAAGAAGAGTTAAGTAATAAGAAGTTAGATAATATTTTCACGAATGGTTGTGATACCAGAGACTAAATAAAAAAGCGATATTGAGATTATATTCGTCTCGTAGGCAAAGAATAATTGGTCTTTAGGAGACGAATTGTAACAGCAATTCAGTTGGAGTACATTCGGGAGCCCAACTATCGGACAAGTTATTTAATTGATAAGAACTTCAAGAAAGAAAATAAGAAATTAAAGAAAATAAGAAATTAAAGAAAATAAGAAATTAAAGAAAATAAGAAATTAAAGAAAATAAGAAATTAAAGAAAATAATAAATTAAAGAAAATAAGAAATTAAAGAAAATAAGAAATTAAAGAAAATAAGAAATTAAAGAAAATAAGAAATTCAAATAAGCTAAACAAAAGTTTTTTTTAGCAAATCTGACATTATTCTTAGGGACCGTCGGTTTGCTGATTAACATATAAATAAATAAACCATTTGCTTTAGCGCGATTCGTAAAAAGTTTTAGCGAGAGATTTTATTGCAAGTAAAAATTTATAATGATGAACGAAATACAGATGACTGAGATGACAGATAATGCAATTTGTAGGTCAATTGGCTATTGCTTTCCCATTTAAATTTCCCATCTCGGGAAGGAATCGGGTATCCTCTCGAGAGGATTGGTCCAATCCGCTGCCGGCCGGTAGATGGTGCCTCGTGCGGTCATCTCGGTCAGATTACACAACGCGTGCGTACTGTGTTGTGTATGGTTGTATGGTAAATTCCTGCGGATGTTCGAGGTGCAAGGTTCACAATATATTGTGGATGAGACGAGCCCACACATGGTCATACGAGACAACGACAATAACAATACGTACACGATAACTGAGATCAACGAGAGAGAGAGAGGCTAAGTGAATTGAATACCGAAGAGAAATTATTAGTCATAGACCATCATCTTTATGGGATAAAATGATACTTTGGAATGAGAAGACAGAACCTTAATATCTTCCTTATAATATTATTGACACGATGAATAAAATTTAAAGCCCAGAAGTGTGTTTATTACATCTTTATAGGCAAACGTACAAGGAAATCTAATTACTAATTAAATTACAAAAACAGCAATAAATTCTATGATTTATTATACAATCCTTTTTACCAAGCATATTATCCTCATTATTAACAATATTTATAAGTCAGTCAAGAATGACAGTATATGGTCCAACTGATACAATTTGGGAGGCGGTAATAGGTATGAACCATTTATTGGATAACCAACTCCTCTGCCATAGGTCTCCCCAAGTGGTTCGCTACGTTTGGTGTCTTAGCAGGGGTGCCCGGGTTCACGGGGTAAGGTTTATCTAGGTTTTGGCGGCGGATGATCTGGACACACTGAACCCCAGATTCCTACTCAACCCTCATACATTTTCCTTCCCAGAACTTCCTCTCCAAAAAATTTGCAATTAGAATGAAGTTCAGCAAAGGAGTAAAGTGTCATTTCCTTCTTGATAATAATATTTATGAAACATTTTGAAGCTTAAGTATTTAAACTATCTTCAAAATATCAAACCAAACTATTGTGCTTACTTTGTGTTTGTGCTCAATTATGTACCTCAATTAAAACTGCAATTCCCGCACGTATAAAGAGAATTATAATCAAATAGTAATACATAACTGAGGATGCAAACCATAAGCGTTAATTTGTAGTTAAAAGATAACCTACTAACATTATGGAGCCACTTCATTAAGATCTGTAAAGCAATCGATTTGATTGCAAATTTACCGTAAGCGCATCATATTGACAAGAGAAAAATCGAACCAAGAACCTTCGCACGTTAACGTAAACGCTGCGGGGTGCATTATGTCTCAACAAATCACGACTAAAGAACCCCAGACAACAAATAATATAATTATGAATAGAAAGAGCTACGGTCGAAAAATACGGTTGATCAAAAGTCTAGTGATTGCGACTGAGTGGAGAAATTTAACGGAACACAAACGAATGGGCGATCGGACAAAGAGAACAACGCAAGAGGGCACAAGTATCAATGGTTGTATGAGATTATAAGCGATTTCGTTTGAGCAAAGCACGAATCTAGCTCTGATCCGTTCATTGATAGACTTACTATATACACTGGACGAGGCAAAACGACAGCTCAGATTAATAACGCCAACTGAAGTTAAAAAAGTGATAGAACAAGAGGATTAATTAGGCTAATTTAGGATTAAAAAGAAATAACATCAAATTTGACAAGAAAGGTAGACTAAACATTTAATATTGTGATAGTCTGAAGCTAAGTTTACAAAACGCAGCAATATTGTTTACTTCTTATTTGTCGGCGGGGGAGTGCTACAGAATTTCTGGATTTATCCATCCGGGGGTGGGGGCAAGGGGATGGCTGGAGACTTTTTAGGAATTATTACTGATAAAAATAAAATCACTATTTTAAACTAATCTTTAAAAAAAATGCTTTGGATATATTGAAACTTTTCCTACCGTTTCCCTGAGTAGAAATAAAATAAAATAATTAATTACTCTACAATAAATACTTATAAGCGTAAACTACTAAAATAATGTATTTTTTCATTAGAAATGTATGAATGCATAAAAGAAACAACTTTTTAAAAATATAATTTTTATGGATAAAACTTTCCAGTTATGACAGTTTCCATTGATTAACTTTTTTGCTCTCTTATAAAATAAAAATCATTTTTGCGCTTGAAATGGTGACCTCTACGCTCCGTTTGCCTACTGATTTTCATGCCTGAGGCTAGCTTTACACTTGTAAGTTTACGACTTCTGGCCAATGGGCATATTGTATTTTCAAAATGCAATATGTCCATTGGCCAGAAGTCGTAAACTTACGAAAAAACTTAAAAGTGTAGCCTAAAACTTTACTGTAGCCTAAGAGTTCATACATTTTTGGCTTGAAGCTTTCTGTTAAAAATGTTGAGGCTTTGGTTGTACTAGTTATTCAGATAAGTCGAAAACAAACTAAGTTATGAACGAAGAAAGAAGCGAGGAGAACTATAATAATTATTAAAACTAAATAACAAACATAAGTCTGAAGGATAAGATTAGATTAGATAATTGAAGATAGTACACAATCAAGATAAATAAGTTATACACGCATGGGTGTGGCAAACTGCACGGAAATTTATCATAAATTCTAAAGGGACAATCAGTACATTACCCTTTATATTATTGGACATCGCAGATCCACGCACAGATGTCGGAAAAGGCTATCGAAACCATCAATCGGAAATTATTAAATTCGATTGTTCGCTCAGAGTAACAAGACAAAAGAGGAAATCCATATTCAGAATTCAGACACATGTAGGTACGGAAAAATCGTTTGTGAAATAATCAGAAGAATAATAATGAATATAACCATCAACTTTGGAGGAGAAAACCAGATCGAAGAAAAGCCCGAGTAAGAACTCTGTTGAAATATATTATTCATTCTTCGAATAGTCGTCTGAGATATTTAGAGAATGGTATTAGGAACTGCCCGATGCCAAATAATAACAATAGACTTATACGAAAATTTATTATAATAGTTTTTATGACCTTAATTCATTCAGCCAAGTATGTAATCGGCCCACAAGACGACGGCAGTTTTGGATACATCCTTCCAACACGATTCGTAAATTCTATAACATCAGAAGGTATTAAATCTGGCTGGCTTAAATGTCAACGGACCGATAGACCAAGGTGAAAATGTATAGCAGCCTATAAAATATAACAGAAAGATAACTTCGTTATAATATACTTATATGATGGACGAGTTAAAAAATATTAATTAACACAGATAAATATCAGCATACCTAGGTACAGATCTCCAAAAGAGCAAGCAATGATACATGTTTTTCTATGGCGAATTGAAGAACACAATATTATATTAGTCACTATTAGATTTTTATTTTTCTCTTGGTTGGCATGTCCATAGTTTCCGAATGCGGCCGTGCGTCTCACTGGAAGCTGGAAGGAATGCGACGCCAATTTGCCAATCGGTTGACACATCGCGGGTCGGTAACGGAATGAATTGGTGGACTAAACGCACACTTGGATACGACCTCCATCGTCCATCCGGCATGCAAATACTGGTGACACACAGCTTCACAATAACTGTATAGGTAAGTAGTAGGATTTACAAAAATAGAAAATATTTAAAGTTAATAAGAATTCTGTACATCTTCCCAGCCTACTGATTTAATTTTTGACGATTGACCAGAGTGCGATCTAGACTAGAATAACTCGTATAGGACTCATAGAAATTCTTGTGTCTACTTGAAAAATGTGGTCTAAACTTTTTTAGAAAGAGAATTTTTCACTCTTTATATTCAAATCTAAAAATAACTCAAATGTACACCTGTTATGAAATCAAGTCTCCGACCGCAATTTGAAAAAACAATAATAAAATTTTGTGACTCAGGGGGTTATCGTCATTTGGGAATAAATAACATAAACGATTAGTCGTTACTAACGTTGGATTAGTGATGACTCGATTACTAACGACCGTAAGTCAAAATTAAACAATGTAGTAATTGGGACATCTAAGGAATAATAACCATTAATTATTTCAAATATTTTACTCGGAAATCGATAAGGGTATAAGTAATAAAAATACATATCTAGAAATAATATAAATACATCGTCTGTAAGTGGGGGCAACCCACAGTTTGATAATGCGTTCAGAAAGCGAAACAGCTGTCACGCGCAATAATAATTACATAGCAGAACTTGTTAAAAATAAACTGTTTTTATAAATTAAATAATAATATTATTTAAAAAAAAGTTAAAATGGAGTTCTAAAAATTAAATTAAACAATAAATATCTAATAATAAAATTTGAAAGCGTAATTTATCACAGTTTTACGAACAAGTTCAGAAACGTTAGTTACGAACAGATTCAGATATTCAATTTTTTTGGATTATATCGCAAAGCGAATATATTTAGACCGTTTGACTGAGTATGCCGGGGACGTGAGGGGCTAGAGCCGAGTCTGTGCGATTTTTAAAGTAACACAAATCAGACCCTTCTGGGGGCTCCTTATTGAAGCAATGGAAACGCGACAAGCTTTGGACCAGAAACGGTAAGAAATAATTATATTTGATAAGTTAAAACTTATCAAATGATCCTACTCATCGTTTTTACATTGGTTATACAATTAATACGTGACAAATATTAAATGATTGGCCAAACTAGAGATAATTTTTTTTATCATTTATTGGCAATAAATATAATATAATCGATACCTCCATGTCGATAGCACAGTGATTATTTTTTGACTTATATGGTTATATGCAAATCAGTCAGTTACTTCTGAATATATTATCTGGGAGTGTGTTTTCAATGCACGCAATTTGCGTTTACTTTGCACAACGTCTTGCATCGACTCTGAAAACTATCTACATATTAGTAAATAAATTAAGTAGTTAGGTATGCATATATTAAAATACACATGTATTCTATGAGATAAAGCATTTTAGAACGAGAAGCTGAAGTTATAGCTGCAAAATAAAGGTAGATAGATTTGCATCTAGAAGTGTGAATAAATGGCTGATAATGTTTTATAAGAAAACGAGAATAATAAATTGAAGCACCGTTTAATTATTAAATGCCTTAAAAACAAGTCGAGATGAATATTGTAACTTTCTTTTGGAACAATTATCCAATACGATTGTACCTACTACCACAATCAGGGTGAAGGAGGACGTATATTTTGAGGTCCTAGTTTCTTTCTAAATTACTTGGCGTTTTCTTCAACGGAAAAAATATATTTCAAAACGCATACAAAATATAGATGATGGTTGACAAAGTCACACAAAGTTTAAAGTATTTGGGTTGAACCGCGACATATTATGGAACAATTAGCCAATAATTATTTCTCATGATGTATTTACGAAACGTGAGGACATCCGACATTCTCATTTCTTGTTAAATCGAAAATGACAATAAGTATTCCCATAAATTTTGTATCCAAATAAAAAGAGAAAATAATTTTAAAATAAAATCAATGCTGTATATCTGGTTATAAAACCCAAAACCATAAAAAATATTTATTCAGTACTCCGAGCAGTGAGAAAGAAATCGCATTCCTAAATGCAGACTGACGCATCTTTAAGTCATCGCGTCGGCGGAATACTAAAAAAGAAAAGTGCAAGTTATTTTTAGAATATCCACATTTAACGAACCATTCTTTGGGCAGGTGAGGAGAATGGTTGCTTCGGGATATTATCATGGTGGCACGAGGGCAATAATTCTGTATCTCGCCACTTCATCAGAAACTAAAAGTTTAGTATTTATAATACATAATGATCATTTTTAAACTGGGTTCTGCAGATCTGATATCCTGTTTTATTACGAATCGCGCAGCCATGACATTACGTGTTATTATAAAGTACTGTGATAATGCACAAGTATAATACCTATATAATAAATAATGAAAGAAAAACAAAAGAGAGTGAAAACTAGGTCAGGGCATTGAGTGACTTTGCTCTGTCGAGAGTAGCTGGCGCTTTCGTAAGAGGAAGATATGACTATGAAGCAATTCAGAAAAAGACAGAACTCGATGTAGAGGACCAAAAACCTCGTGGCACCACTCTACTGTGACAAACAACACATTCAGAACGTATTGGAGAAACAATACCAACAAGAAACGCGCGAGGTCGAAGACGAACAACTGGTTTAACGAAAGACAGAAGACTTATGAGAGTAGCATGTCTACATTGCTGTATACCAAGTTTTCGTGACAAAATAAACAAAAAAATATAATATTACAAAATAGATTAGTTCCGGTAGCTTCCTAAGAATGAATATTGATTGATGTTTGGCTTTAAACCGACTGGCGACTGACGGCGAACCGCTTGCAGTTTTTCGCCGACAACAATGCGATTATAATCGAAAATTAATCACACAATAGCATCGGTCACGATTAGTAGCGAATCAATTCCATAAATAATTGAATTCGAAGATAGAAAGGATTTTAAAAATGAACCAGGAAACGATCATTTTGTTAAAATGAATGGACACAAAACAATAGATTTTGTGCAAAATTAAACAAATGATAAGAAATTTTTAGAAAATGATTAGATATTGTAAAAATTGACCAAAATTCAGATTTAATAAATATCTTAAGTGATCAAAAGGCAACTAAGTTAGGTATGCCGGCAGTCTATTGAATCAATTAAAACTGTAGTGAAAGCTCATAGTGGCGACCTTCAATGCTTTTATTATCATGATTCACGTGCTGTAGATCAAACTATATATCGTGAATTATAATTAATTATATAGGCCATTCTGTTAACACATTATTATTGTGTCCGAATTTATGAAAAAACAAACTTGAAATATACAATAATATGCCAAATATATAATGCGAATGCGTAAATCGTGTAAAATTTTCAGTAAATAAAACACGATAAAGTTTTGTATTGTCTACATTTAATGCCGAAGTCAATAATTCAAAATAGTTGAATATGGATTGGGGGTTGACAAATATCTAAATCAAAGAAGCCAGTGCGACCAACTTATCTATTAGAAGCAATTAATTGAAAAAGCCTTCTAGATTTGCCAAGATGGCTATCTATACCTAACCATCTACGGGTAATTAAATGTTGATTCAGACGTTATGCAAAGCGTCAACTGCAATAATGCATGCAAATAAGTATAAAATGTACGAACGTCCCAAATGATCTTATATTTTGATTATATTTTCTCGCGAGTAATATTCTTCGAAGCGAAGCTTTTTAATACGTAATATGGAGAGTTGGATAAATGAGGGCATTCGTTCATAAGCCTGGTCAAAACATATCGGAACATTATATTCAACCGATCTGTTCACGCGTTATGGCCAAGTAAGGTAACGCCGTCTTTCGACTTTTTCTTTGCAGAACACGGATCGTGTTTCCCTTTTCAAGAGACGCAGACGTAGCGAGTCTCTAAGTAAAAGATATTTTAAAAATGATACGTTTAAATTAAAGACGCCGGGGGACCAGAAGATCGTGAAAGGTGGCGATTGTTATTTGATGAGATAACAATGAAGTGTTGATCTATCGACGATTTTCTCTAATGTCGTAACACTGACTGGTGAAACCATTGATGAGTTGGGTAGACAAAAGCATAATAAATTTCTCACAATAAATCGCAGCTAATCATCTCTGTCTGGGGGAAGCAATTATTAATCATATTATAAGACTCGATCATTATTTCACGTGTTCGAGATTCTAATTATTACACCATGGGTGTGTACTGTGAATGCCACCATCTTGTGGAATTTACAGACGCGTTGAACAAAAGGGGTTAACATAACAAAAATACTATACTTTGTATAGGGTTTCATTGCTAAATCCCAACGCGTATACATTAAGCTACGGACACACTTGCTCATTTGAAGCCAAAGAGCATGCTACCTTGTAGCAATTGCTACCTAGTAGCATGTGTGTCAGTGACGTTGCTAGTAATGAGCATGCTCATTTGAAGCCAAAAGAGCATACTCTCAAATCGACAGACGTTTGATTTGTGAGCATGCTCATTGGATTATCGGATGGAAGGGGAAGCCTCTAAGCATGTGTGGACAGGCTGGCTTATGAGCATGCTCATTTCAATCCGATCTCAGTTCCGAATAGCATTCCGCATTGAGTATCTCGTTTTTGTATGCAATTTTAGAGAGTAGCTCGTCAAATACTGCGGAAGCATTCGTAAATGATTTTTATATCCGTTGACATCTCGCATTTCTACTAACAAATGATTACTTGCTGCAAGGTTTGCTATTCTAGTGATCCGATTACGAACCCATATCGATCTTTTAATTTTCTTATCCCTTCAAAAATTTGGCGATTTTTGTCAGAGGCTAAAAATATTCCCGCTTTGAGATAAAATCCAAATAAATGGAATATTTGTTAACGTATCCGAAAACTAAAAACTGTTTTCGAAAGGTGATGAAATATGCTTTTAAATTATATTATTGGAAATAACCATGTAATTATATAAATATAAAAATTTTCATTAAAAATTTTGGATGAAAAGTTTTAAAAATGGTAACCTCACTTTTTTGTCATTTCATGTAAAAAAAAAACTTTAAAAATTCACAAAGTTTCATAATTTTTATTCAAATTCTGATCGGAAAATTTGGTTTCAAAAAGGTGTACATTTTATTTTTTTGTAGTTTACTTTTAGATTTGAATATATAGCGTGTTGTATTATCTTTCCAATACCATTTAAATCATACTTCTCACTATGATAGTAAGGGAGATACAACGATTTCTATGAGACCTTTGAGAGCTGGGACAAATAATATGGTATCCTGTGATTAACCGCGTTAATAAAATAAAATCTTTTATAATCCTTATAATTTTCTTAAATAATTAATAATTGCGTTGCAAGTTGCAAGCAATAAGATGTTCTGGGCGAACGGAATTGTCTCTATAGATACGATGACAGTTATTATTTGACATGAGCATGCTCTTTAAAGAGCATGTGTGTTCAATTGTTGGCTTTGAGCATGCTCATTCATGAGAAAGCTCAAGCCAAGCCTGTTCATTTATGAGCAAGTGTGTACAGTCGTGAGAGCATACTCATTAATGAGCATGCTCATAAGCCGGCTTGTAATAAGCAAATGTGTCAGTACCTTTACCGGAGCCGAGTCGACCTTGGATCCTCGCGGGTGACGTCACCGCGAAAAAGACCGTGTGTGTAACCGACTTTGCGGCGTCCCACAAGAGCGCCGCACGGAACCTCCCGAGGAAAACTAACCACTTTAATAAAAGGGCAAAACCTCCCGTAAAGGATTAAACAAAGTTCATACTTATGAAAAGCTCTTTTTTGGTGCGGTTGAGCTGATGTGGTATCTTAGTTTGGTGAGGTCGGCGGACAGGGCAGGCCCGCCGCCTTGCACCAGCGTGGATACGTGGGAATTAATCGTTCGATTGTCTCGATTACACGCAAAACTTCTACTGCGAACTTGGGGCAAAGTAATGAAAAATTCTCGTAGAAAACACTTGCAATAATAACCATGGTGTAAGTCTGGGCGAAAAACCAGAGCAAACGGAAAGGTTGGGCTCGTATGGCTTATTATACCAGATGGCTAACCTACAAAAAACGTGACAAATTAAAGAGTAGGTACTTATAAAATGGGCACAAAGTTCCTTACAGTGCACGATGTATTATGTTTTGAGGTCAACCAATCAATTGCAGAATGGATGCAAAAATGAAACATTTACATCTAATTTCGTTAGAAGTAGTCATTTTCACACAAACCTAACTAAAAGTATTTTGAAAAATACCACGGTGGCATAAACTCGAGAGGAGTAAATGTGAAACCTGTTTTCTCTGGCAAAGACTTTGGATGAACAAAACAGTATTTAACATAATAAGACAAACAGTTGATTAATTCGGATATATACCAGGATAGCAGGATATTAAGGAGGTGGCCAACATCGTGCTCAGAGTATGGTTTGCACACGAAACATCGCTTTATAATATTAATTATTCGGCTTTTGTATAAGACATTTATTTGGCCGCCGCCCACGCGTGATATTCCCACCAGGTCACATTCTGTATGGATTATAAATGCACCACCAAATCCAGCACACATACTAGATACTAGTGTACTAAAACCCAGAGAGAACGACCCCAGAGTCAGTTATAAGAGGTGTACTCAAAAGAATTTCGGCGCTTAAAAAACCAGTTCCCTCCAAACAGAAACGAAAATAACAAACATGACCAAGAAGATGCCAACAGATTCTGAATGAGAAAAGGTTTGCACAATAATGTATGTTCCAGATGACTTCATTTCATTCAACATCACGATTCCAAACAGTCTTTACACGAATAGAAATGATTGCAAATTACGACATTTTAAACACTAGACGAGGCATTTTAATAAAATGTGACATCTGTTTCACTTTCTGTAATCATTGACAATGATAATATTAGATGGCCTTAGTTGTTCTAACTTGGCTAATTTATTCTACAGGGGTTCCAACGCCGTATCCTGTTAGAATAAAAAAAGTGCTTCTTCAAGTTATTTCCGTGCTGTTACAAGCTAATCCCTGAAGGTAATGAATTCCCCCTCAATCAGAAATGCATTAGTAGTGGAGATATCAACCGAAATTAAAAAAGCACCCTCACAGACGGTAGATATTACAGAATGGGGAGAAAAGTAGATAAAAATTCAGTGTATTGATGTGCTCGAAGAGGAGAATCTTTGAAGGATTATTCACAGGAAATGGAGTTATTTACCAGACATGAACAATGCACAGTAGCGCAGTGCTTGCTTACGTTAAAATATCAGACCAAATTGAAAATAGTGAAAAAATATGTATAGCTAACACCTCTTTCTGGTGCACGAGTCAATCACGAGAAAGGGAGAGGTTACACGGAGTTATCAGAACTGACAGGTTAGTACCAGCTTTATCTTAGAGAAATTGTTACCCCAATGAAGAGTTGAATATCATTGACAAGTATACCCGCAAAAGATTTGTAGATTCGGAAGCCAGCGGGCAGACTGTATAAATTACATATAAATTTAATAGCAGAGTAGCTGCAGCATGAGTTCGAGGCAAACGGAAGTGGCCGGTGTTGTCATCGACCACACCGGCCGGCGGTATAAGCTTCGCCGGATAGGAGGAAGTAGGTACCCAGTACTTAACTCGGAACAGTAGCCTGCCCGGTATATGCTACTTGCTTGCTGATTTCTGACAGTGCAAAGAACACATGAATTGCCCGCAAACTGGACAGCGGCGAATCGTCAAGCGTCACTAATAAATAAATAAAACTTTAGAGAAAGAATAGATAGCCTACGACAGTACTTGATCAGTTAATCACTGACTTCTTGCCAGCACTTACTGACTTCTTCCCAGTGTTCACTCACTTCTAACTGGCAATCATTTCACCTAAAGAACATACATAAATGGATTGCTCGCAACTGGACAGCGATGAATCATGCATATTACTATAGCGAAAAAATGACTGACTTCACTGGATTTTTGGTTTAAAACTAACTAGCTGAAGGCTAAGTTCACCGGCGATGCCCAGTAGATGTATACAGCAATTTTCCTATTATTTTGAACGCCAAGTGTGCAATGTCATGAAAGAGCATCAAATAGTTTCCAGCGAAAACGGCTGATTTATAAATAAAACATACACGAGGCGCATTTTCCAATAGTACCTCTATAATGAAAAAAGCCCGTATAAGTCGCGTTGTCGATAATTAAAAATATGTAGGTAAGTACTTACTATCTTATCAGGAATACAAGGCGGCGCTTTATCGACAATTCAAATGATTTCTTAATTATTTTGATTACGTAGGTACTTTACTATGAATGGGCTGGGTGGATAACGCAATAAACTGAGTAGGTTTAAAATTATTTTATTTTTGACGAAAAAACCCATGAATAAGCGTTATTTTTTTATTTAATTGAATAGCTGAAACAGAGTAACTAAAATATTGCATTCTAAATATTTGACTAGGTAGGTACCTAACCTACCCACCTAAAGTTTGAGTTTCAATTTTTTTAAAGTAGAAATAATAGGGTTTATCACATTATTTGACAGTAAAAAAATATTTCATACCTCCATAGTTCATGATAAAAATAACCTAGAAATTTAGGAAAGAAAATCTGTTCAAATTTCATTAGGGGAGAACTCAAAGTTTGACATTTTTTATGGAGGCAAAGAAAACAGGTTTGGTGTTTCCTTTATTAATTAATAGTAAATATATTATTGGTTTTAAATTTAAATAAAACGTCACTTATTTTAAATAATATTACGCAATTAGGTACCTAGGCAACAAATATCTTATTTTCTCTGCACTTTTATAAGTAAGTTCCAAACAAAATTTTAATTTAAAAACACATGAATTTGAAATAAAATTTAAATTTAGAATAATAAGCTAGAACAAATTTTAACATACAAATCTAAGATTAAAATAATTTAAATTGAGAATATACCTAGTAGATATTATTGCTATGATTAGGACAAACTTAAACATACAAATCGAATATATTTAAATTTGGAGTCTAGTGGGTAGGTAGGTACCTACCTATATATTAAAGAAGAATATTAGGACAAACTTAAACATACAAATCGAATATATTTATATTTGGATTCTAGTACCAACCTGGATATTAAAGTATATGATAAGGGCAAACCTGAATACACAGATCGTAAAAATAAATATATTATTCAAATTTAGAATCAGTAGACATTTGAGATGATTAGGAAAAAATTGAACTATGTAGGTACCTAGCAAATCTATGGATATATCGTCGTTGCATTTATAGAATATGAACCATGTGATACTAAGTACATTCTGAGAAAATCAATAAAAACTGTTTAAAAAAAATAACGAAACGGAAAATAACAATTCTATTTATGGACAAAGTAGGAAAAATATATTTCGTTCATTATAAGAATATATTTATGGCAAACATTAATTATTTTATGCCGGAAAATTGAATTTTAACGCTTTTTCTCACATGGTTCATATTCTATACAGTTTTAGTCATAATTTAAATACCATAATAATGTCAAAATATTTCATTTTAATTTATTAAAATTTGACAGCAAAATGATGTACATGCCAAGGCAATTGAATTGTGTAGTAATATGCAAAGGATAAAAAAAATTATTATTTACTATTTTGATTGTCCTCACATAATTTATTATCTATCGCCTTAAATATTTGATATTTTTACATGGGTTATATTGTAGAAGATGGAGGAAAAAAAAGAATAATAAGTGTATATACTATATATAACTCATTTTCGTAAAAATCGTCACATTGTTTATATTAAATATGCAACGACGATTTACCTATTAAATTTTAGATGATTCATGTAACCTGAAGAGTTACCTATAATATTTCATATCAGACTCACATTATGCCCACGGAAGTACTTTCGTTTCCATTGTCAGAGGCCTGGGTTCAATTCCCATGAGAGATGAATGGGAAAATGGCCATTGTTATTAAGTTATTACGACACTGGTATGAGATATTTTAGTTTTCAATTAAACACTTCGTCGGAAGCAATCTAGTTAATCGTAATCATTAGATAATGTTATTATCACCTGTCTAAAGATAATAAAATTATATTGTATGTTGATTATACCTTACCGAGTTTAAAGTTTGACATTATTTGTCACAAAGATATGAATCGATTCAAATAAAATTACTTGGTTTTTAGTAATTTTGAAAAGCATCGAATTTTATCTACTCGCAAGGATTGCGTGTATAATTCTGTCAAATGAAACCATGGGATTCTAAAGAAAAAGAAAATAGAGATAAGTACCTATAAATAGTTAATTCAGGGCAGATGCTATAAATTTCGTTATCGATTATTCTAAATAATAAAATATATTAGTACTTTCATAAATCTAAATCTATCTAAATTTCTAAAACAATCTTTTGGTTTGAGAAAGGGGGGGCATCCTAAGGATTAGGGGGATTTGGTTTGGGATAAATCTTTGGTGTGACAGGTGTCATTTTGACGTAAGGAGAATCCATTTTGTACACAAAGCAACCGAAATAATGGATTGTCAAAAAATGGTGACACAATCATAATAATTCCACACGTGTAATACCAGGTATTTTATCAGGCAGTAAGCACGGAGGTTATGAAAACTGGCCGAATAGCATTCTGTAACAGTGTTACATATTATCATTACATATTTCATAAGTGACCAATATAATGTTGGGAGGCATTAGTGTAGTCTCATGGCTTGGGCAAAAAGTGCAGCGCTAACTCGCTATGGACGGCTTTTGTTATAAATAATATAACCTTGTCTAATAATAAATAAGGCCTCCAATTAAATGTAGTCGGCCCGCTTGTCGTTATCTCCGGGCCCGAGGAAACACCGCCACCGTATCGGGCTGTATAAGAATTGGGGAACCAAGGTGGGTCTTGAATGCCTTTTCCAGTGGATAAAGTTGCTAGTTTGTTCGGAGGCATTACGTGAACACGTCATCCGCGGGCCACAGATGATTGTGAGATTTTAAATCGATACAAGAAAGCAAGGGGCAACGCACGGCCGCTAGCGAGACCACCATTTGTACACCTTTACGGGCGGACACCAGCCCTGCCTTCTGTCTCTCTCTGCCCGATTCATTTTGACAGATGAGAGGAAGACCAAAACCGGCACGTAAGTCGCAGCCGGTCCTTTCTGACCGAAATGGGCGGACGGACCCAGCTCGCTGATTTCAGCAACGACATTTCGCCTGAATTCCCGGACACACGGCCGAAAACAACCGTTAAATAGGCAAATGGCTCTGCCGGGACACAATTACAGAATTACACAAGGTGTGGGCATGCTAAAAGTAGGGTAAATCCTTACTTCTTCGCGCCGCATAATCTCCACTTGCAAACGTTTGTGGAATTCCTCGCACTCGTCCTTGTATTTCTCCATTTCTTCCTTTGTTTGACGCATTTTTTTCTTTAATACGTCCAGTATGGTGCCCTGCTGCATGTTTGTCGTCATTTTGGGCGATTATTTACTATCACAAACACTAAAAAAATGTGAAAACACGACCTAAGCTCGGACACCCGCACGTCACTCAAAAAACCACCGACTGACGAGGATGGGCAAGGCCCTGGGTTGGTCCAAACGCCAACATGGCGGCCGCGGCGGAGAGGGACGGCAGATACTGCTCGCGGGACAACTTTTACCCAGTGTGACACTTGACGTAACTAACCGACCGACCGAGCCGTAACATTCGATTTATTATATAAAAAGTGCATCGCGCGTGCATCTACACCACAAAATCGAACTTCAGAGATGAAAATGAAAAATCTATTTACGTATTAATTAGAGAATTGTTTGAGAGCGAATAAATAATCTAAATAAATGGAAATAAACATGAGCATAATTATATTATCAAAATATCCGGTAGCAATATAATTAGTATTAAAAAACGGTAAAATTCAAGAATTTGGCTTCACGCTTATTACGCACAAATTATTTAAAAACAATTATTGTAGTAGTTAAGTGGAAACTAAGTGGTATTACAATATTTTGTAGATATAAACTCTGAAACGGGATTCTAGAATTTTATAATAAATAAACAAATCATTATAATAAAGGTTGACATTTCAAATATTCTCAAAAAAATATCATAATTATAGTCCGTGTTGTCATATGAATACACAAAGATGAATATTAACAAAACAATTTATGGTGTCCATTATCAGCAAAAAAAACTCAAATCAAGATAATAATAATTGGATAATTTGTAGAGGGCCGTTTTTGTGGGAAATCACCTCGATAAAAACATGTAACCGTTCACATCAATAAAATATAAACTTGTGCAATATTTCATCGAAATTATCTTATTTGTTATTATTTTGGGTACGTAATTTGTACGCGCGTAAAAAGCGAAAGCGAACTGCCGCGGGAATGGCAGCTCCACCTGTTAACGGACAATGGCAACTCCGCGGCGACTTCCTGTGGGGATTCCGAATTCAAAAAGAGGCGCCAATCCAACAATCGAAAAATAGGTTAGGTTCGCTACGCACCGTTGAATATTTTCTTTTATTTCGTATGTAATAAAAATAACGATCAATTTACAATGGCACGCATGAAAAGCGTACAGAAACAGACAATTGATTTTGGAGACATGTACTAGGTACCTGCGTGGAATTTATTTAAACATAAAATACGATGTGTGTACGAAACGAAGGTAGGTACAAACAATAGTTCAAATTAAACAGATTAGAGGTAATCAACACTGAACATAGGCACAAGTCTAATATACTTGAAAATGAGGTGACTTTTGTTTATTTTTTTATCATATTTGAGGTTGATGTTGAGATTGAGGGGAAAATCTAAAAGAAAATAAGGTGTGAACCTGGATATATATTGAAATAAATGTACCCATGTTGTATTGTAGGAGGGAGGAAACACAGAAGCAAACAAACAATTAAAATGTGAGAAATTTGAAACGTGTACAAATAAATGTTGTGCACTGGTGCCGAAGGGATGACGTAATAAATGCACCTTCCATTGAAATACCGGTAAAAATTATAAACCTACTTTTTAAAGAACGAAAGGCTCTATCTAATAGGCACGATTAAAAGCGGTAGTTTACAATACTGATTTATTACCTCAATTGTTTGACTTAAATATTTCTATAATTCGATTAAAAGTTGAGCATTGTTCCACTTATAAAGTACTTACTTAGCTTTGTATCAAAGTAGGTACTTCCGTGGGTAAACCGGAAACGGTAGACATTATTAGTTAATACAACAATGAATTTTAGAAGTTTGTTTTGTTTACGAGCAATGTACGTATATAGAATGTTACAACATAAACAAAAATGGGCCACACTAATAAACGTGTTTTTAATTTTACACAACTTATAAACAATCATAAATGATGGTCAAACGGCCGGAGACAAAAATTTCATTTACATTTTTTTTACTCTAAATAATGTCAGGAATCACTAGTTAAAGTAAGTACAGTACGTCCGCAAAGTTGTTTCCATGAGCTATGGAGCTTAGAAATATCAGACAAGACCTCATTTCGTTTATTCCATATTCTTCAAATGTTCAATAAGATACGTTAGTGCTGAAATGCAGGTGAAGCCAGTTAAAGCAAGTCAAAAACACTCAAATTTATTACTGAGGTCAGAATTTTTTTCATAAAAGATTCTAGACAGATTGCTGGCCCATTTAAATTGGACATAATAATATGAATAAACGTTCGTGTGAAAAAAATATCATCGAACATATGGCAATGATACCATATACGTATGTAAGGCGGGGGAAATGGTCACGGACGACATTGGAAGAAGCGAACCAACCTGAGTTCTCTTGATGGAGACATGGAAAGTCCCTAAGATCATATTTAACACATCTTAGAAAAATCCTACAAACAGATGGGCTTCAATCTATGCATCACAAAACCGTACAAAAAACCTTTTACACTTGAACTACTATATAAATTAGGGTGCTTCAAAAACGTATAACAAATGTATTTTTTCGATTTTTTTTGGGACACTCTTACATATGTTTCCAAATGTCAAAAATTACACTTTTTTATTTTTAATGAGGTTTTAGGGGTCGCTACCAGCTGTGAAAATGTAGGGGTTTGACTAAAAAAATATAAACAGTTGGTATTTAAATTTATTTTAAGCAAATTTTTTACAAAATGTAGTTTAACACAAGATTAATATCAATAAAAATTTTATATGTTACACATACGCTTGTAGGCCCCATTTTATGTCACGAAATGTCTAAGAAAAAAATAATTACTTTATTACTCAAAGATATATAATTGCGATACATTTAAATACATATAAACAAGATTCCCATTGTGGGGGTTGGGAGAGGGAGGGGTGTGTGCAACCTAACTGTAGCTTATTTAATTCTGTATGCAGTGACATGTTTAATCTGAAACGTTGAAATCATTGTCCTAAACGTCACGTATTTTCTAAACTTTGATCAATGGTAGCAACCCCTAAAAATTATTTTAATGAAAAAAAAAATGTGTGTATTTTTTGGCTATTGAAAGCATTTACGAGGGTGTCCCGATGAAAAAATACGAAATTTTACTTCTTAAAGCAGCCTAACATATATGTATTATATATGGAGTATGTGGCATATGATCTCATCTTGAATTTGCATCTGTCATTTGGAATCCTAAATACCAAACTTATATTAACCGAATTGAAAATATTCAGACAAAATTTTTAAAACACATTCGCGTCGTTTTGAAGATCATCAGTGTAACCCTAAAGCCCTTTACAAATGGAGAAAAAATTAATGTACTGTTGTTTCTGAATTCTTATTCGGAAACTCAGATTAATTTCATCATTCCTCTGTCAGTTAGTTCCTTGCCTCGCTGTCATACATCAGAGTTGGTATCAGCTCTCCATTGTGGACTGCTAGCTTTACGAATGTACCCAGATGATGGTGCACATTGATTCGAATATCTCTACAGATATCCAAATGAAACAATATTGAGAAATGTATAACTACACAGTGTCATACTCGGTTCTTACGATTGCCCAATAGAGTTCTTCTTAATCATACAGCTCCCAAGAGCCGACTCCGTATTAATAATTGGTCCATGATTCATTTTGGACCATTGTTGCCTCAGGAGACATACCTCTTTTAAGTGACTCACTAAGAATGTAAGACATTTCTTATTTCTTTGTGGGGACTGGGGAAAAGAAATTGTTATTCTCGTTCGGATAAGAGAGAATTAAGAGAGTCACGGTAAGGAATGTGATGTGATGACACTCACTTTACAGGTCAAGATAGTCTTTAGTGACAGTAATCCTTGTACCTTCAATATGAGAAATTATGAGAATCATTCACGAGCATCAAAACGCAAGAGAAGCTTAAAAAATATATATATATATTTTTTTAAATTTATTTAATCATTTTTCCGGTTTTGAAAGTCGACCTCAATGATAAAAATCTTAACCGAAAACATAAATTGTTTTGAAGAGTTTTAATTTTAAATCGAAAAAAACATGTTATATATATATTTTTTTTTTTAGAGAATACCTCACAAGAGTCCCAACTGCTCTCGTCTGGAGCCAGTGAGACCATGGCATCCCCAATTGGGGTATGTTGTGAGGCTGAAGGAAAGTGGGGAAGGGTAGGAGATGGGGAAGAGGAAGGTAGGAAAGTACCTGGCTATTCAGATCTAGTCACTAAACACGGCTAAAGCCATTATTAAGCAACGTTTCAATTCTGAATGGTGGTCTTACACCAGGGCGACACTGACAGTATCTTCCCGTTGGAACGTGCCGAAAATATAGTATATATTATTTTTATTAATTAATTGTGAAATAACACAAATTAATCAAATAAAATTTATTTGCGCACGCCGGGTTGGAACCCGCGTCCTTCCGATTGGGAGTCAAGTGTCTTACCACTCGACCACGGACGGTCGAATACGAGATACGAGAAATAAGGCTTCGGACGGAACTACTAATTACTAACAAGCAAGATTTTAACATGCGATTCCTGAACATATTTGGATTAAAAATATGGATGTCATTTTGCTGTCGATGATAGATATATTTTTTCTATTAAAAACAAAAATATTTATTTTAATCATGCTTTTCATAGGGATAGTTAGAGGACTAGGGCGTGACATAGGCTACTTTTCATTCCGGAAAAAACATTTCATTTCTTTGGGATAAATTCTTTGTAATTTTCTTATTTCTCCCTAATATCACAAGGACGAGGCCGCGGGTAAAATTCAGTAATAATTTTTAAAAGGGAACAACGAACAAACAGGTGGTCCTAGTTTTTCAGGTCCAGATTTCTTGCGTGACAGAAATATTATAAATATTATTTTTCCGACCTTTGCGAAAGCACCTCACTCGCCCAATTACCAATCACAATAATTTAACGTCACATTTTGCAAGACTTCAATTAAGTTGTGATTTATCGCACATAATTAAAATGAATAAACAAAATTATATACAGATTGAGCTGCTCTCATAACAGATAATGATGGCGCATGGGTTTGTATGTCAAGGTATCTGACCTTTATTTTAAATCTTAAATTAATTATAACAACGGTAACCGTGATTAATAAATAATATTCACGGAATTCGAATAAAATAATAACGTACAACATAAACGTATTTTAGTACCTTATGACAATGACTGAAAACAGTACGATTTTTCAAAGTATTTTTTTAATTTGATTTGAACTAAAAAAAAAAAATATCTACGAACAAAAGTACAGACGTTGGTTGACCGCCCGAAATTTTTATTATTATAAAATTATATTTTTTTAGCATTTTTTATCAATTTCAAAACCTAAAATCGACAAACCGAAAATAGTACCTTATATAATAAGTTGGTGTGGATATCAAACGAATTTATTTACATTGTCGATTTTTGCACTTACACTCTGGTTTATATAGTATAATATTTATAAGACAAGTAGTTTTATCTGGAGCATCAACATTAATTACGTGAACAAAAAATAGGAGGGGGGGGGACTAATAAAATCTCACCAAATCTCATTACACAGAGGGGGGGGGGGGGGCACAAAAAATCCCATGTCAACTTTAAAAGAGTATAATATATTATTGTAGAGATTTTCGTTGTTTGTTTTTGGGGTGTACAGATCCGTCGATATCGTCCACATCGACGGATCTGCCCTGATGATGTACACTGCATCGCTGTCCGAAACGTCGGCTAAAGAAGGAGGTAGCACAACACGGCATAACACCCCAAAAACAAACAACGAAAATGCTTTTGGCCGTGAAAATCTGAAAACGTATCTATTGTAGAGATAATTAAAAAAAAAAAATTGTTTTACTTCTTTTGAAGTTTCCCATTTTGCCCGCTGAAAAAATGGCTATTATGAAAAACATTTATTTCGAGAGTAAGAAAAAATCTCACGTAAGGGAGGGGGGGTCCCACTAAATCTCACCAGGGGGGAAAAGGTCTAAATTTTTTTTTTTAACTGTTCACGTAATTAATGTATGTCTCCTTTGATGCATTTGAATGAAAATATGTTTAATAATTTTGTTATATTAGGCATAAAGGTAACTAAGATATTGCAAAATTATTAAGAAATCTGGAAAACTGATTATAAATACATTGAGGCCACTCTTTCTATTTAAGAAGTTGTGCGAACAATATTAGGGATGCTAAATGAATGATGACGGATTCTAAATAAATACGTTAGTTGGTCGAGTGGTTCAATGCGTCCGTTTCCTACCGAGACGTCGCGGATTCAATCCTCCTACATCATTGCACAAGCAACATTTCCCTCTTATAACGATGGTAATAGAGGGAATTCTGATAATATAGTCAGGATATTCATAGCCCTGAAAGGATCATATTAATTTTAAAAAATTACGTATTTAATAATATATATTCTTTTAAAGTTGACGTGAGATTTTTATTGACTCCCCCCCCCCCTCGGTTTAAATGAAACAATTAATTTTTTGTTTTGTTTATTTCTAATATATATTCTTTTAAAGTTGACGTGAGATTTTTATTGACCTCCCTCCCCCTCGGTTTAAATGAGATTTGATGACATTTTACTGGACCCATCCCCCCCATTTTTTGCTCACGTAATTAATGTATGCCCCCTTAGTAGACTACTTCTAGGTGAAGGGATATTGTTATTTTGACATGAAGGTAAAACGATAAGTGTTGCCATATGTCTGCAGCAATTACTCATCCGATTGAAATCAGTGCAAGTACGGTAGGTACCTACCATACCGGGGTAATTATTCACGCGTCCATAGAAAAATCGTTTAAAAAAAAACACGGACAAGATATTATTTCCATAGATGACCGACTGATGAAAGTGTGGTAGTACGAGTTGCCATGGCCTGTTCACCTCGAGTAAACATCTGTGATCATAGCGTTAACTTTAACTCCATATAAGGGAAACGTATACAGTATACTGTGTAGATACGATAATACGCTGCTGACATGGATTGCCACAACAGGCAGGCACAGACGCGAAACTGTGGTGCATTCATACTATTTATAGTAATCGGCTGTGATTTATATATTGTGTGATAATCACGCCAAATTAGACACACAAAGAAAACGCTAGGAGATTTATTATTATTTATTATGAATCACCAAGTCTCTATTGATAGGTTCTGGCAGGGTTGAATGTTGAGACGAAACTGTTTTATTCGACCATTCGTCACGTAGTAGGTACGTTACAAAACGGGGTCTGATGTTATATTTTTGTTATTGTAGAAACAAACAGTACATTAGTTACAATGATAAAAAAGGTTGTAAAAATAATATTATTTTGATAATAGAATAAGAAGTAAGAAGTAATCTAACGATTTACAAGAAGAAGAACTAATTGTAAAAACAATCTAAATTACCTACACTTAAAACTTGCTTTTAGCCCTTTAAAAAAATGCTCAACCCTTTTTTGTCATACGCTTTATCTTCAAGTTAAGTTTTTTTTTTCACATTAGCTCCACATAGGAAGGCCTGACGAAAATAATTCGCCCCGGACCTACGTCATCTTTGGGAACGGTGTGTGGTGGGTCTTTTCAGGAAAGGAAGGAGAGGAAGTTCTGGGAAGGAAAGAGGCATTAGAGGTGGGTAGGAATCTGAGGGTATGACGTATGAATCTATCCCTGAAGTGCAAGGCTTCAAAGAGTCATGGTGAAGAGGTCAAAAGGTCTGCCTTAAGCAGTCTCACCCGATCCGTCCTGCCACGCAGTTGAGATCCAGACAAATCTCACCCCGACAACCTGAACCCTGCTAAGTCACCAAAAGTAGCGAACCCAGTGTGGAAACCTATGGCAGAAGTTATGTTAGGTTACGGTAAATGAGAAAGGAGAAAAAGTTACAACGGATCCACCAGCAGTATGCTTAATTTAAACAGCTTACTCAAAAATAAAAAAAAAATAATACGCCAAACCTAAGGATCCAACACAAAATCTGTGTAAAACAGGTAAACAACATTTTTACTGGGAAATGTTTATTTTAACTGTAAATCTTAATGAACATACTGAGTGATTTAAAGGTTAGGTAGTCTTTAATGGGTTAAGTGCGAGTTTATCTTTAAGCTGGTACACAGACGAGTGGCGCCTGCTTGAAGTACCTACTTATAGTAACCATCTTGTTCTAGCAAACATTTACATAAAAATGGTAACATTGCTTTATAACTGTCTTAACCCTCTGCGCTCCAGTAAGAACAACACCACTTTCTAAAATATATTACTCATTCTAAATTCAAACTTGAGAATATTTGTAACGTATGATGACTGAACTGACATCCTTTGTAACCTCTCCTGCTGTCTTATAAACGATCACAATGGAGTTCTTACCCTTCAATAATTTGGCGTAATTTTGTCAGAAGGGAAAATTTTTTCCGTTTTGCAATAAAAACCAAATAAATGGAATATTTGTGCATGTATCCAAAAACTAAAAACTGTTTTCGAAAAGGTGATGAAATATACTTTCGAATTTTATTATTATCTAGAAAAAATTATGTAAATTTTTAAATACAAAATTTTTTAATGAAAGTTTACAATTTTAAAAATGGTTCACCTTCCGTTTTTTCTAACTAAAATTACTGACAAAAAAAAATAAAAACACACAATTTATTATCACACAAATGAATTATAAACATTATAGTCACCTCACTATAATGTTTATAAAATTAGTAAAAAAATCACGTTTCACAATTTTTTTTTCAATTTGTTTTTTAATACTAATTTTTAATATAGTTTGAAAACGTGTTTCCATCACCTTTCAAAAACAGTTTTTAGTATTGTTATTATCGTATTGTTATTATTGTATTTGTTACTATCGTTCAGAAATATTCCATTTATTGAGCTTTAATTGCAAAGCAGAAATAACACATTTTTTTTATCAATCAAGTTCATTACGACCAAAAACCTACACAAACGCGATAGACCCGAGTGGTTAAACGAAAAAGGTAACATAGATGGAAAACGCATCTAGTTACCCGCCGGTCTGATGCAATTTATTAGCGACTTGATGACATGAAATAATCAGTAAAGTTATTTCATTTCCTGAGACGTCACATAATCTACATTCATACTTCATACTAGTTCCATGGCGCAATGAATCACTGAGTCTGGTATCCATCTGCATTGTGCAGCGCCGGATCTGCCATACGTTCAAAAACGTGCAAAAAACCTGGCGCCCACTACGAAGGGGCGCCGTGATAAAATAAATATTGTTTTAAAATTCAATTAAAATATTCCCCGAATCGTTTAAAAATTACTCGTAATACGGAATTATTAGTTCGCGCTAGCAACACTCACTTTCCATATGCGTGAACCTAATGCGCGCGCATCGATGGTTAAAATTTAACGAAATACGGATTTGACTTACGTCAAGGAATTTTTTTCCAAATACAATATATTTCATACGAACGTAAGACCTATTTTTCCTTGTTGCTCTTACGACTATTGTATCGTTCGAAATTCAACAAACATTGTGATTGGTTCATTGATCGCTTCTCGTACGGATCTCCCTTCGTTGTTGCTCTTTGATGATAGTTCATCGCTTTCGCCGCGTTATTGGTTTATTTATGTTTTATGTTGCCATTCGCGCGCGATTTGGCACCATATTAAACAAACTGATCAGAATATTATTATTTCTGAACTAAACTGCCTCCTGTTTTATATTATATTTTGTAGTGTCATAGATAGCTACCGCGGTCACTTGGAAAAGTTACTCTTGATTCTTGTTGGCGGGATATTAATTTATTTTAAACGTATTGCATAAATTTTATTTTTTTATTTTTTATACGTATATAAATTTTTTATCTGAATTTTAAAATTTCGTAGAACCGGCCGGCGCTGGCATTGTGTGATACTTGAAGACTTATACTTCCATTCTTGCATTCGTGCAAGCCCGTTACTAGGAGTTGGGAGTGCCTGCATATTGAAATTTATTATACTTGACTTTATAGCGGCTGGAGTCCGGAAGAATTAAGATATACCTTCTTCATTGTAATCTCGCCTATTTATCGTGAAATACGAATAATGTACCAGAAAGAGAGGATATTGTCTTTGAGGTTTAGCGAAAATGTAAGCTGATAATATTGTTATGACGAGGGACTACATAAAAGGTCGAAATGCTTCTTCTTCAAATTGCTTTAGCTATGATAAAAATTAGTTAATATTTTAATTTGAATTATTAATCGATTAACTTTAGGACCAGTCGTTTCGGAAAATTTCAAGTGTGAATTTCCTTCAAATCGTCATTCACCGAAAAATTGGGTTGTTTCAACCTCCGTCAGAAGAAATTTCAACGAAAATACTGACACATTGAAAATAATCTCTCCGATACTACAAAAATAGGACGCGTCCAACAAGTGTTTCTAATTTTATTTTTTTAAATATCTAATTTTATCCTAACCTAACCAAAGTTCCTCTGAAATCATAACATTTGTTGGTACTGTTGGTAGGATATAAATTTAAATACTTAATTATAAACCAAATTATATTTAATGTAACTTTTTTATTTTATTTCATTAAAGTTTTTTTATGTAATTGCAACACTGGGAGCTTGTAGTTTTTAGTACATCTGATATTATATTATTTTTGTCATAGGTATGGGTACCTTCCTACATGCTACCTACCTAGGTACCGTACTAACCAAAAGGCGCGAATTAATCCGTATCCGTAACTAGTTGGAAATAAATTAAAATAAAGGGGTGTACAAAGAAACATAATAATCGACAACCACGGGTTATTATGTGTAATAAATATGTAATAAATAAAACAATCAGTGCTACGAAAAAAATATTAGAAAAAACTTATCAGCAGAGCCATCTATGTTTTTGTGCGAAAACTGTTTCGAGGCGCGAAAAGGCTAGCATCATAATTGTGTATATCCCGCCATATTTACAACATCATTATCAACTAGGTACATTTCATAAAATTATTATGTGTGTAGAGGTGGTTTAAATTACCATTTTCAATTAGTCATTAGCCCACAATCCCACATGTTGTCTGCCGGCCAAACGTTGCCAGTACGGTGCTAGCCTATACCAAAAGATTATTCCTGTACATTAAAAAAAAATGCATTATGGCGTCCTATCCCCTGGGCGTATTACGTCTGCGATATGATACAAGTTATGTACCTACTAATAGTAATAATGCGTGGAATTATTTTATGAAGAGAGAAAAGACAGCCATAACAAAGTGGTACTAAAATACTATTGATATATCGCTTTCATAAATATTTATTCTGAAAACCACGAAATATTTTTAGGAAGCATCACCAATATTCAGTGTCCACTACGATATGAATCCTTGATTTAAATGGCTAGAAATAAGTGAAAGTTTTCCCAAACTTTGAATTAGAAGTTGTTTCAGACTTTCACACAAATATGTCAAAAGCACGTGGGTGCGCAAAATGCGCATGCGCCTCGGTGACACCTTTCAAAAGTGACAGCACCCCAAAGGAACGTCGGAATGTCATCCTGTCACTTATACCAGCTGATTTTACTTTTTCAGTACTATCGACAAAACGAAACAGCCGCGATGGGTTTGCTTTCACGAGTTGTTAAATGTAAATATTTGTATAAAGCGCTCGCTCTCCAAAACGATGCGAGTATATAAATAGCTCCCGAGTACGCAGTTGGCGCTAATTCCAGAGCAAATAAGAATCCATTAGGATTCTACTCAAAATTACAATCATCGCACACACTTGATAACACGGGTAAATGTCGATAAGTGGCAATCTATGCAGGCAAATTTGTTAGTGGATTGGCTATCTGTATTTGAAGGAATAATTCTCAATTGTCAGAGCGGAACGAGTGAAAATGTTCGCTGAAAACATCACTGCAACAATAATGAGCTGTATATTCCTATTGCAAATTGCATTAAGGTAGCGACAAACTCGCAGCTCACATCAAAAAGTTATTTATAACACAATAGCGCTCGCCATACAATCCCATGAGACCCGCCAGACGTAAAAAGATGATGCGCTGTGATCGCGGTTTGAATCTTCGCTAATTCGCGTTATTTTTCGTGACCGCTACGATCGCGAATATCAGAAAAGTTATGCGACCCCCCCTTCGCCGTAAACAGGAGAGGGGGTCATTTTTAATACACGGAGCATGCACGGAGCTGTCAAGTTGACATATTCAGTACAAAGAAATGATATTCTCTCGACCGCTTCCGATTTCAACTGACCCCTTCTCCTGCCGTAGGAAGGAATATTTTATAACGTAGTGTGTCGGTAGAAACGATACTTATAACGCAGTATCTTTTTGATGTGAACTTCGGGTTTGTCGCCCGCTTTACTTTTACATTCGCAAATACCTACTCGGAGGGGCAACATGCATGCTAGGCTGGGCCTAGCATGCTCTCTTAGCCTCGCAGCTCGAGGTGGGATACTGACTTGAGAGAGCCGTTAAATTTAATGGAATTTTAGAACAATGAAAAATATGCGACGTCTCGAGAGTTACGAACGATTAAAAAACAAATATTACAAGTCACGCAACGCAAACGGTTTGAAACATAAATATGGAATAGATATTTACCCTTTTCAACGCCGTATTCTTGATATTCTGCAGCTCATTTCTTATAAGTGAAAACCTTATCATGGTATCTGAGCTGAAGATTGAGCTCCCGAAGGCCAAGCCAGGATAGTCTGACGATCTGTGGCGTCTTCGCGCATCTCTCTCCGCGGCCAGCTCGGCTCGCTCGCTAGGACATCTCAGGCGGGACAGTTCCTCTATCTCCGGATCCTGGTCCGGGACGTCCGTGTCCCCCTCGCCATCTCCCCCTGAGCAACCCTCGGCCGAGCCTCTCGGCTCCCATCTGATCTCGTCCCTGAACTCCTTCAGAGGACGGTCCCTGTCTTTCCTGCCCGCTCTCCTCTTCTTCGGAGCCTCGGCCACCTTCTTGGGCTGGTCCGAGTCACTGTCGCACAGGTCGATGGTATCAATTACCCGATAGTTCGCGTTGCTAATGTCATTGTTATGATTCGCGGCGGTCCTGTCAGATTTAACTGCACTTTTGTTTTCATTTTTACTCAAAGTCTGTTCGTCCGACGGCGCGTTGTTATTGTTTATCTGGTTCCCTCGCTTGGGTTTACTCGAGGCGTTTGTCAAAACTTTGTTGTCGCGATCAGCTGGTTTGTTGTCGGATTGTTTTGGAACGGTTTGAGCGGCGATTGAGGTTACGTGGCCCGACGTCTCTACCTGGGCGGCGACACCCTCCGCGGGGGGGCCGTCCTGGCCGGGGGCGACCCGGGTTCCCCTGTCGCGGGGATGGTGCTGGTGCCCCCTCTTCTTGCCGGTCCCGAAGCCGAGTTTTCGGCCTGACATTTCACCGTCGCACTTTACCGTCTCACCAGACCCGCGGCCATTTTGCCTCGACTGATCGTCAGAGGTCGTGCGCGGCGCCTCGTTGCGCCTGCGCTGACGGCGCGCGCTCCGCGGCTTGCTGCTAGAGTTGGTAGACATCTGTCGGCCTCCGGACGAAGCAGGAGCGCGCGAACTTTTAACTTTATTCTTTCCCTGCCGCTTGGCGAATGCCGCGTTTCCCGACAGAGGGGACTTGTATTGAATGTTGGCAGCTCCCCGATTTGAAAACATCGCGCCAACTTATTAAACTTTAAATGATGTTTAATTATACGGATTCTTTTATTACGAAAGTAATCTAGATTTGGAGTTTGATTCCAATAAAATTATGATTAGACTCCTATCGGATTCTGGTGTAGTTCAAGCGCAGCCGAGGCTCCGAACACTTCGACTCCAGGAAAGTAACTCATGTGGGTCGGGAGTGCAGACGAGCATTTTGGCAATGTTGCAAAAAGTGTAATGAACAGGAGAATGGTTTACCCCATCATTCATCGATATACATAGTCGATGATGTGCGCGGCCAGGGGCCAGGGCGGCCACGCGGCTGGGCGGCTGGGCGGCTAGGGGGTAGTGGGGGGGAGGGCGGGGCGGTGCGTGTTGGGCTATTAATACTATCCTCCGGAGTAGAAGGAACGGCCGCCATATTTGGCACCGCCAGAGAATTCTCCACAAATAGAACAAGGAACACTTGAGAAGACCTCGCGCCCAGACTCTGTTCAGTTGAAATGAATCTAGCTTGTAGACTTCCAGGGCGCAAATATTTTACTTTACTACAATAACTGCACAAATTAAATAAATGAATCAATGAATTTGCTTTTAAAATATTAAGTACCCTATTGCATAAAGGATTTTATGGACGACGCGAGGTACACAACATTATAATGTGTATTTTGATTTATTTTTGAAAAGTTGAGAACCAATTGTAAAACTGTTTTCTGCCTATTGCTAAGTGCCTATATTGTTAACTTGGGAAACAAGAAGTATTTCAAGTGTAATAAAATAGGTCATTAAATAACTTTTCAGTGCCCTGGATTTTTGCCAGCGACATAAAAACCCAAATTCCTAATAACTGAAGTCATTCATGTTTCAACAAATTTGAACACAGCGGAAATACTTTCTTTGAGCTTTTAATTCATATCAACAGATGGAGCACGCGTGCGGATTTTATAATATAAAAAAGCACAAACTTTTTTAGCCATATAGCTTTTATACATAGGCATACATAAAGTAAGAAAAGACTTTACTTGGATTTTTTTATTGCATTTTTACAAGTGATGTAATAAAAATGCCATATAATCATATTAATATAAATGGTACCTACAGTAAACAAGAAGCAACTGGCAAAACAATGTACCTATATGCCTAGTACTTATCTGTTATTTCAGAATGAGCACGTGAAAAATTCTTATTTTCTGTGAGAAGACTACAAAAGAGCCTGAGTTCACCGGAGCACTCCCTCATATTGAGAGATTTAGTCAGCCTATAGGATTTGCAGAAATAATACGGAAGACTTGAGAAGATCGGACTTTGTCAGTTTCCAACTACTTTCCTTCTCCGGGTAGGAGTATTTTACTACGATCATTCAAAGAGTGTCTTCCACTTTTGATTATTTTTCATATACCTATTGATACGAATATAGGTATTTTATTACGTAATGCAAAATAATGTTGTTCAAAAGAAAAAAAAGCAAGTTTCTATGTGCACCTAAAGGCCGGTCTCTTGCGACCAATTTCACAAACAATACCTCAAACATTACCATAAACATGGGGCAGGGCCAAAGCGGAGTCTCCTCCGACGAAAATGTTTACACACTTTGTGGATAGTTATATCGGGACCACAATGTTTTTGCTTTCCGTGGCCCATCGCAAACAACAAACGTTGTGGCTCTGCCCTATGTTTATGGTAATGTTTGAGGTATTGTTTGTGAAATTGGTCGCAAGAGACCGGCCTTTATTGTGTTACAAAATATGATTAGGACTGATAAGGTGATAAGATATTCAGACTTGGTTACATATGTATGTAAATTTGTTTCCAGAAACCCTAATCTAGATAGTGCAGGTCTTTCACTAGGACGACTCAAAACAACTTCAACTTGGGATCTTTGGTATTTTATGTACCTACGATTACGCAAGTACCATTTTCGATGGACCATCAGTCCCGTGTCATATCAAGAATTAAAAAATTGATAAATTAGTGGGTACTTACGTTCTGCAGGGCCTTGTCCTTCTCCTCGAGCTTGGCGTTGACCTGCATGAGGGCTTCCTGAGTCTGGTCGAGGTCATTCTCAATAGACTGGATCTTCTTCTGTAGAGAGCGAGCTTCCTCCTCGGCCTGTTCATCAAAATATCACATTATTAGTTTCATATCCAATAAAAAACTAATTGAATAGATCAAAACCTCACATTTTGTAATACATATATGGTGCAACAATTAGTTGCCTGCAACGGGCAAAAGCTAGTAGGTATGATGTAATGTTCTTCACCCCAAATTACCAAGTATAAAACGATTAATCGGAATTTGGAAATGGTTAAAAATAACTGTCTAGTAGGAATAATAGCTGATGTAAGTTATAGCCTAAAATATAAGCGTCGAACAGTAATAGAGAAGTTTCCTTATGGTATCGGAAATAGGTTTACGCTTTATCAACGGAAAGCAGGAAATTGGTTATCCTCGTCAACTCGTCCAACTCGCTTGTTGAAAACGGTATTAGAAAACGTCATAAAACACATGAATTTTTGTATTAACCTCCAATAAAATTTCAGAAGTATTCGTCAAGCAAGAAATGGAGAGATTTTAATGGCCTTCTGAGGTGTCCAAGCATCCGCGAAACATTTAATTATTATCGGCCGTGTCTTTCTAATCTTAATTTTTTGTTTTGTTTTGCTGCGTGATGAATTATACATGCACCACGGATGCTGCGATGCAGTTATTCAGGTTAATTGAATGGAATTACAGCAGATATGTAAAATAATGGATCAATTTACGAGGCGGTGGTGCATATACTCGTACACTACAGGCAGATTGCTACCATACTTAAGAATATTAATCACCCTTCACACGTTAATATCCGCACACGCTTAAAATTGTATGCATCAGTTAAATCTCATTAGTTATTGCAAGATGATACGATAATCCAAGACCACTGGCTTCGTTTCAAAGTAGAGAAAAGGCCTTCATCATAATTAATTGGTCTTTAAAAGTGAAAACGCTTGTCTGATCAAGGAAAATATCTCTCGAAACTTGAAGACTGGACGTTTTTCATCATAAATTAAAGTACCTCAATAAATGTTTCTTAGAAACCGTGGCCTATTTGTGATATTTGTATGAGCTTTCGCGTCTGGCACGAAACTAGAACCCCGCCAATTCCGCCATATCCCCTGGATAGGCAGTATCTTTTCGCTGTTTTGCGAAACAGGCGCTATGGCTACCAATTTCAATAAAAATATGCTTTATTTCCATTACAGTGTATGTATTTATTCAAAAACTGCACGACCGTGATTTATTAGAAATAAAATAAATCAACAACGTAGCCTTAGCGAAATCCAGTGCGTAAACCGCATTTCAACTCGGTTTTCGCTACCCATAACGGCAGCGAATATCGTCCGAACAGGCCTTTAATGAAAAAGTTTTTAAAGTTCTATTATGGTACGGAATTCGTCGTGAGTTCGTTTCCGATAAAGAAAATTAAACTATAAAAGGCAAATGACCTGAAAATGAATCCGCCAAACTGGAGGCTGTTGAGGGTTGAGGGGGACCAAGCTTCAAATTTTGACACCTGAACGTTCATGAAGAAGAAGAAGAATAATATTCAAGGGGTGTTAAATGGATGTTAAAGGGATGTTGAAGAAATATTGAAGGCGCATTGAAGAGGTGTTAAGGGGGTTATGAAGAGAAGTTAAAGAAGTATTGAAGATGTTTTGAGAATTGGTGCGCCAAAGGTGAATTTAAGTGAAATGGTGATAAAATGGGAATGGAGTGATATATGGGTATCGAAGGAGTGTTACAGAGGCATTAAAAGGAATATCGAGAAGGTACTGAAGAGGTGTAGGTATATACGGTGTGGTGAGAATGGCGTTGAAGGTGTAGGTATACGTGAACAGGTGATAGAAGGGTAATGAAGTTAAGGGGTATCGAAGGAGTGTTAAAGGGATACCGAGGAAGGGTGTTGAAGGGATATTGAAGGGTTTTGCGTACCTTCTCGGCGCGCAGGTTAGCATCCTTGGCCTGCTGTTCGCACATGAGCGCGCGGTCCATGGCGTTGTCCTTCTCCAGCTTCATCGCTTGCATCTTCTTCTTGATCGCGTCCATTTTGGATGTGTTTTGTTAGCTCTTGGTCTGATGCAAAAAACTGGAAACACAAAAAACCAAAATGAATTTCAGAATTATTGTAATAATTTACTTTCTCACTTCCGGCACCTAAATAATTGTCAGATTGTACCGTTCCCCTTTTCCGCTTCGAGTTTTCTAAGATGTTTGTACCTTAGATGAAATGAATGAAAAATTTTACCAGTTTGTTTTTAACTGTCATGTTCTTGCACATGGGAAGTAATGAAGATTTACACCTCGACAAACTTAAATATGCAGGCTGCCGAACTAATTTGAATTTGTTGTTTACACAAAATTAACACTATAGTGACCTCCCCGGTTGCACAATTGTGTATGTAGGTCTGTGTATACCTATCTCCCGTTATCCAAATCAATATTTTAGATATCTGGAATTTGGAAATAAGTTGATTAAGTATGTACATATTTTAATATTATCTGAAGGTGTTTGTTGTAATAAGAAATAATTATCATTTTTCCTAGAAATTATCTTTTTTTCCACATAACGAAGCAATATTTTGTTTATATTTTAGGTACCTACTCATCATTCATATTTGTTTTTATCTAACAAGCGCGAAGATTAAATTAAAATCATAATTAAACTGGTGAATGAAACTGATTGATCGATAATGTATTATGACATTACTAGCATAATTATTAATTATATATACGTATACAATTCCTCGGATTTCAAAATAATAACCTGCCGAAAGGTCGGGAATAATTTGTCGGCCAAAAGTATTAGATATCGTGATTATTTTTTGGGTTATTATACTATGTTGCGCTTCCTTGGACAATGGATACTGACGTTCGACTTCTGCCCTGATGTCGTAACGCTGTCCGAAACATTGGCTAAAGAAGGAGAAAAACCCCAATTTAATCACGATAATACCTGTCAGTGGTTATAGATTATAGATACTTATGTATGAAAGTATAAATAATTAGAAGTGGGCGTGCAGTTCATAACCACAAAGACTGATAAGCTGTGCCTATTGTAAGAAAAACTAACCATCAATCGAAATAAAAAGGTGTTTTTATTTGACTTATATTTAATCAATTTTTATAAGAACAACTCTCTTTTTATAACTTTTAAAGGTTATTCCCATCAATGTAATATATCATTGAAGAAGAAGATAACACTAATAATCAAAACAAAAATGTGATAATGAACAAGACACATAAAAATAAATCTTAAATTAAATATATATATTTATGCGTACTAATTATTAATATGTAGTAGGTACTTACTGACTTATCATAGTACAATAAATAATTAAGTTGGAAATCTACATCTATTTTCTAATTAACATTTTTATCACCATCTTCGGTAAATTCGAAAATAACCACTTGAGCAATGGGTAGGTACACAGTACACACACTATAATATTTATTTTATGAAACCATAATGTAATGGATATAATTAACTGTTTAATACGAATCAGGAATGTGTAATCATAACTCATAACAGTCATAACTCATAACACAAATAAAAATATTATTCATGTTAATCTTCACATTCATTGTAAACATGTTTAGACAGCTGAAATATTTTATGGGCATCTAACTTTAGTCTGTAAAGCAGTAGGTAAAGTAAACGCATGTCTGAAATATTTAAAAAATGGCAATATGTAACATATAGATATTATTCATCTTACTCGTTTCTAAAGAGGCGGTTCTCCGAATTTCTGCCGATTTCTTACATGTTTTCCTCAAACTTTTGAACTTTTTAAGCTCTTAAAAAAATATATGTTGTTGTTATAGTATCTATACATTCCACACGATGAAACTGTAATTATTTGAAATTCCCTCGATAGAAATAAATCGCCAAATGTACTCCGAAAATTATTATTTATATATATGTATGAAAAAATTCACAATGTTTCTTCAAATGCTACTTAACACAACCCTGACGAGATTTTTGCTCTTTTTTAAACGAGTCGTGTTTTATTAAACATTTTCAAAATTTTCGCTTCAATTTTATCGTTTTTAATATTAGCGCGCTCCCTGCAACATTCGTATTGTCATATCTCTGCTTCTTCTTGTTTTTAGTCAGCGCGGCCTTGAGGCTCGGTAGTAGAAGAAGGGGAGCTACGATAATACGAATGTTAGGGGGAGCGAGAAAATATTTAAAACTATAATATTCAAGCGAATATTGGGAATATGTTTAATAAAACACAACTTGTTTAAAATAAAGCAAAAATCTCTCGACAATACCTTAAGAAGCATGTAAACAAACACTGTGAATTTATCATGTGTTAAATTACGAAACTGTACGTGTTTTAAAAAAAAAAATTGCGGATTTTTTTCTATTGAGGGAATTTTATGTGATTACCGTTTCGCCTCGACAGTAACCAGAGATTATAACATATATTTTTTTAGAACTTAGAAACATAATGTGCTCAAGGGACATTTGTTGTAAATCGGTAGTGCATCGGAATGCCGAGCCCCAATCAGCTCACTCAAGCGATGATCGTAATTTTTGTAATAATGTTCAATATTTGTCTTATTAGATAGCTACCTATATATTTAAATACTTAAATAATTAATTATTTAGGATTTAACTTTATCTATTAAAAATAATAAAACTGATTTTAGTACATATCGCAAACCCACATACACTGACAGTAATCCATAAGACCGCTAACTACCCTGCCTCAAAAACACTTCGCCTTTCGGTGAAACACGCCATAGTAAATGTCCCAATATCTAATCATAATTTCCTTTCTGAACTTTCTATTAAAACAAATTGCCGCAAATAATGGATATGGGTTAAAATGAATTGATAATATCTTTAATAAAAATGATCTTGACAAAATTTGAAAATATATAGTTATATATAGTTCAATGTTGCAAAAATTTCTCTCCTCATATTAAAGCAACTTTTTACACAATAAATAATATCGGTAATTTTTTGAGGAACGCTAAAGATAAGGACCATAAATTGACTCACTCCGAAATATAAACTAAAATTTAACGACTGTTCCTAATTTTATACGGGGAAAAAATCGTAATTTCGACATTAGAATCCTTAGAATCAAAGAGTTTCCAGTCCAAGTCCCATCTTAGACATGTTCCCTTTCACCGTCCGTTATATCTCCTCCCCACTCTTCACTACACCCTAGTCACGCCCCGACCCTCACTTTCACACTTAGAAATATATTATGTTCAATGTACACCTATTGATTTGTAATGTCAAGTTAGTTTATTTTGCCCTTAGGAAGGAACTGTTGTTTCGAAACTGTAAATAATATTTTTTTTGGTTAAAACAAGATAACATTGTTTTATCCATTTAATTGAACAATATTATGCGAATGCAAGGTTCGTAGAAAATGTAATACATTTACAACAAACCTTGGTGAGTAGCATTTTTTGACAAGATGGTAATAAATGGACAATATTTTTTCAAATAAAAGGTACTTAGAATATGCCTGAAATTTTTTCGCGTAATATAATTACACACTTATTTATATTTGATTATACGATTATTACTACAAACCCTGACTAATTATATTAGCAGAAACTTCTTCTACGAGGATAATATAATATGTTCAGAAATGTATTCAGAAAGTTAATATGACGGGATCATTGGAGCATTTACAGCGGGAAAAAGAGTTATTACAAAGTTTCCGGCATGATGGTTCTTTTTTCTGACGTTTTCGTGATTTGCGTGTTCGCCGCTGCGATGTGCGGCGCTTCCTATTATTGGCGGGAAATGGACCGCAGAGACGCCGGCAACCAGCAACTAGTCAATTGGGTACCTACACCTACCTATCTACTACTACGCTAAAAGAAAAAAAGAGGAATTGCAAAATAACATAATAATATTGCGTGTCAAGTTGTTTTGTAAACACAATACATGTTGTAAGCTTTTTATGGATAAATTGAAAGAAAAATACTTTTTAACTACTAAGCGAAACATTTCTTTTCATGGTTTAACGTTTAACCCCATTTGTTTAGATACAAAAAATTATATTTTCTGTGTAGATTCTTATTAAACGTATCTAAAACCTATTTCCCTGATTATCAGTAACTAAATTTTTATTGTCGACTTGTCGGTGCATACATGCGTGATGTGATGATATATTCCTACGTAATGAGTGCAATCATTCAAGTTTAATGAAGTTTTTATTCTCAAAAATGGATCGGATTATGTATTTATTTATTTATTTATTCACGCCCTAATGGGCCATTATCAGCAGCCCGGAAAGCCTGGGTTCGAGTCTCAGATCTGACCCGATCTTTTTCTGATTTTTCTGTTTCAGATTCTCGATTGAATTTAGCTAATATTACAATTTGAGTTTTAACTCATTAAGTTAAAAAAGTAAAATTCGAATGGTAATTTTGTTTTCGTTGTTTGTTTTTGGGGTGTTATGCCGTGTTGCGCTACCTCCTTCTTATAATAAATAATTTTGTTATTTTTGATAAGCAATGATCCTGAGCACGAGTGTATATAAAGGGGGGGAGGGGGGTAGAGGGTTCCCCCTTCCCCACATAGGCCTCAGTATTGCGTAGAAAAATTAGAACAATACTAGTATTCTGCAAAACCTAGAAAATACCCCCCCTCCTCCTAAGGTAAATATTTAAAAAAAATACTCTTAACTTCTCAGATCCTAGAATTACAACATTCCGTGATTTTTCGCGTGTTTGATAGTTATGAAAAAAAATAATAAGAGTATCTACCTACGGGGCGGGCCTACGGGTAGGTAATCCAATAAAGGTAAAAATATGACCTCCTGGAGAAAAACTTACTTGTTTATGGTCATATTCTGGATTATTTGAAATAGTATTATAAATAATTCCTGGATTTAGTGCGTCAGCTAGCATCGAAGGGAATAAATATTATATCTTTTTCTGACTTCCAAAATGTAACTACATATTCATAACCTCTAAATATTACACTTATTTTTCAAACTAATTTACTGACCTTTACATCATTTTTTTCCGAGATTTAAGGCATTACAGCGCCCTTGAGGTGATTTCTCACAAAAACGGCGCTCTACAAATTATCAAATTATTATTATTATTATTATTATTATCTCTCCCTAGGTAGGTACCTACCGGTTACCAAGTAGGTCTTCGATTATAATGTTGCCCGCATCGGATCTCGATACGTGACTACAAAAGAAAAATAAAGCGTCGTGTTACTGCATTCTGCAACGGGGCAGGCAGGTACCTACCCGTCTGATGAACCAGTTGTGTTTATTGCGAAACGTACCTTTACCTACACCGTGGTTAAGTAGGTACTTCGCTCAAGGTCAGCGGTCGCCAAATTTAATGTCAAATGCCCATGCAAGAAAGTAGGCGGTTTTGTTGCAAAAAATCGAATTTATTATTGTAATAAATTATTCCTTATTAAATCAAAAATATCGTGATGTATAGAGTATTGATGCTTTCGATTATATATGTATTTGACTTTAATCCCGCACCGAGCTTTGGGTCACCCACTAGCGATTGAGATTTTTCATTAGATAAGTAGGTAGATACTACCCCTTTGTTTCTCTTATCTGTGATACTACCTATTACGATTTCCTGATATTTGATCTAAGATCTTTAAGTTGGAAAATGTTGTCTTGCAACTTGCGACTCTAACATAAATACATTTTTTTATCCACCCCCGTGTTTTAATTCCTAATACATAGTTGTTAATTAAATTACCTTGTAATCTTATCATAAGTTCAATATCAGGTAGGTATTTATGATAGGCTATATATAGGTATATAAATATTAAAACATGGAATTCAATGGAAAAATAAGTCTTCTTCCATTCAAATAATATTAATAGTTGGGTTCGAGTCCCAGATGTGACCCGATCTTTTTCTAATTTTTCTGTTTCAGATTTTCAATTAAGTTTCGCTAATATTGTCTTCATTAATTAAAATATTACAATTTGAGGTTTAACTCATTAAGTTAATAGCAAAATAAAATTTTCACATACAAACACGGGTGGATTGACAAGATCCTCATTACAATATACATTCCACCAACCTACAACTAAAACGACCTTTGGACAAAGAAATATGCAATATTTCTCTGCAAAATTATGTGATATCTTCCTTCTTGCAATAAAAAATCATTAAAAAATAACCGACTTCAAAATAATAATAATTATCAAAGATTAACGTTTATGTTGTGCTTTTTCTTGATATTGTTTATAATTGTCCTTTTCTAATTCATATATACTTTAAAAAATGAACATACTTTAAAAAAACTTTACCTAGTTTATAATTCATGCACAAAACTACACGGAGAAAAATGTTATTTTAAAATACGATCATTTTATTCGTAAAAACGGTTAAAAGTGGGACTAAAGTTCTTTCGAACAAATTAACAGGGTTTTAATGTTTATTGGCGGGAACATGTAAGAATAATTTGTTGGTATACGTAATTTCGTACGTATACCAATAAATTATTCTCACATTTTTCTGCCAAAACACATTAAAACACTGTTAATTTGTTCGTAAGAACTTCAGTACCGTTTTTAACCGTTTTTACGAATAAAATGATCGTATTTTAGAATAACACTTTTCTCTGTGTATGTTCAATGTGACCTTAGAACGGGTTACCTCAGTAAGGTCACATTCTTTTCTAATTTTGTAAAAAATAATAAATAAAAATGACAAATCTAAATATCTTTGTGCTATGCATAAAATCTTGTCTTAAACATTAGTTTATCAATAAAAATAACGTTTAAAAAAAGAGATATCTTTAATTTCTGTACAATGGTCAGGTCGTTACGTGTGTCTGTCGCTCGGACGCGGGCGTCGGGAGTTTTTTTTTTTAATGCTGTTTTAACCCATATGTATAAAGAAATTGGCATTGCTTTTTACGTTAGCAATGTAGCCTCTCGGAATGCTCTGATATTAATTTTCTATTGTTTACGGCCATATGTGGCCAAATGTCAGCCGACATACAAGAGGCTAATTTGGAAAGCTGTTCAAACCTCCAACTACTAACATGGCGTCGTATTACATTGGATGAAAAATTAATAAGTAATAATAGTTCTAATTAAAAAGGTTTACTTGAGTAAAGATCGATCTTTTATTTTAAAACGTAAATAACCTAGAAAATCAAAAATTTTGCGGGAAGTTGAAAAATAAAATTTATTTATTAAATAATCGCAAATGTTTAATCATAATAACTAAATGACAAACTACATTATTTAAATTCTCTATTTTTAGATTAAGAAAGTCGTTTATCTGCGGTATAATAGAGACAACCAAAAATGTATTTATGATTACTGATTACCGTTTATTGTAATGTTTGTTTTAATTATTAATATAATCTACGAATCCATATTAGGTATGTAGGAATGTTTTACTTAGACGTAAAAAAATAAAATTGTGAAATATTTAAATAAATCGTTTCCTGTCCGAATCACTATTCGAATAAAGATTAAGTTAATGTGTATGCTTTTAAATGTGCTTTCTTTTTTATCCCAGTTTAAATGATATTAGTGAGCGTTTTTTTTTAAACGTGAAGAAATTATCAACCGACAACGCAAAGTCACACACGTATTTCGATAACTTATTTTCATTTGCGTCACGAACTTAATAGAAAAGTGTTTGTCTTTTTGATATCACTTTACATGCACGTATTTAGTGTTGATAATAACTTCATACCTTAGTCATTAAGAGAAAAATGTTGTTATTCCAATCTCAGACAAAGCGAAGATAAATAATTATTAATAACCTATACCATTTCCACAAGACTTCGAGTCTTCGAAATCATTCCGAAATATTTTTAATATAAGTTCCTTTTAATGTTAATAACATTGTGAACTAAGAAATATCACGTTGACCTACATATAAAAATTCCAGACATACAAAAAGGGTGCTAATTTTAGAGTTCGTGATTTTGTAAAAAGGATGTAGCTATACAAACAGATTTAATTTTTAATTTATTTAAGTAAACACATCTACATTTTAAGTGACATCTGAATTCGGTCGGTTTTCTGAGGCAGCCATCATGAAATAATGTAAGGTTCATTAGAAGGTATTTAGCAGAAATAAATTAGAAATTAGGATGGAAATCAGCGAAAAACTTGTTATAAGTATTTATATTTATAACAGCACTGAATTATGTATGTAGTTATAAAGCGGTATATGTAGTATAACAAATAATAAAAATATTTTAAATTAAAAATATTCTTACTGGTTAAAATTGTCTTATTTGATTTAGTGACAGATTTAACACCTCGCCGTCGAGTTGGCTAATTCGATTTAATTATATCGGATCAATCAGTGATCATGTGCAACATTAATTATTGTAACTAAACGTTTGGATATCAAGGTAATTTATTACAGTAACACCAACTGGTCTTGATATTTCACCATTGAAAAATACGCCAAGACATGTCACGATCTGATTGAGAGTTTTGATACGAAATGAAAAATAGTAAACATGGATAAAAAGATATAGGTACCTACACGAAATCAGTGGCAAAGTTAATAAATGCCAAATGTTTGTAAAAGTATTGAGTAAAAATAACTAAATCGAAGATCTAAGTTATAAATTATAAATAAATATATTATTATAAATGCAGCTCACTTACAAGTCAAATCAATCAAAGGGGACAAGTTTTAAAGTATTTATGCACACCAATAGTATATATATAAAACTTAAAAAAGTGTTTTCGAACTGTTTTGAAAGAAAAAAAGAATATGAAAGTAGGTATAGGTACCAGGAGCGGTTTTAGACTTTTCGTGACCAGTTGTTGATTGAAAAATACGACATTATTGATTTTTTCGTAGCTGAAATTATTATAATATTAGCTGACCCGGCAAACTTCGTACCTCCTCAGAATCAATAAATGTTGTGTTTAATTTATTAGCTGTTCGAATTGATTCAAATTAGGTCGACCAACGCACATTATTTGAAAAGCCGTTCCATACAACATATATGAAAAAAAAAATTCTTCATAATTATTTTTCCAGTGATTTTTTTCCGATGTTTTAATAGACAAATCCAACAAATCAAAGATCATAAAAATTGGTCCAGCCGTTCTTGAGTTATAAATGGTGTAACTAACCCGACTTTGTTTTATTTATTAAGATTTTTAATTTTTGAAAAAAAAATCTTTTTCAGCAACTACAAACAACATCAATAATCAATGATTTCAATCTCACTCCTCTATAGCTCGCTGAAAAGTCACGGACCGCCGCTGGAGGTAAACCTATACCTACCTAACTGTGCATTTTAGAACTTTATTTCACTTCATTTTAAAATTATATTACTTCCGCATATAATCTATGTTTTATTTTCTAAAGCGACCCATAATAATTTAGTTTTTCTAAAAACCCAATAAAATTTAGCGCAAACATTTCGCTTAATAATGTAGGATGATTCACCTCACTGAAGTTTGCACGAACCGTCTACGATGACTCCGTAAACGTCTTGGTCCAGATCCCAGAACAAGTCTGACCAGGGGAACCAACATACCCACTAAATGTCCATTGAATTAAATACCTGGGCATCAGGTTAGTACCTACCGTGTCAAAAAATCTATGTTTAATATAAAACTAGTTACCCGCGAAAAACCCTGAATTTTAATTTTTGTTTAAAATTTGTATTCTACGTTAATCATCAGAGATTTATTTGTTAACGCTTCATTAGTGATGAATAGCATTGATAAAACCATTTATTTATTTTCGCGATGGCAAAAGTAAAGACCAAATTTATCCGATCCGTCTTACCCGCGCATTAAAATACTTTTGTTCAAAGCAAACAATGCTGAAACTTTTGTCGATATAATATATTAATTTATTATCAAAAAAACCTTTTTAGCCGTGTTCGCACATAATAAGAAAAAAAATATTAGATACTAACTAACTAACCATCATGCCGTTTCTCTGCAGGGGTGGGCAGAGAGAACGGACTGCCAAACAACTCGGTCTTGGCACTCTCTCCTTGCCTCATTCACATTCACACATCGTCTCATACATACTCTACTATTTTTCTGACCTAGATATTGGTCGACTCAAGTATTTGATTATCTTGATCGTACCATGTCTTTCCCGGGCGTCCCCTATTTCTTATACCATTCACAATTCGCGTCATATATTCTTCTTACACTCCTTTCTTCATTCATTCGCTCTACATGCCCAAACTATCTAAGCGTCCCTTTTTTAAGCTTATATAGGTACTAATTACGCTCACACCAGCTTTGCATTTTTCGGATCTCCCCATTTCTCCCACGATTATACATGGTTTTACCACACATTCGCCCCAGGGATATCATTTCTACATAGTATGATTTCATCCTTTCTCTGCCAGTTCCACGCTTCACTGTCATATATCAGGGTAGGTACCAGCACTCAATTGTGGACAGCTTTTGGTTGGCGCCAACATCTCTCGTAAACATACTTCCCAAATACACTTTATATTACTGTATATATCACTGCTCCAAGTATTCATCATTCACAACTATTTGCACACTGTTTTCGTATATATAGTTATATCTGTGCCGATATCAGTACCTACCTACACAGTCACACTCTTAGAGAGGAAAAAATTTCACCAAGGAGGTTCTTTATTATGCAATATTATGTTGTTTCACCTATATAAATGTAGGTAGGTACGTAATTATGCAATAATGTTAACCTTGCAAGAGATAAGTTACCTGTGTGATAGTGACCTTTATCTTAACGCAGTAAAAACTCTAGAACGCTGAGCTTTATCGTCATGAAATTTTCGTAGCGACTTCTATATGAAATTTGGGATGAAAAGTGAGATGACGAATTTGCTTAATACAATATGAATGTTTTTTTGTTATCACTAATTTTAGTTAGGAAAAATGTTAGGTGATTTTAAAACGTTTTTGTTTGCATTAAAAATTTTAATGTTTCAAAGTAATATGTTTTTTTTTCGAATTGTAAAATTTGAGAGCGTATTTCATCACCTTTCTAAAACACTTCTTAGGGCCAGTTGTTTCAGAAAATTTCACGTATGAATTTCCTTCAAATCGTCATTCACCGAAAAATTGGGTTGTTTCAACCTCCGTCAGAAGAAATTTCAACGAAAATTTGAAGGAAATGTGATGTGAAATTAATAGCGTCGATGTGATGGGAGGCGCATGCGCAGGTGTCAAAATTGTGATTCGGCGGGAAAACACTGAGTGAAATTTTCAAAGTTAACGAGCGTTATTTTGGAGTTGAAACAACCCATTTCGTATTTGAAATGATGGAAGTCGTGATGACATGTCAAATTTGAAATGAAAAGTAGAATTTTTTCATTTTTTGAAACAACTGGTCCTTAATTTTCGGATGCGTTCAAAAATGTTCCATTTATTTCGATTTTATTGCAAAGCGTAAATATTTTGATCTTCCAAAAAAATAGGCCCGAGGCCTGAGTAGTTAAATGACAAAAAGTATACAAGACGCCATATTGTTTTTCAATTTAAAAAATTTAATAATAAGATGGTTTTTAGAATGTTTGTAATCCCTAGCGCAAAAACTAGTATGTAGGTGAATAGGTAGATACCTACCTTCATTTAACAATGCGAAACGTTTTATTTTATGAAGATAAGATTCTATATTTAAATAGATTTGTTCTGAGAAGAGATAGGTATGTTGGAACATTATAAAAGACTCGCTAGAGAGATAATAATTTTTTAAGTGTTGAATTTCGTTTCTTAGGTATGTCGGATGTTATGTGATTCCGACACGACTAATCACCTATGCAACGTTTGTAAACAGTAAACAATTATTTGAAATAATATTTCATATGCTCGAGTTCAATATTGTCTCAAAGACAAATGAATGAGAATTATTAATTAGTTGCGCTATAGGTAGATAGTACGTAAATAGTCTTACAAAATGATTCCATGGAGAAAAATGTTATGTTATGTATATACTATTTTTCTATTATTTTTTTCATTGCTTTTAATGATTTCAATGAGGTGTTCAGTTGAATCTGAGTTATCGTGGAACCAATTTTACATAATTTTTTTGAAATATATTAATATATAAAATAAAGAACAAAGAAAATGGAACAAAGGAAAATAAATAATAACGGAAAAACATTAAAACAAAAAGAAGAAAAGCAGAGATTAGTACTTACAAAAAAAAAATACGCTCACGGGAAACAGAAAAAAAAAACAGTTTGCAACTCAATTCGCTATCATGTGTATATTACAATGTGATGGTCCGCACACTACACAAGTTCTCAAAAACCCGTCGTCAACGGCAACGCAAACAGTCACCGCAACTAGCCGTGCTAGTTGCCGCGGCCGGCCATTTGCCAGGTTGTTTGGTTGCTATGATTGCGCCAGTTTTGTTTTCAGTTTAAGGCGCTCTGCTGACGAGGCAACTGAAACCTGAAACTGAACTAAAACCGGCTGGTTTCTACGTCTTGATTGGTCAAAAAGTTTGTATAACCATAGACGAAGAACAATCAGCTGGCAACTAGCAACGGCCGGCCATGGCAATTAGCAGTGCGAGTCGCGAGTCACGGCTTGCGTTACCATTGACAACGGGTTTTTTAGTGATTTTGTAGTGTGCGGGCTATCACATTGTCATACAAAGACAGTTGCCAGTTGACAGTTTTCTGTTGCCTCAGTGAGCGGATCGCCTTAGAGTTTTTTTAAATATTTTATTCGCCAGCGCCAATATGACAGTGGCGGATGACTGATATGACAACTGAAGATTTCCTCGTCTATGGTTAAAGAAGCTGAGATAATTACTGAGTAGCGACGTGATAGGAGTTTGGTTGGAAACCATAGCAACGCGCCAGCTTAGATTGGTTTCAGATTTTTCATGAACGAATGGCCTAACAGTGTCTTAAAAACCTCTACGGAAACATGTATGTATAGAAAGAGTTTTTTTTTTAAATCTGTTAATAATTAATGAATCGTCTGTGACTGTTCTGTATACAAATTGACCTTAACAAAAACAACATCCCAATCAACATAGTAACTTTACTGTTCTGTTAAAACTACCGTACCTACAGTTATGTTAGGTAGATATCTAATTGATCTAAAGCTGCGAGAATAAACGAGTAGGACATTTAGATGAGGGGATTGGCACACATTACCTCAACTGGGGCTCGAACCGAGCTCCGTGGATAATTAGAATGCACGATCAGCCGCTACCACTGACTCATTATTACACTTCATACCTCCTGGAATTCCTGCTATCCGGGCCGATTCTTATTAGTCATTTAGGTAAACAGTGCCGAATTATGGAGTCAATCTGATGCATTTTGCTCTCTGAGTAATAAGTAATAACTAATAACTAAGGAGACAAACACTATTTACGTGAGCTGTTTAAAAAAAAATTGGTCCTCTCCCCCTCCATTAGTGAGATTAAGTGAGATTTACTGGGACCCCCCGTGAGGGGTCACGTGAGATTTTTTTCTTACTCTCGAAATAAATGTTTTTTATAATGAAGTGAAATATTTTTTTTTATTATCTCTATAATAATATATATCTACTTGATTGACCGTAAATTTATGCCCCCTAACCAAAGAAAATGTTTCTTAAGGCTGGGAATTCCGATCTTCCACCAATTTATAACATATGTCCCTTGTCACTTTACGTTTCTAAGTTCTAAAAAATTTGCTTTTGTTCTAAAAATGTTATTTTTGGAGATAATCTCTGGTACTCAGTTTCAGTGCCGGCAACCCGGACGTTTATTTAATATAAATTAAATGGTTTACAATTTTCAGTTCCTTTACCTGCCTCACTAGACAAAGTCTGTTCCGAGGCGGGCCGAAAATTTGAAAAAACACACATGGTTCTGTTATTTAACAAATCGTAGGTTTCATCATTTCATCATTTTAAACGAATCGAGTTTTATTACAATTTCGCTTGAATATTATCGTTTTTATCGTATCTCTCCTTCTTCTTCTTTTTGGGCGGGTTTAACCGAGCCTTAAGCATCCTAATCACTGAAGAAATAATCCCAGATAAATGTATTGTGGTGGGTGCCCGAAATAAACTCATTTCTTCCTTAGATACCTACTTCTCAATATCTAGCACGGTCGATCAATAAAGGATTTATCGATAATGTAGGTATCATTGTCATCGTTCCCAAGCACTACTGCAGATCGCTAACGTACAAATAACAGTTCAGGTCGAAACAATTAAGAAAACTTCATCAATTAAGATCTGCAGGCAGGCTCGGGAACGATGTTAAGTTATCGACAAAACATTTATCGATCGACCGTGCTAGACACCCTGGTGAAATTTTAACTCAACAATTTGTTTATTAATCTTTGTTAAAATCACTATACAGAACATCCCAAAATATGCGTAATCTTGTGGAAAACTTATGCCGACAATTAACATTAGAAATTTAGGCAAATAAAAAATTTCGATAACGTCTGAAAATTTTCTATCAATTTAATCCGAAGTAGGGGAAATCTGACTTTTAGCACGGCACATAATATGCTCATAATACATTTTAAAAAAAAAACAAAAACAAAAAATGTATTTAATTAAAATTAAATTTAATAATGTTTTATTAAATTCTGCAAGTGTTATAGTTTTTTATTATTGTGACGGCTGTTTCGACTTGAATTGAAACTAGTTTTATTCTATGGAAAACTTTGGTTCTTAGAAAATAGTAGATACCTATTACACCTATATTTTTTTCTGTGAACCTTTAACCTTGGAGGGAATGGTGAAATATAATGTGGTGTCCCCAGACTAAAAATAAGCAAAATCAAACGAATTTTGTAGGTAAGTACTCGGTACCGAGTAGTAATTACTTGCATAAAAATAAAATTATTTTATTTAGGGATAACACTGATACAACCATAGATTTCAGTTATACTAAGCGCCTCCGCCAACTCAGGCAACTGAAAACTCTCAACTGCCAACTGTCTTTGTATGACAATGTGATGGCCCGCACACTACACAATCACACAAAACCCCGTTGTCAATGGTAACGCAAGCGGTGACTTGCGACCATCTTGCGACTGTCACTGCTCATTGCTCTGGGCAATGCGGCCGTTGCTAGTTGCTAGCTGTCAGATGATTGTTATTCGTCTATGGTTAAACAAGCTTTTTGAGACAGAGAAAACAGACGGTTTTAGTTGGTTTTCAGTTGCCTCAGTGGGCGGAGCGCCTAACTAATCTATGGATGCAACATTGAAGTACAGATTTGAAAAAAGGTAAAATAATTTAGTAGATAAGTACCTACCGACTCAGTACTTTATTGTATTATTTAGTGGGTAATACCCACTCTCTGAACCTTCCCTGATCGGAATATACGAAACCAGTAAACTGTTGTATTGTGCCTGCATTTCAGTTCGGTCGTGATTTTTTTCGTGAGAACAATGTTGACAATGTCGCCATTGCTGACATCGATTGATCACGACTCACGAACTGTTAACTAACAACTGACCGGAAAACTTGTAAAATGATCATTTGCATTCATATGCAATGCAGTGCTGTGGTAGACATGGAAAAATAAATTAAACACTAAGTATTATTAACAGGATGAATATTAACGGCCATGAAAAATTTAAGTTGGTAGTTGTCCATCTACCACAAACAAATCTATGATCTTCTGTGGATGGTACTTGGTATCAACCTACCTAAATATTGAATTTGCATTTTGTGTAATCTTGTAATATTTAGATGACGGAATAATAGTCAATGGATAGAAAAAAATACAATTTTTATCTAGGATGACTTGTGATATTGAAGAGATACCGGACAACCATTTATCTAGTGTCTCGTTTTCACGCTTTAATCGCACGTAGTCTTTTTCGTACGAGGCTTTAGTAGCACGTTCATTAAACTAAATAGTATCTACAATAATGTTTTATTTCGCAAGCATGCGTTGTCAAAAAAAATAGAAATACCATTTCAAGATATAATGTACTAATACAGTTGATTATAAGATTACATTTTTTTTTTATTTTAATTAAAAACTACTTGAATAAGTTAGTTTTTTGGTTTGGGTAAATAACACCGGTTTGTTTACCTTGTTAACGAAAACAAATAACGTTCAAACATTCCCGCGTTTCTATGTGATACAATAATAATTTGATATGCACAACATGTTAGGTAGGTACCTACAACATACCATCCACAATAATCCAGAAAAAAAACAGGACTGAAGCAACCCCGATACTATAGCGATACTGAGAATAACTGCCAATATGAAATTAATATAAATACAGGAATATCTACAAATATGCATTTGGATTAGCTATAAAAATGAAATTTACTAAATTTTCCTTAAAAGTCGCTGTTTACATCTTATAAATCATGACATCGCGTATTTCTGTATAAAATGTAACAAGTTCCAAGTAGTTGCCTACTCACAATGTTATATTATATCTACATGAATAGTTCATTCAGTAAGTAAAGAGTTTTCTGTAAAAACACTTCTAAAACATGCAGCCGTTGTGAATAATTTCCACGGAACACTGACCGGGGTTTATCGGACTATTCGAAGTAAAGTTTGCTGACCGGAAAAGAGAAGATATAAATAAAACAGGTACTATACCGCCAGTTCCTACCCAACTATATTATTATTATACAATGTGGGTTGATGGCCACCTTAAACTGTTGGTTAGGTACATTAGCGCGCATGCGTGGAAAAATTCAAATATGAAAATATCCCGCTCTTTCAATTCAAACATGGCGGCCTGTTTTGGATTTTGGCCAAGTTTTAAAATACATTTTGTACGGTTGATGAAAACATCTCAAGTTATTTTAATATGGACAGCATCTAGCGGAATATTTACAGCATTGAATCATATTACATTCATGTAATAATGAAATGACATTATCACGTCTCAATTGTCATAATTTAAAAATCATTATCGAACTAGTTTTCTTATATTGTTTCTAATTAGAAACTCGCCTGTTTCACATTATCTACTTTATTTCCTTGCATATAGAAATGATAATGAGGCAATTATTACCTAAAAAGTAAGTTGTTACTTTTATCCGATTTAGTAACATGATACAAGTTTCCAAAAGCTTTCAAAAGTGAAAATACATTTTCCTGCTCTAAAAACAGATCAATCTATTTTTAAACTCAGATATTATTAACAAATTAATGCACCTTCAGATAATAAAATAATATATAATTCATACTTACCAATCCCAAAAACAATCGTTTAAAATATTACTATACAAAGACGTTAGGATAATATTATGTCACAAATATGCACAGAAAACTTGCGGAAACAGAACTTAACATAACTTCACTTTGTATTATTTTTCTTTATATAACTATTAAATAAATACGCGATCCTTTTTCAAATAAAATACATTTCATTTGTTGCGAAAACTTTTAAAATTGAATTTTTTCACGATTTTCAAAATATCCCTAGGTACTGTGGTTGTACGGATTCAAAAATATGCGTACTGTGGTCTTGCAAATACCAAATTTTTTGCAAATTTCTATATATCTGCACTGAAATTTCCTGTGTTTTATGGTATATTAGAGAATTTTCACCAGCGAAGAAAATTAGTTTTAGATAGATCGAGGATTGACTTCGAGAGTAGTTACTTACGTCAAGAGCTTAGCTCTTCGATGCTATCACCTCGCGACTGAGTACACGACTGTCGGCAGCTTGGCGGTATCGTCTTACGGCACCCGGTAAGGGCATGCCCCCTCTGAGCGCCCCTGTCCCCCTCCATTCCCCCACCCACAATTCTCCCCGTTTCGCGGACCACGGATGTTTACCCCTGGCAGCTGCAGCGGCAGAGGCGGGAAAAATCGAGTGGAATTTCAGAAGATATGATGCCATTAGTGAATTTTGATAAGAAATTGAGAATTTATCTCACGTTTGGAGGTGTTGATTAATAAATAAAAGAAGACCTTCTTTCAGCTCGTGCATTTATGATGTTTTTTTCACAGTTTGCAGACTTTGAACACCTACCTACGTATGATGAAAAAAAATTATTACCTTTTTTGAGGTTGAAGAAATGAAAAGCATGAATAATCTTATTTATAAATTGATATTTCAAAACTCGTAATGACAATGACGCTGCGTCCTGAAAATATGAAGTTGCACTGGCCTAGAAAATTTAGAAAAAATATACGAAATATCATAGCGCCAGAGTTCTCTCGCAACCCGAACCTTCGTTTTTTTCAACAAAATATCTTTAAGTACAAACAAATTTATAATTGAACGAAGTATTTCCAAAATATTACATGTTTTTACTAAAAATTCAGAAAAATAACGTAGTTTTTACTTGACGTCTTCATTTGTTTAAAAATATTTTATCAACGTTATATTATTTTATATTTATCAAAGCGCAATCTCACCGGAATTGCACTCAAGCGGTTTTATTTATAAAATGCTGAATCAACGAATTTCTATCTACTCATAATTATGCATTTCGTTTTTATGCATTATTGTCATTGTATTGGAAATCTTTACTATTTAGCGGCACGTAAATATTATATTAAAGTATAAGCATAGCATAAATTAATACAGGAAGCCAAATTTCCGCACATAATGTTTATATATTCAAAAAAATTAAGATCACGTAATGCTAACTCTACATAATAACATAATAAATGTTTTAAAACGGACTATTTGGAATTTCACGTTCAAGCTAATCACAGATAAAAGCGCCAGAGTTATTTCTTAGTTTGAATGTATGGCGAGCGATAAGGTGAAATAGGCCCAGCCAAATAAGGTTGGCACTTTTATAGCTAGGTCTGACACAAGTGTCAAGATGGTTGCCGTGTTGGATACTATATTTTTATCCCGCTAGAGTTCGCATAATCGTGGTTCTCACTACGAACTGTAAAATCATAATAATCAATATTATGGTACATATCGGCCTGAAGAATGTTTAAATAAAGAATTGTTATTGAAATGGTGTTATTTCTTTGGACAAATTTTATAATTTACCTACTTACACAAGTTATGATTTCAGAGGATATTTTTGTTGGGATTTATTAAATAAAAGAAAATTAGAAACTTACAGTTTTGGACGCGACGTCTATTACTATTTACAGAACTATAATATTATAGTTTAATATAAAATTAATACCCCAGTTGAGTGCATGTAAATTTTTTGTAAAACATGCAAGGTTTGTGGATATTTTTTTTTAATAACTTATTATTAGATACTTACGCTGTTTCTCTGCAGGATAGGCAGAGAGGATAGACCGCCAAACAATTCGGTCTTGACACGCACACCTTGCATCAATCACATACCCTTCTGTTATATACTCTTGACATGACCAGACTCAAGTATTTGGTTCACTTGATCGTGACATGTATTCCTCGGGTGTCATCGACTTCTTTTACCATTCACATTCGCGTAATATATTCTCCTTACACTCCTTTCTTCATTCATTCTTTCTACATGCCCAACGACCCCTAAGCGTATAAGTTTCTTGATCGAACTCATAAATCGATCGAATCTCCCCTTCTCACACGATCCATACATGGTTTTACCACACATACGCCTCAGGGATCTCATTTCTACAGCATTCAGTATACTTGCATCCTTCTCCGACAGTTCCATGCCTCACTTTACTGAAAAAAATCAGACGAAAAACCAATTTTATAAAGTTATTCATTGCACCCCGCAATGCTACCTAGTAGCATGCTCGTTGATTCGCTGATGGAAGGGGAAATGAGCATGCTACTAATGAGCATGTATGCCGGTACCATAACAAATTAAATACATACTTATATTATATAATTTTGAATATGTACCTACCAATCTTGTCAATCAATCATGGTATTTTTTTATTTATTAATTAAATCAACTTCCCTACTTGTGTAATTTGATCCAAATCACTGATTAAATTTCTGCTTTTTACAGTTTGAAATAATTAATCGCCCTTACATTATGCTACGTCTCTGACATTCAAAGATAGCTACATATAACTAGGTTAAAATAATTATCAGTCTTTACGAGACTACGATCCCACACACCCAAACGTGTATGCATACACATCCCCCCCACTTGTGTCATCCTTCCCTGTCTCGCAATCGCCCGTCTCCCTCGCCGCAAAAGTCCGGGAGGAGTCTAAAATTACGCAAAGAAATAAAACATGTAATTATACGCGGAGTTTTGCCAGTCTGGGGGGATATAGGGAGATTATCCTAGAATTTCCTGAAATGTAGCGGAGCTCTTGGGGCGCATAGGAAGTAATTGATATGTTTTCAGCCTTCGTGCAGATAGACGCCAGTTAATTAGCTTCTTGACGACAAGCTGAAAATTCGACAAAATAAAAGCTCTGGAGATTTATATTTTAAACAACAGCAAAGTGAAGATGATTTTTTTCATTTTGGAAAAATATTTATTTATTTATTAAACGCCCTTATGGGCTTTTACATTTTAGTTAAATAGATGAGTATAACAGTGATTTCAAAAAAATCTAAATTAAAACAACAAAGAAAGCATAATACAGTGAAAATAAAAGTAAAACAAAAGCACATATCTACAACAAAATATAACAATAAATGCATATAATAAAATTAGATAAATAGGTAAAAAATATAAGAAGTTTCACAAAACAAAAGATATTCAATATAGACAAAAATTGTAGAGATTATAGACGTCTATTTATGTCTAAATATAAAAAAGAATTGAAATAAACAATGTTTATACTGATTGTTTTTAATGTGAAATATATCTCCCAGATCAGAATATTTATTTCCGAGACTGTGAAGTCTCGGTATCGGGGAATTTTGATAAGAGAGTGTCCTTGTGTTATTAAAATAAAAGGGTAGTAAATTTCGGCAAGATCTTTTAGGTATGTGGATATTGATTAATTGAAGCAATTCAGGACAGTCAATTTTGTAATGCAGTATTTTATGTAATAGTATTAAATCTGTGATTATTCTTCTTTCTGAAAGTTCTAATAGGAACATTTTATCTAGTAGGTAGTTATAATCAATGTTTTCTACAGGAATATGCAATTTATAGTTTATATATCTCAAGAACTTATGTTGAATCTTTTCAATGTTGGCGGAATGAATATTGTAAAAGGGAGACCATATCGTAGAGTTATACTCTAGTTGGCATCTAACAAGGGTTTTGTACAACATGATAAACGTGGCTAAATTATTGAAGTCTTTTGAAACTCTCAAAACAAATCCAAGAGTCTTAAGGGCCTTATTAATAATATTATTAATATGACACAAAAAAGTTAGTTTGCTATCGAACATAATACCTAGGTCAATAATTTCACTGACGCAATTTAATTTTTTATCATTTAATGTATATTGAAAAAATATTGGATTATTTATTCGATAAAAATTAATGAACTGACATTTATTTATGTTCAATGCTAGTTTGTTGATAGAGCACCATTCAAAAATACGTCTCAAATTAGTTTGTAATATAATGCAATCATTTATGTCATTGATCTCTTTATAAAGTTTCATATCATCAGCAAAAAGCAATACGTTTATGTTAGTAAATATATCAACAATATCATTTATGAATTTAATAAACAAAATGGGCCCTAAATGAGAGCCTTGCGGCACTCCACTTGTGGCTATAAATTTGTAAGAATTTGTGCCATTTATTTTTACACTGAGACTTCTTTTGGACAAATAACTAATAAACCAATTTAATAAACTACCATAAACTCCAAGTGAGGCTAATTTATTGATTAATATTTTGTGACACACCTTATCAAAGGCCTTGCTAAAGTCAGTGTATACTGAGTCAACCTGGCATCTGTTTGCTAAAGATTTGGATATGAAATTTTCGTATATTAGTAAATTAGTTAATGTAGATTTATTTGAACAAAAGCCATGTTGGTATGAAGTTATAATTTTTTGTATGTTTGTAGATATTTTAGAGAGATCAATTTTTTCAAAAAGTTTGGGTATCGATGATTGGATACATATTGATCTATAATTTGTAATGTCCGTTTTGTCCCCCTTTTTAAAAATAGGTGTAAGAAAACTGTGTTTCCATGAATCAGGGAAACAACCTGTTTTTAGAGACTTGTTAAAAATTAGGAAAAGAGGAACAGTTAGGCCGTTTAAACATTCTTTAATTAAAACCGGTGGAATATTATCAGGTCCAGCATTTTTTCTAGCATCTAACAAATTTACATGCTTTTTAATATCATTTATTTCTATGCGTATTTCAGATATATCCAGATTAAGATTCGATGAGAAATTGGGAATTTCGTTGCTAGGTATATCCTCTTCATACACAGACTTAAAATAATCAGCGAATAAATTTACAATGTTTTCATCACTACACCCAATTTTTCCATTGAAGTTCATACAAGTTGGAATACCCAAGTTATTATTTTTTTGAGAATTAGTGTAATTCCAAAATTGTTTTATGTTTCCACGAATATCACTTTCAATTTTATGAATATAATTTTTATAACACAATTTTGAAATTTTGCAACACTCCTTTCTTAATAATTGGTATTCATTGTAATCGCTTGACATTCTGGATCGCTTGTAATTTTTATGGGCCTTCTTATTGTATGTTAAAGTGATCAGTTCGAGGCTAAACCAGTTTGGAAAATGAGAAATTTTACAATGTCGAAGGGGCACAAAATTAGCAATAGCACCATTTAGAATGGCATAAAATGTATTTACATTATTGTTAATATCTATGTTTTCCAGAAAGGACCAGTCTGTTGAATTTAAACAATCAGCAATTTTTGAAAAATTTGCTTTATAAAAATTATAAGGCGACTTGACATTTTTAAGATGAGTGTTATTAACAAATGGTATAATTATATCAATAGGAGGATGGTAAAGGTCTACAGGTAATAGTTCATCTAAAGATTTACATACGGTAGCAGTGGGCTCACTGCAAAAAACTAGATCTAGAATACGATTATTTATATTAGCGACAGTGTTTAATTGTGGGATTGATAAATAGTTCGACATGCCCAGAATCTCTCTCTCATTCAGATTTGTAGTTGACAAATTAACACCAGATAATTCGGGGTCGTCATGGTTCCAACATATATTTGGCAAGTTATAGTCGCCTATTACAATAAGTTTAGCACTGGGATATTTAAACCTTAAAATTTCTACATCTTCCACATGATTAATATACAGCTGTGTACTAGAAGATGGTGGGAAATATACACATCCTATTATTAACTTGCCAGCATTTTTATTTTCAAGCAACACAAATATTTGTTCAACATCACTATTTTTATTTTTAAGCACTTTCGAAGTAATCCTTTTGTGGACTGCTATCAGTACTCCTCCACCTCTTGTATTGGAGCTGGTTTTATTATTATTTTAAAATAATATTATTCAAAATTATCTATTATGTACTCCTCTAGCGAAGATTGTATGATTTTTTTGTTTTATTTTTTTATATGTATACCCCACAAGAGTTCCAACTGCCCCCGTCTGGAGCCAGTGAGGCTATGGCATCTCCAATTGGGGTATGTTGTGAGGTTGAAGGTAGTAGGGAGGGAAAGTAAATAGACCTGGCTATTCATATCTAGTCACGAAACACGGCTAAAGCCATTTCAAGCAACGTTTCAATTCTGAATGGTTGTCTTATACCAGGGCGATACTGATAGTATCTTCCACTCTGGAACGTGCCGCAAATATAGTACATATTATTTTTAATTAATTAATTTTGTAATAACTCAAATTAATCAAATAAAATTCAATTGCGCACGCCGGGTTCGAACCCGCGACCTTCGGATTGGGAGTTGGGAGCCTTGACCCTCGTCATATAACAATATTATTGCATTTTAGGTTAAAAGCGCATACCAAACCGCGGAGAATTTTGTAAGCGGTAGGTGTAGATATATTTGAAATATTAAAAAAAATATCATTTAATTTAATTGCAAAATTGATTTTTTATTGCCATTCTTTCAAAATGGGTGACGTCTCTCCCGCTTTGACTATTAGTAGATGTCGTAATTTATTTGAACACAATTGAATTGGTATGCTTTACAAAACCTACCTCACCATGTGTAAGATTTTCTGAGGTAGAAGAAGTTGGAGATACCCGAGAAATACATGGCACATGGCATTTTCCACTGAATCAAATAGTCGGGTTATGTCTCATGTCAAGAATCGCAATAACAGAAGAGTGATTATTAATGTGAATGAAGCAAGGATTATATTCCAAGATCTGTGTGGAAGTTCATTTTATTTACTGTCTCTTTTTTTAAATGTTAATACCGCAATAGGTTATATTCCACGTTTTTTTATTGCTTAAAAAATTACGATTATTATGGCATTTTTATTTTATTTTTATATTGACGAATAATTTTTTTTCAGCGAATCTAAGTTACCCATTTTTGTAATCCCGCCAAAACGGTATTTTCGACGTGTGACATCATAATAGTCGCTCGTTCTTGAAAAATTTCTACTTTGTTTGTTTGATGACGTGCGTACGAAGCGTCGTTGGCAACCACGGGCCGTTTTGGTTTCGTAGGTTTTAGAGCGTTTTTAAAATGAATAAATTTGAACAAAAATGTAAAAAACAAACATTTTTAGTACAATGATTAAAATCAAAAAAATTACCTTTAAATATTCCATACATTTTAACAGAATCCCCCGTTTGTAAAAATACCCTATTGTGTCTCAATTGCTTCAAAAAGTCTGGAGACTACAGCATTCCCGGATGTGACAGTGAGACTACAGACAACCGGCGTGGTCGAGTGGCAAGGCTCTCAATTTTATTTGATTAATTAGTGTTTTTAGACAATTAATTAAATAAATATAATACATAGTAAATTTCCAGAGTGGAAGATACCCTCAGTATCACCCTGGTATAAGACCTCCATTCAGAATTGAAACGCTGATTGATATGCATGGCTTTAGCCTTTGGTGACCAGATCTGAGTAGCCAGTTACTTCCTCACCTTCTTCATCTCCCATCTCCTTCCCCTCCCCACAACCTTCAACCTCGCAACATACCCCATTTAAGGATGCCATAGTCTCACTGGCTTCAGGCGGGAGAAATTGGGACTCTTGGAGGGTTTTCACATTTAAAAAAAAGTCAATACACGTACCTAATATTGGTGAGATTTAGGCTTTCGGCCTATATAACCTAAGCTCGGCATTACAACCAATCCGAGCTTAAAATCAACTGATATACTGGGCCTTAGACAAGAAACTACCGGTATAAATAGTATAAAAGTTGACGCACTGTATAAATTCTAATAAAGCAATGTAACTTTACAAAGGAGGTACTTTATAAAATTTTATTATTAAAGGATATCCGATTTTTTTAATGTAGTATTATAATCTTAATGATTGTACAGTTTAGTTTAGTTTAATTTACTTTAATTTACATTAATTTAATTTAATTTTAATTTACAAAAGGAGGCGGCGCCCTCTGTTACTTTGGAAAATAATTTTCAAACAGCTCCTCAAAGAGAAAATGTCAAACAGAAAATTTACAAAACTTCGTGATTCTCAGTTTCAAATACTTTCATACAATTTCCCGACCCATTTTCTGATCATTTTTTGATAATTTTATCCACTATCCACGAAAAAAAAATTCAAAAAAAGTTTTCTAACATGAAAAATTTCCAAACATCACAAAAAAAAGTTTTAATAAATATTTCCCAACCCATTTTCCATGCTGATTTTTCCAATTTTCTCAGAAGATTTTTTATAGAATATAAAAAATTTCCAAAATGGAAAATTTTCAAACTTCACATAATAGTCAAAAAAGGAAAAAAAATATCTTTAAAAAAATACGCCGGTTTATTTTCCGAAAAATTTTCTAATTTTCCCAGAAGAAAATATTTTAGAAAAATAAAATTTTCATGATTTAATATCTGAACATGAATAATTAATCTTCAAATAACAAAATCAAAAGAAAAAATGATTAAAACCAAACAATGTTTTTCAACGTTAAAAATAATTCGTTTTCCAGAATCAAAAAGCCGCCTGCAGGACCTAGCAAAAAAGTTTGCTGCCAGTTAGATATAATTTTATAACAGAGGGACAATTAAGTCATAGTCATTGAAGAATTTGGCAATCGATAATTTAATATCAGCCAAGTTTTTTTTAATAAAGCCATTAGCTTGCTGCATTGTTTGAACATTCCTCATCTGATCTTCACGATAGAACGCAATAACATTGGCCGAAATTCAACATATCGACGACTCAATTAGGAGAACTATATTAGACATGCGGTGAGACATCGCAATAAGTCATTGGTGAGTCATTTCATTTTGGGAGGCGGGTATGGGGACCGCCGCCCCGGGACCCATTTATTTGATAACATCACCCCTGTCATAGGTCACCACAAGTGGTCCGTGCATTTATCACATTTTGGAACACAGTTGGTGACTTAGCAGAGTTGCCCGGCTTCATGGGGTAACGTTTGTCTTGACGTCGGATGCGTCGATTACGAGAGATTGGTTGAGGGAGACCTTTTGACATCCCCAGCCGGACGCTCTTGCCGCAGCATTACATTTCAATGCACCGCAGTGGGTTTGAAGAGGGATGGATTCACAGGTCTGTCACTCCTGCACACATTGGCCCTTAGATTCCTACCCATGCACCCTTCATACATTTTTCATTTCCAGAACTTTCAATCCTTCCTTTCCATTAAAGGACCCTTCACACAGCACCCCAAAGATGACACAGGCCCTGAGGGACTTTTTCCTCAGGGCCTCCTCTGTGTAGCTAATGTAAAAATAAGAAAAAGATATAAGTATCCTTCTAATTTTCTGTTATTTAATAAATCAAAACCAAAATTAATAGATAATATAATAGATATTAATAAACATTATAAATTATATATTTTAAGTGACTTTTTTTATTTAAAGTAAGTAATTTTACAATTATTTGTCCAAAGAAACGTAACTATCTCAATGACAATTATTTTTTTAAACTACCTTCGATAATGTATCTTTACTGAACCATTAAAACGGCCACCATCTTGAAACTAAAACGGACACGAACAAATTTACAGGCAGGCGAAATGCAAAACGATCGAGTTAAAACAGGACTTCGGTGCGAAGTATTATTACGGCTCTTCTTCTTTCGTATGGTGGGGGGTCAGAGGGGGACATCTAGGCCTGCGAGCCAGTCCCGGGCCTCAGGCGTCGCCCTGTGGACCTCATCAATCCCGCCGGGGAATGAATGGAGCGGGCATTCGTTGACCAGATGTTCGGTGGTCTGCACTGCACCGCATTCGTACATCGCCGACTTTTTAAGACCCAATCTATGCATTACATTGGCACAACGGCTATGGGAGCACCTTATCCTATTGATGGCGGACCAGAGTTTGCGGGGCAATGAGAACCCAGGCTGTCTATCAGTGGGGTCTCGTACGAGATGGGCATTTTCTACGTTGGCCGATTGCCACTCAAGTTTCCACCTATTTTCTGGGGTGAGAGGTGATCGGAGGAGTCTTTCTCCTTCCGTCCAGAAGGGTTTTCGGGACTTCAAGCGGCATTCCGGGTGAGAGACGACATCATCGTGCAAAGGAATTGCGCTTTTTTGCAGCGCATTCTACGTATTATTCAAACTTGAAATTATTGCTTTCATACATAAAGCGTACGAATTTTTCGCTAACTTGTACCTGTAATGGCTGTAATATGGTGATTTTTTAATCGTCAGAAGTACCTATAAACATTATTTTTTATAATATCTAACATTATTCTGAAAATATAGAGTAGGAACATAGAGTAGTAAAAACTAGAGAAAATGGAACAAATAGGCTTATACATTACTGGAATAATTCAAGCCATTAACAATGTAAATGGATTAAGCTTAGCAAGGATGGGTTACGTCATAGAATTTGAACAATAATAATTCATCAAATTTCAAAGTTAAAATTTAAGTTATAGGAAAGTTCTATTCAAGTTTTGTTATTATTTCATCATTGGCCAATTGTTTCACAGTTCTCGCATAACAGAAGTTGAATAGGACTTTCACAGAACTTGAATAATTCTAAAACTTTTTTTATTCTGAGCTGTCGAAGTTGTTTGTCGGATTAATTTTTATTAATTATAACACTAAAGCCTTATAACTAGAAACCACAGTATAGAAAAATAGATATATATATGAATAACTTATCAAGAGACTACTATACAAAGGCATAAAATACATAGACAGGTAGATATATAGACACACACGCAACGGCACATATTATTCTAATAGGGGTGTTTATGCATAAGAGTACATGCATACAATCAACTTAGTACCAGTTATTTCTGAAAATTTCTCGTTTGAATTTCCTTCAAATCGTCATTAACTGAAAAATTGGGTTGTTTCAACCTCCGTCAGAAGAAATTTCATAGAAATGTTTAAAAAAATTAAAGATTCTTTTTTTCATTTCAAATTTGACACGCAATCACGTCTTCCTTCATTTCAATTACAAAACGGGTGGTTTCAACTCCAAAACAACGTCACACAAAACAAATTCACATCACATTTCTACGGTATTTTCGTTAAAATTTCTTCTGACGGAAGTTTAAACAACCAAATTTTTCGGTGAATGACGATTTAAAGGAAATTCACACTTGAAATTTTCCGAAACAACTGGTCCTATGACATTTTCTTTGAAATTTCTTCTGACGGAGGTTGAAACAACCCAATTTTTCGGTGAATGACGGTTTAAGGAAATTCATACCTGAAATTTTCCGAAACAACTGGCCTTTAAAATTTTTATGTTCAAATAAAATTGTTCAAATTTTGTGACAGTTTTTCTGTTCAGCTAGTTATACTGTTAAATTTAAGGAACATTTGGGTCTTCTTCATATTATGAATAGAAAACTTTTTTAAATTTGTGCCTGAAAGGTACCATTTCTGGGTTTATGTCATTATACTCCGAGTTAAAACAATGTAGTTTTATTGACTTATTTGTACTGGTGTAACTATAAAGTGATAACTCTACAATATATATCCCAGAATGTTAAATACTCCAAGTATCGCCCTGATAAGTTGAGATCTGAATATAGTGAATAGCCAGATACTTCCCAACCTTCATCTTCCATATTTTGTCCCTTCCTCACTCCCCTACAGCCACACAGCATACTGTAATATTGGGGTGGCATAGTCCCAATGGATTCGGATAGTTGGGAGCAGTTACTCTTATTTATTTATTTCATTATTTTCGAAACAAATAGTAAATAAACCAAATCAGTGGCAAGCGGTTAACAATGTTTTATAATAATATCTGGAGTGATTACATTTACATTTAAGGTGAAGACTTGCGGAAAAATGCAAAATCGTATAAAATCTTGTCTATTAGTTTTGAAAATTTGATCGCTTAGAAATAATATAGATGCTTCAATTAAATACTGTGAGTAGTGTTGCCTTTGAAGTGATCGAGTATTTTTTTGATAAGCTTTTTAATAAGCTTAGAAAAAAATTATGCGTCTGACCTATAAAAAATGGTTAAAAGTGAAAAATCTCCTAATTACAAATCCTTTTTCTGGTGTTGTTTTGTTGAATAATGTAGCTAATTAAGTTTCTTATTGAGTGATCGGAAAACATTTTAATATTTGTATCTGAACTTCACAAAATAAAATAAAACGTGCATTTTGGCGACGTTTCTTTTCAGTTAATAAAAATAGGCGGTACCCAACGAATTTGTAAGTGCGCATTTCATCCTTATGCCATGTAGAGAAGTATTTTAGCCCGTCGCTCAGTCTACGCCCAGAACCTGGAGCCAACGGACATGCCTTACTTTACGCGGCGCTTCGATCTTTAAAAATATACTTGCGGAATAACAAAACACTGTTGTTTGCTAGAGATTAGGGTTTTTATTGGTAAACGCCCAAAAATCTTTCGCTCCGCCCGATTCCGAATGAGTCAAGGACTAGTGGATCATCTTAAGTATCTGGAGTGATGACAGTTACATTTAAATATCTGAATGATGACATCGACTTTTAAATATCTGGAGTGATTACATTTACATATATCTAAAACAGTTCCATATAAATGTTTCGAGTGATTGAAAATTATATAATAAAATCCCCTAGAATTAAACATTAAAACATGCAAAATGTCTTACACTGTTGATTGGCTTGGGTAGGGGGGGGAGTCAGAAAAACTAAAAAACAATAACATTTTTTTACAGCAGTTACACATTTGGCATTTTTACGAGCAAGTGGTTCCTGCAACCTTTCAAGCTAGGAACTAATATCGACCTAACAAGATATAATAACACTTGTACACATTCGGCATTTTCCCGTGCAAGTGGTTCCTGCAACCTTCCAAGCTAGGAACTAATATCGACCTAACAAGACATAGGTAATAAGTGTAATAACACTTGTACACATTCGGCATTTTTACGAGCAAGTGGTTCCTGCAACCTTTCAAGCTAGGAACTAATATCGACCTAACAAGACATAATAACACTTGTACACATTCGGCATTTTCCCGTGCAAGTGGTTCCTGCAACCTTCCAAGCTAGGAACTAATATCGACCTAACAAGACATAGGTAATAAGTGTAATAACACTTGTACACATTCGGCATTTTCCCGTGCAAGTGGTTCCTGCAAACTTCCAAGCTATGAATTAATATCGACCTAACAAGACATAGGTAATATGTGTAATAACACTTGTACACATTCGGCAATTTCCCGTGCAAGTGGTTCCTGCAACCTTCCAAGCTATGAACTAATATCGACTTAACAAGACATAGGTAATAAGACTAATAAGTGTAATAACACTTGTACACATTCGGCATTTTCCCGTGCAAGTGGTTCCTGCAACCTTCCAAGCTAGGAACTAATATCGACCTAACAAGACATAATAAAATAACATGCACACATTTTAAATATTTTCAGTTATTGTGATGACCGTGGCCGGTTTCACATTGAGTTCTGGACTCCAGTATATGGATCCAGATTCCTTTGGGGTGGTACTCCAATAATAGATCGTAGGTAGACGATAACGTTTATTAAGAGATTATGTACAGGGTTCCTTCTTAGGAAGTCTGAAGGCAAAGAGGACGAATGGACAACAAACAAACCTTTTATGCCTTACTCATGCTGTCTCACTCATGCACGCATGTCTCTTTCATACCGCAAGACATACGTTCATCACATCCCTCCACACTTAAATCCGTAGACAGGTACACAACATGATGATGATAATATTATTTACAATACATACAATATTCCAATATTTACAGTGTAATTCATTATCATGTTGAGTCGAGAGCTGAATCCTGTCTTCATTGACTCATCTGTGTGTCCGTGGTCGTAATCTGTCCTTCCAGTTTCCCGACTTGGAAGCCACCGGTTCACTGGAGCTGGAAGTAAAAGGAGAATCACCCATTAGATTGTCATCCGACATAAAGCCGGAGATATCGTACTCATCTGACGATAATCTCCTAGTCTCAGACGCGATTAAAGGATTGCTGGGGTTCTTTTCCCATGATACACACAATTTAGACAACTGATCAAAATGCCTTTTCCAATACATAAGTTTACCTTTTAAATTTACCTCAATTATATAAAGTTTTTTTCCTATTTTTTTATGTATCTTCCCTGAAACCCATTTATCATTGTTTTGGTCTCTAAAATCTCTTACCATTACTTTTTGATTTATCGAAAAACCCAACGATTCTTTATTATTTCTTTTATAATAATATTTCTGATTTTCCTGACATTTAGACATTTTAATTTTAGTTTCTTTATTAATTCTATTATCCTTATCTCTCCCCCCTCTCGGTACAAAACTGTTTAAGTTAGACCTTAGTTTTCTTCCAAACATTACAACTGCAGGTTCTAAACCAGTTGTACAGTGTGGTGAATTTCTGTAATCCACTAGAAAATTTCCTAATTTTTCATCGTAACCTGACTGAAACTTATTTCCTATCATCATTTTTTTCAAAAAATTTTTACAATTTTTCACGGCGTTTTCAGCTAACCCGTTCGATTGTGGATGATTTACCGGAGTAGTTAAATGTTTGATGCTATTCATCTCACAAAACTCTTTGAAGTCCGCTGACATGAAGGCGGCTCCATTATCTGACACTATTGTCTGTACACTCCCGAAATAACTAAATAAATTTCTTAATATTTTAATAGTATTATACGAATTTGGAGAATTTACCTCCACACAGTCTAACCATTTTGAGGTTGAGTCAATAATCACAAAAAAATATTTATTTGCAATGGGACCTGCATAATCAATATGCACCCTACTCCATATCTCTTCAGTTATGGGCCACGGAGTCAATTCGCTTTTTGGTTGAGATGGTTGAACCTCTGAACAAATTTCGCATCCTCTCGCTAAAAGTTCAATTTCTCCATCTATCCCTGGCCACCAAAAATACCCCCTGGCTAACCCTTTCATCTTAGCTATGCCCAGATGAGATCTATGCAATAAGTTTAAATTTTTTTCTCTTAAACTTACTGGGATTATTAGCCTATTATTCCAAAAAAAACAATCATCAATTATAGATAATTCATTCCGTTTACTCCAGTAAATCCATTTTGAATCATCCTTGTTAATTTTATTTGGCCACCCTGTTGTGAGATAATGTTTAATTTCCGATAAAATTTTATCCGTATTTGATTTCGATTTAATCTCCTCGACATCTATTGGTATATCTCTGTTATTTTTGAATAAACTTAGAATTTGAGTATCAAAGACATTCTCTTTTAGTTTCAGATGTATTTTATTTTTATTGAATCTACCCAGTTTATCCGAAAAAACCTCCGGGAATTTTCGAATTAATTTATCTACTTCACTTCTATCATTCTCAACTACATTTTGAGAAAAAATTTCACTTCCCTCCTGGGATAAAGTAGATTGTAACCCCGTAAATCCAATATTAAACTTTTTGATAAAGTCACGACCTAGAACAGTAGTTGTTCCATTTTTTACTACGCAAAATTCTAACATTTCCCTATAACCGTTATAATCAACTGTTAATAAAATACAACCCAATAAATTTAACTTACAGTTAGCGTAACCCGTCAAGGTTAAATCCTTTGGTTTTAAATCCAACTTATTGAAGTGTTTAACATAATCTATCTCTTTTAAAATCGAGACTGCTGCACCTGTATCCAGTAAACCATTTAGTTCAACATTATTCACTAAGATTTTGCACAAAATTGGCTCACAATGCACTTCATTTATACACAACAGTTCCTGCTTATTTACAAACACTGAAGAAATATCTTTATACTTTAAACCGCGACATATTTTACTTATGTGACCTTTGCCTTTGCATTTATAACAAATCACGTTTTTAAATTTACAATTAACTGATTCGTGATAATTACCACAATGTTTACACTTCGTTCGGTCTAATGATTTCGGTCTGAACGATGTAACATTCTTGTCCGTAGGTCTAGAAAAATGTCTACCCGCCATATTTTTTTTTTGTGACAAATCAATCTGCCTATTTTTAGAAATCATATCTACACTTTCCGTTTTAATTTGCTTATTAATTACATCGAACGAATCCATTGCAATAGCACATTCTAAAACCTTTTTTAATGAAAAGTTTTCAGCCTCGACAAATAATTTTTCTTTAGTACGACCAATTCGAAGACCGGTGATAAAAACATCTTTTAAATTATGTTCAAGTCTGTCTTCGAATTTGCAAAATCTAACTAGATTTCGTAAACGCGCTATGAAGTCCTTAACTGATTCTGAAACCTTTTGTTTCGTAGCGAAAAAAATTTCACGTTCCTTGAACACATTTCTTTTAGTACCTATATGATTTTCGAGTAATAACAATAAATTTTCTACCGTGAAATCTGTAATTTTTTTTGGAAAACACAAGTTTATTAATAAATTTATTGTCTCTGTGTGCAAATGGGATATAAAAACCGCTCTCTTTTTTACATCCGACGTTATTTTGTCATCATTGACTAGGATGAACTGCTCGTACTGTAAGACGAATGTCTCCAGCTGGTCTCTCAAATGACAAAACCTGGGCAGTTCTCCTCCTTCCATCTTCACACAGATGCAATCAATGAAAAAAAACAGAAATTTTTACAAACAGCACTCAACTCACGACTCTGATGTCTTGATGCTGTCCGGTCTCGCCCTTCCGCGAACCGTCTTCTGCTCCTGAACCCTGGTCGTCCTTCTAAGCGCCTTCCTTGAGGTCTGCGCCCGGTTCCTGGTCTTCTCTTGAAGACCCAGACTTCTGAATCCACGCCTTACGCGAATGCTCCTCCAGGTTCTCGGTACTGAATCACCATATATAGGATGCTGCTGCTCTTGCTTCCTCGTGATCTGACCCGATCACTCGTTGACCCCTGTAGCTTCAATCTCGGTCTTTTCGGCTGCCCAAATGTGAGAATTAGGCTGCTCCGTGGTTCCTTTTTTTTCGGCTGCGCCAAATGTGATAATTTGGCTGCTCCGTGGTTCCTTTTTTCGGCTGCGCCAAATGTGATAATTTGGCTGCTCCGTGGTTCCTTTTTTCGGCTGCGCCAAATGTGATGACCGTGGCCGGTTTCACATTGAGTTCTGGACTCCAGTATATGGATCCAGATTCCTTTGGGGTGGTACTCCAATAATAGATCGTAGGTAGACGATAACGTTTATTAAGAGATTATGTACAGGGTTCCTTCTTAGGAAGTCTGAAGGCAAAGAGGACGAATGGACAACAAACAAACCTTTTATGCCTTACTCATGCTGTCTCACTCATGCACGCATGTCTCTTTCATACCGCAAGACATACGTTCATCACAGTTATTATGCCATTTTATTAAGAACTATGTTATTTTTGCTTTATAAATGTATCCAGCGTAAAGAAATAGATTCAATAAAATAAATTTAGATATCTGGAGTTATTATATTTACATTAAAATATCGGAGTGATTGTATTTACTTTAAAATATCGGAGTGATTACATTTATATTTAAATACCTAGATTGATTACATTTGCATTTAAATATGTTGAATGATTACATGTACATTTCGGGGTTATTAGGTAAAAATGCTGTATTTACATTAAAAAAAAACCAAACGATATAATATTACCAAATTTGTTATCCTGAATACTGTGATCTAAAATGTAACCATCCCAGTACTGAAATGTGTATTATTATAATATTATACATAATAATTATAAACTCTACTAAGCACAGTTGTCACCGTGATCGGAATGTTTTCTCAGTGAACGGCATATTTATATATTTTCTCATGCTGTCCAGCGCAATAAAAGCGAAGGTTGGAGTCCGTCCAAGAATGTAATTCCGACAACAGCTGGTGTGTCCATTTACAACCAACCTGTGTCTATATATGACTGTCGGACACGTAATACACACGGCCAGCTGTATAATAATACATATTACAAAGGATTTTATACGAATAAGGGATTAAACAATGAAATTCCACTTATCGGGCGCCCTACATTGATAATTGCGAAGGTCAGTTGCACTCATAATTACTATGAGTCATGCTGAGATATCTAGAAAGAACTTTACAGAAAGTATGTAAGACATATGTGTGATAATTAATATATAAAATATCTTGGTAATTAAAATGCTGGTTTTCTCCATTGACACGAATAGATTTGTAAGCTAAAATATATTGTATTTGAATTAGGAGCCACTGACCAGCAGCTGAGAATAAAAGTTCAAAAATGCATTCAGCTGTACAGGAAGGTTCCGATGAGAAAGATTGATTACTCGCCGTATCAATTTTTTTAAATGATGTCATTCAAAACTTGTTTTAATATATACCTATATTCAAGTAAACAATAAAAATGCTCAAAAAGCACGATGATAAATTATTAAATATCGTGTACTTCTTGTAAGTATTTTTTGATCATAAGTATATATTTTTAAGTATTTTTTGATCATAAGATTTTTCAATAATGATTAAACAAAATAAGTGTGTAAAAAAAATCTGAAAAATTTTAGTTCGTAAGACCTTAAATAAATAGAAAAACTGAGGTATTTTCGTCTCAAAACACGTTCTCGGATTTATTTTTAATGATTTTAATTGAACTAAAATTAAAATTCTGAAAACTGTGTTGACTAGATTATGTTGTATGACTAGGTATATGATTTGAAATTTGTGTTGTTTAATAGAATCTATCGTTTAAAAATTGAACAAATCCAAATTGAACGACTAACAGTTATAACCTTAGCACATTAAAAATAAACTTAGTTTTTCAAAATTTTAAAACTGCGTGTACCAGATAAAATAACAATCTTTCAAAAGCAATATGTTTTTTTGTAAAATAGAGTCAATACGTCTAGAATTTGATTTAAAAGGAACTAATTTCCGGTATTCTCTGGTAAAACCCTCTTAACAACGAATTGAAAAGCAGACGGAGTGAAACCAATTTTCCCAAAAGATGTTTTTCAGAAAAACAAAAATTTTACAACATCCAAAATATCCAAACTGTACATAATATCAAAAATTTCTCGACTATTTGTCTTTTTTCTCGGAAGAAGTTTTTTCAGGAAAATATTTTTTCCAACACCAAAAATTTTCAAAATTGAAATATCGCAATCAAAAAGTCTAAACAAACATAAAGTTTTTCAAAGTCTTAATATTATAAAAAGAAAATATCCTACATACTACTACCTACTACTAAAATTATGTATAGGATTGTAATAATAATATCCACCGAGCCGAACCCTCTGATATGAAAATATCTGGAGTCGGTGAATTATATTCCCATTTAATAGATTGGTAGATTAACATGTTGTTCTTGTATTGTTTTGTATTAATTATACTTATATAATACACTTGCATAACTTGGATTTACTAGATGATTATTTATATGGAAAAGTGTATGAAAGGGTTTAGTTTTTCCTATGGGAAAAACTGAAAATCTGGTGCGTAAAAAATGTAGAGCGCCGTTTTTGTGAGAAATCACCTCAAGGGCGCTGGAAATGGTATTGATTGTAAATTTTTCAGCTTGTAAATATATTGCGGCAGCGTTCTTTAATTTTTTGTCGCAATTCATAATTTTTTTAGTTCTGATTGGCAGTAAATTTGTTATAGTTTTCATTTATCCAGTGAATTTCAAATGGATGAAGGTCCCCCCCACTGCGATTTTAGACGATGCTCCGAGAGAGACCTGCTAGAGAGGTCAAAAGATCTCCCTCCATCTCCAGTTGGTCGACAGACACATCCGACGCCAAACCCCGGACAAGCCTCACCCCGTGAACCCGCGCTCCCCTGCTAAGTTACCAGAAACGAATACCGATCCAATTCGGGATGACCTATAGCAGAGCTGATGGTTATCCAATAAATGATTCATCGGGCGGTGGTTACGGAAAAAACTTTTTACAGGTTGTGCTTTAATTAATCGTTTGCGCCCGTACACTCACGCAATAAATAGTTTTGTAAATAAAATAAAAACTCAATACACTATTGGATTAAATCACCCATGCGATATAGTATTTATTAGCCTTTCTTGAAAGATTTGAGTTTTTTTTATTTACAAAACTATTTATTCATATTTATTTTGCGTGTGCACCTATTAATTTGTCTTAATATTTTAAAGCCTACCTTGTAAAAAGCGTTTTTCCTTAAAACAATTATACGTGCGCCATTTATAAAAGAGTAGATTATGAATTCTTTTTAGACAATATATTTTTATTACCTAATTTTAAGAAACTTGACATCATAGATAGCATTATGTAATATTTTGCAATATATTTTAATATGTGGGTCAAGTAAAGTTATTTTCGTGGCATCAAACACTCATCCACTACCAAAATATAAAAAGTATGTTACGAAGCGCCAAATACAAAAAACACATAAAAAAGCTTAAATCACTTTTTTTATGTAAATACAGAGATTAGTTGCGCAGAAACTGCTTGGAGCCAGTGGAGCTACGACATCCTCAATTTGGGGAATGTTGAGAGGCTGAAAGAAGTGGGCAAGGAAAGGAGATGGGGAAGAGAAAAGTTGGGTAGGAAATTTGGTTTCCTAAGAAGAAAACCTAACCTCTTGAAGAATATGCCCGGTCCCAAACCAGGCGTCGTGGGTTCAATCCCCTGGTAGCAAAGTTCTTCGAAATGCACAAACAAAAAAATTCGCCAGTAGGTAGGTGGAATTCAAATATTGCCAGGTTATTCGTAACCCGAGAATGTTTGTCCGTCCTTTTTTACATAAATCAGACAAATATTGTCAGGTTATTTGTAACCCTATAATGTTTATCCATCTTTTTTTAATTTTTTGAAAAATTTTTATTTTTTGAAAAACCAACATTTATAATATTTTATAATGTATGATAAAATATGTGTAAATTATTTAACCAATAATAGGTTTTCACGGATGTATCTTCATTATTTAGTGAATATAAAGAAAAAACAGTGACATATGCCTATGGGGATGATAGGTTGGGAGGGAGGGGAGAGGGGTGGATCTATTATATGTATGTAATAATATGTATGTGTAAATCTAATTTATTGACTTTAGGTTCGAAAATATTAGGTACTGTAATAAAATAAATAAGGTTATAAATAAACAGAGATTATTTGTCGGTCTCTTTTTACATAAATCTGGCAAATATTGTAAAGTTATTCGTAACCCGTCTGTCTTTTTTTACATAAATCAGCCAAACATTGTCAGGTTATTCTTAACCCTAGAATGTTTTTCTACCCTTTTTACAAAAATCAGAAAATTCCTTATTAATATATAGGCATAGGCCATAGGCCATAAGTAGGGGTTCCAGGACCATTTGTTGGTTTGTTTTCCACCGACTGCTTGGCGGGCCGGATTACTCTCTCGAACCAACACCTTTCGTGTAATTTAACCACAAATTAAATTGTAATGGCTTTAATTACATTACAATAACAAAATGTCACATAATTGAACGCGAGATACATTTCAAACTGATAATTACGCGCTAGGATGTTTAGATCACTATCCAATACATTAATTCGCCGTAGATGTCAAAGGAGTCAAGCCACAAAACCACAAAGCTAAGAAAACGGCAATCAAAGATTTTTGTTTACAAAAACGTGACATTTTTTTGTTATATAAATTTTTTGTTTTTAAAGATAGAAGGGTGAAACTTTGGACATAGACATTTTATGATGTTATCTTTATGCGGCTTGTCGTCATAGACTGCTTTATCTTGTATTAAATTATTCGGAAATCAAAAGATCTATGCGGCTTGTAGTCTTTGACTGTTTTCATCTACCTACGTGTGTAAGGCGCTCCGCTGACGAGGCAATTGAAAACAAACTAAAACCGGCTGGTTTCTATGTCTTGATTGGTCAAAAAGCTTGTTTAACCATAGACGAAGAACAATCAGCTGACAGCTGGCAACTAGCAACGGCCGACCACGGCAATCAGCAGTGCGAGTCGCGAGTCACCGCTTGCGTTACCATTGACAACGGGTTTTTCAGTGATTGTGTAGTGTGCGGGTTTTTCAGTGATTGTGTAGTAATGCGGGCCATCACATTTTCATACAAAGACAGTTGCCAGTTGACAGTTTTCAGTTGCCTCAGTGAGCGGATCGCCTAAGTCGCTGACGAGGCAACTGAAACCAAACTAAAACTGTCTGGTTGCTATGGTTTCCAACCAAACTTTGATCACGGCACTACTCAATTTTACGATTTCTGTAATTATCTCAGCTTGTTTAACCATAGACGAAAAATAATCAGCTGTCATCGCAGTCATCTGTTGCTGTCAAATTGAAAAACAAAAAAAAACTAGAAAACTGACAACAAAACTGGCGCAACCATTGCAACCGAGCAGGGCGAGTCGCAAGTCAGTACTTGCGTTGCCATTGACAACGGGTTTTTGAGAAATTGTGTAGTGTGCGGACCATCACATTGACACATAGAATAGCAAGTTTAGTTGCAAACTGTTTTTTTTCAGTTGCCTCGTCAGGGGAGGCACTTAGATCTATTGGCAATTTTCAAAATACTCAAATTAAATAGAGTGTTTTATGGCTCAAATCTTCTGACCACGGCAACTTTGAAAGTTAAAAAAAAAAAAACATTTCTTATCTAAATCTTTTCTAATGGCAAATGGTTTATAACGGTAGGTACAATTGGTGAGTAATATAATCAAGAATGAGAAACACTTGATAAATAGTTTTAATTATCATAGAAGTTGCTGATACCTTGTTTTGCCTAATAAGGCTATCGTTGTCTGCTTGTTGATTTCTACCTGAAACCATGTTATACAATTTGAACGCATGAATTCTATTAAATAATATCTATACTTATAAATTCATAACATGATTATTTCAATGAACATGATATGCATGACATAACATGACAATCCGATTTATTTTTTTAAATACACACAATTGATATTCGATATTACCATACCGATAGTACCAAGATACTAGTTTTGTGGATGCAATATAGTTGTAAACGATGAACACTTAGAGCAGGTGGATGAATTTGTGTATCTGGGTAGTATGTTTACAAGAGACGGGAAGGCTGATAGAGATAGTAAAAGAAGGGTAAATGCAGGCAACTCCATTAATGAAGGATTGAATGCCGTTGGCGCTAACAAAAAAACTGCCCGAAGAAGCAATGCTAGCAGTCCACAATGCAGTGCTTGTACCTACCCTGATGTATGGCAGTGAGGCAGGGAAGGATGAAAGTAGACTGAATAATGTTGAAATGAGATCCCTGAGGCGTATGTTTGGTAAAACCATGTATGATCGTGTGAGGAATGTGGAGATCCGCAAAGAATGCAAGGCTGATGTAAGCGTAATGAGTAAGATTAAGAAACGGACCCTCAGTTGGTTTTGGTATGTAGAGCGAAAGAACGAAGAAAGGAGTGTAAGAATAATATATGACGCAAGTGTGAATGATGGTATAAAAAGTAGGGGACTCCCGAGAAAGACATGGTACGATCAAGAGAATCAGATACTTGAGTCGAGCCATGTCAAGAATCGGAAAAATAGAAGAGTTGATATGTATGAGACGATGTATGAATGTGAATGAGGCAAAGACTATATGCCAAGACCGAGTTGTTTAGCGGTCCGTCCTCTCTGCCTACCCCTGCGGAGAAACGGCGTGATGGTTAGTTAGTTACTAGTTTTGCTAGCCAGGTTGATCTGCGTTTCATCACTCTATTTTCTTATTGAACAAATAAAAAAAATCATTCCTTAATTAATTTTAGCGACTCTCAATCGAAAATTTGAAATGGAAAAATCAGAAAAAGAGACGAACATAACCTTGCCGGGGCGCTGCTCTAACACTGAGCTTATTCGACCACATCCCCTTCGGTCACATTTAAATGTTTCATACTTTAACTAAGAGCTGCCAACGTTGTCTTCAAATAACTTTTATTTAAAAATAATGGTTATTTGTCTTCACGGAGAATATATTTTAGTTCATACTTCTCACATCATTGACGGTATCCGGGACCACTTAGTTTTATTAACCGGTTATGTAACATAGGAAATTACTAATTGCTCCATAGCTCATTATGGAAATGACGTTGCCAACTGAAAATCGTTGTAGCCGATGTGGATACTCTCAGTATCGCCCTGGTGTAAGACCACCATTCAGAATTGAAACGTTGCTTGAAATGGCTTTACCCGTGTTTAGTTTAGACCTGAATAGCCAGGTACTTCCCCACCTTCCTCTTCTCCATCTCCTTCCCTTCCCTACTTACCTTCAGCCTCACAACATACCCCAGTTGGGGATCCATAGTCTGACTGGCTCCAGACGGGAGCATTTGCGACTTTTGTGAGGTATTCTTCTTCTTCTTCCCCTTGTCCTATTCGGGTCGGGGACCCACTGCATCGACAAGGCTCCTCCATACGTCCCTGTCTTGCGCCGATTGTTCGGCCTCCGTCCATGGCAGATCCATCCTCTCCTCGCACAGTTTTTGGATTTGCCTCGCCCAACTGTGTCTGGGGCGGCTGTGAGGTATTCACTATAAAAAATTAAAAAAGCTTCTCCCTCTTTCCCATGACGACTGATTATATTAGAAAGAAGGGGATAGAAACGACCTCTCAGTGGCATACAACGCACAAATATAGAAATGTAATGCGAGATCATTTACTAATGGAATCGCAATACGGGGATACGGAGATAACATGCTATAATATAACATGATAATAAATAATATTATGCGAGTATGAAGCACTTGTTTGCCGTATCCTCGAATATAGCTCCATTATTTGGGCTCCTTCTGAATAAAACTATATCCCGGATATAGAAAAGGTACACAAGAGGTTTATAAGTTACCTGTACAAGAGGGGATATATTTTATTTTTATTTTTTTTATTTATTTACTTTTTTTACACATATATTATACATTATTTATTGAATGTTTTGGATGCCCAACTAGGAAGAATCCCGTTTTAGGGCAGTCAAATTAGGATGATATATGGAACAAATTAGGAAGATATTTAAATAATATAAAAATAATAATAAAAAGTCATATTTAAATGTTTTGGATAAAATAATAAGAAGAAAACAAAAAGAGAAGAGACAGAATAAAATTAAATAAATAACCAATTAAAATATGAAGATAACCGTTGTTTGTTTAGCAAAATTATTTAAATAATAATAAAAAATAAAAATAAATAAATCAAAAAAAAACAAAAAAAATCTACCTACTTAAAAACAAAGGATTAAAACAAAATAGCTAATTGGTGTTTGTTTAAATTATGGTCTTACATACATATTTTGTATGAATAAAAAGTGGTATGAAAAAAAAAGAATAAAGTAAGATAACTAATTATGCATGAATATGATTGTTGTTTGTTTATATTGTTATATAATATGAACTATCCATTCCTGAATCTAACCTTGTTGTGTTCGATTTCAATACCACATAAATTTGAAGCTCGCCGAAAAATATTTTTACGTAAACATTTTTTATTAGTTAATCTCTGGAACAAGTAATCCACCTTTATTAACAAGTGGGAGATCTCATGCACGGTTTTATGCTCCAAAAGCGAGGTTTTCTGCCTATCAAAACGGGCCAATCAACAGAGAAACTCGATTCTGCATTGATCATCTGAAAAATGCTGTTTGAAAACTTCAATGGTTCTTTAACATATAAAATAACAAGGTTCCATCTGTGGCGGCAGCGTCATGCGATACTGAACGGAGAAAAATGGTATTCTAAAATACGATCATTTTATTCGTAAAAACGGTTAAAAACGGGACTGAAGTTCTTACGGCCAAATTAACAGTGTTTCAATGTTTATTGGCGAGAAAATGTAAGAATAATGTGTTGGTATACGTGCGAAATTACGTATACCAACACATTATACTTATGTGTTCCCGCCAATAAACATTGAAACCCTGTTAATTTGTTCGTAAGAACTTCAGTCCCGTTTTAAACCGCTTTTACGAATAAAATTATCGTATTTTAGAATAACATTTTTCTCCGTGTGGGATCGATAGTTAGCTACTTTAGAGATCATTATCGCCTGACGTTATAGCAACAGATGGAACCTTGTTATTCCAAAGGGTCGATAAGGTGGCAATAAATTACAGAGAGTGGCACTTCCGTTTACAGTCATTAGGATAAATACTATCGGATTTTGAATACCCATGATTAGTTATTATTAGAACAGGAATTGATTATTTAGAAACTAATGTTGACTGGGCAATAATGTATTCACAACTACTGTATTAACAATGTCCGGATAATTTATATAGCGTCGTTTTCGTTAAAAAATCACGCTCTGTTCTATTGCAGCTTATCCTCGACGAACAAAGGTACTTAACTTATCCATATTTATTACACATATTATAATTCATTATTTCACTGCGCTTATAGCCATGTTTACTTTTCCTTATAATGTTCTTGTGTCAAATGTACTCAATAAAAATAAATACCACAATTTAGAGAACTAGCTTCTGCCCGCGACTTCGTCTGCGCAGGATTAGTAAGTACTTCGATTAGCCTATTTTCTTTTCCTAGGTCCCATCTATGTTTATAATAAAATTCTTAACCTATTTATTTAAAATATCTATAATTTTTGATTCGATTCAAGGGTGAGTACTTCAAATAAACTCACTAATTTAAATATTTTCTAAAATAGAATTTTGGTTTTACAATCATTGTTTTTCAAAATGTCATTGTCTAGACATTTTCTATTAAACAATAATTATTATTTATAATACACGGAAAATAGCAAGCTTTGGGAATAAATTATAGCCTATATGTTATTCTGGTGTATGAATATTATTGTAAAGTTTAATTAAAGTCCATTCATTGGTTTTTGCGTGAAAGAGTAACAAACATACATACATCCATAAAAACTTTCGCGTTTATAATATTAGTAAAATGTAGATGCATATCCAATATCCAATCGGATATAATCTAGCAAGAAGTATAGCGGATTCGTATTCGTATCCGGCTGGCGGCTGTTTATAGTAAGAGTGGGTTGTGGCTGCGAGCTTCGGCTCGGGCGAAAGCGTCTGGAATTTCTTAAAACTGGCGTCAGCGTCGCGACGGTCGGGTTAAAAATATATTTATCTGCGGTTTTTGTAAATCATAATTTAAGTCACACGTTAATGATGAAAATACACAAAATGAATATATTATGCCAATGGACTTTATTTTTAATTCCATTTTTTTCAGTCCTTTTCTATTTCTCTCATTTCTGTTATTTTTATGTATATTTTTCATTTCTATTTATCTATTTAAATTTCTGATTTTATTTTTTATCTCATTTTCTTAAGATATTAAAAATAGATTAAATTCCTTCCACCTCGCTACATGCTCAGCCTAAAGTGAAATGGTATATTCAAAAAAGGTACATATTTGTATACAGGGTGTTAAGAGACGTATTTGACTTTAAAAAGTTTCAACCAGTGATTCCTGAAATTATTTGAAGTAAAAAATTTAAACGAATTTTTAATCTCCGGTGACTTTTTTGTTTTTCAAAAATAATTTCTTCAAAACGAAACAGCAACAAAAACTCTTCCAGATGTCATCACAGGTCACTCAGCCGAGTAATCGCCCAACACCTCACACCAACCTTATCTGTCCAATATCTACTGATTTTTTTTTTAATGTTTTAAGTTTAAAAAAATAGAATAAAATTGTCACGGGACACCAAAATTTCATTAACATTTTTTACTCAAAATAATTTCAGGAAACTGGTTAAAGTAAGGCAAGTATATCCCTTAACACTGTGTATGTTAATTATATCTTGGTAAATAAATATATTTTTAAAAGATAATCATTAATTATGAATAACACCAACAATAATTCATTTGATCCACAAAACGTATACTATCAATTTTATATATTTACTAAGTTTATTTGCGGCATTTTACTTAGCGAAAGACCACCATTCAAATACGTAGTTCGAAATTGCTTTAACTCTGTTTAGTGGCCAGATCTAAACAGCTAAGTACTGTAGATACTTCCCAACCTTCCCCATCTCCTTTCCTTTCTCCAATCCCTTTCACCTCACCTTCCCCAATTAGAGATGCCACTAAAACATCTAAAAAATGTGAACCGAACTATACGGCGTTTTCTCCTCTCTATAATTTATTTGAGACACATGGATGTTTAGAAATTCCATGGGCCATGGTGGAAATGACGGGGTTTGCTGAAAATTATTGGGTCAAGCTATAAAATTGCAAACAAATAACACTGTGAGCGATTAGGTTTTTTTTTCTGAAATCATTGAAACATTTTATCTCATGTTTCTCGTTCTAGAAACCCCTCTGTAGAGAAGTTTTCCGGGGTAGATTCCTAATTATATCCAAATATGCATTAACTAACCATCACCCCATTTCCCCGCAGAGTTAGGCAGAGAAGACGGACTGCCAAACAAATCGGTATTGGCACAAACTCCTTGCCTCATTTTCATGTATACATCGTCTTAAACTTTCTCTTCTATTTTTCTGATTCTTGACATGGCCCGACTCAGTATCTGGTTCAATTGATCGTATCATGTCTTTCTAGGGCGTCCCCGACTTCCTCTACCATTCATATATTCTTCTTTACATCCATTTCTACGTTCATTCGCTCTATAGAGCGAATGAACGTAACATGCCCAAACTATCTGAGCGCCGCTTTCTTAATCTTACTCATTACGCTTATATCAGCGTAGCATTCTTTTCCGATCTTCACATGTCTCACACGTTCTTACATGTTTTTTTTTATCACAAATACGACTCAGGGATCTCATATATACGGCATTCAGTCTACATCCCAAACATTTTTCTAATTAAAACGGGCTATGGCCGACCCCAAGGATGTTTCAGTCCAGCAAAAAATTAGATATCTGTCTATTTTCGTTTGACTTTAAAATAATTATGAGGGGCGGTAAATTATAAGACATTTATTTTTGCATCCGACGGGAGTCGAATTCACAGCCACTGACCGTGAGCACATTCAGCACACCGTCAAACCTAAAACTGGAAAATTCGTGTTAAAAATCTGTCTTCCAAAAGATCCAAGCAATATCAAGTGCAAATCAATCAACTCTGAACTCCGCGGAGAATGGAGCCAGTGTTCCCAGAGTCTCGCAATAATACCTTAGACCTTGACGCGTTCATGGCCGTAACATTTATTCCTTATAAAGAACGAGCCACTCGCCAACCGAATTAGTAGTCGCGATTTGGGATCTTGCAATATGCCCCAAAAAGTTTCCCGAAAACTTCCAGAAAAAATCACAGGGGTTATTTTTTACAAGCGTAATCTTTTGTGCCAATAATCTACTAAAAAAGATTTATGGGAAAGTGGTAAAAAATCAATTTTCACACATTTGCATCGGCTTTGTTGGCACCTCTGCGAAATAACCATGAAACGGATAAGTGGAATCGGTCTTTGCCAGTTTTGATAAGTTGTACATTGTCTCATAATCGTTATTTTGATGTCAGTTGGTCGGTTTACAACACTGCTTAAAATTACATGGTTAATTTTCAGTGTTATTCTGTTCTCCGTTGCATTTTACTGTTGTTTCTGGGTCGACATGGTCTTGCGTAAGCCAATATCGTGTAGAGTTTGAGTAGGTACTCGTATCTGTCTATTCGAAATTAGAATTTCAAGTTATGAATTCTATACTTTACCTAGGACGTAAAAATAATTTGTGCATCGATATTTATAATAACTTCCATATTAACCCAGGGGGTCCACCTCGACCACTTTGGGAATCACTGTACTAAACCATAAATTACCTCTACTTTCTACCCGGAGAACTATATATTAATGAATGATATTCTTATACCTTTAAAATTATGTTAAAACTACTCGATTCCACCGAATTTTCCACTGTGTCAACCGTAGCACTAACTCAGGGGTGCGGAACCTTTTTACCGTCAGGGGCCATTTGAAATTTTGTAGATCAGCCGCGGGCCGCATTAAGATTTCAGGCTTGAGGGGTTGGATACCTCAATATATTATTATGCCCTCATATTACCCTTTTTTTAAATAAACCAATTTTTACAGTTCGCATTCGACACGAATTCTTCGAATGAAGAAACGATAAATGCGTGACCAGGCATCATTTTCATACTCCACGACTAAAAATTGCACTCAGAAAACGAAAATAGTTTTAATAAGTAAGAGGAGTTCTATGTTATGAGAATTGTTATGTTACGTTTAGAACACAAGACATGTTTTAATTGAAGAGTGAGTCTGCGTAAGAGTCCACAGGGTTAAATAATAGTTGGACAAGCAAATGGTCTTCCTCCGAATTTTGCATCATGTGGTGTACAACTCGAATTTAAAGCTTATCTCAAAAACCTTGTTTTAATTCAAGAGTGAATTAAAACTATACCCAGAACATGAAAATGGTTTTCCTCCGATTCTGACAGAATAAAGTCTGCAGCAAGAATTTTATAACATAAAAATGCTATATCCAACTAACTAACCACCACGCCGTTTCCCCGCAGGGGTAGGCAGAGAGGACGGACCGCCAAACAACTCGGTCTTGGCACACACTCCTTGCTTCATTCACATTCATACATCTTCTCATACATCCTATTCTATTATTCCGACTCCTGACATGGCCCGACTCAAGTATCTGGTTCACTTGATCGTGCCATGTCTTCCTCGGGCGACCACAATTTCTTCTTCCATTCACTTTTGCGTCATATATCCTCCTTACACTCCTTTCTTCGTTCATCCGCTCTACATGCCCAAACCATGCTAATGCAAATGCTATATCTGATATACTAAATATGTAATATAGATATAATATATATATACAATATCTGCATATTTTGCACTCAGAATATGCTAATGGTTTTCCTCAGAATTTTGCAGCAAATATGCAACTAGAATTTTACACTCCAATCGGAATATAAAAATGGTTTTCTTCGAAATTCGTCAGCAGATCGGAAATTGAACTGTGTATTTGGAACACAAAAATGGTTTTAAATTAAGTGAATAAAGATGCGTAAATAAAGAGAGAACGTGAAGGTGCAAGTCCCCATGAAAATGATATTCCTCAGGTCTGCAACTTTCATATCTTGCACCTGGAACTCGAGAATGGTTACCTACCTTTGAAATGGGTCCGCAGATGAACCCATTACTGAAATTTTATCATTACACTCTGAACACAAAACTGGTTTTAAGTGGAAAGCTTCAATTGTGGTTTTATGTAAGAAAATGATTTTCCTCAGAAATGTGCAGCACATTATAATTTTATACTCCACTCGGAACTTTAGAACTGTATCGAAATTCATCCGGCATTCGGAAAACAAAACTGGTTTTAACTTCAGTGTGAGTTTCCTCAGGTTCAAAACTACACCGAGAACTCGAAAATGGTTTTCCTCAGATTTTTGCAGCATTTTGAATTTTATAACTGCACTTGAAAAACATGAGAATGGTTTCTTTCCAGCCGTTTTTTTTTTTGATTTCTGAACACAACAACTGTTTTATTATTTTTTACTTTTTTATTTTAACTTTAAAATGAATCTGCGTACGAGTCCACCAGCTTAAATTAAAATTGTATTTCTTTTTTTAAATTGCTCAAGTAACACGAGTTTTACGTTTTACGTAATTGAAATTTAGAATGAAATATTTTCCACTTCCTTCAATGCAAATAATTGTCTTTTAATGTAATTAAGGGGAATCAAAAGATTTTTTCAAAAAAAGTGCGTATTAACCGATGCCAACGATATCCAATATTTACCAATTAATTTTTTAGGGTCATGCTGAAAGCAGCACGACACACCAAAAGAGCTCGCGGGCCGCAGATTCCCCTTCCCTGCACTAACTATACATATCATTCAACGCTAGTACAATTTCACCAAACTGCCAATACATATAGGTACAGAACTTTTCGATATTTTCAAAACCTCTTCGTCGTGCATCAAAGCAAAAATAATTAGTTGTGAATATAAATGATATATTTATGTATTGTTTTTGTAAAATGATATACATATTATTCTATTGTTATGTATTATATGTATGAACTGATACATTTGTAAATAAAAATGTTTGTAAATCTTCAACATACATTTTGTCTGCAAAAGCCATGCCTACGGGCATTTAATAAACAAATTTTTATTTGCATAGCACTTTAGTTTTAAGCTGGTGGACCACATGCAGAATTGCAGAATCTCTCTTAAGTTAAAACCAGTATTGTGTTCCGAATGCAATTATAAAATTCAGATTGCGGACTCATCAGCTGACGCAATTTGAAAAAAGTAGACATTTCTAGGCAAAACACAATATATTTCTCAACATAGTCTCCTTTTAGCCCTATACACTTCGTCCAACGATTCTCCAATTTTTTGACATTGATCCAAGCTGATTTTGCCCCCTGTCACTATTATTTTTTCCAAACCTTAAGAAATGGTTCAGTGGTAAAAGATTTGGGCCAAATAAGGAGATCATCGCTGAAATGGAGGCATATTTTTGAGGCCTTAAAAAAATCTTAATATTCGCAGGGCATTGAAAAATTGGAGAATCGTTGGACGAAGTGTATAGGGCTAAAAGGAGACTATGTTGAGAAATATATTGTGCTTTGCCTAGAAATGTCTACTTTTTCAATTTGCTTCAGCTGATGAGTCCGCAATCTGAATTTTATAATTGCATTCGGAACACAATGCTGGTTGGAGATGGTGGATGATGTCCCAATTCGTAGTGCTATTCATGAAGTTTTACAATTGTGACTGTGCATTTGTTTACTGGTGCATTGTCCTGGTGGAAGAACACTCAAGAACCTTTTTTGGTGCCAAAAAGATGGTCACATGGTTTGCCCCCCGTTAATCAAAATGATATCCAAATTTTATGGTGGCGGGCGGCTTGAGCACTTCTTTGATGGTAGGGACCGACATTTTTTTGCGTGTACCTACTACCTACTGTAATGTAATTTCACTACCTGGAAAATATAATATAAATTTCTCTGACAAATTTTTGAATTAAAACTTCTTTACGCACGCTTGACTTGGGGGGTAAGCTGGTGGGGACCTTGCCCACTGAAGAACCGCCACTGAGATTTTACATAAAGGCATTACTTTTTTGTAATGTTTATGTCATTTTTAAATATTCAATGCACAATTTATACCCAAACTTGAAAAACTGCACACCGTACCTTTTGTCATAGGGAAATACATGCTACGGTACGGTCCACTTACGGTATTATAATAGATTGAAGTGCTGGTAGATAAATAAAGTCTTGGTTGAAGAACCTTTGAGACTTGAAATACAACTTATTGTTTTTTTGTTTAGTTTGTAGAACTCCATTTAACTTTTTTTCTTAGTTTAATAAATTAGATTTAATAGTGTTATTATTTTAGTTGCAAGTATTTTAGTTTTTTTTATTATTAAGACAGCTGTTTCGGGGTACAAGGCCATTTTCAAACTGTTGTCAGGCCAAGTTCAGATGACTTATTTATATATTAATGATTTATTACCGGTTAAACCGATTTACTAAGAAAATAATTTTGACAATAGATTCTCTTATTCTGTGGGGTACTTTGAAATCTGTTTTACCTACATTAAATGGTAATATTTTCTTAGGGCTGTCTGTTTCGAAGCTAGCTACAGTAAAAGTTAAACTGGCTAGCTTTACACTTGTAAGTTTTTCATTGCAATATGCATTTTGAAAATCCAATGTGCCAATGGCCAGAAGTCGTAAACTAACGAAAAACTTACAAGTGTAAAGCTAGCCAGTTTAACTTTTACTGTAGCTAGCGTTGAAACAGACGGTTCTTAGAAGTGTAAAGCTAGCCAGTTTAAGTTTTACTGTAGCTAGCGTTGAAATAGACGGGTTTAATAATGACGTGGCTGCTATCGACTTATTTAAATGTGTTATATTGATTAGGTATTGTGAAATACTGAGAAGTGAGGAATAAATAATATTTCTTACTTTATTAATTTTTGTTGTTAAAAAAAAAACTAAAATACTTGCACAACTTAACAATAACAGTGTTAAGTTTTTTAAAAATAATTATATAATAATAAAAAAAATTATAAAAAAATTTTAATACATCAATTAGTTTTGGAAAGCATATAAAACTCAGTTGCAGGTTGCAGGGGTTACTTTGTACTCAGTAATAAATAAAAATATTTTTTAAGAATTATGTAGATCTTTATTCCTTATTGCTCAGTAGAATAATATAATGCTTCCCTTACAAAATATACTTTAACAGTATCAGTAAACTTTTAGAACAACTGACAACGCTTAATATTATGATATTTTGTGCTATATTTCACTCAGCCATGCTTTGTCATTTTAAGGGTATACATAATCTGCTGGTTCATAAATGGTGGTAGTTGAATTATTTTAGGAATAATTCCTTTCTGCAAGTTATGCTGTAAAATATTAATCCAGATAGCCTTAAAAATTTTTATGCTTTTTTTTTTTTAGTTTCATCATAGAAAAAAAATTACATTTCAACATATTTCATATTTTTTAAATATATATTGTGGTAGGGGTGAGGTGTTCCAATTTTGCAACAGTAGGGCCATGGGCGTCCAATGTCTTTTCTTAAAATTATTTTTCAGTTGCCTGTCAGTGCACCAAAAACTGACTTTTCTTAAAGGTGATGACAAATTTTTTTTTTTTAATGTTTCTTTATTCTTTGAATAGTAAATATATAACAATTGTGGAATTTATGGCCGCCATACTAGGCACATGCCCGTGTTATGGTGGCCAAATGCGACCAAATAGCAAAATTTTTATATATCCTCCAGTCAAGGCCAATTTTGACCTTACGTAGCTCCCACGTTTGTTATTTTGGTCTTAAAACGAAGCTGTTGAAATGCTTTATCTATTATAACCATAGATGTCGCAAATCTGAACTTCGTAGACTATTTGAGAACAATGTTAAAAAAAAAAAAATTTAATATTTTTCTCGCACCGAATATTTAATCAGCTGTTTATGGTTAAAATTTAGTCCCTTTTCCAAAGTACTCTTCATTATCAAGTATACCACACACATATAGAAATCGAAAATATTCTATGTTGACTCGAATAAGCACTTCAAAGTATCAAAAACACAGGATCCGCGCGGTTATAAACTCTACGATTTTTTAATATTTTTTTTATAAATCCTACAAACATGAGATAAATGTTAAAATACAGGTTAATTCATAGTCTGTATAGCACGTTAATAAGTTTTTATGTCTCCATGTTAAAATTCGAAGGGATAATATTTTTAATGTTGACGAAAAATTAAAAAAATTATCGTCCGGAAATCTCGAGCAATCGAGGTAAATTTATTTATTTCGCGTGGTCGCTCAAGTGGTTAAATAACATTTTCAAATATAGCAGATCTTTCAACGGTAATTCATCAGTGTTTTCACCCTTCTGTAAAATTGGGGGACTATGATCAATTTTAACTTCGTAACTAAATAATAAAAAAAATTGTGTCTGAAAATTTTGTGTCATATTTATTGCACATGTTTAAAATATCAGAAATTATTAAAAAAAAAATTACATGTGTTAGGGAAGTGAAAAAATCATTTTTTAGATTATTACAATGGAAACAATTTCAGTACCAAATGTAGTCGTACAGTGATAGTTAGCATTGTAACTTCAAGCATATAAAGGATAAAGAAAGTAGACACAAATAATAATAATAAAAAACATAGTGATTTTGTGATTATGTTTTTAATTTGAATTTTATTTATTTTAAATTGAATTTTAATTGTTTGATTTCATTTGAATTTTTAATTTATTTGAATTATCTATCATGCATAATACAGTGAAACTTGCTTAATAACTCAGGTATGGGGCATACGTCATTCCTATGTCTACCTACGTTAAATTATCGTGAAAACAAGCTTATGTGTCCAAGCGGTTAACCTCCTGGCCGCAGGAAGCATCTAAAGTCATTTTTAGGTTTGAGTCCTCGCTGTATTGCATACAAGCATAATACAGAATCGAAATTCATTTTGGTTTTTGTATTATGCTTGTACGCAATACAGAGAGGACACAATAGAAATGACAGTTCCCGCGTGAGAGGCAAGCATGGTGAAATGACTTTAGATCCCTCCCACCGCCTAGAGGTTAAAAGAGTTTTACTGTATACATATATTATATATCACACATCCCATAGAAAAGTGTCGGTAAGTAAAAATTTTCTATTTTACCTTTTATCTCTGAAAAGTAAAGTGATTTTGAGTGTTATTTAAGTCAAATCATTCCATTATCCACAAGCTGACACCAGTATCTCTTTTCGATCTGTTCGCCACTTGTTCACCATTCAGTCATTTGTTTTCGCTCCCCTTTAAAATAAACTTTTGTGATTTTCAACACTTTTCTACTGGATGTGTGTTATATATTTATGTATATATTAGAGGCACTGCTGATAACCATCTGCGTTCCGGGTCCGGAATGTACAGCTGGACAGTGACCTTTTTTGCAATATTGTCAAGTCAAATATTATGTGTAACGAGCTAATGATCTATTGATAAATAAATGTTATTATTTTTATTATTATTATTTAAAAATCAGTTGGGTGAATGTGCATTCACAATATTACACAAATTTATTTATTTATGTTGTATTATTTTAAGGCACCTGAAATTTAAATGATGCAGAAATTAATAGCGTCTTCAGATATGTTGCATTTAAACATAAAAAGGAACTACGTACATACATTTTTCAAACCTACTGATAACATAACACAAAATATAAGCAAATAACGAATAAAGGGATGGCGAATGAATAAAATATTAACAAAGGATTAAATCAAGTTCACAGCACTTTTCTGTGATATTCAGGCGTTGCGTTTCCATAGTCTTTCAAGTCGAACAGAGCCGTCCGATTGTTGTTCATGTACTTTAGCAGATCGTGTATGTGAGACACAACACTCTGAAGAGATTTCTCATCCAGCGAGGTATAAGCCAGCATGGGCCCGATCTTGACAAACAGCCTCAGCAGGTGGATGGAGCCGTACATCTTGGACATAGTAGTACCGGGGTAGTTACTGAGAATCTCGCTATATTGCGGCCTCTCGAATTTGTAAAGAAGCTGAGATCCGAGAGAGGCGTTGAAGTATTCCTTGACGCCTTCGATGAAGTCGGTGAGGACACTTTCCTTCTGTTGATTGTGGATCTTACTGGTTTTCTTGTGCGTGATGTAATTGTCTACGATTTGAAATACGGTGAGTTTTGCTGGAAGAATGACGAGTTTCTGCTGGCGCGTGATGATGTCCCAGTCGTCCACGAGCCATGTTTTGAGTTCATCGGGCACCTTGATTCGGACGTCCACTTTGTTCAGGAACTGTTCCTCCGACTCGATCGATAGATCCAGGCGGCTTCTCTTTTTCCGGCTATTGAAAAGTTAGAAAAATTAGACAAATCGTATTTGCAATTTTAAAAATGACCAAAATGGTATCAGTTATAAGGATGTTACCAATTTATTAAAAATAAATTCAAACTACATAACAAATTGCATCAACAACAGATCAGTTTCAATGAATTTTGATAACAATAATTCCAGCTGTTAATATAGTCCAGTGGCCTGATTATAACACATTCAAACCATTTTATACATGGAATATAATATATTACAATGCACAGAATAAAAATATTAGTCAACATGGGTTAAGAGACCCATAGGTAGATGCGATGATGTCTTGAAGAGACCCATAGACCGATAGAACATGGGTCTTGAAGAGATCAATGTTGGGGGAGGGAATAACACAGAGGCCGGCAAATCTTTCCACAGTTAGAGTTCTTGTTAATGGCAACGGGCAACAGTCCATTTTAACAATCTGTGTCATTTGCAGTTGTATGGGTGAACTCTCCCCTTTTTTATATTATCTATGAAATAAACACATAAAGATGCTATTTACCTGCCAACATCAGAGCCGGAATCCTGCGAGACCTGCTCGGCCTGCGGAGTAGAGGCTCGAGACTCGGGATCCTTCTCCTTCTCTTTCTCCTTCTCCTTCTCCTTGACCTTGGGGGGAGCAGATCCCGGCACCACGGGCTCTATGGGCTTGGTGGGAGTCGGCGTCACTGACCCGCCACCCGGCTCCGACTTGCGACCCTTTGCCGGCGCTGAAACAGAGTGGTACATTCTTTAATTCAATATCACCCTGGTGAGAGAACATTGCTTGGCGGCAATGTTTGGCCACCAGATTAGGAGCTATAGCGCAGTGAAATTACTTTACGTTATCGGATAGATAGGTGGAACTTCCGATGATTTTATATCAATGTCCCTGGCGCACTTTAATCATTGACAGCCAAACCGATATTGTTAGGGAATAAATAAGAAATCGATATACACTGGCAACACTGAAGATATTTTCTATAAATTGACACTAGAAATGTCAGAAGCCAAGCAATTACGTAGAAATATTAATAATTTTGCAATATCGAATTGAAATACTAACCTAAATATTCTTTATCAGTCCACATTTACTTTTTGACACTAAACGGAAGTTAATTAAAATTTAAACCATTTTCGTTTCTCAAAGATCGAACGGAATAAATTGACTGCGTCTTAGACTGTGTCTCTGCGTCATTATTTAAATCTATGAATCGCGTATATGACTCTTTCTTTTCTAAGAGCTTCGTTAGTTCAATACGTTCATTAAATAAGCCAGTAAGTTTGCGACATAAACAACCAAAATCAAAAATATACATTCGATAGTTAACTGAGACTTATCTAAAACTATGGATGTCGGGCTAAAAGTTATCAATCGTCGGTCGGAATATCTCTTACCAATTGTTGACCATGATCACAAATATTGATAATTTAATAGATCGTCCATGCTAGGTACTTCCCTACCTCCTTTTACTTTTCCCATCACCATCAGCCTCACAACATACCGCAATTAAGGGATGCAATGGTCCCACTGAATACAGACGGTTAGGGATTCTTGTAGGGTATTCACATAAATTTAAAAAATAAATTATGATAACTGATCAAAAAAACAAAAGCTTGGGAAGGGGGAAAGCGGGGAAGGTGGAAGGGGATCGCGGGAAGGGGACGGGTTCGCGGGGTTGAGGAGAAAAACAAAAAATATGGTGTATCCAAAAGCACTTTCTTTCTTTGAGTGGCATTGCAACAGCAATTTGTATAATGAAAAATATATTGGGATAATAAAAGTTTCACCGACCCGTGGTCTAGACAAAATATGTCTTATTGATTCTTGGAATGATGAAATTTAATATTTCAACTAACTCTGATAAAAATTAAACAATAATAAGAAGAATTAGGCAATATTATTTAGTCAAAAATAATCATGAACACAAATGCATTTTCCTGACATATTTTCCAGTTTGTGTGTTGTGTCATTGACCGTTAGTATTAATAAACCGAAATGCTGAGTAGATCAAACACAACATTCCAACAAACGCATACACAGATAGGAATCTTTATACATATATATATAAAAATTAATGTTTCTTTGTTTGTCCTGTATGCATTCCTATACCAATCATCCGATTGTGATGAAACTTTGGTGATTTGTTGTGCGCAGGCCCGCGAAGAGTTCTATACATAATGGTGAGCTTTGGCATTATGAAATTTGTATAAAAATTTTACAATGGGTGACGCGCGATTTGTTGGGAAAATGTGTGTATTTCATATAGTTTAGCGGAAGCTGGAACGAGGGAGGGAGAATACGAAGAAGGGGGGCGTTTGCGGGATGCGGTAGAGGAGGAAGGCAGTGAAGGTGGAGGGGGAACGCGGGAGGGGAAGCAGACATGCAAGGCAGGGGTGACGGAGAGGGAAGGGACGTGGGACTGGCAGAGGGAGGAATTGCCTAGGAGACGTAGTAGCGGTAGGAGGCAACAGGTGGTAGATTTGGAAAATCCTCGCTTTTCACATGGACAGCTGTATGTGGCCTGCTCACGAGTCGGAAAACTTAAAAATATTGTGCATTCAAAAGCACTTCAATAAACAGATTTAAAACACTATTTTTTAATTGGTATTGCAATGCATGGCGGGTACTTGCTGGTTCATTAACAAAACTGCATTGTCATTCGTAGTCTGACACTAAATACGGCAATATCGAATGAGATTATCATCAAAGACTTGATTAACTTCCATGCCGAAATCATCATTGGCATGTAATAGATAAAACAAACATGTATTATTCATTACTAACATGAAACATTCTAAAATATGGCATGCATTTAATTTTGGGAATACGTCCGTACCATAGAATTTTAATAATCAAATCTCTTTTCTATAATATGCACATTGTTCAAGGTCTATTGTGTATAAATGATTAGTTGTATAGTGAAACTAAAGTATGTGCCTAGATAGGAAACATGATAATAAGTATAACTGATGTGATAAGACTTTAAGTTCAGCATTTAACAAAATGGAAAAGTAAATTTGTACCGGTATATATCCGCGATGCGTCGTCCATGCCGAGCAAATATTGATAACTTATTGAATGAAAAATGCAAGAACTGGAATAGCTTAAAATTATTTAGTAAAAATAAATGCTGACTTTCAATTTAAATTATTATTGGTATTTGGCAATTTACTTGTAAGCAGTCTACAAACAAATAGTAACACTCTGAATATTTCTTCAAATAATATGCATAACTTTGAAACTACAAGACTTGGAAAGCTGAAAAGAATACAATCATTTGTATTACATCATACTGTAATACAAATACCTGAAGAAAAATGTCAGATGTGCGATTTTGTAGTTTTGCAGTAGAGTTTTTAAAGTTTCGTTTCTGTGTTTTTTCCGTTTTTGAGATCAAGAAATATGTGTTGTTTTTATATTTTGTATTTTAGTATAATCATTTTGTAGTTTTATCTGGCAAGTTTTCCGGGAGTTTTGAAAATTGGTAATTTTATAGATTTCGATGTGCTCTTTCTGAATTTCAATTTTGCCACCTCATATCTTTGCTGCTCGCACCGCCATATTGTTAAAATGGCACCTAATAGCAGTTTTTTGACAATATCTCCTTTCTGACTCATTTTACAATAAAAATATTAATATAAATATTACCGGAAACGTATGAAATCTTGGAATTATATATAACTCCTAGGAAATGTATACAATTTCGAAGCTATTTAGGTTAGACCGGTCAATGGTTGTGTGGGCATCGCGTTTGGCTCCCACCCAGGCGTTCCGTGTTCGATTCCTCGGCTGGCTAAGTCCCCCATCACAACACAAGCAATATCTTCCGCTTAGTGTGGTGGTAGTAGGAGATTTTCAAATGTTGTTGGGTTATTCGTAACCAGGGAATGTTTGTCTTTCTTTTATAACAAAAAAAAAATGTATGAAATATTGTTTTAAAAATTATTTAATACATACATATCCTGGGAAATGTATACATTTCCTAGGAATTGTATATTATTCCAATATTGTATTAGGAAATTAATAAAAAGAATGCTTTCTGTAATAAAACACATTGTTCTATTTATAGCTCTGTTTTTCATGAGTTGCACAAACCTCAAACCCTCATTCTAATGTGAATTATCATTGTCTTGCATCCACGTGGTCAACATATTTTCAATATCCTGATTTGCTCTTTCCACACTCCCCTGACTTTGCGAATGCCTGGGTTTACCTAACTAACCTGACTGTTTATGCGGCACTAGCGCGATCGCCTGATCAGAAGATGCAATACCCGCTCCTCGCCCCGCTATCCCCGCGTACCCATTGATATCTTAAATGTTTTACATTTCCGATTGCTATTTAGGAAATGTATAGATTTCCTAGAAAATATGTATAATTTAATTTATTCCACACATTTCCGGGCTATTTTAGGAACTACATACATTTCCTAGGTATTGAATACAATGACGGATTACATACATTTCCGTTAACATATACAAATTAAACTAGAGAAAACTTCTTTTTGTAAAAAACCTCTCATTTGTCGTAAGCCCGCAGGCCTGCGGGTGACAAATGAGATTGATAGTTGACCCGCCCACGCGTTGCTGTGGCTGACACAACGCCATCTATTGGATGGTTACCTAACCTAGATAACCAAATGTTGCGTCAATAAATTAACTCACACCGCCATCTGTCAAAAACTTATGGAACTTAACAAATAATTTCAAATCATTGTCCCATAACAAATATTTAATTCCCAATAATAAATATTTAGGTCAAAAACCAAAAATCGAGATAACAACTATCCTATCTTTTCAGTTGAACCAAATTACACACAGTAAGTTGGCTTATTTCATCAAAATCGGTTAAGTAGATTCGGAGTTTAATGTGAGATTTTTATATATAAAGATAAGGTATTTCAATTAATAAAGTACCCATTTTATCTATTTGATTCGATTCATTCATAAGTTTTGATTACAATAAACATAAAAGAAATTAAATACAAAATGCCATCTTTCCATATATCAATTTTTGGTTTTACTAACAAATACAGTAGGTTATCTAGGTTAGGTAACCATTCAGTAGATGACATTGGGTTTCGTTAGGCACAGCAACGCGAGGCCGAGACATCTAGTAGATAGATAAATTTCTTTTTAGGTAAATAAAACATTTAATACAAATATCACCGAACTCCTTCGCGAGGGTTACATTTGATTCACCAGCTTCTAGACGGTGTAATATAGCACTTTTTTCTTCAATTGAAAAAACACTTTCACTTCACGGAGCTCATTGTGTCAAGCAGTTGTCACAACAGATGATAAACACTGACTGTGATTTACGCGTGCTAATAAAGTTAGGTGTTAGGCTGCCTTTATACACGTAATTTTATTCCCGTAAATCGCCCACGTAACCAATGTGCCCATTGGCCAGAAGTCGCTTACGTGAGCGACTTAAGGGAAAAAACTTACGTGTGTAAAGGCAGCCTTAGCGCGCAGGGAGTAGCCGGGCGCGGGGAGTTGGCGAGGTGCGGGGCGTTGAGGTATTGGTGCGTAGGTTTTGTAAGGAAAACCCTGCGCGTCGTTCTAACCGGATGAATTATCATCAAAATAGGTCGCTTAAAAAGGAAGTCGAACTAAACGTATATGTTTTCCTAGTATCTAACTATGAAACCTAATTTGAGTTTACATTGTCTTCGCTAAAAACGGTAAGCCGTTATATCCGAATTCTATTGTATGTACATAAAATTTGAAAATTATACTTCCAGGAGTGTTACATTTTTTGTATTTCTTGGGCATTAACTATGTAACAATCTCTAGACATTTTGTTTTGAAGAGTTTTATTTTCCATGTACATTTGTTACTTAAATTTTTATTTATCTATTATCAGTTTCGACACATCCGCATCATTCATTTTACTGTCTTCTATTTTATATTTTCTATTTCCATTAAAAATTTTCTACTATAATTTTTCCTATTTTCAAAATGTTTATATATTTAATCCATATGTTTACACTAGACCTCACAAAGTAACTATATTCCATTGGTCACCATGAAACAGGCAGTCGCCTAGTTTGGTGATCTAATGTATCATATATATGTAAATGTTATAATGTTTTATCATGTATTTTATAAATAAATAAAAAATAAATAAAATTCACTAGCAAACTTAAAACTAAATTAAAATTTATACAAGTACAGAAATGATTAGATTTTATTAGGTAGGGGTAGTGAGAGGGGTGATTTTGTTTGATTTTGAAGAAAAAAAAAAGAAAAAAGTTCCCGGAGTTTTGAATATTACTCAATACTCACTCTTCTTGGCTTTGGCGGGCTGACTGGAATGTGCTTTTTGAACCTCCTTCTGTTTGGAAACATTCGCTTCATTATATTTGAGAACTCTGCTTTCGGGTACCCATTCGTCCCAACTATAATTAAACACAACACAAAATTTCAATTAGGTACTATTATTACTGAGACGGTCAGTGGTTGAGTGGGTATAGCGTTTGGGTCCCACCCAGGCGTTCCGTGTTCGATTCCTCGGCTGGCTAAGTCCTCCATCACAACACAAGCAACATCTTCCGCTAAGTGTGGTGGTAGTAGGAGATTTTCAAATGTTGTTGGGTTATTCGTAACCCGGGAATGTTTGTCTTTCTTTTTAAAAAATAAATAAATAAAATAAATACATTGTGCTTGGATTTTTGAGGCCCTGAGGAAAACTTTCCTCAGTCAACTTTGGGTATGCTGTGTGGAGGGTTTTTTAGGGAAAGGAAGGAGAGGAAGTTCTGGAAAGGAAAAAGGTATAGGGGTGGGTAGGAATCTATGGGTCAGTGTCCAGGGGTGACGGACGTATGAATCCATTCCTGCCACTGTGGTGCAAGGCGATGGGTCTGGCTGGAAAAATCAAAAGGTCTCCATCAACCAGCCTCACCCGATCCGGCCTGCAGTAGGTGGGCAAACGCATTCGCCGCCAAGACCTTGACAAACCTCACCCGTGAACCCTGCTAAATCACCAAACGTAGCTAACCACTTGGCAGTATGGCAGAGGTGTTGGTTACCCAATATTCCAAATAGCAGAATTACCATTTTGTGTGTAAGTTTAGATACTCTGGGCCTTTTCCTCATAACAACAAACATAGCGATAAACCATTTTGTCGTTGACTGAGTGTAGCAAAGTCCTATTTTAACCCTCCCGTTTGGCATTTCATCTATCTGTAAATATGTTTGTACATACGTTTCCGATTTTAAAAATCTGCTTTTATTATTCAACTTTATTATTCAAGCAAACCTTACTTTTTTTATAGATGGTAAACTTTGACTTGTATTGTGGTACCTACCTGACTGAAGAAAGTTTGAAAAAGAATTGTCATTGAGAAGGTGGCATTTCTTAGGGCAAAGTTTATAATTCCTTATTGAAAACAAAATGTTTCATAAAATGGTACACTTTTCAAAATTATATATTTGTAAATTAAGCGATTAAACGTGTTCAGCTACCATTCAGCGCCCTTGAGGTGATTTTTCACAAAAATGGCGCTTTATAAATTAGCCAAATATTATTATTATTATTATAAAATGTTAATATTTACCTAACTGCCGCACTTTTAGATATTACGCCCTTCGTTCACGCAGCTACTTACAAGTGACTAAATCACCGCTACCCGCTACCTGTCATACTATTTTGCTAGTGCAGCGCGTAGCAACGTTTACAAATACTAATAATAGTATGGAAGGTACAGACGAGCGGTGATCGCGTCGCTTGAAAGTAGCTCCATGGAAGAACGTTACACTTCGTTTCAACTTTACCCAACAAACTTTATATGCACAAAATAAGTTATTAGGTTCATAGTTTGGGTTATTTAAATCAGCGTTTGCCAACCCATGGTCCGCGGACTGGTACCAGTCTACACAGTGTGTTTTGATTTGATTTTTGCCGGTCCATTAAAACAGTAATCAATTTTACTTTGTGTTACATTTTGATTGTGTAGGTATTTAGATTGAAATGAAACTTTCTCAAACATACTAAAAAAATTCCAAAATGGCGGCACAAGACCATTTTATAAGGGAAATCTTGAACTTTGAATAAAAATGGAACTTAGCATCTTTTACCATCTCTTCCGATGTAAATAGTTGTTTTTTGTTGTAATAAAGTTGAAACGAAGTATAATTTCCATAATCTGAGCCTATTAAATGTGCGGCCATTAGGTAAATATTTACCGACGAAATTTTGCTTTTGATGAGAAAGAAAATATAGAAGATAAGAGAAATTTAGAAACATATTTTTTGGATGGGAGGTTTTCTGGTCACAGAACGGCAGAACTACTACATTATCTGCCTTGAGGAGTGAAATAATACAACAAATATTCTTATAATAGTCACCGGTGGAGGCAAATTAAACAATAAGGTTAAAAAATTGGCAACATCACAAAACAAAAATTGACAACTCAAACAAATTTGGTTTTACAATTGGAAAAAATAATAGAAGTCAAACTGTAATCATTGAAACACGTAGATAACGATAAAATCTTACTTTTTATTCCATCCTGCGTAGTGTATTAGATATTTAATGTGTTTTTCTTTAGATATTAAACTCTTTAAACATTTTGCTTCGTAGATGAGAGGACCATGAAAACAAAGCACTTTTTCACCTGTAAACAAAAAACTTATTAGATAACTATCGTACGCCAAACAATGCCAATTAGCACAGTTCGTTTTTTTATATATTACCGTCGCTAAACTTAAGTTTTGGTGCCATAATTAATATAAAACTATTCAAATTGCACGAAAATCCTAACAACTTGATATTGAAACAACTTTATCTATGGACATTCAATCTTCAAGCCAGCTGAAGCCAACTAGTGAAGAGGTGAATAGCATAATCGAAACATTTTTAAATGTATCTCATTTCGAAACATCAAATCGATTGATGATTTGAATGAATCTCTCGGACTTCACAATTCGCCGAGTTAGGCAGCTGTAGAATAGAGATACTATAAAAACGACCCACAACTCGCGAGTCTGATCTGAGAAGTTTTATTGTTGTTTTTTTTTATTAATTTAATACAGTTATTACTAAGACCAGCAAATATTTTAGGTTTTATATTGTGACAGCTGTTTTGGCTTACAATTTTCAAACTATCACTGAACTGAAAATGGCCGTGTAAGCCGAAACAGCTGTCACAATAATAAAAAACTGAAATACTTGCAGAACATAATAATCAATTTAAAATCTAAATGGCAGTCTACTAATTAAGACATGCCGATTAATAACATATTTTTCTTGACACTTTCAGTTTTTTAGTTCCCAAAAAAATGTATGTTATTTTGATAGTATCTGTACATTGTCAAGCCGAAACGGTAATTATATGAAAATCACTCGATGGAAAAAATCGCGAAGTACGCTCCGAAAACTATTAAAAACAGATTTTTTTTGTTATTTAATATATAACATGCCATGAAAAAATTCACAAGGTATCTTTATTTGTCGAGAGATTTTTGCTCTATTTTAAACGAGTCGTGTTTTATTAAATATTTTCACTATTTTGGCTTAATTATAATCCTATTTCAATATTAGCGCACTCCCTCTTACACTTGTATTGACATATCGTCCTTTATTCTTCTTTTTGAACGTTTAATACCGGGCCTTAAACACAAAATCAATCAATAATGATCTGAGAAGAATAAACGCTTTTCACGGCCGTAACAAAAAGTAGTTAACATTTTGGGTGTAAAGTAAGGGTTAAAATATGTAAGTACAAAAAATGATTTTAGTCAAGATCGGTTATATAAAATCATTATCGAAAGCAGGATATAAAGCAGGGTTAGGATTTGGCAATATATACGAATTCAGTACAGAGATTTTTTTTAAAAGTATGAATCTAAAGCAAGAAAAATGCTTGTCAAGCATCTGACGGTCTATCCGGTCTATCCTGTCAGCTTATCCCGAGAAGGGGCGTGATGATTTTTATTGCCTATCAGATAATCGCATAGATTATTTTTACAAAAACTAATTTATGAATTTTCGTAGACCTCAAAATAAAGTTTATTGTACGAACGAACCATAAAAAGATTGCCATACTTCAAAATCAAAGGAATAATCGGACGTGGTGGTAGACAGTAGTACCAGTAGACAACGAAACGTCAATAATCTCCCCTCGTATGACACCTCTCGGCCAAATTTTATTTACTTCACTTTGTCAACTCAGAAGTCGGCTTTTAAATTTGTGACTCGCGGTGATTAAATAAACAACTGTTCTTGATAACCAATTCAGAATTCTATAGTAAAGTGACCGTTCAAGTGTGTGCTGAGTGAATTAGTCTATTAAAGTGTCCAAAAAATTATCAACAACTTCATTAGCTTGATTGTTTTCGTGTGTCTCTCCCGTGCCGTGGGATCCTAGCTGGAGAATGCGAGATTCTTCTTTGTTCCGAAGCTAGCTATTTTAGGTATCTATTTCGAGAGAGGCTTTTCCTGCTAGTGAATTTTGTGTGCTCCTGGAGAAAAAAAGGTATTGCCCACTTTTATTCATTCTTGGAAATTGATCACTCATTACGAACTCTTTTGGCACGCAAAGGAATAGTATAACCGCATTCCTGAATAAGAAAAAATAATTAGAATTCCTCGTCGCCGAGGCAATCGATATTCATTGTGAATGACTAACTGGATTTTATGTTTATAACTCAAACTAGAAAAATTGTTTATGTATTTTATTTTATTTGCACAATATTATTTATTATACTACTGAGACAAGTTATAACATAATATTATTCTCCCAAATGGAAGAAACTCGTAAAGAGAATGACAATATCAGAAAGCATTCTAAATTCAAATGGAAACAGTATTTATTGCAAGGTGTATAAATAAACATAAGGAATTATGTGTGAAATAATAAAAAGAGTCACATTTATGTTGCCCCAAAATAAGTACTGTTTGAGTGCTTAGGTACTCACATAAGAAATATTCTTTAGTACGTACGCCTTTTTTATTATATGCAGACTGGGTCGACGTACGTGCCCATCGCTACGCCTAACAATATCTGGACTGCTTAGCAACCATAGATTTTCAATGAAAATTTATGTTTTAGAATCACATTGGCCACACGCATCGCGACGTGCGATGTCTATGGCCATTTTCATAGAAAATGTATGGGTTGCTAAGCATTGTTTGAGTAGCGATGCGTACGTACGTCGTCCAGTCTGAACCTACCATAATTGGTAGGCACATTTGAGGTTCATTAGAAAGAATGATTATATCGACGCTGGCAAGGAAAAATTGCTAAAGCGCCATATAGCTGTGAAAAATGACCAACCTACACAATAAACTATATTGTTTGTTCGTGCTTGTATTCATCAAATAACGTATTCTAGAATATTTCAAATATATAAATATCCCAATTCAAACACGAGAAATGTTTTCTTCATTGAATACGGTAGATTCGTTAACAAATTATTTTATTGTAATTAGCTTTTTAGACCCATGATTTTTTTTTGTAAATATATGTACCTATGTATTTCAAATAAAAATATAAATAAATTTATTTTTGTATTTCCTACAAAATAATGTTTAAACCAGGAATATGAAGGTGGATCTCCAAATAAAGTTTATTAACGCATACAACAAATAAAAATAATTGGAAGTCTCCTTTCATGTTTCAGCTTAAAAATGGCCTCCACGGTCGAGGGCAAGGCTCTTGACTAGTGATTTGGAGGTCACGGGTTTAAATCCCAGCTGTGCAGATAAATTTAATTTGATTGATTTGTGTTTTCATAATTTAAAAATAATATAAGATATATTTGTGGCACATTCCAGAGTGAAAATTACTCTCAGTATCGCCCTGGTGTTAGACCCCCATTCAGAATTGAAACGTTGCTTTAAATGGTTTAGCCGTGTTTGGTGAAAAGCCAGATACTTCCCCACCTTCCTTTTCCCCATATCCTTCCCCTCACCATTCACCTTCAGCCTCACAACATACCCCAATTGGGGATGCCATAGTCTCACTGGCTCCAGACGGTAGCAGTTGGGACTCATGTGAGGTATGCGTAAAAAAACGTAACTTCCACTCTTCAGTAAAAACTTAAATGTTCATGTTCATAAGCTTGTTTTCACGACAATTTAACGTAGGTAGACATAGGAATGACGTATGCCCCGGACCTGAGTTATTAAAAGCACATTAGAGAACTAGAATAAGTTTGATATTTAAAAAAAAAAAAAAATTTTATCTTCCTAAAACTTTGTATTTGGGACAGCCACACTTATTTTGGACAAAATTTTTGGGTAAAAGGTTTGAACTAAGAACCTAATAATCTATTTTGTGCATGTTTTTCCACCTTCCCCGACATAAATAATTGTTTCTTATGCTAGTTAAGTTGAAACAAAGTGTTTTTTAAATAATTTGGGCGTATTTAAAAGTAAGTGGATTACTGAAATTTTACTAATCATTTTAACCTTCCAGCGGGCGCGTTGAGTAATTTTCCTTGAGCGGGTGCATGTCGTAAATTTTACGTCATCAAGTTTTCTCCATTTAGATGGTGTTTTCTTTATATAAATGTTTGACATTTGATCTAAAGACAAGATGCTCTTTTACCATGGTCAATGCAAATTTTTTTAGGAAGATTTTCAATGCTTTGAAGCCTTTCCTGGACAGGCAAATTTGTATAAAATTTGAGCATTTATGCCGCCAATATTCATTAGAGTACAGAAAACTACACCTCTTTGTTATTCTAGAGACCGAGTAAGTGGCACAAATTTTGTCGACTGTTTCCACTCCGCCTTTGGTTTCGTTGTAGTCCAGTATTACCTTAAGGTGTTTACTCACTTTCAGGAACGTGTTGTAAAATTTACGCTCAATGGAAATTTCCAAATATCAATGAATAACAAAAATTTCTAAGCACACCCGGTATGTCTGCAGTTTAGAGAGACACTGACCCTTTAATATCTCGGAGCTCGATGCTTGCGACTAAGAGGTAAAACTGGAGGAAGTGATAAGGCACGTTTGTCGTAAATTTTACGACAACGTGCCCGCTGGAAGGTTAAGGAAATGCAAAATACCTCATTGTGTGTTTTTTATATTCAAGTAACCTGGAAAATATCATTGAAGAAGAGGATAATATTAATAAATCTAAATGAAACATGAAACAGAATAAGACACAGAAAAATAAAAGGTAACGGTCGCAACTGGGACTCGAACCCGAGATCTCTTGTCTTACCGGAAAACAGCGCCTTAACCAACTCTTCCATTGGGACCTATCCTTTTTCTGTCATTTTTGTCAATCTCGTATTTCAAATTCAGAATTATCTTATTAACCTTTTGTCGGATGACATTTGCCCACATATGGCTGTATTCAATAGAAAATGAATATCAGAGCAATCGGACAGGCTAGAGTACTGAAATAACAAGCAACGTCTGAAATGATATTGTCGCAAGCGATTATGACCTTGTCCTTGTACAGTTTCTTTAAGCAAAAGGGTTAAAATCGCATTTTATTGTTTAACCTCTAATCTGTCACCCGCCCGCCAGCGGGCTTACGACAAAGGAGAGGTTAAAATTATCCTCAACTATTTTCCCAATTTTTTAGCAGCGATCTTGTCGAATGATTACAAAGTTCTTTGACGAATTTATTTGTAATCTTGATAGTGTCTCGGTTAAACATATCCCATTTTATTTATGTGGGACACCTGTTGACTTTTTCTAAAAATGTAAATAAAGAATAATCATTTTGTTATTGGAATAGCTTTTGTAGGTTATTCCCATCAATGTGATATATCATTGAAGAAGAAGTTAATACTAATAAATCTATACCAGGAAAATATAAAAATGTGCTATCTCAGAAAAATAATTCTTCATTTTGTTTGCTATAAAGGTTGAATGGCTCTGATACGATTGCAAAATGATTGCAATTCATTTACCCTATAGATAAGTATGTATTAAAGTCTCGCAAACAATATTATCTGGCTGTAAGGAGTTGTAAATACGCCGTAAATTATTATATATATATTTTTTATTTATTTTAGAGTGAGTTGGTTTACATATAGTTTCCGCGAGCACTTAGGTCGTAGGCCCATTATGCTATCGCCTATTTTACCTCATTCCTTTAACAGCCTCTGTAGTCGAGGGGCAAGACTCTCGACTAGCGATCCGGAGACGCTTGCGCAAATAAATTTTATTTGATTAATTTATGTTATTTCACAACTTTATTAATTAAAAATAATATATAGCATATTTGCTGCACTTTCCAGAATGGAAGATACTCGCAGTAATGCCCTGGTGCAAGACCATTATTTACAATTGAAACATTGCTTGAAATGGCTTTAGACTAGTGACTTATACAATAGCCAAGTACTTCCCCCATCTTCCTCTTCCCCACTGCCTTCCCCTCCTCACTACCTTCAGCCTCACAACATACCTTAATTGGATATGCCATAGTTTCACTGGCTCCAGACTGGAGCAGTTGGGACTCTTGTGAGATTTTCTTATAAAAAAAAAGTTACCCGGTCCTTTTTATAAAGTTTACCAGGGTTGTCATTGTAAATGAGGCTATATTTTCTGGTTCCACGATATATCTTCCCAGGTCTCATCTCTCCTCCAGCCCCACGAGGGAAGAGGACCTCATCTATCCTCTCCATTCCCCCTTGATTCCCTGAAGCCCCAACGAGGGAAGAGGACCTCATCTCTCCTCTTTACTCCTCGGTTTCTTGAAGGCTGCAGAAGTGAATTGTCCACTCCCCCTTGATTCCCTGAAGCCCCCACAAATGAAGAGTCCACTCTCCCTTGATTCCTTGAAGGCCCCACGAGGGAAGATGACCTCATCTCTCCTCTTTACTCCTTGGTTTCTTGAAGGCTGCAGAATTGTTCACTCCCCATTGGTTCCCTTAAGGCCCCACGAGGGAAGAGGACCTCATCTATCCTCTCCACTCCCCGTTGGTTCCTTGAAGCCCCCACAAGTGAAGAGTCCACTCTCCCTTGGTTCCCTAAAGGCCCCAAGAGAGCAAAGGGAGCCATAAATTTAAAAAAATACATACATATTTCACAAACAAAGCATCCTTGTTTGCACAGATTGTGTTCAATTTTATCTTACTCTCTGGATCTAATGTAATAAAATTAATAATTATGAATTACTGATTTACCCTTTATTGTCAGTATACCGATATAGTATAAGGCACACTATTAGATTGTGCTAAAAGTCTCACAGTGCCTATTTATCAGTGTGGACGTATCATGCAAAAGACAATGACATAGGATGTTGTGAAATATAAAATCATTTAGTGTTATTATAAATATGTATAATATTCAGAGGAATAAATGAACTGGCGGATAATCATACAGAATTCCAGTTGACTGACAGACTGGAACAATTAACAGGAAAAGGCAAATAAAAACAAGACATTTCTATTATTCAATTGCTCAGCCAATCTTTCTTGTACGAATTGCATAAAAGTTGCCATTGTGAAAGTCCTGTACGTGCAGTAATTTATAGCTAAACATCACGCTGTTTTCCCACAGGTATGCACTGCCATATAATTCTGTCTTAACACACTCCTTACTTCACATTCATAACTATGCTTCTGTTATACCGACTCTTAGCACCACCTGACTCAAGTGTTTGCTTTACTCAATTTTTCCACCTCTTCCTGGAGTGTCCCTGACTATTCCTGTGATATCAAACCGTCCATTGCTTGGAATTCACGAAGTGCTGCAAGCAGTCAACATTCAAAATCCATGGACGTCATTGTTGTTTTTTTCTACGAGAACTATGCAGTCGACGCTTGAAGACACCGATATCGACTGCTTGTAACGTTCCTAGCCAGATTTGCATCATAAAAAGAAAACAGATTTTTCATGTTAACATTATACCTGCAAAGCTACTGCAACTAGCTTGTCGGCAAGAAAACAGTGTCGACAAAAACATTGTATAATACAATAAAAAAAAATATATATTGCCATATAATATACAATAAAAAAACATAAATAAGTTAAAAATAATAGAATACGTCTAAAAAATTTGAAAGTGCACTAGGAGTCAGTCAATACAGTAAATCTGATTCCAATAGCCATGTTTTTAACAATAGCGAAAATTTAGGTGTCGATCAACATTTTTTTCAAATCATATGGCAGCATATTAACCTCTCGGGGAGCATGGCCGTACAAGTACGGCCAGAATAAAAAAGTCTCCAAGGAGTATGGCCGTACTATTACGGCCGGGTGCCTAACGCATGCCCAATGCGATTTATTCATGAAATGTGAAGTGTACTGCCATCAGTTTGCAAGGATATTTCGAAAATTTGGAGCAGTTGACTTATTTAAGGATGTAGCTCGCTCACGGACACAGTTTTGTTCGAAAAAGCTCACTCCCCGAGAGGTTAAATATAAGTAGTACAATGTATTCAAAAGTTCGCTGGCCATGTTTATTAGAAAATCTAGGTACTATCATCCCTTCATTTTGTGTAAGCGCCTAGTATTGTATACATGATCCACCATTGTTTTGTATGGGCTATCTAGGATATGTTGCATACAGATTTTATGCCAAAAAAGAGCTCTAATAGGTAAAGCATTTATGGATTTATACATTGTTGTGATATTTTGCCGCTGGTTATAAACTGCTTTGCTGACAAGTAATTTGACCACGGCGTTTTGAATTGACTGTACATGTTGGATGTTTGTCTTACATGAGTAAATTTATTTATTTATTTAAATATAAAATAAATAAATAAATAAATGAGTGCCCCCAAGAAGTAATACCATATCTCACATTAGATTCAGCTAGGGACAAATAGATTAATTTCATTGTTTTGATGGGCACATAATATTTAAGTTTATACAGTTTGCCTACGATCGCTCGAAGGCGCTTATATAGCTTAACAATGTGTATATCCCATTTCATATTACAATCCACCATCATCCCTAAGTAGACATACTATTTGACAAGGTTAATACTTCCACAGGCGCAGGGTTGTATACAATTATTATGTATGCAGTAAAAGTTATGGGATACTACTGAAGGTGCTATTGTATATCTGGCATGAGGCGATCTTATGTGCATTAGTTTTGTTTTTTGTGCATTTATAACTAAGCCATAGTCATGAGACCATTTTTGTAATGATATGAAATCCAGCTGTAGTGTATTCATGGCCGTAAGTAGATCCCTATGTGAGATGACAAGTGCGGATCCTTTTCGAATCTCCACATTTACTGTTGTAAACGGTCCAGTTTATTTTATTATTATTATTATATTGTGTTGCAGACTGGCAGTGTTGGGTTATGATGGCCGACATGATCCGGGGGCCGGGGCTGCCCGGGGTGTTCAGCAAGGACAAGCTGGGCTCCCCCTCCACGGGCTCGGAGGACGGGGGCCCGGGGGGCGATCTGCTGCCCGACATGACCCAAGAGCTGGAGCTGGATGACGTGGACGGGCCCAGCACTAATGGTGAACTAACCTCAATCTCTTAAGTCTCTTTACGATCTGGGTTATCAACTTCCTCACCCGATCTTCTTCTTTTGTATGGTGCGGATATCTAGGTCTGCGAGCCAGTCTAGGGCCTTATGTGTCACTCTCCGGACCTCTTCAATCCCGCCAGGGAATGCATGGAGCAGGCATTCGTTAACTGCATTCAAACATCGCCGAGTCGACGAACACAGATTATAACATGTTTTCCCTTAACAAAGAATTCCTGACTTTAGTAATTTTCCTTATCGTTTACCAAATAACATGATTTGATAAACTTACAATATATTGTCCGAGCAACCTTAATATGTCGTTAGCCACCATATGTGCAAAAATTTATGCTTTTTAAAAAATATATGCTTTTTTATTATTTTTCTATTGTATTTATTGGTAGTCACACATTGTCTGGCAAAATATGTAGAAATGAATGTTTTTACGATTAACGTACATGTCTTATTCCACTTGGGATAAAATCGTTGCAAAACGTTGTAAACTTATAAACTAATTTTATGTAAACGATACGACATATTACATCAATAATTTATTCTTTTGATTTTACTTAATATTTTCTAAAATTATATGTCGGAAACCACAATATTTGTATTTATTTTTTATGGAGTTGTTTTTTCGCTCTCCTGTAAAAATTTTATTTTGTGGCTTACGACATATTAGGGTTACATGAAGGATATATTATATCCTTCCCAATTGAATGATGTTGAACGTTGTTTTCCAGGAGAGCGCCAGGCAGTTCTGGCTCCACCAGAGTCGGAGTGGTACCACGGAAGACTGGATCGCTACACGGCCGAGGACCGCTTGTGGGGAGCCGACAAAATGGGCAACTATCTGGGTAAATACCATCTTCAATACTTTCAGATACTGTAGTGTATAAATTAGTTATCTAGTTTCAACATCCTTCAACAGAAGTCGTTAGTATAGTTAGTTATATGAAGTTTTGTGGTTTCTCAACAGATGTCAGTTAAGTATTATTTTAGAAGAGTATCATCTATCGTTGTTGGTGTTACGATAATAGCCAAAGGCATCTGGTAGACGGGCAGACTCCATCACTGTCGCAGGCCCGATTTTTCTTTTATTCTCAAAAAAATTTCAATATTGAAGGTATTTAAAAAAAAAATTATGTTGAAGAATAAATTTTCTGAAACGATTTAAAATGTGCCATTTTCGGCTGCTTTGGCGGCTTTGACATCATGCCGGACAACATTGACGACCACCATCTTACCGTCCAGTGGTTTTTCTATGTCATAATAAGTTTGCAGCCAGTTATATGAATGAAAATATTAAAATTACAAATTTTTAGTACAATGATCAGAGTCAGAATAATAAATTTTATCCTACACACATTTTTAATGGTATTCATAGTTTGTGAAAATACCCCAAAAAGCCCGACGAGAATTTGAAATAATAATAATTGGATAATTTGTAGAGCGCCATATTTGTGAGAAATCACCTCAAGGGCGCTGTACAATTTATAATGAATTCTTAGGCTCTATCTAGATTTATTATTTATAAATAGATACCGTAAACATACTTACTTGGCAGGACACTTCCGATAAACACACTTTAATTAGAAAATTTATGCTTGGTGGAGATACGACTTTGCACGCAGAGGACACTATATTTAAAACACTGGACATTGCATGATTTTACGTTTGCTACCCACACCGCTGTTCATATTACATTGACAAGAAGATTAATGCCAAAAATAGAATTCATATTTATTTTGAAAGACTGGAGAATTTGGGACTCTTTGTGACTGGAAACAACCTAATATAAATGTATCATTAATAAATTGGAAAAAACAAATGTTGAGAACCACCACACAAGATTCTGTAGCCAGTAAGACTATGGTAGTCGTGATTATGCAATTTGTATGCGTAATCATATAAGCTATTTCAAGTAAAGGTTCCATTCTAAGCACAATCATTAAATACTGCCATTGAAGTGTGCCGTGAGAAGCACATTCCACTTCCCCCTGTTGTTGTTAGTGCAAGTTAGAAAGTTGTATTTGGTCCCGGGACGGACAATGGGAGCCGTGGGAACTCTCCATTGTTTCAAGTTATTACACAGAACTCTGGAATTAATCAAATAATCTTTTATTATGTACTTGTTTTTGTTTTATTTTTCTGTCAGATGGAACTTGTGCACATATGGCAGTGATACCATTACACAGCTTGTAAATAATAATATTATTAAAAAAGTAATAATTGTATGCATTGTTTTTAGTCATTGTTGTTTTGCGATACAAGTTGATTTGCGATACAAGTTGTTTTGCGATACAAGTTGTTTTGCGATACAAGTTGTGTTGCGATACAAGTTGTTTTGCGATACTTGTTTTGCGATAAAAGTTGTTTTGTGATACAAGTGTTTTGCGATACAAGTTGTTTTGCGATTTTGCTGTTGTTGATAAGTTTTTATTTAATTTCAGTTCGTGAGAGTGATAGGAAGCCTGGATCCTACGTGCTTAGTTATCTTGGTCGCACCGGAATCAATCACTTCAGGTAAAACACCTTTTCTATATTTTCAATCATATACATTAACTTGTTGAAGGCCAGCATACAAAATATATTTTTTCAATATGACATAAAATATTCGACAGTTCTCACCTTTCTTACGAATTCAATTTTTATAACATTTCTTTTGTGATATAATAAAAAAATTACATCAAAATAATGTAGATAAAACAAACTTCCTAATAATCACTCAAATCTATGCTTTCCACAATGGATTTATATAAAAAAACAATAAATAAATTTAGACTTCGAATATGACAGCGTTCATATTATCAAGCGGCAGCCATTTTGTCCGCCATCTTTGGTGCCTGGCGCGTCTTTAGCAATTAATATAAATTATTCGGAGTGGCTAAATGCTATCCAGTAATTCGTAATGTCAAGAACGAGAATGGCCCAAGCGATTCTGACCTTGTTCTTCAAACAATTTCTTTATACATAAGAGGCAAAATCGCTTCAAACATCCGGACCCGCCGGGGGGAATGCGGCCTACAAGAGGTTAATGTAATATGTATTGCTTTTTTTTTACATATCAGAATATCAATTTTCAATTTGAAAGGCATGTGTGGGTAGGCCACACCAGGAGCCATTTATTGGATAACCAACACCTCTGCCATAGGTCACCCATAGTGGTTCACTATGTTTGGTCTCTTAGAAGGGGTGCCCGGGTTCATGGGTGAGGTTTGTCAAGGTCTAGGTACACATCTTTTCCTTCCCAGAACATCCTCTCCTTCCTTTTCCTAAAAAGACCCTCCACACAGCATCCCCAAAGATTATTTTCCTCTTGGCTTCCCGTGTGGATCTAATGTTAAAGAAAAGCATTACTCTGAATATAAGTAGCTATCCTGGGAATCTACATATGATATATATTTACAATATACACAATATTTATACATATTAAACACATTATCTGGTATCTGGTAAGGTAAGGTTCAATTTACCAAAACATCATTTTGCAAAAAAACAAGTAAGTTATTGCGAATATAGTGTTATTTGGCGTACGACGGGCGATTGGCATTTTACACCTGGTATTCTAAGCATTAAGTTTTTAAAAATATTTAAAAATTAGTTTGCCAAATATCAATGTCATATAAATATATGTATGGATATTTTTGCATATTTTTTAGAACACGCAATGATGTGAGCCAGACAAAGAATAGATAGATAAATAGAGATTGATTGTGCACTGTATGTATGTTGCAGAATAACAGCGGTGTGCGGTGATTACTACATCGGAGGGCGGCAGTTTGACTCGCTGAGTGACCTGGTGGGCTTCTACAGCCATTGCTCTGACCTGCTGAAGAGGGAGAGGCTCGTGGAACCCGTGCCCCCCCCAGAGCCTGTCAATGACAAGAAGGTCAGACGCCATTCACAGATTATATATAATTCATCGATTAACTCGACCGTTTTGCATTTCGTCTGTTTGTTCGGTTAAGATTGCTGTTGCATCCAAACCTGCTTACGAATTACAGCTTCAGATATACTTGTAATGGATTGTAAATACTAAAATCGAAACAAGACAAAATGGTGTTTGTTGGAATTGGGTGATGATAGTATGTGTAGGAAAAAGTATGCAAGGAAAACGGAATGACCAATTACTTGCATCTGTATCTCTATAGTTATATAGTTCCACCACGATACCTCGAGGTAATTTTCGTCACAACAAAATAAATGAGTATAAAGCAATACTCTGTACATCCGAGGTGGTTTAAATTCCTTCTTATTACTTAAAAACGAGATTGTGTACAAGAGAAACAATTTGCTTCCAGGGTAGTCCCAAATCTTCTGTTTTCAAGAATAAAATGAACTTACAAATACAAGAATTTGAACTATTTTTCATACCATTGTTCCAAATTTCAAATACGTATTTTCGGTAGGGAGAGGTAGGAACTAGATAAATGACATCTCGGTAGGAACTAAGCATTTTCTCATTTCAAAACCAAACATTTGCTTTAACCTTTACATATCTGAAGTTAAAAATCTCATATCACCTGGAGCGGGGTGTTCTGGGAAACTCTAGAAAACTTGATTTGATGAACACTAGCACAAAAAAACAATATTGCTTACTTTGTAGGTTCATCTTTAATGTCTCAGCTGTATGGCGCTTTTCCTTTCGAGCTTCGATATTATAGAGTAAATGATCGCACAAAACTCTTGTTTGGGGGAAGTGTATTTACAGCGCTCCGGTGTGGGAAAGTTAACTACTGGTCTTCTTACTAGGTACTCAAGTCACGTTAAAGAGTAACGTTGTTGTGTGTTTGTTGTATTAGCGAGTTGTGGCCATCCTGCCCTACACCAAGATGCCGGATACAGACGAGCTGACTTTCCACAAGGGGGACATATTCTTCTGCCACAACGACATGGGCGACGGATGGTTGTGGGTCACGGCTCACAGGTATGTTTTGAGTCCCTATTCATTTAATATTTAGGGTAAATTAGACTAAGATGGCCCGCTACTAGTGATTGCCCACTCTCACTTTGACCGTTCTTTTCTCAATAACGTATGTAAATATTTCACTGAAATCTCAGTACATTTCTCTATTAGTTCAATGTGAATTAAATAAACTTCCATATCGACAGAAAAAGCCATGAGTTTTTTTTGTTAAGGAAAGGAAGAGAAAGATCTCGGGAGGAGGAGCTATTAATGGGGGTTCAGTGTGTCTAGGAGTTACGGACATATGAATCTATTCCATCCACTGTTTGACAGGGTCTAGAGAGTCCTTCTGGAGTTATTATTTTGTGTATGGTGAGAAGGACCTAACCTACCCCATTCAAAGTCAAAATTTTATTAAGCAGGCAATCATTACGTATTTTCTTAAGCGGGCAATCATTACTTTACCCCTATTTAACATTAAAACTTCTGTCAACTGTTTAAAAATAATAGCTTTACCAAAGACGTTTAAAAAATACTTATTTAATAAGGCAAGTTAAGACGCTTTTACTGTTTTTATTTTGTATTATATGTAATTGGTAATTTTGGTTTAATTTGTAGAACTGGCGAGCAAGGGATGATCTTCCGAGAGCTGGTGGAGGATCTGGATCCGGCCATCGACCCCAACACCGTATTCTCGTGGTTCCACCCTAACTGCACCAAGAGCGAGGCTGTAGATATGCTAGTTAAAGGTATGTCACCTACGTTCTTTTACTCAAAAACATTTTTCGTTGAAGTTACAGTTAGTTTTAATCTGCTCAAATGCATCTGTGCATTTGTAACTAATTAAAGTTTTATAACTTTGTATAGTTTAATTTGTGTTGCCATATGTTCACAATGTTACAGACAGAATTGCCAGGATACTGAGAAAAGAAAACATCAAGACTGCCTTCGGAACCAAGACAAAAATACGAGACTTATTGAGGTCTGCGAAAACTAAGTTTCCTCTTGAGACAGATGGAGTTTCTCAGCTGTTCCGGATGTGACAAGGTTTATGCAGGCCATACAGAACGGACCATCTCCAAAAAGATATTAGAACATTTTTAAGCATGTAAAATCGGCCATCCTGACGAATCCGGTCATTACTTTGGATTTGATCCTGTAGTCCTGAGAAGACCCAAAATGCATAGAGCACGCCTAAATACGGAAGCAATTGAAATTCACAAAAATCCCAAATTATATGTAATACCAACTAATTTATACTGTAATACCAACTCTTAGAGGATTGGAGCTGGCAACACGATATCGCATCTATATACATAAGCACGCACTTCACCACAATCTTCGATTACACATCTGTCCTTATGATGGACAATGACATGCTGTCCAAAATGTTGGCTAAAGAAGGAGGTAGCGCAACACGGCATAATACCATAAATCTTATATCAATTTGTGTGTTGTTTTCCAGCTGGCCCGGGCAGTTTCTTGGTCCGCCCGTCCGACAACTCCCCCGGCGACTACTCCCTGTTCTTCCACATCAACAACCAGATCCAGAGGTTCCGCATCGAAAAGAAGGGAGTGCGCTACCTCATGGGCGGCCGCACCTTCGAGTGCCTCGACGCCGTCATCAACCGTTACCGCAAGGAACAGATTGTGGAGGGGCATACTCTCATGCAACCGGTAATTCATTTACATCCACCACTGATGAATTTAAAATGGGTGTACAATACAAGAATTTAAAAGCGATGCATCTCGGCGTGTAATATTTGAAATCGAACGAAATCATTAAATTCTTGTGCAGATGGCGATAAGGTTGAAAAATTATCGATTAACACCAGCTGCGTGTTTTGATTTATGCAAACAAAAAAACATTGTCAAAATGCATGTTTTATTTTATTTTGTGAAGTTCAGGAACAAATATTCAAATATTTTCCAATCAACGGTTCCACGACAACTCAACAAAGTGGCATCTCAACACCCTTTGAAATCATTTTTAATGATTTTTCAAAGGAGGTGTTGAAGTTGCATGATTCTGAGTTGTCCGATCCCCTATCCAATCATAGAAGTAGAAACTTTGGATCACATATTTTTTTGGTTGTCCCTCTAAACAAATAGTCTCTTAATGAAAAATTAAAAAACACTGTGTTTTTACCACAAAAATTTCCGTGGTAAAAACAAAGTGTTTTTTAATTTTTCATTAATAAAATGATGCCACAAAGTGAATTTGCAAAATTTGAAGAAGAAATAGTCTCTATTTTATTTTTAACTTAATGAGTTAAACCTCAAATTATAATATTTTAAATTAATGAAGATAATACTAGCGAAAGTCAATAGAAAATCAGAAAAAAATACAGATAAAAAAATATGCGTTATAAAATTAAGATAATGTTGGTACTTCTCAGTCGAAGTATGATACAGTTAAATATGACCAAATCGGAAAGGGATACATTAGTTCAGTGGTCAGAGCATCTGCCCGAAAAGCCGAAGGTCCTGGGTTCGAGTCCCAGATGTATCCGTATCTTTTTCTGATTTTCTGTTTCAGATTTTTGATTGACTTTCGCTAATATTATCTTCATTAATTAAAATATTCTCTCTTTTATCAAGCCTTATCCAAAATTGCCTGCCCTTCATTCAACATCTCATGTCTTCTAAGTTTGAATTCTACTCCAAATTCCACATAATTTTGAAATTTGCCCATTTAAATAAAATTGATATGTACATAAATTCACCTTTGTTCTCTCCATAATTTGAAATGATGGCCTAGAACACCCTCAAAAGCCAGAAATATTTGAAAAAAAAAGGTAAAGAACTTAATTTAAATCAATAAAACTATAGATACGTTTTTAGATTTTCACGGCCAAAAGCATTTTCGTTGTTTGTTTTTGGGGTGTTATGCCGTGTTACCTCCTTCTTTAGCCGACGTTTTGGACACTGCAACGCTGTCCGAAACGTCGGCTAAAGAAGGAGGTAGTGCAACACGGCATAACACCCCAAAAACAAACAACGAAAATAATAAAACTATATCTCAAAAGGTGTTCGTAAGTAGGAGATTTTGCACTTTTTATAGGCCCGATACTTAATATTTTACTAGGTGTTGCATCCGAAACTGCTTCCGAATTACAGTTTCAGGTGCACTTGAAAAATGGACTTAAATAATATAAATGAAAACTAAACGAAATGTTGTTTGCTGGAAATGGGTGATAATATGTGTTGGAAAGAGTAGGGATGCAAGGAAGAAGGAAAACCAATGACTTACCTCTAGGAGCACACAACACAATCACAAATATAGTTTATTCCACCGTGATACGCCACAATAACACAAATAATTATAAAACAATATTGTTTGATTGGATATGGTCAAAAACCTTGCTTCCAAAACGATTCGAAGGAACTTGCTTCCAAGGTTTTCCTGGTTTTTCAGAAACAAATGCACTCTAATTTTCTAGTCATTGTTCCAAGTTCAAAATGTTTTTCCAGCAAGGTGATCTGGTTGAGGATGGGGAGAGGTAGGTACTGGGTAAAATGACATCCCAGTAGGAACTATGCATCATTTCAAAACCAAACACTAGGCTTATCAAAATATATATATCATATTCCAAGATGTGTCTTTTGAAAGCCAGCATAGAAAAATATTTTTTTTCATTACGACGTAAGAAATTCGACATTTCTTGCGAATCCAATATTTATAACATTTATTTTGTGATATATTACAAAAATTACATAAAAATAATGTAGATAAAACGACCTGAAATCTATTCTCTCAAAAATGAATTTACATCAAAAATGATGAAAGAATATAGAGTTTCTAAACCAACTCCGTCCATATTTTGACGCGGCGGCAATTTTGTCGGCTATCTTTCTTGCCCGCCGCAGCATCGACAATTTATTAAAATTATTCCGAGAGGCTAGACGCCTGCAGTATTTCGTTACGTCAAGAACGAGCCCAAGCAATTCTGACCTTGTTCTTGATACAATTTCTTTATACATAAGGGACAAAATCGCTTCCAAAATCGATGGTACACCGGAGTAAGTACGGCCAATAAATGAGCGATCAAAACCAAAAACACATGATTTTGTTTCAGCAAGTGTCTCTTCTTCATTTTATTTGGTTATTCAATTCCCCAGCTGGCGGCAGAGGGCCACAAGGCGGAGCCCCACACCACCCAGATGTCGGCATCGGGGGCCGCTGCCGAGAAGATCTACGCCACCCTGAGGGAGTGCCGCGACCAGATCGGCCTCAAGAAGATGAAGGGCATCAAGCACCAGGGCTACCTGCACAAGAAGTCTGACAAGATCGCCAAGAAGTGGAAGCTGCTGTACTTTGTGCTGCTGGTTGAGGGGACGGATACCCATCTCTACTTCTACGATTCGCCAAAGAGGACAAAGCCTAAAGGACTCATCGATTTGTCTTGCGCCTATCTCTATCAGGTATTTTTTTGCTATTCCACTTATACTATTGTCTGATATGGAATATTTCTGAATATATCCGAAAACTAAAAACTGTTTTGGAAAGGGGATGAAATAATATGCTATCAAATTTTATAATTCAAAATGAACATATAATTTTTCAAAATGTTGGATGCAAACATACAAAAGTTTTGTTTTAAAAATGGCTCACCTTAAGTTTTTCTAACTAAAATTACTGATAATGAAAAAAATAAAAACACCTACATATTTTATTAGGCAAATGTATTATAAACGTTATCGTCATCTCACTTTTTGTTATTATGTAAATGTAAAAATAATTAATAAAAAATTCCCAAAGTTTAATTTTTTTTTTCAAATTGGGGTCGGAAAATTTAGTTTCATAAAGGTATACATTTAAATGTGATGTCTAGTGTAAACATAAAATTATAATGGGAATAGAAAAAAAAATATATATATATAGATACTTTAATACATAGTACACAATTGCTCCATCGAAGCCAGGGTCAAGTTAGCCTCTCAGAAGCTGGGTGTACTGTACAGGGCCTACAGATACTGCAGATACAAAGTACACAATTACTTACAATTATTCTAACCCTATACAAATCGCACTGAATTTGGCTGCCATTTCTGATCCAATGCACCAAAATACCTGAAAAAAGCCCCTGTCTAATCAAACAGATTAGGATCTTTAAAGCACAGGCTTCAGATGGGAATGCTGTTCTTGTTCTATCAGTATTTCAATGGAAGATGCTTCGAGGAACTAGCATCATTGATCTGTCGGCACCGGTGCATAGTCGGGAAACAGGCCAAATGCACGCCCAACATTTGTACACTGTTGAAATTTTTTATTACATGAGAATGGGTCGTTTCTACAACTTGTTCTTGAGTTCAACAGTTTGGCTATGGAATGATTTGCCGACCACTGTCTTTCCTATCTCCTACATCACATTCAATCCTTCCTCTTCTCAAAAAGACCCTTCACACAACATCATTTTCCTCAGAACATCCTGTGTGGAGTTATTATGAAATAACCATTATTAATTTAATTTTTTTCATCTTATTTTCTATAAGTTTTGATGCCAAATGCACAAATGAGTTCATTCTGGAATAGCTAGGCATCCACAATAGGCTTTCAACTATCTGCCTATAACGTATCTTAAGATACTTTGGACACTTTGCTCGCCAAACTGAGGACTCCAACTTGGAGAAACTCATAGACACTGCAAAGTAATAGGCAGAAGAAGCAAAGAAAGGTCACCAATGCGCTGTGACCAAGTATCACTGGAGAAGTGGAGGAGCCTTGTCCACAATAGAAATTAGAGTAATGGTCATGTTCCTCCGCAATGAGAAACCGACCTGAAAAGAATAAGTTTTAATTAATTTGGATGATTCCAGAAAACTTTAATCTGAATTGTATGTTATATTCCAGGTTCATGACTCGTTGTGGGAGCGCCCAAATTGCTTCCAGTTGGTTGAGAGAGCCCTGCCCTGCCTGGCCACAGTGTCCTATCTGGCGGCCCCCACCAGCGACGCCTGCCAGGAGTGGCTCAATGCTCTCAAGCCCCTGTGTGTGCCCCAGCTCTCTAGGGCACAGTGCAAGGTGTGTTGTTAATAGTCTGTATATAAAATAAGAGACCTCGGAGTTATATTTGATTAAAAACTACAATTTGTACACCACATAAATCAAATTACCAACAAGAGTATGAAAATTACCTTAAAAATACATACACTTGAGGATCAGCGGAAGGAAAAGCGGCCTATGTTTCTTTTTTAAATTTGAGTATACCTACTCGACTGCTCGACTCACTAGGCATAAGGACCTATTTCAATGTCATCATTCAAAACAAATTCACCAATTCTTTGCAACTTGCAAACAAACTCGCCAATTCCTTGCTTGCATAGTTTAGCAAAGAAATATACAAAAGATATTGACATTTTTAATATAACAATACCAAAGTTTCGAACATACATTATTTTTTATGTCAACATATTTTATAATAATTTTTACTATTATTATTTTTTCTTTTAAATTTTATCTAATTGTAAACCGCTGTAATGTAAGAGATAGTTTTTTTCAACCTATTGTTTATTACTCCTGTGTAAAAAAATGTTAATATGTTATACCCAATGTAAAAGCCCCATGTACGTATAAAAATAAAATAAATAGAAATTATTGCATGCTTATCAGAGGCGACTCTAGAATTGGAAATAATTGTTTTCTATATTTTTGGGTGGTCACTGACCATATGACCTTAAGGGACGGCTGCCACTATTTTTTTTTCCTTTTCACTGTTGCTAATGTTGCTGCTTCTGTGCAGGTTCCCCGGCTTCGCTCCCTTCGGTGCCTGACGCTGCACGTCCTGGAAGCGCACCGCCTGCCCTACAAGCTGGTGCCGCAGCCCTACTGCTCGCTGCAGCTCAACCAGGCCAAGGTTGCGCGTACCCGCCTGAAGAGCGGACCAGACCCCATGTGGGACGAGGAGTTTGTTCTCGAGTAAGAGCACTCGTTACGCTATTTCTCTAGAACTCAAATGCACTGAAGATCTAAACTGAGTCTTTCGTCTTATCTTTTTAAATATTGAATCATTGATTAGGTACACCCCAGTGGTAGTCCATGACTTTTCAGTAAGCTAGAATGGTAAGATTGAAAAATACAACATGAATGACTGGTGTCACTTACAATACAAGATGAAAAAACATCTTTTTAAATTTAAAAATTTTAATTTTTTTTTTTTAAATATTTTTAGCGTTGCTACGCCAGGCAGTTTGGTTAAAAACAGACATTCAGATCCTCTTCAGAAAAGTCCCACTGTGGACTGCTCTAAAACCCTTTGCCTTACTTTAGCAATCTTGACTTTTCTGCGCAGGGTCTGGTTATTTCAATGAACACTCTTCGGCGGTTAATGTACGACTGATGTCGTGGTTTATTCAAAGCATTCTCGAACCCTCCTGGTGCCAAGAATATGGTTAGGGCAAGTCTTTCCAATTTATGAATTGTACTCACTTCTTGGTGGTATTAATTGACTTAATTTTTTTACAGCGATGTTCCTCCAGATGTGGTCTCCTTCACCCTGACTGTCCACAACAAAGGAAAGAGAGGAAAAGATTCAGAGGTTAATATGTCACTATTATGTATATGAAGCTTATGTAGTTGGAAATATGTATTTTGTTTGTTTATTAATTCTGTTCTATTTATTTAAAAGATGGCCGAGCTAACAGTGGATCTGTCTACACTAGCCAATGGAGAGGAAGTAGAGGAATGGTATGCTCTATCTGGCATCACCCCAATAGGCGAATGGGGATCCATCCGATTACGGACCAGGTAAATCATCTTTCCTTTTTTTGTATTTCTTGGGCATTAACTATGCAACATTTTGTTTTGAAGATAAAATAATAGCAACCTGTAAGTCACCTTTGTTAAACATGTTTCCTTGTTATTTTGACTCCTCCCACCATACCCCCTCCTAATATTTGGGTAGCTATTGCTCAAGTAGTTATCAAGTGACTGACTAGATTTACATCTTTATTGCGTCTTTCATGTTGGTGATGATTTGTGATCTGATACAGTTGATTCCGCTTAATAGGGACACATTGGGCCCATTTTTTTTTCCTTAACAAAACAACTGTCCTAAATAAGTAAAGTTTTAAGCAGATAAGTAAAAAAAATAATATTTTTATTTATTGAGCTTTTTTAATATTTATACATATGTATTACATTTATTCGAGTTCTTCCGAATGTGTTTCAAACTTTGAAAAATATATTTTATAGAAAAATAATTATGTGGTGAGTGTGGTGGTTTTCAAAGAGGTGTTGAAATGCCACTTTGTCGTGAAACCGTACTAAAAAAAAAAATAACAACCAAAGATGTACAAATAAAAAAATATCAAATGTACTGCGAATTGAACAACTTAACGTTGACGAATGTCGGCGGACGGCAAACAGCCGGCATGAGCGAAATCTATTGAATTAATGCCGAATGAACTCGGAACACCCTCCCCTCACCTGCGCTGCATACCGCACGCCCCCCGTCATAACTAAAATTCATTTACTGCGACACATTTGCATCGACTTCAGATCAAAATTGGGAATGGTGTCCCAGATAACTGAAGTAAATTAGCTACTAATTTATTTATTTCGTTTCTGTTCCTTAGGTTTTGTCCCTGATAAAACGGTGTACCAATTAAGCAAAATTGACTGCATATTTACTGTGCTCCTAGATACATGCATGACCTGGTGATGCCCAGTGAGGAGTACAGCCCCCTGCAGCAGCTGGTCCTAGAGCCAGGACTTCTGGTGGTGCGAGCCCTCTCGGAGCTCTGCCATGCTGATAGAATGCCTCTCGCTATGGGTAAGAATGTAAAAACATGTAAACCTTCCATTATATTTTGAAATAATCAAGTTCTCATGGTTGGTTTTAGAAGTATCAAGCCGTGTTGCATTTTTTCCTCCTTTAGCCAACATTTCAGACAGCCGTGTGTGTCTATTATGGTGAAATTTATTTGTGAACGAAGTATCTGAAACCTAATAACTCGATCTTCACAACAAAACACTGTGACTTCTATTTAGTCTAAAAATTCTTATAATCATTAAAAAGTGTGTTGAACGGCCTAAAGGCCAATGAAGATGAAGGAAGTAATAAATAAAAACTTGAGAGATATGATTTAAGATTCTCATGGCAAAAAACATTATTGTGATAGTTGAAGCTACAAGACATAGATGGCTCTAGTGTAGATAGATCATAGAGGTTATTGAGTTAATAATAATTGGATAATTTGTAGAGCGCCGTTTTTGTGAGAAATCACCTCAAGGGCGCTGTGAATGTGTTAATAGGGGAGTTATCTGACAGATGTCAGTGGATGCCCCTCCATAGTGGATATCAAAATACAGGGAGCCGTGAGGTTTCGAGCAGAGAAAGATTTTGAAAGCATAACAGAGAGGACAGCCTCCAGCCAGTCTTATGTCACCTGCATAAGAGGTTTTAGTCTAAATAAAAGACACATGATTTGTTGTGAAGAAGGAATTTTTATTATCAAGAACCTTTCACAACAATACGTAAGTATCACAATATTTGTATCTGTTTTCAGCACTTTTGCGCGTGTTCCGCTATGAAACCCGCGCCCCCGATCTGTTGCGCGAGCTGCTGCAGGCCGAGGTGGCGCGCGAGGCGGACACGCCAACCCTCTTCCGGGCCACCTCGCTCAGCACTACCCTCATGGACATCTACATGAAGGCCGAGTGCAACCAGTTCCTACAGGTGACCTATAACACATATTACATTCTACAGCTGTGTTCGTGTTAGACCTACCGGCATACCTCAAGGCACTCGTCTTGGGCCACTTGTATTCAATTTAATTGTACTTAAAAATCGTAGCTTTGTAGATACTAGTCTTGGTGGAGTTTTGTTGCCTGGAAGAAGGCACAGTGGGTTTGATTTTAATCAATCTGGAGTAGAGTGGTGTATACAAGGCTCTTTATATTATTTACAGAGACAGACATAAAATATGTTTCAATGTTTTACCTAATTCTTTGACAGCAGTCCAGTCCCTTTAATAAAGTTGCCAGTCGACTCATTAAGTGTTTCTTGAAGCCTCCTGGTTCCACTACATGGCTCATGTATGCTGGATAATAAGTCCAAGTCCAAGAACAAGACGCAATTACTGATAAAAATTCTGTATCAAATTAGCTCTGTAAATCCTTTATGCTCAGTATCAATTATTAATATACCCAAAATTAATAGCTAATCGAAGAAAATGTTTTAATAATTTGGCTTCATTTATTCAAACAAACAATCAGAAATACATTTATATGCACTGAATAAATTTATACATACTGAAAACAAACCATTCCATAAGTGTTAAAGTAATTTTTTGTATGTTGAATGCTGTTGTCAATTACGTATTTAGCATTCAAAGACCTAGGCAGCTGGGAATGAATGCATGCACGAAATTCGAATACTTTCCAATTTTGTAAATATTTGATGCAAGATAGCATCCAGACTGTTAACGATATGTGTGTGTGTACGCAATTCATAGATTTATTTGAGAATCGATAATGTATTGTGTTATAGAAATGTGCCTCGTATCGTGTCGTTATGTGTGTTAAGTCTCTGAGGATGCTGTTGATGGCATCTTTGTGTTTACGCGCTGTGCGTTTATGCGAATCAAAGATATTTGAGAATTTAGAATGTATATTTATTTTTACTTGTTCCGTGCGTCGTGTAATTTTGTGTTAGTCTCTGTTAGTAAATTGAAGTAGTGCTGTTTACGGCCAGAAGTCCTTTCCAAAGCTTTTTGACTCAACGCCTGCTCGTCAGGTATCTGAATCATTTTCACTTCACATTTCCTTCAGATGTTCATGTTTATCGCTCCGAAAGGTTGGACGTGTGTCTCGGCATAGTCCTATTTGTTTTGTCAATGAGTTTCTATCCATAGTCAGTCATGAAGTCATCAGTTTGCCCGGCTCATTTGTAGTTCAGATCGTCTGCGAGCACTTTTTAAATTCATCCTACTTAAATCTTGTGTTTGATTCCAGGCTGCCGTGTCTGACACAATCCAGAAGCTGGTGGACAGTAAACAGTCGGCAGAACTAAACCCAACCAAAATGGATTCACCAGACGACGCTTGCAGCAATGCTGAATTCCTGCTGCTCATTTTAGATCAGGTATGCTCTCAAAAACTATGTGATTTAATCATTGCCTAACCTAGCCTGCCCATTGGCAATCATCCCTTGTTGTACTTTGGGTCATGAGTGTGTTTGTCATTGTAGATAACCCTGTCCATCTTCACATCCCCCGATGCCTGTCCGCGGCCCATCCGCTACCTGTGCGGCTGCTTGCAGCGAGCTGTGGTGGCCAAGTGGCCTACCGAGCGCTTCGTCAGGACCAGGGTTGTGTCAGGTAAATGCTCAGTCTGTCAGTCTCATCAACTCCTAAGACTCATGGTTTGGGATGATATTTCACTACCATACATGCAAATCGCAAATGTGCCTCACTGAAAAATTGCGAAATACTTAAAAAACATATCCTCGACTCTGCAGAAACAGTAGATCCGTTTGATAAGATTCCTCTATCTTAACAAACAGATTGCAATCTTTAGAGCACAGGCATCAGGAAGGAATACTGTCATCGTTACCGGTATTTCAATAAATGATGCTCGGAGGAACTAGAACCATTGATCATTTGTAACATTTGAACACGGTTAATATTTGTTACATGAGATTGGTCATATGTTCATCAGCTCGGCTATGGAACGATTTTCCGACCTCTATTTTTCCTCCCTACTACATCATAGGTCACTTCAAGACCCATGTTCACTCTTTCCTCTCCTCAAAAAGACCCTCCACACAACATCCCCAGACAACTTAGACCCTGAGGGAAGCAGATCGTTCAACAGCTAAGGAAGGATTTGCCAGTCTCCTCTCTCCTACATTGTGGGTCTCTACAAGACCCATGTTCACATCTTCCTCTCCTCAAAAAGACCTTCCATACAACATCCCCAAAGACGACCCTGAGGTAAATTTATTGTTTTCCTCGTGCCTCCTGCGTGGACTTTTTAAAATTATTTTTTTATAATTTTGTTTAGTAGTCGCAATCATTTTACATACGGTTTTATTGCTTTAGGTTTCATCTTCCTGCGCTTGGTGTGTCCCGCGCTGCTGTCCCCGCGCGCCTGGGGGCTGGTGGCCGAGCCTCCCCCCCCCTCCGCCACCCGCTCCCTCGTCATGGTGGCCAAGTGTCTGCAAAACCTCGCAAACCTCGTGGAGTTTGGGGGGAAGGTACATTGTGTTAGCTCAACCTTTCTACCTCTATCTGTGTTTTGTTGTTGTTCTCGTCATGTACGGTAACTGTCTTTGTATTAGATTGCTAGATCGCCTTAGCGCATGTATGTAAAACCATTTTTTTAAATAATCAGCTGTCGCTGGTAAATTATATAATTACAATTGTAGTGTAGAAGTCGAAGAGTTTGAATTCGATTCCAAAGTTTTGAACCGAGTTTCATTTGGAATTAAAAAATATATATTATGTGTTTTTATAGTTTGTTGTCTGGTCTCAAGCCTTTTTTTAAACATTTGTTTCTATTGAATAAAATACATACTATGACAAAATCTCACTTTCGATGGCTAAATAACTCTCATAGAGATAAAGCCTCATATGAATTAGATTTTAAAAAGATTACATTTATTACTTAATTTTATTTATTTGCTACCAGTTTCGACACATCCCTGTCGCTCACTAGCGTTCTTAAAAGTAACTTAAAAATTATGCAAGTACAGAAATGATTAGATATTATAAGGTGAGGGTAGGGTAAGTGGTGATTTCGGGGGGAGGGGGGAGAGGTAGGAGGAGTCAAAATAACATGGTAAACAAAGGTACACTTTGTAAGTCACCTTTGTTTACCATGTTTCCTTGTTATATTGACTTTTTCCACCATTCTCTCTCCCCCCAACTAAATCACCACTCTCTCACCTTATACTATCCAATCATTTCTGTACTTGTATAATTTTAAAGTTAGTTTTAACAGATCCTACTCTATTTTGGTCTTACACAAATGTGGGGTATAAAAGCAAAAACGCCACTCTCCAAAAATGACAAAATTGAGTTACAAATGCCAATCTATACGCAATGTCCATAGCTACAAGATGGTTTTTGAGATCCTTAGAAAAATCAACTGCAAATCATGGAAAAATCGAAATGACAACAGGGTATAGATGCAAAATCACCACTCTCCACACAAGCCAATCACAAGCCTGAATTCAAAAAAAAATTCAACATTAACAATGAACACATTAATATAACATTTTTGAAATAAATACTTCTTTACGCATGCTTGGCTTGGGGGTAAACTGGCGAGAGCGTTACGTGAGGCGTTATATCCCGACGTTACGGAGGCGAACGATAATAAATTAAAATTAATTTTGAGGTTCATTCCTCACAATCTAATCGTAACAACAGCGCTCAAATCCATAGTAATGACGTTTGGAATGGGTGTTGGCATTTATGCTGACAATAGTTGTGTTGTTGTTTCTCACATTCTAAACGTTAAAATCTAACCAATAACTAGCACTTTTTCGATTGGAATTTTTTGAATTTCCTGCTGCAAATGTGAATAAAAAAGTTTTATTTTAAATTTTGTAAGAATTAAATCAACAATTCCATTCTAAGCGTAATTCCCATAATCAAATTTTCGTTTAGAGTGTACGAACTCAGTGCATCGAAATGACTGATTTGTCACGATGATTGGTAACATTCCGAACGAATCTTCAATATAGATTCTTATACACTGATGATTGGAATGGTTTTATTCGATTCCAGGAAGAAAATTTAGATTAGATTACTAAAGAAGTATTTACTTCAGTCGTGTGGTTTAAAGCACACTCGTATTTTTTTAAATTATAATAATTTACTTTGGATTATACTTGTTAAAAATCACACAAAAAATGCATAGTATTTTTTTAATCGGTTTTTTGTGATTTACCAAAAACAGTACTTTTGGAGAGTGGCGTTTTTGCTTTTATACCCCCAAAATGATAAATGCCGATATATGACGAACTTAACCACATGAATTTTATTTTATTTTTGAAGTGTAGCAAAGGTTAAGTTTAATAGCTTATGAAAGGAGGATTTTACTCTAAGTACAGTTTAGGTACAGTAAATTCTGCTGTGCAGTGTTTGAGTAGACTTTTTTTTCCCCGCTGATACCGTTGTGTCCTCAGGAGCCCTACATGGAGGTGGTGAACCCCTTCATCCTGAAGAACAAGGAGCGCATGGTGGTGTTCCTGGACCAGCTCAGCGCCATCGGAGACCCGGGCACGCTGCCGGGCCAGCAGTTCACCTCGTCGGGAAGTTCGGCCGCTACCAATATAGATACAGGTTAGACTTTTTTTTTTACATTAACTCCACACAGGAAGCCCTGAGGAAAATAATTTCACTCATTGCCAATGTCATCTTTGAAGATGCTGTGTGGAGGGTCTTTTTGAGGAGAGGAAGGAGTGAACGTGGGTCTTGAAGAGACCCATGTTGTAGGAAGGAGGAAATAGAGAGGCTAGCAAATCGTTCCACAGCCGAGCTATTGAACACAAGAACGAGTTGTAGAAGCGACCCGTACTCATGTGACAAATGTCAACCGTGCACATATGTTGGGCGCGCATTTGGCGTGTTTCCTGACTATGCACCGGTGCCGAGGGGATCAATGACGCTAGTTCCTCGGAGCATCTTCCATTGAAATACCGGTAGAACAAGGATAGCATTCCCACCCGACGCCTGTGCTCTAAAGATTGAAATCCGTTTGTTAAGACGGGAGAATCTATCAAGCGGACCGCCCGTTTCTGCACAGAGTTGAGGATTTTTTTCAGGTACATTGGGGCTCCTGACCAGAGATGGATGCCAAATTCAACCGTGGGGCGCACTTGCGATTTATACAGGGTTAGCAGTTGTGCACTATTAACCTCTTATAGGCCGCAGTCCCCCCGGCGGGTCCGGATGTTTGAAGCGATTTTGCCCCTTATGTATACAGAAATTGTATGAAGAACAAGGTCAGAATCGCTTGGGCCATTCTCGTTCTTGACATTACGAATTACTGGATAGCATTTAGCCACTCCAAATAATTCATATTAATTGCTAAAGATGCTTGATTGAACGCTGTCATATATCATATGTATCATCCTTCCTCCCAGGTAAAGAGTTGGCTACCCTCCACCACATCTGCGTGTCGCATCTGGCAGAGCTGCAAGTCCTGGCCAAGACCCAGCCGGCCATCAAGAAGCTGGTCACCGTCACCGACATGCTCACCAAACACAAGCACAAGTACTTGGAGATGATCAGATAGGAGGACTCCACTCTGGCGCGGTAGGGACCTTCCCACGTCAACCTCTGCCAGCCAACTGCTGCAATATTGAATTTCAACAGGCCAACATAAATCAAATTTCAAATTTGGAACAAAAAAGTGAAAAAATAATCAGTGTTGCTATTGCGGTGGCACCGAATTTTAATAAATTGGTTAGGTGAACACCAATACAATAATTATACAAAACAATTTCAAATTTGGAAAAAATGTTCTGTGTTTTCTATTATTGTGTGACATGAAATTTTGGGTTAGGTGAATACCAACTTAAAAATGTTGCATAAAATTTCAAATTTGGAAAAAATGTGTGTAATTTGAATAGTACATAATATTCTGTGTTTTTGCAATGGCATACACATTTGGTTTAGGTGAATGCCAACATAACAATATTAACTAAAAAAATAAAAAGTTTTCAGTGTTGTCATAAAAATTATAAAACGTGAAATAAAAGTTTGTACTATTCTCTATGTATAGCTAACGGGAGAACAATTAGGTACTTCTTGTCTTTGTGAAAGTGGAAAAAAAGATTTAGTTGTGACTATTACATACACAATTTGCTTGAAATAAAGTTGTTCTTTCCAGAATTAGGATGTGAAGTTGAGATAGTAGATTAACTTAGATCACCTACAAAAATGAAATTTGTGAAGAGTTGTTTAAAAACTTGCATTATTTCGGTCGATGAATATGTTCAATTGAAATTTAATTGTAGCGCACGTTTTTGGATGTTGTACTTTCAATTATTGTGTGCAGTGTGGTCATTCACTTTCTGTTTAAAAAAGTAGAAATTCAAATGTAGCATTGTCATCTGCGCCATTTTGTTTTTTGACATTTGAAAGGTCCCCATTAAAAGCCGATTCTAGGTGCGTTTCAGCTTTCTATCAAATTGTAACAAGCTGATATGCTTCAACATGATAGTTGTCCTCTTCTGCTGATAAAAAATTGTTCAAAAGCTGAAACGGACTTAAAATAAGCATCTGGGATCTTTCAACTGTCAAAAAAACAAAATGGCGCTCACATGAACTTCTGCAAAACAACATGACTTTACACTTTTTGTATTTTTGTAAATATTCCTTATTCATTTTGTGTTTCAATATATTACAATATCAATGATTTAATATTTCATTTTCTTTCTGTCTATATGGACAGACTATTAATTTTCATTTCCATAATTTTATGTTAATTCTAAATAATTCTCTCCGCAGTTATATAGAGTCCCTTCTTCCCTGTATTATGATATTTAACAATATCTTCATTATTTGAATGTCAAATGATTTATTCTCCATATTTATAAGGAACTCCAGTGAAAAATATTGTGTCTTAAAAACATATATAATTAATATAGTCATATAAATCAACAAACACCGATTCTGAATATATATTTGTTTTATAATATATACATATAGGTATTATATGTTAGTATCAATAAATCATTATTTAAAAAAAACACCAACAAATCAAAACTACCTGTTTGTTTGGCATCATTGCTCGGCTGCTTATGACGTCACACGTATATTTGCGCATAGATTCCTTACAGATTTTATATGTATACTTTGTATGTGTCAGTTTGTTGTTAGTTTTTTGCACTTTGGTAGAATGTAACAACAATCAGGATGAGACGCTGACATTTTCCTTTGTGTTCTTCGATTAAAAGCGTAAAGCTTATCTGTCTAACAACAAAACTTCCTCTGTATGATGTCACACTAGTCCCGCCATAGATTTTAAATATAAATATTATTAATTCATAGAATGCATTGTCATTGACAACGAGTCTATCTGCCAAATTTCAGCTCAATTGGATGTCGGGAAGTGGGTTAATTTCCACTTCCAAGATTTACATTTATTCAAGAAAACAAAATCGGAATTCAAATACATAGATATATTTAAAAATAGACTGGAGTTCCTTATGTATTATGATGATTATTTAAATGTGTTGTTTTGTCATCTTCCCTTTACCCTAGCATAGCTTATAGACAATCCTGTTTTGTATAAAGATGTCCAGTGTCTCAATTCTTATGAATTAATCCATGTTTAAACATAATTATAACTCTTTTATACATATATAAATTATATCTCACTATTCTTAAATTAATATAAAATCACCCAGCTGTTGAAAATATATTCAGGGTACTGCAATACATACACATACTAGCCAGGGTATTGTTCGATACACACAAAACTCTGTGCATTGAATATCAATTACATCGAAAGATATACATATACCTTTATCTTTTCATTCTCTTCCTAAAGTTAATAAGCAAAATGTATATTATCTAATAATAATTGTTGCAGTTTATTAATTTATTCTATTAAATTTTCTTAAATAACTTTCACTGGCTGCGTACAAAACTAATCTATTTCGGAATTACATAAATTGAAGCATAAAAAATGCATACATTTTTCTTATCCACTTCAGCAATGGATATTTCCGGGTGTTTGGTTTAACATCACTAATATGTTAGTATTTCGAATTACTGTGACGTTAGCCGAACACCACAGAAAGGAGACTTGACAGTTGATCTCCTGACAGTTGGCCCTCCGAAATTATAATTATGATAAAAATATGATTTTTGTGGATTATTTGCTAATTTCAATCCTAAAATCGACTTTAAAAATACCTTTAATAATAAGTTTGAATGGATATCAAACCAATTCATTTACGATGTCGATTTTTTTGTACTTATACGGTGGTATTTCCAGTATATAGACAAATAATTTTATCCTTGATGCATTTGAATAAAAATATATTTTATACTTTTGTATTCCGCCGTACATCCTCTCTGAACATCCCTTCGGCGACACTTAGTTATATTTTGTTTGAGTAGGTATACCATATTTTCCCTAAGCCGACTGCATATTGTATATAAGTGTGCTGAGGGGCCAACTGTCGGGGATGAACTGTCATGAAACCCCGTATGCATGACAGAAGATGGTGTTGGGATGGAATAGGTTAAGATTTCAATGAAATATGTATGTATTTTATGGATTGCTAATGATATGAATGTGTGTACTATAGATGTCCTCCAATAACCCATCACTTGACATTTGTGTTTAGAAATATGATGCACTGATAGGTAGGTATTTCAAATAATAATTAGGATACTAAAAGACTTGCGTGAACAATGCATTCATCATTGACAAAAAATGTTTGTACTAATATTTAGTGTTATAATAAGTTTATTAAAATGTTAGCGCCATTTGGTCAGTATAGTTTCAATATGGGTAAAATGACATGACATTAACAATCTCTACTTAACCTTTACAAAGCTAGCCTTTTAAACGCAATCTATCCCATCAAGCGGTACTTTTTGACACAATGTACATACAAGTACGTGTATGTGTTTTAGTGAAACTTCTTGGATCACTTAAAGGTGGATTTAGACTTTAGACGAATCCAGCAAATGCTCATTCTAGCCTGCTCTTGCAAATTATTTTGGTCTAAACAGTTACAGGGCATTCTTTCGGTGCTCCGAGTTTTTCGCCGAAATTTAGTAGAATGCTCTTTTTAGTAGAATGAAGAATGTTCATTAGTTTAAAGTAAATGCCGTAAGTGCACCCGAACAGTCGCCTAGAGCATTCCTTCGTATTCGGACGCAATAACTTCTCGAGGCGGTCTCTTCAAAGTGTTTCTTTTTTTTATTAAATTTGTCACCCACCAACGTCTCTTTCTTCTTTTCTTTTTTGATAATTGAGTCATAATGATAAATTCAGCACTTGAAATCATAATATCGCTCTCACTGTCGGACATGGTGTGGTGAACACTACCACTGATAGTTGAAGAATGAACAATGAAGATTCTCTCGCCTGATCATCTGAAAGAACTCTAGTTCTTGTGGTTCTCGTTCTTGTTCGTTGGTATTCTTTTGGTGTAAATGGTGAAAACGAATTACCGAACTCTCTTGTTCCAGCTCTAGCTCTATGCTCGTTCCGTCTAAATCCACATCTACATGCGACATCTGCATATGGGGATAACTTCCAATGGATCACGTATGTGACAGCTGCGTAGATAAGGTTAAGATTATCTTTTTAAGTCAAATAACACGAGGGGCATTAATCAAACATGAAATATCTGCTGACAAAATATTATATTCGAGGCTTTAATAAATTTAATTGAACTTAATCTTAATTTTCTATCGCTTTTAATTTACCATTTAATCTGAAATTTAACAGCTATAGAATTTATACATTTGTATATAAATAAAACCTGCTCAAACTATAATGTTCTGACGCCAAATAGTTTTGCATATTTCTTTGAATAATTGGAGATTTGTTTCGACTTAGTTTAACCCTTTGCAACAAGCAATAAATTTCCAAATTGCGATGGGCCAAAATTGTAAAGCTCTTAACTATGATCCCGTAAGGCTGGACAACTTACCTATTATACTATTCTTACTTAGCTATTCGGGAGATCCAATGTTCACTGACTTTGTCGCATAAATCTGGCCGAATTTGCTGAATGACGTTTGTTATGTTGACTTTGAGGGCGTCAATTGTTTGCAGTTTATATGCATAGACCTGCAATGTAAGATAGTTCAAAGGAAGAAGTCTAAAGGCGTTAAATCGCGTGATCTCGGTGGCCGTTGCCGTTCACGTTGTATTAGGTTCACGACGCAGCCGCGTGAGATAACCATGCCTTTTTGGATCAAATCTCAAATTTGATGATTTGCACACATTGTTCGTTGTTAACGCTGTAGTCTTCCATGGTGATTTGCCGTACGCTACTAAAAATTGACAACAAATGTCACTTTAACAACATGGCTGCTTTAACCTAACAAAGTCGGATCGTCCCTATTGAAAGACCCTATATAAGATCCTTCATTAAACTTCTTTTATCTCTTGCTAATTGTTAAATGGATTTATGTATTTATATTTCAAGCATAAGCTCTGTAAAATGTACAATGCTGTGCCAAAACATGTTGTGAAATGCTGATATAAGCTGTTTTAACGAAAATATACCTATTAAAGTCATAATGTTGCATAAGCTTTACTGATATTTGTACATGCATATTTATGATATACTTCACATATTTAAAAAAAGTTGTCAACGAAGTTATCCTACTATTTAAAGGTTAGTTTTTATAATATGTTTATGGTTTGATATTGTACAATTTGAAATAATTATATCATGGGGTAATTACTACAACTATCAGCTTTTTTGAGTTAAAAACTAAAAGCGTAACTCTATTTCCTCGTCTATGAACGCTACAAACAAAAAAGTCATACTAGTAATCATCAAGTTATTTGAATATGTTTTTGTGGGTACCTCCAAAAAACTGTATCGTTTAATTCTATAATTAGGTAACTCTATTTACCACAAGTGTTTTTCCATGTTTCAATTAGGCAACCATTAGCATTAATTAATAAATTAATGCTAATGGTTGACCAGACTGCTGGTTATAGCATAAATAAATACATTATAAATTATTAGCCATTTTCGTATTTCCAAATTATAAGTACACATTACATTTCCCAACACATCAATCTACAATAATTTAACTATACTACTTATCAGTATATTGTTTTTTTTTTTTTTTTTTTCTTCTTGCTTGAGCAATCCCGATGAGTTACAAAACTCCTAAACAACTGATTTATCAGATTTATTATTATCTTATAATTCAATTTCCCAACAAAGCTGATTTCTAAGTTACCTAGTTGTAGTAATTACCCATGATATATTATGTCGCAAAACTAAAAAATTTCTGATCCTTGGAAAAGATAAAAAGTAAAACTATTGTTTTGCACAATTTTGATTACAAAATTTAATGTTTTAGTTAATAATTTTAAGATTTATCTTTAAACTTATTTTTACTGCTTACTTTATTTGAATAATAATTACTAAAACTTAAGGATTGTTCAGAGAAAGATGTGGGATGTTTAGATACCATTTGATGTACCCATTTTGTGGTATTTGTGGTGCAGCTGATGTGAAAAATGGTGGGGTAAATTTAGTGTGGTAGGAAAGAAGTGTTTAGAGATTTTTTAAAGTTCATTTTGAACAGATCTGATAGCTATTGTGATTAATTGTTGGGTTATTATGACATGTTGTGCTTCTTCCTTCTTCAGCCTTCAGACAGCGTTGCAGTGTCCATAATCAGGTCAGAGCAGATGAACACTGTAAGACAATTCTTCCACAGGGATACACAAGTATCCGATACTCAAGCTGTGTAACAAACAACTACTGCGATACATCGCAAACAACGCAATACAACTTGCACAGTCAGTTGAATTCTCGAAATTCCAAAACTAGAACGCTTTCACAACCTCATTTACAACCAAACAGTTGCTGTAGGTCTAGCACGGACGATCTATAAAACCCTATATCGATACAATATTGATTAAATCTGTCGTCTATGGTCAGATATCAATATTTGCGAGCACAGTAAACAAACATAACCCAAAAATTATTCACAATAATACTTTCAGCCGTGAAAATCTCAAATCACATCAGATCTGATGGTAGCATTTGAGTCTCGGATCCTCAAGTATTTAAGTATCTTCTTGTGTGCCATATTGCAATAGTTATAAAAGGTCTACTAATAAGAATAAACTGAGAGTGATGATGAAGTAGTAACGAAGTGGAATATAATTATCGGATTAGTAGTCGATGTAATATTTAAAAATTTCGATGTCAATTGAAACACGGCACAAAATAGAGGTACAATAATTTATTTATTGCGTTCTTTCCGTCAATATAATCACATGTATTCAGGGTGTCCGGGGGTAAAGTGCATTAACTTCGGGAGGTGATTCTACGTGATAGTGTAAGTAAAAAAGATAAATAACTTTTTCGAAATTCTAACTTTTAGGGGTACTTTTTTGGTAAAAAGATAAAATTAGTACGGCGTGTGCGGCCCGCACTATTAGGTATTTTCTGCTGATACGATACGCGCCAATCAAAACCAACGTCGCCACAATGCGCCCGGCTGACTCACAGCAAATTTATCGAGTGAGTTTGTACCTTACACTAAGAATTTTTAATAGGTACCTAAGTCTTTTTGTATGGGAAAAAAAATTGGAATTTCGAAAAAAGTTGTTATTTTTTTTTTACTCCTACCATCATGTAGAATCACCACCCGAAGTTAATGCAGTTTACCCCCGGACTATTACTATTTGAATAATTACAGAATATCATGGAATTTTGTAGAATTTAATACGACGACGTCTTTAACAAAGCTGCCTTCGAAGAATTGGCTTTTCAGAAATTGATTTTCAAAGAAGTGGAGAAAATGTATATGTTCCGTAGACTGATCTATAAATCAACGTAAATGGTTTAGAATGTATTATAAAGTGTTTATTCGTATTTTAGGTTATAGCGTATTGACTCTTTTACTAACCATGTACGTTTATACATATATTATAATTATTATATCCACGTGAAATATTAGTGTGTACGTATGTTAGGATACTTCCAAAACGTAACAAATTTCCTTTTCGAATTTTCAATGGCCTAACCTTTTATATGCTTCTAAATGCCTTAAAAATTACACAGTTTTTTCACATTTTTTAATGGGGTTTTAGGGGGTGCTACCAGCTGTGAAAATGTAGGGGTTTGACCAAGAAGTATAAGAAGTTGGTATTTAAACTGAGTATTCATTTTAAGCAAATATTTACAAAATGTAGTTTATCATAATTGATGAAATTATTATGTATACGTTACATATGCGGCCATTGCAAATTCAGTCTAAGAACAAAAACTTTGTTATTAATCAATTACTCTGATTAACGCGCTTCCTATAGTTTACAATAATGCAGGGATCAGATAAGGGTGTGTTTAACCTATCTGTAGCTTATTTAATTCTGCATGCAGTGACATGTTAAGTCTAAAGCATTGCAATCATTGCCCTAAACACTTTCCTAACTACTTTCAAAACTTTGATCAATGGTATCGACCCCTAAAATTTATTTAAATGAAAAATAAAAAAATATGTGTTTCATTTTTTTGGCTTTTGAAAGCATTTACAAGGGTGCCCCGATAAAAAGACAAACTTTTACTTTTTGAAGCAGCCTAACGTATGTATATAATCACCGTGCTTCAAATTATTTGATTTACTTATTATATTTAACGTAAATGTTATAGATATCTGCCTATCTATGGAGACCTTGGGCACAATATTTGTGAGCTTGTGTTGCCATACTTTCAATTCAATATTTATTCTCACTTGGCCAGTTCTTAGAATGTCATCAAGTTGTGTTGGTGAACTGTACAGATCTACAATATTATCTGCAAGCGATCAAAAAAGGAACTTTCAAACAAATTTGTTTGCAGTGATAGCTCCAATGTCAACAGTAACGACGATAAGTATTGGGCATTTCACACTGTGCTTTTTTCGTACAGATTTCCATGTGGAAACTATATCGGGTCCCATGAAAAATCTTTACTTTATACAATCATTATTTGCATACATGCATATTTCACAATACCGAACAGTAATACGCATTCACAATCAGTAATAAACATTCACAATCAGTAAGGCATGTTCACAATCAGTAAAACACATACACAATCAGTAATAAACATTCACAATCAATAATACACATTCACAATCAGTAATACACATATATAATCAGTAATAAACATTCTCAATCAGTAATACACTTTCACACATACATTATCAGTAATACACATTCACAATCAGTAATACACACACACAATCAGTAATAAACATTCAATATCAGTAATACACATTTTTAAATCAATAATACACATTCACAATCGGTAATACATATATTCACAATCAGTAATACGCATTCACAATCGGTAATAAACATTCTCAATCAGTAATACACATTCACAATCAGTAATACACATTCACAATCAGTAATACACATTCACAATCAGTAATACACATTCACATTCGCAATCAGTAATGCATATTCACAATCAGTAATACACATTCACAATCAGTAATAAACATTCACAATCAGTAATACACAATTACTCATTCATAATCAGTAATAAACATTCACAATCAGTAATACAAAATCACATTCACAATCGGTAATAAACATTAAAAATCAGTAAGTCACATTCACAATCAGTAATAAACACATACTAAGTAAGTGTAATATTTTTTATTGATATATTTAAATATAAAATGAAACAAACATGCAATTTTTTGACACTATGTCAAATAATGTCCGCTATCCTTAACGGTATCTACCAAAATAGAACACATCCTTTTTTCATACCTAATCCATTTGGAAACTGGATGCAAAAAAGCACTGCGTAAAAGGCCCTTCTTCGATCTATAAAAATTGTCTATTGAAGATAAATTTGAGATTTCAATGATGTTTGCATTTTTTAATTATGTGCTATTTAATTGACTATGGTGCTTCTTTAACTTTTACAATTGGCAGCAATGAAGTACATTTTAATAAATTCAACGCGCATACTATCATATTTCTTTTGAAATTATTACAATAATTTAATACTTTGTCCTAAATATGACACAATGGACTGATTTACAATATTTATACATATTCTGTTAAAATTCTATCTTTACGAGTAAAACTAGTAAGTCGAAAAATTCTGTGAAACTTCATGTATCACATTTGAGCCATCATCACATATAGAATAGCCTCCTTTGGATCACATATGCGTGACAGACGCGTATACAAAGTTAAAGCGTTGTGGATTCAATATTCAAAAATTTTGATGACTTACTTAATTTTATCCGTGGACATAGATTTTTTAATTGTGAAAATAAACAGTGCAATAAAGATTTATGCATACAAAAATATCTGCTTTGAAATAACATAAGAAATATTTAATTTGATTGTTTTATAACCAAATGCGTTTTACGTGTGCTATTTTTTTCATAATGATTTCTCTATATTATTTTGATCAAAGTTTTAAAGGGTGCATTGATTTTTAATTGAATAAAATAATCAATTTTTAAAAATTATTTATAAAAAAAATATATACCATAATAGAGCGTAGTTTAAAATAATTATTTATTCCATTCTATGCATTTATTTTATTGCATTTTAGAAATTATTTTATATTGTATTATTTTGTATCTCCAATGTTAATCAGTAATAATTTTGAGTAAGTTTATATACAGAATAATGTTACATTTTTGATCTCTTTTATACATTTTTTGTAAATGTAATGTTAAAAGGTGGTCAATTAGATTAAAAACACATAGATTTCATATGAGGCATAGAATAAAGAAGATTACAAGAAATGCAAAAGTCTGGCAAATCGGGCCATACCCCTCAGGCCTCGGACATATTCTGTCAGAAGATCAAAATATTTCCACTTGGCAAATAAAATCCAAATAAAAGTTTTTGAAAGGTGATGAAATACACTTTCAAAAATTGTATTACATATTTAAACTCAACATATACTTTTTGAAATATAAATTTTTTAAATGCAAACATAAAAAAGTTTATAAAATGGCTCATTACTTTTTTTCTAACCTAATTTACTGATAATAAAAAAATAAAAACACATTGATATTTTATTAGACAAATGATATAAATGTTTCTCAACTCAATTTTTTTGTCGTTTCATGTAAAATAATTTATAAAAAAATTCCAAAGTATCATACATTTTTTTTTTAAATTGCAGTCGGTATCTTTGGTTTCATAAAGGTGTATATTTTTATTATATTATGGTTAAAGTTTAGATTTAAACATAAATCGTGGTGTTTTTTATTATTTAGATCATATTTCTTACCATGGTGGTAAGGGAGACACAATGAAGACCTATATGAGTTGTTTCTAAAATCAAACAAATCAGTCTGAGGGGTTAAATTTCCAACGCAAAACTGTGTTTAGCATCATCATAAAATTCAAATGGGAGCGCCATATACAATGTCAGACAAGTGTAAGAGAGACAGAGATCATGCTGAATGGGCTAGAACCAAAAGGTATTAAGTCAGTGGCGACATTGGTTTCCATTCTAATCTAGTGTATATTACTATTCAGTGATATGAGGTATTCCAAATAGTATAACCTTTACCAGTGTATGTAATAAAAGTGTGTATTATTTTTTAAAACCTGTTTAGTTACATTTTTGAAAAGGTCTCAAGATCGATATTATGTTATTTCGAAATTAAAATATTAAAAAATTGTAATCTTTCAGAAAAATTTTGTAATGGAAATATTTGGACCTAATAATATTATTATAGAACAAAGTACTTTTTATATTGATTTTATTATGTATAAATATTATTATTCAACAATATAATAAATAAAAATTAGGAACAATGTTTTCTGTTTATTTTAATTTTCGAGGTATGTATGAGGACCGTCGCCCCCGGAACCATCTATTGGATTACCAACACCTACTCCATAGGTCACTTCAAGTGGTTCGCTTAGTTTGGTGAGTTAACAGAGGTGCCCGGAGATTTTACCTAATCTTGGCGGCGGGATGCGTCTGCCCACCTACTGCATAGCAGGCCGCATCAGACTGGCGGAGGGAGACATTTTCACCTATCCAGCAGGACTCTTGACACATCACCGTGCACGAAAGCGGGAGGGATAGATTGATATGTCCGTCACTCCTGGACACGCTGACCCCAAGATTCCTACCCATTCCTACCCTACATATACCCTCATACCTTTTCCTTTTTCAGAACTTCCTCTCCTTAAGAGGACCCTCCACACATCAATCCCAAAGATGACGTAGGCCCTGAGGGGAATTATTTTCCTCCAAGCCTCCTATGTTGAGCTAATGTAATAAACAAAAAAAACTTCTCTGTCTGAAAATATCTAAAAAAAAAAAACAGCGTCATGAATTAAATGAGAATTCAACTAATTTGATTTTCGAAGCATAGTTGAATCCAAGTTGCCAGAAAAAATATCATTAAAAAGAAGCAAGTAATTTCTCAATAGTAGTGAGAATTATTGAAGGTATCCACAACACACTTTGGGCGGGAAGGGTAGTCCTACCTTTTGCGCCGGTCCTACTTAAATGCCTGGAGAGGCATTGTTGTCATATATGTATGTTTATAAAAATTTTGAACATAAATCTTTTTGTAAAGGTCCCAACTCCCAACTATATGTATATGTTTAAAACATATATATGTATATGTTATACAAGTCTTCCCCTATCTTACTTTTTCCTTTTCTTGTGTGGAAGATGTTCTGCAGTCATGATCTCAATCTAGGATTACGAATGCAAATGGTCGAATGATTATTTTATGGAATGGAAGCCTGGACACTTACTGAAGAACTGATAAGGCGGCTTGAGGCATTCGAGATGTGGATCTACAGAAGAATACTCAAAATAAGCTGGATGGACAGAGTTACGAATGAAGATGTTATGTCTTCAATATTGCAAAATTACTTTGTGGCATCATTTTTTAAATAAAACAAATTATTTTGTGTAAACCACTAATCAATTTTTGATTAGTGGTTTACACAAAGTATTTTTTTTTATTTAATGAAGATGTTATGGTTCGGATGAATAAAGAAAAAGAAGTTATTAAAACAATGAAAATCCGAAAACTTTAATTATTAGGACACGTGATGAGACATCCGGAGAAGTACGAGAACTTGCATCTCATAATGCAGGGAAAGATTGCCAGAAGATGGGGCCCTGGAAGAAGGAGGACATCGTGGCTAAAAAACTTGAGACAGTGGTTTGGCCAGTCTACTGCAGAGCTGTTCCGGGCCGCAGTAAACAAAGTCCGCATAGCCAACATGATAGCCAACGTCCATTGAACGGACAGGGCACGAGAAGAAGAAGTGTAGAAGAATATTTCGTTTAAAGGAAACTTACTACACTTAAGCCCCGTTTATATTAGGAATAAGCGATAAGAATAGGCCGGTGCCGTAATTTGTAATATTTTAGATCGTCATTTATAATTAGAATAGAATAGAATACACCCACTGAAGTTCGATTGTTCGACCTAAGAAGTCATTTATATTCATTATTATATATTACGTCATCAGCAAATATATATAAAATTCGGTAAAATATCCAAACTCCGCATAAATATTTGTTCAATACTGTACATTATCGATCGAAATTGCATACATCTCAGCATATATCTAAGCTTTCCGCAATCCATAACCGTAAAAGATAAAGTTGAACCATCTTTTCGATTATGGAAAAAAAAACAGATTTTTTTTTTTTTTTTAAAAAGACAAATTTTCCCAGGTTACGAATAACCCAACAACATTTAAAAATCTCCTACTACCACCACACTAAGCGGAAGATGTTGCTTGTGTTGTGATGGAGGACTTAGCCAGCTGAGGAATCGAACACGGAACGCCTGGGTGAGACCCAAACGCAGTGCCCACTCAACCACTGACTGGTTGATTATTGCCGTCTATCATAAACGGATACACGGGTTTACTATCTTCCAACTTCTACGGCCTAGGGCTTAACGAATACGGATTACAGACTATTCCTATTATAAACGGGGCTTTAAAGATGCGCAAATTGTTATTTTTTTGTAATGATTTGCACCAAAGTCAAAACCATTTTTTTTTGTAATGTAATAAAATGCATACATTTAGTACACATAAAGCGTCACTAAATGGCCCAACACTGACTAACTTCAGTTTATGGAGTCCTATTACAAAGTATGGGATAATTTTGGACAATCCTTTATTATGTATATATAAAAAATTCATTCAAATGTACACATTATTTTCAAAGGCGTATAAGTTTAAAGTAAATTCCATTTTCTCAAACAGGTTACTTGTTTTCGCTGGCCTGAGTGTTAACCTTTAACTATGAACGCCGGGTCTCAGAGGCCCAGCCCCATCTTCAATTTCTCGGAATAAACACCTTCCCCTCGCGTCTCAGTAGCTTCAGTTTTAGTTGTGTTTGGACCAAGGAGGGAGAAAGTCGCGTCGTCCGGCACTTATCGAAAACTGACTAAGTTTGTTAAATTTGGAGATAATTATTAAATACTTTTTACATATAAACTCCCTGTTAAAGTCAGATTGGTCCAGGTATGAAAACTAGAAGACTTTTATGAAGGGGTCTGTGAGACCCGACGTCCATGGGAGTGTGATTTTTATTTCACGTCCATAGTTAAGGGTTAACCCGTAGGGGATGGCAAGAAATTTTGCGGCTTAAAGTCGTTCCTCGCGACCACAGCACCTTGGAGACTTTATTTTACAGACAGCCTACGTATTTAAGGTCGTCACTGCAATTGCAGTACTTTGCACAATGCTGAGGCATAATTCTTCAACACTGCGATTGCAAGGCCCCAGCTGCAAGGGGTTATTGTACTGAGAAAGATGGTAAATAAAAGAACTGACCTATAAGAATAGAATAATATATATTTTAGACAAAAACAGTACAAAAGTGAGACATAAATGCGGCTAGGTCCAGAAGAGGATGGAGAAGGCCATCATTAAACAACTGACAGCCACGTACGGAGACTTCCTCTCTCCGATGCGAGCACACTTCCAGAACGTTCCCACCAGCCTGCCAAACAAAATCAACAACTTTATTATTACACCAATATTTAAGGGTGGAGAAAATTTGTATAGCGGTAAAGATTGAAAGAAAAGGGGTATTATGCCTGTCAGCCAATCACAATTTGTTCAAAAGCTAAAACGGGCCTCAAATCGACGTTTAACGGGGACCATTCATATGTTTTTAAAAAAAATGGTGTGTATAATAAATAATAATATATCGACTGCGGCTTGGTAAAACCCTTTAAGCCACAAAATGAAAACTCTACACATCTAACTTTACTTTACAGGAGACGATGAAAACTAATATTTACAAATTCGTAAAACTAATTAAAAATCTTGAAATTTATTGACATTTGAAAGACGCTATATTCCACACTTATCGCCATAAAATATACTTTCAAATAATAAAAAAATTGAGCGGATATCTCACACATAACTTTTTTTTATTTATATTTTAAAACCGAGCGTCCTTATTGAAAGACTATATATATAAGTAATATTAGATGAACTTACCCAGTTTTGTTTCTATCCATTATACTAGGGAAGAGGGAGCGCAGGTAGGTGCAGGTGCATATCAATAGAAGCACCACTGACAGCAAGCTTTGAAAGTTGAATATGGCGCTCTGGAAACATTATTATTATTAAAATTCACATCCACAGACTCGGAAATTCATGACATTTGTAAAGTGTACTTAGCGCCCCTGAGGTGATTTTCCCATGAAAACTGAGCTATATAAGTAATCCACCCATTTACTATATTACTGTTTATGTTCGATCAGCAGAAACAGCGGTGATCGTGTCATGTAAAGTAATATTGCGATTAGTAACTCGAAATAATACCTAGTGTCATAAAATTTATTTGTTAGTTGCCAACGCTCAATTATAAATTACAAGTAAACGGATTTCTACGTATGTAAATTAATTCGCTATAATTTAAAAATTCTTACCATGATTTTGACGTGTATTTTGACTTTGACATATCAATAAAGTGGTGTTGCCAAAATGCCAAACAGATTGCATAAATATACCATTCCCAAAAATTTACTTTCCTGAAATGACTTGGAAGTCCATTTTGAATTTTGTCAGCAAAAAACCTAATTTAAACACTGGCAATACCAAAATGAATAAACATAGACAATAAATTTATTTCTGAAAATCCATTGACAACGTAAAATCCATTGAAAAACGTAAGATAAATAAATTTCAATTTTGACGTAAATTTGACACAATATGACAGCGGTTTTCGTATAGTCGTATTTATTTTAATTGTAACGACTGTATTCTAAAATGCCAGCGATGGGAAATTACACAAATGCAATGGCGGAGAAAATACTGCTCGATATTGCAAATGTATTTTCAAAAGACGACCTCCTGTAAGTACAGTATTATACGTAGTAAAATAAATTAGGCCGAACTTAAAAATAATTTTGCCTACGCGTATAATGTTTTCATATGTACATACAAATGAAAGATTTGATGTATGGAAAGAAGTATGTAAACTTTTAAAGTGTTTTGGTTATTATTATTATGATGTATACTTAATTTCCAAGTGCTTCAGATTATAATAGTTCTCAGCACTTTTAACAGAGATAATATATATCTTAGTAAGCTTACAACAGCATTTATTTACATTTGATACATTTAAAGCCAAAATAACAGAAATAATATTACATAATAAGAGAATATATTTAAAATGAATACAAGTGTTATTACGTTGTTTTAGGTCGATATTAGTTCCTAGCTAGGCAGATTGCCTGTTCTAAGGAACCAAAAAAATTTCTACAGCATGTTTGCTTTAGTATGAGTTTGCTATATTTTACCTGTCTGATTGGAGTTATTTTATGATTTTTTTATTTTATAGTGAAGAATTTGACATATTACCCGTGGAGACCAACAATTGCAACAAATCTCCAGTTTTGCACGCTGAGCACAGTCTTGGCCTGGAAGGATGGTGCATGAAGAATGTCTACCACTATTGTTACAATGTCCTGATGGAGCAATACATATCCAAAGTTAACAACAAACCAGTTAAAATAAACATGGATAATTGTGAGGAAGTGAACAGACTGTTAATGGGCGCTTTGCTCATCAATCCCGATGTGGCCACCTTCTGGAACAAGCGCAGAGAGATGTATTCTAAAAGATTTCTCAAGTTCTTTGATGAAATGAAATTTACTAAAGTTCTTCTCTCCAGGAAATCAAAGTGCAATGATGCCTTCGCTTATAGGAAATGGTTGCTAGAAAGATATTGGTCCGGTGAGAAAATTGGAATGTTTTTAATTAGGGATGCATCGATACGCATTTCTGCCAATACAATACCGATACCGATGCGGACAGTGAAGATTTCAAAAGGTGTAAAAAGTTGTGTGTTTAGATTAGAAACAGACGCAATTACTTGTATAATATTTATTTAGAATGTTTACTTTATAACGAAATTTTAAAAATTGTAATTTAACAGAATTTACATTCAGCTTAGTAATTAATAATTAAAACTCACATTTATGAGATTTTTATACAGGAAACACAACATCCATAAATTATTCAGTTCGGTATCGCCGATTTCATAAATCTGTTTGGATGAGACCTGTCGTTGAGAATAGTCTTTCAGATGCAACATTGCAACTCATTTGGAAACTGAAATATTTTTGTGCCATTTTTTTTCAAATTTGGATAGAACAATTTTTCTTATAGAACATAAAAAGAGAGGATCTGCTTCTCTTGATATATTAGGTGATCTCAGATATCAGATTATTTGAGAGAATCAGTACTCAAAAGAGAGAGAGGCTCAACTTCATTAGCCTCTTTAATAATATTTTCACATATCTCGCATCTCGTAGATGGATAAGAACTTGTACTCGGTTGTGGCCGTCGTTGATTCTGAAATAGTTTGTGAATTCAGTATTGTGGCCCATTTACACTTGGATTATCTATAGTGCGAAATTTAAAATGTATCTTTGTATCGGCAAATCAATATCGCCGATTCTGATATATCGGAAACCCACGATATCGCCGAGGTATCGCTAACGGATGCATCCCTATTTTTAATGTTGACTCAAATGAACAAGTATAAAATAAAATAAATATATTTTTGGAGTAGGTATAACCAGGAGACAATTAAGTATTTAAATACTAGTTATGTACATTAAAAACCAGTTATTAAGAAATCTAATCTAATTTGGTTGTAAAATCAATAAAATAACATTATTAGACATATTGAAATAACAAGTTTGTTTTAAAGCTCTAAATTTATTTTCTCCGTTAACCGGTTTCTGAAGAGCTTTTCTTTAGTCTAATGAGATCAACTTTTGTTAATCTTGTTTTTTTACTTCCTCAAGAAATTTTAACCCCTCAGACCATCGACCGTATTTTATCAGAGGATCGAAATATTTATATTTTGCAATAAAATCCAAATAAATGGAATATTTCTGAATGTATCCTAAATCAAAAAATTGTTTTGAAAAGGTGATGAAATACGCTTCAAATTTTATATTTCAAAATAAATATATAATTTTTGAAATATAAAAAGTTTACATGTAAACATAAAAAAGTTTTAAAAATTGCTCACTTTACGTTTTTTCTTACTAAAATTACTGATAATGAAAAAAAATAAAACACCCATACATAATTTATTAGGCAAACGTATTATAAACGTTATCGTCAACTTACTTTTTTGTCATTTCGTGTAAAAATAATTAATAAAAAATTCTCATAGTTTCATAATTATTTTTCAAATTGCGGTCGGAAATTTGAATTCATAAAGGTGTACATTTTAATTATTTTGTGGTTGCTTTTAGATTAGAATATAAAGCTTGGTATTTTCTCTTTCTAACACGGTTTAGATCATATTTCTAACTATGATAGTAAGGAAGACAACGATTATATGAGTTCCGAAAACCTAACAAATAGACCTACCGGGATAATGGATTGTTTAATTTATTCCATGTTTGTTTGTGGTATCGGGGTGTTTCTAATTATGTTTGTTTCCAGAGCCGGTGGGGAACCAGTGTTTGCGCATTGCGGCGACGGCGGAGGTGGAGCTCAGCGTGACGCATGGCTGCGCGCAGAAGAGCCCCAACAACTACCACGCCTGGACGCACCGCATCTGGTTCATGAAACAGATGGCCCGCCACACCAGCCCCGGCATCTGCCTTTATCTCTTCATGGGCGAGCTCAAGTTCTCCGAGTCTTGGATATCCACCAACGTGTCGGACCACAGCGGGCTACACTACCGACAGTTTGCTCTCAACTGCGCTTCCCTCACTAAAAAAGGATTCTCCTTCCTCGAAGGGGAAGAACGATTCAAATACACAAATTCAATCAATCTAATAATGAAAAATTTGAATTTTGAAGAATTCACTACTAACTCGGAAAGAGAGATATTGGTTTCCATTCTAGGCACAATCCTAGAAGACAGTGAACAGAGTAAGGTATACGGAGAATTTTATCAAAGAATTTGTTTTGTTTTGTACGATTTACTGTTGAACGAAGAACTGATCAAAATGTACACAAGCCACGAGGCTTTATGGTGTCATAGGAAGTTTGTTGTGAGCACTTTCCTAAATACAATTTGCCAATATTTTGGAGAGGGGGAATTTAAATCCGGTGCATTGCTAAATGTGGGAAAAGAGTTCTCTTCCAATATCACCAGCTTCGTGAAGGTGTGCGAGGACATGGAGACGGGGGAACCGGTGGTGAAGGAAGCCAAGATGCTGCGGCACCATCACCACTCAGTCTACAGCAGCCCTCTGTATAAAGCCTTCTCCCTTAACGAGAAGAAGTTCGTAGAACAGAGATCTAAATGTGGCGATACGTTCGCACTCAAATTTCACAAGTGGCTAAGATTTGTGTTGGGTTTTACCATCTAAAATTTAAATGATTTGTTGTGTTTTCTATTATTTCTTCAGTTCAGTGGCGGCTCGAATACTTCTTTTTACGTTTACTGAAATGTTACTTCCCGGAGAATGTATAAAATTTCTCAAACAAAAATGTTTACGGACAAGTCATGCACCTAATCAGTTGTCTAAATACATAAAAAATTAGAATCTCTAGAGTCATTAACCAATTTATATAGATTATCATGGAACTTAATTGGAATGCGCGGGACTGCCGCCTAAAATTAACAAACCGGTCCAATGATTTGTCCCGAAAGGATTTAAAAGTTTGTCCCCAAATTCTATAAGATCCACATACAGGTGTGCATGAGCAGATAGGGGGAAGGACTAGGAAACATCCAACGCCCTCAAAAATGAGGGTAAAAAATCAGTTTGTATTTTCATATTTCTGCAAATTTAATGTTAATTACTTTTTTAAGAATTCATTCATTTGCATACACAGCTTTTGACAATTTTTTTTTTTCCGTTTTAGTAGATTTCGGAAATATCTGGTGAAGAACCGCCACTGGCTCAGTTTATGTCTGTTGTCTAGTTTATATTATTATTGTTTAATGTTTTGATAAAAAAAAATATTTGACTAGATTTGATAAACGTCAGTTCTTGTCTAATATGCTTCATTATATGCACTTTGTGTTACGTTTATTCTGTTGACAGCTGTGGGAACTATTTGTGGAATTGGCATCTCTGTGTACTATTCTGAAAGATCTAATTACATGTTTTTATTTGAAAGATGTTCACAAGAAACAATACCTCTCTTCGCTCCATGCCATTGAGAGCTACATTAATTCTTTTTTATGTCATAATGTGCACATTGTACGTGCCAAACTTAAATGCTGACCTGAACTTGATACGATCCATTCACACGCAGGTACAATCACTTTACTGACTTTACAATGACCGTAAGCAAAAGTGAAAGATGCGTGAAATATGCGTGCATAGAGATGGAGGCATGCCATTTTTCCAACCGTAAACTGACCATTGCAACGATTTCTGTATTAACATCAGGTCGACATTAGAGTTTGGTGCTTAATAAACAAAGTTGTTTTATTTGATGCAGTTTATTTACTCAGTGAACAGTGTTACCGCAATCGACTTTAAAACTTCTCGCGATCGACCGGGCGATCTACCGTTTAAGATATAATATTATGTAAAATATTATTTTATTTGCAACCATCTATTTTTCAGAGACATTATAAGTAATTCCAAACTATGTTATTAGTTGTAAAAAATGATTTTTTTCTCTTTCTCAAGTAATTCCCATCACAGAGTATTTTGCCGATTTTTGTCACTTCCCTGAAATCATTAAACCGTTCGTTTTAATTCGCCCCACCAATATATCTTACCTCCAAATATAAATAAGGAAACATATGAACTGCTCACTGCGGTTTAAAACTAATGAATCCACATATATAAAATAAATTCTCTTAGCATTATCCTAGTTATAAAATACAGGGTCATCGAAAAATAATTCCAACATTTAAAATAACTGTTATAAAAAAACTATTAGAGGTAATTCAATGGTTTTGATCTTAAAACATGCGGAATAAGATTATTTTTTTTTCATTCCTTAGTTATGTTTCGATGTGTGCACCGTTCGTCGCTCTGCAGATGTCTAGTCTAGTCGATTTCTTGCTACATACGTGCAATAATTTCAGGAGTAACTGTCAAGATAGCGGCAGAAATTCGCTCCCGCAGGTGATCCAAATTCCTAATCTTTTCTGCGTACACGATGCTATTAATGTACCCCCAGAAAAAGAAATCCAAAGGGATAAGGTCAGAAATTTTTGGAGGCCAGGATGAATACCACAGGGCTCCTCTACCAATCCAGCCGTTGGGAAAGCGTGCATATGAATTGAGACAAGATTGGCGTATACATTCGATATTCTCTTATGATGTTGGTGGTCAGCCTGGCCTAGATTTTTTCTCCACAGTCCCTGTTTCCTTAAACTGGTTAAACCATCGAATGATAGCTTTGTAATCAGGTACAGTTTCTCCTGGATAAGTTCTCTGAAACAACCGCCGTACACTGACTGGTGACTTTGACTCCGCGTACCAAATAACGCTCTGTGCTTTTTGGCACGCCTGCGGCTCACCTTGGCTACCGTGCATCTAGTGTGCACATGGCAAGATCACGCCACCTTCAAAACAAAACTTACTTTCACCAGCTAGCTTTCAGTGACAGAATTACACGTTTAACGTAAAGGGTTTCAGTGCTATAATATTTTTAAATTATGGCATTATTTTTCGATGACTCTGTACTTCAATAAAGTTATTTAAATTTATTGATATGTTAACTATCTCTAATTTTCTCATAAAGCTTCACTCGGATATTAATAAATAAGTCACCGTGTGTTCTTATGTTCTTAAACATATTTGCTAGAGCACAATTATTCTCTGTCGAGAATTACAAGTCAAGAATAATTTCACCATTGTAAGATCCTCGGGTATAGGATGGTTCATATTGAACTTGAAAAATATGTTAATTTATTTAAGGGTACCAATTTCGAACAATGCGTAAAGCCATAGCATTCCAGATGCAGAACGGCTGTGGTGATGCGAAATATTCACCCTCGTGGTTAAGTGGTCAGAATATTTTTCAGTATCACGAAGTTGTAAGAATTATTAAATACTAGCTGGGGAACTGATATGAGACAGGGAGTTGATATGAGATTGTCGGTAACCGTCTATCCCCCACCCAAACAAAAAAGGCTTTGAATGATCCACAATGTTCCAAACATTCCACAACATTCGAGAGTGTTCTGAAGTGTGCCACAATGATCTAGGATGTTCCCGAATGTTCCAAACTATTCCCAAACATTCCACAACATTTCAGAATGTTCCAGGTTGTTGTGGAATGCTCTCGAATTTCTCTCAAATGTTCTGGACTGTTCTAGAAATTTCTAGAGGGAGAATCTTACAGCCGTTGACTTCATTTAACAATGTATATATATTTATCTTTATATTTTATGTATAAGCTGTTTGTCTCTTACCAATAAATAAATAAAAAAATCTTCAAAACCATGCCCTTCAGTTAAAAATGGGAAAATTCTTCAGGTTAAGGGATAGAGGGCTACCAAACCATGTAACTCCCTCGATCATACCGGGACTCGATTCTGAGTTTTAGCGGCACGCACATTGTACTTTATAATATATAAATACTTTATAATAGAAAAGTAACACTATCTTTTATAATAAATATTGATTGATTATTATTTAATTTTAATCGGGTATAAGTTTTTGAAATGTTCCATCACATTAGTAAGGACTTATTTGATTTGTTGTTGTGAATGAATACCACATTCAAGTTTTACCATGATAACAATAAATTGAATTTTTTACAGTTTTGGTAAAAATGTTGCCATTTGGACGAGATTTGAACACGTGCACTGTATTGCCCACTGTCGTCCAACCAATAATGTTCCTCAAATGGACACTCACTTACGTGTGGGTTTAACACACGGCCTCCGTAAAAGTATACGTGAAGGATCTTATAATGGTGAAATTACTGTACACATATAATAATATTATATATCTAAATAATGATTCATTTCCTATTACATAAAACCAGCGCCGGTTCTACGAAATCTGGCGCCCTGTGCAGGAAGTACCGATGGCGCCCCCCCCCCAACATTTTTTTAAAATTCAGATAAAAAATTTATATACATATATAAAAAAAAAAAAAAAAATTATGCAATACGTTTAAAATAAATTAATATCCCGCCAACAAGAATCAAGAGTAACTTTTCCAAGTGACCTGGCGGTAGCTATCTATGACACTGGACAAAATAATAACAATAACATCATAACAAAATATAATATAAAACATGAGGCAGTTTAGTTCAGAAATAATAATATTCTGATCAGTTTGTATCAATATGGTGCCAAATCGCGCGCGAATGGCAACATAAATAAACCAATAATGCGGCGAAAGCGACGAACTATCATCAAAGAGCAACTTGTAATCAACGAAGGGAGATGCGTACGAGAAGCGATTAATGAACCAATCACAATGTTTGTTGAATTTCGAACGATACAATGGTCGTAAGAGCAACAAGGAAAAATAGGTCTTACGTTCGTATGAAATATATTGTATTTGGAAAAAAATTCCTTGACGTAAGTCAAATCCGTATTTCGTTAAATTTTAACCATCGATGCGCGCGCATTAGGTTCACGCATATGGAAAGTGAGTGTTGCTAGCGCGAACTAATAATTCCGTATTACGAGTAATTTTTAAACGATTCGGGGAATATTTTAATTGAATTTTAAAACAATATTTATTTTATCACAGCGCCCCTTCGTAGTGGGCGCCAGGTTTTTTGCACGTTTTTGAACGTATGGCAGATCCGGCGCTGCATAAAACCATATTAGAAAAGATTTGACATTACTATTTGTTATGTGTTTTTCATGTGTTGAAACTTCATTGCATATTCTTATGTTTTATCAATTGCCATATTATATTAAACTGTTGTCCCTGCCAGGTTTTGACGCTTTGAAATTGCATGATTATGGAATGTTTGAAAAGATTATTAATATTTTGGAGAAAACTACCATATCATCTTGTGTCTAAAATGATGTGTTTAGATATTTAAAAAAAATTTCAATGTAATTAATTTAATTTGTGAATACGTAATATGAATCTCTCGAATTTTAAATATTCTAAAAAGTTTGTATAATCCATTGCACATGACTGTTTTATGCATTTTTCTAAATTTTTCTCAGTTATTATTGAAATTTGTTTGCCTCTGTGAAATTTAATGTGTGCCTGTAATAGTTAGTCCTAGGTCAATCGTGAATTACCCGATCATTGTGACCCCCTCACGAACCACCAATAAGTGATTGGGTTACCTTTTTTAAAAAGATTCAATCGTTGTCACCTATGTTCTGTGGCGGGTGCCTGTGTAGCAAGCGACCATAAATGTATGAATTTTTCTCGCATCTCATTCTCACCACAAACAAATTTTATATAGACTGTAGATACCTGAAATCTAAAATAGGCTATCATTTACCTATTACCTATCTACGCCAAACGTAAGTACCCGATCAAAGATTGGGTGATGGGTACTGCATTCTCGGGTATGATGGATACTTTGGATTTACAGCAGCACCTCTATGGCATTTTTTCCATGTATGTATAAAAGTACCCAATCAACGAGCGGGTACTCTCGACACAATCACTTAAGCCCGTGGTTGTGAGTGACCCGGGTCGTGTAAAATGATTGATCTACCCAGCTCTAGTAATAGTTTACCATTCCATAGGCATAGGAAACAATTATATGTACATACTTTCAATACAAATATCATGCCAAATTATAATATAATTCTACGTAATACAATTGTATGTAATATTATAATATTATTTATAACAATATTTGTAGAATGAGTAATTATATTATTATTAAAATTAAGATAAGTATGTAATTAGAATACCAAACCAGATTATTGAACTATAACTTTAAGGTTTGTGATCAATCTGTCGATAAATTTATTAATTATTGGAAGTTTTAGAATATCCGCTAGTCAGGAGCACTAGTAAATGTCATCTATGCCCAGTGCACACGACCCTAGAATTTCAAGCCAGAATAGCAAGCTAGTATGCCAGCGTTCTGTCCTGGCGAGATCCTGGCTTGGCACAAACTATAGCGGTTTACAAGATGCTAGGGAATTTTAAGCCAGTACCATTGCAGAGACTATGGTGACCATATGTCCGCATCCGTCCTAAAGGATAAATGAACAGCTTAATAGAAGAAACATTAAACGTAGAAGATCATTATTATGCCGATTGTCATTAATTTGGCATCATTTTTTGACAATAGACTTGTCGTTCTAGCGTTCTATGGACATTCTTTATCATAATACAATTTCCATTAATCTCTTTACTGAGTCATGGGATTTTTAGAATCATATCTTGTCAGAAAAAAAACAGCATGACAACACCGTACACTAGCTAATCATGTACTAGCTTTGGGCGGTTACACGAAGCTAAATACAAAGTTAGGATAGAAATAATATTTTAATTAATAACTCAGGTCCGGGCATACGTCATTCCTATGTCTACCTACGTTAAATTGTTGTGAAAACAAGCTTATCTGCCCAAGAGGTTAATGAAGATAATATTAGCGAAAGTCAATCAAAAATCTGAAACAGACAAATCAGAAAAAGATACGGTTACATCTGGGACTCGAACCCAGGACCCCTGGCAAGCCGGGATTGCCAGGGGTTCTGGGTTCGAGTCCCAGATGTAACCGTATCTTTTTCTGATTTGTCTGTTTCAGATTTTTGATTGACTTTCGCTAATATTATCTTCATTAATTAAAATATTATAATTTGAGGTTTAACTCAGTAAGTTATAAATAAAAATATCAGGATAGAAACTTCGGTGGTGGGGTTTATTTGCTCAAATAATAGAACCACATCCTATTAAGCTATTTTGAGACACTAGCTTACTAGCTTCCTCTCTAGCTTACTAGGTTTAATAACTCAGGTACGGGCCATATGTCATTCCTATGTCTACCTACGTTAAATTATCGTGAAAACAAGCTTATGGGTCCAAGCGGTTAAAGACAAAGCATCTGTCACATAGCTAGTGTTACTAGCTTACTAGATTACTAGCAATAGCTACTAGATAAAAAAAAAATCCTGGCTTGAAATGCTAGCCCCATGTGCCACGGGCATTAATGTTACGATATCGGTCATAAATCCGAATTTAACCCCTTGTCGGTACTGTGCAAAGCCAGGGGAACTATACCACCCACCGTCTGGGTGACGATGTGAGGCAGCTGTAGAAAGGCTTTTGTTTGTATGGGTCTTGAAGAGGCCGGGAATAAACAAATGCCGTTATACTACATTCTTGAACTTGACAGTGAAATATCTCATTCCCATGCTGCAAACATCAACTGTGAGCGGGTGTTCTATGTTTAATCATCTAGTTTCTTACTAATGCTCCTTGCTGATTTTAGTTTATGATTTACATTTTCTATGTTTTAGCCACTGCTATACTAACTGAAACATATTTTGACAAATATGTAGGTACACACTATAACATAATACCATATTTTATATTATGTAATTATTTATATTATTCTTACCATATTTATTATAAAATTTTACATAATTTGATACAATGCCAGCTAATTATTACAGAAAATATAATTTATTTTCATATTTTACCTAAGAAAAAAAATGTTTTTATGCTATGTTTGTACACAGATACCATCGCTAATTAATGCTCATATTTAGGTGTATAATGTTTATAACATTCGTCCAGTTGATTAGTCAGACATCTCCGAAAAGCGAAATTTTGAGTTGAGTATGCAGTTAGTATTCAAAAGAATTTCCTCTATCTAGTACAATACTCAGATTACTCATAAACACCACCAAATCAAAAATATTGCGGAAAAACTTATAATGGATTATTTCAAAATGTCATTCTAATGTACCGGACTGTTATGCCTCCCGTTGTTATTTTATAGCATATTTAATAAGTAAACCACAGACTAGTGTAAATAATATTTGATTTATGGCGAGGATTCAAATATTGCTTTCCTCATTATCTCAAAACTTTGTATATGTTTAGATATAATAATTCTGAATAATATAAGTCAAAGTTTGGATGTTGCATTCTAACACTTTTTCAAGAGACTAAAGATCTGCATTGGCTCACCCTAAATGGTCTAATTTATAATTTTTTTTAAATTATCCACATTAAATATGTTGTTGTCCACAGTTTTTATTCGAAGTTCCAATTAAAAATATTTCGCATATATTATATGGACAACAGACAGCGTGTTGATATTTAAAACCATTGCGCCGTTTCTCCGCAGGGGTAGGCAGAAATGATGGACCGCCAAACAACTTGATCTTGGCACACCGCTCTTGTTTCATTCGCATTATGACTCTTGACATGACTCGACTCAAATATTTGATTCACTTGTTCATGACATGTCTTCCTTAGGCGTCCTCGACTTCTTCTACCACTCTCATTCATGTCGTATATTCTCTTTACACTCCCTTTCTTCGTTAATTCTAGCATCTAACCATCTAAGTGGTCCTTTCTTAATATTACTCATTTCGCTTACATCAGGCTTGCATTATTTGCGATTCTTCTCATTTCTCATATGATTACATGGTTTTGCCACACATACACCTCAGGGATCTCATTTCTGTATTATTCAGTCAACTTTTATCATTTCTCCGCTAGTTACATGCCTCACTACCATACATCAGGGTAGTTACCGGCATTCCATTGCAGACCACTAGCTTCGAGTTTCTATATTTCTTGTATTTTATACGTTTTTAAGTTTTCATGAGTTCTATCGAACTAGGGCCCCATATGTAACTCATTTTATCCTTAAAATGATGACAGCCAACCTTTGACTTCTGAGATACAGAATTAATAGAAGGCTTGTAATTAATTTACCAGCTACCAATGTCTCAAATATGTTTTAATGCTCTGTTTATGACATTTCATACCTTGTTAGGAAGATATAATTTTATTTTATTGATTCTGCACCTAATGTAAATACACCTAGTAGGTAATTAGTAACGTAACAACAACAAAAACTAAGAGAATTGTGTTCATTAGTTCGTTATGTATTGAGTTTGTGTTTAGCTTTTAGTAACTATGTTAGAGTTTACCAGAAATGAGACTAGTAAGTCATCATTACAAAATATTATTTAATTTTTAATATATCTCATCTCCTTCTTCTACCCACTATCTTCGGCCTCACAACATACCCTAATTGGGGATGCCATAGTTTCACTGGCTCCAGACAGTTGAGAGAAGTTGGAATTCTTGAGCAGTTATGTATAATATTCTATGCAAGTACTATATTGCCACTTTCTAATAATTGCAATTAATTATAATGTATACGGTAGGTAGTTCAGAATTAATTAGGTACATAATACTCCTGTTTTGTTTTGTTAAATTATCATTAATATATATCTTTTTTTAAATGGTTTTTATTTATTTAACCTCCCAGCCTAACCTTTTCAGAGAACTTTTGTCTTTTCGAATGAAGAATTTTGAAAAGAAAAATAATGATTGAATAATTGTATTTATCAAACACCTACTGCCAAGGGGCGGCACCACGATATGCTATGCGTACCATTCATACACGGCAATACCTATGCAGGTGGAGTGTCATCGGTAAGTTCTTTATGTCATCTTTATCAAAAAATTTCTGATTTACTTCGCTTCACTTGGTATCTTAATACTGTGCATTCTTTATCAAAAATTTTCTGATGTACCTCAATTGTCTTGGCACGTTAATACAGTCCCATATTTTTTTTAAATTTGCTGATGTACCTCACTTGTCTTGGCAAGTTAATACTGTACCATCGTTATCAAAAATTTGCTGATGTTTCTCACTCGTCTTGGGGAGTTAATACTCCAGCATAATTTTAAAAAAATTGCTGATGTGCCTCACTCATCTAGGTAAGTTGTTATAAAAAAATTGCTGATGTACCTCACTACAAGTTAAAACCGTGTCACATTTATAAATATATTGCTGATAGACTTCACTAGGCTTAAAAAGGTTAATACTGCGCCATCTATATCGAAAATTTGCTGATGGACCTCACTCGTCTTGGCAAGTTGATACTGTGCCATTTTTTTTAAATTGCTGAAGTTACCTTAGTCTTGGAAAGTTAATTCTGTGCAATCTTTATCAAAAAATTGCCGATGTACCTCACTCGTCTTGGCAAGTGAATACTGTGCAATTTTAATCAATAATTTGCTGAAGTACCTCACTTGTCTTGGCAAGTTCATATTGTGACATCATTTGAAAAATTTGCTGAAGTTACCTTACTCGTCTTGCCAAGTAATACTGTAGTATCTTTATAAAAAAATTGATGATGATCCTGACACTTTTTGGCAAGTCAATACTGTGCCATATGTATTAACAAGTTGGTACAGGGCCGAACCAACTGAAATTTTGGATTCTTATTAAAAGTGATGGTCTGATGAGGAATCAATAGCAATATCTCTAAAAAATCACATTCGTGAAAAATTCATAATTTTCATAGGCATTTTGCAGTCTTGGTCTTAGACTTTGAAAGCCGTTATCTCGGGCTGTACTGCCCCCCTCCCCCCCCCCCCTCTTCCCCCAGGATGGATGGTTTATAGGAAGTCAGTCTCAGGAATTTTGTCAGGAGAACTCATTTTTGTACCTTTTTTTTCGGTGTCCCGGTTTGGGGAAAAAAATAAATGGTCACGTTAGGTATATGACCCAAAAAACCATGAAAACATTGAAAAACCATGAATTCTTCAACACCAGTTACAACTTCGTATTTATGCCAAACCTGTACTACACTTCTTCCAACATAAACTATACATTCCGATGCAAACTCAAACAGCAATAAAAACCAGGGCTTCCACAACAACAAAAAACTAAGTATATCTACCGATAACACATACCTCACACGGGCAGAGAAACTTCAATTACTACGCAATCAAACTATATAACTGTATGACTATCACTGAAACAACTACTTACTACAAATATATCTACAATTATTCACAAAAAAATATAGCCTGGATCAAAAACAAGGTATTCACTTTACTCAAAACATTATAACACCAAACCAAACATAACCCAACCAAAAAAAAAGTCAAAATAAAACTTCTGAGGAGAAAATATTTTCACAATTTTATTTATATCAGTGACCTGCACAAAACGATAATTATTTATCTAACTTTAACTGCTATAATCTTAAATTTTAATACGATACTGCCATCATAGGTCGAACCACGGTGCCCTTCTTGACAATAACATGGAGGATACTGTGATTTTACTAATTACTACAGAATAACGGGTAAAGTTCGGTACTTGGGAAGCACTCCGAAAAAATAAGTTGAATTATTTTTATACTAACTTTGGGCTGGAAAATCCGAATCTGAAGGAATTAGGTTGGGGAGGTCAATATCAACTGAGTTACAGGACTTTAAAGTTTCGTACACAGGAACAAATCCGCAATGCATTTTTGACATATTGTACTGAAAAGTCAAAGTGATTCAATGATGCCAACCTCAGAAAATTGCAAAGTGTTGCCATTAAGCAATAATATCAATGTTATTATGTGAATAGAATGTGTCAATCACTTTTTTATCACAAACCATGTTACACAAACCTAGCGTAGCCGCTTAACTACTTGAAAACTGGGATGTTTTTCTTGCCTTGACGTGAGCAGGCGCTATAAAGGGGGAACATCCTTTTGTATCACAAACCATGTTACACAAACCTAGCATATTATTGCTTAATGGCAACACTTTGCAATTTTCTGAGGTTGGCATCATTGAATCACTTTGACTTTTCAGTACAATATGTCAAAAATGCATTGCGGATTTGTTCCTGTGTACGAAACTTTAAAGTCCTGTAACTCAGTTGATATTGACCTCCCCAACCTAATTCCTTCAGATTCGGATTTTCCAGCCCAAAGTTAGTATAAAAATAATTCAATTTATTTTTTCGGAGTGCTTCCCAAGTACCGAATTTTTTCCAGAATAACACCTACTTAATCTAAAACATGTGAACACCTCAGGATAGCACAGCATCTGGAGGTGTTCGCAAATCACTACTGTTAACCTATATACATACAGTTACTGATTATCAACATTGTTTTGTATTATTGGAACTTATTATCTATGCAAACTGCTGTAATCACGATAATAGAAATAAATAAAAGAATAAAAAAATTACAACGGAACTATTTATTACTCACGCATCGATATTTGGATGTTATCTATTTACCAGTAATTTACGATCGAGTGTTTGGCGACCGCTGGTATCTGGTATATTACTAAGTACGAGGGTAATGCCTCCTATTTTTTCTGCTTAAATAATGTTAGTTAAGTGAAAATTTTGAATTTGTCGATATTCCTCCAACCTTCTTCTACGATCTACTGCAGTAGAGACTTTTTCCGTCAACAGGTGGCAGCACTGTAGTCGTTTGCAAAATGGCCGACATCGAGGTTCGTATTAGACACCGTTCTATGATTGATTTCTTGAATGCAGAAGTTGAAACGCCCATTCGCAATCATGAAAGACTGAAAATGTATACGGTGATACAACAGTGGATGTCACTGTTAGGTGATGGGTTCGTGGCTGAAACTGAAGGACAAACGCGTTGGCTGACGAAAAGCGTAGCGGTAGGCAGTTCAACGCAGTCACTCCACGCAATATTCAGCACGTCGATGACATCATTTGTGATGACCGCCGGATAACTACAGATGAATTGTAATGCATTATCCTTCAGTAAAGGCAGTGAGATTTAATTTGAAAATGCGGAGACCGTGAGAACGTCCGTGCATCAATGGCTTATAATATAGGAAGCAGGACTGTGCTTTTTACCGCACTGGAAATCATCCTACTAAAACTGTAAAAATGAACGGAGATTGTATTGAAAAGTGACAAATTAATAGTCGATAATGTGGTTATCAAACTGTGTAATTGCATTTTAATTTCTTGACAATTAACAGGAGAAAAAAATATAGGAGGCATTACTTTTTGATTGACCATCAAGTCATCACTCTATCGTAAGATGCCTTAATTTTCGCATATGGTGGAAAATGTCATTTCTGCTTTGACATTACGGAATACTCCTCTCTTGAGGATTTCGATTTCCTTACTCGGAAAAAAACGGTTTTGGTGATTTGCACTGGTTGGCAAGATCGCCCGATTGAACCGTTCCAGACTCTTTTTGTGGGGTGTCTTGAAGTCACGAGTCTATTGTCAACAAGCCTCAGACTCTTGAAGCCCTAAAAAAAAAATGATCAGTCGATAAAGTGAGAACCTGTCGGAAGTGATGGAAAATGCCATAAATCGCCCGTATGGTCATCAATTCTGGCGGCGGCCGATGACACTTTCTCGACTTAATAGAAAAAAAAATTAAGACATCACATAAACACAATCCAAAAGCAGAACCAAATATTTTCATTCCTAAAAAAAAATGCAGCCAAAGAACATCGGTTGACAACTTTTGCTTCACCTTGTATAATCACGAACAATTGTTTCATTCACGCGGCTAATGAAGGAAGACTCAAGGTTAAGGTTGCGTCTTGCAAGCTCTTCTATGTCTTATGTGTGCTATGTGTAATTATTGTTTCTTATGCCTTGTCTCTATACGTTCGCTCTATAGTCCGTCACAATCACGTTTTGCGCACACACAGACAATACCCACATATGACCTATTCATATAGGTACCTACATAACATTGATTATGACTACATCAACATCAACTGTATTTATCTATAAGCATATATGGCATAAAGTATGCGAAGAAAAATAATTACAAACTACTCCAAACTCCTTTTGCTAAAACTAATACTTTTGGACAACAACGTTTTGAATACATTAGCATGCACATCATACAATGCATCACCAGCTACCATTAGACTAATAGAAACACTGATAAAATTTAAATATGAAATAAAATGGATTGTTAAAATAGGTCGTCCCAATTATTTCAAATATTAAAAAACACATATCTACTTAGATGCGACTATTAGGTATTGCTTTATAATAGCTAAACGCATAATAATATTTGCATAAACAACAAAAAAAATGGTTTTATGAAATAATGTATCGTGATTTTTTATACTTTTCGAACCTTTCAACAATTTATATTTTTTCTTTTAAAATTTTAAAAAATTATGCTATGTATAAATGCATATGTATGTGTAAATATACATATGTTTACATATATGTCCGTGTGATTACATGTGTATGTACGAATATATATGTTTATACACATATTCTATTAAGGAGATAAATTGAACACATTAGTTCTTTTTTTTCACTCTTGATTAATACAACTTGTATTTTCATGTTTATTTTGTGTCAATTTTCATGTACACCTTTTTATCTTTTTTAAATGTTTGAATTATCACCCGACTCAGAACAGACACCGTCTAGTGAGGCGGGTAACTTACTTGCTTATAAAATTATTTTACCTCAATAAACGCCCGGGTTGCCGGCAATGAAATTAACATAAAAAAAAAGGTTAAGATTTTATTCCAGCAGGAATGGGAGGATGGATAGTGCAATCCCATTCTGCCATAATACATGCCATATAACACAGAAAAAAAAGAAAAAATATATAAAAAGAAGAAATAAAATGAGAATACATATTAGGTAGGTAGGTACCTAATGAAAACATAAAATAAAAATAAAATATGAATTAACAAAATTAAGAATTAAATAAAATAAAACAACATATCTATAAATTATTAAAAAAAATTAAAGGATCGTCCATCAAGGAGGTCGCCTCATCATCTACCACTACTTTCCAGACACTTTGTACATTTAATTGGTTCAGAATTCGTATTGTAGTGCTACTCCTATTTAATTCTTATTGGAATCTTCTTTGCACGGGAAAGATAGTTTTTTTATACAATTTAAATGTGATATGACTAAGTTTTACTATCCAAACATACTTATTTCGGCGGTGGTTCTGTCTGTGTGTGATTGTAAATCTGGTCCAATGAACTGGGATTGTGTCAATATTTCAGGCAAGCAATCATGTACCTACCTAAAATATAATCACTTTAATTTTAATTGTCATTTTCAAAATTGGAACAGAGTGTCAAGAATTCAGGCAAGCGATAATGTACCTACCTATTAACTTTAAACTTCGCAAATCCTATAATAATAAGTGTTGCCAACTCGATGTTTAAAATAAAGCCAGACGTCACCCGAAAAGGGGCTAAAAAAGAGAGCTAAAATCAAATCTAAAAGCTAGACAAAGTCTGAGATGAAATATACCTTAGAGAATCGGAGGAGGTAAAACCAGGTTTTCAATACAAAAATAACCAGTTATGTAAAGAAATAATTCTTAAATTGTAATTTTTCATTCGTGAGTTTTGTATTAAAAAGGAATTAGATTACCTGAAAAACATTACCAAATTTACCCAATTTTACCAAGATTACCAAAAAAGCTAAAAATTTTTTGGAGCTGACGCCTCATTTTTGAGCTAAATCTAGCTCTAAAGGAGCTGAGTTGGCAACACTTATTGTATATACTATCCCGTGATTATTCACGGGTTTTCGCTAGTTATAGTATAATACAAACAATATAAAAAAACCTAATGTATACATTTTACTGTTTATAACTATAATGTTGGAAAAGTGAAGTAACCATAGATATAGTTTTTTTTGGTTTTTTTAATGTGAATACCGCACAAGAGTCCCAACCAGCGATACTATGGCATCCCCAATTGGGGTATGTTGTGAGGTTGAAGATAGTGAGGGAGGGGGAGGGGAAGGAGATGGGTAGAGATAAGTTGGGAAGTACCGGGCTATTCAGGTCTGGTCACCAAACTGGTCTTTCTCCAGGGCGATACTGACAGTATCTTCCACTCTGTAAAGTGCCGCAAATATACTATGTACTATTTTTATTTAATTAATTGTGAAATAACACAAATTAAATCAAATAATGATTATTTGCCCACGCCGGGATTCGTTCCCGCGACCTTCGGATTGCAAGTTACTTCTCGACCACGGCGGTTTCAACCTGTCAAGAAAATGATTTGTTTTCCGATTTGAAATCTCTGTAGATCGACCTAATCACGACATCTTTACAACCGAATTCCGAATAAATTCGGTGATGAATGACGTGCAGAATTTAAATTGGTTTTATCTTAGATACAATATGGATTCAAGATCAAGCGACAGACAGCTGAATTCCTCATATATCTTTTGTACTTTATACTATACCTGTGACATACCAGCACAGGTGTGCCCAACCCAATCGTTGGGTGGGCCAAATTTTTTTTTACTGAGTTTAGGTGAGCCTTATTCCTTGGGAGGGCGGGGAGGGGGTGAGAGTTAGCTGTTTTTTTTATTTGAAACAATAAAATACATTTTATTATATTTTTTTACATAATATAATATTTCATACACTCTCTTAAGGTGAATGTCAAAAGAATTCATATTCTACGCTTTCGTAGATGGCGCTCGAATAGTATTTTTACTTATAAACGCTTTTTACAAGTTATGCTTTGAAATATTAAGAAAAACGTATGGTTCGCGAAAGTAGACAAGCAATATGAATATTAACAAATAGTTTTGTTAATTATAAAACTTTAATCTTTCAAGAGAGGCTAACAAATACAATATTTCATCTGTGATTCAATCCAATATTAATTAACAAAACTATTTGTTAATATTCATATTGCTTGTGTACTTTCGCGAACAATAAAATTTTCTTAATATATCAAAGCATAACTTCTAAAAAGCGTTTATAAGTAAAAATACTATACGAGCGCCATCTACGAAAGCGTAGAATATGAATTCTTTTGACATTCACCTTAATAAAACAGATGCTTGTGCTTAGGATAAAACAACTTATTTGTTATTAACAACTTTTAGAAAAGTATTTATAATTAATTTCTAACCTATTATATACCTTTCATATCTAGAAGACAATATTATGTTAATAAGAATAGATATGGTAATTTTGCAGGATAACATATAAAAGTAAAAAACAAAATGGATAGGTTGTACATAATTCAATAGAAATGATGTGCAAAACTTAATAGACCGAAGAACAAGTCAAAAGTTATATGGTGGTAAAATTTAAATTTAATTTTCTTTTTATAACTTTCGTAGTTAGTTTTGTTTATCTAGATGTAATTTATTAAATAATTTTATACCCTTATACACGTAGTGCTGTTGTCGTTCGTACGAGTGGTATACATACAGTGAATCCACCAGCAGAGTTATTTCTTTTGCTAATATTTAATGGTGGGATATTACTTTTTTTAACGAAATCTTTATGTAACTGAAATAGTGCAATTTGTCGTAATTTTTGTAAGAGGGGTGAACCGGGAAATCTCGGAATACACGAACTGTTGGGAGGTAAGATAATTTGTATGAGTATTTTTTGAATTGTTGACCATTAGATCCGTCCATGAATTCAGGTAAATGGCGGAAATTGCCTTTAATTTTTACTGGTAATTCTGTTTCAAAAATGCGATTATTGTAAAACAAGTTAATAACAAATTTAATAATATCGGTAAATTAAGAAAACTTTAGTAAATTTGCAATTCCTGGCCCCCTATTACGGTCGATCGATAATGGCGCGTTCTGACGCTTCGATTTTTGTTGACCAACTTTTATTTTACGAAAAAAGTTGAACAAGATTTTGTTCACACGTTTCAATTTAAGTTGAACCGATTTTGACATTCAAAATGGCGTCAACTGAAATTGTTAGTGGGTGCGTCTTTCTAATTTCTGATGTTCTGTGAGAGGAGCTGGAGATTATGAAAAAACATAAAAAACGTCGTACTTGGGTGAGAAAATGGATCATGAGAAGGAGTGAATTAGGCGCATCCAACACAATTTTTTTCAAAATAATATTATTTACATTTCAAAAATAATATTCTATTTTTGTATACTACTTGTTTTTGATCCGAAAGACAGGGATGGCTTTGGTACAGATCCATAAATCTGAACATTAAATCGTCCGACCATTTCAGATATTTTTTGGTTGAAACGGATTCCATGACGGTAGGAACTAGTACCGAATAAATGAAACGCCTGACGTTTACTTTTTCCCGCGAGTAACTAAAAATGATAAACGACTTGAAACATGTGTTCAGACGCGACGATTCGGTGTAAAACTCGAACGATTAGTAAAACCAAAATGGCGATAGTCATACTTGAACGACAAAAGTAGACGGGCTATCAACTTTCGCTAGCAACAAAAAAGTTGATAACTTTGTTGACAAAGTGTTCACACGTGTCAATTAGCTTTCAACTGTCGAGTTGACCGACAAAAATCGCCTCTTGTGAACCGGCTATAAGGATCGATATGATAACTCTCGGTAACTTCTCTTCGGTAGCTTGTAAAGTCCCAGAAATCCATAATTAGAGTCATTATGCGTAAGCCCTATAGGTTCACAAGCGATAAACTCTACAAAAAATTTAATGTTATTGATGTTCGTCAAAACTTCATAAAAAAGGTTATTATCCATGTACAAAAAAATCTAGAAAATTTTAATAAAATTGATAATAAATATAGTACAAGAAGTCACAACAGAAAGGATCTCGTGGTCCCAGGGAGCAATACGGCAAATTATCAAAAGACGTATGCGGATCTGGGACCGAAATTATATAATAAAATCCCCCAGATTTAAATATTAAAAATTGCAAAATGCCCTACATTGGTTCAATAACAACTAAATGGTTGATTGGCTTGGGTAGGGAAGAGTCCGAAAAATTATTAAATAATGTCACTTAAAACTTTACATGGTTACATAAGAATGGCATATTTAGTAAAAACTTAGTAGATACATATTAATTAAAAAAAAAAATTGCATTTGCACTTCACAAACATTTGGTTCCTTAGAACAGGCAATCTGTCTAGCTATAGGAACTAACACAACGTAATAATAAGTAATAACTGTACTCATTTTAAATATAACCCATTATTATGTAATATCATAACTGTTATTTTTGCTTTAAATGTAACCAATAAAAAAATAAATAAATAATAGGAGAAATAAATAAGATAGTGTCTCGGATAAATATGAATTGGTTAGAGCGCCCGTCCCTGTAAGACGTGAGATCTGGGTTCGAGTCCCCGTTGTGACCATTATTTTAATTTTATTTTTCTGTGTCTTGTTCATTTTCATATTTTAATTTAGATTATTATTGTTGCCTTCTTCTTCAATGATATATTAAATTGATGGGAATAACCTTCAAAAGTTAAAAAGAGAGTTGTTCTAATAAAAAAAAGGAATATTCATTTATACTTTTGTAAAAAGTCAATAGCTGTTCCATAAAAATAAAATCGAATATATTTATCCGAGCCACTATCTAGGTAACAAATACATTCTTTGAATACTTGTTTCCAATAAAAAAGGTAGCTGTCAATGATATGGAAAAAAAACATTAGTCGAAGATAATATTGTTAGTTCTGAAATTTGAAAATGAAGTTGACAAATACTAAGTTATTACAAATATAAAATTGTTAAGCTATTTATAATAATTTGAATTATTTTCAATGCTTGAAGCCATAAACGGATACGAGAATGATTTTTCTTTTTTTTTGTGAATACCAAAATCCAAAACATAGTCAGCTGGAAACTTCATTTTGGGCTTCCAAAAATCTTCAATTGTGCCGCATGCGATCCGCGGGCCGCAGATCGGGCATGCCTATACTAGAATATTCATAGGAGCAGTAAATACCATTCATACTGCATAATATGTACTTCATAATCACCAAGAAGTGTTCTAGGTAAATCGGTTCACGACATTATGTGACGTGCTCGACGTAAATACTGTAATAAAATTAATTAACTGAGAAAAATTTAGTAGGTAAGAAGTAAGAACCTAGGTAGGTAAGTTTTTAGTTAGGTACTTGGCTTTGAGTTTCCCGCGTCACATACTTGCTCATTTGCCGCGCTTTTTTGGGACCCGGACGGATTGTGACACGATTTAACATATAATTATATTTATAAGTGTCCATTATAGTGGCGTGATTAAGACAGTTCGGCGAGGTCGCGTGGTGTTTAGGTTTTTAGTTGGTGAACAGAACTTAGGCCGACCGCATGGGCTCAGATAATCTGGCACGCTTCAAGACGAAATCTGAATTCGCGCCGGAAAATTCAAAAAGTTACGTTGTTTTTTCGAAGTGCCGCGTTTTGCTATCAGTCTCTGTGATGAAACATGTGTTTATATTGTGCTACGTTTGTTTGTTGTTGTGATAGAAGTGTATTTGCGTATAGTTGTTCATTGTAAAGTGATTGAATTGTGAGTGGATTTGCAAGTTTCTTTGTGTTATGGAATCTGTGTACAAATAATATAAATTACAGTCATCGATATTACAAAGTAGGCGTCTAATTTTCATGAAAACAATGACGTTTGCATATGTAGATATATATGCGTCGTATATTCATCAATATTTATTTACGTGATTCAAACAAATACGTATTATATTTAAAAATAGTGCGTTAATGCGTAAAATATCTAAAAATGGAGCTAAATATACATTTTTTAAATTTATTTTAAACTCAGAAATCACATCCCTCAAAACCTACGTCATCTTTGGGGATGCTATGTGGGGGGTCTTTAGGGGGAGCTTGCGTTTTGAGAAATCCGTGTTGTAGAAGGAAGGAACACAGGCCGGAAAATCATTCCACAAAGTTGTTATTAAAATGGGCCCTAAATTTACATTTTCATGATTTAATAGTTGTAGGTACCTACCTATAAATTACATTCTCGGTCTCATTAGTAAGAGTTTTTGATAACAACACTAATTACTTCTTCAGGGACATGACGTTATTATCACACTCCATAATAAATAATTCCCCTCAGAGACAATGTAATTATTGGGGATGCTCTGTGGAGGATGAGGAAGTTCTGGGAAAGAAAAAATAGGAATCTGGGAGTGTATCCAGGAGTGACGGACGTATGAATCTATCCCTCCCACTGCGGTGCAAGGCGACGTTCCGAGAGAGTCCTGCTGGAGAGGTAAAGAGGTCTCCCTCAATCAGTCTTTCCAAATCCAGCCCGCTACATGCGGTCACAGTATATATTATATATTATATTATATTATATTATATATATAGTATATATTATATTTATACGGTGGGCAAATGCATTCGCCGCCAAGACCTAGGTAATCCTCACCTAATGCATAAAGTCGCCAAACGTAGCGAACCACTTGGGGTGACCTGACATACCAAATTGAAGATTATGCTATGAAATTATGATACAAAGATGACTAAATTTGCAAAATGATAGAATTCGTTTTTATATTGAGTACCTAGTTGTCTTTTGGTATGATATTCGATTAATTAAATGAAACAAATCGCTTTGTATACATACACCACTTATTTAATCAAAATTATCTGCAAGTTTCAAAACCAAAGGTTGATAAGAGTGACATTAATAAAAATAACAAAATACAAATAACTATGGACAAAAAAAATATAGGGTGTGGTGATTAATTACTGAAAAGTATCATAAAAAATCAAATTTATAAAATATTATTTATTTTAAATTTAAGTTATATGAGTTAAACCTCAAATTGTAATATTTTAACCAATGAAGACAATATTAACGAAAATCTGAAACAGAAAAATCAGATAAAGATCGGATCACATCTGGAACTCGAACCCAGGACATTCGGTTTTCCGGGTTGCTGCTGCTCTGAGAACTGAGCTAATGTGTCCATATTCAGTCATATTTTACTGTATGAATAATATTTTATAAAAGTCATATTTACTTCGACTGAGAACTAACAACATATCTTCATTTTCTAAACGCATATTTTTTATAAATTTCATGGTTCGTGGGTTCGAGTTCCAGATGTGACCCGATCCTTTTATGATTTTTCTGTTTCAGATTTTCGATTGAGTTTCGCCAAAATTGTCTTCATTAATTAAATTGTTACAATTTGAGGTTTAACTCATTAAGTTAAAATAAAAATAAATATTTATCCTAGACTTGCAGAAAAGTCAATAGGTGTCGCATATTAAATAAAAATGGATACATTTATCCTGACACTATCTAGGGAGCATTTAGTTCGAGTTGAATCTTGCAATCGTACATAAAGATTAAAGCCAATAAAAAATATGCGTTAACTAAAAAAGAAAATGTTGGTACTTCTCAGTCGAAGTATGATACAGTTAAATATGACCTAATCGGATAGGGACACATTAGCTCAGTGATCAGAGCATCAGCCCGGAAATCTGAAGGTCCTGGGTTCGAGTCCCAGATCCTTTTTCTAATTTTTATTGGTTTTCAGTTTCAGGTTTTTGATTGAGCTGCACCAATGTTGTCTTCATCAACTAAAATATAAAATATTAGATTATTCACATAAGAATGTCTGCCGTTATATGTCGCTGTTTATCGGAAGTAGGAAAAGAAAGGTTTATCCTATGGTACGCTTTATCATCTTATAATATCGCCCCACCTCGTAATCAACGAATTACTATAATAATTATGTTGATAGTGTTAAGTCAACAAACACGTGTGATAATATACGTTTTATGTATAGATCAAAAGAGCCGATCAAAAGATATTACATAGATTATAGTCTGATATAGGTAAATACACAATGACACAATTATTGCAATGTAGCAGTACTTAAAAAACATAGACTGACTAATACAGACCAAATATTCAACATGTTTGACGTTAAAATACTAGTAAACTACATTTTTGAACAAAACAAAACAAATTTCACCAAACACAGACTATCACTAACAGACAAACATACAAAAAACCATAAAAAAACTCCGACGATGAGCACAAGCTTTAGACAAAGATATCGTAAATACAAGGCAATAAAAGCATTCAACAAACTTTCACTGGATACAACAAAAGAGGAAGAAAAAAAAAAATAGATGCAAAATTAAAAGATGGATTAGGACAAAAAATTACAAATATTTTAAACATATATAAACACGTAGCACGCAATACCGTTACAAAACACATATCGTATCTCATAATATAAATGGAGATTTTGTTATTTAATTTTTCATTACCGTCTTTAAGTATTTTATTAAAGTTTATTACTTCATATTATTGAATTATGTATTGTAAAATGGAGCCTTCAGCACGGGCAAGCCATCCAGTGAGACCAACATTATCAAATTATGTTGTAAAATATTAGTTATTGTACCAAAATAAATAAATAACTAAAGCAGAAATTACGAAATTATCGTCGCACAGAAAGGCAAAGTATTTGTGGTTCAACGCATTTAGATTCTGACATTATAAACTTGGCTTCTTCCGAATTTCAAACGCGTGCCCTTTCGGCAACAGAAACAAAACTGCACCCAGAAAAACAAGGAGCGATACACACTTGACCACTGCTATTACCCGTTAGCATTACAAGCAAAGCGTGGGAGAGTTAAAAATATTTATCCATAGATAAAGTACCTGTCTACCTATGTGGTCACTGACTTTCAATTTGGGAGGCGGGTATGGGCACTAACCAATTCCAAGTGGTTTGCTACATTTTGTGACTTAGCGGGATTGCCCGCGTTCGCGGGGTGAGGTCTATTTAGGTCTTGGCGGCGGATACGTCGGCTCAATGTCTGCGTGGCGGGCCGGATCTGGAGAGACTGGTTGGAGGAGAGCATTTAGCTCATCCCTCATACTTTTTCCTTCCCAGAATTTCCTCTTCTTCCTTTCCCTAAAAATACCCTCCGCACAGCATCCCAGAAGATGAAACAGGCCCTGAGGGTTTTTTTCCTCCGGGCCTAGTGTGGAGCTAATGTAGTACCTACTTGTGACTATGACGTTCGACAAAACATAAGAAATTTGAATTATTTGTGTTTTTCAAGATTACAAAAAAGAAAAATCTGATATTTAATCCGAATCAATTCATTATTATAGCAACCATATCAATTATAATATTATATATTATGCGCATTGTGAATTGGGAATGAATTAATGTCGGTGTTTTTACTGACATCATTCAAAACTTTACACGTGCAACATTCATCATAAACGAAATTATTATTCATCGACACTCAATAAATAAAACCATTAAATATTTACTTTTTCAATAAGTAGGTATGACTATCATAAAACTAGGATTACGTACGTACGGATTCTCATCTTCCAACTTTGCTTTCTTAACTTTGGCTTTCCATAAATAGTTGGCGCGATATTACATGAAAAAATGACGCAGAAGACTTATTTTTGTAACAGTCAGTGACACCGGAACGTTTGATTTATAATTTCGTCTCCTACGCCTTCCAGATCACTCTTCCAGGCTGACACAGTCTGTCGACGTTATCAACTATGCAAACAACTGAAAAAACCTTGATCAAATTGCAAGTTGAGACTCCTGGCGGTACCACGGACAGTTTCAGACTGTCAGACTTGGACCAAGATTTTCTGATGTCTTTCAAGAGGAAAGGATCTAGCAAAAGTATCAAAGATATTTTATTTCTATCAAGAGACAATTCTGGTAATAAGTTAGAAACGTTAGATGATTCTCCAAGCTCTAAAAAAAGTAAATCAAAGAATCTAAATGGAGATCCTGCTAAAGGACAGCAATCTTTCGATGAAGGTTTTAGGACGAACTCAAATAACCACTTGCGGTGTCCTACTGATGAGACGTCTGGAAGTCCGTCACTTTCAAGACTGGAGCAGTTACAGTCTGGGTTGGATCCAGCTGGAAGTAGTAGCAGTAGTAGCACCTTCAGTTCCAGGACCTCGTCTTCCAGTCTCGATGGCATCTCCAGGTTTCGTCTACTCAACAGGCAGCTGTCCTGCAGAATTAAGAAGTCGTGGAGCTTCAGGAAGATGGAACAGCTGACCAAGAAAGTGAGGTCACATTCTGACGTTGGCGTTTATGAGGGAATCATAGGTGAGGAATCATTTATGTTTATAATTTACCTTCATGTTTATGTATTTATGTATTCCAATGTAGGGCCTCAACTAGGGCCACAACCAGCAATCAACTTTTAGGGATCCAGAGGAAACTCAAAGGGAAGCTCAGTCGGTATTAATTTTTTCAAAAATACCATTTATTATTCACTATTTGAATAGTAAAATATTATATACAAATACTAGCTGAAGTCCCCGGCGCATTGCCCTGAAAGCTTTACGGAGTTTTTGACTTTTATTAAATTTATGTGAATACCGCACAGTCTGGAGCCATCGAGACTAACAGATAGACTGATATGACATCTCCAATTGGGTATATTGTGAATTTGAAGGTGTGGGGAGAAGGAGATGGGTAGAGGATGGTGGGGAAGTCACATGTATAGTGTAATTTTCCTCCTATTTTGTTCGTCAAGTTCGCAAAATGTCGTCAATAAGTATCGGAATTCTGCTTCAAGGGGTAGGCAAAGGAGGTGGAGATGGTTTTTCGAAATCTCAAGTAAGCAGTGACTTTTTATGTTTAAATGTTAAGACTTGATGTTTTTTTTAAACTTACAACATAAAAAAATCAGAAGGTATTTAAAAATTAGGGTCGTGGTGAGAGGTTGGACGATTACTCGGCTGAGTGACTAGTGAAGAAGTGTGGAAGATTTTTTTGTCGTTTGGTTTTGAAGAAAAAAATATGTGTCCTTTTTTGGCAAACTAAAGTGTTAAAATTTTTTCGAGCCACGTTTACACTGCGACGATTTGAAAAATACGCTGACATGAACCCCCTAGCGACCTAATTTCTTTATATTTAACCCAAAGAAATCCAATTTCGGGCTCGATTTACTCGAAAATGAAACCTCAATCAGTAAAAGTAATACCACAGATGTACATAGATTCACCAGCTTCCCGCTTGTAATTTGTAATACAAGTTTTCGGACTCGATATTTACCATATCTGTTGGTTTTCCAAATAAAATCTTCTTCTAAGTCGGTTCCTCACTGCTAATTTTACTCTACTGTACTTTGACCTAATCTTCCCATGGTGATGGACATGTCTTCTCCACTCCTTGTGGTTCTGCGCTGCGTGGAGGGCTGTGGACACGACGCGACGTTCTGACCACTTAAAACCAGTGATACTTGGTCACTCCAGCGTATTGGTGACCTTCCTCTGCTTCTTCTGCCAAACACTTTGCTAATGACTATGAGTTTCTCCAAGTTGGAATCCTCAGAGCAACGTGTCCAAAATAAGATAAAATAATGGGAAAATGTTTTTAAAAAAACCACTCCAGGTTATTGTTCTAAATAAATATAATACGTAAATATGTACAGATAGATAGATACATAATATCTCACTAAGCTCCCACTACTAGTAGCTTAGCAAGGTTACAAATACTCTTTTGTTTTATAAAAATATAAGGAAAAAGAAAAAAATACATTTCACTGCTGTATCATTTTACCAATACAATGAAAAAATAAATATTTTGTAATTAAAACATGTCTAGACCTAAAGAAAGAGTGATTTGAGATAAGATTGTAATATTTACAAGTGGGAAGCTAAGTAGATAATATTTTTAGATTCTGATATTGAGAAAGAATTTTTCTTTTATCGATAATCGATCATTTCGAGATTTATATTCCGCTGATCAATGAATGTTTTAACAATAGTGTAATTTAGCTGTAATATAGGCTGCACCTGTGTACAATAAACCTTACTTAATTATTATTGTCATGTGATCATAAAAGTAATAATTTATGGAATTTAACAACAATAGTAAATCATAGTAATTTTACTGGTAATTTTTTTTAAAATTTGTTTTTTTTTTAATGTAATTTTGATCTTTGGCTGTCCAACTAGGAAATTAATCTGTTTTAGTACAGTTAAAATGGGCAGATTTCTTAAATGTAATTATTGTTTTGTCTATTATATTGACTTTTACTTTTATTACACTTTGTTAATTGTTTTGATGGTTGATACTAGAAGTTGCTAATGTAAGTAAATATTTTAAAATAATATAAACGAGAGATAAGAGAAATAAAAGGAATCCAAAAATAAAAAAAACATTTAAGTAGTTAACTATATGCTTTTCAACCATTCCATGAAATTTTACTTTCGATTTTGAACTAGAGAATCAAAAATAGATTTTAAAAAATACGATTGTGCTTTAGACCACACGACTCAAGTAAATACTTCTTTAGCTCCATCTATATTTATCTCCATATATATATTTATATTTATAAAATATATACATGTATGTACATATATTAATTCTCTACAAATATTTATTTAATTTTATTATCATTCGTCTCGCCCGATCAAGCCGTGTGCGTCGACGTCCGCTCCCCGCCGCGTTTGGCACATCACTGGTATTTCAAAATACTGACTGAAATATTTCATGCACTGTCTATGAGAGGAATAGAGAAAGAAAATGTGCGCGCGCACTGCTCTCTCTTGCTTCTACACAGTGCCCGTTCGCCTCGCAACGCATTTCAATTTTCGTTACACATTCGCCAGCTTACCCCCCAAGTTTACTTAAAAAAATTAAAGAAAATCAATAATCAACTTATGGAATTATTGAAACTTACCTGTGTAGTATTTAATGCTAACAGGAATTATTATTATAATCTTTGTAGACGCGGATATGTACTTAACATACCTGTATTCATACCAATATGTCAAGGGACGTACTTGATTTACTTTGACTGGTGATTCCTGGCATTATTAACAACTTACAACTTTTACGGAGTTGTTACACAGGGTAAGTGGGGCGGGGAGAATTCAAAATTTAGACGGAATTCGATAGATATTATGTAATATCTAAAAAAATAGTAATGCGATATACATTTTTAAAATGCAGATCGATAACTGAATAGTTTGTCTAGGATTACCTACATTATTCAGTAAGTCGTGTAAAAAACAACATAGTTACGGCGTATAACTCACCCCGGTCAGGTCCGGTTTAGTGATAAGGGTTAATATTACGACAGTAGCTCAGTGACAAATTTCATGTACACGGATGGGACAGAATGGTTTCCATACAGTGCGGCGTCAGAGATTTACTCGGAGTCGGGTTCTTAAATATCAACCGTACAGGCATTAGGATAATAATACTATCAGATGCTATTAAAGTACATCCATTTACATGGAAAAATCGTTTTTTTTCAGGTCCGGCCTTCTGGCCTTTACTGTGTTAGGTAGGTAGGTACCTAATTTCCATAAACGGCATTAACAAATTTGAGTGAGTACCAACCAAACTGAGTAAGTACCTACCACGCATTGTTAACCTTTAGTGCTGCCATGATCCATTAGCGATCTATCCGGTTCGCGGGAGATGGAAATGGAAAGAATGGCAACACTTGCCGGTTATTTGCCAATATTTAAATTTAGAATCGTGAAACGCATAAAAGACCTGTGAGCCAATTTGCGTTAGGTCTCTTTGTATCAATGGTCCCAATAACTCCTTTTAATGCGTGTATTGTGTATTTCGGTCTTTGAAATTCTAAAAATAAGTTATTGATGTATTGGTTTGTTGTTTTCATATAGTTCATCATAGTCATCTAGATACCATCGGGACAATGGTGATCGTTATATTATACTACCTTTTATTACCACCGTACAAAAGGGCACAGATTATGAAGAAACTAATGGGACAATTTAGGCGTAATAATATCGCAACGGGAAAACAAAGCTGTTGTAACGGTTAAAACATATCTCGTGTGGAAAAATATTTTGAAACTAGTGCAGACCCGTGAAAAATCAAGTTAGCTTCTTAGAAGTCGGGCGTAGTGTACAAGGCCCACAGATACTTTAATAGTACAAGTTTGTACAAATCAGAAGTGCGCCTTTTCTGTTGAATTTGGCAGCCACTTCTGGTCTGGAGCTTATATAACATACCTTAAAAAACCCTTAACTCTGTGCAGAAATGTGCGGTTCGATTGATAGTTCCCCTATGTGAAATCTTTCGAGCACAGGCGTCAGGTAGGCATGCAGTCCTTGTTTTATCGGTATTAAAATGGAAGATGCTCCGAGATCGGGTCGTTTCTACGACTCGTTCTTGAGTTCGACAGCGCGGCTGTGGAACGATTTGCAAGCCTCTATGTTTCCTGCCTCCTACAACAACATAATATCTTCAAGACCCTTTTTCAGTCCTTCATCTTCTCAAAAATACTCTCCGCCCACCATCTGCAAAGATGACGTAGGCCCTCAGGGAAATTATTTTCCTCAGGGACTTCTTTTTTTACATTAGCTGTACACAAGAGGCCCCGAGGGAAAAATTCCCTCAGGGTCTATGTGATGAAGATGCTGTGTGGAGGGTTTTTTAAGGGAAAGGAAAGAGAGGAAGTCCTGGGAAGGAAAAAGGTTTTAGAAAAAGGTTTGTATATGTCCAGGAGTGATGGACGTGTAAAGCCATCCCCCCCACTGCGGTGCAAGGCGATGGGTCGAGAGGGTTCGGCTGGAGGAATTAATGTAAAAAATGGTATATTTGAAATTATTTCTATTTTTGAAACGGGTGATATTTGAAATTATTTCTATTTTTGATATTCGTAGTGGAATTCCATTATAATAATATCTTAAAACAATTTTAAACTCTTTTCCACTTAATTAACTTTTTAATTTTTTTTATTTATTATTTCATTCTAGCTTTTATCTTTTTATGTTTGCTAAATACTTCATAGTTTGAACTTTATACTTTACATTTTATACCTAAACCTACTTTATACCATATTTTTCTCTTTATATTTTACCTTTACCTACTACCTATTACCTTACTGTGATGAACGTATGTCTTGCGGTATGAAAGAGACATGCGTGCATGAGTGAGACAGCATGAGTAAGGCATAAAAGGTTTGTTTGTTGTCCATTCGTCCTCTTTGCCTTCAGACTTCCTAAGAAGGAACCCTGTACATAATCTCTTAATAAACGTTATCGTCTACCTACGATCTATTATTGGAGTACCACCCTAAAGGAATCTGGATCCATATACTGGAGTCCAGAACTCAATGTGAAACCGGCCACGGTCATCACATTTGGCGCAGCCGAACAAAGGAACCAAGGAGCAGCCAAATTATCACATTTGGCGCAGCCGAAAAAAGGAACCACGGAGCAGCCTAATTATCACATTTGGGCAGCCGAAAAAGACCGAGATAGTAGCTACAGGGGTCAACGAGTGATCGGGTCAGATCACGACTCCACATCATTGCGGAGCAAGGGGGAAGCAAGAGCAGCAGCATCCTATAGATGGTGATTCAGTGCCGAGAACCTGGAGGAGCATTCGCGTAAGGCGTGAATTCAGAAGTCTGGGTCTTCAAGAGAAGACCAGGAACCGGGCGCAGACCTCAAGGAAGGCGCTTAGAAGGACGACCAGGGTTCAGGAGCAGAAGACGGTTCGCGGAAGGGCGAGATCGGACAGCATCAAGACATCAGAGTCGTGAGTTGAGTGCTGTTTGTAAAATTTTCTGTTTTTTTTTCATTGATTGCATCTGTGTGAAGATGGAAGGAGGAGAACTGCCCAGGTTTTGTCATTTGAGAGACCAGCTGGAGACATTCGTCTTACAGTACGAGCAGTTCATCCTAGTCAATGATGACAAAATAACGTCGGATGTAAAAAAGAGAGCGGTTTTTATATCCCATTTGCACACAGAGACAATAAATTTATTAATAAATTTGTGTTTTCCAAAAAAAATTACAGATTTCACGGTAGAAAATTTATTGTTATTACTCGAAAATCATATAGGTATTAAAAGAAATGTGTTCAAGGAACGTGAAATTTTTTTCGCTACGAAACAAAAGATTTCGGAATCAGTTAATGACTTCATAGCGCGTTTACGAAATCTAGTTAGATTTTGCAAATTCGAAGACAGACTTGAACATAATTTAAAAGATGTTTTTATCACCGGTCTTCGAATTGGTCGTACTAAAGAAAAATTATTTGTCGAGGCTGAAAACTTTTCATTAAAAAAGGTTTTAGAATGTGCTATTGCAATGGATTCGTTCGATGTAATTAATAAGCAAATTAAAACGGAAAGTGTAGATATGATTTCTAAAAATAGGCAGATCGATTTGTCACAAAAAAAAAATACGGCGGGTAGACGTTTTTCTAGACCTACGGACAAGAATGTTACATCGTTCAGACCGAAATCATTAGAGCGAACGAAGTGTAAACATTGTGGTAATTATCACGAATCAGTTTATTGTAAATTTAAAAACGTGATTTGTTATAAATGCAAAGGCAAAGGTCACATAAGTAAAATATGTCGCGGTTTAAAATATAAAGATATTTCTTCAGTGTTTGTAAATACGCAGGAACGGTTGTGTATAAATGAAGTGCATTGTGAGCCAATTTTGTGCAAAATCTTAGTGAATAATGTCGAACTAAATGGTTTACTGGATACAGGTGCAGCAGTCTCGATTTTAAAAGAGATAGATTATGTTAAACACTTCAATAAGTTGGATTTAAAACCAAAGGATTTAACCTTGACGGGTTACGCTAACTGTAAGTTAAATTTATTGGGTTGTATTTTATTAACAGTTGATTATAACGGGTATAGGGAAATGTTAGAATTTTGCGTAGTAAAAAATGGAACAACTACTGTTCTAGGTCGTGACTTTATCAAAAAGTTTAATATTGGATTTACGGGGTTACAATCTACTTCATCCCAGGAGGGAAGTGAAATTTTTTCTCAAAATGTAGTTGAGAATGATAGAAGTGAAGTAGATAAATTAATTCGAAAATTCCCGGAGGTTTTTTCGGATAAACTGGGTAGATTCAATAAAAATAAAATACATCTGAAACTAAAAGAGAATGTCTTTGATACTCAAATTCTAAGTTTATTCAAAAATAACAGAGATATACCAATAGATGTCGAGGAGATTAAATCGGAATCAAATACGGATAAAATTTTATGGGAAATTAAACATTATCTCACAACAGGGTGGCCAAATAAAATTAACAAGGATGATTCAAAATGGATTTACTGGAGTAAACGGAATGAATTATCTATAATTGATGATTGTTTTTTTTGGAATAATAGGCTAATAATCCCAGTAAGTTTAAGAGAAAAAAATTTAAACTTATTGCATAGATCTCATCTGGGCATAGCTAAGATGAAAGGGTTAGCCAGGGGGTATTTTTGGTGGCCAGGGATAGATGGAGAAATTGAACTTTTAGCGAGAAGATACGAAATTTGTTCAGAGGTTCAACCATCTCAACCAAAAAGCGAATTGACTCCGTGGCCCATAACTGAAGAGATATGGAGTAGGGTGCATATTGATTATGCAGGTCCCATTGCAAATAAATATTTTTTTGTGATTATTGACTCAACCTCAAAATGGTTAGACTGTGTGGAGGTAAATTCTCCAAATTCGTATAATACTATTAAAATATTAAGAAATTTATTTAGTTATTTCGGGAGTGTACAGACAATAGTGTCAGATAATGGAGCCGCCTTCATGTCAGCGGACTTCAAAGAGTTTTGTGAGATGAATAGCATCAAACATTTAACTACTCCGGTAAATCATCCACAATCGAACGGGTTAGCTGAAAACGCCGTGAAAAATTGTAAAAATTTTTTGAAAAAAATGATGATAGGAAATAAGTTTCAGTCAGGTTACGATGAAAAATTAGGAAATTTTCTAGTGGATTACAGAAATTCACCACACTGTACAACTGGTTTAGAACCTGCAGTTGTAATGTTTGGAAGAAAACTAAGGTCTAACTTAAACAGTTTTGTACCGAGAGGGGGGAGAGATAAGGATAATAGAATTAATAAAGAAACTAAAATTAAAATGTCTAAATGTCAGGAAAATCATAAATATTATTATAAAAGAAATAATAAAGAATCGTTGGGTTTTTCGATAAATCAAAAAGTAATGGTAAGAGATTTTAGAGACCAAAACAATGATAAATGGGTTTCAGGGAAGATACATAAAAAAATAGGAAAAAAACTTTATATAATTGATGTAAATTTAAAAGGTAAACTTATGTATTGGAAAAGGCATTTAGATCAGTTGTCTAAATTGTGTGTATCATGGGAAAAGAACCCCAGCAATCCTTTAATCGCGTCTGAGACTAGGAGATTATCGTCAGATGAGTACGATATCTCCGGCTTTATGTCGGATGACAATCTAATGGGTGATTCTCCTCTTACTTCCAGATCCAGTGAACCGGTGGCTTCCACGTCGGGAAACTGGAAGGACAGATTACGACCACGGACACACAGATGAGTCAATGAAGACAGGATTCAGCTCTCGACTCAACATGATAATGAATTACACAGTAAATATTGGAATATTGTATGTATTGTAAATAATATTATCATCATCATGTTGTGTACCTGTCTACGGATTTAAGTGTGGAGGGATGTGATGAACGTATGTCTTGCGGTATGAAAGAGACATGCGTGCATGAGTGAGACAGCATGAGTAAGGCATAAAAGGTTTGTTTGTTGTCCATTCGTCCTCTTTGCCTTCAGACTTCCTAAGAAGGAACCCTGTACATAATCTCTTAATAAACGTTATCGTCTACCTACGATCTATTATTGGAGTACCACCCTAAAGGAATCTGGATCCATATACTGGAGTCCAGAACTCAATGTGAAACCGGCCACGGTCATCACACTTACTTACTACATATTTTTTACCTTTTTTTCTTATATTTAACTTACATTCATACTGTTATTCTTCATGTTGTTGTACTATTTATATGTTATGTCAATTATGTTAATGGCACATGTTGTGCCGAATGTATGTAAATAAATAAACAAATAAAATATATTTGTGACTGTAACCGCTTTCAGTCTGTTAAGGCCATCTTCAGATGGTACAGTGCTTCACTACGATTTGTATACATAACATATCCAGGAGAGCATTTTATTCTTGCTATGGAGTTTTTTTTATTAATATCTATCGTTATTATATGCATGATAAAATAGATTTTTTTTTTATTGATAGTTAGATTATAAGGGAGCCACATTTTACATTGGAGTAGGAATAATTTTAGAGTAGGAGCTCTATACGAACAAAATACATATTTTATTTTAGAACATTATAAAATTACAACGGATTTAGGAGCAGAGATTTAGAAAATGTTTCTAGTTTTAGCCGTATTTAAACCGTAATTTAAGTGACGATTGTACCAGTCTAAAGATGGCCTTAACATGCTTACGGTGACAAACAAATAAAGTGGAAAGAAGTTTTAAAATATTATTATATTGGAAAATATGTCTTACTACAGAAATTTGAAAGTTTTAGAAACATTGCCCAGTCTAGTTTACTGTTTACTGTGTTAAGTGGTCTACACACTATGCTGCGAACAGCCCGACATTTAGCAGCTTTTAGCAGCTGGCTAAAAATCGCAGGTTGGAGGTTGCCTCCAGACGATGCTTTTTGCAGTAAGTTGGTTTCTTTTGCTCTGTGAACACGTATTCACAGCGCTCCCGAACTCGGTCACTTTCGAAATGAATTTGCGAAATGCTTAAGCCGGGTCTCTTGCTTCAACATTGTCGCCTCCTGCGACTTTTTTTAAATAAGTTGTTATTTCAGTGAAAATAAAACTAATTGTTAATCGAAATCGACAATGGTTAATCGTTAATCGACCACACATACCTAATTAATTATGGGAATAAATTCATAACAGCAAAAATAATTAAACAATATTCATTCTTTAATCCATTGAGAAAAATATTATTATCATAGCAAAAAAAATATTTGCCACCGCTAATTTGCCTTTTAGACCTACTCGACTCCAAACACCTTTTTATTGTAATAACTCTGGGACCACCGCAGAACAAAATGCAACAATAAATCGCTTACACACTTTTGGCAATAAATATGCTAATATCGATCACGCCGGTAATCTGGCATCATACAAAAGATGCATTAAACAAAATTTGTCTTCTAGTACCATGTAAACATAATGATCATGTAAACATAATATGCTTACCAGTACTTGCAAAACATTAATTCATTAGAAATCATAGGTACTTGTAAAATTCATCATATCGGTTAATATTTATAATCCATAATATCGACCTCTTAACTATTCTATTTTATTTTTATTTTTCATTGCTCCTATGAGGACTTTTTACTTTATATTTTATATTTAAATCATTGTACCTTTTAAAGATATCTTATATTTCTACTTTAGACTTTTTTTATTATTATTATTTTATTCTCACTTTTAACTTTTTTTATTTTTGCTTAATAATTTAAAGCTTGTACTTTATACTTATACTTATACTTTATACCATATTTTTCACTTTACATTTATATTTTACCCTTAACCTACTACTTATAATCTTACTACTTATTTTTACATTTTTTTTTCCTTATATTTAACTTACAAATATACTGTTAGTCATTCTTCATGTTGTTGTACTATTTATATTGTATGTCAATTATGTTAATGGCACATGTTGTGCAGTATATGTGTAAATAAATAAATATAAAAAAACCATGTACTCCAAAGAGCGTAAGCGACATTTCTAAGGGAAAATATCTGTCAGGGTGATAGGCAAAACAGCGTAACCGCCACTATCTCCACAACTGAAGGCATTCAGATAATTGCATTATCAGTTCTATACAGGCAGTAACTAAATATCAATAATCGTAATTAACCAAAATCATTTTTTGAATCAACTAAGAAAGTTATTTAAAAAAATACCTTCTCCTGAACACTTTGCTGTTTGTCGCTTACGCTGTTCTGCCGATTATGGGTCGATATAATATGTGGGTTCTTAACATATGTATAATTTCTATGTGTTGAATACATAGCGAAATTGATTTAAAACAAAAATACACACTACCGACTTGCAACGCACTAAAATTAATATTAAAAGAGATTCCATTTTGACCAATTACACTATCGTCAGAATTTCTGCTAAAAGAAGTCAATTTCAGAAGACAAAATACTTGATACTGCTACCATGGAACATTTCAGGTTTAAAAAAATAATGTCAGATAAGGTACATACTATTACGGAAAGAACATACGAGTTCGATAATATAACATAACAGAGCATCTAATTATAATCAAATTAAAATATGAATAACAGTATATACGTCGTTAAAATATTTCAACGATAAACACGAATAGTTTTTGTAAAGTTTGTTTATAAATTATAAATTACAAACCTTTATCACGCTTTGTTATTACTTTATTAACCTTTGTTGAAGCAAAAGACCCGGCTTAATGTGCTACAGAAGTTCTGCAGATTGGTGGTTGCCACTAGACCATGCTATTTGCAGTAAGATCAGTGGCGGGTCGAGCACATTTTCGATGGCGGGGACCGTCATTTTTATGTGTAGATACTGACGTCTCACTGCCAGAAAGTAACGAGACTCAATACAAATATAGGTATACCCAAATAGTAATAATATAATTTCTTACAGAAAATTTTATGCACCTAACCAGAACCATCAAATATGGTGCGTAAATAAATATTAAGTTTAAATAAAAATAAACACTTGTTCACAACCAAAAACTCGTGGTTTAAACAAAACAAGTGTTTTATTTATATATGTCAAACCACAAAGTGATTGCTTTCTACAATTATATAAATATGAAGTTTAATAAAAATAGCACAAGACAAATTCTACTTCGGTTAAAAGCGTCTTTGAGGTGTTTTAACCACGAGAACGGCGCTATAGAAATAATCCGATCAATCGATATCAATATTATTATTTTACTAAAACGTCATATGCAATAAATTATTATTATGCTACAAGGAAGGAAGGAGAGAAATTAAAAATTACTTAACCGAAATAATTTTCTAGATTATAATTCTGCAATTACTTTTATGTTCAGAACGCATTCATTATTTTTGTGAACACAAAGAATTGTCAATTTTTTTCTTGTTAGGTTTCAGGAATAGTGTAGAGTATATGTAATAGTAGTTTATTTATTTAATTTCTACGGTATAAATATACCATTAACATTAAACGTTTATAAGTAGGGACTGTCCCCATGGTCCCCTTGTGAAGAAACGCCACTGAGTAAGCTGATTTCTCGTGCGCTGTGATCACGTGTACGGACCATGTCGTTCTGGCTGCAAACAGCCAGAATCCGTCTGCGGCAGCACCAATTCGGACGCCGCAGTAGTAAAATAATAATACTCTGCGCCCAAATGCGGCAGAAAGTGGAAACAATCGTTCCGGCAGTAAAGAAATAATAATACGGCAGTCGAATAATAACAATTCGGCAGCCGGTTTTGCCTACTAACGATGCGATTTCTAGCCATCTGCAAAAAGCCGGCTGTTCGCAGCACCATGTGTAGTGGCCATATTGGCCAAATTGAAAAAATTGAACAAATCTGCCAACGACCAACGGTATAACCTTAGTGTATTAAAAATACACAAAGTTTTTCAAAAAAATTTTAAACTGTTGTACCAGATAAAATAACAATCTTTCAAAATCAATTTTTATTTAAAAAAATCAATACTTCTAGGATTTGATTTAAAAGGACTAATTTCCGCTATTCTCTGGTAATATTCTCTTAAATGTAATTAAATTATGTTAGCTAATATTAATTGAACAGGATGTTACATTGTTAGATTTGTTTGTAAATATATATATTTTTATTAGAAAAATAGCAGAAATGCCGAATTGTTTAGGGAACACAAAAGATGTCTCGAGGGATAAGAAAGGAGACGCCAACAGACAGAACGAGGACGGAAATAGATCATTAACGGAGGAAAATATTATAAATCGGCGGAAATCTAACTAATAATAAATTGTCTGGTGTTTCAGTAATCATAGCGACGAAAATATCCAATGGACATCGGTAACCATTATTTTTAAGTTGCATAACTACTGATTGTTAATAATAACCGTAACTAATCAAATAAGCTTATGAATCAGGGTGGTTTGTTGTTGTGTGTTCTCTAATGTTCTCTATGGCATGGAAACCTGGGGAAGAATTCGATTTTGTTCTTAACCTTAAAAATTTTAACGACTTTTACGTTAACTGATTCCAGTTCTCTGGGATGACAGCAGAATTGTCCTTAAACTTTAAATTAACGACATTTTCTCTTACCGTGATTCCAGTTCTCTGGAATTACAGCTGAATTGTCCTTAACCTTAAAATTATTAACGACTTTTTCTTTAACTGCGATTCCGGTTCTCTGGGATTACACCAGAATTGTCCTTACCCTTAAAATTAATAACTTTTACGTTAACTGCGATTAAAGTTCTCTGGAATGACAGCAGAATAGATTGTCCGTAATCTTAAAATTAACGACATTTTTGTTAAATGCGAGTTCAATTCTCTAGGATCTAGGATGACAACAGAATGGTCCTTAACCTTAAAATTAACGACTATTTCGTTAACTGCGATTTTAGTTCTCTGGGATGACAGCAGCATTGTGCGAAAAACGACAAATACAAGAATTTCCAATTATTGATAATCCAAAGGAATATTGATGGAAGAATAAAGGATGCATGGCCACGTTGTTTTGATGATAGCCAACTGAGGTTGGATAGAAAAGGGCACCAGAAGAAGAAAAAAATGTTCATACATTGCTTTAGGAAAACCGAGTTTCTGGAGCTACCAGACTCAATGGATTATAGTTGTATATTTAGCACGAAGATAATGCTTTATTCCACGGATCTGTTAATCCAACAATTTGCGGAATTTGTCTATTCTCTGACCACTCTATAAGCAATGCGAATGACGAAATGTTTTGAATTCTTTCAACCGTGAATTCGAAATGAATTTTTGGTTTTTTGCCAGCTAGATAACTTTAGGTTACTTTATAATAATAGGTATCTATTTATATTATCGAAGAACAATGGAAGAATTCCGGTGACCGAAAATTTGGAGTATTAGTATTATATAGTGTTGGAGTATTATATCTAATATTGAGTATTATTAATAAAATGTGTAGAATATAATATAATATACCTACAGAGTTTGTTTATTGTTTGGTTTTTAATGTTATCACTAACAACCCTGGCCAAACCGGTTGTAAATATGTATGTCATTAAGTCAGTAGTTTTCAGTTATAAGTCGTAGTCATAAGTCACTAGCTATAAGTTTTAGATGTAAGCCACTTGTTATAATCATAAACCTTAGTTGTAAGCCAGATATACTAATTCTATTATATATATATATATATATATATATATATATAATATTTATTTGTATAGCGCCCTTGAGTTGACAAAAACGGCGCTGTATAAAACAGCCAAATTTTTGTTTTGGCTGTTCTGACTTTATGTCCGGGTTAAATCTTCCCCACAGGAAAAACTTAACCCTTCCACACACTTTTCCACGAATGATCATCTAGTCAATCCATGCTATGTAATTGTACTATAGTATAATAAATACAAAACAACACAAGAACAACAAGTCAACCCACCACGCCAAACGCGCGCCCAACATATGTACACGGTTGAAATTTATCACATGAGAACGGGTCGCTTCCACGAATCGTTCTTAAAATTCAACAGTTTGGCTGTGGAACGATTTGCCGGCCTCCGTGTTTCCTCCTTCCTACAACATAGGTCTCTTCAAGACCCATGTTCACTCCTTCCTCTCAAATACAGCATCTTCAAAAATGACATACCTCCTGCGTGGAGAAGTTAATGTAAAAAAAAAAGTTCACGTCGAATAAATTAAGAACACTTTGTCGTTGTGAACTATTGTCTGATCTTTGGCGACCTGCAATCATGATCAGAAACGATGTCAAGTTAACGGCAATATCGATAAAACCTTTATCGACCGTGCTAAATACCATATACCATGAGCCGTACTGATAGCAGGTTTCTATATTAATTTGCCTTGAACTGCCTCAATCTATCAATAAAACAAATACGTTGACTAAGCATACATTGTCATGAATATAGCTAAAATCTATTCAATATTCGTATTAAATAAAGTAAGAATAATTGCATCACTCATCACTGGCCTTCACAGAGATTATACCCGTATCACATGGCAAGAATGGAATCTAAATTTTCCAGCATTTTCCGCTACTTAATATGCTAAACCAACTGTATTAACACGTATTCCATTAAACACTTTGTTATATTGTTATGGTCGCTTTGGTTGGGTTGTGGTTTCTTTAGAGGGGCGATTCCGCTTTACTAGATAAAGGATTTTCCTTAACTGTAAAATTAACGACTTTTCTGGTTTCTTCCGAGAGAACTGACGGGCGATGCCGGTTTTTTCAAGGATAGGAAATTGTCATTAATTTTTAAATTAACAGCTTTGTCGCTGTCATCCCCAAGAGAACTGTAGGGCGATTTCGGTTCTACAAGGATAAGGAATTTTCCTTAACCTTAACCGCTTGGACACATAAGCTTGTTTTCACGATAATTTAACGTAGGTAGACATAGGAATGATGTATGTCCCGTACCTGAGTTATTAAAATGAATGACTTTCTCAATAACTAGGGGCGATGAGAAGTGTTTTTAAAAATAAAATTAAGACCTTTTTACTGCAATCCCAGTTTTCTCGAATGACAGAGAAAAAGTTTTAAAGTTAAGGACAAATTCTTATCCTAATAAAACGGAATTGCCCTTCTGGAAAAGTCGTTAATTTTGATGTTAACAAAAAAATTATTTTCCTTAAGAAGAACCTGAATCGGACCTCTGGAATCGCAGTTAACGAAAAAGTCGAATTCCATTATAATAGTAGGTATAATAAAACAAATTTAAAACTTTTTCCACTTCAATTTATTGACCGTAACCGGTTTCAGCTTGTCAAAGCCATCTTTAGACTAGTACAAATTATTCTTAACCTACGGATTTTATACACAACATATTGGGAAGGGGGGTGGTCTACAAGGAACTTAATTAATTATATTGGTTTTATTACATTTGTTGCTAAGTGGTTTTGGACTGTCCAACTTTCTAATTATTTTGGTTATTTTTTTTCCTTAAGATGATAGACTTCGCTTTTCGGCCCATACAAAAAGGACGCCCGGGAAAAAACACTTTTCTACATCGAAAATTGCACAAAATGAATATATTTTTTTATACTGCCTTCTAGAGGGTGAAAACTATGTCGGTATGTTTTCAAATTTTCGATGAGTTTCGTATTAACGTAAACATTCACAAAAAATATTATTTAAGGAAAAAGTGCTGCTAACTCAACTCTCATAAAGAATTATAAAATTTTAAAAAGCTGCCGACGTAGCTTCTTCTTTCTAAAAAATATATATTTTTTAAAATTTCAATTTCGTGAAAGTTTCGGTGTAGAAAAGTGTATTCTCCATAAACCCCTTTTCGAGCGATTTCTGTAGGTAAATTTGAGCGTTGTCTCATTCGCACATTTCGCATTTGCATGTATTGTAAGTGTGCGTGAGCTTATTGTGAGCGGGACAGAATGACAGTCGCGGGTGTTCCGCGTGTGGTTCAAAGTCTAGCCTCTTAAGTAGAACCGGAATCGCTCCACTCGAATCGCAGTAAATAAAAAAAGTCGTCAGTTTTAAGGAAACCTCTAGAACAGCAGTTACCGTAAAGTTTGTTAATTTTAAGGTTAAGAACACTTACTCATTAGAGCCGGAATCGCGCCACAGGACGTATCATTTTGTGGTTTGTAATTGGAAAATGAATCCTCCACAATTTATTTGACGGAACAGAATTGAATTAACATCGGTAATTTGTTGTGCGCTGTACTTGTAAAATATGATCTCATCTTATCTGATTCGTCTGACTTTAAACGTCTGATTTAATTTACTTTGTGTAGATTGCTTTATTTTTCAATTCAAATTTTCGACTCGACACGTCCGAATGAATTCAAACAAATGGCCAGGGATAAGCACACTGGACCTCTAACAAAGACTTAGCATATTTTGTTGAAAACGAGCCAAATTGGTTGTATTTTCTTCGCATATTTTATTTTAATGGAAATCAATGTCAATCTTGAAATCTGTACTGAAACATGAAACTGTGGTATGATTCTTAGAATGTACGTATTTTCCTTTTTTTAAGAGTACCGTAAAATATGGTGACTTTTAAATCGGGGCGAATTTTGACCATCGCGTATTTCTGCAATAATTTATTCTTGCGGTATCTCGGAAATTTTTATGTTTCTTTCTTATTTTTTATGTTTTTTTCGGGTAAAGTGAATACAATACGTTTCGTAAATAAGTGTCAAATAAGTTGGTTTAAAGTCATACTCAAATTTTTTTTGTAATTTTTTATTATTTACTATTTATTAAATCTCAACATCAATCAACACATCTGCCCTGATGATGGATACTGTAATGTTGTTCGAAACGTCGGATAAAGAAGGAGTTAGCGTAACACGGCATAATATCCCAAAAATAAGCAACGAAAATACTTTTGGCCGTGAAAATAAACCTTAAAACATAAGTCTAACATAAATTGATATACAATGTAAACGCAATAAAGAAAAATTTCAGAAATTAGTTTAAATTATTTGTGTCTCAATAGGTAAAAGAATTGAAATAAACAATATTTAAGGTGAAATATATATCCCAGACCAGAATATTTATTTCCGAGACTGCACGGAGAAAAATGTTATTCTAAAATATGATCATTTTATTCGTGAAAACGGTTAAAAACGGGACTGAAGTTCTTACGAATAAATTAACAATGTTTCAATGTTTATTGGCGGGAAAATGTAAGAATAATTTGTTGGTATACGTACGAAATTAAATGAAACCCTGTTAATTTGTTCGTAAGAACTTCAGTCCCTTTTTTAACCGTTTTTACGAATAAAATGATCGTATTTTAGAATAACATTTTTATCCGTGTGTGAAGTCTCGGAATCGGGGAATTTTGATAAGACAGTGTATATTTTGATAAGACCTATTACACAAAAACATAAGCTGCACATCTCACTAGGCCATCCTTGGATAGACTCGGGATATGCAGCTTTACAAATTATGGAATTTAAATAAAATACATATAAACTCAATACAGTTACAAAAATACATTCAAACATAAATTACATTTGGGGAGTATGTTTATAGTTGGCAAACAATTACTTTCTACTGTAAACCAAATATGTACAACCTACCTATGATGACTTATTAGATAAACAGGTGTATTCGTAGGGTGACCATACCGACAGTTACAAGAGGAATATGCAGATCATTCTTCCAATTACAGTAGTCTTCTTATTCTGACACTCGTATCATCTGAAAAGATAATTATGCAAGACTATTTAATACTAATAAACTTTCTAAAAAATTTTAACAATTGTTAAACGACCGCGTATGAAAAAAGCTTACTAATTAAAAACTGACAAAAAATCGTTCATGGAAATAAATGTACATTGCTTACACAGCCAAAGAGGTAAATTTATCTGTGGTAGGTACATATTTCTTTTATTTGTAATTTCTCAACGAATTTCGAAATTTTTCCAAGGTATTTTAAATGTCCTATATATTTTTTATTTTTGAAAATGTCGTAAAATTAAATGCCATTTTAGAAACTAGATAAATATACCTTTTAGATTTTTGTGTTTGAATTATACTTTGGTGTTTACAAATCGCAGTACTTTAAATTACAAACATGAACAAATTAAAAAAAAGTTACACGAAATATTTTATATTAAAACGTCGATAAATATCAGACAAATCGAAATTTAAAAATACACAGTTCTTTTTACTTAATGAATTTACATCAAAACTATCACTTATATTTTGTCTCGTTCATACAATTAAAAAATAATTAATAATTCCCCAAGAGTAACTGAAAAGAATTGACATTATGGAGTCATTTTTGTACAATTTAAAAAATAAAATTTTAAAGTAACTTAACCTAACCTAACCTATATTTTTTATGTTCACAGAATTAATTTAACAAGATGACGTTATAATAACTCAGGTACGGGGCATACCTAGGTCTACCCACGTTAAATTGTCCTGAAAACAAGCTTATGTGTCCAAGCGGAGGACTAACAAAATAACACAAATAATAGTAATTATGTTGAATAATATAGTGAATTGGTTATTAGGATATAAATTATCAATAAAAACGTTAATGAATGGCAGGTAAAATCTGATATGTCAAAACTATTATTTTGCCGCCGCAAGTGAAAAAAATGGCGGACTGCACATGCGCAGATACACTAATGTTCGGGGTGGCCAACAGAAAAATTCAATTATGTTATTAGTAACGTTAAGGCTGCTATTGTTTGAGAAATTTCACTCAACAGCATCATTCTTTCAATTTTGGGACGCGGGTATGGGTACCGCCGCCCCAGGAACCATTTATTGGATACATCATATTGGATTCGTCATGCGCAACATCGGTCACCCCTGCCATCGGTCACCCCTGGTGGTTCGTAAATAAAACGAAAATGTTAAAAATGTCCTGATGACTGGGTTTCCTCCGACCATTGGAATTTGTTTGTAAAAGTATTAAGAGGAAACCCGGTCGCCGAGAAATTTGAACAATATGCATTTTACCAAATTGTTGCTGTCAGTGTCGCTCTTACTCCCCCGAATACTGAGCGAAAAGGACAACTGATAATACCTAAACAAAATCATTAAAATCGAGGCTTTGTATTCCCGATTTTTCTCCTCCAAAAGTGGACCGATTATCAGTATTTTTTACTAACTGAATTAGAATAAAATATTTGTATACTGAACGTCTGTTGATGGTGTTCAAACCAGACAATTTCAGTGATTTTTAAAGGGGTCCAAGTCCTAACTCCTATAGGAAGTAACTTATGAAAAAACACAAAACGTTCCGATACGCTAGAGGTCCATATTTATATTGCATTAAAAAATATTTGCAGTAGTGTCAAAATCCAGAAGGAAATGGTAATACGTTTGTACGGACAAAACGCCAGTATGCCAGTATTAATCAGTATGCCTCAAGGAACTGTTATGGACCCTAAACTAATAGATGATAGGCTAATTCAAATGTTTGCCAATTTATGTATATCGCACGTAGATTGAAGTAGGTGGTAAGTGAGGATGAACTCGTTTGACTTATGATGAAACCACGTAGACACGATACAAGACACAAGGCACATTGCTGGACTACCCACAAAACGCAGACCACGGCTGTTTGAAGTATGAAGGAGCCCACGTGAATATTGATGAGATAGTTAATTTGGTGTCAATAGGATCTATGAGTCACGTCAAGCAAGTAACTCTGGTTATTAGATCAGCAAAAGATTTTTTTAAATTTTGTTGTGGCCTCTTATACTTAATAATGAATTAATGTACCTGTGCTGAAATGGAACCATGTCTTTTTACTACCTTCTATTGTATAAAAAATAACATGATTTTGATCAATGTATCCATAAGACCCGCAGGACGGCCTTCGTGGACGAGGAGTAAGGCTATGAACTCGCAATCTGTAGGTCGCGGGTTCAAACCCCGACGTGCGCAAGTAAATTTTATTCGATTGTTTTGTATAATTTCACAATTTATTCATTTAATATAATACGTAGTATATTTGCGGCACGTTCCAGATTGGAACGTGCCAACAACAATGTCGAACGTGCTCGTCGAATGCAGCAATCGAATGCAGCATGCAGCAATCGAAATGCAGCATGCAGCAGTCGAAACAGCAATACGACCATTCAGAATTGAAATGTGGCTTGAAATGGCTTTAGCTGTGTTTGCTTACCAGATCTGAATAACCAATTACTCCCCCACGATTATTTTCCACATCTCCTTCCTATCTCCACTGCCTTTGGCCTCACACTATACCCCAATTGTCGATGTTATGGTCTTACTGGCTATTGTGCGCTATGGATCTCCGGATTGCTAGTCGACAGTCTCACCCCTCGACCACGGAGGCCGAAATCTGTAAATGTTGCGCGATGCGAGTCCGCACCCACGCCTTGGGAAACCTCGAAAAAACATCGAAACATTAATGATTCATAGCTGATTATGAATATGTATTTTAGTTTTACTACCAATCTCTTCAACTAAATTTAAGTGATTGAAACGTGTAACGACATCTTTGATCAAAATTTTGCAAACATCGATATTTAATAATTGAACTCACTAGTGAACCTGTAATTATTGTGCACTACAGATGGTGCGTCAGAAGGGGTCTTTCCTACAACTGCGCCAGGGGTGGAGAAGAATACCCTCGCTCCTGAGTCCTCGTCCTCACCGCGATCCGCGCGCCATCGTCACCACCGCACCAGGCACCCCACCAGGGACCTGGCCAGGCAGTCCCTCATGCTCACCGTGGGCTCACCGTAAGTACAAACTTAATATTATCATTATATGCAAGAGAAGCAGAGGAAGGTCATTGGATTGATCAAGTGTAAAATAGGTCCGTAACGTCAAAGATGTGCCTTCGGGAAACTGATAAAAGGGATATTTTCCTGCAATGTTTTCTGTTCTTTGAATATGTCCTCATTCATACAACTCTGAACCCTTTGTGCCACATGTACGCATAATTCAATAGTTGTGGCAGACCTCTGATCTGAAAAACAAGCATCTTGTTTTTTTTCCAAACCTTTCTGACTTTCACCCTTCAAGGGTTTTCTAGGCCATCATTTAAAATTATGGAGAAATGAAAGTGAACTTAAATATTAATTTTATTTAAATGTGCAAATTTCAAAACTATAATGAAGATTTGAGTCGAGTTCAGACTTAGAAGAGATGAGATATTGAATGGAGAGGAGGCTTGATAGAAGAGAGGATATTTATTTAGAGAAAGACAACCAAAAAATATGTTCAATAAAAATATATAAATTTGTTTTAGACCACTTTAAATTTAAATTGGTTTAAAAACTCAATTTAAATTGGACTAAAAAAAATTTATTTAATTTTATTGTAAATTATGGCGAGCCACAAAGTGCACACAGCTTATTACGAACATGTAAACAATATGTGATCTAAAGTTCCCACTTCTAGACCACAGAATGTACAATCTGGGGAATCAAGGACGTGAATTTCAAAAAAGTGAGAAGGAACAGAACAATGTCCGATTCTCATTCGAATAAGTAAGGAAATTTCTTTTTTGAAAAAATGGGGGAATTGTTGAAACCACGGTTTTGATGGGATATTCCTTTGTATTGAGGCATAGCAGACTCCCTTGGATTGATTAGCAATGTGCCAATACTGTGCCCAAATTTTGCGGGATCTTTGATGATAGAAAAAATGTCAGATATGGAAATGTGGTTTACGAGGGTAACAGGGTTGGACGCTCGTTGTTTTGCCAAGGCATCCGCAATATCATTACCCATTATGCCAACATGTCCAGGAATCCTAATCAGGGTTACGGTTTTTCCAGAGCTTTGAATGGAGGCCATCAGCACTCGAATAAGGCATACAAAGTTATCATCAGGATGAAGAAGAGGACTCTATTTAAGTTTTTTGAGAGATTCTATTATTGCAAGTAGACCCAACTATTGAACTATCATGGTTTAATCTTCCCCAGAAGACTTATTCCATTCAGTCGCAGTCGCTGTGTGCATATTCGCACGAAGAACAAAAGGGACCAAATATCTGGATTGTGTGAATATAGAAAGGAAGGGTATTTTCTTCAGTATCACTAATTAAGTTTTCTTGATATGTGTTCGGGAATCTCAAATAAAGATTGAGATTCGTCGAGATTACAAGTTCCTTTATTTACGTTATCGTGAGGTTTAAATTAAATATTCAATTCTGAGTAATTCTAAAGCCAGTAAACACGATACTGAGGGAGTTCAGCTATCGATCTATGATTGATATATCAACGGTTATTTTGGATGACAGAGATGACATAGGCGCTGAGGGAAAATATTTTTCTAGGGCCTTCAGTGTGGAGTTAATGCTTAAAAAAATTAACCCAGGGTCCCTACTCCCTACTAGGGTAAATTCTGTCCTATATCTATGTCTTCGTTTAATATGAACATGATCATTAGTCATTAGTGTAATCTCTGTAATCTCAGAACAAGATTGTAACTCGGATGAACTTAATTACCAAAGCTCTTAGCTGCATCCATCTCTGGCTCTTAGCCAAATAATGGCGCTAGGAGCCGTTAGAATTTTGGCGCATTGTAAAAACATAAAAAATATGTCATAATATCTTATATTTTCCAAGCGGAAATTAATATTACGAATGGTTAGGATAGACAGATAGAGAGAAATAGAGAGCTAAATCTACATGATTAGTGATAAGTTTTTTTCTGTTTCGCTGTTTACTTCTTCAACTGAATAGGTAGCTAGCTATATCTATTTGTAGATATTTTTCTGCACGGTTTGATTCTCAATATTATGTTATGCATCGTTTTAAGTAGCAACTTTTATTTATCGTTCTGTATGGACAATGGATATATACACGAGATAGTGACCCGACTCTTGATCCTTAAACAGTTAAACCCTTAACAGTTGATCTCCCGACAGTTAATCCCCAGGATGATTGATCTCCCAATATTTGACCCCCTTACATTTGATCCCGCGGACACCGCGGACTCCACGACAGTTGATTCCTGACATTTGTGCTTGCATTGCTTAATTATTTTTAAAAATAATTCATTCATTTGTTCATATTCGACGATGTGTAGTTGTTAGTGTTGCTGCCGGATCTGCCCTGATGATGGACACTGCAACGCTGTCCGAAACGTCGGCTAAAGAAGGAGGTAGCGCAACACGGCATAACACCCCAAAAACAAACAACGAAAATGCTTTTGGCAGTGAAAATCTAAAAACGTATCTTTCATCAGACTGGTAAATTTCAGCTTGTCAAAGCCATCTTCAGACTGGTAAAGTAACCAGTCTGAAGACGGCTTTGACAAGCTGAAACCGGTTACGGTCAATAAATTAAAAGTGGAAAAAGTTTTAAATTTTTTTTATTGAACTATCACAAATGATTGCCAAAGTTGCGTCGAAAAATAAAGAAAGGATATTTTTTATTACCTATATTTTATAATTTGAAACACAAATAAAAAACGGAATAGACATCTGTACTAGATGTTTGGGGTGTTATGCCGTGTTGCGCTACCTCCTTATTTGGCCAACGTTTCGGACAACTTTACAGTGTACGTGTACAATTCTAAATGCGTAGAACTTTGGTAACCTTCCGAACTATTTTGGACGGTAATTTGAAAGTTATTGCTTACTTTAGCTTCTACTCTTGTAATTTCTTGGCTTATACAGATATATTATTAATTATTATGTTCAAGGAATTTTCAAGGATGTGCACAGTGGTTGGTTGTCAGGCCGTCTCTCGTAATGAGGCATTGAGGAAAGAAACCTCTCTAAGGAGAAGTTAATATTGGTTTCTCGTAATTTATTGAGCTCGTGATATTATTAGATAATTCAATATCAGGAATAGCTGTTTTAAGTCTTGGATAGACACGGCGTTAATATACTTTATAACACAGTAGCGCTCGCCATACAATCCCGTAGAGTAATAATTCACACTTCCAATTACCTTCCTTTTATTGTATTGAGCCTAAAATGTAATTAATCTTTATATTCAAGTAAGAGTGGAAGATACTCTTAGTATCGCCCTGGTGTAAGACCACCATTCAGAATTGAAACGTTGCTTGAAATGGCTTTAGCCGTGTTTAGTTACTAGATCTGAATAGCCAGGTACTTCCCCACCTTCCTCTTCCTCGTCTCCTTCCCTTCCCCACTTACCTTCAGCCTCATAACATACCCCAATTGGGGATGCCATAGTCTCACTGGCTCCAGACGGGAGCAGATGGGACTCTTGTAAGGTATTCACTATAAAACAAACAAAAAAACATGATTGTATACAATGTATGTACCACTACGTCTGTCTCGACACAGGTTTACCCCGCAATGAGACAGGCATTGAAAAAAACCACATGTAATTATAATATATGTATAGATTAAATAATAATAGTAATAATACAGACACGCCACACGTAAGAAGATGAAGCGTTTTAAGCGCGGTTCGGGTCTTTGCTATTCGCCGTTATTCTCCATAACCGCTGCTGACGCTATATTTAAAAAGTTATGCGACCCCCTCTCCGCCCTAAAGAGGAGAGGGGGTCATTTTAAATATGGAGCTGCCGTGCTCAAGCCGCTGTCAGCCGTCAAGTTGACAGATCCAGTACAAAGAAATAATATTCCGCGGCCGCTCCCGAATTCAGCTGACCCCCTCCCCTGCCGAAGGAAGAAATCTTTTATATCGTGTGTTGGTAGAAAATATAAACGGCGTAGGTCGCGCTAAATAACACTAGCTGGTTTGTAGTACTCTTCGTATTTTATTGTTGGATGATTTAATAATGTATCTTGCACCAATAAATCTAAACCAAAACATGAAAAAGAACAAAACACAGAAAAATTAATAGGTAACGGTCGCAACTAGGACCTGAACCCATGATCTGTTGTCTTACAGCGGGTTCAGACGGTTCAATTTTAGTTGATCAACTCGACACTTGAAAGCACATTGACACGTGTGAACTTTCTTTCAACGAATTTGAACAAGTTTTTTCAAACAAATTTTCACGTCCAATCAAAGTTGATCAACAAAAATCGCATCGTGTGAACCGGCTATTACCGGGACAAACGCCTCAACCATTTTGAGTTATTCCAAACTTTTTAAACAGTCAAAAGGTGTCCTTAAATAAAATCGAGTATGTTTATCCGAGACACTATCTAGTTTACAAACCAATTCTTCAATTCAAATCGTCAACTTTGTGACAATTTAAAAAGGTAGCAGCCAAAAAATGGAAAACTTTAGTGGAAGATAATATTGTTAATTCTTAATTTAAAATATGAGATCGACAAAAATTACTCAAAAATAAAAGGTCCCAATTGCTGATTTGGTTAAGGCGTTTTTCTCGATAAGACAAGACATTCGGGTTTTGAGCCCCAGTTGTTACCTTTTTATTTTTCTGTGTATTGTTTTTTTTCTCATATTTTAGTTTAGATTTATTAGTATCTAATACCTTCTCCTTCAATGATATGTTACATTGAATGGTAGAACCTTCAAAAGTAATTATACATAACAAGAATTATTCCATTAAAAGTTGGATAAATTGATGTTCCAATGAATCAATAAATCATAATCATTTACAATTATAATTACACGCTCCGCAGTATTAAATAACATGAATTATTCGATAAGGTTAGATTTTCCTTGTGAGGTATAATACCACCCACTCTGATAAGTGTGTAGGTCATATCAAGTATCAAGTGACTGTTATTCCTATTACATTATCAACAAATAATATTTATGTTGTATTTCGACTAGGCAAGACCATATATTATATAAAATCTTTTTTTTTTATGTAATATATTATATATAAAGAATATCATTACATTTTTTACATATAAATTTAAAATAATATATGTTAAAGGTCATGTATACCTTATCAGAAAAGGGGAGCTCTTATGGCTGATAAGAGAGCCATGATTTTAATTTAGTTTGTATGTTACTAGTATAATAATATGTTTTGATAAAATATTTATTTTTTAACGTTTTTAGGAAAAATAATATTATTTTATTTATTTGTTCGGTTTAATTTTATTTGTTGTTCTTATACAACGCAATTCAGAAGGGAGATTATCGTATGTATGGCTATGTTTTTAATGGCTTGTTAAATATAATGGTTTTGCTTTTGTGTTGTTTTAATGTAGATGTAATAATAATTTTTTTTATTTTTATTTTCTTTATTCATTTTGTTTGTTACAGGTTTGTTTTATATGGCTTTTCGACTACCAAGCTAGGCAAATGCCCGTATTATGGTAGTCGAGATTCATAAGATGTTATATTTAGTAAATTGATTTCCATTTCTCATTAGATTGTAAAATTTTTGATTTTCTTTGCTATTTTTTTCTTTACACACTTTTATAATCAAAGCTTGAATTATAACGTCGACATTTGGCACTGGAAACTATATAAAAAGTGATTCTGACGAGTAGGAAGTTTTTTTAAGAATTAGTTTGTGATGAATCTTTGCGAAACTTTTACTGAGTTTAGTTTGTTTTTTTTTTATTATCTATTCTGAATAAAGTTTCTTTTCCTTTGACTTCTCTCGATAATTTACACCTTTCTATTTGTTATTAGTGTTATGACTTATGTATTTAACATTTTCTTCAAAATATTACGCACTTAAATATTTTAAGTAAATATATCAAAGAATAACATTGTACGCTGGAAATTGGTTGCGAACGTTATTTTTTTTCTGTGTCTTGTTCTGTTTCGTGTTTATTAAGATTTATTAGAATTATCTTCTTCTTCAATAGTTTATTACATTAGTGAGTATAACCTTCAAAAGTTATTAAGAAGTCATTCCAAAAAAATTAAAAAAATAAATATTTCCTGCATTTTTTTGTAACATAAGCTCCACTTAGGAGGCCCTGAGGAAAATAGTTCCCTCAGAGCCTGTGTCAGCTTTGGTGGAGGTTTTTTTGAGGAAAGGAAGGATGTGCAGTTTGTGAAGGAAAAGGGAAAAGTTCCATCCCTCCCACTACAGTTTTTTTTTTACATTAGCTCGACACAGGACCCTGGGGAAAATAAACCCCCTCAGAGTCTATCATTTTTGAAGATGCTGTGTAGAGGGTCTTTTTTAGGAAGGAAAGGAGTGGAAATTCTTGGAAGGACAAATGTATGAGTGGTGAACATGAATGTGTCCAGGGGATCAGTGTATCCAGAAGGGACGAACGTACGAATCTATCCACCCCACTGCGGTGCAAGGCGATGTTCCGAGAGAGTCTTGCTGCAGAGGTCTTAAGGTCTCCCTCAATAAGTCTCTCCCGATCCGACCTGCCCCGCAGCTGGCGGGCAGATTCATTCGCTACCAAGACCCAGATCAACCTCACCCCATGAACTCTCACCCAAATCATCACACGTAGATAACAACTTGGGATGACCTGTGGCATCCAATAAATGATTCTTCTGTACATATTTCCATTAGATACTACTTCCAGCTCTTGCTTATCTTTCGTTCACAAACAAAAACGGAATGCATTCATAATAATATATAATTGCATGAATTAAGCGAAATGTGCATTATACTTCGTACGTAGGCCTTCTGGTGTTAGTTGTCAACAACCAGAAAAACCGGGGACTGTTGAAAGAGCCAACATCTGCATATAATATATTTTCCATGGACATTGAACATAATCTGTAAACACGGGCAGACGTCACAACGTGACGGTCATAGACAAAATTTATCTCTTTTTCAACGTTAGAGTATTTTCCGGTGCCAAAACGTTGAAGTATTTCTGTTACGTTTTGCGTAAACGGGTAGGCGAGACGAGCCTTCCTACTAATATAATAATAATAATATAAACAATTATATTTATGAGCACAAGTGTTTTGGTGTCGAGAATTTGACGTCAGGGAACAGCTATTAAAAATTTCACAGAACGACATCTATGCAATTTGTTAAAATGAATTTAAAGCGTTCTTGATGTCGCAATATTTTAGAGACTCCCAGATTTTTTCATATTTTTTTATGTACCTCTATGTAAGTAATGTATTTACGCAAGCTTGTGTTTCATGTAGTTGTTAAAAACCTGACAAATATCACGTATTTACATTCGAGTAGTTGGATGTAGATATTTTATTAGTACCGCTAATTACTTTCTTTCTGAATTAGCTCCACACAGCAGTCGAGAGGCAAGGCTCTTGACTGCCAATCCGAAGGTGACGGGTTCGAACCCGGCGTGCGCAAATAAATTTTATTTGATTAATTTGTGTTATTTCACAATTAATTATTTAAAAATAATAAATAGTATATTTGCGGTACGTTCCAAAGTAAAAGATACTCGTGTACAAATTGAAATGGCTTTACCCGCGTTTAGTGACCATATCTGAATAGCCAGGTATTTCCCCAACTTTCTCTTCCCTATATCCTTCCCCTCCTCAATACCTTCAGCCTCACAACATACCCCAATTGGGGGTGGCATAGTCTCACTGGCTCCAGACGGGAGCAGTTGCACTGCCTATGTCATCTTTGAGGATGATGTGTGGTAGGACTTTTTAGGGAAAGGAAGAAGAGAAAGTTCTCGGTTAGGTGCCACAGTTCAGAGGCCCTAGCACGCCTCTATAACGATCGATAGGATAACTATCGGTAACTTCTCATCGTTCCCTACGACAACTGCACATCGTTAGCGTACAAACAACAGTCGATGTCGAATATGTTAAGGACACTTAGTCATTGTGAACTGTCACTTATTCGTTGGCGATCTGTAGTCATGCTAGGGAACGAGAGGAGTTACCGATAGTCATCCTATCTATCGTTATAGAGCGAGCGTGCTAGGACCTCTGGTCCCTTTCTTAATCTTACTCAATACGCTTACATCAGCCTTTGCAATTTTTACTTCACCATTATAGGATATTTAAATTAATTGCGGCGTATTATATTTCGTAACAAGGGTTATAACAACATTTAACGACAATAATCATTTGAATGCAATGATTCGAATCAACCTTATTAAAAAAAGCCCGGATTATATTTTCGTAATCGAATTTGTATGGATTCATATGAACATATATATTTGGTTCTGATATTATAGGTATCGTAGTATGGGGCAACTTTTGAAACGGGAGGCGACTTCGATAATCGCGAATATCTGTATATTCTCGCTACCACTCCGAAATTACTCGCCTCTCATTTTTTTCCTGGCAACGTGGATGCAATGAGGCTTCGAAAATAAGTGTCAAATTAGTTGGTTTCTAGTGTTGCAAAATATTGATGGTTGGATTTATTGTGAAGCTGTTTTTTAGATGTTTTCAAACAGATCAAAAATAATGTCGTCATTTTTTATAATTCCTCTACGATTATAAATACTTTTGCATAATTTTTTATTTATTGTTTTCTTTAACGATATTATAAAGTAAACTAAAAATACAATATTAAATACATTTATAGGATTGTTTTAATAAGCTTATAAAAAAATCTATATTTATATGATGTAACAGCAGGTACCCGAAGGATTGTAACCAGCAATTCATGAGCCTTTTTATAGTAAAAAAGTAGATATCATTTTGTGCTGTGCAAACTTTTTTTTTTCTATTAAAATACAAAAAAAAATCAATCACATATCGCTTCTGATCCCTCTTCAATACGTTGCGACAGGATCATATGATACGCGCGCTGTTTCGTGTGTTACCGTGCTTCTGGAACGAGATTTAGTGCTTATCAAGTGACCCACTAGGCTCTCCTGACTATTGCGTTGCGACGTGTGATAGAAAAATATTTTTAATATGGGTGCTGTTACACCCTGTATTCAAAGCCGCTCTGCCTCGAAAGGTTACTTTGATCACCATGTTTTTTTTACTGCTCAAACACGTGTATAATTGTTTACTTATATTTTGGAATAGATGCATGAAATTTTCCGTATCAAATAATTTAAAAAAAGTTATTTAGTTTCGAGGTTGAAAATTGGTGAATATCACCCCATTTTACAGTACCTAGTTTCTTATCCGTAATATGTGTGATGTAAGACGGTGCCTTCCTTCCGTATTCTCGATCGATCTACACTACCTGACACGTTACGTATCCCGATTTATCGTACTCGTTTTTGGTCCACTATCCTGGTTAGTCGTTATCTCAAACCAGAGCACCAAATAATCCAATAGTTGAATAAATTGTTGTCAATCTATTCCCGAAGATTTCACCTCGAATTTTTAGAAAGTGACTGTGTGATGGTGTGATGGATGGTGTGATGGTGTGATGGAGTGATGGTGTTGTGGTGTGATGGTTTATTGGTGTGATGGATGGTGTGATGGTGTAGTGGTGTGATGGTGTATTGGTGTGATGGTGTGATGCATGGTGTGATGGTGTGATGGTGTGATGGAGTGATGGTGTAATGGTTTGATGGAGTGATGGTGTAATGTTGTGATGGTGCAATGTTGTGATGGTGTGATGGTGTGATTTTTTTATATGTATATGAATACCGCATTAGAGTTCCAACTGTCCCGTCTGGAGTCAGTGAGACAATGGCATCCCCAATTGAAGTATGTTGTGAGGCTGAAGGTTGTGGGGAGGGAAAGGAGAAGGGGGAAAAGGGTGGGAAAGCTATTCTGGTTTTTTTTAACTACATTTAAAAATGAAAATATGTAATTGTCTTGTCATTTTTTGTTCTATCTTATACACTCGTATCGTTTTTTTCTCTCTCTTTACTTGTTTTCTCTTTTTGTTTGTTCTACTTAACCTGTCTTTATTTTTATTTTAATGCTGTACTGAATATAAAACTTATATTATGATATCAAAATACCTTTGTAAAATTGTAACTACTACCTCCTACCTATGAATTGTAAGTTCCTCCTGTCCTAAAATGAGTTTTGTAACTCATCGGGATTGCTCTAGCAAGAAATAAAAAACAAAGAAAAACAATGAAGCTGGCTAAGCTACCTGGCTATTCAGAGCTGGTCACCAAAAGGTGTGACGGTGCGACGGTGTGATGGTGTGTGACGATAACGTTAATGGTGTGAATGGGTGACGGTGTGACGGAATGACGATGAAAATGTGTGATTCTATGACAGGGTAAAAAGGTGATCGTGTGATGGGTGGTAACGGACGGGGTGTGATTGTGTGATATTGTGACAGCGTGTTGGCTAAGCGATGAGACGGTAACGATGTGACCGTGTGAAGAGGTGGCGGAAACGGTTTGGGGGTCGTCACTGTGTGACGGTGTGATGTGGAGACGGCGTGACGTGGTTCGCTGCGACTCTCTGACTAACTCTGGACAGATAGGTTCCCTACCGCGCCATTTCCTACGCTCCATTAACACACTAGCGGCATTTTAATTTGAACGTCGCTTAAATTCTCTTGGCAGCAATATTGATAATTATTTATTGTTTTTGTGAATTGGTAGAACTCCATTTTAAAAAAAATTTAATTTAATACCTTATTATTAACTGCTGACATCAACAATGCCATTTTTGTTAATATTCACATTCTAGCTCGACAAAAGTCACGAGCCGCCACTGGTTAACCACAGTTTGAAAATGGCTTTATAAGCCGAAACAGCTGTAACAAAAATAAAAACCAAAATGCTCGCAGAATTTAATAATAACATTATTAAATTTAAAAAGGACCACAATATAGTGTACAGTATCCTACAATAAGGTGAAAATCTCTACAAAAAATAACGCGTTTTTCGTCTAGAATAACGCAAAATTTTCATTGTCGTCAGGCATCGTTAAAATCGACGGAAATGCGTTGATCAAAAAGTTAGTTTCAACGATTATTTTTTTGTTTTTCAAGTTTCTTTTGGTTATTTGATTTATTATAATAATTCATAGTTCATGCGGTTCTGTGTGAACTATGCATTTGTTATTTCTATCTCTTTATAAAAAGAAGAGTGTCTGTGACGGGTGGCGTCCATTCTATTTTTACACAAATATACTGTTTTATTAGGAGATTTATGAAATTTGCATATTTGACCTTCAAAATAAGAAGAAGGTCACTAACTGCATGAAAATTCGAAAACAACCCCTTCTCTTTTTCCCACCCCCTATAGCACACTTTTAATACTTCTTGACGAAATTTAGCATTTTAAATTTTTGTTTTTTGAAAACCTAAGGCCCGGGCAACTTTAGTGCAAGTTAGTGTTACATAAGGAAACCTGGCATTAAAGTTCATCTTGTAAAAATAATAAATAATATTAATCTGCCAAGAAATTTATCACGCAGTTCATCCGCCACCACTAGAATCCCCTTAGCCCACCACCGGATCGATGTGCGCAGAATTCCCGCGCACATCTCCCCTCCAGACGCGCCAATCTCACCTCTACAACCTTTGACATAGCGCCTAGATTCCTTTGTCTTTGAAGCGCGACCCTCGCGAACGCACTGCGAGGGAATTTCATCTTTGAGGTAATGTTCACAGAGGCGATTTTTGCGCGTAGTTCAATTGATTAACGGGCATCCGTACAAATTTCGTGAGGAGCTAGCTGTCGTTTCATATGTTCGAAAAAGTCCCGATCGCGCGGAGGACATATTGTTTGCGATTCCGTTTATTTTGATCGAATCTCCGAGGAAAAAGTGCAGTTTTTGTCGCTTTTCTTACAGTGTTTTGCTGCGTTTTAGCTTGCTTATTAAATTAACCCCTCAGATTAAAGGGAGTGTCTCAGAACTTGAGGGAAAGGACCGGGAAAACGTTCCCCAGTGTGTTTTTAATGATTGTTGTGAAAAACTAAGCAGGTAGAGTTCCTGTGTGAAAAGGCTGGAAAATACATCTTCAAGGAAGGTAACATCACATCTTGATTAGGTACACTCATTTTAACATACAACTTCCATTTATTACACTGTCCTATTATACAATTACCAATATTACATCGTGCATGTTTGTTATTAATACATTATTACATTACTCAATACATTATTGCCTACTTACTTGTTATGCTTTCAAGTATAATATATAATATGTAAGTATCTATGTGGCCAGCAATTATTAACGAATTTTTATTGCTTAAGCTTTTACTTAATGCTTAAATTTTTTTTGATTATATTCCGAGCAGAAAACGAATTCAAGGTCTCTCAAAATTTTATTTTGTGAAAAGCAATCACTGTGTGCTTTGATGTTATGTATTATGAAATAAAACATTAATTATGGATAAAACCACTAATTATTTCGAATATTTTATACTTACCGGTTTCGCTTAGATCTAAACTTTACTAGAAAAGCATAGTAATATATGTATAATAATAATGAATTTTAAAAAAACAAAAAACGATTACAATAGGTAGGTAATACGGCCGTAAGAGTCTCGACTAGCAATCCGAAGGTCGCGGGTCCAAATCCCGCAGAGCAATTTGAGTCATTTCACAATTAATTAATAATAGCTAGCTTCTGAACTACAACTTCCTGGAACCAGTAAAATATATATCAACGACCATTTAACCCCAAAGAACCAACTTCTGTTGAAGCAATGTCGCGAAATAAAAATGGCCGGTAAAATTCGCTATTGCTGGGTAAGAAATTGTAAAATTTTCACTCGTATAAGCGATTCAACCCCCATAATCCTAATTACTGACCAAGAGGATGTCAACAAACTATCAAAATTGAAATCAACTCAAGATGCACCTACCAGATCGGCCGTCCCTTTAGAAAATTAAAAACACTAACATTATTTGATTACTTTCCTCATACAAGTTACTTAAAAGTTAACCTTTTGGAAAGCTGGAATTACATTAATACTGTGCACAAAATCTCCATTGTAATAATTAACGTATCATTAGAGTGTTGCAAATATAAAAAAAAACTAAGTCACACATTTCAACAAAATTACTCTGTAAAATTACAACAAAATATTTCTTATACGATTTGTCATTATTCTCATAAATTATCAAAATTTGTTAAGTACAAAAAAATATCACAACATACTACAAGTAATTGTATTATGAAACCAATTGCTGTATCCTCAATATTTAGTTTACAATTCAATAACCAAATTTTGTCAATATTAAAGACACCTGATACCACAAAAAAAATCATCTACCACAAACAAACAAAAAATTCTGGTGTTCAAAATTGCCCCCTTTCAAACCATAATTATTTAATTTCCAATAAATTATTTTCACATATCAATTTTACAAAAAAAACGTATTTTTTTTTTTTTTTTTTTTTTTTTTTTTTATAGAGAATACCTCACAAGAGTCCCAACTGCTCCCGTCTGGAGCCAGTGAGACTATGGCATCCCCAATTGGGGTATGTTGTGAGGCTGAAGGAAAGTGGGGAAGGGAAGGAGATAGGGAAGAGGAAGGTAGGAAAGTACCTGGCTATTCAGATCTAGTCACTAAACACGGCTAAAGCCATTATTAAGCAACGTCTCAATTCTGAATGGTGGTCTTACACCAGGGCGATACTGACAGTATCTTAATAATGTTATATATATACTTTCAAAATGTATTCTAACAAAACGGCAATAACATTTTATTATCAAAATGTACGTGGTTTGAAAAGTAAACTTAACGATTTGTACTGCGAAGTGCTCAGTTGTAATTATGATTTAATTTGTTTTACAGAAACATGGCTGGACTCCACAATCTATGACCATGAAATAGTAGATGATCGTTATAATATATATAGACGAGATAGGGACTCATCGAATTCTCTTAAAAAAACAGGTGGTGGAGTTCTAATAGCCATAAAGAAAAAAATTACATCTTTTTTAGTCACAACACACAGCTCAAATTCTACAGAAGATTTATGGATTAAATTTAAATTACATGAAACATCTAGACAATACATCAACTTGTGTTTGGCGTATTTGCCTCCAGATATACCAATCGAAAATCTCACAGATTTTTTCGAAAAGTGTCAAACGATATATAATAACTTATCATCAGAGGATATAACAATAATAATGGGTGATTTTAATGTACCATGTATTCAATACTCACTAAATGTAAATGAAACTCACACTAGACCAGTTTTATATAATAGCCAAAAATCAATATCTCTACTAGACTTTCAAAATATGACTGGACTTGATCAGTTCAATCACGTCTCTAACAATATAGATCGCATTTTAGATTTAGTCTTTTCCAACCATAACTTTAACATTCAAATTGCTACACATGTGCTATCCAAAGTTGACTCCTATCATCCCCCCATTGAATTCGATTTTTTAATGTCCAAATACAAACCCTTACCCACCAATCCAGATCACATCAAATATAACTTCAAAAAAACGGACTACATTAAATGCAATGAAATGTTATCACTTAATAACTGGGACGATCTTAACACCCTGAATTGTAATGACTCTCTGCTACATTTTTATAACTTGTTATGGCTATCAATTGAAAAATACACTCCACGCTTAAGAAACAGCAATAAAAATTTTCCAATTTGGTTCAGCAGTGTTTTGATCCATCAACTGAGAGAAAAAGAAAAGTTTAGAAAGAAATGGAAAAAATACAAAAATCAAAGTGACTATGACAGTTTTTCCATCTTAAGGGCTAGAGTAAAAGTATCCATACGTACATGCCTTAAAGCCCACGTAGATTCAATAGAAAATTCTCTCCCTAACAGTATCAAAAATCTATCAACCCTCATTAATTCGAAAAGAGTTTCTAATTCTCTCCCCAAAATCATGCATCTCCATGACAAATCAGCAACAAATGGTGAAGATACATGTGAACTTTTATCTACTTACTTCTCTTCTGTTTTTAGCTCACCATCTAATTCTATAAGTGACTCTAAATTTTCTTCCCCACTTTATAATTATCCATTGTCTCATATCAAAATAACCTTAGACGAGGTCAAGGCGAAGTTGAACACTCTTGATATTAATAAAGGTTCCGGCCCAGATGGAATTCCTCCACTATTTATTCGAAATTGTGCAGATCAAATTGCAGTACCATTACACAAAATATTTATCAAAAGTCTGAACGATGGAGTATTTCCCGATCTGTGGAAGGTTGCCCACGTCATTCCGATCCACAAATCTGGCAGTAAAAATGATGTAACTAACTACCGTCCTATCAGCCTATTATCTTGTTTTGGCAAAATATTTGAATCCATTGTATACAAAACCATTTTTAACCATGTATCACATGTACTTAGCCCTTTCCAACATGGCTTTGTAGCTAAAAGATCCACAAATACTAATTTACTAGAGTATATGGACTTTCTGTGTAAATCGATGAATAAAAAAACACAAGTTGATGCCGTGTACACCGATTTCAGTAAGGCCTTTGATAAAGTCAGTCACCCTATCTTAATAAATAAACTGGATAAAATCGGCATACACGGAAATCTGCTTCGTTGGTTAGAATCATATTTATCACATAGAAGTCAATTAGTTACTGTTAACGGTTTTAACTCTTCCCCAATCTCAGTTACATCGGGCGTACCACAAGGATCACACCTTGGACCCTTGCTTTTCTTAATCTTTATTAACGATCTTACATTTAAACTTCGTTGTAATTTTTCTCTGTATGCTGACGACCTCAAATTATATAAAGCAATTAATTCTACGGAAGATTGTGAACTCTTACAAGAAGACCTTAACACAATATCTACCTGGTGTGTTGACAATGAAATGGAACTAAATATAGCAAAATGCAAAGTTATCAATTTCACCAAGAACACCAATAGAACTGTATATTCATATACCATATGTGGTCACAATCTGGAAACAGTTGATTCGATTAAAGATTTAGGAATTATATTCGACAACAAACTAACGTTCAACCAACACATTGAATACATTGTGAGTAAATCAAATAAATTACTTGGTTTCATTATAAGATCAACCAAATTATTCAAGAATTCTAATAGCCTAATAATTCTATTCAATTCGTTAATCCGTAGTGTTCTTGAATACGGGTCAACAGTCTGGAATCCACATTATATTACACAGGTATCTAGACTTGAATCTGTCCAAAGAAAATTTACACGGATCTTGTCTTATCGATCAGGTGTGTACCATTTTCTAGATGGATACGAACAAAGACTAACATATTTCAAATTAGAGAGTCTAGTTAAAAGACGTAACATAAATGACCTCTTAATGCTTTATAAAATTGAAAATTATCGGGTAGATAGTAACTTAATCAATCAAATCAAGTTATACGCCAGGCCCAAATCTACCAGAAACCTTAACATATTTTGGACCGAAATTTTTACCAATAATACTGGATATTTTAATCCTATTTCTAGAATGTCTAGATCATACAATGATCTTGCCAAATCACACATTTTCATAGATATTTTTGTAAATAATATAACTTGTTTCAAGAAGTATCTCCACAATTTGTGCACCTAAAAAAAAAAAAAAAATTTGTTTGTTGATTTATTATTTTACAACTGTTTGTTGTTTTATTATTTTTTCATAAACATTTTCCTTTTGTTAGATTTTTTATAATTATAATTAAGTTTTTTAGAGTTTGTTGTTTAAAAGATTGTTTGTTGTTTTATTATTTTTTCTAAACAATTTCTTTTTGTTCGATTTTTTATTATTATAATTAAGTTTTTTAGAGTTAAGTTTAAAAATACTGGCATTGTTTTTCTTTGTGTTTGCTTATGAGTATATTAAAATATGATTACTGCAGACACATTAGTCTAGGGATATTTATATTTGTATTTAATTTTGTTTTATATTACCAACATGAATGTTTTATAAATATCCTGTTTGTGTCTCAAATAAATAAATAAAAATAAATAAAAAATAATATATATAGTAAATTTGCGGCACTTATAGTGGACGATACTCTCAGTATCGCCTTGGTGTAAGATCACCTTTCAAAATTGCAACTTTGCTTTGAAATTGCTTTAGCTGTGTTTGATGACCAGAGGCCCTAGCACGCTTGCTTTATAACGATCGGTAGGATAACTATCGGTAACTTCTCATCGTTCCCTAGCATGACTACAGATCGCCAACGAATAAGTGACAGTTCAAAATGACTAAGTGTCCTTAACATATTCGACATCAACTGTTGTTTGTACTTTAGCGATGTGCAGTTGTCCTCGGAAACGATGAGAAGTTACCGATAGTTATCCTACCGATCGTTATAAAGCAAGCGTGCTAGGGCCTCAGATATGAATAGCCAGGTACCTTCTCACCTTATTTTTGTCCATTTCCTCCTCCCCACTACCTTCAGCCTCACAACATACCCCAAATGGGGATACCATATACAGTCTCAATGACTCCAGACGGGAGTTGTTGGGACTCTTTAGAGTGTGGTATTCACATTAAAAAAGGTACCTACCCATGATCTGCACTGAGGTAGCTTAACTACAAACGAAACCGGTCTGTAAGCTTAATAATTTTGTGGATTTATTCAACACGACTATATTATTATTTTACATTATCGCTTTCGGTGTTTGTTTTTCGATTACATTGTAAAATGCAAGTTGAATACATTTGACAGTTTCAATAATTGCCATTTAAAAGATTTTAACAACAAATATCATGTTTAGCGTGTTGGCACGACATATTTAGTTATTAGTAGTGTTATTGGTAATTTACATTTAACACAGCGTTTGATGTGGGTTATGTCGTTATCGGTGTCAATATTAGCTATTTGCAGCACGCGTTCGAGATAAAACCAATCGAGTGCAATTAATATGCATAGATTACTGCCATCTAAATACGACCCCGATTCAATCAGGCAAACAGTATTTAATACGATTACATGACAGTTGATCTCCGACATTTAGCCCCTGGCATACTTACATACAATACGCAGTTGGTTTAGGGAAAATAAAGGATACATACGTACTAAAATGTATCCTATACGTCCGAATAACAAAAGTTTTTTTTTTTTTTACATTAACTCTACACAGGAGGACCCTTAGCAAAATAATTTCTCTCAGGGGCAATGTCGTCTATGAAGAAGCTGTGTGGAGGGTCTTTTTGAGGAAAGGAAGGAGTGAACATGGGCCTTGAAGATATCCATATTGTAGGAAGGAAGAAACACAGAGGCCGGCAAATCATTCCAAAGACGAGCTGTTAAACTCAAGTCGTAAAAACAACCCGTTCTCATGTCACAAATGTCAACCGTGTACATACATTGGACGCGCGTTTGCATTGTTTGAAATATATATCTTTATATGTAAAAATCTCGCGTCACGATGTTAGTCCAAGGTAAACTCAGAAATCACTTAACCGATTTTGATGAAATTTTGCTTCCTGTGTGTAATTTGGTCCAATTTAAATGATAAGATAGTTTTTATCTCGATTATTGACCTCACTATTTATTATTGCGATTTAAATGTTTGACAAATTATTTGTAAGTTCCATAAGTTTCTGTGATGGCGGTGTGAGTTAATTTATCGACACACCACTTAGTTATCTAGGTTAGGTTACCATCCAGTGGATGGCGTTGTGTTTCGTTAGTCACAGCAAATAAAATGTATTTGTATAATTATAATTATAATAATTATACTTGTTTTTCTTCTTAATGAATAAATAGATGTTTATATATTTTAGTTACTGTATTAACTGTACATACGAGTATGTGAAACACGTGATTGTATTAATTGAACATATATGAAATGTAAACTCTTCTTTCAATCACAATTAAATGCTTTTAATGGAAGATCAGTATAAATTAATATATAATAAAAAATAATAATAATCTTAAGTTTATATTGGTATATTTTGTAATAATAATTACCGATGCATATGTGCATCGATGCCGCGGGGATAGATGACGTTAATTTCTCGGAGCATCCTCCATTGTAATACCGGTAGAACAAAGACAAAATACCTATCTGACGCCTGTGATCCAAATATTGCAATCCCCTTTTTAAGATAAGGGAAATCTATTAAATGGACCACCCGTTTCTGCACAGAGTCAAGGATTTTTGTTTTTCAGATATTATGGGGTTTTCAATATTATGAGGTTATGTACAATGTTTTTGTATTAATGATTAATTGGATTCATAGTGATTGTAATGTTAACGTATTAACGGTATTATGGTATTAGATGCTTAAATTGTGTATGTCTTAACGATATTACGAGGTTATAGTATATTAGTGAAAAATTGGGGTTGTACCTAGTGTCTATAATGTGTATATATTAAATACTTAATAATATGTATTGTAATGTATGGTATTGTGTAATGTGTGCGTGGGGGTAGGGCGGTAGGGGTTGTTTGTCCGTGACGTAATCTGATATTTCCAAAGCCAGTCCTTGGAATCGGCCAAGAGAGGTGAAGGTTATTTTTAACTTGAGATGCGCGCCTGGTTTTACAACTTTACCTGGATTCAATTAAAATCATTGTTATTATTAAAGAGAACTTGAGTAATGTATGTAATGAACGTGGAATGAAAATATATTGTTCACTGATTTCGAGAACATCCTTTTTTATAAGTTAATAATATGTACATATATTATCCACTCGTCGTCAGCTGATGTCAACAGAAGTAGGTAACTGTAATGTTCTGATATCCCAGTGATTGAGATTACTTAAAATATGTTCTAGAACACTCCAATAAAGATCGAGATTCGTCAAGATTACAAGCTGATTTATTTACGTTATATTTACGCTAGTTACGTAAGGTTTACAATGAATATTTAAGCCCCCGCATTCCAAATTTCTAAAGTTTTATAACATATTTCTCTTGAACAATTTAAGTTTTTAAGTTTCTAAAAAATTATATGTTATTTTTTAAGATAATAATACTGTACATTTGTTTAAAAACACACCAACAAACACACACCGGGACACTCTGATTTATATATTATACTAGCTGACCCACCCACGCGTTGCTGTGGCTAACGAAACACAACGCCATCTATTGGATGGTTACCTAACCTGGATAACCAAGTGTTGTGTCAATAAATTAACTCACACCGCCATCTGTCAGAAACTTATGGAACTTACGAATAATTTCAAATAATACTACTATAAAAAACATTTAATTCGCAATATTAAACAGGACCAAATTACACACAGTAAGCCAAATTTCATCAAAATCGGTGAAGTATTTTCGGAGTTTACCTCGGACGAACATTGTGACACGAGATTTTTATAAATGAAGATATATTTTTTTTAATCATTGACAATTTCCAAGACAATATTAGCAACAATCAAATGAAAACTTGGAACAGAAAATCAGAAAAAGGTGGTCGCGTCAAGGAATTGAACTTAAAACTCCTAACCACTGAGCTAATTTAACCATGTCCGCTTCGGTCATATTTAATTGCATCGTTCGACTAAGAACTACCAACATAATCTTAATTTTCTTAAAGTATATTTTTATTTGCTGCTACCTTTATGTATGATTGCAAGATTCTTTCCCAACTAAATGCAATCTATTGTATCGTTTATAAGTATTATACATTTCACAAAGCACTCTTCTTAGGGTGAATTGCCTATTCCATAAAAAAAAAAGTATTATACATTTTTTATTTTAATCTGCGACATATATGGACTTTTCCACAAGTCTATAATGAATACCTGTTTTAAAGTTTCGTTTGAGAGTCGGCAATATTATTCTCTTCATTGATTAAATATTAAAATTCCAGGCTTACTTATAAAAGTTATTAAAAAAAATTATATAGATAGACTAAAACTAGGCATAGGGTAATAACTTCCATCGATTCTAGCGTATTGAATATATGTAACATATTTAAGTTATGTAATATTGTATTAAATATAACTATGTACATAGTAACAAGCACATGTTTAGAGGTCCTATCACTGTTGTCAGGTAGTTTTATCGATTTATTTGTTGGGTTTACCTAAAGCTAAACACGCTGTCTACTACTTTTACTTTGAAGTTTATCAACCTTAGCAAGTGTCTTTTTTATAGACTTTATTTATGACCAATTTCTAACAGTAGCTGAGCAGATATTACGTGAAGTGCTAGTGTTTTTCTTTAGTAATAAATCTTTATTTATTTATTAAAAGAATTTTGTACATTGTATAAATTTTGTGTTATTTCATCCGCCATGCTAGAGATGTCCCTGTGTTATAGCGGGTGAAGTTTACAGATAATATAATTTATGGTAATGAAGTTTACAGATAGGTATCTAATATAACAATGAATTTATGATAATGAAGTTTACAGTTAATATAATAATTTATTTATAAGTTTACAAAATACGGTTGATAAAATAAATTATACAGAATTAATGTAATTAATTAATAATAATTAAAAATACAATGAATTCATATCTAATAATTAAAAATATAATTAATTATATATAATTAATTAATATATTTCGTGGTTTCTAAAAGTAGTTAATAATGAATAATGATATATTATAATCGGTTAGGATCATTTAATTTTATTTATTTATTTACCAAACGAAATAATGATGACGATAAAGTAACAATTAGATCAATTATTGGTTAAATTAACAGAATAGTATAAATATAAATATCAGTATAAGCATTACGTAACAAATATCTACAGATGAATAGTCACATCAATAGTTTCATAGGTATACTAAAAGAAAATGAGATATTACAAAATTATAAGTCGTAATGTGAATTCCACAATACAAGGGCTTTCGTAGGACATCAATATAAATATAAATTATCTATATCTAATGGCAGCAACCGACAGCTGTTTAGCGTTAAGCCTTCTGTTTCGATTGCAGTACATGTCGCTTTTGTAAACAAATCCGTATAGCCATAGCCTTCGTTCGCATTAGAGTTGTTTTTTGTTTTGCCGGAAAAATGATAAGTTTAATAATAGAGTAAAGATTTGTTGTGAAATTTCACAACTATAGCAGTTTAAAATATAAATCATCTTTTTTTAGTGAATACCTCACAAGAGTCCCAACTGCTCCCGTCTGGAACCAGTGAGACTATGGCATCCCCAATTGGGGTATGTTATGAGGCTGAAGCTAAGTAAGAAGGGAAGTACCTGGCTATTCAGAACTAGTCACTAAACACGGCTAAAGCCATTTCAACCAACGTTTCAATTCTGAATGGTGGTCTCGCACCAGGGCGATACTAAGAGTATTTTCCACTCTGGAACGTGCCGCAAATATAGTATATATTATTTTAAATAATTAATTGTGAAATAACACAAATCAATTAAGTAAAATTTATTTGCGCACGCCGGGATCGATCCCACGACCTTCGGAATGGCAGTCCAACGCCCCACCGCCGGACTACGCCGGCCGTCTGTATCTAATAGCCCTTACTTTGGATTATATTTTATTTTAGCATTATAAATGGTGTTATTTTTAATTTTTGGTCGTTTATTAAATATTTTGGGTACAATATAGTTTAGGTTTTGGAAGCACTAATCCTTCTTTTTGGTTGAATCTTGTATTAATGTAACTATTATGTGCATTTAGTGGAGACTTGGTTGAAATTGAATCCACTTGGCTGGGTATCTAAGTATCTGCCCCAGTTCATTAGTCAGACATCTCCGAAAAATCGAAGTTTGATTTAACTATGCAGTTATATGTGAAAGAGTACCCTTTATCTGGTACAATACTCAGATTACTAATAAACACCATAAAATCAATTATAATTAAAAAACTTGTAGTGAAATAAATCAAAAAATATGTTTTCTGTGTTACTAGTAGAAAATTTCAAAATTTCATGCTAATTTACCGGACGGTTATACTTCTCGGTGTTATTTTATAGCAAATTTAATATGTAAAACACAGTCACATGTAAATAATATTTGATTTATGGTGAGCATTCGAATATTGCTTTCCTCATTATCCCAAAACTTTGTATTTTGAGATGTGTGACTAATCTACTGGACGATCGATGTGACATTGAAAGGTGTTTCAAATAATAAAAGGACGTCATTATTTTGACTGCTGGTTCGGACATGTTTGGTCTGAACATTTAAAGTCCCAAAATGGACCATGACGACCAGTACTTATGATTAATCCGCTATTTCTACAACTTTAAGAAACTTCCTCGCTTTGGTTTTACAAACTTTTCTCACTTTACCCTCCACTCCAAATCATAGCTAAAATACAAAAGTTGTAAATCCAAAAAACGACAACTTCTAAACACCAAGCCGCAGCAATAACAATTAGAGTTTTCTGGGAATTAATTTCAAAACCCGAGATAATAAAAAAAATATATTTTCATTTTTTTAAGGTGAGTACCTACTAAAGTAAGTACCTAAAGTGGGCCCTAGCACACTCAACCGATAACGATCGATAGGATAACTATCGGTAAATTCTCATCGTTCCCTAGGACAACTGCACATCGCTAACATACAGACAACAGTTGATGTCGAATATGTTGATAACACTTAGTCATTGTGAACTGTCACTTATTCGTTGGCGATCTGTAGTCATGCTAGGGAACAATGAGAAGTTACCAATAGTATAGCGTAGTATAGTAAAAAAAAGTTATCCTATCGATCGTTATCGATCGAGTGTGCTAGGGCCTCTGAAGCAATTGAATTAATGCCATCGTTTAATTAATGCGTTTGGGTATGCTGTGATGCTGAAGGTAGTGAGGATGGAAGTAGATGAAGAAAATGAAGGTTCGAGAAGTACCGGGGTATTCAGATCTGGTCACCAATTAGAATGCGATTGCGATTCTGAATGGTGGTCTTACAACATAGCGATACTGAGTATCTTCCACTCTTGAACATGCCGAAAATATAATATATACATATATGTATAATTTTTATTTAATTAATTGTAAAATAACACAAATTAATCAAATAAAATTTGCCGGGTTTGAACATGCGACCTTCGGATTAGGAGTTGAGAGCCTTATCCCCTCGACCACGCCGGCATAAAATGTTTAATATTATATCAAAAATATATATATTTATCATCATCATCACCATCATCTTCCCTCTTGTCCTATTCGGGTCGGGGACCCACTGCATCGACAAGGCTCCTCCATACGTCCCTGTCTTGTGCTGATTGTTCGGCTTCCATCCATGGCAGACTCGTCCTCTCCTCACACAGTTTCTGGTGTTCTCTCAACTAATATCGGTTCGGCTGACAACGGTGAAAGCGTGTTAGGGACATCGATATAAAATCATCAATCGAAAGTTAACGATTTCACCGTGCTAGAGCTCCAGTTTATTGGTTTGACAGTCGCTGGTCCAGTCATAACGAATATGTACTAGCCAGTAGCATATTACTAGCAGTGTCAGAGCGGTACCGTCTCATTAGGTGAGCGCTGGAGGGAGCTAATTGGTGATTGAGGATGGCGGATGGATTACGGTACGGATGTTACAATGGGCGGATCACTGGCTGCACTGTGCACAATACTGTGTGCTATATGCAGTCATCAGTGCTTCCCACCAGGCATCATGGACTGTGTTAGTACCATTACCTACCGCCAGTCGTTAGTACGTAATATGACTATTGAACTATTGATTGTAATTAACGTGCCGGTAAGCAGACCCACCCTATGATGAAGAGATTGTATTGCATCTTTCAATGTTTTTTTAATGTGGAGAGATTTATTTTTACTTTTTAATTAATAAATTTTACAGAGTACAATTTTTGAATTTTCTCTACTACCATAGAAAAAAAAGATAGAAATATAAGTTTTATTTAACATGTGAAGATAATCACTTCGTGTGTGAAAATATATATATATATATATACATTTTTTTTTTGTACCTGCCAACAGGCGAAGTATCAACAGTCGAATTGTACCTGCCAACAATCGAATTGTACCTGCCAACAGTTGAATTGTACCTGCCAACAGGCGAAGTATACCTGCCAACAGTCGAATTGTACCTGCCAACAATCGAATTGTACCTGCCAATAGTTGAATTGTACCTGCCAACAGGCGAAGTATACCTGCCAACAGTCGAATTGTACATGCCAACAATCGAATTTTACCTGCCAACAGGCGAATTGTACCTGCCAACATGCGAATTGTACCTGTAAAATTACTTACTAAAATATGCAACCACACCATTTCACGCCAAACGCACGCCCAACATATGTACACGGTTGACATTTGACAAATGAGAACGGGTCGCTTCTACGACTCGTTTTTGTGTTCAAAAACTCGGCTGTGGAATTATTTGTCGGCCTCGGTGTTTCCTCCTTCCTACAACACGGGTCTCTTCGAGACCCACGTTCACTCCTTCCTCTCCTCAAAATTCCCTCCTCAATCTCACAACATATTCAAAGATGACATAGGCCCTGAGGGAAATTATTTTCCTCAGGGCCTCCTGTGTGGAGTTAATGTAAAAAAAAAACCTACAGGCGTAATTTACAGTGCACAGGGCTCGCCTGTGCAAAACTCCTGATACTGTACAAATAAGTGCGCCCTACTCTTGAATTTGACAGCCACTTCTAGTCTGGAGTCGAAAAGAATGCAAGTAAGATTAAGAAAGGGACGCTTAGATGATTTGGACACGTAGAGCGAATGAATGAAGAAAGGAGTGTAAAGATAATATATGACGCAAATGTGAATGGTAGAGGACGCCCGAGGAAGACATGGCACGATCAAGTGAATCAAATACTTGAGTCCGTCCTCTCTCTCTACCCCTGCGGGGAAACGGCGTGATGGTTAGTTAGTTTAAGTTAGTTATGAAGCAACTGGCCTATGATAATTAAACAAATTTTATTGTTTAAACAAATAAAATGTTGTATAAGCAATGCTTATACTTCATCGGGGTTTTCTTAAATCTAATTACAACAATAATAGACTTTCCCCTTTCCACCCCAAAGCAAAATTTTGAAACTTAAAGAAATTTTGCACACTTGACGTTGAAAATACCAGGAAAATTACTGTTTTCATTTGATTTTGAAAAGCTCTATGTAAAGCGCGGGCAATTCCGGGAACTTCAGCTAGTTGACCTATAAATTCCAGACAAAAAAGCAGTGTATATTCCATGGCGCCGGAGATTAAATACAGTTCGAGAGTTTTCGCTGCTTCAGATAATAACAGATTTCAGTTTTATAGATAAGATTATATAATCCATATCTACTTCACAAGATATACAATATCAGGCAACAATTACGTCAGAAAAAATTCAATGTTAAAATTAACAACACTGATCAAATTTGTTATGATGACACAAAGTCCAATATTCGAGATTAATAATACTAACAATAATAATAATAATTTGTAAAGCGCCGTTTTTATGAGAAATCACCTCAAGGGCGCTGTACATTTTATTATGACTTCTTAGGCTCTACCTAGAACTATTATTTACAAATAGATACAGGGAACATACTTACCTGGCAGGTCACTTCCGATAAACACACTTTAATTAGAAAGTTTATGCTTGGAGGAGATACGACTTTGCACGCGGAGGACACTATATTAAAAAAACAAGACATTGCATAACTTTACATTTGCTACACCATAATTTTTCATATTACATTTATAAGAAGATTTCTGCCAAAAATGGAGTTTATAAATTGAAGTTATTTCGAAAGACTCGCAAGCACAGTAACTCGTTAACATGACACAGAATACCACATTTAAGAAAACGTCTGAATTCAGATTAGTATTCTGAAGCAATCAATTATGATAAGTCATTGATTTTTTTATCTTTTGGTAATAATGGTGTCTTGAAGTTCCAGTCAGTGACCGATATTCGATGTCATCATAACATTATTATATTACACTTAGACGCAAGTGCTTTTTTGTAACCTAATATCCTTTTGTGGGCTGCATTACTATATAATCCAGGCATATCCAACCTGCGGCCCACGCGGCCCAATTGAAGATTTTTTGCGTCAAAAGTGAAATTTTTAGCTTTCTATGTTTTGGATTTTGGTATTCATACAGAAAAAAGAGCGTTCTCGTAAATTTATCACGTTTATATTGTATATTGTGAAATTATAACTTTCTTGTTATTAGACCTCGGACCCTCGATGGGGGTTTTGATATATTGCTTAAAAAGTACCAGGTGCGTGGCCGCACTAGGAATTTATGTATATTTTCACAATCTATTTCAAAGAGTATATTTTTTCCGCACATTACTCAGATCACTTATACGAAATTATACGTTATACGAAATTATAGTTGGTATACGAAATTACGTATACCAACAAATTATTATCACATGTTCCCGCCAATAAACATTGAAACACTATTAATTCGTTCGTAAGAACTTCAGTCCCGTTTTTACTATTAAAATGATCGTTTTTTCGAATAACATTTTTCTCCGTGTGTGTTATGGCGGGTGAAGTTTGCTGCTTAAATCCATAATTATGAGAGATATTACATATGTGACCATATTTTTTTCAGATTTTTCTATTTCAGATTTTCGATTAAGTTTCGCCAATACTGACTTTAATTAAAATTTTACAATTTGAAGTTTACACTTAGTTAAGTCGAAGTCACAAGTCACTCAGAAGATCGAATGCAACTTAATAAGTGGAGTGTAAGTGCAAAGAACACACACAGGCGCTTGTATAGACAGTTTACCTTCTAGCATTGATGGTCACGGTTTCACAATGATAACATTTTTGGACAATTTAACCGCCAGTATTTACCAGTATTCTGTATGGTAGCTCAGTAATATTTTTTGGCCCAGCAAACGAATAGGATTGGGTATCCCTGATCTGATCTCTAATACCCTAATCCAATCTATCAAAACATCCGGAACTTCTTTACTTATTTGTGTATTTTATTGTACACACAAACACAGTGCCAATGATAATATGAAATAGCTTAATTACTTTAAAATATATAGAAACACTTATTTTTATTTTAACTTTGACTTAAAGACAATATTGGCGAAACTCAATCGAAAATTAGAAACAGAAAAATCAGAAAAAGATACGATCACGTCTGTAATATCTCTCGTAAACAATACATTATGGATTTATAGAAAGAAAGTAGGCACAAAAAATCATTGACGTATCCAATAGATTACATCCATAGTGTAAACTGGGGACGATTGAAACACGTCATAATGGAAACATTTCAATTTACTCGAAAGCTATGATACCTAAAGGCCGGTCTCTTGCGACTAATTTCACAAACAATACCTCAAATATTACCATAAACATGTGGCACGGCCACAAAGTTTGTTGTTCACCATGGGCCACGGAAAGTAAAAACATTGTGGCCCCGACTTAACTATCCACAAAGTGTGTAAACATTTTCGTCGGTTTCAACTATCACTAGTCTACCCTACATTGCAACCTAGATCAATTAAGAAAAATCAGAAAAATATTAAGATTCAAAGAAGTTGTAAAACCGTTTGTTTTACCTGTGATTACAGGAAGCCAAAACTTATCCAACCACTTTACTCTACCAATTCAAAGTTTCGATCGAAAAGCAATATGTACGGTCTACTAACTTGCTTAAATCTGGGATATAAACGGTAAGGGAGAATGAAACCCTTCGTATACGATGGTCTCAGTGGCGTGGAATAGCAAATTATTAAAAAAAAAAAAAAACTTATCACAGACGAGGTGAGTTTTCGCAAAGAATGGCCAAGCTGTTGGTTTAATCATATCTAAGCCACATCAAATATCGAGCTAATTTCCGGATACATGAAATTGTTATATTAACCCCATAAAAATAATTTCCCTCGTTATTTTTGATGATGTTGTGTCTAGGGTCTTTTAAAGGATAGGGTGGAGAAGAAGTTCTGAGAAGGAAAAAGGTATGGAGGTGGGTGGGAATCTGGGGATCAGTGTGTCCGCGAGTGATGAAAGTAAGAATTCATCCATCTCATTGTGGCGCAAGTCAACGGGTCGAAAGATTCCGGCTGGAGAGATCATGGGTCGCCCTCAACCGGCCTCTGATGGGGAGACGCATCCGCCGCCAAGACCTGAACAAACCTCACCCTATGAACCCAGGCATCCCTGTTCACGTCACCAAAGGTAGCGAACCACTCGGGGTGACCTGCTGCTGGATTAGTTATAAAGTAAAAGATTCCCGAGGCGGCGGTACCCATATTGCGTGAAAGAAAGCCAACATAATACGATAACTAATTATTTACTAGTTGTAGTAATTAATAGAAGTACCAACAGATGTCACTGATTGCTACATTTATAATTCATACCGAAATGCACGGCCCGTTTCGACACCAACACAACCGAGACTTCCCTTTTTTTTTAATAGATACAATAATTCACAGTCTCGGAAATAAATATTCTGATCTGGGAGATATATTTCACATTAAAAACAATCAGTATAAACATTGTTTATTTCAATTCTTTTTTATATTTAGACATAAATAGACGTCTATAATCTCTACAATTTTTGTCTGTATTGAATATCTTTTTTTTTGTGAAACTTCTTATATTTTTTACCTATGTATCTAATTTTATTATATGCATTTATTGTTATATTTTGTTGTAGATATATGCTTTTGTTTTACTTTTATTTTCACTGTATTATGCTTTCTTTATTGTTTTAATTTAGATTTTTTTGAAATCACTGTTATACTCATCTATTTAACTAAAATGTAAAAGCCCATAATGGCGTTTAATAAATAATTAAATAAATATTATTATTTATTACTGCCTATAATACCTTATAAGTAGTGCGGTCTTTTGCTTAGTTTACTTCGCGCGTAGTTTTGAAAGTGTAGATTGATTCTTGCAATAAATTTTTATTTTAATTAATCGTCTATATGGAATGCACACGCCCCTGGAATGTCTCTCATTCCAAACCTAGGATTTCTCAGTGGTTTCTCGTGATTTCTCATTCCAACTTCTGGAATTTCTCCTTCGAAGCCGTTCAAACTAAACGCCCAGTTCATAAATTAGTCCCAGGCGGGCAGAATAAGTTAGTAGATTTAGGTAGGCTTTGGTTGGCATAAATATTCTACCCGCATTAACATAACGCCCCCTGTGTGCAATCCGAGAACTATGAATACTTGGAGTGGTATCCGTCGCGACGCGTCGCCACTAGCGTCGTATGTAACAGATAAGGGTGCCTAGGAGCCAAGAATGTAGATCTACCGTATGATATAAGACTGTAAACCTCAAATCGGAGGTATTATTTGAATTTCAAAACACCTTTTTTACGTGAAACCTCACAACGGTTCCTTGTCTGCACTCTTTAAAGCCAGGGGAATTATGTATATCGACACACGGTTGGGTTACGCAATGAGGCTGGTTCTAAAATGGGTTGGAGAGACAGACACCCACCATTTTCCCAACGACTGTGTGAGGAAACTGATTTTTTAACCTCCTTAGCTGCACATGTCAGGACTCTAATTTTTTTGTTGTGAAAAGGAAGCTAATACATTTATTATTAAAACAATTCTAGACCCTCCAATGTCACTGCATGCATGGTTGATAGTAAGAAAGAAAAATGTATGCTTACTTTAATTTATAGTAATTCAAGATAAAGACACATCAGGGCCCCTAGCACACTCGATCAATAAGGATTGACAGGATAACTTTCGGTAACTTCTCATCGTTCCCCAGCATGACTGCAGATCGCCAACAAATAAGTGACAGTTCACATTGGCTAAGTGTCCTTGATATATTCGATATCAACTGTTGTTTGTACGTTAGCAATCTGCGGTTGTCCTAGAAGTTCATGGTCGATCGATAAAACCCTTTATCAATACGATATTGACCAAGTTAGTTACCAATATTTGCGAGCACGGTCTACGATTTTTAACACATATTCCAATCGACGACTGATGAATTTTAGTGCGGCCTCCATAGTATCAGATGAGTTTCGGTTAATTGTCAATATACACATATTTTTGAATTATGACGTTCGTTATGCATAATTACTGGCTTATTTAATACATGTATTGAACTAACGGAGTTCTTAGAAATGAAGGATGTCTTAAATAATGCATCTAAGACATAATCAATTTATTCCGTTCGATCTCTGAGAAACAAATATCGTTGAAAAATTAATAAAGACCTCATTAACTAATTAACTCCTGTTTAGTGGCATAAAGTAAATGCGGACTGTCAGAACTATTTAGGTTTGTATTTTAATTCAACTTTACCAATTTATTAATATTTTTACATAATTGTTAGGCGTTTAACTATTTATATCTTATTGTCAATTCATAGAAAATGCCTTCAGTGTTGCCAGCGAAAATCGATTTCTTATTTATTCCCTGTTAATATCGGTACGCCTATCAACGGTGCAAGCATTCTCGAGAAATCGATATAAAATCATCGGAAGTTACGCCTATCGATCCGGTATCGTTTTAACATGCTAGAGCTGCAGATATGTGTTAGCCTCATGGTTCAGCATCTAGATACTTATAGTGAAATAATAAATAAAGAAAACAATATTTGCAGGTGTAAGTATGAATCAAACAAATGAAAATATATGAAAAGATTGATATCAAGAGTAGTGTCACACTATCACAGTCCATGTGCGAATGAGAGTGGCCTAAAATGGGTTGTAAGAAAGGATTTATTCTTAATAAATTGATTTATTCTTAAAGGATACCGTAAGACCCATTGACCAGCGGCTGAGAATTAAAGTTCCAAAATTCTTGCAACTGTACAGGGAGGTTCCGATGAGAAAGATCGATTATTCCCCGAATCAAATTTTTAAACTAAGAATTTAATATCGATTTATTTCATTAAAACTTGCTTTAATATGTACCTACCTACATTCAAGTAAGCAATAAAAATGCTCAAAAAGCACGATAATAAATTATTAAATATCGTGTACTTCTTGTAAGTATTTTTTGACCATAAATATTTATGATTTTTCAAGAATATCCAAACAAAATAAGTGTGTAAAGTAAATCTGAAATATTTTATTTCGTAAGACCTTAAATTATTAGAAAAACTGAGGTATTTTCGTCACAAAACACGTTCTCGGATTTATTTTTTTATGATTTTAATTGAACTAAAATTAAAATTCTGAAAAGTGTCCTTACTAGATTATGTACAATTGGATTTATTTTGCTGTATGATTTAAAATTTGTGTTGTTTAATACAATAATTCGTTTGAAAATTGAACAAATCTGTCAACGATTAACGGCATAACCTTAGTACATTAAAAATAAACTTACTTTTTGAAAATTTAAAAAGTGCGTTTACCAGATAAAATAACAATCTTTCAAAATAAATTTATGTTTTTTTTTTGTAAAAAAGAGTCAATACGTCTAGAATTTGATTTAAAAGTGGAAAATTTCCGGTGTTGTCTGGTTATACCCTCATAAAGGGAGTAAAGTACAATAAATTAACAAATAAATACTTACGAGTATATTTTGAAATCATCCGCTAGTAAAATTGTTGTAATTGTAATTGTACAAAATTGTTTATACGGGAAGTAACTAGAGTTATAATTATTGCAACCACTAGAACATCCTATTAATTAAAGGTAACTAATCATTGTAAGTTCTAACAAGTTCAAGTAACCAATTACTATATAGTTTCCCACCTTTTCATCACGCGATTCATTGTTTTTACCGGTGAAACTGCGTTGTATTTATTTAATTGTCAGTGTGTAGCAGTTAAAGGTACTATGCATACACGCATTTGTAAAGTAATCACCTAATTCTATTAAATTAATAGATTGTAAAATTATAAGATATTTTTTCGTATGTACATTCTCAATTCGGGTGTACTGGTATCTAAAATGTCGCGAAATTAAGATAAAATTGCATGTATCTAAATTCTTATTCGTAAATTTACAAAAAAAATCTAATGTGAATACCGCACAAGAGTACCAACTGCTCCCAACAAGATTGTTGAATGCTTTTATTATCCGGTATTTGTAGTGTCTTTGACCAAAGCTTGCGTTTACCGTCGAAGTTTTTATGTTTTTTGTATGCTAGTCTAACTTTTAATTAGGGATAGTTTTTGTTTGTTAAAATTTGTTTTTTTGGTAAAAAAAGTGGTTTATTAGTGTTTTTTATATGTAAATGGCGTATATCTGGTTCGTCAAACATGTTGAATATGGGGTATGTGATAGTCTATTGGTTCCCAAAGTGGTCCTTACGGGGTGACCCCCAGGGGTCCTCGCGATTATTCAGGGGGTCCGTGGAAAATTAAAATTGATTTGGGGTCCCTGAACAACGTCAGGGGGTCCGCGATGGGTTTAATATAAAATAAAATAAAAATTATGACACATTTTTATTCTTGTGGAAGTTATAATCAAAAACAATGAATAAATTATTAGCGATTTTTACGTCCTAAGTAATAAATATAGGCATGTGCATAAAATACAAGCAATAACAGGGATCTCGGTGAGTCAATTCAAATCAACTAAATAATGTGATTGTATGACTCCATAGTATTACTGTCACTGTCGCTGCTAACCCCCCCCCCCTCTTTTTTTAAATTTCTTTCATTAATTTATTTTGTTTTTCACCCGGAGTCCGTGGACAAATTTTGACTGTGAAAATTGGTCCGTGGTCGTGGGAGAGTTTGGGAACCACTGTGCTAGTCTTTAAAGACGGTTTTCTGCTTCCGCTATAATATTGTGGTCTAGAAAAAACCACATCTAATATATCAAAATTATTGTTTGTTTGTTTGTTCGTATTTTATGCGCTGCCATACCGTTCGTCCGATCGCGATGAAACCTTGGGGATTTGAAGTGTACATGCCCGTGATGGTTAGAGGATAGTGAGCTCTGGCGTTTGAAATTATTTCCTATACTATTCATCCGATTGCAAAGAAAATTTGGTGAGTTGTTGTGAAAATGGTCGCGAAGGTTTCTATATAGCGATATTTCTATATTGGTGAGCTTTGGTATAATGAAATATGCAAAAAAATTGCAATTGTTCACACGCGAAATGTTTGAAAAAATGGGTGTATTTTTTGGAGTTTAGAAGCGGGAAAAAATCAAAAAAAAAATATTGGGGAATCTGGGAGGGGCGCAGGGGAATTAAAGAGGGGGGTTCGCGGGAGGGGGACAAGGAATGGGGGAAAGTGGAGATGGTGGAAGGGAAATACATGAGGGGGGGTTCGCAAGAAAAGGGAAAGCGGAAGAGGGGGAGGGAACGCGTGGACCAGGGAGGGGAAGAGGAGGCGGAAGGGGAACGGGGATGAATGGGAAAGGACACGCAGGGAGAAACAATTTTTTATTATTTAAGTAGCGTTTAACTCGTGCCGGGTATCAGCTAGTATTTTAAATTGTAGACATTTTTCATAATTCACTGTACCATCCACATTTAAAATATTAATAAAGTTTATGTTATGTATTAGGTAAAAAAACTCCACCGGATGCGGATGTAGCGGAAAAGGCGTCACGTGGTCGGGCTCATTTGAATAATGGCGGAGTGTTTGATGTTTTAGTCAGTCGTTTCGGAAAATAACTTCCTCAATTTTGTTAAACCATTATTATTCAGTATTAACGATCGTTTGCCGAATATACAGTTACTTACACGCTCTGTGCTAAAATATCACACAATTTTTTAGAAATTCATCGTGGTATAAAGTATCTGAATTAATCTTTTTCATTTTATTATAAAGCCAAAACCTGATTGTACACGTAGACAATAAAAACAACTCTTGATTGGTGAGCTCTGGCGTAGTGAAATTTGCACAAGATTTTGTGTATGAATGTTCTAGGCCAATGGTCTAAATAAATCTATTACAAAAAAAATTAATGTGAATACCGCACAAGAGTCCAAACTGCTCCCAACAGCCTGGATCCAGTTAGACTATGGCATCCCCAATAAGGGTATATTGTGAGGCTAAACGAAAGTGGGAGGGGAAGAAGATGGGGAAGAGGAGGGTGGGGAAGTACCTGGTTATTTAAATCTAGTCATTAAACACCTCTAAAGCCATTTCAAGCAACTTTTCAATTCTGGAATAAGCCTTATACACATATTATATATGTATAAGGCGTTTATAAGGCTACGATAATACGGACATGGCGATATTGATAGTATCTTCAACTCTGGAACGTGCCACAAATATACCTTGTGTTATTTTAAATGATTAAATTGTGAAACACAAATCAATCAAATAAAGTCATCATTATGCATTTGTTCTATTTTTTCGAATTTACAAAAGACAAAAAGTATTAAAACTCCGGCAACCCCGGGTACTGTTTTCCTGAAAGTATACCTTTTTAAAAATCCTAACTATATATCTAGGTTCTAACTTTTAGGAATTAAATTTCCTATTTCTTACACCTAAGATTAGAAAATCATACAAAAATAATAGATATAAAAAAACACGCCGAGTTATATTTTAAATTTTAGTATTTGTTGGTACTTTAAATGAAAAGACATTTTTAAATAATTATCATTAACTCACAAAAAATTGGCACGGTTACATCTTTAAAACCATGAAAAATTGAATTCTTTATTTAATTTTTTTTTTCAATTTAACACAAAAAAATAAAGTAGCACATTTCCGTATTAGATATTTGTAATGCCTTTTGATTAAAAAAATAATTGTTAGATTTGGTTTGGTATTTTGACCTTAAATTCTAATATTTAAAAGGCTACGCAGATATTCCCCTTAAGATTCCCGATAAATCATTAGATTTGTATTTTCTAACGATGGTGCTATGAATTTTGCCTATACGATGGAGCTTAAATTAATTTGTGAAATATATAATATTATATCCTACGTAATAATATGCAGATACATAATATTGGCGAAGTTTGAAAAGGGGCAAATATAATTTTAAATATACATGTATAATTTTAAATGCTTTAAGCCTAATTATAATTTTGTTTTATTTTATTTTATTTAAGTAAATCAATTTTATTATTGAAGAAGAAGATAACAATAATTGTAATCGCAAAGATGCGAATCATGACGAGTGGACTGTATCAAAATAATATGAGGTGGCGTGACACAACTATAAGGATGGTAATTAGGACTTCGGGAAGGATCTGAGTTACCCTGAATTCCTGGTTCCGTTCTTGGGGAGTTATTGTGTCACTGGTAATCACTTGTACAATTAATTGCGCAAGTATCCCGTTTAATCGATATTATAGCGCCGAGGGATGAATAATCACGCACTGCACAGCACTATAATAGATTCCAATAAAGTCGTTGTTTAGTAATGAGAGGTCCAAGCGACCATTGCACAATACAAAGCAGACGGGTTAATAGTCGATGTAAAAGACGAAGAGGGATGAAGGTACATCGCTGCACATCGCCAAAAACAGACTTCACAAGGTCGATGTTTATTGCATGAAGCACAAAAACAGACTCACAATACACATGTGGTTATTATTGCCCTCACATAGTATTGTACACAGGTGGGTAGTCAGAAGGGATAGGTAGGTGGAAGGAAGGAAGGTAGGTATATACATGCATAGTTGCGCCAACATTCCGCCCACCTAATTTTAGAATAAAATTAATAACCAAAAAACAGTATAACAACAAAAGTAGCTACGGTACTATGTTATCAATAAAAGAAAATAAAGAAATTATCCTATAATTATGTTACTAAATTATAAGATTATCATTGAACGCTAGCACACTGGCTGTCTTCCGTGTAATCATCAATAAAGAAACGAAAAAAATAATGAAAAGTAAAATTATATTGTATTAAATTACAACACTATTGCACTACACAAAAACACAATATTGCACGACTATAGTATTCAGCGTAATAGGGCAACCTATTACGGATAGCTCTACGATAAGAACATTGCTGAGTATTGAATTCAGATGAGTTATATAGTATGGGCGAGGACCCTGCTTGACCGATGAGTGGACAAGACGTCTTTACTTGTTCTAATTGTTCCGATTTGAACATTATTATTTTTCCCGGGATGAACGGCGAGAGTTCGATCTTGGCCGGGAGGCTTGTAGGCTTTCGGTCCCTTATGTATGTAGCGACATAATTTGTCATCTTATATTACATTAAATTAAAGAAAAAATAGAAAGATTTGAATATCCCAGTTAGATATTGCTTTGCTGCTACAAAATTATGTCCGCAGTCACGAAGACACCGCAACACAAACCCCATCGATTTGTGAGTAGGGTTAAGATGAAATAAAAGCATCAGTAGAGAGATCTGACACAATATCATGGTGCAAGGCCTTGGTAGCCATGCAGACAAAGAGGCATAGAAATGCCTTGGTGGTTTTTGCTTCACGACGTTTATAATATTTTAGCAAAAAATGTCCACCAAAATCGACGCCTACGCGAGAGAAGAGACGATTAGGTCGGACACTAGAGGATAGTAGATCCACCATCATATGTGGATGTGTGATGGCCTTAAACTTGTGGCATGTGAAACATTTTTATAATTGAGATCGAATGACGGTACGACCGGACATGATCCAATATTGCGTTGAATAAAAAATGGGAGAGTACGCGGGCTTACATGAAGATGTGCACGGTGATATTAATTAATTAACAACTCGATTAAATAACTAGGCTTGGGTAGTAAAACGGGATGTTTACTTTCGAATAGGAGTGCAGAATTTGGTGGCATACCGCCCACCCTGAGAATACCTTGGGAATCAATAAAAGGTTGTAACTTTTGAAGGCCAGAAGTACACATTTTGTTGGAAGTTAAAAGTATAAGATCATTATGAAAATAATATTCTTGTTCGAGTTTAACCATCTTCATGAGCGCGTTGTCAAGTTCTTGAATAATAAGTACCGCATTACTTAGGCTCTGTTTCGCCGTATTGGAAACGTAAAACAGACATTTGTTTTGCACCTAAGTGTCCTAGAAATAACTATCTTCAATTTTGATGATGGGGAATACTTTACTATAAAAGAAGAGGATTTTATTTCTGCACTAAAAACTGTAGATTTAAGTGGTTGAATTTCCGGCAATTCACTGATTGGAATAGTTGATGGCCTCACCGAAGGCCAATCCTCGATAGGATTACAGAACTTTGGCAGAACCGAACGCCACGGTGGTTTAGCTGGTTTAATTGGTGGCCTCATCGAAGGCCAATCCTCAACAGGATTACGGAGCCTCGCAAGACTCAAAGCCCACGGCGGCTTTATTGGAGGCCTCACAAAGGGCCAATCCTCGACGGGATTACGTAGTCTCGGCAGACTCAAAGCCCATGGCGGCTTAATTGGTGGCCTCGCTGAAGGCCAATCCACGACAGGATTACGGATCCTCAGCAGACCCGAACGCCATGGCGGCTCAATTGGCGGCCTCACCGAAGACCAATCCTCGATAGGATCACGGAGCCTCGGCAGACCCAAAGGCCATGGTTCATGTTTTATAAAATGAGTAGGAAATGTACATAGGGACCCATAGTCCGCAATGTTATCCTCAAAAATAACATGGTTCCAAATTGCTCTTGGCATGTTGTCAGGGATCTGAACAACACGGTTCGCAACAAAAGTTTTGAATAAAAATAGTGGCTTATGAAGACAAGATAAGACAATTGTCGTGTCAGCGAAGCGGAAAACCTTTTCAATTTGCACGGCAAAAGGTGCTGACGACAATATATTTTTTATATGTTTTGATAACAGCACGGCTGCATACAATTCTAATCTAGGGATTGTTAATGACTTTAAGGATACGACCTTGAATTCGGCCATCAACAACTGGCTAGAGTTATTGTTTCGAACGACTAAATAAATCACTGCTGCATAACCTAGTTGGAATGCATCACAAAATTCTACGAGAATACAATGACTATCTAGGTTCGCATGGTAATATCGTTGAAATCGTAAGGGTTGCAGCGATGGAAGTTGTTTCACAAAGCTGATCCACGTAGATACGATATGTCGTGGTACTTCGGAGTCCCGAAGATTCGAAAATTCCTGGATAATCCTTTTTGTAGTAAGGATTACAGGAAACAACCACCAGATTGACAATATATTCCGCTTTGAATATACTGCCGAATTTGGTATCAAAAGATAATCCACTTTGGGATTCCAAAACACGCGTAACATTTTAACATTCAAAATTTTGTTAAAATTCAATATTGGTTGTAGATATTCAGAATTACATTCGAATAATTCAGAATCTTCCTCTTTGATAATGTCATTGATAAAATCAGAAGCGACTGGCACTTCCTCAACTTTCCAAAATATTTTCATTATATTATTTAATGACATATCTGACAATATGAAACATGACGTTGATGATGAATCAATTAATTTACTTTTCCCGAAATTAATATATCCGAAAACTATATTTAAAACACTTGGGTTACCACGAACGATATGTGATAAGTTGAAAAGTGAATGTCCATTTGACGGAATATTATATTTCCTTAAAGATAACACAAGCGTTTTGGCACAGCCCTGAGAAACGTGGCTATGGCTAATTTGTATAGGTACGTACGCACTGTGTTTATTTTGCATGTAAACAATAGCGTTACCTAAAGGTACTGGGCACGCATTGTTTACATTTCCGATGAAACAAGTGACTGCAGTCAACGACGTGTAACCACCTTTACAAGTAGACAATGATTGACATTCACGAAATATATTAAATCTTAAATAATCAAAACAGCGATTTAGTTGTTTTATCCGGTTTTTCCTTTCAGTAGGAGAAATAGTTAGAAAATTTGCACACTTGTGTATTGGGTGATTTTCTTTACATGTAGCACACAAATCTTGAGAAGGATTTGTATTCAATAAGGATTTTATCGAAACCGATGCCTTTTGTTTATGTATGTTTGTAACAAGTGTTCTAAGAATTCTAGTTTGACTGTGGAGAAATTCAAATAATTGAGATATCTCGGGTAATTGTGTTCTTGCAAATGACGTTTCGAAATGTCGCCTAGTGTCTTGATCTAGACAATGGAAGATTACATGGGGAACAAATTTACTAAATAAGTTTGCACAATTCATTGCAAATGAATTTTCAATATTGGAAACAAATGGTGTGATTTTATTCGCGGGTAGATCTAAATTGTTGCTATTATTTGTTGATTTTAATTCAATGTCTAAATTCTCATGTTTTCTTTTGGCACATAAAATGTCTGAATATAGGACCTGCATTTGTTCCGAAACTGTGATTATCTCTGAATAATCACCAGCTGTGTTTGATTCTATTAACCGATTTTTAATTTCAATATTCAAGGATTCGATCTCTCCTACCCATTCGGAAATTAAATTACAACGACATAAAAATATTTGCTTTTTCTTTTCATCGGAATTTAAAAAGGGAATTAAATTATGCGTTGTTTGAATTCTTTGTAGAAAACGATAGCGACGCGCTGTCAATACTGCAATACTTTTATCTTCCATCTTGCTAAATTTTAATATGATTTTGTTTTAGAATATAATAATTATTTCATACAATATTATTATTTCGCAAGTACAATATTATTTCGTATAATATTATCACACAGAAAACAACCTATGCAGAAGGCTTCAACCATAAGTTTATATAAATTTATATCAAATTTAATGAATTTAAAAATGAATTTAAATGCTAGTCTCATCCGGCTACGATTGGACCAAATAATGTAATCGCAAAGATGCGAATCATGACGAGTGGACTGTATCAAAATAATATGAGGTGGCGTGACACAACTATAAGGATGGTAATTAGGACTTCGGGAAGGATCTGACTTACCCTGAATTCCTGGTTCCGTTCTTGGGGAGTTATTGTGTCACTGGTAATCACTTGTACAATTAATTGCGCAAGTATCCCGTTTAATCGATATTATAGCGCCGAGGGATGAATAATCACGCACTGCACAGCACTATAATAGATTCCAATAAAGTCGTTGTTTAGTAATGAGAGGTCCAAGCGACCATTGCACAATACAAAGCAGACGGGTTAATAGTCGATGTAAAAGACGAAGAGGGATGAAGGTACATCGCTGCACATCGCCAAAAACAGACTTCACAAGGTCGATGTTTATTGCATGAAGCACAAAAACAGACTCACAATACACATGTGGTTATTATTGCCCTCACATAGTATTGTACACAGGTGGGTAGTCAGAAGGGATAGGTAGGTGGAAGGAAGGAAGGTAGGTATATACATGCATAGTTGCGCCAACAATAATAATCTAATTTTTAAAAATATGAAAATGAACAAGACACAGAAAAATAATAAAAGATAACGGTCGCAACTGGGACCGTTACCTTTTATTATTTTTCTGTGTCTTGTTCATTTTCATATTTTTAAAAATTAGATTATTATTGTTATCTTCTTCTTCAATAATATATTGCATTGATGGGAATAACCTTCAAAAGATAAAAAGAGAGTTTTTCTTATAAAAATATGAAATCAATTTTATTTTATTTTTGTAATAACTTAATGATTAAAACCACAAATTGTAATATTTTATCATTGAAGACAACATTAAGCGGCGTCTCCTGCGACAAAATATTTAACAAAACATCCGACAAAAGCTAAAACACTAGGGCAGGGCCACAGGGTTTTTTTTTATTTCTATTGGTCACGGAAAACTAAAACATTCGGCCCAGACCTAACCATCCACAAAATGTGTACACATTTTCGTCGGAGACGCCGCTTTAGCGACTCTCAAACCAAATTTTAAAACATTTTGTTTGGGTAGTATCTTGCAACCATATAATATGCGTAATAAACGATATAGATAAGTTTTACATAATATACCGAAGAATGAGTAAAAATAATATGGTGGTAGGTACCACAATTTATTTTTATTTTTATATAATTAACATAGTTTTCTGCTGTTAGTTGAATGAATAATGTATTCCCTTATAGTACAAGGGAATAAAAAGTATAAGGTGTGTAAAGTGCATACGCCGTATACACATATGTGTACATAAGGCGTTTATAAGGCTTATACATATGGCGATGTTGTGCTGTTGTCCTTACGACTGGTACAGTTAGTCCACCAAAGGAACTATTTCTTATGATAATATTTAGCGGTGGGATATTATTTTTATTAAAGAAATCCTTACGTAATTGAAGTAGTGCAATTTTGTCGTACATTTTTTTTAGTCGGGGAACCGGAAAACCTTGGAATACGCTTATGGTTAAATGGCTTTTTAAAGGCAGTTTTAATTAGTATTTCTTTAATTGTGACAAGTGGAAGTAGGTATGATTTATATGTACCCCCAAGGCATGATTCCATATTGTGTTTTATTCCAAGATCGATGAAATTTTACCTTCAAAATAAAAGAAAAGTCGCTGTTTATGTGAGATTAACAAAAACCACCCCATACTCTTTTTTTTCATGCCTTGCAGCAGAATTTTTATATTTCTGATGAAATTTTGCAAACTTGACTATTGATATTGTTCAATACAATATTAAAATTATTGTCTTTGTATGTACACCTATTTTCGAAAAACTTTGTGTGAAATCCGGGCGACGCCGAGGACTTCAGCTAGTAATATAAATAAATAAACAATTTTAAGCGATCACACAACATGAACGTGTGATAAATCGCAAATTTGTAAATAAAAATGTGTATTTTGAAACAATTCCCCAGCTCTATTTTAATTGTGTGTACCCTTGAATAAACGTTCCATAAATTGGCATCACTTAATTTGGCTGAAGTTGCTTGGTGTGGTATAGAGTGTACGTGTCGTGGCTTTAGATGTTTATTGGCTCCAGTTACCTCCATTAATTGTTATAGTATATTGGTGCAACGCTTTGCATAACGCTGCATATGAATATCTGATGTGGTGTAGATGGTAACCGTAGCCAATTATACTATTTGCTTTCTGAACTCTGCCATACTGATATTGATATTATCAAATTATGACTTACACGTGTTTCATGCGAAACTTTAAGCGATGATTATTCAAGAAAATTAGCAGAATTTAAAATAAACACCTCTAAGGCTCTTTGTCTTTGGATAGGTAAGGGTGAGACCTGAGGCCCCCTAGCACACTCGCTGGTAAGGATCGATATTTATAACTTCTCATCGTTCCTTAGCATGACTACAGATCGCCAACGAATAAGTGACAGTTCCCAATGACTAAGTGTCCTAAACATATTCGACATCAACTGTTGTTTATACGTTAGCGATGTGCAGTTGTCCTAGGGAACGATGAGAAGTTACCGATAGTTATTCTATCGATCGTAATGGAGCGAGTGGGGGCTGGAGCCTGGGCTACTTAGCAACCATACATTTTCTATGAAAATATATAGTTGCGATGCGTACGGTCAGTGTGATTCTAAAGCATATATTTTGATAGAAAATGTACGGTTGCTAAGTAGTCAAGTATGTATATTGCGATATATTGCGTAGTACCGGTGCGTAGTCGGAAAACACGCCAATTGCGCGCCCAACGTGTGTACATGGTTGACATTTGTCACGTGAAAACTAGTCACTTTTACGATTCGTCCTTGAGTTTAAAAACTTGTCTATGGAACGATTTGCCGGCCTCTGTGTTTCCTCCTTTCTACAACATGGGTCTCTTCAAGATCCATGTTCACCCCTTCCTCTCCTCAAAAAGACCTTCCACACAGCATCTTCAGAGACGACATGAGCCCTGAGAGAAATTATTTTCCTCGAGGCCGCCGAGGAAAAAAAAGTTTAAAAAAAAACGGAAGAAAGTTATAAGTAGATGTTTTATCCATGAAAAGTCATATCAGCAGTGTTTTTTAGATTGTCGTGAATAATCCCCCAAAGTTTCACAGTATTTGCAAAATAAATAGTGTGTAGTTGTGGACAAGAATTTGTGCCGCAACGCGGTACTTTGGTTAAGGGAAAGGAATGGAAAAGTTCTACTCGTAACAATGCTTGAATTGGCCAACTTTGTTAGAGTTTTGAGATACGTGGTGCTGTCGCTTTTAACGTGATACATGTGTCTGTCTAAGCTTTATATTTAATTGTTTCAAAGTACGAACCGTTTAAGCGCAAAACCAATATAAACTAGATATCATGTAGGTATATTATGATAGTTCGTGCTACGTAGCATAGATAGCTCTAGTGGCTAGTAGCTCTTAGACTTATAGAGTTCTCCAAGAGATGTCTGTAGTATATTAGGTTCGCCCCTCCAGTTGCAGAATCGAGGTGAGCTAGAAGTTAGGAGAATTTGAGAGCATAACAGAGTAGACGTTGGTCTCTGTACCGGTACACCCGTTCCCAATTATAAGAGTTTATAGTCTAAATAAAGTCTCTTGCTCAATAAACATGTTTTATATTTTACACATCTGATAAACAACCATTAATTTACCCGTCATTAATGGTACTTTATCAGTTGCGTAAAATTTAAATTACGTTTATAAGTAAGACCCGAGATGTTTTTTTAAGTGAATACTGCACAAGAGACCCAACTGCTCCCGCCTGGAGTCAGTGAGAATTGTCATCCCCAATTAGGGTGTGTTGTGAGGCTGAAGGCAGTGGGAAGAGAATTGAGATAGGGAAGTAACCGACTATTCAGATCTTGTCACAAAACACCGCTAACGCCACTTCAAGCGACGTTTCAATTATATTATAAATTACTTTGAAATAATTAATTGCGTTCAACCCGCGATCTTCGGATTGCCAGTAGAGAGCCTTACTTAGTAGACCACGAGGGCCGTCAATTTGTAATGAAGAAGCCTTCATTTTTTCAAGAACCGTTCACAACAAACTGGCGCAGCCGGTGGGTTTGTATTTTATTTGGTAGGTACATGGAAAATATTTGTTCAATGTTGATAAACTATTATACGAGTCTGCAATCGTTCGAACCCGGCGTGCGCAAATGAATTTAATTGAATTTATTTGTGTTTTCACAATTAATTAACTAAAAATAATTTGTTGTATTTTTGCAGCACGTTCCAGAGCGAAAGATATGATCAGTATCGCCCTAGTGTAAAACCACCATTCAGAATTAAAATTTTGCTTTAAATGGCTTTAGGTGTGTTTGGTGACTAGATCTAAATAGACATATACTTGGATACGTTTTTAGATTTTCACGGCCAAAAGCATTTTCGTTGTTTGTTTTTGGGGTGTTATGCCGTGTTGTGCTACCTCCTTCTTTAGCCGACGTTTCGGACAGCGTTGCAGTGTCCATCATCAGGGCAGATCCGGATCGACATCGACGGATCTGCCGGATCTGCCCTGATGATGGACACTGCAACGCTGTCCGAAACGTCAGCTAAAGAAGGAGGTAGCACAACACGGCATAACACCCCAAAAACAAACAACGAAAAAGACATATACTTTCCCACCTTACTCTTCCCTACCTCTTTTCTTTCCTCACTTACCCTCAGCCTCACAACATACCCCAATTGGGGATGCCATTGTCTGGTTAATCACTGGCTGCAGGCGTTTGTGAGCAGTTGAGGCTGTTGTGCGGTATTCTCATAAAATTTAAATCGTCTCATTTTAAATATAAGTAATCATACTTCTTTGAATATAAATGATAAATCCAGCAAGTAGTGAATGAAGTGATGTTTGGAGCAATTGACCTATGACCAGGTCAACAACGGGTCAAGTCCAAGGTCACCATTTGACCTAGTGCACTCCAACCACCAACTGGCATGATGCACGCCAACTACAAATGCACATTACACATTACAATGCACAGTGCTACACTTCTACTTCAAGAAAACAACATCAGTTGGCAGCTGATAGATATACAAGCACCACTTCATCACCAGATAAGATACAGATAAAATGTTATGTGAATAATATTTGACGTCTTGGAGAAATGTTTGTTGGGTGGCATTGAGCTACTTAGGCTCTTAATGGGTGCAATTTCAGGGTTATTTGGTAAGGTTTTTTTGTTTCATCAAGGAATAGGGAATCCTTTTATATTATGTATTAATTTTAATTTTAATTTAATGTGTAAAACCTCAAATTGTAATATTTAATCTCTGAAGACAATATTAACAAAAATTTTCTCAGACGAATATTTGAAATAGAAAAATCAGATAATTAAACAGGGCGGTGCTCTACTACTGAGCTAATCCTAAAATCGTACCATTACACCCGACAGTTTTCGCATCAGTAATTTAATACCGATGCGAATATGACTGACATACTGGCAACATTACTGATAGTATAGTGAAATGGCATACAAATACTGACGATTGTTGTCAGTATACTGATCAGTAAATTTAATACTGACGCGAACTACTGACAAGTGTAATGGTACGATAAAGGGACCATGTTGTCACCATGGAGTTATATTTAACTGTATCATGCACGGAACAGGCGCGAAGCTCACATCAAAAGATACTTTCTAACACAATAGCGCTCGCCATACAATCCCATGTAGTCCCGCCAGACATAAAAAGATGATGTGTTATAAGCGCGGTTCGAGTCTTCGCTATTCGGCGTTATTCTCCGTAACCGCTATCTATATCAGAAAAGTTATGCGATAGGAGAGGGAGTCATTTTAAATACACGGAGTCAGCCGCTGTCAGCCGTAAAGTTGACATATCTAGTACTAGGAAATGATATTCCCTCGGCCGCTTCCGAATTCAACTGACCCCGTCTCCTGCCGTAGGAAGAAATCTTTTATAACGTCGGTGTGTCGGTAGAAAAGATACTTTATAACACAACATCTTTTGATGTGAGCTTCACGTTTGTCGCCCGCTTAATACTTCGAGTCACACATAGCAACATTGTCTTCATTTTTTTAACGCATAGTTTTATATATATATACATAAAAAAAATAACAAGTTACATGGTAGCATGAACCAGCGAAATATCCGCATAAAATTCACATTATAAACAGAAAAACATAGATGATTAAAAAAAACATAAAGAAAAAAAATCTTTAGAATAGATAATAACTATAAATATATATTAAAATAAAATATATTTAGATTATAAGATAATGTTCAAAGATAAACAAGTTAAAAACAAAAAACAAGACAACGTAATAAATTATACACAAATTCAACAAAGACAGAGTGTGGCAAAAGAAACATAGGCTATGAGGGTATAAACATATATAATCTTGACCCGACAACCGAAAATAAAATAAGTATATTTAGAAAAAAACTGTTTGCTCTCAAAATTAATGAGCAAAACCAAAATGTTCTCACTTAAAAAAATGTGTTACTTGGTGTTAGGTAGTAAACCATCATTATTAATATTGGTTACGTTTTTAGATTTTCACGGCCAAAAGCATTTTCGTTGTTTGTTTTTGGGGTGTTATGCCGTGTTGTGCTACCTCCTTCTTTAGCCGACGTTTCGGACAGCGTTGCAGTGTCCATCATCAGGGCAGATCCGGCAGATCACATCGACGGATCTGCCGGATCTGCCCTGATGATGGACACTGCAACGCTGTCCGAAACGTCGGCTAAAGAAGGAGGTAGCACAACACGGCATAACACCCCAAAAACAAACAACGAACAAAAACAAACAACGAACAAAAAAAAAAAAAAAAAAAAAAAAAAAAAAAAAAAAAAAAAAAAAAAAAAAAAAAAAAAAAAATTATTAATATTATTCGTATCAATGTATATTTCTTTTAACTTAAAAAAAAAAAAAAAGAAAAACCACATGATATGAATGAGAAAATAATTCAAAGCAGGGGTAGAGGGGTTCGTAATTATCAATTTATTTTATCTTTTTATAATATAGATACATTTAGTAAATTGACCCAAAAACAAATAGAAAATATCAGACTCTAAAAATATATTATTGTATTTTGTGCATGTCCTTCTAAGAAACGTGTGTTGCGTGGAGTTATTTATTTAGTGTGGTATGTGGAAATGGTTTTTCATGTTGGACAGTGGAAATTAATAATATTTTTTAACTTAATACATACCTACCTATTCGTGATATTGAAGAAAGGGAAGATTCATATTTAAAAAAAATGGCTAATCTTTTTGTAGTTGATTGTCATGCGGAAATATTTGATGACATGATTTTTTTATCTAGACCCAAAGGGTTAAATGTTAAAAGTGGAAAACCTAATTATTACCTATATTCATGTGCTATAACGTTGCATCTGATTTATGTGATAATTAATAATTATCGAAGGACTACGGTATTTTCTATATTTAAGTATCTATTTATTACGCATATATAAGATCGTGGTATTTCTACTAGGAATGCAGTTCTGATAGAGTTCTGCATAATGTAGGATATTAAGTAGATGTAAATCAATTGGTGGCGAGGTGATCTGGTCAGGATCGTGGACTTTGATCTTACATAATGCACGAGAGACGATAATGTCAAAGGCGACTATTGATGGTTCGATGCAATTATGCAGGTACTATTATGTGCTTTGTGAAGATGGACTGATGTGCTATAGAAGACCAGTGGTTCTTAATCGTTAAGAGGAATATAAACGCCAAGATTATTTGATTTCTTACTCCTTTAGCACTCCGCGTGTTTTGGTATTATTTTTTTATGAATAATTTTACAAGAATTAAAAAAAGTTAGTCGATGGATCGGGTCAAAAATAATTTTAGTCATGGGTATTTTTTAAAAGTTGTTCCTTATATAACGTAACGAAAAAACAAATTATTTTGTGCTTTACGATTATATTTTTTGTAAGGTATTTAATTATTTTATCTTAATTCCAATAAATGGAGAAGGTAGGAAAAGCTTCAATGTATCCATAGCATATTTTTTCATATTCACAATGTAAATCGATTCGTAGTAAAGATAAATAAATCTAAATAGAAATTTAGCGTATAGCTTACCTTAACAAAGTAATTATTAGGTTACGAAACTACACTTAGTCAACTAATGATATTTATTCAAAGATAGTAGGATAGGAGTACCTACATTAAAAATATGTTAACCGGATAACTCAGCACAATGATAAATCAACACACTTTTAAAAAGTAATGTAAAGTCACGAAAAAAATAGGTTAAGCAGGTGAAATAGATTATGTTAGGTTAGGTTTATGTGTTAGTTTTTAAATTGCTTTTAATGATTTTCACTCAGTTTTTTAACCACTTTTGTGTGGTTACATCTTATTTTATACATGTTAATGTGTTGTTTTGCCAATTTTTTTACCACATAAGCTCCACACAGGAGGCTCTGAAGAAGATAATTCCCCTCAGAGCCTCTGTTATCTTTGGGGGTGTTGTGTAGAGGGTCTTTTTAGGAAAGGAAGGCGAATAAGTTCTGGTAGCAAAGGGTAGGAATCTTGGGGGTAGTCGGATAAACTATACTATACCCGGATAAACTTCACTCCATTAACCCAGGCACCCCTGCTAAATCACCAAATGTTGAATGACCTATGGTAAAGGTTTTGGTTATCTCATAAATGGTACCCGAATCGCAAATTGAAAAGAAATGTAATTATCAATCAATTTAAAAATTAACAATTTTATTCAAAGATTTCTACCCAAAAATATTTGTAACATTGTAGTGTCTCGAATGTGCTACAGACATATCCGATTTTTTATTATTAAATGCACATCTATTAATTTTCCTATAAATCTGGAATAAATACATAAAAATAATCTTCAATCTTTGGAAAATTACTTTGTGGCAATTAATCAAATATAATTAAAGTGGTTTACACAAAGTAATTTGTTTCATTTAATATAAATAATATAATCGTTTATTCATCAATAGATTTTATTTTTTTTACAATATTACACATTTTTGATTACTCATTGGTTCTATTGACGAAAAGGTCAGTGCTCAGCTGCAATTCAGGATTTCTCCTGGAATGTAGCTGGTTTTCAGCAGTGCCTCCAATATAATGCAGAAAATAAAAAAAAATAAAAAAAATTTAAGATAAAATAAACTCAATTAAATTAAAAACAAAATAAAATTATTTCAAATTCAAAGTAAAATCAATTCAAATTAAAAATAAAATCAATTTAAATTCAAATTTAAAAAAATATTCAATACAAATTCAAAACAAAATCAATTCAAATTCAAAATAAAATCAATTCAAGTATAAAATTTAAAATATATTCAAAATAAAATCAATTCAAGTATAAAATATAGTCAAAACAAATAATGTAATCAATTTAAATCAAAAACAATAACATAAGTAAGTATTCCTTCAAATGTAAATTTTATTAATTAAAATGTTGTGCGGTTAACTGTGCAGTCAGCAACCATTAGCCGTTGAGCCTCTTGAAGCTCTGCAAACATATTCAATTTATTGGAATAACTTTTTAAGGTTATATTCATCCATTAATCAATGTAATATTTAATCATTGAAGAAGAAGATAATATAAGTTCATTAAAGGGGTTGTGGTGGTTAGTCCGGTGGTTGGGAGCAAATCACCAATCGCCACCCTTCTGGTAAAATGGTGGAATTAAATGAAATCCGATCCTCTGAAACCATTCTCCACAGTTTAATAAATGTAAGAATTTCAAATGGCGGCATTCAAAGTAACGAATATCCAATTAGAAATTCCGTTCAGTTCGACCTTTCTAATTAACTTCCAAAACCGTTTAACTTTAAGTATCTATTAAGTTACCTTCGGCTTACATTTCTAATGGAAATATTCCGTGAAAAACTGTAGAAAAGCTTTAAATGCCGTAAAAACTGAATGGAACGGTATCTAAACGATTTGAGGATCTCTGGGAATAATTCAAAGTCTCTCATAAGTCAAAGGAATGGCAAAAGGATTTTTCACAAACATTTAACCCCTCAGGCGTCGGGAATGTTTTTAAAATTTTTGCAATTTTGTTAACAGGGCTGAAAAAAAATCCGCTATTATATAAAATCCAAATAAAGGGAATATTTTTGTACGTTACTTAAAATTTAAAACTCTTTTTGAAAGTTAAAATGTGATGAAACACGCTTTAAATTTTTTTATTGGAAAATATTTATTTAATTTAGAAGATAAATAGTCTTAATAGTATGACATACATAAAAGAATGACAAAAAAAACAGACCAATTATTAATGTTCACAGATAGGTATTTATTTTTTCGAACTTAAATTACTGATAAAGAAAAAAAAATACACACGCATATTATTAGACAAATCATCAAAGATATCATCTCACTTTTTTGTCATTTCATGTAAAAATAATTACCTAATAAAAAATTCACAAAGATTAACTTATTTTTTTCAAATTGCGGTCGGACACTGTTTTCATAAAGGTGTATATCTGAAACAAATAAATTTGTGTACACCACTTATATAATCACAATTATCGACATGTTTCGAAACCGAAGATTTCTTCGTCAGGATAATAAAAACATAAATAATGAATAATAATAATAACATGTTCTTATTATCCTGTCGAAGAAACATCTCGATAATTGTGATTGTATAAGTGATGTACACAAAGTTATTTGTTTCATTTAATTAAAAATGACGCGAAAGAAGTTATTTTGCGAAGATTGAAGAAGTGTATATCTTAATTGTTTCGTTGTTAACTTCGAGGTTTTATTATAAAGCCTGGTGTTTTCTCTTTCTAACTCCGTTTAGATCACATTTTATTTGTTATGATAGTAAGGGAGACAATAATATCTAAGTAAACTGTACGAGTTTTTCTTATATTAAAGTATTTATCTTTCATTATTTAATTTTATAATATAATTAAGTACGTACCTACTACTGGTAAGGAAATATTATGTAAATATGAATGCTTTCCCGAAAGCTTTGGAGTTTTCGTCTCAAATCCAGGAAATTTTATATAATTTTGGTAAAGTTCACAGTATTCGATTCGACAAATTATGTATCTATCTACCTGGAAACTTCTGTCTTATTACGGTCCTGGTTTTATTCGCTCCCTTTTGAGGTCAAAATTTAACCTGAGGCCTTGTGACAGCTTGGGTCTCATGGGACCAAGCCGGAACGTGAAATTGTTAAAAGTTACATTTATCTGTGGTGGAATTCCATATTAACATCGTAACTTTTTTTCCAACGTAATTTTTACACTGGTAATATTCCATAACAACTCAACAAATTCCATGTCAATTCAATGCCCATTAAAAAAGTCATTAAAAGTGATGCTTTTTTATTTAAAAATCCATAACCTAACATAACGTAACCAATTCAATTTTTTTTTTCATGTTTTTTAATGAATTTCTAAAAGAGTGATAAAGTTGTATATTGTTGAGTTGTCCGGTCACCCTGGTAAATATAGATTTTGTTTTATTGTTGAATAATTTATTAAAATCTTTTGATTTTATTTATAGCTGTATACCTAAGTTTTTCTACATTTTTCCACATTACGTTTGTTCCATACAGGAGGCCATGAGAAAAATAATTTCTCTCGGGGTCTCCTAACAAAATAGGGAAATTGTTGGATTATTTATCTTGCTGGGGTCAAACCGTTTGATGCTATCCCACTCCCTTCATCCTTGCGATTCATACCGGTACCTTAGTTCCCTTTATAACGTTGGCGATACAAAATTTACTTCTGAATTCTTCTATTACTGAGTTGTGAATTGTGAAGTTTATTTCGCTTTCATTATTCATTAGTAATCGGGCCATTTGTTCGGTTTTGAAATGAGAATATGCTTAGTTTCTACCGGGATGTCATTTAACCAGTTCCTACCTCTCATTAACCATCACATTTCTGGAAAAGTATTTGAAATTTGTAACAATGCCAAGAAAAAATAGTGTAAATTCGAGTGCATTTGTTTTGGAAATAGAAGAAAATTTGGAACTACCTTGGAAGCAAGCGGTTGGTGTTTGGTTGTGGTGATGTACCTACCTACGCAATCTCGTTTTTAAGTAAAAAATATTTCATGATCTCTTATTATGTTGTGATGATAACTATCTCGAGGTATCGCGGTGGAACTGTATAACCATAACGTGGTTGTATCGTGCGCTTCTTCGCAGATAATTGATTTGTCATCTGTTTTTCTTGCATACCTTGTTTTTCCTACACAAATAATAACCCAGTTCCAGAAATTATTACTATTTCGTCTAGTTTCGTTTTTAGTATTTACAGTCCATTACAAATGCATCTGATGCTTTAATTCGTTAGCAGTTTTTGATGCAACATCATTAATAGTTTGAATTGCCATTTATACCTTTCCATATTATCTACATTTTTTGACTTTATCTGAACAGATCATAATAAACTTAATAACAACTTCCATAAATATATCACATTAAAACATCTTTATAGCATACCATCGTTGCTACCCGACCTTGATCTGGAGAAAAATACGGTGCCTACGTAGATGTACCAACATTTTTTTTGACATTTGTGACACCATAGTTTACCGTTGCCTTATAAAAATATTTTTAAATTATTTTCCCTTTTGAAAACTCACCAAGGTTATTTTTTTGGAAAAAATCCTGGAATGTTTTGGAATTATCCGTTGTTTAAAAAATGGCGCTTTTCGCGACATTCTGAAATACCATTTTTGGCTAACTCATTAAATGAGGATTTAAAAAAACCTTTGTTACTTAGATATCATGTCAACAGAATTCGGGGGTAATCCCGAAAATATTCAAAATTTTAAATGTGTGGAAAATAATGCGGAATTCGGACTAGCCGAAACCGCTAACTTTTGATTAAAAAAACTTCCGAGAAACATTCCCTCCTGGTGGGAGTAATTTCACTATTCCTAACTCTGCTTCTTTTATTTGGCAGGTATTCTGTGGATGAAAATACTGGGGTGTTAAAATGTATTATGTTAACTTAAAAGCTTCAATTTGGTAGACGGGTATGGGTACCGCCGCCCCGGGAACCAATTTTTGGATAACCAACATCTCTGGCATAGGTCACCCGATGTGGTTCGCTACGTTTGGTGACTTAGCAGGGATGCCCGGGTTCACGGGGTTATGTTTGTTCGGGTTTTGTTCTCACCAGTTGCGTGGCAGGCCAGATCGGGAGAGACTGGTTGAGGGAGACCTTTTGACGTCTCCAGAGGGCTCTGTCGGAACATCGCCTTGCAGCGCTGTGGGAGGGATGGAATCATTCGTCCGTCACTTCTGGACCCACTGACCCTAAGATACCCTACTCACCCCTCGTATCTTTTTCCTTCCCAGAACATCTGTGACGGACGTACTGGTGTAGTTTTTGTCATTTTATATTTGTGTTGTTATGATTATTAAGTTTGTAACTGATATGTGGTTTTAATAAATAAATCGTCGGAGTGGGGGTAGGGCGAGGAGCGCAGAGAGTGTTCTACCAGCAGGGGCAATGCACTCGGTGTTGCTGCCCGCTATATATAGGGCCCGTTTGGCCGTTTTCAGTCAGTCTCACGCTACCAGCCGAAACGACAACATCTCTCATGCCCTGCCCGCTCTACCTCGCTCCGACTTTACTTCTACTTGCCTCTTTCCTTCACTGACCATCGCTTTACCCTGGACCTCGGATTACCTCACACTCTTTGGACCAGACCCAGCTTCGTCAAAGGAACAGCCACTAGGACACTCGGACCAGCGCTACAGCGGCAAGCATTCTCCCTCCACACGTGGTGAAGGGAGCTACATTTGGCAACTCCGTGGATCGGGACCTCCAGCCTATTATAGTTCTTGTGTACCTCACCACGTCTGGTACAACATCCTCTCCTTTCTTTCCTAAAAATAGCCCTCCACACAGCATCCACAGCTATTGTAAAAAAAGGCAATGTTCTTTTTAATCAATATTCCCTTATTCAAATCCTCTCTGACATCCTCTCTAAGATTCTCATAGAGATCCTTTTTGGATCTTTATAGAAATTGTCATTGAGATCTATGTTGATAAACAATGCTTCCCAGATGATAGGTTTCAATGGTGCACGGTTCGTCAGGTTACGGGTCGTGTTTATTATCGTCTTGTTTACAATGACTATTAAACTGGATTTTACGTCTGTTCTAATGGATGCTCTCTGTTATTCTAATGGCAGCGTGCAGTACTAATGCGCATATACCGTGATGTCACACACTTTCGGCCGGCCACAAATATTAACGTTTTGACGGCTTATTTCTTTGGCACATAAGGCATATTTTAAAAATTCAAAAAGCTCTGTCCTCTGTTCTCAGGAAATTGGGATGCAGTTTAAGGGTGAAGGGATGAAGTGCTTGCTGTGCCTTCCATTATTTATCACGTAGTTTCTTTCAGTAAAGCCTAGGTCTTATGTATACAATTAAGTTATGTTCTATGACGAAATTTCACATTTTTTACAGATGTGTCATATTAAGGTGAATGACTAAAGAATTCATATTCTACGCTTTCGTAGATGGCGCGCGTATAGTATTTTTTTTTATCTTATAAACGCTTTTTACAAGTTATGCTTTGAAATATTAAGAAAATTTAAGTGCACGAGCAATATGAATATTAACAAATAGTTTTGTCAATTAAAATACTCAAGTCAATACTTCTGTAAAAAATGTGAAATTTCGTCATAGAACATAACTTAATTGTATACATAAGACCTAGGCCTTACTGAAAGAAACTACGTGATAAACAATGGAAGGCACAGCAAGCACTTCATCCCTTCACCCTTTAACTGCATCCCCATTTCCTGTAGTCTAGTCTTGTGGTACCGTGGTAGTGGGTGCTTCCTATCTGACTGAATAAATAATATATTGCCGCAGCAGTTCAAATGTCCTCCCCCATTACTCCTTCCTAACAAACCAGCAAGGATTTCCCTGGAGACACATCCACTATTTGAGCTGTGCCTTATACAAAGTCACTTAAGGTAACCGTTCCGAATTTTTCCGTAGGGTTTTTGTATTAAAACAATTATGATTATATATTCATATTTTATCAATGAAGAACAAAGCGAATACACAAAATAATTTACTAAACAAAAGGATGAAGTATTTCCTCAGTTTGGGAGGCGGGTATGGGTACCGCTGCCCCGGGAACCATTCATTGGATAACCAACACCTCTTCCATAGGTCACCCCATGTGGTTCGTTATGTTTGGTGACTTAGCAGGGGTGCCCGGGTTCACGGGGATGAGGTTTGTCCGGGTCTTAGCAGTGTATGCGTCGGCCCGCCAGCTGCGTGGATCGCCAGGCCGGATCGCGTGAGACTGGTTGAGGGAGACATTTTGATCTCTACAGCTGGACTCGTGGGAGGGATCGATTCACGTTTCTCATTCCTGGAGACCGTGACCACCATTTTCCTACTCACCCCTCATACATGTTCGTTTTCAGAACTTCATCTCCTTCCTTTCCTTTAATATACCCTCTATACAGCATCTCCAAAGATGGCATATGCCCTGAGGGGAATTATTATCCTCATTGCCTTCCGTGTGGAGCTAAAGTAAAAAAAAAAAATTATAATGCGCTGCCGGAAACTTTAAAGTCTGCACCAATTGTTCCTTGTTCCGGTAAAGTTATAGGGAAATTATTTTCCTCAGGGCCTCCTGTGTGGAGTTAATATAAAAATTTAAAAAACAAGGTAGATTTAAGATGCCACATTAAGCAAGAGAAAATGTAGTAGGTACATAAGTTATAATTACTTAGTAATTTGAAAACTTTGCTGTAATAAATAAATTGGATTGTTGAATTGGATTGAGAAAAAGGTGATTCTTTCTCTAAATTACTTATTTAGCAATAGACTAGACTTTCTTTTTGAAGAATATTTTATTTTCGCAAACATTTTGGGAGGCGTATTGTGTATTTTGTCTGAATTTCTTCTTGCCTAGATTAGATTACCTCCTGGTAATAGATTACTTCTATTGAAGTTAACTGTATTACTGCTAGCCGATGCCGCACTAAAATTTCTGTTTTCGTGATCTTGAACCGGAATCCCAGTTGTTTCGATGCAATCGGTTTTAAGTTGGTATTCTATGCATATCTGCAATTCTCAGTTCCATGTAGCTAATAAATTTGTTCTAATAAATTAATTCGGGTTTTTCCTACTGGCCCAGTTGCCCAGAATACTAACAAGGGAAATAATTGTACCGAAGAAGACATCTTCAATTTATTACTAAATGTGGTATTGTGTGATTTTCTCTGATTTATTTATTTAAGGAACATAAATAGTCTTAATATAATAGTATAACATACATAAAAGGATGACAAAAAAAAACAGACCAATTATTGATGAACAATATACTTCTTAGATCTGGTCCCAGATGTATCCGTATCATTTTCTGATTTTTCTGTTTCAGATTTTGGATTGAGTTTCGCTAATATTATCTTCATTAAGAGGGTATTACCAGAGAATATCCGAAATTATTCCTTTTTAAATCAAATTCTAGACGTATTGACTCTTTTTTATAAAAAAACATAAATTGATTTTGAAAGATTGTTATTTTATCTGGTAAACGAATTTTTTAAATTTTGATAAACTAAGTTTAATTTTAATATACTCAGGTTTTACCGTCTGTCGTTGGCAGATTTGTTTGCAGCGTTCAACGTACTTAGGTAGCGGCGTACCTAGTTACTGAACGGCCGCACCTACCTGCTACTTCGCTAGGCAATTTAATTTCGACCACCTTCTGGAAAGAGCTCAAACCAGCCACACATTACACACAGCGCTGCGTAGCCATATCGAGAATCTTCCAGCGTGTGCACGATTTCGCCTGCCGTTCTTGTACCAGGCTCGGCCCTATATAAGGGCTCGAGTAAGCGAAATCCAGGAGTCGTTCTTCATCAGTCTTCGCTGCGAAAAGCCGGCGGCCTAGAAACACAACCTCGCAATCTGCGGTTCGCGTGTCGGGAATAATATTACGCGATTTGTAAATACTCTACATTTGTAAATAGTGCATTATGTAAATTATGTAAATACATCATCTTATCATCAACTATCATTCTCGTGTTATTATCCCGACCAGCACGTGCGGAGATATCACGACCCACCGGTATCTCCTCTTCCATCCGGAGGCCCAATAATCTCCTCACATAGGAGACGCATCAACTGCCTCCAAATGTTCAATTTTCAAACGACACAAATTTCAATTTATATAATCATGCAACAAAATAAATCAATACATAATTTAGTAATTACATATTTCTGAATTTTAGTTTTAGTTAAATTAAAAACTTTAAAAAATAAATCAATTTATGCTTTGAAATATTAAGAAAAAATTGAATATTTATAAATAATTTTTTCAATTAAAAAACTGAAATCTTTCAAGAAAGGCTAACAAATACAATATTAGATTGAATCACCGAAGCAATATTATAATTGTGAGCCTTTCTTGAAAGATTAGAGTTTTTTAATTGACTAAACTATTTGTTAATATTCATATTTCTTGTGCACTTGCGCCAACAGTAAATTTATCTTAATATTTCATAGCATAGCATGTAAAAAGCGTTTATAAGTAAAATACTATACGCACGCCATCTATGAAAGAGTAGAAATTGAATTCCTTTGACAATCACCTTAAATGCTTTCATTTTATAATGTATTGTTTAGAATCTGACATTTAGAAGGCGTAACCTTTATGTAATTAATTTTTCCAAGGTCTCATCGATATAAAAACATGTATTATCCGTTCATTGATCGGGTGGGAAATTTTTCATTACTGCATGATTATGATGAGGGAATATTCCATTGTGAAATGGCGCTGACCTTTGGAAAGTGCCAGGAGAAAAGCTCGTTGAGAAGTTCATATTAATTAATTACTTTGCGTGGGCAATATTTAGAGCGATATTGCCGCATATTCGTCATGTAAAAGTATCGATATCGATGGTATTATAAAACAGACTTACTTATTGTATTTCTAGAATAGTTAGGCGCTCCGCCCACTGAGGCAACTGAAAACCAACTAAAACCGGCTTTTTCTCTGTCTTGATTGGTCAAAAAGCTTGTTTAACCATAGACGAACTACGAGACAGCTGACAGCTAGCAACTAGCAACGGCCGCCTAGGGCAATGAGCAGTGACAGTCGCAAGATGGTCGCAAGTCACCGCTTGCGTTACCATTGACAACGGGGTTTTGTGTGATTGTGTAGTGTGTGGGCCATCACATTGTCATACAAAGACAGTTGGCAGTTGAGAGTTTTCAGTTGCCTGAGTGGGCGGAGGCGCTTAGTTTTGAGAAAAACCCATAGGAATTTTTGAATTGTGTAAGTTACAGTTTTGAAATTGCAATATTTATGAATGTACATCGGTTAGGTACAGCGTCTGTGCAGCACAAAATTCATATAAAGACGCACATTTATCAAAATGTATCAGCAGATATGTGTATACCTGACAAATTTTAACCAGCGATTCCTGGGCATATTTTTGAGTAAAAATGTGCATGTCATATTGCTCAATTAAAAAAAAGTTCAGGATAATAATTATTGCTTATAATACTTGTTACCCTTTGTGCTATGCATACAAAGTCTTGTCATAAACAATAGTTTATCATTTAAAAAAAAAAAATATTTGACGAGTTAAAAGTATTTCACCAAAAAATGTAGACATCATATGTCTCGACGCCACCTAGTGAGAAATTTAGCACTTACAATGTCTTTCTCATATAAAAATAAAGTTGGTTGTTTGCAGGTGAAAAAATGTAATAAGCGGTAATTGTTGAATCAAACCCTAGTATATATTGAATCATTGGCGGGATAAGCTGCCGTAGCTCAGTGAATAGAGCTCCTGACCGGCAATCAGAGGGGCGCGGGTTCGAGTCCCGTCGGCGGCATGTATCTTTTCTCGGAAGGTTTTTTCAATATAGATGAGTGTTTCAGGCTAATAATTACTGCTTAAAATTCATTTTAATTCATTAAGTCATTTAAACTCTTGATCATCTAAGAAGTATTATTTAACATTACAAAATTGTATTTTTTATCAATTTTATTAATATCAATATTACGTTTCCGATTGGTTTTATTTGTTGATATATTATCTACATCACTCATTATGCAACAGGTAAAACTTAGAGAGCTATTATTCACGATGATAAGGGAGATGTCAAGGATGCCACCATTGCTTATTTGCTGAAAGCGGTCGCCCGACTAAAGAAAGATCTTATATAAAAAAAATAATGACTAACTAACCATCACGCATTCGTTCGCATTTATACATCGTCTCATGCATACCATTCTGCTATTCTGACTTTCGACATGGCCCTACTCATGTTTTTTCACACTCGCGTGATATATTCTCATTCCACTACTTTCATCGTTCATTCGCTCCACATGCCCAAACCATCTAAGCACCCCTTTCATCTCTTAACGGTTACACCAACCTTGCATTCTCCCCCAATATCCACATTTCTCACATGATCATACATGGTTTTACTACACATACTGCTCAGGCATCTGATTTCTACGTTTTTCAGTCTTCTTTGATCCCTTTTCTGCCAGTTCCACGCCTCACTACCATACATCAGGGTAGATATCAGCACTCCATTGTGGACTTCTAACTTTGCTCTTTTGGTCATTGTTATGTACCTACCTGTGTGTTAAGTAGGTCCATGGTTTTAAATATGTGTATACCCAAGGCTTTTTTCATTAACTCCATTCAGAAGGCCCTAAGAGAAACAATTTATCTCCGGGCCCATGTAATCTTTGAAGATGCTGTGTGGAGGGTCTTTTTGAGGACAGGAAGGAGTGAAAAGACACTGAAGAGACATTTGCTGTAGGAGGGAAGTAACGCAGAGGCCGGCAAATCATTACACAGCCGAGCTCTTGAACTCAAGAACGAGTCGTAATAACAACGCATTCTATAATGTGACAAATGTCGACTATGTACAAATGTTTAGCGTGTTTCCCGACTGTGCGCCGATACTGAAGGAATCAATGACGCTAGTTCCTCGTCGAACCTTCCGTTAACATATAGCCCGTTCACACGATGCGATTTTTGTTGGTCAACTCGACAATTGAAAGCTAATTGACAAGTGTGAACACTTTGTCAACAAAGTTATCAAGTTTTTTTGTTGGCTAGCGAAATTTGATGGCCCGTCTACTTTTGACGTTCGAGTATGACCATCGCCATTTTGGTTTTACTCATCGTTCGAGTTTTACACCGAATCGTCGCGTGTGAACACATGTTTCAAGTCGCTTATCATTTTTAGTTACTCGCGGGAAAAAGTCAAAAAGATTTTTTATTTAAAGATCATTTATTCGGTACTAGTTCCTACCGTCATGGAATCCGTTTCAACCAAAAAATATCTAAAATGGTCGCACGATTTAATGTTCAGATTTATGGATCTGTACCAAAGCCATTCCTGTCTTTGGGATCAAAAACAAGAAGTATACAAAAATTACACGCACTAACAATTTCAGTTGACGCCATTTTGAATGTCAAAATTGGTTCTGCTTAAATTGATATGTGTGAACAAAATCTTATTCAACTTTTTTCGTAAAATAAAAGTTGGTCAACAAAAATCGAAGCGTCAGAACGCGCCAATACCGATAGAACAAGAACAGCATTAAAGTTACAAAATTTTCCAACGTCACATAATAAATTTAGGTGTAGTGAGTAAAAATTGAATTTTTAACTAGAGCCAAAGAGCCTTACAAAATAAGGGATGGTTGATAACCACGCGGAAATTTTTAACTAGAGCCAAAGAGCCTTACAAAATAAGGAATGGTTGATTACCACACGGAAAACTACGTGGGCTGGTCCGACGCAACCACCCTATCCATCTTATAAAGGTCAATTCACACAGGGGTATTGCTGGTATCTATAATTTTACACAATTTATCAAAGTCGATAAAACACGTCTTATCTCTCTAATTACATACTTGGTTCTATTTCTGGTATAATCGTGTATTTAAGAGGAACGGCTGCGCGGCCCGTTTCGGCCGTGTTATGTTTATAATGTTTATAACATTAATATAACTTTAAATTATCCAAATTAAGGCCAAAAACTGAAAAATTATTTTTGTTATGAAAAGTACGGATATGTATCACTTTATTTGTTTTTGTTTTAAATTATAAAAATATACCTAAGCCATTAAAGATTTAAATATTTCATGATTTTTAAAGGTATCTTGGGCAGTTATTTGTGAGTAAATAAAAACAATTAAAAAAAAATACTTATATCATTTTTATTATGAAAATATGAAGAAATATAAAATTAATATTTTATTACAAGAAAACATTTTGATGGGTGTAAATTTAAATTACAAATTACATATTGACGTCGGAACACAAATTTGTCGTATATATATAATTAAATTACTGCCCAAAAAAGGCATTTTTTTACAATGTTTTTTTTTCATTATTCAGTAGATAAGGCAAGAAATATTTAAAAAAAATTATGATTATCTCACAAAAAAGTTCCAAATTGCCTCCAAATTGAATTCTTTAAATATCATAGTACCTACATAATATTTTTTCTAAAAGAAAGCACATATCATCCGTACTAGATATTTAATATAACTTTGAATTAAAAAAATATCATTCTATTTGGTTGGATATTTTGTCCTGGCCGAATCGGACCGCGCAGCCGTTCCTCTTAAGTTCAATGTTATTTTTAAATGCCTTTGATATGAAACGCTGAGTACGTTATGCAAATTTTATTGTTTGCTATGAAAATTATATCTGAAAACTTGTGATTTATGACTCATAAGTTATGAGATATGTGACTATATTATATAACATAGTCACATATCTCATATATGATAAAACTTGGCGTATGCATTAAACTGCTGACGAATGAAATTAAATCTTTCGGAATTAAATTTATTATGCCTAGATTTGATTTTATAACTAATAAAGCAAAATTTTCTGCAGTGGAGTAGCTAATGTTCAAGATGGCAAAATCACGGGATATTATGATTACAGGATTAGTGATGCTAAAGTAATTTAAAAAAAATCATTTACTATATTGCCTATCTTTAGGTACGATTTCACAATTATTTCCGAACTAAATGCACTCTAGATTGTGTCTAAGATATATATATCCATTTTTATTTATATGTGCGACATCTATTGGCTTTTCTGCAAGTTAATTTTTTATGCCTGACTCTCAGTAAAGTCAATAGATGTCGCATATTAACATAATAATTGATATATTTTTCTAAGACATTATATAGATTGCATTTAGTTCGGGAAGAATCTTGCAATCCTTCATAAAGATAGTAGCCAATATGCGTTGAAAAAATTAAGATAATGTTGGTAGTTCTTAGGCGAAGTGTGATACAGGTAAATATGGCCGAAAATGGGGTTGGGTTATACCGAAAGGGTTAGGGTTGATTTAGCTCGGTGGTTAGAGCACACCCCGCCACCCCGTCAAGGTTAAGTTCCTGGTTTCAAATCCTATATGTGACCGTATATTTTTCTGATTTTTCTGTTTTAAATTTTCGTTTGGGAGTCGCTTATATTGTCTTCATTGATTAAGCTTCAACATTATTCAGTCTCTTGCTACCGTTCTATTCTACAAGGTTGGGTAAAGGTAAGGTATCTGAACCCTTATTGGATTAAATAGAGATGTATTCACTGTACCTCTATTTACAGGCAGCAGGCGCAGAGGCCGTATAGAGGTGCACAGAGACAAAAGCCTGTTACGATATATGATGGCTGCTCGGAAAGTATAGTCATTTTGTCTAAATATCTTATTGAGTGGCTCTTAAAACTGCAACTTTCCACAATTTTCAACATAGTCGCTATTTAAATTCAAGCACTTTTCATAACGTTTCATCAATTTTTAAATTCTTTCTGCATAAAAGTTGGCCGCCTGGGAATGTAGCCAACCTATCTCAGCATCTTGAATATCTTCAACGATATCGAATTGCTTATTGGCCCCTTAAGCCACTTCTTCATGTGAATGAACATAATCCACGCTCTAGCACAGTGAAATCGATAACTTTACAATATCGGATCGATAGATATAACTTCCGATGATTTTATATAGATGACCAGAGCACAGTTTCACCGTTGACAGCCGAACCGATATTGACAGGGAATAAACAAGAAATCTATATACGCTGGCAACATTTGAAATGTTTTCTATTCCAAAACGTCAAACTCCAAAAAAATACGTAAAAATATTTATAAATTAGCAACGTTGAATTGAAATACTAACCTAAAACTGCATTGGTAGAGTTTTTGTGACTAACGGGAGATAATTAGTTTATGGGGGTTTTAGTTATATTTCAACCACGTTCGTTTCTCAAAGATAGAACGGAATAAATTGATCGCGTCTTAGTTCAATTATTATTCTCTATGGATCGCGTTTACGACTTCTTTCAATTGTAAGAGCTTTGGTAGTTAAGAGGGAACCAGAGAACACAGTCATTTTTAAATCAAATTCTCGACGTATTGGCTCTTTTTTACAAAAAAACACAAATTTATTTTGAAAGATTGTTATTTTATCTGGTACACGCAGTTTTAAAATTTTGAAAAACTAAGTACATTTTTAATATACTAAGGTTGTACCGTTGGTCGTTGGCAGATTTGTTCAATTTTCAAACGATAGATTATATTTAACAACACGAATTTCAAATCATATAATCGTACAACAAAATAAATCAATACATAATCTAGTCGACACAGTTTTCAAAATTTAAATTTTAGTTAAATTATAATCATTAAAAAATAAATCCGAGAACGTGTTTTGAGACCAAAATACCTAAGTTTTTCTATTTATTTAAGGTCTTACAAACTAAAATATTTCAAATTTTTTTTTACACACTTATTTTTTTAAGACATTATTGAAAAATCATTAATACTTATGATCAAAAAATACGTAAAAGAATTACACGACTTTTAATAATTTGTCATCGTGCGTTTTTTTGCATTTTTATTGCTTACTTGAATGTAGGTATTTCTTAAAGCATGTTTTGAATCAAATATCGATATTAAATTTTTAATTTAAAAAAATGGATATGGGGAAATTTCGATCTTTCTCATTGGAATCTCTCTGAATCTTCTAGTTGCAAGCATTTTTAAACTTTTATTCTCAGCCGCTGGTCAATCGCTCTTAAAACAAATTACTTAGCTGATCGGAGACTCGGATTGATCCACCGAATAGTTGGGAACAACGGCCGTTAATCTCTTTAATTGATACATATTTTCTTGTTCGGTGATAGAATATTACAATGAAGTTTTTAAGCTTCAATGAATTAATTCTAATAAATAGAATATTTTCGATCCCACTGTTTACCCTTTTCCTTTGTTTTATGATCGCTGATGAAAATTATTTTACTCACGGCCTCCTGTGTGGAGCTAAAATTAAGATTAAAATAAGAATTTCGAATAATAGTTATTTTTTTCAGGCAGCAAGCTCCCCCGCGGGTGGTGGAAGATCCCCCCACGGATAGCGATGGCAGCAGTGACGGGCACCGCACCAGCTCCAATCTACTGATTGGGTGAGTCTCAATTAATTATTATACTAACAATGTGACCTTTTTACAGAATTTCTTGTTTTAATAGTTTTTTCAAATGTTTTACTAGTTTGAAAATGGTAAAAGAGAAAGAGGGAAGTTAAAAAAATATATATTTTAAAGAGGGATCTTCTGCAGAGCTTATAGAGCTCCACCCCTACACCGTCAAAGTGTTCCGACAATATTCGCATATAAAAGGCATGTTTCCGAGTTCACCACTGTAATTTATTTAGACAATATTTACAGCGATGCCCATTGCCCAGTCACCATGATGCGATATCACCCAATGACCAATAGAAGTTGATATATCGATGGATATCACAGATTCAGCTAATTCCCCTTTAGTCTAAGTAGGACTTTTCGCCTTGTCATAGGTGGGCTTAAGGTGATACCCGGCGCGGCGGTGATGTTTCCATACAAACGTATTCCCTATTTATCTCTCTGGATTTTAACTCTAGAGAAAATATTGTTTTTACATAAAATAGATATCAACTACTAGCGTGTTGGTATTTTTTTTTTTTTTTTTTGATAAGTTACTTTTTATAGATGATAAGTTACTTTTTATAGATGACTTTTTATGACCTTCCAAAAATCAATAAAATTGACTGGTTTAAACGCCTTCAAAAGACGTTCCGTATACAAACTAGACAATGTTTTTTAAAAAAAAAGCAAAACGTACAGACATACAATAGTTTTTTTCTTATGTAGTTGGTAAAAAAAATCAAAATCAGTCCACTTTTGCAGGAGAAAAGTGGGGAATACAAAACCTCTATTTTAGTTAGGTATTAGTAGTCCGAGGTGCATTGTCCCTTTCGCTCAATATCCGGTGGAGTAAGAGCAACAGTGACAGCAACAGTGACAGCAACTGTGACAGCAACAATTTAGTAAAATCTATTTTTAAATTTCTCCACCACCGGGTTTCATCTTAAGATATTTTGTAAAGATCGTAACCCTGATAAAATCCAAAAATTCGACCATGGGTTAACTTGGTGTTAGCTGCCATCTTATGAAAGGTGCCAAAATTTGATGTTATCAATATAATTCCTTGATACGACAAAATTGTTTAAGACAAACTTAAGACGGTCGCCGATAAATTTGAATAATAGATATTTTACCTAACTGTTGCTGTCAATGTCGCTGTTATTCCTCCAAATACTAAGCGAATGAGACAATTGCACCCCAGGCTGATAATACCTAAATAAAATCGTCAAAATCGAGGTTTTGTATTTCCCATTTTTCTCCTCCAAAACTGGACTAATTTTAAAGATTTTGTTTACTAGCTATATTAGCAGAAAATACTCTTTGTCTCTACGTTTTGTATTTAAAAAAATACATTGTCTAGTTTGTATGCTGAACTTCTGTTGATGGCGCTCAAACTTGCCAATTTTAACGACTTTTGTTGGGTCTTTAGTCCTTACTCCTACAAAAAGTAACTTATAAAAAAAAACATAACTACCGACACGCTAGTGGTCGATATCCATATTATATTAAAAAAAACATTTGCACTAGTGTCAAAATACAGAGAGGAAATTGGGGAATACGTTTGTATTGTCAAAACACCGCCCGGTTTCCTCTTAAAGCATGTAAAATTGCTTACATATTAAAATTGATTTTTTTAAAACTGTTATATTAAATGTATCAAGTTACAGCAAGAAATAGAAAGGATGAAATTTTCTATTTATCTCATTTGTCGTACAATAATTTATTATTCCAGTAGTATCGTTCGTCACGTTTTGTGTGGCCAGATGTAATGAATTGTTTTTACCAGTGTTTGTTAACGACATTCGCATCATCCAATGTCAAGACGTTTAATATTGTTATTTGGCATAATGAAACATCTGCGCAAATGTTTATTCTTTCCAAAAAAACAATATTTGCAAACTTAACACGGTAGAAAAAATTGGCTTATTAATCAACGTATCAACAGATATAATTACCTACTATTTGAATGTAGCAGATATGTTTTTGTCACGGCAAAAATCCTTATTAAGCGATCTGAATGGTGAGTATTTATTTTTTGTGTTAAGACAAAAAAAGGCAAAATCCGTCGGATGTCAGAAGGCGTTCGTTGTGCGGATCGAAAATTAAATTAAAATTAAATTAAAATTAAAATTAAATTAAAATAAATATAAATTTAAAAAAAATTCCTCGGAGACCAAAATTGCATTTAAATTTTGTAACTACTCCAAATAATGTCAGGAATCACTGGTGGTATTTTTAATTTTCCGAATACTTCTTCTTTGGAAAGGTTTTTACTTTGTGATGGCATTATTTATTTTAATAAAAAGACAGATAACTTGGTTTACATCACTGTAAACAAGGTTTTTTTTGTCCCTTTATTATAGTTACAGTTTTGTCAATTCTTGGCAGCCACCCATCTGAAGCCAGCAATTATTTTCAGACCATCAAATGAAATTATTATTATAAAACTAACTGGTCCCCGGCGTCGTCTTTTAAAGTTTTTTGAAGATTTTTTTTAGACAGTAATAACACTTATTTTGATCTTCAAGTGTGAAAATTTTCATCAATAAGGTTCAAAATCAAACTAAGGGGTGGGAAAAGGGGATGGGGGTGAAAACTCGTATATCTTTCTCCAACGATCTTCCTATATAAGTACTCACTTCACTATTATCAATTACACATTTGCCCTGATTATGGACACTGTAGCGCTCTCCGAAACATGGCTAAAGAAGGAGGTAGTGCAACACGGCATAACACCCCAAAAATAAATAACAAAAATACTTTTGACCTTTAAAATCTAAAATCAAATCAAACTGTCCTGTTGAAACTTTTAAAATTCCTTATCGGACTATTTTAGAATCATTATCAAAATAACGTCGACGTTCCTCGTCGTTCGACAAATATAGTCCATACTTATAAAATTAGGCAATTTACGTAAATTTCGGTGATACGGAATGTCCGATTTGACATGTGATTGCTAGCGCCCAGGCGTCTAAATAAGGAACTATTCTTCGACTTATCAAATGAGCGGCAGATTTAGCCTGCTTAAATTTGACCGCGCGATGTAAGATAAATGGAGGATAAAATATTTCACTTTGTATTCTTAATTTATTTAATATTGTATTTTGATTTTAATTTGTATTGTCATTAAATAAAAAAAAATGTCGTAGCGATGATACGGACTGGCTGATGTACCGGGCCTTAGAAATATAACATCAGTTTTTTTAGGTTGACACAATTCTGGGCCGTAATACGATGCAATCAAAATTAGTAATTGGAGGCCTCGTCAGCAATTATCAACAAGTGTTCAATTGTGAACAACTAAATAATTATTTTCGACACATTCATGAAATCCCTACACTCATAATTATAACCGTAAATTTTTCTATGTGATTTGCGGTAGTTAAATCATGAACGGTATTTGCTCATTACAGCCGGGGTCTCGTTAAAAGCTGGATCGTTATAACCAGGTTCTTCTATACCTACCTCTCTCTACCTGTATGTTTTGCAACGCAGGTCAGACGTACACTTGTGTTAAATCAATCCTCGTTATTGCGTATTATCATTGCAGTTATTGCAAGTACAATTTCCAAATGCAATGTATAGGTAGATGATTTTATTGGGAAATTTATAGGAAGACGATTTGTACGCTATCCTAAATTATTATAATACTGGCCCAGACCCGTGGAAATTCACGGATAGTCTGAATTCTTCACAAATGTGTTTCAATTTTGAAAATGACAATTTAGATAATTAATATGACAATACCAATTCACTTCAGTATTATTAGTCGGAGTTCAAACATGAATTCATTTAATGATATCCATCACTCCTGGACTCCCATACCTTTCTCCTTCACAGAACCTAATCCTTTTTTTGTGATATTCCACGTTCAATTCAATTTTAATATTATCATTAAATGAAACTTCACTGGATTCGTCTCCAGTCTAAAGATGCCAAAGGCATGCTGAAACAGGCCCGATCCCTAGTAAATATGTGAGTGCAACATATCATAATATTTTTAAATGATATCGTTATGTGATAAATCATAATAATTAAATAAAATAAATAATGTTGTGTTTTGTACCTTGTACCACATTGTTCAGAAGAAAGCCTAATTTACAACAGCGGTTGTTGACGCAAGTCACATTATAAAATATACATGAGAACTGAGAACACTCTCTGACGACAAACACTGCCAGTTTTTACAACAGGTATATGTACTAAGTACACGCCAATTATCATACATACATTTTTCACAACGGCTTCAGGAATTATCATTATTTTATTATATTAATATAATAAAATTATGAGTTATTTCACACGGCAACAGGTAAAACGCTATCATTTTTTGTCAGGTTTTCTAAAATCTTTGAACATAAATGTAGCGTTCAGGAACTGGATTGGGATTCAGTCTTCAATCTAATTCTCAGTACTACATACTAATTTTTTGTATTTATTTATTTATTTATTTCATAGAAACAAACAGTACATTGATTACAGTGTGATGACAGAGTTTACAGATATTAAGTAATATTTCATGGTGGGTACCTTTGATATGTTTCTTTGTAATGTCTTGAGTGGAATGTATAATTAGTAACTACCGGGTGATGTGCGTAGTGTGTGAGTGTGTGTATATGTGTGAGAAGTGGTGATCTGTGAAGGGATATGTATGCGCATTAAACAGTTATATCATTGACATGATGCTCCTTTTAAATTTGGGCAGCGAATCTGAGAAAATGTCAATATTAGAGTTTAGGCAAACATTATTGAATGTATGAAGAGCACGGTTAATCGGCGAATTAGTTGCTGCATTTGTTTTGTAATTTAGAGTGTGGAATAGTGCTGTATGGCGTGTACGTCTTACAGGTATATTAAAATTAATTAAGGATAGAAGTTCAGTACAGTCGATTTTGTTATTTAAAATTCTGTGTATAAATGTTAAATCAGCTAGTGCCCGCCTTTGTTGCAAAGTTTGAAATGTAAATTCAAAGTTATTGTTGAATTTGAAAGTAAGATATTTTATAAATTTGTTTTGAATATGTTCTATGCTATCTATGTATATTTTATACTGTGGGTTCCATATTGGCGATGCGTATTCCAGTGTACTTCTGACTAATGCAAAATATAGCATTATTATTGTCTGCGGGTTACTGAAAACATTACTTATACGAAGAACAAAGCCAAGCATTTTATATGATCTATGAACGATTGAGTCTATATGCTTATTAAATATAAGTTTGCTATCAAGATAAACGCCAAGATCTTTACAATCCGTTTTAGAGATGACAGGTTCGTTGTGAAGTGAATAAGAGTACTTAATTATATGTTTGTTATACTATACTGGTTCGTTATACGAGAACGTCGTTTATTGAATACAGATGGTTACAAAGTAAACGTCCAGCCTAGCTGGCGGTGAGATTATTAATGAATGCCCGGAGCACCGCTCGCTAAAGCGCTGCCTTGAAATGACCCACTTCGGGTCGCAACTCCGTCAACGTTCGGGACGTTGCTCGTTGGTAGAGCCCGCCCATCTATCATAGAGACGGAGTAGTGTTGCAAACACCACAATAAATTATTTTGAATACTTTGCATATAAAGTGATATTTACGCCTGATGCATGAATTGAAAATCATTATTTTATTTACCGAATCTTTAATTTTTTTAATTAAATTTTAGGTAAGTGTAATTACATAATTTATTTTATTTTATTTGGATACCCCCAAGAGTCCCTACAGCTCCCAACGGCCCGGAAAAAGTGAGACTTTGACCCCATTGTGTTATATTGTGAGGTTGAAGTCAGTGGAAGGAGAAGGAGATGGGGGGAAGAAGGTGGGGAAGTACCTATTAATTATTACCTAGTAAGTAACTATTTAGTTCTGGTCACGGATCTGGTCTGGAAGGGGTGTGCAGAGAGGATATACCACCGAATAACAAAAGTGTAAAACATATATTCATTCAAATGCATCTACTTGTCTATTCACTGTTATTAGAGTGTTAAGGGACGTACTTGAGTTACTTTAACCAGTAATTTGTGACATTATTTGGAGTAAAAAAAGTAAATGAAATTTTGGTCTCCGGTGACTTTTTCGATAACGTTTTTTTATTTATTTAGTTCTTCCACATGTCGTCACTGGGCACTCAGCCGAGTAGCCGCCCAGACTCTTAACCCGCCCTCAACTGTCCAACACCTACCTACTATATTTTTAAGTTTAAAAAAAAAAGTCACCATACTTTAAAATTTTGTTTACATTTTTTTACTTCAAATAGTGTCAGGAATCACTGGTAATAAGTAAAGTACGTCCCTTAACACCTTGTATACCAACCAGCGCACGAGTAAAGATATAAAAACCTCGACACTGTAAATAAAATTCGTTTGATATCAATTCCAATTTATTATTAAAGCTATTTTCAAAGTAGATATTATAGGTTTGAAATTTGTAAAAAATTCACAACAAATTATAATATTTTAATAATTATAATTGCAAGGGGGGGGGGGGGGGGCAACTGTCCAGGGATCAACTGTCGGGTCATCGGTTTTATGATGTTGTGAGGTGTTTGCCTTATTAATATTATCCTCATTAGAATTTAAAATATTTAGGCCAAGCCATATCGTAGAAATATCTAATCAATGACATTTGACTTTAAAATGAATATTGCATTGGTTTAAATTTGCATATTATTATCCATTAGCATCACTATTATCAGCCATAACTCATACTGGACAAATAAATATTGTATTCAGGTTTGATATAAAAAAAAAAAATTAAAAATAATAAAATAAAAAATAAATAAATAAAAATAAAAATTAATAAAAAAAACATTGAGTAGTTGCGCAAACGAGTAGATATGCATCGCATTTCATTAGCTTTGGTTTTAACATATCAACCTTTTTCAGCTCGATTAAAAAATTATTATCGGTTAATCGTAAACAAGTCATTGTTTGGGAGAATTACTGTGTGAATGCATATAAAACCGGCTCCGATTGATTGCCAAAGGTTTGTTGATGTAAAACCTCCTACCTATGTAAAAGCAACTTGGTATGTATTATAGGATTGATAAATAAACAAAATAATAACTCTGTTGGAATTGAACTTTGTAATAACAAACTGAGTGTGGATAAATTTATCTAAACGAACATGCCAACCGGTTTTGATGCAATCCTGCCTTCGACAAAGCAGTTATTTTTAAAACACAATGGAGTGCAATATACAAACATCGTAATTACAAGGTGATTAGAGAAGTTAAAAGAAAGATGAGGAAGCAGGGGTGGAATAGGCAAGGTAAAGGTAGAGGAGAAATCAGTGGTTTTTCGAAACCTCTATCGTTAGGAGTCCAATCGGAGATAGAAAAGGGAGGAAAAAATACCCTCATTTATATATTTCATAATTATAATATATACTTTTCCCTAGATCTAAAGGAATCTCATCACATCATTGCACCAAAAAATTGCGACCAAAGACAAGATACATTTCGGCGATTCATTAGATCGTCAGTGGCCAAAAAATATTTATAATGTCTTAGATAAAAATACGAAAATCACAACTTGATTAGTACGTCAGTTGCCAAAGAATATTTATAATGTCTTAGTATAAAATACGAAAATCACAACTAGACTTTGCACCACACGCGGAACGTTTGGTATTTCATTGTCTGTCATTCTGTCCCGCTCTAAATAAGCTAAAACACACTTACGATACATGCGAATGCGAAACGTGCCAATGGGACAACTGCCGTAATCTCTCATATTTACCTACAGAAATCGCTCGAAAAGGGGTTTCGGGAGAAAACATTTTTCTACACACAAACTTTCACGAATTGGTAATTTAAAAGCAAAAATATGTTCTCGAAAGAAAAAGCTACGTCGGTACGTTTTTATAATTTTGTAATTATTTGTGAGAATTGAGTTAGCAGCACTTTTTCGTTAAAGAATATTTTCCGATAAATTAATTATACATGTTTGACAGGGAATGTTTACGTTAATACGAAACGCATCGAAAATTTAAAATATACCGACATAGCTTTCACCTTCTAAAAGGCAACATAAAAAAATATTCGTTTCGTGCAATTTTAGATGTAGAAAAGTGTTTTTTTCCTCGCGACCTTTTTATATTGGCCGAAAAGCGAAGTCTATCGTCTAAGTTGAGCCCCGCCGCAGTTAAAAATCAGTTGAAGATTATAGCTATATTTTCATAGTGTTATAATTATAGTGATGAATTGTTATAGGAGACAATTATAGTAACACCTAATATGCATTAGGCAACTTAATTTATTATTTTGTTTTTGACGCAATCCGTAGCAAACGAAAGAAAGTAAATGAATAATTCGCGCAATCAACAGTGTACGAAAACTTGCGGTGTTTCATGATAGTATAAGTCGTTTGTACTTAGCCGGTTACAGAGCCACCGTTCTTAATAAAAAAAAGAAAATAAAAGTGCAATGGTACAAGACTTTATAAAGTAATTCCATAAAGCCTTAAAGTATAGCCTTCTGGAGCTTTCATAACATGACGATTCTTTTTCTAGCGACTCGTAAGCTGTTTCGTGTCGATAAAAGAAGCCTTTTTCTCGTGCTCGTCGTAAATCACCGCGCTGGTAATGTGTTTCATTTAGTGATCCCTCGACACTGAAACTCAGTTACATGGTTACATCGTACTTTAGATATTACAACACACGAAGCGATTCGTAAATACCAAATAGATCCGACAGACACGTGCGAGTGGTGTCGGCAGGCCCGGATTTACTAAAGGACTAAAGGGCGTAGGATTTAGATTTTCTGTTCTTATCCACCGGCCAAACATAATCTGTTTTTTTTCTTCTATGAATTATCAAGCAAACTTCAACGATTCCTACAACTGGAGATCATGGTCACCAACTGCACCAGGGATTATGATAAATTTAGCAGTAAAAATCAAGTTAGAACTACAATTGCCTCTAAGGGTGTCTATTGGTGCCTAACATTCCTTTTGTACCTTTCCCCAACAGCGGATTAGAAAGTGAAGGAACAAATTCGGGCAACAGCGTCCTGTCTATTCCCAGTTTCCTTCCGCTAAGCGGGTACTTTTTGGTCCCCAATAGTTTAATTAGTGTCTTCGTATTTAGTTATTATTATATCCTGACGAAGCTTGGTTGATTTTTCTTGGCTAAATTTTAAAGTATTATCTCTGTAGTAACAAGATTTGACATGACATTTGACATCCTTGTTCTACCGGTATTTCAATGGAAGATGCTCCGAGGAACTAGCCTCATTGATCCCCTTCGCAACGGTGCATAGTCGGGAAACACGCCAAACGCTCGCCCAACATATGTTCATGGTTGACATTTGTCACATGTGAACTGGTCGTTTTTACGACTCGTTCTTAAGTTCTACAGCTCGGCTGTGGAACGATTTACCGAACTATGTGTTTCCTCCTTCCTACAACATGGGTCTCTTCAAGACCCATGTTCACTCCTTCCTCTCCTCAAAAAGATCCTCCACGCAGCATCTTCAAAGATGACATAGGCCCCGAGGGAAATTATTTTCCTCAAGGCCTCCTGTACGGAGTTAATATAAAAAAATAAAAATTAAAAAATTAAAAAAAATTACGTCTGAAAAAGTTTTGGTGTCCGGACAACTCAACCATTTACAACTTCATCCTTTGAAAAGTGATGAATAGGTTACGTTGGGTTTAATTATAGACTTTTAAAAAAAAATCATCACTTTTTCGTGGGCCCCACGGTTGAATTTGGCAGCCACCTCTGGTCTGGAGCCCCACAATACTTGAAAAAAAAAACCTCGACTCTGTGCAGAAACGGGCGACCCGTTTGATAGATTCTCCTATCTTAACAAACGGGTTACAATCTTTAGAGCACAGGCGTCGGGTGGGAATGCTGTCGTTGTTCTACCGGTATTTAAATGGAAGATGCTCCGAGGAACTAGCATCATTGATCCCCTCGGCAACGGTGCGTAGTCGGGAAACACGCCAAAGGCGCGCCCAACATATGTACACGGTTGACATTTGTCACATGAGAACGGGTCGTTTCTTGAGTTCAACAGCTCGGCTGTGGAAAGATTTGCCGGCCTCTGTGTTTCGTCCTTCCTAAAACATGGGTCTCTTCAAGACCCATGTTCACTCCTTCCTCTCCTCAAAAAGACCCTCCACACAGCATCTTATTAGATGACATAGGCCCTGAGGGAAATTATTTTCCTGTGTGGAGTTAATGTAAAAAAAAACTTTTAATGACTTTTCAAAGGGGTGTTGAAATGTCAGTTTGTTTAGTTGTCATGGCATCAAAAGTTTTAACCAAATGTGAATTTAAATGCATGTCTTTCCATCTCCCCCTACGGATAGATGTTTTTTTTATAGTAATGTTGAAACGAAGTGTTATTTCAATAATTTTTGCATATTAAAATTGAAGTGGACTACGAGATTTTTACCGTTAAATATCTCCATTTCTTCTTCTTTTTAAACGCTTACTACCGGGCCTTAAACCCTGTTCAGAGTGATTTTTTCATGTTGGAATTTCGAGTAGATTTGAATTAGACTATGTAAATCCGGCCCTGCTTGTTTAGTACAGATTTATAGGCTGCTGTTTAATAATATGATGACTTCCTCGTTGTCGCTGGAGATTATCTGTCTTAGTTAGTTGCTATGCGGCGGACTAAACCTCTCGGCTGTGCGGAGTACTGCTGAGTGTGGTGGAATGAACAAGGCAGATCTCGATATATCGGGATAAATCCCGCGCGTCCCACAATAAGAAGATCTTTCTGCTTTCCTAAAATACACACAATCCTGTACGCTGTCGGTTTGAATTTACTATGTGTTACAATCTGCAAACGTAAATATTGACTTCTCAACAAAAGATCAATTAAAATTTAATGAAACATCTTAATTGCCGAAAGCAAACATTTTGTGGCTTGACTACAAATAGAAAAAGTTCTTTGTTTAAAACCTTTTTATTTTATTTCGGTTGATCTCAAACTTCATCAGGACAATAAACATATACACTAAATTATAGTACAGAGGAAGATTATGAGGCAAACAAAAGAGAAGGAGAAAGCATATATGAGAGGGTGAGAACATGTCCTGATGAAGGTTGAGATCAACCGAAACCGGTTGACGTGTATAAATAAAATAAAGGGATTTTAAAAAAATAAGAAGGAGAATCACAGCAGCCAACAAAACATACTTCTCTTTGCTGCCAGTGTTTAAGTCACGTAGCGTCCACAGGAAAACCAAAGTGACGATATATAATATCATTGTGAGACCCGTATTGGAATATGGATGTGAGGCGCTGACACTGACGGTAAAGATGGCTGAAATGCTGGATACTTTTGAAAGAAAAGTGTTGAGGAGAATATGTGGTCCCGTGAAAGAGGGGGAACAGTGGCGCATCCGGCACAACAAAGAACTATACGATATATATCAGGCCCCCAACATCTCAGCCCATATGAGACTCCTCAGGTTGAGATGGGCTGGGCATGTACAGAGAATGCCGGACACACGCGTCCCAAAAAGAATGACTTATGACTGGACACCCAGGTGGAAAGAGAAAAGTGGGAAGACCCACACTGAGGTGGGAAGACGAGGTAAGAGGGGATGCATCACAGCTTCTCCAGGTAACAAACTGGAAGTCAGCCGCTGAGGACAGGAGGAGTTGGAGGCGAATGTTGCGGGAGGCCAAAGCTCGATATGGACTGTAGCGCCATCGAAGAAGAAGAAGGTTTTAAACAAATACCCTTTTTTATTTGTAAACAATCATTGTTCTGTGCCTTACTAGCAAAAAATCACAGTTAAATTTAAAACTTAAAGCTGAACTATAACATTCCCAATTGGGTTATGTTAAAATAAATGTTTCTCAGTGTTCAGATCCAGTCTAAAGCCATTGAAAGCAAAGATTAGTACCTATCAACTCAGGAAAGAGGTGCAGATATTATATATATATATATATATATATATATATATATAGGTAATTACTATCCTATTTCTACATTGTATCATTTGTCCACTTTTTTATGAGATTTTTGCATAAGAGCCCCACTGTCTGGAGGCGGTAAGACTGTAGCACCCCCAATTTGGGGTAGTACCTGATTATTCAGATCTAGTTACCAAACACGACTAAAGCCATTTCAAACTACGTTTCAATTCTGAATCATGATCTTTTACTGAGAGTATCTTCCACTCGGGAACGTGCCGCAAATATACTTTATATTTTTAATAAATTAAATGTGAAATGACACAAATTATTTAAATAAAATTTACTTGCGCACTCCGGGACCTGAATTCGCGGCATCTGGATCTGGATGGCTATTCGAGAGCCTGACCCCTTGACCACAGAGATGGTAACAAAAATAATTTAATAACAATTAAATTTTATTGCAATAACTTTGAAGGTTATACTCATGAACGTATTTTTCTGTGTCTTGTTTTGTTTCATGTTTTATTTAGATTTATAAGTATTATCATCTTCAGGTATATATTCTTGTCGCCCGTATACAATGTGTTGACAGTCAAGGTATTAATTATGCAGGCAATTGTTATAGCACTATAATCAGGTGTTTCTCATGAAAAATAATTTGTTTACAGCCTCTGTCTTTCACCTAAATGTTACATAATTACAAGTTTTTCGAGACAGTTATCACGTAGAACAGAATATAAACTCGTGAATGTAAATAAACCGGCATTTCGTTATTGCTAGTTCCTTGTTGCAGTATTTTGCTAGTCAGTATCGGCCCGATCTCTAGCCCGACCATACATACAATCCGAGAACCGCTACACGGACATAGACCCAGTGTTTATTATCGTTATCTCTTTGTTAATGTTTATATAAATTATTGTCAGTGTTGATCAAATAATTCTCTGTCTAATGTTGTATAATATCTTAATTGCTGTACTTAGGAATGTAGGTGAGTATATAATTGATATTGATTTCTTCTTATGTTTATTACACATAAGCTGAAAAAAATATTCAACAAATGGACTCTGATATAACATAATAATATGTTATTATTTTGATCTAATGTTTCCGTGTCGTTAAACTTTGATCGCGAGTTGTTTTATATTGCTAGAACACTAAACTTCTCCATTGCTTTATCGTTGTTTAGATATAGAATGATTGCATTTATAGTGGAAAGGTTTATTTTTCCACGTGACATGAAAACTCTCATTCCTTTAATGGAAGTACAGCGTTGTGCAATGTGCTGTGAAATTGGAAAATAATAATATCGTATGTCGTTCGAATGCTGTGAACAAACGTTCAGTGTAACACAAACATTGGCCACCAATGCAGCAATCGTGTGAAATTTAATTCTACATAATTTATTTATGTTATATTAGTTTATTTTGTCTACCTTCTGTTTGAGTTAATATATCTACAATCTACAATCATGATGGATATAAATTTGGAGTGTTTTGTGATGGAGTCGCCGTTGAAGCACATTCCTCGCTTCCGAAGGTTCAGCCTACCTTCCCTGTTGACAGTTTCATGGACTGATGATCAAAAGGAAAAGAAAGACATCTCTTCTTGGCCTAAACCTGAACGTAAACAAGAAAAAAGTGATGAAACAATGACCAATCTTGAAGATAAAGGTCATTTAGAACAGCGCAATAGAAGCCACTCAGAGAGTCCAAGAGATATATCATTGTTTCACTGGGGTAAACAAAACAAAGATAAAAGAAGTGTTTCTGTAAATGAGGAGGAAATTAATCAAGTGCTAAAAGATGAAACTCAGCACGAAGGAAGACTACTACGAAGTGAGAGAATTTCAACGCGCAAAAGTAAAAACTCCAAAGAAAAGAAAGAAATGTCTCCGTTAAGAGATGAATTCTTGCACGAAATATCTTCATGGTTTAAGAAAATAAATTCTAAAGAATCGAAAGACATTTCAAATACAGAAGATAATAATATCTTAGTAGAGGAACTTGAAGAATCACCTATAGTGAGTGAGGTTAAACTGAGTTTGAATGATAAGCTTTTAAATGATGAAATGAAACTGGAAGAAAACGACGAAGAAGGGGAAGAGTGTTATGATTTAATCAGAGAGAAACCAGAAAATAATTCTCCTGAAGAAAATAAGCATGCAGAAATTGAACAAGAAATTACAGAAGAGGATGCTTTAGATGAAGTTCACAAAAATCATTCGAAGAAGTACGAAGGGAGTTCACCGACAGAACACAGCGAGAACTCTCTCTGGCATAGAGTGCACAACTCACAGAACCCGGAGCAGAAGGAGTCCTTGTGGCACAGGAGGCAGAACGTCTTCCACAGCATCAGGAAGAGACTGACCAGCTTCAGCAGTGAGGTGTCGGACTCCTCAAGGGACTCAACAGGGTAAGTTTATTTTATTCAAGTTCATTGCAAGAAATCATCGTACTACGAAGCTATGAAACCATGAAATTTGCAATCCTATTAGCCCCAAAACTATGGAATTTTAAATTGATTCCTGGTGTAAATTTGACAGGTTAAGTACAAAATTGGCCGATGAGTTCCTTTTGCGCATGAAAAGTATCATCGTAATGAACAAGGTTAAGAAAGAAACACTCTGGTAGTTTGGACACTAGAGAACATGAGTGTCAGGATAATATATTTTTTTATTTAATTTAATTAATGTGTTTACTTAATTTAAATTTAATTTTTTATCACAACCGGGTAATAACTAATTGACTTATATACTCGCTCACTTTTACACATCGATACTACTCATGTCATTACAAATTAATTGAGACCAACCTGCCATCATTATATTTAGGAAATCCAACATTTTAACAATTGCTCCACACAAACGATTTTCTAATTAAATCTGTTTTACCGAAAAATTTAATAAATCACTTTAAACATCACGCGAATAAAACAGGGGAGGGGTAAATAAATTCAAATAAGTCGTATATATGTGTCATTATCACAGATTGACAAAGGTCTTAAACGTCGAAACAGCTGTAAAAATACTAAAAAAACATAGAAACTTGAACAAACATTATGTACTGAATCTGATTTATATACTTGAAATTTTTTAAAGGAGTTTAATAGATTTCTTCTAATGTTATTAATGTTATTAATGTTATTACTAATGTCATTACTACCCTGACGAAGAAACCATCGGTTTTGAAACATATAGGTAATTGTGATTATATTAGTGGTTTAAACAAAGTTATTTGTTTTAATTTGAGTTTAATAGACTTTCATAATTGTAAAGAAGTCGGGAACTCCCAAGAAAGAAGGCACGATCAAGTGAATTGAATGGTGTTTTTATTATTAATGTGAATCCCGCACAAGACTCCCAATTGCACCCAACTACCTGGAGCAAGTGAAACTGGCATCCCCAATTGGGGTATGTTGTGACGCTGAAAGTAATGGGGAAGGGAAGGAGAAGTGAAAGAGAAAGGTGTGAAAGTACCTAGCTACTCAGATCTAGTCACATGTTTCAATTCTAAACTTAGAGGGTGATATAGAGAGAAACTTCCACTCTGGAACGTGCCGCAAATACACTATCTTATATATTTTAATGGTTGAATGAAATAACACAAATCAATCAAATAAAATTGTACTTACGCACGTCTTACCCCTCGACCACGGAGGCTGTCAATATAAGTCTTGAGTCAGAATAGCAGAAGAATACGAGTACATTAATTAATTTGCAGCCAACATTGTACTTTTTTTTATTTATTTAAAGATACAAACAAAATAATATAATATCAAACTCAAAAAAAGAATACAAAAAGAGATAAAAGTCCCAATAAACTACTTTTACGTAGTTTGTCAATGGGTACTTTTAACTTTGAAAATAAAAATAAAACTTTTTTGCTTAGTTATTGAAATATTGTACATGTATGTAATATAACGGACATGTAAATGTACAAATACAATAAAGAGACGTAAGCCACCTTTTTGCTGTAGTTTTTTTTTTCACTTAATATAAATTACGTAATATATGAACCTACGTTCATATGGAAATAATCTAAGTGGATAAAATACACGCCCGGTGCCGGTTTTGAACTGTGTAAAATTGCCACCTTTTTGTGTGCTGAAAGAAATTTTGCTTGGTCCGCCTATGGGATTGACCGGCAGCTGGGAAGACAACGATGCCACTCCAATGGGAGTGATCGGCACTGGACGAGTTAAGACGTGTTTTACACGCTCTTTTCCTAAGTGATAGAAATTGCGTGATAGATAATCATTCGATTTAAATCCTTATTTTGTCAGTCTAAAGCAGGGGTTACCAACTTTTTTCAGAAAAGGGCCGGATTGATTTTTTTGAAAACCTGAGGGGCCCGATGTAAAAAAAATATTATTCAATGTAAATTCAAACACCTTTCGTTTCCAGAAATTCACTATTCTAAAGTTGTACACAACAATAAAATTAGGTAGCTAATAATTCACATTACTTGTAAGGCTTTCCCAAACAATACTAAAGTGTGTAAGCTACCAACCCTAGGTAATTAGCTTACTGGAAATAACCAAAATAATTAGAAAGTTGGACAGTCAAGGACCACTTAGCAACAAATGTAATAAAACCAATATAATTTAATAAAATCCTTATAGACCACCCCCTCCCTAATATGTTGTGTATAAAATCCGAAGGTTAAGAATAATTTGTGCCAGTCTGGAGATGGCTTTGACAAGCTGAAACCGGTTATGGTCAATAAATTAAAGTGGAAACGGTTTTGAAATTTTTGAAACAACCTCAAATCGGGAAATCACCGCTAATCACTATTACTATTCCAACTCCAGCTATCACCATAATCATGCGTTGTGTACTCTGCAAACTTTGAAATGCAACTAAATACTTTCGATTCGGACTCTTTTTTACATGAACTACACATTTTTATCTTGCCTGCACTATGTTCTTAATTTGTGAGGCGGATATGGATACGAGAACCATTTATTGGACAACCAACATCTCTGCCACAGGTCACCCCAAGTGGTTCGCTACGTTTGGTGACTTATCAGGGGTGCCCGGGTTCGTGGGGTTAGGTTTGTCCGGGACTTAGTGGTGGATGCGTCTGTCCACCAACTGCGTGGCAGACCGGATCGAGAGAGAATGGTTGTGAGAGACCTTTTGATATCTACAGCCGGACCCTCTCGACTCATCGCCTTACACCGCAGTGGGAGGGATGGCTTCACTCGTCCATCACTCCTGGACATATTGATCCCTAGTTTCTTACCCACCCCTCAAACCTATTTCCTTCCCAGGACTTCCTCTCCTTCCTTTCCTAAAAGACCCTTCACACAGCATCTTCTAAGATGACATAGGCCCTGAGGGATTTTTTTTCCTCAGGGAATCCTGTGTGGAGCTAATGTAAAAAAAAGTTATGTGCTTGGAACTGCAACAAATTAATCAATTTATATATTTATTACACGCCCTAATGGGCTTTTAGATTACAGTTTATAAGTTGAGAAGTATCACAGTTATTTTACATAACATTTTACAAATACCTTGAAATTATAACAATAAAGAAAACATAATACAATGAGAAAAAAAATGTTACAACAAAAGCACATAATAAAAACAAAAAACCTTGGTAAAATTGAAAGAAGTCAAAAATTTTAAAAAATTTATGAAAGTGTCCAAAGAATTTTCGAGTAACGAACATCTTCTCCGAAAACACCGAAAACTCTAGTTATCTCAAATACCCAACTTCTTTACTTTTGGCCAGCTGCCTTGAATTCACAACCAAATAAAAAAATTCTATAAAATTAATATATCCTATATCGAGAATTTTTGGAGGGCTGGATCTGGCCCGCGGGTTGTATGTTGGTGACCACTGATCTAAAGTATTCTATTTGCGCAGGTGAATGAATAAATTACCAAGGAGTAAGTGTCTGGACCTCTAGCACGGTCGATCGACGGGGATTGTATCGTTAACTTTCAGTAACTTTTCATCGTTCCCTAGGACAACTGCAGATCGCTAATGTACAAACAGTGGTTTTCGTCGAATATATTAAGAACACTTCATTCATTGTGAACTGTTACTTATTCGTTGACGATCTGCAGTCGTGCTAGGGAACGATGAAGAGTTACCAAAAGTTATCGATAAGGATTCATAGGATAACTTTCGGTAACTTCTCATCGTTCTCTAGGACAATTGCAGATCGCTAATGTAGATACAAACAACAGTTGACCTCGAATATAGAGGGTGTCCGGGGTGAAGTGCATTATCTTCGGAAGATGATTCTACATGATAGTATAAGTAAAAAAGACAAATAAAATAGTTTTCGAAATTCCAACATTTAGGGGTACTTTTCTGGTAAAAATATAAAATTACGATACGGGTGAATAAAAACCATCAAACGTCGCTACAATACGCGCCCGGCTGACTCACAGCAAATTTATCAGGTAAGTTGGTACCTTACACTAAGGATTTTTAATAGGTACGTCTTTATGTATGGGAAAAAAAATTTGGAATTTTGGAAAAAGTTGTTTATCTTTTTTACTCCTACCATCATGTAGAATCACCTCCCGAAGTTAATATAGTTTACCCCCGGACACACCCTGTATTAAGAACACTTAGTAATTGTGAACGGTTACTTATTCTTTGGCGATCTGCAGTCAGGCTAAGGAATGATGAGAAGTCACCGAAAATTATCCTAACTATCGACTGTGCTAGGGGTCCTCTGGTTGGTCTGTAGACGCTACGTATGCCGACTGAATGAGTTAATGTATTATTCGCAGCTCTTTGGCCAATTTATCGTAAATTTAATAAATAATAACATTAAATGGCAAATATCACTAACACGTCTCAAGGTAATAATCATAAACATAATTTCTATGGTGATAATATCATAGAATCAACATTAAAATAGAAATTGAATACAAATATCATCTGATATGATGATTTGTTAGCAATATCTAAAATACATCCAAAACCAGTTACTGCTAGATCTTCCTACATAAGTACCGCGCAAGAGTCCCAACTCCAACTCGACTCCGAGGAACTAGCATTGATCACTTCGTCACCGGTACATAGTCAGGAAACATGCCAAACGCTCGCCCAACATAATATACACGATTGTCACATGAAAACGGGTCTTTTCTAAGCTTTGTTCTTGAATTCAACAGCTCGGTTGTGGAACGATTTTTTCTGCCTCTGTGTTTCATCCCTCCTACAAAATGAGTCTATTCAAGACCTGTATGCACTCGTTCATCTACTCAAAAAGACCCACTACACAGCATCCCTAAAGATGGCATTCGCCCTGAGGAAAATTATTTTCCTCAGGGTCTCTTGTGTAAAGTTACTGTAAAAAAGTTAATATTTCTGAGAAATGTGACTAATATATTATAATGATGTGTTTTATTTGTCCTCATCGGGATTTGAAACCGCAACAGTAGGGTCATGACTAAACATCGGATTATATGCATTTGCATTATGCGTACAAAATTAATACTGGGTGACAAACGTCACAAATTTGCGACCGAAAATTTGGAAAAATACTTAATTGTATATGGTTACAAAAACTATGCATTATTTAAAGAAAATTTCGCTGTTTTTGTATCGTCTTTAATTAAAATATATAAAAATAAATATGGTTTTTTGATTTTGCATTATACATATTTTGGGCATATCAAGGGTTTTTAGTGCATATTTCGGCCTTTTTTAGTGCATATTTGCATGCATATTTTGGCACTTAGTTAGTGCATACAATCCGATGTCTAGTCATGACTAACCTTATAACTTATTACTTATTACGTTAGTTGTTAGGCTATATTGCGTATGTTCTCTAGTGTTGTTATTTCAGCCAAGGTACCAAAGTGCAACGAACTCCCAACATGTTAAAAGTTGTTTGAAACCAGTGCCTCAATAATTGAACCGATGCAACAGTGCATCGCGCATCGACGGGAAATAAATTGGTATAACATATGCCACATACAACATGCGGCATACATGTTGTGCATATAACCCAAATAAAATATTTCCTTGTGCGTGCGTTTGTGATGTTGGTGTGAAAAAATAATTAATATAATATTAATGAAAAATCCTTTAAATCGGAACAAATGATTCAGTATCTACCTATAATATATTTTACAAGATATTACATATTTGAAATTTGCATGTGATATTTTTAAATTTTAATACCGCACAAGAGTCCTAACTGCTGTAGAGGGGTAAGATTCTCGACTAGCAGTCCGGAGATCGTGGGTTCAAATCCAGGCGTGCGCAAATAAATTTATTTTAATTAATTTGTGTTGTTTCACAATTAATTCTTTTAAGATGATATAAAGTATATTCGATTAGAAGGTACTTAGTATTGACCAGGTGAAAAATTAAATATTAGAAAATACATGTAAATCATTTGTAGATAGTATTGCTTTTTTAGCAATTTACCAAGTTACGTTTTGCGCCATTTTCGAGTGCTTGTTTTTTTTACATTAGCTCCACATAGGAAGCCCTGCGGAAAATAATTCCTTGTGTCGTCTTTGGGGATGCTGTGTGGAGAGTCTTTTGAGGAAAGGAAGAAGATGAAGTTTTAGGAAGGAAAAGGGTTTGAGGGGTGGGTAAGATTTTGGGGATCAGTGTCTCCAGGAGTGACGGACGTATGAATCTATCCCGGCCTATCCCCATGTATCTAGGCCAACCTGAAAAACCTGCTGGTGACAACTAGTAATACAATAATAAATATTATACAATTTCGCACAGTTAGAACGACTCGTGAAGTACAAACATCATTAGTTCACATCCACAGTTTTACAGTTCCACAGTTCCGTAGGTCACGCGATGTACTCGTTTCTGTGTTTTTATAACACAATGACTCAAAGGAAAACATTCAATGTGTTTTAATCGGCGGAAATCACCTTTCAAGTACAAATAAACACGGGTAACAAATGGCTGTGATTTGAAATTATTATGATTGCTATTGTTGGGAGAATGTTATTGACTGTTCTGTTATATTGACTGTTCGGTTATATTGACTGTTCTGTTATATTGACTGTTCTGTTATATTGACTGTTCTGTTATATTGACTGTTCTATTGTATTGACTGTTCTATTGTATTGATTTTTCTGTTATATTGACTGTTCTGTCTTCGCATCATGTGATGAACTTCAATCGCAGTGATGTATATTACTTGAAATGTGTTCGGGAAAACTCCAAATAAGATCGTAGCTATATTTTCTGGACACATTGACCAACAGATTCCCACCCACCCCTCATACCTATTTCCTACCCAGAATTTTCTCTCATTATTTTCTTTATATAAAAAATCTCGTGTCACATTGTTCGTCCAAGGTAAACTCCGAAACTACTTAACCGATTTTGATGAAATTTGGTTTACTGCGTGTAATTTGGTCCAACTTAAGATATACGATAGTTTTATCTCCATAGCCGAGAAGGGAAGATCGTATCAAGAATAGGCAAGAAGAGATAAGAAGAGTCAAGCAGAGTCAAGAAGAGACAAGAAGACCCAAGAATAAATAAGAAGAGATAAGAGAAAAGAATAGCCAAGAAGAGCCAAGAATAGAAGAAAAGAACCAAGAAGAAGCCAGAGAGTGAAGAAGAGACCTGAGACTCGAATAGTGAAGAAGAGACCTGTGACACGAATAGTGAAGAAGACGCAAGAAGAGTCAACAACACCCAAAAATAGACAAGAAGAGCCGGGAAGAGGCAAGAAGAAGGAAGATATGAGAAAAAAAAATTATAACGCTCAATCCATTCCCTTCTTCCCGCCCATCCTAAATTCCAATATTGGCTTATTAGGTTGCCATGTATACCGGTCGATTAAACTCCAACCTCCTTCCTATCCGCAGAGCACGTCTTCCAAGTCCTAAAAAAAAAATAAGTGCCCCCTGGTGTACCGGTCTCACCGGGACAGGATTGCTCCTGGCTGGGGTGGTACAATCCTATCGTATCGTATCGTATCGTACAACACTTGGTTTTGTCTCGGTTAGGTAAACATCCAGTAGATTTTGTTGTGTTTCGTTAGCCACAGCGACGCGTGGGCGGGTCACTATCTATTTTCATAATTATCACAATTATCTTCTTATAATTTTATGTTAAAATATTACAATTACGAATAGTTTTATCGCTTATCTAAACCCTTGACACAATCAGTTCCAATTTTGAAAATAATACGAAAATCCAAGATCAATGATACATAGTTACAAACAAACCTACAACCGAAATGAGTATTAATTTATCGTTCTCAATTAGTATTATTACTAATAATTTATTCAAATGGAAATACGTTGACGGTTGACATCCATCACAAGCTGGTTGACAACTAAAAATGACAGACAATTTTAGTTCTACTAGAATAACGAATCGATAATAATAAGTTTATTCTAGAATTGATGAAACTACTCAACAGACTACACAGCTAATCGGAATTCTCACGCAATTACTTAAATTCTCACGCAGCGAACAAATCAATATTCAAATTAATTCATTTTGGATTTACCTGGAGTTGTCGGTAAATAAATTATTCTGTTGACTTTGATTGGGGTAGCGCTATAATTTAATGTGTGGAAAGGTTTACTGTTCAAATTTGAGTAAAAATAAATATTAAATCTTTTTTCATCTTGGCAACACTGCTTGTATAACATACGCACTATACACAGTGGCCGGAAACTTGCAGTACAAGCGGGAAACTGGTGAATCTATATTCTATATCATCAAATTTGGAGTCGGTTTTGTTGTACAACTTTTTTTGATTTGGGCTTTCGTTGTAGAGTAAGTGTCTTTGCTGACGAGGCAAATGAACGAAAACCAGTTTGCAACTAAACAACCTATCCTGTGTATGTCAATGTGATGGCCCGCAGACCACACAATTTTTAAAAAACCCGTTGTCAATGGCAACGCAAGCGGTAAGCGCCTCCGCCCACTGAGGCAACTGAAAACTCTCAACTGCCAACTGTCTTTGTATGACAATGTGATGGCCCGCACACTTCACAATCACACAAAACCCCGTTGTCAATGGTAACGCAAGCAGTGACTCGCGATTGTCACTGCTGATTGCCCTGGGCGGCCATTGCTAGTTGTCAGCTGTCAGCTGATTGTTCTTCGTCTATGGTTAAACAAGCTTTTTGACCAATCAAGATAGAGAAAACAGCCGGTTTTAGTTGGTTTTCAATCGCCTCGTCAGCGGAGCGCCTAACTAGTGACTCGCCCTACTAGTTGCCGTGGCCGGCCGTTGCCAGTTTGCTCGGTTGTCATGGTTGCAGAGGTTTTTTTTAAAAAATTAGGTTAAAACATTTAGGTTTTTCTTGTTTTTCAATTTAACAGCGGCATATCACTACGATGACAGCTGATTGTTCTTCGTCTATGGTTAAACAAGAAGAGATAATTACAGAAATAATAAAATTGAGTAGGCCCTCATAGAAGTTTGTTGAAGTTTTAGGTTTTAGTTTGGTCTCAGTTGCCTCGTCAGCGGAGGTACTAAACCGAGCTCAAATTTGAAAAAATCGGACTGCGGGGTTAATAAAAAGATCAGCTAACTAAAAATAGACTTTGAAAGTTTTCCAGTTTCCTAAAATCAGTTAACTCGTAATTTAAATAAGGATTTTTTACTTACTAACAAATTTCTTATCTGTTACTGATTTGGTACATCCTGGCTAGCAACATTTTAAAAATACTAATATTTAAATATTTTTAAGAATTGTAACTAAATAAGATGATATGTGATTTTTTTTATAATGTGTACTTACAGAATGATCTAGTCCTATTTTAATACACATGACATAATTTACACATCTTTAAATAAATAAAAGAAACATTTAACTATAATGTATTGCATAATACTATACTATTAGAGTTCTTGCTTAAAATAATTCTTGAAACCTTCAATGCCAATGTTAAAAATGTCAAGAGATGTTTTTTTTTTTTTTTTTAAAAAGAAAGACAAACATTCCCGGGTTACGAATAACCCAACAACATTTGAAAATCTCCTACTACCACCACACTAAGCGGAAGATGTTGCTTGTGTTGTGGTGGAGGACTTAGCCAGCCGAGGAATCGAACACGGAACGCCTGGGTGGGACCCAAACGCGATGCCCACTGAACCACTGACCGGTCATGGGATGTGTTGAAGAACGTAGGCATATATGGCGGACGAAAAGATATTCGCAAACCGTAACAATGTGGTTAAATCTATGCACTGTCCTTTTTAGTGTGAAAGCAATTTACTAGATGTCATTTTTTGTGTTTAAACAGATCATTGTGTCATTTTTAGTGTAAACATATCACTAGATGCCATTTTTAGTGTGTAACCAGTACGCAAGGTGTCAATTTTAGTATGGAAACAGTACTCTTGACTTCATTTTTATTGTGGAAACAGTTCTCTAAACTAGAAGACATGTTTAGTGTGTAGACAGTTCTCTAGATGTAATTTTTAGTATGTAAACAGTTATCTAGATGTCATGTTTAGTGTGTAGACAGTTGTTCACTAAATGCCATCTTTAGAGGTCACTCATGTTCATGTCTTAGGCTCCTTTATCGTGTGAAATTAAGGTACTCTTACGGAGAGAGCTGGGTGATTCGGTTTGGAAAAAATCCAATACTTCGTTCAATGGTTTATATCCCGCTTAAATAATATCGCAGAACATTTGTAACAGGTTTGAGATATACCAGTATTTCGAGGGACACGGAACAACTGCTTTGTGTCCTTGTCCTTGCTCGCAAGCGGTGTATCAAGTCCTTGTTGTGGTTTTTAGTTTGGTGCTTAGTTCAGCGTTTATCTTGTCCTTCGGAATACTTAAGTAGGCATATGTTTGTGAAGTATTGTTTGCCTTGGGGTAAGGTAATTTCTAATACAACACACTAACATAAAATAATGTAATATATGAACACAAACCTACGCACGCAATGAGTTTATTAAAATATTGTGTAATTATGTTTGTATAGGTGGTACGTAAAGTTCGATCAATTAGAGTGGAAAATAGACAAGGAACCAACGATTATCAAAGCCAAACGATTTAATATTGGATATTTTAAGCTCTTAGATAGAAACTGTGGATAGAGTAAAAATTCAACAATCATTATTGCATTATTAAGTAGTTCAATTTGTCGATAATTTAGTGTGTATAAATAGTCGATGAATTGGGGTTTGGAGAGCCTAAAATGTAGACATTTTGTTTTTTATAGTTTTATTCACAATGTAATTACATTTTTCACTTTATTTTATTTATTTGCTTTCTTCAAACTCTTCAAAATGTCTACAAATTGTTACGTGGTTTGCCCAAGAAATACATAGAATGTTGAATTAAAAGGGTATAACCAGACAATACCGGAAATTTGTTCTTTTTAAATCAGATTCTAGACGTATTGACTCTTTTTCCAAAAAAACATTAATTGATTTAGAAAGATTGTTATTTTATCTGCTAAATGCACTTTTAAATTTTTTTAAACTTAGTTTATTTTTAATGTACTATCAGTTTATACCGTTGGCAGATTTGTTAAATTTTCAAACGAAATATTGTATTATACAACACAAATTTCAAATCATATAATATACAGCAAAATAAATCAATAAATAATATAGTAAACACACTTTTAAGAATTTTAATTTTGGTTCAATTAAAATCATTAAAAAATAAATCCGAGAACGTGTTTTGTGACGAAAATACCTCAATTTTTCTATTTATTTAAGGTCTTACAAACTAAAATATTTCAGATTTTTTTACACACTTATTTTGTTTAAACATTATTGAAAAATCAGAAAATACATATGATTAAAAAATACTTACAAGAACTAAACGATATTTAATAATTTATCATCAAGCTTTTTGACCCGTTTTATTGCTTGCTGGAATGTAGATATATATTAAAGCAAGTTTTGAATGAAACAAATCAATATAAAAATTTTAGTTTAAAAAATTTAATACGGGGAATAATCAATCTTTCTCATTGGAACCTCCCTGTACAGTTGCAAGCATTTTAAAACTTTAATTCTCAGCCGCTAGTCAATGGGTCTTAACATTTTTTTTATCTTTGTTGATAAGAAGCAAATATAATTTTTAAACATAATACCATTTAGTGTACTAATCCATTCTATCAGTTTCGCATGCAGGTGTTCCCACTGTCAACACCACTTGTGCAGTATTGCGTTATGTGGAAACACGTGATACAGAAAGGATCTATATCAATTAATGCGCAAGATTTACATAGATATATCACTAAAGAAAATCCGCCGTATAATCCTCAAAGTACTAATTTCGGTTTTACCTCCATCTGTACCTTTATTTACTTATTAGGATTATCTTTGAAGTTGTGTCATTTACAAAACTATAACTGATTGTTTAGACAAGCGATAAAGTGGGTAGGTTTCCAACCTTTTTTCACATTAACTCCACTAGAAAAAAATCCTTAGGTTCTGTGTCATCTTTGGTATTGCTGTGTGGAGGGTATTTGTAGGGAAAGGAAGAAGAGAAAGTTCTTGATAGGAAAAAGGTATAAGTGGTGGATAGGAATCTGCGGGTCAATGTGTGACAGGGGAGTGACAGGGAAAGAAGAATTCGAAAGGAGTGAAAATCTCTTTGACATGTGGTGTAAGAGGGAAGAAACACAGAAACCGGCAAATCGTTCTATAGTCGAGCTGTTCAACTCAAGAACGAGTAGCAATATTTTTTTGTTATAGGTAATTTCACTTGGTATTGTTTCTTGAGATATTGAATATAAAGTACATTTTTCTGTGTTTTTGAGTCTGAAAAAAAACTTCACAAGGGAACAGCTTCAGTTAAATTGATTTTGGAATCAATCTCATTATTAGTGTTTTCAATATTTTTCTCAAAATTCAAATATGGTTGTGCGAGCACAAAATGTTAATCTAACTAATATTATAAACGCGAAAGTTTATATGGATGTATGTATGTTTGTTACTCTTTCACGCAAAAACTACTGAATGGATTTTAATGAAACTTTACAATAATATAGCTCACACATCAGAATAACATATGGGCTATAATTTATAAGGCTAGCTATTTATTTTCAATATATTGTAAATAATAATGATTGTTTAATAGAAAATGTCAAAATTTGAGAATGACATTTTGCAAAACAATGATTGTTAAATCAAAATTGTATTTTAGAAAATATTTAAATTAGTGAATTTATTTGAAGTACTCGCCTAATACTTTAAATCGAATCAAGAATTATAGATATTTTAAATAAATAGGTTAAGAATTTTGGTACAGACGTAGATGGGACCTAGGAAAAGAAAATAGATTACTCAAAGTACTAATCCTACGCAGACGAAATCGCGGGCAGAAACTAGTAGGTATATATTTTTATGACGAATTCGATATTTTTTAGAAAAAAAAATTCCCCTACTGGACCATTCCAACCTAAAATAAAGCTACGGGTCTGATTGTGCTATACAGGGTGAGGTACGTACTTGACTTACTTTAATCAGTGATTCCTGACATTATTTGGAGTGAAATATGTAAATGAAATTTTGGTCTCCGGTGACTTTTTTGATGACATTTTTTTTGAAGTATTTACTTCTTTACGCACGCTTGACTTGGGGGGGTAAGCTGGCGAATGTGTAACGGAAACTGAAATGCGGGCTCTCTGTAGAAGCAAGAGAGCGCGCGTGTGCGCGCGCACATTTCTTTCTCTCTTCCTCTCATAGCCAGTGCATGAAATATTTCAGTCAGTATTTTGAAATACCAGTGACGCGCCAGACGTCGACGAGCACGACTTGATCGGGCGAGGCGAATGATAATAAATTTAAATAAATATTTGTAGAAAATTAATATATGTATATACATATAAACATATATATGGACATACATATAGATGGAGCTAAAGAAGTATTTACTTCAGTCGTGTGGTCTAAAGCACACTAGTATTTTTTTCAAATTATTTTTATTCTAAATCAAACAAAAAAAAAATCTCCCGCATGACGTCACTGGTCACTCAGCTGAGTAACCGCTTCACTACTTATCCCGCCCCAACTTTCCAACACCGATTATTTTTTATGGTTTTGTAGAAAAAAAAACATCGAAAATGTCACCGGAGACCAACATTTTATTAACATTTTTTACTCCAAACATAGTGGAGAGTTTTAAGTGCGCATTGATTAAGGTACGAGTTAAAATATGTAGGGATTTGAGTTGAAACAAAGATTATTGTGTGTTTGGAGAATTGTTGAGTTTGTTACAGCGTTTGTGTTTTTGTTTAACGGACAAAATATTTTGGTGTAGCAGATACTTTTAGACGTATAGGTAATTGCTACACGCCACGTACAAACATGAAATAATATTAATTTTCGTCCAAAATTTCAGCTTTTACCCGACCTGACGTAGCTGTGACTGGTTTCTATTAAGCATGTTTCTCGTGGCTGAGCTAAATTCCTTAATTATTTCACACATGTCGTGTATTCGCTTTTTATTAACAAGTAAAACCCTCAACCCTTTATTGTTTCAGTTTTACGTAATTCCCCGAGGTTCCCAAGTTCTTTTAGTGGCCATGGAGCAAAACTTTAAAAATTTAGAATAAATATTTTCAGAAGACAGCCTTTTTACCGTAACCCAGTTTTTCCGCGTTTCGCGTAATGTCCCACTAAATCTAACCTTGTTATAAAATAATGTTTGTTTCTCTTCCTGTAACGAGAAATAACATTCCGCGTTATCTTTCTGACCTCGAAACATAGGCACAAATTGTTCAAATAAAAATAAAAACATTGTTTTAAATTTTTCTTTTACGAAAGACTTTAGCCCTGTGTGGCTAGTACAATAAAAAGTTATCTATTAATGTTATGGCCTCCAAACGTTGTCGTAATAACCTAATAACGTTGAACTATAATCCCAATGGAATCGTCAAATATACACCAACGACTGTGGTAAAGGAACGTCCTGTAATATATAAAATAACATAACCTTATTGTAGGGCTGTAGGAATAGAAGACAAAAATCCTATGGATCCCAGCAATTCTTCAGAAAATGTTAAGTGCTGAGAAAAAGCTGAAATCTTTCCGTAACTCCAAGGATCCCTATAAGAAAATATAATTTTAATGGAACGTCAAGAAACCGATACAAAATTAGATACATTTTTTTTAATAGTCAATTTGGGAAGCGGGTATGGCACCGCCGCTCCGCGAAACATTTACTGGATAACCAACACCCCTACCAAAGGTCACCCCAAGTGGTTCACTGTGTTTGGTGACGATAACGATAGAGATTTGTCTCGGTGGCAATGCGTTTGCCAACCTACTACCTGGCGGGCGGATCGGGAGAGACTGGTTGAGGGAAACCTAACCTAGACCTCTTTAACCGGACTCTCTCGACCCATCGCCTTGCAATGCAGTGGGTGGGATAGATTCATGCGTCCGTCACTCCTGGACGCATTGATCCCAAATTCGTACCCACTCCTCTTACATTTTTCTTTTCCAGAACTTCCTTTCCTTCCTTTTCCTAAACAGATCCTCCTTACAGTATCCCAGGAGATAAGGCCCTGAGGGATTTTTTTTTCCTCAGGGACTATTTTGGTTTAATGTTTAGATATAGATAGTAGGTTAATGAGTTGGAATCACGTGTAACAAAGATTCCATTAAAAAAGCATTAATCAAAATGGAAGACAACCTTTGAATTTAAACCCGTCTTAAATAATACCACAAAGAAAAACAGAATATATTTTCTAAGACATTAAAATTATCGACTGAAAAATTATTAAGTCTCAGAGTCATTTTGTAAATACAGACTTACAGGCGCCTGTCACCTCTTTGTCACTACAGATAATAAAAAACATTTCATTACTCACAAATTTGATGTATTATGTCTTCGATGAAAAATTACCATATTTATATATAGGCCTAGTTAATATTGACAAATGGGTGCTTCACTAATAAACAGAAAATTATAATCAAGTAAATTAATGACAGCACTTATCGTGCTTGTCAGTCTTGTAATAAAAAAATAATCCCTTAAAGTAAACAATTAATAATGTACACACGTCGACCCTTTGTAGGGAAATTTCGTAAAAATTATTTCAGCAAGGCTAATGGGAAATGGAACTTTTTTTTCCCCGTGAAATGGAAAATATTAATTTTATTTTAGTATACGCCGTATAATTTCTTAATATGACTGACCTTGTTGGTAATTGGTTTATTTTGTTAGTGTTTTATTGTGAGTAATTAACTCGATATATCATAAATGTTTAATCTTTTATTATAATTATGTTTAATAGTTGTTATCTGTAATAATATAATAACGAAAGTTTCAGAGGTAGTTAGTTTCGAATAGTCATACAGCTTTTCATATTCTATTGGTCAATGTATAATTATTATAATTTTAATTAAGGTGATACTTAAAGGATTTCATAATTTACTCTTTCATAGATGGGGCGAGAAATTTAATTATTTTAGTGATAAAAGAATTATAAATAAATTTAATAAAAAATCTAATATAAAAGAATTTAAAACTCACCTTAAAAATTATACTGAAAATTTGAACTGAATTTTGCCAAATAAAACCTATAAATTAACACCCCACAATATACACAAGCCCTGCTTATTTATGGGAGTACATAAAATACATCTATTATGTAATTAATTACTGTATAAAATTTATTTGTAATTTATGTATCTTTTTGTGACCAAAAAATAATTAAATAAAATAATATATATGAATATATATATGTTAACGGAAATGTATGTAATCCGTCATTGTATTCAATTCCTAGGAAATGTATATAGTTCCTAAAATCGCCCGGAAATATGTGAAATAATATATATTAGACACATTTCCTATGAAATCTATACATTTCCTAAATAGCAATCGGAAATTTAAAACATTTAATAATAATATAACCATATAGGGGCACTTTCTTTTGTATCACAAATCATGCTACACAAACCTAGCGCAGCCGCTAAACTACTTGGATAAACTGGGATGTTTTTCTTGCCTTGACGCGAGCAGGCGCTATAAAGGGACACTTTTTTGTATCACAAACCATGTTAATTACTTAAATAACAGACTGATTACCTTCCAAATGAAAGTTTAACTTTATAAGAATATAACAAATAAAACAACGTGTTTTATTACAGAAAGCATTATTTTTATACATTTTTATAACCGATATTGGAATTATATACAATTCCTAGAAAATGTATATGTACGTATTAAATAATTTTAAAAACAATATTTTATACATTTCCTAAATAGCTTCGGAATTGTATACTTTCCTAGGAGTTGTATATAATTCCTAGATTTCATACATTTCCGATAACATATATAAATAAATACAGAGGGAAATCAAACTTTGAAGAAAGGCTAACAAATACAATTTTGTAGCGGTGACTAAATCTAATATTATTTTTCTAATCGATTGATTATTCGCGTGAAACTGTCCAACGAAAAAATAATATTGTTGATCTTTGTGAAAGAAAATGCTCATCAATTATTGAAAAAGAAAGTATACATATTTTTTTATGGAAAGCAATCACTTTACCGTTTGCCTTTACATTAGAAATAAAAACATTTACTTTATATGAACCATTAAATGATTGACGTATTTGTCAGTTTGTCGCCCGCCTTTTTTATTTACGCCTAGCTTTCTGAGGACAGTATTCAACAAACTTCCAACAAATACTGACGTTGAACATAACTAAGTACAAAAAAGAAACCAGAAATATTAACCTTCAAATATAAATTTCGATTAACAATAATGACATGTTTTTACTTAGTAGGTACATAATACCTAAATTATTTCTGTGATTTAAGTAAGCACTTTGATGTGATAATAATAATAATAATATTTTTATTTTTAACTTTTTAACTTAGAGTTAAACCTCAAATTATAATATTTTAATTAATGAAGATAATACTAGCGAAGTCCTGGGTTGGAGTCCCAGATGTATCCGTATCTTTTTCTGATTTTTCTGTTTCGGATTTTCTATTGACTTTCGCTAATATTATCTTCATTAATTAAAATATTATAATGTCGGATTTATTTAGCGCCGTTTTTTGTGAAAAATAATTCAAGGGCGATGTACAAATAAGTACACGATAAAAATAATATAACTGACTCTTAACCAAGATTTTTAATTGTATATATTTTTTTAAATTTAATTTAAATTAAATTTTACAATGTTATAATTAAGTTCTGCGAGTATTTTAGTTTTTTTTTATTATTGTGACATCTATTTCGGCTTACAATGCCATAAAATCTTGATACTTATTGAGACAATTAATTTATACGATTTTTAACGTCAATTTTGAAGGTATGTAAATTGACGGTATAAAAATTGACGTTTAAAGGAGTAAAAATTGTCGTTTAAAGGTTTAAAAATTGACATTTAAAATTGTATAAATTAGTCGTCTTAATATGGCACAACCACAGTTTAAAAATGGCCTTGTAAGCCGAAACAGCTGTCACAACAATAAAAAAAACTAAAATATCTCCAGAACTTAATAATGACATTATTAAATTTAACTTATATTAAATTCTACGTATTAAACACAAAACCAATAAATATATATTTATTATTATAACTTGTGACTTACATCTAAGACTCCAGCTAGTTACTTACGATTAAGACTTATAGCTTCTGGCTTAAAACTAGTGACTTAATGACATACACGTTTACAACTGTGACTTAGTTAGAGATTTACAACTAACAATATTTTTTTTAATTTACAATTTAAAAAAATATTTACATACATTTTGGCTTTGCCAGGGTTGTCAGTGATAAGTGATAAAATTAAAAACCAAATACAAACAAATCTCTGTAGGTAATAAAGAAAGATACAAGCCGGTAACATAGAGGTGATGATTTTTGACTTATGAATTATGACTCTTAAAATAAGTGTTAAATTTTTAACTACCACGAAAGAACATTGCCGCAGAAAGGTAGTAAAAGATTTTAAATAAAAAAATCCAGTAATCGTCGATAATTTGTTATTCTCCATTTTACGTGCTTCGTGTAATTTGTGATTGAATAATTTTAAGTGCGGTAGATTTTTTGTTCAGATTTGTGTTTGCACAAATCCGATTATAAATAGGTACTAGTGATTTCCAAAGTGCAAAAAGACTTCTTTTTATTTCGGTTGGGATCTCGGGGAAACATGAGGCTTTGAAGGAAAGGGACAGTAAAGGGCGGCGAGGGCAATATGAAGTCACTGAAAAACATTGATAAACTAAATCATCAATACAGGTGAGTGATGCATGGTCGCAAGAATCGTCCATATGAAACTTATATATAATATTATTTATTCAATATGCTTTATTTTCTCAATCCTTAAAAGCATCTTGTGATAAAACTACAATATACCTACTTAACCACTCGAGCGCTTTTTGCCACAATGTGGCACTATTTAAAATACCACGGATTGCTTTGTTGTCAAAATGTGGCAAATTTATTATTTTTTTATTAAAGCGACTATATAATATATTGTACAATCAAAATATAACAAAATAAATATTCTCTTGATTCTTTAAAATCTTTTAAAGTTAACGATTTAATAATATTTTTTTTATAAATCCTTCGAATGTGTGATAATAGACAAAAGAGAGGTGAATTCATTAGCTATATAGAACTATATATAATCAGTTTGTATGTCTCCAAATTCAAATTCGGAATTATAGTTTTTTAATGTGGGCGGAAAAATTTCCTTTAACAATCCGAGGAAAAAGTTTTAAATTGCTCTGTCAGTCCGGTCTATAAATTTGTTTGTATTTTAAACTAGCTGACCCGGCAAACTTCGTATCGCCTCAGAATCAATAAATGCTGTGTTTAATTTATTAGCTGGAATAAGTTGAGTTTTTATTAAGTTAAAATAAGTACTCTAAGTTCAAAAAATTAAATTGAGCTGTTCACTGAGCACGAAATGTTCGGCACACTACACCATTGACAGTTCGAATTGATTCAAATTATGTCGACTAACGCACATTATTTGAAAAGCCGTACCATACAAAATATATGAAAAAATTAATTTTCTTCATAATTATTTTTCCCGTAATTTTTCCGATGTTTTAATAGTTATTCTGTGAATCGGGACGGAGACAAATCCAACAAATCAAAGATCATAAAAATCGGTTCAGCCGTTCTTGAGTTATAAATGGTGTAACTAATCCGACTTTGTTTTATATATTAAGATATCACCAACCAGACTGAATGTTCTTTTTTATTCGGCTGATCACATTTGACATCCATACAAACTTTCGCGTTTATAATATTAGTAAGATTCTTTCAATAGCTTGTACTTGAATATTATAATGTGGGTTCTGGACGGGAGAATTGTACTCGGAGAGTTGACTTCCAACAAAGTCAAATTAACAGAGTAATGCACTCAATATTGTTGAAATTTCTAGTTTCCTTAGTTATAAATACCCTTTTTATTTGTAAATCCTTATGAGAGATTTCCGTTATGTGGTTAACAAATGAAATATTTGATTGAAAACTGAAGCCCACGGACTGGTTGTTTAATAAATTTGAAAATAAAAAGACATTTGTTTTCTTTTAATATTTTATTAACACAGTTAAAGTTATATAACAATTTAAAATCTTATCAATTTCCTCTTTTGAATTATGGTCGAACAATTATCAACCATTTTACGTTTCAGAGGCCTACTGGCCCCAGGACCAAAAGTTTTAACAGCGTTGAAACCAAAGGTAGTTCCAGCAACAAAAGTTGACTTGGAAGTTTTCTCGGCAATATGCTCTTCAGTATTGAAACGCCGAAGGTTAAGAGGATCACAGATCCTGGAGGAACGTATAGATCTGCGAAGTCTAGTCCTAAGAACACCATCTCCCTTGATGACTGAAGACCACACCGGGTCAACCTTGGATGCTGATAGCAAGGACTTATCATCAAGATTTCTGAAGATAATAGATGCGATTTCCAAAGGCAATCTGCTTATCAAATCAGTAACATCAGCAACAACTCGAGTAACTCCCATCACACACAATAGCGAATAGAATGAATTCATATTTGATATTATTAGCAATGCAGTTGACTTAGTTTATCAAAAAATTGATGGGTTTGGTTTTAGATTTTTAGGAAAATTGATGGTAGTCCGATGATTTTGGTAATACCGTGTTGCCGACATGCATTTTGACGACTTCAATAAAAATTTGTCTTTCTTTTACCCCTTAGGTTAATTTGTTGATGTTAGAAAGAGAAAACAGTACGCTTTATATTTTAACCGCGAAATAATTAAAACGTACACGTTTATGAAACCAAAGTTTCCGAACGCAATGAAAAAAAAATTAAACTATGGGATTGTTTAAATAATTATTTTTTCATTAAATGATAAAAGACTTGCAGAAAAGTCAATAGATGTCGCATATTAAAATTAAAATGGATAAATTTATCCAGAACCTATCTAGATGACATTTAGTTCGAGTTGAATCTTGCAATCACATATAAAGATAGCAGCCAATAAAATATGTGTTAAGAAAATGAAGACAGTGTTGGTAGTTCCCAGTCGAAGTATGATACAGCGAGTCAGATAGGAACACACTAGCTCAGTGGTTAGAGCAGCAGCCCGGAAAGCCGAAGGTCGTGATGGGTTCGAGTCCCAGATGTGACCCGTGCTTTTTCTGAATTTTCTGTTTCAGATTTTCGATTGAGTTTCGCTGATATTGTCTTCATCAATTAAAATAAAAATATGAGTTGATAATAACCTAATAAAATATGCGTCTAATTTAATTATTTTTGTTAGAATAAATGTAAGGTGAGCCATTTTTAAAACTTTTTTGCGTTTTCATTCAAAAATTTTAAAGCGTATATATTTCATCACCTTTAAAAACAGTTTTTAGTTTTAGGATGCGTTCAGAAATATTACGATTCGAGTCCCAGTTGAAACGATTATATTTTATTATTTTTTCTGTGTCTTGTTCATTTTCATATTTTAAATAATTAGATTATTATTGTTATCTTCTTCTTCAATGAAATATTACAACTATTTTTATTTTATTGCAAAGCGGAAATATTTTAAACTTTCGAAAAAATTGGTCCGAGGCCTGAGTGGTTAGGCTTATTCTATCAATTGTTAGGTAAAGGTTTGCTTCTTTTCGACCAATTGTTTTAATTTTTTCAGTTTGATAATGCCTTCACAGGGCGAAACAGCTGTCACGCGTAATAATAATTACAGATCAGAAATTGTTTATAAATAAACATTTTTTATAGATTGAACAAATAATATATATATTTTTCATAAATATGCTCCCAACTAACAGTTAAAAAAATATTAAATATTAAAAAATTTATACATATGTCACACCACCTAGCGGATTATTATGAAAACTCCAATTTAAACAAGTAAAATACGGCGTTGCCAAATGTAAAGATTCACAAAAACACCGTTTAACGGCCGCGGAGTGTTTTTTTTTTAGTAAGGCTGGTAATGTATAACAACTGTATTTGCAAAAATACTATATATGAAATGATGGAGCCTGTGAGACTATGGCTTCCCCAATTGTGGGATGTTATATGTGAGGACGAAGGTATTGGGGAGGGGCAAATGATGGGGAGGAGGAAGGTGGGGAAGTACCTGGCTGTTCGGATGTGGTTACCAAACACGGCTTAAGCCATTTCATACTGAAAGCATCTACTACTTTTTTTATCTGTTCTGTCTTATTTTTGATTCGTGTGTATAAATAGTATTGACATTTATGTAAAACCTTTACTTCTACTGCGGTTATACTAAACGTTTACACATTTATTCAATAATTTCCATCATATACCTAAATAATATTATGGTTTTTGGGAAAGTTAAGTTAGCATGAGTTAAGATTGGTGGCCATTACTTGAACTGTCCAGATAAATTAACATATTTTCAATAATGAAAACAATATTAGCGAAACCAATCGAAAATCTGAAACAGAAAAATCAGAAAAAGATACTTTCACACCTGGGACTCGAACCCATGACTAGATTTTTGACTGGTTTCGCTAATAATGTCTTCATTAATTAAAATAATACAATTTGAGGTTTAACTTATTAAGTTAAAAATAAATATAATTAACATATTTTCCTTCAGTCATTCTTCTTTATTTTATTTTTTTACCCCTCGAACCTTTTTAGGGTTTTATTTCAGAATAAGAATAAAAATATGACGTTTTTAAATAATATTTTATCTAAATGAAACAAATTACTTTAGTGTAAACCACTATAATCAATTTTATAATATCTATATATATAAACACCTGATTATCTTTTGGTTTTTTTTTAATTCTTTTAATGCATAACGTAATGTTAACATATGTTATTCTAAAATAATTTTTATATTTCGTTTTATATCATTTTTTTAATGATATTTTTCAGTAATTAATCACCTCTCTATGTAATATTTTTGTCTATACTTGTTTGTTAATTTTTCTTATTTTTATTCATGTTATTATCCTGACAAAGAAACCATCGGTTTTGAAACCTGTAGATATTATAACATTTATTAAAGTGGTTTACAAAAAGTAATTTATTTCATTTAAATAAAATGACGCCACAACGTGAATTTGCAAAGATTGAAGCAATAATATTTTATCTTTCTTTGTTTCAGGTAAGCAGCCATTTCTTCTCTACATTTTCAACATCATACAACACTTTTATTGGAAAGTAAGTGCACTACGTAACAAAGCATAATATGGTTTTTAAACAAAAGTACATTAATGATATTTGAATTGTAATTCAAAAAATATGGGTTACATTTATAGATAAATATTTTACAAAATAAAACATTTAAGGTCATTTTGTGTACCTTATCATAAAATAGAAGCTCTTGTGCCTGATAAGGGAGGCATGATTCTTTCTTTGTTGGTAGATATGTTTTTATGTGATTAATGATTTATTTATGGTCTAAATATTGTTACAATTCTTTCTCAAATTACACATCTGGCCACTAATGTAATATTTTTATTTCTTTCTTTCTCCGTGTAATATTTTAGTGTTTTGTAACTCAAATTTATAAACGTTAACCTCAATACAGGCTGTTAGTCCTAGTGAGGTTAAATTTAACGTACGGTGAGAAATTATAAATAAATATTATGTTTTGTATAAAGATATATATTTTTTAATTGTTTAATTCTTGTTTATTTGTTCTGATTGGTTGATAATACAGCACAATTCAGAAGATAAATTGTTGTAGATTTTTTTGGTTAGGGTTATTTTTCAATTAGGTGTTAAAAATTGTTTTCCATTGATCATAAGTTTTCCTGATTTTCTTTGAGAATTTTATCTTTACGTCATTTTAAAATAGAAGCTAGTTAAATATATATTCTGCTTTTGATACTGGAATCGATTTAAATGGTGATTTTGTTGAAAAGGTACAATTGTGATTTTTAAAGTATTACTTTTATGATGATTCTTTGTGAAACATTAACTGAGTTTAGATTGTTTTAGTTAGATTCTCCCTAATCCATAAAGCCGTACATAAGCAAAGAGTGAATAAGGGTATAAGTACAAAAATATGTTTGACTAGTCGTTTGCCCAATTTCAATAAACAAAAAAAAAATTGAAAAGGGTTAAAATAATATAATTTTGTTTGGTTGGGCATTTACACAGCTACACTTACATACATACATCTATACAAACCTATACACATACATGAACTGCTGTACTTGTAGCTAGTATTGTCACATTTCCTTCCTACCCTTCCCTATAAACCTGTCACTTTTTCCTGTTACCCACATCAGTCAATAATGACCATCAACCTGTGAACATCCACATTATTTACCCGCATCCGCATTTTTCGCTATTGACCGCCGCAGAGAAGAAAGTACAAGTCCCGCAGTGAGAAATTCTCTCCTTTTCCTTGTGTGCTTTCCTTCTACTTGTGCAGTGGTTCAAACACATAAAACATACACATTTCAAGGTCCTTCGTTTAAAAAACTACACAAAACACGCATCATTGTTTTTAAAAAAACTAAAAGCTACATCAGGACACGATACTTAGAGTATCTTCCACTCTGGAATCACTCAAATCTCTCCATATCTCTCCACCCATATATATCGTATATTATTTAAAATAATTAAATTGTGAGATAACGAAATTCAAATATATAAAAATAACTTGCGCAAGCCGGTATTTGAACCCGTCCTTCGGATTGCTAGTCGAGACATTTACCCCTCGACTACTGAGACCGTCAATAACCCCGACTTAACGATGTACTGAGATAACGACCTAAAACACCCTTCGCTATTGTCATATTGTCTCGACACGAGACAATGCCTTCAGAATGAGGAAAATGTGCTGCGGCATTGGTGTAATGCACTCTAGTCATTGGGATGTCGCATGCTAATTTTGATATACTAATCCCAGCGAGAGATCGTACGTTACATCATCGTTCCAGTATATTTTTAATACATTAGCTCCACACAGGAGGCCCTAAGGAAAATAATTCCCCCCTGGGCTCGTGTCATCTTTGGGGACGCTGTGATAAGGGGGTTTTGTGGGAAAGGAAGAGAGAACGTTCTGGGATGGAAAAAAAGTTTAAGGGGTGGGAAAGAATGTGACCAGGAGTGACGGAGGTGTGAATCTAATCTCACTGCGGTGCATGACGATATTCCGAGAGAATCCTGCTGGAGACGTCAAAAGGTCTCCCTCAACCAGTCTTAACCGATCCTGCCTGCCACGCAGTTGATGGGAATAAACATCCGTCGCCAAGATCCGGACAAACATCACACCATGAATCTGGACACGCCTGCTAAGTCACCAAACACAGCAAACTACTTGAGGTGACCTATGATGGAGGTTTTGGTTATCCAATAAATAGTTCCCGGGGTAGCGGTTCCCATACCCGCCTCCCAATTTGAAAATCTAATTTTTAATTATATTTTTACAGGGTTTTATTCCACAAACACACTTACAGAAAACCGACACTCATAGGTGGGTACTGACTGGAAAAAAAAGTCTGCTAAGTTAGTGAAGGAATCTCGATGGTATTTTAGTGCCCGACCAGAGTACGGATATAGTGAAAGTCAAGAAATGTCTGATGGAAGACGGGCAATTATTTTTTCTCATTTTGTCCTTTAAATAAATCTACTCCCTTCTTTAGTTCCGTCCAACTAACAAAGGAATGCTAGTCCTCCGTGAATTGTAATACAAATTTATTTGATTATTCTGATACCTACGATGTGAATAATATTAGGTAATTTATAAATATATTTATATCTGACACCTTACAAGCTATCTGTACAGTGAAAAGTCAGATGAATGAACTATGTCATTATCATTAATTAAAAATATATTTTTGAATTTCGATTTTGTTTGTTTGAATGAAAGAATGCATGAAATGGAATCTTGGAAGGGCTGAAACTCGGCAGATAGGCTCGATGTCGATGACAAAGCATTCTATTTTCTATCAACTTTTGGTGGCAATCACGTATTTCGATTATCACGTATTCGAAATTCGATTACATTACTTTTTGTAATTAGTATTTGCAATAAAAGTCGGTCTTATCCAATTGGGATTTGGCTCAGTTCTTAGTGTAGTTGACTCCAGTGCGTGGGTATGAAGGTTCAATCCTTAGTCAAACCCGTTTTATTTTATTTTTTATTTTAAAAGTCCCTTTAAAATACATTTATCATAGTAGTAAAAAGTATTTATTTAAGATCTCCTCATCTTCATGTTTATAGACCTCATTTTCATTGTGTATTATTAACGTATTAAACGCCTGTAATGATTTTGAAAACAATACTAGTCAAAAATTTACATAATGCAGAAATATAACATATATCGATAGGTCAGTGGCCGAGTTGGCATCGCGCTTGGGTCCCACCCAGGCCTCAGATTATGTATTAGGTACAGGTAGTAATCATGTCATAGAATACACGTCAGCTTCTTTCAACATGTTATTTGTCATATTTGTTAATTTCCTTATCTTCATGTTTGTTGACTGTATGTTGTTGTGTTGGTGTTACTTCATTGTAGGGTTCGATGTTCTTTTCACTTATTTATTTCTATTTGAACGCGGCACAAGAGTCCCAACTGAGTGAAAAATGGGGACTATGTGATCCCCGAGTGGCTTTTTGTGAGAATAAAATGGAGGGGAGTAGATAGGTAAAATGAAAGGTGAAGAGTAGATACTTGGCTATTCAGATGTTATCACTAAACTTGATTAGTGCCATTTCATGGAACGGGCCAATGGATCGAGTTGACAAATGCTTCGGGGGTTCAATTCCTCCGCTAGATAAGTTCTTCATCATTGCACAAGCAACGTCTTTCTCTTATTTTAAAAGTCAAGTGTGCAAAATTTTAACAAGAAGGTTAAAAATTCTATTTTTTTATAATTTTTTTAGTGAACACCTCACAAGAGTTCCAACTGCTCCCATCTGGAGCCGATGAGACTATGGCATCCGCATTGGGGTATTTTATGAGGCTGATGGTAAGCGGGGAAGGGAAGTAGACGATGAAGAGGAAGGTGGGGATGCATCTGGCAATTCGGATTTAGTCTCTAAACACGGCTAAAGCCATTTCAAGCAACGTTTCGATTCCGAATGGTGGTCTTCATCAGGGCGATACTGAGGGTATCTTCCGCTCTGGAACGTGCCGCGATTATTAATTAATATTGTGAAATAACACAAATTAATCAAATAAAATTTATTTGCGCACGCCGGGTTCGAACCCACGACCTTCGGAATAGGAGTCCAAAGCCTTACCTCTGGACTACGCCGGCTGTCAACCAAGGGTTGGGAAAAGGATATGGAGGTGGAGGTGGTTTTTCGAAATTACTCTTAATCCAGGGGTCTTCCTCCAGTTTTGGAGGTTAAGTGTGCAAAGTTTTATCAATCTCAGAATAAAAATAAACATTTATTTGTTTAAAAAACAAACCCACACCGCGACACTCTTCTTTAAATTATTACATTTAGGAATCAAAAAGTTAAGATAAAATGGCACTGTTAATTAAATAGGTACCTATATTATAAACCTATTAAGTTCCATTAATTATTTATCTGTAATTATATGTTTGTAATTATCTATAATTATATGTTTGTTTATTGAATAATTTGCCCTGGGATCCATTTATTGAATAATTTGCAATGTTTTGCAAACAATACAAGTCGAAAATATCGTCCGGTCAGTGTGGCCCATTTCGCATCGCGATTGGGGCACACCCAGGCGTCGTGCGTTCAATTCCTCGGCTGGTTAAGTCCTCCATCACGACACAAGCAACATTTTCCGCTGTGGTATTAAAATTCTATTAAAAAAATAGATAAGTCATGCTTTATAATATTATCGTTTACGCCCATTAATATAATCGTTTTTTTAAATATATTATCGCGCACTCTCTACCACTCGTAACTTTCAAACCATTTTCTTCTTCTTTGGGCTTTCCTCCTCAACGTGTAACATTCGGAATTGGGCAAAACCACGTACTCCTTGTGGTACTTCCACACCGCAGCCAACCTTCCAACTTCGAACTTAGTTCGGAGTTGGAAGGTTGGCCGATCGTGTGGTGCCTGCGGCCAACCCTCCAACTCCAAACTCCGAATTTCAACATGGCGGATGTCGAACAGCTGATTCGGCGATTAACTTTTCAGTTGCCTACAATTATTACGTACAAGTATATCTATACACGACATGTTTTCAAACAATTGTTATACCACTCTCCCGTAATAATAATTTTCATATTAATGGTACGCGGCACACGTGTCTTGATCGACGGCAGTTCGCAGACATGTGTGGACGGCGGCGGCAGGCTGGTTCGTGTGAGTTGGCCATCGCGATCGCCTCGAAGGCGATCCCGGGCCAACTCGAACTCCAACCTTCCAACTCGATCTTCCAACGCACGAACTACCCCTCCACACAATCTTCCAAACGTTTGAAGTTGGAAGTTGGCCGCAGTCTGGACGTAGCATTACGCAGATGTAGATAATGTTGACTGCCGAATGTTTTGATGTATGCCAAAAAAATATCGCCGAAATGCACGTTTTATTTTATTTTGTAAAGTTCAGGAAAAAATATTGAATCGTTTTTTAATCATAATCTAAAGAACTTAATACGCCACATTATACATTAAACTGAAATCATTAAAAAATAAATCCACATCAGGTTTTCTTTTTATTTTTGGTCTTACAAACCAAAATATTTCAAATTTTTTTTACAATTTGATTTAAAAAAAAAAAAAAACTATTCTCGTTAAATAATTATGCAATAATTTTACTAGTTTTATATTTATTTAATTTTCCGCACTAAAGTTCGAATTAAAAATCTTTACTAAGTCACCGTCAGTAACTTGTTGTGACCCATGGCAGAGGCGTTGGTTATCCAACCTTTTGATTTCAACTTCAATAAATGGTTCTCGGGGCGGCGATTCCCATACCGCCTCCCAAATTATGCGAATAAGTAAAAAACAATAGGAAAAGCCCGAATAATAAACAACTCAAAAAGCTGTATTTACGGTATTGTTTTAACAATTTTAACACGTGTAATTTAACAAGACAATAACTTTATTATTCTTATTGTTTTATGTTTAATTACTTACATTAATTACTAAAATTGAGACTATTTGTCTAAAACTCCAATTATTTATCATCGATAACGTCAATGTTGATTTATTATAAATATGTATATGCCTGACTTTTCATAGCGACTCCATTGCGCAAGCGCGTTAAAAACCGTAAGCAGCCGATCTAGAACCTTCCAACGGTTCGCTAAGAAATTTGGCTCTGTTGTAAAAATGTAAAAGTATCACCACGCTGAGCATTTTTTAAGAGCGTTTATTCGGTGATTTTTTTATTCGTGTCGGCCAGTTCGTGAGTCATGTGGCCGCGTGTATACGACCAGCTGATCCACGCGGCCAGCATTTTCATTTTGTTGATGTTTGGTTAGTCTGCCGTTTGCCGCGTAGCGTCGCTGTCAGCTTGGAACGGTTTGGGCTCTTCGCGATTTGAACCCAGTTCGTTCTTTTTAAAATTTCGAAACAGGTTCTTTCTAAGAATAAATTTTGAACTGAACGTGTGAAGAACATCTTATATATCTATATCAGCGAACATCTTCTATATTATTATTTCAAATAATATTCTTTTTTCGACTTTTGAACTAATGTGAGAAGAACTGTGCTAGTGAACGGTTTATTATTCTTTTTTCGAATTTTGAAACGGGTTTTTCTCGGATTATCTTCTGAACTGAATATGTGAAGATCTGTATTAGTGAACAATATTTTTGAAAAGTTGGTTTTGTGCTATTTCTTTAGTGAAAAGTGTAAATAAATTGTCAGTCATACTAAAATTGTGTGGAACAAATGATATAGTTTTAGGAAATTGTTTCTAAACAGTGTTTTTCCATTTTCATCGATTTTATGTCAAAGTGAAGGAGGTATTAATCATTATCATTTTTTTATTTAGTATTATTATTATATGAAACATAGGCCACTAACTTATAACAACATGCAAACCGGTTTCGCCAAAGCCAAGTTTACCAGTGCCAAGTTTATAATATCTCCCCTCACAAAATCACGATTTTTCCGAAACTGGTTGGCATGTTGCTGCAAATTAAAGTTATCTAGCCAAATCTAATGTTAAATTTAATTTTAATATTATGTAAATTGATGAATTGGTCGTTTTATAAACGGTAAACAGTAAATAATGCCTGCGCAACGGAAGTTACCCATTTGTCCGCATTTTGTATGAAAACTAAACGTGTCCGGCGATAATATTATAACAAAACAACTGTTATTTCAATACCAATTCTGTCACCAAAACTCATTCATTTTCTGAGTAATTTAAAACAAGGTTATAATTTGACGGCCTCCGTTGTTGAGTGGTTACGATGCTCGACTACGAATCCGGAGGACGCGGCTTCAAATCCATCAATTTTTCAAATCCATCAACATTATTTTTTATTGTGATTTATTTTTGGGATATTATGCCGTGTTGCGCTATCTCCTTTAGCCAAGGTTTCGGAGAGCATTACAGTGTCCATCATCAGGGCAGATGTGTAATGAATTGGTAACTTAGCCGCCCAACATTTTATTTGATTAATTTGTTTTGGTTTTCAATTATATATTCAAATAACACGTAGGTAGTATGAAAATCGTTCAATGCATTAGTCGGATATCTCCGAAAATCGAAATTTGAGATGACCATGCACTTATATGTAAAAGCGTACCCTCTATCTGGTACAATACTCAGATTACTCATAAACTATGCACAATTATAAATTATGCAAAAAAACTAAAAAGTGAATTAATCAAAATTTTCATGTTTTTAGAGTGATCCTAATGTATTTGAACGCTATGCCCCCGGTGTTATTTTATAGTATATTTAATATGTAAAACACAGTAAATAATGTAAATAATATTTGATTTTCGGTGAGCATTCGAATATTGCTCTCCTCATATATATTATAGGTACATATAGTATTTGGAGATGTCTAACTAATCAACTGGGACGATCGATATTTGCGGCACGTTCCAGAATGATAGATACTTTTAGTATCGTACTGATGAAAAACCATCGTACAAAATTAAAACGTGACTTGTAATGGCTTTAGCCATGTTTGGTGACCAGATCTGAATATCTAGAGTGGAAGATTCTCTCAGTATCGCCACATAGGTGTAAGACCACCATTCAGAATTAAAACGTTGCTTAATAATGGCTTTAGCCGTGTTTAGTGACTAGATCTGAATAGCCAGGTACTTCCCCACCTTCCTCTTCCCCATCTCCTTCCTTTCCCTACTTACCTTCAGCCTCACAACATACCCCAATTAAGGATGCCATAGTCTCACTGGCTCCAGACGGGAGCAGTTGGGACTCTTGTGAGGTATTCTCTATAAAAAAAATCTATAATAATCGGTACTTCCTCAACTTCCTCTTCCCATATCCTTCCCCATCGAACTTCAGCCTCACAACATCCCTAAATATTGGGAATGTCAAAGTCTCTCTGGCTCCAACCGATTTAGGAGCAGTTGGGACTCTTGTGAAGAATTCAATATTCACATAAAAAAATAATATCAACTCTATGACCACTTACCTTATTTAGTATAAGTACCTGGCAACTGTAATTAGCCAACTGTAAAAACTAAAGTACGTAGTTTGCGTGGGAGTCTACCAAATGCCACAGCGATAAAAATTGTCTGTTATTTTTCCTCTCGTACCAACTCGCAGTTCGGTAAATCTGTTCCGAGAAATAAAGCGATCAATGATCGTGTACTTCGCAAGTTTTACGTAGTTACTTCTTGTGGATGCTGTTTTTGGTAAACTGTAATATGATGATGTAACATTTTTATCGACAAACAGTCTACGAAGTTTCTTTGATAAAAATTCTGTCTGGAGAATCTTGTCAGAAACAAGAAAGTTTTCTCGATAATGTTCCCCTTAGGCCTTTGACAGCCGGCGTAGTCCAGCGGTAGGGCGTTGGACTGCCATTCCGAAGGTCACGGGTTCGAACCCGGCGTGCGCAAATAAATTTTATTTAATTGATTTGTGTTATTTCACAATAAATTATTTGAAAAATAATATGTAGTATATTTGCGGCATGTTCCAGAGTGGAAGATACTCTTAGTATCGCCCTGGTGTAAGACCACCATTCAGAACTGAAATGTTGCTAGAAATGGCTTTAGCCGTGTTTAGTGACTAGATCTGAATAGCCAGGTAATTCCCCACCTTCCTCTTCCTCGTCTCCTTCCCTTTCCCACTTACCTTCAGCCTTATAATATACCCCAATTGGGGATGCCATAGTCTCACTGGCTCCAGACGGGTTATATTGAATACCATTGTGAGGTATTCAATATAAAAAATAAATAAATAAAATAAAAAAACGGCCTCGACCGTATTTTGTCAGAGGGTCAGAATATTGCCGTTTTGCAAATGGAATCCAAATAATGGAATATGTCTGAATGTATCCGAAAACTAGGTGACGAAATACGCTTTCAAATTTTCTAACTCAAAATAAACATAATTTTTGATATATAAACATTTTGCATCCGAACATAAGAACAGAAAGTAAACGGTCGCAATTGGGACTCTGAGAACCATTATTTTTAAGTCATTTTTGTCATTTTTCTAACACATAAATTCGACTATTTTTTCCAATATTTTTGGCAGCTACCTTTTTAAATATAACAAATGTTCAAAAAACTGGTTTATAACCTAGACGGTGTCTGGGATAAACATATCCGATTTTATTTATATGGGACACCTATTAATGACCTTTGCCGAACAGTCTAAATCTAATTCCTTTTTTATTAGAAAAAAATTCTTAATAACCATTAATTTAATATATCAATGAAGAATTATCAACTTTTCTTAATTATTTTAAGTATATTTAATCTGTTTAAGACAAGATTTTATGCATAGCACAAAGGGAGATCTCGGTATCTTTTCTCGGAAGATTGTTTCAATGTGGATGAGTATTTCAGGCAGATATTTTATTGCTTATAATAATTGTCATCCATTTTTCTAATAAAAAATTATTCATTTATGAATTTCTACTATTATCAATATTATAAGCCCAAAATGTTTGATAAAGTTTTAGAATGACTGGACACGCTTTGTGAATACGTCAAACAAGAAAAAAATATGGCCTGATACATTGATGGACAAAAAATTGAACTTTAAGGCGATGTACAATATCGTGTAACATTTGAAATCGGTTCGCTAACACTCCTTATGTAGACGGCAATAAGGTTTAAATTCCCGCTTAGAGCTAATCGCCTGTTTCGATTTATGCTTGTAAAAAAAGTGTGTTTTATCGTATTTTACTAAGTTCAGGCACAAAATATTTAAATGATTTAAGATAATTTTCCAAGAAACTAAATTTGGCACATTATTATAAATTATATATTATAAAAAAATAATCGAAAAATGGTTTGTAAGTAGGAGATTTGGTTCTTCATTATTCAATAAAAAAATAATCGTAAAATGGTTTGTAAGTAGGAGATTTGGTTCTTTGAAGCAGTTTTTATAGGTCTGATATTTTTTTATAGGCTTACAAAAAGGCTTATAATTCTTATCAATTAAAAAACTCGATTACTTACTTATTTAAAACATCTATAATATTTCTAAGCGATCAAATTTTCAAACCAAAAACACACGATTTTGCATTATTTAGTTGTGCATCACTTTAGTGCATTTTTATCAGCTCCCCTGACAATAGCGGTCTTTTATTTATTTATTTATTTTATTTTAGGAAAATCCAATAGTTGATATATATATGATTAATGTGATTCATTTATACATGTGTAATTTACCTAACTGAGAAACCTATTATAGATTTCCTCATTATACTTACAACACTATACTTACAACAACTAAAAAAATATTACGTAATTTATTATAAAAAGAGAGAGATTATTATAACAGAAAATGCTACATACTTAATATAATTTAATACATTTATGAATTTATTAAGTTGTGTAAAGATGCAAGAATTGTAAATTGAGTAGTTAATTGAGTGGTCCAAGGCGTCGGTTTCCCATCATGGCGGATTCTATTCTCTAGATAAGTCTTCCATGATTGCCCATGCAATATTTTCTGCTTGTAATGATGGTAGTAGGAGGAATTGGAAGGTTATTTGTAACCTCTAAATGTTTATCTATATTTAAAAAAATATATAATTTACAATTTTCGTCGTTTCTCACATGTTAAATGAGAATAAAAATCATGTAAAAATTCAAGTAAATGTTTGGTTTCATGCTATATGAAAAGGACGATAAATCCAAAAATAAGTTAAAAATGCAATTTTTCTCTGTTTTTTTCTCTTTCGATCTGCGTCGTCAAAATATTTCTAGGATAATACTTAAGTGCGTCTTTTACTATTGCACTTTAAGGGGATTTTTTTCTGTAAAATTAAAAAATAAATTAAATAATGTTATTAAAGAAATTTCCAAAAAATCACATTTTGAAAGATCTACTCAACGCTATTTTTTAATAATAAAATAGTAATTGTAGATCTTTAAAAACAGGAGATACGATTTTTTTTAAAATAATAAACTTTATTTTAGCTCTCCTAAACAATTAACATTTTGTCCTTGTCGTCATGCTGTCCAAACAGCATTTCAAATTGCCGTGATCGATAATCTGTCTATACAACCAATCCCACTTGCTTTATATCGATCGCAAAAATACACGAATTTTGTTGAAAAATATGCCTAATTGTCAAAAATTTATAAGTTTTCTTCCCCACCAATAAAGATTTTTTTCATAAATATCTTAACCACAAGATTAATCAACTTGAAAAGCCTTGAAATTTAACTTCTACCACTAAGAACCAATCAAATTATGTATACCAAATTTCCATATTATATAGTAAAAAGTAAAATTGATTTTATTACAAAAGAAAATTCAATGTGGTTTTTTATACGTGGTAATTAATTCAATTGGTAAAACATTGGCTATTGATTATCGGTTTCCCATCATTCAGTTTGTGGTTTTTGCTAGTTAGTGGAAAACTCGTTGTTTCAATGAATCGGAAAAAAATTGGGACTAATTAGTGGACTTTTCTCAACCATGTGATTCCAATTATGGCGTCAAATTTTCACCGCATTCCATTTCATTATTCTACCAAACAAAAAATTTAATCAAATAAATACATTTATTATAATATAATTATTATACACACACCTGTGAAAAATTTCGGGTATTATATTTTGTGGATGGTATTTATATTTGTAAAATATTTATTCTATTGACGATCAGAAATTCACTTTTCGAATGAATACTGTTAGTAAACTTGATTTTAAATTAAATCTGTTAGTAAACTTGAAAAATTAGGAGATTTGTCTAAAATTAAACAAAGAAATACGCAATTAAAATGTATAATTATTAGATATTAATAATTAAAGATATATTTTTTGCCCCTGAATCGTTCCCACAATCAGTTTAAAATTTGAAAATGAAAGCAAAACACTGTCTAGAGGTCATTGAATTTGAGTTACACATGGACACACCACCGAAATTACCGTATTACGTTACGAAATTTAGTTTCATTTATAGCATTTGGAGCATCGGTTCTTGTGATGTGATGCCTTACTAATTCTCACGTAGTGAAGTAATGTTGGCAGAGTTAAAACCCTGAACTTGTTCCGAGCAGAGAATGTGCCGTGGACCGGGAAGCACAAAGCACGAAGCACGGTTAGTTAGCTACTTAGTTACTTGGAGATATTATATTATCACTTCACGTTTTATTGTCTAACAGGGCACGACTAAATACCTACTAATGTTCAAAAGGTTCATACAATAAAAATGAAGATTTAAAGACGATATAAAAATTTACTGATTTAAAAACGAAGTAATTCGTATTCATTTGCAAAATCATGTGATTTTGGTTTGAAACATGATCACTTAGAAATATATTTAGATGATTAAATTAAATACTGCGAGTAGAACACATATTTGCCTTTGAAATAATCGAGTATTTCTTATTATTCTTTTTACAAGCCCAGGAAAAAATAAATTTCCTTTTACGAACACATTTTCGTTTATGGTTTTATTTTATTAAGTGAAAATACATTATATTCATTGTTTTTGTCTTTAATTCGTAGAACACCATTTTTTTAAATATTAATTAAAATTAAGAATGTTATTATTAAGTTCTGCAAGTAAATTCTAGCTTTTAATTTGGAAATACATGGCAAATGCATTTTAAAAACCTTGAAATATATTAGTGTGCATACAAATAATATGCTCCAAAATTTTGAATATTAACTTATCTAAAAATTTTAAATGCTTTGATCCCATTACTTCAAACTATCAAAGTATTTTGGATTCCCAAACATTAACTTTTTCGTTTCTAAATTATTAATTTTATGTATAAAAACTCACATTCAATTGTTGATTTATTTACATGTAAAAATCTTATATAATCCACACGCAATACTTTATAAGTGTTCATTCTGCTGATTTCGATATACACAGTAGGTAATATTGCTAGAATGGCGAGTTATTAAATAATATAAAACGCATTAAAACCTTATTAAGTAGGTCATCTTTACTAACTGTACTTCTACTGGAGTCACTGTGTAAAGTAATGTGCCCACTTGGTTACACCACTTTACAGATGATGTTGTGTGCAGACATATCTCATTATGCAATTAACTTCTTAATAACGAGCACGTACCCATTTTTCCATCTTTGTTTATTTCGTATGATGATGAGTTCGAAAATTATGACATAACATTATTAGAATGTACGAAAAAGTGATATATTTATATGAAAGGTAAACCCTTTGGGTTGTGGCATTACAATGATAGTAAATTAATTATTTGCATCCAGCATATCCTGCAAGCACCTGTGTAGGATATTTGTGAACATTGTGCTAAGAGTCTTTTTGAGGACAGAAATGAGATGTATTAACTCTTTAAACATAAACATATGATTTATTGGAACAAAACCACTCGAACAGTTACGGTTTTGAACACAGTGCATTTCGTAGTAAATTACGTTAGTTTTAATTACCGAGTCTGAATCCCGCACTATAAGTAATTCCAATGAACGTAACATTTGATTGCGAAATTAATTCAACGTAGAAATAATGACGATATGGCAACACGAGAACGTGAAAATATCGCCATTTTTACACGTATTAATATAATAAATATATTATCAACATATATCGTACTATGCCCAGTTGTTTCGCAAAAATTCACGTGTCATTTAAGACGAAGTCATCAAATAGCCTCTCTGCGCCATTTTGTTTTTTTTTCTTTCTTCTTTTTTTTCGATTCTAGGTGCGTTTCAGCTCTCTATCAAATTGTAATAATCTGATGAGCTTAACAACATGATAGTTGTCCTCTTCTGCTGATCACAGTTTGTTCAAAATCTGAAACGGACTCGGGCGGATTGTTTCGCAGAATTTGAACAATTCATCAAATTTTAAAATATTTTTTAAAGTTCTGTTAAAGTTCTATTCAAGTTCTGTTACCGAAACCTTACGTAATTTTATATTTAACTTTAAATTTGATAAGTTGTTCAAAATCTGTGAAAAAAATCCGTAATTAGAATCGGCATTTAACGGGGACCTTTCAACTGTCAAAAAAAAACAAATGGCGCAGAATGAATGGTCATTTGATGACAGTGTAACATTTGAATTTCTGTGAAAAAAAAACTTCTGGACAAACCGTCGTTAGATACGTTTTTTTAGATTTTCACGGCCAAAAGCATTTTCATTGTTTGTTTTTGGGGTGCACAACACGGCATAACACCCCAAAAACAAACAACGAAAAAAAACCGTCGTTACTTTATTATTATCATTTATATCGCGCTTAAACTTTAAAACTGCTGGAATTGACCGACCTTTAATAGTTATCTTTGTTGATTATCTTAAAGTAAACTAAAGTGTGAACCAGTGGTTCTCAAAGTATGTGGTGTTGCCCCTATTAAAGGACAATAAGAGGTCACTGAAAAATTGAAAAGAGGGCACTAACTTTCTGTATTTGTAGACATTATTTTTGTAACAGTCCGGATGATGGTACGGAGGTACTGAAACCGGTAGACGTCAAATAAAAATAAAGTTACTTAAAACAAAGTATTTTCTTTTTATTATTTAACGACAATATAAATTAAGATAAAAATACGATATTAAGTAAATTAAGAATACAAAGTGAATTATTTTGTCCTCAGTTCTCTTCACTAGGTATTCCTGTTCCAAAGCGGACTGTAGATTGTTGTATGGTGTTGATCATGATTTCCTAATCATTGTTATTGGTTTGTTTTTTTTTTTGTTTTCCACGAAATAAAAATTAATAAAGCAAAAAGTTTGTTGTCGGTAGATTGCGTTGGGGTTACTTAATAAATTTAATGAATTCCTCACCTTCGTGTTTAGTTAGCCATAATTTGATATCTTTTTTTAAATTTTGTATATCCATGGTGTTTTTAATTTCAATTGGAAGGGCATTATACAATGTTGTACCATGGAAATAATGGGTTTTCTCGCCAAAAGATGTATTTAATAAATAATTGTTTTAACTAGGGGATGCATCGATACGCACTTCTGCCGATACGATACCGATGTTTATAAAACAGTATCAACGATACAGATACCAATGCCGATGCGCACAGTGAAGATTTCAAAAGATGTAAAATTTATGGAAGAAATTAATTATTTATTTTATTACGCACCGAAAGCAAAAACTGACAACAAGCAACTTGCAGAAATTATGAATTTATTATTATTGAATTATACAATTATAAAACGCGAGTATTCCCGATAAAGATAAATTCTTAATGTATCGGTGTATCGGCAAATAGATATCGCAGATTCAGATATATCGGAAAACCAACGATATCGCCGATATATCGGTATCGGATACATCCCTAGTTTTAACACTTCAAGTAAGAGTTCTTATCAAATATTTCTACTGTTCCTGAAAAATATCTTTAAAAATGGGGTATTGAGCCAAAAAAGTTTCGGAAACTCTACTGTAAACAGTCCAAATAATAACCTTGGTGGTTTGTAACAGAAACACAGTAAACAGTAAGTGTTACAGTTTGCTGCTTCGGCTACTAGGTATCGTGATAAGTTCCAACAGCCCCACAGTAAACAAAAAAGAGCAAACAGTTCTGACGTTACGAGTAACGAGTGTACGCGCACGACAGCATGCAATGACTTTTTACAACATGTGACTAAGTGGGCCACCATGTATGAAAATAAAATAAAATTAATTCAATTCTACAAGAGTAGGAATTAAAGACCACTCCCCTAATAATGAATATTAAAAAAAAAATACTCAAATTATTTCGTAAATTATGGCCAGCCACAAAGTTAATGCTTATTACTTATTACTTATCACGAATATGTAAAAATAAAAATCAATTAATTGTTTTGCGCCTTTTTCATACAAAACTTTATTTTGAATTTGAGGAAAAATTATTTCACCAAACATTTTTTTATTCAAAGGGTATAACATTTTTTTTTTTTTTTTTTTTTAATTATTTATTTTTACAAATACAGTTATTATACATTGTATATATATATTTTTAATACATTTTTTAAATATCGTGATTCACCTTTTTTTTTGAGCAATGCTCGTGTAAAAAAGGTGGAGCAGCGAAAAACAATTCAACATAAATTTTTAAAATGTGTAGTATGTGAAAATTATAATATTTAATTTTTTTATATATGTATATCATACATTATACGTGAAACAGAATTGAGTAAAGAAAAGATATAAAAGAAGAAGAAGAGAGAAAATAAAAAAGAGTATAAAAGTAAAGGGATTTCCAAAGTCACAGTCACAATGATTGTAATATGTTATTGATATATTGTTTTAATTAACCTTTTGAATTTTTTATAGTTTGTTTCCAATCTTAAGTTAAGGGGTAATTGGTTAAACCATTTGACCCCAAAATATTTATAAAATTGTTGGGCTGTGGTGGTATTACAACGCGGGATAGTTATAGAGCCAAGAATACTTGGTCTTTTGCTGTTTGAAATAGATATTGAGGTATCGTTGTTGAAACAATCTTTGTGTATTTGTAAAAGTGAATTTTTTTTATAAATAATGTGTAGTGAAGGGACTTTAAATTCTTGAAATAATCTTATGGTGGGGTAATCATATGGTTTTTTTAAAATTATTTTTATTAATATTGATAATCTATATTGGTTTTAATTAGTGAATTAATAATATATTTTCTATAGAAATAATCTTTGCCACATTACTTACTAACTATGTTAATATGATGAAATAAAAAATTAAACATCTAAAAAAATTGTAATCGAAATTTTAATTTATGCACGTACGAAAAATTTGAGTGTTCAACGTAAATGGATCGTTCATAATTTAAAATTAACCCCGTGCTTGTTTTTAGCCTTTGTATTTTATATTTCATTACAATATTATTTACATAGTAGATAGTAGTGGATGAAAACCTCATACAAGATGCACTTTTAATGTCTCATATATAAACATAAAATGTCCAACCACCTAACAAAATATATAATTGTCCTAACTCTTTTTCTTTGTATTACTTACTACAAAAGGTATTTTTTGTATTCGTACAAATCTTTTGAGGTGATGAGGTGGTGTGTCTGGATACGAAAATCCTCAACACCTTATTTCAGTATTTGATTACTTATACAAAATATTTTTGTAAATTATTATCATTAACTAGCGTATAATAATTACAAAGTTGCTTCTAAAATCTCGAAATATCGTATCATTTTTTGGCGTAGGTATATTTTATAATTTAAAAACAATAAAATATCTCATTTCCGTTCTAGATATTTTTCATCTAAGAGTATGGATATTATACTCTTAGTTTTTCATACTTTTGTATTTAAAACATGTATATTCAGATTGGTTGGGTACTTTGGCCCCAAATCCAAAATTATGTCTTGTACGAAAAAGGCCGCGCAGCTGTTATGTGTAATGTAATCCCCACAAATCTACCCTGCAAAACCCTTATTCTTATCCCTGCCACACGTGAAGCCATGATTATTACTTTGCTCTTGTCGCCTTTTAAATCCTAGCTTAGTTTTTGGCAAAGGATAATACCAGGGTCACCCTCGTGTAAATGTTGACTTTCAGCAATTTTCCTTTTGTTATTTTTTGTGATCTTCGTTTCCCTGTCACTACACTGTGTGATTACACGCGCGTCCTAAACTTTGCTGTTTGCTTACACCAGAGGTTCCCAACCCCGTGCCTGCGGGCACCATGGCGCGGGCCCTTTTCGTATGTGCCCGCCACTATTCGACAGAGACAGAATTTTTTGGGGTGAGGTTTGTCCAGGTCTTGGCGGCGGATGTGTCTGCCCACCAATTGTGTGACAGGCCAGATTGGGAGAGACTGGTTGAGGGAGACCTTTTGACTTCTCCAACAGGGCGCTCTTGGAACATGCACCTTAGTGTGAGGGTTGCAATCATTCGTCCGTCACTCCTGGACACACTGACCCCCCGATTCCTACCCACCCCTCATACCTTTTTCCTTCCCATAACATCCTTTCCTTCCTTTCCTAAAAAGAACCCTCCACACAGCATCCCCAAAGATGACATAGGCCCTGAGGGGAATTATTTTCTTCGGGGCCTCCTGTGTGGAGCTATTGTAAAAAAAATTTTATTAAAAATATTTATTTCGATTGAGGGTCTAATCTGTAAGTGATAGTTGTGACTCTGGTTCAATGAATTCGGATTTATTTTCAAGGGTCATTTTCAAAATTAAAACTGATTGTGTCAAAAATTTAGACTAGCGATAAAGTACTCAACTACCCATAATGTAAAATTTTTTACCATAAAGTTATTTTAATTCTGTATTTGAAATTTTGGTTTAAGTGTCAATAAAATATTGTAAACTAGACAAAGCATACTCATATGTAAAGCATTTAAGCATTTTTGCATTAAAATGAATCATCAACATAAAAAAATTTTTTTTTCAACATTGAGGATTTAAAAAAAACGCGCAAGTTGCGCCACAATATGAAGTATGTCAAAAAAATACAAATAAATAGTAGTATATCTGTGTGTAAGGATGTAATGGCCAACCTTATGATTCCAGAGATAGCCTCATTTTTAATGTCAGTGCCATACAATTTTTTTTTTTTTAAATTATAACTCCTTCATTTGTACACGCAATTGCTTCATACGAAATTTTATAGCATAGTAATGATCAGCAGAATCCATTTCTAGCCAAAAAAAGACCCATGAAAAGTTTCTATGTCTATGAAAGGCGATTTTCAGCCCACTGTGCGACGTACGTACGCATCGCTACTCAAACAATGCTTAGCAACCCATACATTTTCTATGAAAATGGCCACAGACATCGCACGTCACGATGCGTGTGGCCAATGTGATTCTAAAACATAAATTTTCATTGAAAATCTATGGTTGCTAAGCAGTCCAGATATTGTTAGGCGTAGCGATGGGCACGTACGTCGACCCAGTCTGAATCTACCGTTATTTACTCACGTAATACCCGGATGGATGAGTTAAAGAATTTCCCTTCTCTTGTGGCACTATATTTTAAAATAATAATATTATGTTCCTGTGCCTGAACTGCAGTACAATATATACTTGTCGCTTTCACTGTGTTTTATTGCACCAATATGCAGTTAGGGTTTCATTCGCTTAACTGCAAAAGGTTTCTTCAATATGTATCCCCATTTTCATAGCGAAGTTTCCTCCGTCTAGACTCACTCTTTCTCCTTCGCACCCCCTTAAACCCCTTTCCGACACCGCCAATACCACTTGCTTATATTCCTACAGCCTAACAACACCATAACTACCCCAACTACCCCTGCCACCCTCAACCAGTGGCGGTTCGTAGCCTATTTCATTGAGAATTCAATCAGAGATTAAAAAAGGAACAAAAAAAAAGCACACAATTGTAAATCTCAGGTTAGTTTTTTTTCCATAGATCTAAAGAAATTTCGTCATAATATCACTGCTTCGGAGATTAGCAAGATACATCACAACAAGATACAATTTGGTTAAGGCCCGGTAATAAGCGTTAAAAAAGAAGATGAAAGGGAGATATTATGTTAATACGAATCTAATATATATAACGTTTATAATTAAGCGAAAATAGTGAACATATTTAATAAAACACGACTCGTTTAAAATACAGCAAAACTCTCTCGGCAAATGCTTAACTTGCATTTTGCAAAGATTCACTGTGAATTGTTTTATAGCTATAGCATGTTAAATAACAGAACAAAATGGGTTTAATAATTTTCGGAGCATACTTCATGATTTTCGAATTTCGTGTAATTACTGACGTGTAGTTCGACAATGTACATATATTATCTTCAAAATTAACATAATATATTTTTTTAGGAACTTAAAAACTGAAAGTGTTAAAGATAAATATGTTATACATTGGTAGAATTGCGGAAAATTAATCAAAGGGTCTGTGATTAACGCATATAATATTATGTATCATAGATTATAAACAGTTATTTTTAATTTCTTCAAACTTCGCAAAAGTTATTTTTAATTTTTAGTTATTTTTAATTCTTAAATCACAATTTAAGCAGAAAAATGTTCGTTTTTTTAATATAAAAAGTAACATCTTCCGTAGGTAATAAATTTTTTTAATTAACAACGTAAATCGCAGAAAAAAATCTATTTTTGCACATCTCGTAGTCGCTGCGCACCTGCCCAGCTAATAGATTCGTAAGGTTTGCACACTGGCACGATTTACCGTTGACGCCCCTCGAGTATGTTTTGTATGGAACTATCTCTTAGAACAGAAAGTCCCATAGTCGCTGATTTTGGAACGCACATATGAGATTCGTTTCGGACTTGCTCTCGGGGAATTTGTATAGCACGCTGTTTAAATGGTTGTAAAATTATGAAACATTCAGGTTGGTCTTATTTTCTTGGGAGTTCACTGCCCAAACCCACTTAAAAACCGCCACTGCTCGCTACTACCCCTAGCAAAACCGGCTCGACCCTTTGTCACGTGCCTTTCAATTAATTCGTTTAATTATACTATCCTTTTCTTCTACTTTTTGTATTCTTTTCCTGGCAAATTCTACTTCAGAAAATGTTCATGGGATTCTGATTAATATCACGATAAGACTAGAGATAAGTAGACCGTATACATACGTACCTTTTAATTTTGGGCAGCGATAGTCTTTTGTTCCACAAAAAATACACTACATCTACACTGTTTACAATATAACATAGTTATGTGTGGGATCTAGCCTTTCTGTTTTGTTCATGGAGCACTTTGCGGTTTAAATAATTCATCCACAACGCGTGAATAAGTTTTTCATAAAATGTGTTAGGATAAAACAACACGCCTCTCGTTATCAATACATTTTATGAAAAATCTTTCTTTACACAGACGTTTTTTACTCCCAGTGGGTATTAAATAATAAAAGAGCACGCCATGCTTTTGTTAAGTCCCTTGGTACAAGTTTAATTTCATTTACATTCGGCGGTTGTATGCCTAAGAAAATATTTGAGGGTTGTTTATTAAGTAAACACATTATTGTAATAAAGTTGCCAAGCAGAAAACGTGTAAATTAGAATGAAATATTATATGTGTTAAAGATAAAATAGGCCACGTCAACAGGCATGTCCTATAATAGGAGTACAAAAACTCCCGGCGTAAAAAAGTGTCAGCAATGGTTGACATAGTTTCCAAAAACTGTTGTCATGAGATATACGAAAAAGGATGAGCGTTTTAAATCTAAAGAAAAAATATATAATGGAGACAATATTAGCAAAACTCAATCGAAAATCTTAAACAGAAAAATCAGAAAAAGATACGGTCACCTCAGATTCAGAAATTAGTAGGTAAATAGATTATGAGAATTCGTCTTTGCAAACTTTGGACACCTCATACCTCAGAACAAGGTAAAGTCAAGTTAAAAGCCTGTCCAACAAAAGTAACGAGTAAAAGTTCTAAAAATTAAAATTGAAATGTCTTTTGCATTGGCTGGGATTTGAAGTTATTTAAAATATTGAAAGTTATTGTCTGGGCCTTTTATTCAGGCGGCCGGCTTTGTGGGCAGTGAGCAGTGTATATGTGTATAAGACCCTCACAGAAAGTACAGGAATACCCCTCAACCAAAGCTGGCTGTGTGGGGTTGTGAACTCTACATGTGAAAAAGATTTTTATTTAAATAAGTATATTTTTTACATTCATCTTTTCGTCATTAACACACACTTCACCAGCACCACAATCTACACATCTGCCCTGAGGATGAACTCCCTAACGCTGTCCGAAACGTTGGCTAAATAAGAAGGAAGCGCAATACTGCATAATAACCCAAAAATAAATCACACTTCATCACTTTTGCCCATGAAAATCTTGAATCACATCGGGTGAGTTTAGCGACTGGAAAGCCAGACAAATCTTTTTTGGCATTACTCCTTGCCTCTTTCACATTCAACATAATAATAATATACTAATATACTGTACTAATAGTCTTTCCTCTGCACAGTTCCACACCATACTTCCGTAGAGAATATCATATCATTAGGTTTAGTTTCAGAACTCTTATATTGATTCCTAGTAACGCTTCAACGATTTTTTTCACATGTAGAGTTCACAACCCCACACAGCCAGCTTTGGTTGAGGGGTATTCCTGTACTTTCTGTGAGGGTCTTATACACATATACACTGCTCACTGCCCACAAAGCCGGCCGCCTGAATAAAAGGCCCAGACAATAACTTTCAATATTTTAAATAACTTCAAATCCCAGCCAATGCAAAAGACATTTCAATTTTAATTTTTAGAACTTTTACTCGTTACTTTTGTTGGACAGGCTTTTAACTTGACTTTACCTTGTTCTGAGGTATGAGGTGTCCAAAGTTTGCAAAGACGAATTCTCATAATCTATTTACCTACTAATTTCTGAATCTGAGGTGACCGTATCTTTTTCTGATTTTTCTGTTTAAGATTTTCGATTGAGTTTTGCTAATATTGTCTCCATTATATATTTTTTCTTTAGATTTAAAACGCTCATCCTTTTTCGTATATCTCATGACAACAGTTTTTGGAAACTATGTCAACCATTGCTGACACTTTTTTACGCCGGGAGTTTTTGTACTCCTATTATAGGACATGCCTGTTGACGTGGCCTATTTTATCTTTAACACATATAATATTTCATTCTAATTTACACGTTTTCTGCTTGGCAACTTTATTACAATAATGTGTTTACTTAATAAACAACCCTCAAATATTTTCTTAGGCATACAACCGCCGAATGTAAATGAAATTAAACTTGTACCAAGGGACTTAACAAAAGCATGGCGTGCTCTTTTATTATTTAATACCCACTGGGAGTAAAAAACGTCTGTGTAAAGAAAGATTTTTCATAAAATGTATTGATAACGAGAGGCGTGTTGTTTTATCCTAACACATTTTATGAAAAACTTATTCACGCGTTGTGGATGAATTATTTAAACCGCAAAGTGCTCCATGAACAAAACAGAAAGGCTAGATCCCACACATAACTATGTTATATTGTAAACAGTGTAGATGTAGTGTATTTTTTAATTGATAAACTAATGTTTAAGACAAGATTGAATGCATAGCACAAAGGGTAACAATTATTATAAGAAATAATTATCAGCCTTAAATACTCATCCACATTGAAACAATCTTCCGAGAAAAGATACATGCCGCCGACGGGACTCGAACCCGCGCCCTTCTGATGTCCGGTCAGGTGCTCTTAATCCACTGAGCTACGGCGGGTTACCTCTTACCCGCGCTGATGTCCGGACAGGTGCTCTAAATTCACTGAGCTACAGCGGGTTACCTCTTACCCGCCCGTAGCTCAGTGGATTAAGAGCACCTGACCGGATATCAGAAGGACGCGCGTTCGAGTCCCGTCAGCGGCATGTTTTTTTTTATAGGAAGATTGTTTCAATGTGTACGAGTGTTTCAGGCTGATAATTATTGCTTATAATAATTGTGTAGTGTAGACTGAATGCTGTAGAAATGAAATCCCTTAGGCTTATGTGTGCTAAAACCATGTATGATTGTGTGAGAAATGTGGATATCCAAAAATAATGCAAGGTTGATTGTATCGTAATGAGTAAGATCAAAATAGGGACCCTCAGATAGTTTGGGCATGTAGAGCGAATGAATGAAGGAGTGTAAGGAGAATAAATGATGCAAATGAAATTAGAGAAGAAGACGAGGACGCCCAACGAAGACATACTTTAATAGGGTCATGTATAATAGAAGAGTATGAATGAGAAAAAGAATGATTGTGAATGAAGCAAATAGTATGTGTCAAGACTGAGTTGGTTGGCGGTCCGTCCTTTATGTCTACCCCTGCGGGGAAACGGCGTGATGGTTAGTTAGTTAATTTAGTGTAGATTTGTGAAAAAATTATTCATTGGATAAACAACACCTTTGCCCCAAGTAAGGTAACCCCAAGTGGGTCGCTGCTTTTGGTGACTTAGCAGGCTTCACGTAGTGAGGTTTTTCCAAATCTTTGCTGCGGATGTGTCGACCCACCTACTGCGAGGCGGGTCAGATTGACAGAGGCCGGTTAATGGAGACCCTTTGACCTCTCCAGCCGGACTCTCTTGCACTGCAGTATGGGAAAGGCGATTACATGGGATTAAAGTTTATAAAAATATATGCGTTAGTAGTGTTAGTAGTATTGGAGGAGGGAATATTGTTGCCTTAGTAAGGTCGTCGGTTAATGGTGTCCATAAACTCGTTTTATAAGCGGGAATTTGGTGAATCTTCATCACACAGAGAACCCCAAAAGATTACTACAAGTTTCCAGACGCCATGTACTTCGGTCTCTGGAATTCACATCTCCGATCACGTATACTCCAAATTTCACGAGTTACCCATTTTCCTGAAATAAAAACTCAATTGTCTATTACGACAAAGATGTTTTATCTACTACGCGACTAAACTTTATAACATCGTGCAATAGATAATACAAACTTCCGTTTCATCGTGGAATACAAAAACATGGCGCACATTTTATTCTGAACATAGTAACACCAAATCAAACATAACAATGTATTAGAACATAGTAACACCAAATCAAATATATCAATGTTATTGAAGAAAATAGTTATATTAAAGGGTTAAATTAAAAATCTTACAAAAATTATTCCAATAAAATTGTTAAAAAGATCATTCCGTTAGGATGGGTATTTTGCCCTCAAATCCACAAATAAGTTTTGTTTGATAAAATGATAAAAGTCGCGCAACTATTTTTCTTAATGTGACCACGTAAACATACATATACAAATATTATAGAGAATCTGTCTGTTACAGTTGTAGCTTCCTGGTAAAGTCTAGATGCGATGCCATGAATTATAGATTTAATTTAAATTGATTCTGACAACCGGTTTGAGAACTTCCTCTTGCGTAATCTGCAGACAGGAATTGATGGGAAGACAGATACAACGTTCATTCGCTTCGACGACCGTAAAAAATCCGAATACATAACTAACCTACTTAAATCTGCGACACCGAACTGAATCCGATCCGATTTCAAACAACGTATGACTAAGTATTATGCATCCAACATTGGTTTTACAAAAATGTAGTAGGATGATCTATGTTATCGTTATAAAGGACTCCAAATGAAATCAAAATTATTTATTTTATTTAAACCGGAGACGGTTTCTGAAGTGCTTCTTATTTCCTCTCCAGATACATTCGTTATAAATATGCAGTACTGGGACCAGTATTCTCCAATACTATAGGATGCTTATTGAAAGATTGTTTGAAACTCAGTGACTAACAATTATAGTTCAGAGGACTAACGTACTTTTTAACTGGAAGCTAGGTTTTAGCTCCAGAATTATAATGACTCGAGACGTAAGAGCCTTATATGGGTATACTAATTATGATACATTACAGTTTCCATAGTTCCCGTGAGCACTCAGGCTTTGGACCCATTATGCTATCTTCCATTTTGCCTCATTCCTTTAACAAAGTCTCTTTAATGAAGTTCACCCAGGGTTGTCATTGGATATTTGGCTATGTCTCCTGCTTCTACAATGTGTTCTCAGGTAGCTGAGTCTTATTTCTATCGGGGCGAGACATTGGCATCATAGGTGGATTGGAGTCTCTTCATCCTCTTCAAATTTCCTGTATCTATTGGTGTTTTCCATTCCCGATATCTGCATGTGTCTCCTGAGGTGGTAGTGTCCTGTTAGTAGCCATACCAGTTCACTTGATGACTGCACTGTCCCTATCATTGAATATGGACAGTGGCTATTGGCAAAACAAGGAGCATCCATCCATTCCCTCAAAAACAATTTTTATTTCTACCTCAAAGATAGATCCACTATATTTGGGCAGAGTATTAGCACATTTTTAGTCAATCCAAGGGAGCCTGCTATTCCTCAATACTAAAGAGTATCCCATCAAAACCACGGTTTCAATAATTACTCTATTTTTATAACAAACTAATTTCCACGCTTATTGAAATGCTAATTGGACATTGCTGCGTTCCTTCTCACATTTTTTTTTTATAATTGACATGCTTGACTCCCAATATCGTACTTTATGTGATCTAAACGTTGGGATCTCTCCTCACCTCCGTTCAATGTCTCATCTCTTCTTAGTCATTCATTTTTAGTAGTATTTTGTCGTTTCGTGTCGTAAGTAAAAATAAGAAATTTCACCATCTTATTGTAGAAGTACATAATATTGTTTTGTACTCATTCGTTTTGTTGTGGCCATAAATACCTCGAGGTATCGCAGTGGAATAGCAGAATTATATTGTGCTTGTGTCGTGTATTACTTTGCTAAGATACAGTGGTAATTTAATGGTCATTCCTTTTTCCTTGCATACCTTGTTTTTTCCTACACATACCATTACCCAATTCCAAATACCATTTCGTCTAGATTCGTTTAAAGTATTTATATTCCATTTTCAAGTGCATCTGAAGCTGTAATTATGAAATTTGGCCATTTTCATAATTGACATATAAACTAACATAATTTGAAATGATGGCATTGAAGGGTTGAATACAAAAACATTCCAGCACCCAATAAAAGATGGTGCTTACGTTTCTACCTCCTTTGTCATCTCCGCACGAAGAATAGGGATAAATTACAATGCCAACATTACCCAGATTTCGTAAGTGGGTCAACGGAAATCGAACAGTGAAACTTATAAATTAGCCAGAGTAGTTATAGTACCCATAGAAGAAGTAGTTGGAGTTAGGCAACGCGTTTGAACTAGTTCTCAAGGTCTTGGCTCTTGTGCAAGAAATAGCAGAATGTACTGGACCTTTATAAAACTATGCTTTTGTCGACATTTGAACAATGGTGGCTGTACTCTAATCAGCAGTAAAAGAAAATCAGTTCTAGTTTGCTTTAATCGCCTCAGATAATGAAATTAGTTTTACTGGACAATTAACAGCTATACTTAAATGTGGTGAATCTACTTTTCTGTTTGAATGGCACTCGTAATAATATTTTTATCTTTATCGGTATGTTGCGTCAATTGCCTACTGTTACTGCAGTGCGTAACTCTTTTTTAATAGTTGCGTAAAATACAGTTCTTATTAGAATATCTTATTAGTATCTTTTAGAATAAAGTATCTTATTAGAATATGATTTAGTTCCTACATTGCTATGCGCTCTTCGGGTTACATGGTCTCGTTGCCGAGGTGTGCTGAAGGTGACCGGAGGTAAATAAACTGAGTCATTAGAGTTCAGCCGCTCTGGAAGGACGTCTATCCTCAGAAGTATTATTATAAATTACGATACGTCAATAAACAGTCACTGTGTTACAATAACCTAAGTCTTTTCAGTAAGCATCCTATAGTACTGGAGAATACAGGTTCCAGTACTTACTGTCTGAATGTCTCTGGAAAGAACATAAGAGGCATTACAGTATATGTAACATAAAAGTTATTATAGGTAAGTGGTAAGTTCTTTTAAACCTAATACGTAAAAAGTATGAAATCAATTAAGAGATATTATTTGCATGTTTCTTGTAACCTTCTAGGTTTATGTTTATGATATCAAGATACATGATATTTAGCAGCACCATATTCTGTGTCATGCTGTGCTGAGCCAATACGTCTATTCTGACATGTGGTAGTAGTTGTTTGGTATAAACAACTTTTATGGTAAAAAATATATATATATTCTAGCTGGTGACTTTATATCAAATTATGCATAATTTTATATGCTGTCACTGCAAGGACCCCACTCCTTCTCTGGAGTGTTTGGTAGTGCGTTGTCAAGTCTGTCAACCACCTAGATATCTGATAAACTCTTATCGGTGCAAAAGGGGCATTCCGCCGGATATTCAGTTAAGTAGGAATGCTGTGTTTGTTCTATCGATATTTAAATGTAATCTGTTTCCAAAAACTATCGTAATCAGTCCCTTCGGTACTAGTGTAGTTAGGCAACACGCAATGTAACGATTGAACGGGTAGATTTTACAACTTCAAAATCTCAGCTGTAAAATTGATTTTCCACTTTCATGTTTCTTCCTTTTTTTAGAACATAGACTTCTTGAAGACCTTGGTTCACTCCGTCTTTCCTTAAGAATACTCTCCACAGAGCTTTTCTAAAGCTGAAATGAAAAAAATAAAGATTTAAGAGCTTTCGTTTAAGAGAATTGTACGACCAAATACCATTGTATTGGAGATGTATAACGCTGTATCTTCATTCTTATAAATAGTACAAAGTATTTGTGGGATAAATCCAGCGACATTGCGGCGATCAAAGAAGGCAAAGGAACAAGGGACGAAGGAACGTCATCCATTCCGACCCGAGACCCAATGTTCCGAGATGAAAGGACTTTATACACTACACTTCATACTAGCTGAGTGTTGGGTATACTCACAAGTCCACGTGGAGTTTTATGTGTGAAACACAATCAGGAGGACTCTGAATAAAAACTAGGTCAAATCTTAGCGGCAATATGGATGTAGGAACTGGGATTTAAAACAGCGGAGACGAGCGCTCCGGATACACAAATTTAAATACGATGAATTACAAATTTAGACTTCGTCTCCACTTTATTCAGTTTTCAGATTAAATATACAGTCGTTTCAAATTCAAATGGTCCTGTTCTGAGAACGCATCTCATGTGTAATCATTAAACTCCGGACACAATGAACCTAACTCCTCGGGTTAATTTGTTCGGTTTTTTGGAACAACTCACATAAGCTTCATAGAAATCGTTGTGTCTCCCTTACTATCATGATTAGAATTATGATTTTAACGGTGTTAGAAAGAGAAAACACCACGCTTTATGTTCAATTCTAAAAGATAACGAAAAAATATTAAAATGTACATTTTAATATTTTAATATTAAACCAAAGTTTCCAACCACAATTTGAAAACAATTTTTTTAAATTAATTATTTTTTTATATGAAACGACTAAAAAGTGAAAAATTTTACCTTTCAAAAACATATTCCATTTATTTTGATGTTATTGCAAAGCGGAAATATTTTGATCTTTTGACAAAATAGTCACGAGGCCTGAGGGGTTGATACAATACATATTCCAGAAGCGTTGACGACTAGAAAACATTTTCCGGGAGTTGTATAGATGTTGCCAAGTGTGACACACGACACATGACATGCAAGAATATTTGATTCACAAAAATTATCATGAATCACAATGTTTTAATATTCACGCTGAACCGATTGTGTAAAATTATGGACATAAATCACAACAATTTACAATAATAAGTCGGTTTTCCATCACTGCTTGGAGAATAATCTTCTCGTTTCTTTTATTGTTATTTATTGTTTGAAACATTTACAGAGTGTAAATTTCATTATCATAAATTCATTGCTGCATTAACTGTAAACCTCATTATCATAATTATTATATTATCAGTAAATGTACTTCATTACCCATATAATCTGCATACTTCACCCGCCATAACACAGGGACATCCCTAGCATGGCGGGCGAAATAACACAATATGTACACTATGTATAAAATTCTTTAATAAATAAATAAATAAATTATTACATTAATGGTATTACCGTTGGAATGTGCACAGATATATAAACACTCCAAATAAAAATGTTCACAGCATGCTTTAGTTGTCACTAGGCGGAGATGCTAGTAGCGAAAATACATAAATATCAATTTCTTCAATCTTCGCAAATTCACTTTGTGGCGTCATTTTTAATTTAATGATAACAAATAACTTTGTTTACACTCTTATATAATCACAATTATCGACATTTTTCGAAATCAAAGGTTTTATATAATATTTTTAAGTAATTAATCACTAATCCGATAATATTTTTCTCTATAGTTCTTATTTATCTACACTTGTTTTGTTCTTTTGTTATTTTTATTCGTGTTCTTATTATCCTGACGAAGAAAACTTTGGTTTCGAAACATGTCGATAATTGTGATTATATATATGTAGTGTACACAAAGTTATTTGTTTTCATTTAATTAAATACAGAAATAATAATAACAAAATTAAATATAAAACATGAGATATGAAACATAGTAAGTACTTACCTACAGAGAAAGAAAGAAAAAAAAAACATAATAATAAAGCATTACATCGAGAAACTGTTCGCCATTACATCGTGGTAACGAGATTGTTTGCGAAGATATCTATACCGTCACGTCATATTGTAAAATGTTTATCTGTAAACATCGAATCTAACGGACAGTGGTAGTTATTCTGCAAGAGATCAGTATAATTTAATTATAAACAGACAGTATCAAGATGAGTGGAGTTTTATTTTAGGATTTTGTGGAATTCGAATAATATTATTTTAGTTGGATTTTTTGCTGGTCACTGAAGCTAGCTCGCTGGAAGCTATTAGCGATTCGGCAGTCAGACAGTCCATTGCGTTTCAATCGATTTGTTAAAATCAAAAGCTCATTTTAAAGCTCTATTTATTTGACACGGTCTGTCAAAGGACAATCATAAATTCGTCACGTCTAAACTTGGGAGATAAGACAACCATTCTGCTCAGAATTTGTCACAATTGATTTGTATAATAATCTTTTATTTTTTTCATTTCTCACTAACTCTTCAGGAGGCATCCCTTATGCCCCGTTCTGACTGGGCGTGTATTTTAGCCGAGTAGCGAGTATATTAGTAACTAAACGTGTCCGAACGTGTTAAATCGGCCTTATACGACACATTTAGACACTTTTCTTAAATGTGGTATTCCGTATCGCGCTAACGAGCTAAATACTACGCTTCTCAAAAAATCCTCGTTAAGATCTGTTAGTCGCGGGAATCGAATGTCATCGCGTATCCATCATCAAGATAATACGACAAACGGATAGTCACTCATGAATGCCTATGAGGCTTAAATTTAGGTAGTTTTATTCATTAATACACAGTAATTCGTGTTTTTAATTAGGTAACTAATCCATTTAACACGCGACAGGCATAGACAAGCCATTGAAAGCCATATAAAATCATAGAAATTTGACAGCTGATAACGCACGACGCGACGGACGTCTTCCGATATCCGACGAAATTTGTATTTCTGTAAATAAGTATACTCTTCTGCGTTGTTCACATAAAAAAAAAATACCACAGAAATATGTTTGATTTATTTTGTCTGTAACGTATTTTATACACCTTTTCAAAGCTAGTTTTCAAAATGCGCTGTTTTTCTCGGGACAGATTGATTTACTATATTACTGGACTTGTTGTTTTTAAATTCCTTTAATCCGTTTCGCCATTGCTGTCGTAATAAATTAAACATTTCATGGATTAAACATTCGCGATACCCGCAATACCTGTGTTCTGACTGATTATTATTACTGTTATTAGTAACTAGAATACTTTATTAACTGAAAACTCAGCAAAGCATTTCCCGGGATTCAAAACACGCGACTCTTGCAGAAATAATTACCAGTTAAATAAAATATGATGAAATGACAATTTCAGTATTTTGTCAAATCGTTGAAAACGGAAAATTAGTGGCACGTGGAAAGAATTAGAATTAGGTAAGTACCATGAAACAAAAGGTATTATTCCAGAAAATGTAACGTATATTTCCTCGCAGCTTCTTTGTTTCATCTATCTGTAATTTTTTGTTAGGTGGTAATGGCATTTTGAAGAGAAATGGGTCAACCAAACTATAAATATAATTTGAACGCGTTTCAAAAATAATTAATGACGAAACTTACTACTGCTTACGTCGCTTTTTCTTTGATAGTTTTCTTCCACCGAAATATACATTTTTCTACAGGTATTTAAGACGATAGACTTCGCTTTTCGGCCCATACAAAAAGGACGCCCGGGAAAAACACTTTTCTACATCGAAAATTGCACAAAATGAATATATTTTTTTTATACTGCCTTCTAGAGGGTGAAAACTATCTCGGTATGTTTTCGAATTTTCGATGCGTTTCGTATTAATGTAAACATTCACTGTCAAACATGTACGATTTATCAAAAAATATTATTTAAGGAAAAAGTGCTGCTAACTCAACTCTCATAAAGAATTATAAAATTATAAAAAGCTACCGACGTAGCTTCTTCTTTCTAAAAAATATTTTTTTTTTTAAATTTTCAATTTCGTGAAAGTTTCGGTGTTGAAATGTGTATTCTCCATAAACCCCTTTTCGAGCGATTTCTGTAGGTAAATTTGAGCGTTGTCTCATTCGCACATTTCGCATTCGCATGTATTGTAAGTGTGCGTGAGCGTATTGTGAGCGGGACAGAATGACAGACGCGGGTGTTCCGCGTGTGGTTCAAAGTCTAGCCTCTTAACTAATGTTGTTCGACGGTTGGCCCCTCGTAGTAGTAATTATTATAAATATGTAATTTTTTGTGCATTATTTACCAACTTAAAACCTAAAATCCACTTCAAAAATACCTCTCATAATAAGTTGGTGTGGATATTACATATATCCATATTATATATTATACGATGGAATATTATTTTTTTTTTTTTAAAGAAAGATAAACATTCCCGGGTTACGAATAACCCAACAACATTTGAAAATCTCCTACTACCACCACACTAAGCGGAAGATGTTGCTTGTGTTGTGTTGGAGGGCTTAGCCAGCCGAGGAATCGAACACGGAACGCCCGGGTGAGACCCAAACGCGATGCCCACTTAACCACTGACCGGTCATAGAGTATATAGACAATTATTTTTTTTCCTTGATGCATTTAACTGAAAAAAAGTTTTATATTCTTGTTATTAGGTGGTAAATCCTCTCTTAACACCCCTTCGGGGACACGTAGTTACATTTTGTGTATGTTTGTATACCGTATTTTACTTAAACTGACTGCATATTGTTTATAACTATATTGTTCAACTGTCATGGAACCCTAACTAATGCGCCTATAACTTTCAAAGTGTACTGTAAAATCGTGATTTTTTCCAGATATTTCGGTCCAAATTTTCTAGCTGATCTAAAAACTATTTTCATCTATAAAGTGATTTATTTCATTAGCTATGGAGCTTATTCAATTTAAGGAGAAGCACTAAGAAGTAATTCAAAATCGTATGTTTTTGGTTTGAAAATTAAATAGCTTAGAAATTAATATATTACATACTTTAATTAAATACTGCGATTAAAACACATCTTGACCATGGAAATAATCAGGTTTTTTTTTGATAAGTCATTTTATAACCCTAGACAAAAATAAAATATCAGGCATATAAAAACTGCTTTGTAGTTCAAAATCTTCTTCTAACGAAACCATTTTCGGTTATACTTTTATTGTACAACGTGGCAAGTTCTCTAAAATATGATATAATACATTTAAATATTTGTGGTTGAAGTTTGCAAAATAAAAAAACACACATTTTAGCGATCTTTTTTTCATGCATAAATCAAAACAGGCAGCTGGTGTTAAAAGGGTGTTAATCTATACAGGACCCGGGGGTAAAGTGCATTAACTTCGAGTGGTGATTCTATATGATGGTTGGAGTAAAAAAGATTTACAATTTTTTTCGAAAATCCGACTTTTTTTTCCCACACAAAAAGACATACCTAAAAATCCTTAGTGTAAGGTACAAATTTACCCGATAAATTTGCAGTGGTCAGCCGGGCGCATTGTGAAACGTTTGTTTGATTGGCGCGTATCGTAACAGCGAAAAATACCTAATAGTGCAGGCCGCACACTCCGTACTAATTTTATCTTCTTACCAAAAAAGTATTCCTAAAGTTGGAATTTCGTAAAAAGTTAGAATAGAAATAGTAGAATCACCTCCCGAAGTTAATCTTTTTTAAACAAATAAAAAAAATTATTACCGGGCGAAGCCTGAATGTAAAAAAATAGTTAAATAATTGTGGAACAGTTTTTTATTGTTCGATTATGTTTTCTCGGGCGAAGTCGGATAATAGAGTTAACAATAAATTAAGAAATGATTGACGTGGTTCAATCAGCGGATAAGTTATTGCGCTTTTAGACTGGAACTCGACCAGAACTGGCACGTTCGTAGACGCGCAGCTATGGCACGATTATACCTTAATGTTGGCAAAAGTAGTCCGCACTTATTTGCTTTTACTGTACTATACTATCGAGGAGTGTCGCCAGATACAAGACTTTTACCATGTTTTCATGGTTTGTTGTGGATTTTTTTTTAAATCTTACAAGTGAGTGCGATTTTTTTTAGCATGAGAATCCCCAATTCAGGAATGTAGTTTTTGAATTACAGATTTACGTAATTACTACAATACACATGAAATAATTTACATAACATAGATTACACATTGATAGCCGGCATGGTCCAGCGGTAGGGCGTTAGACTCCCGTTCCGAAGGCCGCGGGTTCGAACCCGGCGTGCGCAAATAAATGTATTTAATTGATTTGTGTTATTTCACAATTAATTATTTAAAATAATATAAATATAGTGTATTTACGGCACGTTCCAGAGTGGAAGATACTCTTAGTATCGCCCTTGTGTAAGACCACAATTCAGAATTGAAACGTTGCTTGAAATGGCTTTAGCCGTGTTTAGTGACTAGATCTGAATAGCCAGGTACTTCCCCACCTTCCTCTTCCTCGTCTCCTTTCCTTCCCCACTTACCTTCAGCCTCATAACATACATACCTCATAACATAATTGGGGATGCCATAGTCTCACTGGCTCTAGACGGGAGCAGTTGGAACACTAAAAAAAATACACGAAAAATGTGGAGTGGATAAGGAGTGTGTGCCAAGACCGAGTTTTTTGGCGGTTCATCATATCTGCCTATCCCTGCCATAAAACTAGGGCTGGTTTTTATATCCGTCAAAGTTGTGTTTTTTTTAAATTAAAAAATAGTTTTTTTTACCGAAGAACCAGGATTTTAAATTCTTGGATTATAGCATCTCTGCTATAGAGTACCTAGGTCCTGCCTGGTTTTCTGCCGATACGTCGCGAGTCGCGAGTAGTGACTGGTAGAGAGATATAGGATGTTCAATCTCTGTACTGTGGCTCAGTAGAACGGCCATGGTTACTGGTTACGTGAGAACAGGTTTGACTACCAGCTGAGCTGAGATGCGGTAGCTGTACTGCAGCAGTAACAACTATTCCCCGGATTCGAGTACCAACGACCTGCTTTATTTGGGACTCGCGAATCACGTAAGTATGCCGTTCACCGTAACGCTTATTATGTTGGAGCCAGATAGCGGGATCAGATAGAGATTGGAGGCTCGGCTAGAAGAGAGTGGAATTTGTGGGAGATACACAATCAACTGTAGGAACTACGGTTTTTTAATGCTGGCAATGTTTACTGAATTGCCTCAATGCCGCTCGTGCGCGTCGAATAGCGCATTTTCAATGGCGGCGGTTTAAATAAGGCGCTCCGCTGACGAGGCAACTGAAAACCAACTAAAACCGGCTAATTTCTCTGTCTTGATTGGTCAAAAAGCTTGTTTAACCATAGACGAAGAACAATCAGCTGACAGCTGGCAACTAGCGACGGCCGGCCATGGCAATCAGCAGTGCAAGTCGCAAGTCACCGCTTGCGTTACCATTAACAACGGGTGTTTGAGTGACTGTGTAGTGTGCGGGCCATCACATTGTCATACAAAGACAGTTACCAGTTGACAGTTTTCAGTTGCCTCAGTGGGCGGATCGCCTAAGAAAACGTCATTCTGTTTTGAATATCGCCTGCAATACTTCATTGTTTCTACATATAATTTTAACGTCCGTATTTCAAGCTTTCTCTGATGACTTTGCGTTTAGAATCTATGTGATTAATAAAGCTAATCTGTTTTAAACATTATAACCTCTTTAATTTATTCATCCCGCGTTAATTTCTTCCTGTGAATTACTACTCCACGTGTTTCAAGAAATGGCGTTTTAAAGTCACCAACCAAAATTAGGATAAATGTATTACATTAAGTTAGGTTATGGGTAATTTTGTTTACATCACTTAATGACTTTTCAAAGGGGTGTTGAAATACCACTTTGTTGATTTGTCAAAGAATCCTTCGAGACCCATTTTCATTCTTTCATCTTCTCAAAAAGACCCTCCAAATAGCATCCCCAAGAATGACATAGATCCTGAGGGAAATTATTTTCTTCAAGGCCTGCTGTGTGGGTCGAGTCTAAGAAACGACCCATTCTCATTAAGTCAACATCAACTGTAAACGGGAGATTCGCTCGGGTCCGTCACGCTTCGCTTACGTAATTATTGCTAACTCATTCAAGCAGGCTCCATTGAAATACCTGCAGAACAGACTAATCTTGTAATAATGTATTATAATATAATGTATTATACAACACAAATTTCAAATCATGTAATCATACAGAAAAATAAATCAATACATAATCTAGTAAAAACAGATTTCAGAATATCAATTTTAGTTCAATTAAAATCATTAAAAAATAAATCCGAGAACGTGTTTTGTGACCAAAATATCTCAGTTTTTCTTTTTATTTAAGGTCTTACAAACTAAAATATTTCAGGTTTTTTTTACACGCTTATTTTGTTTAGACATTATTGAAAAATCATAAATACTTATGATCCAAAAATACTTACAAGAAGTACACGATATTTAATAATTTATCATCGTGCGTTTTGAGCATTTTTATTGCTTACTTAAATGTAGGTGTATATTAAAGCATGTTTTGAATGAAATAAATCGATATTAATATTAATTTAATTTAAAAATTTGATACGGGAAATAATCGATCTTTCTCATTGGAACCTCCCTGTACAGTTGCAATCATTTTTAAACTTTTATTTTCAGCCGCTGGTCAATGGCTCTTAGTTGTTATTCGATTTGTTAATCGCGTTCGCAATATTTGCCAAATTTTATTACACAGGTATTAAAATTCTCTGTACCGTGAATTATATTGAAAGTAATTTACACGATTCTTCAATCAAAATGATTTCTTACTATTATAATATGATGTATCTTCCATTCTATTTGTAAGTACACTAATTGCATGGTTGTTTTAATTTGTATGTACAAATAAGAATAACGTTACTTCGTAGTGCATAACTCTATTGATAATGGGTGCTAGAAAGCTTCGGCCGTAGTTGTCACCATGACTTGTTCAAGATACGACACGGCAGAACAAATTCTAGCACAAGACACGAGCAATGATGGCTAAATAATGCTGAAGCTGTACTAGGATGCATTTATAAAAAGAGATTTAACATTAAATAGATTAACTTTATTAAGCACCTAAATTTACAAAAGTTATCAGAAAAGGTTGGAAACACAGAAATTAGTATATACCTAAGAAGTACGATCTTATTACGACCGACACTCGAGACAGTGTAACGGTTGGATTCACGCTCTGTCATTCAGAAGCGCGGTCCAACGCGCATGCGTTTCAGTGTGGCAACTAAATGAAAATTGCCAGTATTTAAAATCAAATTACAAGTAGTTCCAACAGTACTTGTGAAGAACAATAAATCTTAATATATAAAATGAATGTTTCTCTGTTTATTCCTTATGCGTTCATATATCTACCGTTCATCCGATTGAGTTGAAACATTGGTGAATTGTTGTGCGTACGCCCGCGAAGGTTTATATGTACATATAATAGTGAGCTCTGGCATTATGAAATTTGTATGAAACTATTACAATAGGTGGCGCGCGAGTTTTTGAAGAATGTGTGTATTTCATAGAGTTGAGTGACAGGGAGAAGGAGGGTTGGAGGGGTTAGCGGGAGAGTGGACTAGAGAAAAGGAGGTGGGGAACGTGGAAAGGGAACGGGGACGTGACCGGGGTCGCGTGGGAAAGGACATGCAGGGCAGGGGAGATGGACGATTATAAAGAAAGCATAGGAGCGGTAGGGGATAGCTGGGGGGAAATTGAAAAACACTTGAATACACAAATAAAACACTTTCTTTCTTTGAGTGGCATTTCAACCCATTCAGGGTACTTGCAAGTAAATTTAAAAAAACAAATAATGTTTTATACATTGTGAAAAGTGTTAAAATTCGTAGATGTAATAATGCTGCTTCTCGTGGTACAATAAAGGTTTTTTAATGAAAGGGGGATGTATTTATATAGTGATACATTTCTTTTATCTTCCTACTTGGCCTGCGTGCCTAATCTATTCACTGAGGCAAAGCACGAGGCACAAGGAAGGCACAAAGCGGGAACATTCATTAGAGATGAGACAGATAATCCACCAATTGATCCTCGTGAAAGTATGAAAGTTATCATAAACAGAATTCACAATGAACCAGATGATAATGCATGTAGAACACGTGTATTGTACTTTATAAGTTGGAAATGTATACGCGAAATAATCATAATAAAACTATCCATATCTATCTATGTCTATCAAGAGTATCAACTGTACAAATCTCTCGTTTTTTTCCGAGATTGATGAAATTTCGCACATTAAACGATTAAACTATCAAAACAAAAGGAAGATCACTTGCCTATAAAAGATTTCGGAACACCACCGCCCATACAATATAATTTTGATACTTCTTGATGAAATTTTGCACACTTACCTTTATATATAACTGCGTGCGTCTGATTTTTAAAAACTCTGTGTAATGCTTGTACAACGCCGGGGACTTCGGCTAGTCTATTTGTATAAAGAAGAGCAACTGGCGGGCGGCGTAAATTTGATTTTTAGCAAAATTACAGCTTTATTTCAAGACGAAAAATAGCAACCTTCACCTTTAAAACGATATGAAGGTGACTGTGCACACATAAATTCAAAAACCTCCTTCATCCCCTTTTCCCACCCCCTGAAGCAGAATATTGAAACTTCAAAATAAGAGAAAAATTATTTTCAATATCAGATTTCGAAAAACTCTTCGCAAAGCCCGGGCAACGCCGGGTACTTGTATTATTATTTCAGCATACATATTATTTCATCGTGTTATTTCCTGTCAATATCAAACTTTCAACATTCATTCAGACATTCTTGCTCCGAGTGAACGGCCTTCACTTTTTGTGCATGTTTAGTGTCGGTACAGACCTACGTGCTCCGCTTTATATATTATTAAGGTCATTTGACTAAGTTACTCGTATATTGGCGTCTTAACTATAAATCAGGAAGTCTGTTGCAATCAGCAATTACTCTCGAATGGTGAGATGAGGCGTCGTAAAATTTTCACAGCTTTTTTCATCCGGAGTTTCTGGTTCATCTCAATTATTGTTAATTCGAAATATCTTTTTCATCACAAGTTTTGAACATTTACATGTGAAAACATATAAGACATGATATATTTATAATATTGTGGTGTTCTGTTATTTCCTCTGATGTACATTACAACTCTGATGATCGGGAGTTAATACTAATACGTCGTCGGTTCGTTTAGATTACGAGTTCTAGTTTATTATCTTCTTATTTACAATAAATGTCTAACTGGACTTAACGTCCGTTATAACTGATGCGCTGTGATAATTTGGAGCAGGAGGAATGGTCAGTGAAGGAGCCCACCTGTAAATCGGATATGATCGGCTATCATCGTAACCGTTTGACCCGAATGGTCTACAGTTGTCTCTTTCATATAATACAACTACTGACCTCTGTTGGACAATTTAAAACTTACATGTACTAACGACATCTGTTTAAAGACGTTGAAACTACATACATTTTCACATACAATACGAATATATTAACAAGTTTTATGTAATAATGCAGTTTTATTCTTAGCATGTTTAACTGGTAAATTACGCAACGGTGGTCCTTTATGAAAATATTCCTAAGCCAGTTGAAGGACTGTGAATGATATTTTTACAAATTAACATTATTTTAATACTTAATCAGATGTAAACGGTAATTTTCCTCTTATTCTGAAAGTCAAATATCCAAAATTTCATCATGAAGTAGCAAACGTGATGGATGGGGTGGTTTTTCGTTACCTTTCACCTTTCTCTTATTTTGGAGATCGAGTCTACGAAATTTCACAAATGTCAACAAAACGAAGCCAAAGCCACTACGGATAGTTTTCTTTTAATATATTAAATATAGAACATTTTAGCTAATATGGCTGATTAGTTTTGATCCAAACATATTGATAAAAGTTGAACTTACCGCGTTGCGAAGTTAACCTACAAGTACCTACCAACAGTCTACCTTGGTACCTTATCACCTACCTTGGTATCCTCAACACAATAACATTTTTGCTCATTCCCTACCTACTCTCGCAGTAACCTCCCAAATATGACGTATCTCGTCTGATACGCCAATAAGATAATAAGCAGGTACCTACTTACTTTATAATAGCATGGCTCTATGGAGCTTACCTATTCTTAATAACCTAAGATATGTTTATCCAACATATTAATTGAATTTCTGCACGAATGCAATGTGGAATATTAAAAATATTCGCAGACATTCGCTATATTTGTATCTTTTTTTGCTATCTATAAAAAAGCCAAAAAAAATGCACTTATACACGGTTTTAACGGTAAACACAATTTGTATTTGTTTTTAATTTTAATCAATTTGCAAGTACGACACGCATTTATAGCAGTTCAACAATAATAAGACAGTAAAATTAAACTTAATAATGACTTTATGGGTTCACTCCCAAAGGAATTTTAATTGTTCGTTTCACAAAAAAAGTCTCAAAGAGTATATTCACTCTGGGTTAGCTGAAATCCAAAGCCAACGGTTTACAACTAGTCTCTTGGTTTAGTCCTGCCAGAATTACCTGAGCGCGGTCAGAACCTGAAAGCAGCTTGCTCTTTAGAATTAACACATGACCTTATATCGGTTATCAAAGCTGTAACATCCCTTCCAGCATCCCTAGCATGGTCGATTGATATGATGTTACCGACCGATTGTCGGTAAATTCTCATCGTTTCCTAGGACAGCTGCAGATCACAAACGAATAGGTGACAGTTCACAATGACGAAGTGTCCTTAATATATTCGATATCAACCGTCGTTTGTACGGTAGAGATCTGCGGTTGTCCTAGGGAACGCTGAGAAGTTACCGACAGATTGTCGGTAACTTCATATCGATCGATCATGCTAGCACCCCAGGGATCACACCAGTAAGCCTCAGCGGTGGATAAAAATCTAACCAGTAGCATCCCTCGTCCTAATTAGTAAGAGACGAAGCGATGGGGGAATGAGAAAGTATTCGAGATCGAAGAATTAATCAATATTCGCTCGGAATTCTGCATTACGATTAGATGTTTTGTTACACACCTGCAATAAATGATTATATGTGTGTTTCTTCCTCCACAAAATGTTGAAACAGTAATTATTATCCTGCTACGCTTAGTTTTAATATAGTGCATATTTCTGTTTATAGCCCATTCCTCTTTTAATGCTTTGCTATTAAACTCACTAAATAATCTTCAAAATCATTAATTTGTATACACCAATTATTGTCCCATTTTAACGACCTTTGGTCGAATTTAAGCAATAATATAACACTTGTGGAGAACCATTACGGGATAATAACAATAACCATTAATAATTTCCAATAATTTACTAGGAAATCAATAAGGATTATTGGTAATAAAAATAAAAGCAATCTTCTGTATAAAGAATATGTTATAGAAATAATAAAAATAGAGTGTCTGTAAATGGCTTCAGCACAGTTTGATAATGATTTCAGAAAGCGAAACAGCTGTCGAGCGTAATAATAATTACGTATAAGAACTTATTTATGAATAATCCGTTTTTTTTTTTTAAATTGAACAATAATTTGTCTTCGTTATAAACATGGTGCTAAATACCACTTTGTATGGATCTAGTAAAAGCAACACGACAAATATTTTTTTAGGATAATTTTTTTAAATTGTAAACTTTTGAAAGTGCATTCGCTCCCATTCTATCTGGATATCTAGCACGGTCGATCGTATATATAAAGGTTTTATCCATTATATCGCTAACTTGTCAAAGTTCCGGAGCATGATTGCAGATCTTCAACGATCAAATAATGGTTCGCAATGACTAAGTGTTCTTTATTTGTTCAGCTTGAGCTATTGTTTGTACGTTAATGATCTGCAGTCGTGTTCTGATCGTCTGTTCTAGATACCCTGAGCCGATTATAGATATTTTTACTAAAAATCCTTCCGTAATCCCAGAGTAAACCTGATACAGAACCACCCAAAGGAATTAAAAACACTTCAGTGCGTCTTTATTGTAAATTCGCACAGACTTTTTGATCAAACAATTATATACCGCCATACAAAGTTGTATAGAAAAATATTACGATGCGCGATATCAAAATAACGATGTGTTTACTCGTTTTGAATGCCAGAATGCACATTATACAAAATATAATATTCACGCAAACTTTTCTCACGTAACTGAACATTTTTGGCGTTACACACCGTTTTATCTTAATTCAGTTAATTGGCCAAATAATTAAATTGACCGACGTGTTCCGACGGAGTGAGCAGTGAGCACCGTCTAAATTGGAAATAATACTGTAGATTGCGTTTGTACACATGTACATTTTTTTTTTTTTTAAAAAGAAAGACAAACATTCCCGGGTTACGAATAACCCAACAACATTTGAAAATCTCCTACTACCACCACACTAAGCGGAAGATGTTGCTTGTGTTGTGGTGGAGGACTTAGCCAGCCGAGGAATCGAACACGGAACGCCTGGGTGAGACCCAAACGCGATGCCCACTGAACCACTGACCGGTCAAATTTTTGCCGGTGCATTACTTTGCTTAACTCCGGTTCAATGTTCTTCCTTCCCAAGAGTTACAACATTAATTTAATACCGTATTATAATAAGCAGTGACAGCATTGTTTGATTTGTTTTAATTAATTGTTCTCTGTGTCAGTCTGACGAAATGTCTGGTTAATTAATTATCATTTTATGGCTGTGGCAGCTTAATGAAACGAATGCGATTAGCTTTTTCTAGAACTGCTTCATTAGTATTTATACTATCTACACACCATGCTGCGAACAGCAGCTTTTGGCAGCTGGCTAAAAATCGAAGGTTGGAGAATGTCTCCCGTCTCTTTTTTTCCCATGCGAACCCGTAACACTCTGTTTCACGTTGACTGCAAATTGTAAGAAACCGTCTGCCGTTAGTACCAACCGAGGAAATGAGATGGTGATATTGAATTTGTTGTTTTAATAAAAGAGACAGAAGACAACGTGAAACAGAATGTTACGGGTTCGCACGAGGAAAAGGGAGACAGGAGACAATAACCAGCTGCTAACAGCCGGCTGTTCGCAGCACCGTGTGTAGAGCCCATTAGTCTTTTTTTTTTAAATAATAATCTGTTTTAAAGTTTTTAAATCCATGTTTTATCTAAGTTTTTATTGAGAATTTAAGTTAGGAAACAACGGTACGTAAGTAATTACATTTAATTAACGTTACGCAATATATTCATTTGATTTCATAAATATTAATGACAAAGATAATAATTACGCGGTGAATCAATACTGAATTTCAATAACTATACATTCCTGAATGCTGGACCTTTTTTCTTTCCAAACGCGGCCAATGCTTAAAAAATGTTTGAAATTACACAAACGTACATATTTTTGGTGACCGGTAAAACATCATGGAGGTTTAAATAATGAATAATGACCCATAAAAATATACTAATTACCACTCACCCGGCAACACTGATAGACGTATTCAAGATTCTGTACATACACGGAGAAAGATGTTATTCTAAAATACGATCATTTTATTCGTAGAACGGTTAAAAACGGGACTGAAGTTATTACGAACCAATTAAGAGTGTTTCAATGTTTATTGGAGGAAAATGTAAGACTAATTTGTAGGGATACGTACGAAATTACGTATACCAATAAATTTTTCCCGTTAATTAACCCGTTTTTAACCGTTTTTACAAATAAAATGATCGTATTTTAGAATAACATTTTTCTCCGTGTAGGTAGGTAGGTACACTGTTCATGAAATAATAATCAACTTTTTATTCCAATATAAAATGATTATTATCTATACTCGCAATAACAAGAATTGACAAACTGATTGAATTTATATTCTCCAGCAAATACTAAACTTCTGACATTTATGTAATGGTATTCATTATTCAAGGCTCTTTTTTAAAATGTTCGGCGTTTTTTAATGATGATCTTTGAATTTTAGCAATCTGACTATTAACGCTCATCGATTTAGTGTCTGGTAAAATTGAGATTCAGTGAAGAGTTTTGTGCGTGAAACGTCTGTGAAAGTAATCAGTAATCTCTAATTACTTTTCGAGTGAGCAGTGACATAGTGTAATGTATAAATACTGGAAGGAGATTAGAAAAATGTGGTGATTCGATGAACAGGATCAGCTGTAACGAATGAAAAGCGAGTACAACGCTGTAATGCTCTGCTTTGTGCAGAGTTTCGACGGGACCCTATGCCACCAGACTCAGGGGGCCAGTGACACCAACAACAATGGACAGGACAAGACCAAGTCCTCAGCCAGGAAGTCGCTACTGGCCCTGGGAAGGGACTCCAAGAGGGTCCTGAAGAGGAAAGAGCTAGGACCAGAGCTGACCACTGTGTCAGAGGGAAAGGAGACAGACAATTGTGTGAAGATCCCAGCCCCCAAGATGCACAGGGAGATGAAGAGGAGTCTTAGCGAAAGACCAACAGAAGGGGGGAAGAAGCTGTCGAACAATTTCAGAAAAACTTGGTAAGCAATGCTTTAAATAATAATAAATAATATGCTTTATTCCAGAAGGTATGCGAGGTTAGTACGATGCAATGCATTTAATAAACGACCAAAATAAAAATAGTAAAAAATAGAATTTTGGTAATAATAAACGTTAATTTGACATTACAAAATGTGGAACCCTCTATTGACAGCATTCATCACACTAGATCGTATCAAAACGGTATAAAAACATTCCAAGTTATAAAACCACATTGGGACAAATATACTACATATATTTTGCAACAAAACTTTGTAACATCCTTCTCCCAGATATAAAACGAATCAAATAGTTTAATCAGTATAAGTCAACAATTAAAGTTAATGAAAATACGCTAAAAGCAGCACTGACAAGTCGCACTAAAATAATACAAAGTATTATTTATATAGTGCATAATATAATAACTAGCACTAATGAAATCTTCAACAATCTTAACATCTCGTCAATTAAATAACTCTATTCTAAAACAATACTCCTTAACATTCATAAACACAAAACAAAAGAAATTGCAACAAATACGCATATTAGAAACACTAGATCTCAAGGTCAAAAACATTTCTAACAAGCAACTACCAATACAGCATTTGGACCAAAAAACCTTATTACGATAAACCCTTCAAAAGTTTGGTGTTTTTTGTCAAGAGGCTAAAAATATTCCCGCCTTGCAATAAAATCCAAATAAATGGAATATTTGTTAACGTATCCAAAAACTAAAAACTGTTTTTGAAAGGTGATGAAATAGGCTTTAAAATTTTATTATTAGAAATAACCATGTAATTTTATAAATATAAAATTTTTTGATGAAAACTTTAAAAAAGTTTTAAAAATGGCGGCTCACCTTACGTTTTTTCTAACTAAAATTACTGATAATGAAGAAAAAATAAAAACACATAGGTACATATTTCATTAGACAAATGAATTATAAACGTTACTGTAATCTCACTTTTTGTCGTTTCATCTAAAAAAAAATCTTAAAAAATTCACATAGTTTCATAATTTTTTTTTAAATTGCGATCGGTAATTTTGGTTTCATAAAGGTGTATCTACATTTTAATTTTTTGTTGTTAACCTTTAGATTTTAATAGATAGCTTGTTGTATTGTCTTTCCAATACCGTTTAAATCATACTTCACACTACACGAAGAAAAATGTTATTAAAAAGTGCGATCATTTTATTCGTAAAAACGGTTAAAAACGGGACTGAAGTTCTTACGAACAAATTAACAGTGTTTCAATGTTCATTGGCGGGAAAATGTAAGAATAATTTTTTGGTATTCCTAAAGTGGTATAATGTTGTGATTATTGAATGGGAGAGGGATTTTGCGGTAGAGTTTAAAACCCGTTTAATCGCAGGAGACCATATTTGTCCCAACGCATATAGGTCTCATAGATATCGTTGTGTCTCCCTTACTATCATACACGGAGAAAAATGTTATTCTAAAATACGATCATTTTATTCGTAAAAACGGTTAAAAACGGGACTGAAGTTCTTACGAACAAATTAACAGGGTTTCAATGTTTATTGGCGGGAACATGTAAGAATAATTTGTTGGTATACGTATTTGGTATACGAAATTAATAATCACAATCATTAATAATCACTCTCCCATTCAATAATCACAACATTATACCACTTAAAAATCAAATAAAAAGCCGTATACAAAACATAGGGAAATCTGAAATACTATATATACTAACTAATATCCAAAATTTAGCTGAATTTAAACGAGCTTTAAAAACAACATTATTTAAAAAATCATATTATTCATGAATCCTCTTTTCAATATACTAATAAGCCAGGTTCTCAAGTTTCCGCAAAAATTGTTTGGTTTCGGTTTCCTCCATATTGTACTTTTATGTTTAATGTCTACTTTTTATATAATATTTTAGTGTTTTCCTGTTTTATATAATACTTTAGTTTTACAATTCTTGTTTTGTCCTTCACCGTTATTGTCTATTATTGTTGTCATGTGCTATAACAACAGCACTATTATTGTTAAAAAAATTCTCTGCTTTTGTTTTGTTTTGTGTATACCGTATATTCGTTATTTCTATCTTGTAATGGACTTTTATTAATAATTAATTTTATTAATATTTTGTAAATTAATTATAAATTTCTATTCATATTTTGTAAGGAGCACTGTAGGATTATTTTAGAGTTTATTTTAGTTAAGCGCACTTGAAGTGAAATCACACAAAACTGCGCTATATAAATGTAATGTTATTATTATTAACACCAAATACAGACTCAAAAAAACCACTCCACAATATACTCGTATCTATCTCTCAACAACTTCATATTATTTAAATAATTTAATTTTTAAATGCAAATGAAATACTCCTCAGACCCCGGTGAGGATATCATTTTATTTATTTATTATTAATTTTCAACGCCCTGATGGGCTTTTACATAATAAGTATATAATACAGTGATATATATGTAATACAATGTTTAAAAAAGAAATATAAACTTATAGCAATTAACATTATAAAAATGGTAGGTATAAAAGTAAGTAAAAAATATTATATTATAATAAAAGAGAAAAAGTAAAAATAAATTCAACTGAAACCAGTTTTTAAATTGCAGATGGCATAAAAATAATAATGTATAGTGTAAGTTAATATTAGAAATTTACAGATGAGTAATACAAGAAAAAGTTAACAATACAGAAAAACAAAAAAGAGTAACAAGTTTTTACATTATAGATAAATAGAAATAATACAAAAATATGTGCAACAGCTCCTACATTATAAGAATATGCTACATCAAGATATTATGGAAGCTTTTAAATAACAGTCTAATATTAAACACGTCTGATTTGACATTCTGACATGAATGATTTAATAATTTCATGTTTGTATTGTATCAGCGACACATTCCATACATCTACGTGCGAATACATATTTCCCAAGTTTTGAATTCTCTGTAGCGGTATATTTTCTTAGCTTGTTTATTTATTAATTATAGTGAATAATATTTCTAAACATTCATTTACGGAGGATATTTTTTGTTCATCTCCGGATTGTCATCAAGGTGGATTCCATTCAGACCACCAAGGCTCTCTTCTTCTTCCTTGCACTGTCCCAACTAATTGCCTGGGTAGGCTGTTGGGGTCGGCTCTCCTCGTTCTAAGGTTGTAGCTTCTTCGGTTCTGGGTATCGCTCTATTCCAAGCCGTTTCTATTCAGACCACCAAGGATCTCTTCTTCTTCCTTGTACTGTCCCAACTCATTGCCTAGGTAGGCTGTTGGGGTCGGCTCTCCTCGTTCTCAGGTTGTAGCTTCTTCGGTTCTGGGTATCGCTCTCTTCCAGGCCGTTTCTATTCAGACCACCAAGGCATTGACAATAAATTCATTTAGGAACACACGAATTATTTCGTATTCACTTTTTTATTAAAAACGTGATCGTGTTCGAACCGATATGCATACATGTATTGCGTATTGATGAGGATTCAGACGTAGCTATCAAAATAATCATCAATCACCAATTGCCTTTTCAGGTGTGATGCATTCATTAAATTTATGTTTATTGCATCCAACCAGTTTGTCTTGTGATCACCGCCTATTTTAAGTATTTATTGTATTTGTAAATCTGGCACCGCTTGCAGAATTGTCGTCGATTGTGTTTTCCCAATCGTTGTTTAACTTGCGTCTTGTCTATATCTACATAATCTATTTACTGTTGTAGGTACAGTACGGGGGTGTGTTAATACGTGTACTGTCTAGAAATGTGTTTGTTGTCTAGGAATGTGTTATCATGTTTCCACACTTGGAAACTGTCCTAGTCACGTGCGATGTAATGGTCACCTTCCTGACCTCCCTCTTTACGTTCCTCAACTATTTTTAAACGACTTGCATTTAAGCGAGCAACAAAAGAACGTTGATTATTTGATACCTAAATATTTTTCATTTTGTAGCCAAGAATAGACTTATAAACAAAGATAGACTCAAGGAACTACGATTACCAACGTTAAAAGAGAGAAGAGAATTGGGTGACTTGATTGAGACTTTTAAAAATTGATCCGGACTTTATGGTTGTCTTGTGATCCAAGAAATCTTCGGTTCACCTAAATTATTGTAAGTAATTAAGAGACCAAGAAATGAATTCGTAATTATAATGGAAATACAAGATAAAAAAGAACCCGCAAATACAATGATGGCGTAGGTATTTCGACGTTTTATGATCTAAAAGACTGAGAAATTCTCCCTTAAATTTCAAACACAGAAATTCCGTTTATCAATACAAACTCAAAATCAAATGTAATGGAAATGTAGGATGTCAGGTAGTAAGGAAGACACATATTGTATTATATTAGCTTTTATTATATTTGCTTGTATTGTGAAAATATGTAACTGTCTTGCCATTTTTTGTTCTATCTTATATACTCGCATCCTTGTTTTTCTTTCTTTACTTGTTTTCTCTTTGTTTATTCTACTTAACCTGTTTTTATTTTTATTTTTATGCAGTACTGAATGTAAAACTTATATTTTGATATCAAAATACCTTTGTAAAATTGTAACTACTACCTCCTACATATGAATTGTAAGTTCCTCCTGTTCTAAAATGAGTTTTGTAACTCGTCGGGATTGCTCTAGCAAGAAATAAAAACAATAAAATAAAAATATGTATATATATATACTAAACTTATGTATCTTTTTTGCATCCAGTTCCCCAAAAGCCAGATGCCAGTTTCACATGTAAGCGCCAAGTGCTAAATAGTGCCAACAATTTTCTGATGCCAAAATCAGTACATATAGGTACATATAACTATTTCTACATTTGTGAAAGAGATTTGTTAATTTTGCACATAATAAATGCTGACGTGGAGATGCTACGTACGAACTATTAAATTATATGAAATACGCAGTTATTCAATTAATTGCTTTTACTATCCCAAATTCATTTCGAATTCCGTAATTGATTCAATCATTCATGATAAGGAGCGGATCGAAATTAAACCATTCGGGTCCTAATTAATTTAAATTCATAAAAAAATGCGATAAACATATTATGAACACGTTCATAATTAATTATTTAAGATACAAACAAGAAAATAATTCGACAAACGATATGTCACTTATGAACGCCTTTTAGGCTTATTTGTAAGTTATCATTGAAGAAGAAGATAACAATAATAAACTATTTAATTTTTTTAAATATGAAAATGAAAAAGACACAGAAAAATAATAAAAGATAACGGTCGCAACTGGGACACGAACCCAGAACCTTACGTCTTACCGGGACATACACCTCTACCAATTGGGCTACTGCTATCAATTATGAGACTGTCGTAATTGTCAACTTCATATTTCAAATTTCAGAATTAACAATATTATCTTCGTCTAATATACATATATTTTTTTCCATATTATTGGCAGATACTTTTATTATTGGAAACAAGTATTCAAAGAATGTATTTGTTACCTAGATAGTGTCTCGGATAAATATATCCGATTTTATTTTTATGGAACACCTATTGACTTTTTATAAAAGTCTAAATGAATATTCAAATTTTTATAAGAAAAACTCTCTTTTTAAGTTTTCGTTTTTTTTTTTTTACTTTTGGTTGGTGTCGCAGTTGCGACCGTTATCTTTTATTATTTTTCTGTGTCTTGTTCATTTTCATATTTAAAAAAAAAGTTTATTATTGTTATCTTCTTCTTCAATGATATATTACATTGATGGGAATAACCTTCAAAAGTTAAAAAGAGAGTTTTTCTTTAAAAAAATTGATTATTTGTAAGTAGTTTAATAATTAATAAATAGTAATTCGTGTTTTTAAGTAGTTACTTAATCCATACATGAAATGCCAAGCCATATAAAATCACAGAAATTTTACCTTTGAAAAGAAAAATTACCTACTTTTTTATTAAAATTGGTGACTCCTTGTTAGCGTGGACTTTATTGCCGCTCTCATTGACCGCTAAAAACACCCCTGACCAAAATATTAATTCACTGAATCTGTAAAGATAACAACTCATTCCAATTTGTTAGTTGCTATTTTTAATTAATATTGAAGGGTCCGAACTGGGCCATCAAAATCAAAGACTGATTCGTTGATTGATTCAATATTATGCGTCGGAACCGCAGGCAGCAATAAAAACTCTGGATGTATGTAACGAATGTAATTGACGACCGTCCGTGGTCGAGTGGTAAGACACTTGACTTCCAACCGGAAGGTCGCGGGTTCGAACCCGGCGTGCTCAAATAAATGTTATTTGATAAATTTGTGTTATTTCACAATTAATTAATAAAAATAATATATACTATATTTTCGGCACTTTCCAGAGTAGAAGATACTGTCAGTATCGCTCTGGTGTAAGACCACCATTCAGAATTGAATCATTGCTTAATAATGGCTTTAGCCGTCTTTGGTGACTAGATCTGAATAGCCAGGTACTTTCCTAACTTCCTCTTCCCTATCTCCTTCCCTTCCCCACTTTCCTTCAGCCTCACAACATGCCCCAATTGGGGATGCCATAGTCTCACTGGCTAAAGACGGAAGCAGTTGGGACCCTTGTGAGGTATTCTCTATAAAAAATAAAAATGTATGTGCTTAGGTTCCGTGCAGAAGTTGTGTATTCATCTACATTAGGTTGCTTCTAAATGTTAAAATTCGTCTTTGTTATCGGGACACCCTTGTAACTGCTTTCAATGTTATGTGATAATCATGTATTACGAGCGTCTTATATATTTCTTTTGTTTCCAAAATTTTTATTTTTTTGCTGTTTTTCTTGTATATTCACTTCGAATACAGTATTTCTTGTATATTTGATGCTTAATTGATTCTAGAACCTAGTACTCGACTGTATCATATACATATTATAATTATGTACATGCAATTTGTCAAATTTAACATCATTACTAACTACTTTAACCTGCCTAATATGTACGAAACCTGTCAATTTTACTTTTCTAGAACGGGAGACTTTCCTAATTGGAGAGTCAAAGCTTCCTTAAACAGTAAATGTATTTTTATAACAAACAAAAATAAATAAATAGCCAAAAAAATATTCATCTATTTTTTTTCATTTAAATAAATTTTAGGAGTCGCTACCATTGATCGAAGTTTCTAAATAAATATCCGACCTTTGGGGCAATGATTGCAATGCTTCGGACTAGACATGTCACTGCACGCAGAATTAAATACGCCACAGATAGGTTAAACACACCCCTCTCCTGACCCCCGCATTATTGTAACAATAGGAAGCGTGTTAAAACATATTAGTATCGCAATAGGGTATTTTTACAATTTTTTTTATTGCTTAAAAAAATTACGATTATTATGGCATGTTTATTTTATTTTTATGTTGACGAATAAATTTTCTACAGCAAGTCTAAGATGCCCATTTTTGAAATCCCGCAAAAACGGCATTTTCGACGTGTGACGTAATATGAGTCGTTCGTTCTTGAAAATTTTCCAGCAATTCTACTTTGTTTTTTATGACGTGCGTACGAAGCGTCGTTGGCAATGACGGGCCGTTTTGGTTTCGTAGATTTTTGAGCGTTTTTAAAAATATAAATTTACATGTAAAAAACAAACATTTTTAATACAATGATTAAAATCAGAAAAATGATCTTTAAATATTCCATACAGTTTCAACAGAATGCCTCTTTTGGGAAAATTCCCTATTGGAGTCTTTGATTGATAACATACTTTTTGTTCTTGGACTCAATTTATAATCGTGACATAAAATTACGCCTACAAACGTACGTGTAATATATTTCAATGATTTTAACTTGTGTTAAATAACATTTTGTAAAAATTTGCTTAAAATAAATATGTATTCAATTTAAATACTAACTTCTTATAGTTTTTGGTCAACGCCTACATTTTCGCAGCTGACCCCTTAAACCTTATTAAATAATCTGAAAACCAAACTGTGTAATTTTTGGGTTTTTGGAAACAAATGAAAGGATGCCCCATCGAAAATTCGAAAAAACATACTTTTCATACGTTTTTGAAGCACCCTATCTTACATGTATACCTACAATGTCTGGGTCTATTAGTTGAACTTGCATACGCTGGGCACGTGGCTGCGGGGCAGAGCATTGCGCTATCGATCTGACGACTGAATAATGAAGTAGGTTCTATTACATGCTACCGCTGAACTAGCAATCATTATAAGTGCACATCATAGGACTAAAGGATATGCTAGTCCTTTAAATACAGTTTTATAGTATGTTAGTAGTTGTAAGACCCGGTTTCACCCAAATTACGTAATTTTTTGTAGAATTATTTTTTAAACAATTATTTTAAATACTTATCGAGTGGCAAGGCTTGGAGTCGAGAGCCTTGCCTCTGGAGGACTCGGTTTCAAATCCCGTCGTGCACAAATAAATTTTATTTGATTAGTTTGTGTGTTATTTCACTATTTTATTAATTAAAAATTATATATGGCAGATACTCGGAAGTATCGCCCTGGTGTAAGACCACCATTCATAATAGATACGTTGCTTTTAATGGCTTTAGCCGTGTTTGGTGACCAGATCTGAATAGCCAGATCCTTACCCACCTTCCTCTTGCCATCTTTTTCCCCCGCCCACTACCTCCAGCCTAACAACATAACCTAATTGGGAAAGCCATAGTCTTGTGAGGTATTCACAATATAAATATAATATATATACACAGGAACAGATATTTCAATATTCCATAGCGCATGATGGAAATTATACTGTGAGCTAAAAATAGTTGCTTCTAAGTTCCAGCGCGAATTGCGTAGGTTTGAATATAATTTTTGTTGAAACTTCTCTCACATACATTATCGAGGCTCCTGATACCCTAGCACACTCGATTGATAACGATCGATGGGATAACTATCGGTAACTTCTCATCGTTCCCTAGCATGAATACAGATCGCCAACGCATAAGTGGCCGTTCACAATGGCTAAGTGTCCTTAAAATATTCGACATCAACTGTTGTCTGTACATTAGCGATGTGCATTTGACCTAGGGAACGATGAGAAGTTACCGATAGTTATCCTATCGATCGAGTGTGCTTGGGCCTCTGACTACCATAATTTTGTCAATTTTTGCCTCATCTGTTTTTAAAATTACAATATGAATCTATTAATATTATTGTATGTCTCTTGTATAATAACTGAGTTTTTATAACTGGATTGTTCTCACGTAAATGCGAATATCTGTAAAAAACCAGTATAAATAAATTATGTGTAATATTCTTTCAAAAGTACCTGGTCTTTTATGTACGAATTACCTTTGCAATATTTGCCAGATCTAACAAATTTCATGATTCTTGATATGGCGAAGAACTCAGTTAAAGCTATTATTAAATTCTGAACTTTCGATGGGTTTGAAGTTATCAATATTGTCATTCTCTGGTGTTAATATTTAACATGCTAAAATCATAAAAATGAAACTCTTTAACACCTTAAATAAAATAATTTACAAACATACTAGATATATGCTAAACTTTTAAATTTTGACAATGTCCAAACTGCTCGAGATACTGGAAACAAAGGGCATTATCTCGTTCAACTTCTGGCCAGTTTTTTTAAGATATTTTGCTACAAAGCTATACAATGCACTTCCTCTGGCCATTAGACAGAACCATCGACCAAAGAATACTTGGTCTTTAGATGGAATACATCTTATTTTAAATATAAATCAGACATCGAGTCTTGGATCATCAGCTAAGATAGATCCAATATCAAAGGTTTTGTCAAAGTATACGTATGCTTTTCCAATGGTGCAATGCTGACTGTATTTTATTAACGTAATATTGTGTTGTTGTTTGTATTCCTGTTTATATGGCTTATGTTATAAAATGTGCCTGCTCTCAACACAAGGAACACAGGCATATCACATTACAAATATATTTCTTTTTAAGATTAAGAATTTCTTTTTAGTATTTCGACCTCAAATCCTAATTTAAGGAAATCCTGTGATCCGGGTTCTGATTCACGTGTTGTCATAATATTTCATTCGAATTCTGATGTGTAATATCATATTGGTGATGGGTCTGTGTTTTGTAACATTTTTGCAGAAATCAACAAAATTCTTGAGAATTCTTGGCGCGTCTCCATATTCCAATACGACGAAGCTTTCCGTAAAATTCATCTTATTTCCATCAAAACTGAACATTTTTCAAATTGATCTACAAAGAAATGTATCATTTCGCACCATGAAAATAGCTCTCAGGAAATGGCAATTTTTCTTGATATTTTCTGAAATTATAACTGAATATTATCATGTCAATAATTAAGATGCTATATCCTTATTTACCGTTATCAATTTTTCTTGATATTTTCTGAAATTATAACTGAATATTATCATGTCAATAATTAAGATGCTATATCCTTATTTACCGTTATGCCAATTATAATATCGTGATTTAAACTGGTTATATGATGAAATTACATATAGATGAAATGGAGAGAATTACAACTACTGGAATTATAGATGTCAAAAAAAACTAACCTAATGTTTGATATTTTTTCTGTAAATGAAAATTTTACATAAAGCTTCCTAGTTCATAATGGGGATAACGTTTTGATCTGAAAATTGAAGTACATTGTCTCCAAAATTCCTGCCATAAATAACACTTATAATGTCATAATCATAATGCCATTCACTTTTATTATATTTAATTTATTTATAAACAGATTTCTGCTTTCCTTTATTTCCAAGAATAACGTTATTCCGTGTGACTGACCGTGAAACGATAATGTACACAATTGGCATTTGTGACAGCACACAGGTCCGTATAGTAGTTGTCTGGTATTGCAGATGTGCGCTGTGAACAGGTCAGCTAATGCATACTAAGTTCACTACATTCCTCAGCCAGTCTCCGTTACAATGAGAAGACAAACATAGAAATAAGAGAGAAGAAAAGAAAAGTGTGAACATGGAATTTGAGTAAGAATGCGGATTGAAAGCAGAGTGTGCAAAACAAACCTTATAACACAACCTTGTTTTGTTGTGGCGATAATTACCTCGAGGTATCGCGGTGAAACTACATAACTGTATTGTTATTGTGTCGTGTGCTCCTTCGCAGAGATACAGTGAGAAGTAATTGGTTATCCCTTCTCCTTGCATACCTTGTTTTTCCTACAATAATATCACCTAATTCCATCAAAATTAGAGTAAAAAACTGAGATATCCATAAGTGCGAAATGGTGTGATAGAAAGCCACAATATCTCGTTTGGTCTAAATCCGACTTGAGTCACTGGGCCATGGTTGGAAGAAGCAAGTCCGATACTTATTTTTATTTTATTTTTTATGCACTTCTATATTTATAGAAGTAACACTGTTTACTGTTTGAAATTAAATCTGTGATTTTTACAACAATGTACATTATTTTCTTAGTCCGAAAGACAAATTAATTAATAATACATTTTACACATATTATGTGATTCCAAGATAACTTGACAAAGTAACACTTCAAAAGTAAGACACCCCTTTGTAAAGCTGTGAAAAAAATAACGTGTTAATAAAAAAAATAATATTAATTTAGACTTTTACAAAAAGGTCAAAAGGTGTTCCATATAAATACATCGGATATATTTATCGGAGTCACTATCTAGGTTACAAACCAGTTCATAGAACACTTGTTTCCAATGAAAAGGGTAGCTGCCAATAATATGGGGAAAAAATGAGTCCAAGATTTTGAATTTCGAAATAAGAAATTGTCAAATTTGACGTTTAAATAAGAGGTGGCAGTAGCCTAATTTGGTATGTCGTTTGTTCTGGGAGATTCTGGGTTCTGAGTTCCAGTCCCAGTTATGACCGTTATCTTTTTTTTGTGTCTTGTTCTATTTCCTTTTTTCGTTTAGCTTATTAATGTTATCTTTTTCTTCAATGATATATTACATTGATGGGAATAACCTTCAAAATTTATAAAAAGAGAGTTATTCTAATAAAAATTGAAAAATAATGTAATCTATAATATTTTTTGTGACTTTTCAAAGGAGTGATCAAGTTAGTCATTTTTGAGTTGGCTGGTCACCCTATTACATATATACTTGTAACAAATTTATATGTTTGATTTGACCTATTTATTAAATTAGTGCTAGTCTGAATTCTTGACGCAACACTTAAAAAAATTGAAAACGACAATTCATATAATTTTCTGTTAAAATATTATATTATAGGTAGTTAATTTATCGCTTGTCAACACATGATCCCAAGATTTCTATCCACCCCTCATATCTTTCCATCCTAGACCTGCCAATCCTTCCTTTACCTCAGCGACCCACCACACAGCATCCCCAAAGACGACATAGACCCTGGGGGGAATTATTTTATTGAGGGCCTCCTGTTATTTATTTAATTTCTACGGTAAAATATACCATAAACAATAGTTACATGACACAATTAGAACTATCAGAAAATATTAGCAATCATTTTATATAAAGAATAACAAAGTTTATATTCATTGTGGCATTTGTTTGTGAAATGACATCAGAGATATGAGCAAGAGGTACAAATATATATAAATTCTATAGTATAAATAAGGTAAACTTAGATTAAATTAATATTGATCGAAAATATAAGATAGCATAGCCCTCTTGTACGTACTTTCCGTACAGTTAAATATATTCGCCACATCTGCGTATCTATTACTAACTGCATGCAACCTAGGTACAAGCGAGTTTATGGAGATAATGTAATTTTTTTTTTAAATCCCCGGTTAATGAACAATGTTTCTTGTTTATTAGGTTCGTTTCAAATCGCCGTTGAGGTGATTTTTCATAGAAACAGCTGTATAACAAAATAACACCTTTTTTAATTATCCTCGCATGTTATTGTTTGTACAATTTATTGTTAGGTCTTTCCTAATCTTACAACGTTGTCTACATCGGTTGCATGAGAATGGATCGTTTGAGTGCACTTCCTGGTGAAGTAATTACAGTCCCTTTCAAGGATAATTTAATCGCGGGGCTTCCATATTACCGCATAATTAATAGCATATCAATCGGTAAGCGGCAATTGCATCAACATCAACAATCAATATAACGGTCCATGTTTTGTTTTGAAATGAGAATGTGCTTGGTTCCTACCGGGATGTCATTTATCCAGTTCTTACCTCCCCTGACCATCATCACCTTGCTGGAAAAGTATTTTAAATTAGAGACAATGTCGACTGCAATTGTTTTTAAAACAGAAAAATATGCATTGAAAGCAAGTCGTTGGTATTTTCGTTTTTAATTAAAAAGTTTTATACTCATTACTACCATAATTACCTCGAGATATATATCGCGGTAAAACCATGTATATAATTGTATTGTGGTTGTGTCGTGTGCTCCTTCGCAGAGTTACAGTGATAAGTGATTGGTGATCCCCTTTCCTTACATACCTTGTTTTTCCTATTTTTGTCTTTCAATAACTTTTTATCCAATTTTGTGTACCTATGTTAAATTATGTTTATATTAATTAATTCATTATATTAATAAAGTATTTTGATTAATGTTTACAAAATTAATAAAAAAATTAAGTTCTTTGCGATATAAATACTCCTCCCATAAACACGAGCTCCTAGAGCTCAACTTATGGAGTAGTAGAATAATATAATGAATGAAAAATGCATAACTTTGCATATTATTATCATAATTTGTAACGTTAAAAACATTTCTTGTATTAATATAAATAAAAAAATTAAAAAATATTTTCACACAATTACAGCAAACACCATTTTGTGTCATTTTTAGTATTTACAGTCCATTACAAGTCCTTTGAAACTGTAATTCTATTTATTTTATTAACTCAATCTTTATAAGATATTACGTTAAAAGTTCTTTGCTTCCGAGTATTTTCTCTGAATGTAATATTGATGTGTGTTTTATGTGAATTTTGAACATGGAAGGACCGTTTTAATCACTGCACAAGTAGACAATATGAACATGAGGAAAGGAGAGGAGTGACTTACTGCGGAACTTGTGGCAATTCTTCGGTTTCGCTGGTTTTATCTTACACTTTATATAATTAATTGCGGTGCGTTCTTTTCAGCGGCGGTGAAGAGCGAAAGAGAGCGGATTATGGATGCGGATGTTTACGCGTTGAGAAAGAGAGCGGATTATGGATGCGGATTTTTACACATTGAGGATCGATTGATGACTGTATGTGGGTAATAGAAAAGAATGACAGAAATATAGGGAAGGGTAGGAAGGAATTGTAACAATACCTACTAACTACAAGTACAGCAGTTTATGATATATGTATCTATGTTTTTAGATGAGTGTAAATGGCCAACCAGTAATCTTAAAAAATAAATTAAAGTTTTTTCTTCTCGGAAAGAAAAGTTTCTTCGTAGAAACCAAACAGTTATTCATGTTCCCAACTCGGATGACACGACAGGCGACTTTTTAAATTGGTCCGTTTGGTTAGAGTAAATCTTCCTTGGAATCGGTGTTGTTTCTTGGCAATCCAAATGGGGAGATTGGCAAAGGCCGGCCTGGACCCGTCGGGGCTGGCTTTCCTGGAATGAATAATCGTTGAACTCGGAATTAATTGTTATTATCAAATTACAAGTTCCGGGAATCGTTTTGGCATGATTAGACGTTTACAGTAGTTCTTTTTTTTATTATTTAAGGAGACAGGAAAACAGACAACTGCCTGGAGACAGACAGACACTAAAGCATCCCCAGTTGGGGTATATTGTGAGACTGAAGGTGGTGGTAGGGGAAGGAGATATTGAAGACGAAGGTGGGGAAGAACCTGGGTATTCAGATCTGGCTCCAGGGCCTATATGATCTTTGGGAATGCTGTTGGAGGGTTTTTTTAGTGAAAGGAAGGAGAGGTAGTTCTTGTAAGGAAAGAGATATGAGAGGTGGGTAGGAATCTGGGAGACAGTGTATCCAAGAGTGACGGACGAATGAATCCACCCCTCCCACTGCGGTGCAAGATAGTCGAGAGAGTTCGGCTGGAGAAGTTCTCCCTCAACCAGTATTTCCCAACCGACACTCCACGCAATAGGTGGGCAATCGCATTCGACACCAATACCTACAATAACCTCACCTCATAAACATGCAACGTTTCAATTCTTAATAGTGGTTTTACACCATTGCGATACTGAGAGTATCTTCCACCCTGGAACATGCCGCAAATATAGATACCTTACATTATTTTAAATGATTAATTTATGAAATAAAACCATTTGATCAAATAATTTTTAGTTGCGGGATTTGAGGCCGTCAACTAGAGGTCGTCCTGTTTTCATGATAGTATTTCGTATTTTGAACAATAATCCTACTAGGTTTCGGACCACCATTCAGAATTGAAACGTGGCTTGAAATGGCTTTAGCCGTGTTTGGTGGTCAGATCTGAATAGCCAGGTACTTCCCAATCTCCTTCCCCAAATTGGGAATTGGGGACGCAATAGTCTTACGGGCCTCAGACGGGAGCAGTTGGGATTCTGGTGCGGTATTCACATAAAAATTCAAATAAAAGTATTTTATCCTGATAATTTGTTACTGCTTGTCGAATATTCGTACATCTAACATAGAAAATCCACGGTAAAATAACATTGTTAAAGATTTCGGCGATCTAACATAGTAATAGTCAGTACTTAGTACAAACCACGTGAACTTGAAACATAATTCCACATAACCAGCCCATAAGTAACGAACTAAGTCCTAACTTCCCAAGGATTTCGTCCAAGTTTGTTGCTTTACGCGACTACTAGTTGGAATTGGAGTGTGATCCACATCGACCATTGTCGTAGGCGTCGTATTTTACGTTATTAGTTCTAGGTTAATGGTGTTTTCCCTCGACCACTTTCAAGGTTTAATTATTCCCAAGTGTTCTCATTTTTCTCAATTTGTTTGGATAAATTCCCATTCAGCCGTTCGATGTTAAACTCAATACGAGTAAACTTTGCATGTAAACATAAATCTCGCCTTATTTTATTGAATTTGTTTTTGAAGTCGTTAAACAACATATATTGGCACAATGAGAGTTAATTGATTGCTTTAAAATATAGGTCAACTGGAAATATTTACATAGATGCTATAATATATTATCACATTAAAACTGTATTTGTTGAAATGGCGGAAAACGTAATAAAATAAAGTATTCTGTGACTTTATAACGGATGTATTTGTTTCTTTGTTGGTTATACACCGATTATTTTCCTTGCTTTAAAAAAGTAAGTTTACTTGGCTGAGTGACCAGTGACGACATATGGAAGAATTTATTTGTTGTTGTTGGGTTTTGAAGAAAGTCATCGGAAACCAAAATTTTATTTCCATTTTTTGCTCCAAATAATGTCAGGAATCACTTGGTTAAAGTAAGTCAAGTACATCCCTTAACACCCTGAATCCATAGATATGATTTTTTATGTTTCTCTTCTATAGAAGGGATGCTTGTGTTTACAAGAGGATTATAAACATGTTAACCCCTCGGGACTACTTTGTCGAAGGTCAAATTATTGCTTTGCAATATAATCCAAATTAATGGAATATTTCTGAAGGTATCCAAAAACTACAAACTATTTTTTAAAGGTGATGAAATATGCTTACAAATTTTATAATTAGAAATAAACATTTAATTTTCTAAATATAATTTTTTTAATTCAAACATAAAAATGTTTTTAAAGTAGCTAACCTTCGGTTTTTTCTAACTGAAATTTCTGATAACGAAAAAAAAATAAAAACGTATACATATTTCATTAGGCAAATGTATTATAAACTTTACCGTCAACTCACTTTTCAGTCGTTTCATGTAAAAATAATTGATAAAAAAATCATAGTTTCATAATTTTTTTTCCAAATTTCGGTCGGAAACTTTGGTTTCATAAAGGTATACATTTAATTATTTTGTGGTTAACTTTTAGATTTGAATATAAAGCGTAGCGTTTTCTCCATCTAACATCTTTGGATAATATATCTACCCATGATAGTAAGGGAGCCACAAAGATTTTTTTAGAGACCTATACAGGGTAGTACATCGTACTTGAGTTACCTTAACCAGTGATTCCTGACATTATTTTAAGTAAAAAATGTAAATAAAATTTTTGTCGCCGGTGACTTTGGTGACCGGGTGTTTTTTTTTTTTTTTTTTTTCTACAAAAACATAAAAGTTAGTAGGTATTGGGAAGTTAGAAGCGGGGTGAGGGGTTGGTTGGTTATTGGCTTAGAGACCAGTGACGACATGTGGAAGAATTTTTTTTTCTTTGATTTTAAAGAAAAAGTTAAAAAAAAAAAAATCTCATCAAAAAAGTAACCGGAGACCAAAATTTCATTTACATTTTTTACTCCAAAAATTGTCAGGAATCACTGGTTAAAGTAACTCAAGTACGATGCTTAACACCCTGTATATACCTAACAAATTAGACGATAAAATCTCTGGAATGGTACAACCTGAACATCTCGATTATGCATAAAATAATCATAGGATGAATTGTTTGCTTTGGTTAAACGGTAGTGTGTTCAATGGCACAGTAATACATTACACAGTTTGTTTTATTATAAATATCGGAATCTTGTTTGACTTGTAGGGATAGTCCATTACACCCATTAACGTGTTTATCTGCAGTGTAATGCATTTAAAGCTAATGATATTGATTCGTGGCTCGCTTTGTTTTCACTAGGTCGAGTATTGATAAACATTATTTTGATTGCTAAGTAAATTCTATATAATAATAAGCAATTTGCATTACGTCATGCATTTGCTTTGCAATTCTGGAATATTTAACCTAGCTTAAGTAATCGTATTATCAAGAATGCTAATGATTGGAAAATTTATAAAACAAATGCTAGATACACATATAGTTGTATGCCCTAAACTAAATACTTATTTTGATCAACACCGTTATACACCGGAAAATGTTTCTTTAATAAATTACCAATAGAAATCTATTAGCCGGACATCTCCAAATAATAAGTTTTGAAAATAAGGAAAACAATGTTTGAATGCTCAAATTTTATGTGTTTCTGTATTTAACATATTAAATATGCTATAAAATAATACTGGGAGGCATTACGGTCGTGTACGTTAAAAGAATTTTTTAAATGAAGGTTTCTGCATTTGAAGGTTACTTCCTATCTGTTTGATAGACTGCAGTGGTCCCGTGACTCTCATGCATACAGTACACGCCATAGAGACAATTTACTAATTCTCCCAAAACATAAAACGGCTGTATTTGAGAGTAATTTCAGCTATTCATCGTCAAAACTATGGAATGAAATACCACTGTCTATTCGAATATCGACATCTTTGCAGCGAATGGGCGAATGGTTGCTGACTGCACAACATTTTAATTTTAATTAATAAGTTTACAATTGAAGGAATACTTATTTGTGTTATTGTTTTTTTTATTTAAATTTGATTAAATTATTTATTTTGACTATATTTTATTTCATACTTGAATAGATTTTATTTTGAATTTGAATTGATTTTATTTTGAATTTGAATTGATTTTATTTTGAAATTGAATTGATTATATTTTATTTGAATTGATTTTATTATTAAGATTAGCTTTTAAATTCTAATTTACATTATTAATATATTTATATTTCTATTATTTATATTGTATTGTGTGTGTTGAATTTGAGATTGGTTTGATTATTTTTATGTAATTTAATTTATTTCATCTTAATTTAATTTTTTATTTTATTTTCTGTCTTTTATTGGAGGCACTGCTGAACACCAACTGCATTCCAGGAGAATTCCTTAATTGCAGCTGAGCAGTGACCTTTTCGTCAATAGAACCATTGAATAATCAAAAATGTGTACCCATATTGTAAAAAAAAAATCTATTGATGAATAAACGATTTTATTGTTATTATTATTATAGTAACTAAAAAAACATAATATTTTTGTTTATTTCACTACAAGTTTGTCTGCAATATAATTGATTTGGCGGTGTTTATGGGTAATCTAAATATTGTACCACATAGAGGATACATTTTTATATACAACTGCATTCTCAACTCAAACATAGTTTTTATTGGAAATGTCTGACTAATCAACTAGACGATCTATATTGTACTAGCTGAAGTCCCGGCGTTTCCCGGGCTTGTAGTTTTTCGAAATCAGACATATCAGTGACCTTCCTCTTGTGTTGAAGGTCAAGTGTGCAAAATTTCACCAATCTCGGAATAAAACTTTATATTTGTATTTATTTATTTGTTTATAAGATTTACACAGTACATTAAATACAAGTTGTAAGGTATTTTAAATAAATTACATGGTTTTGTACCTATTACGTAAATCTGCAAAATGTCAATAGGTAATTTCGCCTAGGTTTAAAAAATAAATTATGATGAAACCAATGAAAAGAATCAAACATTGGTTCACTAATAAAACATAAATGAAGGAGAAAATTTTACATTTTAAAATCAAAAATTATTTGCTCACTAAAGTTTAATAAAATGACAAGAAATTTAATAATTTTGTTTTGTATGATCGCAATGAATCGTGAAAAATGTCTAATTGTAATAATTTTTCATAATGGGTATAAGTTGTGATTGCGCGAGTGATTGGTGAGTTATTTGCTGCATTGGTGTTGTGGGCTTCTATATGAAGAAGAGAAGTGTGCCTGGTACGCCTCATTGGAGCATTTAAACCAATGACGGATAGTAATTCGGGACTATCAATATTATTATTAAGCAGGTTATACAGAAACAATAGATCCGACAATGTGCGCCTTTTTTGTAGTGTAAACATATTATCTGTAGTTTTGTTGTATTTTAAAAGTAAATGTTTCGAAAATTTATTTTGTATATTTTCTAATAAATCTATGTATACCTTATATTGAGGATTCCATATTGTGGACGCGTACTCCCAATTATATTAATCGTATTGTATGAATAAAAGAACCAGCCAAGCCGCCGCCCGTCACTGATACTCTTATTTAAATAAATACATAGATATTTCACACGCATATAGATAAAATTTCAAAGAATCTGCAACGTGATACATAAACTCTACTGCAGCCCTAGCAAAGATCTTATTGTGAATTTGATATCACCCTTAATAAATTGATAGGTTGCGCTAGATTTTTCCGCGAATTCGCTCTTCCATATTTGCCGGAATAATCCCCCAGTCTCCCTTAACTGCGCGGTCCACGGGCCTCCCACTCCTTCCCTCTCCCCAAACCATCCACCCCGAATTGCCGCACTCCACCATACATCCCCTTGCCTCCCTATAACCGCCAACCACCCATATCTCTCCAAACGATCTTAGTTGTGATTCTGGGAAAAATTTTACTTCTAGGAATCGATCTCGAAGGATATTCAATTTAAAATTTTCTCTTGAATATGATCCGTTGTTGAGTTTTGACCTTCCAAAATTGTAATTATTATGAAAATTATAATTTTTTGTGTACTATTTACCAAAAAAACCTTTTATCAACGGTTTATATAGATATCAAACGAATTGAATAGACTGCCACATGAGTTAAGAATGATCACAGACTCGGCGGAATTTAGAGCTAAACTTAAAACTCATCTGTTTAGACTGTCTTATCCATAAAATCAAAACCTTTTCACATTCACAGCCCGCGACATTGTAAATAACTAATTTTGTAAAATATGAGCGAATTCTTGTTTGTAAGCTTTTATAACGGTCACTTGATGAAAATTTTCCAGTCCTAAAGAATCATTAAATTCTTAAGTCTTTCAAAATAAATATTAACTCACCTTTGGCATTAATCTACTCATAAGTGAATACCAGTAGTGATGGGAGGCAGTAAATGTAAAATCATGCAATGTCCAGTGTTTTCAATATAATGTCCTCCGCTTGCAAATTGGTATCTTCTCCAAGCATAAACCTTCTAATTAAAGTGTGTTTATCGGAAGTGACCGATCAGGTAAGTATGTTTATGTATACATTTATAAATAATAAACTTATATTTAGCCTAAGAATTACATTATAAATTGTACAGCGCCCTTGAGTTGATTTCTCACAAAAACGGCGCTCTATAAATTATCCAATTATTATTATTATTATTCCTAAATATCGTCGATTTTTTGTACTTAAATGCTGGTGTCTACAGTATATAGCCGAGTATTTCTTAAATATGTTTTATACTTTTGTTATTCGACGGTACATCCTCTCTGCACACCACTTCAGGACACTTAGTTATATTTTGTGTAAGTAGGTATCCCGTATTTCCCTAAACCGACTGCATATATTGTATAAAGGTAAATATGCCGGGGCTAACTGCATAGAACCAGTTTTAAGTTTTTTTTTCTTAATAAAGAAAGACAAACATTCCCGGGTTACGAATAACCTTACAATGTTTGAAAATCTCCTACTACCACCACAGTAAGCGGAAAATGTTGCTTGTGTCGTGATGGAGGACTTAGCCAGCCGAGGAATTGAACAACGCCCGAGTGGGACCCAAACGCGATGCTCACTCAGCCACTGAGTTATAAATTATAATCATTGAAGAAGAAGGAAGATAACATTATAGTTGCTCCTTATTTAGATTACTGCTCTACGATTTGGCCAATGAAGGTAATTTGAACAAGCTAGTAGAAGTTATGCTGAACAAACCTATGAAATGTATACTGAGTAAATACTACTAATACTTGAAGCAGAGACTGCTATTTGTGTTATTTTTTGTGCATAAAGTTATATATCAGAGTCGTAGAACTGCCTTATCTACAGAGGACTAAAGACGTGTGATGAAATGCCTGAAAGTCTGAAGAATGAATGTATTTAAAAATAGATCTTATGCCTGCCGTAAAAACATAATTTTACAAAATGAAATGTTAAATTGTGCATATTAGTTTATATGCTAAACTAGTAAAACGTAACTCTACAAATAATAATTTAAAAAAAACCTAAATGTAACGTTAAAAGATACAGAAAATAAAAATGTTTTGATCGCAATTGGGGATCTGAGCAACTGAGACCTCATGATTTTCCTCAATTTTTATCGCCAATTCGAGGATAATATTGGTAATTCTTAAATTGAAATATGAGATCGCTTTCAGCGGCCCAGTCACGACCGTTACCTTTTTTATTTTCAATGTCTTGTTCTTTGTCATGTTTAGTTTAAATTTATGAACATTTTGTATTGAAGAGTTTTATTCACAATGGACATTTGTAAGTCACCTTTGTTGACAATGTTTCCTTGTAACTTTGACTCCTAAAAAACTTTAAAATAATCCTATAGTACTCCTTACGAGTCCTTTACAAAATGAATAAATATTCATTATTAATAAAAGTCCATTACAAAATATAAATAAAGAATATACGGTATACTCGTACATAAAACAAAACAGAAGCATAGAACAAATTTTAACAATAACAGTGATGTTATAGCACAGGACAACAATAATAGATATAATCATTTTTGTACACCAATATTTTTTTAAGATACTTTTCAAAGAACGCTGACGAATGACACAGATCTGTCGATTAAGGTAATTAAAATTAAGTAACAAATTTACATTTTGAATAAAAATCTTCAAAACTGTCTAGAAATTGTTACAAAGTAGTTAATGCCCAAGAAATACAAAAAATAGATTTGTTCATAGTATCTTCTTCTTCAATGATTAAATATTACATTAATGTATAAACCTTCAAAAGTTATTCCATTAAATTGAATATTATCCAACGTTTTCATTAAAATATTCGTAGAAACGGGTTTGGAAGCCCCTAGAGAGACTTTATCTACGTTTGCCGTTAGGACGCTTTTCAATAGAGACCTATTATACCATATTTATTTACGCCCTTGGGGCTTTTACACAAATCATCAAACAGTGATATACCAATTTTTTTATATTATTGTTTCTCTTCCTTTACATTAATAGAAGGAAAGAGGAATTTTAGAATTTTCTGATATAAATTTTGATAAGGAATAAATGAAATATCAACGGATCTGAATTTATTTCCAAGCCTATTCTTTGAAACAAAGAACAGCTCTAGGAGCCTCGTGTGACGATTTGGTACTCGGAATGTTATTAGCTATTAGTTTTGTGCGTCAATTGAGCCATTAACTAATTTGAATAAAAGTACCAGATCGCTTTTGGTTCTTATACAAGATAAGTCAGTTAAATTAAGTACGACAAAAGTAAGATTTTTCAATGTGGATGAGTGTTTTAGGCTGATAATTATTGCTTATAATAATTGTTAAATTAAGTATTTTCATTAATTTATCATAACCGATTTGTTCAATTGGTATGGAGAGTTTAAAATTAATGAACCTTAAAAATATATAGTACTTAAAGAAAATACCAATTGTATATTCTTCTTCAATGGCGCTACAGCCCATTTCGAGCCTTGGTCTCCTTCAACGTGAGCCTCCACCGCCCTCTGCCCTCGGCCGTCGTCTTCCAATCTGTAACATGGAGTAGTCCTCTGTCATCCTTCCTGACATCGTTCTCCCATCTTAGCCTAGGTCTGCCCGTCTTTTGTTTACCTCCCGGTGTCCTGTTAGAACTTTCTTCGGTACACGTGTGCTTAGCATTCGGTGCACATGTCCGGCCCATCTTAGTCTTTGGAGCCTTAAATGGGTAGTAAACATGGGCAGATTTATTCACAGTAGTGAATCGATTCAGTCTGATTCCCTTGGCCTTTTGATCTGATTCCTTTCATTCGATCCTTTAATTCATAAAATTCCCAAAAAAAAAAAAAAAAAATAATTATACAAAATTTCTACGAAGCATTAAAATATGTAAATCGTTAACATAAAATATTTTTTTTAATGTAAGATAAATAGAAATAAAAATATGGTACCGTTTAAAAAATCTGTAAGGAATGAAGATTTAATTCCTTCTGAAAATGAGAATCAGATCGAGTGTGTTACAAGATTGAATTGATTCATTCAAATCATTCATTCAATTTTGCCCACGTCTAATGGGTAGTAAGTCTGGGGGCTTGGTATATGTCATAGAGCTCCTTATTGTGGCTATTATTTACAGCTAACTATGACTTTCAAAAACAAGTAATAAGACGATTTAACATAGTAGCTTTTATTATTATTTATATTTATTCCACGAAATTCGGCACTTACATAGTACGTATATGGTCCGTTTTATATTTGAAAAACATGACGTTTCGGTATAAACCACTGGCAAATTATCAGATTTTTCCATAAATATAGCCCTTTTCCGTAATCATTTTATTTGTCGAGGGCCTAAATAATGTTTTAATTAACACAACAACTATTATAAATGTCTAAATCTAGTATGTAAATAAACCAATACCATGAAATTGCAAGAAATGTTCATCATTTTATATAACTTCAATGGTGAATGGAGAGCAGTGACGTCACCACTAACAAATCAGTAATACCAACTTGACAATGTGTTTTAATGACATGATAAAAATTGACTTTTTAATCATTTTTTTTAAACTTTACGATTAATATTATTTACTAAAACTAATTGTATTCAGAATCAGCGTTTATTGGTCTATATGAACATATTTTTTTAAAGCCATAATATTTTTCACTTGCGTTCTTCATTATATCTATTTATCAACAACTCATAACAAGGTTCTTCTTATAATTTATGACTAACAAGTCGTTGCCATGTTGCCAACCCATCAGTCAACGATGGAAAAAGATAAATACATGCAATTCAGTTAATAAATGGTTTAATGAGTGTAAATATTGCTTGCAATATATCACGATATTATTTAAACAGATGTATTAGCTTACATGCAAACCATTAGCTGTGTGCATGTAATAATATGATCAATTTTTGAGGAATTTAATCCAATAATTAACCATTTATTGGATAACCAACACATCTGTAAAGGTCAATCCAAGTAGTTTGCAACGTTTGGTGACTTGGCAGGAGTGACCGGGTTCATAGGGATGACGTTTTTCCGGGTCTTGGCGGTGAATTCGTCTGCTCACCAACTGCAGGCAGGCCGGATCGGGAGAGACTGGTTAAGAGAGACCTTTTGACCCCTCCAGCATGACTCTCGCCTTGCACCGCAGTGGAAGGGTTTTTAAAAAAATATATGAATACCGCACAAGAGTCCCAACTGATCCCGTCAGGAGCCAGTGAGACAATGGCACCCCCAATTGGGGTACGCTGTGAAGCCGAAGGTAGTAGGGAGGGGAAGGAGATGGGCAAGAGGAAGGTTGGGAAGTACCTGGCTACTCAGATCTGGTCACCAAACACGGATAAAGCCATTTCAAGCAAAGTTTCAATTTTGAATGGTCGTCTTACACCAGGGCGATACTAAGAGTATCTTCCACTCTGGAATGTGCCGCAAATATACTATTCGATTCATAAGTCCGTCACTCCTAAGCAAACTACTGATTCCTACGCACTCCTCAACATTTTTCCTTCCCAGAACTTCCTCTCCTTCCTTTCCTAAACAGACCGTCTACACAGCATCCTCGAAGATAAGTGGAGCAAACATTAAAAAAAAAACCTAGCAGGTCATCGCAGATATTGCTAAGATTAAATAAATTGGCAAATGAATCTCCAGCACTTTCTGGACTACATATTTTAACTAAATCATCCCTTACATGCAAAGTATAGCCTGTGTGGAATGTATTTTATAGTACATCCCTACGGGCCCTACGGCTATAGAATTATGTTTTAGCAAAGCGTGGGATGATAACGCCATGTGATTTATAACGAGATTCTCATAGTTCGTGGGAATATTGCGCCCACATTGCTCCCAAAGAGGCTAGACTTTGCACCACACGCGGAACGATTAGGTATTTATTTCATTGTCTGTCATTCTGTCCCGCTCATTAGCTCACATACTCTTACGATACATGCGAATGTTGGTATGTTTATATAATTTTGTAATTCTTTATGAGAATTGAGTAGCAGCACTTTTTCCTTAAATACTATTTTCCGATAAATTATACATGTTTGACAGTGAATGTTTACGATAATACGAAACCCGTCGAAAATTTAAAAACATACCGACATAGCTTACATCTTCTAAAAGGCAATATAAAAAAGAATATTAATTTCGTGCAATTTTCGGTGTAGAAAAGAATTTTTCCCGGGCGTCCTTTTTGTATGGGCCGAATAGCGAAGTCTATCATCTTAAGAGGAAATCCCACTCACTGTCGCTCTTACTCCCCGAATACCGAGCGATAGGGACAACTGGCTAATAATACCTAAATAAAATCGCAAAATCGAGGTTTCGTATTTCCCATTTTTCTCCTCCAAAAGTGGACCTATTCTCATGATTTTTTTTAATAACTGTATTAAGAAAAATATTCTATGTCTGTACGTTTTTCTTTTTTAACAATACATTGTGTAGTTTGTATACTGAACGTCTGTTGTTATCTATATTACAAAATATTTTTAATAGTGTCAAAATTCAGAGAGGAAATTGGGGAATACGTTTGTATGTAAAAAAAACCCCGATTTCCGATTTAGGGCAGTACTTGACTTACCTTTTTTTAACCAGTGATTCCTGACATTTAGAGTAAAAATGAGAATTAAATTTTGGTTTTCTGTGACATTATCACATTATTCATTCATACCTATTTCTAGACTTATGCATGATTTATTTAACCCATTTCATAAAACGCTCCCAACGGCAGCGTTAAGATTGTATAAAACCTGAAATATTTTTTACGTACTCGTATATTTTTCCTTTGCACGAGTGGAATTAGGTTATCAAATGAAATTATTCTGCGTAGATTTATTACTTTATTTTGTTCCGTAGTCGTTTCATAAAGCAGGACACAAATAAATCACAGAGGTGAACGTCCTCTGACGACTTGTTAGCAGGGACTCATCTTGATGGGATATATGGAAATATTATTTTAAAATAAAGACAACTGCATGTTTATATAGCGTATTAGGGTATAGATATTTACCGTTTTCTTTATTGTATAAAAAATTAAGAAGAAATATGTAACGCTAAAATTCTATTAACAATTATATTATAATTACTTGATTAAAACTGACGAAAAATAACACAAAACAGTTGTAAGTACATTGAAGTGTACAAATATAATAGTTAATTGACCATTTTATTAATAAGAACACGATATTCTAAAACATAAATATCTGTCACCCAATACTACGCAGTGTCCGGCGCGCGGTAAAAATAATCACAATTGCGCATGCGTGAGATGTAAAATGTGATTTTGCCAGATTTAAATAATAGAGTTAGGACCAGTTGTTTCGGAAAATTTCACGTTTGAATTTCCTTTAAATCGACATTCACCGAAAAATTGGGTTATTTCAACCTCCGTCAGAAGAAATTTCAACGAAAATTTCATAGGACCAGTTGTTTTGGAATTCCCTTCAAATTTGAATTTCCTTCAAATCGTCATTCACCGAAAAATTGGGTTGTTTCAACTTCCGTCAGCAGTATAAATACTATAGAAATGTGATGTGAATGTGATCAGCCGAGTCCGGACGGTTAGCGAAATAATGGGAGGCGCATGCGCAGACGTCAAAATTGTGATTCGGCGGGGAACACTTGAATAAAATTTTCAAATTTATCGAACGTTATTTGGAGTTGAAACAACCCATTTCGTATTTGAAATATAGGAAGACGTGATTGCGCGTCAAATTTGAAATGAAAAAAAAGAATCTTCTCATTTTTGAAACATTTCCATAAAATTTTCCTTGAAATTTCTTCTGACGGAGTTCGAAACAACCCAATTTTTCGGTGAATGACGATTTGAAGGAAATTCAAACGTGAAATTTTCCGAAACAACTGGTCCTTAGAGATTTTGTTTTATTAGGACCAGTTGTTTCGGAAAATTTGACGTTAGATTTTCCTTCAAATCGTCAATCACCGCAAAATTGGGTTGTTTCAACCTCCGTCAGACGAAATTTCAACGAAAATTCCATACAAATGTGATTGGACATCACCTTAATGTGATCAGCCGAGTTCGAACCATTAAGCTTGAATGGCGCATGCGCAGACGTCAATATTGTGATCTGACAGGTCGTGGCGGGAATGTCTGTAATATTTTTAACTAAATATGGCTGGACAATTTTTGTACATAACGTAAAGAATGCACAATGGTTAAAACTTCAGAAGTTAGATATCCTCTCAAAGTAATTCTCTATAAGAAGTTAGATATCCTCTCAAAGTATATAGTTGTCGATAATCGTCAGTTTCAGAGATTGAAAATGACGTAAAAACTGGCGAAAACATTGAACAAAATAAAAGTTTTCTCTTATTGACCGATGGTATCACAATAATTGTCAACTGTAATACTTACATTATGAATCTACAATATATAAGAAACCTCTTTTTTTTGATTGACATATCCCCGTCAAATTATTTTACTGATTATTTACCTTGAGACCACGGAGCTGCATGGAGCTATAGGTTCATGTACATGGATACAACTGAGGAACTCCCGATTTCGTACAAGATACGAAATTAATAGTATTTTATAATAAAAATCCTTTTGTGCTCAATATATATCTTTATTCAAATGTTTATTTATACACGTAAAACTTCCTCGTCATAAAAGTTATAAGAATAAGTACACGTATATATAAGTCAGTATTTGTACACAGTTGTATGTGGGTAAAAAAAACTGTTTATTCATTTCACTTTTATGTTTAATTGGCGACTTAAGAACAATGTTAAAATTATCTGTTCGTGATTATTGCTCCTTTGTACCCATATCTTTCGCATGAGATAAGTTGGTTTCTGTTTGGAGATAGCCTTTATCCAAAACACAGACTTGTCATAATTTCAGTTGCAATCCTCCATTATATATTTCTTTCCCATACTGCAATGCTGCTAAAACAAGTATCAATATTATAACATATTTTACTTCATCCGTTGGTACCTGATAAGTAAAACAGACAAACTTAATATTATATCAAATAATAACAATAAATGAGATGTCCGTCATTCATTGTTAATAATGTTAGTTGCAAATATAGTTATACGATTGTAGGATACCAAATAAACTTTAGTAGATACGTAATTATCGGAATTCGGACTTAAAAAATACTCATTATTAATAATACAAGTAACCTCTAATGTACGACGTTTTATGTTGTTAAACGTAGCTTGTAAATATGGGCACGTTGAATTCATTTTCCATATATTTTTATGTTTTCTTTAGCACTTTTCCCACGTTGCTTTCAGGTTACATCTCTGAAGTGGTCACATTCCGGAAAATCGGTCTAAAATTAAATAATATACAAATAATACGATTGAACGTTACCATATTAACTTTACTATGTATGTAATTGACTGAATACGAATAAAAACAACACTCATTCTCAATCATTTACGTTTTATATCGTAGAAAAATATTCCAACCGCAACAAAATAAAATAGCGGTAAAATCCTGACGGCCGTGGTCGGCGTGCGCATGCGCATCCATAGAAATTTTATAAGTGTTGCCATCATAAAAATATCTCGGTCTTCGAAATAAATAATTCTGCGGAATAAATGCAGGATTCGGCGGGGAACACTCAGTGAAATTTTCAACGTGGATTGGAGTGTGATCGGAGTTGAAACAACCCATTTGGTATTTGAAATGATGGAAGACGTGATTGCCAGTCTAGTTTGAAGTGAATTAAAAGAATATTTTCATTATTTGAAACAACTGCTCCTGTATAGAATTGTACCACACCGTTAAAAGGTTGGGAAGTGATTACTACGGCTGTAAATTTATAACAATTTACAATTTGCAATTTTTGGTTTGCCGCCAAAACGACATGCTCGTTTTGGTTCATGAATATGGCGTTACTGACGTCACGCCGACCAACGTCGGTGACAGTGGTTTTATATCCAAATTGGGGATGAAATTTTCCGACTAACTCCAAGAATTCCTATCCACGGGACTTGAATTTATTTGCACCATTTAACTCTCTCACAACATAAAACTGATGCAGGTTGGTGCGCGAACGCGAAACGAGCGTGCTAACAACAAAGTCTCGCCAACGGTGTAAGGCAAGAAAAATACCAAAATAAAGGTATGAACAAAATCAACAATTGTGAAACTAGTTATTCTTGAGTTCTTATATTTTAGCCAATCGACTGAGCCATGCCAGCTGCATTACTGCGCAACGGCTTTTTGCGTATTTGCCAAATACAAACGTCCAAACGGCGTATTGAAGACAGGTGTACAAATAACCTACAATTCCAACACCATTACTTCAATCAAATAGTTAATTATTAATACATGAAGAACTACTTTCCCGTCGCGAGTTTCTTAACCGCAAATGACATGTCATTACTGGAGAGCGTATGCTGATACCCTTTGTCTAGCTAAATGCCATCAATGAAATCGTCAAAGCTTTCAAATTACTTTTTTATGCTTTAATGATACAAATTTATATGTCATTAGACTGTGGCTTGCACGCCAGGTTACTTGGTTTAATGAACTGAAATCAACTATTGCAGAAAGAGCACAGCTGTAAAGGTGTGTTTATGTGACAAACAACGCGCGAAATCCGTGTCAGATATCAAATTGATGGAAGAAATTGTGATACATTTACTGATACCATAGCCTTATTAAGCACAAATTATTTTAGAAACACTATTTATCGGTGTAATTACAATGAGGAGCATCTATTTCAAGGAGAAGCAAAACAAAGCATTTGAATAGATATTTTGTCATCAAATTAAAATTGTCAGTTTCGTCATGTTCTCCTGGTGGCCATCTTGAATATTCATCAGCATTGATGTGACATTATTATTAAAATAGGACTTACCATTAGATTTTATTCATTTTATTGAAGACTAAGAACCTTATATAGATTCTGAGTTTAAGAATTTGGGTTTAATAAAAAAAATTAAAAAATTACTAGCATGTTTCATATGTCAAAATTTGGCTTGTATATGGAATACGTGAATTTATCCTCGTGTTAATTTGAACGAAATAGCTATTAAAAAGCATTATTTTTGCTTTTCTTTCGCTCTCCCAATTTTTTTTATACGGTGTGGAAACGCGGACACTTAGAGCCAGCGAAAGAAAACAGATAGATAACCTCAAAATGTAGTGCTGGAGAAAAATGCTTAGGATTCCTAGGACAGCCAGACGCACAAATGTGTCCATTATGGAAGAGCTAGGCATACACAATAGGCTTTCAACTCCGCTTACAACGTACCTTAAGATACTTTGGACACGTTGCTCGCCAATCTGAGGACTCCAACTTGGAGAAACTCAGAGTCACTGGTAAGGTGTTTGGCAGAAGAATCAGAGGAAGATCACCAATGCGCTGGAGTGTCTAAGTATCACACTGATGGCGTCCGGTACTAGGGTCGCCTTAACTCTACACGCAGCGCAGAACCGCGAGGAGTGGAGGAGCCTGGCCCATTGCGGAACCGACTCAGCATTGAGGAACCGACTTAAGAAGAAGAATTTTGCTTCTCTGCACGGAGAAAAATGTAATTCTATAATACGATCATTTTATTCGTAAAAACGGTTAAAAACGGGACTGAAGTTCTTACGAACCAATTAACAGTGTTTCATCGTTTATTGGCGGGAAAATGTAAGAATAAACATTAAAACCCTGTTAATTTGTTCGTAAGAACCTCAGTCCCGTTTTTAACCGTTTTTACGAATAAAATGATCGTATTTTAGAATAACATTTTTCTCCGTGTGGAGATTGAAAAATGGTATACCCTACGTAGTGCGGGACATTTACCAAAAAGTGTATCGATTAGGTAGCAACTTCCAACGCTAATATTCTTTGCATGACGACCAATTAATAATTCAATAAGTAATTTATTCAATGTTTTAATTATTTGTACCACAAATCCTTGGTACCAAAGTACTTTGCATGTTACCGTTATTATTGTTGCTTATAAAGTTTAACGATTTTTATTAAATAACTGTTAAAAGTTTTCTGCCTGAGCTGATGGCATGTTTCAAAAGTATATAATAATAGTTTATTTTTATGTTTTACTTTTTATCTCTTTCGTTTTTTAAAGGTAATTAACTATCCTGGCAAACGTAAGGCAATCTAATGATCCTAGATAAAATTCTGTAACAGAATCGTGAAAACAAAAACAAATTTGAATTGTGAAGGCGTAGGTAATTCAACAAATAAAAAGTAAAAGAATTCAATTTATATTTACTGGCAGTTCTGTGAAATGTAAATCTTGTTAAAAATGTATGTTTATATTTTTCTCTTATTTAATTAATCTGAACAAAAATTACCTGTGAAGATTTGTAGGTAGGAACTTAAATACCTGCTTTCCTAATTTATTGTTAATCCCTTTTTCAAACTTTCTGCAGGCAAGTATTATTATATTGAGAAAAAAAATACTAATAAGAAAGTCCAAATAAACTCGACGATTTCAAATTTGAAAAAATAATCTTTACTGGACTATTAAAACGACCACTATTTTGAAAAGGAAAAGGAACGTGCAAACAAATTTACAGACAGATGAAATGCACGTTGAAGCGAAGCTAGCAGTCCACAATGGAGTGCTGCTTTCTACCCTAATGTATGCCAGTGAGGCACGGAATAGGCAAAGGAAGGTTGAAAGTAGACTGAATTCTGTAGAAATGATTGTAAGTGGTAAACCCATGTATGATCGTGTGTGAGAAATGTGTTGATCGACAAAGAATGCAGCGAGCTGAGTAAGGTTAAGAAAGAGACCCTCAGATGGTTTGGACATGTAGAGCGAATGAACGAAGAAAAGAGTGAAAGGAGAATACATTACACAAATTTGAATGGTAGAAGAAGTCGGGTATGCCTGAGAAAGACATGGCAAGATCAAGTGAATCATATACTTGAGTCGGGCCGTTTCAGAAGTCTGAATAATGGGCAAAGAGTATGTGTCAAGACCGAGTTGTTTGGCGGTTCGTCCTCTCTGCCTACCCCGTGCGGTTATACCACTTATAGTTTGTAAGTAAGTAATGAAATGCCAACCGATCGAGTTAAAACAGGACTTCGCTACATAATTTTTGACAAAAAAATTAACTTTTATTCCTCGTATAAATGAAATAACTGACAAGGCCATGAAATGTTTGGGGTTTATTTTGAGGTGGATTTTTGATAAGTACCCATTATCAGTACCTATGTATAATTTAATATTATCAAATGTTATTACCCCCACGCTTTATGGGCCAATTAACACATTTGTAAATATACACACCATCTTGTTTTATCGTTAAGGTTATCGATGTTATCGTGTATTGCGTATAATATTTTATTATCGAATAATATTACAGTTACCTTGAACCCTACATATCTGAAGTTATAATAGCAAAAAGCTGTTCAAATATGTTTATGTACGTAGGAAAATATTATTATTTTTCTCGGAGAACTCTCTCAAGCTAGTGAAAGTACGATACGTATCCATTTTTGGAAAAGTCATTCTGGAAGGAAGCCATAAATTTGCGCCAACTTTTTTAAATAATTGAAAAGGTTCACATTATCATCATCTTTATATATAAAAATCTCGCGTCACAATGTTCGTCCAAGGTAAATTCCGAAACTACTTAACCGATTTTGATGAAATTTGGCTTACTGTGTTTAATTTGGTCCAACTTAAAAGATAGGATAGCTTTTATCTCGATTATTGACCGCAATATTTATTATTGCGAATAAAATGTTTTTTTTATGGGAGAATTATTTGAAATTATTAAATTTGTAAGTTTTATAAGTTTCTGACAGATGGCGGTGTGAGTTAATTTATTGACACAACACTTGGTTACCTAGTTTAGGTAACCATTCAGTAGATAGCGTTGTGTTCCTTTAGTTACAGCAACGCTTGGCGGGGTCAGCTGGTATTATTATGTATTTTTTATTAAATAAATTTATTTATTCAAATAATATATATTTGAAACAGAATATTGTACCATTTCATTCTTATAATCGTTTTTTTTCACTTAACTCACTCACTTGTAACTTTTTTAGTTGTGCTTTGAATTATTTGTAGTTATTTTTTTTTTAAATTTGATCCACACAGGAGGCCCCGATGAAAATAATTCCCATCTATGCCATCTTTGGAGATGCTGTGTGGAGGATTTTTGGTTTTTTTTTAAAGAAAGAAATAAGAGGAAGATCTGTGAAGGAAATGGGTATGATGGGTAAGTAAGGATCTGGTGGTCAGTGTGTCCAGGAATAAATCCATCTCTCCGACTGCGGTGAAAGACGATGGGTCAAAAGAGTCCCCCCCGTTGGAGAGGTAAAAAGGTCTTCCTCATCAAGTAGTTATTATTAACTAATCTTATCTTTTCTGAAAATTTATTAAAGAATATTCCTATGCACATGTGGTTATTTTATCTTTATTATTAGTTTTTGTGCATTGTAAAGGGATTTCAAAGTTTTATAAATTCCACCCCATCCTATTATACCATATTGAATTACAGATTGACAGAAAATGAAATAGAACATTCCCAAACACCTTAAGATGCAAGTCAACTTTCCTTCTCTGGTTTTGAGAATAGTTATGTTTGGTGACCATTTTATTTTGTTCCTATAACTACTTTTAATTAATCTTAATTTCGGTTCAGAGCTTAGTAGTTCAAATTTACAGATATTTAGTAATATTTCATTGCGGGTAACTATGATATAATTCTTTTCATGTTTCATTTGCGGTATGTACGTACATTTTGTAATTACTAGTAGGCGGCTAGGCGGTGGCAAAACGAAGAATTCCAAATTGAAAATCCGCAAAAACATCATTCGGAGATATTGAGGTTTGAAGTTTAGAATTTATTTGTTATTCAAATAACATATCAATTCTAAACTTCAATCTTCAATGTCTCCGAATGATGTTTTTGCAGATTCGTGACTTGGAATTCTTCGTTTTGCCACCGCTTAGCCGCCTCCTAGTAATTACCGTGGGATGTGCGTAGTATGTAGGTATGTGTATGTATGAGTATGTTTTAGGTGTGAGAAGTGGTAATCTGTGAAAGGATATAAATTTACATTGATCAGTTTACATCGTTGACATTAAACGCCTTTTAAATTTGGGCAGTGAATCCGAGAAAAAGTCGATGTTAGAGCGTTTTGTAATTGTAGAAATTATTTGTCTAGTGAAACAATAGTCTGATAAAGTTAAGAACAAGATAACTTTGTTTTTCCACGGTCACTGCAGTATGCCCTTTGATAATTTGATGCATTGTGACGTTCGCATCACTTGATAATTTCAGATTTAATCTATTGTTTGTTTCTGATAACGAAAATGAGTGGGTCAGAACCAGACTTGACAATCTTGACTCTTACTTGACTTGACATTTTTCTTGTTTTGACTATAAATTGACTTTTAATCTTGACCATTTATCTTGTTTTGAGATTTGATAATTTTTAATTTTTTTCTTTATTCCTTGAATTGTTAGTGACATGATTTGAGGATTTTTCGACAACCACGCTAGGCATATGCCCGTGTTGTAATGGTCGATTATTACAGTGCATTAACTTATCTTAATATATAAAACAAAGTCGTTACACCATTTATAACTCAAGAAAGGCTGAACCGATTTTTATGATATTTGATTTGTTGGATTTGTCTCCGTCGCGATTAACAGAATAACTATTAAAACATCGAAAAAAATCACGGAAAAAATAATTATCAAGAAAATTAATTTTTTCATATATTTTGCTTTTCATATAATGTGCGTTGGTCTACATAATTTGAATCAAATGGAACTGTCAATGGAGTAGTGTGCTGAACATTTCGTGCTTATTCAACAACTCAATTTCATTTTTTGAACTTAGAGTATTTATTTTAACTTAATAAAAACTTAATTTATTTCAGCTAATAAATTAAACACAACATTTATTGATTCTGAGGCGGTACGAAGTTTGCTGGGTCAGCTAGTGAAGAATATAAAATAACACAAAATAACATAATATTAAAGAATATATGTAATTTAATATAAAATAGTATTGAAGAATATAAAAAAATTTAAAAAGTGTAGAGATTTATGAAATCGTATCGAGAGCAAAAAACTGCAAACTTTAAGTTTATCTCGTCTCGATAATCTTATCGGATTAGTACTGTCACCATAGATGAGTTCAAACGTTTAATTGCTTCTTCAGCAATACTCAATTACTTTCATTTGCGCATGATGTGAACATCTCATGACTGATAAGAATTATCACACATTTATAACAAATAATGATGACCTGAATTAGACCCCAGAAAGTATGCGGAGTTGTAGAAAGTCACGCTTCAGTTAATCCCATTTTACCAATCTCATTCATTAGAAATACTAATTGATAAGCATGATATAATATTATTTTATTTTAAATACGAGCGTTCTTTATAAATTTCTTAATAAAGTTGCTGACAGCCCCCTTAGAAAATATTAATTATACTTTTCCTACCTTACGAAACCCGCGCTTAACTATAAAAGTGATAGTCAATAATTGACTATCACTTTATTACTATCAATTATTATTCCACATCCAACATTAGAGAACCAATGCAATTAATGATTCTTATTGTTGGTTTGATTATTTAACTTTACCATTATTAAAATTAATGCCATCTTCTGGGATATAAAAAAAACTACTCGTAAATCAGCGACGAAGTTAAGTATTATCTGGTAAATAAGAAGGTCACAATATTTCCGCTGTGCAATAAAATCCAAATAAATGGAATACATCGGAACGTATCCGAAAATTGAAAAAGGAGATGAAAAAGAAAGATAGAAATAAACGTATAACTTTCGAAATGTTTAAATTTTGAACCTATCTTTTTTTTACCTGGCTTAACGTTTTTTCTAACCAAAATTGCTGATAACGAAATGTTATTACACAAATTAATGTACTTATTATAAACTAAATTATCGAAGAAGTTAGTGGCTTGACACTTAGTGGCTTTTTTTTATTTAACGTTATTTTCATCTCACTTTTTTTATCGTTTCATGCAAAAATAATGAATAAAAAAAACGCAAAGTTTCATAAATTTTTCTCAAATTACATTCGGAATCTTTGGTTTCTTGTTTGTGTACATTTTAATTCTACTTTTAGATTTGAATATAAAGCGTGGTATTTTCTCTTTCTAACACCGTTTAGGTCATATTTCTCACTATGCAGAGAGAGAAACAACCATTTCTATGAGACCTACGAGAGTGTTTCCCAAAGCGAACAAATTAGCCTGAGTGGTTAAGACTCTACTAACTTATGTTTCACTAATAAAACACAAAGATTTTTCCACTTTGTAGGTACCTATAATGAATATAATATTTTCTACCACATTAATATTATCCGCTCAAAAAAACATAACAAATTATAATTGTGCTGTTATTTTTGACCCAAATGATTTCCAAATTTTAACAACCTGAATTCGCTGCGACTTTTGCCTCAAGTATCGGAAAAGGTCCCTCTCGATATTGCCAGCCTTCTTGTTAAAGTTATAAACCTCTTCTTATATAATATGTATTTGTGTTCCTCGGAAATGTCGAAAAGAAAATACAATATCGGATTCAATTTTCCACGCTCGACCTCCCTAATATAAAATACATAAAGAGATCTTGCGGAATGACAGTTCTCATCCATTTTATGGCGCATTGGAAACTGTGAAGAAAAAATATATGTTTATGGACACGTGTCAAATCCGTATCGTGTTTCAGGCCTGTGAAAGGAATCATTCAAATTATATACTAGGGTAAAATATTGTAATTTAAAACATTACATTTCGTTACAATATAAATAATTGCGTGTTGGCTTCAGGTAGATAGGTTTTACAGGAATTTAAACATTTTTAGTATGTATATTATTAAGGGTTTTAATACGACATATTATTAAATATATATAATACATAATATAAATTCATTTACATACAATTTTATAAGAGTATTTCTTCCGTGACTTTGTTCAGTTTTATAACGTTCAGGTCTGTCTTCGTTATCATAAAAACACGTTTGAATGTCAAAAAGTACTCGTAAAGGTCAGAAAATCTGTAGGTTTTTACCAGTTTTAGAATTTTTTGTTCTGTTTCGACCAATCTTAGAACACAATTATGCTGGCCAAAACATTTCTTGCAATAATATTGAGGTATAGGTACCTGGTACACAAATGTGATTGCCGAATTGTGCTTCTTCCCTTTTTAGCTAATGTTTCGAACAGAGTTACAGTATCCATCAACAGGGCAGATATGTGTAGATTGTGGTCCTGTATATTCTAAACCCCTTTGGCACAGTTAGAATATGTGTGTTTTTCCGCTTTGCAATAAAATCTGAACATATACTGAACGATAACTAAAAACTGATTTTGAAAGCTGATAAAATACACTTTCAAATTTTATTGTTATGAATAAACAAATAAATTTTTTAAATATTCAAATTTTGAATGCAAAGATAAAAAAGTTTTAAAAAAGGCTCACTCATGTTTTTTCATCTAAACTCTGAAATAAAGTGACTGATAACTAAAAAAACACAACTTTTATTGGAAAATTGTATTATAAACATTTCTTCACCTCATTTTTTTGTCCCAACACGGGCATGTGCCTAGCATAGTGGTCGAAAAATCCTCAAAATTAATATAAAAAACAATTCAATGAATAAATAAAACTATAAAAAAACTTTAATTTCAAATAAAAATAATTTTATAAAAAATGACTAAGTTTCACAATTATTTTTTTAAAATTAGTGTCGGTGCCTTTAGTTTCACAGAGGTGTACATTTTAATTATTATCTGATTAACCCCTATATTTGTACATAAAGCGTAGTGTTTTCTCTTTCTAATACCGTATAGATCATATTTCTCACCATGATAGTAAGGGAGACATAACGATTTCCAAGAGACCTATGTGAGTTGATCCCAAAAGCGAACAAATTATCTTGAAGGTTTAAGTATCACCTTAATAATAGAATCGACGTTTATCTTTAAAATGTCAAAAACAGAACAAAATGGCACTGAATGGATATTTGACGACAATGTTACATTAGAATTTCTGTGAAACAAACCAAAGTATAATTAATTGTTCTTGTATGGTCTGTTAAACACGAAGCTTATTATATCCTAAAAGCTCCCGACTTTGATGAATTATCGATGTGCCTAAAATTCAAATAATAATGAGTCTACCCACGCCGTTCCTGCTGTCTCTGTAAGCCTACGAGATTTGAAGACGACTCGGTACAGTACCCTGGTCTCAGTGGATTACATCCGATATTTGACATCATAAGAAATCCCAAAGTAAAACTTCCGACTCGTATCACCGAGAGTCAGGCCCGCTGCGACGGGTACAATGTACATTCATTTTTCTCTACTAATAAAATGTATGAGTTAATGAGGTCCTTTGCCACAAATTGTTATATTTGAACAACTTTCGTTTCTCCAAGCTCATTGGTTCAATTAATCGCGTATTCGACTTATTTCAATTCTGAGTGCTTCGCTAGTTCACCTCCGTTCATTGATAAGGCAGTTTTTTTGGCTTGACGGACGACATTATTAAAAATATGTGTATATTGACAGTTAACCGAAGCCTACCTGACACCATACAACTTCTGTCTATCTGCCGTTGTAACATTTTGTATCAAGGTAGGCCAACACTAACAAAATAAATGGTTATTTCTAAATTCTTGTACCAAAATTAATAATAATAAAAAAAATGTTAACTGTGCTCGCAAATATCGTCAACAGTCCGTAGGGATTGTTTCAGAAAATCAGTTTTTTGTGTTTATTTTTCTTCTTAAATGTTTATTTTGTTATTTTCTTGATGGTTAGATTGATTATACATGTATTTTTTATTATTATTTTATATACATACCTAAGTTGTTGGTTGTTTTTTTCTGCAATGGCCCTCGATCTGTTCTAAAATACGCCATAATAAAAATGAAGTTATGTAATTATAACTTATTCTGACAATCTCCAAAACCCTTCGTATTCATTTTAGTATATAAATGAGAATTTATTTGATATTAATGATTCCAAATTAATCATATCACGAAGACCGTCGAATCAATTATTGATGACTGGTGCAGATCGGCATAACGTCGTATATAGAATATGAATCAAGTGAGACTGAGTACATTCTGAGAAAATCGATAAAAACTGTTTAAAAAATAATGAAACGGAAAATAACAATTCTATTTATGGACAAGGTAGGAAAAATATATGTCGTTCATTATAAGAATATATTTATGGCAAACATAAATTATTTTATGCCAGAAAATTTAATTTTAACGCGATTTTCTCAAATACTTCATATTCTACGCACAGTTTTTTTCATATGGTTTATATTCTATACACAGTTTTCGTCATATTCAATACCATATTATGTCAAAATATTTAATTCTAATTTATTCAAATTTGACAGCTAGGCACCACAAAATGAATTGGCATGCAGAGGATATGACTTTATATTTTTATTTTTTATTATGTACTATTTTGATTATTATTATTGATTATGGTTCGTCTTCTATCTCCTTAAATATTTGATATTATTACATGGCTCATCTTGTAGAACTTGGAAAAAAAAGAAACACAACTGTTATTTAACTCGTTTTCGTCAACATCGTCACATTGTTCATATTAAATATGCAACGATGATAAATTAAACAAATGGACGCCCTTTGTTTAGGCCGCCCTTGTGCGCCTCACACACCGCTACAACGATAAGACGCCCCTGTTAAAAGTATCGTATTATAGCGAATGAGAGTGTTCATTCATTTACGCGACTAGCCTCCGTATGGCACTAACCATAGAGTGGGGATTACTGTGCGACGTGCGTGGGATATCTCGTTCAGCAGTTGTTTTCTCACTTGTGACGTCATTCGACCCGCTTCAATCTCAGGGTTGGCTGATTTTATAATTAATTGATAAAATTATAACGTTAAGTATTTTATGATGGTTAGATTATTTTACCTTTACCTAAATACGGTCTCGTTATCGTGAGCCATTGTAACGCGTAATAATTGTAGATATAAACCCTTATAATCACATGAGACCAAATTTGTCCCAGCTAATACAGGGGGCCTAGTCTATATCTCTCACAGCGCCCGTAACGCGGGTTTAGCTACGTCACGAATCCGTATTAACCCTCCTCTGACCGTGCTAAAAACTTTCTCGCGCTCCGATGCTGTACACTCAGTAAATATTAGTGTAATGTATTTATTTAATCCAATACATAAATGTATTGTGGAGGAATACCTAAAATGTTAACTCTATGTTTAGTATATTTACAAAGATATTTCAGTAAATACAAACCGTGACCGCTTAGTTGACAGCACCGTCAAGAAAGGTTAAACGGCAAACGTGCTTGTTTGTGAAACCGAAAGATAGAGACTAGGCCCCCAGGTCCCATATAAATCGTTGCAACTCCCTTACTGTCAAATGAAAAATATGATCTAAACTCGAAAGAGAAAACTCCACGCTTGATACTCAAATAAAATTTTAGAAACCAAAGTTTCCGATAGCAAATTGAGAAAAATGAATAAAATTCCGAGAATTTTTTATTAATTGTTTTTATATGAAACAACATAAACGTGAGGTAGTAATAACGATTATCATACAATTGCCTAATAAAATATATTTGTGTGTTTCTGTTTATTCGTTATCACTGTTATCAGTAATTTCGGGTTAAAAAACGTAGGGTGAATATTTTTTTTTTTAAATATGTGTGTATTAAAAAAAATTATATTTGTTTTAAAAAAAAAACTGATATTTATATGCTTATTTCTAATAATGACGTATTCAGTTGTTCATCTCGCTTCGTAATAATAAAAAAAACGAGCGTGCTTTAGACCACACGACTAAAGTAAATACTTCTTTAGCTCCATCTGTACATCCGCATCCGCATGACTGAGATATTTCATGCACTGGCTGTGAGAGGAAGAGAGAAAGAAAATGTGCGCGCGCACTGCTCTCTCTTGCTCCTACAGTCGCCCGATATAACGCCTTTTCGTAACGCTGTAATTTCCGTAACGCAGTCGCCAGCTTACCCCCCAATTCAAGCGTGCGTAAAGAAGTATTTACTTCAATAATACCTTTAAATATACCTACCTGTGCATATTTAAAAGGTTCGTGTTAACACGTCCGTAATGAAAGGTTTGAAAATTGTTTACTTTTCCACACAGCTAACTATTACTATTGTAATTCCAGTCATGCAACTAAATTACATAGTTCACTCTTCAAATAGACACAGTCCACAGTACTCCAGACATTTTAAAACTGACTGATATTATTAGATATTATCTAGAATCTAAATTATTAATACCCTGTCATCCCATGCCGCTGTCAACCGAACTTTGAACCCGAGCAAAAAAGGTCGTATATTTTATGATATCCATTTGCAGATTGTTGAAATACTCAATTTTTTTTGACAATAACGATGACCGATAACCGTAGTTACTTTATGAGTGAAGACAGTGCGCGTCTAAAAACTGTCTCTACTTACCAAACATAAAAAAACCAAAGAAATCCTTCGTAAAGTTTAGCCTTCCCATATTGCAACCTTGCAAATAATTTTTAACAAACTCCAAATTATATATTTTATTTATTGTTGTTTGTGTTTAATTCGTAAAACTCCATTTAATATTAAAAATAAATAAATTTAATAATGTTTTTATTATGTTCTGCAAGTTTTTTATTATTGTGACAGCTGTTTCGGCTTACAAGACCATTTTCAAACTGTGGTTGCACCACATTGAGACGACGTATTTATACGACTTGAAATGTCAATTCGGAAGACCTAGACAATACCTCTTCTGTGTGGCGTGCCAGATCAGGAGAGACTAAAGGAGACCTAACCTAGACCTCTCCAGCCGACTCTCATTCTCTCCGGACATATTATGTCCGTCACTCTTGGATACATTGATCCCCAGATTCCTACCGATCCCTCATACATTTTCCTTCCCAAAACTTCCTATCCTCCCTTTTCCTAAAAAGACCCTCCACACAGCATCCCAAAAGATGACGTAAGCCCTGAGGGGATTTGTTTTCCTCAGGGCCTAATGTGTAGAGATATTGAAAAAAAAATGACAGTTTTTAATTGGTTTTACCAATTGCATTTGACTACTAAGCTACGTATTTGATTTGGGATAAAAGCCTCCCGCTGGACCTAGCAAACTAGCCGACTAAATTCGATTTTTAATTGCCAGTTTAATGAGTCCTCCAAATACTTAAATTTCCATTTTCGTTTCGTTCGTTTTCTTTATATTTTATGGTAATCTCCCGATATTTATTTCTTCCGAGTTTTGTTTTTATGTCTCTGGTTTCTTGCGCTAAATGTCAAGGCCACACATGTTCATTATCATATTCAAATCGTGTAAAATCACCGAAATTCGTAACAGAAAGACTGTTTTTGAAGTTGAATCACGTAGAATCTTTTGTACTCGTGTACTGGTTTTGTATAAAAGCAGCTTTACTTCATTGAATCAGCTTTTCTCGATTTCTGCGAGATATATTATTACTACATATTTAGAATAAGAACTTACTTAATCATTTTACTGGATAACAAGAAAATGATGTTTTTTTAGAGGCATACCATTATCTATGAACACCCATTATCTTTATACATACAGGCTAATAATGTTATTTTATCTTCGCTAAACCAAGTATTTTCTTTACGTTATTCTGGGTTGCATAGTAATATTATTATTCCTATATTTTTACATCAATTCTGCACAGCAGGTTGCAAGGAAAATAATTTATCCCAGGGCCTATATCATCTTTGGGGATGTTGTAAGAGGGTTTTTTCGGGGAAGGAAGCAGTGAACACGGATCTTGAAGAGATCTATGTTGTAGGAGGGAGGAAAAACCCATTCTCATGTAACAAATGTATGTCAAACGTGTAGAAATGTTGGGTTCGCGTTTGGCATGTTTCCTAAGTATGCACCGAATCTGCTGGGATGTGCTCTAAATATTGCAATCCGTTTGTTAAGATAGGGAATCCATCAAACCCGTTTCTGCATAGAGTAAAAGGTTTTTTTTAAAGAATTTTGGGGCTCCGGTTCTGGGATGGCTGCCAAATTCAAAAGTGGGTCGCCCTTACGATTTGTACAGAACACAGACGCGACTTTTTGTGTTCTTCTCTATTCTATAACGATAATATTTATTTAAATTTCACTTCAGAAAACGTCACATAATTTTTACAGTAATGAAATATATTTTCAACGTGATTATAGCAAAGATTTCAATTATAGGTATTTATATGATTAATTTATTTATACATGGATGATAAACAGTAGAGATCCCAGAACTGTACCTTGGGGTATTCCGATATTACTTATTTTTAGCTGACTAAGCATTTCGTTTACCGCATTTTCGAATGTTTACTAGTTGAGAGCGTTTGACAGGGATGCTTTATATCAATTCTAGAACTGTAGATACTATTGAATCCGAATCGTTCAATCAAAATAAAAACCTCAAGGATTCCGACTTATTTTTTGATACATGCAATACTTTTAGTAGAAAATTTAAGGCTGTTTTCCTACAAAGTACAACTTAAACATACTTCGTTTATTATTTTAAATACTTTTCTTTTTTTTTTATTTCTGTATAACATTGTTTTTTATCTAGATATATGTTTTTGTCTTACGCCCTAAATTTTCCTTAAATAATTTGTAATTTTTTATAAGGATATTGCACTCTGATCTCTATTTTCTCCTTAATAATAAAATAAAATAAGAAATCCGTATGTGTAGGTTTATGTTATTACTTCAACTCAATAATCATCTCCTGATGTTTCACGGTAGCTATTACAGCTAACATCCCGAAACAGGGTATATGAATATATATATATATATATATATATATATATATATATATATGTTTATTAAGGAGGGGTAATGTTTTAAAGGCGAAAAAAAGACATATTTCATGATTTTTATATATTAATGATGTTGGTTTATTTATGTCATATTCACATTATAGTATAATATCTGAAGTATCTTTGAAAAAAATTTCAATTAAAAATGTCAATAAATAATTCGATGAGAGCGAATCTCCAGAGGCGCCTCGAAAAAAGTTGTTTGCGGTGAACATCATAACTGGTTACCGGGTCATCCGAAACAGAAATGCGAAAAAAGGTGATATGTTTTCTCATGTAATCAGGGAGAGTTTCTTTTTTTATTTTCTTTATTTTTGGCAGCATTTTGAAGTAAAAAACGTGAAAAGTGGAAAAAATTGGAAAAAACTCTTCCTGACTACCTGTTGATTTATGTGTATAAATAGTGTACAAAATTTCAAAAGGATCGGCCATGTAGATTTTGAGTTATGATTTGAACTTCAAAAATTTGTTTGCGAGAAAATCCATTTAAAGTTTTTTATACTCGAAAATCCGGTTGAAAATCGAAAAGGGCTAGCCGATTGAAACGCTGTATCGTCGTTAGTTTTGCTCCGATTAACTTGAAATGTTGACAAAATACTCTCGACATTCAGAAAAAAAAACAAAAAAAGGTTTTAAAACCTTACCCCCCCTGCAGTAACATTTCGTCTCCTTACTTAAAATAGGTCACGTACTTAACTAAAAGTGCGTGTCTAAAACTTTCAAAGCATGAACGTAGGTATCATCACGTTGAGAAAGCGAATGTTAAAATTTAATCAGACACGAAATTCTATGATGCTCAGCATTTTCACGAACGTTGGGAACAATATGTAATATGGCGTATTATTATTGCACGTGCTGGTAGATGATTACGAGATATTAATTCCATGAAATAACGATTCACAGAACAAATGTAAATTCCCAACTCCTTGAAATTCGCTCAAGGTCCTGACTGTCTCGAGTAAAATTATTTCACGTGCTAACTTAGTAAACATACCTCTGTATTAAAGCTCCAATTGTTCTAGTTTTTTTTCAAACGTAATACCTCTATCCGATTAGCAAAATGTGTGAAGAGAATATTCAGTAGGGTGGAGTTAAATAATCTTATGTGTATGTACTTTTTTTATTTATTATTATCTATTGGGTTAGTTTATAACTACATTAGAATATAAACTAATATTTACAAAGTAATATCTCATTTTATAAATTTAAACATTTTTACGGTAAGCGTAACATTTATTTTTAAATACATTTATTCTTCCTTCTTTGTTCAGACTTTCAGGCATTTCATCATATATCTTTAGTCATTTATACATTAGGCAATTCTGTGATTTTGATTTTCTCATATATGGCAATCTAATTTATAAATTTATATTTCTGGTTTCGTAATTATGTATATCTCCATTAAAAATAATTTCATCTTTAAAATATGTTGGCACTAGTACCGTATATTGTCCTATAGGTATACTGTATCGTATATTTATAGCAAAACATTTTGGCACTGTGTTCTTAAAAGCCATTGACCAGCGGCTGGGAATAAAAGTTTAAAAATGCTTGCAACTGTACAGGGAGGATCCGATAATAAAGATCGATTATTCCTCGTATCATTTTTTTTTAAATTGAAAATTTTATATCGATTTATTTCATTAAAATTTTTTTTAATATATACCTACATTCAAGTAAGCAAAAAAATGCTCAAAACGCACGATGATAAATTATTAAATATCGTGTACTTCTTGGAAGTATTTTTTGATTATAAGTATTTATAATTTTTCAATAATGTCTAAACAGAATAAGTGTGTAAAAAATTACTGAAATATTTTAGTTTGTAAGACCTTAAATAATAGAAAAACTGAGGTATTTTCGTCGCAAATCAGGTTCTCGTATTTATATTGAACTAAAATTAAAATTCTGAAAAGTGTGTTTACTAGATTATGTATTGATTTATTTTGATATATGATTATATGATTTGAAATTTGGGTTGTATATATAATATGCCAACGACCAACGGTATAACCTTAGTACATTAAAAATAAACTTAGTTTTTCAAAATTTAAAAAATTCGTTTACATGTTAAAATAACAATCTTTCAAATGGTTTTTTTGTAAAAAAAAAAGAATTTGATTGATTCTCTAATAATACCCTCTTAATATACTTTTTGTAAACTTTTGGTAAAATATACCAATATTTTTGGAATTGTGTTCAATAATTTTTTAGTAAATTTGTTATTTTTTGCAAGTCTCAAATTAGACATGTTATACAAATTGTTGGTGTCTTTTGCTATTATTATGCCTGTATAAAACCCTAACTATTTTAGTGCACACCAAGTGTGAACCCCAGAAATAAACATCTCAAGATAACCAGGCGTAAGTACTATCATGAGATACTCTGCTGTTGGTATTGGTTGGCATACAATTCGTTGAGAACCATAGGCAGTACAACGCGCATATATAACACTATGCTCCTACTCTCACCCCGTTGAAGTGGCGCCACAAACGCGCCACCTAGATAATACAATTTTAAAATAACAAAAAATCAAATTAGAATCAAAAATATTCCCTGTTTTGTAATTTGACATAGACGTTAGAGCAAGAATCAAAGCCCAATGTTTGATATTCGAATATTATATATGTACACAACCAAAGTCCAAAGGGTTATAATACCCCATTGCCAAATTACAGTGTTTAGTTATTTCGCTCCACCCTAAAATACAAACGGAGTTACATAGCTATAATAAACTATATGGACTCAAAAGACATCGAATTAGGTTAACGATATTCTTTGGTAATGGTAACTAATACCAGTCGTGTTAGTTTACCACTTTCCACCTTAACACGAATTAGTTATAGGTCAATTTATTATTGAATTGACCTAATAACTACAGATGACAAATTATTACAGGTTACTGTTAATGAATCCATTATTTTACTTCTTTTGTTCGATCTACTATTCTTCAATTTCTTTTGGGAAATAATATCTACACATTTCATCGTATTTTCTTTGGCGTGGAAAGATGATATTATGTGTCTACGTGTGGCCCAAATTTTTTTTACATTTGAGAGAAAATCGACCGTGGTTAAAAATCTAGGTTATAGAAATATGTTATTTTTATTTTATTAGTTTTCTTATCACATTTTTGTGAATTATAGCAGCATTATTTATTATATCTCTACGCAATTAACCTACTTAAATGTAGAAATGTATATATAATAATAAGTATGGACACTAAAACTATCTTCTCAGTTCAAAAAAAAGATAATTGTTAAATTTTATTCACCAGATTTACAGGAACGGGTTTAGTTTTTCCCATAGGAAAAACTAAACCCTTTCATACACATATAATTTATAATATTATTTGAGTACTAATTTCGGAATCAAAGATATGAGATCTTCCGTATAAAAATAACAAACGATTCTTTTACTTTATTAAGTTTTTTCTTTGTTTATGTAAAAAAACTTTATTTTTTATGTGAACGCCAAACAGTCCCAACTGACCGAAATCAGTGGTTGAGAGGCTGAAGGAGTGGAGAGAAAGAAGATGAGAAAGAGCAAAGTTGAAAAATGTTAAATCTAGTCACCAAACATGCGTAATGTCATTCGAGCAACTTTCGTTCCTAAGTGGTGTTTTTTTATCAGGTCGAAACTTAGAGTATGGAATGGGGGTGAAAAAAAGCGATTTTAAGTTGCTGAGATTGACATTATATCTTACATTTAATTATTATTTTAATTGATGGCCTTCCGTAGTCGAGGGGCAAGGCTCTCGACTCCCAATCCGAACGTCGTGGGTTCGAACCCGGCGTGCGTAAATAAATTTTATTTGATTAATTTGTGTTATTTCACAATTTATTCATTTAAAATCATATATTGTATATTTGCGAGACGTTCCCGAGTGTACGATACTGTCAGTATCGCTCTGATGTAAGATTACAATTCAGAATTGAAACGTTGCGTTGATTGAAATGGCTTTGGCCCTATTGGTGATCAGATCTGAATAGCCAGGTACTTCCCCACATTCCTTTTCCCCATCTCCTCCCCACTACTCCCCACAGTCTCACAACACACCCCAATTGCGGATGCCACAGTCTCACTGGCTCCAGGCGGGAGCAGTTGGGACTCTCGTGTGGTATGCATATAAAAAAATAACCTTATGTATTTAAAAAAAAATTGTTCGGCTTATAACAAAAATAACCCCTCGTGTCACCTGATAAGCTATTAATAACAAAACTAAAAACTTCCATAGAACCTGTATATTAATACCATAGTTATAAAAAGCGATATAAAGATAGAAGTTTACATTTTATCTGTGGGTAATGTTTAGCTTCGGAGTGTTACTTTTTTGGGTCTTTCATATAAAAAGACAACGTTATAATAATAGATTTTATCTATGGGCAGTGTTTAGCTTTTGAGTGTTACGTTTTTTTGGGTCGATCAGCACATAATATATGTCATATCAGACAGTGTTTATCGTGTCATTAGGAGAGTTGGGCCACCCAGCCTTTGTCCGAAACAGGCTATTAGCCCCACTATCGATTACGATTAATCACAAGTGATTATTGTGTTTAATAACTTATGATGGGACCGGGAGATAGACCTTGGGGTATTCCATTTTTAATTAAATTATACTCGCCAATGATTACAAGAGATGTAAATATTTGAAGTTCATAAAATAAGTTAAATTTTGGATTGCCATAGTTACATATCAAATAGGACCACAGTTGTTTCGATGAAACTGTTGACCGGTTTCGGAATACCTAGTCCTTCCTTCACCACAACAAAAAACATCAAATGCGTATAAATAATATTAAACATAAATGATTGCACTTACATGCTTTCTGTGCAAATACTGTGAGGTTCGATTACGTTTTCCTGGCGAAATAAGGGTTCTTCCGAAACCGGTTGGCAGTTCTAATTATATTATTTGATTCGGTGTAGTTCCCAATCCGGTTGGTTTCTAATCTTGTATTGATACGAGTAGCAACAAAAGATTTTTTCTTCGGAAACCAGTTTGAAAAAATTAAAATTCACGTGTCATCAATTCTTAAAGGCCAAAAATTCGTCATGTTTTAAATACTAAGTTTTGAGATAATGAGGAAAGCAATATTCGAATGCTCACAATAAATCAAATATTACACGTGTCTGTGTTCTATACGTTAAATACGCTATAAAATAATACCGGGAGACATAACTGTACACAAATATGACCATTTGATAAATTCTACTTGTGACCCAGGAAACATCATCATTTTGTTTAATTAACTTAAAGTTTTTCTGAAATATAATTGATTTGGTGGTGTTTATGAGAAAGTATTGTACCAGATAGAGGGTGCACTTTTACATATAACTGCATACGGTATATATAGTGTTGTAGTTTTCGATTTATTTCGATTATTTCCGTGCTACTGAATCGGACGTTTCGATCATGGCCAGTCGGCCGTGGGAAATGGGACAATGAGTTTGCCTTGTTCGTATTTGTCCATTCTTTGATCTGTGAATATACGAATATCTAATGAATTGATGAAGCAGTGTTTCAAATTTAAGTTAAACGTAGAATCATCACATATGTTGTTTCCCACAACATATGTGATGGTTTCTGTGAGAAAAGCCGAGAGTGGAGTCGCTAATACTGTGATTCATTCGTATCAAGGACATTCTACCAACATATGCAAATAGATAATTGCACGTATACACTTGCGAGCCGAACCACGAATAATGGGAAAGGAACAAACCAACCGTTCGCAAGTGTATAAAGACTGAAAAGCTGTTCCTACCTTGAGTCAAACGAACTATAGGTGTAGGTAAATCATTATACATAATTAATTATTAAAAAAATTGACAAACCTTGATCGGGTGAACTGTTTGGAGGTTTTCTGATTTATACTTTTTTTTCTCTAAATATACGGGAGCGTCAAAGGTAATTTTAAATGACGAGCACAGATACACAAAAAATAGGTTCCGCGTCTGGTCGTAATGTGGGATCTCACCATCTGAGTTTTTGATTTATTTATTTGGTTTTCACCCATTAAGGGTGATCTTGGAAGAGTTCTTATAATTCATAAACGATACTTACTCACGTGATAATTCATCAGCATCATAACTTATCTTAGTAACGATTCAGAACAAACTACCTCAGAATACACTTTTTATTATGTAATTTCATATTATAAATGTTAGAAATTTTGACAAGTGTCGAATAGTACGTTGGTAATATGCACTTACGTCAATGGCAAAGTATGTTAAATATTAATATTCTTAAAATTACAATGTTCAGTTTTAATCGTTTTTAATCGCGACCGTTCTTATTTATTACCATGGTGAATTAGACCAACATTACGACCTAATCTTTTCTCCTTCCTCGTCCCCACTGCCTTCAGCCTCACAACGTTCCGCAATTGGGGATGCCTCACTGATGCCAAACGGGAGCACATTTGGGACTCTTGTGCGGTATTCACTTTAAAAAAGTAACATGTGTAAAACCTTTGCTAATTTTATTACGCCATACCAAACCATTCTAGTGTCTTCCCTTTTTCATATATAACACAAACAGATTTCTTGCTTTGAAGTTAAGAATTTGTTGGTACCGACTACAGCGGTTGACGCGCGATTGGAAGATATAAATAATATATGGGTTTATATTCCAGAATGTACCTATATATTCGTAGCTTCCGAACATCCGAAGTTGGACGAATGCCAACTCCTGGAAATACTGTACCGATGAACGGAACCAACGAAACCATCCGTAAGCCAGACAAAGTAAATAACGGAACATAACAGAACCGAATATAGTAGCTCTCTGGAGTCTAGAGTAGCTCTATTCTCTATTGGCTCAGGCAGAACTTTTAATTGTACAGAGCACAAGATAAAGAAGTTATCTCTTCCGGAATTCCTAGGGTAATTAGATTAGATGGAAAAGTACAATGTATCCAGTAGCTCTCAGCTAACTTTGCGAAAGTTATTGACTTTATAATTGTCTGTAATTATCTATTTAGATTGTGTATTGTGCGCGTATTCCTAATTTCTACCGAAATATTACATTTCCCTTGAATGTTTTAAGTTTTTAAGAACTTAAAAAATGTACTTATGTTATTTTTTTAAAGATGATCGCTATACATTTGCCGAGTTGAAAAAGTAAATGAAATTCCCTTGATAGAAAGAATCGTAAAGTGTGCTGTTTCTAAAACACATCTGGGGTGCTAGCATGGTCGATCGGTAAGAATCGGTAGGATAATTGTCGGTAACCTATCATCGTTCCCTAGGACAACTGCAGATCGCAAACGAATAGGTGATAGCTCACAATGACTAAGTGTCCTTAATATATTCGATATCAACTATTGTTTGTACGTTAGCGATCTGCAGTTGTCCTAGGGAACGATAAGAAGTTACCGACAAATATCCTACCGATCCTTATCGATCGACCATGCTAGCACCCCTGGAGGTCCAGCACGGTCGTTCGATAACTTTCGGTAACTTCTCATCGTTCACTAGCATGACTGCAGATCGCCAACAAATAAATAAGATTAAAATAAAACAAACACTTTGTATTTAACCACTAATATTTATTATTTTACTTTGATGTTATGTTCTGAGTTATTATTATATCCTGATGAAGCTTGGTCGAAGCGAAACCGGTCGATATATAAAATAATAAATATTCGTGGTTAAATACAAAGCGTTTGTTTTATTTTAAAAATATAATGCCTAACCACAAAGTAATTTCTTTTACGAACAAAAAAATAACAGTTCGTAGTGACTAAGTGTTCTTAATATATTCGGCTTCAACTGATGTTAGTACTGTAGCGATCTGCAGTTGTCCTAGGGAACGATGAGAAGTTACCGAAAGTTATCGATACAATCCATATCGATCAACCGTGCTAGATACCCTGATTCTGTTATTTAACATGCTATAGATATTGCTCATGCTTCTTTAAATGCTGCTTAAGACATTTGTCGAGAGTTTTTGGCTCTATTTTAAATAATGCATGCTTTATAAAATATTTTTGCACGCGCCTATTAATTAAATATAGTATTTTTTATTAGCGCGCTCGCTCTAACATTTGTATTTACATATATCTCCCTTTCAACCCATCTTCTTTTTCTTTTGAATCTTTTTGGGCATTTACACAGCTACACTTACATACATACATCTATACAAAACTATACACATACATGAACTGCTGTACTTGTAGCTAGTATTGTCACATTTCCTTCCTACCCTTCCCTATAAACCTGTCACTTTCCTGTTACCCACATCAGTCAATAATCGACCATCAACCTGTGAACATCAACATTATTTATCGCATCCGCATTTTTTCGCTATTGACCGCCGCAGAGAAGAAAGTACAAGTCCCGCAGTGAGTAATTCTCTCCTTTGTCCTTGTGTGCTTACCTTCTACTTGTGCAGTGGTTCAAACACATAACATACACATTTCAAGGTCCTTCGTTTTAAAAAACTACACAAAACACGCATCATTCATGGTCCAAAACGAGCCGGAGATATATATAACTCTTATTTCAATATCTCTTATAAACTTTCAGAGTGTATTACGCTCACCCGCAATTTAAATTTTTTCTACCCGCATTGTATATTGTTCACAGACCTCGTGTCTTTACTAATAATTTGTTATTTTGTTTACTCTACTCCCAGTACTGGATAGATCAATTGAAATAATAAATTTGTTATTCCGCAAACATTAATTTTAAATTTAATTCAAGTGTTGTTAACCCCTCACGGTTGTCGGGGTCAAAGATAACCCCACTGAGTACTGCGCGCAAATTGAATATTAATTAAATTATTTATTATAAATATTATAAGCATATTCTTGGTCTGTATTCTTGTTACATTTAATAAATAATCGGAACAAGAAAATGGCTACCGCACCGTCTGGTTCATCGTCACGGGATGACAGGCGTCTCAAACGTTTAAATGCGAAGTTAGCTTCCAGTTTTGCGACATTACAGTCAGTCTTTGACAAAATTAAGAAATCTTCCGATAACGCTACAAATCGTCAAGCATTTTTATCGGGCGCTGGCACCGTAGAGAGAATCCGTTCGGAGTTTATTACTATTCTAGACGAGAAAGTCGACTGCGAACTGGAAATCAATCCTCAAGCGGTCGCCGAGTACGCTCAACTGAACGCATTTGAGGAAATGTACGGTGTCATTAAATTTACCGAGTCAAGCATGCTGTCAAATTCAGTAGAGAAACCGCACCGTCAAATCAAATTACCGCCTTTAGAAATTGCATGTTTTGACGGAAATTTGGAAAATTGGCCTCTGTTTTATGAAACCTATGTCTCCGTTATTCATTTAAATAGTTCATTAGACAACACTGAAAAGATGCAATATCTCATGTCCAAGTTAACGGGAAAGGCATTGACTATTTGTAAGACGATCACACCCACTGGTACAAATTACCAGGTGATCTGGAACGCTTTATGTAATAAATATAACGATCATCGCGTACTCGCAGAATCATACTTTGACCGGTTATTGAAAATGCCTGTGGTTAACTCGGTCACTCCCGCTTCCTTAGAAAATTTTGCAGATACGTATGCGACAAACATTGCCGCGCTGAAACAGTTGCAAATCAAGGATCTCGCAGAATTTATGTTGCTACATCTGGGTCTTAAACGCCTTGATATAGAGACAGTAAAAGCTTTCGAATCTTCTATTCGAGACAATGAAAGCTTTCCGTCGAGCTCAGAATTAATAGAATTCGTAAGAGGACAGCAAAGGATACTTACTCGTGCGCAAGTTACGCCAGCAACATCCAGCCGCCTCGGTTCAAATATTAATATTTCTGCTAAACCGCAAAGGACAAATTCCGCAAAGACATTTATGAATGTCGAGAAAAGTGACAATCACTCCATTGACATTTGTGTTTGTTGTCAAAAGGGATCACACCTTTTATATCAATGTTCTAAATTTATTAGTCTAGAACCACGCAATCGATTTAATTTCATTAAGTCATTTAATACGCAAGTTTGTGTAAATTGCCTCAGTACTAGGCACAACACGAAATCATGCAAATCAAAGAGTACGTGTAAATCATGCGCTCTTAATCACCATACCTTATTGCATTTCAAGCAAACTGATACGCGAAAACCACAGTCAGACCCAATACCGTCTTCCGCGTCACAAGCAGGTACCGATAATAATAATTCAAATTCTCCGAATCCAGTATCGCTGTGTGTGACAAACACAAACTCTTGTGCTAATTCTACGGTACTTCTGGGAACCGCCATCTGTTTAACTCGAGATCTTAAGGGACAGGTTCAATCTATCCGTGCGCTAATCGATAGCGGCTCCCAAAGGGACATTATTACGCGTAAATGCTGTTCACGTTTGAATCTTACGGTACAATCATCTCCCAGCACTTACGTCACGGGAATAGGTGACGTAAGAAATCTAACAAAGGGAATGACTTGTCTCAAACTGTTCTCCCATTATAACGATGCTCACTCGTATACTATTCAACCGTACGTGGTAGAAAATATCACTAATGAACTGCCTACCGTTAACATAAACCGCGCCTCATTATCATATCTCGACAATTTACCCTTAGCAGACAAAACTTTCTGTACGCCTGGTGAGATTGATATTATTTTGGGATGTGACATGTTTGCTCGCATTTTAAATACCAACAAATTATCAGGTTCCCCTGGTCAGCCATTCGCTATTGAAACTACTTTAGGGTATTTAATATTAGGTACTGCTCCGACGATGATTGAAACCCCAAGTAACTACGTCACGCAATCATTTTGTACGTTCGCTGAAAATGAGGATTTTCGTCTTTCACGCCTCTTTGAATTGGAAGATATTCCAGATGAGAAGTTTTTAACGCCTGATGAACAAGAATGTGAGGACCAATTCAAGCTCACCACTTCTCGTGACACGACAGGTCGTTATATCGTCGCGTTGCCGTTTCGAAAAAGTCCATCTGTCCTTGGCGCGTCGTTGCCGACAGCCGAGCAGAGGTACCGATCTCTCGAACGCCGCTTAAAATCCCAACCCGCCATAAAAGTAGAATATGACAAAATATTGCGCGAATACCTTCAGAAAGGGTACATTTCCCCGGTCGACAATTCTGATTTACCGCATTACGTAATCCCGCATCATATCGTAGTTCGCGAGGATAAACTGACTACTAAAATTCGCATGGTGCTGGACGCGAGTATGAAATCCGATTCTGGTTACTCGCTTAATGATATTCTACACACCGGTAAGAATTTACAAGGTGACTTGTTTCGCATTATCCTCAATTTCCGATTATTTGCCATAGCTATAACCGCTGACATAAAACAAATGTATCTACAAATTGTAGTGCAAGAAGAATGCCGTCGTTTTCAGCGCATGCTGTACAGATTTAACGATAGTGACCCTTTGCAATTGTTTGAATTTAATCGCGTCACTTTCGGCATGTCTTGTAGTCCATTCTTGGCAATGCGTACATTGCGCCAACTTGCGTCGCATGAACAACCTCGTTTCCCACTTGCTGCAAACCTGGTAGAAAAAGGCTCATTCTACATGGACGATTTTGTCACCAGTTGCTCGTCGGTCGAGGAAGCTACCGAGTTGTCTACGGAATTGATACAACTATTTGCCGCGGGAGGATTTGATCTTGTAAAATTCTCTAGTAATACTCCAAACTTTTTGTCCACAATTCCTTCAGATCGTCGTGTCAAGGAACATGTGGAATTTAATCCCGATGAAAACCTAAAAATACTGGGGCTTCATTGGATACCCGCTTCTGATAATTTTATATTTGTTGTAAACGCTAACGAAAAAACTTGCACCAAACGAAACATCCTATCGACGATTGCTCGTCTTTGGGATTTGATGGGTTTCGTCGCACCGGTTGTTTTATTAGCTAAGCTTATAATTAAATCTCTATGGGAGTACAACCTGGATTGGGACGATACTCCTCCTGACACCGTGGTCACGCTTTGGCGCCAGTTTGAAAAGGAATTGCCATTATTGCAATCTATTAGAATTCCTCGCTTTTTAGGTGTTGAATACCAATGTGTATTAACACTCATCGGATTTTCTGACGCAAGCGAACGCGCATTTGGAGGTGTTGTATACTTACACGTTTACTGTCCGAATACTAATAAAATCACAATTAGCTTATTATGCGCCAAATCCAAGGTCGCTCCTGCGAAGGCGATTTCACTTGCGCGTCTAGAATTATGTGGAGCGCTGGTACTTGCGCGATTAATGCGTACGGTCAGTAACACCTACGCATCAAATTCGATAGTTCATACGACTTTAGCCTTTTGTGACAGCACGGTTGCGCTAGCATGGATAAATTCACCACCTGCTAGATGGCAGACATTCGTTGCCAACCGCGTATCACAAATACAAGATCATCTGCAGGCTGAATGCTTCCATCATATAAAAGGTAAAGACAATCCCGCTGACTGCCTGTCGCGCGGTCTAACCCCCGCTCAGCTAATAGACCATCCATTATGGTTTAACGGCCCCGCATTTGCTCAGTTACCTAAAAGTGATTGGCCTCTACAACGTTTTGATTCAAAATCTGTATCTGAACCACCCGAACTGAAAACAAAAATTTTGATGGCAGTTCAAAACAATAACCGCCTCAAAACGATTGCACCACCGTTATTATGCGCACTAGCTTCTCGTGTCAATTCTTGGCCGAAATTAATTCGAATTGTAATTTTTATTTTTCGTTTCATTAAGAAACTACCGCGAACATTCGAATTAAGTCATACTGCCGTTGCAGAACTCGCTGTTATAAAATCGGTACAGCAAGAACATTTTTCCGAAGATATGAAGGCAATGACTGACAGGAAGAAACTTCGGCGCGCTATTGCAAAATTGAATCCGTTTCTTCATGAAGGTATTCTAAGGGTAGGAGGCAGGTTGAAAAACGCTGAATTAGAATTTGACAGTCGGCATCCTATTCTTTTACCCCCACGTGCTCATGTAGTCGATTTAATAATAGATTACTATCATATCAAGAACTTACATACAGGTCCTACCTTACTCATGTCTTTGCTAAGACAAAGGTTCTGGATTCTTTCCTCGCGTAATCTGGTTAGGAAGCGCGTGCATCAGTGCAATACGTGCTTCAAGGTTAATCCCAAACCGCAATTCCCAATAATGGGAGATTTACCCTCATGCCGCGTCCGCAAAGCCAAAGCTTTTCTACACACAGGTGTTGACTACGCGGGCCCGCTTCAAATAATCCCTTATAGACGTCGGGGTGTTCGAAGTCAAAAGGCGTACATTTGCCTTTTTATTTGCTTGGTGACCCGCGCTGTTCATATCGAACTCGCTTCAGATCTTTCCACTGAAGTCTTCCTTAATGCTTTCAAACGCTTTTTATCACGTCGTGGTCCTGTGAGCGTTATGTACTCTGATAACGGAACGAACTTTGTGGGCGCTAAGTCCCAGTTAAGATCTCTATTCGAACTTATAGAGTCACCAAATTTTAAGAATGAACTCTCAGATAATCTACGGGAAAACCGCATCGAATGGAAAATGAATCCTCCTCAATCTCCACACTTTGGTGGAATCTGGGAAAGTAATATAAAGTGTGTGAAGAGTTACTTGAATAAAATAGTGGGTACATGTCTACTCACGTATGAAGAGATGCAAACGGTGCTTTCTCAAATAGAAGCACTTCTAAACTCACGTCCGCTGTCCGTACTGAGTGTTACTGATGTCTCAGCTCCGTTGCCTCTTACTCCTGCACATTTTTTAACTCTTACTCCGTTAAAATCTCTACCCGCTGCTGACTTAACCAACGAGTCAGTAAACTTGTTGCAACGGAAGCATATCGTGGATCATCTCGTCCAGACTTTCTGGAATCGTTGGCGCATGGAGTACCTAAATACTTTACAATCTCGTCAAAAATGGAACACGAGCGCCAATCCGGTAACTACAGGCACTGTCGTAATCATCAAGTGTGACAACATCGCGCCTCTTCAATGGCCCATCGGCATAATAGTCAATGTTTATCCCGGTGTAGACGGAGTGATTCGCGTTGCCGACGTTAAAACAAACACCGGTACATACCGCAGGGCAGTGGTTAAACTTTGCCCTTTACCTTCGCAATAACATAGTCCGTTGACTTGGCCATCAGATATTGCATCTATGGCCCTTCTTTTAGCTTTAACTTTCACCAATTTTTAAATTTTGTTTATAAAGTGATTAGTACTACACTCTTAAGGTTTATGGAAGTGGATTCGTTCATCCCCTTCCAGGCGGGGGGCATGGTTGGGCATTTACACAGCTACACTTACATACATACATCTATACAAAACTATACACATACATGAACTGCTGTACTTGTAGCTAGTATTGTCACATTTCCTTCCTACCCTTCCCTATAAACCTGTCACTTTCCTGTTACCCACATCAGTCAATAATCGACCATCAACCTGTGAACATCAACATTATTTATCGCATCCGCATTTTTTCGCTATTGACCGCCGCAGAGAAGAAAGTACAAGTCCCGCAGTGAGTAATTCTCTCCTTTTCCTTGTGTGCTTACCTTCTACTTGTGCAGTGGTTCAAACACATAACATACACATTTCAAGGTCCTTCGTTTTAAAAAACTACACAAAACACGCATCAGAATGCTTACAACGAAGACCTAGGTTGTAATCAAACCTTGATTAAAATTGCTTAGTAAGAAATCTGAGTTAAGAAAACCGATTAGTAAGAAATGTTGCTGAGAACTCCTTTGTGATCTTTATTTGTTCAACCGTCTGGAGCCAGTGAGACTACGGCACCCCCAATTGAGGTATGCTGTGAGACTGAAGGTTTTGGCAACGTTTCGATTCGGAATGGTGGTCTTTCACTTTCACCCGGGTGATACTGAGAGAATCTCCTGCTCTTATATCTGTTCTATTCTATTCACACCTACTCTAGTATAAACAGTGTTGATATTTATCTGACATAACCCACTCTTTCTACCGCGGTTATACTAATTGTTTACACATTTATTCAATAACTTTCATCATAGACCTAAATAATATGGTTCTTTGGAAGTTTATGGTTGGTGTGAGTTATGATTGGAAGTCATTACTTGAATAACCCAAATAAATGCTCTTGAGGTGATTTATCACAAAAACGGCGCTCTACAAATTATCCAATAAATGTATTATAATTAAATAAACATCGTTTCTCGAGTTGTTCTTATTTATTTTATTGTTTTAACCCCTCGAGCCTTTCAGGCTTTTATTTCAGAATTAGAAGAAAAATAGGAAATATTTTTTAATAATATTTTGTCTTTCTTTGTTTCAGGTAAGCAGTCTTTTCTTCTCTCCAGGTTTAACACCGTATTGAAAAGTAAGTGCACTACCTTATACAGCATAAACTAAAAAAATAACGCACAAATGTCCTAAATTCTCCCATCTTGAGCCAGTGAGGAAACACGCCAAAAGCGCACCCAACATTTGTACATAGTTGACATTAATTTACCACATGCAATCGGGTCGTCTCTATGTTCAACAGCTCGGCTGTGGAACGATTGGCCACCTTTGTGTTTCCACCCTCCTACAACATGGTTCACTCCTTCCTTCCCTCAAAAAGTCCCTCCAAACAGCATCCCCAAGAATTACACACGCCCTGGGGGAAATTATTTTTCTTAGTCGCTTATGTGTGGAGTAAATGTAAAAAAATTAATCTAGCTTGACTGCGTGATTTTTGATGACTTGCAAAAAATAATGACGATCGAACGAATCTGAAATTAGCTCAGAATTCTTTCTAATAACAAACGTCTCATCTGCACAGAAACCAATTATTGTAAATAAACAAAGCATTTAGAATGCGAGATCACTTTTAGAAGAAAGTGTGGAGTGAGGTCAGGATAAATCCTATTATAATCACTCTACAAACAAAATTGAATGCAACGAAAACATTATTTTAGGAATCATCAATCATCAAATATTCTAATTTCGGCTAATTATGTGAGTTTTTATAAACTTGGTTAAATGTACTCGGATTTCTTTTGAATTTAAGTGTCATTTAAGCTATAAATTACCCACCTATAATATAATATTTATAACAGAAAATTAAAATAAAAGTAATTTTAATTTTTGTTACTTCCCAATTAGTTAATTACAAGTCATATAAAAATAAAAATAAAACCTATTTACACACGATCACTGATTGTTACCATTTTTTTTTTGCTTTATTGCATTATTAGTTTATTATCCACGTAAACCGTAATCGTCTATTTTATAATGTAAAAATAATAAAAATATTTTATCATCAAGTAAAGTTTGCAAGTAATTGATGATATTATGTACTGTATTATTTTGGACTTTCATGGCTTGTTTACTTTTAAATTTAAAAACAACACTTCACCTTCATAAACCATCACAACTCGAACTGAAATTTCCATTTATCGAACAAATAACCCCGGTAAAGACAATGTTGGTGTTCCGAAGTTGAAGGGTTATTGGGCTATTAGTTTTTTTAGGCCACCTTAAAATAATAATTGGGTGTAAAGGTTTGCCCTGCGAGGCACGTTCCGCTCAGGAGGCTCTAAGACAGGGGTGGGGAACCTTTTCATGTTGGAAGGCCGTTTTAAGTTAGCCGCATCTTGAAAAGACATAAATAGATGCACTGCAAAAAATTATCGTCTTCTCCAAGCCAAAAGGCGTGTGTGAAAAATTGCAGTTTAAAAACTGCAATTTAAACAGTTTGAAAAATTTCTTGTAGGTACATGAAATCTGTACATAGTACCTATGCAATATTTATGTACAAATTATATTTATTTATTTGTAAGAGACAAACGGCTTATACATAAAATAATGAGATAAAAATATATACACACATTGTTAAACGAAGTCAAGACAAAAAAGTCTCATCTGGAGATTGATTGGAGATGGAGTGTTGTAGATTAAAATTAATTTTAGGTGAAGAGGAGAGGAAGAGGAATATAGGATAAGGATAGGGGATTCTCCTGATACATTCCATACTCTAGTAAATATTTATTTTTAACATTCGTGGAAATTAAATAAAACGTTTATTAATGTCATTATTAAACATACTTATTTCGGTTGTTGCTACGCGAGTAAGTTACGTGATTTAGCAGGAGTGCCCGGATCTTGGCGGCGGGTGCATCTGTCCAACTACGTGGCAGGCCGGATCGGGAGAGACCTTTTGAGGGATACCCATTCAACTCTTCCAGTTGGAGGGATCGATTCATAAGTCCATCACTCCTGGACACACCGACAGATTCTACCCTCCCCTCATACGTTTGTCCTTCCCATAATTTCGTCTCCTTTATTTCCTAAAAAGACCCTCCACACAGCATCCCCAAAGTTGACCTAGGCCATGCGAGTAATTATTTTCCTCGTGGTCTCCTGCCTGAAGCTAGTGTAAAAAAATGTTCAAAATGAAATATATTTTTATTTTACATTATTAGTGTAAGACACGATGTTTAAATTTGAAAAAATATATAAACTTAAAGAAATTAACATTTTATTTTATTGCATTCGGGAGACCAAGAGTTAACATTAATAACAAAGCATAATTAATTGTACCATATACAGGTTTTTACAAGGGTATAAATGGTAGGTATTAAGGTAAGTTAAGTGATTACAGTCAACATACTATTTTTTTTTACTATTTTGAATTGTCTAGTTACATTTTTTTCTAAGAATGTTTGGATGCATTCGACCGCCAATAATAAAGACAATTTTTCAAATCTGGAGGACTTAACATTATTTTTAAGAAACCTGAATTAAATTGCAAAGTTACTAAATATCGAAAAATTAAGAAAAAAATACAAAAAATTAAAGGTACTCCATCCCTGCTCTAGAAGTATTTGGGCTGAGGGTGTAGAGGTAGAGGTAGTCAGTGTAGAGTTAAGGGTAGGAGCTTCCTCCTTCCTGTGAGGGCAACACCGGCCACTTCCACCTGGGTGACGCTTCATTTCCGGCATATCTCGGAGACCCGATATGAAGGGACCTCCCGTCCTGTTCGTGTGAGGCCTGAAGCAAATTTATATTCTGTCAACTAAATATTATACAGGGTGTATCGGCACGTACCCGACAAACTTTAACCAGCGATTCCTGAGCTTATTTCGAGTAAAAAAATTTATGACGACTTTACGGTCCGGTAACGTTTTAAAAAAAAAAATAATTAAACATATTTTCACCACATGTCTCCACTGTGTCAAAATTTGAAAGCGTGCACTGTGTCAATGCGTGCTTCAATTAAAACATAATGTCTCCAGTACCAGAAAATAAATATTTTATGTAACAATAATAATTATGCATATTTTTCGGATGCAAATCGAAACGAAACGTTCAGTTTGACACACTTAACTTTATTTCCACTTATTTGTAGGTACAAAGAATGTATAGTTTTAAAAACAATCCTTTTTTTAATGCATAAAACAAAACTGTTCATATAAAACAGCTCGGGCGAACACTCACATATTTTTTTATTAATGAAGTTTTTATTTTATTAATTTTTTGTTTTTGTTTTGTAATTGAAAAAAAAGTTTCCGGAGAGCAAAGTTGTCATAACATTTTTTACTCTAAATATTATCAGGAATCGCTGGTTAAAGTTTGTCGGGTACTGCCGATACATCCTGTATAGCGTACCTTTATTTCAATGGACCCGAAAAACAATGTCGAATGCACGATTTTGCAGTAGAGCTGTTCAATGTTTCTTTTCTGTATTTTAAGTTTTTTTGGCATCAAGAAATATAGTGGTGTTTTTATACTTTACATATCTTTTTATTTCACTAAAAAATCCGGAAATACAAACTTCTAAATAAACAAAATAAGCCAACGAAAAGAATTTAATTTTTTAGCATCTAACAGTGTTCTTAGGGCCCGCCGATTTTATATCTAACTAGCTGATACCCGGCATGCGTTGAAATGCCACATATATAAAGAAATTGTTTCTCCCTGCGTGTCCTTTCCCATTCGACCCGTTCCCCTTCCGCCACCTCTTCTCCACCCCTATCCCCTTCCTCTCTCGCGTTCCCTTTTCATCTTCCCCGCGTTCCCCCTCCCGCTATTTTTTCAATAACCTCCCTCCTCATGAATTCCCCTTCCACCTTCTTCGCCTTCCCCCCTCCCAAAGCCCCCTCCTACGAACCGCCCCTCCTTCATTCCCCTCTGCTCCTCCTCGATTCCCCTATCCCCCCCCCTCTCGCCTTTTTTCCCTGCCGCTAAACTCCTTAAAATATACTCATTTTTTTAACAACTCGCGTGTGCCCTATTGCATTTTTTGGCAAATTTCATAACTCCAGAACTCATTAATATAGAAATATTGCTGTATAGAAACCTTCATAAGGATGTCCACGGCAATTTTTTATCAAAATCGGATGTATAGTAAAGGAAATATCTCTAAATAAATCAAACGCGCGAACTGTCAAACGTACCAAGTTAAAATAGTCGTTAAGTTTTCTGAAATTAACCAATTTTCTGCGCAATTTTCTTAATTTTTCTTTCCGTAAGTACCTTCTACAAAGTATTGGAAAACTTTTTTAAAAAGATGAACGAAATAGGTAAAGTCGTTCTGGCGTGACAAAGGGAAACAGGGATTCATTTATATATATATAGATAGATTGTATATACAATATTGATTAAAAATACTAGGTGCAATAATAATTCAGCTGATTAGTTCGCTATTTTTTCCGCGACGTTTTCAATATGAACAAATGTACCAATTAAGCAGGTAAACAGTTAAACACAATGTTTGTAATCACCGGTATTACGTATACACTTTCACTAGCGGAACATTGTGACTTTGTGCTTTGTACTGTGGCAATGGCGTGATAGAATTGACAATTAGAATCAATGGAGTCATCCATGGATGGATTAAATTGGATTATACTGTATTATATTGTCATATCGGCGTATATAATTATGTTCTCAGCAGGGCCAATGCTCTCACCTCCCGATATATACATTACTCATTGCATGGTGGTTCTAAGGTGTGGAGAGGATCTGATCATAATGAACATTAAACTAAAGAGTGACGTGCGATTAAATCACAATATGTATTAACTATCCCGTTAAAAAACACGGGATATTACAATAATTGTAGGATTTGTTAAGCTGACAATATTGGCCTCAGAATCCATGCTTTTCAAATACAAATATTGTCGAGTTTTTTTTTAACAATATAATAATATTTTTTTGTTGACAAATCACAAAGACGATCTGAAGGTATAGGACGGTCGATCGATAAAACCCTATATCGATACTATATTGATTAAATTCGTCATCTATTGTCAATTGGGGGGCGGATATAAGTACCGCCGCCCCAAAAACCGATTAATGGATAAAAACTCTGCCATAGGTCGCCCCAAGTTGTTTGCTACTTTTGGTGACTTTGCAGGGGTGCCCGGGTTCATGGGGTGAGGTTTGTCCAGATCTTGGCGGCGGATGCATCTGCCCAGCAACTGCATGGCAGGCCAGATCGGGAGAGATTGGTTGAGGGAGATTTTTTTACCTCTCCAGCCGGGCTCTCTCGGAACATCGCCTTGCACCGTCGTAGAAGGAATAGATTCATACCTCGTCACTCCTGGACATCTTCATCTTCTTTGTTTCCTAAAAAGATCCTCCACACAGCATCCCCAAAGATGAGGGGAATTATTTTCCTTAGGGCATCCGGTGTTGAGACACTTTTTTGAAAAAAGTCAATAAAACAATTAAAAATCAAACAACATTATATGCATCTTCTGGATGTTTTAAATTATTTTTTTTATTTTATTGACTTTGGTTCAAGTGTACTTGTCAATGTGTAGATATAAATTCATTAGTACACACCTCTCGCCACTGCTAATTATAAACGACTACATAACATTTATTCTGGTATTATTGGTGTCATCGTAAAAATAGCAGTAGTTACTGAGAAGTGCCATGGTACGTGTTACTGCTGAGCATTCTTCTTTAGGCCAAGTTCACTCTTCAGCTATTCTCATCTGAAAGCCCAGGAGTAGGTATACAGTGTATGGTATACCTTATATTGGTTATGGGGACTATGATGACAGTGGTAGCAGCAAATAACTTCGCCTTTATGTATAATACTTTAATGATTTGTATGGCGCCGTTTTTGTGAAAAATCACCTCAAGGAGGCTGTACTAACATATTGTTTTAATATTCATTTTATCATTACATTTACATATTAATTTATATCGTGTGAGGAATGTGGAGATCCGAAAAGAATGCAAGGCCGATGTGAGCGTAATAAGTAAGATTAAGAAAGGGAAGCTTAGATAGTTTGGACATGTAGAGCGAATGACTCAAGAAAGGAGTGTCAAGAGAATATATGACGCAAATGTGAATGGTAGAAGAAGTTGAGGACGTCCGAGGAAGACATGCCACGATCAAATGAATCAGATATTTGAGTCGGGCCATGTCAAGAGTCAGAATAATAGAAGAGCATGTATGAATGTGAATGAGACGAGAAGTGTATGCCAAGATCGAGTTGTTTGGCGGTCCGTCCTCTCTGCCTACCCATGCGAGGAAACGGCGTGATGGTTAGTTAGTTAGTTAGTTAGTTAGTTTAATAACTATAGACCAGAAAAGACAAACTATTATAACAACTTACGGCTAACAGATTGATTCCACCGGTTCGTCGATCAAATAATACAAAACTAATTATACGATGCATTCCATTTTTACTACAAATTGGCTTACATTACGAATACTAAAAAATATGCTCTGGATGTAATGAAGCTTTTCTTATCTTTCCCTTGAGTAGAATTAAAATAAAAAGCTTCATTATTTTATTAAAAAAATATAAGCAAACCATTAAAAAAATGTATACTTCATTAGAAACGTTATGACTAAAATTATCTGTGACAGGTACCATTGACTAACTTTTTTCTTTTTATAAAGTTATTCACAAAATAAATAAATAAATAAAACACTTTTCGCTTGAATTCGTGACCTCTAGACTCCATTTGCCAAGGGATTTTTATGCACATTACCTATATTCGTGGTGATATAGGGCACACTAAGAATACATACACTTTTGGCTTGTGGCTTCCTCTTAATGCCATCTCCTTCGTGGTTCCTTAGTATGAGTGCATCCTGCGCCTAGACATGTTCATATGTCTATGATCCCACGTAATACCATGACCTTTTAACTGTATTTTACATGACTTATTATTACGGTATTATTTGAGTCTGGGTAACAACAATGAGAATATATAAAATGTCTTTCTCACGGTTTCCGTTATACCAATGTAATATTAAATAACTCGTCAAGCTGTATGAAGTGCTTCAGTCGATGGCCGCTAGATGGGGACAGGTAAATGCCTGCGGTTGTCACACACCTGCAAGTACCTGGGACATTACAGCTAGTCGTGTTACTGTCATTGTCACATTGTCACGTTGTCGCGTGTGACAGTAGATGCATTTATATTATAGAGAAGTTATATACTTAGCGTTGTGGGCGTTTACTTGGAATGAAGGATGCTCTAGTATTGTAATTTGTTCAATGTTTCACTCACTTTTGTCTTATTATCAACCAATATAACTTTAAGTGGTTTATTTTTGGGTTATTATATCGTGTTGTGCTACTTCCTTCTTTAGCAAAAGGTTTGGACGGCGTTACAGTGTCCATCATCAGGGCAGATGTTTGACTCTGCAACTTCGTCCGAAACCTTGGCCAAATAATGAGGTAGCACAGTACGGCATAATAACTCAAAAATAAATCACTATAATACTTTTGGCCGTAAAAATCTAAAATCCAACCAAAATAATAGTCCTCCTAAATCACATTTCCCTATCTGACATATTTTTCCATCCTCAAAGACAGATTCTGTACACTTGCACATGCAAGGTTTGGACAGAGTATTGGCTTATTGCTAGTTTATCTAAGGGAACCTGCTATGCCTCAATACAAAGAACTACCCCATCAAAACTCAAGTTTCAACAATTCCCTCATTTACTTTGATTGTTCCGTTCCTTCTCACCTTTTTTTAAATTCACGTCCTTTTCTCTCCAGATTGCATATTCCATGGTCTATAAGTGGGAACTGTAGATCACAAATTATTTACTTGTCCCTTTTGAAACAAATATTTTATTTTCTATCAAGCCTTATCTAAAATTGCATCCCCTCCATTCACATTAATGGTTAAAATAAAACTTGCACGGTCAGAATTGAGATATGTGGTCTACTAACAGATTTATTAAATAATCTAGGATAATAACTTTAGGTATTACCGATATTTGAGTGTGTAAAAAACATAATTTTTTATTTCAATCCCTCAAACTTATGTAATTTGAATTTGATAACCATCTTATAGAAACAGACCACACGTTTAATAAAAACACAGGCGTCATTTTAATACATAAAAACGGAATAGGGATCAGATAAGATAACTTAAAAGCATTCGAGATATGAAAAGTCAAAAACATTTATAGCAAAGTAATCAACAACCAAAAAAACCTAAATAAAAGTCCGATACTAATGTTGTTTCCTATTGACAAGGAGTACTCTCTTCCCAATCCAAGACACTCTCTAACTCTCTAGATAGCATTTAGTTCGGGTTAGATCTTACAATAATATATGTAGCCAATAAAATATGTGTCAAGAAAATTAAGATAATGTTGGTAATGTTGGTAGTTCTTAGTCCTTTGATACAGTTAAATATGACGGAATCGGATAGGGAAAAATAATATTTTAAATTTCTTTTCCAAATTCATTAATTTTTAATACCTGCACAACTTTCAGCAATATAGCTATGTTTCTTAGTCTGTCATGATTCGTTATCATCTAATCTAAAGTCTAAAGTTGTAGATGAGATTAGAGAGTGGTAAACTTTTCGAGAAAATATATTTTACCGAACCGTAATAATAAATAATAATTTTCGCTCTCTCAGAGAATACGGCGTCATAAATCTTCCCAAGAAAATAATGCAAGAGAAATAAATGACTTCAGAGTTTTTCCAAGCACATTTGTAGGAATGAATGGAAGATGGCCAATGTACATACTATTGTCGTGCTATTCTTTATCTTTTCTATTCTATTATTTATTCTGTCTGGTGTAGTGTGTGGGTACATTGATGGTGGGTAATATTGCTTTTTGCTAATACAATAGATTCCACATAAAATTTTAAGAGTAAATCGTTGATCATTTGTCATTTTCTCTTCACGGTCATAAAGTTGTGTGAAAATATAGTTTGTAGAAATAATACATCGCATAGACAAAATAGACAAAAAGTAGAGAAACAATATCTATGCCCCAAGTCAATATCGAATGGAAAGTGCGAATACATTTTTTTTTTAAATTTTTATATGTAGCAAACACTTTGCGGGTTTAATAATTAGAATAAAATAACTTAGTTTACCACTTTAATTGCATCATATATCTTTAATATTTAAAATCATCGAGTTCGATTCAACCTGAACCATCATCAAGGTTATATGAAAACGGTTCAATGATAACAAGTCAACTCAACACCTCTTTGAAAAGTCATTAAAAGCTATGAAAAAAATATTGAAAATTATCACAAACCCTAACCTAACACAATCTATTTAACCAATGTTTTCTTCTTCACTTTTATTGACTTTTCAAAGGAGATGTTGAGTTGAATTCTTTCTTGAGTTATCCGGTCACCTGTGAAAACGTATAATAAAAGCAATATGTTTTATTTAGTTATTTTATTCTGATTATTTTAATTATTGAGCAAAAAAATAATCACTCATTTTCAGTACTTACAAGATTTCTTAGCGGGTTTCTCGCCATCCTTCTAATAGCTTATCCATAATATCTAACTAACTAACTAACTAACTAACTAACCATCACGCCGTTTCCCCGCAGGGGTAGGCAGAGAGGACGGACCGCCAAACACCTCGGTCTTGGCACACACTCTTTGCCTCATCCACATTCATACATCGTCTCATACATACTCTTCTATTTTTCTGACTCTTGACATGGCCCGACTCAAGTATCTGATTCACTTGATCGTGCCATGTCTTTCTCGGACGTCCCCTACTTCTTATACCATTCACACTTGCATCATATATTCTCCTTACGCTCCTTTCTTTGTTCATTCGCTCTACATGCCCAAACCATCTGAGGGTTCCTTTCTTAATTTAACTCATTACGCTTACATCAGCCTTGCATTCTTTTCGAATCTCCACATTTCTCACACGATCATACATGGTTTTATCACACATACGCCTCAGGGATCTCATTTCAACTGCATTCAGTCTACATTCATCCTTCCTCTGCCAGTTCCATGCCTCACTGCCATACATCAGGGTAGGTACAAGCACTCCATTGTGGACTGCTAACTTCGCTTCTTTGGACAGCTTTTTGTTACCGCCAACAGCATTCAGTCCTCCATTAATGGAGTTACCTGCATTTACCCTCCTTTCAATGTCTCTATCAGCCTTCCCATCTCTCGTAAACATACTACCCAAATACACAAACTCATCCACCTGCTCCAAGTATTCATCATTCACAACTATATTGCACACCGTTTTTGGACTCTCTCTTTCAAACACCATGACTTTACACTTACTTACATTCATCATTAACTCATTCTTCATACATACTTCGTTCATTCTAGACACGAGCGACTGCAGATCTTCCATACTGTTAGAAATCAGCACCGCATCATCAGCATACAACAGGCAACATACTTTCAGATTACTCAATTTCGCGCCTAACCCTACCTCTTTCAATTCTTGCATACAATTATCCATGTATAGATTGAATAACCACGGTGACATTACGCAGCCTTGCTTAACACCTTTTGTGATGTCAAACCACCCCGTAAAACCACCGTTCACTCTCACACATGCAACGCTTCCCTCATATAGAGCCGCAATTGCCTGTATAAGATTTGTATTCACTCCATACTTGGACAACACCTTCCATAGCTTTTTCCTGTCGACTCGGTCGTATGCTTTTTGTAGATCTACAAAGGCACAAAAGAGTTTCTGGTTTTTTGCCAGAAACTTCTCAGTGAGCATTCGCAATGAGAAAATCTGGTCCATGCACCCCCTTCCGCTCATAAACGCACCTTGCACATCCCATATTTTATCATTTGTTTTAATTCTTACCCTTTCAATCAATATTCTACCATACAGCTTGCCTACTGAACTTAGCAGGCTAATAGCCCTATGGTTCCCACATTCCATACGTGACCCTTTACCTTTGTATAATGGCATGATTACAGCCCTTCTCCAATCTAATGGCGTGTAACCCTCCTTTAAACACTGGTTAAAAAGTTTGCAAAACCATGTGAGAATAATATGGTTATCTCCTTTAAAGTATTCGGCAGCAATATTATCGAAACCAACAGCCTTACCATTCTTCATACATTTAATCGACTTTCTTATTTCATCCATGCTGATTTTGTCAACATTCACTCCGTCATCGTTCATACCCGATTCACCGCTGCAATCATTATCACCCGGGTTGCTTTCAAAGACTTCCTCAAAATATTTCATCCATCTCTCTTTTATTTCTTCCTCATTCGTCAACATTTTTCCATCTTTCGATTTTATCACTTTCATACTTCCATTCTCTGGACCACTCCGGGACCTTTTGACTTCCTTCCAAAATAGTTTAATGTTTTCATGGAAGTGGTTTGTCATTTTGATTCCCTCTTCCTCTTCCAGGCGTTTTTTTCGTTCTTTCACTCCAACACTTACTCTTTTCTTGCATTCCTTATATAATTCTTTCGCTCGATCTCTCACTTCGCTAGAAGCACTGCCAGCCGCTATCAGACTTAACCATGCTTTCTTCTTCTCTGAGACCAGTGCTTTGATTTCATCATCCCACCATGCGTCACCTTTCTTCCTACCTTGCTTACTTATTCCACACACATCTCTAGCTGATTCACAAAGACTCACCTTTATGTGGTTCCATGTTTCATCAATGCTTAGACCGTCCATTTTCTTCCCATTCAATCTCATCTCTGCACACTTCTCATACTTACTTCTGATATTATCGTTTTGCAGTTTTTCTATTTTGACTCTTGTTGGAGTTGGTACCGTTTTCACTTTAGAGCGCCAGCCGCGAAAGAGGTTTATTCTTGACACTACTAGAAAGTGGTCAGTTTCAACCTCAGCCCCTCTGAAAACTCTTGTGTCCTCGGTAACTGCTCTCAACCTAGAGTCAATTACTACAAAATCGATTATCGATCTTTCATTTCCTCTTTCCCATGTATATTGTTGGACATACTATAAAGTTTATCTTCGATTTACTATTTATGGTTTATTTACTTATTAAGTCGGAGTTTATTATTCGATAATCGCACCTATGAATAGTGGTTATATATTGAATAAGTTGGCCGAGTTTTCCAACTATTGCAAGTATTTTATTTTTATTTTTAAAAATATTAATAGTATGGATAAGCTATTAGGAGAATGGTGAGAAACTCTCTAATAATATAACATATTTAAATTTGGGAAGATATGTAGGTAGGTATACAAAATAGTTTTAAGGTTAGAGAGTAAATGTATTTACTGTTTTAAAAATTTCGTTCAATATCACCTTTTCAGTCACGTATTTGAAGACAGTAGCATTCTAAAAGGAAAAGGCAACCATTAGAGTTTTTTTATTTTTTACAATAGCTTCACAAAGGAGGCCTTGAGAAAAATTGGCCCTGAGTAAAATAGTTTTCCTCAAGGCCTCTGTTATCTTTGGGGATGCTGTGTGGAGGGTCTTTTAAAAGAAAGGAAAGAGAGGAAGTTCTGAGAAGAAAAAAGGTATGAGCGGTAAAAAGTTCTGAGGAATCTGGGGGTCGTTGAATCCCAAGAGTGACGGATCCATCCCTGCCACTGCGGGTGCAAAGCGATGGGTCCAGAGAATCCTGATAGAGAGGCCAAATGATCTCCCTCAACCAGTCTCTCTCGATTCTGCCCAAACGTAGCGAACCACTTGGGGTGACATGTGTTCCAGCATATTTATATATTTAGTTTGGTGTGGACTCCATACACTCCAGCTTGCTTCTTATAATGCCATACGTCTATAAATGTTTGTCCTAGGAATCCAGCTAGCAACAAAACAAAGTCAAAATCATAGGCTAATACGCCACGTAGGCCATCAAGTTCGTTCAAGGCCGAACCAGTAATCTTTTCCATTAATCATAAATGGTAATGGGGTAAAGTTGGCAGTGTTTTCTGACATTGTTCGATGTATGTAAAGTGAACATACTTTGTCCATCAATAATGCCTCTATCGCTGACAGACATTTGAGCGTAATGCGAAAACCATCGATCTCCTTTTCTCTGCACCCTCCCACCATGGAAAATTGTGATTATCATGGATTAATAGTATGTTGCCGGGCAATAAATAATTCAGATATTATAATGTGTATTGATTTTGTTATTTCGTGCGTGTGAAAGTTGTCAGTTTACTTTCTTGTTACCTGATTTTATCGGATAAGATAAAGCCAAGAGTGTGAAATTAACAACTGCTAGACCTTTTACATAATTCAAATGTCAAAGAATTATTTATGATGTTATCAACCGTGGTGGAAATGAGGTGAAAATAGATGATTATTGAGTACTTTAATATTGGTCAGAAACATACTGTTAGTAGACAAGCACTAATTTACTATTTTCCTTTATTCATCGATGATAATATTACACTAGCAGTAAAATGCTGCTATTTTATATTTCTGCTTTGCTAATATTTAATTGTGGAATATTATTTTTATCAAAGAATTCTTTTATGTAATTGAAGTAGAGCAATTTTGTCATAAATTTTTGAGAGAGGGGGGACCGGGAAATCTTGGAAAACATTTGTAGTTGGATAGAAATAAGGCTTTTTTAAGATGATTTTTATTAATATTTTTTGAATTGTCTCATGAGGAAGTAGGGATGATATAAATGCACCCCCCAAGCCATGATTCCATATTGTAGTACAGAATGTGCAAGTGCAAATATATTTATTTTAGTGTTTTTAATGATACAGTATTTCTAAGTCTAAAAAATATATAGATGAGTTTTCTCATTCTGTATAATATAATAAATTGAACAAATAAATTCAAATAGTATATTATGTACGGCACGTTCCAGAGTGGAATATACTCTCAGTATCGCCCTGGTGTAAGACCACTGTTCAGAATTGAAACGTTGCTTTAAATGGCTTGTTTGATTAGAAGACATTATTAGTTTCCCATGTATATTTATTTCATTTGGGAAGGAAAGATTTTCATTCCATATTATTATAGTTTTCATATGTGAATACCTCACAAAAAACTTAACTGCTCGGGTCTGGAGATAGTGAGACTATGACATCCCCAATTGGGGTTATGTTGTAAGGCTGAAGGTAGAGAGGAGGGGAAGGAGATGGGGAAGAGCAAGATGGGGAGGTACTCCCTGTTACTCGGCTATTCAGATCTGGTCACAAAACATGGCTAAAGCCATTTCAATTCTGATCATTGGTCTTACACCAGGACGATACTGAAAAAATCTTCCACACTAAAACGTGCCGCAAATACACCTTATATTGTTTTAAATGATTAAAATGTAAAATAACACAAATCAATAAAATAATTCACGCCATACTTGAACCCACCACCTTCGGATTGCTAGTCGAGACCCTTACCCCTCGACCACGGAGGCCGTCCTGTAATTTGACAGGCTAGGATTGCACTATCATCCATCCAGCAAAGAAAAAAATCACATATTTCACGCTTGGGGTAATGGTATGCATTTGGTTATTACTTTAGACTAATAAAATATTCAGCCCTAGAGAGTATAGAGCTTTCAAATCATAATGCATTTTATGATTTGAAAGCTCTTTAAATATTCAAAAATCTATTCAAATCAAAGTTTTTGCATAAAGAGGAAGGTTTAATGTCTCTTGACTCGTGAACTCTCTTTTAAATGTCCTCGAAAAAATTCTGTGAGCGGCTTCAGAAAATTTCTCTGTACAAATTACTTCATCAAAGGAATTTTCTTTGTTTCTCTGAATTTTATTATTCCCTTAGAAGATTTAGGGCGTACCAATTTAAATTATTTCTCTCAACTATGATTTTTCATTCGTCAAACAATGAAAAAAATATTATATGAAATAACTAGCTGTCCCGGCCACGCGTTGTTGTGGCTAACGAAACACAATGCCATCTACTGGATGGTTACCTAGCCTAGATAACCAAGTGTTGTGTCAATAAATTAACTCACACCGCCATTGTCCTATAACAAACATTTAATTCGCATTAATATATATTGAGGTCAATAATCGAGATAAAAACTATCCTACATTTTAAGTTGGACCAAATTGCAAACAGAAAGCCAAATTTCATCAAAATCGGTTAAGTAGTTTCGGAGTTACTTACCATCGGGACGCGAAATTTTTATATGCATAGATAATTGGATAATTGGTAGAGCACCGTTTTTGTGAAAAATCACCGCAATGGAGCTATACAATTTATTGTGTTTTCTTAGGCTCTATCTAATTGAATACAGTATGCAATCGGTTTAGGAATAATGCGGTATACTTACACAAAACATAACAAAGTGTCCCTGAAGGGGTGTTCAAAGACGACCGTCCGTGGTCGAGTGGTAAGACACTTGACTCCCAATCGGAAGGTCGCGGGTTCGAACCCGGCATGCGCAAAAATTTTTATTTTATTAATTTGTGTTATTTCATAATTAATTAATAAAAATAATATATATTATATTTGCGGCACGTTCCAGAGTGGAAGATACTCTAAGAATCGCCCTGGTGTAAGACCACCATTCAGAATTGAAACGTTGCTAAGTAATGGCTTTAGCCGTGTTTAGTGACTAGATCTGAATAGCCAGGTACTTCCCCAACTTCCTCTTCCCCATCTCCTTCCCTTCCCCACTTACCTTCAGCCGCACAACATACCCCGATTGGGGATGCCATAGTCTCACTGGCAGTTGGGACTCTTGTGAGGTATTCTCTATAAAAATATATATATTTAAAAAAAATGTACCGCCAAATACCAAAAGTATAAAACATATTTTCATTCAAATGCATCAAGGATGATACTACTTACTTGTCTTGTAGTATATATATATATATATATATATAGTACAGTAGTAGGTACAAAAATCGACACTAAATAAATTCGTATGATGTTCATACTAACTTATTATTAAAAGGATTTTTGATTTAAGGATTTAAATGTGTAAATATTGCAAAAAAATTTAATTTAATAATAATTATGATTTCCAAGGGCAAAGGGGGCATCAACCATTGTCTTGTCGCCTATTATAATATATCCTTATTAACATGTTATATGTAACTTATAGCATTATTCTTTGCATATAATAAGTCATTCAAATTAGTCCTTTTTAAAGCAAGTTCTAGACGTATTGACTCTTTTTTACAAGAAAACATAAATTGATTTTGAAAGATTGTTATTTTATCTGGTGCACGCAGTTTTAAAATTTAGAAAAACTAAGTTTATTTTTAATATACGAAGGTTATATCGTTAGTCGTTGGCAGATTTGTTCAATTTTCAAACGATAAATTCTATTAAACAACACAAATTTCAAATCATATAATCATACAACAAAATAAATCAATTCATAATCTAGTAAACACAGTTTGAGAATTTAAATTTTAGTTAAATTAAAATCATTAAAAAAAATCTGAGAACTTGTTTTGTGATAAAAATACCTCAGTTTTTCTATTTATTTAAGGTCTTAGAAATTAAAATATTTCAAAAAAATTTTACACACGTATTTTGTTTAGACATTATTGAAAAATCATAAATACTTATGATAAAAAAATACTTAGAAGAAGTACACTATATTTAATAATTTATCATCGTGCGTTTTGAGCATTTTTATTGCTTACTTGAATGTAGGTTTAAATTAAATAAATCGATATTAAATTTTTAATAAAAAAAAATTGATACGGGGAATAATCGATCTTTCTTGCAAGCAATTTTAAACTTTAATTCTCAACCGCTGGTCAATCGTTCTTAATGAATGTACAGTAATAAATAATTCGATATAAAAATATAATCAATTAATTAATTTCTTTCTTTATTTATTTATTTATTTATTTATTTATTCACGCCCTTGGAGCTTTTACAACAATCATAATACAAAAATAATAGAAAAATAAACAATAATATACAAATTATGTTACATCATTGTTTAGTAAACGGGAAACAGAATTTTTGAAATTTCAGAAATAAATTTTGATAAGGAATAAACGAATATATCAACTGAACTAAATTTATTTCCAAGCCTATGTAGTCTATAATTTAAAATAATTATTGTGTGGAAGCGCCTGTAATTCATGCAAAATTCCTTACATGGTGTAGTGAAGATTATCTCTGTTCCGAATTTGATTACATTTTCACATATTGATTGTTTTTAATTTGGGAAGCGGGAATTGATATTGATAACCTGCCTTAGGTAACCCCAAGTGATTTGATACATTTGGTGACTTGGCAGGAGTTCGGTGAGATGTGTTTGGATCTTGGTGGCGAATGCGTTTGCCCACCCACTGTGTGGCGGGCTGAGTCGGGAGAAACTGGTTGAGGGAGACCTTTTGACTTCTCCAGCAGGAATCTCTCGGAACATCGCTTTGCATCGCGGTGAAAGGGTTGGATTCATGCGTCCTCGCTCTGACCTCTGACCTGGACACACTGACGCCTAGATTCTTACCCCTTATCTCCTTCCCAGAGCTTCCCCTCCTTCCTTTCCTATAAATTCCCTACACACAGCATCCTCAAAGAAGACATGGGCCCTGAGGGGAATTATTTTTCTGCCGGTCAAAGGTGTAGAGCCAATATTAAAAAAATATAGCTTTCTTAATAAAAAATAAATAAATTCCCCTGTAACTGTGTAATGCATGCCTATGGATAACAGAAAACTATTACTGTCCTATGTCCAGTTTCCACGTATTTGGAAGAGATATCCAATTTCATTTGATTCCATTAGGGTTCAAGGTCAACTCTCCCGTTCTTCCAGAGATGGCGCCAGTTGGCTGAACAAAACACCTGACACTAAACGCTTTGTGGAAACTGTTTATCTGATTACTCTAATCAATTTTTATTGTTTTTGTAAATTTACGTGAAGTTTTCAAATTATAATTTTCATTTATGATCCGTGCTTTATTGTGTACGAGTAAAGTACAAATTCATTATCTATTCATTACTGAATCAGATTTTTAATCGTTTTCCGCTAGATGTCACTAAAGTAATTTAAAACCCAGATAGTCCTGAAACTTTTTTTAATGTTTTTTTATTTATTTATTTTTTTGTTGGTTTCATCATTAAAAACATTTTCATTTAATTAAATATTATAATTTGAGGTTCTACTCATTCTGTTAAAAGTAAATATTTAATTACTCTTAAAATAACCTTAAAACGTTTCACAAATGTTAAAATAAGAAATCTTGTTTTGTGAATAGATGATTAATGATATGATTTTATTCACTGATGAAAAATTATATATTAAAATTTTGAATTGTTATTGTCGAGGACCGAATTGTTTTTTTTTCTGTTCGTATTCGTAAGAAGAATTGTTAATATTACTTTCGGTAAAATCGATTAAAAGTTTTCCCAACACGTAAAACAAAAATTAACTGATAGAATAATTGGCTCTGCGTTTCCGGTAAAGTTGGAAAACTCCCAAAACAATTGCCTAATTAATTACTAATTACGTCAACTTTTCCTTGTTTTTGTTACAACAAAGAAGTTTTATTTTTAAATTGTCAAACCAGCGCAGTTTTATTATGCTACACTGATTCTTTATTGTGGTTTTCCTTTTGTCGAGTTAAGTCAATCTTGATGATGAAAATTTTGGACAAAGAAAATACTCACCATGGAAACCTTATAACTTATAACTGAGGTGTCCAGTAACCATATTTGCAGTTGTGACGTTCAATTTTTTTTCAACGGCGTGTTTTCAATGAGGAAATCATATCTACCTACACGGAGAAAATTTTTATTCTAAAATACAATTACTTTATTCGTAAAACGGTTAAAAACGGAACTGAAGTTCTTACGAACAAATTAACAGGGTTTCAATGTTTATTGGCGGGAACATGTAAGAATAATTTGTTGGCATACGTAATTTCGTACGTATACCAACACATTATTCTTACATTTTCCCGTCAATAAACATTGAAACACTGTTAATTTGTTCGTAAGAACTTCAGTCCCGTTTTCAACCGTTTTTACTATTAAAATGATGATTAGGTACTATTAAATGTTTCGAATAACATTTTTCTCCGTGTACAGTCGCCCGATTTAACGCCTTTTCGTAAGGCATTCGCCAGCTTAGTATTTACTTCAAAAATAAAAACGTATTAGTGCGGCATATTACCCTTGGTGCCATATTCTCTTATTATACCTTTCTGAGTATCTTTTGATTGGCAGGATCTTTGTTCAATTATTGATTTATGAAAACAAACTAGCGAAGGTATCGTAGTTCACCGCAGCGGAAGTAACATGAAGTTCATTGCTTTGCAATCATCGTAATAAGGCATAATAAATTCATTAATTCATTCATTACTTATGTGTGCGACAGTCTTTCAAGTTGGATCCTTTCATTGATATTTTATTATTCAATTATAATTGAGATCTCTTGACTCTGCCAATAGATTATTATTTACGCACCCAAATTGAAACATTAATTTGACTGTCGAGATAGATTTCATATAGATACACTTCAATTTGGCTGACGGATATGGGAACCATTTGTTGGATAACCAACACCCGTGCCATAGATCACCCCGAGTGGTTCGCTACGTTTGGTGCCATAGCAGGGGTGCCCGGGTTCAGGAATGAGGTTAGTCCGGGTTTATCGGTTGAGGGAGACCTTTTGACCTCTCCAGCAAGACTCTATCGGAACATCGCCTTCCACAGCGGTGGGAGGGGTGGATTCATGCGTCTGTTACTCCTGGACACACTGACCCCCGATTCCTACCCACTTCTCATACCCTTTTCCTTCCCAGAACTTTCTGTTCTTTTTTTTCTAAGTAGACCCTCCACACAACATCTATAAAAATGACACAGTCCCTGAGGGGAATCGTTTTACTCGGGGCCTCCTGTGTGACGCTAATGTAAAAAACAAAGAGAAATTGTAATAAAATAAAAAAATAATACCCGAATTTCTTGTTTGACTGATTTTTTCTTTGCCGCGAATTAAGACTATGTAAAAATTAGTATGACTGTATCATGATGACTAAAGACTATTGAATTTTTATAAAAAATTCAATATCGAAATGTGATTGGGAAATTTTCCAATCATTTATTGCGACAGCGTGCGATGAATTATTATTATTAATGACAAAAGAATTATTGCTGATTCGGTCGCTTATTTAAAAAAAAAAATTCGTTGTTTCGATTGGCTCAAATTGAGTGCCCGGATTTGATATCCATATTTTTAAAGCTACACGTACAAAGGTACCTAGCAAATGTAATCACCTTTTATTGTACTTAATGTATGAATTATAGTCAAATTATTTTACAAATGAAAAAGTTATTTGTTTAAAACCACTTCATTTGATTTATACACGTCGACTGGTGTTAGGAAATTAAGTAGAGATTGTTATTGACTTATTAATATACTGTTGAATTTAGTGAAGATCCAAACCAAGGTGGAGATTGGTTTGGTTCTTGGGTGAAACCTGAGTTTATATTGTAAAATAAATAGTTTATGAATTTTATGACAGATGGCAGGCGATCCATTTTCTCCCCTTACAACAGGCTGAAATTAATAAATTCGTTGTCAACTGATAATTAACCCTTTTCTGCATTAAACTTCGTAGAAAGAAACATTTCAGTCCGTTGGGGGGAAATTAATTATTGGGGTGTATTGTTGTACGGTATCAATAAAACTTTACACTTGTTCAGAAAAATAAAGTGTATCATTCAAAGTTCTCCATTCTATCCTCCAAGTGACTCCAAAATAATACCACCGGTTTCAGTTGATCCCAACTTCGTCAGGATAATAAACGTATTAACTAAATTACAGTACAAAGGAAAATTAGAAGGTAAAACAGAAAGATAATGCATTAAGAGGCTAGACTTTGAACGACAGGCGGAACACCCGCGTCTGTCATTCTGTCCCGCTCACAATAAGCTCACGCAGACTTACAATACATGCGAATGCGAAATGTGCGAATGAGACGGCGCTCAAATTTACCTACAGAAATCGCTCGAAAAGGGGTTTATGGAGAATACACTTTTCTACACCGAAACTTTCACGAAATTGAAATTTTAAAAAATATTTATTTTTTAGAAAGAAGAAGCTACGTCGGTAGCTTTTTATAATTTTATAATTCTTTATGAGAGTTGAGTTAGCAGCACTTTTTCCTTAAATAATATTTTTTGATAAATTGTACATGTTTGTCAGTGAATGTTTACGTTAATACGAAACGCATCAAAAATTCGAAAACATACCGACATAGTTTTCACCCTCTAGAAGGCAGTATAAAAAAAATATATTCATTTTGTGCAATTTTCGATGTAGAAAAGTGTTTTTTCCCAGGCGTCCTTTTTGTATGGGCCGAAAAGCGAAGTCTATCGTCTTAAGAGAGGGATATACCATCGGAGTCAGTCAGTCAGTAGAGGTATATGGAAGGGTGGATTTTACATAGGGAGAAGGGGAACATCTTTAAAATCGGAAAGTCGGTTAATTCTAACTGTTTTTTTTTTTTTAATTTGGCAATTATTTTTAAACCCCAAAGCCACAGAGTGTTTGCTTTTTTCGACAGAAAGCCAAGCTACAAAGTGTTTGCTACGATATTCGAATTATTTTGTTTAGCCAATTGTTATTTTTGTTACTTTTTATCGTTTATAAAATCTACAAGCTTCTCTTCATCAGGATGTATCGTATACTAAAATTAAATATAGATTAATATTAGAAGAGAGGTTATTGGAAGGAGGGAGGGCCAAACCCGGCAAAATCGGCAGAAGAATAATATTGATGAAGGAGTAGATTGGTTAGAAGTGGGGCGAGTTTATTATGTGTCGTTAGAAGGGGAAAACTGGTTAAGTTGGTAAGTATTCAAAAGAGGATTATATGCTTACAGTGCTTACCTACACTTTATTATGATTTTTAATAATATATGACGTAGATACCTATTATTAACACTTTTTCTAATTTCTAATATGTCGAAATTTAATTTATTTTAGTTATTTATGCAGTATTTTCAACAGTGTAGCAATGTAACTCTATATTTTAGTGGAACGGTCAAAATCCATATAAGTTATATTTCTTTTCTATACGCATATGTACTTGTTCCTATTATATAATGTGTACTATTCTTTCTCGTTCACTCTACCTTTACATAACATTCTGTTAATACTATATAATATTATATTTCTTTTCTATACGCATATGTACTTGTTCCTATTATATAATGTTTACTATTCTTTCTCGTCCACTCTACCTTTACGTAACATTCTGTTAATACAGAAACTGAAAACTCTCAATAAATGTCTCGGTTTGGCCGTATATAAATAAATAAACATTTTCAGGCACATAATACAGTGTATTTTTCAGGCAACATGTCTGCTGTGTTTGCATTCTGCTCCAGTGGAAATCTTTTGATCCTCTTAAACATTTCAAGTCTATGCGTTAGTGTTTCTTCTATTTCATCATTCCTACACGACTAATATTATTTCCTCTCGCATTTCTTATCGCCAGTTTCGCGTCATCTCCGGAGAATTATCTGATACAGGTTTCATATGATATTATTGTAATATTTTGCCGATAAAGTTCGATCCGTACTGGAATTTATTTATTTATACTGGGCTCTTACAGATGTTCTAATAGGAGGCCCCGAACCAAAAAATTTCCCTCAGGGCCTGTGTCATCTTTGAAGATGCTGTGTGGAGGGTATTTTTATGGAAGGGGAGGGGATCCATCCTTCCTGCGGTGCAAGATGTTGGGTCGAGAGAAACCAGCTAGAGAGATCAAAGGTCTCTCCAAACCGGTTTCTACCGATCCGGCCCCCATGCAGTAGGCGGGCAGATGAAACAAGCGTCATCTTATAAACCCAGCACCCCAGCTAAGTCACCAAACGTAACGAACCACTTGGGGTGACCTATGGCAGAGGTGTTGGTTATCCAATAAGTTCCCGAGGCGGCGGTAGCTATGCCCGCTTCCCACGTCTAGTTGTAAGAACCTACTCAGTCAAAGGATACGTAATATCTTCATACCTACATCAGCCCAAAATATACTTTAAAAAAACCCTTTCCCACCCAACATATGTAAGCGGTTGACATTTTTTGTCCCATGAGAATGGGTTGTTTCGACGACTCGTTCATGAGTTCAACAGTTCGGCTATGAAGCGATTTGACTTATCTGCACTCTTTCCCTAAAAAGATCCTCCACACTGAAACTCCAAGGATGATACTTTAGGCCCTGAATTATTTTCCTTCTGTGTAGAGTTAATGTAAAAAAATAATCTAGATTGACCGCGTGATTTTTGATTACTTACAAAAAAAACGCCGATCGAACGAATCTGAAATTAGCTCAGAATTCTTTCTAATAACAAACCGCCCATCTCTGTGCAGAAAGCATTTATAAATAAACAAAGCATTTGGAATGCGAGATTACTTTTAGAAGAAAGTGTGGAGTGAGGTCAGGATAAATTAAAATCCTATTATAGTAATCCTACAAACACATTTGAATGCAACAAAATTTTATGTTATGAACCATCAATCATCAAACATACTTATTTCGATTGTGCGTCTGTCTGTGAATGAACTTACATTTGAAATTACAAAATTATAATCTTAATATATAAAAATGAATGTTTCTTGGTTTGTCCTTTATGCGTTCCTAAACTATTCATCCAATTGCGATGAAACTTTGGGGATTTGATGTGTGCATGCCCGGGATGGTTTCTACTTGTATAAAAATAGTGAAATCTAGCATTATGAAATTATTTCCTATACCGTTCATTCGATTGCGATGAAACCGCGGTGAGTTGTTGTACGCACGCCCACGAATGTTTCTGTATATATAATAGCGAGCTCTAGCGTTATGAAATTAGTATAAAATATTTACAATAAGTGGCACTCGAGTTGTTTGCAAATTGTTTGTATTTCATGTAGGTCAGCGGCAGCGAGCGAAGGAGGGAGACAGAATTAAAACACAAAAACTTTATTTGAGTGGCAACTCAACGCATGCAAATAATACAAAGATAGGCAAGAGACACAAAGAAAGATACAAGGGAAACAATAGCAGGATATTTTTTCTGAATCGAAGTATATTAATACGGTAATGCCCGTACGGTTTAAATTAAGGAACCCGACTCCGAGTAAATGTCTAACGCCACACTGTATGGACACCCCTCACATTTGGACACATTTTTCGCTCTTGTTCAATAATAAGAAGATTTATGTTTCTCTCATTATTCACGGTCTTTTTTTTTTTATTTATTTAGGAGAAAATACAGATACAGATGTCAATTCATAATTCATAAAAACAACAACTAGAGAACTCACCTGCATCCAAACTATTTCTCACTAATTGACTTTGACAGCAGATAAAAACAGATAAAAATAATTTTACTTATAAATAATAAGGAAAAAATATATAAATGAGAATATTATTTTACAATTAGAGATGAAAAAGAAAGAAAATGCGCAATATCCTTAACTTATAAAGGTTTACAAATTATTTTGGAAAAATTCGGAGGGTAAGACAAAAAAAAAATTATATATACAGGGTGTTAAGGTACGTACTTGAGTTACTTTAACCAGTGATTCCTGACATTATTTGAAGTAAAAAATGTAAATGAAATTTTGGTCTCCGGTGACATTTTTGATGTTTTTTTTTTTTTTTTTTTCTACAAAAACATAAATAATAGTGGGTGTTGGGTAGTTGGGGGCGGGGTAAGCGGTGGGGCGGTAACTCGGCTGAGTGACCAATAAGGTCATGTGAAAGAATTTTTTTTTTGTTTGAGTTTGAAGAAAAAATATATTGAAAAAAAAAAATTTACTAAAAAAAAGTCACCGGAGACCAAAATTTCATTTACATTTTTTACTCCAAATAATGTCAGGAATCACTGGTTAAAGTAACTCAAGTACGTACCTTAACACCCTGTATATAGATTCTATCTAAAGCAATGCTATACGGATGTGTCTAAAATGTTTACTTTGTACTATGTAGGAAAAGAGCCTTTAATTTTCTATTAAAAGTACTTTGTGTATCAAAAAATAAGTCAGAATCCTTGAGGTCTTGATTTTGATTAAAAGATTCGCACATCCTTCTGATTGGATCCCTGACACCTGCATTTGTACGAGTCCGGCTAATGTGGAATAAGTCGTTAAGCCTTGTTATTTGGGTGGTATTTTCAAATTTATTAATTTCAGTAAATCAGGACAGTCAATAACGTTGTTGCAGATTTTATACAAAGTCATGAGGTCAAGGTATGTTCGCCGGTTAGATAGAGTGGAGGCGTTATATTTTGAGAGAATATTTATGTACCCCTGTTTTGGTGCGCTCATTCTGTAATTGAGGAATTGCAAAAATTTCTTTTGAATACTTTCAATATTGTCTTTATAGATGTAAGAATGTCTACTATTATATATCTACCTATTAAATATAAGTATTCTGTAGTTTAATGTTAATAGTAGTTAGATTTGCAAAATGTTGATGCCTTATAAATAGTCACCAACACTTAACCTGGGCGAAGCATAACGAAAAGCCGCCCGCAGGGCCTAGCAGCAAAAACCCGTGGAGCGGGTTTTTCACTGCTAGTCTGTATAAATTATCGATGAAAATGTCTACTTCATCACACTGTATCTTATTATATAGTCGACTTTCTATATAGTCGTCTTTGTTTAGAATAAACAAAGCTACGTAGCATCGTCTTGATAACCAACCAAAACAAACAATAACAAGGACTATCTGCTGTTAGACGTCAATGGCATTTTAACACCGGAGATAAAAACGTTTGTACGTACGTAAATATTATTATTAAATTAAACGATAAATATTACAAAAGACAACATATTATCCTTGAACTTTCCGTGAACTCTGATAAACGTAATTTCACTAATAAAACTTTAGCCCCAGTGACAGTTACAGATCCCTTTTATTTACCAATGGAATCTTTGGCCCAGTAAAAACATATTTATTATTGTAATTTTCCAACGCAAACATAAGCATGTTTTCAATTGTTCTTAAACATTACTATTATCCGCCGGACTACGCGAAATAAATAAATTTGCCTCGATTGCTCGAGATTTCCAAACGATAATTTTTTGCCAAGATTAAAAAAGGCATACCTTCAAATATTAACATGGAGACATAAAAATTTATGAAAGTATAGCATTTTAAAATATAGCCAGTGACTTAAGAGGCTAGACTTTGAACGACACGCGGAACACCCGCGTCTGTCATTCTGTCCCGCTCACAATAAGCTCACGCACACTTACAATACATGCGAATGCGAAATGTGCGAATGAGACAACGCTCAAATAAACCTGCAGAAATCGCTCGAAAAGGGGTTTATGGAGAATACACTTTTCCACACCGAAACTTTCACGAAATTGAAATTTTAAAAAATATATATTTTTTAGAAAGAAGAAGCTACGTCGGTAGCTTTTTATAATTTTATAATTCTTTATGAGAGTTGAGTTAGCAGCACTTTTCCTTAAATAATATTTTTTGATAAATCGCACATGTTTGACAGTGAATGTTTACGTTAATACGAAACGCATCGAAAATTCGAAAACATACCGACATAGTTTTCACCCTCTAGAAGGCAGTGTAAAAAAAATATATTCATTTTGTGCAATTTTCGATGTAGAAAAGTGTTTTTTCCCGGGCGTCCTTTTTGTATGGGCCGAAAAGCGAAGTCTATCGTCTTAACCTTTATTTTACCGTTTATCTTATATTTATAGGATTTATAAAGTTTATAACCTCGCGGATCCTGCGCGTTTGTTACTTTGAAACTGCCGTGAGAGGTACTTACTTATTCGAGTCAACATAGAATATTTTCGATTTCTGTATGTTGTCTCTGGTATACTTGATAATAAAAGGTACATATCTATGGAAAAGGGACTTAATTTTAACCGTAGACACCTGATCAAAAAATGTTAAAAATTTAAAAAATATATATTTTTAACATCGTTCTAAAATAGTCTACGAAGTTCGGATTTGCGACATCTATGGTCTTAAATGTGATAAGAGAAGCATTTCAATAGCTTCGTTTTAAGACCAAAAACAAAGAAGGTAAAAATATTTCGGCTTTGTAATAATATCCAAATAAATGGATTATTTATGAACTTATCCGAAAACATAAAACGGTTTTTGAAAGTTGATGAAACACGCCATCATTTTATTATTAAAAATAAAAATATTTTTGAAGTATTACAATTTTTAATATAAAAATAAAAAGTTTAAAAAATGGCACACCTTTTGTTCTATCAAACTAAAGTGACTGATAACGAAACAAAATAAAAACACGTATTGTCAAACACGTTACAGTCACCGCACTTTTTGTCATTTCATGTAAAATTGCACCGAAACTTTGGTCTAATGGAGGTTTACATTTTTTGTACATTTGAATATAAAGTGTAGAGTTTTCTCTTTCCAACACCGTTAAAATCATATTTATCACCAGTAAGGGGATACATCGATTTATATGAGACCTATGTTAACTGGGACAAATTATTGTCTCCTGTGATTCAAAGGGTTAAACGCGATGGACGGAGTCAACTAAAGAAAAATTACGTATTTATTTTATTTAGGAAGTTAAGAATTTTATCAGACTTTAATAATAATTTTTATTGCTTTTACAGCAATGCGGACTTCGGATTGAAATAACTTTAGCTCCCATGTTAGTAACAACTCTTGTATCGGCCTCAAAATTGGTGGGTTTTCTATCCTTTAAAGTAATAATATGTGAATTTATTGTCCCTTCTCAGACAAAATATATCAAAAATAATTATCCAAAATTGCCTAAATGCATAAAAATGTCACCAACCTATAAGCGAACATCTTCCCGCGAAAGCTGCAGTGAAAAGTGTGTACTTCTTCCAGATGACATCCACACATTGAATAGCACCTCACACAATTACAATACAATGTGACAAAGAAAAGGGGGGTGGCTAGAGTGACAATTTTTCTGGTAATTTCGCCCATATAATCATGTTTTTAGTCATTTTATTCGATCCTTTCAGGATTTCCGTAATCCCTGTAAATTCCGTTGCGCACAAAATTCTATTAAATTTATTTTTTCTAATATTTTTTTTAAATTCCTGACAATTTCCAATTTTTTTCAATTTTTCCTGTTTTCCTGACAGACAGCTAAAATTCCTGACATGTCAGGAATATTCCTGTTATCTGGTAACCCTAGCCAGGGGTCATGTTTAGTATCTATTACCTTATTCCCACCTAAAGTAAATATACTTACTGATGAACTGATGACTGGTGCACGAATGACGATGACGAATATGACGAATTCTGCGTAAACCACGTGACTGGCGTGACAACTCTTGACGTGACACTCCTTCTGAACAATGCAGTCGTTTTATTCAATATCAAATAAAACTAGCTCATACAACACCAGTTTTACTACCCGGATTTGCTCAGGGATTTAAATTTTCTCTGAGAATAGATTGCAAAGTAGATAATTTTTAAACAATCTGGCATGTTATATGATTTGAGATTTTCACGGCAATTATTGTGATTTATTTTTGGATCATTATGCCGTGTTGCGCTATCTCCTTATTTATCCAACGTTTCGGACGGAATTACAATTACCATCATCGTGGCAAATGTGTAATCGATATTTTGTTTTACATTACCTTTCGGTGGAGGGTCTTTTTAGGGAAAGGAAGGAGAGGAAGTTCTGGGAAGGAAAAAGGTATGAGGGGTGGGTAGAAGTCTAGGGGTCAATGTGTCCAGGAGTGACGGAGGTATGAATCCATCCCTCCCACTGTGGTGCAAGACGACGCGTTTGTAGAGGTTTAGGTTAGGTCTCCCTCAACGAGTTTCTCCCGGCCCGCCACGCAGCAGGTGGGAAACTCATTCGCCGTCAAGAAAAAAACCTCACCCCATGAACACGGGCACCCCTGCTAAGTCAACAAACGCACCAAACCACTTGGGGTGACCTATGGCAGGGATGTTAATTATCCAATAATCCCTCTCAAATTGAAATCTGAATTGTTGGCTAAGAAGGAGGTAGCGTAACATGGCATAATATCCCAAAAATAAACCACCATAATCTGGCATCTCATCTTATTTTTTGAGGGTTTGAAACGGCTTGCAATCTGCAATAATTCAAACCCAGAAAATCAAGTTTGAAAAATCTGCAGATTTCATGACACCAGAAGTCACCGTTTGAACGTTGAAGCCACGGAACTAAATTGATTTTTTTAGTAATTCCTCACAAGAATCCCAACTGCTCCGGTCTGGAGCCAGTGAGACTATGACATCCCCAAATGGCGTATTGTTGTGAGGCTCTTGGTAAATGGTGAGTGGAAGAAGCTGGGAAAGAGGAAGTTGGGGAAGTTCCTGGCTATTCAGATCTAGTCCCCAAACACGGTTAAAGCCCTTTCAAGCAACGCTTCAATTCTGAATAGTCTTACACCAAATATGCATTATATTATTTTTAAATGATTAAATTGTTAAAACGAAAATTAATCAATTGCAATTTATCTGCGCACGCCGGGATTTGAACCTGCGACCTCCGGATCGCTGGTCGAGAGCCTTGCCCCTCGACCACGGAGTCAGTAAACATACAAACAGTTTGTCGGCTTTATAGCTAAGATGCGGGATGACGCGATGACACAATGTGAACGCTCGACTGCCGATGTCGGTAGAAATAGGTTTCTAAATATACCTAATGTAAATTCTGCTAGGCCACCCATTCCGGTGGGTGCTTGTCACTCAATGTTGTTCTGTACCTTATGGCGTGTACTGCACTGAAGTATTCATTTATTTTTTTATGTGGCATAAGAATTCCGACCGCCAAAAACCAGTGAACCACGGCACCCAAATTTGGGTATCATACACGGAGAAAAATGTTATTTGAAAAAACGATCATTTTAATAGTAAAAACGGTTAAAAACAGGGAGTGAAGTTCTTACGAACAAATTAACAGTGAATACCTAACACTAATACCTAACACTAATAATACACAAAACCGAAATACACTATCCACTTTTAAAAAAACTACTGAATCTGAAATACAACTTATTATAGAAAACATGAAAGACGGATCGTCTCCAGGTTTTGACCACATTTCTGTGAAAATTCTTAAAACAATGAAAATGTATTTACTTAAACCTCTTAACCACCTTATTAATCTCAGTCTAACTAAAGGCATATTCCCAACAAATTATAAAAAGTCCATAATATCCCCTATATTTAAAACCGGTGACCCACAAATTGTTTCAAATTATCGACCGATATCTCTAATATCAAATATAGCAAAAATATTTGAAAAAATTGTAAAAAACCAAATGGTAGATTTTCTAGAGAAGAATAAAATATTACACTGCAATCAATTCGGATTCTTAAAAACAAAAGGCACACAAGACGCAATAGCAAATGTAACATCATTAATATACTCCGCACTTGATGAAGGAAATAAATGCGCAGGAATATTCATAGATCTAAGAAAAGCATTCGATAGTATCTCACATATAAAACTTATTAAAAAACTGAAAACAAATAACGTCAATGATAAAGCCCTCCAATGGATAGATAGTTACTTGAACAATCGTCCACAGTTTGTTAAAATAAATGACAAAACTAGTGCCCAAGAAACATCAAATTTTGGTATCCCACAGGGCACCGTACTGGGACCAATATTGTTCATTTTGTACGTAAACGACATATTTATTCAACCTTTACATGGACAAATTATCTCTTACGCCGATGATACAGTTCTTATAATAAAAGACAAAACATGGGAAAAAATTAATTTAAAAGCCACAGAGGATATAAATAATCTAAAAATATGGTTTGACAATAACCTCTTGTCGTTAAATAGTGATAAAACATATGTCATCCCTTTCGAAATTAACACTAACAATATACCACCAAATCTTCAAATCATCTTGCATAATCATTCTCTTGCACAACATGACACTAATCACTGTGAACAAGAATGTTCACTCCTGAAAACAGCGGATAAAATTACATATCTTGGAATAATCATAGATAAAAACCTAAAATGGAAAGAACACATCAGCCACACAATAAAAAGAATTAGGAAATTAATTTATATATTCTTACGAATTAGAAACTTCTTATCAACGAAAAATCTATACTCAATATACTACGCATTAGTACAGTCTATTCTTCAGTACGCCATTATCAGTTGGGGAGCAGCTTACAAAACTAGTTTGACCCCCATAGAAATTGTTCAAAAACTCATAATAAAAATTATACTAAAAAAACCTCCAGATTTCCCCACTGAACGCATATTCGAAGAATTCAAAGTTCCAACATTTAAAAACTTATTTGTCAAAAATTCAATCATACAAATTATAAAAGAAAAAGATAAATACCCATTCATAACTGAAAATCGTACTAGACTTAAACATGTATTTTTATGCCCCAAACTAAACACTTCTTTTGCCCAACACCATTATACACACCAAGGAAAATACTTCTTTAATAAACTACCAATAGAAATCAGAAACATTAATAACAAAGTACAACTGTTGAACTCTATCAAAAAATATTTTAAAGAAACCACCAACAGGAAGACTGCTTCCTCTATTTACACATGAAAGTCTCACTTATAATAATTATACTTGTTTTTCTTTTTGATGAATAAATAGATGATTATATATTTTAGTTACTGTATTAACTGTACATACGAGTATGTGAAACACGTGATTGTATTAATTTAACATATATGAAATGTAAACTCTTCTTCCATCCACAAGCAAATGCTTTTAATGGAAGACCAGTATGAATTAATATGTACCATTCTTAAGTTAATAAATAAAAAAAAAAAAAAAAAAAAAAAAAAATTTAATGTTTATTGGCAGTAAAATACGTACGAAATTACGTATACCAACACATTATTCTTACGTGTTCCCGCCAATAAACATTGAAACCCTGTTAATTTGTTCGTAAAAACTTCAGTCCCGTCTTTAGCCGTTTTTTACTATTAAAATGATCGTTTTTTCTATTAAAATGATCGTTTTTTCAAATAACATTTTTCTCCGTGTATTTCCTATCTATCTACCTTTTTTACATAAACTCCACACAGGAGGCCCTGAGTAAAATAATTTCTTCTTTAAATGCAGTAATCTTATTTTGTGGCATCATTTTAATTAAAAATGAATAAAACACTTAGTTTTATTGTTTAAAAAAACTGTGGTCATTTATACCTTTTTTCGTTTAAAAAAGATTTTCTTTCCAAAATTCTATACATATATTAGTTTTAATCATTATGTTTATACTGTAAATTGTTTTGCAATCCGTTTTTTGTATAAATTATTTTTTCTGTATTTTACGGTATTTGCATGTACATAAATAAATATTGCATGTATACGGGCGCAAACCAATAATTCATTTTAAAACACAACTTACAAAGAGTGATTTTTTCCTAAAATAATTCAATTATCGCTATCTATGAACGAGCAGGTTACGAATAATTTTATATGTACCCTTAAATACTTATTTAATGTCATAACATCCATAATAATAATTATTTATTATATGATTATGAAGCCATCAATAAGCTTATATAACAAAAAGGGCAACCGATATCTAGAATAACCTTTAAAACATCCATCGTATACCTCACGATCACCTGTTGGATCATCGCGTGCTGAAGTCAATTTATTACGCATTGTTACGTATTATTTAGTCACAAAACTGAACTTTTTCCTATTATGCCGAAATACACCTGTCGTAACGACCTAATGTTTAAAAATTCATTAGTTTTGCCACTATTACAGTTTTTCTCTCGCCATTATAGTTATCGGACGAACATCAAATGTTGAATAATCATTTCATCATATATCAATCTTTAATCGGTACCTTCGGTATTATAGCCTGGGGAGGAGCAAACGCTGCCGCCATTATCCGATTTTTATAGCTCAGAAACTAACGGCTGTTGTTTCCAACTTTTAGATCGATCAATCCGAGTCTCCGATCAGCTAAGTTATTTGTTTAGTAACGCTTGATTCATCTATTGGTCGGATAATTGCATTGGGAAGAATTGCACTCTTACTTGTGCCTTTCGCTAAAACAACTTTTTGGCCAAAGAAATTTTAGATACTTTGCAAAAAAGCTATACAATGAACTTCCACTTGCCATACACAACTGACATATAGACCGAACACAACTTGTTTTAAATATAAATCAGAAATCAAGTCTTGGATCATCAGCCAAGACATATCTAAACATCAAAGATTTTATCAAAACCAATCTATAAGTATGTATTATTTCCAATGGTACGATGATGATTGTCTTGTATTTCAAATATAACTTTTTTTTTAAATTTCCTCAATCTTAATATATAAAACAAAGTCTGGTTAGTTACACCATTTATAACTCAAGAACGGCTGGACCGATTTTCATGATCTTTGATTTGTTGGATTTGTCTCTGTCCCGATTAACAGAATAACTATTAAAACATCGTAAAAAATCACGGGAAAAATAATTATGAAGAAAATAAAAAATTTCGTATATTTTGTATGGAACAGCTTTTCAAATATTGTGCGTTAGTCGACATAATTTGAATCAATTCGAACAGCTAATAAATTAAACACAACATTTATTGATTCTGAGGCGGTCAGCTAGTATTACCTATAAAAAGTAATGACGTATTGCCCATCTCACTAGGTGTGAAACGTCTGTTTAGAAGTTAACGTGTGTTATAAGTTGACCGAACAACCTCCTTTGATAAGTCATTGAAAGTGATGAATTTATTTTTTAATAAGGTTAGGTTAGAATAGGTTACGGCCTTTTTTTCAATTTTTCATGACTTACGTATTGCTTTTCCAAGGCTATGATGCTGATTGTGTTGTATTTTAAATGTAATATTGTGCTGTTATTTGTATTTCTGTTATAATCTGACCATGTTATAAACTGCATCTGCTCTCAACACAGGAGTTCCTAGTGAGACAGGCATATCACACAAATTTAAATAGAATTAATAAAGATTAATAAATAAAAAAAATCATTTTGAATTTTTATTATTTAACTAAGTTTGTGTCAACACAGTCAAAGACAAGTCAAAGGTCAAGAAAAGCGTCATTTGATGGCACATGTTTGAAATTAATAGTGTCATAACGTATCATTACAATAATAAATAATAAAGTAGGTACTACTGGTCATGCAGTAAGGTATATTTATTGTTAGTAAAGGGAAAATAATTGGACATGTCTCTGCAGTGGCGTAACTATTGACACTAATAACTCAAATTTTTTTAAACTTTATTTTATTTTTACATTAACTCCGCACAGGAGGCCCTGAAGAAAATAATTTCCCTTTGGGCCTATGTCATCTGTGTGGATGGTCTTTTTGAGGAGAGGAAGGAGTGAATATGGGTCTTGAAGATACCAATGTTGTTGAAGAGAGGAAACACCAAGGCCGGAAATATCATTCCAAAGCCGAGCTGTTGAACTCAAGATCAAGTCGGAGAAGCGATCCGTCCTCATGTGACAAATTCAGCAGTGTAAATGTGTTGCGGTGCCGAAAGCATCAGTGACCCTAGTTCCTCGGAGGATCTTCCATTGTAATACCGGTAGAACAAGAACACACATACCTGACGCCAGTGCTTTAAAGATTACAATCCACTTGTTAAGATAACGGACCGCCCATTTCTGCAGAGTCACGAGTTTTTCAGGTATTGTGGGGCTCCAGAGGTGGTTACCAAATTCAACTGTGCACGGAGAAAAATGTTATTTTAAAAAACGATCATTTTAATAGAAAAAACGATCATTTTAATAGTAAAAACGGTTAAAAACGGGACTGAAGTTTTTACGAACAAATTAACAGGGTTTTAATGTTTATTGGCGGTAACATGTAAGAATAATTTATTGGTATACGTAATTTCGTACGTATTTTACCGCCAATAAACATTGAAACACTTTTAATTTGTTCGTAAGAACTTCAGACCCGTTTTTAACCGTTTTTACTATTAAAATGATCGTTTTTATTCAAATAACATTTTTCTCCGTGTGGGGCAGTCAGCAGCAGTCCGTCACTCCTGAACACACTGACTTCAAGACTCCTGCCCACTCCTCCTGAGTCCTGAGGGGAATCATTTCTTGGAGGTCCTGTGTGGAGCTGTGCGAAAAAGTGCCTTTATTTAACAAGTATTTAAATGGAAGAAGGATTTTTTTTGTAAAAATAACGAGGGACGTTGGAATGGGATCACGATCCTTATAATTGAGGGTACAACTGAAAATTTAAATCTAATTTAAAGCAACGAGATTTATTTCCCTACCATTAACCACTAGAAATAGAACGTCCCATTTTTTATTACGCAAATAAAAGAGAACTTTTTACATACTCCGTATTCGGAGTCTGCCTCGTCCTGATTTAGAATCTTTATTTCAAGGTCTTCGAAATGTAATAAAGCCTTAAAATACAGCTCTCGGGACGTGACTAGTATTACAATGGCGACAATTAAACTAGACGGGGGCCGGGGCGGATTGAAAAGGTCGGGCCCACATACCCGCTGCTCGCTCCGCCACTGTTTGCACTACAGAGATTACGTTTTACCTATTTTATTATGAATCCAATAATGGACGACTAAACCTTGGCTTGGATTAAACTCCATGCAAAGCTCTACTCGTATTTAAATTTCCGAGAATTATTTCCCTTTCCAATATTGGAATACCGTCCTACTGAGGGATGGTATTGCGGCTTTGTCATAATGACCCATAATAATATTTTTTCCATCAATCTACATATTATATACACTAATGTAAAACACAAAGAACAGTATTTGTGGCGAGCGTTGTGATTTGGTTTTTTTTACAAATCTACAGTTTTATTCCAAGAATGATGAAATTTTGCACACCTGACCTTCAAAATGAGAGGAAGGTCACTGTCTATGTGAAATTTTGATTAACCACTCGGTTCTCATTTCCCATCCTTTATAGCAAAATATTCGTTCACGGCGAGTTCATCGAAAACGAGTTCAGCCTAACCTAACCTAACCTCTAGTTGTCGATAAATTTGCTTTCGGTGAATTGATTTTCGATGAATTCGTCGGTTACCCAAAATATTGATACTTCTTGATCAAATCTTCACCCTTGACGTTAAAAATAGGAGGCAAATTATTGTCTACATCTGATTTTGAAATCCTCTGCGTAAAGCCTGGGCAACGCTGGGTATTTCAGATAGTATAATATAAAAATAAAAATATTTAATTATGCCAATCATAAACTTTCCGCTGCTAATAAGTAAGTGATTTATTAACTGTGACAATAAACATAAGTGTTCATTATTTTATTCATTCTTCGCAAATTCACGTTGTAGCGTCATTTTTAATTAAATGAAAACAAATACCTTTGTGTGCACCACTTATATAATCACAATTATCGACATTAACCAAAGGTTTCTTCGTCAAGAAAATAAAAACATTAAAAAATCAACATATTTTTAGTTATAAAATATGTTAAAACGGTTCCATGACGTCTTAACAAAGTGGCATTACAACAGCCCTCTTACAAAAGTCATTAAAAGTTATGTAATTTTTTAATTGATTAAAACCTAGCCAATGGTAAACTTTTTAACCAAGTTTTTTTTTGTGATGAAGTTGCACATTGTTGAGTTTTCCAGTCCGCATCTTTTTAAAGTACTTAAAAACTCAATGTATTCAAAGTTATGTTACATTTGGATAGAATTCGGAATGCTTAAGGCTTTGCGGGTGGTGTAGATAGGGGTGGGGGGTAGGGGGTGGCCTGTCCGGCACCCGGAAGTGGGCGGGGATGAACATGACACTACCACTTCCACTAACGAGCTACTTCTAATTACACTTTGTAGAAACTATACATGACATGTACTTTTAAAACTATTTCATAATCTTTTAGTATTCATACCATGGGATTTGAGAGGTTGTCACGATATCCGGCGGACTTCCTGGCTGAAAGATCAACGAGTCGGGATGTTGCGGTTACAATTTGATTTTTTTAATTGAAGTTATATGTGGTAGAATGGCTTAAAACATAATGAAAAGTTTTTTTAGACATACCTGTCCCGGTCTTGTGGTTTCCCTTAAAATCATAGAAAATATGAAATAGGTTCTTTTCTAGAAATAACGGTTAAGGTAAAACATTACCAATTAATGCAAAATCATGTGTTTTTTTATTTGAAATTTAGATCACATAGAAATGTTAAGAAGCTTTAATTGAATACTGTGAGTAGAACGATTTTTTTGTAAGTCTTTTTGTAATATCAGGTCTTTAAAAACTGCTTTAAAGTTCAAAATCTCGAACTTACTAACCCCTTTTCGGTCATAACTTTATTTTATATTGTTAAAAATTTAATTCTTTAGAAAATGATCATGAGTATGTAAAATATATAAACATTTGTGCCTGAACTTCTACAAAATAAAATAACGCACGCTTTTTGGCGTGTTTTTTTTTATAAATCAAAACCGGCTGCTGATGTTAAGCGGTAATTTAAAGCTTATCGCCATCTACATAAGGAGTGTTACTGTTAGCGGCCTGATCTCGAAGTTTACACGATGGGTGCACCGCATCTTTTTTTTTTTTAATTTATTTATTTTATTTATATATTACAAACAATACAATACAAAATGATCCTTTGTCTGTCCAACTGGGAAGGATTCCTGTTTCAGGACAGCCAAATTGTGTATTTAGTACATAGTATTCTTACAATGGATCTGCAATCTGCAATATGCAATCTGCAGGTACTTTTCCATTAATTACTAAATAAAACAATAACTCTCGTTTTCCCGTTTGATTTGATGAGGGGATCTTCTGAAAATAGTGGAAAATAAACGTATAATTAAAGAAGATAATATGTACCTAGGTACTAATAAATCGAAATAAATAAAAACAAAAAGGGAATCCACAGAAAATAAAATGGTGAAAGTCGCAACTGGGGATCGAACCCAGGACCTCTACTTTACCGGGACAAAGTTTTTAACCACAAAGCCATTGAGACCTGATTATTTTTCAACTTTTTTATCGATAATCTATCAAATACTTTCTTCGTTGTATTTTAAGCCAGCAGATGTAAATTTATTATGTTAATTATGCGTTAAAGGTCTTTTAAAGGGCATTTAAGGCAGTAAAATACTAGATATTAAAAGTAATTTTTAATGTTGTTAGCCTGTGCATTGCTAAGTTTATAATTACCAGTTGAAAGGAAATTCTCCCGTAACTAGCAACACTTAAGAAAACGGACAGAAATGGTCCCTTAGCACGAACACCGCTGTTCCTACCGAACTGCTCGGCAGGGCCGTACTGGGAGGAAAATTCTTTTCGAATGGCAACAGATATTCATTGTTCTTGAAGTGATTAAAGTAGGTATATTGAAGAGGTTAGATTTTTAGAATTACCAAATTCCTCAAAATAATTTCAATTGTATACTTAATTTAGTAGAAAAAAATCTACATAAATTCGTTCTACCGCTATGAGATTGTGCTCAATGCATTATTTAATAGGTATATTTTAAATTATAAATTATATAGTTTAACAAATCATCTAAATGTTATGCATATTTCCGAACGTATATTGATTAGTTCTTCGATCTCGAATACCTTCTCATTCCCGCATCGCTTCGACACTTATTAATTCGGACGAGAGATGCTATTGTTTAGTTTTTCACCCTGCCCATCAGGCTTACAGATGTGATCCCTGGAAGAGATGTCACAGCTTTGATGACCGATATAAGGTCATATGTCAACTCTAGAGAGCAAGTTGCTTACCGCGCTACTTCAAGTAAACCTTTAGCAGGGTTGACCCAAGTAATGCTTTGTAAACCATCAGTTTCGGAGTTCAGCTAATCCAGAGGTAGAAAATACTCGTTAAAACCCTTATGGTAAGACAAACGGTTAAGGAAACAATTAGGTTTCCTCTGGGAGGACCATGTAACCTGTTTGTCAGTAAACCCATTATGATATTGTTATAGTTTATTTTTGAACCGCTATAAATATGTGTCATACTTGCAAATTGATTGTACCCAAAATAATTACTAATTGTGTTCACCGTTGAAATTGAACATTTTATTTAATTATCCCGTTACATTTGGCATTTTTTAAACTATAGATTTTCGTTTCTCAATATCGAGAAATCGTCCTGGACAGAAAAGTAATAACATTACTTATTATGATGTTAAATTCAAGAAATAGTTACTGTGAATTGGCAGCAAGAACTGCAGAGCTGGCAAAAAGGTGAGCAGACCAAAAATACAGACAGAGAGATTGGTACATACATACAGATACCAAGACAAATAGAAAGGCAGAAAGGCGAGCAAAAAAATTGCAGACGGAGAAATACACAGACAGGAAGGCAGATAGTAGGTAAGCAGACAAAAGACAGACAGAGAGATAAACAGACACAACAAGAGACAGAAAGGCGAGCAAACAAACTGACAAAAATATGGGTAGAAAGGCAGAAAGACAAGCAGACAAAATTTACAAACTGACAAAAAGACACAATGGCAGATAGTAAGGCAGACAAGCAGGCAGGCTCTTGGTTAATAAGGGAGGAAGGTTTACTTCTCTCGACATGTGAGTATCAAGTATCATGAGAAATCTGTACTTATTATAGTCCAATCATTGTTGTTAGGAAGTATTTGGTTACCGATTCATTGTGAGGGAATGCGTAGGTACGATACATAATTCCAAGCCAGGCCAACTAATAACTCTATTGTGAGAGATATCAAAAATTAAAAATATATCTCGCGATTGATTCATTTGCGTTTTTATATAATTTAGAATTAGGTTATTTTTTACATTATCTCCACACAAGAGGCCCTGAGGAAAAATCCTTAGGGTCTCTGTCATCTTTGGGGATGCTGAGTGAGTGATCTTTTTAGTTAAAGGAAGGAGAGAAAGTTCTAAGTAGGTAAAATGTATAAGGATGGGTATGAATCTGTGAGTCAATGTGTTCAGGATTGATAAACGTATGAATTCATCCCTTCCACTGCGCTGCAAGGCGATGGGTCGAGAGAATCCTACTGGAGAGGTCAAAAGGTCTCCCTCAACCAGTCTCTCTTAATACAGCCCGTCACGGAGTGGGTTGTCAAAAGCATCCGCCGCCAAGAAAACCTCACCCCATGAATCCGGGCACCTCTGTTAAGTCACCAAACATAGCGAACCACTTGGGGTTACCTGTCCCCAGGCGGCGGTACCCATACTTCTAAGTCGTTAAATATAACTTTAACGGCAGGTCTATTTATTCTTATGTCAGTGTTTGGAAGGGATTACTCCTTATTTGCTTATCATGTGCGATGTATAGTTTTACTAACGTGTTGTTTGTTTGTATGTTTGCAGGTCTACGGGTAACTTCAGCGCCCCGGTGGTAAGCATCGGGGCGCCCGCTCCCCCCGCGCCCCGCTCCGCCCCCGCCAGCCCCCTGCAGCCGCCCGTTGTGCCCGCGCCTAGTCCGCACCACGACAAGTTAGTACTTACCCCTAATACCCCATCTTCTAATACCATATGATATTACCAATGTATTAACACACAAAACACACTGTTCGAATTTTAAATGTCTGATGATGAATTCAAAACAAAACACACTGTTCGAATTTTAAATGTCTGATGATGAATTCCAAACAAAACACACTGTTTGAATTTTAATTTTGAAAGGCTGATTATGAAATTCGAACATAACGAATATGTCTCCAGCGACAATATTACAACAAACCAAACGTTTGTGCAAACATGGAACATTTTTGTTTTCCGTGGCCGATTGAAAACAAAAAACGCTGTGGTCCCGACCCAATGTTTTTTTCCGGTGTTTTGAAAACCTTTTTGTCGTTAGAGACTCGACTTTGAAGAAACATTGCAACTTTTCCAAAGGAACTTTCGAGCGTGCAAATTCGGCCATCTGGACAAAACTTGACGGCCTCTGCGGTCGAGGGCTAAGGCTCTGAACTACCAACCAGTAGCATGTTCAAATCCCGGAGTTCCCAAGTAAATTTAATTCGATTGATTTGTGTTATTTCACAATTTATTCATTTAACATAATATATGTATTGGTAGTATATTTGCGGCCGTCCCAGACTGGAAAATACTCTCAGTATCGCCTTGGTAGACCACCTTTCAGAATTGAAACTTAGCTTGAAATGGCTAAATAAATTCGTTTGGCTAAATGAATAAGTTCGTTTTTTATCCATACCAACTTATTAATAAGGGTATTTTTAAGTCGATTTTTGGTTTGAAATTGGTAAATAATGCACAAACAATTATAATTTCGGGGAGGTCAAATGTTGGGGATCAATTGTGTGGTCACCAAGTATAACAATTCAGGGCTGTCAATTATTGAATATATATACAAGTTAAAAGTTATGTCATTAATTATTCTACGTTCTGATAAAAAAAAATTCTTTATTATTCATCTTTTAATGAATCTCTTCTATCATAATATGATATATTATATCTTTATAAATATCAATCCCTTCTATAAATTCTATAGAGATCACATCTCTTCTATCCAAAGCAATGGAACGTGTGATCCACGAGAAACTGCTCAAATACCTACCTCTAGAAGAAAAAATTTATAAACTACCGTGATTCCGGCGGAACCGCTCGTGCAGTGATCTTCTCGCATACATGACGCGTGTTTGGGGGCGGTAACTGGAACGTTTATATAAAAAATTAGTCAACAAAGTAGATAATTATGGTGTCTTCTACTGTGAACGTGTTTCTAGTTTAGTTCCAACTTCTGATCCGTGTCTGTCGATTAACGGAACTTCTGGGACTATCAACTAACTAATTGTTATTAAATAGTGCAGAGGCTGAAATGGCCAACTCGACATTAAACTGGAATCGAGCGAATACACGCGAAGTTCATGGCTGCAAAATGTCAAATATCACGTAACACACGATGTATACCAAGAATATACACAAAACCTGCTACCACTCGGCCGGTGCTACACGGAGAAAAATGTTATTCGAAAAAACGAAAAAATGGTCAGAGTGGAAAAGGTTAATAGTAAAAACGGTTAAAAACGGGACTGAAGTTCGTACGAAATTACGTATACCAACAAATTATTCTTACATGTTCCCGCCAATAAACATTGAAACCCTGTTAATTTGTTCGTAAAAACATCAGTCCCGTTTTTAACCGTTTTTACTATTAAAATGATCGTTTTTTCGAATAACATTTTTCTCCGTGTCGATGTATTTATGTTCAGTTATGGCACTATTTTTAAAACCACGGATTGCTTTTTTGCCAAATTGAAGCAAATTTGTGTGTGAAAGTTGTTTCGCCTTCCGAAGGCATGGTCAAACTGGCACTTTTTATTACCGTTCTATTTTTTTCATTACCACAGAAATTTATTTCCCCCCGGGCTTAGGTTATCTTTGGATATGCTGTGCGGAGGGTGTTTTTGAGGGAAAGAAGAAGGGGAAGCTCTGGTTCTGAAGGTAAGAGAAGTGGGTAGGAATCTGGCGATCAGTATATCCGGGAGTAAATCCATCCCTCCCACTGCGTTAGGTTTCGGTTGGAGAGGTCAAGGGGTATCTCCCAACCGGCCTCTCCCGATCCGACCTGCCACGCAACAAGTGGGCAGATGCATCCACTACCAAGACATGGACAAACCTCACTCTATGAACTTGGGCACCCCTGCCAAGTCACCAAACGTATCGAACCACTTGGATTGACCTATGGCAGAGGTGTTGCTTATTCAAATAATACTTACAATTATACAAAAAATACTAAGGAAAATTATCCGTATAAATTAGAAAATTTTTATTTTTTCGTTACCAGAGGTGCTTGAGGAAAATAAATCCCCTCATGGCCTATGTCATCTTTGTGGACGCTGTTTCGAGGGTCTTTTTAGGAAAGGAAGGAAGGAAGTTCTGGGAAGGAAAAAGAGGATGAGCGGTGGGTAGGAATCTGGGGACAGTGTGTCTGTAGTATGAATCTATCCCTCCCACTGGGGTGCAAAGCGATGTTCCGAGATAGTCCTGCTGGAGACATCAAAATGTCTCCCTCAACCAGTCGTCGCTTCAGTTCGTTTTTATCCAACAGACCAAAACGCGAATCGGGAGAAATGGAACTTTAAATTTTTTTTACGATAGAAGCACATACATTTTGAAGGACATAAGAAAGGGTAAAATAAAGGAAATTGCTGCAAACCAATCCCAGGATTGAAACCAGAGAGAGAGAAGAAATGGTGCGTTTTGAAAACCAATTAAATAATTGTTTATAATTTTTTTGGAAGGAGTATCGCATAAATAAAGGCATTTTGAGAACATTTGCATACTTAATTTAATTTCACGATAAATGGTCTGTTGGACAAAAACGAACTAGAGCGACGCAGTCTCTCCCGATCCAGCCTGCAGACGCATCCGCTGCCAAATCTCACCCCATGAACCCGGGAGCCTCCAATAAGTCACCAAACGTAGCGAACCTCTTGAGGTGGCCTATGGCAGAGGTGTTGGTTATCCAATAAATTGTCCCCTGGGGCAATATTTTCCAGTACATTGTTTAGTTAAATATTTACCAACGTTAGTTATATTATTATCTACCTACCTACGCAATTTGAGCGGTAACGGGTGGTGAATTGAACGATGGATCAGAATTTGAAAAAAAACTAAACTTTGTACTTCATTGTGTGCGATTAATTAAAAATTAAATTTTGTTAACGCCATTTGCAGCACTCCAAATATCAAATGCTATAATAATGTTTCCAGTAATTTTGCCCACAACAGTAAAAATAATTCGATTCACTTCAAATAGGCTATAACCAGTAAAAAAAATCGCTGTATTGAATGTTGGAAAGATATTATTAATTTGAGTGCCATTTTGGAATGAGTTCGTGTTCGAAACCAATTGGAGTATTGGAGTACTCGTTTTCTATGAAATTGGACAGAGTGGTGATCCGAGATATCGGCGGCAGTTAACAGTTGCATAGAAGAATCCATAACCGACCAGAACGGTTTTTTATTATTGATTATTTGCTCACAGTGCCTACCTAATTACCACGGAAATATAACGGAACATTGCATCAATAAACGTTCCGTACCGCCTTGATTAAATCATTCTACCATTCAGGTTATAGTATATTAATTGCGATGTGGGTGTGTTTCCTGATCAAAAAGATTGTACGTAAATTGTAAATACAGAACTGTGGTTCATCAACATTATTATTTTTTTTAATTCTTTTTTAATATAAAGTAAATATAATTGAATTTTAACTTAGTTTTTTTTTTTTGGAATGTTGAATTTGGCAGCCACCTCTGGTCTGGAGCCCCACAATCTATGTGCAGAAACGTCCGTTTGATAATTTATCCTATCTTAACAAACGGATTGCAATCTTTGGAGCACAGACGTCGGATGGAAATGTATTTCCTAGTTCTACCGGTATTTAAATGTAAGATACTCCGAGGAACTAGCGTCATTGATTGGTTCGACACCGGAGCACAGCCGGGAAACACGCCAAAAGCGCGCCTAGCATTTGGACACAGTTGACATTTGTCACATGAGAACGGGTCGTTCCTACGACTCGTTCAACAGCTCGAGTGTGATTTAATCAACGATATTTTTGATTAGGAAACACACACATCGCATTTAATTTACTATAACCGGTCTCTGTGTTTCCTCCCTTCTACAACCTGGGTCACTTCAAAACCCAGGTTCACTCCTTCCTTTCCACATTTCCTTGTTCTACCGTTATTTCAATGGAATATGCTCTATCATATAAAGAACTAGCGCTATTAATTCCTTCGACACTTAATCAGAAAACACGTCAAACGGGCGCCCAATATTTGTACACGGTTAACATTCATTTATCGCATGAGAATGGGTTGCTTTTATGACACGTTCTTGAGTTCAACAGCTCGACTGTGGAATAATTTGCCTACCTGTGTATTTTCTTTCTCTTCAAGACCCAGGTTCACTCCTTCCTCTCCACAAAAATACCTTCCACACAGCATCCACAAAAATGACTCCTATGTGGATTTAATGTAAAAAGGTAAGATAATACTATGATTCACACTCGCTAAGGTGAATGAAAACACAGAACACCTATGTCGTATATTATAAAGTAATAATAATATTTAGATAAGAAAGGGGGGAGAACAAGTTTTGGAGACTTCTCTGTCCTTGTCTATGACTCATCTCTTCTCTTTTTAATATCACAGTATTGGCAATGCAACAGGATGCTAGCTGTCAAAGTATTTTATTAACCCAGTGGCGTAGTGTTGGGTAGGACACGATATCAGAATGAGTTTGTATGAGGTACTCAAATACTGAAATGAGGTGGTGAGGTGTCCCACCTCTTTTGAGGTGAGGTGTTGAAATATTTACCTACTCAGTCACCCACCCCCCTCATCACAACTCTACCTCAAGGCCCCCACCCCTCCCCTTGGGAGCAGTTGGGACTCTTGTGCGCTATTTATTTATTCAATTTCAACGGTATAAATAATATTTAATATACCATAAACAATATTTACATGTCACATTAAAAAACAAAAAAAGAGAATAACAATTGATTGTGGCTAACAATTTATTCACATAATATTAATTTAATACATATGTATAATATACTAAGTCCCAATACTGTACGGCTCTCCTCAACTCTTCACGCCTCGCGGCTCTAATACAAATAAGTCGCATACACGAAAGTACCACTTCATCAACTCACACCTCATACCTCGTTGCTCATTTCAAATACGTCCCGGATGCGAAATGAAGTGGCACTACATGAACCAGCTCACACCTCACACCTCGCGGATTTAATACAAATAAGTCGCATACACGAATGTACCACTTCACCAACTCGCACCTCACACCTCGCGGCTCACTCATTCACTCACTCAAATATGTCCCGGATGCGAAATGAAGTGGTACTAACAACTCGCACCTCACACCTCGCGGCTCACATCAAATACGTCCCGGACGCGAAATGAAGTGGCACTACCGATGTAACGCTACTACCTCACCGCCTCATATTTGAAGTGGTACAAAAATGAGTTGGACCTCAAATACATCCCATGCAATGTAGTGATACTACACCAACTACCTCACCACCTCATATTTGAAGTGGTACAAAGAAAAAGAGTTGGTACAAATATATTTGGTGAGGTGACGGGACATTTTACGCCTTTGTATGCGACATTTGTAGTGCATCTTGTATGAGGTACTCAACACTACAGTGGCGTACTAAACGGTACAAGTTTTCACATTTAAAAAATAAATTATTCATATCGACTGTGTTTTGGTAAAACCCTTCAAGCCACATTTTTGGGAATGTTGGTTTTCAGTGGTTTGCTGATAACGGCTTTTCTAAAAACTAAATTTATTCGTAATTTTTCGTGTTCATAAACTCGCGTTTAGGTAAAAAGAAAGAATTTGACCATCTTGGAAATACATAATATCGCTTTGTACAAGGTATCGCGGTGGAACAATCTAACTATAGGTTTCATGATTGTGTCGTGTGCTCCTTCGTAGAGATAAGTGATTTGTCATTCCCCTTTCCTTGCTTACCTTGTTCAAACACAATTTAGTCTCGTTTGGATTGCAAGGGCATCTGAAGCTATAATTTTGGGACGAAACAAAAGCCTTTGCAAAAACATTTCATAAATATACATGGTTTTCCTTGATTTTGTTTTTTTCCTTCTTTTAAATTTTTAGATACCAACAGATTCTGTCTCCACAATAATAACTGATACTCAGTTTGATGTAGCGTGTAAGCCACTTTCTGAAAATGCATTGTGTAATTTTTTTTTAATCGATCGACGATTGTCAATTTTTTGATCTCCTAACCAGGACAGATGACCAAAAACCATTTCTGTACGGGTAAAACAAACTTAAAGTTAAGTTTTTAGATTTTCATGGCCAAAAGCATTTTCGTTGTTTGTTTTGGGGGTGTTATGCCGTGTTGCGCTACCTCCTTCTTTAGCCGACGTTTCGGACAGCGTTGCCGTGTCCAACATCAGGGCAGATCCGGCAGCTTCTTTAGCCGACGTTTCGGACAGCGTTGCAGTGTCCATCATTAAGGCAGATCCGGCAGATCTGCCGGATGATGGTGGACACTGCAACGCTGTCCCAAACGTCAGCTAAAGAAGGAGGTAGCGCAACACGGCATAACACCCCAAAAACAAACAACGAAAAAAAAAACTTAAAGTTACACCACTGTTATCGAATACTTACTCGTAACATAAATCGGGATTAATTTACAGTACCTAGCTAGCTACCTGCTTATCTATCTCCTACCTTATGTCTTTTTGTTATCACAGCTGAAAGTGACAACTTATCATTCTATGGAGGACTGTTCTCGTGTAATCCGTTACGAGCCCAATAATAATAATCATTATTATAATACAAACACGTACCAGTACCTACTTCACTGACGTGCGTTATGTGTTATGTAGTGTAGTCACTCTGCTGCAGTGTATACAGACATAGTACAGTTTGTTTACAATATCAGTTTGCTCTGAGACGGCGCGCGGAGCCCATGTCCGCAACAAGTATACCGCTATATACGACCGCTACAATTTACAATACCGCTCGTTTCACTAAATCCACGAAATGACACGAGTCCACCGGTTTCAATCCCAAGTTGCAGTAAGTTCACCAGTGCAGTGTTATTTTTTGTGGAAATAATTACATTTCAGTGATCAGTTTCTGTTCGGCCGGTCGGATGAGCTTTTAGGTTATTTTTAGCGCGGGAAATGTAAAAAGTAAAAAGCTTCCGAGTTTTATAGGTTTTTTGTGCGTTTGTGGCAAAGTTTGGTGCCATATTTGATTGGTTTTGTATTCAGATATGTTTTTTGATTGATTGGTTGAGCTACGTGATATTTTTTGACAATCTGTAGGTTTAAGTTCTCGTATGATTTTGTTATCATGTCGGCTAGGTAGGTACTAGGTTTCATATTTTTTTATTATTTTATAAGCCATAGATTAATTATCTTGTTAGAAGTCCGATTGTGTGTGATGGAACGCGCTGTTATACCTACCTATCTTATTTTAGTCAGGGGTGATGGAAAAACATTCACAATAAAGGTTATTAGGTTCTTAGTTTGGGTCATTTAAATATATGTGCATTTCCGAACCTTCAAACTTAACTATGATTGAGAAGAAATGGATATTTAATGCACCTGTTACTCTCTGCCCCGACATAAATACGTGTTTCTTGTAGTAATTAAGTTGAAACCAAATGTTATTTTTTTAAATTTTGCGTATTAAGATTGAAGCGGAATTTGGCAACTTTTAAATTTTAAATTTTTTTTTTTTTTAATTTTTTTTTTTAAAGAAAGACAAACATTCCCGGGTTACGAATAACCCAACAACATTTGAAAATCTCCTACTACCACCACACTAAGCGGAAACCATATATTTTATAATTTGGTAATATACTGAAGTTATTTTATTAAATAAGATAAAAATAAATGTATATTGAATGAACCTAAAAGGCCCTTAGTACGATTTTGAATGTATGATATTGAAGCCAAATCTATGGTAAGGGGAAGTTGTCTGGTAGCTATCTTGAATGACAAACTTTTTAAATGATTTGTACACAAAGTGGTTGATAAATAATTAAACATTTTTATTTTATTAATGTAAAGTTATATTGTTAATACATAATGTCATAAAAAAAATTAAGCATCTTTTAAAATTTTTCATAAATCTGCCCTCATCTTGTGGCTACAATTTAGTCTCTAATACTTTCGTCTAGGGCTTATTAGGTTCATGGTATATTGGACCTATTTTACTCAGACGACGGTATCTGAGGTACCTACCTACTAGAAATGGCAATTTTAACTCTAAATTTATACCAGAAATGGTCAGATCGGAATATAGTTTTTTTGGTAAAACCTTTTACGAGTTGTGAGTTCGACTTCCGTTTAATTTTTTCTACGAAAAACAAAATTAAAACCAACTGGATTCTAATAAGGAAAAGCAAAGGCCCACCATGACGATAAATATTAGTATTGTTACGAATTCAGCAGACACTATTAGAAGGAACACATTAAAATTTTACCGTTGCACTAAAAGCGTGAGTAATAAAATGTTATAGTCCCGTTCGTGTAATAGTTTGTGGTTACCCACGTATGACCCATTATTTTTAAAATATATACTAGGCTCACGCGTGTGTAGGCAAAGCAATTTCATATACTGAAAACTAAATAAAAATGTTCCTACCTACTCAGTTTGTGATAGAATTAGTTCCTTTTATGAATATACTTTTTAATAGTAATCTCTCGCGTTGTATGTCTGGCACACACGCTAAATATAAAGCCGAATTTACATTACGCAACTAGTTCGTGCAAGTTGTTTCATGACATTAGTTCCAGTGCTAATTTCACTTGTAAACTTACAGTTTCATCATGCATGCTTCATTGTATGCCACAAAATTAGAAACCTGCTAGCGCGAAAATACGGCGCCACTAGTGGTATGCATCATGCAACTGATTGCATGGTGTAAAAACGTAATGCAACTAGTGTCGCGAAACCATTTCAACAAAGCGGTCGTGTGTTCTTTGTAACTGCGTGAGAATTGTGTACAACAACTGTGTATTGCAAAAAAAAACTTCGATGTTGATGGCGCCATGGTAGCTGCGATACTGAAGGTTGCACGACAATAAATTTGTACAATTAAACCAACTTTTGGTATCATGAAATTATTTGAACATGCATGCAACTAATTCCGTAATATAAATTCAGTTTTCAGGTAAACGTACGATCAGTGATGTAATGTGTGTCATAAACCGCGCGCAAAACCTCCAATTAATTTTGTAAACAGCACAATTTGCTTTCTATTTGTATAATATTATCAACTTAATTAACGTTTTCTACCACATATTTATATTTATCCTATTATTTTATAATACTAGAGCACGACAGGAGATAGGCAATATGTCCACGAGTCAACGTTCTCCATAGTATTTTATTTTTCATTCAAATTTCAAATCGACCCATGAATTCTATTTGTAAGATTAGAACTCATTCATGATGGGCCAATTATTTGTCTTTGTGAAACAATGTTAATCTCCTGTTTACGTTTTTATGATGCCGCTCAAAAGTCGCTTGGGAAATTTATTCATTTCGGTGGAATTCTAATTATACTTTGTGGCCTAATGATTAACCAACTTTATTATTTCGTTCCAGTTATTTATTTGGTATACCTAACGTGAAAAATTCCTGTCATCTGGTAATCTTATTTTATTCGTTCCACTTATTTGGTACCTATACCGAACTGGTCACCCTGCTGCGAGGATCTTCAAGACTTGCGCATTAACTTAAAACACGTTGATTCTATATAATTTATAATACTTCAATAAGTCTTTATAATTAACTGTGTTGTATGTAATATATACTTTCATAAATTTGGATGCAGAGAAGTGGCCCACCTCTGTATGGCCCTGGGTCATTTTATGCATAACTGTCAAGAACATTATATGCCGTGTATTATTATGCCCAAGTTTTTTATACCGGTCTTTTAACTAGGTCAGGTAATGCGAATCGGCTGCCAGTGAAAGATAGAAAGATATCCATCTCTTTTTTTTAATCGACCCGGCTACAATCTGGTATCAAATATTGACGTATACCTATATTTTACAATATTATATATCTCAATGGTAGCAAACGCGTTTCTCAATGAACCTAACAACCTAGGCCAGGGATAAATAACCTATTTATTTAACATGTCATTTAAAAATATCTCAATATGAAAAAATGCTGTGCGTTGAAGAAAGAGATAAACTCACCTCACGCCAAGGGCGTAGCTATAGCATTTACATAGGGGGGCTCTAATCTCTAGGGGGGGTTCAATTCTCCTTGGAGGAGTTCGATTCTCCAGGGGGGGGGGGGGGGGGGGGGCAAGGGAGAAACCTCCGGGGTGGAAAATTTATTATAAAGTTTTTTGGGACCTCTACTTACGTATACGTACGAAATTAAGTATACCAACAAATTATTCTTACACGTTCCCGCCAATAAACATTGAAACCCTGTTAATTTGTTCATAAGAGCTTCAATGCCGTTTTTAACCGTTTTTACGAATAAAATGATCGTATTTTAGAATAACATTTTTCTCCGTGTACTTATTATTTACATCACATTGTTAAAAGATAAGGTGCGAAAAATATTGTTGTATTTTCCAGGAATGGTAATCTACGATAACTATTATCATTTTTTCTTACGCAATACCGAGGCTGATATGGAGGGGGGTGGGGGTTTGAACCCTCCCCCCCCCCCTCTTTATATAAGTCATTGTCTCACGCAGTAGCAAACGCATATCGGTTATTGGGCAGAACAACGAAAAGCGATATCTCTTTCATAACATTCATTCATACGAGTATATAAATATCTCACAACGCGGTATTTTTTTCATTGTTCAAGTATTTTTATAAGCCTAGAAAAAATAGTATCAGAAAGGTATCAGGTTCATAAAAAATGCTTTAATCTGCAAAATTTCGCCTTTTCAGTGATGGTTTTGCTGTAGAACGTGGCAACTAAAGTTATTTACATTTTGATAAGAAAAAAAATGTGTGTGCCTGAACTTCACAAAATAAAGTAAAATATGAATTTTGTGATGTTTTTCTTTTACATAAATCAAAACAGATGGCTGGTATTAGGGGGAAATATCAACCTTATCACCATCTACATAAGGGGTGCGTGATTTCGCCCGATTCCGAATGGAAGGTACTTGCTGAGGTGGGTCTTTGTCCAAAGCTTGCATAAGTAGTTATAAAGCCAGGGACACACACGGCGTTATGAGCGCTAGCGTTATTTGGCTTGGCCTATTTCAGCATATTCCTCGCCATGCATTCCAATCGCAAATGTATGGCGAGCGATATGGTGAAGTAGGCCAAGCCAAATAACGCCGGCGCCTTTAACGCTGTGTGTGTCCCTGGCTTAAAACATAATTCTAACTTTAACCGCGTGTCTCTTCCTTTAATTATTCAATTGTCACTTCTAACACGTGTGTCACGGGTTCTCTATCCCTGAACCTTGCCAATTAAAATATTATTTCACCCAACCGTAGACGGAGTTCCGCTTCTTGCGCCGTCCATTGTCTTAGCCGACAGTTGACGGTTGTCGTTCCCTTCTGGCTATCCAGTTCCAGTCGTCCAGGATGTGAGCTGTACTGTGCTGTAAGCATACTTCCAGTATCGCCACTGCCGGATCCCGTCCTGTCCGCCGCCAGCCATATACCGGTTTACATTCAGCGGTCAGTGCCATTGTGTTCTGGACCGGCGCACAGAGGTTCGAACCGCAACTTTACCGGGTCAAAAATATTTGTAATATTTTGGTGTTAAATTTTTTTATGCTGTAATTTTATTTTCAAAACATTGATATCAAACATGTTGTACATAATCTGCCACAATTTTTCTACCGGGTTTGTAGTCGATAGTTCTTCGAATGATGATCGATGATCCCTAGAAGTAAAAATTTCAAAGAAACGCATTTGTCATCGACAGAATGAATATACTTATTCGTGATATTTGAGTAATCTAAACTAACTGTCTAACTAACCATCACGCCGTTCTTCCCAAGGGTAAGCGGAGAGGACAGAGAGGACAAAAAACTCGGTCTTGGCACACATCATTTACATTACAGCGTCCTATACATACACTTCTATTATTCTGACTCTTGACATGGCCCGACTCGAGTATCTGATTCACTTGATCGTGCCATATCTTCCTCGAAGTCCTACATTACCTATTCTCCTTACACTGCTTTCTACGTTCATTCGCTCTACATATTTGACGGTCGGCATAGTTCAGCGGTAGGGCGTTGGACTGTCATTCCGAAGGTCGCGAGTTCGAACCCTGCGTGCGCAAATAAATTTTATTTAATTGATTTGTGTTATTTCACAATTAATTATTTAAAATAATATATAGTATATTTGCGGCACGTTCCAGGGTGGAATATACTCTTAGTATCGCCCTGGTGTAAGACCACCATTCAGAATTGAAGCGTTTGATTGAAATGGCTTTCGCCGTGTTTAGTGACTAGATCTGAATAGCCAGGTACTTCCCCACCTTCCTCTTCCTCGTCTCCTTCCCTTTCCCACTTACCTTCAGCCTCATAACATACCCCAATTAGGGATGCCATAGTCTCACTGGCTCCAGACGAGAGCAGTTGGGACTCTTGTGAGGTATTCACTATATAAAAAAAATGCCTAAACCATCTGATCGTCTCTTTCTTAATCTTACTAATTGCGCTTACATCAGCCTTGCATTCTTTGCGGATCTCCACATTTCTCACACGATCATATATGTGGTTATACCACACTTATCCTTCAGAGATTTTATTTCTACAGCATGCAGTCAATACTAACCTATTATCAATTTTGGCCAATGAATATTGCTATCCGTTTGTAAGTGCGTTGACCCAAGAAGCAACACAAGAATTGAAAGACGAACGAACAGCACGTACTAGAAACACGTATTGGGGCCCGACCCACTGCGACCCACGACTCACTCTCAGTCGTCTGCTGTCGTTCAACCGCCAATACGGACGTTCGTAAATTCCCAATAGATTAATAATTCATCTGTGGTTTAAATGCATTATTTGCATTGCATTGTGGTGTTAGTACCGCGGTTTTGCATCAGAGGATTCAATTTCATAATCTGTCGAAGCGGAGTGTTATTGTGTTTGCCACATAATAGCACAACATCATGATGTGTTATATTTATGTATATTCATAGTAACGTGAACTGTTCTGTCATTGCCAATTTTATTTTCTCGTGACCTACATAGATTTCGGCATCACATATTGTCTTTAACCGCTCAGGCTAATTCGTTCGCTTTTGGGAACAACTGTTATAGGTTTCATAGAAATCGTTTTGGGTCCCTTACTATCATAGTGAGAAATATGATCTAAACGGTGGTAGAAAGAGAAAAAAACCACGCTTTATATTCTAATCTAAAAGTTAACTTTTATGAAACCAAAGTTTCAGATCGCAATTTGAAATAAATTATGAAACTTTGAGTATTTTATATTAAAAAAAATTTATGAAACGAAAAAAAGTGAGGTTACAATTAAGTTTATAATACATTTGTCTAATAAAATATTTATATGTTTTCTCTTTTTTTTGTTATCAGTAATTTTAGTTAGAAAAAACGTGTTTGCATTAAAAAAATTTATATATCAATAATGATATGTTTATTTTGAATTATAAAATTTGGTAGCTTAATTTATCAACTTTCAAAAACAGTTTTTAGTTTTCTGGTACGTTTAGAAACATTCAATTTATTTGGATTTTAATGCAAAGCGAAATGTTTTAACCTTTCGACAAAATGGGACTGAGGCCTGAAGGCTTGATGTAATTTAATGCCAGACTGTTTATTTGATCATTTTGATATTATAACACCTGTTGGAATGTCCCACACCTTCGAATTCTCACATCTGTTGATGCATATCACCTTATCATGTCAGATAATGTGACTGTGGCAACCAATAGCCGAAGGTTCTGATAAACAGTCCAATTTACTATCGCACTCGACCAGCCTTAAAATGTAATAATATCGCCTGGCCCTTTGCCGTTACCACGTCAAGTTCTTATCGGCCATGATTAGGAATTATTATTCCTAATCACGTTCAAAGGGTCTGTCGGCGATAACAGCTATCAGCAGCAGTAAAGGGGATTTTAATTAGCTCCTAAGTTAGCATTGAGCCAATGTTACAATGCTACGAAATGCATTTAAATATTTCGATAATAAGTGGACAATAAAATAGAAAAATCAGTGAGCCCTGGCGTCATTTATTTACACTGCTTTTTCTGTCTAGATTTTCCTCTCGTAAAGTTGTTTTCATCGTGTGAGATACAGAGCTTTGTAATATCTGTGTAACTGACAGAACATAGGACAAAATTATATATTTTGTTTTTGTTTTTCCATAGTTTTGTTTTTCTCAATTAGGTAACATATTTCGGAAGAATAGTGCTGGTTAAATATCCAGAATTACTGGACACGGTTAAAACGCATAATTTTTTTTTTAAAATAACTATTTTAGTCACTGGAAATGGCAAATAATGAATTGTAACAGTTATTTCATTAAAAAAAAAAAGATTATTTTGTTTATGTTTTGACGTGATAATGTGAAGATAAGATGTTTTCAGGCTAGTTTTTTTTCCTTCTTTATTTAATCCTAAACTAATTGCCTGAGAACTGAGATCCTTAGGTTCTTAGTTCTGGATAAATAAAAAAAACTAACATTAAAACTGCAACGTTAATAATAATGCCCGCCAAGTGAACAGTCAGTATAGGACACCCCAAGTGGTTCGCTACGTTTGGTGACTTAGAAGGAGTGCCTGAGTTCATGGGATGTGTATAAGTCTTGGCGGCACATACGTTTGCCCACTTGTAATGTAATGTAAAACAAATATAACTATTTAATTTAAAATGCATTATTTTCCTTTTTCGATAACTGAAATACGACGTGTTTCTGGTTGTTGTTAAACTGATAAGAAGTTTTTTCAAAAACAATTTGTGCTTATTAACCGTGTCCATAGTAATTCTGAATACTCACCAAGTGCTGCAAGTGGTACATATTACGCTATTACCTATATCTTTTGATATCCGAAGTTAATTTTCTTTCTCGCATTGAGTGGTGAACCCATAGAACTTCCGTACTTCTTAGGGTGAACCGTACACGTGGAGATTTGATTATTTAACCTAGTTCTGTCAGTCTTTAACGTATCATTATTTCAGCACTCTACCTCCATTTTCTATTTACTTCTATATCTATATATAACATGCTCATTTCTCTTTAGAATATGGTGAACGCATCTCTCAATCTGGTGCTCCCTAAACGGTCGATTGCTCGACCAGAAGCCAGACGAGATTTCCCCTGAGTGTTGTTTGTAAATTTTACATAAATAATTCGTGTTCAATAACATAATTATTGTCACTGCCGTCGAGTTATTACTCTTTTACCAATTGAATTTCAATACCTTATCAGTCGTAAATAGCGTGATAAAGGAACGAACTTTGTGATTGGTTTTTTCAAGCTTTATTCAAATCAGTGGAATATTAGCTATTTCTTTTATTTTATTTTTTATTAATTACTATATAATTTTAAATGTAATATACACGGTGTAATAGGACGTACCCGAGGGATTTTAATCAGTGATTCCTGAGCTTATTTGGAGTAAAAAACGTAAAAAACGGAATGCGCGATTTAAGGTGATACTTATAAAGAATTCGTAATCTTCTCTTCCATAGATGGCGTAAGTTAAATTTTTTTTTAATATATAGGTATTTAAGATGATTTATTTGTTTGCGCCTGTACATAAGCACTATGAAAATGAATAAATAGTGTTGCCCATAAACAAACTCCAATCTTTCCGGAAAGGTTAACAAATACAATATTGGATTTGATGCAATATTGTATTTGTTAACCTTTCTTGAAAAATTTGTTTATGGACAAAACTATTTATTTATGGGCGCAAACAATTATTTCATCTTAAAAATTTAAAGCATTATTCGTAAAAAGCGTTTTTGCTTAAAATAGTTACACTCGCGCCATCTACGAAAGAGTAGATTATGAATTCTTCAATAATAAAATTAATAATTATTAATAGAAATGTAAAAATTACACATGTTTAGTACGATGATCAGAATTAGAAAAATAGACTGTAAATCTTACGTACATTTATTTGTGAAAACACCCCATTCTACGCATGAAGTTGTCACTTATTTGTGAAGTTCATCTCTTTATTTCAGCCTAAAAACATGACCGAAAGTAAATTTTTATCAAATCACGACACTGAAATAAAACTAGTGGAGCAAGTTAGGCCATCAACTGCTGGTCAGATATTGGTAATGAAATGAGATGTGAAGAAGTTATTCGTCCTTGGGCTTTACATGGGGTGTAGCAACAGTGACGTGACGGAACAGTGACAGTGACTAGACAGTGACAGTGACAGTGTCTCCCGCTTCCAGTGACAATGCAGGACGACAATAGGTCTTATGAGGAGTACTCCTCGGAAACTTCCAGTGGCTCCAGGAAATTCAGTATCGACGAAGATGGGTAAGAAATTGTTTCCCATTTTCAACTTTTAGGACGATTTGAACGTTTCATCAAATTTCAAGGTTAAAATTTAAGTTCTGTGAAAGTTTTATTCAAGTTCTGTTATTATTTATTATTATTTCCGGTAGTTTTGAAGTACTTGGATAATAACAGATAAGGACTTTCGCAGAACTTCAATATCGAAACTTTGAAATTTGATGAATTGCTCAAATTCTGTGATTCATCAAATTTCAAAGTTAAAATACAGGTTCTGTGTAAGTACTATTAAAGTTCTGTTATTATTTCATCATGGGCCGTTGTTTCTCAGTACTTGGTTAATAACAGAACTTTAGTAGGACTTTCGCAGAACTTGATTATTAAGATGATACCCGGTGGTGCAGAAATAGATTTTACTAAAATATTTCTGTCACTGTTGCTCTTACTCCACCGGATATTGAGCGAAAGGGACAATGCACTGACACCTAACTAAAATGGAGGTTTTGTATTCCCCACTTTTCTCCTCCAAAAGTGGACTGATTTACAATTTTTTTTTACCAACTACATAAGAAAAAACTATTCTATGTCTGTACGTTTTGCTTTTTTTAAAAAAACATTGTCTGGTTTGTATACTGAACATCTTTTGACGGCGTGTAAACCAGTCAATTTTATTGATTTTTGGAAGGTCATAACTTCTATAAAAAGTAACTTATCAAAAAAAACAAAAAGTACCGACACGCTAGTAGTTAATATCTATTTTATGCAAAAACAATATTTTCTCTAGGGTTAAAATCCAGAGAGATAAATAGGGAATACGTTTGTATGGAAAAATCACCGCCGGGTATCCTCTTAACTTTGATAAATTGTTCAAATTCTGTGAAACAAGCTGCCGTGATCTCTGATCGAATCCAAAATATATGTCTATTTTGCAGTAATAATGTGTGTAGATTTCGTACTTTCTACCAATCTCTGTTTTCATCTATGCTATCTCTCTTTTCATTGTGTTTATGTATGTACCTAATACAAAACGTGACCATACGTCCCGTTTTGAAAGGGACCGTTCCAATTTTAGGGGCCCTATCCCATTGTCCTGAAGGAAAGCGTCCTCACTTGAAATGTCCCGTTTTCAGAAATATCGCCTCTCGCGATATCAAATTTGTAGCAAAGAATTATTATCTCGACTAATAGATATAGAAAAAAAGTATTTGAATAGTGATTACAGCTTTAAAAGAAAACTGATGTCGCCAATTTGTTAAGCAACACGTTTGCATATCTGTTCGAGAAATACTTTTAATATTTGTAAATGTTTTGTAATGTAAATTTTTCTCAGATGTAATTAACCTTACTTTGGACACAACACATTTCCACCGTTTTATATCTTCAGTGAATATCGGGGATCCAATGTCTATTGTCTATAGATAGTCTCGATGATGATGGTTAGGTTAGGTTAGGTTAGGTTAGGGGAGGGGTTCAAAACCAATTTTAATGTTTTCATTTCGAGTATTTTTTTGTTTAATCTTTTTATAAGCCCAGAAAAAAAAAGCATCAGGCCTGCAAAAACTACTTTAAAGTTCAAAATCTTCTAATTATCAAACCCCTTCGGTTATGGTTTTATTGTATAATGTGAAAAATTTAATTCTTTAGAAATTGATCGTAAAACATTTTAATATTTATGCCTGAGCTTCGCAAAATAAAATAAAACAATTTTTTTGGAGATGTTTTTTTCGTGAATAAATCAAAACAGGCGGCTGGTGTTTAATGTAAATTTAAAAAGAAACCTATTGCCATCTGCATAAGGAGTGTTATTGTTAGCGCCCAGAACCCGAATTTTAACTGTAAACCATAAAAGTGATTCATTGTCTACCGAATGTACGACCTTTGGTTAGATAAAGAATATTTTTTATCTGTTTATTATTTTATTTGTGTAATTACTTGGTAATCTCTTTTTGAGTGATATTATCAATAATTTAAAGCGGCATTGAAGTGTTTATCTGCATTAAAACCAATCATCAATCATCGGGTCAAATATGCATAATGTTTTATTCTAACGTAATGCGCAATTTACAATTTATTTATTTATACCATTATCAGTATTGCCACGTTACCTTTATTTGATCAGGTGAAGATACTTGTTTTTCTTAGAAGGCGATAATTTCCAAGTATTTAAAGTTGGACGTGCTTGGATTATTTTATGAATATTAGAAAATGTATACATAAATTCATCGGTCAGTGGCTGAGTTGGCATCGCGTTTGTGTCCCACCCAGACATCGCGTGTTAAATTCCTTGGCTGGCTCAGTCCTCCACCTCGACACAAGCAACATTTGCTGCTTACTGTGGTGATCGTAAGAGATTTTCAAATATTGTCAGGTTATTTGTAGCCCGGAAATATTTATTTCTTTTAAAAAAAATAGTTATACATTTTATAACTATTTAATAAATCTTAACGAAAATATGAAAAAGAACAAGAAACAGAGAAATAAAAAGGTAACGGTTGCAACTGGGACTCAAACCCAGAATCCCTTGTCTCACCGGGGCCTTCACCAACTCGGCCATTGGGACCTTTTAAATCATTTTGGTTGATCTTGTATTTCAAATTCAGATTAGAAATATTATCTTCGACTATTTTTTCCCATATTTTTGACTGCTATCTTTTTAAATGATCACAAAGTTCAGAAGAATTGATTTTTAACCTAGATAGTGTCTCGAATAACCACATCCGATTTCATTTATATCAAACACCTATTAACCTTTTTCTAAAAGTCTAAATGAATTTTCATTCTTTAATGGAATAACTCTAGTTGTGGGTCTCAATGGCCTGGTTGGTTAAGGCGTTTGTCCCGGGAAAACAAGATATCATGGGTTCGAGTCCCAGTTACGACCGTTATATTTATTATTTTTCTACTACTTCTACATCTGATTTCTAAATACTCTGAGTACAGTCCGGGCAACGTTAGGGACTTCAGCTAATAGTACATAATATTATACTGAAAACTTTATGTTGCAAACAACTTAATTCTAATTTTATACTTTACCGTTTGAGACATTTTCACAGACGAACAAATAATATTGAATGTTTCAATCATGAATATATCAATACCTGCAACTCAAACTCAAAGAATTGTTAGATTTTCGCTGTTTTCTTTTTCTGAGCTTAAAGCTATAAGTACCCGTAATGGTACGTCAATTAGAATTAACATCATGTCTTAAAACGTTATTAAAATTTAGACATGCTACCCGAAAAATTGCAAAGCTTTCAGCGTCCTGTACATTTTATTGGGAGCCCATAAAAAAAATAAAAGCCGAAAATCTTCGTAAATTCTCGTGGATGTTATAGACATGAACGTTAAATTAATTAAAGTTTACATGTATCAGGGAGAATCTTATTTGTTTTTATATAGATTTTAGAATTGGAAAAATATGCACCGTGCTTAATTATGTAAATCGATGAAGAAAGTGAATAGGAAATTGTTTTCTCGTGTTTTCCTTGTTGATTGAGACATTCAACATGCAAATATAATATTCAGAATAAATGGTTTGTTATTGTTTAATGAAATGGAACTAATTGGTTCAATCTTTTAGTGGATTTTGCTTTCGTTCCGTGTCTGTTAATTAGAATACGTAAGTACCGAAACGTTAGTATATTTAATACGGTGTGGAAAGCCGGAAACACGATTCATTTTATTTTCCAACTGGCTGAAGTCACCGGCGCTGCCCGGGCTTTACGCAAAGTTTTTTCAAAATCAAATGAATACAGTAATTTTTCAAAATCAAATGAATACATGAATACAATTGGGGTATGTTGTGAGGCTGAAATTAGTGGTAAAGGTGGAGAAGTACAAGTACCTGTCTATTCAGATCTGGTCACCAAACATGGCTAACGCCATTTCAAGCAGCGTTTAATTCTTAATCGTGGCCTTACTGTGTACAGGGAGATACTGAGAGCATCTTTCACTCTTGAACGTGACCCAAATATACTTTATAATATTATAAATTAATAATTTATAAAATAACACAAATTATTCAAATTAATTTTATTTGAGCACGCTGGGTTTTGAACTCGCGATATTCGGATTGCTAGTCGAGAGTCTTAACCCTCGACCACGGAGGCCGTCAAAATGCGATTCGTCTTTCGAAATCTCTGATTTAGTAACGAAATTTGGTTACTTCTTTATGAAATTTACTATCTACATTTCAAAAACTAGTAGGTTTAAAACCCGTGCAACGCCGGTGACTTCAGCTAGTATAACTATAAAGACGAATTGAATGATCTACGATGGTACAGCGAACCAACATTATTCCATTATTGTAATCGCATTATTATTATATTATGAGTGAAGTCACGGGTCGTCTTATAATACACAATTGATCTCCTGTCACGTCTCTTGTCTCAACTCCTGACCTGACTCCGACTCCTATTCCTGACTACGACCTGACCCTGGTTCTCAATCACCAATCACTCCTCACTTCAGTACAAACACTTGTCATGTATTATTGTTATTTATTATCAACTCGAGACCAGGAAAGAGATTTGTAATCAGATGGAGCGTCCGGTTTTGTTGTTATGAAAATTCAATCAGTAATTTATAATTTTTTGTTATTGCTCGATGTTTTTGCTATTCTAGTCTACAGTTATCTATCATTTTATTATTCTTTAGTTAGATGTATTTTAATTTTTACATTTATAGAAGATACAAGTTAAATATAAAAAGATGCAGATTATTTTCGTAGTCCTCCTCACTAGGATATCCTATGCTGAGGGGTACTATGTAATGGATAAGTTTTCAACGATTTGTATGGTAAAAATTCATGGTTTGGGAGAGGTTTTTTCAGAAACTTCTATGACGAAGTTTAATATAAAAGTGAGTACTTTGTCTGACAATGCCAAGTTTGATGTCCTTCATGTAGTTAGTTTTTGTTATACTGTATGGGAGTTTATTATATAGCTCTATTATTGCTAAAAATTCAAAGCTTCTTTGTCCAAAGGTTGAATTACACTTAGATATATTTGGTAAGTCTGTTTGTTTGGCTCTGTTTTTATGGGTGTGTGAGGTGTTTGCCTGTGCGAATTTTTTGAGGTAATGAACCAGATTTTTAGCATAAATTTCTTGTGTACTTGGAAAACCAAAATGTTTAAAAAATTCTATTGTTAACCCCTTATGGGGACCTTTAGTATGGTCTTTGTGATGTAATTCTGAGTTATTTTCAGTTTTTTTCATAGGATTTATAGTTATATTTTATATTGAAGGGTGTTTCGGTGTGGATTTTTTCAAAATACTGTAGGTACAGTTTTATTCCGATATTGATTAAATTGTCTACATAAGATTTTTAAAAAACCATCCTCACCCCCTGAAGCTGAATTTTGATACTTCTTGGTGTATTTTCGCGAAATTTCGGTAAAACAATATAATGCAGTACAAATAAGTCGTCCTTGTGGTATTCCTTATATGACAGTTTATGGCATACAATAAACGAGAACAAACGTATGGTAAAACCGGTTCCATGACAACTCAACAATGTGACATTTCAACACTCTTTAAGTGATCATTTTTTTAAAAATCAAACCTAACCTAACGGAACTTATTAACAGTATTAACCTAGTTACGTTTTAGATTTCAAAATTTTTTCTTTGCTAAATATACAGTGTACACTCCTCTTTTATAAGCAAGATCTTTTAATAGAAGATTACCATTATCCACTTCTTGTGTGTATACTTATTTTACGTAAAATAAATAAACAAAATGTAAAACTTTCAGAATCAAAACCAAAACAAAATGAAATCGATTCCAGTGGTAAACTGCGTGTTTGGCAGCGAAAGTTTTAACGATGTTTAGGTTGAGTTTGATTGCTCATACCGGGTAGAGCCGGGTCCAGCCAGCAACCGTTTATATTGCCATCGATGTCGGCAGACGTACAGGCGGATTTAGATCGCAATATTACGCAATATTTATTGTATACATTGGTGAATTGCGACTTGCAAGCTGCTAAACCGTGGCACCCAAAAAAAATGCAAGATTCTAACTGACAGATTATTATGATGACAAAATGATACAGATACTTTGTTTTAAACCACTTTATTTTAATTTATGTTCGTCGACCGGTTTCAGTTGAACTCAACCTTCTTCAGGACAATAAACATATAAACTGTTTTGTCCTGAAGAAGGTTGAGTTCAACCGAAACCGGTCGACGAATATAAATTACAATACAGTGGTTTAAAACAATATTTGTTTCTTTTTCTGCATTGTCTCGCCACAAAGTGTTTGCTTTCTTCGATAAGATTATTATTTCTTCAGTTATTTATTGAAATCTTTCTTTTTTTACGTCATCTCCACACAGAAGGCCCTGAAGAAGAAAAAACCCCCAGGGCCTATGTCATCTTTGGGGGTGTTGTGTGGAATGTATTTTGAGGAAAGTAAGGAGATGAAGTTCTGGGAAGGAAAAAGGTATTAGTGGTAGATAGGAATCAGGGGGTCAGTGTTTCCAGGAGTGATGGACTTATGACTCCATCTTTCCCACTGCGGTGCAAGGCGATGTTCCGAGAGAGTCCGGCTGGTGAGATCAAAAGGTCTCCCTCAACCAGTCTCTTCCGATTCGACCTGCCACGTAGCTGGTGCGCAGATGCGTGCCCAACACGACCCGTACAAACCTTACCCCATAAAGTCACCAAACATAGAGAACCACTCGGGGGTGATCTATGGCAGACGTGTTGGTTATCCAATAAATGGTTCCCGAGGCGGCGGTACCCACACCTGCATTCCACATAGAAAAGTAGTAGTAATCGTAGCGTAGTGCTAAATCTGTCACCAAATGGCACGTCCTCATAAAACTTATTCCATCTCATTTTCTATTATGGTCAGACATATATTATATTCATTAGATATATTATATAAAATAAACAGATTTAGAAGTAGAACACCAAGTTTCTTCTTTGCATTTAAAAGTCTGCCATGGTTGTTCCTGTCATTTTTTATTTTTGAATTTTATTAAATGGTAAAATGGGGGCCTCAGCACAAGCAAAGCACCCAGTGAGGCCCACATTATTAAATAATGTTTGAAAATACACTCTGTTATTATATCAATTGTAAAAAAGGACGAAATAAAAGTGAGGTTTCCTAGAAACTTAATAATCAACAATCGCTAAACGGAACTGTGTAGATTTGACCATTTATTATTACTAGTGTCGTGCAGATGGATATATTTTATTGTTATTAATACAATGCAGATAGGTATATTTTATTGTTATTAATACCAAGCAGATGGGTATATTTCATTGTTATTAATACCACGCAGATGGGTATATTTCATTGTTATTAATACCACGCAGATGGGTATATTTCATTGTTATTAATACCAAGCAGATGGGTATATTTCATTGTTATTAATACCATGCAGATGGGTATATTTCATTGTTATTAATACCACGCAGATGGGTATATTTCATTGTTATTAATACCAAGCAGATGGGTATATTTCATTGTTATTAATACCAAGCAGATGGGTATATTTCATTGTTATTAATACCAAGCAGATGGGTATATTTCATTGTTATTAATAACAAGCAGGTGGGTATATTTCATTGTTATTAATACCACGCAGATGGGTATATTTCATTGTTATTAATACCACGCAGATGGATATATTTTATTGTTATTAATACCATGCAGATAGGTATATTTTATTGTTATTAATACCAAGCAGATGGGTATATTTCATTGTTATTAATACCACGCAGATGGGTATATTTCATTGTTATTAATACCACGCAGATGGGTATATTTCATTGTTATTAATACCATGCAGAAAGGTATATTTTATTGTTATTAATACCATGCAGATGGGTACATTTTATTGATTTGAGCGATTGTATTGTACAAATGATGCATTAGACGCAATTTAGGGGGAAAACTGGATGCCGAAAATCGTCGATAACGCCACTGTAGATTGTGATGCTATCTAATCTAAAAGGTTTACAGATAAACTAAACTTTTTGCTTTATTTGTCGTGAGAAAACGAGGAATAAGTTAAATAAATAAAATAAATTCAACACAATAATAGAGATAAAAGGCAACAAATGTAACACATGTTGTAGTTAATCTATTTGGTAGTTTTAATTAAATAATATTTATAATGATGTTCTCTACAATTTTACAAGACAAAAAATATTCGTTTGACGTTTTTTGTTTCAGTAGAATCCAAATTTCTCAGTTTTCCCCTTGTCAAGAGAAGTTTTTTTTAAATTACGAAATGAAGCAAATACTTTGTTTTTAACCACTTTATTTTTATTTATATTCGTCGACCGGTTTCGGTTGATCTCAACCTTCTTCAGGACAATACACATATAAACTAAATTACAGTACAGAGGAAGATTTTGAGGTAAACATATTAGAAAGAGGGAGCATATAAGAGATGGATAGAACATCAGAGACTGGTTTGTTGAGGGGGGGGGGTAGGAGGAGGGGTAAAGGAAGGGTGGGGTTACATAGAGAGAAAAGGAACAACTTTAAATTAGAATTAACCGACAGTCCGATTTTTTTAAAATTTAGATGTGGTAAATAATATGCAGTAATTTTTCTTTTACTTTGAATGTCGCAAATGTAAAAAAATTGTGGGTTGTGGTGGTTTTTCGACATCTCGTGTGAACAGTGACCTTCCCTTTGTTTTGAAGGTCAAGTGTACAAAATTTCGTCAATCTCGGAATAAAACTGTAGATTTATATTTTTGCGTTTTCTATTTCTTGAAAAGTTCATATCAAGTCGTGTTTAGTTTTCCTATATCCGCGGGGAATTGACTATTTATTATTATTAGTGTCATGCAGATGGATATATTTCATTGTTATTAATACCATGCAGATGGGTATATTTCATTGTTATTAATACCATGCAGGTATATTTTATTGTTATTAATACCATGAAGAATATTTTATTGTTATTAATACCATGAAGAATAATACCATTAATATTGTTATTAATACCATATTAGTAAGTTAGAGTAATTTAAATTTCCCAATCTTAGTTAAACCATTCTTACGACGTCTAGTTTTTGTAATCTTCATTTTCTACTATCATTAAATTTGACGAATACCTACAGTGAACAGAACACCTGCAATGAATAAGAGATTTATAATCTTTTCTGTAAATTTAAATACTTATTTTTAACTTTATCTTTTACTCTTAAGTATGTGATTATCATCAGGTGGGAGACTACTTTCTTCAACGAGAGCTTTGATATAAACCTAAATAATACAGATAATAAATAATAAGTTCGTATCAATGAAGCGTGGATTAATACCTACTTATAGGATTATGGATTTTTAAATATGTTTATTAAACAAATAAAGGTGACAAACTGTAGTCAATTCAGTGAATAATAATAATATTGCTGACGATCTCAAACTGCTCAGGACGATTTGCTCAGATGCAACATCTTCTTGGCCTATGAGAATAAACAATTGTATTATTTTATTTACTGACATCTTTGGGATTTTAACAAAACTTTAAGAATACACAATATTTTCCAAATGCCTATTTAAAAACCACTAAATTCGATAGAGGTCATTGATGTAGTTTTATGTTAAAATTGTACCTTTTACAAATGGCATTAATGTAAAAACATGGTCTCTATGACATATACGCGTTACAATAACCCAATTAAAATCGACGTTGAGCTAAATAAAAAAAAATCCATGAAAAGTTGACAGCCCATGCCTCCTGCAATGCCATTATTTTTTTCGTACCGAACAACTACTGCCAGGATCGGCACAAGTACCTGCTACGTATTTCACATGACAGAACGGACGTTTGGCCCAGAATAGTATGACAAGAGGTATGGTGCTGCTAAATTTTATTAATTTTTAGGTCTCTTGACATTTTTTAAGATTGGCCTTGATGGTTTCAAGAGTCATTTTTAAAATTACTATCTACATCTTATTTAGAAAAACTTTCCTTAAAGCCTGGGCAACGCCGGGACTTCAGCTAGTATTTTTATAATTTTAATTAAAGAAGCAGCTATACGTGGGCTAATAGATACCTGTGCTAATTTTGCATAATAATCAGCACTTATGACGTTATCAATTGGAAAATCCACCTTATGTCTACAGCAGAATACAGGATATAGATATGGCATTTATGATTTTTTTTACTTTATATCCTCTATCTGCAGGTTTAGTGTATTTTCCAAACCTTTATCAGCCTAAGGAGGTACTTCACCATCCTTCTGATAGCTTATCCATGCTTTAACGAAAATTAACAAAAATAAAAAGTAAAATACTCGGAATAATTAGAAAACTCGGCCAACTTATCCGATATATTATAGCCACTATTCATAGGTTTAAGTACCGAATAAGTCCGACTTAATAAATAAATAATCCGTAAATCCAAAATATACGTTATCCTATAGGTAAGATATGAAGTGGATGGTGAAATACCCCCTTAATAAATTAACCATGAGTAGGTACTGGAGGGACTTCCCTTATCTAGATCAGTCTATCTCCAAATGAACATGAATCATGAGTTTTTATTATTTAAGGTGAAACGTAAGCGGCAATTCTCATACAATCTGTTTGAATGCCCCATTCGAAATCTACAGATAGTATTTTATTTATTTTAGTACCAAAAAATAATACTAAAAATGAGATACTAGCGAACGCAAATTTCACTGTTATATCACTTATTTATTTATTTATTTTATAGAAACAAACAGTACATTGATTACAGTGTGATGACAGAGTTTACAGATATTAAGTGATATTTCATGGTGGGTACCTTTGATATGTTTCTTTGTAATGTCTTGAGTGGAATGTATAATTAGTAACTACCGGGTGATGTGCGTAGTGTGTGAGTGTGTGTGTATGTGTGAGAAGTGGTGATCTGTGAAGCGATATGTATGCGCATTAAACAGTTATATCATTGACATGATGCTCCTTTTAAATTTGGGCAGCGAATCTGAGAAAATGTCAATATTAGAGTTTAGGCAAACATTATTGAATGTATGAAGAGCACGGTTAATCGGCGAATTAGTTGCTGCATTTGTTTTGTAATTTAGAGTGTGGAATAGTGCTGTATGGCGTGTACGTCTTACAGGTATATTAAAATTAATTAAGGATAGAAGTTCAGTGCAGTCGATTTTGTTATTTAAAATTCTGTGTTTGAAATGTAAATTCAAAGTTATTGTTGAATTTGAAAGTAAGATATTTTATAAATTTGTTTTGAATATGTTCTATGCTATCTATGTATATTTTATACTGTGGGTTCCATATTGGCGATGCGTATTCCAGTGTACTTCTGACTAATGCAAAATATAGCATTATTATTGTCGGCGGGTTACTGAAAACTTTACTTATACGAAGAACAAAGCCAAGCATTTTATATGATCTATGAACGATTGAGTCTATATGCTTATTAAATATAAGTTTGCTATCAAGATAAACGCCAAGATCTTTACAATCCGTTTTAGAGATGACAGGTTCGTTGTGAAGTGAATAAGAGTACTTAATTATATGTTTGTTTCTGGTGAAAGTCATAGAGTGACATTTAGAAACATTGATGTCTAAACAGTTAACTTTACAATATTTGCAAAGCCTTTCTAGGTCACTTTATAAAGCTTCACAGTCAGAGAGAGAATGCACAACTTTGAATATTTTCATGTCGTCAGCGTACAGCTTATATTCGGAATTTTGAAAGCATGAACCAATGTCGTTTATATAAATGTTGAACACAGTACAGTACACACAAAACAGTTATATAATAACCAAGTAATTACATTAACAAAAGTATTTATTTTTCATCCGATTTGCGTAGATTTTTGTGCACGGTGGGCATTTCCGTTTATTAAAAAGAGAGATACTTTATGTGTGAGCAGTGCCGATGTACGTTTATCGAGCAAGTTTAAAGTACATTCCCATTATGCAAAGAGTTTATTAGTTTGTAGTAAAAAGGTTAAAACAATTGCATGGAATGATTTGTTATCCGAAGTGTTCGTTTTGCTTTTTAATGAATGTTCCAGTATTGTTCGACTAAGTTACGATAAAAAGGGACTTTCATGATTTACAACTTTCTTGCAGCTATCACAACAAAAAGACACGTGTGCCTAGTTATATTCATAGCTCGAGTTAGGTAGGTAGGTACTCAGATATCAATTCTCTTGAACTTGAAATGAGTGTGTTTTGTTCGTTCAGAGAAATCGATAATAAAAATAACAACATTGATAAAACGGCGCTAAACAAGTCATCCAAATAATGTCCGTCGTCCGTCAAAATAAAACGACCGTCCGTGGTCGAGTGGTAAGACACTTGACTCCCAATCGGAAGGTTGCGGGTTCGAACCCGGCGTGCGCAAATAAATTTTATTTGATTAATTTGTGTTATTTCACAATTAATTAATAAAAATAATATATATTATATTTGCGGCACGTTCCAGAGTGGAAGATACTCTCAGTATCGCCCTGGTGTAAGACCACCATTCAGAATTGAAACGTTGCTTAATAATGGCTCTAGCCGTGTTTAGTGACTAGATCTGAATAGCCAGGTACTTTCCCACATTCCTCTTCCCCATCTCCTTCCCTTCCCCACTTACCTTTAGCCTCACAACATACTCCAATTGGGGATGCCATAGTCTCACTGGCTCCAGAAGGGAGCAGTTGGGACTCTTGTGAGGTTTCTCTATACAAAAAAAAAATAATGATAACATTTGGATGACCTCAAAAATCACCTCAAGGGTGGATGTACACAATACATCAATGAATTTGAATATGGGAGGCGGTTATAGGTACCGCCGCCCCGGGAACAATTTAGTGGATGACCAACATTTCTGCCATAGGTATTATACCCCTATTGTTTTCTACGTTTGGTGACTTAATAATACGTAATAATAATATTATAATATTATTATTACCTATTTCCAAACTGATCTCAGTCATCTCATAATCCATACTGATTTTTTATTGTTATATTAGCACGTGTGGTCTGGTTTGGGCACACGAGAAATCATTTTTAGTTTCGAGTAATTCTCACCACTATGTTTATTTGATAGATTTACTGCGTACAGCCATAGGAATATATCTGATTTTTTTCCGAAAACATCATTCCCTTACACATTTTTACACGTCGGAATAAGCAAGATAGGAATCTCGATTGTCCGGAGATAGTACATAAATGTTACATGGCATAGTACGTCGTATAAGCGGTTTTTTAAAAAAGGTCCAGTTAACTTCGCAAACCGCAACACACGCCCTTGTTACCAGGCCGGCGCTTTTGATAAATCAATAAATCTCCCCGAGCGATTACTTAATTTACTGAATTCAACAATCCTTTTATCATCCGTCTCTATTGGACTTGTCCGTTTTACCGTTGAAACTTTGAAATGCACTATTTTTACAGATGCCTCTTGATTTTGTAATAAAATTTTTCACCGGCAAATTTCTTTCGTACGTGTTGGTTTTACAAAAAAATTATTGTTTTTCAGCCGTTCTCCAAAATTATAAAAGTATATGTACGAAAAATAATTTATACAGATAAACATATTTTATGTACATTCGCGAACCAATAATTTATCTCAGTATTAAAAAGCATAACGCGTTAAAAGTGCATTATTCGACAATATTGAAAATAACGCCATCTATCGGTGAAAAGTTTCTAAATAAATTTTAAGAATGCCCTTAAATGCATTATTTCACGGACACTATTTATTTCAGGTGTTGCTAGATATGTTTTACACATTTATTGAATAAGTTCGTCACGAACCTGTCGATGTATTAATGAATATTTCTATTATTATTGTAAATTTTAACCTTCTGCACCTGTTGCGTGTTGCCTATACAACAAATCGTAGAATATAAAATAACATGTACTTCATTAATATAATATTTATATTTCGTTAAATACTTTAACGTTTAACCTTTTGAATTAATTATTTTCCTTCGAGATTGTTCTGTAAAGCCTAATTCCTTAAAGGAATTAATGAAAAATTAATGATAAGTATTGTTGGTCTGATGATATCCGTGGTTGGTGTAGGGGAGCGTACATTAATTAGGTGAGCAGTTTAAAAAAATTTAGACCCCCCCCCTTGGTGAGTAAGTGAGATTTATTGAGTTTTAACGGGACCCCCCTCCCCTCACGTGAGATTTTTTTCTTACTCTCGAAATAAATGTTTTTCATAATAGCCGTTTTTTCAGTGTGCGAAATGGGACACTTCAAAAGAAGTGAAACAATATTTTTTTTTATTATTTCTCTACTATAATATATGCTCTTTTAAAGTTGACGGGAGATTTTTATTGACCCCCGCCACCCCCTCGGTATAATGAGATTTTACTGGACCCCCCCCCCCCCTATATTTTGCTCACGTAATTAATGCATGCTCCCTAGGGTAGTACTCCGCATCAAATAATATATTAATAAATAACGTAAAATTATCGACATTTTGAAAAAATGTCATGGTTGTTCAATCCATTATTGTATTTGTAAGCCTTTCTTAAATGATTCGAGTTTGTCTATTGCGAAAATAATTTAAATTTTCTATATATGCTCTTTTAAAGTTGACGTGAGATTTTTATTGACCCCCCCCCCCCCCCCCCCCCCCTCCCTCGGTTTAATGAGATTTGGTGAGATTTTACTGGACCCCCACCCATATTTTTTGCTCACGTAATTAATGCATGCCCCCTAGGATAGTACTTCGCATCAAATAATATATTAATAAATAACGTAAAATTATCGACATTTTGAAAACAAAATCTCGTGGTTATTTAATCCATTATTGTATTTGTAAGCCTTTCTTATTTGATTAGAGTTTGTTTATTGACAAAACTATTTATTCGTATTCATATTGCGTATGTACGGGCGTAAACAAATAATTAATTTAAAGCATAACTGGTATAGTGTTTTATCCTAAAATTATTAAACTCGTGCCATCTATGAAAGAGCAGATTATGAATTCTGTTAAGTATTTATCATTAAAAATTATTCATAATCTGCTTGTTCATAGATGGCAGTAATTTAATTATTTTAGGACAATACCTTTTTTGCAAGTTTTGCTGTAAAATATTAAGATAAATTAAATTACACCAAAATTAATATAGAAAATGGTGTAATACACCAAAAATCAATCACGATAGGTAATACTTTTGGCCGTGAAAATCTCATATATCATAACTGGCATATCGATCTCGGAACTACAATGGCCTAAACAATTCGGAGATTATCTTTCAAACACAAAATTACCATAAGCACTTTCTAGCATTTTAGTTATAATACTGACTCCTAGATTCTTATCTACCCTACATGACTTCCTCTTCTTCCTTTCCCCTCTACCCTCCACACACTATCCCCAAAGATAACAGATGCCCTAGGGAAATTAAGTTCATCGGGGCCTAAAAAATAAACATAATTCTTGATAAATAAACATAGTTCTACTGAACATTTATCCTTGTGAAGATGGCATGACAGGTGTTGTGTGTGTCCTGGTGTATGTACACTTTAACTAAATCCGGTGTTTGTTTGGGTTTCCAGAAGCGGCAAGCAGGCATCATGGTCGGGCGGCGAAGCGGGACCGGGGGCTCCCGAGGCGGGGGGAGGCGCGGGCCCCCTGCCGGCCCCGGCGCCCGGCAGCCACAAGGCGCGCCAGAAGAAGTTCCACAGGCACTTCCCACAGGCTTCCCTCGAGGAGCGGGTGCTCAACTGTGAGTACCTATCCACAAATTCTGTTTAACATGTTACCGCGCAGCTGCCTGGTTCAATAGGCCAGGGCGCGCAACACTGAGGACTCCAACCTGAAGAAACTTGTGAGAAGGTCACCAATGCGCTGAAATGACAAGTATCGCTGGCGTCCGGTACATCGGTGTCCTTGGCTCTCTAGGAGCTTTGTCCACTGTGGATATTGGAGTGGGGGTCACGTTCCTCAACAACTACCGTGATTTGGTTATGGTTAAGTTTGGTCTAGTCCCTTCGTGTATGACTTAGGACTCTGTTGGGTCAGTATCAATTTCTCCACTCTATCCTGTGATGTGTTTGTGCTAATGATTTGTTTTTATTGCAGACTACTCCTGCGCCCTTGTGGGAGACATCTTGCTGCAGGGCCACCTTTACATCACCAAGAACTACTTTGCATTCTACTCTAATGTCTTCGGCTATGTCACCAAGGTAAGATTACAGTTCAATGGATTTATGAGAAACAAGCTGGACTAAATTAGTGGTGTGTGGACTCTGCACCAAACTAAATACAAAAATATGCTGGAATCCTGAAAAAAAGTTTCAGGTATATCTATATGCAGATTCATGGAACTTATTCAAGGTTCATGCATCAAATGGACTTACTTGAGAGTAAAGACCTGACATTACACAAATCTTGCAATACTTAGTTTTAACCACTTGAGCCCCAGAGCAATTTAAATCTTTTTTCTCGGAATGCTAAAGGAAATTCTTCCACCCACATTAAAAAAATCATACCTTCGAATTTGAATATGGAGACATACAAACTGATTGTAGTTCTATATAACCAATGAATTCACCTATCTTTTGTTTATTATCACATATTCGTAGGATTTATAAAAAAATATTATTAAATCTTTAACCTTAAAACATTTTAAAGAATCTAGAGAATATTTATTTTGTTATATTTTGAATGTACAATAAATCTCCTCTATTCAACATCTCATCTCTTCTAAGTCTGAACTCGACTCCAATCTTCATTATAATTTTGAAATTTGCCCGTTTAAATAAAATTAATATTTAAATTCACCTTACATTTCTCCATAATTTTAAATGACGGCCTAGAACACCCTTGCAGGGTGGAAGCCAGAAATAATTGAAAAAAAATATATATATATATTATATAGTCGCTTTAAAAAAAAATTTGCCACATTTTGGCAAAAAAGCAATTTGTGGTTTTGGAAATAGTGCCATTATGTGGCAAAAAGCACTCGAGTGGTTAATAGAGTGCATAAGTCTATTGATAGCCCATTCCTCTTGGAATTATAATGACCTATGTGCATGAAAACTTCAGCCGTCATCACAACTGTTCAATGACATAAAAAGAAATTATGAATTGTAAATGGATAAATAATCTGTCATAGTATAATAATATATGTGCATTATATATACTCAAGTAATATTAAGTATGCACTCGGGGCACTATTTAACGGCTAACAGTGATCTGGTATTCCCTGTGTATTCCCATTATTATCCTACTTACTAACTTTTGTGCTAATCACTTCTATGTATGCTTAGTTGCTGATCCCGCTGTCCTCCGTGGTGCGTGTCAGCAAGGAAAAAATGGCACGCATCATCCCCAATGCCGTGGGCATCACCACCCTCGAGGACAAGCACGTGTTCGCCTCGCTGCTGTCGCGCGACACCACCTACAAACTCATGATGCAGGTGCTGAAAGCATCGCCCGCGCCCGTCATCGAGCTGTCCCCCTCGCCCCAAGAGTTGCGCCTCACCAAGGGCGAGTCCGAGGTGTCGTTGGACGAGGATTCCTCGTGCTGCAGTCAGTCGGGCGCGGAGGAGGGAGGGCGCGTGGCCCCCGTGCTGACTGCTCTGCCCATCGCGGGGCTGGCTGCGCCGCACGTGAGGGATAGGAGCCGTCTGAGAACCCCCGACATCGACGCTCCTGTAACGGGGCTTGTCGGTAAAAATACTTTGGTTGATTTTTTATTCCTCAATTAGCCCTATACGTGATTTTTTTTTAAGATCAGTAAGGATTTCGAAATGTGGTGCTGGAGAAAAATGCTCAGGATTCCATGGACAGCAAGACACGTACAAATGTGTCCACTTTGGAAGAGCTAAGCACAAAGCTCTCAACTATCTGCTTACAACTTATCTTAAGATACTTTGGGCACGTTGCTCGTCAAACTGAGGACAACTTGGAGGAACTCATAGTCACTAGCAAAGTGTTCGGCAGGAGAAGCAGAGGAAGGTAACCAATGCGCTGGAGTGATCAAGTATCACTGGCTTTCAGCACGTCGGTGTTAGAGGCCTTATCTACCATGGAGCCTTATCTACGATCCTCAGCAATGAGAAACCAACATAAAAAATACATTTTAAAAATAACTTGTAACTTGCATTACAGGTGTATCGACAGATTTCACCCGCAAGCCCTCCATCCCCGTGCTGCTGGCGGGGGCTCGGGCGACGGGGCGGCGGCGTGGACTGAGCGCTACCCCCCTATCCCCGCCTGTCGCCCCCTCACCGCCCCCCTCTGCGCACTCCCTGCTGCTCCTGGCCGCTACTGCACTGCTGGTGGTGCTGTTCCTGTCTGCAGGCCTGCTGCTCTACCGCATCGGGAAAGTTGGTGCACCTGACGGCCACATAGATGTGAGTTTTACCTTTACAATTCTAGTTGTTTCAACAAAATCTATTCCATCGTGTTTTAGTGAAACTTCATGGATCCCACATGCAATATCCGATAGCTGCTAATGGATCACGTATGCGACAGCCGTGTGGATCAGCTCTAGCACGGTCGATCAATAAAACCCAATATTCATACGATATTGACTAAATTCTTTGTCTATAGTTATTAGGCGATGTGTGCGAGAACGGACCGCAATCAGTGGCGGCGTGAAGGGGGGGCAGACCAAGGGGTGACAACGACAACTCACTCGAATAACCACAAAATGCGCCGAAAATTTCCACTAAAAAGACATATCAATAAATAACTACCTACTCTTGTACCTAGTTACTTACATACACGTGTCATTAAACCTAAAACGTTGGTAACATCACCATAAGAAGACCTTTGTGGAATGGTTCCAAATCTGTTAAAAATTTACGATGAATCTTCAGCAGAGGACATCGTGTTGGAGATTTTACGATTGAGGCGCCATTTGGAAGCCGACAACATTTCTGCCCAAGAAACAGTTCAATGGTCTACATTGGAACTTCTCAAATTCATTGTAAAATGGGGCTGTTCTGAATCTGTTCCAAGTTTAGCGCTATGTCTTAGATTTTTTTTAACAATTTGTTTTTTGGTTGATTTGTTTGTGAAAGAAGCTTTTCAAAGTTAAAATTAATAAAATCTTACTTAAGGTCCACAATGAGCCAAAAGCGACTAACCAATATTTAGATTTTATCAATTGATAGAGACAGGGAAATCTATTTTGATAATGTGATCGAATATTTTAGTAAAATAAGTCTCGTAATCATGTTTAGTATTTGGTTTTTTAATTTAAGTAGGGGTGCCCAATACAACCGCCTGGGGTGCCAATCTACCCTACTCTGCCACTGACCGCAATTGATATAAAATATTCCGATATCTGAAAAGCCGTCTAATTTAGCACGGCATCTTGGCTATCACTGAGCGTCGATTAACTGTCAAAATACATAACTTTTGAAATAATGTTGTTTGTTATGCAAAATTACTGGCTCAACGAAGCTCAAAGAATTGAGAGATGTTGTATAAGCGATCAATTAAATCAGTTTGAGCTTGGAGAAACAGAATTCAGAAAGTGGTTCAGAATATCACGAGTTATGGCTAAACACCTCACTAACCACTGGAGTGAAATCGGTTCAAATTTGGAACACATTATTTTTCTGCGATTGAAATCGGTCCAAAATTGGACCACATTTTCCTACCAAAATTTTTTTCAAATGTTCCCACATTCTGCAGATAAGTTATTTGAGAACTGAAAGTCTATTTCTATTAATGGTCAAAAGATGTCACTGTTCTTCGCTTTAGATACCTTACAGTGTATAGTTGAAATAACAGTTTATCAAACATTTTTACCAAATCGCTAGCTGTCAAAATCTTATCCTGTAAAATGTCGTATTTATGTGTTGGCAAGCAATTGAGGCATATTTATTTATTTTGTGTGATCGCTCGAGTGGCTAAGGAACAAAACACGTCAACCGTACTCATAAAATTGGTATAAAATCATCTTTAGTTAAGCCTATCAATCCAATAATGTCAAGTTATCGATTTGACCCCTTGGACCCCTTGCCCCTGTGTGTAATATCTTTAATCTCTTAATAATGATTAAAAAATGATTTACTTTGTTTGGTTCCAGGATAATGTGCTGATGCTCAAGAGAGGAGACGACGTGTACAGCCAGATCCTGAAGTGGCACTCCCAGCTGCACACCAAGTCCGCCATGCAGGTCCACGATTTCCTGCACTCCAACTTGGACCAGATAGCCAAGGTAGGTCTTCTTTCATGTTACCCCCACAAGACAAATTATCCCCCCACAACAGTACATTCTTTATCACGCAGTTGACACATCAAAATTATTTATATATCTTCATGCTTTCTGTACTCCCTATAGATTTTTCTATAATCACAAGCAATAGCTACCCAAATTTGGAAAGCAGGTGATTTTTTAATTAAAATTTATTTATTTTGAACTATTTTTTCTATTTCAGATAAAATGTTTAGTCACTAGCTTGATTAAGCTTCTATCGAATACCAAAAGATGTCACTAATATTCCTTTCATGAAATATTTTTTCTACATGTTTTGAATAGTAGTCTGCATGTAGATGATATTTTTAAATGTTTTTAAAAATTGAATATCTGTGTACATGTAAAGAATTGTTTTTTTTAAGGTAGGTACATACTGGATCGACGTACGTAAGCTACGCTCCGCCTAACAATATCTGGACTACTTAGCAACCACACATTTTCACACGTTGCGATGCGTGGCTAAGTTGTGTAGATATTGTTAAACGTAGCGTAGCGTACGTTCGTCGACCCAGTATGTATTTACCTAATGTCAGCGACTAAGCATTTCCAGTAGACCATAGACAACATATAGAAATAGTAATATTCAATATTGCCCCAAATAAGTACAAGGTGAGGCAATTTCGGTAACCAACATACAAAATTCACGCTTTTATAAATTTTACGGTTTTTAAACAGTAAAATATAGGTGGATTCTTTTGTTTAAACCACCACCAGTTTATACTTTTCCGTATTAATTATCGGAGGTATTATTTGGAATGAGCGTGGCCAAATCCAAGACCGAACTTCCGGAAATCTCTATCGCTCAATTGGTTGTAAATACGAATTTACGAGTTTAGATGGATACACCTTGGAGAGGATTATTCACATCTCTTCATGACTTCTGTCCTCCCGGTAGACTTTATTATAAATATGAATTTAGGAATGATTAGAATGTATTCATATTTGATTTCTTCGAAGTCTGTAAAACCTATGAACTTTTTATACATTACAAACATATTAATGTTTAAATGATCCCCAGGTGCGGCAATCTCTGGAGACGTTATCAACCCTGATTGGCGGCATCATCACTGACAAGATGGCCCCACTGGACACCCGGCAAGGGGGCTACATCACGCGACAGGGGGAGCCCACCTCGGGAGAGAGCTTGCGGGGCAACGCCAACAGTTAACAGCCCCGGCGCTCTGTCCACTTGCATCCACTCCGGGGGCACTCGCCACGGCCAACACTCTACCGAGGACACACTGAAGAAAGAAGACTTCACTCGACAATTCCATCGTATTTACCCTTGTATCGGGCCGCTAGATCCCCGACATTGTATGATGTGAACTCGGTAGTTAGCGGCCTGTTGTTGTAAACTTGCCAAATTTTTAGTTAGATGAAATGCCATTCTTTAACATTATATCCTCCTTTATCCCAGGTTTAGTTCTTAATAGCTTGTACGGGTGATCTATTCCAGATAAATAATAGGGAATTGAAATAGTTTTTGGGATTCGCATGTAAAAATCAGAATAGTGTGGTTTGTAGGCCACTCTGTATGTTAAAGTGATAATTAATTAGGCCTGTGAAAGGTTATGTTTGGAATAGATTCGAAAATCAGTTTTTAATATTATCGGCTCAAATACAGATTAAAAACGGAAACAAATTTTTAGATGACCGTTTTAGTTTTGCAATTTAATTCTGGTTTTTAATTAACATAACATTGAAAACATTTTATTTTCATTTTTCAGCTACGGTACCATCTGTGTCATTCTTTTATAAAAAACATTAGTATTGTTTTGAGTAGGTTGATAAATGTAATCCACACTTTTATATATTTTTCATTTATCTTTCTCAATATTGAAAAACTGTTTTCTAAATCTATCGAAATTGGTACTGTGCAATGCCCAGTTATTTCTCAGAAATTCAAATGTAACATTGTCAAGTTCCCCTTTAAATGCCGATTTTAGGTGCGTTTCAGCTTTCTATAAAATTGTAATAAACTGATAAGCTTAACAACATGATAGTTGTCTTCTTCTGCTAATCACAGTTTCTTCAAAAGCTGAAACTTAATTAGAATCGGCATTAAATGAAAAACTTTTAACTGTCAAAAACAAAATGGAGCTAAATGCCCAATGTGACAATGTTACTTTTGAATTTCTGTGGAGCATAAGTGATGCAGCGTGAGTATCAAAATATCAAAAAGTAATTATTGTAAAAGCTGGTTTGTTTTTGGTGACGGAAGAAGCAGATAGCTTTAGTTTTATACTTTATTGTTAAGCCAAAGATTACTGTTAATATCTCTTGGCAACTAGAAAGGTTATGTACCATAAAGGATCCTCGTAGTCAATAGTGCCAAGTATCTTTAAAACTCCCTCCCGCTAACTGAAAAGCCGGCAGAAGGACCTTATTATTTAGGACATAATATGTTAATAATTAACAAGCAACCAACATACATACATTCATACGTAGGTACGTAACGTACACAATGCAGCGTGATTGAGCCAAATAAGTTGTGTATTTATATTAGACTCAGAATTCCTTTTTGACTTGTGTGTGTTAAATAATATAATGCATTTATTTGACGTATTAGACGCAGATCTTTACATCATCGGAATGGAGTTAAGCAATCACTTATTATTATTTCTATAAAGTAAATCGCTACGGGTATTTGGGTTATTTTTTGCAAATATTTACCTTTACTTTAATTCTTGTTACTAACTTATATTATTTCTGGTATTGCTTTAACAAAATAGTAGATTATTTAACGAAATATGAGTAAATGCTTTTATTTAAGAAATGAGTAGTTTAAAAGTCAAAGCGTGATTAAGAAATAGACAAGAAAATATTCTAAAGCTCATCTATTCTCCGTGTGTATATTTGTCACATCTGATTTGGGGGAAAGAACTTGGCTTTTAACGCATTGAAGTCTTTCCCTTGGAAGTAGAGTAGCATTTATTTTCAGTATCAATATTCTAAAAAAGTACTTATCTCTTTAGAGTCATAGCAAAATTACTGTGAAATGTTCAATGGGCATATTCTCATTCCCACTTACTACTATCTACTTCCTATCTCCTAACTAATGCAGCTCTGACTGGGAATATCTCTACGACAGATCAAGTTACGGAAAAGGGAATGTATCTAGCTAGATATATGGATTGTTTTAACCCGTGGATGTCCTTAACGTAATATTTAGTCACTAAGATAAGTCTTTTCCTAATTAGAAGTGAAATCAACATAGGTTGGTTTACGGGCAGCAGTTTGATGGGTCGGTGTTACAGTTACAAGCCGCCGACAGTCAGGTCAATGGAGTAGGAAATACTAATCAACTTTCTCGTATTCACATTAATGTTTAAGGTAACTTACGACTTCAGAATACCACGAGTATTATTACATTTATGCAACCAGTTACATAGTTCTAATCATTTTGGAATAGTTAGGAATTGTTAACAACATCTCCGGAACTCTGCTCTTTTGGTCACGAGTTGCACGTTGTGTGTTTGAACACCGGTGTTGTAAAATTTATTTGAATGCTTTGCTTTTTTGTGCCATTGAAAGCATCTGTTAATATGATAGCAATTTGTCATAATAGGTTTCCATAATATTAGCTTCACAGGTTTCAATGTGAATGGAGGGACCACCTACCTCCCAGGACCTTTAGGTCCTTCTTCTACAGGGTTCGAGTATCTTGGTGACTACCGCCATAAATCTGTGGGGAGGTTGCCGACATTTTGTAAACTCGTCGTTGACACCAAATACTGTAGAGTAGTTAATAATATGTACCTCCAACTTCTGACATTACCGTAAATTTTGATGCCAGTATGCTACAATAGCACCTCCTAACCCGCAAGTTCTGCGGGTTGATTAAGATTCCATCTGTTGCGTTAACGTCATGCGATAATGGGATCTACAGTAAGCTACGTTAGAGTTCATTATCGCATGATCTTTCAGCAACAGATGGAACCTTGTTATTCCAAAGGGTCGACATTTTAATGGATTTTATGTGAAATATTTTCTTCATTTTATGTTAATAAATTATAGAAATCGCAAATTTTTAAAATAAATATTCTGTAATCTGTGTACAACCTTTCTGCTAATGCAACACGCTATACTAGCGCCTCTAGCGGCCAAAGTTGCCAGCAAATACAAGTAAACACTGCCAATATTTTACTGGAGTTGGGCGTATTATTAATATTCTAGGGTGTTTGGTGTCGCCAGCCTCCCCACATTTCATAATAATGAGTGCTTTTATCAATGCTATGAACAAAACAGTCGATATAAAATGACAGCAGTTGTGAGTGAGGTTACGAAAGGTAGTTTTGACGTGTCTAGAGGTATTGTGATTTCCGTAGCGACGTATACAGACCGTGCGCGTTGTTTGCGACTAAATACACAACATCAGTACCGGATACTTGTATATTCCTGTGGAAGAAGGACCTTAGTTGTTTTAAAGTATTTCTTACTTCAATATTTCCCGTGTTATGTGATTGAGAGTAGTTGATAATATTAGTTTGACGCATTTCTTGCCTTGTCTTTAAGTGCACTGTGCTGACCACCGCTGCACCGTTAACCCGAATAATGTCATTCGAGTGCAGCCTTTATTTATTCACCTGAACAGTTTTTCAGGTAACTTTTTTATGTATGTATTTAATTTTACATTATTTATATTGCAATATTTCTTTATTGTTGTTACTTGATATTTAATATTTACAATATTATACCGAAAAGTCGAGTGCTTTGTTAGTTTAGATAGATGCTAAATTATTATTTTACAAATGCACTTTATTTTTTGTTAGCTTTGGAGGAGATTTTATACAGAAATATATTTTTGCATATGTATTAATTATTAAAAAAACATACATAAGTATATTTGCATGTTGCGGCCAGCGGGAGTACCTTTATACAACTATATTTTACCAAAGTCATATTTTAAGAAAACAAATATTTATTTTTGTTTGAACTCTGTATATTTTGTAAAAATATTCACTTACTCTCCCAATTCCATATCATTATACATAATTAATTATTAGTGTATTTATTCCAACAACTTTAATGTCACTTTCCTTCACCACTTTTAACTAACATTATGTTCTACATAACAATCCGGTTCTACTATAGCCAGATCGCGTGTTTCCATTTGGTTGTTCAACAGACAGCTTTTCCATCCCGAAATCAGCAAGAGTTTGTAATACCATGTCTGCCTTAGAAACAGTGTCCATTTGAATGCCAATAACGCACATGTCGGCACCGCCAAAAGCGATGCTGCAACTTACAAAACTCCGGCGCATCCTCAAACTTACAAAACTCCGGCGCATCCTCAAACTGAAAGAATCCTGAAAATCTTCATACAAAAAGTTGAAATTAGAAAAAAAAAAAAATTTTCAGCTACAACATTAGTAATGTCGTTTTTTAAATCTTAGCACTCTAACTCGCTGAAAACTCACGGACTGCCACCGGTACCTACCTACAATAGCAAACTAGTGTTCATGTCAGTCGTCAGCGTCGAATTAAAAACCAACAAAAATATTAATAGGTAGGTACCTACCTATTTATGAAAAAAGTATTACCAGTGGTAAAAACTTATTTGAATGTTATAAAAGGTATTGAAATTTGATTGATGTTTTTGTAAGTAGAAGTAATAACGCTTTACTGTGCAAACACATGCAATATTGAAGTTAAAATGAATGGACACTGTTTCAGAGGCAGATATCTTACTATAAACTCCTTTGCTGATTTGGGGATAGCAGTAGGGTCGCCCACTGCACAGGCAAATGGAAATATACAACCAAACCCTTTAGATATTTTAATAATTATCAACTTTTCCCCGTAATGTTTCTGTAAGTTACATTACATATTATTTCTTGCGACCACGCACTGGAAACCTTACAGAGATGCCACTAAAGTGGATATTATCGTTTTTTTTAATATTCAAATAACGTACTCCCACAAGTTTCAGTCATTACTTAATCCACGCTTGAAGTTCTATGATTTGTTTGAGCAACAGTAGACTAACTCAACGTTAGACCCTGACATTAGAAAGTACATATTATATCTTTAATGGAAGTTTATTCAGTTTTAGCATTAAATAGTCATTCCTGTTCACGAGAACCCTGTGATAATAAATCCTTCTTACCATTTTCTGTAAAGCGATGCAATGTGATTACACCGCCACCCTCAGTGGCGAGTTGGTGACGTTGTTATTTTATTATCGGATTAAGTATTTATACATTATTATTATTATTATTACTTGACTACCTGTGTAATGTTACTCTGGGGTATTTAAGGCATCGTTGTGTTGTTCTAAAATATGTATATTTAAATGTTTTAATTTGAATCTAAATAAATGAATTGTGTTGTTAGGTGTCCCTTCCTACATCAGATGTGGAAGGACTCCATTGTGATTTTGTTATATTACCCTTTAAGTTTATATGTTTGTTACCGAAATTGGAGGTGAGAGGAGTCGTGTCAGGACTTCTATAAGTTATTGTTTATTTTTTGGTTGATCGTCGTGTTCTTAGAAATTTTAACAATAATTGAATCAATGTAAATTTGTTTAATAAATTAAATAAATTTATTTAAAAGAAAATAGATGTGTTGTTATTTTTCATACCCTTTTCTCATAAAAGATTTTCTTTCGTTTGGTGCAGCCCGCGGGGACTTGTAGTGCATCCAGCTGAAAGCATCCAAAAAATAATTACATTCTGAACACGATAATGGTTTACTTTCACAGTAAGTCAGATACATTTCGCACATGTTCACAAAAATAAGAACAATTATAATTTAACTTGGTGAACTGGTTGATTTGCGTGTAGATTCATTCTAAAGATAAAACCAGTCTTATGTTCAGAATGCAAAATACAATAGGGAACAATCACACCTTTTTTTTTACCAAAAATTAAAGAAAAAAATTACAAACTGGAATGTTCAAACCATTTTTTTTTTACAATAGGAATAGTCTTTCAACAATGTTTTGAAAATTCACATTTCAAATTAGGACAAAAACGCCATCTGACGTCACTGCGCACCTTTTGACGTCACCCCGTGTCAGATGCCAATAGTCGAAATCCAGTAATCAATCTTCAGTTGATCATTTGTTTGTCATAGAAAATGTCAAAATGTACAAATTCAACATCTTCAACACCAAACAACTCGGACTCGGGAGTGCGGTGTGACGTCACAATGTCGCCAGTGAATGAATCGTTTTTGATCTTTGAAAGTGAATTAATTAATTGAATAATTTTTTGGGGGGTTTTGAGTAGTATATTTGATTTTAGTTAACTTTTTAACATACAGTGGTGCCTCACACAACGAACTTAATTCGTTCCAGGAGCAAGTTCGTTATGCGAAAAGTTCGTTATGTGAAACGCGTTTTCCCATAACAATACATGTTAAAAAAAATAATTCGTTCTGTAGCATAAAATATGGTAAGATGACATAAAAAAAAGATAAATTTTTTGTTATTATTTTTATTTAGATACATCTAAAAACATAATGAAAAAAACACACATTTTTTAATTTTAAGAAATAATCGAATCTTGCACATCTTCATCCATTTTCCGCTTTTTGGCCGATGGTGCAGTGAAAAACCTGTCCAAAGTCTTTGGCTGATTTTATTACATCCTTGTTTGTCAAAATGGTGAAAATGGTGGTCTTGTTGAGGCCAAACTCTTTGACGAGGTCACACTGTTTTACCCCACATTCACTCCTTCTAATTATTTCCTGTTTCATTTCAAGAGAAATCACCTTCCTGCTTTTTTTAGAACCCATCATATAAAAAAAATGTTGAGTTTATCTTAAAAGGACGACTGCCGTGATACGTGTGCGATTTAATTCGTAATGAAGAACGATTGCTGCGATACGTGCGTAAGTTAAGCGTACTACGCAGTGACTAACGAGTCTAACGACTGCCTGCGCGGGAGGATGCAATTAATCGGCAGTGATCGTAGAAGATCGGGCGACTTCGTTGTAATGATGAACGATTGCTGCGACACGTGCGTAAGTTAAGCGTACTGCTCAGTGACTAACGACTGCCTGCGCGGAAGGATGCAATAAATCGGCAGTGATCGTGTGAAGTGGGCGACTTCGTTGTGTGAAGCGAAGTTCGTTGTATGAATCGTGAAATGAACGAAAAGGAAGTTCGTTGTGTGCAGCGTTCGCTGTGCGAGGCGTTCGTTATGCGAGGCACCACTGTATATTAAATGCATTGAAAACACTATATTACATACACTGCATGTACCCTATTACAGTTTCAGATTAATCTGCCGACACTTTTCGAAGGAAACCATTTACGTGTTACAAGTGGAATTATTAAATTCTAGTTGCAAACTATGTGCTCCCTTCGGTTAAATATGTGTTTGACAGTAATGTTAGGTTAAAATAATTAAAAATTTTGTGCTATTGAAATATAATTTATTGAAGGACATCGATTGAATATAAAACATTACTAAGATTGAATCTATAGAATTTGAATTAGCAAAAAGACTTTAAATAGCAAAATTAACATCAGGGCATGTTTAGATTGATAAACTACATCTAAATAGTGATGAATGGAATATCAAAATTTATCGTTCAGTGTATCATGGTTTGTGAGGTAGAAGAATAAATACGTTTCAAAATGTAATCACGCTGTAATTATATCAAGGGCGCTAGCTCTCCCTTAATACAAGAGAAAAAAATTATTAAATGAATAGTACACCGATTTGAAATAAAATGAGAAGCTAAATAAATGGTACCGATTGGCTCACGAGTAAAGGCGACGCAGTCCCATGATAGTTCCGTTCTGCGTTGACACGTCTTCCCTCTCGCTCAACTCTCTCGGAATTAAAGCCATAGAAGGTAGGTCCAAGTTGAGTGCTCCAGTACAGTTCATACAAGCGGCGACTTAATTTGACGTCCGCGTTCCAATTGGTTCTTATTTGAATTTGTATCCAAGAAATCAGGGTGAATAGTTTCAGAACGCTACAACCTCTTTATGCTGTCTGTGCTCCAGGGAGATATTCTTGTGTGTTTTTTTTAAAGTAAATATTTCTTTACGCACGCTTGACTTGAGGGGTAAACTGGCGAAAGCGTTACAGAAATTACAACCTTACGAAAAGTGAAATGCGTTGCAAGGCGAAGAGGCTGTATCACACTGTAGAAGCAAGAGAGAGCAGTGCGCGCGCACATTTTCTTTCTCTCTTCCTCTCATAGCCAGTGCATGAAATATCTCAGTCATGCGGATGCGGATGTATAGATGGAGCTAAAGAAGTACATATTTACTTTAGTCGTGTGGTCTAAAGCACGCTCGTATTTTTGTTTTAAGTTTATTGTAGGACTAGATCGTGATATAGAACCGACTTAGGAGCATTACAGAATTCATCAATACAAATTCTTAGATAAAAGAACTCATAAACCTTCTGCTCTCCCCTCATTATGACTTTTGAGGGTGCTGACAAAAACAGATTTCTTACAATTAAAGGTAAGGATAGGTAATAAAAGAATTTCATTAAAAATCAATGAGTTTATTTGAACCCAACGTAACGATTAGCAAGATACATTTCATGACACAATTGTTAGTTACAAAACAATGCAGTACCAACGGCGTTAATTCTTGTCGAGTATTTGCTACTGGCAGAGGTTAATAATACGCACTGGATATCATTGCACGGCAAGTCCCGCACAATTCGCCCACAAGTCATAATACATTATACCTACACAACATCAACTCATCGTATGGTGCCATTCAAATATTGACGAAAAGAAGACATTAACGGCAAAACAGGACTATTTTGAAAAGGCACGAGGTTATCTTTAGATACATGACGAGTGTTAGCTACTATATTGTGCAGCTACTTGTGTAGGGCTCGGGGCGAATGGAGGAGATATTGGGTTTGAGATTTGGTAAACATTTGCTAAGGAACAATAAGCCTAATTAATTAAAGAACTTATCGTATCCAATAAATACTACAGCTAAATCACATTTGCATCCAAGGTAACTACAATATTAAGATTCTGGTGTATTCATTCATAATTGATCGTAATTGCTTTTTTTACTATTTAATAAAGCACTTTGTGCCTATTAATTGCCAACTAATAAATAATAGTAAATATGTAGTAGACAAACATCTGAGAATAAATAATAATAATTAGATATAATACAATACTTGTTTGGGTGGTAATCTCGTTACGTATTATTTACAACAAGTTCGTAATCAATCCGTCCCTCTGACGCTCGGGTAATCTTAAATACGTCACACAAATGAAGATTCATAATTTTTATCTAAAATTAACATACAACCACGTATGTTTTAAGTATTGTCCAGGGATTTTCTTAACCAATTGTCTTTTATATAAATCATCTAACATCTGATTCGCAAACATCTCGAGATGGCATTTAAATAATTCCAAGATCTAATAACTTACAGCAACACTCTGCGTGCTTAAATTTTAGATTCTAATCTGCCTAGGGCGGTAAACTTTGGCTAAAGAAGGTGAATTGTCAATTTCCCGTCCGCGACATACAAATATAATTATTATTGTAACTTATTCATAATACAGAAAAAGAGTTTAACACATAAAATATCAACAATAAAAAAGGCGAGACACTCAAAAACTGTAAAAAGGTTTTTTTTTACAACTACACAATAAATACTGTAAAATATATATCAACAGTTATAAATTAAACACCGCGACTGTCGGATCTCCTCTTCCCCCATTCGGCTGGTGAACTACATTTGTACTGATGTTAGTTTGGTGACTAGTGACGGTAGTTTAGTGGCCCCCTTCGATCTTCTTGATGATCTCGTTGGTGAACTCGGAGCACTTGGCCTTGCCGCCCAGATCCCCCGTCAGGTACTTGCCGTCCTTGATCGTGGCGAAGCACGCCTTCTCGATGATGTCGGCGTGCGAGATGAGCTCCATGTGGCGGAGCATCATCACAGCCGACAGCAGCAGAGCCGTGGGGTTGGCCAAGTCCTTGCCGGCGATGTCTGGCGCCGTTCCGTGCACCTGACAAAAACAATCACGTAGATTAGTTGTTAATCTCAAGGACTGTCGAGGTTTAGATGGTTACTATATGGCACAATACTTACAGACTCGAAGAGAGCTCCGTTGAGTCCAATGTTGCCGGAGGGAGTCAGGCCGAGTCCGCCCACCAGACCGGCGCACATGTCGGACATGATGTCTCCGTACAAGTTAGGCATCACCTGCAAACAGCACAAACATACATCAAGTTCGAGAGACATCAATGATCAAAACTACAGACATAAACAACACTACAAAAATAATTCTCAAAATGCGTAAATCACCGACGCCAGAAGATATAGATTCCACACTTGTAAATTCTAAACCAGTAAACACTGAAGACGTGTGATTGTATGGCAAATTTGGGAGGCGGGTATGGGTACCACCGCCCCGGGAACCATTACCAGGGGTACCCGGATTTATGGGGTGATGTTTGACCGGAACTTGGCGGTAGATGAGTCTAACCAACTGCGTGGCAGGCTGGATCGGGAGAGACTGGCTGAGGGAGACCCTTTGATCTCTCCAGCAGGACTCTCTCTGAACACCGCCGCCCCGCAGTGGGACACACTGACCCCAGATTACTTACTAGTCATACCTTTTTCCTTCCAGAACTTCCATTCCTTTCTTTCCTAAAAAGACCTTCCACACAGCATTGCCAAAGATGACATAGGGCCTGAGGGGATTTATTTTCCTCACAGCCTCCTGTGTGGAGTTTCTTAAAAAAAAAACAGATTTCATTTTCAAAAAACAGATACCACAATGAAAGTTACCATGCCCACATCACCTCCCCACACCGTGCAATTTGGTTAGTTTGCCTCGCACTTACGGGTAGCTCTGTATCTTACTTACTTGTGGTATTCATTTACACAAATCAAGATGACACAGAAAATCCCACTTGTAAATTATAAATTCTAAACTGATAAACAATAGTGTAAGTGTATGGCAAACACAAATGAGTATAATTATTGAAAAGATGAAAGTAAAGTGTTGTTTTTTCCCTTACCAAGACGTCGTATTTGCTGGGATCTTGCACCATGTTGAGGCACACAGTGTCCAGGTACTTCTCCTCAAACTTGATGTCAGGATACTTCTCTGCCATTTCACGGCAACATCTCAGGAAGAGACCATCAGACATGCGCCTGGAAATAAATATGTACATATTGAAGACATTGTAATTTACTTATGGTGTCTGTCCTTTCGTCTGAAGTTTCACAATTTACTTTTCAATACTGCATACTCATGATAAAACACAGAAGAACCAATGCGATATTAAGTTAATTTTTTATCTACGGTTATTAGGAAGTATTTAATTTAAGGTCTGAACAAAATAACAACTATAAACTAATAATTCGTTGCCCGAGTGCTTAATTGTCCAAAAGACCATTTTAGATTTTGTTCAATTTCCATTTTGAAATTAGAAATAAAATATCAAAAAAAATTATTAATCACTTAATAACTCAGGTGCGGGGCATACGTCATTCCTATGTCTACCTACGTTAAATTGTCGTGAAAACAAGCTTATGTGCCCAAGCGGTTAACTAAGAATTATTTAAACTAATAACACCTTTACCTTTACGGAAATAGCTTCATCTTAATCACCTATAATAATGTATCATTGAAATAATGAAAGAAAACCTTCTCCTGTAAATTTTGTTAATGGTCATTTGGACAATTAAGCACTCAGGGGACGATTGTCAACAGATGTCTCTGCAGTTCCATACAGATTCCTGTTTTACCATGGTAACCGTTTTCTTTATTTATAAGTATAGATTCCTGTTTCATCATCTCAACCATTTTGCTTTTGTTTTTATTAGAATGAATTTTCTATCTTCAAATTTGAAACTCATCAATTAATAGCTAGTGACTGAAGCGTCCTACTGTTTTTTTTAATATTATACAAGAAAGGGATTTGATAATATATGTGATTGACCTACCATACAGTGTATTTTATTTACAAGGTGGCATTTTGCGATGTGTGCAAAGACGGTCGGCTATTAATTCGAGTCGGTAGACAAAAAGCCTCCTAGGTAAGCGATTAAGCGCAGCTTCTTGGCTGTCACTGACCTTTGATTAACTGTTAACCCGTCGCCGGCCACAGTCCCCCCCCAGATTTTGTCCCTTATGTATAAAGAAATTGTATGAAGAACAAGGTCAGAATCGCTTGGGCCATTCTCGTTCTTGACGTAACGAAATACTGGATAGCGTCTAGCCACTCTGAATAATTCAAATTAATACCCAATGACGTGCCGGGCATCAAAGATGGCGGACAAAATGGCTGCCGCTTGATAATATGAACAGAGTCATATTCAAAGTGTATATTTTTTCATTGTTTTTGATATATGTAAATCCATTGTGGAAAGCATAGATTTGAGTGATTATTAGGAAGTTCGTTTTATCTACATTATTTTGATGTAATTTTTGTAATATATCACAAAAGAAATAAAACTGTCAAATATTTTACATCGTATTGAAAAAATATATTTTTCCTATGCTGGTTTTTAACAATACACAACTTTTTGAATAATGTCATTTGTTGGAGAAAAGGAATTCAGAAAGTTGTTCAGAATATCAAAAGGCTTAAGACCTCATTGACCAATTAACTCCCCTTTTAGTGCCAAAAATTACATGCGGACTGACATTATACAAAATACCGTATATTAAAGTGAATGTATTTCAATTTTACATTGTCAATTAATTTGTATTTTCACATAATCATTTGACGTTTAGGAATGCTGATCTATAGACAATACTCACAAACATTGCCATTGTAATTTCTAATTTATTTTGTAAATATCGACTGGGCCATAGACAGCCTAAATAGCGCAAACGATTTGACCTTGCTGGACCCCAGAGCTGATTATTTATCACCAAAATCCATTTATTAGCTTTTTAAGAACACACCTAGAGATATGATTCACTAAATAGCATGGAAATGATACTATCACAAGGTGATTAAGGTGAGTAATAAAATTACAACGTAATGCTAGTGACAAGTACGCAACCATGTTCTGAGAATGGTCTCAACTCAAAGGTAATAAATTATAAGAATAGATAACAGTTGACAGAATGGGGAAGTTGACTGATGGTTTATCTGTTGGTGAAATTAGGCCTGGGAACCTTATAAAACATAATATTTTTTTTAGAAAGATAATAGTAGTTGATGGTAGGGTTTCTTGACTCTGAACTCAGATACCAAGAGTTCAATGGGTAAAAATTAAATCAATTAAGTATTACATATATTAACCAATCTTCTCTACGAGCAACGAGCCTTCCATTGATAATTCGTAGCCAGCTTAGGTACAGGGGGCTCCATCAAAGCCAGAGTCAAGTTAGCCTCTCAGAAGCTGGGTGTACTGCACATGGTCTGCAGATACTTTAATAATATACAACTGCTAACTCTGTACACATATTTGGCAGCCATCTCTGGTCTGGAGCTCCAAAATACCTGAAAAAATCCTCGACTCTGTGCAGAAACGGGTGGTCTGTTTCGTCTATCTTAACAAACGGATTACAATCTTTAGAACAAAGCAGCGATGAGTCGTTCATGAATGAACCGCACAATTGAGCTGGCTCTTTTCGCTGATGAGCCATATTCTTATGACTCCTGATAAATCTCTTGATACCTTTAGACAAGGTGCCTTGTTCTAATTATTTGTTTATATAAAATCATTGTAGACGTGTCTAGCTATAATTATGCCCACGACTTGCTATTAATGTTTGGTGCGATGATAAGAATAATTACTGCATTTATATACTTGTAGACACTACAACTCTATCTTAATAAAAGGGTTGCCGTAGTTTGTAATTTAATATTATTTGTTTTGTGTTGATTTTTTAAAACTATTCATTACTCATGTCTTGCTTCAGAAAGATATCTAATTATAATAATTACTATACGTAACATCCTATTTTTCTCGTGGTACGGGGCGGTGTACTCGTAACAGGAATCATACGATTATACGCTTATGCTGGGAGCCATATTGGGCGAGTTACGTAGTAGCGGTTCTCGCTCAATTGAGTCGACTCTTTGAGTCACACAAAAATATTGAGCTCGTAGCGTGATTCCCGCTCTTAAAAAATGAGTCATAACCAATCCCTCAATAACCAAGACATCGGGTATGAGCTGTCCTTGTTCTATTGGGTTTTCAATGGATGATGCTCCGAGGGACGTCAAGAACGTCATCGATCCTTTCGATACCCGTTAAGGGAAAAGCGCCAAATGCACGCCCAACATTTGCACATATTTCTGCAATCGAAAGTCGCGAAGAACAATGTCGGATCTGCTAAAAATTGAAAATGGTTTTGCTGGTTTATTTATTGGCTTATTTTGTTGATTGATGAAGTCTGTGTTTCGGGAATTTTGAATAAAATGTAAGATATTAAAAAATGCTATATTTCTTGATCTCAAAAACAGTAAAAGTGCAGAAAAAAACTTTAAACAGCTCTCTAGCAAAACAAAAAAAAACGCACATCCGACATTATTCTTTGGGACCGTCGATCTGAAAACAGGTCATTTCTACGATTCATTCTTTAGTTCAACATCTTGACTGTGGAATGCTTCGCAAGCCTCTATGTTTCCTCCATCCTATAATATTGGTCTCTTCAAATCTCTTAAGACCCATGTTCACTCCTTCCTCTCCTCAAAAAGACCATCCACACACCATTCCCAAAGATGGGTTAATTTAAAGTGTAATGACTCACATGATGTTGGCCTTGTGTACAGCGGTGACCTTGTGACGACCCACGGCACGTGTGTACTCGAAGGCGAACTCGGCAACGCGTCGACTGGCGTCCTCCGTGATGAGCTTGATGCTCTGCACCACTCCGTCCACAATTTCGTGCTCGATGCCGGAGTACTCTCCCTCCGTGTTCTCTCGGATGGTCACCACGTCCACATTGTCGTACAGGGTCTTGTACCTACAACACACATAATCATTATGTTATACAGTGAAACCCTCTTAAGAAGTTTTCTAAGTGACCGGAAAAAAAAAACCTCTTAGACAGGAAAACCTTATAAGTGGGAAAAATTGGACCATTTGGTCTGCAAGGGACCGAAAAAACCAAACTTCTTAAGCGAGAACTTCTTGAGATTTTTTAAAAATTATTTTTACGACAAAAAATTAGGTAACCATAACGTTTATAATGCATTTGTCCAATAAAATGTTTTTATCTTTTTTCCTTATCAGTAATTTTAGTTAGAAAAAACTTAAAGTGAGTTAAATTTTTAACACTTTTTTATGTTTGCATGCAAAATTTTTATATTTCAAAAGTTATATGTTTATTTTGATTTATAAAATTTGAAAGCGTATTTTATCACCTTTCAAAAACAGTTTTAAGTTTTCGGATACATTCAGGAATATTCCATTTATTTTGATTTTAGCATAAAGCAGAAATATTTTGACTCTCTGACAAAATATGGTCAAGGGTTAATAAATAAAATTTCAAAAATGATGTTTACTTCTAATAATCAAATATGAAAGCGTTCACTTTTAAAAATTGTTTTTAGTTTCCGCATATATTGTAAAAGTTTTCAGATATACATAGTGTAAGAGGGAGAGATTACAATAGAGCTCAGTGGTGTGCATACACAAGAAGGTAACATAAAAAATATTGTAGAAAATGCATGACAGCGGTAATAACTATACAAAGTGATTTTAAAATATCAGTTTCAAAACAATAATAAGATAAAATTGTTATAAAACACAACCTTTCGTCAAAAGGTCAGGTTAAAGGCGTACCGCTTGATAGCTACGTTAATACCTCACCATTCAGAATTGAAACGTTGCTTGAAATGGCTTTAGCCGTGTTTGGAGACCCGATCTGAATAGCCAGATAATTCCCCACCTTCCTCCTCCCCACTACCTTCAGCCTCACAACATACCCCAATTGGGAATGCCATAGTCTCACTGGCTCCAGACGGGAGCAGTTGGAACTCGTGTGCGGTATTTATATATTAAAAAAAAAGTGCCTTTGATAAATTTAAAGAATCTTGAAATGACTAACTATTTAAAGGCGTGACGTTTTGATGCTTGGTGTCCCTTTATGCAGCAATTTTTCATTGACATGTGTTCGCAAGACAACCATTGTGATGTCTGGGTACAGGGCATGTGACCCAACTGATGTGACTTCTACGTACAACAGGTTGATGCTACCTAAAAAACAATAAATAAATAGTAAAGGACCCACCCCTCAATGCTGCGACAGGGCCTGACGTTGGCATACAGGCTGAACTCCTTGCGCAGCGCCAGGTTGAGGGAGCGATGGCCCTTTCCCACGGGGGTCATGAGGGGCCCCTTCAGACCGATCTTGTTCCTGTTCACCGAGTCGATGGCCTCCTGGGGGATGCCGAACTTGCCGTCGGCTCCCTGAAACAACACATACTCACAATGAAATAACAGATTCTCACATCAAAATGCCAGTGCAGAAAAATTAAACTGACACGAAAATAGTAACTATGTACTTGAAGAGATAATATGTTGCGGGATCCGAGCCAGCTGTTTTTGTTTGTTTTGTTTACAAAAGAATTTAAAAAGGAAAATAATTTCCCTCAGAACCTATGTCATCTTTGAAGATGTTGTCTGGAGGGTCTTTTTGAGGAGAGGAAGGAGTGAACATGGATCTTGGCGAGACCCATGTCGTAGGGGGAGGAAGCACAGAGGCCAGAAAAACATTTCACAACCGAGCTGTTGAACTCAAGAACGAGTCGTAAAAGCAACCCGTTCTTATGTGACAAATTGCAAGTTGTAAATGGTGTTGTGTACAGGGTTAGAATTTTTGTTATTTATTTTTGGGGTGTTATGCCGTGTTGCGCTACCTCCTACTTTAGCCAACTTTTTGGATAGAGTTACAGTGTCCATCATCACACCACATCTGCCCTGATGATGGACGTTGGTTAAAGAAGGGGGTAGCGCAACACGGCATAACACCCCAAAAATAAATAACAAAAATACTTTTGGCCATGAAGTGCATAGTTAGTACCTGCTTTCGCATAAGTTTTAATACACTTACATTACATATATTGAAATCTTTTTTCTGTTATCTCAACTTTATAATTTGTATTGTTTTAAAATTACCGTAACAACTGGAAAAATGTGAAACCAACAATATGGATTATTCTCATAATTTTTTATGGTTATCTGGAAATTTAAAAGCAGCATAGAGCATGATGGAAATTGTATTGCAAGCTGTTGTCCTATAAATTCCAGACAGACAAAGCTGTGCAAATTTCATGCTTCCAGATTTCACCATTTTCAAGTTTTTAGTAAGACACACAAGCAGATACATATTGTGAAATAACACAGTGTTTCAACTTAATCACTACAAGAAACAACTATTTACATTAGGGGAGATGAAAAGGAAAGAAGAATATCAAGAACTATTGAGCTTAGCTATTTATAACATAACTAGTTGGATTAGATTGGAGCTGGCAACACGGTATCGCATCTACATACGTAAAGCACACACTTAACCACAATCTTCGGATTACACAGTCCTGGCCCCTAGCGCACTCGATCAATAGGATAATTGTCGGTAACTTCTCATCGTTTCCTAGGACAACAACAAACAACAGTTGATGTCGAATATATTAAGGACACTTAGTCATTGTGAACTGAAACTTATTCGTTCGCGATTTGCAGTCATGCTAGGGAATGATGAGAAGTTATTGATAGTTAGCCTATCAATTCTTATCGATCGAGTGTGCTAGGGCGCATGATGATGGACACTGTAATTCTATCCGAAACGTTGTCTAAAGAAGGAGGTATCGCAACTCGGCATAATATCCCAAAAATAAAGCACAATAATACTTTTAGCCGAGTAAGTCTCAAATCATACCTTCTGTTGTCTTTCTGTAAACCTATCTGATCAATGTATTTTTTAAATTCGTGTTCCTAGTATTTTTATTTAATGGATATATTTTTATTATTTCTTTCTCATGTTAAAGTTACGAAATATATACTTATGAAATAAAATTAAAAATATAATTTATCTCATTTTACATTCTATTATAAACGATGGCTAGACATTGCAAATTGAGATGATTATATCTGTTCTACGTGTTAACTGGTAACAATTGATCCATTTATGAAGTGTGACCTTTGCAATTAGTGATGATGTCCACTTTAGCTAAAGAAAAATACCATATGAATGTTTGAGTTTCAGCGTAATTACTAAGAGAAAAAAAAAAATAAATAAATAAAAAAGAGTGAAAACCTAAGACAGAATAAGAGTAGGAACATCTGCCAAATGTGATGGACTACAAAAAACGATCTATTTATGTTACATAATCAGGTGTTTGTGATGTTTTGTATAAAAAAAATGATTTAGAGGTGGAAAAAACTGTTAGATAATAAGTGTGGGTGAGTTATGAATAGTGTTTTCAGGTTAAATAATGTTCAGCAAAATACAAATAAACATATACAGGGTGTAACAGCACTGGGTAGTCGGGTATAGCCCAGAAGGCCACGTGAAAAGTTACCCGTCTCTTTCCAGCAACACGATAACACATGAGCTAGGACGTGTATCACTTGTACCATCGCGACATGTAGGAGTGTAATCTACAACACAGGTGAACTCCTAGCGTGGAGGACAATATACTATAAATATATTAAGAATAAATAAATAATTTAACTGCTTAAAATCCTTCGGGAATATGCTGTTATACCCTGTATATTCCGGTTTCAATTAACCAAAGAAAGGAAGATTTACTTATGTAATAATTAGAGGTTATTACCCGACCCAGTTAACACAATTTTTTTCTTCCTTTTTTTTACATTAACACTAGGAAAGTAGGCCCTGAGAAAAACATTTTTCCTTCAGGGCTTTTATCACCTTTGGGGATGCCATGTGGAAGGTGTTTTTGAGGACAGGAAGGAGTGAACATGGATCTTGATGTAAACCACGTTGCTAGCTGAAAATTGGCTATAAATTTTAGACAGAGTGCTAATTTCATGACACTATTGGGTTTTTACCGAGACAAACGCAATTTTCTACTTTATAATAAATTAAGATATTGGTATGGGGAATAGACTGAATCAAAATTAACGTAAGAATAATGAACGGGGGTTCAGCAGAGTGCAGGGGACAACCACAGATATCACCAAACAATGTCCCTTTCTCTCATTGGGACATGGCCCATTAAACATTGTTCATTTGAAAAACAAGCTAGTTGGTTAGCTTTTGGGAACACCTTTAATAGGTCTCATAGAAATCTACCTTACAATTGTGAGAAATACAATCTAAAAAGTGTTTGGAAAGTGAAAACATCACACTTTATATTCAAATCTAAAAATGAATCACAGAAAAATTAAAACGTGCACCTCTATGAAACCAAAGTTTCCGCCTGCAATTTGATAAAAATTAATGAAACTTAAATCAAATTATGTTTTTTTTTATGAAATGGCAAAAAAGTGAGATGACAATAACGTTTATATCAGTAGCCTAATGCCGGCGACAGACATGAGTTCAAAGAAGTGATCAAATAAATGTTCACATGTGTGGCACGGGCATTTGATACTGTTGTCACATATTTGATCACTTAACCCGCTTGGGCACATAAGCTTGTTTTCACGACAATTTAACGTAGGTAGGCATAGGAATGACGTTTGCCCCGTACCTGAGTTATTAAGTGAGCTTTGCCATTCCTTGTCGGTTTTTTAGCGCCCATCAAAGGGATTAAAGCCCAAATGTTTGTGTGCCTGCCACACTGCGCAAAGCCCAGTCGCGCGTGCGTCGCCTATTACGATATTTCGCACATCCATTCACGTCTTCATTTTGGCTGGTTTTGTTTATTTATTTGGAAGTGTAATAAATAATTACACGCACATAAATAATATAAGCAAACTGTGTCGACCAAATCGTCATCCATCTTTTGTGAATTTGAAAACTGTGAGTTCAAAGGAGTGATCAAATCTTTGGACACATATCTGGCAGATACAACAATATGTTACCAAATGTGTGAGCAAAGTCTTCAAGGAAGTGATCACTTCTTTGAATTCATGTCTGGCGCCGGCATAAAGCTAAAAGTAACAAAGTTGAAAATGGTCTTATCAATGTAAACTTTGACTGTTGTTAAAACTTTAATAACACGATATTATGAATCTCAATGTTAGCATTGTTATCTTGTATTTTGTTATATTACGAGTCAAATATAATTAAAAAACATATTAACCCGTTGTAAGCGAATGACACAGCAGTTGGGTTGCGAGTAGATGTCACAACAGTTGTGACATCTACATATATATATTGTCCGGTGGATTAGTCAGACATCTGCATACTCACACTGAACTCAAATTTCGGTGTAATCAACTGGACGATCAATATATCAACGAGGAAGTGCCGGGTGTAGGTCTAGCATCAAAATGTCACGGGTTTAAAGAGATTGGTAGACTTAACTTAACACTGAAAGAATTAAGCCTTGACTGTGTGCAGAAACAGGCGGACCATTTGCTAGATTCTCCTTTTAAGGCTATTGGGTGCGCGGCCGGTTTCATACAAAGGTAGTTTTGGATTTAAGGCCAAAATACCCAACCAAACTCAAAAATTATTTTTGTAATCAAAAGGTATGTCAAATTTCGATCTCGGACAGGAGCTACTTAATTTATTTTTGTTTTAATTTATAAAATATAGGCTATTAAAGATTTTAAAATTTTACGATTTTACAGGCAACTTGGACAATTATTTGCGAGTAAATGTAAACATTTAAAAAAAATTATAATAATTTTTTTTTTTAAATATGATAAAATATAAAACATTGTTTTTTTTGGGAAACTATTTTTATGGGAGTAAATTTAAATTACCTATTTACTTCGGAACAAAAACTTTTATATTAAAATTACTACCCTAAGACACGCATTTTTAACATTTTTTAATTTTATTTTTCATTATATTAAAACCAAGGATAAGGCAGATTTTTTTTTTTAATAATTATAAATAACTCACAAAAAATTCCAAACTTGCTTCCAAAATGAACCAAAACTGATTTTTTTAATTACCTACGTCATCATTTAAAAGCTAAAAAATAAAATACCTAGCTCCTGTCCGAGATCGGCGATTGACCTACCTTTTTATTAAAAAAATAATTTTTCAGTTTGGTTGGATATTTTGGCCTCAAATCCAAAACTACATTTTGTATGAAACCGGCAACGCAGCCGTTCCTCTTAAAGTAACAAATGGATTGCAATCTTTAGAGCACGATTGTTATGTGGGAATGTCAATAGAAGATTCTCCGAGGAATTCCAATCCATGCATAGTCAGAAACACGGTAACATTTGTACGCGAACATTTTTCACATGCGAACAGGTCGTTTCTATGACTTGTTCTTGAGTTCAACAGCTCGGCTGCTTTGCCGACATCTGTGTTTCCTTCAAGACCCAGGTTCACTTCTTCCTTTCCTCAAAAAGACCCTCCACACAGCATCGCCAAAGATGATAAAGGCCCCGAAGAAAATTATTTTCCTCAAGGGCCCCCGTGTGGAGTTAATATAAAATAAATATTTGATGTACTTTTCGCAGTACATCAAATATTATTGAAAATAAGTGTATATATTTATTTGTAACTGCTGGCTAATAATAGGAAGGGACGCAACCGAGTAGTTAATTGACAGGCACTTAGATAAGATAATAATGTTACAAGGACCACTTTATAAACAACATTGAAATACATGTAGAGCGGCTAATTGAAATTTTAGAAGTCTGTTTATACTAACCCTGACAGGGTTGACATCCACACTCTCCCATTCAATGGGAACATTGGCTGAAGCAAAGATCTTCTGAACAGCCGCCGAGATCTCCGGGCCAATTCCATCTCCGGGGATGAGGGTGCACTTCTTCAGGGCAGCGCTGTAACTGCGCGCACCAGCCGGCCGGGACAAGGCCTATCATCACAAACCCAACATTACAACATGGAAACAATGATCAAAGAAAAAAAACTACTTAAACCTACCAGAAATTTAAAAAGCTGAATTAAATTAGCTTTTAAAACGTTTAAGATTGAATAATTCAAATCTCCGTGTCCAATCCATACCTAATCGTGACACGTCCGTGAAATTTTCCTCGAGACTTCAGGAAAATTTTCAGTAAAACTTTAACTGGAAAATCATGCATGAGATTTGTGTTGCGATTTGGGTATTGAGCGCATGAATTGAAATGCTACATATTATAAACACCCGTTGCACTAATTTAATTCTACGGTCTTATATAAATAGATAACATTTTGCAACATCTATTTTTTCTTTTTCTTAGGTGCAAAATAACCTCAAGGTTTCGACATTGAAGCTGAGAGCAACGAGACTGACAGTAATTGCACAAATTGATATGGTCTTTGTGCTTTATCCGAGTTATTGGAATGACAATTATCACAGTAAATTAATAAATGTATGATATAACTCACAAGCTTAGAGACAAATCTTGCAGCCATGTCTGAAGGAGCGAGAAAGACGTAAGAAAATTATTTGGAAAGAGCGCATGACCGGACATAGTATTGTGGTGTGGTCATAGTGCCAAAAATACTTTCCCAGAAAATTAATAAAATAAATAAATTGATTATTTTTAACAAATCCTAATTCAATCCACAATATCAATATAGAAAGTTAAAAACTAAACTTATGGTTTGCGTATTTTTTAATATCTTTCTGAAACATTTTAGGCAAAAATTTTCATCATTTGTAAGCTGCAAAATGTCTATTTCCGGTGGTAATAGTTGACAATAGACTTGCAACATTGTTTTTGTTTTGACGTTTGGTTGACATTTGTATTTTGTGACTGACATTTCGATTGTAGAAAACCCGAAAATGGACGTCTCAGTAAAGAAAAAGATATCTTCGTTATGTCTGGTGTCTCAAAAGAAACTTGAGAGTATTCTGCTAACATGTGGAGAGACCAAGGATTTGATTATTGAACCGAGTCTTATTGAACCTTTGGAGCGAATTTGCGCAGCTTCTTGGCTAAGGTTAGAATGATAGTAAATATATATATATAAAACGTTGTGGGGCGTAGTTTACACCACTTTAAATTCAATTATTATGTTGCTTCGAAATTCTCTTACGCTTATCACTTTATTCGTTGTAATCTCTTCTAAGTACAGTTCAAATTTATTTTTCAGACAGCGCGGAATCGATAAAATCTACAAGTTGGATCCCAAAATAAATTCGTCAACAAATGCAAACAGGATTTACATGATACCTTCCTGTCTCATCAAATTTAAATATGTTCTCGACCAAATCAACGGGCTTTTGAGTCAGAAGGCGGTGGACGAGAGCACCCGCATTACCATCATCATCAGCCCCAAGGTCCTGGCCGTGTATGAAACCCTCCTGGAGGAGGAAGGACTGGCGGGAATAGCGATATTAAAATCCTTCCAATGGGAACTTATCCTCATGGATGAGAATGTCCTCAGTATGGAACTTCCTTTTCTCTTCAAATCTGTGTTTGTCAACAAGGACTCATCTCTTCTGCCCAGCATCTCCAACACCCTCTGGACCTTGTTCCAAGTGGTGGGAAAGCCCAGCTTGTTTGTATCCGTCGGCAAACTATCCAGCAGCATTCTGGAGATGTACGACATATTCAGTGAGACGTTTGATCGGGATAAAGAGTTTAAAAGGGAGAGTGACTTTGGTGCGCTGCTCGTGATGGACCGCGATCAGGACTATGCCTCGGGCCTCCTCACCCCCGCCACATACAGCGGTCTGCTGCACGAGATCTTCAACGTCAAATGCGGAAAGTTAGACCTGGACATCACCAATAACAAGTTCCGACAGGGACAACTGGATCTTAAACTTCCCAAAGCAGACACTAAAGATAGCAAATTACCTACCAAAACAGTTATGGCTTTGGACAGTGAACTAGACTCGGTGTATTCTGAAATCAGATACCGACACTTTTCAACTGTTTTTTCTATTTTGAATGCTAAAGTTAAAGCCTTAAATAGTGACGGGGCTAACATTGGAGATTTGGGAATAACTCAAATGAAACAGTACGTTTCCACAAAGCTGCAGCAGATCATCGTGACCAAGCGAAGTCTGGCAAATCACGTCTTGGCCTGCGAAGCCATTGTGGCTAACCTTGGAGATAAGTTTGAGGACATCCAGATCACCGAGCGGTCCATGCTTTACAATAGAAACAAGAAATCTAACCTTTCCTATGTAGACACCAACTTCTGTACCGATGTGAACATGTATACTTCCCTCAGACTACTCTGCCTTCTGACTTTGACCCAAGGCATCACTTACGAGGAGTACAATGGTCTTATTACAAAATATTTGCATGCTTTCGGTTACAACTTTTTGTACATTTTTCAAAACTTGAGTTCGGCGGGGATGATCTCGGCTCCGTCGAGTGGCAAATTGCAGCTCGGTTTGCCGAACCTGTCCACCATAAGTGATAGACTGCCGAGATGGCAAAACAATTTTCAAACGGCGGCAAATAAATTGAAGCAACTACCGAGTGACAGTGAAGACGTTAAGATGAGCGATCCCACGTGTCCCAGCTATGTGTTTAGCGGGTCGTATGTGCCAACAGTTGCGGCTATCTCGAAAATAATACTCACTTCTGAAAACACAACAGATCTTTTCACAAAACTGGCTTCCGTACCGGATGTAAAGGTTGGGGGATCTATATTCGATGATTGCCGAAGTAGCGTGGACGATTTGGGAGATAAACTGTCGCAGATCAATATGGATAGTCCTTCAGGCGTTAGTGACCTAGATATAGGATGCAAGGACTTGAAGGTAGCTGCAAACTTTCTAAAAGGCGATGTGAAGTTTTCAGTGATGCCGCTGCGGCCCAAGTCTTTGTTGGTGTTTGTGGTGGGCGGATTGACGCAGGCGGAGGTGGCTGCGTGCCACCTGCTATCCAAGCTCACCGGAGGGGACATTGTGTTGGCCACTGACTCCCTCATCACCGGAGAAAGTCTTATTCAAGCTGCCTCTTGAGAGCCCACTTTCATTCCTAGAACTGTACTAATAACTTATCTTATATGTAGTTTGTTTGTTATTCCTGAGGGGGGATTCCGTATATTTTTTGTTATCTTTTGTGTTAAGCCAGCGTTACGAGACCATCCGTCGTATGTTGGAAGGCATGCGTTATGCGTTATCGGCTGTCAAATTCCTGCGATTTTCTTTGATTGGCTTCCAATGGCTTGTCTTTGCCCGCCTTGTGTTGATGTGGATTAATTATCTACTTAAAAACACAAATTACTATTTATTATAACTACTTATATATGAGCCTACTATAGGCGTTCATAAATAACTATGCGTTTGTCGTGTTATTTTGATGTTTGTACGCGATTCAATTTGCAAATTATCCCGCGACTAACATCTCTTAGTGAGGATTATACGGCAAACACACATAATAGTAATTAGCTAATCTCCGGCATTAGCGTAACTACTGTTAAGAGTTGGTGTCTTAACACAAGCGCAGTATTTAGCCCTTTAGTGCGATACGGAATTTAAGAAAACTGTCTACTGTCAAAATGTGTCGTATACGGCCGATTTAACATGCGTTAGACTGACGCAAAAGATACTGAAAAACCTTTCTGACCTGTGTATTAATTTATTAGAGCAATATTTCTTCAGACTTGCCTACATTTTGGTAAATATAAGTATCGATGGCACAAGGCACAGCCCCCACAGCATAGTGATCAATGCATCTGATTTTAAGTCTTGAGGCTGTAGATTTCATTTCCACGTTGTGCAAAACATGACTCAATTGGAATACATATATACTATTGGACACTGCAATGTCGGAATATTTATTGTTAAGTTTGATGAGCCTTACAAAAATGTTAAATGTTCAGCTGTCATAAAAAAGCATTTTTGGGAGGCAGTTAGGCCAAGGGAGCAATTCGGTGAGGTTTGTCCAGGTCTATTACTTCCGTCACTCCTGAATCCCCCACTCCTCTCACCTTTTTCCTTCCCAGATCTTCCTCTCCTTCCTACCCTAAAGACCCTCCCTCCACACACTCGTGTGTGGAAATAATGTTAAGTAAAATATATATATTTTAAAGATTTTATATAAAAATGATAACAAAGCACTGATTGTTTGTAACAAAATGTATTAAAATTTAAATAAACATTTATTTATTTACATCGATTATAACTAAAAATAAAACGCATTGCGGAGAGGTCAAGTGTTATAGATCGATCAGTCGATCACACAGTGGTACAAGTGTGTTGCCATTGAACAGTGGCGGAATGGACGTCTTGTGGAGATCTGGTTACTTGCGCAGGTACTGGGTGAACTTGTGGAACTGTTCCACCAGGGCCGGCATCACGGCGCTCACCGAGAGTTCCAGGAGACCCTGGAGGTATTGCACGGCGGCTTCGTCTCCCAGGTCCAACCTGGAATTAATGGTATCATAATATATGTGTAAAGGAAATGTTCCCTTCATTTTTGAATTGTCTACCGTCAATTAGAATTAAAAAGTCAATGTTCATTTGTTTTTATGAGTTCATTATTTTATTATAAATTTGTCAGTTGGTTTGTTAGAAGATAAAAAGGAAATGGAAAGAATAAACATAAATGTTGTTTCTTTATTAAAAAAACACATGTGTTTTATTTAAAAGGGTTTAAACCAACATATTATATATGTACAATCGATTTCGCTTAATTGGTACACCGGTTTATTGGGACAGTTTTATCTGGGACACCATTCTGTTTAACCCGTCAGGTCTTTTTTTTTTTAAATATGTTTATTCAGTTTTAATTTTACAATATTTTATTTTACAAATCTTACGAAACTGATCAATCAGTTTGATCAACTGATCAATCAATTAATAATCAGGTCTCTTTGTTTGGTTTTCGGATAGGTCTCATAAAAATCGTTGTGTCTCCCTAACCTATCATGGTTAGAAATATGATCTACACAAAGCACTCTTCTTAGGGTGAATTGCCTATTCCATAAAAAAAAAAAAAAATATGATCTAAACGGTGTTAGAAACAGAAAATACCATGCTTTATATTCAAATCTAAAAATTAACCAAAAAATAATTCAAATTCATTTATGAATCCAAAGTTTCCGACCACAATTTGAAAAAAATTATGAATCTTTGAGAATTTTTCATTCATTATTTTTACATAAAATGACAAAAAAGTGAGGTGACACTAACATTTGTCTAATAAAATATTACGTGTTTTTAATTTTTTTGTTATCAGTAATTTTTGTTAGAAAAAAGGTGAAATTTTTATATTTCAAAAATTATGTGCTTGTTTTCTAATTATAAAATTTGAAAGCGTATTTCACCACCTTTCCAAAACAGTTTTTAACCTCTTGAATGCCAGGTTTTTTTGGAAAAAATCGCGCGAAATTATCTTCCCGGCTTTTGCTCAAATATCGTATAAAAACAAAGGAATTGTTTTTTTTTGTGATTGTTTTCTGTTTGCCAGATAATGTACCTTATTATTCATATATATTTCATGATAATATCGTTACAAGTTTTCCCAGAATAGCTATTTTTAACAAAAAAATGTGAAAATATTTCCCATTCGACAAAAAAATGTAAATAAAATATATTCATACGAAAATGATAATTTTTTTTTATTTCTCTACAAACCTGAATAGACACCCTACATGAAAAAAACCAATTCAAAGGTGTTTTCGAAGAAGTAATGACATAAATACTTGTTTGAAAATGAAATGACAGTTGAAAACCGTTTGTAAAAGTGACGCCAAGTTGACCATAGATATTTATTATAAATTATTCAGATGGGTTGGCGCTATGCGGATTTTTGCTATGTCAAGACCGAGAACGGCGCAAGCGATTCTGACCTTGTTCTTCATACAATTTCTTTATACATAAGGAACAAAATCGCTTCAAAAAAAAAAAAAAAAAAATTTCGACCCGCGGCCACCGGTGGGCGAACGGCAGTCGAGAGGTTAATTATCAGATTCATTCAGAAGTATTCTGTTTATTATCTCTGACAAAATACAGTCGAGGCCTGAGGGGTTAATTGCCTCACATGTATACATTTTTTTGGTTTCTGTTATTATAATATGTAATTGTTGGTTTATGATTTTTTTTTGTATCGACTTGTCTTTGATTATTTTTTTTTCATATTCATATGTATATATACCTATATTTTTGGTACATAATTATTTTACTATCATAAACCCCTATTTTATGTATCCTAAACTTCGCTTATTTGGGACATCTGCTTATTTGGGACAAAATGTTTGGGCCCGGTGTATCGCAATTAAGCGGAATCAACTGTATTAATGTCTCTTGTGCCAATTACAATCTTCATATTATTTATTCTGCACCTCTCCCTCCCTTTTTTTCTGGGTATAAAATATATAATGTGAATGACTCTAAATGTATTTATGACTCTATTATTTTTACGCATGTTAAAATCAATTCAATTCAATTTCATTGCCGGCAACCCGGGCGTTTATTAAGGTAATATAGTATTTTATAACAAGTAAGTTACCCGCCTCATTAGACGTTGTCTGTTCTGAGACGGGTAATAATTAGAACATTAAAAAAGATAAAAGGTGTACAGGAAAATAGTCAGAAAATAAACATGAAAATACAAGTTGTATTAATCAAGAATAATAAATCAATAAGAAGAAAGAATAAATCTCTATAATTGGAAATAAAATATGTGTAGAATAATTGGTTGTATAAGAAACTAACAAAAAAGCGGTATATTTTTTTACAAACCTCAGTCGATCTTGCACCTTCTTGACAGCCTTGTCGGGCTCCAGGGCGATGTCGGGTACCGTGGCATCCACCATCAGAGAGAACAAGTTCAGCATGAGGTTAGCATGCCTGCAAATCAATACATTCTAATTAATTACAATTTAGGCATGTAAACAAAGACGGCAATCTCCACCATTAGTCTAAAATGAGTTAGGTATGGCAATGGATAGAGAAACAAAAATACTATCGACAGTATCCCATACATTTTTGAATAAATATGTTTAGTTAGTTTTTAGTTTTGCAACCAAAACGGCAATCTCCATTATGCTAATGCAGGGTACGGAACAAAAATGGCAATCTCCATTAGGGATGTTACGAACATTCGCATTCGCATATGCGAATAATTCGCATCATATTAAACATTCGCATCGACATTCGCATTCGCAACAATCGATGCGAATGTTTAGCGAATGCGAATGTGTGCAGATCATATCGTGACTCGCCCGAAAACTCCGACGGTGCGGAATCTGGAGACACTATAAGCTGTGAAATCAAAGCTCAATTGAAGGCATATCTTAAAGAAAAACGAGCCTCTCTTGATGAAAACCCTTTGGACTGGTGGAAGACTAAATTGAAATACGACAAATTGACAAAACTGGCTTTTAAATATCTGAGCGCTCCACCGGCCAGCGTTCCGAGTGAACAATTGTTCAGTGCAGCCGGCCTTATATACGAGCCTCTTAGAAATCGCCTCATGGGAGAAAAGGCTGTAAAATTGCTTTTTCCGAAATATAATATGCCTCTTTTGAACTTCGATTATTAAATTGCTTAATTACGATTATAACTTACTGTATAAGAATTGATTTATTTTTTTATTAAAACGATGATTAATGTTGACAAATTTTTTTTTTTAATGTGATTCCTTAACATTTGCATTTGCACATTTTCACTCTGAACATTCGCATTCGCGAATGTGAAAAATATCACATTCGTAACATCCCTAATCTCCATTATGCTAATGCAGGGTGCGGAACAAAAATGGCAATCTCCATTATGCTAATGCAGGGTACGGAACAAAAACGGCAATCTCCATTATGCTAATGCAGGGTACGGAACAAAAACGGCAATCTCCATTATGCTAATGCAGGGTGCGGAACAAAAATGGCAATCTCCATTATGCTAATGCAGGGTACGGAACAAAAACGGCAATCTCCATTATGCTAATGCAGGGTACGGAACAAAAACGGCAATCTCCATTATGCTAATGCAGGGTACGGAACAAAAACGGCAATCTCCATTATGCTAATGCAGGGTGCGGAACAAGAATGGCAATCTCCATTATGCTAATGCAGGGTACGGAACAAAAACGGCAATCTCCATTATGCTAATGCAGGGTACGGAACAAAAACGGCAATCTCCATTATGCTAATGCATACCAGTAATAACCTTGGAAAAAAATCTGGGTCCTCTTCCAGCTGATTTTTCAATTCGTAGCAGACATCAAGGTGATGCTGTCTTTGATCCTCAGAGAGGAGACGAGGCACAGGTTTGGCTGCAACTCTTGTCGTGTGCAAATTCTATGAAAGAATCTGCTGAATTTAACTCCATGTTATTCCAGTCATGTCTGACAGTTGGTCAATTGTTCGGCGACGATCTTCACGGACAAGAGTGTTGATTTTATCAACATTTAGATCGGTGATTGAGGTGGAGTGGCTCCCAGAACGAGTTTGGTATTTTTTAACCCACATTTCCCTACTTTCAAAATGCGAAAATCTCATTTTCGCCGAAAGGAGAAATCTTGATTTACTTAGAGTTAAACTTTGGATGAAAGCTTGGTCTCACAGCAACCCTGTTCCCTCTCCACTCCTCCAATCTACCGCCCAAATCTTGTTACTTTTGGCCCCCCCCTCGTATTATGTTGACGCAAGTATGTATGATATACCTTTCTTCCTCCTACCTACCATCAAAACCTAACCTTCTGACAAACTACATGTGATAGATTCAGTCTGTTTTGTGCTGTGCAATGGTTCACAGTGATCTCTCGGTGTATTTAATATTGAAGTCTGCTAGAAACCAGTGCAATGATCGACTCATACAAGAGTTGATCTCTCAGTTCTTAATATCGATTCAAATGGAGACTTGTGCATGTGCCACAAAGTAAGTCAGGGTAGGTCAGATTTCCTTCCAGCATCCAACCTTCACCATCCCCGCAGTTGTGTCACTGAAATACTATATCTATTTTGATTAACTTCCAATTATTGAATCCAGTCCATTTTTGATTCGCATATATTTGCGACTACAGTAAGAGAACTTCAATAACAGAGGGAACCACTTCCATATACAACAATCTGAAACTGTGCAGAAGTTAGCATAATAATAGTATTAGTAACCTTCGCAGATGGAAGAAGGCGGTGTAGCACTGCTTGCGGAACTCCTGGAAGTGCTCGGAGCCAGCTCCGCCCATGGCCTCCACCATCTCACGGCTGAGCTTCATGGGGGGCGGGAGTGGCTTGGGATCGCGCCCCAGGATGTAGCCAAAATCAATGTGGAACAGCGCCCCCGAGGTCGTCAGCAGCAGATTGTCCAAGTGTCGGTCTCCCACTCCTGAACAAGATAGTAAGACGTATTATTATGGTAAGAATCGGAAGATACTTTGTCATTGACAGAATGCAAAAGAAACAACTCATATAGGTCTTATAGAAATTCTTGTGTCTCCCTTAGTATCACTATTATAGAAATATGTATTATCAAAACAGTGTTAGAAAGAGAAAACAACACACTTTATATTCAAATCTAAAAGTTAACCATAAAAGAATTAAAATATACAACTTTATAAAACCAAAATTTCTAACAGCAATATGAAAATAATTATTTTTAAACGAAACGACAAAAAAGATGAGGTGATGATAATGTTTATAATATGTTTGTCTAATGTCTAATAATATATGCATGTGTTTTTCTTTTTCATTATCAGTCATTTTAATTAAAAAAAAGTTAAGTGAACAATTTTTAAAACTCCTCCCGGATTTCACTCCCCCTCCCGCCCTTTTCCCTGCCACTAAATTCCATAAAATACACTTATTTTTCAAACAACTCGCGTGTGTCCTATTGCAATTTTTTGCTAATTTTATAACTCTAGAACTCACCGATATAGAAATATTGCTATATAGAAACCTTCCACATCAATTCACCAAATTTTTATCGATGAATAGTATAGGAAATATCTTTAAATATATCAAATGCGCTAACTGTCAATCGTACGAAGTTAAAATAGTCATCATTGTACTTCAAATATGATTACTGCAGACACATTAGTCTAGGGATATTTATATTTGTATTTAATTTTGTTTTATATTACCAACAAGAATGTTCTATAAATAAATTAAAACAAATAACTTTGTAAACCACTAATATAATCACAATTACCTAAATAATTTATTTTTGTTGTTTAAACATCTTTATTATGTTTTGATAATTTATATAATGTAATTTTTCATATTTTAAAATTATTTTAAATAATTGTTTTTTACGATATTTTTTAATTAATTAATCTCCTCTCTCTATAACATTTTTGTCCATAGTTCTTTTTAATTTGTTCTTTTTAGTCTATACTTGTTTGTTTATTTTGTTTTTAATGTCATTACTACCCTGACGAAGAAACCATCGGTCTTGAAACATGTAGGTAATTGTGATTATATTAGTGGTTTAAACAAAGTTATTTGTTTTAATTTAAGTAAAAATGACGCCACAAAGTGATTTTGCGAAGTTTGAAGAAATAAGTTCTATAAATATCCTGCTTGTGTCTCAAATAAATAAATAAATAAATTAGGTTTTCTGAAATTATCCAATTTTCTGTGCAATTTTCTTAATTTTTCTTTCCGTAAGAACCTTCTGCAAAGTCTTAGAAAACTTTGAAAAAAAAGATGAATGAAATAGGTTAAGTCCTTCTGCAGTTATGGTGTGACCTCGGTTGGTGATTCTACATGACTAGACCAACTTCGGTTGGTGATTCTACATGATGGTTGGAGTAAAAAAGATTAACAACTTTTTCCGAAATTCTAACTTTGTTTTTCCCATACAAAAAGACGTACCTATTAAAAATCCTTAGTGTAAGGTACAAACTTGCCCGATAAATTTGATGAGAGTCAGCCGGGCGCTTTGGGCGACGTTGTTTTTGATTGGCGCGTATCGTAACAGCGGAAAATACCTAATAGTGCAGGCCGCACACGCCTTACTAATTTTATCTTTTTACCAAAAAAGTACCCCTAAAAGTTGGAATTTCGAAAAACGTTATTTATCTTTTTTACTTACAGTATCGTGTAGAATCACCTCCCGAAGTTAATGCACTTTACCCCCGGACACCCTGTATAAAGAAGATTGTAAAATTTGAAAGCATATTTCATCACCTTTCAAAAATAGTTTTTAGTTTTTGGATATGTTTAAAAATATTCCATTTATTTCGATTTTATTGGAAAGTGGAAATATTTTGACCTTCTGGCAGAATATGGCCGAGGCCTGGGGGGTTAAGTAAAAATCATATCAATGAGGTTCTTCTTACCTAGAATATACGTAATAATGCAGTAACCCGCACAGCTTTTGATGTAAGTGTCCATAATCTCAGGTTTGATTCCATAAGGAGACGTCTCCGAGGGATGATGCTTCCTGAAGAAGTTGTGAATACTTCCCTCAGCAGCCAAAGCCTCGGCAACCGTAACCGACTCGATGAACTGCAAGAACCCGTGCTTTGAGCTGGTCGCCAAAACTCGGTATGGAGTCAGTTTCAGATCTAAGTTCTCTCTTCTCAAGAGTTTGTCCATTAAAGTGATCATTTGAAGAACTAATTGGTCCTGTCGCAGATCGTCTCCATGCTTAAATATAGCTACATATTCGCTACCGTCCACAGTGATAAATGTCAATTTGGACGGCATGAGCGCAGACTTGAAAAGACTAGCCTTTTTGGCGACTATTCCTTTGATCAGAACACTGGGGTCTAGGGGGAACGGAAGAGGCTCAAAGTTCTGGAAGTTGAATTTGAACATCTCGGGATCGGCCAGGAGTTGCTGTAGTCTTTCGGCCTTTTTGTTGCGGTTGATGCTTTCCCCGGTCACAGATTTCACGAGCTTTACAAGTTTGTCAATGAAGATTTGCTGCCTTGCCAAAAATGATCGTCTTCGTTGTAATTCCGTGTTTCCTAAAAATTGTCAAAAAATTATTAACTCGGTTGCTTTCCACCGACAGAACTAGTTTCGCCTGCAAGAAGCTAAACACTTTTCACTTATAATAATAGAAAGAAGCAAATTGTGGTGTGATGTGTGGCAGATAGATTGGTGACAGTCCTATAATAATTTAAATAAAGGAAGTTTACCAAAGTATTCAAGTGTTTGGTTTTGAAATGAGGATATGCATAGTTCCTACCGGGATGTTATTTTACCAATACCTACCTCTTCCCATCCCTAACCACATCACCTTTTTAGAAAAGCATTTTAAACTTGGAACAATGACAAGAAAACTAGCAAATTCGAGTGCATTTTTTTCTGAAAAACAGAAGAAGAATTGAGATTATCTTGAAAGCAAGTTGTTGGTGTTTATCGTGTTCATAATCTCGTTTATGAACTAAAAAGAAGGTTTTTGACCATATCAAAGTAAATAATATCGCTTTATGTTTATTTGTGTTGTTTTGGCGATAATTACCTTGAGATATTGCAGTGGAACTAAATAAACTATATTTGTGATGTGTTGTGTGCTCCAAGAGGTAAGTGATTGGTTATCCTTCTTCCTTGCATTCCTAGTCTTCCCAACACATATTATCACCCAATTCCAGTAAACACCATTTCGTTTAGTTTTCATTCTTGATTTTTACAGTCCATTTTCAAGTGCATTTTCAGTTTCGGATGCAACATTCTTTCAGAACTAAGTGAAGTGACTAATTGTAGATGCTTGTTAGTTACCTTTAGCGAGGGTCTGTGAGAAGGTCTTCATGACAGTGAGGTACATGTCGCGTACCACTCCGTCCTGCTTGACACGCGTATCCTGATCCTCGCACTCGATCAGCAAGTACCAATACAGGTAGTTGGCTAGCGCCGAGTTCCCGCATGCTCGCTCTATCAGAAATGATGCCAGGTTCCCCTTTATGTCAGTATCACCCATTCCATTGCTGGAGAAAAGAAATCAATTGTTACTATGCAAAACCAAATTTATTTGTTACAATTATAAAAACAAGACTACACTCGCGATCTCTGGACTCTGGACTACATTCGACAGGCAAAAATCATCTAGACACTAGTTAGAAAATGCAGAATTTTATATTTTTAACAATTTCTAACAATTAAAAATATATTCACATTCAAAATTCTGTTCACATCTCTCGTTAGAAGCATTCTAGAAAATAACTCTACAATTTGGTCACCTGTCTTTAATAATCTCATTAATATCAATGAAAGAGTTCAATGCAAATTTTTGAGTTGGATTAATTTAGACGTGGAATTCCTTTAGAATCAATAGATTGATTATTATATTCATTGAAATTTTTGAAGCTAAGTGACAACAAACATTTTTGATCTTATATTTTTATATAAAATTGTAAATTATCAGTTGGATAGCCCTGATATTTCCTGTCGATTCACTTTCATGGGGTCGACAAACTTAGCTATAAAAGCACCAGCGTTATTTGGCTTGGCTTATTCCAGCATATCGCTCGCCATACATTTCCATTGGGAAAGTACGGCGAGCAATATGCCGAAATACGCCAAACCAAATAACGCTGGTGCTTTTATAGCTCTTTCACAAGCATCATGTTCCTACCATTAGATCAAGGTTTCCCAGTATGTATTATTGTGACAATTATATACGGTCTCAGACTACGATTCTGTTATAAATAGATTAGACATTACTCCTATGCTAATGTCGCTGACGTTTTAATAAGCATCTATTGAAGTATAAAGCTGTTCTTTAAAAGAACTTAGCAGTTCATATTTTGACGAGGTCACTGCATAACAAGTTGTTTGTTTTTTCTTCACTGCTTTCATTAACTTGTACTAATATATATTTTTTCTTTTGTTTAGTTTACTTAAATAATCTTATGTCTATGAACGACAAAAAAAACATTTATGGTTGTAAATATGTACATACATACATAATTTTAAAGATATTTCTTGCAAATCTTACCAATAGATGTCACTGATGTCGGCATTGTTATTCGATTGACTCACGTTGAAACTGTTGAGAGATTGATTGTCCAGAGCGTTTGCATTGTTCATATCATTGTACTGGGAGGAAATTATAAACGGCTGTGGAGAATCTGAAACACACACATAACACATAGAATAAATAATATTCTGTGCTTCTTTGGAGGATCTAAAATGATTTTTCTTTAATTAAACATTCTCGTTCTTCAGCCTTTAATAAATAATTTCCAAGAGCTACTAACCCACAGTAGCGGCGACACTCGTTGAGATATCCCTTTTATCTATTTGAGAGGTGCTGGCGGTATTGACATTAAGGGGGGATTTGGATTCTGCTAGTGTTGATGTAGAAGCCTCCACACTGGGATTTAAATGTTTATAAACTGAAACAAAAATAGAGTTAATGAACCATACTTATATTACATTAAACTACCTACATATTTATAAAGGATAGCATTTACCTTCTTTGATTTCATCAAAATTTTCATATTTTAATGCTTGAACTAGTTGAAGAAGATAAACCATCAAATCTTCATCTGGGGCCTGTTTCAGTCTCGATATGGCGTATCTGCAAATCCACACATTTTCCATAAATGATTAAGTACATATATTATGTAATTCAATTCAGGTTGGGATGATGGAACAACTAATCAACAGTGGCGGTTCTTCACACAGAGCCCGTGTGGACAGTCCCCACTACATATTCCAGAAACTTACCAAGAAAAAAATTGTCAATTCTTTGTGTTCACAAAAAAAGAAAATTAATAACAGTTGCAGAAATATAATCTAAAAATTTATTTTGGGTAAATTTTAAGCTCGAAATTTGAAAAGTTTCTAAGAACGAATGTGCGACTGGTCTCCTTCCTTCCTTGTAGCATACTAAATATAAATACTAACGCCGTTCTTCCATGGAGCTACGTTCAAGCGACGCGATCGCCGCTCGTCTGTATTTTCTATACTATTATTAGTATTTGAAATCTCCGCTGGGCGCTGCACTAGCAATATAGTATGACAGGTAGCGGTAGCGTCGCTTGTAAGTAGCTACGTGAACGATGGGCGTAACACGACCGGCGACTTGAAACTCGGAACTCGGCACATACTAGTGCCCAGTTAAGGGCGTGAGAACAGTGTTTTGCACCGTTGGGGGACGACACCGAGATTTATTCCTTCTAAAATGAAATTTTTACTCGCACTGAATACTTTGTATGAGACTTCAAGAATCTGCGCATGCGCATTTGAATTAACTATCATAATTGCAGGGTCATAATATTCCAGAATCCCTTTGTGAATGTTTTTTTAGTTCTAATTGAAGTAGGTCAGTTATGCACGGGTTAGTACTTCGCGTTAGTCGTGTTACAATCGTTTGTGACATTTTAGTAAAATAATAAATTGATATTGATTGATTGGATTGATTGGATTATAATTGATAGCATGTTAGATGCATTATTTAAGTCTATGGATAGCGTATACGACTTCTTTCAATTTTAAGATCTTCGTTCACTAAATAAGCCGATAATTTTGCATAACGAATGACTTATCTGATACTATGGAGGCCGCACTAAAAGTTATAACCATCGGTTGGAAGATCTATTATCAATCGTTGACAGTGCTCGCAGATATTGATATGGATGACGGATTTCATCAATATAGTATTCGTATATGGTTTCATCGATTGTCCATACTAGACCTGCAGACGGTATCCAGACACTAGGAGGAAAGGGAGGTCGGAGTACTGACCTGCGAACCGCCGGGTGTGTGAAGTTGGGTGTGAGCAGCTCCAGAGCATCTTCCACATCCATGGGGGCCCATTGCTGCATCATGCCCAGGGCCTGTCGCACTTCCGCTGCACAAACCAATCACACACAAACTCTTTAGCACTGACATATTCAGATACCCACAGGATTGTAAATAATATCAGAGCTTCCCTTACTTAGAGGAACAAACCATCTTGCAAGGGGCGAGGGTTGGATGTACGTGCTCATAAAAAGACTTATAAAAAAAACTCGATTATAGCAAAGGCCAAGATGTGTTCTGCCCACAGTATTTAATTAAAGTATCTATAATACTTCTAGGCAATTAAAATTTCAAATCAAAAACCCATGATTTTGCATAACTTAGCTTTAACCTCTAAAGCGCGCCTTCCACTGCGAGCGAAGTGAACTTCGTTCAAGCTTAGCTCGACTAGCAAACGTCAACTGCATACTAGTGATTCCACCAAGAACGAGGTGAGCGAAGCGGGCCGAACGAGTTAAAATAGGTTCGAACGAGGCCGCTCCGCTATGCGAGCGGAACGAACTTCGTACGAACTTAGCTCGACTTAGCAAACGTCAACTGCATACTAGTGCTTCCACCAAGAACGAGGTGAGCGTAGCAGGCCAAACGAGTTTACATAGGTTCGAACGAACCCGCTTGCACACACCATTGGCAACTAGTTTCTGGCGGACTTCGCTCAAGTGCAGTCGTCAATTCGTTTGCTCCTGCCGCGATTTTTAAGAGATGGAGGTGTTCTTTGAAACTGTTTAACAATTTTCGTGTTTATGGAATATGACTAGTAAAGATTATCGCAATGTCGACAAAAAGGATGCGGCTTGAAAAACCATATTTGAGATTGTACATGAATTAAATATAATACACTAGCTGACACCCGGCATGCGTTGAAATTGCCAATTAAATAAATAAATTGTTTCTCCCTTTGTGTCATTTCCCATTCATACCCGTTCCCCTTCCGACCCCTCTTCCTCTTACCCTCCCGTGTACCCTTCCCCTCCGGCGTTCCCTTTTCACCTTCCCGCGTTCCCCCTCCCCTCTCCCGCTCTCTCCTTTCTCGCGAACTCCCCCCTCACACATTCCGCTTCCAACTTCTTCGCTTTCAACTTTCAACGCTTCAACTCCCTCGTCCCCCCTCTCGCGAAGTCCCTATCCTTAATTCCCCAACCGACCCTATCGCATACCCCTTCCCACAGCTTTTTTTTCCTTCCGCCTAAGTCCATAAAATACACCCTTTTTTCCAACAACTCGAGTGACCTATTTAATTTTTTATGCAAGTTTCATGATGCCAGAGCTCTTCAGTATATGTATATAGAAGTAGTTTCATCAAGAAGTAATTTTCCTCTTATTTTGAATATCATGTGTGCAAAATTTCACCAAGAAGTAGTTTCCTTTTGTTGTGAATGTCAAGAGTGCAAAAATACACCAAGAAGTGATTAACAAACTTTTTATTTATTATTAGCAAACTTTTTTTCATGGTACTTTCAGTACTTGACATCATAAAATCGCTCTGTTCCCTTCGAACGACAAAGAGATACTGACTCGTTTTCAATGGAAGGGCAAAACTATTTCTCATGTTTCGTTGACCCCGCACCGCTCGCCTCGCTTAGTTCTCGCACGAGGAAGGCAAACACCTATCTTCATAGCGACTCTTTCTTGGCGGAAGGCCAAAGCTATTTTGCGCATCTTCCATCCCGCTTAACTCAAGCTTATCTCAACTCTTTCCTGCTCGCGGTGGAAGGCGCTAAGAGAGTGAGTTTCTGAGAGAAAAGTGTTCAAAAGAGTGAGATGTTTTTACCCAAGTAAATTGTAGTTATAATATGTATTATTGTCCTTGAGGTGTTTTTTCACAAAAACGGCGGTCTACAAATTATCTAATTATTGTTATTATTATTATAAAAAACTAAACCTCATTAAAAAAAATTCCAACAAAATAATTTTATTAATCCGATTTTAATAACAACAAAAATCTATATATTTATCTTACGACTTTATGTCCGGGTAAAATCTTCCCCATGGTAAAAACTAAACCCTTCCACACACTTTTCCACAAATGATCGTCTAGTCAATCCATGATATGCAATTGTACTATTTAAGTATAATAAATACAAAATAACACGTCAACCCACTAGAGACCAAATGGGAAAATAATTCACTTACAGATATTTTCGGTTCGGCTCGGTAGAACTCCTAACTGGACCGATAAATCCTACTGATCCCTCAATATAAATATTTAAAAAATCTTTTGTAATCCTACATGTATTTAAAATAACTGATTTTTGCATTATTATGTATAAATTCTTTAACAAATCTAATAAGCCAAAATTTTTAATGAGAGAGCTAGGTATAATGCCAGTGGCCGAAATAACAAATAATATATTAACACTATTATTAGAAGAATTTCTAATAACTCCGCCGCACGGTTGGCGTCCATACTCCTTTGAACAGATTTTTTTACGGCCGTAGACAGTGCGGCCATACTCTCCTAAAGGTTAAAGATTAGGGAACATAGATTGTTGAATATGAAAACAATGAATTTTGGGAGACTGGTGTATACGAATATTAATAAAAAATAAGCATTACCGTTCAAACTCCAGTTGACACATTTCAGGAACTTGGTGAGCGCCCTCTTCTGACTGCTGAGATAGAATCGGAACTTCCAAACCAGGTCCTGCTCCTCCCCACTTAGCGGCTTGGTGGACGGATAGGTCACAATTGCTGTCAGCAAATCCCGCACACTCGCGTTGGGCTTCGCATCGCGGTCCGACAGGCCCGACCGCAGCGAGCGCGCAAGCTTGTGGTGCTTGCTCTCCACCAGGTTCTCCTGCGTACGAAAACACGTGAAAAAATGCTTGGCACGTTTGAACAGCAGCTTCACGAGCCCTTCCGTGGCGCAATGCTGCTTGTACGATACCATGGTCGTGGGTGTTACAGCCAAAGGGGCTTTCTTAGTTTTAAAAAAATCCATTTAAAATTTTGAATGATGAGGTATGCCAATAATTGTTTAAATTGTCGTCAATAACAAGGTTTTGATTATAGACAAACCAAAACCCAAGATGTTTCTCTACAATAAAGGATGCCAGAGATTTTGGAGGCCTAAACTTAGATGTGGAAGAAAATACCACAGCCTTAAGTTTAAGGAACTGGAAGGATACAGGAGACCTGTAAGATTTGAGGCGTTCGTTAGAAATACGGTTGTATTTCCGATAATGTATTACGCATAGTTTTGTCACAAGAACTTTTTTGTTTTAATTTTAACTTAGGCTTGATTACGGATTATTTTCACGTTACATAGTTAAGTTAAAATTGCATGAATATGGTCAGAATAAAGTTCAAATAATGTAGTTTCATCACTGTCAAATTATTGAGCATTTCGGTCAAATTTTATTATTAATCAGACATCTTTCCACAGAAGTCTTCGTAAAATCATATATTGATGTATTTAAATCACTGAAACACTTGACTTGAATAAAATAAAACAAATCACAAATCTTTGTATAGATTCAGATCACTTCTAGTTCCAAGAAATCATGAATAAAATCACAGTTGCACATCACAAATTTCTGCAAGTTGATTTCAACGATCGCGGAGGAATTTAAGTCCATTTTAATTTTGCACATAACTGTTGTCATAAGATATTGATTGAACAAATAAGGTCAGCAGCACTGAGGAAAGCCTACACAGTTCACAGGAATAGACTTTATAGATTACTACTTGTGGAGGGCGTGCGGTGTACAGTAATGTGCAATGTACATTCAACTTGCATGAAAGCGAAAGTGGTAATAAACAGCTTATAATAATATGTGGGTAGACTAAGAACTGTACTGTGTAATGTTACGTTTTACCCTCTGGATCACACACACATACAAATATTATACTATAAATATTATTGTGTGTGTGATTCTCTCATAATTTTTGCATGCGAGATATTTTTCACAATATTTTGAGTTATCTTTTAATTAATCTTACGTTGGCTAACAGCATTGTCTTCAATATAAACAATCTCATTTGTGCATTTTTAATCTATAAATTAATATTATTATTATATACCTATTCATTTGATAAATTTCTCCTAGAATTCATTATTTATACAAATATTTCATTGGTTAACAATACACGAATTTATTTATGGATGATACTATTTTTAGTAATGACATGCATCATAAGCCATGGAGCTTTCAAAAATATCAATTTAGCGATTCAATATGATGCCATATCAGTTTAGCGATATGATAGAATACAATATCAATTTAGCGATACGATTTGATGCCATCTCAATATAGCGATATAATGAGATACAACATCAATTTAAAGATGCGATGCGATGCAATATATTTAAATGGTACGATAAGATGCCACATCAATTTAGCGATAAATTGATGTGGCATCGTATCATGGTATTATGGCATATTACGTTGCCAAAAATTGGGATATGATACAACGCCATATCAATTTAGCGATGCGATAGGATACCACATAAATTTATCGATACAATATGATGTTGTATCAAATTATGCCATATTGGTTGTTCCATATTTTTCAAAAATATCTCTAAATAGTGTTGAAACTCAGGCAATGATGGGTAGCAACTACATAATATTATGATAAGATTGCATAAGGTACACATATTTGTATGCAGTTTAACTGTCATGTCATGAAATCTGTTTTCCTTTATGTATATTATCTATAACTATATTGTATATTGTATTTAAGTGTATATTGCATTTAAGTGTACATATTTGGATTGCTTTATTTTATAGTAAATAGTTAAATTGGGATGATGTAAATTAATTTTGGGTGTTTATTTAATAATTAAATACATCTACCAAACTATTACTATTAAATAATCTACCATCAAGTTACATACTTTCGCAAAATACTTAACTTGTTTTATCCCCATTTTGGTAATAAATATTTAATTAGATTTTTTTTTGGCGTAACTTAATGAGTAAAACCTCAAATTGTAATATTTAAAGACAATACAGTGAAACCCTCTTAAGAAGTTCTCGCTTAAGATGTTTTCCCGCCTAAGAAGTTTATTTTTTCCGGTCCCTTGGAAAACTTCTTAAGAGGGTTTCACTGTATTAGCAACTCTCAAATATATATTTGAAACAGAAAAATTAGAGAAGATACAGTCGCATCTAGGAATTGAGCCCAAGACCTTAGCCTTGCCGGGACTCTGCTCTGACCACTAAGCTCATTCGATCCTATCCCCTTCGGTCATATTTAACTGTATTATATTTCGACTAAGAACTACCAACATTATCTTCATTTACTTAATGCATATTTTTACATAATATAGATATATAGATAGCAGCCAATAAATATGCATTAAGAAAATGAAGATAAAGTTGGTAGTTCTTAGTCGAAGAATAATACAGTTATACAAGGTGTCCAAAAAGGGTATCATAAATAAAATAAAAAATATAAAAAGTCAAATAAATTATACTTTTAAAATTAGCTATCACTTTGTGGTTATCCATTTTATAATTAAATGAAACAATATAACTTAGTTACAACCACTGATTTATTTAGTTAAACGCCGACCGGTTTCGGAACAACCGTTCCTTCTTCATTATATGTTTGCCCTGAAGAAGGAACGGTTGTTCCGAAACCGGTCGGCGTTTAACTAAATAAATCAGTGGTTGTAACTAAGTTATATTGTTTCATTTATTTATCAAATAAATTGTTTATGTTTTATTTACAAATACCCAACTGGAAATTTATTTAGAAAAAAAAATGGTGTCTAGATGCCAACCCTCACGCCGCTGGCACTCCTCTAACCTCAAATGAAGATTTGGTAATTTTTGACACTTTACTTGCGAGACTGCTGCCATTTCTGATGTGATATTGTGCTTCAATTGCGGCAGATACGTCGGTTTATTCTCGTATACCCTACCTTTCAGGTATCGCTACAGAAAGTAGTAAAAACGACTGAGATTGGGACTCTTGGAAGGCCAGTTAATGATGCCTCTATGAGAAATCACTTTGTTTGGGAATAATTCGTTTACCGCAGCAATTGCTAAGTCGGCTAAGTATGGCTAGTTTTCTTGAAAATCTTGCGCCAAAAAACCTCTTAGCATTTCACAGTAACGTTCACTGTTTACAGTAAGTCCCCTCTTTTTAATGATATCGTCACTTGGTGCATTGCGAGAATGATAATCTACACAATAAAAATGCTGAATAGAATCACCGTATAACCACTGGAGCGACAGCGCAATTTAAAACAGTTTTCTAGGATTGCTTGAGATTTTTTGGTGATCATTTTGAAAATTTTCCAGCCAAATAATGCTTTATTTATTGAAAGTAATGCATTTGCAAAAATAGTCATCTCGCACAAAGTATTAACCGACAAACACTATTTTGACAATATAAACTTGATTTTTAACTGTTACGACATTTAAACGCTTTAAGTACATTAATAATTCAATCAGTGTTACACTGGTTTACAAATATGTTATAAAAATCGACTGAAACTTTAATGATATTTTAGAGGATAAAAGTCTGACAGCCCGCCATTTGAAATAATGTTCATCTTAGACTGACCGACCAATGCTTACAAATAACGAAGAAGACTGGCATCTGTTGGTCAATACTTGAAGTTAGCTTTCGTTTATCAAATAATCTTATTTCCAGAAGGCAGGATCATTCAAAAAAATTTCAAATTTTTTTTTAACGAATCTGGGGAATACTTGCCACATTGCGGCAATAAAGCAATCCGAGGCTTTGGAAAAGGTGCCATAATGTGGCAAAAACCATTCTAGTGGTTAGGTAAGAAATAAACTCACTAGGCAAAAATCGCAATGCATCTCCAGGTACGACTCCATTGCTACTGAATCTCCACGAAGTAGTGCATGATGCTAACCCAGCGACCCTTCACCACTCATTTATGGCGTCACAAAAAAAAACAAAACCCCGTTACCCTTTTTGGAGTAATGTGTCAAAAATTACCAAATCTTCGTTTGAGGTTAGGGGGGTGCCAGTAGCGTGAGGGTCGGCATGTAGACACCATTATTTTTTTTTTTTTAAAGTATCAGTTCAGTGTCCATAAATAAAACATAAACAACCTATTTGATTATTTATATTTTTTATTTTATTCAACCATCAAACCGATACCCTTTTTGGACACCTTGCATATGACTGAAGGGTCTGTAGACTCAAATCAGCTGAGTGGTTAGAGCAGAGCCCCGGCAAGACTAAGGTCCTGGGTTCAATTCCTAGATGCAACTGTATCTTTTTCTGATTTGTCTATTTCAAATTTTTCAGAGCCGCTTATATTGTCTTCATTGATTAATTAACACATTTAAGCATAATCATGAAGTTACTACGTATTTAAGGGTCAAAGCATTAATTTTCAGATTGTAAATTCATATCAATCATGAGCTATGAAGTGTTGAAATATTCATTTAACGGTTGAAAAATTCTTTCAATCATATTTATCAAATAAAGTCCAATACGAAAAAACATTTGGCTATAAGTGTTTGTTAAAACTTGGGTAGTGACTTGGTATCTTATAAAATACATTGTGTTCGCATTGCATTATCTCAGTTGCTTAGTTACCGTTGATTATAGGTTAGACTTTATTAATAATAATGTAAACATTTTTGAAATCATCATTAGCGACGCCAATCTTTTGATCCCAGAGATATGGTGACCTTGAAGATAAATTACAAGAGATAGAAACTACATGGTGATTTTATCCACAACCTCAGCTGTGATATCCCCAGATCGAGACATATAATTACAGCCATTAATCAGTTGACACTAAATATACTTCAATAATCAATCAATCATAAATTCTGTTTAGAAAGAAATAAGGAAGTTAACATACCTGAAGGATTTCATGGTCCGGAACTGTTACAATATCGGCTTGAGCTCTGAACTGATACATCTCATCTCCGTCTTGCTCGTAATATACTACTGCATGCTGAAACAAGTTATCATTTGTTATTGTTATGTAATGATTAACCAAGTATGTATTTATTTATAAACAGTATGCCCCCCTATTCACTTGAGCGAACGCTACACAAATTTGATAGTACTACTAATGCTAATTCTGTTGAGGGAGCTACCCAAATTTGGGTAGTACTTCTAAGATAGTTGAGCGATAGCTTGCCAAATTTGGGTACTTGAGCGATAAATATCCTAATTTGGGTAGCACTGCTAATACCCTTGAGCGATAGCTACCCAAATTTGTATAGAACCGCTAATGCCCTTGAGCGATAGCTACCGAAATTTGGATAGAACCGCTAATGTTCTTGAGCGATAGGAATTCAAATTTGGGTAGCACCAATAAGGCCCTTGTTTTTTGCCCAAATTTAGATAGCTATCGCTCAAGGACATTAGCTAAGTGATTTTATGGGATGAACGCATATAATAAAGAATATAACTCTAGAAGTGCCTTCCATACAAATTTGAATGGAAACAAATGTTCCATTTAGCCCAACCTCCCATCGTTCCGTCTCACTTACACTCGCCTGAAAGTGTAGATCTTCATACCCTTTGGATTATAGGTCCAAAACGGACATATAATTTGAGTAATTATCGACCTGTTACAAATCTACTTTTGTAGCAAAACTACTAGAAAAAAATTGCTGCTTCTCAAATAAACTCCCACTTAAACCGGAATAAATTATTTACCGATCATCAATCTGCATGTAGGAGTTTCCACTCAACAGAAACCGGATTACCTTGTGTTATCAAATATAACCTTTGCCATAGAATCAGGTAAGTTAGTACATCTTTCACTTTTAGATATTAGCGCCGCATTTGACACTATTGACCATGACTTTCTCATTAAGAGACCAGAAGTACATTTGGTTTACATTCCAACATCAAAAATTGGCTACTATTCCATTTATCCATTTGCTCACAAGCAGTAAAGGTTGGAAAAAACAGTCCAACTTTACAAAACTCTCTTCAGGGGTACCTCAGGGATTCGTTTTGGGTCCACTTCTCTTCATTCTCTTTACAAATGATATCGCAACAATTATTGAGTCTTTTAGTCTCCAATCTCACTGTTATGCTGACAATCAGCAAGTCTGGTTTTACAGCACACCAAATAAGAAATGACTTTTCGCTTATCTCAAGCTTCACCAGGTACAGGGAAGAAAAAAAAAAATATTTATGTTTCCGTATTAATATTCAGAGATATAATTTTTGGAACGAGAACAACCGAATTTTTTACACTCTCTGTTGTTCTATAGTTTTCCCAAATAATATCTGAAGAAAGATAATTTGTTCACACCCAAACCTGATTCAGATAATGCCAGATTACTGAACGTGTCAGACTTCTGAAGTGGTAGATTACTGAGATTCAACTGTATGTGGAAATGTTAATGGTAAACGAAATCTAAAAATAGAAGTAAGTACATATTTATCACCTACAATAATTATTGCACATGGTAAATACAATTATTGTTGAGTATGAGGTAAGCAAGCGAATAAATTACCATGAGTGAGTATTTTTGTTGTTATGTTTCTCACTAAGAGAACCTTTATCGAGAATTTAATTGACATTCCAATATACAGTTGATTTTTTTTTAAAACAGTTAATGTCCATTTTATTCAAAGTGTTTATGTTTTGTTAATTATTGTTTCCATTGCAAGCACTCCTGTGTTTAATTTTTCTTAAAAATAAAGGTTACAATTTTAAAATTACAAAGAATATTATTCGATTATTTTTCTTCTTCTCAAGTCGGTTCCTCATTGCTGAGGATCATGACTCCGATTTCCATGGTGGACAAGGCTCCTCCACTCCTCGCAGTCTTGCGCTGCGTGAAGAGCTGCGGACACCGACATACCATATTCCAGTGATACTTGGTTACTCCAGCGCATTGGTGACCTTCTTCTGTTTCTTCTGCCTTCCAATTTGCTAGTGACTATGAGTTTCTCCTTTCCGTCCTCAGTTTGGCACTTAACGTGTCCAAAGTATCTTAAGATACGTTGTAGGCAGATGGTTGAAAACCTGGCGTGGTTTTCAAATATGTTTGTGCTTCTGGCTGACCATGGAATCCTGAACATTTTTCTCCAGCACCACATTTCAAGGGTGTCTATCTGTTTTCTTTCCCTGGCTCTAAGTGTCCATATTTCCACACTGTACAGAAATATTGGGAAAATCAATGCCCAGATGAGTCTCATCTTGGTGGTCTTCGTTATGCCCACGTCACTACATATCTTTTGAATTTTACTCATTGCGTCTTTTGTCATGCAAACTCTTCGTTTCACTTTTATTTCATTATATCCTGATTTATTTTTTTTACTTAATTTAAGACTTCTCTTAGTGAAAACCTCAAATAAATCAGATTTCAATACTTACGTTATTGCCATCAACTTGAACTGTGGAGAACTCAATCATGAGGTAAAGGTACTCCGAGTTTCTCTTTTCACTCTCGTTAATCATCTCGATCTCCCGAAACGTCAGTCGGTCCAACCAATCCACCTATAAATTAAACAATCATCATTATTTTAAGTATAAATCGGACACCAAGTGTTGGATCATCAGATACGACAGATAGAATTTATAAAACCAATTTATAAGAGTGTTTTACCAGAGAACACCGAAAATTAGTCCTTTTTAAATCAAATTCTAGACGTATTGACTCTTTTTTACAAAAAAACATAAATTGATTTTGTAAGATTGTTATTTTATCTGGTAAACACATTTTTTAAATTTTGAAAAACCAAGTTTTTTTTTAATACACTAATGTTATACCGTTGGTCGTTGGCAGATTTGTCCAATTTTCAAACGATAGATTCTATTAAACAACACAAATTTCAAATCATATAATCATACAACAAAATAAATCAATACATAATCTAGTAAACACATGTTTCAGAATTTTAATTTTAGTCAAATTAAAATCATTAAAAAATAAATCCGAGAACGTGTTTTGTGATGAAAATACCTCAGTTTTTCTATTTATTTATTTAAGGTCTTAAAAAATAAAATATTTCAGATTTTTTTTTACTCACTTATTTTTTTTTAGACATTATTGAAAAATTATAAATTATTTTGATCAAAAATTAATTTTAAGAAGTATATAATTTTCATTCATTGACCATCACCACTTTGATCATTTTTATGGCAGTTCGCGACAAATAAATTCTCGCATTTCATTAGCCGCTGGCACCCGGCCGTGAAAGGTCCTGTTCACGCTGCTCTCATTGAAAACATTTTGTAATAAATGGAAAACTTATACCGTTTGGCTTCGTCGTTGTAAAAACATCCGCTCGCAGCGCTTTTAACAAAGTCGGAATAATGGATTGCTGGATATTACCTCATAAGTATGCATTTCTAATGGTACAATGCTAATTGTCTTTTAATTTAAACAAAACATTATGTTTTATTCATATTTTTTTTATAAATATGATTTTGGTATTGTAGTGTTTGACTTATCCACAGGCAGACATTGTGTTGGGCTGTTCAATAATAATAATAAGGTCCTTGTACAATACTACTTTATTAACAATATTACGTGTTCACAATAATTATATACTTCTGGGCCTTTGGACCGGCTACCGGCTACGCCTAGCAATTGAATTTGAGCTGTAGGGAATGATATTGGCGCAAGCGATTCTGACCTTGTCCTTGTAAAGTTTCTTTATTTATAAGGGTTAAAATCTGGTAGAACCTCTCATGAGAGGTTAAGCCTACCAACATCTATCAAAACCAACTGAAACTATATGTCATTGAAGGACACTACAGTTATAAACTGTTCCTCCACTTTGTTTGCATTTCCAATGGTATGAAGCTGAATTTCTTTTATTTTAATATAATATTGTGTTGTTATTTATATTTCTGTTATAAACTGTGCATGCTTTCAACGCTGAGACAGTTGAGACAGACGTAGCTCACCAATTGTAATAGAATTAATAAAAATGAATAAAGGAAAAAAAAAATTACAATTAAAACTTTGGTAGTGCTGGTAGTAAAAGTAGTGAATAAAATGAATATATAAGAATAATAATTAATAAACAATGAATAAAATCAAGGACAAAAGGATTAATCACAAGGAAACTACAGGAAAATCATTTTAAAGAGCACATGTTTGAATATATTTGTACCCATCGATTTGAAATATTATTGTGATTCATTTTGGGTTATTATGCAGTGTTACGCTAACCCTAGAAGGAGGAACCTTCTAGGGTTAATGTTTCGGACGGCATTACAGTGTCCATCATCAGGGCAGATGTGGACAATGGACACTGTAATGCTGTCTGAAACGTTGGCTATAAAAGGAGTAAGCAAAACATCACAATAATTTAATAATAAACAAACAAAAGTTATTATGTTTTAAATTTTTATATTTTTTTTTATCTTTCTTATTTTTTTTATAATTTTTATTATATTATCTATTATTTTTATTTCCTCTATTTCTTTTTGTTTTTTGCTAACCATGTTCTGTATATTTCATATATCATCGTAATTTGACTGCCCTAAGACGGGATTCCTCCTAGTTGGGCAGTCAAAACACTTAAATAATGTATAATATAATATGTATAATCTTTTACTAAATAATTAAAAACAGGCAGCCGCCTAGTATGGTGATTTAATATGTAAATGTTTTAATGTATATCAAGTATTTTATAAATAAATAAATTAAAATAAAAATAAAAAATACTTTACGATATAATACTACGGTACAGTAAACCACTACAAAACAGCCCGCGACATTGTAAATAACTAATTGTGTAAAAATGTAAGTAATTAAGAATTTGTAAGCTTTTTAAGGTCATTTCATAAAAATTCTCCAGTCTTTTAAAACAAACATCTATTTTTACCATAAATGTAATATCAATAGTAATGGAGGGTGGCAAAGGTAAAATCATGCAATTTCCAGTGTTTTGAAAATAGTTTCCTTGGTGTGCAACATCGTATCTTCTCTAAGCATAAACTTTCTAATAAAAGTGCGTTTATCAGAATTGACCTGCCAGGAACGTATGTTTTCTGTATCTGTTTGTAAATAATAAAATTATATAGAGCATAAGAACTCACAATAAATTTGAGGTAACTTTTCACAAAAAACGGCACTCTACAAATTATCCAATTATTGTTGCGAGAATCTCTTTAAAATGATTGTACTGTACTTCAAGAATGCAATATAATGATAGGTGTGTAAATTAATGAGTCAATGATTAATAAATAAGGTACTGTTTTCAATAACAAATATGTAAACGTTTATGAAGTAAAACTAAAATATTGCATCATTTGGTATTTATTTTGCAAAGTTTAATCCAGGGGTTTTCAATCCAAATCATTTGCTGAGATGCTGACCGTTAGATCCGACCATGAACACATGTAAATGGCAGATATTACCGTTAATTTTTACCGGTATTTCGGTGGCAGATATTAACTGACTATATACACGCCTATGTGTGTCCTTTGCACTAATCCTCTATTTATAAAAACCAGGTCAGTTGCATTCGATCTTCCGAGAAATGTGCGGGGAAAAAATATACTGGTTGGAATTGCTTGCGAAAATAAATTCCTAGTGCGACCATGTGCCTGGCACTTTCAAGCAATAAATCAAAAACCCCATTGAGAGTCCGAGGTCTAATAACAAGGAAGATCTATTTTCACAAAATGTGATATAAATTTATAAGAACGATTTTTTTATTTTTTTAGTATGAATACCAAATCCAAAACATAGAAAGATAAAACTTCATTTTGGGCTGCAAAAATCTTCAATTGGGCCGCAAGTTGGGCATGCATGGTTTAAGCAGTACTAAAATAACAATTTAATAGGGAGGCGCCACTAATGCCCCAGTCGGGTCATATCAACAGTCAAAATAACAAAATAGTATTATATATAAATGTGGTTGGTGCAAGGCGAAAGTGCAAAGACTAAGATTGGCCATTCCTCCACAGGAATACTCAAATATCCAATACTCAACGATTCAAGTATCTTGGTGACTACCGCCATACCATACCGCCATGGGGACTACGGAGATTCATACACAAACACACGTTACCGACATTTTGTAAACACGTCGGTAATGCCAGTCTCCCACGACCAACCAGAGAAAGTCATTAGGTACCACAAATGTTATCAAAACTTTAAACTAGCAAAAACTCCAGCAAAAAAGATAGTATCAACATTTCTTGTATCAGACATTTTGTAACGATGCTTGTGCTTTAGATCAATACTAGAAACAAAACAGTCAACAAAAAGTGACAGATATAGCAATTGTAAGTGAGGTTATGAAAGCTAGTTTTGACGTTTCGAGATGTCTTGTGATTTCAGTAATGGACTGTATGCGATAAGTTGTTTGCGATGTGAATACACAATATCCTGAATGGAAATGGATACTTGCAAATTCCAATGAAAGAAGGGCCTTATGCTACATTATACAATAAAAAAGCTCAAATAAAACCCCTGCAGCCAATTCACACAAAAAAACAAAAAATTTGAAAAAAAAGTTTATATGCCAATTTAACGACAAACAAAAAAATTCACAACAGATATATAATATATTGCATTACATTACAATTATAATCTCTGTTAACTAACAACCTGCAGTTAACTTACAAGATGGTTAATTACTTAGTTAGTAAGCTATAAAGATAATATTTTATTACCACCCGATTGTAAAGGCGCCGCATTCCCATATTTTTTTGTTAGAATCACAACAGAATCTCGATCCACCATTTTAAATTATTTATCAGTCCACTCCACTCGAGTGGTTCACTGGTGACTGTTTTACACATGTGCGCGATTGATTGAATACTCGAGTCTTATCTTTGTTTCATTTCGTGACGACTACTTGACCTGGGACTGATAGGAAGGGAATTATGTTGAAGGAGGGGTCGGTCGCTTTTCAATGAATTATGAACTACTACGTACAGTATGTATTTATACATCATAGCAACAATAGCTGTCTGCATTGCGAAATGAATGCTATGGTTCATTTTGTAGCAAAGGAATTAGATAAAGTTTCCCTTCTATAATATATATTTTTTTATTTTTGGAATAAGTTAAAGAGTAAAAGCTTAATCTTGAAGACGTTATTATCGAATGAAAGTTTGAAACGATTTTCGAAGTAAATACTTCTTTACGAACGCTTGACTTGGGGGGTAAGCTGGCGAATGCGTTACGAAAAGGCGTTATATCGGGCGACTGTAGGAGCAAGAGAGAGAGCAGTGCGCGCGCACATTTTCTTTCTCTCTTCCTCTCATAGCCAGTGCATGAAATATCTCAGTCATGCGGATGCGGATGTATTTACTTCAGTCGTGTGGTCTAAAGCACACTCGTATTTTTTTGATGAATTTGATTGCAAGATTCTTCCCAAACTAAACACAATCTAGATAGTGTCTTGGATAAATATATCAGTTATTCAAAAAATAAATAAAAATATTCATCCTAGACTTGTGTATAAAAGATAGATGTCGCACATTAAAATAAAAGTGGACGCAATCATACATAAAGATAGCAGCCAATAAAATATGAATTAAGAAAAAGAAGATAATGTTGGTAGTTCTCAGTGGAAGTATGATACAGTTAAATATGACCGAAGGGGAAAGGCTGGAATTATAGCCCCTAATGAGAGAGAGAGAGAGAGAGAGAGAGAGAGAGAGAGAAAGAGAGGGAGAGAGAGAGAGTCGCTAATATTGTCTTCAATGATTAAACAATAATAATGAGATACTTTGAAAAATCTATCTAATATTGAGCACTGAACTGTTAACAAATAATTTACACCATGATTAAAATACCGTACCTTGATTAAAATAAAATTTGCAATCAGCAGCGCTTACCTTAGCCATGTGGCCATTCCTGTGTTTCTTGGCCAGCTTGGCGAGGCGCTGCATCTGCTCACGGCCGCGGTCCTTTGCCTTTCCCGGTGTGTCTTCGCCGCCCTCTACCCCCGGCCACACGCGCAAGTCGAACATGCCCTAAACAACACAATAATATAACTGTAAATAATATAAATGATAAATTATTATTTTAGGACAAAGTTATTGCAAAATTAAAGCTGATATTTTTGTAATCAAAAATGTTTTTTTGCAAACTGTGGTTCATGCGCATTCTACATTCATAATATAATGAATTTTTTTTAACCCCTAAAAAAATTGGCGTATTTTGTCAGAGGCTAAAAATATTCCCGCTTTGCCATAAAATCCAAATAAATGGAACATTTGTTAACGTATTCGAAAACTAAAAGCTGTTTTCGAAAGGTGATAAAATAGGCTTTCAAATTTTTGTATTAAAAATTACTATTTATTTTTTTAAATATAATTTTTTTTTTGTGAAAACTTTAAAAAGTGTTAAAAATGGCTCACTTTACTTTTTTTTCTAACTAAAATTACTGATAATGAAAAATAATAAAACACATACTTATTTCATTACATAAATGAATTATAACCCTTACTGTCACCTCACTTTTTTTCGTTTCATGTAAAAAAAAATCTTAAAAAATTCACAAAGTTACTTTTTTTTTTTCAAATTGCTATCGGAAACTTTGGTTTCAGAAAGGGGTAAATTTTAATTTTTTGTGGTTTTCTTTTAGATTTGAATATATAGTTTGTTGTATTCTCTTTCCAATACCGTTTAGATCACATTTCTGACTATGACAGTAAGGGAAAAACAACGATTTCTGTGGGACCTATGTGAGCTGGGACAAATATGGTCTCGTTTGATTAAACGGGTTAATTTCATGTTTCAGATAATTTCCAAGGACTCCAACCGATTTGGTCAGATCCCCCGTTTGCGGCCGCTACAACTATATACATAGATATTCAAATCAAATTTTCAATAGTGTTTATTCTTGTTCAAATAATGTACCTTTACATGTAACAAAAGTTTCGTGAACGAAACTAAATTTTATCTTTAAAAAAGACGCATTGAAAAAAATAAACTCGGCTGGACCAGACCTCCCCCTTGAACGGATCAACGAACGAGCAAGGCAACTACTCAAAATGGACAGAACAGACACTGAGGGAACTGGTAGGACTACTAACGGGACACTGCCACTTCAGGAGACACATGTAGCTGATAAGAGTGGAAAACACCAATAGATCCAAGAAATGTGAAGATGATTTGAGTCTAAGTCGTGGTACACTTTGAAAATTTGAATTTTCTCTCGGCACCCTAGTCATATATGTAATATCTATCTGTGGTAGCTATATTTCACATTTGTACGACCATGAAGAACAAACCAGGTAAGAAACTAATACCACTCGTATTTAAAATGAACAATTACATTTATTGGTAGGAAAACATAGGTGAAAATACAAAGAAAATGCAAATATAATTAAAAACCTTCCCTTGAGGTGTGTGTGTTTAGTGCAACGGGTGAGCCTGCTGCTACCTGCACAATTTTTCAAATCGGAGAATAAGGCTTGATACAGCTACTCTTATTTCCTTTTCCACATTTATTTTCGAGATATATTTGCTCTTTATAACGGCAACCGCCGAAAATCCTGCTTCGTATGTATATGAAGTCGCAAAGGGAATGAGGACCCTTACAGCTTTTGCATTTAGAATCGAATACTCATTTTCGACTGATACCCAAAACTCCGTCAAATCCGAACAAGCGTATTTTGTTTTTAGGCTGTTGTCGCTCGAGAGGTCAATTAGATTTTCTTTCTTCTTGGGTAGTAAAATCTTGTGGTGCTTGAGCACGGAATGGATCTTGGATCCACACAAATTTCTCCACCTACTTTGGGAACCTCTGGGTTGACGTGTTTTGAGATCTCCCGGGTTTTTTTGTGAATAACCGTGTTAAATCATGCTCAATCGGGCTGAAAATTTGTCACCACACGCCTAATAATTAGTAAAATCTGTTCTAGTTCGCGAAATAATTTTATCGTTCTCGGGAAAGAAGTTATGCTCGAATTAAATACCTGTGTATTATTTCTTTGTGTGAATTTATCAACTGAAAGTGTAGCAATTGAACAAAGAATCTATGAGTGGCTGGATTGTGTAAACAGCTCAAGTGTCAACTGTCATTAGCCCGAAAATTTATGTGCCCTCTTCAACCGAGCTGTGTTTCATAAGCTAAGATATTTTGTTTAATATATTTTTTGTTTATGTTTATGTTTTCGTTTTAGATGATTTGTATATTTATTTGTATGTCTGAGGCAGGGATACAAAACCGGTGGGTTGCCAGATTCAAATAGTTTCTTTTTATCAAAGATTACATGTTAATTTCAGATTGTAAGGTACGTACACGACTTCTCGTTTATGGCGGGTAAGAAAATGTTTCGGACCACTGATCATTCAAGGCATTGCCATGACTGATTCGGGTCACACGAGTAGAAAGAGTTTGATTGGAGTCCATAAAAATCTCACATTTAGGCACAACACATTTTAGATTTGTCATTTGCAGGTAAACGAATATCTTGACGTGCACAAGTCACAAATAATACTTTTTATCTTTATCTTAAAAAATGTTTTTGTTAATTCGGTCGGATATTACACTATCTTAAAAAATATTTTTGGTAATTCAGTCGGATATTACACCTCGGAGGAATATCACTTGCTGACAAAAAGTGGCAAGAAGATACAAACAGAGCCCGGAAGAGATGATACGAATCAAGTAAAAGACAAGAAGAAGCAAGAAGCGCCATTAATAGAGATGGGTTGATCCAAGAGGTGGCAAGAAGAGACAAGTAAAGGCAATAAGAGACGAGAAGATCCAAGATGCATGAAGAGCCAAGAAGAAACATTAAGATACAAGAAATAGCAAGAAGAGTCAAGCAAAACCCAGATGAGATGAGAAGAATCAAGAAGAGGCAAGAAGAGACAAGAATTAGTAAAAAGGGTCAAGGAGAGACGAAAGGATCCCAGAAGAGACAAGAAGAAGCAGAAATAGAAAAGAAGATACAAGAAAAACTAAGAAGGAACAGGAAGATCCAAGAAGAGCGAGAAGAGGCAAGAAGAAGGAAGGCATAAAGAAAGGAAATACAAAATCATAATGCTCAATCCATTCCTTTATTCCTGCCCATCCTAAATTCCAATATTGGCTTATTAGGTTGCCATGTATACCGGTCGATTAAACTCCAACCTCCTTCCTATCCTCAGAGCACTTGTTCCTAGTCCTAACAAATCAGTGCCCCCTGGTGTACCGGTCTTACCGGGACAGGATTGCTCCTGGCTGGGGTGGTACAATCGTATCGTATCGTAAACATTGCACAAGAGGCTGAAGAGTGTGTAGTAGTGCGAGCAGTAGATGTATTCAACTGCAGGGAATATAGTTATAAGAAGACTGGATAAACGTACCTCAATAATAATATGTAATCAATGTTAGCATAATATATTCTTTTGCATGGGTTCTATATAATTTAAAAAGCATATTTTACTTCGTGAATACTGTTCCACAAAATCATTATGTATATTTCATGTTTGTAAAAGTACATATAGGCGTATACTTATATAAATAAATAAGCCATATCTGCTAGAAAAACAAACACTTTGTTTATAACATTCCAGTTTTAAGAGATAACGATATAGACGCTTTAACAAAAAAAACAACGCAAAATAAGAAACATGAACACTTTTTGCTTTATTTATTTGTATTTCGTGAAAAGCAACAAAAACAAACACAATTGATGAGGAAATCATGATCAACACCATACGACAACCTGCAGTCCACCTCGGAACAGGAATACCTAGTGAGGAGGACTGAGGATAAAACATTTCACTTTGTATTCTTAATTTATTTAATATTGTATTTTAATTTTAATTTGTATTGTTATTAAAAAAAAAAAAAAACTTCGTATCTTTTGTAGTCCATTCAGCCTGTTTCCTCGGACCATTCTCATGTTCTGACTACAATTTTAAACTATACGAAATTAAAATGGCTCTATGTATATTATCATAGCGCATAAAAATAATTCTCGTTTTCTGACTACCGTATTTGTGATTTGTGATGGGTTAAAAAACGCACATTCATATTCACCGCAGACAACTAATGCATTCTAGTGTTCTGGCTAAAAGAACGCAGAGAACTAATGCATTCTAGTGTTTCATGTGGTGGGGGTAGGAACCTGGGAGTGGTCTCATTGTGTCGGTAGGATCGTGCCGTTTTCAGTCGTTGCCATGCTTTGGTCCGGACAATGCCGGGGTTTTGCCATCCGCACATTTCTTGTAAATAGCCGTTCTGTTATCGCCACCCATTGGGCCTTCCGGTTGCACTTCAATCTTGCGCGTCGTGATACCGTCCCTCACGGTAATTTAATTGCGAGTTGGGTGCGTACATTGGAAGAAACTGGTTCCACATTAAGACCTAGGGGTTTATGAAGACCCAAAACGGTAAGAACAACCGAAAATTTACCGAGAGTGAGAGAAGGCCATATTTTTTTGAGGAGAATGGACGAATCATGAATGTCAACGCTCAAGGTTATGTTTCCATGTTGGAAAAGTTTTTTGAACCTCAATTGGAAAAACTAACGGAGGAAACAGATCTGGGAGACATCTGGTTTCAACAGGATGGTACTACGGCCCATATTGCTTGAATTTCAATGACAAAACTGCGACAGATATTCCCTGCGCGCCTCGTCTCTCTGAGGGTGACCTCAGAGAGACGAGACACCTGATTTAAGCATTTGCGACTTCTTCTTGTGGGGCTATCTGAAGGAAAAAGTTGTTAAACATTGGCCTCACACCTTGGAAGAACTCAAGGATCGAATTCGGGAGGAAATCGCCTCTATGCCCATCGAGATGTGCCAAAATGCAGCCGAAAACTTCAGAAACCGCCTTCATCAATGTATCGCTGCTGGTGGCCATCATCTTTCTGATGTCATCTTAAGGACTTGATGTATAAAACGGCATGATGTACCAAATAAAATAAAATAAACCCCATTTCTCTAAGTTGCGCAGTTTTTTCTTAATAGCCCTTCAAAAGTGCACTGTCTTTTTTGCCGCACCCTGTAGTAACGTCAGCCATAAGTTCGATTTCAGTTAGGTTTAACTGTAATATCTACCCTGTAGTAATAAGTTAATTTGTCAAGTTTTTCACTATTTTGAACTTACTCAGTGGTGGGAGGGCTTGAATGTATTACAAGAATCACAATTGATTTTCGTACACTTTATTTCGCGTTTTTGAATTTTTAATTATTTATATGCCAGTTGTGAATAGTGTCAGAATCTTTCGCGGACCACGGGTTGGGAAAGGCTGATCTAAATGATTGTCTCGGTCTGTGTTTTTGAATGAATTTTGATATTTCTCAGATTTGAAAATCGATTGTTTCGGACTGTGTTTTCGAATGAATTTAAACGTTTCTCAGATTTGAAAATCGATTGTTTCGGACTGTGTTTTCGAATGAATTTCTATCTAGCAGAAGAATTGAACTCACGTTGCCCAGTAGGAACACTTTTAATTTCTACTCGCTATTTAGTGTTGTGAAGGCTGATTACCTGGCGGAACATTCCGTGCTTGCCGAAGAGAGAGATGGTGGTACCTCCGACGACCATGAGGCGACCCGGCCCAGCGCAATCCAGGATTGTCATGGCCAGCACGGCATCCCGGGGCAGGTCGCTGTATGCTATGGGAAGGGTCACCCATTCGTTCCAGCTGCAACAAAACACAACAATGAATCTGTCTAAATATTGTCCATGTAAGAATACTCAATTCAGGATGCGGGTATGGCTACCGCCACCCCGGACTATTGGATAACTAAAACCCCTGTCATAGGTCACCCCAATGGTTTGCTACATTTGGTGACTTAGCAGAGGTGACCGGGTTTATAAGAAGAGGTTTGTCTATGTATTGGCGGCGGATGCGTTTTCCCACCCTCGGCTTTCAGCCTGGATCACAAGAGACTGGTTGAGTGAGACTTTTGAACCCTCCAGTCAGACTCTCTCGACCCTGCACCGCCGCCTTGCACCCCAGTGGGAGGGATGGATTCATACGTCCTTCACTCCTGGACACATTGTCCCCAGATTCCTACCCATCCTTCATAACTTTTTCCTTCCTATAACTTCCTCTCCTTCCTTTCCCTAAAAAAGACCCTCCACACAGCATCTCCAAAGATGACATGGGCGATGCGTCACTACGAACACTAGCAAAATTGAGTGGTGGATACTCTCGAACGGTGGTTATGCTACTTGCATGAAACTCGAGTCGCTTGTAAGAATCTCCATGTAAGAATGGCCTTACAGACATTTTTAAATAGTTTGACGATCCAAGTGTATAAAAATCTATGCTAAAAATATTCTGGTTCATCATCTCAAAAAAGACAACAAGGCAATCATCTCACATAATTATAAAACCAGAGCAAAGCACATAGACAAGCTAAATATACCTAAGTGTAAGCGCCTCCGCCCACTGAGGCAACTGAAAACTCTCAACTGCCAACTGTCTTTGTATGACAATGTGATGGCCCGCACACTACACAATCACTCAAACACCCATTGTCAATGGTAACGCAAGCGGTGACTTGTGACTTGCACTGCTGATTGCCCTGGCCGGCTGTTGCTAGTTGCCAGCTGTCAGCTGATTGTTCTTCGTCTATGGTTAAACAAGCTTTTTGACCAATCAAGACAGAGAAAACAGCGGGTTTTAGTTGGTTTTCAGTTGCCTCGTCAGCGGAGCGCCTAATACTACTTTTGAAGAAAGAAGCTCTGAATTTATAGCTATAATATTATACAAGAAACACCCGCCCAGTATCAAACAAATTAAATTAATAACTGCATTAAGTTCAGCAAATCTTGGCAGGAATTTTCAGAAAAGAACTGACTAGTATGAAAAAACATTGTCATAGAAGTTACTGAAAATACCCTACCCAAACCTTGAAGTTTAACCATAGAAGTCGATGAAAACTCTATCCAAAACCTAGTTTGTCTCAGCAGTCAGCTCAGCACAAGATCTCCCAGTGAGGACTAGGAAAAAAAGTCTACATCCGTTTTTATATTTATATCTTACATATTATATTCTTAAAATGTCAAAATAATATATTACTTTAAAATGATTATTAATGCAATGTCTGTTTATTTCAGACATCAATAAATGTAATGAATATTGTGGTGCTTTATTAACCTTGGTGGTACACAAGATCCCAGTTTTATTGTTTGCAGAATGCAATAACAGTATGACTTGTAAACAGTGATATTGCACCAATGTTGACAAGACTGAGGTCCGAGATAGGCATTTTGTTATCTGCTTCGAAATTAATGCATGAGATGAAATTAAGGAATGAAGAGACCAGCAACGTCTTTAAAACAATGAAGCCTGAAACAAGGGCGTGTATAAGGGGGGGTTTAAGCGGTACAACCCACCCCCACCCCTCCCCGTCCTATCAGTCTCAGTATGCATAGGGAAAAAATAATGGTACTTGCTCCTAGATTACATTCACGGAAAATAAAACAATATTATTTGCACCATCTCTTTTATCAATGTGATGTAAATAATAAGTTGTGGTAAGTAAACACCCCCCCCCCCTTTCTCCCTTGCCCCTCCCCCACCCCGAAATGAAATGCAGTCTTCGCATTGGAGAAAACAAACCATGAAGAATGTTAATAGTTGATAATGGGATAATCTTACTTCCAACGCGTTGTGAAGGGTTTGTAGGATGTGGTGACAGGCAGACTTAACGGGGTTCCGCGGTGCAACACTGTGAGACTGACATAAAGGTCGGAGCACCCATCTTGGTACAGCCCAGAAAATTTCAACATTGGCTCCTGCAGCAGCTTGTCATACTCGGGCTTGGGTCGCGTTCCCTCTAAAGTTCCGCTAGAACATCCAATGTAAACATTATAGCAGCAGTTCGTAGTGAATAATAATAACATTCTCTTTTTTCTTACTATAACAATGACCATGTAACTTACATCTTTATCTGTACGCGATGTTCTAAGGAAGAACTATAGACGTAGTAGAATTTATTGTCCAATTCGTCCATTGTCGAATCCATTCCAAAACGCAATAATTGATCAATACGCGATAGAACTTAAAACATATTATTGTATCAAACAATAGCTGTCACTTGACTGTTGATGACTTGACGTGCAATGTGCATAGAATATAAATTATAAATAAACAGCTGTTGTGGTAATGGCGACGAGTGTTGCAAGTAGTATCTCTGCAGTTCTCCAGCCAGGGTGAATGAAGAGTGCTTACCTCCAGAAATTATTTTGCATTTACCGACAAGCCCGTTCAATAAAGTATTACCGAAAAACGGATTCTTTTCATAGAAATCAATTACTTTGTGATTTGGCACATGTAAGTGAAACAAACACGTTTATTTGTTGACGTTTGCGTTCATCCCTTGCAGACGTAAATCGGTAGCGTGCGAGCTACTCACAATTTTGTAGTTTTCACCGATTAAAAGTAAATATTTTTTATTGTTTACAATAATCATTCTGGATGAATAATTAACATCGACAACAGTTATGGTACGTAAATTGTACAGTGAAGAAATGGTGTGTTTATTAAAAATCATACTTAATATTAAGTATGTATAAGAAGATGTATGAATGTGAATGAGGCAAGGAGTGTGTGCCAAGAGCGAGTTGTTTGGCGGTCCGTCTTCTCTGCCTATTCCTGTGGGGAAACGGCGTGATGGTTGGTTAGTTAGTTAGTTTTACTTAATATTATGTAAGTATGTATGATTTATAGCGTTATGATATTTTAGTCGATAAATTAATATTCAAGTAATCTCAGCTGTTGCTTGGTATATTTATTTGTTTATTCTTTTATGCACAATTTTGCTTTTACATTGTTTAAAAGAATTTTTAAAAAAATCACTTACCGATATCCTGAAAACATCCAACTCGCTTCGTCTGAGAGTTCTCGATATTGTATCGGAGTTATAATAAATATAACAGTGCAAACAATTGATATTATTTATGATGGTATTTTGCGGTCTGCATGCGCTCTGCAAAGAGTTCGACGAGTCGAGTCCAGTCATAACATAAATAAACCAATACCTTGTTGAGTAATGTTGAGTTCAGTTTAGTCGAGTCGTGCGTCGTGCCGAGACTTCGCAATAGCGTTCTATCCAGCAGAGGTGCCTACCGTTATTGTAATCGCGTATGGTATTATATTATTTTATATTGTGCATTTAGTATTTAGCGCTGTGGCCACACTGAGTGGTTCGCTGAGAGTTCGACGAGTCGTGCCGAGTCTCCGCTCGTTTTTTTGTCCGCAGCCATCTTACTTGGGAGTGAATGGGAGTAGTGCGTCGTGTATTTTCTAAAAAAATATTTGTTCCCTGGTGCCAGGAAATCATAGTGGTTCTTTCATACCTCGATGGCTTGCCTGAATACTTTAAAATTAGAAATAAAGACTCTGGAGCAAGTTTTCCCCAAAAATCATGAAAGGTTTCAGATAATGTCAGCCAGTGTCGATGAGCTCAGTTGTAGATTCGTAGGCAAAAACGGCAAAAAATATGAAATACACGCAAATATTACAGTAAGTATTAGCGTTAATTCTAATATTAACGCGATTCGTGCGATGTCCTTTCTTGTTATCGTCGATTATAAGAGCAATAACCTCAGTAAATGCAGACAAAGACAGTTATTTATTATTGGTTTCAGATTGACAACACAACCTACTAAACAATGCATTCCCGTTTCGATAACAAGTTCCTTACAAAAAAACCTTATTCCCACATAATGTTGGAAGTATGACTCGTTATTATTATAGGTGTACGTGCATTTCCTTAATTTAATCACATTAGCATGTCATTACAATTAATTTAGAGTTTTTCGTGCGTGAGCGTACCTTTGATAATGTGAAAGTTGGGAGTTTTTTTAATCGACCAAAATTTTCAGTACTTTTCGTTTTTCCAATAGTTTCTTACGAACGCATTGAAATGTAACAGTTTTGTTGTTTATATTTGACATAGTGACGTGCATATGTTCAGCTATTCGCGAATATGCACGTATTTATGTTTAATATTTACACCTGGCTGATAGTAAAATAGTGTGCAATGATTATTCACAGCAAGAAGTGCATATTTAAAAAAAGATTTTCTTTGTTATTGTTGTTATCATGTTCAACAACAATATTAATCACATTATGACAATGGAAAGAAACCTCAACCATTGTCTACATATGGAAACTGTGCAATGTCCTTGGCAAATCTGCCAGGATGTTTTTCTTCGAGGACAAGACCTCCCTGCCAAGTTCTCCTAGGTTTTGGTAGTGTAGAATCTCTTCAATGTCAAGAGCAATGTGCAATACATATAAATGAATGAGAAATGTACCTCAATCCATGATCCAACTGCATAATTAGCCATATTTTCAGAATATCTAAACGACATGAAAGTTTAAAAAAAATATACTCAGTTAAAAAACTATCTGACACAAAATTAAAAATAGTAGTGCAAATGCAATCTAAAACTGATAAAGAATGGTAATTATTCCACTAACTGCCGCACTTTTAGGCACATATTATGGAAATCACACCTTGTTTAACAATTACTACAAGAAACAACAATTTACATGCACAAAATAGGTTTTTAGGTTCTTATTTTGGGTAAACTCAGTAATTCATGCATGTTTAGATTGAAACGAAACTCACGCAAATGTCAACCCAAACAAAAATAAATTAAAATGGCGGCAATAGAATCGTTTTGTATAGGAAATTTTGAACTTTGATTGCATAAAAATGTAATTTGATGCATATTTTACCATCTAACCAAACGTAATTAGTTGTTTCTTGTAGTAATTAAATTGAAACGTAGTGTAATTTCCAAAAAGTGTGGGGGTTACTGGATTATTTACCCTGATTTCAAAGTACAATAAGTAGTAATATCAAACATATGCAAAATAAAATTACAGTTTCTTGAATCATGATACATTTCAATTTGATGGCATGAATATTTAGTCACAGTTTGAGCCAATTTAGTGTTTATTTTTTCCAGTAAAATGTTTTATCAAAACTAAACTGCCTATTTCTCTGAATTGGTTTTACGTCGTAAAAAATATGTATTTTTATTAATATTATAATACACATTGTCTATGTACAAATATGATTTAACACCTGTCATAAGAGAGATTGTTAAGTAAATAAAATTGCAAGTGCATCACAAAGTGTCTTACTGACTGTTGGTAATGCTCCCTGATAAAATGATATTGGGTTGTTTGGTTATTGTATGCAAACAAACCAACCTAATACAGAATACATTTAGTTTGTCCACATTGCTCACCAACTCGAAACGCCTAGAACATTTCAAATTAAATTATTGTGACAAAAATAACATCAATTTTCTTTTCAAAATTATAAATGACTATGTAGAATCTTCCTTCTTGGTCACAATCAAAAGCAATATCAATCAGGAGGCCTTGAGGAAAATTTTTCTATCAGGGCCTTTGTCGCTTTGTGGGAGGGTCATTTTAAACCCATCCCATCTGAAATTATTTTGATTGAAACTGACCGCAGGAACTGAATTAATTTCGGTGCTAACTTGTCCTGATTTATTTATTAATAATTTTTACCCTACTCACCAATGCGTACTACTTTTTACATAAAAATAAACATGCATTTGGAAGCCCTAAATTATGGCATCTCGGAGGAAAGGCCTTCGAAGATAGCTGCCTTAAATTATGGTATGGGTTAAAGAGAGGAAATTCTGGGAAGCAAAAGTAGTTTAGTGGATGGTAGGAATCTGGGGCTAAGCGTATCCAGGAGTGACGAACGTATGAATCCATCCCTACCACTGCGGTGCAAGGTGATGGGTCGATATAGTCCTGCCGGAGAGGTCAAAAGGTCACCCTGAACCAGTCTCCCGATCCAAGTGTATCCAAGCAGTCGGTGGGCAGACGCATCCGCCGCCAAGACCTAGGACAAACCTCAATCCATGAAACCTTTGTTAAGTCACCAAGCGTAGCAAACCACTAGGGGTGACCTATGACAGAGGTGTTGGTTATCCCATAAATAGTTCCCGGTGCGGCGGTAACCCTGAAACTTTCCAAAGAAGCAACATATTCTCCCATCCTTTTGTTGGAATGTGTCGAATATAATATAACATTGATTGTAGTGACACAAATCCAGACATATTTAGCGGCAGCCCCCAGAATTTTCTTAAATTTCTCGAATCCCTTGTTTTCACTTGATTGACTTCACTTGACCCAAACTTTATTATCTCTTGTTTTGTTGTTTTCAGCCTTACTAATATATACAGTTGTGAATATTTTATACAATTGTTAAACGACCGTGTATGTGAAAAACCTTACTCATGTAGAAACTCTTAAAAAAATAGTTCATGGAAACATTTTATCTGTTGTATACACTGTAATTAATAATAATTTCTCACTGAATTTCTGAAATTTTCCAAGGTATTTTAAATGTTCTAAAGATCTCTTGTTTTTGAAGTGTTGTAAAAACAAATACCATTTTATAAACGACATGAAATTATCTTTTAGATTTTTGTACTTTAGTATTTAAAAATTGCAATATTTTAAGCTTCATACACAAGAGAGTTGCAAAAAAAGCTTACCGCAAACATTTTTAATTAAAATAATGAGAAAATACAGAATATTCATAATTTAAAAAAAAAAAACACTTTTTTTATTTAAGGAATTTGCAGAGAAGTGGCACTTCACTTTTTTTAACTCATTAATACAATAAAAAAAATTTAAGTAGTAATTCTCCGAGAATAACTTAAAAAATATGACTATTTGGAAGCATTATTGCACAATTTAAATGTTGATTTCTCGAATTTGTATTTATTTACACATGTATATGGCATTTTATTTAAAAGCATTACTTTAACCTCTTGAATGTCGGATGACAGTTAAGATGTCAAGGCCGTATTTCACAGAAAATTAATATCTGAGCATTCTGAGAAGCTAGAGTGCTCTAATACAAAGCAAAGTCTGATATGATATTGGCGCAAGCGATTCTGACCTTGTCCTTGTACAGTTTCTTTATACAAAAGGGTTAAAATCGAATTTAATTTTTTAATCTGATAGTTGTCACCCGCCCGCCGACAGGCTTACGACAAACAAGAGGTTAATGGAAGTTTAATTAAATTCACCCAGCAAAAGTCAATTAGAAATAATGTGTCAGAAATAACCTAGCTTTTTACCCACAATACAACTAAATCCACAACATGTCATTATTTATATATAAAAACTGACGAAAAATAATAGTAAATATATTGAATTTTACTAATACAATAGTGAATTGGTCATTAAAATAGAAATTATGAACAAAAACACGGTATGAATCGCACATCAAATATCACAAATCAAAACTCTAATTTTAATAATAGATTGGCGCATTCGCACATGCAATGTTGCCAGATCTACCGCAGCAAGTTAAAGACGTTTTTTATTAGTAGTGATTCGAAAAAGCAAATGTGCATTCTTTATTAAATGTGCGCTTTTAATATTCCCATGTTTACAGAACAGCGATGACGATGGCACAAAAAACGTAATAAACATACATATTTTATCACAATAATGCTGCAGCTCTTTCTTACATATTAAATAATAGTGACACAAAAAATGAGACACACAATGTACGTATGTCTGTTTACTCCAAAGGAAGAAAGTAATCATTTTCTTGCCTCTCCCTCATCGCAATGAGATTGCGCAAGTCATTCCCGTCACCGTTCCGTTTCCGTGAAAATACTAAAAGCGCCTAATCTGTGACAAAAAACACTGTTAACGGTTGTGAAGTGTTGAAAGCTCTTTCTTACATATTAAATAATAGTGACACAAAAAATGAGACACACAATGTACGTATGTCTGTTTACTCCAAAGGAAGAAAGTAATCATTTTCTTGCCTCTCCCTCATCGCAATGAGATTGCGCAAGTCATTCCCGTCACCGTTCCGTTTCCGTGAAAATACTAAAAGCGCCTAATCTGTGACAAAAAACACTGTTAACGGTTGTGAAGTGTTTTTTTTTAAAAAAATATAATTAAGGCTGTTATTGTTTTATTATTTCATATAACTGTTGTTTGATGGTTAACTGTTGAATGTTAACCCTCTTTAAAGTAAAAAATTGTAAGTGTAAATAATTTGTTTTAGGAAACATACCCATCAACCCCCCCAGTGTGGTTTGCGGAGAGTGAGGAAACCAGTGTAACCAATGCAGTGCAGATCCTTAGTAACACACAAGGATTAGATAACCATATTATCAACCAAGTGAGTGCAGATTCTGATTTATAACTATATGTTGTACTTAGCCAGCTAGGGGTTGCCTTAATGGCAGGTAATCTGGAACACTCCAACCACCCGTTGGCATTAGTGTGTTGGCGGTCACGCTAGCTGTCAATCTTTGTTTATTCCTTTGCGGCGATGCTTTTTTACAAAAGTTTACTAAATTATTCTAAATTATGCTAACAAGAATTTTCAAAAAATTTTCTATTTTTTCTTTAATCAGAATATTATTTTGTCAGAAGGTCACAGTATTTCTGATTTGAAATAAAATCAAAATAAATGGAATATTTCTGAACTTTCCGAAAACAAAAAACCATTTTAGAAAGGTGATGTGAATGTGATGAAATTATGCTTTCAAATTTTTTAATTCAAAATAAATATATAATTTTTAAATATATAATTTTTAAATATAAAATTTTTAAATTAAACATAAAAAAGTTTTAAAATGGCTCGTATTATGCTTTTTTCAACTAAAATTACTGATAATGAAAATAAATATATACACACACATATTTTAGTAGACAAATGAATTGAAAACATTATTGTCATCTCGCTTTTTGGTCGTTTCATGTAAACATAATTAATAAAAAATTCCCAAGGTTTCCTAAATGTTTCGGAAATCGCATTCGGAAACTTTGGTTTTATAATTATGTGTACATTTTAATTCTTCTTTGGTTAACTTTTAGATTTGAATACAAAGCGTTGGGTTTTTTCTTTTTAATGATAATATTATAGAGAGTTCTATTCTATTTTAGTCTATTGTTCATTTTGTCTATTCTTGTTTGTTTCTTTTGTTATTTTTATTCATGTTATTATCCTGACGAAGAAACCATCGGTTTTGAAACACGTAGATATTGTAACATAAGTAATTTGTTTCATTTTATTAAAATGAAGCCACAAAGTAATTTTGTGGAAGATTGAAGAAACAAATTGAAATTATTTATATGCAAGAGTAGGTACACCACTTTCAAAACTTGAGCAACCTCACTTTTCATCTTTTTGGCACTGAAAAAATCTTCTAAAAATAGTGATTTCTGTAGCACGCTGCCATATAAAAAATGCCTTTAAATCCTTTGAACTATTACATAGGTGTGAAATCATGCAAGTGACCCTCGACCACATAATCGCCACCTGCTTCGAGTTTATCAGATTACTTGCCATTGTTGCTACAGCTTACAGTTAACTTTCAAAGAGGCCAGTAGAGGAACTAACTGTTTTAGATTTTGTGATTCAAATGAGGAAAGTGTTGAACGAAGCATTATTTTCAAGGTTTTATTGATGAACTTTGAAAACCTGTACAAGAATGAGCTGCCTCCATTTTAAGTTGTGCTGTCAACTTTCCAGAAAATAATTTCACTTGAAAAGAATTTATAATTGTTTTTGATTGCCAAGATTTGTACATTTTAGTGTGTTGTCGGTGTTTAATGAACTACATTATAAAACAGTATAGTATCTGTAATATGAACTCACTAGAACAGTGATCACTAACAAATAGCCCGCGGGCCGGATCCGGCCCGCCAACGATTTTCGTCCGGCCCTCCAAAAATTCCTGATTTCTGCATACAAATAATTCATATAGGACACATTGATTTTATAGAATTTTTTTATTTGGTTGTGAATTTATAGCAGCTAATTTCAATTCATCAATCGAAATTTGATTAGGTACCTACGGCTACGGGTAGGACCCAAAGCAAAAAAAATAATTTGGTATTTGATATAGTGTTTTCGGAGAATTCGGTGTCGAAGGCGACCTCGAAAATCACTTGGTCACTTTAATTTTTTGATGAAATTCTAAGAACGTAGTGCAGGCAAGAATAAAAAGGGAATTTCAGGCAAAACAGAGGCCGAATCGAAAATATTTAGTATATACATACATATCGACGGTCTCGAAGAACAATGTCGGATGTGCAATTTTGTAGTTTTGTAGAAGAGGTTTTTAATATATCGTTCTGCATTTTACCGTTTTTGGTTTCAAGAAACATAGTGTTGTTTTGATCATTGGCATTTCATCAGATGAATCTGAAAATATAGACTTTTAAATCAACAAAATAAGCCAATAAATAAACCAACAGAATGATTTTTAATTTTTTGTCAGATCCGATATTGTTCTTCGGGACCGTGGATACATGTGAAGAAACATTTTAAAATTAAAATATATAAAATCTAAAAATCGATCTCGCCTAACATAATCTCGAATCTTAATATATCATATTTATGTATTTTAGTTTGGACAATGTCAGTTCACATCATACGATATGCAAAACTAGAAAGACAATGTGTAGAAATAAATTCAATACTTGGAGTATCTTTATTAATACTCTCTTCTTTTTTAATATGTAAGTTGTTTAATCTGTATGTGGGTATCTCTCTTAATTGTTTATTTGTAAATCAATAGATAAAATAACACTCATACGATATGTAAAACTACCTTAATTGGAAGGCCTTTATTATTCCTTTTTTATTTAGCTGTAAATATTAAATAGATAGTTACGCATTATAATAAATATTTTTCTATTGTAAAATAAGCACATATAAATTAATATTATAATTGGATTCTAATCTGAATTAGAATTTATTTTTCATCCGGCCCCCTAGGTTTAAAAAAAAAACACAATCCGGCCCTTTTATCAAAAAAGTTGGTGACCACTGCACTAGAATACGAATCTCCAGTAATCTGAACCATCAGGTTTGATTGAAAAACACAAGACCAGGTTTAGTCATTGAAGAAAAAGCTGTAAATTTTCTACTTTTCTCAGTATGGACTTAGATGATTCATCGAGCTATAAGGGAAGTCGATGAAATTAAGCAAGATATTAGAGGGATTTTAGAAGTTCCAATGGGAGAGCAGTTACTTCTTCATAATTTTATGAATAGTTCACTGAATCCAGCAAAACAAATACCATTTACAGTAAATTAGTATCCTCGTATATGGCACAATGCTGAAGTGGGGAACTTTGTCAAAAATAAACTTGAAAATTAAACCTGCGTAAAAATAAACTGCGGTCGTTCATTTTCAATCATCGCAATGAAAGTACATGGTTTGGTTTTGAAAAAGAAAAAAAATCACGTTCTACTATTAAAATCATAGGCAAAATGTGTAATTTTGGTGCTTACGTCCTGTGTACAGATTTATGTGTTAACCCGTAGAGCTAATTTGGTTTTTTATTTGGGATCAACTCATATAGGTCTCATGGATATCTTTGTATTTCCCATACTATCATGTTGAGAAATATGATCTAAACGGTATTAGAAAGAGAAAACACGGCGCTTTATATTCAAATCTAAAAATTAACCATAAAATAATTAAAATGTCCAGCTTTATGAAACAAAAGTTCAGTTCGCAATTTGAAAAAAAAAAATTAAATTTATTTGGGAATTTTATTAATTATTTTTACTTCTTCAATGGCACTACAGCCCATTTCGAGCCTTGGCCTCCTTCAACATGAGTCTCCACCGACCTCTGTCCTCAGCCGTCGTCTTCCATTCTGCATCATGGAGTAGTCCTCAGGCATCCTTCCTGACATCATCCTTCCATCTCAGTCTAGGTCTGCTCTCCTTTCGTGTCCTCCCGGGTGTCCTAATAGAACCTTCTTCGGTACTCGTGTGTTTGGCATTCGGTTCACATGTCTGGCCCATCTTAATCTTTGGAGCCTTAAATGGGTAGAGAGCCTGGGAGCTTGGTAGATATCATAGGCTCGTTATTGTGGCGAATTCTCAATGCCTCTCTCTCTCGCACCGCTCCTAAGATTCTTCCAAGTACCTTTCTTTCGAAGGTGTCCAGCTGTTCCGCCGGCTTTGCTGTCAGTGTTCCCGCCTCACATCGATAGGCCAAGACCACACCGTTCTAATAATTGTTTTGTATAAGGTTATTTTGGTTTTCCTATGGATGTTTCGGGATTTGAACACTGGCAGCAAGGCGAAGTGTTGTTAGTAGCTGTGATGCGCTTTCTTACTTTTACTGGTTCTTCGTTGTCCTGAGTTATGATGGATCCCAGGTAGGTAAACTCTTCGACCACTTGGAAGTTATAAGTGTGTTTTATAATTTTTTCATGGAACGCAAAAAAGTTAGGTGACAATAACATTTATAATTTACTAGCTGATACTTGGCAATGCTACTTAACCTTCCAACGGGCGCGCTGAGTAATTTCCCTTGAGCGGGCTCATGTCGTAAATTTTACGTCATCAAGTTTTCTCCATTTAAATGGTGATTTCTTTATATATGTAAATGTTTTTTTATGAAGATTCTTCAATGCTTTAGGGCCTTTCCTGGACAGGCAAATTTGTATAAAATTTTAGCATTTATGCCGCCAATATTCATTAGAGTACCGAAAACTACATCTCTTTGTTATTCTAGAGACCGAGTAAGGGACACACATTTTGTCGACTGTTTCCACTCCGCCTTTGGTTTCATTGTAGTCAAGTATTACCTGAGGCTTTCTGGTGCTTTCTCACTTTCAGGCTCGTGTCATAAAATTCCCCTCTCACGTTCCCCTTTCACCTTCCCTGCATCCCCCCGCCCCTCTCCCACTTTCACACTTCTCGCGAATCCCCAGCCCCGCCTCTATAATATATGAACACACAAACAAACATTAATTTTTATATATTAGATTTGTCTAATAAAATATATGTGCATTTTTTTTGTTTTCGATTATCAGTAATTTTATTTAGAAAAAAATGTGAGGTTAGCCATTTTTAAAGGTAAGTACATACTGCTACTCTACGCCTAGCAATATATGGACTACTTAGCAACCATACATTTTCTATGAAAATAGATGCTTTAGCATTATATTATTATATATATTTTTTTTTTTGTTTTTTTTATTATTATATTATTTATTTGGATTTTATAGCAAAACGGTAATATTTTGACCATCTGATAAAATACTTCGGGGTCTGAGGGGTTAAAGATTCCAGTAATCCAAAAATTCATTAAACCGAATAGCGAGGTTTTTAATTGTTCGGATTATAGGGTCTTTAAAAAACTAAATTGATTTAGAACATTCAGATGGTGCTTTATTTTGCACTAGTATATTTATAAGTGTCAGACTGTACCTGTATGATGTACTTAGCCAGGAGAAGTGTTATTGTTTAAGAAATATAATTATGACTAATTTGTTATTGTTTTTAGGTTGGAATATTGTTAAGAGAACTATGCAAACTGCACGGAGTACCAGAACCACCGGATTTAGATGGACTCAAAATACACATGCACATGTTGGTTAGACACAGGTAACTAACAATCAATAATTTTAATTACCATAAACTCAACTGCACGGAATATTGTTACAAACGGGCTATAATAACACACTTCGGACGGGCAAAAACAAAAAACCTGTTTGAGAAAATGATATTTGTTTTAAACCTATATATCTTTGAAAATAATAATACATTATTTGAATGATTTTTTTTCATTTAGTACTCACTACACCCCAACTATAAAAGTATTGTCCAAAATTATAGCCTACTTTGTAATAGGACTCCATAAACTGAAGTGTTTTAGTGACGTTTTATGTTTAAAAAGGTGTACATATTCTATTACATTACAAAAATTGGTTTTCACTTTGGTAAATCATCACAAAAAAGAAGATGGGAAAGACTCGTATCACATATATTTATAGATTTTTTATGATTCCATGACAACTCCAAATCAACTTAACTCAACACTTCTTTGCAAGTTAGAAGCTTTAAAAGCTACGAAAAAAATATATAATGAAAAATAGCCCATAACCTACCTAATGTAATCTATTTAACCAATTTTTATTTTTTCATCACTTTTAATGACTTTTCAAAGGAGGTGTTGAGTTCAATTAATTCCGAGTTATCTGGTCACCATTTTTTACATATACATATAGTTGGGACATTCATATAAAAATATTTGACACTGATACCTTTCCAGGCATTCAAGTGGGTCCAGCATGGAAGTAAAACTACCCTTACCACCCAAAGTGTGATTACATATCTCAATAAATCAATGTTAGCCTAATACCTACTATTCTTCTACAACTTACTAATATTATAAACGCGAAAGTTTGTATGGATGTATGTATGTTTGTTACTCTTTAAATCGAAATTTAATGAATGGATTTTAATGAAACTTTAAAATAATATAGCTCATACATCAGAATAACATATAAGGTATAATTTATAAAGCTAGCTATTTATTTTTAATATATTGAAAATAATAATAATTGTTTAATAGAATACGTCAAAATTTGAGAATGACATTTTGCAAAACAATGATTTGTAAATCAAAATTCTATTTTGGAAAATATTTAAATTAGTGAATTTATTTGAAGTACTCGCCTAATACCTTGAATCGAATCAAGAATTATACATATTTTAAATAAATAGGTTAAGAATTTTGGTATAATAAACGTAGATGGGACTTAGGAAAAGAAAATAGATTACTCGAAGTACTAATCCTATGCAGACGAAGTCGCGGGCAGAAGCTTGTGGGTTCTATATAATTTAGTTGACATATTTTACTTTGTGATTACTGTTCCATAAAATTATTGTGTAAATCACATGTTTTGTAAATGCCCGTATAGGCGTATATAAATATAAATGAATTCTTGAAAATGTTGCTAAGGTTGTTATTGTAACTCTGTTATCTGAGAAAATATTGGAAATTATATCAATGAACAAGAAGCGTGACTAATTGTATTGGTCAATAATCAAAATATTTATGTGTGCATAGGTACGGAAATGGCAATAGGTTATAACGATATCTGCCTTTGTCTTAATTACAGGAGTGTATAAATACAGTTTTGAAATCAATATACGTAGCATTATGACAGGTAATTCCAAGTATTCATATCAGAAGTATCTCTTTTGACATGATAATGCAATGGTACATTTTTTCTTTTCTTAAAAGATATTCATTTTATTGTTTTAAATGACATTCTAAGAAGATTTTCAGTTTCCAAGAAACTGGGCTAGCAGATTAGCTATTGTTACATTAAAACAGAATTTTGGAACAAGTAGCTCTCACAGGTAAATGAAATTCAACGAGGTTATGTAAATCAGGAATGTTTATATTAACATTTATTATAACACTACAGGGCTCATTTTTAAAATATGGTTGCTCCACATTTAGGGATTACTGCTCTACGATGTTGTATTTGGCCAATGAAGGAAATCTGATCCAGCTAGAAGCTATGAGATATATACTAGGGGTACGCAAGGGTTAATCAAATTAGAGAGGAGCTGAATTGGATTCCAATAAAAAAAGGGACTGCTATTTAATGTGTTAATTTTTGTGCATAAAGTAAAAAAGAAAAACCAAATGCTAAAATACTTAAGAGGAAATTGTTTTTATTTGAGATATACATAATTATGAAACCGGAAATATAAATAGAGTTAGATTGCTGCATATGAGAAAATCAGAGTTGCAGAACTTCCTAATGTATAGAGGACTAAAGATGTATGACAAATCTGAAGAATTAATGTTTTAATAAAAATAAATGTTTTCTCACAAAATATCTTTATATATAAAAATCTCGCATCACGATGTTAGTCCAAGGTAAATTCCGAAACTACTTTAACGAAATTTGGCTTACTGTGTGTAATTTGGTCCAACTTAAAAGATAGGATAGTTTTTATCTCAATCATTGACCTCGATATTTATTATTGCGAATTAAATGTTTGTTATGGGACAATGATTTTAAATTATTATGGCAGTGTGAGTTAATTTATTGACACAACACTTGGTTATCTAGGTTAGATAACCATTCAGTAGATGGCGTTGTGTTTCGTTAGCCACAGCGACACGTGGGCGGGTCAGCTAGTAGTTTTATAAAATGAAATGTTACCTTGTGCATATTAGTTTGTATACTAACGTAGTATAAACTAACTCAATAAATAATTTAAAAAAATATCGTATCATTATGACTGTATTGAATAAATGAGTAATGATGTTGTGTAGGTATTCAAAAGAACGGGAAAACAGCAATGGAGACGGCGGGGCGGGAGAGTCTGGAACGGAGGAAGAAGAAGAGATGGGCGGAGAATCGGACACGGATGGAGACGAAGATCTGCCGCTAGAGATGGAAGAGGTGCCGCGCCCGCCCAAGAAGGAGGAGATGGAGGTGGAGCACCTGGCCACTCTGGAGCGCCTGCGGCAGTCGCAGCGCCAGGACTACCTGGCTGGCTCCGTGGCGGGCTCCGTGCAGGCCACCGACCGCCTCATGAAGGAGCTGCGGGACATCTACCGCTCCGACTCATTCAAGACCAACATGTACCTCATAGGTAATATGCTAACCCACCACTTCTATATTATATGCAGTCGCAACAGTATTATACATTAAAATAAGTTGTATTCATGGCAAAAACAAAATTGCATAAACGTGTTTCTCATGACACTGTAATTTCTTTTAACATTTGCTCCGCACAGGAGGCCCCAAGAAAAAAAAAAATTCCCTCGGAGCCTGTATCATCTTGGGGGATGCAGTGTGGATGGTATTTTTAGGGAAGTTCTGAGAAGGAAAAAGGTATGACGGGTGGGTAGGATTCTGGGGATCAATGTGTCCAGAAGTGATGGACGTATGAATCCATCCCTCCCACTGCAGTTCAAAGCGATGAGTCGAGAGAGTTCAGCAGTCAAAAGGTTTCCATCAACCAGTCTCTCCATATCCGGCCTGCCCCAGAAGGTGGGCAAACCCATCCGCAGCCAAGACCTAGACAAATCTCACCCCGTGAACCCGGGCACTCCTGCTTTGTCAGCAAACGTAGCGAACCTCTCGGAGTGACCTATGGTAGGGGTGTTGGTTATCCAATAAATGGTTCCCGGAGTGGTGGTACCTATACCTGCTTCTCAAATTATATCTATCTATATATGCAGACTAACTATAGTAGCATTCGCATACGCGAATAATTCATTTTAAACATTCGCATCGACATTCGCATTCGCAACAATCGATGCGAATGTTAAGCAAATGCGAATGTGTGCAGATCGTGTCGTGACTCGTCCACTGTCCACGTGTCTTTTGTTTTTCGCCAGCATCACGCGTTTAATTCGACCAATAGAAAGCTTTACTCTCTCGCTTGTTTGGTTTGCACATTGTTTGTGATTCCTTGATTGGTTTATCATTTTAGTTGTCATTTCATTTGTCATGTCACTTGTCAGTCGCCTCAGTCGGTTGTAAATGTTGTATTGTATGTAACCAATCAGTCGTAAATAAACAAATAGTTAATCAGTTTGTAATTATTTTGGGCTATTTTGACAGTTTTCAGTTAAGATGGCACCGGGAAAGAAAAGTGAAATATGGCAATTTTTCACGCCTATAGATCAAGACCGCGCGAGGTGCACTGTTTGTGAGAAAACTTATATTTTTTTATGTGATTCCTTAACATTCGCATTCGCACATTTGCACTCTGAACATTCGCATTCGCGAATGTGAAAATTAACACATTCGTAACATCCCTAATGCAGAGTGTTCAGGGATAAAGTGCACTAATACCTTGAAATGTTGGAGTTTCGTAAAAAGTTATTTAATCTTTTACTTGCACTATCATGTAGAATCACCTCCCGAAAACAGTGCACTTTACCGCCAAGGATTTATTGATGTTTTCCGAGCGGGTGGCGGTACAGTTAACCCATAATGTGCAGACAGGGACACTTTTGTGAGTTTTCACATGAAAAAAGTAATCAAATAATGAGTTAACAGCAATTTAAAATAATGACTAAAGTCAGCAATAAACCTTCTGTCATTTAAATTAATGAATTGCACTCTTGTCAGTGAGAAATCATAATTAGTCGGTTGTGACCAGAAACAGTTTAAAATGTTTGTGTTGCACTTACATTTATTTTCATTGTAATTGAAAATTGAAACCTTGTATCTTCTCGGGACGTGCCTGACTGATATAAATATCTTGTGGAAAAATTGATACCTTCCTTGGTATATTTATTTATGTTTTCATAAAGCGGAGACGGTTTATTTCTCGTCAGCTCGGTATTAAAGTATGGCGTATACTTATGTATGTGGTTTTTCATTTTTGGGACACGGCTTCACTGCCTTCACCATATGAAGAAGAATCTTAAGTATTGATTGAAGGTGTGTATTTGTTAATGCGTTGCAGAGCTGGTGAACGACTCCATCTATGAGTGGAACATCCGGCTGAAGTGTGTAGACCCCGACAGCCCGCTGCACAACGACCTGATGCTGCTGAAGGAGAAGGAGGGCAAGGACTCTATCCTGCTCAACATCATGTTCAAGGAGACGTACCCCTTCGAGCCGCCCTTTGTGCGGGTCGTCTACCCCATCATCTCGGGTAACAACCAATACATATTGCATACTAGAAACTCGCACATAGTTAATTTTGACATAAGATTGGCAAAATAACTGCTCGTGATTGGTTGAATCCAATATACCGGGTTTTAACCTCTCGTAGGCCGCAGTCCCCCCGGCGGGTCCGGATGTTTGAAGCGATTTTGCCCCTTATGGATAAAGAAATTGTATGAAGAACAAGGTCAGAATCGCTTTGGCCATTCTCGTTCTTGACATTACGAATTACTGGTTAGCATTTAGCAACTCCGAATAATTCATTTTAATTGCTAAAGACATGCTGGGCACCAAAGATGGCGGACAAAATGCTAAATGCTAAAATGCCAAATAGCTGTCACATTCGAAGTCTATATTTATTCATGGTTTTTGATATAAATCCATTGTGGAAAGCATAGATTTGAGGGATTATTAGGAAGTTCATTTTATCTACATTATTTTAATGTAATTTTAGTAATATATCACAAAAGAAATGTTATAAAAATTGAATTCGTAAGAAAGGTGAGAACTGTCAAATATTTTATGTTGTATTGAAAAAATATATTTTTTGTATGCTGGCCTTCAACAAGTTATAGTAACTTCTGTATGATATATCGTATTTCGTTTCTCATTCACAGTTTTAACATGGTTTTTGGTCGTGATAAGGGAGGCTTCTTGTTCCTCGCAAAAATGATGTCATTTTGTCAAAAAATCGGGTATAGCTGGTATAGAAATTATAGGACTCAATTATAGATTTCCTCCTTGTGATAAGAAATGAACAGAAAACTTATGCACTCATTTCCTGATTGTCACTGCGAATAGTTAATTTATCACTCTTGTAACTGTGTGTCTGTTGTGTGTTGCGTGCAGGCGGGTACGTGCTGGTGGGAGGGGCCATCTGCATGGAGCTGCTGACGAAGCAGGGCTGGTCATCGGCCTACACGGTGGAGGCGGTCATCATGCAGATCGCCGCCACGCTGGTGAAGGGCAAGGCACGCATACAGTTCGGCGCCACCAAGCTCGTGTCGCAGGGACAGTATTCCCTAGCGCGCGCACAGCAGAGTTTCAAGTCGCTCGTGCAGATTCACGAGAAGAACGGTAACTTATTGATATCTACTTACTACCTTTTACTAATCTTGCTGTAGTTACACCAAAAAAGAGTCAATATAAACAGCTCCAAAGAACATTGTTGGATGTGCGATTTTGCAGTAAAGCTGTTTAAAGTTTTGTTTCTGCATTTTTACTGATTTTGAGATCAAGAAATATGGCATACGCGGGGGAACCCAAAAGTAACGGGAATTTTGACATAACTTCTTTATTTCTCAATATTTTTACACCAAATTTTGATCACCTTTAAAGTATTCTCCATTGACCACAACGCATTTCTCCAAACGCTTCCATTGTACAAAACAGTTTTTAAATTCACTTATCGGGAAGTCCTATTACCTCCTCCACAGTGGGAAAACGCTTTCCTTTCATGTCCATTTTGAGTGTGGGGAACGAAAAGAAGTCACAGGAAGCTAAGAGCTAAGCTAATTTAAGTTTATCTGTAACCCTATTGTTTGGTTTTGAAATGAAAATATGCATAGTAATTTTTCAAAGAAAACTTCTTCGGAAAGATTTTCACTTTGTGATGGCATTATTTATTTTAATATTATGTATATACATATATATTTGGGCAGAGTATTGGCACATTGTTAGTCAATCTAAGGGGGCCTTCTATGCCTCAATACAAAGGACTATTCTATCAAAACTGTGGTTTCAACAATTCCCCCATTTTTCCAAAAAAGAAATTTCCTCACTTATTCGAATGAGAATCGGACATTGTTCTGTTCCTTCTCACCTTTTTAAAATTCACGTCCTTGACTCCCCAGATTGTTCATTCTGTGGTCTAGAAGTGGGAACTTTAGATCACATATTTTTTGGTTGTCCCTCTCTAAACAAATATCCGCTCTTCTATCAAGCCTTATCAAAAATTGTCTCCCCTCCATTAAATATCTCATCTCTTCTAAGTTTGAACTCGACTCCAATCTTCATTATTATAATTTTGAAATTTGCCTGTTTAACTGCTCGAGCGCTTTTTGCCACAATATGGCACTATTTTCAAAACCACGGATTGCTTTGTTGCCAAAATATGGAAAATATACTATAGAATCTGTAAAATGTTTTAAATAACGATTTAATAATTTTTTTTTATAAATCCTACGAATATGTCATAATAAACAAAAGATAGGTGAATTCATTGGCTATATAGAACTATAATCAGTTTGTATATCTCCATATTCAAATTCGGAGGAATGATTTTTTTAATGTGGGCGGAAAAATTTCCTTTAGCAATCCGAGAAAAAAGTTTTAAATTGGTCTCTCGCTCCAGTGATTACATAAAATTAATATTTAAATTCACCTTTCATTTCTCCATAATTTTAAATGATGGCCTAAAACATCCTTATAAAAGCCAGAAATAATTGAAAAAAAACAAACGTATCCAATTAAAACTACATTGTTTTATAATTATTAGTGTTGTGGTGATAATACCTCGAGGTATCGCAGTGGAATAAACTAATTATTTGTGATTGTGTTGTTGCTCCTAGAGTCTAGAGGGAAGTGATTGGTTTTCCTTCTTCCTTGTATCCCTACTGTTCCCAACACATATTATCACTCAATTCCAGCAAACACCATTTGGTTTAGTTTATTTACAGTCCATTTACCAAGTGCATCTGAAGCTGTAATTGGGAACAGTTTCGGATGCAACACTATCTTTACAGCCTTCCAAGAGATTGTCGACTAAAGGTGTTTGTTTGTTTCAGGATGGTTCACGCCACCGAAGGAGGACGGCTAGAGCAGCGGTGCGCGGGGCCCGCCTTGCTCGAGGGTAGTGAACAGACTATACAGTTAAAGTGGACTGTGCATTATTATCCATGTGTCATCATTATTGTATTTGTTTAGGAATAAACTGTTGGGTGCGCTCCCTTCAACCCCGTCAGCAACCAACCCGGGGAGGCACCTCTGTACCGTGAACACATTATTAAATCTTTAGTTCTGAGCATTTCTTATTGAAAATAATACGATGCCTTGTGTAAAGAAAGAAAAGTAAACGTTATTGGATGGACTTCACACGCGGTCACGGTACGGATGAAGCTTGTGCCCAGTGACTGCCACGAAGCTGTGATATAATAGTTCATGTTTTCTCAATCAATCAGTCACCCTCTTGTAGGATCTCTAGCGGGAGAGGGTAGCAAGCGGGCTTGGCAGACTTTATATAGATTATATTGGAGGAAGGAAGAAGGACGTGTAGTAATACGCCGTGTTAGATAAGCGGGGAACGTCCTTAGATAGAATTGTGTAAATAAATCTTTTTTTTATAATGTAAATTTATCTTTGGTAAGGAAATGTTATTGTGATTGTTATGTTACTGTAGGGCCCTTCTTCCACAGGGATACGCAAGTGTCCCATACTTAGATGATTCAAGTATCTTACTCTAGTATACTACCGCAAGGTTCGTACACAGGCACACTATCGGTCGAAGTCGTTACCACTTTCATCGTCAACACTTCAAACATGGCAGAGCAATTAATAAATACTTCGATAGTCTCATTGTCACTTATGTCAAGACATTTTTTGTAACATTGCGCATGCTTTATGTTATGTCTTGAAAGCTAGTTTCCAGAGGTGGTGGTGACACGAGTCTCGTGATTTCGGCATGTGCGGACTGTTCACGACAAGTCGTTCGCGGCGTGAATGCACAACATTAGTATTGGATACTTTTGTATTTCTGTGGAGGAAGGGCCAAACTGTACTGCTGTGGAGGAAATACAACAGTTATTTCCTAGATTTGATGTTGTCTTTTAGTTCTGACGACATGTGTATGGTAATAGTTTGTTTGATAGCCACTGACTAGTGACTACAGATCACTGACCATTAGCACACCGATCCTCCGTTCTGTCCGCATTGCTCTCTCTGCCTCCGCTCCCTAGGTAGGCCGGGCGACACAGATCTCAAGTATTTATTGTATTGCCGTGGTAAGGAATCCAATCGCAGATGAAAAGATTAATTGTAGGCTTTAATATTACAAGGACTAAAAGCATAATTTAACTTCCCGTAGTGTACGAGGTAACAGTAAACTTAAGGCAGAGATCAGCTAACGATGTTAATTATCAGAAAAGGAAACTTCAGACAGAATTTGTAATTATGTATTTATTGAAATAAACCTCAGCCTGGTGTTTGCATTATTTTTGTTATGTATTCTGAAATGTTATTTTATGTAAACTGAACCATTTTCAAAAGAAAGTTAGAGTGGTCCGAGTTCAATGATTGGTTGATGTTTCGAAACTGAGATTCCAATAAATGTTTTTAAAACAGAAATTTGTGCTTCATCTTTGTCCCTGCCAAAAAAAACTTAACCATGTTGTTTACTGATATGTATTAGCCCGTACACTGCTCAACAAATCAGCTCCGACATCCAACATGCGTGACGTGATTTTGACAACTTTATTTAAAACTCTACGATAACATAAACATATATGCTATGAACCCACCCCATACTAAAATTGAGGAGCTGGACGCTATAACTTAAACGTGCACAAGAACATGAGAATGGGTCGTTTATACGACTTATTCTTGAGTTCGATAGCTCGGCTGTGGACTGGTCTGCCGGCCTCTGTGTTTTCTTCCTCAACAGTCTCCAAGAATTCGCATTGTTACACCTTCAGCTCCAACATTCCTTCACCATATTTTTTTTTGGCTGTGGAATTATTTTCCAGTTTTTGTGTTTCCTCCATCCTACAACTTGTTCACTCCTTCATTTCCTTGAAAAGATCCTCAAAAAACAATAAAAACCAAATTATCACCATATCCCCACACAGAAACCTCAGGAGTTTAAAAATATATTTTTTTAAACCTTTCAATAAGAAGAAATTTCCCCCGTTCAAGCGCGCATCTTCTCTGAGATTGCTGGTAACTTACAACCTAATAATAATTCAGTGATTCTTCTAAAGTTCATTGAAAAGAAAGATGCAGCAAATTGCATGAACAAACATTCGTGTGTTCTGTATATGTACATCACAAGCAACGGGCACCGAAAAATCAGACTGTCCCCCATTGCCATCAACAAGAGCTCTTGCCGGATTTACATTATGAAAATAGCTGCACAAAATTTGTTTCATGACATTAGTTCCACATGTAAACATTATAGTTTCATTGTGCATGCATTAGTTTTGTGGAACCAAATTAATTTTGCACTCCATGACATTTGACAACACTATGTAGTGTCTCATGCAACCAATTTCATCTTAACAATTACTATAAGCAATAATTATTGGCCTGAAACACTCATCCATATTGAAAAAATCTTTTGAGAAAAGATACATGTCGCCGACGGGACTCGAACCCGCACCGCTCTGATTGCCGGTCAGGAGCTCTACCATTAAGCTACGGTGGGTTATCTTCTAAATAAACGCCAAATGATTCAATATATACCTAGTGTTTCATTCAACAATTACCGCTATTACATTTTTTCACCTGAAAACAACCAACTTTATTTTTATATGAGAAAGGCATGTAAGTGCTAACTCTCTCACTAGGTGGCGTCGAGACATATTATGTCTACATTTTTTGGTGAAATACTTTAACTCGTCAAATATTGATTATTTTAAGATAACCCGCCGTAGCTTAATGGTAGAGCTCCTGACCGGCAATCAGAGGGGTGCGGGTTCGAGTCCCGTCGGCGACATGTATCTTTTCTCGGGAGATTTTTTCAATATGGATGAGTGTTTCAAGCTAATAATTATTGCTTATAATAATTGTTACCCTTTGTGCTATGCACAAAAAATCTTGTCTTAAACATTACTTTATCAATTAAAAAATTATCAAGAAACTAGTGTCATCAAAACACTTTTAATTCTGCTGAGCCGTAACAAAATGCTTTGATGCTGATGATGCCATTAATTCCTACATGCATGAAAGTAGCCTCGTAATAGGGAAGTTGAGTGAAAAATATTTTGACTTATAAAAAATATGTTCATGTAGATGACATGCAAACTTAAATACCAGTATTTTTTTTTTAGTTCGTTTTCATAATTAAATTAATTCTACAAGTTTGAATTTTATCAAAGCCCGCGAAAACGCTGGCAAGAGTATAATACCGTGCGGGAGAGTTCGTGACGTAACCCGGTCCTTGATTGTGTGAAATATAAGGGAAAATGTCATTTTTCACCGACCGCTATGTTTGGAACTGTTGCAAGTTTCGTTGAAAAATGACATTTCGTGTTTTTAAATTTAAAAAATAACCATTAAAATGCATTTTTTTCGAAATTCCAGTAACTGAATTGATTAATACTAGTTAATATCTAACTACCACAACTTTAAATTTTTTTTTTTTCATCCATATTAAAGCGTGTCCCGGTTTTGTAAATATTTTCCCTTATATTTCACACAATCAAGGACCGGGTTACGTCACGAACTCTCCCGCACGGTATTATACTCTTGCCGGCGTTTTCGCGGCATAAAATTCAAACTTGTAGAATTAATTTAATTATGAAAACTAACTTAAAAAAAAAAAAATACTAGCATTTAAGTTGGAGGCCGTCTACTAATATCTACAGGAATTTCAAAAACTGAAAGCAGACTAATTTCTATGAGAATCCATGTGTTGACTAATATCTATATGAGGTATGTTGGAACAATATCTATGGGAACCAAAATGAGGACGAATATCTACAGCTCAAACTGCTGACTAATATCTACGGAACAGGTGATGTATAGCATGTTGGCATAACGTAATATCGCGTTTGCAGTTTAAAGAACTTTCTTATGTATCACAAACCATGTTACACAAACCTAGCGTAGCTGCTAAACTACTCGAAAACTGGGATGTTTTCCTTGCCTTGACGCGAGCAGGCGCTACGAAGGGGGCACTTTCTTTTGTATCACAAACCATGTTACACAAACCTAGCGTAGCTGCTAAACTACTTGAAAACTGGGATGTTTTCCTTGCCTTGACGCGAGCAGGCGCTACGAAGGGGGCACTTTCTTTTGTATCACAAACCATGTTACACAAACCTAGCGTAGCTGCTAAACTACTCGAAAACTGGGATGTTTTTCTTGCCTTGACGCGAGCAGGCGCTACGAAGGGGGCACTTTCTTTTGTATCACAAACCATGTTACACAATCCTAGCTTAGCCGCTAAACTACTTGAATACTGGGATGTTTTTCTTGCCTTGACGCGAGCAGGTGCTATGCCAATTTCAACATTACAGCAAAATACGTAATATTATGCAAAAACTTCATGTACGTGCTTTAAACGTTTACGTAATTGAAGTAATTTATGCTTTTCCATACAACCTCTTGCTCAGCTGCCCTCTGTAGATATTAGTCCCACCTACGCTCCATAGATATTCGTCACCACTGGGACCATCATAGATATTAATCCGACCTTAGCTCTGTAGATATTAGTCTTCACTCTGAAGGTCATAGATATTTGTCCAACATATGAACTGTAGATATTCGTCCGACATACAGGCTGTAGATATTAATATCTGGAGTCTTTAAGTTTGCATGTGAACATTGATTAAAAAAAAGGACTCAACTTCCTTATTCATAATGTAAATTCAGCTTTAGGTTTGAACGCAGCACTTTTCTGTTAATCAGTCTTTTGCCGCAACAGTGTTTCCTGGAATGCAGATTGCATGATAATATTTCCATCTCCGCAGTAGAACAATGAGAAGAGTAGGTAGGATTAAGAAATGAAAACAAGTATACAGTGAAAACAGGATATAATCATAAAATTATGACAGGACACATCGCCCAAGGCAATGTTCTCACCGACGCTGACTAATAATACACGTTATAAAGAATCTTGACATTCATAAAGTACCATCACAATACTTTCACCATTCATTCTAAAATAATATTTCATAAAATTGCTCATACACAAAACGATTTGAAATTTTATTAAATGTTGAAAATAATGAATTTTCAAAATATAATCTAATATTATTTACAAAATATAATATATATGTATAAGATTTACCAATTACTTTTCTAGTCTTTTGGCAAACCAATTTGAAGAGAATTGCCCTGAACAAATAATATTCCCCGGGATCTACAAGAAACATTCGGAGGAATCCTAAACAATAATGTACAATCCCGGTCCGGTCTCGCGCCAATCACTATCACTTCCCGGTGTTATTTTATGATCACTACGGCTATGCTTTATCCTAAATTATATAATATTTAAAATGAACATGAAGTGCAAACATAAGTATTATTACAAAGGCTTTTCGACTATCAATAAGGGATCAAAAACCAAATTTAACGATAAATTACTCCGAACTTATGTACAAGGCCTTCGCGCCTTATCTCTCGTCGTGAAACTTAAACCTCTTGGGGGAGGCAGGCGGGCTGCCTTGTGGAGGGGAACGTTTGAAGCCCGCCAGGCGCTGCTGGCTGATGCAGATGCTGGGCTGGATGGGGATCTCCACCGACGAGTTGGAGGAACTGTCGGAGAAGTCGTGACGCGGAGGCAGCACGTCGGGGCTGGCTGGGCCCGGGGAGGCGGGGCTGGAGCAGGCCTCGCTGGGCACGGAGGACGGAGCGATGTCCAGGTGCGCCACGCTGCCGTTCACTTCCCCGTGCAGCCCGTTCTTATCTTCAATGTTGGGAGCTATCATATCGCCGTCATTCATATTTGATAAAAATTCCTCTTGATGCTCTTGTGCAATGACGCTTAATTCTCCCTCTACAAAATCTGATTCACCATCTTGAATTATTTCAGATTCATTCTGCTCAATAACGGGTTCATAGCTTTGGTCGATATCTGATATGTGATCAGTTACATTATTGGATTCATCGTGTTGGACCATTGCTATTTCATCATTTTGAATGATTTCTGATGCAGTGTCTTCTATTACGTTTGTTTCAGTAATTGCTGTTTCATCAATTTGAATCATATTTGATACACCATCTTCATTAATTTCTGTTTCATTACGTTGAGTCGCGTCGCACTCGCCATCTTCGATAATAATATTAGATACACCCTGTTCAGTCATTGTCGTTTCATTATCTTGAGAAATTTCTGATGCACCATCTTCGATCGTATTAGATACACCCTGTTCAATCATAGCCGTTTCATTGTTTTGAGTCATTTCTGACACACTAGGTTCAATCATTGCCACTTCAGCCATTTCGGACACATCTTCAACTATATTAGATTCACCATGTTCAATCATTGGCGTTTCACTGTCTTGAATAACTTCTGAGGCACCATCTTCAATAATTGTCATTTCATTAATTTGGTTCATACCATTCATATCCGACACACCATCCTCTACTACATTTGTTTCAACATGCTCGATTATATTTGATTCACAATGCTCGATTATTTCATGTGAAACATGTTGAATGATATCCGATATGCTGTGCTGGACTGTGTTTGATGCACCAGCTTCAAATATATCTGATGTACCATGTTCTGTCAAAACAGGCATGTTGTGTTGGGCTGTTTCTAAAATATAATCTGATTGTTGCGCACTCACATCTGGTACAGCGTGCTCTCCAATATCAGATACTACTTGTTCACCCATTTCTGAAACATCATAGTCACCATGTTGGGGTACGCCTAGAGCTCCGTGTTCATTTATGTCTGAGATTGTATTATCTGTCTCAAGAGGTATCTCTTGCTCCGTTACCTCCTGCGCACCGTGCTGCATTATATTGAGCTCCGATGACATTGTTGACACCTCATCTGACTCGCAAGATCGGGTCAGAATTTCACACGAATCTGGTTGAGTTAATGACGGATGCACTGTTGGCAATTCTTCTGTGAATTCACTCTCCTGCGATTCCTCAGATTGCGGTTGCCCCTCAGTGGAAATGCCATCACGCAGGGTGGAGTCATCAGAGTCCATCAGGACCGGCATGGATTTGACAGCAGTCAATGAATCTGGCACTAGTTCCTCAGCAGGTAGCGCCTCGCTGGTGTCCTCAGTGAGGAGTGGCATGGATATTGGAGAATAAGTCTTAGTTTGAATTGCCTCGGTGAGCAACTGCGGATTTTCCGAAGCAAAACTATCAGAGCTTGAGTCGTCCAAGCACGGCATGGATGAAGCGGGCTGCTTTGGTAGTCTTCTAAAATCTTCTCTAGAAGTAGTGTAACTTTTTTCATGACTAGGTAATTTGAGTGAATTATCTCTAGAGAAATGCATTTGCTGGTTGGTCTGGCTGACCCTGGTGAGCAAGGAGGAGGCTGTGGTGTGCGTGGTGCCCGGCTTGTCTTCCAGGGGTGGGAACACCTGGCACAGCGGCTTGCTTACTTTGGGGGCGATGCGTGGGTCCGTCACGGTGATGGGCAGGTCTAATGAGGTGGGCACGCTGGGTGGACTCACTCCGATCACAGCCAGGGTGTCCTCCAGCCGTCCCGCTGGGAGCAGCCTTCCTACATTCCCTCCATCTATTGCCCTCTTCTTGGATGGTTGCTCCAACGCGGACATGATGGGCTTTAGAGTGGTACTAGTTTCTGACACATTGCTGTTAACCGAGACACTGGCATTCAGGCTGTGGAAGTCGGGGCCCAGAGAGTCCATCTCCATGAGCAATGAGTCTCCAGTGTCGGCCAGGGCGGCAGCCAGGATGTCCTGCGAGTGCGGGGCTTGCTGCGGAGCCAGAGCCGCCAAGAGCTGACGAACGTCTCCTTGCAGCAGCAACTGTTGTCCCTCTGCACCGCGCGCCTCCCCGCCCAGCAGGCTTAGCAGGGTCTGCTGGTCCACCAGGATCTGCTGCTCTCCGGCATTCAGGATGACCCGCTGCTCCTGGACAGGGGGCGGCAGCACCATGGGCACCAGTTGATTGTTCTCTAGGACCAGGGGCTGATTGTCGATGGGGGTTAAGGTGCCGTTTTCTTCCATACACAAGTAGAAGGAGTTGGGCGGCCCACCGAAGTTCTCACCGGGGACGGCTAGCAACTGACCTTCAGCGGCCAAACTCGGGGCAACTTCTTCAATGGGAGGGGGGATAACCACCGGAGGCTCTGGTTCTGGGGCCGGGATTTCAGGGGGTTTCTGAATAATCAGTTCAGAACTACGCTGCCTCGCCTGAGCTTTGTGAGTATCCGACTTGCTAGGGGCAGAATGTGTCACATGCAGTGTGCGACTTCCCCTGGTCTCTCCCTTGCAAGTGGAGATGGTAGTAGCGGGGATCAAATCATCCAGGTTACCCAAATCCATGACCGGTTGGGACGCTGCACTCCTAGACACGGGGCTCGGATACTTCTTAGTACTGGAGTCGGCTTTAATTGTCAGGAGTTCCCTCAACTTCTGCTTCTTGGGCGGAGGCGGGGCGGGTTGCGAGTGCGAGGGCACCAGAGAGGGCAGAGCCTTGCGCTTCATGCCCAACACCTCTGGCTTTTTCTCCACTTGTTTGGTGATGATTTGGGGAGTTTGTTTAGCATTGGAAGCATACTTTTGCAATATGAATTTTTGTTGCATTTTTCCAGGACTGCCTTTATTCTGAGAAGGTGAAATGATTTGGGTGAGGGACGGCTGGGGCGTGGTGATGATCTGTCCGGTCTTCTGTAAATGTTCAAATTGGGCAGCTGTCAGATGCATCACGGTGCCGGGTTTCTTTCCTTGGAGAATACTGGCAGGGTCAGTGCTGATCAGCTTGCCTGTGGTACTCTTGATGAACATCTGGGGGCCAGAGGGCTTGGGACTGGCCTTCAGTAAGCCCTGCTTGGGAGCCCTGGAGACGGAAGGGCGGGGGACGGGCATGCTGGTGATGTTGGTGACCTGCGGTCCCTTGGCCTGGCTGGTGACGGGCGAGGACTGTGTGGTGATGAGCTGCCCGCGGGATGTGAGGATGGTCTGATTGGGCTTGGCCGTGAGCACGGTGCGGCCGCGTGGAGGCAGCAACTGCCCCGTACTGGTGATGAGAGCGTTCCCCGAGATGGGGCTGAGAAGCTGCCCGCGCGACGTGATGATAGACTGCGAGGTGACAGCGGTGCGGCTCCGAGGGGACAGGATGGTGTGCGAGGTGACTACGGGACCGCTACCTTTTTTAGGGAACAGAATTCTCTGATGCTCGGGAGTCAGGACTATCTTAGATTGAACTCCCTGGGCATTAGTGAGGATCATGACAGTATTCCCTGAGGGGTCCATACCGGATCTGTTCTGTATGATCTTTGCCGTACTGGCGGCTTTCATCTTGCCCTGACCCTCCTCTATGATCATCTGGGACTTGCCAGTCTGCGGGTTGACTACGATCTTCTGCGTACGAGTTCCGCCGCTCGCCCCCGGAGGGAGGATGATGAACTTCTCTCCCTTGGGCTGCTGGGTGAGGATGGTGGGGGTGTTCTTCATTATTGTTTTGGAAGGAGGCGGAGGCTCTTCTGACTTGGTGGAAATGATTTTTTGTTCTCCGGTGGTTTTGTCCACCACTAACAAATGTTTGGTTGCCCTAATTTTAGGAGACTTAGACAATATATTAGGGCTTGCAGATTTTTCCATAACTGGCTTTAATAACGCATTCATTTTGGAGTCTCCATATTTTTTTAAGGGGGCGGTAAGCTTTTGGTAATTACTTTCAGCTAATAATTTGGATTTTTCTTTTTTGGCATCGACTGACTCTTTAATGGGGGCAATAACTTTCACCTTAGCTCGAGGGGAAGGTGAGGAGAGACCTTCAGATAAAACTATTGGCATTTTGTCCAAATTTTCAGGAGTTAAAATCTCTTCTGATAACACAATAGGCATTGAGTTAATATCAAAGAAAGCTTCTTCATCCGGGGGTGGCTTTACCGCGGGCCGGGACGGGGCGGCCAGCAGCAGCGGGGGGGCACGCGGAGGCCCGCTGCGGCGGATGATGACGCGGGGTTTGTGCGGCGGGGTGCTCGTCTGGAAATTGAGGATCTTTTCCTTTCCTGGAATGGGTTTATTTTGTATTATTTTGATAGGGTTCTTTCGTTTCGGTTCATCTAGTATTTGAAATAATTTAGAATGTTCTAGAGGGGCATCTTTGATAGGTACAGTCTTTTTGGGAGATGCTGATTGCGGAGGGGAGGGATCACACGGGTCAGCAGGCACGGTTACTAAACTGTCTTCTAAACTGAAGGCGTCCACACTGGGTAACTGTTCACTTTGCAAGGCCTCGGACATTTGAACCAAAGACTTGGCGGCACTAAAGTTCTGATGATTCTCTAACAACTTGCTAGGGATGGGGGCACCTGCCGTGGGGAGGGTGATGAGAGTCTCCGCTATCTGCAGGTCAGACTCCGTGGGGCCATGCAGCAGGGATGGCAGTATCTCAATGGAAGACTCCACCTCGATTCGTGACATGCACGGCTCATCAGTGTCTTCCATCGTTCCGAGTATATCGTTAACTGTACATGTTTTGGTTTCTAATTTTTCTTCTTCTGTGCTAGTTTTAAGCAAATTATCAACAGATTCGTTGTCCCATCTATCCTGAACTTCAAATTCGGGGAGGTCTTTAGACTTGTCTGGGATATCTGTCTTTTCTTGTACTATCATGTGACGTGAGAGGGTATCAGGTTCCTCGGTGACAATCTCTTCTATAGTGTGTTCCATTTCCTCAACTGGAGGCTTTTCTTTTTTTTCTGTTTGGATCTCTTCGATAAGTTCCACATTCCCTACAATTTCATTAGCTGAAGTTTCCTTGTCAACAATATCACGGAGAGTCTCCGGTTCAAAATTAGCTTCAGTCAAGCCCTCAGGGTCATGTTTTAAGTCAGAATGGGATGTAATATTATCTCCCAAAGAAGTACCCTCCTCCATAGGGATCTCATGAACGGGGATAATCTCTTTCTGAATGGGTTGTTGAATGGGGATCACTTCCTCCTGAATGAATTCTTGAACAGTGGTCATTTCTTCTTCAGTGGATTCTTGAACAGGGGTCACTTCTTCCTCAATAAATTCTTCAACAGGGGTCACTTCATCTGCAATAGATTGTTGAACAGAGGTCTCTTCTTCCTTGATGGATTCTTGAACAGAGGTCACTTCTTCCTCAATGAATTCTTCAACAGGGGTCACTTCGTCTGCAATAGATTGTTGAATAGAAGTGTCTTCTTCCTTGGTGGATTCTTGCACAGAGGTCGCTTCTTCCTCAATGGTTTCTTGAATGGAGGTAACTACTTCATCGGTGGATTCTGTGACATCTTCTTTCTGAATGGAATCAACATGGGTTACTTCTTCCTGAATGGATTCTTGAACAGAGGCCACTTCTTCTTGAACAGGGATCACTTCTTCTCGAACGGATTCTTTAACAGGGATCGCTTCTTCTTGATTGGATTCTTGAACAGGGATCACCTCTCTAAAGGATTCTTTGACAGGGATCACTTCTTCTCGATTGGATTCTGGAACCGGGATCACTTCTTCCCGAACGGATTCTCCAGCAGGGGGTGACTCTTCTACTTTTGAATAATGCCCTACAAAGGGTTTCTTTTCAGTAATCTTCCGAGTGTCATCCACGGAATCCCGCACCGGCGGGGAGTCTAGTTGGCAAACTGGATCTTCAGGAGGAACAATAAAAGGTTTTTCTTTTTTTCCTAGTGCCGCTTTCATTTTCTTCAGCTGAATTTTGGGTGCAAATTTGGGAACTTTAACTTCTGGGGTAACAATGTGCAGAATGTCGGGAGCCTCAGCAAGAGATGGCGGTGGAAGCGGGATGTCGAGTTCTGGCGGTTCTTCCATGTAGGTCGGAGGTTTGTCCACACTAGTATTATCTGCTACATACTTTTCTATTGCATCTTGACTCCTAGTGTGTCGACTCCGAAAAAACGTTTTCGTTTTAAAAATAGATTTAGTTTGAGGCTTTTCTTTATCCACTATTCCGCTAATTCTTTCTGGAGACTTAATAAGGGACTCCACAAATTTGGGTTCAGATGGCAGGGTCGGCAGCGTGGGGACGGCCGTATCCAGTAGCAGACTGTTGATCTCCGCATCGAGCTTGAGGTCCACAGCCAGTTTGTTGGAGCGGTTGTCTTCCTCCGCTGGCGAGGGCTCTGCTGCTTCTGTGGGTTCGGCATTCAAATCCAATATCTTTCGAGAACCATCATCACTCTTGATGGATAACCGGGGGATCTTGCGTCCAATGGTTTCAATTGGCATTTCTTCATCTTCGTCGTCAAAATCAAAACAAGAGCCGACTTTTCTCTCGCAGCTCTTATTTTCCACATCTTCACTGATGGACATTTTCTTATTATTATCGGCTTCTTCACCGAGAGAAATCTTTTTATCTTCAAAAATCTTATCTTTGGGAGTTTCGTTGTCTACATTTAGACTATTTTCTTTCTCATCATCCTTGGTGTCCATCGGTTCAGTGCCGCTGTTAGAATCCTGGTGAAGGCTAGAGTCATCCTTGCCACTCTGATTCTCTGTCAGCTTGAGGGCGCTGAGGAGGTCCATGCTGTCGTTGCTGTCTTCACTCCAGTCGGCCAGAAGGGAGTTCTTGATCTCTAAGTCGCTCTTGGGAGGTTCTGTGTCGCGAGGCAGAGAATCTGCGTCACGCGGCAGGGTTGCAGGTGTGGGGGGCGCGGGCAGACGACGGGGAGCCCGGGGCCGGCCGCGGGCTCGGGGTGTCTTGGCCTTGCTGCTGCTGACCGGCGGCCGAGGCTTGTGTCGCTTGGGCGGTGTGTAGGGCACGTAGCCGTCACTGTGGCATTTGTTGTGCAGCACCATGACGTTAATGCGGGTGCAGGAGAAAGGGCATGCGTGGCAGGTGTAGTGCCCCGAGGCAGGAGCGGGCGTGTGTGACACTGTGCCGCCCTCCCCCAGCTCTTCCTCCTGTCTGGGTCGGGGCTCCTGGACGAGGATGTGCGCCTTATAATCTGAAGTTCCCTTCAGAAACTACAAAACATCACATTCATTAGAATAAATATTTTATTTATTTAAAATAATTTATTAATGGATTGTATTAACTAACTAACCATCACGCCGTTTCTCCGCAGGGGTAGGCAGAGAGGACGGACCGCCAAACACCTCGGTCTTGGCACACACTCTTTGCCTCATTCACATTCATACATCGTCTCATACATACTCTTCTATTTTTCTCTGACTCTTGACATGGCCCGACTCAAGTATCTGATTCACTTGATCGTGCCATGTCTTCCTCAGACGTCCCCTACTTCTTATACCATTCACACTTGCATCATATATTCTCCTTACGCTCCTCTCTTCGTTCATTCGCTCTACATGCCCAAACCATCTGAGGGTTCCTTTCTTAATTTTACTCAATGGATTGTCTTTTACGCAGAATATTAATTTGGAAGGCAATACTGTGGGGAAAGATTTAACCCGTGGCAGGCCGCAGTCCGACCGGCGGGTCCGGAATTTTGAAGCTATTTTGTCCCTTATGTATAAAGAAATTGTATGAAGAACAAGGTCAGAATCGCTTGGGCCATTCTCGTTCTTGACGTAATGAAATACTGGATAGCGTCTAGCCAATCTGAATAATTCAAATTAATTCACAATGACGCGCCGGGCATCAAAGATGGCGGACAAAATGGCTGCCACTTGATAATATGAAGGGAGTCGTATTGGAAGTCTATATTTTTTCATTGTTTTGATATAAATCCATTGTGGAAAGCATAGATTTGAGTGATTATTAGGAAGTTCGTTTTATCTACATTATTTTGATGTAATTTTTGTAATATATCACAAAAGAAATGTTATAAAAATTGTAAGAAAGATGAAAACTGTCCAATATTTTACGTCGTATTGAAAAAATATATTTTTCCTATGCTGGCTTTCAACAAGTTAGATAAGGATTTGTTCTTACTTTCTGAAGGATTCGGGGGTGAGTTATCTTGGGTGTGTACTCGGTATCTGAGGGACTAGTCGATGACTTCACCTTTTGCTTGGACGGTGAACCTGAGGAAAAATATTATTTTTAAATATTATAATAAAGATATTTTTGTGATAAGAAATAATAAAAATAAGTGCAGGATATTTAATATAATTATACATTAGTATAATCCTGTTATATACCTGGAGTCTTGCGAGCTCCGAAGAGGCCAGCATAATCCACTTTCTGTGGAGGCTGGTACTCAGGGGCTTCCAGGATTTGCGGGTCCCCGTGCGTGCGCTCCTCTGCCTCGCGCACATACTCGGGGAACAGCTCCATATGAGCATGCTTGGAGCGGAACTGATCTGTAACAAACAAATGCAGATTAGCTAGTGTACGCCAGATGTACGCTGGGATGATTTCACTTCGCTCCACACTCACCCAATCCCTTCTTGATGAACTCATGTTTCTTGCTGCAGTTGTACTTGTAGATGCTATTTATGTTCTTCACCAGTTCCCTGAAAGAAGAGCGCAGCGATTAGCGATACATTGTATGCTTGTGTGTGTTTTGTCACATAGGTCGATGAAGCGGCAGACTTACAGAGATTCCTCTCTGAAGAACTTGACAACTGCAATGGGAGTCTTCCTGAGGGAGGAGAGCACCTCCGGGGGCACCCTGTCTGTGCCCAGCACCTCTCCCGGCCACCAAGTGGAGCCGAGCTTGACCCAGACCACTTCTCCGTCCAAGTACAGGATCTCTGTCTGGTCGCACATCACTTAGTTCTCTACTCTCATATCTGAAACACCAAGAGCCGTCTTCATAAAGCGGCTGGTGAGCCAAACCCGGCCGGAAAACACAACCCCATTTTGGAAACAACGTAACAGAGCTCGGATTTCTATTCTTCCCTTTTAATACAAAATGATTCCGTACAAACCGCCGAATGACACGAGTGTACGAAAAACTATATCAATATTATGTTATAAAATTTAGCTCGCGACAGAATGGCAGCCCTGAGTGAGAGAAATGGCGATTCACTTCGTAAAAGGGCAGGCCTAGCCGAATAGTTAATTTTAGAAAAACCCAGGTGTAACCTTAATATACAATAACGATAAATCCCAAAATATTTTGGAAAACCGACATGCACGGTACATAACTATGAAAGTAAACGAAGGCAAATAGTTTCGCTCCCACGGGGTACATGTTTTCACCACAGCACTGTTTTGTTGAGCGTCATCAAATATAGCCAACCTTAAAAAATAAATATGAAGATCTGAATTATTATTGTTCACGTTCTGAACTAATTAGAAGGTTTTTACTCAACATAATTTGAAAAACAGAGCTGTTAAAACTTTAATTTCATCCACACATAAATAATTATGACATTCGTTCAGCTGAAATGCGAATTCAGCTACACGACGCCATTGCGGTGCCACAGAAACTTTGGTATTTTTAAGTTGTTATACATGATTAAAACCATATTCTGATGCCTAAATGTATACTTTTCCCAGCCTACTAAGTTTTCAGTACTTACTTACGAACACAAATAATGGTGACCAGAATGTTCAGTGGAAACATTGAGTACAAACTTTTCATCGGATGTTAATTCATCATGTCTCGAAGCGTCGAAAACTGAAAATTGGGGTTTTTAACTTAGGTTAGGTTAGGTCAGGTTAATGTGAGTTATGATGTGATGAATTATCATAGTATCGTGTCTGTCCATATTACTAAAAAGTTGACACTGAGTAGACCAGTCACCAATTTAAAGCCGTCAACGTCTGAAAAAAAAAAAAGTGGTGAAGAGATTATATTTCTGATTTTTGATATAATATCATCAAATTCGAAATTAATGATCACTGAAATATTCAATAGTATTTGTTTCCCTATGTAATCAATCTAACGTATTTATGAAGTAAATGTTTTCCCCGGTGACCAGTCTACTCAATAGCAACTTTTTAGTTATATGAATTTTCGTAATGTTGGTCTAAGAGTACGGCCGTTAAGATTATCATAATTCATCATGGTAATGAATAAGAACGATTGTGATTAAAACTGAGAATTGTTATTTAAGAAAATTAATATTTAACTTACTTTGCCATTTACTTTGCCATACTTTGCATATTATAACATTTATAATATGACATTACATAATGAAAAGTATATTCTGAGCTGAGGTAGTTTGTTCTGAATCGTTACTGAGATGTTGATGAATTTTCATGTGAGGAAGTATCGTTTATAAGTCAATTTATTACGAGAACTCAGATGGTGAGATCCCATATTACGACCAGACATGGAACCATTTTCCCTTTTCTCCTAAAACATGTTTTCTTTCATCCGGCGCACAATTTCTTTCCGCTTTTTTCTAACCATTGTGTTTTATGGTAATCATTACTACAAAAAAAAAATGATTAACAAAACATTATTATTGAAAAAAGTATAATTTCAGCTCAACAGTGATAAGGGCGTTTTTATAAATATTTAAAAAAAAAAAATTTAATTTATATATTAAAAACAATACAATACAAAATGATCCTTTGTCTGTCCAACTGGGAAGGATTCCCGTTTTAGGACAGCCAAATTGTGTATTTAGTACATATTCTTACAATAGAAAGGAATGACGATTCTGTCAAGACAACTTTTGAGAACATTAGTAGTTGCATTTGTAGTGACGGGATTGTTTCTTTTTCCTTGAAAGAATCGCCAAGATGTAGTAGCCATAGTTTTAAGTCGTGAAGCAGCACAGAAGATTACATTAGAACTTGCATTGCAGATTTTGAAAATATCTTTTTATCGAAGGAAGCAAATACTTTGGGGTGTTATATTATATATTTAAATGAAAAAAACACACTTTGTAAAACACCACTTTCATTTTTGAATTAATATTCAACAGCCAACCAGGTTCGCTTATCTCGAGCTTCGTCAGGGCTTATTATATCAGTTGACGAAGCTTGAGCTAAGCGAAACCTAGTTGGCTGTTGAATATTAATTCAAAAATAAAAGTGGTGTTTTACAAAGTGTGTTGTTTAATTTAAATGTTAAAATATCACTTGATTGTAAAGTTCACTTTCTGAAAAAAGAAGGTTGGTGTATACCATCGTGAATTACATTTCTAAAAAAATAAATTATTGTTAAGAAAACAGAGTTAATTTTGATTTCTTTAACGTGGCCTCCTTGACATCTGAAGATAACTACGAACGATTTTGATTTTGATATTGTTTATTGTCAAATTTCTGATTTCGCAGAGTTGTTTATCGAGATTTTGATCCACTCTACATTTGCGGTCCTTGTTTGCCGATTATGAACCCAACATAAATTATTACAGATAAGCATAATATTTCCTAGCCAAGGAACGCACCATTTGTATCTTTCCAGCGAGCATTTGCTAGATTCGAAGTTTCGTTTGTTTGAGTCGCGAGCGCTGTGACCTGTGACTAGAACCGGGCTTACGGCAACGTAGTTATTGTTGTACACACTGGTTTTGCTGGTAAGGCTCGTTGTTTCAGTTTAAACGACTTATTAGCGAATGCAATTGCTAAATAATGGGTTTCATCGTCATATTGAACTTGATTCTGGATGTAATCATAAGTATTATTAAATGTACGTATTGCGTTCCGAATACGCGAATTATTACCAATGTTTTGTGTTGAATTGTGTATTTTATCTCCGAAATTCGAATGCACTATATTGCAATAATATTATTTTCCACTTCTAATCTTAATAATTTTTGATTTGTGAAGGAAAACTAACAATAATAAGTACAAACAGCATTTGAACAAGGTAGGTATTCCACGTTGTTTGTACAATTACCTATGTTTCTTATCTGATTCTGATTGTTTAGATGCATGTTATTTTCGTAAAGTGAAGCAATCGGTGACGTTGGATAAGAAATATGATAAATTCAACATGTCAATGAAACTCATTCGCCATTATGTGGCCAGGAACTATTCGTAATTAACTACAGAAGAGAGTCTTGTGACTAAAACTTCAATTTTTTTAATGCAGATCCATACGAAATGGCTTGTGTCGTGCCATCACGTTTCGCCAAACTGAAGATAGTGGAGGATGATTTTGTGGCAGCAAAGTTGAAGCAGGAGAAGATCCAGGCGCGCCACAAGGAGGCAGAGCTCGCCAAGCTCAACCAGAAGGACCTTGCTGAGAAGAAAGTCAAAACAGCCAAAGCAACCAAGGTTATTTTTATTTATTGACAGTAAATTGCCACATACACGGATTTTGTCGTTTGCTTCGAAACATTAATTTGAATAGTTTCTATTACAAAAACAGCTGAAATATTATGAATAAGTTAAAAAAATCTGCCCTTTATTTCTCACGCTTTATGCGCATGCTATTTACGTATAAATAATCCGTGCTTTCATCACTTTGTGTACGTGTTCAATTTGAAAGGAAATACATAACTGTAAAAAGTGCCACACACACCTATTATTCTAATTATCTAATTTTGGAACTGCTGTGCAAAGGTTAATAAACTCACCCCCACAACATAATTGTATCTCTTCAATGGTGATAGTATATATAGTTGGTTAACTGTCTCTTTGTCTTGCTTCTAGTATACTTTAACACCTTGATCCGTTGGAATAACAAGGTTCCATCTGTTGCTGTAATGTCATGCAACAATGGGATCTATGGTAAGCTACTTTAGAGTTCATTATCGCACGACGTTTCCACAACAGATGGAACCTTGTTATTCCAATGGGTCGACTTCTAGAGCATTTTGTGAGATATTTCTCACGGACATCGACATATTTTTTGGAAAAGTTTTTCCCAGCCTGAAACTGAAAATAAAATTCCTACTATCTCATTTTGTAATACGGTTAGCTATGTGATTTTAGCAGTGTTAGAAAAAAAAGGTTGTATATTATAGAAAGTATATACAAGTAATCATTTTCTTGTCTCTCTCTCACTTGTATTAAAGAAATGAGAGTCATCGTGCCGTTTCCACGGGTCGTCACGGTAATAATAAAAGCGCTCGGGTTACATATAAAAGTTAATTTTTTTAATATATATTTTTGTAATGAAAGAAAATATATATATACATAGGTACCTAATGTTGAAACTGCTGTCCTGGGCCCAATGAACAATATTTACATAAAATTTTTAATACAAGTTGTATCATCACATAACCTTCCGTTTCTGAGATTATTAGGAGGATAAAATGTAGATGTGTAGCGGGGTATTTAAATAAAACCCAGAATTTTATATGTTAAACACAACAAGTCTTTATTTGGGAACAGGTACAACAAAGTTAATACACTTCACAATAAGTACTTTACATTGATTACTTTAACAACAAAATAACCTAATTGATTCCTCCACTGTTTGTTAACCCTTTTAACAAAAAGTTTACGACTTCTATTCAATCTGGGTTAACTGAATCTCACAAGGACGGTTTTTACCTACAAGTCTGTTGTTCAGTCCTGTCAGAGTTTTTCCCTTGAAGCTGCACCGTTCGAACCGGGGCACAAACTTAACCTTTCTACCGTTCACACATGGTATTATATCAATCGTCTCAGCTATGAGATCCCTTCCCAGGAACATATCTGGGTTAACCAATTAGTAAAGGACGGCGCGATGCGGGAATAGGAAAGTATTCGAGATTAGATACTTATTAATTATGCTCGAAAAGATATCGTCGCATTAATTCGTAGACTGCGTAACTCCAAATTTTAAGAAAATACGTTTTTAATGCCATCTGGTGTAAAAATTAATCCCGCATCCACTAATAAAACACGCAAATTTAAAAAAAAAAAAAACTTTTTTTAGATAAACACAAATTAGGAAACTGCTAACTGTTCACATAAAAGTATGTATCTTTTGTAAAATACGTACCTTTCTCCATTCTCGGTTTTTATGTAAACTTCCTAACTCCGATTTGAAATAGAAAGCTTTAACTGACAAAAATTAAATGATTGAAAATAAATTTCGAAATTTATTGTATGTTCGAAACATAAATAAAAACAATGACCAGTCTTTCATTTTTTTTCACTACGAGGTTTTTTGTGCCTCCTGTAAAATTTGACATTTGGTGGTTACGCATTCTACAAATTAATGCAACGATATGGCTTGCTACTACAGATGTCATTTTTCTGTCCAATGATCTTTTTTTCAATTAACAAAGAAAAATAAGTTTTTCATAACTCCGTCTCAACAGCACTGTGCATTCTAGATACGAAACAGAGCTGGAAAAACCAGGTGGAAATTGAAGACAGAAAAGCCTGTGCTCTAATGTGGGCAACTAGGTCAATCTGCAGCAGATTGTAATTTTTATCCTTTACCCTAATTATTAAAAGATGAAGTGATGCAGGAATTGGAAAGTATTTGAGATCAAAGAACTAATCAATGTTTGTTACATGTTTATTTAAAACAATTGCCTACGATATGAAAACGAAATGTTCAATTTTAACACATTTATAACTTTTTGTTTGATTTTGAACTCGTAATATACAGGGTGTAACCAGAGGCGGCCCGTGACAAAATATGCAAGCAGTGCATTTCACCAAAAAATGTTAACATCAATAAGTGATCGACATACCTAGTACAAACATTCATTTGTAGAGAAAATCCATTCGTCGCTCTTTCATTTGGGAAAATACTTCAATGACACGATTATTAAAGTCTGGTATAGAAGAAATCAAACATTTTTCGATGCTCATCATTGACAAAGCATTGAGCCGATCTTGGGACATAGTGTTCCTTAGAAATGTTTTTACAGGTTTGGGGGCATACATTAATTACGTGAGCAAAAATTGGGGGGATCAAGTAAAATCTCACCACATCTCAATAGGAATAGGCAGGGGGCATTTCACAAATTTAAAAAAAAAATTATTTATAGTGAATACCTCACCACAGTCTCAACAGCTCCCGTCTGGAGCCAGTGAGACTAAGGCATCCCCAATTGGGGTATGTTATGAGGCTGAAGGTAAGTGGGAAAGGGAAGTAGACGGGGTAGAGGGAGGTGGGAAAGTACCTGGCTATTCAGATCTAGATACTAAACACGGCTAAAGCCATTTAACGTTTCAATTCTGAATGGTGGTCTTACACCAGGGCGTTACTAAGAGTATCTTCCACTCTGGAAATATACTATATATTATTTTAAAAAATTAATTGTGAAATAACACAAATCAATTAAATAAAATTTATTTGCACACGCCGGATAAATTTTTACAGAACAAAATTCGCGAAAACCGTTACAATCCTGTCAAAACTGAATCCATCAATCTGCCTCTGCCAATAGTTTGATTTCGCCTGGAGTGCTAAAATATAACATTGTTAATTAGTTAGAAATTCGGTTATTATGTAGTTCATTCCATTGGTGCATTCGGTAGGCACCTACCATATTACGCATGTTTAAAGTATTGTCTTAGATCAGAATGCTTCGAGCAGTGGAGATATATTTCTGCCGCTAGTGCATGCGGTGGACATATATCTCCACTGCTCTAACACATTAATTCCCAATATGGTTCTCTACCTGTCCTGCTCATTTCACGGTTCCAGCCTCTAGAGACAGTTCCTATAGACATATTACTTCATGTGGCACTGCGTCTGGGGCATAACGAAATATGCACGCGTTGATAATATTATATTGTTTTTTCGCATGGGCGGGAGCGCGGGAATATAGTAGAAAAGTCAGTTGGTAAGGATATTATAATGAATTGGCGGGAATTCTTCATGAGTGGATGTACGAATTTACATTTCTGATGAAATCGATGTTTGGCAGTGCAGTCCACAAATGCACTCAGGTAGGAACCGCCTCTGGGTGTAACCCGACGTACCCGAGGGATTTTAATCAGCAATTCCAGAGGTTATTTGGAGTAAGAAATGTACATGTCGTTTTGCTCTCTGATGATATTTTTTTGTATTAAAAACAAAAAAAATGTTTTTCAATCACACGTCTCCACTGGCAATTATGATTGGCGTATTCGCGAGACTATGTGCACGTGGCGTGTACACAAGAGAAAGGGAGCGAAAGCGCGGTATGCAGAGTTAGTTAGCGCGCTGCCAACCTGCGGGGAATTGGCTGGCGGATAGAGGGGAGGGGTCAGCGGGGTTTATATGCGATCAGCGACGGTAAGTGGAAAAACATTAAAAAATCTTTTTAATTGAAAAAAAAAATGTCACCATACAGCAAAATGATAAACAGATTTTTTACTCCAAATAAGTTTAGGAATCGCTGCATAAAATCTTTCAGGAACGTCCTGTTACACCCTGTATAATAATATAACTTTATTTATTTTATTTATTTTTATTTATATATTACAAACAATACAATACAAGATGATCCTTTGTCTGTCCAACTGGGAAGGATTCCCGTTTCAGGACAGCCAAATTGTGTTTTAGTACATATTCTTACAATGGAAAGGAATGATTAACTCATAACACATATCCATTATATAGATGTTCTAGTAACAAAGCACAGGCTATTTGAATTTAATTGCCAAGTTTATCATAAATTTAATATTGTTTTAAACACACATTAGTATTACATGGTTTGTTTGATGATTTGGCGGTCAAGCCTTTGTTTTTGTTCTGGGAAATGTAATCTGACACTCGCCTTGCGTCTTGCCTGTAACTAGTCTGGGATGAGAAATACATTTCTTTTATTTCTCAATTTGTAATCTGATAGATTAAAAACGCTTGCAGCGCAGCTTTCATATGTCAGGTTAAGCTTTAAATAATTTTGTTTTGATAATATTACTTATCTTTCAAGGACATCTTTGAATAATAACTTAGTTAACCCATTCCGTCTGAGCCGCTATAATTTAAGACTGCTGTGTTGGAAGGCCTTCCCTCCGAGTCGCCATAATTTAGATCTCCAGAAAGCATGTCTTTTATTTTTACGTAAAAAGTAGTATGACAACTTAGGGTTTTTTGTCAGTAATAATTAATCAATAAATCAGGACAAGTTAGCACCATCATTAATGGTAGGTTCAGACTGGACGACGTACGTACGCATCGCTACTCAAACAATGCTTAGCAACCCATACATATTCTATGAAAATGGCCACAGACATTGAACGTCGCGATGCGTGTGGCCAATGTGATTCTAAAACATAAATTTTCATTGAAAATCTATGGTTGCTAAGCAGTCCAGATATTGTTAGGCGTAGCGATGGGCACGTACGTCAACCCAGTCTGAATCTACCATAATTCGCTTGCCTTGGTCAGTTTCAGTCAAAATAATTTCAGATGGGATGGGTAGGACGTAACTTTAACCAGCGATTCCTGAAATTATTTGGAGTAAAATATGATAATGAAATTTTGGTCTTCAGTTACTTTTTTTATGTATTATTTTTTCAATAACAAAAATTCTTCCGCTTGTCGTCACTGGTCACTCAGCTAAGTAATTGCTGAACCCTTCACATCTACTCTAGACCCTTCGTGTGAAATACCTGCTATTTTTTTAGGGTTATTTTGTTGTTCCAGAGCGTGGCGAAGGCCCCCCAGGGCGCTGCTGGGGGGGCGACGGGTGGCGCAGCGCCTGCCGGTGGTGACGGGGCGTGGCAAGGGGTGGTCAAGAAGAAGCGCCGCGTTCCCACCAACAATGCCCAGTGGGAGGAATGGAAGGAGCGAGACAGTGTTCTGGCTGATGATGCGTTCCAGGAGGAAATGCAACAGGTTTGACACTAAAGCTGGAATCAGACGATTCACTCGAGGGAAGGTTTCCGCCATGTTTTTTCGGCCTAATCGTCCATTTTGCTTCATTCCATGTTCACACGGCGCTATAGAAATAAGCGTTCACTCGTCCATTCCGACCACAGCGTCGCCGAGCGAGGTCAACCGCGCTGAAATTCGTTTGTTTTCCAGCGCGGTCCGGCCCCGAATTTTAAGGAAAAACATGTCATATGCATCGATTTTTAGGCAATTTTGTTGACACAATTAAATAAAAATAAATAAAGAAAACAGTATAGTTTCGTCTTATAGACCTTTTTATTTTTTATGACATAATAACACAATTTGATATTACTTTTTTTATTACGAACATTTTCCTACAAATTAATAATCTTACATTTATTAAAAAACATATAATATACACGTATAATATAGGGAGACAAAAAACATATAATATACACGTATAATAAGGGAGACCAAAAAATGTATAAATATATAAAGGTGTTCCCAAAAGCAAACAAATTAGCCGAATGAATACCATTTTGACGTTTTGCGTGCGATTTGATAGCGTCCTGTCATGGTCCTTCCCGTACAGGACGCGAGACAAACTGATTGAGAGTTCACTCGGTGTTCAGACGGTTCACTTTGCTCACTTCCGCGCGCATGCGCGCGCATGTGAAGGATGCCGAATGAAAATATCTAACATTGTTGGATCAGTTCACTTGAAGATTTCATTCGGCAGTGTTCGGCACTTTCGATTCATTTCATGTTCAGACGTGTCATTCCGAGTAAACTAGGCCGAATGAAATGCGGAAATGAGCGATTAGTGAAACGTCTGAATGGCGCTTAACTAACTAATAGAATAGGATAGACAAGAGATAGACAGGAGATAAACAACTCGGTCTTGGCATACACTTCTTGCTTTATTCGAACTCGTACATATCCTTCTGTTATTCTGACTCTTGCCGTGAACCGACTGAAGTATTTGGTTCATTTGATCGTACCATGTCTTCCTCTTATTTTTTCTACCATTTAAATTAGCATCATATTATTATATTCTCATTATACTCCTTTTTCATTCATTCATTCTAAATTAAGAAAGGGACCCTCAGATGGTTTGGGCATGTAGAGCTCATTTCTACAACATTCAGTCTACTTTCATCCCTCCTCTGCCAGTTCCATGCCTCACTGCCTCACTGCCTCACTGCCTCACTGCTAACTGCCATGCATTCATGATTTGTCAATATTGTCGTCTATCTTATTTACATATTGATAGTTTTATCTGTCTCACAAGAAGTGTGACAAATTTCTCTGTCAGCATAATATTTTAATAAATGGGAAGTAGAGAAGAAACTACAGCAATTTCCACCATACTTAAAATAATCCATTTATCTATACGTATATACAAAGAATACAAATCTACAATTTTTTTCTAAGATTGATAATATTTTGTCCACTTGACCTTCAAAACAAGAGGTCACTGTCAACACGAGCTTTTGAAAAGCTACCCCTTTACTCGCTCCTCAAAGCGAAATTTTGATACTTGTTGAAATTTTGCATTTGCCCAGATTATACATAGGTACAGTCTGAGCAATGCCGGAGACTTAGCTGGTTCTAAATATTTATTTTTATTTTTAACTTAATGAGTTATACCTCAAATTATAATATTTTAATTAATGAAGATAATATTAGCGAAAGTCAATCGAAAATCCGAAACAGAAAAATCAGAAAAAGATACGGATACATCTGGGGTCCCAGATGTATCCATATAGTTAATATTATCTTCATTAATTAAATATTTATTACTGTAGGTAATGATATTCCTCATAGTTTTTGTAAGAATTGCTATTTTTGCTTGATATTCCAGGCTCTGACGCTCTCGAAGTTGGAGTTTGAGACACAGAAGAAGCCGGTAGTAAAGATAAAGAAGGAGCCTGCTCTGGAAGCAGAGAAGGCCCCTGTCACCGCCACCTCCACCAAGAAGCACAAGAAGAGTAAGGCTCCCCCCGCCCAGTTAGTGGAGAAGAGCCCCGAATCCATGGACACACTCAAACTAGGTTTGTTCTTATCTTTTTCTTCCTTGCACTGTCCCAACTCATCACATAGGTAGGCTGTTGGGGTCGGCTCTTCTCGTTGTACTCAATGGGGGGGGGGGTGTAGATCAGACCCGACCCAACACAATCCGACGCCACCCGATCTAACCTTAATTGTCCCGACCCGTCTCCACCCATTCTCAATAATTTAAATAAATATATTTCAGACCAAAAAAATCTGTGCAAATATTATATCACTGGAGTTCAAGAGTTTTTATTTGGAAATTCTTATAGATTTTCTACTTTACAATTTAAAAAATAAATGCGAATGAGGTTATGGCCTCCCCAATTGGGGTATGTTGTGGGGCTGAGGGCAGTGGGCAGTGGGAAGTGCATGGGAAAGAGGAAGGTGTGGGAGTACCTGGCTATTCAGATCTAATCACTATTTCAAGCAATGTCTCATTTCTGTATGGTGGTCTTACACCAGGGTGATACTGAGAGTATCTTCCACTCCGCAACGTACTGCAAATATACATCATATTATGAATTGCAGCACGTTAAAAAAATGAATGAATTGTGAAATAACACAAATTAATCGAATAAAATTTACTTGGCACGTCGGGTTTAAACCCGCGACCTCGCGAGCCACTGAAAAATGCATTATGTAGCGAAGCGTTTAGGAATCGCGGTATTTATTCATGTGAAATATTTATCTTTTTTGAGAATATTTAACATATTCCCGCATTCATTGTTTATTTCAAAAGAACCCTTAAAAAATGATACAGGTTCAACACTTCAAGATTAGGGAAGGTTGTATAAAAGATGTCCAGGTATAAAGTGCATTAACTTGATTGCCATTTTTGGTTTGTTTATGTTGTACACGTTAACTGTGTTTGTCCAGAATTCGAGGAGCGAGAGCACGCTCCCCCCGAGCTGCGCGGGACGGGAGGCGGGGGGGGCCCGGGGACCCGCGCACCCCCCTCCAATGCGGAGATCAAGGGCTCGCAGCTACGCGTGGCGCTGGAGGCGGCGCAGGCGGAGACCCGCAGCCTCCAGGAGGACGTGGAGTCCCTCAAGGAAGAGCTGCTGAAGGTCAAAACCCGCAACAAGAAGCTGTGCAGCATCATCGGACAGGGCGAGAGTGAGTACTGCCAATTCTTTCGTTCATACCTTGTAACATTTGTGATTTCTAAACTGCTCCCAACTACTAACCAATGAGTTATCTTCCTACAATGAAATTTTATGTTATTTAGAATTATATCATAATATTAATAATCACTAGAGCATGATGAGGACAGATTTGGAATTTTTGGAATATAACGAATGATACCGAAGATATGAGTAGTAAAAATATTAATATTTGTGGCCGGCCAATAAGTGTGTGAAGTATCGGTACATATAATGGCTGGCGCGGCAGTACTGCAACACTGTTCTGAATTGTGTCTTGTGTGATGTCACGAGACATCATTGTTTATGTTTTACCAAGGTTTTTTGATAGCTTATAACTTCGTCATTTTTGGAGATATCGAAAAACTAATTTTACTGTCTTTAAGTCTTTAAATATAATACATTATCATCAACATAAAAATAATTAGGAGACAAACTTATAAAGAATTTGTTTTAGTTTGGGGAATATTCCCGCGGCACATCGTTACTAATAACCCTATCTAATGGTTGTGTGATGTGTGTGTGTTGCAGTGAAGGACAAAGCACAGGTGCTGGTGGAGACGATGAACCTGCGCGAGGTACAAGCCGAGCTCAACGCAGAGGTGGCCATGCTGAATGCTACCCTGCAGCAGGAGAGGTCTCGCTGCTCCTGTGGCAACAGGCAGGACAAGGTAACCATCCCCGTTCTATATCACATACAGATAAAATAGGTAATGATTGCCCACTTTAGGAAATTTTGATACTTTTCAACAACATAGCTATTTCAGTTTGTCAATTCGTAATGAACTAAAAGAGACATTTGTTAATAAAATTTCGGTGAAATATTTACATACGATAATGAGAAAAGGACAATCAAAGTAATAGTGGGCAATCACTAGTTGCGGGCAATCATTGTCTAGTTTACCCTACATTATATATTATCAACTTACCTCGCAATGGTTTGTACAGATGTATTCCGCATTCTAATTTGACTTTTTTATTATTTTAATTTTCTAGTAAGCAGCAGCTAGTGATGTACTAGATATTTGTTATACATTTTAATTTTAAAAATCATTATTTGGTTTCGTTGGATAATTTTCCTTCAAATCCTTTCAAATCAAAATAAAGTAGCTATTATAACCACTGGAGCGATTTTTGGCTTATTTATGCGCCTTTTTAAATGTCTAAGATTGCTTTACGGCTTTAAAAAGCCAATTATCTCTTGATTCGGCAAAAAGAGATTAAAAAAATATTTGTAGCTTCCACGTTTGTTATTTCGGTCTTAAAACGAAGCTATCGAAATGCTTTATCTATTATAGCCATAGATGTTGCAAATTCGAACTTCGTAGATTATTTTAGAACGATGTTAAAAATAGTTTTTTTAAATATTTTTTTGGCGCAAAATTTATGATAAGCTGTTTACGGTTAAAATTAAGTCCCTTTTTCAAAGATATGTACCTTTCATTATCAAGTATACCACAGAGAACATACAGAAATCGAAAATATTCTCTATTGACTCGAATAAGTACCTCTGACGGCAGATTCAAAGTATCAAACACGCAGAAACCGCGCGGTTATAAACTTTTTTTTAATATTTTTTTTATACATCCTACAAATATGAGATAAACGGTATAATAGAGGTTAATTCATTGGCTATATAGCATTTTAATAAGTTTTTATGTCTTTGTGTTAAAATTCGAAGATATGATTTTATTTAATGTTGGCAAAAAATGAAAAAAATTATTGTCTGGAAATCTCGAGAAATCGTGGCAAATTTATTTATTTCGCGTGGTCGCTCCAGTTGTTATACTATTTAAAATATAAATTAGTATTTTGACTCATATACTAATAATGGCTGGTTGTTTCACTGAATTTGAAAAATTCTTCAATTTCAAAGTCAAAATTCAATTTCTGTCAAGTTTTGTTAATATATCATACTTTAAGTTTTATATGAAAAAGGCTGCGCAGCTGTTCCTCTTAACTGGCACGGCTAAATCCACTCCCAGATTAACTCACTGGCCAGATTTGGAGAAGATTTGATAAAAACATAACCTCTCTGTTACAAAATATGCTGCCGTATTGGATTTACTGCTTGAATTATCATATAATAGCCACAAGGTCTATTTACAAACTAAGACAGTGTTATGAAACATATTGTGATATGAAGGCGTATTAGAGGCCCTATTAAGCCCTGCCAGTTATTGGTGCCCTGTCAGTTATTGGTGGCCTGCCAGTTATTGGTTCCCTGTCACTTATTGGTGCCCTGCCAGTTATTGATGCCCTGCCAGTTATTGGTGCCCTGTCAGTTATTGGTGCCCTGTCAGTTATTGGTGCCCTGTCAGTTATTGGTGCCCTGTCAGGTATTGGATCCCTGCCGGTTACTGGAGCCTGGCCAAGTTTTGGGTCTGTCACCTTATTTTACAACAATGGTAGGACTTCAAACTGGAGATTGTGACGAGAAACAATTCTGCTGGCAGAGAATCTCATTGTGTTATTTCTTTCAGCGATTGGCCTCCAAGATAAAAAAAGTTTCCTTCCATGACAAGACGGCTTCGTAATAAGTGAAGGTAATTCCGCCGTCGAGAAGTCAAGCGTTCTCGGGAATGGAGGGCCCCTCGACTATGTGATAATAATCATTCCTCTAATAATTAACAAGAATTTATACGTCAGACTTTCTCCATTAGCAACCAATTATATATTTTAAATGCGCAGTCAGCATCAAAGTTTGTTTATTGAAAAATTTATGCTATTCTGAGTTTGTTGAGATAACAATTTTTTAATATGTACCTATTTTCTAAGTGTACATAATAATATGTTGTATATGTAGCTATAATCAATATTATAATTGTTTAATTTTCTTATTCAACAATGCAATTGTTTAAATTTTACTGCTGAGTTGCCAGTGATCCATTTTTGCATGTTTTCAATAATGCTGTTCGGAGATTTCAGGACAATAAAGTACTATTTTTAAATGTTTAATTTAATCTGCCTTGTCGACTTATTATCATTGTGGATATTGCAAATATGTTCTACGTCACTAAAATCTCATGTTCAAGTTATGTAATCAAAAAAGATCTCAAAAAGTTCATGTACTATTAAAAACTGAAAATTAGTCAAATATACACTCATAAATAAAATCTTTTTACATTCTAAAGATTCTTTTAAAGTTTTCAATTAGTGAAATAGTACATGATGCAGTGTGTGTACAGCGCTGTGTTGGTTCCATGAAAATTGATCCCCTGACTGTTGCCCCCCCCCCCCTCCCTGGCATACTTATACAGGGTGTATCGGCACGTACCCGACAAACTTTAACCAGCGATTCCTGTTCATATTTAGAGTAAAAAATGTTATGGCGACTGCTCTCCCGTAACTTTTTTTCAATAAAAAAAAAAAAAATCAACACTTTACAACCCCGCGCTACCCCCTCCTCATAACCCGCTCCAATAACTCGATAGAGCATCGCGGTGAGTAGCGAGGAGGGGGTAGCGCGGAGTTGTGGACAGAGACGGAGTGTGGATTTTAAATTTTTTTTTTATTTAATTGAAAAAAAAAGTTACCGGAGAGCAAAGTCGCCATAACATTTTTTACTCTAAATACGATCAGGAATCGCTAGTTATAGTTTGTCGGGTATGTGCCGATACACCCTGTATACAATATACGGTCGGCTTGTTCCTGAAGGGATGCGCATAGAGAATGTACCGCCAACTGACAAAAGTACGAAAAATATTGTCATTCAAATTCTACAAGAATGATCGATCGTCCAGTTGGTTCATCAGACATCTCCAAATACTAAGTTTTGAGATAATGAGGAAAGCAATATTCTAATGCTCACCATAAATCAAATATTATTGACAAGTGTCTGTGTTTTATATATATCAAATATGTTATAAAATAACACCGGAAGGCATAGTGGTCAGGTACATTTAGTATGACATTTTGAAATATCCTATTAGTGACCCAGAAAACATCAACATTTTGTTTAATTCACTATTTTTTTTTGCATTATAATTGATTTGGTGGTGTGTATGAGTAATCTGAGTATTGTACCAGATAGAGGGTACACTTTTACCTATAACTGCATACTGAACTCAAATTTTGATTTTTGGAGATGTCTGACTAATCAATTGAACGATGGATATACTGTATATACCAGTGTATAAGTACAAAAAATCGACAATATAAATAAATTTCTTTGATACCCATACCTAGTTATTATAAAAGGTATTTTTGAAGTCAATTTTAGGTTTGACATTGGAAAAAATTGCACAAAAAATTATAATTTTGTAATCGGGGGGGGTGGCGAACTGTCAGGGGATCAACTGTGGAGGATAAACTGTTTAGGATAAACTGTTGGGGATAAACTGTTGGGTCCACCGTTGGTCCCTCCTATTGTATTGAAGTGTTGTGTGAAGCATTGAAAAGGAAGGGAGTAACAACATTTGTTTCTTGCAGAAGAAACGTCCTCCTGCCGCAGACAAGGAGAATTGAGCCACGTCCTGTTGCGGTGGTTGTACTATAAACTACTTTAATGAATGATAAAATTCTGTAAATTTTTTTTAAGGGGGAAAGAAATTCAATTCTATTATACAGCTTTCTTTTTAATACCAAGAGTTCAACTCATTTTAAAAACTATATTTCTATCTGACCATATCAGTTTTCAAATTTAATTCATTAAAGTCAGTCAAAAGTGATTTCTCTCCTCCGCTAGGTTAAATTAGCTGTAATAATATTACAATATGTGATTTTATACTTAGAATTTTATATTTTAAATATGATGTTATTATGGGTACATTATTGCCCTTTAATAGGCAGAATCCCAACTGTCTTGTGCTCCAGTGTTAGTTGGTTAGTTTAACTGTCTGGGTTCCAGTATTCTATTACAAGCTGCTTTTTGTCAGTGCTCCAGGTTCCCATTAATACTGTTAGCTCTTACCAATAGTAAGTGCTCACTATGAGTGCTCCAGCATTCCTGTAATAACCGCCCACTGTCAATGCTCCAGAATTCAATTAATAACGGCTCACTGTCAATTCTCCAGTGTTCCTTTAATAACTGCTCACTGTCAGTGCTCTAGTTTTCCATTAAAAGCTGCTAACCCCTACCAATAGTAAATGATTACTGTCAGTGCTCCAGAATTCCATTACTAGTTGCTCTCTGTCAGTGCTCAGGTTTTCCATTAATGGCTGCTAACTCCTACCAATAGTAACTGTTCACTGTCAGCGCTCCAGAATTCCATTAACTGTTCACTGTTAGCGATCAGGTTTTCCATTAATGGCTGCTAACTCCTACCAATAGTAACTGTTCACTGTCAGCGCTCCAGAATTCCATTAACTGTTCACTGTTAGCGATCAGGTTTTCCATTAATGGCTGCTAACTCCTACCAATAGTAACTGTTCACTGTCAGCGCTCCAGAATTCCATTAACTGTTCACTGTTAGCGATCAGGTTTTCCATTAATGGCTGCTAACTCCTACCAATAGTAACTGTTCACTGTCAGCGCTTCAGAATTCCATTAACTCTGTTCACTGTTAGCGATCAGGTTTTCCATTAATCGCTGCTAACTCCTACCAATAGTAACTGTTCATTGTCAGTGCTCCAGAATTCCATTAACTGTTCACTGTCAGCGATCAGGTTTTCCATTAATCGCTGCTAACTCCTACCAATAGTAACTGTTCACTGTCAGCACTCCAGAATTCCATTAACTGTTCACTGTTAGCGATCAGGTTTTCCATTAATGGCTGCTAACTCCTACCAATAGTAACTGTTCATTGTCAGTGCTCCAGTATTCCATTACTAGGTGCTCCATTATAATAAAAATAAATAAATAACATGTCTTCACTTACTGCTGTATCTTGCAAAGAGCAAACCAACCACATGACTATGTAGTCTTCCACAGCACTTTTAGTTTACTAAATATGTAAATGTGTCACTTTCCATCACTTTCAATTCTGTAAATAAAGCTGGTATGTGTCGCCCGATTAATGTTGATTTACCCGTTAAATTATTGTCAATAATTTTCTAATGATACTTTATTGACAAGTCTTTTTTATTCCCCGTAAGGTATTGTTCGACTGAGAGTAAGATGGTGGCACTTGAGCACATCTTGTAATTTCCTGTACTGCTGATGTCGTAATTACGTTTATTTTTAAAAAAGACTGCGATTCTATTTTTGAAACCGTTTAACCTATGTTAAAAACTTTCGTGAAAGATATTGAAGTATATTTTTGAGTCCCGTTAGTATGAACCTGTGTTGTCACTGTTTTAAGTGAACCAAATGATTGTTTTAGATCTAAGTAGAGTAACCCCGACCAGTTGTGCAAGAGCGCTACTTTACTTGTCAAATTGTTTGCTTTATCAATAAACTTGACTAACCCGAGTATGTCTCTTTTTATTATGTCCTCTCTCCCTCTCTCCCTTTCTCCCTCCGTGACACCTCAAGTTGGAGAGAGTTATAGACCGTCTACGGGTCAGAAAGGATGTATGTACACATTGCTACACATTTCTTCAGACTGATTCGTGGATAGTTTGAAAACTCGGCTATCATGGAGAGCATCTACGTTCCTGAAAGTTATCTCCATCACCGACAGCATAGACTGACTGTTTTATTATAGACTGTTTTATCTCCCCTGCAGGACTGACTTGCCAATGGTCATGCCGGCGGGGAGAGCAATCTTGCTGAACAGAATCAATTTGGGTGTTGAAAATGAACAATTTTGTAAAATTTTTTAAAACAATAAATTGAATTGAATCGAAAGCGTTCCCTGTCTGCATAGTGTAAAGACGGGGAGCTATATCGCCACTCTGTTAGGCAGTATTGTGGTAGGGTTTGTAGAAAGGGATTTATTAGTGCGGGTCTTGAAGAGGCCTGTATTATTATATGAAGGATGTTAAACAGATGCCGGTAGGTCGTTAACAAGTCTACTAAACAAAAACGAGTAGAAGAAACATGAAGCCAACATTATCTGTAAACTGGTGTTCTGTTTGTGTCTACTGTCTACCAAGTATCAAGTATGTGCATCGGTGATCAATGCAGCTAGCTTCTTCAAGCAGGCTCCATTGAAACACCTGTAGAACAGACTCAGCCTATGTCTGCGCATTAGAGATGGCAATCGGTCTGTTAACAATGGATTGTCAATCAGACAGACTGTCGGAGAAGGCTCCCAAAATCAAAAGTTGGACATAGATAAAAAATGACATTTCATTTAAAATAAAACAATAACCTAGTCAATGCATCTTTTATTTTTTATATACTTAATGCCAACCGGGTTTCGCTACAACCATAGCTTCTTCAGGGCAGTTCAGTACTCTATTGTTTTATTTTAAATTATAATGTCACATCACAAAGTATATGCTACATATGAACAAAAAAAACAATGATATTTAAATTCACAATGCTTTATTTTCATAAAAAAATCCAAATACATTCACACAATAATATGAAATGTGCATTTAAACCTAAATACTTAATTTGATTACCCTAATAATATTGCATTAAGACGACTTTATTATAAATAACAATTTTAAGACCCGAGACTCTTAAAACTGAGCCCCAGACTTAATCCTTAATAAAGTGAGGCGGCTCTTGTTTGGAGATTTCTGGCCGCAGTGACCACTGCTCCGGGGTGCCGGTTGTTGGGTTCCAGTTGGGTTCCAACTTGTAACAAACTAGTCTTATTGAGGGGTTAGAGAGAATGAACACTTGATCAATGACATTACAAACATATAGACACGTTATTATCTCACAAAATTAACACAAAATATGGCAAGTAACAAACACACTTTCGTTACCACTAAATTCTTAATTCAAACGATCATTCATGTATGAAAGAGATTGTGTGTAAAAATGAAATAGATATATCCCGATCAGGGCTCTTTATTAAAGGTGTGATTGAGATGACAATATGTTTACACGCTTACATTAAGAAGAATACAGAACGCTGTATGGGACGACTTACTGCCAGTAGGCGTTTTCTCTAATGGCGCTTAAATATTTGGGAAACAATTGTATTATTTATAATATGTGGCAAGTAACAAACACACTTTAGTTACCACTAAATTCTTAATTTAAACATTCGATCATGTATGAAAATTATACATTCGAAGAATATTTTTTGTATGAATGAAATAGATATATCCCGATCAGCGTTTATGTATGTAAAAGTTGTGTAAAATGCTACATCAAAAGTGTGAGTGAGATGAGTATATGCTTATACTCTTAGGGGGTTTCTCACCATCCTCCCAATAGCTTATCTACCCTAATAACGAATATTTTCGTTTTACGATTTACGGTTTATTTAATTATTAAGTTGGAGTTTATAATTCGCTACTCGAACCTACGAATAGTGGCTATATATTGGATAAGTTGGCCGAGTTTTCTAACCACTGCGAGTATTTTATTTTTAATTTTAATAATATTCGTTATTAGGGTAGATAAGCTAATGGGAGGATGGTGAGAAACCCCCTTAAACTAAGAAGAATACGGGACACTATATGAGACGACTTACTGACAGTAAGCATTTTTTGTAATGGTGCTTAAAATCTTTGGGAAATTGAAATAATTGTATTATTTTTTATATGTAATAAGTAGTTTACAAATGAAATTCCTACTAGGGTTTGCTGTGTAAAAAATACTTTCTCATCACACACAAGGGTATTTTGGCACCCATTTACGCAATTTGGTTAGATATTAGAAGAGTGCTAAAATCGAAAGGACAACAATTACCATATCTTTTGCTTGCCACTTTAACGTGTCTATAAATTTTGTAATGTCATTGCACTTGATAGCGTGCTCCATAATAATGATTAGAAACGATGAGTTAATTACTAAGTTCATGGATTTCATCCTAATTAACTATAATTCTAACTTTTCTGAATTGTAATACTTGTCTAACCTATGCTTAGCTCTCTCCAGATGGTAGAGGGAGAAATAAACACACAATGCCCGGATAGTATTAATATCATTTGGTTTTTTTCTTAAAACATATGGCAGCGTATTATTGATTCACATTTTGGTTTAAGCTACGTTAACAGCTTCAGTGCTAAGCTGCTTATCAAACTGACAGATACGTATACAGTTACACCTCAGTAACTTAGAACCCAGTGACGAGGTGTGTCCATATCCTATGCCAATCTAACTAAGGCCCATCCACAGGAATACGATGGTATTCGATAAAGTATCGACGATTCCAAGTAACTTGGCGACTAACACCGAGGTTCATCGTACACAGACACGTTGCTGACATTTTGTAAAAATCCTACCAATCTCCCGCTGCCGGCTAGTCGAAGTCGTTATTTACTTTACATGGCGGAACAGTTAATAAATATGATTGTAGTCTAACAACAATGATAGTCTCTTTGTCACTTGTGTCAGATATTTTGCTGTAGATCAATGCTAGAAACAAAACAATCGACAAAAAATGATAGCCCCAGCGTGAGGTTATATAAGCTAGTTTTGACATTTCGAAAGGTGGTGGCGATACGGTTCTCGTAATTTCGAAGTGTACGGACTGTGCACGATAGTTTGCGACCTGTATACACAATGTTAGGGTCGGATACTTGCGTATTCCTGTGGAAAATGGGCCAAAGGCTTGCAAGAGTGATTCTATTTATATAAACAGCATTTGTATATAAATATGTATATCTATTCATTATAAAAAGGTCATTTGAAGGATTGATATACTTAATAAAAGCAATACTGTTTGATAGAGCCAAAACCTCAACTTCCTCTTGTTTCACATTCCATAAACCATCATCGTCATGAACTCTTCACATTCCTGTCCCGTTGGAGACTTTTCTCCTCACAGATATTGTCATCCTCGATATGTCACTCCTGGAGTGTTTATTAATGCGAACATCTATAATTCGTCTTCTCCCAGGTACTGTCATCCTCGCTAACTCTACACACTGTTAGCCAAAGAGCGTGTTAACACGACCAAGTCATTTAAGCTGTTTCCATAATCTTCTATACATATTACGTTAAAGTAAATATTGATTCTTTATTACTAAATGGTCTTGCAATAATGATAATCGTGGTGTACTTGCTACAATTAATTATTATGGCGGATATTATATTATGTATACAAAATACAAGGCGGATTTTTTGTAAAAAAAATATAAATATTAGTTTCTAGAAAATGGCTTTCATATTATAATAATAATAATATATTACAGTCATTTTTTGCTGTCAAATGATTCCTCGGTGTAACTCTGGCGGAGTTTACTCTGTGGTGTGTCACAAGGACACAGTTTGTGTCCCTTTACAGGTAGCAAATTACAGATTACAGTCCCTCAATAATAATAATATTTGCACTTGGGGATTGCTACGCAGTTGAGGTGGACAGCCGGTTTAGTCTTTGTGTCGCACTCGCTCTCCGCTAGCTGGCGGTTGTCCTGGCGATTTAGGCAGAGCACCTTCCTTCGGCGCAGGGTCGATTGGTTAATCTGAGGAGAAACAAACATTTATGTTAGGGGCTTTTAAATAATTATTATATTATTCATGGGAAACCTTGATATTAATATCAATTCCCAAAATAAAGAACAAAAGCAAAAGAATTTTGACACATTAATATGTTACCTAAATATGAACAAATATTGAAAATTGTTGCATAAGAGAAATTAACTAAAAATATAAAATAAAATAATATATTGTGTGGTGAACAATCTGGATTTAGAAGTAGAAATTCTAGTGAAACGACATTATACAACACTGTAAATGAATTGGAAAGAGGAAATTGATAAAAATAAATATACGGCAGCTGTTTTTCTGGATTTCAGATAAACTAATTATGAAGAAACCAAAAGGAATTGGAGTTAAAGGAATGGCACTAAAATGGTTTAAAAGCTTCTTAAGTAGCAGGCTAAGAGTCACAAAAGTTAATTTGTGTACATAAATCAGAATCTTAAATAAATGAACCGGGAGTGCCACAGGGGTGCATACTAGGACCACTATTATTCATCACTTTATATATATACTTAAATTTTATTATTAGTTCTTCAATCTTGGCAAATTCACTTTGTGGTGTCATTTTTAACTAAATGAAAACAAATCACTTCGTATACACCACTTATATAATCACAATTATCTACGTGTTTCGAAACCAAAGGTTTCTTCGTCAGGATAAAATTATTAATATATTCATCTTATCCTGACGACGAAACCATTGGTTTCAAAACGTGTAGATAATTGTGATTAGATATATACTCGTTTGAGTGGTGTATACAAAGTGATTGGTTTTCATATATTATTAGTCATAAAAGAGTGTAAGATAGGATTGTTTGTGAATGGTGCGTTTATTTATATCACAGGTAACGATTATGAACAAAAAAAAATCCTTGAAAGGACTGCTGCACAACATGACAAAAGATTACAAAAGTCACAAGGCTTTCTGTGTGATTTAGGTCTATCCTAATAGTCTCTGAGGGCCATGTAGGCGTGGTGAGTATTGTTGGCTCACCTCTTTGACGCACTGGGGACAGGAGGACCAGGGACCCACCCACCAGAAGGTGGTGCAAGGCAGGTTGTTGCACACCCGCATCAGCTCCGAAGGCTTCTCCATCTCATTGTTGCTGATGCAAAACTCTTGGTCAACTGGCTCTGTAAAAAGAATGCACATTCATTGTAGAATCATACTAGTACTTGGGTAATAGACTTGGCATCTCAAAAAATAAGCGAGTTTTAGAAATAAATGTTACAAAGGAGTTCTCAACATTAAGATCATAATATTATGAACCGACTGCCCAGTCTTTTGGAAGGATTGTACAGCCTGGTTGATTTGTTTCTGAAGCCCTGGTAAGACTCAGTTCCGGATCGCTAGTCCTTAGCCTTACCCCTCGACCACGGGGCCATTATAGTGGTGACTACTCCACCACTTTTTTTGGCGGACTCTGCAGATCTTCATTTATACTGCCAAGAAGAATGTTCGAGCAAAGTTTCTCAAATGTACCAATTTTGTAAATTATTTTTGTGCATTTTGGTACTATTTTTCCTGTACTTATAATAATGTTTGGATCATTTATATACCGCCGCTTTTGTGAAAAAAATCACCTCAATGGCGCTTTGGACTCGTTTGGACTCATTAGTCTGGTAATGGACTTTATCTCAGTACTATACTGTTTAATTAAAAGATATTACTTCTTCAAATATCACAGTACATGTTTATTGTTATTATGTAATATACAATATGGTTTAAGAGGACACACATCCTTTTAACTCGCTAGCTAGATTTTGTCTACAGAGCTCTAGTAATTAGAATGATCGGCTATCTTCGGCACCCGAGTATAGCATAGACAACGGGAACAATGATTTTTTTTTTTTAATGTCAGTAACTCGGGTATTATTGACATTAATGGCTTTTTACAGATCATGTGCGCTACCCGACTCACTAGATAATATCTGTTCTGAGCCGGGTGATAGAACTGAACATAGACTTATATTATGATACATTAAAAGCATGAAGATGTTTGTTAAGTAGAAGCTGACTAACCGTCTGCGCTGTTCAGACAAACGACCGGCTGACGCATGATGCCTCTCCCACAGGAACGCGAGCATTCGGTCCAGTCCGCCGCGCCCCAACGGTACCCTGGCGTCTCCGGGCCCTCGGTGCCCTCGCCCGGGGCCCCCCGCCGCCTGTCCACCGTGTACTGGTAGCGCACGCCCGGGGGGCGATGTCGTCCGCGGTAGATCATTTGCTGCAAACAGTAACAACACATTATTCACTGCTATGCATCATCATCTGTTATGCTCGATGGCTTATCAAAATTTGATCATACACTTCTATGGGCCGATAATCAGCAGTTAACACAGGTCAATATTATTTGTGGATGTCCATGAATAATGCTGATCACCTATTTGTGGCGATGCCAAATGTACCAGGGGGCAATAAATTTAAATCTAAGATAATTTATGTAAAACATTTCTTAAAATATGACCATACATTTTTGATATTAACATGTTGTTAAAAGTATTACTTTATTTTTAAGAGTTTTATTTTCCATTTACATTCGTTACTTAAATTTTTATTTATCTGCTAATTCATTCACAACGTTCACTAGCAAACTTAAAAGTAATTTATACTTTATACAAGTACAGAAATGATTAAATTTTATTAGGTAGGGGTAGTGGGAGTGGTGATTTTTGGGGAGGGGAGAAGGGTGGGAGGAGTCAAGGAGTCATGACAAGTAACACATTTGTATTTTCGGTAAATGTTACAAAACCTAAATTTAAAATTACATTTTATTTTTATTTTTATAAGAGCGGAGATGGTTTACTTGTAGTTCCCGTGAGCACCTAGGCCATAGGCCCATTGTGCTATCTCCCGTTTTACCTCATTCTTTAACAGTAACCCGGTCCCTTTTATAAAGTTTACCAGGGTTGTCAATGGATAGGAGGCCATATCCTCTGGTTCCACAAAGTGTTTCCCAGGTTTCATCACTCCTCTCCACTCCCCTTTGGTTCCCCGAAGGCCCCTAGTTTTTAATGGTTCAATTTTCATTCCACAAGTGCCTAGGGAAATAGAAGGTCCACGTTTGCTGGGGAAAGGTCTAAATACTCCGAGATGCAACCCTGTTTCTTGGAGGCACTGATCGTGTTACTCAAATTACATTAAAAAAAATGGTTTAGGAGGGATTGAATGAAAAAGGGCGAACTTACATAGATAAGAATATCTTCTTCAATTGGTCCTGGAATTTTCACCTTCTCCAAATCCCTGTCTCTCTCATAAAGCGCTGGTGTGCCTGCCACCAGGTATTCTCCAGCCAGGGTTATTTTTCTGCAATACAGATTATTACATTCAAATTACCTTCGAATAATTATGCTAATGAGAACCCAGACTGTCTGGGTTCTCATTGTCTCTTAAACTCTGGTCCAACATCAAAAGAATAAGGTGCTCCCATAGCCGTTGTGCCCACTTGATGTGTAGATGGGGCCTTAAAGAGTCGGCGATGTGTGAATGCGGTGCGGTACAGATGATGGATTGATGAGGTCCACAGGGCGACATGAGGCGATGAGGCCCTTGCAGATCTAGATCTCCCCTCTGACCCCCACTAGAATCTATCTGAATTATAATAATTATTGCAGTAAGTATTACCTCTTTCCGTTCAGATAGAACCTTCGTGATTTTGCACTTCCAATTCCAATGTAGTTCTTAGAGTTGGCGGCCTCTTCAATTTTGATATTTCTGGATCCTGCGGGTATAACAGCCACCTGGAAGAGGATGGAAGCATTTCAGTGATACATTTGCACTTTCATAAGGATTTATGTTATGTTTGAGTAAGTTTAGTAAAGCCCTTACCTCGCTGTAGCCAGATTCCTTGGTGGTGCCCTTGCTGTAGATGCCCTGAACCTGTTTGCATGCGGTACCATTGCCGTTGCAAATTCCGCACGTGTCCTCCACGGCGGGCGAATCCACCACCCAGTCGCAGCCCACCTTCCGGCAGATGCCTGAGATGCACATGTCCCGGGTGCCCAGGTTGCATGGTGTGCCGTCCTTGGCGTACTCGCCGAAAGGCACTATTATTGACTCGTCGGCCGTACTGCAGTATAGCTCACATGGCTCGTCTGCAACAAACAACACGCAGGTTATAAACAACCAACTTAATACTCATCAGACCCTAGATCGGTGGTGATCAATTTTTTTAGCAAGGGGTCCAATTTTTCCATTGTCAATTTGTTAGCGGTTAGTATGTACGTTAAATGGGTAGGGAGGGTACATACAGCTTGACGTCATTAAATTTGCAGTTGGTGGTGTCGCAATGTATTGTATTTTCAAAAATTGTAATTTTTTAACCCCTCATGCCTCGGACCCATTTTGTTGGAACGTCAGAATACTTCCGCTTTGCAATAAAATCCAAATAAATGGAATAATTCTGAAACTAAAATCCGAAAAAAAAAACTAAAAACTGTTTTGAAAAAATTGCATATTTTGCGAATAACAATGACAAAAAGGTAAGTACATGTACATTGCATTTTTTCCGATCTCTACTAATCACTCTGCTTATTTACAATGCTAGCGGTAAAATAACACATACATCAGCAGTAACAACGAGTTGGTTGTTACTGCTCTTTGTTATCAACAGTAACAACCAACGCCATTTGCAAACTGAGTTGTGACTCGACACGTGACGTACCTTGATCGAAGTAGGGCTGCCACTTGTCGACGAGCTTCCCGTCGTGCGTGGTGTTGTCGTGGCGCGAGCACTGCACGTGGCGGAAGGAGGGGTCGCCCTTGGGGCAGGGCTGCGTGTTGCAGAGCTGGTAGCGCGTGCGCTCGCCCGTGCAGAAGGTGCCCCCGTGGCTGGGCCGGGGGCTGTCGCACAGGCGGTGTGTTACAGACACTCCGGCGCCGCACGCGCGCGAGCACTCGCTCCACGTGCTCCACGCGCCCCAGTCGCCGTTCTGCGGGGGCGGGGGGGACGTGCGCGCCACGCACGTGTGGTTCTGGCACCACTGCAACAACACAACACATTATATGACACGATTACAAACAAAACAAGCACTTTACATTAAAAAGAAACAATATGCACGGTGTCCGGAAACTCGTGATAAAAGCAGGACTGATGAATCTGCATCACTTAGAAAAATAAATAAATAAAATAACAACCGAAAAAACAATATTTTTTTCGCTCTCAGCATATTGGTTTAATACATTTTCTCCAATTTTTTTGGAAACATAATTGTTAAAAAAGATTTTGAAGCAGGGTTTACGCCTGGGCACATTTTAAAAGACGTAAAACACACCGATTTTTTTTCAAATTCGACCTAAAAAATTCCAATTTTGAACTCGGTTTACTCGAAAAAGAAGTGAAAAAAAGTTATTTAATGGCTGATTTTATAATTCTCGCGGAAACGGCACGGCGACGGTAACGGCTCGTGGCATCTCATTTATTTAATACGAGTGAGGGAAATGCAAAAAGTAATAATTTTCTTGTCTCTCCCTCACTCGTGTTAAATAAATTCCATTTCCGCGGGAATGCCAAAAGCGCCTATTACTCGAAAAGGAAAGCTAAAAAGAAGTTATTTTATAAAATAGACTCCAAATAAATGTGACGTAAATTCACAAGTTTCCAGTTTGTACTACGTTTTTCCGGTCACCGTGTTATGGAAGTCAGTGTGGGTTGAAAAATCGTGTGGTCCCCATCATTTTTGTAAATAAAACAAAATGTGACCCTATCTTTTAAAAAAAGCTTTTATAGCGTAAGTAGTTATCTGCGCTTTTCATCTGAATTTTAAGAAAATTCTTTGAAAGTGTCACGGCTATGCATACGAACTTCTATATTTCGAATTTTGATATATTACGAGTATAATCATCAAAAAGATCTCGTGGTGTAGCTTATAGTACTTCTGCGGCATTTTGTGTTCTTGTAGTTTATACAGAATCTGTCTTTTTGGTGTCTATTATTTTGACATTGACGTCGAAATTAAAATTTTGAAAACCAATTTTCAAACCATAATTCTTGCAACAAAAAAAATACTTTCTTAAATTCTTGTAGTTTATACAGAATCTGTCTTTTTGGTTTGTCTATTATTTTGACATTGACGTCGAAATTAAAATTTCGAAAACCAATTTTCAAACCTTCAAAAAAAAACATTCTTACATAACGTTTACGAAACCACTAGAGCCTTTTTGTCCACATTTTGGCCAATTTGCAAACACCCTGGCAAAATGTGGCCAATTTGCAGAGATATTTTAAAACATTTTATGCATTCGATCTTCTCTGTAACGATTGTGTTAACGTATCAGCCTGTAACGACACACTAATTGTCGAAGACATTCACCATGCCTCCATAACGATAGATGTAGCATTTTCAGAACCCATTGCATTAAGGCAGGAAATACGAAAAGTCCATGTCTTCAAACGTGGTAATTATGATTATTATAAGCAATAATTATTAGCCTGAAACACTAATCCATTATGAAAGAATCTTCCGAGAAAAGATACATTTTTTTTTTCTCAATAAAATAAACTGGCACGAGCTTCTCTCCATCGGTGATATAAACTCAGCTTTACTAAGTGTTTACTTACAAATAAACCAACTTATAGATGCTCACATTCCGCGAAAACCATCTAAAAACTCAAAATACCCACCATAACTCAGCTCTTATAAAATTAACGAAGAAAAAATTTAAGTATTTCAAAAAGTTCAAAATTTACAAAAATCAGTCCTACTATGCCATTTTCTCTCTCTTAAGATCACGCCATAAAAAACTACAACGAGAATGTCACAATCAATACCTAACTAATGTTGAACATGAAATATCCTCCGATCCAAAAAAGTTTTGGGATTACGTTAAATCAAACTCCAAATCACAAGGTGTACCAAACATTGTATTCCTCAGGGATGAAAAAGCTGAGAACGGGTCTGAGATTGTTAAATTATTCTCCAAATATTTCAATTCTGTTTACACCAACGATGCTCAAACTTCTCCCCACACGCCAGCCAACTAATACTCACAATTCTTCCACTATCCACAGTATTGAAGTTGATGAACGTCTGGTGCAAACATATTTGGAAAACTTAAATCTAAAAAAAAGCGCAGGCCAGACCAAATCCCCCCCCTTCTCTAACATGAAATGTGCAGGCAGTCTATCCAAGCCGTTATCCATTATCTTTAATCGCTCTTTAAAAGAGGGTGTTGTACCAAATACTTGGAAAGCTTGGAAAGCTTTTATAATACCCATTTTCAAAACCGGGCAAAAATCTGACGTTGAAATCTATCGTCCAATTTCAAAACTGTGTGTCATCAGCAAGGTGTTCGAAAAAATAGTGTACGATCAGACGTTTCCCGCCTTGAAATCCTCACTCAATATTAACCAACACGGGTATATGAGTGGAAAATCAACAACACCTAATCTAGTAGCTTTCACGGAATTCTTGCACGACAATATGGATTAACGCATGCAAGTAGACGCAATATATACGGATTATAGCAAAGCTTTTGACTTATTATCACACAAGCTTATGCAAATCGGGGTACATGGCGACCTTCTCAGATGGCTCTCATCCTACGTACCAAACCGTAGTCAAGTTGTTGTTGTAGATGGCTTTAAATCGGACTGGGTAACCGTCCCGTTAGGTTTGCCACAGGGATCTTTATTGGGACCATTAGAGTAGTTTCGGGTATTATGGCCTAGTGGGCCAATATGGCCAGTATTGTTTTTTCCGACACCATCCAACACTAGCGGTTTATATATCCGTCATATTGTCAAACCCTTTCCCTCGACCCCCTCAGTCGATCCCTGCGTTGCGTTGAGTGTGTATGTGTGCAGCGCGTGCGACGATCGAAAATTATCTGATTTGATGTTATTTTTTGGTTAAGTTTCACTCATTCCTGTTCCTCAAATAATCATTGTTTTTATATTGCTAATGCACATTTTTGTAGGTAAACTTTTATTTAATAGTGTGGTGACATTTTTTAAGGACATTGTTTACTAGTTTTTAGGTTAGACTTTTTATTTGTCACAAACGTCTTTACAGCCAATATGGCTCACTAGGTAGGTGGCCAATATTGTCTACCGGGCCATATTGGCCTCACATAGAGTAAATCTTTCTACTAACATGTTAATATTTTTTTCCTACTGGGAAATGGCTCCACGAAAACCAATTTCACAAAGAAAACGCCAAACTTGGTGCTATGATAAAATCGAAAAGGCTATGCATTAAAGCAAAAAACGAAAGGGCAAAGGTAAAAAGACAAAGTCAAAACCTAAAAGCCCCAATACACTACTCGCGAAATTGACCGAAGTTAATGAAGAAGTGAGCCAAGTAGTGTAGTGAGACGCATCTTGTTCGGACTTCGAAACGCTTCGAGTCCTTTGACTCGGCGCAAAAACCGACAACGATCGGAAATCGGACGAAGCGAGGTGAGTTTTTTTTTTTTTTTTTTTTTTTTTTTTTTTTTTTTTTATTTATTTTTTTTTTTTTTTATAGAGAAACCTCACAAGAATCCCAACTGCTCCCTTCTGGAGCCAGTGAGACTATAGCATACCCAACCCATTGGAGTACGTTGTGAGGCTGAAGGTAAGTGGGGAAGGGAAGGAGATGGGGAAGAGGAAGGTGGGAAAGTGCCTGGCTATTCAGATCTAGTCACTAAACACGGCTAGAGCCATTATTAAGCAACGTTTCAATTCTGAATGGTGGTCTTACACCAGGGCGATACTGAGAGTATCTTCCACTCTGGAACGTGCTGCAAATGTAGTATATATTATTTTTATTAATTAATTGTGAAATAACACAAATTAATCAAATAAAATTTATTTGCGCACGCCGGGTTCGAACCCGCAACCTTCCGATTGGGAGTCAAGTGTCTTACCACTCGACCACGGACGGTTGAGGTTGCACGAAGCGAAGTGAAGTTCGTTTCTACACTATCGTATTCGATTAACCTCGATCAACTTCACGAGTACTGTATAGAGACCTTTAGGAGGTACAAATGCCTAGCTCGGAGGAAGAAAACGAATCATTGTACGAAGACAGTTCTGACGAAAGTCCAGATAGGAGCAATGTTTTTGATGCCAAGTGTTTGTATTGCGACGATCTCTATTATATGAATTATAGAGGTTAAATATAGGTTCAATACCTATGTTGTAAATTATGGGCTCACGAAGAATGCTCAGGAGTGGAAACGGACGTTTTATTCTGCGAATTTTGTTCTGCAAAGTAACACAAAGTTTATTTCTTTTGATTTTTTATTTTATTTGTTACGGTGGGCAATATGGCACACTTCATTTGTGGCCAATATGGCCCTGGGCCATATTGGCCTACCACATTTATTTTTTAAGATTATTCAAGATTAAGAAAAAAATTATTTTAGTTATGTTTCGAAGCCAATATAACAATAAATTTATATATTTTTAATACTATTAAGTTCAAAGGACTGATTTAACCAATAAAAGCTAATTAATCTCAAAAATTTCGTATTTTATTTCCAAAAAGGCTTACGGTGTGCCATATTACCCGAACTTACTCTACTAATTATCATTTACATTAATGATATAGGCCAATGCTTCAAACACTCCAAAACATTACTTTATTGCAGATGATATGAAGGTTTTTTATCCTGTCAGATGTACTGCTGACTGTCAAAATATGCAGGAGGACCTAAATCGCCTTAATGTTTATTGTTCACAGCATTACCTTAAAATTAACGTAAAAAGTGTTTCCTCGCGAACTTCACACGAAATAAAAATATCATTATTAATGAATATTCTCTGAACGGCTCTATACTAATCAACAAAACAGAAGTCAAAGATTTAGGAGTGACATTGGACTCTAGGCTTATATTCGACATTCATATCGACTCAGTAACATCAAAAGCCTCGAAAATGTTAAAATTCATTCTCAGAACAGTTTCCAACAAACGAACCAGATCAGACAAAATTTTTAGCCTCCCTCGATGCAACACCAATTCTAAGCAAACTCCTTCATTTATCACGCATCACACATTTTCAATACATACTATACACAATTTGACCTTTTTAACTCTGCACCACACTCCTTAAATCACCTTAAAACCTGAGGCTGAAAATGATCAAATTGCAGAATACTCCAATGGTTTTAACTCAATAGTACGTCGGCTATGCTGTCCCATTGCGAAGTCTAAGATCATAGAACATCGTGATATTTTGATGCTTGCTGAAAGAGCATAAAACTTGCTTATCTTTGGTTCATTTTCTTTTCAAAACATTTCTTTGAGAAGCACGATGGCGGTAGCGGGGGTAAGTGGGGTAATCACATTAAAAATGGCCAGTGGCTAATGGCTGGCTGGCGGTGGCCGCGATTCCTACAAACTTCCATCAGAACCGTAAAAAAACATTATCTTTTCCTTACACTAAAGCCGTAAAACGAGGAATGCGAAGTTAAAAATATGTTCAAGTTACCACTGCTTGTTGTTCCTCGGACGGAATGTGATAACAGTTAGCCTCTTTTGCAATAAACCTCTTCCGTGGGAATTGCAATCGGAAACACAATGATTATTTCGAACCTATTAAAAAACTACTTTGCGATAATAATACTCGATGATTGACACATGTCCAGCGGAGTTGTTAATAATAGACGTAATGCGGACACGTAGCACCTCCATACAGAATTAAATTACCTTACACTGGCTGCAAGATAAACCATGCCATGCATTAGAAAATTGATGAGAAATAGTACCTAATTGGTGTGACCGGGATTTGAATTCGGGATTTCTTGCTATCTGAACATTTTCTCTAATAACTGAGTAGTTACCAAGTAAAGTTCAGACCTACCACGCCCACATCGATAACTTAACAATATAGGATCGACAGGCTTAACTGACGACGACTTTATATCGATTTTCCGAGCAATGCTGCGCTCTTTAGGCATGACGACAGCCAAGCCGATAATGAAACACTGATGGGTATGGTCGATGGATCGGCAACACAATCTTTTTTAAGATCGATTATCGTCGGTTTACGCCGTTTTTTAAAAACTTAGATATGATAATATAATTAAATACACTCAATTTAATGTCCATTGGCAGTCCGCACGCACTTTATGACACCAAAAAGGCAGTAAATTGGTTATGTCTATTAGGTTTTTAGCCATACATCGTGATATTATTATAATCCCAATTTCATGTCTCCAAACTTGAACGGATGCAATTGGTAGCGTATATCCACAACCTCTTTCAATTCTATGAGCTTCATTAGTCTGGCTCCGTTTATTAATAATTCAGTAATTTTGCATAGCGGACGACAAAATTAAAAAAAGTTGTGTATATTGACAGTTAACCGAAGCTTATCTGATACCCAAGAGGCCGCGCTAAATTAGGCGGATTTTATCTACCAACTGTCGGAATATTTTAAACCAATTGTTGACCGTACTCGCACATCCCGCCTAACGCAGACTAATAAACATGGATGACGGATTTAGTCAATATCGTATTGATATAGGGTGTTAACGATCGTGCTAAGGTCCCTGATAATGGGAGATAGGTGAGAGCGGAATCATCTTGAATCGTGTGTATGACTCAACGTTTCAGACAGCCCTGCAGTGTCAGTCGTCAGGGCAGACGTGATCAATATGTAACATTACTTGTGAAAATCTTAAATTATTCCGATTCAAGTGCTTTCCGATATTCCTTTTCCTTTGTCTTCCCACTTCCTTGTGCCTCATAACGTTCATGATTGGGGTACCATATGTTATAAATGAAGTGTTATAATAGCTTTTATTTATTTTATATATTTATACAAATTGCATGTGGAGAATTGTTACACAATCCACGGAAATAGTACTAGACTAAAACAACGCTCCTAGCTGACGTGTTTACGCAAAACTTCAAATAGTTTGGCCATATATCAGTTTTCGTATCATAACATTGTTTACGAAATCATTACAAAGATTATTACAAGCTCCTACACTAATTTATATAACTATCTATGTTCACAAATAATACACGCAATGACCGCATTTCCCAGGAGATATTATTATATAATCCAGTGAAAACGTGTTACAGTGAGGGCCGGATTTCTCCTAGAAGGGGCCCTGAACTAAATCTTATGATGATTTTTACGTAATTTAAAAAAAAACTAAATTTTGCTAAAGTTGCCGAATTTCGCCTCACGCACGTAATTTAAAAACAAAAATAAAACTGGAAACAACTATTTATGTCGGAGAAGATACACAACATAGTGTGGTATACTAGAGGAATGGTGATATTGAATTAAATTTATAAAAAAGTACTAGATACTTACATATTGTATCTAAATTATTCTTTAAATACGTTTAAAACTTTTTTGCACTTTTATCATCCCAAATGCCAGGAATGTTAAAATAAGAAACTAAAGGAATGGTGCTATTGAATTAAATTTATAAAAAAGTACTAGATACTTACATATTGTATCTAAATTATTCTTTAAATACCTTTAAAACTTTTTTGCACTTTTATCATCCCAAATGCCAGGAATGTTAAAATAAGAAACTAAAGGAATGGTGCTATTGAATTAAATTTATAAAAAAATACTAGATACTTACATATTGTATCTAAATTATTCTTTAAATACCTTTAAAACTTTTTTGCACTTTTATCATCCCAAATGCCAGGAATGTTAAAATAAGAAATCTTTTACTGTAAATGGATGATTCTGTAAATGACCAATATAATTTGCGAAGATCTCAAATCAATTGATAAATTCCCAAATAAAACTCAAATCAACTATTGGTAAAACGTCTTTACTCGAAAGTTGTAAGGATGTAAATAATATACCCTACGAATTTGGGAGCTCAGGGCTACAGTCCTTTTAATTCTAGTAAATACGGGCCTGACTCCTCATACAAACGTGGCAGATCTCGATAAGTTTACCTTGATGGTTGTTGGCAGGAGGAAATGGAGTATTCAATTGACACCTTCTCCGGTTCCAGTGCACCCGCCCCAGACAGGCAAGCAGACCAACTTGCCTTACCTAGCCTAGAGGTGAATGATGAGTAGTGCTTGATTAGCCATATAGAAGAAGTAGCGTCTCTGGATGTCAATCGATAAAGGTAAAATCCTATTTTCTTCTCAAGTCAGTTCCTCATTGCTGAGGATCGTGACTCAATTTCCATGGTGGACAAGGATCCTCCACTCGGTCCTGCGCTGCGTGGAAAGCTGCGGACACTGATGTACCAGACGCTAGTGATATTTGGTCACTCCAGCGTATTGGTGACCTTTCTCTGCTTCCTTTGCCTTCCACTTTGCCAGTGACTATGAGTTTTTCCATGTTGGAGTCCTCAGTTTGGCGAGCAATGTGTCCAAAGTAAGTTAAGATACTTAAATTGTAGGCAGATAGTTGAAAGCCTGTTGTGGATGCCTAGCTTTTCCAAGATGGACACATTTGTGCGTCTGGCTGCTCAATGGAATCCTGAACATTTTCTCCAAAACCACAATTCGAGGGCGTCAATCCGTATGTCCATAAAGAAGTATGGGGAAAATCAACGCCCGGCGAGTCTCATCATCCGTCATCTATGGTCAGTTATCAATATTTGCGAGCACACCAATTGATGAGAGATATTCCGATCGACCGACGCGACGCCGCGACAATCGAAAAATTTTAGCGCGGCCTCCATAGTATCAGATAAGTTTCGGTTACCTGTCAATATACACATATTTTTTAATAATGTCGTTCGTTATGCATAATTACTGGCTTATTAATGTATGGAGTTGAACTAACGAAACTCTTAGAATTTAAAAAAATTGTACACGCAGTGTGTTGAATCCGTTCGAGCCAATGACGCTACATTGATTCGGGATTGAAGAACCCAAAGTTGTTCACATAACAAATCGTTAATAAAGATTTATAATTAACTTTCTTTTTAGTGTCAAAAAGTAAGTATAGACTGCCAATGCATATGTAAGTTAGTAAATCAGTTCAACATTGCGTATTTATTAATATTTTTAGGTAATTGTTTGGCGTTTGATGTTTCGGAATGTCAATTCATAGAAAGCACCTGTTGCTAGCGTATTCCGATTTCATATTTATTCCCTATCAAGATCGGTTCCACTGTCAACAATGAAACCATGCAGACTACTTACTCCTCCACGGGATTAGAGAGAGTAGATAGAATAGGTTCTTAAAAATAGGCTTCCGCAACATATTCATGCTTTAGGTTCTATGAATACAAAACATATGAACGGAAAAAGGAAAAACCATCCTAAGAAGTGCTGTAAATTTAAAAACGCAACTCGGTTGACAGCCCCAGAGGACATGCATCGGCCAGCCAGGGTAGGGCAAACACCCCACCTTGCCCCACCGTGCCTATGCCCATGGTACAATGTGTAAGTGTTTATGGTACTGGGTGTGGGAGTGGGTACTGACCATGCCCTGTCCGCACTCGGTGCCGGGTGCCGCGGGACGCAGCATGGTGGTGCAGGTCCCCTTAACGACGCACCACAGTCTTATGCAGATCTCGTTCAGCTCCGTGCAGACCTCCTCCACTCCGGCCCCGAACTGCATTCGGCACTGTCGGGCCGCGTCGTACAGGGCACCTGAAAACAAAACACAATGCTTAATTCATATTTTCATCATTTGATAATGGCAAATGCAATAATTCAATGGAAGGTGACCCAAAGAACAAAACTGCTGACATAAATGCTGGCACAAACAGCTCAACTGTGGAATGATTTGCCGGTGTTTCGTTCCCCGTACAACCTACAACATGGGTCTCTCTGTATAGGCTTACTAGATCCATAAAAAAACCCTTGGCAAACAATCCCCGAAGATGATGATACTCATTCCGTACTTCAGCATAGGTCTCTCTAAGGTCCAGGCTTAGGTAATAGGTACTTTCGTAAAGTACCCTTCACAAAACGTGCCGAAAGAGGACGCCTCCTGTGTGGAGATGATAATTTAAAAAAAAATGCATTTGAGAAGGTTGACTAGCCACTGGAGCGATTCAGGTCCAAATTTGGACTGCTTTTATTCTTCTGTGATTGATATCGGTTCAAAATTGGACCACATTTAACGAACCTACAAATATGGGATAAACGGTGAAATCTAGGTGGATTCATTAGCATTAAACCGCAGTAAACAGTTTATATGTTTCCATATTAATACTTTGGGGAATGATATTAATTAAATCGAATGGCCAAATCAAAAACTAAACACCAATCGCTCGAGTGGCTAGAGTACTTTCCTAGCGACCACCAAATTTCAAAGTGAGTGCTGTCTCTAAACTTCACTACATAAAATAATAATAAAAATATTGTAATAGATTTGCAACTATAACTAAAAATACATCTTAAGTGTGTTTAGTGTACATTTATTTATTATTTTTAAAAACATTACATTTTATTACATTGGTTCATAAATTAGATAAGCACATAAAATTAACAACAGAAAATAATATGGTTGTTCCACAATTAGACGACGTATTTACAAGATTTTATGTGTCAATTTTGAAGGTGAGTAAATTGATTTATTATCGGTTAAACCGATTTTCTGGGAAGATAATAGATCCTCCCCCAGAGGTATTTTGAAATCTGTCAATGTGTTCTTAATTGTTCAATAATGACGTAATTCGTATGAATATTGTTTAGGTTTTGTGAATATACTAAGAAGACAGGAATAGATTCTTACTTTATTAATTAATGTTAAATTAGGTTAATACGATGTTATAATAATAAAAGCACATCTTCCAAATTCGCAGAACATCTCTTAGTGAGTAATCAAAATCCACATAACAACAAGGGACCTAAACCATTACAAATAGAAAGAAAAGGTCTTAAATTAAATTTACTCGAACAATTAGAAATCAATAATCGAATGAAAGATCTAATTTAACATTAATAAATAAAATAAGGATAATAATCTATTCCCTTCTTCTTAGTATATTCACAACACCTAAAAAATATTCATAGCAGTAACGTCATTATTAAACAATTAAGATTTATTACAATTTAAATACCCATGGGGGAGTATGTATTATTTTACCAGGAAATCGGTTTAACCGATAATAAACCAAAAACCTTCACCTTCAAAATTGATATTTTAAATCGTGTAAATACGTCGTCTAATTGTGGAAAACTCACAGTTTGAAAATGGCCTTGTAAGTCGAAACAGCTGTCACAATAATAAAAAACTAAAACACTTGCAGAACTCAGTAATAACATTATTAAATTTAATTTAAATAAAAGTAAAAAAAAATAAATAAATGGAGTTCTACGAATTAAACACAAAAACAATAAATAAAGAAAATAATATATGCATAAACCGTGGGTTATATGTAAAAAGTAGAAGTATATAGTTATAAGCTGAGGTTTCCTATAACCCGCCTCGCTAGGCTAGCCTATATTGAGGCAGTAATTTTGCGAGTAAATTTATAATACCTAAATAATAGTTTAAATACTGTTTATTTATGCTTGGGGTTGATATAACACACAAATCAGCAGAAACAACGAGTATCAACAGCAATCATCGCCATTTGCAAACTCTCGTTGCTTGAGCACGCGACACTTCAAGGTGTACTATACTGTAGTCGGCCTTGGTAATCATGGAGTTACGTACCTGGAGGAAGTTCAGGATATATGTAGTCCACTTGAGCCGGCTGGTCAGCCAGACACTCCCCCATTCCCGAGCTGAAAGCAAGAGGATGTCGTGACATTAGGTGTGTTACAGAAAGGCGAATATCATTGCATGTGCAGAGTGCAGTAAGGCAGGTACTCACTCGAGGAAGTTGGTGAGGTCTCTCTGGCTGCAGCGGGACCAGGCCACCTCCACGGTGTCGGCCTCGAAGATGGGAGTCATGACGTGCAGGGTGGATCCCACGCGCCGGTGGCAACCAATCTTCTCAGTGTCATGGTACATACCGAAACTGCACAAAAACAACATCACCACAACATTAGTACTTCAATGAAACAAACATTACTATAAACATTGAAGACAACATTAACCACTTTCAAACGAAAAATGTGAAACAGAAAAGATAGAAAAATATTCGGTCGCATCTGGGAATTAAACGACCTCAGACTCTTAATGATGGATTTAGACCAAACTAGCAAATTTTCATTCTAGTCTGTTCTTGCAAATAATTTTGGTGTAAACAGTTAGAGAGCATTCTTTCGGTGCTCCGAGTGGATTCGGCGAAATTTAGTAGAATGCTCTAAGAAGTAAACGCCGTAAGTGCGCCAGAACAGTTTGCCAAGAGCATTACTTCATGTTCGGACATGATCGCTCCTAGAGCCGATTTTATTCAAAGTGTTCTCGTGTTCTTGGAACTTCGAGTTGTTTGTACTACTTATGGATTGGAATAATGAAAAATGTCTACAAATGATGGAAGCGTACCGAACTTTCAAATGTCTCTGCGATCCAACTTATGGAAAATAAAAGTAAACGATAATAATAACTCGCCCGTCTGATTTTAAATATCCTTAGAGTATCTGAAGAATTCTAGTTCTTGTTGTTCTCGTTCTTATTCGGATGTAATCTTTTGATGTAAATGATGAAAACGAATTACCGTTTACACTAAAGATCAAGAAGGAACGCTCTTGTTCCAGCTCCAGCATTATGCTCATTTGGTCTAAATCCACCTTTAGACCTGTGGAACCCTAGACCAGGTCAAATTTGCTCAGTGATTAGAGCAATACCCAGGGAAGGCAGAGTTCCTGAATTCGATTCCCAGATGCGACCGAATCTTTTTCTGTCTTTTTGTTTCTCATTTTTCGTTTCAATGTGGTTAATATTGTCTTCAATGATTAAACATTACAATTTGAGGTTTTACTAAACAAGTTATTCTATTTGGAGGCAAATATAAAACAAGAACAAACTGACATAATAACACAGTCAGGGTGGGATGTGAAGAGGAAAGAAGAAGGGAAAAAGTAAATAAATAATAAGATCTATTCGAAGAAAATTATATAATTACAGATAATAATATTTATGATAAGTTATTGTAAGCTATAAGCCAGTACCTCCGCAGAAAAATACATCAAACAGAGTGCAAATATTTTGAATGAATTCTCGATATCGCATTGGCGCTTAGTTACAGTGAGATTATAAATACCAGACTAACCAACACTGACTGACTGAGCAGAAACGGGCGGTCCGTTTCAAGGCCGTAGCCACGGGGGGATCAAGGGGATTGATCCCCCCCCCGAAATTGACTGTAGGGTGCGCCCGCGCGACAATGACTACGGCGGGGGCGCACGTCAAGAGTATAGGGCAAACTACAACACAAAAGATCCTGAAACTTATTTTAGAGTTACTATCATGCTTCCACTTTTGGACGATTTAATTGATCAGCTTCGATCGAGATTCCAAAATTTTAGATCCAATTATCATCTCTCAACATTTTAACTCCGTCTGTGTGTCGCAAAGACCAACTTAATTATCAAGAATACTACTTTGAGTTCTATAAAAAATATTTGGAATGGGACTCTGTAAAAGCTCAATTAGAAATGTCGAGGATAAAATGGCTGGAAGAATCTGAACTACATTTACCAACATGTGCTATTAAAGCTCTCGGAGAATGCAACCAGGGCTTATTTTCAAACATTGACAAATTTTTAAAAATCTTGGTGACACTGCCTGTTTCCACATGTACCCCCAAAAGGACTTTCTCTTCTCTGAAACGTCTCAAAATTTATTTAAGAAATGTCACAGGCCAGGAAAGACTAAACGGACTTGACATTGACACAGAGGAGGTAATTGATTTGATTTGCAAAGAAAGCTAGAAGACTAAATTTAATTTTGTAATTATAAAAATATATGATATGATTTATACGTAACACGTTTTAATTTCTTTTATTAAAAAAATATTTTAAAGAACGTAATGTATTTCTATAAACCAGGGGTAGGGAACCTGAGGTCCGCAGGCCGCAAGCGGCCCGCGATGAATTTTGGTGCGGCCTGCTGAAAGCACCGCAAAAATTTACATTAATATATATATAGCAAGATTTTTCTTTCAACGGTTTTCTTTCAGCGTTTCAGATACGTTTTTAAGTTATTATTACAAAACCCAGAGAAAGTTATATTATAGCTGACAGGTATGTGCTTTCGTATGCACCTTTGTTATTAGAAATCAGTTAAGATACAAATAAATACCTGATGAGAAATACTTATACGATAGTGAAATTAATATTGAAAAATTATTTCAGTATTTATGACAACTCTATTCACGGAGGACAGCAAATAATATGATGTGCCACACTTCGGCCATAAAAATAGTTAAAAAAAATCTTTCTATGTAAATGTAAATAGTTAGAAAAATATATAATATTATTAAAATTTTATTGCAGTAAACATTTGCTGTAAATCGCAGGAAAACCATTCACTTGTTCTCAGGACAATATAATTTAAGCTTGTGGACTGGTGGACTCTTACGCAGATCCATTCTTAAGTTAAAACCAGTCTTGTGTTCATAATGCAAATTACAGTTGCGGATTCAACTGCTAACGCATTTCGAAGGAAACCGTCCATGTTTTCCAAATGCAAAAAATCCAATAAAAACATTTTGGGTTCTGGGTGGTAGTATCAATAAGTAAAGCTAGTGACTCGCGTGCAGATTTACTCATAAGCTAAAACCAGTTTCATGTTCCGAATGATTTGTCAAAATTCCAATAGCGGAAAAATCTGCTGACGCATTTTGAAGAAAACCGTTCTAATGTTTTAAGCGGAGTTAAAATTTTTGTTTCAAATCATACATTAGCTATATAGTATTTTTTAGTTCCTGTGTGTATTATATATGACTATTACAACACGGGCATTAGTTTAAAAAATGTCAAAAAACTGTTTCATATAAAAATTTATAAAATATTTCAATACTTATATTATGAGATTAATACTTATTGTCGCTGGGGACTCGCATGCAGATTCACTCTTAAATTAAAACCAGTTTTTTGTTCAGAATGTAACGATTAATTTCCAGTTTTGGATTCATCTGCTGACACATTTCGAAGGAAACCATTGGAAGTGCTGTAAAATTCATGTTGAAAGAAAAACCGTGTGTATATATCCCTATGTATGTGTACTAAATGTAAAAAAAAATCTAGATGCGAGAGCAATTGTAAATATTTGTAGTTGCAAAATTTGTGTATGATTTCTAAACCCCCCTCCCCCCCCCTCCACAAAATAAAACCCCCCCCGAAATTTTTCTCTGGCTACGGCCTTGGTCCGTTTGATAGATTCCTCTATCTTAACAAGAGAATTGCAATCTTTAGAGCATAGACGTCAGGTGTGAATGATTTCTGCTGGTCTATCAATGGAAGATGCTACGAGGAACTAGCGACATTGTCATTGATCCTTCCGGCACCGGTGCATAGTCGGGAAACACACCCAACGCGCGCCCATCATTAAAATTGTACACGGTTGTGTGCATTGCCTTAATTACGTAGTAAAATTGGTAAACTTTCGAAATCCACTAAAAAAACCCATTGATTCACCATCATTAGTATCCTGGGAAATAAGGAATACATATTATGGTAGTTAGTTCCAGAATTTCTGCCTGAAATAAATCCCAAATTCTAGTATTACGTCGTGGAATCCGAAAGCGTATCAATGCAAGAAATTCTGGACTATCATAATATATGGACTACACAAATATTTCACAGAATATGAATAATTCATAAAATATCAAGGTAAATTTTAAATTTTTCTTACTATCCAAGAACTGTGAAACAACAGGCCCATGATGAAATGTATTTTATTTCCAAGACTTTTCCAGATTCACGACTGACTTTAGATCGCATAAATATATTTTGTATGAACTCCCAATAACGCATTCGGCTCGACTACAGTGAATCTATAAATACTAGGCGCAGTATTTGAACAGTAACAAGTAACAACACACACTGCACAGAGGACCGTATGAAGAAGTGCACCGATGAAAGTATTTATTAAACAGCTGAAAGGAGATAAAACAAGTGCGCCTGGCGATGGCGGCTCAAAGTGGGAATCAAGGTCAGCCTGTACCTATCTGTAGATTCTTAAGCCTGTGGCCTGTTCTGTTCTGTGATCTGTGCTGGAGACACGGGCAGAAAGCAGACACGATACGGAAATAGCCGCGACTCTCCTACTGGAGTCAGCAGGAGCCTAGAATAGGATATTATCACTGGCAGTTCGTGGCCTATCCCATTGGGAGTTCGTTGGAGATTGAAAAAGGAGAAAAAAATCTGTTATATGTTTTTCACATTGTTGAAGCAAATACTGTGTTCTCCAACTATTTTCATTTTGAGTAATATACAAAAAATATTTTAAAGTTCTTTTGCCGTAGGTACTACAAACCATATTTTTTTATTAATTGTTTCCATAAGTTACACTCTGTGTATATGCATGTTATTGCGATTAAATAGTAAATTATTTTGTTATTTTCAATTTATATAAATATGGAGATTGCCGCTTTTGTTCTGTCTCTTTGATTGGCCCAAAGGGATACTGCCGTTTTTGTTCCGTATCCTGCATTATCCTAATAGAGATTGCCGTAGTTGTTGCAAAACTGTCATTTATGCTTCAAGGCCTATGACGCTGTCAATAGTATTTTTGTTTCTCTATTTATTTTTTTGTTTATCATTTTAGACCAATGGTGGAGATTGCCGTCTTCCTTTAAACTCGTCTCACATATATTTCCAAATCATCACATCAGCAGCTCTAACACCGTGTGTGAAAACTTCTGATGATTTTATATCTATATCTCTAGCATGCTTTCACCGTTGACAGCCGAACCAATATCGACAGGGAATAAATAAAAAAAAATCATTATACGTTGGCGACACTGCATGTATTCCGTCAAATGGACAAACGAATGTCCAAATCAGACATTTATGCACTTCCGTTATAAATACAAGTCCTATTGGGTAAAAGAATGTCCAATTGGAACGAATTTCCAAATTGGACAAATAGATATCAAATCCCATAGGTGCGTTCATGAATACCGCACCAATGGGAATTGCGATTTATTTCGGACTTGCCCTTGGGTAGTACGAGTAAAATTCGGATTGATGGATTAGCACGGAATTGAAATGGCGCACTGTTTAAAGTTTGATAAAATTATAACTTATTATTATGGGAGTACACTGCACAAACGCACATTAAAGAAAACCGCCGCTGGATATAATTGGCCTACTCACTCCTCATTCTGATGGAATACATCACACGCTGATGCTACAAAGTACCATTTTCGAGCATTTTCATTCCAAACAAATCCCCTATGAGTTGTTCTTTACCTAATTTTAGTTTTTAATTTGTATAGTTTTTAATTTTGTTTTAATGTTACACCTCACAAGAGTGCCCCTGTCCGTACAGTATAAAGGTAGGGGGACTATAGCACCACCCAACGGATGTCGATATCGCGTTCCAAATACGAACCGACTTACATAAAAAAAACGAGTCGAAGAAACGACCCGTTCTCATGATGACAACATCAACTTTACGGGTGTTCGGGTAATGCTGTTAGCTCCTTTGAGCAGGCTAAAATAAAGTATCTGTAGAACAGACTCAGCATGCCCACCCTGGCGTCTGTGTATAAGAGATACACAGCAATCAGTGCGTTGACAACGGATTATCAATCATCGGAGCTCCAGCCCAAAGGTGGCTTCCATATTCGATTGTTGGGCGCAATCGAGATTTGTATAGGGTGCTAACCCAGCTAAGCTGGTCACTATTAGAGAATCTGCTAGCCTATATTTAGTTTTACTAACTGGTTTCGCCCATGTATTTGGGTTTTAAATAACTAAACAGTTATAATTATATAATATTAAAAATATTAGGCACTATTGTAAGGCTAGCTAGCGTGCAGGTAGAATTACTGGAAATGTCAAAGTTTTTGTTTTATTTCGTCAATTTATGTTGTTTTTACTCATCATATGCAGAGATCAAAAGAGCAGCACAAGACAGATAAGAATGGAAGAGAAGAATAGAGGAAATTGCTGCAAACCAATCCCAGAATTGAAACCAGAGAGAGATATGTTGTTTTTGTTTCGTGAGAGTCCATGGTCGTTCACCTGTCTGTGCATGTTAAATGTTTTCCAGCGAAAATTAAACAAATAAATACATACTTTTCACATTTCGTTAAATTTCACTGAAAAACACTGAAATAAAATGGATGTTTTCAAGAATAATACTGAAATAAATCAATTCTCACGCTCTCAGCATATTTCAACACTCTTTATTTCGCATTGTAAAATATTTTATTTTTATTTTATTTATTTATTTACATTTGATACATTTAAAGCCAAAATAACAAATAATATTACATAATAAGAGAATATATTTAAAATGAATACAAGTGTTATTACGTTGTTTTAGGTCGATATTAGTTCCTAGCTAGGCAGATTGCCTGTTCTAAGGAACCAAAGTGTGTAAAGTGCCAAATGCAATTTAAATTATTATTATTAGTTTTTACTAAATGTGCCATTCATAGGTAACCATGTATCGTTTTAAGTCACATTATATAATAGTTTTTCAGACTCCTCCCTACCCAAGCCAATCAACCATTTAGTTATTATTGAACCAATGCAGGACATTTTGCAATTTTTAATATTTAAGTCTGGGGGGATTTTATTGTATAATTTCGGTCCCAGATACGCATACGTCTTTTGATACTTTGCCGTATTGCTCCCTGGGACGAAGAGATCCTTTCTGTTGTGACTTCTTGTATTGTATTTGTGATCAATTTTATTAAAATTTTCTATATTTTTATGTACATGAATAATAATCTTTTTTATGAAGTTTTGACGAACATCAAGAACGTTAAATTTTTTGTAGAGTTTGTCGCTTGAGAACCTGTAGGGTTTACGCATAATGACTCTAATTATGGATTTCTGGGCCTTTACAAGCGGATCTAAAATCGTTCTTCCTGACGCTCCCCAGCCAATACAACCATACGTTAAGATGGGGTTGCACAGTCCGAAATATATTTTTCTTAGGTCTTTTTGTTTAATTATGTTTCGCAATGCAAAGAAAATGTATATCAATTTTCTTACCCTACTTGAAAGATTGTCGATGTGATATTTCCACTTAAGATGATTGTCTATGATAACACCTAGATATTTGATGTTGTTCACACATTCCAAAGCTTCACAGTTGCAGTTAAAGTCCATATTATAGGAAATACAATTAGTCTTATGAGTTTTTATTGTGTACGATGTACTAGGTCGTCCCTTTATGGTTGAGCTGAATCTTATGTATTTAGTTTTTGCTATATTTAGTGTTAGTAGATTTTTGTCAAGCCACTGTTTTATCGCATTGATTCCACTTTCAGCATGTTTATGAGTTTCAGCCCAATCCTCTCCTTCAAATATAGCTACCGTATCGTCCGCGAACGTAATAATTTTTCCGCCTATTGGTAGATTGCATAACTCATTGATGTAAATTATAAATAGAAGAGGTCCCAATGTGCTTCCCTGTGGTACACCAAAGTTGGTGTCTAGTGAGTTACTCACTGTATTGCCTATTTTGAGTTGCTGGCTTCTACCCGTTAAGTAACTCTTTAACCATTCGTAAGGCATACCTACAACACCAATATTTTGTAATCTTTTGAGGAGTATTTTATGAGAAATTGTATCGAAAGCCTTGGCTAAGTCTAAGAACAGTGCAATGCTTTTCTTTCTGCGATCTATATTTCCAGAAATATGTTCTGTAAGTTGCGCTATAGCATCGTCCGTTCCTCTCCCCGGCCGAAAGCCAAACTGATTTTTGCTTAAAAGTTTTCGGCTCTCTACATAATTACTTAATCTATTTTTAAAGATTTTTTCTATAATTTTTGAGATTGCACTCAGCAGGGATATTGGCCTATAATTGCCCACTTGGTTTTTGGGTCCACTTTTGTAGATTGATACTATTATAGATTTTTTAAGATGGTCAGGAAAAACCCCAGAAGAAAAACTTTTATTGAAAATGTTCGACAAAGGCGATGCGATATTGTGTTTAATGATTTTTAGAATATGAGTGTTAAGACTATCAGGACCTTTTGAATGCGTAGTGTTAAGATTGTCAATAATTTTTATGACCTCTTCATTTGACGTAGGTGGGAATTTAAATGAAAAATGAATTTGTTTTGGTTCTATTGCAGATGCCAATGAATCTTCAGTTTCCTTGGTGAAACTTAGGATATTTTCCGCCAGCTTAGATCCAACTGTCGTAAAATATTGGTTAGCGTGGCAAGCAATTATGTCCAAATCACTGGTGGCTGTGTTTGTAATCAGAAGTTCGTTAATATCAGAGTCAATTTTATGTTTAGTATTGGTAATTTGTTTAACGATGTTCCACATATTTTTACTGGATGGATCTCGGTCGAGTTGTTGCTTATAGTACCTTTCTTTTGCATTACGCATAATGGCATAAATATGGCACAAACATTAAAACAAAAACCATTGCCTTAGTTCTAGAGGTCGCTGGTTCGACGCCCGGTGTTGATAAATAAATGAAATTTTGGTAATTTAAAATTTAAATAATATGAGAATGGGAAATTTCGTATTTTTTTTATAATAACTCCACACAGGAGGCCCTGAAGAAAATATTTCCCCTCAGGGCCTATGTCTTTGGGGATGTCCCTTTCTTTCATAACATTATGTATGTATATGTGTAATTCTGTATTTGTAGACATTATTTTTGTAACAGTCCTGATGATGAAACCGGTAGACATTAGATAAAAATAAAGTGACTAAAACAACGTATTTTCTTTTCATTTATTTAAAATGTCAAGTCACAATGTGTTTGCTTCTTTTGAAAAATAAAAATATTAAATTATACGCAGGAAAAGTGTAGCAAATTTTCCCATATAATTATTTCGTATTTTTCACTCTAACATATAACTGCTCCCGTCTGGAGCCAGTGAGACTATGGCATCCCCAATTGGGGTATGTTGTAAGGCTAAAGGTCAGCGGGAAAGGAAAAGATGGGGGGGAGGAAGGTGTGGATATACCTGGCTATTCAGATCTAGTCACTAAGAAAAAAAAAATTACCGCATAATTACATGATATTTACTTTATTGTTTCTAATTTAAAAAAAAAACTATCAGGGGATCAAGAGTCGGTCACTCTTAGGCGCTCCGCTGACGAGGCAACTGAAACCAAACTAAAACTGGCTGGTTTTTATGTCTTGATTGGTCAAAAAGCTTGTTAAACCATAGACGAAGAACAATCAGCTGACTGCTGGCAACTAGCAACGGCCGGCCAGGGCAATCAGCAGTGCAAGTCGCGAGTCACTGCTTACGTTACCATTGACAACGGGTTTTTAAGTGATTGTGTAGTGTGCGGGCTATCATATTGTCATACAAAGACAGTTGGCAGTTGAGAGTTTTCAGTTGCCTCAGCGGGCGGAGGCGTTTATTCGTATAATAGTGAGAGATCACCATATAGAATTCAAATATTGCGTAAAATGGCTTCAGTTATATTTTTACCACAATCCCTAAATGGGGATGCCAACGTTTCACTGGCTCTACTGGGAAGTTGGGACTCTTGTGCGGTACATAAAAATAACTGCGATGGAGAAGCAGAGAGCAGAGAGCAGAGAGCAGTGAGATGATAGATTTGTTGTCGTGTTCCTTGACAGGAGTTGAGGTGTGAATTCGGTGCTAAGTTCAGAGCTGAGCGCGAACCAGGATTAATGGCCCGGGGTATTTCGGGAGATTTGACGTGACGTGTGGCGTCTACAGTCTACAGTATGTGTTATGTACGGCAGTGATGCGCAACCACCGGCCCAATTTTCTAAATAAAATATTAAGAAGTTTGCCGGCATCCCGAGAAAATCAAAATAACAAATAAAAGCTAGCTTGACGACGTAATTCCAGGTAAATTGCGATATTTATACGTTTATTATGGTGACCCGACAGCTGATCTGCCGACGCCGACGGTTTGCCCCAAATTTCAAATCTAAAGTCGAATTTAAAAATACCTATATTAATAAGTTCGTATGGATATTAAAAGATTTTTTTGTACTTAACGAGTTGGTTTAACACAGTATATAAACGAGTAGTTTTATCCTTGATGCATTTGAATGAAGCTATGATTTATACTCTTGTTATTCGGCGGTACGTCCTCTCTGCACCCTTCGGGGATATTTGGTTATATTTTGTGTAAATAGGTAGACTGTATTTTCCCTAAACCAGTGGTAGATGCAGAGGGGTGGGGAGGGGGTGGGGGGAAGGGGTGGTGGGAGCCCCCCCCCTTGCGGGGTCACCAGCCCGCAGGCTATTCGTTCATTTCTTTCGTCAGTCGAGTTATCGAGTAGTTGCACTTTCTGTGTTTTATACGTTTTTTTTTATTTATTTTATTTTTTTATTGATTTTTTATTGATTGCAATATTTTTACTTTTTATAATAAAATTCAATAATGTTGGCCTCACTGGGTAGTTTACCCGTGCTGAAGCCTCCGTTTTACCTACAAATATATTTTACACAATACATTTGAAAATATATGTAAAACATAAGATTAACATAAATTAAATTTAAAAACAGAGATTTGAAATTAAAGTAATACTAAAAATAAATTAATATTATATAAGGTTTAAATAGCTATATTTATATTTATGTGTTATGTGTTTGTGGGTTTTTTGTTTGTTTGTTTATGTCTGGCACATAGATAGCTAACCTAGGAGAAAAATGGCGGCCATTCTAGTGATCTCGATTACTCTATCTGGCATTTGTTCGAGAAAAGTCACGAATATCCTACTGTTTGTATTTGTTAACACTTCATAAAAGTCTGGAAGCGAACATTCTGGCACCGAATGTTCTCGAAACAACCGAGCTATATATGTAAGGGAAGCAGAGTCGCTGCCAGGCAGTCAGTTTTTTTTGCGCCCCCCCTTGAGATTTTTCTGTATCCGCCACTGCCCTAAACCGACTGCATATTGAATATAAGTATGCCAGGGGGCCAACTATCGGGGGATCAATTGTCATGGAATCATAATTAGTTTGGTGAGGAGTCCATACACCACTAGCATACTCCAGCTCACTTCTTAAATGCCATCGAACATGGTTATCATTGCAAATGGGTCATTAAACTGTGTAAAAGTTTTGATGATAAACCCAAGAAGTTTCTAGCAAGCTAGAATTAACTGTGATATGTTGTCCGAGAGTAAGATTTATTTATTTATTTAAACGCCATAAAAGGTTTTTACAACAAAGTGATACATGGGTTTTAAAGTTTAGAGTGGTACATAGGAGGGAAACAGTGCATAAAATAGTACTCAGAAGGGGATCAAAGACGATACCGATTCGGTAATGTTTGCCCTTGCGTGCATCAGGATTGGTTTTAAAACACCATTGTGGACGGCTACAAGCCTCGCTTCATTTGAGACAACTACAAAAGTTTGTGCATGACTGTCCATCAGTATCCTATACAATAAGATGTATGGAGCCACTAATTTATTTTAGTTTATATTGTATCGCATTTTAACTGGCGAGTGCTGATCGCTCGTGGGTCTCGCGTTCCGCTCAATTGATTTCCCCAGTCGAGCGGATAGTCTCCCGGCTCGGACGACTGGCGCCTGATGGTACCTCGCCTCATCATGCCTGATCGACAGTGATCGCATGTCGTATGTCGAGGGACCTCCGTCCATCACTGATCTCTGCCATCACTCTCGTTCACGGAGATGATCATGTAGGTGGACCGACTAGTTCTCAATTTAATGTCTCAATCGATATTGGAATGACGTGGTCGCACGCTGTTCAATACATGTTATTTCGTATTAGTTTTGCTAAAAGTATTGTCAACTGTACGTATTATTTATATTTTTGCAGCTATATTGATAAACAGAGGGCTATAAAAGCAACGGTAGCAATTTCCGAAAGCTTTCTGTGGCTTTGTCTACACTGTAGTGAATCATTCGAGTCAAAAATAATCTTAGCCATAAAGGTGTATTTTTAAAAAGTTGTTTATTATATAACTTCATATTTATCTAATGAAAAAACCAATTATTTGGTACTTTGCGCTTATATTTTTTGTAACGTAATTAATAATTTTATTTTAATTCCATTGAATTGAAAAGGTAGGAAAAGTTTCAATGTATCCATAATATACTTTTTCATATTCTTAATGTAAACCGATTTAAAGATAAATCTAAATAGTGATTTGGCGTATAGCTTCATCTTAAGGGTTTTTTTGGACGTGATCGGCCCTCTTTTTAGAAGAAGTGCGCGAAATGTAATCAATCTCGGAATACAACTGTGGATTGGTTTTTTAAAAGACAATCTTTCTTAAGAGTCGTCAGAGCTTTAGGAAATTTATTTTTAATAAATCAGATGTACGGAGATTTTTTTCTTATTTTTAACGTCTATTTTGCAAAATTTTATAAAGTGTCTGAATTCTGCTTTAAGGAGTGAGAAAAGGGGTGGAGTGGTTTTTTAACATCTCATGTAGACAATGACCTATCTATTTTTTTTTGAAGGTCAATCATTCAGATATGTTTAAAAAAAACACAAACCCAAAACAGAACTCATTTTACACAGGGTTTTTAACCACGTACTTGACTTATTTTAACCGGCCATTTCTGACATTATTTGGAATAAAAAATTGTGAATGAAATTTTGGTCTCCGGTGACATCGATGGTGTTTTTATATCAACTAAAAATCTAGAAAATCAAAGTATTGGAAAGCTAGGTTCGATGTGAGGGATTGGGCGGTTACTCGCCTAAGTGACCATTGACGACATATGGAAGAATAAAAAAAATAAGAAAATACAACGTTTTTTCTTCATTTTTACAAACAAATTGAGATAGCTAAAGATTGCTTCTGTACCCCTCCATATTATCGTCTGGTCGATGGTCCGATAAGATTATAATCATTGTAATTCACTTGATAATTTGTTGTACACGCTAGACAATCTTCCATCGACGATCAAAAGATGTCAATCAACACGAGAGGTTCGCTTTGGGTCACGTTTGAGAGCGGAATCTTTACCTTCTAGAATTCTACTATCACTGGGCAGTCCCGTTTTCATTCACGAGAAATCTGAGACCTTATCGATTAGACTTGATTGTTAAATTGTTTATGCAATGAATGTAAATTACCTATACGCATAATTGAACCTTAGGACCTCACACGAGATTAATCGAGTAATGACATGTTATGACAGTTATAGTTTAGATAACGTGCTCAATAACAAATATTATGATTTAAATCATCACAAGTCCATCGCCTTAGATATTTGTGTGTACGAGCTAGATCATATACGAGTATCTTAGTACCTAATGGTGTAGCTATAGCATTTACACTGGTAAAATAGATAGTATAAATAATGTTTTTGTATTTTCCAGGAATGTAATCTACGAGTACTATTGCCTTTTTTCCTACTCAATACTAAGGAGAGGAGGAGGGGAAAGGGGGTTTTCAACCCTTACCCCCCTTTATATACTCCCATGTAATCAAAAATATTACACGGGCATGTGCCTAGTATGGCGGCCATAAATTCCACAATTGTTATATATTTACTATTCAAAGAATAAAGAAACATTAAAAAAAAATTTATATACAATGTATATTCTCATTGTCATCAAAAATACTAATTTCATTTAAGGATCCGTCAATGCAACTCTGGCAAAATGAACTGAGAATCGTCTTCGAAATTGGAACTGAGTGTGTGAAAAATTCAAACAAGCACCTGTTTATGAAATAACATTTTAACAGAAAATTATTTGCATTATTGTAATTTTCAAATTTGAAACTGGAATTCAGACAAGAGATAAAGTATATTTCTCTCCATATTTTGCAAAGATTGAAGAAATAAAAGATAAAGTAGCCAAAGGTTCGTAGAAAATGTTTTATACCCCTATCTAAATATATATATACTCTTTTACCCATATTTTAATTCTATACCTACCTATTTAAAATATCTGTTTTTGGTTTTGTTTAATTTCTTAGGGTTGAACGTAGATCGGAGTTCTTTTTTAATAATAAAGGAACGTATGTTTGGAATTAATTGTTCGACGCGAACAGAGGGTATGAAAAGCTAGTTTGCGTGTCTTAAGTTATCTTTCCCTTTAGACCATTACTGGAGTAGTACTGATAATCTCGGAATCTATATTTTATTGTACCGGTACCGAATAAAACTACACACGTAACATTGTCGCAGCCGCAGATTGTAATGGAGCAACAAATAAAGTCAGATTTCGAGATTCTTCAAGGATCTGCTCTGGTGACAGTTCTAAATAATACAGATAACCTGCCTCAATAACAAATATTATGATTCATAGCGTATTGAGTTCATCGCCTTACATATTTATTTATACGAGCTTGAGTTTGTATGTGTATATTTACATACAGTGTACATTCACAAGTCAATTAGGATTAACCCAATATTTTCAAGTGATAATTGAAGTAAAATTAGAGCATATGCTTCGGTCTGCATCTCAGATGGTTTATCTGGTGCCGACACAGCGTGGAAGAATCAAGAAGCACGCGGCTAGCAGTAGGAAATGGCCGTAGCAGACCAGACGACAGACAGAGACGTTAGCCAGATGGCCAAGGTCGATCGGGAACGGAATCGGGCACTGTGGACTACGGTCTGACTCACCGCCAGCTATCTAACTGGGGCAGTGATCAGCTCTCCTCTAGCGGGATGCTTTCTTCTATCTGTGCACGTGGCGCGTGCCCTACTTTATATATTTTTTTTATATTACACCTCACTAGAGCCCCCCTGTCTGTTCTGTTTTCTGTGTACAACCATCATCACACGGTTTTGCGGTGTTGTGAATTGTGAGGCGGGTTAAAGGCGCGACTCCTGCGGCAAAACATTGTCAAAACATCCGACCAAATAAAAACACTGGAGCAAGGCCACAATGTTTTTGTTTTCCGTGGTCGTTTATAAATAAAAAAAATGTTTTGCCCTCGACCCAATGTTTTTATTTTTTTGGAAGTTTTGAAAATGTCTGGCCGCAACGCGTCTAACGAATGACGCAGTGAGAAAGTTGACGCTAGTGAATTTTTTTACATGAATACCTCCCAAGAGTCCCAACTGCTCTCGTCTGGAGCCAGTGAGACTATGACATCCCCAAATGGGGTATGTTGTGTGGCTGAAGGTAGAGGGGAGGGGAAGAGGCCAGCAAATTGTTCCACAGCCGAGTTGTTGAACTCAAGAACTAGTCCTAAAACGACCCGTTCTAAGCGTTTTCCTTGGTTATTAAAATATAGAACATTATATATTTTTTAAAACTACCTATCATTATCATTTATAATTTCACTAATTTTGTCAATATGGAATAAAATACTACACTCAGAAGAACTATTATTGGAAAAATTAATGCTAGTCTGGACCCGTTAATTGCGGGATAAAAAACGGATTCATTTTCGCTTGTTTCGAATGCCTGTTGCCTTACAATCAACTGTCAACGGTGTTTCTAATCTTTTCGGCCGACTTACTTTCAGATGCACCTGAGATCAATTTTGCTGGTTTGTCGAACACTCACAGAAATAACTGCAAACCAGACTCAGAATACCGATTTCTGACATTCTAATCTGAATGTTCAAGAAGATGAACCGTCCTCCTTTACACAAACTACGGGTTAATGAATGATGAACCTGTTGAAGCAAGTATTAGGTCTGCTTTCTTTCCTGTGACGGGGATTTAGTTAGTGGTCGGTTGATTGAAGGTCTTGAAAGTTAAAGGTAGATGGGAGGTTTTCACTTTCCAGAATAAAGCCTTACTCATTGCCCTGGGAGCCGCTAAATGGATAAGGGTATTCCAACTCCTGAGACTTTGAAATCCCCCTATTAAAAACACACATCTTATGATTCCCATCCATGAATAATTCCCATCACATATTTATAAAAAAACCAAAATAAATTCACCGTAAAGATATACCTCCCCATACTGCAGACATGTCCCCTTACAAATTATTTTTAACAAACTTAACTTTAAAATAAACCATTTTTTAAACAACCACATATTATTAATAATGATGAAAGAGAAAGATGAAAGAGAAAAGCGCCTTTTTGGCCCAGAGCTCGGTATATCAAAAGTCAAAAGAGGTACTAACTTGTGTCCCAGCTCGTGGGTTATGGTGTGCGCTAGGGTGATTCCGTTGTCTTCATTCACGGAGCAACTGCGATCCGGCAGACACATCCCAGCTACGTGCGCAACTCCCAGGGTGCTGAAACAATGTCATTTCCGTCATTACAGATACACATCATTCTTTTTACAAACATCTATAAATGTAAACTTCAACTCTTATTCTTCTTCGCTGCACTGTCCCAACTCATTGCCTAGGTAGGCTGTTGGGGTCGGCTCTCCTCGTTCTCAGGTTGTAGCTTCTTCGGTTCTGGGTATCGCTCTCTTCCAGGCCATTTCTTCTTAGGATTTTAGAGCATTGAGTCATCCAGGAGTTCTTTGGTCTTCCTCTAGATGACTGTCGATGAAGCTCCATAGACATTGCCTGCTTCACTGTGTGGTCTATATAACTATAAATGTAAACTGTCTAATGAAAAATCTAAAATCAATTAAGATGTCTGACAGAAGATTGTATCTGTCATTATTCTATTTAAAATCATTAATTCCCTTATTGCCAGCCCTGCATTATTTCGTGCAGGTTTTCACATTTCGTGTTCCTAATAGGGTTACACAAACTAAAAATATCTTTTACTGCAACAATAACGTCAATACCAATTTATTTATTAACCCCCTTGTTAATTTTGAATAGAATTTCCATAATACGAGAGCTCACCAATATGTACAAGGTGGCACAAAAGTTGACACCCGATGTTCTTTGGCTGTAATTTTTTTTATAAATGATAATTTTTGGTTCTGCTTTTGGATTGTGTTTATTTGATATCTTAATTTTTTTCAATTAACTTGTTGAAAGCCAGCATACAAAACATATATTTTTTCAATACGACGTAAAATATTTGACAGTTCTCACCTTTCTTACGAACTCAATTTTTATAACATTTCTTTTGTGATATACCTATTACAAAAATTACATCGAATAATGTAGATAAAACGAACTTCCTAATAATCACCCAAATCTATGCTTTCCACTATGGATTTATATAAAAAATAATGAATAAATATAGACTTCGAATATGACAGCGTTCATATTATCAAGCGGCAGCCATTTTGTCCGCCATCTTTGGTGCCCGGCGCGTCATTGGCAATTAATTTGAATTATTCGGAGTGGCTAAATGCTATCCAGTATTTCGTTATGTCAAGAACGAGAATGGCCCAAGCGATTCTGACCTTGTTCTTCATACAATTTCTTTATACATAAGGGGCAAAATCGCTTCAAAAATCCGGACCCGCCGGGGGGACTGCGGCCTGCGAGAAAATGATATCAGCCAAGGGCCGCTAGAACGAACTCGATTTATGGCATTTTCTATCACTATTTCCAGTACTTCCGGCGATATTGACATCAATCGTATTTGTATCTGTTAATTCACAAAAAATGTCAAAGCAGAAATGACATTTGCTGCCATTTGCAAAAAATATGCCATCTTCCGATAGAGCGATGACTTTCGCGCCACCCTGTATATAAAAAACCTTCGCGGGTGTGAGCACAACAAATCCCAAAGTTTCATCGCAATCGGACGAGTAAAAAATTAATTATATTATAATTATATTATAATTATAATTATCGCGAAACATTTACGTTTAAATATAAAGATTATCGGTCTTAACTGGGGTCCATGTGGAACTCTTGGAACAACGAAATATTTCAAAAGAGCCGCTGGTCAATGATCAATTTTGAGCAGTCAAATTAATCTGGCTATTGTAATATAAAAAAAGATGAAAGTCTCTAATTTATAAAGTAGATAGTACGAAAAAGCTCAAGATATAAACAAAACATAAATTATAATATTGATGGCGAGTTAGTTCCAAGAATTCTGGAAGAGAGCATTAATTAATATTTGATTACATTTTTTCCCATTTTTTCTTGTTGAAACTGGATGTAGTTGGTTTGGTTAATTTATTTTCAAAAGCTCAAGAAGAACGGCTGCGCGGCGTTTTTCATAAAAAAATATTTGGGATTTGAGGCCAAAATATCCAATTAATTTTATTTTAAACCAAAGAGTATAGCAAATAACAGTACAGATGTAAGGTATTTTATTAAATTTTAGTTTTAAATCATTAAAAATATGCTATCAAAGAATTATTTTTTTATTGTTGTTACAAGCAAATTTGGTTGCTAACGATGTTATTTTGAAGTAATCAATCATAAAGATAGACTATTTTCATAAATTAATATAATAATAGCACAGACCCTCGAAAAATCACGGGATAGAGTGAAAAATAATATGTACCGCCGCCCCGGGAACCATTTATTGGACATCTTTACGACTTAGTAGGGGTGCCAGGATCCATGGAGCGAGGTTTGTCTAGGTCTTGATGACACATACGTTTTCCCGGCGGGCCGGATCGAGAGAGACTGGTTGAGGACTTTTTATCTCTCCAGCCAAACTTTCTGGACTCATTGCTTTGTACCACAGTGGGAGGGATGGATTCATAACGTCAATTTCAAAATTGGAACTGATCTGTCAAAGAATTTAGACAAGCGATAAAGTTACCTACTTATAAAAACACATTTTTTTTTACTAGAAAATTATTTAATTTCTGGGTTTGAAATGTGTATTTTTTGTTTAAATTTCTTAGGGTAAATCTTGACAAGTAAAAAAAATCGTAATTATTTTATAGCTAAAATTCAATAATTATCAAGCCTTCAATTATAATATACCGTGATTTTTAAATTGAAAGAATAGATGATTAAAAATTGAACGAATAGATGCATCACCAGTCCAGACAGAACCCATACATACAACAGATATAATAACATGAATCGGTCTCTCCCCATATAAATAGAGGGCAATAAAAAATATTACATCGAAGTTTGTGCCATTTTAATGTTCTGCAAAAAAGTATTGACCCAAATTAATTTATTCAGAAAGCAAACAAACACACACACATACACACACACACACACGTTCATTAGGCGGGTTCACAAGAATCTAATCCTTCAGTCGGTTCGCATTAGTGTAATTTAAATTATATCTGTTGCAGACCATCGAGATATAAGAAATTAATTACATTGGTTTGCTGGAAACTTTGACATGGATAATATATTGGAATCATAGTTACAACGATATTATTTATTTCAAGAAACCACATTAATAAGATGGCAGATTATTTTAACATTAACTCCACACTCAAATGTCATCTTTGAGGATGCTGTGTGCCCTTGTCGTAGGAGTGGGAACCACGGAGGGCAAATCGTTCCACAGCCGAGCTACTTAGCTCAAGAGGGAGTCGTTGAAGCGACCTAATCTCATATGACAAATGTCATCCGGTAAAAATGTTGTACGCTCGTTTGTTGGGTTTCCCGACTGTGCACCGGTGCTGAAGGAATCACTGACGCTAGTTTCTCGGAGTATCTTCCGTGATCAATCATTCCATCTTATATTGTCCGCTAGAATAAGGACAGCATTCCCGCCCGACGCCTATGCTCTAAATATTGAAATCCGTTTGATTACGATAGGAGAATCTATCAAACAGACCGCCCGTTTTTGCACAGTTTTTTTTAAAGGTATTTTGGGGTCCAGACCAGAAGTGGCTGCCAAATTTAAAAGTGTGGAGCACTTGCGCAGTAGTATGTGGGGTGGATCAGCGACGTGAAAATGGGTTTATTTAAAATATTTCAACCTTTAACAAAGATTAGAAAGAATAAAAGAAAAACGAAAGTAGAGGGTAGGCAAATAGGATGAAAAGCCACACACTTTTGACGAACACTTCTTGCTTTATTCGACCTACTCTTACATTATTCCGACACTTGACATGACTTATCAGGTTTCGGTTCAATTTTCGTACCATGTCTTTCCGGGGTATCTCCAACTTCTTCTATTCATTTGCTCATCAAATACTCTCTCGACACTCTTCTTTCTCCATTCATCAACTTTTACATGCAAATCATCTCAGATTCCCTTTATTTTGATAATTATCCATATATCTGACATGCATTATTTTCGGATTTCCTCATTCCTAATAATGTGCACGACGCGACGTATCACAATGAATGCAATTAAATCTTTAATAGCTTGACAAGACAGTGATAAAGAATTAGTTGGATTAAATTAGGATTTCATGTTTTTTTACAGAGTTTTCGGGTTTAGCAGCGTACCACCCGGGGCATGTAAATGGGCGCAGTCCTTAAGGTCACATTGTATATTATTAAGTATTTTTTGTCTGTAGCTAATTTACTTATTCTACCCAGCATGGGGTAGAAGTTGGTATTGTTCTATTGGCAGATTAGATTTTTTCATCATTGTGCTTTTGCCACGCGAGTTTTGAATCCAGAGTGTATTAAATTTACTCTAGGAGCGTTTGATGTGCCAATTATTATGCATAATAATATATTACTACTGGACCCACAGACGAGCCTTGTGGAACTCCTGCATTGAGATGAATAAGTACCACAAATAATTATAAAGTTTAACGGAATGAGGTATCTTACACTTACGATGAGTTATATTCATGAGACAATTACAGTTCTTTATGTTATTATCAGAACTACCTTCAGATATGAATAAAATAGCGCTAAATTGATACGTGTAAAGACACTGGGAGGAAGTCGGTACGTGATGCTCACTCTGAGAAAAAGTGATTTGTGTCAAGATCGTGCGACAGGCATTTCGCACGTAGATAGACAAATTTAGTATGGCGGTACTTTAAGTGTGGTCAGCAATATTATTAGATTCTTATTTTATCAATAAGTAAGGATTTTCTAAGAGTTTATAAAATAAGCCATTATATCGAAAGCTTCATCGACATCCGAACGTAATACTCCTTAAATCCTAAGAACCTTGTTAAAACATAATCGTATGACCTGTTCGAAAGCCAGATTGAAATTTGGAAAGGAGAAGGCTAATTGGATTTATTTTCAGCTAGTACCAACAAGCTAGGATAGAAGAATCTTTGCCTAATTTGGGATAAGAATTACTCGCGATTGGAGTTGTCTGTAATGGGAGTTTTTGTTAAGGCTCCGTAATCTTTACTTTATTTTTAACTTCGTTTTTATACATATATTTTTTGATTACATAAAAAAAAGTGTTTCTTAAACCTTCTAACTGTGGGTTTCCTGTGTAGAGGCGGAGTAGGTTCTATTTAAATCTGTTTGTTTTAGATCCTAAGACGTTTTTTTAAATGTTGTACAATTCTTCGTCTTCGTCTTTAAGCCAGGTTTTTATTAGTTTTTTGATATCATTTACATAGTCAATTTTCTTTATTATTGATGAAAAATTCCTTTGTCCAAAAGAAGTTTTGATTTTGGGTATATTCATAATGTCATTATGGTTAGCTCTTGTATTGCCAGAGTACGTTTTCTTAGTTTCATTATATATTTTTGGTTAAAAAATTCTTAAAATAGATATTTTTAATGTTTGGGACTTCAATTTGTCGATTTCTTTTGTTGTCGTCTTTATGGGAGTTTTTTGGATGGTATCTAAAATACTCTTTTGGGTTTTAGATACTTAATTCATTTTAGATATAGATTTGAGGTCACAGAAATCCATCCTAGTATACCTACAATTTCGAGATGAGAGTGGCGTATGACATAATGGGAGATGTGTTTGAGAATTTCTTTTAAGGAACGACTTTTCTGAAATGAGTCACTGGTTAAGAAACCATGACTTTGAGTTCGGTAATAAAAAGTGACATGTTCTGGTTTTATGAATTTCGATATAAATCGACGCTGAATTCTCGGAAAAACAATATTCCACCAAAGAGCCGAACATTAAACCAAAGTCGTAATAAGAAAGAATTAACGAAATCAGTGATACTTGGATTTACGCTTCGGAGAAGGAAACCTCGTAATGTCGAAGTTAAATAAACGGCTCATTTTACGTTTGCGTGGCGAGAATTAACACAGGAATGCACATTTATCATGGAAATTGTATCTTTAACGCTCTGGAAGATGAGGTGTTCATGTGTTCAACCCGTCTTGATGATCGAAGCCCACCTTGGTGATGAAGCATTCTGTAAACGAGCCTCAAAATCAAATTTTTGTATAGAGATAAATGTTTTGTATAGATTTGATATATTAATATTTCAAATGTCCAAAAAAAATTTATTTTCGGTATCTCCATACAGGAGGCCAAATTGAAAAAAATCCCCCAAACCCTATGTCATCTTTCGGGATGCTGTGTGGATGATCTTTATAGTGAAGGGAATTAGAGGAAGTTCAGAGAAGGAAAATATATGAGGGTTGGGTAAGAATCTGAGGCTCAATGTGCTTAAGAATGAATTCATCTAATGCGCAATGAATGATTTTTATTTTTAACTAGCAAGTTCCCGACATGCGTTGCAATGCCACTTAAATTAATAAATTGTTTTATCTTTGCGTGTCCTTTCCCATTCCTTCCCTTTCCCTTTCGCCACCGCCTCCCCTCCCGTGTGCCCTTCCCCTCCGCGATTCTCCCTCCACCTTCCCCAGCTCCCCCCTTCCCTCTCCTGCTTCCCACCGTCCCGCAAATTTAAAAACAAATTTCATAACGCCAGAGCACATCATTATATATAGAAACCTTCACGAGCGTTCGCACAACAAATCACTAGATTTTCATCACAATTGGATGAACGGTATAGAAAATATTTTCATAAAACCAGATCTTGTCATTAAATATATAAAAAAACGTTCGCTGCTGTGCTCACAACGAATCACCAAAGTTTCATCGTAATCGGATGAATAGTAAAGTAAATAATTTTATAACGCTAGAGCTCACTATTAAATATAAATAGAAACCATCGCGCGGGTGCGTACAACAAATCACCAAAGATTCATTGCAATCGGATTAATGGTTTAGGAACACATAAGGAACAAACAAAGAAACATTCATTTTTATGATCTTTCCAATGTTCCTTCCACTTCGAATTGAATTCGAAACGAAGTGTTGCGGAATCTATGTACCTTCTGGGGACCCGAAGAGGTGTTGTGTTTTCACCTAATCCAACCAAGTTGGGCGGGTGTCGGGCAGTGACTTGCATCCTGCTGTGCTGTGTTAGCTTTGTAAGAATGGACCAAGAGAGCCGCCCGTGAAAAAATAAATCTGAAAAAGGCTGGACGATGACGAGGTAAGACAAGTCTTGATCGGGTCACATTTAGATTTCGTTGAATTTCGATAATGTGTAGATACACGACATAGAAACAGTGTGGTAGAAGAAATAACGACCTTTATTTATGTTTTGTTCATTTCTTACTACATTGTTTATTAGCGACCGTGATTAAATAAACGTTTCGAAACACTAACACATAATATTATGTTGTTAAGCTTTTGCGCTTCTTCCTACTTTTCAAGTTATCGTTGATGTTGCGAGTTGGAAGTAGGAAGTAGGAAGTCCAGCATGGACGATCGATAAAGCCATATATCAATACGATATTGACTAAATCCGTCACCTATAGTCAGTTATCAATATTTGCGAGCACGCTCAACAATAGGTAAGTTGAGTGAAAAATATTTTGACTTATAAAAAATATGTTCATGTAGATGACATGCAAACCTAAATACCAGTATTTTTTTTTAAAGTTCGTTTTCATAATTAAATTAATTCTACATGTTTGAATTTTATTAATGCCCCCCAAAACGCCGGCAACACTATGATACCGTGCGGGAGAGTTCGTGACGTAACCCGGTCCTTGATTGTTTGAAATATAAGGTAAAATATTTACAAAACCGTTTCACGCTTAATATATACTACTACTTTTTAAATTTATTTTTTTCGTCTATATTAAGCGTGAAACGGTTTTGTAAATATTTGACCTTATATTTCACACAATCAAGGACCGGGTTACGTCACGAACTCTCCCGCACGCTTGCCGGTGTTTTCGCGGGCTTAATAAAATTCAAACTTGTAGAATTGATTTAATTATGAAAACGAACTTTAAAAAAAAATACTAGTATTTAAGTGTACATATGAACATTGATAAAAAAAATAAAAAAAGGACACAACTTCCTTATTGGAAAAAGATATTCCGACGATTGAAAAATTTTAGCCCGGCCTACATAATATCAGATAAGTTTCGGTTAACCGTCAAATATTTATTTGGATAATGTTCAACTTACGAAGCTCTTAGAATTGAAAGAAATCTTATATAAATCGGTAATCCATAGACTTAAATAATTCAACCAAGACGCGACCAATTTATTCCGTTCGATATTTGAGAAACTAAAGTGGTTGAAATATGACTAAAGACCTCATTAACTAATTAACTCCTGTCAAGTGTAAAAAACTATTTAGATTAGTATTTTAATTCAACTTTGTCAAATTATTAATATTTTTACGTAATTTTTTGTCGTTTGTATTTCTGAGTGTTCATTCATTAAAAAATACCTCCAGTTTTGCAAGCATATATCGATTTCTTATTTATTCTGAATCAATATCAATTTGGCTCTCAACGGTGAAACCATGCTTGGAACATCGATATAAAGCCATCGGAAGTTATGCCTATGGATCCGATATTGTAAAGTCATCGATTTCACTGTGCTCCTGGGACTTAGATCTCGGTGGCGCGGTTCACATCGGGAACAATGACTTCCAGGGCGTGGACTCGCTAACGGAGCGGAATGAATATTCCAAATAATGGTCGATCATAAATATTGGTCCGTTGCCAAGTAGGCTCGGCCAGATCCCAGATTCAAAGTTTTCGCACACTCCCACACACTTACACCCGACCGTTTTATAGCCGCTCGCACTTTGATACTCACACACGTTAAAACCCTTTCTCGTAATGCTGTAAAATAATTACACGATTCGTCCAAATATGTACCGTACACCCAATCAGTAAAGTGCTCACGTTTGCATAATATGATCAATGGATTCTCGGTAATTGTACGGCCTGTGTTACTTAGAGGCTCTTATACATGCAAATTAATCCGAAATAATAGTTTGACATCTGAATTATAATGCGAGATTAGCATTTTGCATATGCATGCGTTCATATCCGTGTCCATACAGACAGGCGGAAATGAAAATAACTCTGCTTTGGTTATGCAAATAACAAAGACAACGATCATTGGAAGAGTCCAAACTTTCTAAGGGGGGCCGTGCAAAGATGGAGGGATTGACCGCACCAGATTAACAACTATAATAGTTCTTATATTTTATTAACGACTATTAAATATGCACAGTGTAATAATATATTCACAGTCCTCCTAGCTAGGGATTCAATTTCCGACGTGAACTGTGTGCTGGTTGATGTATAACATGGTCCAATTCTCAGTGGTTACTGGCAATATCATATATAAAGATGGTACCAGTTGACCTGCAGTCAATAAACATGAAGATGAGAAAGTCATCATGAAGAGGAAATCATACAAAAATAACAACCTTCAAACCGCCTCGGAACAGAAATCCCTAGCTTGGAGGACTGTAGGTTGTTATTTTTTATGATTTATTCTTCATGTTTGTAGACTTCGTTTTCATGATTGTGGATTTCCTCATTGTTACTTTAGTTGATTACCCCCACCTTCACGTTGTTGACTGTGTTCGATGATTTCCTCATCTTCATGTTTGTTGACCACGTTTGATGATTTCCTCATCTTCATGTTTGTTGACCATGTTTGATGATTTCCTCATCTTCACGCCAGTCACCAGTGAGAATTAGAGCATGTTACAAATTGGCAAACGAAAATAACCACATTTTAATGTTTGCTGAATTAAAAAAATCTCTGTAGTAGTAGATTTTTAAAAATATTATAATGAAGAAGCATTATTTATTGTTTATTGCATGCCATATTCAAAATCTTGATTATTTCATCGAAAACTTTCCATTTCAGGGTCAGATCGTTGCAGCAAATTTAAAAAATGATATGTTTTCTTCTTTTGTTAAAGAAGTAATTGAAGTCCTGGTCGAAGACCACCTTTCAGAATTTAATCATTCCTTCAAATGGATTTAGATTACAAAATACCCCAATTGGGGATGCCATAGTTTCACTGGCTGTAGAGTTTTATTTAATGTGTTACTTTTTGTGCATAAGTCAAAAAAGTCATGAAAAACCAAATGCCAAAATATTTTAAGGATGAAATTGTTTTTAATAGAGATGTACATAATGACGAAACCAGAAATATAAATAGAATTAGATTGCCACATATGAAAAAATCAAAATCACAGGACTGCCTAATGTACAGAGGACTAAAGATGTATGATGAAATGCCCGAAAGTCTGAAGAATGAATGTATTTAAAAATAAATGTTAAGTTTACTGTAAGTGTATTTAATTTTATAAAATAAAATATTATTTTGTATATGTTAGGTAGTTTATATTCTAATTCTAATGTAGTATAAACTCAATAAAAAAAAATAAACGCTAGAGCGCTTTTGGAAGCTTTTGTGCGGTATTAACATCAAAAAATCTAATTTTGCAAATTGTGGGTTGAATGGTTTAGGTATTATGGTCCAATAAGTAAGTTGAGTGACTTGTGGACATCCTGTAACATCGCATATCCATAAGAACTCATATTCTTTTTATTGGTATAGCCAAATTCTAGCCCCAGCGCACACCGCGGATAAATACGTTAATAAAAATCTTTATTTTTGATTGGCGATATTCCAGCGCTTGTGTGGAAACATTCAATCAAAATTAAAATCAATAGAAGTTTGAGTGTTTTCAGTACTCTTTTTTTTAATCAAAAATAATAATTTGGTTGAATTTAAGTATCATTTATGAAAATTGAAATTGATTGTGTAAAGATTTTAGACAAGCAATAAATTACCTACTTATAATTAAATATTTATTTAAATTGTCATTTTCAAAATGTGTTGAGAATTCAGACAAGCCATAAAGTAGATAATACCTATAATATATATTTTTTTTACCACAAGGTTAAAATTTATTTTTCAATTTTTTACGATTAAGGTATTTTAGTCTAGAATTTCGATTTTTTTTTTTTTTACATATTTTCAAATATATACATATCTTTAAAAATATGTCCTTAAAAGGATTTTTCAAAATTCAAATTTTTTTCGGAGTTATGGCTATTTTTGTGCAACTTGAACAAATTGAACAATACAAGGTAGACGTTGCCCGACTACCTGCAGATGGATTACCCCCTAAAACCTTTCTCATATTCTATACCTGTATAATGTATATGTATTGTATTTTTAACTGCAGGCCCTAGTAACGTAACCTAAGTATACCGTACCATACGTACCTGAAACTTTGAACGTGGTTTTTCGAAACTACTTTTTTTTTTCATCCCCCACTTTACCAACCGATTACTTTTCGAGTTTTGAAAATATCTTTTTTGTTTAATTTTGTATGTATTATCTTAAAATATAAATAAACAAATTATAATACAATGGATATTAAAAATATTCATCGTTTTGGTTTTACAGAGATCGAAAAAAACGCCCGAAATTTGTGCCTCTAGACTAGAATTCCTCCTTAAGTATCACGCAACTAGTTCCCCAAAAGTTGTTTCATAACATTAGTTGCACTGCTGGTTTCATGTGTAAACATACGGTCTAATCATGCATTTATGCATCACCTAATTAATTGGATTTAATAAAGTTACATGATTTTTCACATGTCTTCTATAGTTTATAGGAGGAGATCTTTTCCTCAAAACACATCCATCACAATATGGCAAGTTATTACATATGTTCGCAGGAAGGTGTTGGAAAATTATTATTGTAAATGGGGTACACTACAACAGCAGTCAGGTTGATAATGATTCTAGCAAATAACAATGCACCATTAAAAATGCATATTGTTCCTTTTTTCAAAACATAAATAACTAAACTCCGCCAAGAAGTAATTAGCTATAATATTGTATGTAATTTATACGTTTCGAGATAATTATCTGAAAGCCGTCTGTTTCAACAGAAAGCTAAATCGTGAGCTAATTTTAAATTTTAACCGCAAGTTAAAGGTTCATGCGCCGTTTCAAGTGTACTTTTGCTAAAGTAATAGTTAAAGTGTGGCCGGTCTAAAACACAGAATATTCCCAGAAATCACGTGAAAAAATTCACCGCATTATTTTTTGGTGCGGCCAAACCGAAATTTTAATTTGAAAACTTTCGAAATGCGAACTGGCGTACGTATAATACGTTGAGGGGCGCAATTTTCTAACATACCTCCTATAAATCAAATTTACTTCCTATAATCAAATTATAAGTCAAATATGTCAAAATGGCGGAGTAATTATAAGAGTAACTACCAGTTTTTGGAAAGTAAAAGCAAAAGTTAAAAAGTTAAGTGACGTAAAACAGGTAGTTAAATTGATTGAAAAACTTACTTAAAATTACTATTAAAACTAAAATTACCTAAAAATTACTTTTACTCTAGCTAGCGTTGAAACAGATGGCCGTAACACGTTATAATACAGCATGTAAAATAGACTATGATTCTCAATAATTACTACAATAAAAAAACTCACCAACTCAATTCAATTGCGTAGTAAAAATGAATGGGCATTATTTATGTTCTGCCCTCTGTAATAAGAACTGACCTATTCTGAGCACACTCTGTATGACAAGGGATAATTAAGAGGACACTTTCCAAGGTTAATGCTATTCAAACACACGTGTTATATAAGTGGTCGTTAACACAATCCGGTAATTTAGCTAAAACATTCCAAAACGTACGCATGGTTTATAACACTTCGGTAAATTTGCCGTTCCTATCAACTGTAGCATAATATCAATTTACCTGAATATTGGGAATTGATACCCCAGACGTCGTAAAATTGGTAAAATGGGAATTATAATACAAGGGTCAGTCAAAAACTAAATCAATAAAGTTAGTTAATAAAACATTTGAATTTGGCGCTATACCTCCAACCTTCTTCTACAATCTACTGCAGTAGTAACTTTCTGTGTCGACGGGGGGCAACATTGCAGTCGCTTGCAAAGATGTTTGTATTATACACTATGCATCGAATTCTTGAATGCAATAGGTAAAACATCCATTCGCAATAACGAAAGACTGAAAAAGGTGTATGGTAATGCAACAATGGATGTCAGCACTGTTAGACGATGGCTTCGTCGGTGTAACGAAGCTGAAAGATAAACGCCGTTGGCTTACGAAAAACGAGCGGTAGCCAGTTGACTGCATTGATTCCACGCAACATTCAGCGAGTCGATGACATCATTCATGGTGACCGCCGGATAACTACAGATGAATTGTGATGCATTCTCTCCTTCAGTAAAGGCAGTGTGATGTGAAGCTCATCGCAAGATTCACGTTGAAAATGCGCAGGCCGTGAATACGTCCTTAAATGACTTAAATAGGAAGCAGGACTGTGCTTTTTACCCCACTGGAATACATGTCCTTGTTTAAAGATGGACCAAAACTGTGGAAATGGACCGAGATTATATTGAAAAGTGACAAATTAGTCGTTAATCGGGTGGTTTTTAATCTGTGTAATTGCATTTTAATTTCTTGACAATTAAAAGGAGAAAAAAATTTGGAAGCATTACTTTTTGACTGACCCTCGTATTATGTAGGTAGGGGAGATTTGAGGATCTTCTGAACTCTTGTGTCAATTAGTGATGATATCGTATTCATCTGAATTGCCCCGTCTGCTTGTACAAAACTGCGGGTATGGATTGGTATCTTGCAACAGAACTGGTTAAGCTCTGCCGACGGAGGCTGGAAGTACACATTCTTTACCTTATAAGACACTATGGCTGAATTAAATAATCCCTATCGAATGGCGGACAGCAGTTATATGCCGACTGCATATGCAAGTCAGTTTGGTAGGTACCGATTATAGAGGAATATCACAAATACCAACGGGGCCGGTCCTGAACTCAACGGCGCCTGGCGCTAGGGCGTTGTATTAGGTGTTTAGAGGTTATTATCACCACCTTGGCTCCTTGGCAATTTGGCGCCTGGAGCAAACTGCTCTCCAATTGGGCCAGCACAGGGCCGGAAGGTCCTAAATACCAACACACAACAAAGTATTATAATATACTCCTGAAACGATTCACCCAATACGCTGGAGCTAATTTGGCTGATTAATGATTAGATTATATTGTGACAAACATAGTATATCTGATTTTTTTTTTGAAAAAGGGTGAATTGCCTATTTAAAAAAAAAAAATAATTTAGTGTAACACAATTCTAACCTAATTGTTTGGGTATGTTTTATAAACATAATATCAATAATAAGTTCTAATTAAAGAAATCGGTATCTGTATGATAGAGCGACAACCGAAGACAGCTTTGAACGTAAAACTGTTCCAAATACCTATCTATTACATATTATTATGATAGCTTTGCACTAAAATAAGTAGAAATATAATATTTATGATAATGAAAACTGTGCTGCGTGCTTACCAATATTTTACACTTATTCAGTTTGTTGTTTAGGGCTAATTTACATTGTGAAATTAACAAAAAAATATGTTATTTATAAATATTTCGAGTATATAGTATATAGATTGATAAGATCCCACTGATCCCGAATATTAAAAAAAACTTTAAAAAATGACATTTAGGACAGCTTTACACTAGATCGACGAAATTTGAGCAAAATGTCAGACTCTCCAAATGCTATAATGTTTTGAAATAATGAGGAAAGCAATATTCGAATGCTCACCATAAATCAAATATTATTTACACGTGTCTGAGTTTTACTTCTTAAATATGCTCTAAAATAACACCGGGAACCACAAAGGTCCGGTACATTAATATGAAATTTTGAAAATTTCTACTAGGAACCCAGAAAACATAATTTCAAACATAATTGATTTAGTGGAGTTTATGAGTCATCTGAATATTGTATCAGATAGAGGGTACACTTTTATATACTCAACTTAAATTTCGATTTTTCGGAGATGTCTGACTAATAAACTGGACGATCGATAAATAAAAACAACCTACAATTATTAAAACATAAATATAAAATAATGAATGCTTGTATGGTATTCCCAACAAACTCACAAAGCCTGCGGGCAATAGGCACTTCTACTCAAGGTCAAAGCGGTGGTAAGGGTTACTATAGAGTTCACAGCGGCGTTTGATGTTAAGACTGGCATGAAGCAACTTGATCTGAAATCTTCCACATCATTTGATTTATCTCCAGAAGACGTTGAGAGATCGGTTCAACAACTACCGCGTGGTACAAATTTCGGATGAAAACACAAACATTTTGGATTTTCGGATGGTCTGGCACTCGTCAGTGACTAGAGAGCTACATACGAGTAATCCAAACATAAAGAGTCTGCAGTATAAATTATCCCGAAGACAAAGATCGATAAGACAAAGTGGATTATTTCCAGAACGTACTTAATATTGCACACATTTATTTGTGCGGTGAACGCGAGCAAATAAAATATAAACAGAAATTGAAAACCGAATCCAATTTTCTTACTTTCTGTGCAACCAAGAATTACATTTCTTAATCCGCCATTATGTCATTCCCAAAAGCATATAGGCAGTCGACAAACATGCATGGATATTAATATAGGCAGTCGACCAACATGCATGAATTTTAATATTGGTCATGTATGACAAATGGGGAGGACAGATTCGGTGTAGGAAGAAATCGCGGTTTTCTCTTCGTTTTTGCGTTTGTGTATTGAACTCACATTAAACAAATGTAAGGAAATAAGACAAATTTGTATTATAATTTTTGCGCCATTCAAATTCCCGTCCGGATGATACTCGTACTTCCCAAGAGCGATTTCGAAATGAATCCCAAATTCCATTGGTGCGTTGTGAATATCAGCACCTATGAAACCTTACGTCATATCTCATAGTTTCATACAGAATATGCTATTGGCACCAGAACTGTCAACCTTGGAAATCTGCTAGCTGCATGAGTGCGCATCACCTTTAATATTACTTGTTAACACCAAATTTCTACGCGATAGTATTTTGCAAGAATCAACGGTTTATTTCTTCTGATTATGGTGTTTAAGTTGATATTAAAATAAGTTCATTATTGAAGACGCAGTTTTATATTTAAAAAAAAAATCTTGGATAAATTGTCATTTTTGTAACATACGACTTTGTTTTCTATAATCACAGATAGTTTAAATGAATTGTCGAATTGTTTATTATTACTAGTTTGCTAATCTCTGGTGCAGCGATGTGATAAAATTCCTTTAGATATAGGGGATAATATATAATCAAATATAGAAAAAACCAAAATAGGATCAAATATCTGCGGATTTTCTTAATACCTTTTTAATCTCTAATTGAAATTATAAAAAAGATAGGCCAAGAACGCCCAGCAATCCAAGCCAATCGAAGGAAGAAAGCAATCCTTTGATACGTGCCAATCCTCTTGGACAGGCTTAAACCATGGAAGTAAGGAAGAGACTTGAGTACTTGTTACTGACCTATTGAGAAGAAGATCCAAATGGACCACTATGCTTATGGACACGTACTTTCTTACATAGCAGGATCAACTAAGTAATTGCCAGTGTCCAAAAGCTGGCAACGATGAAACTAGTGATACGTGTGAACTGTACGCGTCCATATCGTACGCCAAGTGTGTAAATAATATTCCAACAGGCGTCCCTGACACTGACCAACGAGGCGATTGATCGACCTATGCTCTAGGCTGGCAGTCGCGAAAACAAACTCAATTTATTGGATTCACTTTTGAAGGTTATACCAATCAATTTAATATTGAAGAAGAAGATACTAATAAATTTAAACAAAATTTAAAAAGGTAACGTCGCAATTGAGTATCGAACCCTTATTGATATCAGCCTTAACGGGACAGTGCCTTTAAACATTATGCTATTGAGACCTGATTATTTTTCTTAATTTTGTAGATCTTAAATTGTCTTAATTAAAGAATTACCAATATTATCCTCAACTAATGTTCGTATTTTTGGCTGCTATCTTTGTATGATTTTGATGTACCTATACAAACTTCTATCCGAATGTATTTGTAACCTAGATTGTTTAGTGACCAGATCTTAATAGCCAGCTATTTTTCTACCTTCCAGTCCCCCATCTTCTACAGCTCTCCACTACTTTCAGCTTCACAATACACCGCATTTGGGGATGCCATCATCTCATTGACTCCAGACTCTTGGGACTCTTGTGCGGTTCTCACTTTAAAAAAATGGCGATACTGTTAAAATCTTTCATTCTCAAACGACTTGCAAATACGCCTATATATATGGGTAGGATATATTTCATCGATTCTATAAACATGCTAATAAATGCTTATAAACGTGATATAAATTGATTTATCTTTGTTGGGTTTTTACACGCTAAATCTGGGTTCATAACTGAGCAGAGGTCAATGGCAGGAATGCCCCGTCTTGACACGGTAGCAAAAAATGATAAACATTTCGCTGACATAACAAGCAAATAAAAAAACAAAACAATTACTGTAAAACGGCACTTAAAGCAAAAACGAAAATAAAATATAGAAGAGGAGTTGTGTTTGTAGTGTGTAGTGTAGTGTGTGGTGGGTATAGGATATAATTGAATATAAGTAGCTAGCTAGAAGCTAGTAGGTAGATGAGTGTGTAGATATATTTAGCTGGCGCTGGGAATAGCGCCGCCAACAAACCATTTGCATAAACACAATTACATGCGGCGCGGCTGCCCCGAGCAATAAGCTGCAATCATCGAATGTCGAGCAATAAGCACTCGGCAATAAGTCCTAAGCAATCAGCACGAAGCAACGCGTATCGAGCAAAATTCCAGCTGTAATAAGCTGCGAGACAATATGCAAGGAGTATCGAGTGTCGAGCAAAACGCACTCAACAACAAACTTGGTAGTAATGACAGATAATCTGAAAGCCTCGAAGCAGATAGCGATAGTGTGGTTGGCATGATAATGCATGACATGATAGCTATGTAACACGGTTTAAAATATATTGATTTAAGTCAATATATCAAAAGGCATTAAAAAATGGATGCAAATGTGGTGGTTGGAATGTGAAGGAGTTATAAATTAATTGAAGAGCTAGACGTACAAAAGTAGGTAATTGGGAAAAAAGGAAGACTTCCTTTTAAGTTATAAGTTATAAACAACTTACTAAGGGGGTTTCTCACCATCCTCCCAATAGCTTATCCACCCTTATAAAGAATATTATTAAAAATAAAATACTCGCAGTGGTTAGAAAACTCGGCCAACTTATCCAATATATAGCCACTATTCATAGGTTCGAGTACCGAATTATAAACTCCAACTTAATAAATAAATAAACCGTAAATCGTGAATCGAAAATATTGGTTATTAGTGTAGATAAGCTATTGGGAGGATGGTGAGAAACCCCCTAAGACTTACTGTTCAACTGTTGGGCCGAAAATTTGACTCAATACTCCTCAAATGCACAAATGCGCTCTTCCCAACGCAAACAAGTCACTTAGCTGATCGGAGACTCAGATCTACAATTTTTTTTTTACAAAATAATAGTAATAGTAATTTCAGATTGGCGGCAGAAGGCCAGAAATAACCATTTTCAGTCGATTTTTGAACTTGAAAGTGAGGTTACTCAAGTTTGGCAGTGGTGTACTCATCCTTATTTATATTTCTATTAAAATATCGTCTTGCCTAAATTAGACTGTACTTAAGATGAAAACAGATCCAAGAGGCATCACATCTGATTGTCTGATAGAACAAATTGTTTATTGCAAAACAAAAATTATTTATCGGTTTTTATCAATCTATTTTTAAGGCACAATCCACTTTTTTCCAAGCTGTTTATCACTTGGAGACATAATATATCCAGACGTTCTTGTTGAACACAAAGACCCTTTACAACATTGAGGCATTTTAATTACAACAATTAATATAATTGTGTTTTTTGAAGTATTATTTTTGTTTCCTTTTTCCTTTTGTGTTATTTTGTTACTTTGTAAATAATTGTTAACCTCAACACAGGCTTGTCCTAGTGAGGTTAAAAATTGTATTGTAAACTGAAAACTAAAATGTGAAGAAGAAACAATAAAACAATAAAGTAAAAATTTTTGGCACTAAAATATAAATTTGGTACTATAAACAAAGATTGACGACTAGCATGACCGCCAGCTCTTCAGCGCCAACGGCTGAAAGGAGCATTATAAATGCTTTGAGCAAGAAAGATCGACCACTTAGCAATATAAGATGAGGGGCTAGCTAAAGATGAACGCTTGTGGGTCTGTGAAGCTACGAGCTAGTGATATGGGGTTCCACTGACTCGTGACTGACATAAAGTAACACTTTTGAGAAGGTGTTAGACCCAACGCGATACCGACACACCACCGCACAGCCCCGTGCAGTTCGGTATTTAATATGGCTAGGTCAACCGAAGGTCAGCGAGTTCTCCTATTGTATCATTCTCCAGTTATTGACCTGCCCGTAACGTCTTGTCTCTGAAGGCTACAGTGCTGACCCAGCCACTTCCAGACCAACTGCAACTCTGCTACCAAGAATAGGCAAGCCGCGAGCAAGTTAATACCTGATTTACTGTGGCTCCTGCAAAGCTCCAGAATGAAAACAATAAAAGTTGGTAGAATTGCATTGTTGACAGGGTACTCCTTGTATTTGTCGAGGCGTGTAATAATATAATCGAAGAGGCCGGCTTGGAGCGAGAACTTTACTGCCGGGAGATATTTCCGACCCGCGTTACACGCGTAAAGCTCCTGTTTATGTCAGCGGTGTTCGTCGTAAACTAACTGCAACTTGTAACAACTAAATATACCCCTGAAACGCTTGCAAGCGCATAATTTGGGTTAAGTACGAGCAATATTGGCTGTTAGTGAAATTGACGGTAATCATTTCCCAAAGAACTAGTGTTTCTTGCGGTGCAATTTCCGGGGAAATTTTACAATATATTACCACCAGACCGGCGTCCGCAGAGTTTACAGACATAATACACAATGCTTGGCTATTTAGAAGTCACAATACACAAAGCAGACTGCACAGTGCACACGGATGCGGGTGTCAGTCCAATTGCCAACAACCGGTTCGCTGGGTATTTTGTTGCAAATAAATACTTTTTTTATGAATACTCCGAATGAAATAAAATGCCAGGTTTGACTTTAAGCAGTTTTCGTTGTTGTTGAAGTATACAAAAATATTATTCTTTTACCCAGACTTGCATTACTGAAAGAGCCACAAATTGCCAAGTCGGCAGATTTGAATCGAGGGATGTGCCATTAAAAATAAAATATTTTTCTACAATTTTACGAATTTAACAACCTTGTTTGATATCTGATTGTAGCCGGTAAGAACGGATGCCGGAGATATTAAAAAAAGATATTAATGACAATAATGACCTTAACGACATTAATTAGATAAATAAATCTTGAAAAAAAAATCTATTTGCCCATATATCCTTGCTGTATTGAACCTGTTTCACTTTCATTATCCGGGTTTTTTCCCACTCATCGTTAACGCATAATATAATAGACAATTTAGTGACTTATAATTTCATAATATTATGCAGTTTTTTTCCTTCTTTAATATTAATCTCTCCTCTTTGTCACTGTTAAAAAAACAGCTTGTTTTTTTTCTCATTACCGCTTCTGTTAGCATTTCTTTCATCGACATTTTTTTCTCAATATTATTTATTATTCTGAGAAACGTTAGAAACGTGACTGATTAATGCACTAGCTACTGGGCTATTATAAGTTATTACTTATTATTACACACGGGCCCATATTCTGGTTTGCACATTATTGTATCTTGCATATGTGAGTACGTACGTGTTGAGGAAGATTACCAGAAGGGTGATTCTGTATATTTTGCGACAGCGTAATGCGTGTTAAATCGGCCGTATTTAAGACATTTTGACAGTTTTCTTAAATGCAGTATTCCATATCGCGATAACGAGTTAAAAACTGTGCTTGTGTTAAGACACCACTATTAAAAGTAGTTACCCTAACGCCAGAGATGACGGTGAATTTTGCCGCGTATTGCTCGTTAAGAGATGTCAGGCGCGGGAAATTTTTGCGAATCGAATGTCATCGCGATCAAACATCAAAATAATACGACAAACGTATAGCCATTTATGGACGCATATTAGGCTTATACGTAGCACTTTTGATAACTAATCAATGCTAATTCGTTTCTTCAATCTTTGAAAATTTACTTTGTGGAATCATTTTATTCAAATGAAACAAATTACTTTTGTGTAAACCACTGTAATCAATGTTATAATGTATCTATATTTGATATTATAACATTAATTACTATGGTTTACACAAAAGTAATTTGTTTCATTTGAATGTCTATTCGTTTTGTAAGTAGGTGATTAATCCTTTTAACACACTACGGGCATAGACAAGCCATTGAAAGACATAGAAATTCACAGAAATTTGACAGCCGATAACGCGGGACGGACAAAATCCCATTTCCGATGGTTTTTGCCTTTTGATTTTAATTGTCTCGTAACGGTGACTTAACGCAAAATATTATACAAAATATACAGAATCACCCTTCAGTTGTCCTAGGAACCTATGTTTATAATCAATAAGAGTCGATTGTTGTCCAAAAGGGGAAGCGCCACCTATCTCACGACGCTGTTTATATACCTTTACAGGGTCGGGCTAATTATAAATATATAATTAATATTAATCATAAAACTGGTTGATTTATTGAATCGGCAGAAGCAGAGGAATACACGATGCAAAAGTATGTACATTCTTAGTGTATTTTATATCACCACGAATACAGGTAATATACATAAACGAGTCGAGAACTGTCGATAAAGTGTTTCTTATATACGTTCATACTTTTATAATTATTAAAATTTACATACAACTTATTTGCGAAGATTGAAGAAAAAATTACATTATTTAGTAGATTACGCTTTATTTTTAATAAAGTAATTGTAATTAATTATTTATAAAATTATATTTATAATTATTTTAATTCTACTTAAGCGTAATGGTAGAAAAATCTTCAATGTATCCGACGCATATTTTTCAGTATTCATAATATCGATTCATAGTAAAAACTTACTGAAAAGTTTCGAAAGTTTTCACCGAAAGCTTCGCCTTCTGTGAAATCGCAAAAGAGTTCTCCCCGGAGCCATTGGAGCTATAACGTTATAGGATGAAGGAGGTGAGGAAGGAGAAGATAAAGGCTTTATGATAAAGTAATTTCTAGCCAACTGAGAGCATGTTGCCACCGCAGGGTTTCGAACCAGAGAAATACCTTTTAAGAAAATACTCTTTAGAAAATGATCGTAAAACACTTGTGCCTGAGCTAGATAAAATAAAACACGCTTTTGGCGACGGGCATCACCATAAAGTATAACCTTTTGAATGTGGGATGACATTTGGCCACATGATGGCCGTTGACCATAGAAAAATAATTTCAAAACATTCCGAGAAGCTACATTAATGAAATTAAAAGCATTGCCTGGAATGATATTGGAGCAAGCGATTCTGACCTTGTCATTATACAGTTTATTTATCAAAATGCACTAACAAAGAATTGCACGGACGCCGGCGTTGGAGCCACAGACGACAGGTTAATGCACGAACCAAGAGGACCGAATAAATATTTTTGCATTACTTGTACGACAGCTGTAAAACTGCAAGAAAATTAGTTAATTAGCGCTTTATTTAGACAAATTCATTTGACATTACACAAACATTATCAATACATAGTACTTAATGTATTACGCAGGTACAGTACACACAAGTACATTCTCTCCAGTTACCAGTTTAGAGATCGTGTTCGCGGTAATGGCGCAAATGGTGTGGTGCAAACCATTTATTTACAAAACACACATTAGTTGTGTGACTTCTTCTATAAACAAGAAAGTTCCAAGGCCCCTAGATACTCGGGGTGATGGATGTTTGACAAGGTGCATTACATTTGTTTATTTACTTCAGAACAGCGGATTACGGGTCAACCGACACAACGCATTTTGATCAAATGCACATCGTTATAAGGAAAAACCATCGGTATGTTGGGAAATACTGACATCTTCCGTTTATGCATTTTGTTGGAAAACGGTATTTACAAGCGGGAAACTGGCGAATCTGTTCGATGGCAGTTTCCACGGCACACTTAGCGCCTCCGCCCACTGAGGCAACTGAAAACTCTCAACTGCCAACTGTCTTTGTATGACAATGTGACGGCCCGCACACTACACAATCACTCAAAAACCCGTTGTCAATGGCAACGCAAACTGTGACTTGCGACTTGCACTGCTGATTGCCCTGGCCGGCCGTTGCTAGTTGCCAGCTGTCAGCTGATTGTTATTCGTCTATGGTTAAATTTGGGAGGCGGGAATGGGTACCGCCGCCCCGGGAACCATTTATTGGATAACCAACACCTCTGCCGTAGGTCACCCCTAGTGGTTCGCTACGTTTGGTGACTTAACAGGGGTGCCCGGGTTCATGGGGTTCATTGTCTGGGTCTTGGCGGCAGATGATCTAGACACATTGAACCCCAGATTCCTACCCAACCCTCATACCTTTTTCCTTCCCAGAACTTCCTCTCCTGCCTTTCCTTAAAAATACCTTCCACACAGCATCCCCAAAGGTGAAATAGGCCCTGAGGGAAATTATATTCCTCAGGGCCTCCTGTGTGGACCTAATGTAAAAAAAAAAAAAAAACTAGCTTTTTGACCAATCAAGACCGAGAAAACAGCCGGTTTTAGTTGGTTATCAGTTGCCTCTGCGTAATATGGATTATGCGTAGGTTTAGGGAAAATACTGTGTATCTAACGGGATCATTCATTTTTTACCCCAAATCGGGACACCAAAAAAAAGGTAGGTATTTAATAAATAAAAATAAATTTGGACAACTTATATAGCGATGTTTTCGTGAAAAATCGTCTAAAGAGCGCTGTTCAAAAGAGGTTAGATTAATATTCATCTCACAGCAACCAATCGCATGGAAGATTGAAATTCTAAATACCTTATTAAAAAAAAAACAGAGATTTTGTTTCTAATAAACGAAATAAAGCAATATGTTACAGTAAAAATGTTTTTGACTAAAATTAGGATGGATTTTACGAGTGAATTTACTGTACTATGTAGGAGACTAGATCACAACCCGTCTTGATTCTACCGCCACGATTCTTATTTGCGCGCTTTTTTAAATATTTTTAAACATTCTACTGCAAGTTTACTTTTTGAAAACGGGACATTTTGGCTGTGTTCGGGGACACCGGGACACGCTGCCTGAAATCGGGACTGTCCCGGTGAAAACGGGACGTCTGGTCACATTAGGTATACCTACATACACATAATTAGCGGTATGCAGAGAGGATGTACCGCCGAATAACAAAAGTATAAAACATATATTCATTCAATTGCACCAAGGAAATAACTATTTGTCAATATACTGTATACAGTAGTTTGATTTCCATACCAAATTATTATTAGAGATATTTTTTAAAATAACATTGGTAAAAATTGCACAAAAAATTATAATTTTATAATAATAATATAAAGAAAATCTTAATTCTTAGTAGAAAAAAAATCGGTAATTATTTCAATGATTTTGGCTTACTTAGAAGTAAGCGGAGTACAAAAATTTTATCAAAAAATAACCCAAGTACCTACGTATATTTAAAAAAAACATACACAATTTCCTGCTAAATATTCATTTTCTTCACCAAAACTTATTTACTTAGGTTGTTTTAGTTCCTTCATGTTGAAATTTGGTTGGGCATTCTGAGGACTTTGCACACCCCAAAACAATTATTATTGGTAGGGCCGTTTCAAGATGTGAACATTTACGTATGGAGATTAAATAAAGCACATGATATTGACTATATTAGTACAATTACCATACTTATAAGCTATTGTATTTAAATACGTCAAAAGTGTCCTCAAGAGAAAGTGGAGCAGACGCAACACGCAGTGGGTGCAGGGGGCGTGGCCCGATTGTCCGCCCTAGTGCACCTCGGGCCCGGGCACTCCCTCGGCGTGCTCCGTGCCCCAAGGGGGGCAGCCTACCCTTCCCTCCTGTTTATCTTAATCAAACATACTAATTTCGTTTATGGGTCTATTTGCGAGTGATTGTAATGCTGATATAAGGATTTTTTAATTTATTTTTTATTATTTTTATTTTTTTCTATTTTTTCTATTTTATTTTTATTTTTATAGAGAACACCTCACAAGAGTCCCAACTGCTTGGAATTTCATATAATAACCGTTTCAGCTTGGCAAATGTATAGATATTATCTTAAAAAATAACATTTATTTTTTTAGAAACTTAAAAACAAATGTTCAAGATGTTCATATTATAAAATGGTAGAAATGCCGCTAAATCACTATTTAGGTTTCTAGGAATCGGTTTTATTTTATTTTATAGATAATACCCCACAAGAGTCTTAACTGCTCCCGTCTGGAGCCAGTGAGACTATGGCGTCCCCAATTGGGGTATGTTGTGAGGCTAAATGTAAATGGGAAGGGAAGGAGATGGGGAAGAGGAAGGTCGGGAAGTACCTGGCTATTCAGATCTAGTCACTAAACACAGTTAAAGCCATTTCAAGCAACGTTTCAATTCTGAATGGTGGTCTTACACCAGGGCGATACTGAGAGTATCTTCCACTCTGGAACGTGCCGCAAATATAGTGTATATTATTTTTATTAATTAATTGTAAAATGACACAAATTAATCAAAAATAAAATTTATTTGCGCACGCCGGGTTCAAACCCGCGACCTTCCGATTGGGAGTCAAGAGTCTTGCCACTAGACCACGGACAGTCGTCATTTAGATTTATCTTAACTACGAATTGGTTTACATTATGAATATGAAAAAATATGTTATGGATACATTGAAGCTTTTCCTACCTTTTCAATTTAATGGAATTATAATAAAATTATTAATTACGTTACAAAAAATATAAGCGCAAAATACTAAATAATTAGTTTTTTTTTTTTATTAGATAATTATGAAGTTATATAAGAAAAAACTTTTTAAAAATACCCTTTTATGGCTAAGACTATTTTTGACTCGATCCATTGACAATTTTTTTTTTCATTTCTGTAAAATTTTTGATAAAAAAAATTAAAACAACTTTTGCGCTACTTTCCTTGTGTAATAATAAAAAAAAAATACGCGGAGTTTTAAAGGGGTAAGAAGTAAAATATTTCTGGCGTTTATAATCCTCATCTTTCTCAGTGTGCGGTAAAAATACATCTATCCTCAAAATAGATAATTATGTAGGAAGTGTGATATTAATATATTTTCATACATAGATAATAATTGAAGTTGGATTAGTCAAACAATAACAATCGCATTTTATATCTTTGGCTTTGGGACCGGGCCAAACGTAGTATGGAATAATAATACAACAAACAGTACATTGCTTACAGTGATGAGACAGTTTGTAGATATTAAATAATATTTCATGGTGGGTACCTATAATATTATGTTTCTGTGTAATGCCTTATTTGTCGAATGTGTAATTAATTAGTAATTACCTGGTGAATTTCTTCGTGTGTAAGTATGTCTAAGAATGTTTCTGTGAAGAGATGTGTATGATATATATGTAAATAAAGCTTTGAAGGTCCACCCTAACGGACAGCTTATTTCCGGTAACTCCCTCGCCGTGCCCGGATTTGGACGGCCTAGTCCACCTGCCACAAGCTGTCCCACCCTGTAAGACTAACCATTTACTTTGCCTCACATAACCCTAGCGAATCCAGTTGTCTCGGAACTCTTAGGAACAACTAATTTATTATCTTGGACTTCTACCAGATAACTATTACAAACAACGGGCGGTAATAGCGGTTAGTGGGCTTTGCGTTTGCTAGAAAAATTCCCAAATCCCGCACATTTTTCGAATGTCGCGGGATTGCGGGATTTTTATTATTGAGGGTAGGTGTATTGAATTGAAGTAATGTAAAATTTTCATAAAAAAATATTATTAGTAGTCAGTTTTATTTGCTACTAATATTATTAAAAAAAGACACTGAAAACGTTTCGTAATAGGTATTTTAAAAGGACTAAAAAATAATAATAAAATCGTAAAAAATATTAAAAGTGTCACCGTCAGAACTCTCATTAGTCTTTTGAGATCAACCATCCTTGGTAGGTACTAGTTATATTATGATAAAATATGTTGAAAATCTGCTTCCAAACTAGTTAATGGAATCAGTGACGCCATGTCCCAAAAATGAAAAACTATGTTTCAAGAATAAACATAAACATGATTTGAAGGATAAAAAAACACGTTTTTAAAAAGCTTTTTACTGAGAATTTAAACAATAAAATAACGGTATATAGTACTTTATTCAAAACATTAATTTAAATTCGTTTTGAAAAAATTATGTTTAAAAAACAACAATACAAATATAAAATTAAAGCGATTTTTGTACCGCCATCAAGTTTAATTTGTAGTACTCCAAATTAAAAAAAAATAACATTGGAATAAATAATAAAATGCATTTCACTCAAAAGTACATCGTTTCGTTGACCGCTAAAATAATGAAGTCTTGTTCGACATGGTTTTTTCAAATAACCATGGAGGTATAAATTACCCCAAAAAACCATGAAAACATGGTAAAAACCGTGTATCTAGCAACAGTGAGTGGGACTGTTATGTGCTAACTGAAGGTATCTCCCTCTGATAACTCCGTCATTAAAAAGGGACATCTCTTTCTTAAAAATCGATTCCATCTTGAAGTTACCGTAATATGGGCATGTGTCTAGTGTGGTAGTCGAAAAGCATGTAAAAAAACTGTAAACAAAAATATTTTATGAATAAAGAAAAAAAAAAGTTCGCGAGCTTGAGAAATGACTCTATCCTCTTTTCCTAACGTTCCTAATGTTCAATCCTTCTTTAATTATCAAAGATTGACACTGCTTAATTATATAAATAGCATTTTTTTGGTGTAAATTTAGTAATTTATTTCAATCCCACTAATCCCGCACCTTAACATCCCGCATTCGCGTGATTGTGGGATTCGGAATTGCAAACCCTATTCGCGAGCATTGCTTGCTGGGAGAAATGGGTGCTCTCTGCATGTGCACAAATACATTTTACGAGCGTCTCCGCGTTCAACTTTATGTTTATTCAATACGATAATTTCATGTTATTCAATAATCGTAAGCTGAAGGCGCCTACTAAACAAGGCGCCCGAGCTATTGCGGTGCGACGAAATAACAAACTGTATTGTATTTATTTTAATAGAAACCATTAAGTAGAAAATCTGTTTGAAACTCCTGGTTTCCTGAAACTGTATCTACTATCATCTCTTGTGCCACTGAATTATTTTAATTCACCATAGTAAACATTCAATACCTACAAGGACACATGTGATAGGCTAAGCAAAATAAATGAAGTTATTTATTTATTTATCATGTACAATATGTACATCTATATATATATATATATATATATATATATATATATATATGTTTTACATATATTTTATAAATTAAAGACTTACGGCCGCTGTTCCTAACTTTTAAATCGATTCATCTGAGGCTGCGATCAGCCAAGCATTTTGTAGGGTAGCGCTCGATTTATGTTGTTCCCAAACATCTTATGTTATCTGGCCTCGCCCGCTCTCATAGACAATAAAATGACATCAAAGTAAGAACTTTCGAAGTTAAATTAATATTATAGAGTTAATTGTTGTATTTATTATTAATACACGTAATTCATTTAAAATATTTTTATCCATAAACTGACATTTTATATTTTTTAAACAAACGTATATAAAATAAAGTGTCCGCTGACCGTAGGTACTGGACTTGACACTTGGCTTGGCGAATATTCGAAAACGACATAGTTTTTCGCATAAATTAACCGTTTTTCGTCTCTGCTCCGCACGCATCCGAACTTCTCAATCCATATTAATTAAAATGATAATTGATAAACGCAATACAACATAAGTGAAATGAGCGCGAAACTGTCACTTCTGTCAAAGTGATATTTCATTGACCATACATTGTGTTAGCGGTATTTTTTCTACTCTGTTGACACTTTTAAGAACTAGTCCAAAACTGAGGCGGCCGGAACGAGTTTAATCCACTAGTCCGGCTTCCTTAGGTTAAGATAAATGCTTAAGCGATCCTTGTGTGTTGGAAAAAGCGTAGTTGTGCACTAATCAATTACTAAGGCAAAATTTTGGCTTAGTAATTGATTAGTAGGATTGGGAACAGCGGCCGTTAGACATTACTTTTCATCAATTTCAAATCTTCATTTGTTAACCTCCTAACAAGAGCTTACAAATGTTGGGAATTATAACTAGGTTAATAAGAAATTTCAACAATATTAAATGTATTAAAACGTTATATTTTGCCTTTTTTAGAAGATAATTTGAGTACAATTTTTCCGCCTGGAATCCTCAGGCGGTTTCTCACCATCTTCCTAATAGCTTATCCATATTATAACGAATATTATTAAAAATAAAAATAAAATACTTGCAATAGTTAGAAAACTCGGCCAACTTATCCAATATATAGCCACTATTCATAGGTTCAAATACCGAAAAATAAATTCCGACTTAATAAATAAATAATCCGTAAATCGAAAATCGAAAATAAACTGTATAGTACGGATAAGTTATTAGGAGGATGGTGAGAAACCCCCTCAGCATAATATTCATGTAAAAGCTAATGAAATAAAAAAAATACTTACGTTTTCTAAGTTTTTAAATAATTCCAGACTTGGTATTTTGATATAAAATTTTATACGATGCATTTGATAGTCCAGAATTCAATGTCAATGCAAAAAAACGCAAGTATTCTTAGTGTGTCTTATACCGCCACGAATATAAATAATATAGATAAAAATTGTTTGACAAACGGAGTCTAGAGGTCACGTTTCAAAAGTGCTTCTTATTATTTTTGTGAATAATTTTATAAAAAAAAAGTTAATCAATGAATACGGTCACAGATAATTTTAACAATAAAGTAAAATTTTTAAAAAGTTGTTTCTTATATGCATTTACATTAATTTCAGAGTGGAAGATACTCTCAGTATCACCCTGGTGTAAGAGCACCATTCAGAATTAAAACATTGCTTGAAATGGCTTTAGCCGTGTTACCAGATCTGAATAGCCGGGTATTTCCCCATCTCCTTCCCCTTCCCATTTCCTTCAGCCTCTCAGCATACCCACATTGGGGATGCCATAGTCTCACTGACTCCAGACGGGAGCAGCTAGGACTCTTGTGGGTTATAAAAAAAAACATTTATAATGAAAAATACATTTTTTGGTAGTTTACGGTTATATTTTTATAAAGTAAATAAAGCGATGTATTTTAATTCTACCCAAGGGAAACGATAGGAAAAATTTCAATTTATCTAATACATTTTATTATCCACTGATTTGTAGTAAAGACTAATCGAAAATTGTGATTGTCTTAATAAATTTTAGTCTGAAAATGTGGTGCAAATTTCCTATGTCCATTTCAAAATGACGTAGAGGTTACCATTTGTTTTTTTTTGTTTTGTTTTTTTTTTTTAAAGAAAGACAAACATTCCCGGGTTACGAATAACCCAACAACATTTGAAAATCTCCTACTACCATCACACTAAGCGGAAGATGTTGCTTGTGTTGTGACTGAGGACTTAGCCAGCTGAGGAATCGAACACGGAACGCCTGGGTGGGACCCAAACGCGATGCCCACTAAACCACTGACCGGTCAAACCATTAATGATTATTTTTAGCAAAACACACAATCAGATTTCTGCCTCGTAGTTAAATTGATTGATCCATATATTCAAAGAATAATTAGTACTAAACATTAGGCAAACCAGTCGTTTTGGCAGGTGGAATATTGGAGAAAAACTTGATATTGGTTGTATGTTAGATTAATGCCTGATTGACATGGCGCTAATTGGTGATACATTGATAAACAACAGAGGTATATACAGATTCACTGAATTCAAAAGAACCGCAAACAAGCAACACGCTCCTAGTGGCAGGTAGCAGGTAGAGATATGTTTTACACTTTTGGCATTTTGCAGAATAAGTGATTAGCATTATACGATTATGTTTTAATTAGGCACTTCCTAGGCAAAAAACTGATTCAAATTTTAACGAAATTTATTTTAAAAGATTCATATAATGCTAAATTATGGACGAATCTCGTTTTGAACGATGACAAGGAGTGGAAGCGCCTGTAGATGAGGATAAAATAAAATATTATCGATAAAATAAGATAATATCGTATGTATATTATTATTATTTTGCGTATTACAGTTGGTATCATTGAATGGAATTACACAGGTGTCAATTGTCAAGGTGTGATGCAAGTTTTCCTGTATGTGTATCAGCGATTTAGGAATATTTTACAATACACTGTCAAATAAAAGAAAATATTGAACGCCTTGATGGCTCGGTAGCAGGTGTACTGACTTGAGCGGTAAGCTTTCCGGGCTGTTTTATGTGTGTCGGCGACCAAAGTGGTTCAGTGGTAGAAGTCTTCGTTTGAACCGAAAAGTAGTCGATATGGGTATCAAACTATGCGTATCAACCTACGCAATCCAAATTCAAAAACAATAAAAAATTAAAAATAATTTACATTAAATTAAATTTAAATTTTTAAGTTATATTTATATATAGGTATATTAATATTTTAAAGTTCTTGAAATCTTCAAGGTCAATGTTGAAAATGTCAAGAGACCTATGTAGAGCTATCATTTAGCAGCACCGTACCTCTCGTCATGTTATGCTGGGCCAGCACGTCCGTGCTGCCATGTGAAATACAGAGCAGGTAGTGGTGTCGACTCCGGCGGTAGTTGTTCGGAACGAATAAGTTATAGCATTCAAGGAGGTACGGGCTGTCAATGAAATCGTTTATTATTTTTAATGGTTTTACTGAAAAGACCCCATTTCTCCTAAATTGGAGACATTCCTAGCGTGTCTCGGAGAGCAAATCCATGTGATACATGAATTGCGGGTACAAACCATGCATTCCCATAATATAAAGGTAGTTTTTTTTAATATCTTCCAGTAATTTTAAACATTTTTTCTGGTACGGGCCCAAACGCAGAAGCGTATTCTAGTTTTGATCGTATAATGAAGTCATACATCTATATGCTTTGGGCTTGGAATATTGCTTATCGTAGGGTAGAGTAGACTTCCACAATCGGGTTGGTAGATGATTTTATTTGTTGCCAGGAAATGTTTTAAACGTTTGAGATCAGGTGCCTCATGAAGTTGCCAAATACCGTGATCTGGCCACCGAGATCATTTGAGCATAGTTATATTCCACATTTAATGTCATAAAATATATTTTCAAATAATAAAAAAAATTGACTAGATATCTCTCACACAACTTCTTTTATTTATATTTAAAATCGAGCATTCTTATTGAAAGACCTCGTATATACACCACGTGTAACGCTACCTTTAATGATCCTTCAAGTACCCCATATTTAAAAGCTCCACATCCTGCGCAGAACGTAGCTCGACGTGCTAGCTGGTACGCTTTCCCTTTCAAGATGAAGACGGCAAACTAGAAAGAGGTTCGCTGCGAGGACACGGAGGAATTTAGTGTTTGGGCGAGCTCAACCACCTCAGAGTTGAAGGTAACACGACACAACCACAGATACGGGCAAGTATATAGGTTATGTTATCTCGCCGACCGGAGATAGCGGGAGGAATACTAATGCGACCAGACAATGGGGAATGGAGAATGGTGGTGACGAGATCTGCCATTAGGCTGGCGTCTGGGACTCGACCGACAGACTGCCAACAGACTGAGAGCTGCTGAACGCTAACTGGCTATTGTTTGATTGTTCCTGGAGTGCGCATCTTCATATTCCATACAAAATAATGGATCCATTCAAACTAGTGCGGTCAGCTCCTGACGAATTCTCACTACAATAATAGCAGGTAATGGCGCCAGTCTATTCATATCGGAACTATATGCGATAGACATATTACGCTGAAAATCAGAAGACCTAGAAGATATTACTAATCGTTTAATCGGACTAACTAGATCAAAATTAACCGTCTCGTAGGTAAAGGTAGGTGTAATTGTAAGAATATTATGTACACAATTTGGCTGTCCTGAAACGGGAATCCTTCCCAGTTGGACAGAAAAAGGATAATTTTGTATTGTATTGTTTGTAATATATAAATAAAAAAATGAATGTGGTCGGAGATTATATCGATAGCGGATATTTGAAATACTGTAAAGGAGAAAAAATAGTCGTCGAAATATTTCTAGGAAAATAAGTACGTCCTTCACGAAGCGCGTTTTAAAAGGATTTTTGTTTCAAAAATTAAAATTAAATTATATTCTGTTCTTAACTGACAAACTATATAAGTAGTTTAGCGGGTTTTTAATTATGAACAAATAAAAAATAAAAAAACGAAATTTCCAAAAAATGTTAAGTATCTATCTATTCAATATAATTCAATAAAATAATCATAATATAGATTAATCATAATATAGATAAAAATATATTATTTTCGCTCCCCTGATTATTACATTAACAAAATTTCCGCTATCGATAAAATAAAGTTTTTGTTTTATATTAGCTCCGCGCAAGAGGCCCCGAGGAATACAACTTCCATGATCCATAAGGATTTCCTGGGGTGGGACCCGTAATACATACGTGTATACAAAGGCAGATTACACGTGCCGTAAAAATTACAAATATCTTTTATAATCTTTAATCTCTTATAACCATATGAACATATATCTCTGATTAATGCATAGAAGCGAAATGTATTTAAGAGCCCGTTTTCATTTTATCCGCCGTTTAAGTTAGACTTTAAATATATTATACTTTACCGGAGTCATTTAACAGTAAACAAACAAAAAGCTAAATATCACAGTTGGCATGTAGGCTTTATATGTATATATATATATTTTTGATTAAAGTGTGCCTGGGTGAGGAGCTCCCGGTATCAAAAACTCACTGTTCTCTGTTCACACAGCTAATCATTATTGACAATAATTAACCTTAAATAATGATTATAAAAAAATTGGTGTATATATTTTTTGCTCACAATTTTTTTTTTCTAGTTTCTCTTGTATTATTTTTTAAAGGGTTATTTTCTATTAGTAAGAAAAAAATCTATCTCACAACGAATTGTACTATTAGTAACATGCATAAATATAAAGATAAAAGTAAAAATAAACATTAAAATAATAATGGATCCCAGTCCAAGCAAAACAGCCTAAATGGGATCTGTCATTCTATTTACGGTATTTATCGCTGAAATAAATATTGCAACCTACCAGAAAAAATAGACGCCATGGGGAATATCCCCCACAAGCGATACGAAAAGTACAGGGCTATTTGTGTCACAAAACCAAAAGTTATTATTTTTTTCTTAATGTTCCTCAGGAAGAACTCTGGTATTGAAATGGTTAACGGCATGACTACTCAGTAATTAGCACGTGCCGGCTAAGCGCTTCTTCTGAACACCTTGTTGAAGTTTTCATTCATCTGCGCAATACAAACAGTGTGGGATTACTTCGATTGCCGAAAAAATAAACATTAACTTCATGTCTGTTTGCAATGTGTGGGTATTTCGAAATCAATCCGCACGAGTGTTGATATTTAACCCTTAATTGACGTAGTGAACGAAACTTACGTAAGTGACGTCGTAGGTCCCGTTTTTTAATTCCAAAAAAAATACTGCAAATCAGAGATATAATGCTAAATTAAATAAAAACAGAAGTAGTTTCACTGACTCAAGATGAAAAAATTTCTGCCACAAAACATATTCATAAACAATTATTAAAATCTACGAAAATATGACACCTTCCTTAATAAAAATTATGTTTCTTTTTAATAAATGACAAACTCTCAAATTTTAACATAAATATTATGACAATAGGTAAAGATACTCGTATTTTTGCACTAAATGCAACACATCTTAACGATCTTGAGATTGAATCTTGAATTCATAATTCGTTTTACAGTTCCTCAAATATTATAATTATAATAGTCAATGCTCAAAAATGTTATCTTGGAGGTAAATATTATATAAAAGTATTTGGTCGCATTCATTTGTTGAAAAATTATAATTTTTACGGGCCTAATGCAAGGCTTGGGGTCGAACTTTGAGGGCTGTTTTGAGCGGCTTTATGCAGCCGAACCGACTGAAATTTGTAAATCTTAATAAGAAGTCTGAAGAAGAATCAATGAAGAAATCTGTAAAGAGTTTAATTCGTGGAAAAAAAAAATTTTTTACGGGCATAATGCAATTCTAGGTGTCGAATTTTGAGAGTAGAAAATACGTTTTTTTTTCTCCGGCTCTATGAAGCCGAACCGGCTGAAATTTGGGAATCTTACTAAGAAGTATGGTGTGAAGAGGAATCAATGACAAAATTTGCAAAAAGTTTAATTTGTGGAAAATACCATTTTTACGGGTAAAATGCAAGGCTTCGATTGGAACTTTAAGTGCCGTTTTCTCCGGCTCTACGAGTATCCAAATCGACTGAAATATTGAAATCTTGGTAATTTATACAGAAAAAATAAATTAAATAAAAAAATAAAACTACGTAAGTCATTTTGTGAGTTCGTGAGACCCATATGACTCTCATAAATAGACTACGTACTTATATGGGGGAGCTGTCTATCCTTCTGCGCGATCTACAAGGCCCAAGGTACTAAGATGCGCGGGGCTCAGTTGTGAATAGGATAAGAGAGACAATTGGCTGGGGGCGGGGGGGAGGAGGGGGGGGGGGGGGGGGGAATTCTTACGTGGGTCCCATAGACTCATGGACCCACAACGTCACTCAAAGGTTAAGTAGAAAAATATTCTTGAGGACGGATAAGCATTACAATAATCATGCCAGGCAAGGCCGACTTCTGTAACTATTGCATTTCTATGCAAGTGGACTCAAACCGTTTATAAAAAACGATATCCGCGTATTATTTATATTGAATAAATTAGCATTTTAGAATAGAGATGGACGTTATTTAAATATCTTATTCTGAATCACTGCAATAATCAAATGATGCTGGGAAAATCCTTTTTTGTTATCGGCAACGTTCATTCGGTTAATCGTTTTAAAAATCGAATGTTGAAAGAGACAGTTTTAGTATATTTTTATTTATTGATAATAGATATTGTGTTCAATTCGAAGAACACCATTTATTTTTTTATTATTTAAAACAAGCCAAATTTAATAATGTTATTATAAATTTTGGCAGCTGTTTCAGCGTCCAAAACCGTTATTAAACTGATATTGGCTTTTTTACTTATGGTGACATTTATTATTATCGATATATTATTTGTACTAACGATGCTTCTAAAAAATATACCTCAAACAGGATAAAACGCCACCTTTCATCCACTGTTGCACATCCTCTCAAATATTTATACCTACACTCTACATATGACCCTACTTAAGTATTTTATTCACCGGTTTTTTCTTTCACCATTTCTCCGTTCATTTGCTGTACATGTCCAAACCATCTAATCCTACCTTTTTATTCTTGTTATTTATATCAGTGTTACATGAATGACTATGACGACTTCACAACACGAACTGTGTGGTAGTTGAAAAATTTACAAAAAACTCTTACTTATAAAAATGTATTAAATAATGACAAAAATAAATAAAGGAAAATGATGTCCCCTCAAGAAATTTCACATAAAAAAATCAGAAGTATTCGATTAATAATCGATCATCAGGAAATGCCTACTCATCCCGATTATGTCCATCATTATTTTGAAGTATCTTAATAATATTACATTAAGGCTATCTTAAGCACTGTAATGACTGGGTTGGGCACTGTATGAATAACTCGCGTCGCCATTTAGAATTATTTTTGCATTAATTTATTTGTATTTATTTATAATATGTGAATTATACATATAAAAGGGATGTAGAATATTTCATTGGTCCTCCCCACTAGGTGATCCTGTGTTGAAAGGAACTAGGTTTTGGATAGAGGGTTTTTAGCGATTTCTACGGTTCAACTTAAGTTTTAAGTTTTTTTTTATTCCAGAAAAAAAAGAAAATAACATTTTCACTTACTTAACTAGAATTTGCATAACATTATATCATACAACATATTATCATACAATATATTACAATACTATTCATTCACTTTCAATATTATTCACTTTCACTATATTGTTTTTTGTGAATAAAAATGAATAATTTTTTTTTAAAATTTACATACACTTTTTTCGTTTTTAATATTAACTGGAAGGCAATTATATAAATTGCCCCCCTCATAACTGATAGATTGCTTACCGTAGTTAGTATGAATAGTGTTTAAATGTATGTTATCGTGTTGTCGTGTAAAATGTTTGTGTACTTGGGACGTTTTAATGAATTCTGTGTTTGTATGTATGAGTTTATTATTTATTGTGTATATAAGGAGACATATATTGTATTCGTATAGTTTTCTTAATGTTAACAGTTTGGTTTCCAAATATAGTTTTTTTGTGGATGTTTTCGATTCGTAGTGAAATAGTTTTTTGATTAGTTTATTTTGAATTATCTGTAATTCATTAATGTATGTTTCATACGCATTTCCCCAGATTTCAATTAAGTACTTTAATTTTGATTGTACGAGACTATAATATAAACTTTTTTTAAATTTAATTGGTAATAGATAAGATAATCGGCTAAAAACGTTGATTAAGGGTGTGATTTTATTTTTAACATCTTGTATATGGTTTTTAAAAGTTAGATGCTTATCGATGCACAGCCCAAGATATTTTTCCTTTATCAGGATTTGCAAATCATTGTTTTCAATTTTTAAGGTTACGTGAGGAGGAATTATCTTACGGGTTGAGCTTAAAACCATGTATCCTGTTTTTTTTAGGTTATTCCACGAAAATGTTTTTTAAATACTAGCCATCAAATTTCCGAGAGATCAACTGTACGGGGGGATCAACTGTCAGGGGGATCAACTAACCAAGAGGTCAACTGTCCAGGGGATTAGCTGTCCAGGGGGTCAACTGTCCAGGGGGTAAACCTTCTGGGGGCCAACTGTCCAAATACTAGCCATCAATTTCCAGATATCAACTGTACGGGGGTCAAATGTCAGGGGGTCAACTGTAAGGGGGTCAACGATCAGGGGGTAAACTGTTCGATGATTAACTGTCCGGGAGATCAACTGTCCGTGGGATCAACTGTCGGGGGATAAAAATGTAATTGATCCACAAAAATAAAGATGATTATGACGATGTCTTTTTCTATCATAAAAATTTATGATAAAAATATTTAATGGTGCCAAAATTTCACTGATATAGCCATTAATTAATTAGAAAAGGAATATCCGTCACTTCAGTTAAAGAGACATAATTTTTTTGTTATTGTAAAAGGCTTTGTCGAACATGTCTGTGACAAAAACTGGTAACAGAATGGATTTCAATGCAGCAAATTGCAACCTGCACCCATCCAACTACGGCCATCAGACATAATACCCACTATTCTAATGACGAAGCACCATCGGGTTTACTAAAAAAATAAGTTTAGAATATGAATTCTTAAATGTCAAGTTGCACTATTGCTAACATTTTAGATATTTTGATTATTACTAACATGAATCGATTTAAAGTTAGATACAGTTTCGAGAGCGCAAGTGAATGACTCGGATGCACAGTGGTCCCAAATCCCAATCTAGCTAGACAAAAATATTTTTCCATAGAATATGATGCAAAAGGGTCACAATATAATTAAAAAAATACTTAAAAAAATTTACATTTATTTTAACCGTTGTTAGAGAATTTTCAAATAAAATAAAATATTAATAAAAAGTTTATGGTACAATGGTTCAAAAAAGTTACGACAATGTGCTTATTTTAAGCAATAACTTAAAAAACATTTTATAACCTGCATAAGATAACTTTTTTATGAACTACTCGAATCACTATCATCAGTATCGTCACTATCGTCACTACTATTAAATGATGATTCACCTATAGTGGCACTGTTGACAGACGTCTGAAGTTCCTTCGCTGGCACTGTATATATATAGATATCGATAATAATTTTAATACATCACTCGGTAAGACATCGGGATGTTTCTTTGGTATAGTAGATATTCTAGATATTATAGGATCTTAACTTATAATTAGCGTATAAAACAAATATTCATTCGTGTGAACTTGCAATGATTTTCGAGTATGAAACTCCCTGATTTTTTAAGTCTTTATTTCGTCATTCTTGAGCTTCTTCTGACATTTGTCCAATCGGAAGAATACAGGAACTAATATGGTCTCCCCCGTGAACCAAAATTTTATGGACACTTGCTGACACTACTTAAAATATTGCTGCTTGGTGAATTTATTGTTAATTATGAAAGCTAAGTCTTCCTGGGGTGAATACGGGTTTGGTTTTAAATTGTTATTCTTCATAATGTGTTTAATCTTTGTAGCTCATTTGGGTGAAAAGTTTGTTGCCTGATGAATAATTTTGGCAGCATCCCGCTTTCCATGTAACCTCAAGTTGATTTGAGCTGCATGAGAGAGCTCTTGTGGACTTCGAGAATTCGGAAGACATCTAATTTTTCTGGTTTTACTTTTCGAAGAACATAAATTAAATTATTTTTCTGGTCTACCGCGTGGCCCCTCGTCACACCTCAACACAGGAAGAACAAAAGCTGCCTTAAGCCATTTTGTGTTTTTTGAATTGAATTTTAGCGTACTTCTTCCGACATCAATCCATTTTTTGCGAAATATTAACGGAAATGAAGCGATTTTTTTCTGTAATATTTTATCTTCGAAAAGAGTGAAATTTTTTTTCTTTAGTAAAATTTTTATATCTTCATAAATACACTCCCTTGTTGCAACACAATTCATCTTTGAAGTGCTTCGCTCTTCTAACAGGTCCAAAATATCTGAACGATAGATCGTTGGAACAGGCTCTGTAAAAGACAAAAGTGCAAGTATGTGCAGACAAATTATATAAGAAAATATAGATAAAGAATGGTTTTATATGAAAATAATTTCGTTCGGAGGCACAATTTGGTACAATTAATTGAAAGTTTAATCAAAATTAGGCAAATAATTGTAAATATTATCACTAGTTTCATCATTTTTCAATTAATAATAAAAGTAATGTTTAATAAGCCAATTATTAAATGCTTAAATACATTTGAAAGAACATACTGTATACTTCAATTTTTATCTTTGGATAATTTCTCTCCGATTTCAAATAACACCACTAGGGACCGAGCAACGTGAGCACCCGAAAGCGACTGGCCGCTGGGCGGCCGACTGGCACAGCGAAAGTGTCGTGTTTACGACGTTGCCACGTATAGTGCGTATTGTTTTAATTTTTTTATCAATGAGAACATAATACTATGGACTGTTTTCAATGCTGTGAGTATAAATTTGAACCTAAATAAAAACATCGTTAAAATCTTTTTGTCTAGCTTTTGTCTAGTTTCAACCCATCCGGATGGGTTGAAACCGGTAGCAAATAAATAAAATTAAATAACAAAATGTACATTGTGAATAAAACTCTTCAAAACAAAATTGTAGAAATTATTACAGAGATATATTTTTTTAAATTACTTCAACTGGTAGATATTGGTTCAATTACTATGCATTATGGGAGTTATGTGTAATTCGTAAGCAAACTTAGACAAGAAAATTAACGGACTGCGCCTCGCAAAGAAAAAAATATTATGACTTTTAAGGAATTGTTTTTTTTTTTTTACTTTAACTCCACAAGGAGGCCCTGGGGAAAATCATATTTTTGGGGATATTGTGCGAGGGTCTTTTTTGATGAGAGAAAGACTTGAACATGGGTTATAAAGAGATCCATGTTGTAGGAAGTAGGAAACACAGAGGCCAGTAAATCGTTCCACAGCCGAGCAGTTGAATTCGAGAATGTGTCATAGAAACAACCCGTTAACTCAATTCTTTCAAGAAAGGTATACAAATATAAAATTGTATTGAATAACCGATTCAATAGGCGCAAAAAAAATGTTTCATCTTATAATTTTAAAGCATAACTTGAAGAAAATGTTTTTCCCTAAATACATTAAATTAGTTCTTCAATCTACGCAAGTTTAGTTTTTGATGTCATTTTCAATTAAATGAAAACAATTAATTTGTAAATATTACTTATATAATCACAATTATCCACATTAAATCAGAGCCATCTATGGACGAGCAGATTATGAATTATTTTAACTTTAGCCTTAAATTAAAGTCTTTGATTGTGAACTCTAACACAGACGATTAGTAACAAATAAAACATGTTATAAAGTCTAGTATAAGTTTAGATAAGAGCCATACCTACAAGGGACATTCTGCCTGGCGCAAATGTCCTTCCTGGTGATGAGGATGGCCACGTCATGGTGGTTGGGATGGTTGTCCCCGTCCGGGTTCAGATCCTTCTGCCAGCGACAGAAGTTGGCCAGGGTGGTGTCTGCGTTGGTGGTGATGTTCAGTCCGCGACCGTCCTCTTGTTCCTCTTCCAGAAGGATTATCTTCACTACCACCACGTTGATGAAGTTTCCGATGGTGGGGTCCAGGTATAACGATGATACCTACGGAAATATACATGGATTTAGGATTTTGTCTAATCTTGTTTGGATGGATGGAGAATGATCAAGTCGATTGTCCAGTAAGTAGATTAGTCAGATATTTACAAACACAAAGGTCTTAAGTAGTCAGGTTTCAGAAGCTTAGTAGTTAGAGCATTATAACTATAAGACAGTATTTTTATTACAAACCCTCTACCCCTTCTGTATGGTAAGAACTTTGAGGTATTTGTATCATTTTCATTATTTCGTTTTTTCTTTCTTTATTTTGTTTATCTATGATCACTTTAACATTGTTTTATGATTTAAGTATTACTTTTCTCTGTTTTTTTAGATTTTGTTTTCTATCAATTCCTTTTTGTGTTTTTCTTAATCATTTACAGCGCCCTTGAGGTGATTTTTCACAAAAACGGCGCTATACAAATTATCCAATTTTTTTTTCACCAGATTTACAGGAACGGGTTTAGTTTTTCCCATAGGAAAAACTAAACCCTTTCATACACTTTTCCATATAAATGATCATCTAGTAAATCCACGTTATGCAAGTGTATTATATAAGTATAATTAATACAAAACAATACAAGAACAACACGTTAATCTACCAAACTATTAAATGGGAATATAATTCACCGTCTCCAGATATTTTCATATCAGAGGGTTCGGCTCTGTGGAATTCCTAATTTGACCGATAAATCCTACTGATCCCTCAATATAAATATTTAAAAAATCTTTCGTAATTCTACATGTATTTAAAATGACTGATTTTTGCATTTTTATATACAAATTCTTTGACAAATCTAATATGCCTAAATTTTTAATAAGAGAGCTAGGTATAATGCCAGTAGCCGAAATAACAAAAGGTAATATTTTTATAGTCTGAGAATGCCAAATTCTTTTAATTTCATTTCCTAAATCTGTATACTTTCTTATTTTTTCAGAAACAGATTTTTGAATATTACAGGAATTTGGAATAGCTACATCAATAATATAAGTTATTTTTTTAATTTTGTCATGTAAAACTACATCAGGTCTATTATGACCAATTGGTCTGTCTGTTAGTATAGTTTTATCATAGTAAATTTTAAAGAAATTATTTTCTAAAAATGAATTTGGTTCGTATTCATAATATGGTACTATATTATGACAGTCAATCAAGTTATGTTTAATTACCAAACTTTGGTGAATTTAATTCGTTCTATAGCTGAATTTGGATGATGACAATTAAACTTTGTTAACGTAGTTCTAATTAATCGTTCTAAGCTATCTAAATCTGTATTAGACCATTTAATTATACCAAATGAGTACGTTAATAGATTATTAATTATTTTATTATTATTATTTATGCTTTTTGAAAATAATCTAATGCGAAATATTCACGGATTCATGCAACCATCTACCAATTATTTAAAAAAAAAAAAATAGGATTATGTATAGCTGTTTGTTTCCGCAATTAGAAAAAATAATAATATAGAATATGACAGAGGTCTTAGGTTCAATCTCTAGTTGCGACCGTAACCTTTTTGTTTTGTGTATCAAGAATATGGTCAGTTATATGTTTCGTTTAAATTTATTAATTTAATCTTCTTCAATGATCAAATTACATTGGTCTGAATAACCTTCAAAAGATATTTCAATAAAACTGAATATTTTTGCAATAACACTACCACAAGTTTTGACGGGGAGAACCGACAAAATTTTGAAATTTCTGGACATTCGTGCATTATAGTACCTACGTATGTTGCACTGTAAATGCAACACAAAGAACTTGTCCGTTTCGTTTTTATTATTATCGTCTTTTTAGCGGTTTTCGAAGTCCATAAAAGCCAACAGTTTAAAATGATGCTTCGTCCATTGGGTTTTAAAGGTTTTGGCATGTAAGTAAAGTACCTTTCGTGTTTTATCATATAATATTTTTGTTTTGGAGAATTCTGTTTAGTTATCATGACAAGAAGGGTAATCTATAATTATATATATATATATATATATTTATATATATATGAAGATTTTTTTTTTGAATTTTATATAAAATCTAATGTTGGTTAAAGATAATTAAATAAATAATCAAACAAAAACAGTTTTTGTAATTTTGGCAGTTAAATAACAAAATACTGTTAAATGATAATACTGGCAGGATAGTTCCTCTTGGTCGCATGCAGAGAAGTTTTTTTTTACATTGTCTCTACACAGGTATCCCTGAGGAAAAAAATCCCTCAGGGTCAATGACATTTGGGGATGCAGTGTAGAGGGTCTTCTAAAGTGAAGGAAGGAGAGGAAGTTGTGGGAAGAAAAAGGCATGACGGGTTGGTAGGAATCTGGGGGTCAATGTGTTCAGGAGTGACGAACATATGAATCCAACCCTCCCACTGCGGTGCAAGGCGATGGGTCTAGAGAATCCGTCTGGAGAGATCAAAAGGTCTCCCAGTCTCTCCCGATCCGGCAATATCCGTAGGTGGGAAAAATAATCCGCCGCCAAGACCTAGACAAGCCTCACCCTCGTGAACCGGAGCACCCCTGCTACGTGTCACCAAATGTAGCGATGTCACTTGGGATGACCTATGGCAGGGGTGTTTGTTATCCCATAATTAGTTTCCGGGGCGACTGCATCCACATCCGCCTCACTAACTAGTTGATTGGTTGTGGCGAGGTGGACTTACCATGTTCATGATGGTGAGCAGATAGGTCTCCACGTTGCCCTTCTGGTGGAAGTCCGTCATGCTGGAGTCTGCTACCAGAAGTACCTCTACGTGGCGCGGTCTGCTCACGGACCTGGTCTTCCTAATCGTCTCATCGCTCTGTAACAACAACAACACATGGTAACTGGCTGCAGGAACAAACTTGAAACTAGCTTAAAATTTATACAAGTACAGAAATGATTATATTTTATTAGGTAGGGGTAGTGGGAGGGGTGATTTTGGAGGAGGGGGAAAACGGTAGGAGGAGTCAACAATACATGGGAATATTGCTAATAAGGCGATTTACATGGTGCTATTATTTGATTAAATATTTTTTTTTGTTTATTTCTAAAGTTTCTAAAGCGCACAAGTTAAAATATGAATTTATGTTTATATGTTTGAATTTGTTTTATTTAAACAAACCGATTTAATGCGGGCTCTCTCTTCGCTCAAGTGATGAAACAACCCACCAATATTCTTCGTTGAGTCTTACCTCCGAGTTAGGAGTTTTCTCCGGGTAGTGCAGGGGGCTTTCCCAAATGCCATTGAAGGCTATTATTAAATCAACTTAATTTTCACCCACCTTCATTCCCTTTATTTTTATTTCACACTCCTTGCCCACTTCTTCCGCATTTCTTCCGCACTCCTTCCGCAACTCTTCCGCACTCCCTCCGTAATCCTTCCCCACTACTTCCGCACCTCTTTCGCACTCCTTCCCCAATCCTTCCCCATTACTTCCGCACTCCCTCCGTAATCCTTCCTCACTACTTTTTTCTTTCGCACTACTTCCCCAATCCTTTCCCATTACTTCCGCACTCCTCTTTTTTTTTTTTTAAACTTTCTTTTTTTGAAAGACAAACATTCCCAGGTTACGAATAACCCAACAACATTTGAAAATCTCCTATTAAAGATGTTGCTTGTGTTGTGATGGAGGACTTAGCCAGCCGAGGAATCGAACACGGAACGCCTGGGTGGGACTCAAACGCGATGCCCACTGACCACTGACCGTAATTCCGTAATCCTTCCGTAATCCTTCCTCAGTACTTCCGCACCTCTTCCGCACTCCTTCCCCGATACTTCCCCACTACTTCCGCACTCCTTCCTTACTCCTTTCCCACTACTTCCGCACTCCTTACGCACGCCAAATTTGAAAAAATGAACATTATAAGAATAAAGGATGGTACATGAAAGCAAAGACAAAACAGAGATAAACATGAGAAAATAGAAGTGACAAGTCAAGTTAATGCTTAGTTAGAATTCAAAATAGTTATAAAATATCTTCAATTGTTGACCGACAAAATATAAAAATATGGAAATATTTATGGTGCTTTTCACCTAACTCACCTAAACTAACAATTTATCAGCTCACCTCATATTTAGCATACATTTTATTATTATATTTTACGATAAAATAACAGTGTGAAAAGTTACTCCCGACGATTGATTTAGTATTCTCTCAATATTTAGAATTATTTAACATAAATATGTCATTCACGTGGGTTCACGAGTCTATTGTTAGAATTTCTTCACATTTTCGAGGTCACTGTCATGCTCAATTGTAATTCGCGTTTTGTGTATTGCATATTTACTTGCCGCCTAAAAAAATACACATATTAAATGTGTGTCGGACAAAGTTGAATGCACGCCGCTGGCCTTATGCCCAAAAATTCGCAATTAATCTCAGATTTACAAAATGGCTTAATGGATTTACACTTGTTATGGTCATAGTATCCTATTCTTTTTGTAAGAAATATCAAACAGACTTTAGTTAATCACTCATGCAATACTACTTGCTTTAGTCTACCCACACGTGTCTGTAGTGTCTCAATTAGGTAATTCGTGATACGAGTATCAAATGACGAAAACTAATTGACAAAATCGAATGGTATTCTCCTAAAACTGTCAACAACTTGAATCTTACTATGTTATAAAAATAGTAACAACTTTATGTACACAATTGAAAATTACAAAAGGCGTATAAAATAGTAAAAATAAAATAAAAACTGCTGCGTTTTTGTTGCCTTATTCGTCAGACCGTTACTTTATAACATAATTTATTTTATTTTAAATAAGATACATTTGATAAACGAGCGAGTGAGTTGGTCATCTCATCACTTTGTAGTAGATATTAGTTATAATCCATCAATATATTGATGCCTACAAAAGGTAATTGAATTAGATATAGTATTTTACTTTAACATTCAGGCATTCGGCAGTTGATGAAACTGCATACAAGATTCAGGTAATGATACCACATGATACGAAAGTTAAAAAAAACTACACATATGGACTGGTTTCAATATCTGCTGCTGCGTGCATTGCACAGTATTCACTGATATATCAATTGATTTCTAGGGTAGCTTCAAATTTACAAGCCCTATACTTTAGTTCTATCCAGTCCTGTGCTAAGTCCGGACCTGCATCTGTAAGTAAGTACCATCGCATCTCCCCACTAGAGATGAAGCACGAATGAAATGAAAAAAAGGATCAGGAAGTGATTCATAATCATAGACCCGCTACGGGACGTGGAAAATAGTGCTTGATCAAAACTAGATTTTCAGCCGCAACCGAAACCTAAACCGAATTTCGGCATGTGTTCTAGTTTCAGCCGAAAACGAATTTAAATAAATTCAAAATACACACTATACTCTAAAATTATGCGTGTTTATAGGGAAACTTGTAAGAGTTCAATGAAGTTAGAGTTAAATACAATGTGCGATGAAATAACAGGCTTTTAGCTTTTGTTGGTTCGTTGTTATGCAACAGTTCTTCAACATGCTATATGTTATAGGCACTTTAACTTTAAAGGAATTACAAACATATCTTAGAATTACTATCCATATTACAAATACTAATTAGTAAAGAAATCGGTTAGGATTTAATAGTAGATATTAATGATGGACATTAGGATTACAATAACTAGTTGTTATTTAAATGATAAACTTTGACAAAAATAAATGAAATTTCAAAATTATAAACTCTTCAAAATTGGAACTTTAAAACAGCTTTAAAAACATAATATTGAAGTTTATCTAGAGCTAAAAGGCTACATACGAGCCCGAGTAAAGCCGAACACGATCTGCGACATTACGAACGAAAGTTTCGGCTATTTTTTGGCCGAAACCGAAACCGCGGCCGAAACCCGTTTATTGGCCGAAATCAAAACCAAACTTCAGCCGGTCACTAATAGAAAATGGAAACAAGGAGCATTGCGCGTAAAACGCAAATATGACCGCACATCGAATGGCAAGGCGGCGCCTATCACAGCCATAACTCCAATTGACGTTAATGTCCACGAGAGAGTCCAGCGCGTATTGTGTGATTATGTATTACGCATTATGAAGCTGCCAGCTTTCTGACATGTTTACTGTTTAAAGTGTTTAAGCGACTCGGCAGTCTCAGCACTGACCCAATTGTGCTCTGAACCAGTGACAAGTCTCTCTCTGGATCGGAGTCCGACCTAAATACCATCCAGTGACTAGTAGCGTCTGCCTTATCCAGATCAGAACCGAGATAAGTGTGAGATAATTGAACCGGCGTAAAACGTATGATAATATCCATGTTATGCCTAATGTATGTACCTAGATCCTGAAACGAAGAATGATTGGGTCTGTGATGCTGTGATGAGCGTCGTAAATTTGGCATTTGTCCTGACAGCGGTCGGGGCTCATTTAAAAGCTATACCAGATGAGTTACGACTGTAGTTACGGTGTAGGACGAGTTCCTTGGTAGCTACAAACTTCGCGCGTGGACGTTTTAATGCGATTTTTATTATGCATGTATAAGACGAAAAAACAGTACACAGCAATTAAGATGTTTCGTAAGAGTTTGTAGTCATCGCTGATTTGTGAAAAATCAAATTAAAACCGAATTTAAGTAAAATTACTAAGGACCAGTTGTTTCGGAAAATTTCACGTTTAAATTTCCTTCAAATCGACATTCACCAAAAAATTGGGTTGTTTCAACCTCCGTCAGAAGAAATTTCATCGAAAATTCCATAGGACTAGTTGTTTCGGAATTCCCTTCAAATTTGAATTTCCTTCAAATTGTCATTCACCGAAAAATTGGGTTGTTTCAACTTCCGTCAGCAGTAAATAGCAACAAATAACGTTCGATAAATTTGAAAATTTTATTCAAGTGTTCCCCGCCGAATCACAATTTTGACGTCTGCTCATGCGCCTCCCATTATTTCGCTAACCGTCCGGACTCGACTGATCACATTCACATCACATTTCTATAGTAATTTCACTGCTGACGGAAGTTGAAACAACCCAATTTTTCGGTGAATGACGATTTGAAGGAAATTCAAATTTGAAGGAAATTCAAATTTGAAGGGAATTCTGAAACAACTGGTCCTATGGAATTTTCGATGAAATTTCTTCTGACGGAGGTTGAAACAACCCAATTTTTCGGTGAATGTCGATTTGAGGGAAATTCAAACGAGAAATTTTCCGAAACAACTGGTCCTAAATGTCCACCACTTTGGAAGGGTGTTGTGGAAGTCTTTTGTCATAGCCTAACGCGTGTTAAATCGTCCGTATTCCGTATCGCGGTAACGAACTAAGTACAAGCGTGTTCCTCGTTGAGATGACAGTCACGGGAAAAATTACGAATCAAATGTCATCGCGTACAAACATCAAAATAATATGACAAAGAATATTCATTTGTGAAATCCTATGTAGTTTGTACGTAGGTAGTTAATCATAACAAATAAATAGTAATTCGTGTTTTTAAGTAGGTATTTAATCTACATCAACACACGACAGACTGATAAGTCATTGAAAGGTATAGAATAATAGAGGGGGGGGGGGGGGGGGGGAGTTAATAATGGAATTACACAGTCGTTAGAAGGGTAAAATGGTAAAGTAAGGAAAATCTTCAATAGAAAATAGTTTACAAAGTTTTAAACAAATAATATTGATTTTATTAAATACATATTGTATCTGAAATTTGTATATATTCATTATTTTAATTCCATTTCTACTTTTGTGGATAATATTTAAATGGAAATATTTTTAATTAAATTAAACAAATAACTTTGTATTGAACCACTTTTATATAATCACAATTACCTACACGTTTCAAAACCGATGGTTTCTTCGTCAGGGTAGTAATATAATATGAAGAAGAAACCATCGGTTTTGAAACATGTAGGTAATTGTGATTATATAAAAGTGGTTCAATACAAAGTTATTTGTTTTAATTTAATTCAAAATGACGCCACAAAGTGATTTTGCGAAGTTTGAAGAAATAAAGGAAATATTTTATTAGATTTAAATTATTTACGTGCACACCACGCGGAAAACGTCACATAATATATTTTTTTTATTACAACTGAGAATTTGGGTTGGTTCGAAGAAATTCCTACCTGGAAAAAACCCACCCATTAATGTGTAATAAAATGCATATAAGTGTGCCAAAATACAAATAAAGTTTATTTTATTTGTAAGTGTAGTTTTTGCGAGTTAATTTATGCAGCGTGAATATACCCGCAATCATTGTCGAATAAAACCATTCAGACATGACAGCGTGTGCGGAAGAATTTAAAATTCAGATTTTGAACTTGTTTTATCTTTGGGGTTGCTGTGTGGAGGATATTTTGGTTTGAAGAGACTTATGTGTTTGGAGGTAGGAAACATAAGCAAGCATATCGTTCCATAGCCGAGCTATTGAACTCTAGAACTTGTTGTGGATACCAATACCACCAGTTAACATGTTACAAATGTTAACCCTATATAACCGCAAGTGTGCCCCACGGTTGAATTTGGTAGGCACCTCTTATCTGGAGCCTCAAAATACTTAGAAAAAACCTTTCCTCATCAGTGCAGAAACGGGCGGCCCGTTTGATAAATTACCCCTATCGAGCACATCCGTCAGGTGGGAATGCTGTCCTCGCTCTACAGGTATTTCAATGGGAGATGCTCTGAGGTACTAAAGTCATTGATCTCTAGGTGCATAGTCGGGAAACACACCAAACGCGCGCCTCACTTTTGTATACGGTTGACATTTGCCGTATGTATGTTACCTTCTTCCCACAACATGGGTCTCTTTAAGATCCATGTAGAATCCTTCCTCTTCTTAAAAACACCCTCCACACAGCATCAAAATAATTTTCGTAATAATACACGATTTGTCGACCTTTGTTCACTCTTAACTATCTACAAATATACCCCCCACACAGCATCCCTAAAGATGACACAGGTTCTGAGAAAAATAGTTTTCTTCAGGGAGATAATGTTAAAAAAATTATGAAAATGTTTACCGCACACCGAAACCATTTTCTCCCACCAACTATAAATATCGTACATATAATAAAAATTTAAATAAAAAAAGTTATTTTACTGTTTTCAAATGTCTTCAAACTTTAAAAACTATTTTTTTTGGTTTGATTGAGGATTGAAGCTTCCTACCGGGGCACTGGAGTCAATCATGCTATCAACTGAGCCTGATGTCGATTGGTAAGACCGACAATTATTTCGAAAATTAAGTGCTGTAATTTTATCGAATCTCAGAGTAATGAGTATATTTCTGCGTGCGTGTGCCAGCAAATGATATAATGCATTGTCATCGACAACGAGTCTATCTGCCGAGTTTCAGGATGTCAGAAAATGAGTTAATTTTCACTTCCAAGGTTCCACTTCATTCAATCAAGAAAACGAAAGCTAAATTCAAAAAGATTTAGTTAATAAAATCTAGATCAATCCCTGCGTGAGTGCCATCATGATAGAATGCATTGTAATTGACAACGAGTCTATCTACAGCAGTCTACGGAAGCAGTTGGGACTCTTGTGAGGTGTTCACTATAAAAAAAATCAAGAAAACGAAAGTGAAATTCAAAATACATTAATTTAATAAAATCTAGACTAGATCGTGAAATCTGTTGGCCATTCAGCAGGGACTAGCCGAAGTCTAATCCGAGAGAAGTCCGCGCAGATTTCAATAACAAAAACAAGGAAGTTGAAGTGCTAATTGGAAATGTAAAGGTTACACAATTCTTTATTTTTTATTTAATTCAATGCCAAAAATGGTTCAAACAAGTTGCTTATGTCATTGAGTTGTACGTATTGAATAAGAAGCACGAGTGATGGTGAATTCGGAGTCATTCAAGGCAGTAATGAATGGCGGAGGGAGTCCGGTAGTTACGCAATATATAAATACCATACAGTATACCATCTTGTTATGTTTATTATATTTTTTATTGTAGGTACATTTTTATGCCATCTCGGAGGTATTGGAAATCTGAATCTAGGCAATGCTACTATATAAATATACATAATGTTTTTTAATTTTAATAAATTGTATCCATATTACACAGAGAAAAATGTTATTCTAAAATAGATCATTTTATTCGTAAAAACGGTTAAAAACGGGACTGAAGTCCTTACGAACAAATTAACAGGGTTTCAATGTTTATTGGCGGGAACATGTAAGAATAAACATTGTTAATTTGTTCGTTTGAACTTCAGTCCCGTTTTTAACAGTTTTTACGAATAAAATTATCGTATTTTAGAATAACATTTTCCTCCGTGTACGATCACAATTTGGGAGGCGGGTACGGGTACCGTCGCATTGGAACCATTTATTGGATAACCAAAAACTCTGCCACCACCCCCTAATTGGCTGGGGTGCCCGGGTTCATGGAGTGAAGTTTTTTCCGGGTCATAGCGGTGGATTCATCTGGTTGTGGAGAGACTGGTTGAGGGAGACCTTTTAATCTCTCCGGAAGGACTCTTTTGGAATATCGCCTTGCACGGCAAATGGAGGGATGGATTCAGACGTCCGTCACTCCTGGAGGCACTGATCCACAGATTCCTACCCACCCCTCTTACTTTTTACCTTCCCAGAACTTCATATTCTTCCCTTTCTGAAAAAACCTCCGCTCAACATCCTCAAAAATGACATACGCTTCAAGGAAAATTATTTTCCTGGGAAGCTAATTAAAAAAATTCTAATAAAATGATGTAATTTAATTTCTACCAACCTAATTTCGTTTGACGGTCACTAATATTATTTTTAATGATTAAATATTAAAATTTGTTAATTAAAATATGAAACAAAAAATAAAAATGATAGTATTGTTTTTTTAACAACAACTCTATACAATTATTATTTTCCTCAGGAGGCCTTGTAGAAAATAATTTCCCTCAGGGCCTATGTCATCTTTTAGGTTGTCGTGTGGAGAGTATTTTAAAGGAACGAAAGGAGAAGATGTTCTTGCAAGGGAAAAGATATGAGGTGTGAGTTCGAATCTGGGGGTCAGTAGGTTCAGGAGTGACGGACGTGTGAATCTAAACCTCCCGCTGTGATGCTAGGCGATGGGTCGAGAGAGTCTGGCTGGAGAGGTTTAGATTAGGTCTTCATCAACCAGTCTCTCCCGATCCTGCCTGCCACGCAGTACGTGGGCAGACATCAGATGAGACGATCATGACCTGGGGGCCTAGTCTATATCTCTCACAGCGCCCGTAACGCGGGTTTAGCTACGTCACGAATCCGTATTAACCCTCCACTGACCGTGCTAAAAACTTTCTCGCGCTCCGATGCTGTACACTCAGTAAATATTAGTGTAATGTATTTATTTAATCCAATACATAAATGTATTGTGGAGGAATACCTAAAATGTTAACTCTATGTTTAGTATATTTACAAAGATATTCCAGTAAATACAAACCGTGACCGCTTAGTTGACAGCACCGTCAAGAAAGGTTAAACGGCAAACGTACTTGTTTGTGAAACCGAAAGATAGAGACTAGGCCCACTGTTGAGTCAACGTACGTAGTCAACGAACCACTTGAGGTGACCTGTGACAGAAGCGTTGGTCACCCAATAGATGGTTCCCGGGGTAGCGGTACCCGTATCATCCCAAATTGTAAATATAAAATTTGTAATATATTGTTAATTGTAAATATACATTTAATTGTATAATGCAAGATAATAATGTATTCATTAGTATCTATTGTAAAGAGTTTTTGAATGTGGACTGACCTTGGAATGAATGCCGATCGTCCCTCGGCCCAATTGGTCCTGTCTGGGCGGCTCCTTGGTGCCGCAGTTCTTGTTCTTCCGACGGCGTCTCCTCCTGCGAGCGATGCTCTTGCCCCTTCCCCTCGCCATTCCCTTCCCCTTGCCCTTGCGGTTTCCCTTCCCCATCCCCTTGCCCTTGCCCTTCCGTAGGCCGTTACCCTTGCCCTTGCCTTTCGGGTTTCCCTGGGCGCGCGGACCGCCCCCTGCCGCCGACCGCTTGTAGATGACGTGAGGATGCGCCTGTCCTTCTGGAGGGGAGGGGTGTGCAGGCTCCAGCCAATATTCTCCGTGCTCTGTGCGCAGCATCCCGGCCTGAGGACAACATAAATATGCCATTAGATCAGTGGACCAAGTTATACACAGTACAGAGTTACCGGCCGCAGTTTCGGTTTTGGTCGGTAAAAGGGTTTCGGCCGCGGTTTCGGTTTCGGCCAAAAATTAGCCAAAACTTCGGCATACGGCGATACACCACGTCTCGTGTGAAATCATGGGATCAAGCCACTTACAATAACGTAGATGGATAGAAAGTAGTAACTTTATGTAGATGGATAGAAAGTTTAAATTCCTGTTTAACACCAAGCGCCCATTTTGATTTATTCAAGGAAAAACATTACAAAAAAGCGTGTGTTATTTCATTTTGCGAAGCTCAGGCACAAATATTGAAATGTTTTATGCTCATTTTCTAAAGAATTTAATTTTCCACATTATCCAATAAAATCATAACCGAAAATGAGTTTTGTAACTCATCGGGATTGCTCTAGCAAGAAATAAAAAACAATGAAAACAATGAAAAAAAAAAAAAAAAAGGGTTCGTAAGTATGAGATGTTGAACTATACTCGGGCCTACCTGCAAATCTTATAATGCCTTAAGCGATATTGACATTTTCCACTGTACCCTCAAATCTTTTAAATTCAAATTAGCATTGTTTATTATATTATTGTACTTCTATATTGTTTATTATTTTCTTTTTAACTCAAACTAAATACATTTATAACTTGTAATTAATTACTTCGTAATCAGTAATCACAACAAAAATGTATAAATGGAACTTAATTGGTTGATATTATGTTCACTATCTTTTGTTAAATGATCTTTTACACAACTGTATGTTTTCTTAATAGACTTAAATAAAAAAATAAAATACCACTACTATCGGGGAATCTACTGCCATGAAATCGAAATTAAGCCATCATTTTTCTGTAAGGAAATTGTGCGTTTAAAGGTTTTAACATATTTTTAGGCAAAAGTCTAAGTCATTCCTTATGTTACAAATTTAACTCTTTGTGGGGCAAGACGGTAATATTTACCGCTCAAGATGTAAAGTTTCCCTCTTAAGGAATTTTTACGATAGAGTCAGCAATGACAACTACACAATACTGTGGGAGCTTCGCTAACAAGTATAGTTAATCCTCGCGTGGGAACTGTGGGCGCCCGAACGGTCAAGCAGTTAGCCAGTTAGCGGTAATCAAGTTAGTTAGTATGTAGTTCCGTTTGATACATGGAACGATTACTATTAAGTTTGATAGAATGCCGAAATACAAGTTTGATTAGCAAACGCTGAATATTCGTGGCATGTTATTATAGTCAGCCATCGCCATGAATGGAATGAGAACGGAGCTCGTTGGAGCAAATTAGCGAACATTCAGCTGGTTTTTAATAGAGACCTTCTACTCATCTCCGTGAGGCCCATTTGTTACTGTTGCTGTTCATATTCGAATCGCAGGGGGGTTTCTTTATAAACGACTGACCTTTGACCAGAGTACGCACGAGGAATGATTTATAAACATATTAATAACATATATTTCATATCTCAAGCGTTTACTTGGCCGTATTTTCAGCTTGAACGTAGTTCTAATAAATGTATTTTTTTTAAATTTTACACAACTTAACAACAACTATTAATGTAGGGTTATTAGACGTTAAAATTAAAATAAGTTTATTAGGCTCTTTTTGTTTTTTTTTTGTCTTTTTACTTGTACGACAATATATAAGAAAGATTACAACGTAGAGCATATAAAGTTATAGTAAATGTAAAAGTAGTAGTAATAACTAACTAATAAATATTTATATCTTATTTGTCTTGTTTATTTTAGATACAAGTACAAATATAACTAACAAAAATAAATAACAAGATTTTGAACTAAAGATACCCGTTAGTCAAAAAACCAGAAATAATCAACACTGATCATGTTTCACAGAATTTGAACAATTCAGTAAATTTTAGAGTTAATTTTCAAGTTCTCTGAAAGCTCTATTTAAGTTCTGTCATTATATAAGTTAAGCGAAACAACTGACTAATAATAATATAATAACAGAACTTGAATAGAACCTTAGAAAAATTGAAAATTAACTTTGAAATTTGATGAACTGTTCAAATTTTGTGAAGAAAAGATACTATCCTTAAGTTTTAACCACTTTTATTGTTTAAAAAAAAGTTTTGTTTGGTAAACAATGCTAACTTCTTCAGGGCTTACTTAAAACTATTTATTGTTATTTTTCTGATGCCATACACTTAGTTTATTTACTGTGTTAGTTTTAAGTCTTGAAATTTTCCTAAAAATATTTTTTACGGGTTTTTAAGGTGATGAAAACAAGCGATCCTGTTAAATACAATAATGGAAATAGGAATGGATAGTATTCATATACCTTCATCCACAGGTAACGCATGAACCTCATTTGTAAATATGAATGACAGTTTTTAAAATAATTTCTATTCTTGATTTATCAGACAGCGGGTCTCTGAACCCACTAGTCCTGGGTCGATAGTTAATGACCCGCTCATTGAAACCCGCTCCACCACGAGCCACCAAAGAGCGAGCGGGTTATTTTTTCAACACCCAGCTCTGCCTAGTTTCGTTTGACTTAAAATGATAGTACCTGGTTGATGGGTAAAACCTAAGAGTATGGATATTAGAGAGACGGCATGTGAAGTGTGCCCGCGCGCTCCAAGTGTGCCTTTTCGAGAATTTTATCCAAACGGCTTACATTGGCTGCTGGTTTTTGGCCGTTTAATACGTTCCGACAACAGCCATTTTACTTGGTGACAGCCAATGTCAGCCGTGTGGGTAGAATTCTCGAAAAGGCACACTTGGAGCGCGCGGGCACACTTCACATGCCGTCTCTCTAATATCCATACTCTTGGGGTAAAACAAATCAATGAGCGGGTTTTCGGGACCCAGTCACGACGCCAGTGGGTAGTTTAAAATGATCGATCGACCCACCTCTAGTCCCCACAGGTGAATTAATGTATAGATTTTGCGCAATTTGTTTGACAATACGGAAGGTTGCGGAAACGAAGCGGTTGTTAATGAATAAAATAAAACTTGTTAAAAGCGCAATAAATCGTATCGTATCTAATGAATGGTAATTGGTCATACCGACCACAAAATAAGACGATATAACCAAGGATACCTGTAATAACTTGTCCACGCGAATCACTAATATTTTTTGTTTATTTTGGCCATGTTCAATACACAAGACGATTGCGGAAAATAATAAATACACACGAGTATTTGCTCTAATGAATTAAACGATTTTTTAAATGATGTGGTAGAAAACTAAAGTAAATTCGGTTTGATCTCTTTTTTTATTAAGTGAAAAAAATAAAAGGTTTATATAGTTTTTAACACGAGTTCAAACTGATTCTAGCCGTCTGTATGTTGTGGGGGAAGAAGATTGGAAAGAGGACGGCGGGGAAGTCGCTGGCTATTCAGATCTGATCACCAAATACTTTTAACGTTTTAATGTTAACGTTTCGATTCTGAAAGGTGATCTTTCACCAGGGTGATGTTAATAGTATCTTTCAGTCTGGCACGTGCTGCAAATACATTTTAGTACTGCTATACATTTTTTTAACGATTAATTGTGAAATAACACAAATTAATCATTATAAATTCACTTGAACGAATAATAGGTAATGTCACCAATAAAGCTCTGGTTACAGAGGTCGCAGGGTTCTAACCCCGAACTGAGAAATAAGTTTTTATTTTTTTATAACTAAAAAAAACCCGTGAAAAATCACGGGATATTTTAATTCCAATTTTTAAAAAGACAATTAAAATATTAGATACTTTATAAGTAGGTACCTACTTCATCACTCGTCTGAAATATTCTTTACACAATTAGTTCGAATTATGAAAATCACACTTAAATTCAAAGCAAGTAAATTGAGTTTATTGAGCGTGAACAAATTCAAACAGAACTTTATTAACGAGCATTTATTTATTTTAACTTCATGTTTAAATAATTTTAAATAGTATTAATAATAATAAAAAAAGTTTTGTTTCAGCTTAACAGAGAGGTATAAAAGTTTATACCTAAATAAATTATATGATATGAAATTGAACATAAAATAAAAAGCTAAACATATTAGGACTATAGTTTAGGGGCGCGCCCTGCCATTGCGCGAGGTCTTGCAGAAGAGTGACTCGTCCCGGCTACTCTGTGGCGCATCAAAGCAGCAAACTCATGCACCCTTCCCTCTGCGAACATCTGCGGGATGCTGCATCGCCAAGGGAGGCCGAACAACCCCCTGTAAGCGTGGTTATCCTGTCCCCCTAGTGTACCTGTTCACAGTTTGCTATGTATGAGGGATATACTATTTACAACAACCGGCGGTTACGAGCTTTTCAATTTTGCTTTTTTCTAGCTGTATATGTACAGCACGTATCTAACAAACTACTTGGAATATTATTATTCTTGGTTGGTCACCAATATAATAGTTGTCTACAACGCGGAAAGAGCGGACGAGCTAACAAGGTATTCACAGTGGATTATGAATAATAAGTTACAGGAGAGTTAAGTTAAGTGCACTCTGTGTAATGCATTCATAGAAACATTACACCCACCCATACTTGTATAATAAATAGCCTAAGTCAAAGCCTTATTTCGAATATGATTACTTTAAGGGTCTCAAATATTAAAAAATGTTTAAAAAAATACCTATACGTATTGTTTTAAATTTTAATTTGTCCAATTCCATTTTAATAAATATATATTATATATTTATTAAAAATTATACTTTTTGTTATACCTTTTTATTATATTTTTGTTTTTATTTTAGTTATTCTATTGTTAAACAATGATTAAAATGTAAAATTGTTGTGTGTAAGAGGTGAAATAAATTGAAATAAATAAATTTAAAAAAAAAAAAAATAAAAAATATTTTTTCTTTTGAAAACACATATTATATTTCATTAAAAAAATGTTTATTTATCAATAAGTTGCCATGGGTCACCACAAGTGCACGGGTTCATTGGGTAAGGTTTTTTTACGTCTTGGATGCGGACGCGTCTGCCCACCTTCTGTGGCGAGCCACATTTGTATAAACTAATTAAGGGAGACAATTTTTATTTTATCCTTCCAGCAGAATTCTCTCGACTTGTACCGCAGTGCGAGAGATGGAATCAAACGCCTGTCACTCATGGACACTTTGACCCCCAGATTCCTACCCATCCCTCACACTTTTTTCGTACTAGAACTTCCTATCCTTCATTTCCGTGAAAAAAATACACAGCATCCCCAAAGATAACATACGCCCTGAGGGATTTTTCCTCGGGGCTTCCTGTGTGGAGCTAATGCAAAAAAGATTAATTTCATTCATTCACTTATAAATAAATCAAATGTATACTTTTCTGTGCACCTAGATAACCAAAAAACATGTATTTTTAAATGTAAGTATGTTATTAAATAACATTGTAATGTAATGTTATTTTCTCTAATCAACATTTTTATATATGTATGAAAGCTACATTAAGTAAGTATATTTATTTTATTTATTTATTATTTCTTTACAAATTAAAATGTATTATTTAGCATTAATTATTAACCCCACTAGAGTTTAATCAAAAGATCAAAAGAAAAGGTTATTATTTACTGCGGCAATAGTTAATACCATATTTAACAATAGAAGAAAAAATTTAAAAAAAAATCAACAATAGAAAAAATCAAATAATATATAAAATAATATACAAATAATATAAATAATATGGTTTAGAAAAAATATAAATAAAAAATAACCTCACTTGGATAAGCTTTTGTTGGTGTTAACAATACAATTTTATAAAGTAAGTACACAAAATAATATGGGTATTGAAAGTATAATATTGTTACATTAACATTTTTTATGATGGGTACCTACTAATGAACTAAGCTAAAGGCATATAGTTATAAGTCTTAGTTGTAAGTTTCTGCTGTAAGTCTTGGTTGTAAGTTAGTTATAATTATAAATATTAGATGTAAGCCAGATAATATGAATTTTTATTATATATATCAGCGTCCTTGAGGTGATTTTTCACAAATATGACACTACAAATCAGCCGAATATTCATATATTATTATTGAAAGTAGATATCTTCACTCTGAAAAGAAGTGTAAATTTTTTTATTTGCAATACGAATTAATTTAATTTCTAGGTGTGAAACACTTAAAACACTTTTTATTTCCCACGCCGGATTTTGAACCCGCGACCTCTTCTAAAAATATTGACATATATATTGCAGACCAGCTGTCAAAAGTGAAATGCAATAAATATAAATTAAATACGTGTTAGATAATTTAAAGTGCGTCCTCTTTACATTTCGTGAAAAGGCATTTAATGTTTTTTTCAACGTTTTTTCCAGTCATTCCTATGATTAGACGAGTTAATATAAAACGTTAAATCACGTACGAATGTATTATTATTTGTAAGGCATTGACTTCAACTGTTGCCTTGAACGTCGTGACCTCCTCCCACGACCCACCTCCCCACCTCCCACTTCACACCCGACACTCGAAATGAAACTGAAAATATCAACAAGCAGACTTCACTTGACTTGGTGCCTTTTGCCTTCTAGGAGGAGCAGTGGCGGTTCGTGTCATTCTAAATGGGGGTTTAATAAAATAAAAATTTAGAGAGAAAAATAAATTAATTTAAAATCCGTTCACAAAAAATCGATTAAATTTTGGATATACAACAACAGATTACAAGAATTGAAAATTACGCTTCACATACTTCATTATTCTTTTTTTTTTTTTTTAATATCTACACTTCTTTTGTATTGGTCGGTATTCCTTGGGAGCCTTTTACTGCTTTATACAGTTGCAATGAGTTCTGTGATTTTAACTTCTTTCAAGAGAGTGGTCAATACCCCTTTGCGGGATTTTTAATCTTGCTTTTTAATATTATTTGAGTTTTTTTCTATTTTCTTAGAAATGTCTATTTTATCTTTCAGATTAACTTTAATTATGATTTTATTTGTGGTTTATATATGTTGTTTTTATTTTTGTGTCTACATTTACAATCCGAGATGCTCACAAATTTTATTTGACATTTTTTTAAGTGACATTTGGCGAATTTTCTAAAAGCTCTGATGTCACGTGCACACTAGTAAATGCTACTGGAGCTTGGGGAGATTGGGAGGTAAGCACCTATCACTCCACGAGGCCAAATATTGCTCGTATAAATTTTTCTAAAGGAATTAACTGTTCATGGTGCGTTCTGGATTCCGCTCCTATGAACGGATTTTCAGATACACGCTGTCCAAAATGTTTATAATTCATGTTTTTTCTTCTTTTTCATGTCTTTTTCGTCTTCGCTGCTGTTTGGTAGCTAACTGCACATGCCTACGCTCCTTAGAACGAGCCGTCACTGGTTAGGAGCACGCCAGGATTCTAAGTGAGAATAGATGTTCTCGGCTGAGACTAGGTCTAGTGTCGAGTGTCGAGTGTTCCGCGTGGAGAGGAACTTAGATCTCGACTCTCATTGCGAAATGAACGCGGACTTGAGATGCAATGTCAGTTATGTTGCCGCCAGCACAGTGATTCCCAAACTGGGGCAGTTGTGGCATTACGAGCATAGGACGGCATTGAAGGGCAGTAAGGGGCGGTGAGGAAATAGGAAAGCGCTGAATATGGTCGAATTTTCTTTGTGGGGAGAATTGAGATCTGTGGGATACTGTATTATCATGGAAAGGTAAAAGCAAATAGACCAATATATTCTAGGAGAGAGAAAAATAAAATGACGACAAACTATTCCACATTTTTAACACACGAACGAAGCATAAATACGACTTGTATGACATAAGTTAAAATTACGTCCAAATGTTGGATATCTAACATGCGTTTGTGTGTCTTCCGTCTGTCAAAGGTGTCGACTAAAATATTTCTATTACTTGCAAGATATTTAAAACATTATAATAATTTATTAATTATGTTACTTGGGAAAAATTACAGGATATTATGTCAATTAATCTATCACATAATAAATAACGGTTTCTTGAAAATGGAAAAAAGCGCAGTCCCCTAAAAAATACCGAAAACCCACTTTACTGTTGAACATTGAATTCCCAGAATTTGAAACAAAATTAATACACAATTCAAATGTAGAAATAAAATAATTTTCTAGTAAGAAAATGTTATATTGTCGGTACGTACTTTATCGCTTTTTCGAATTCAAGGGTAAAACTATTGGAATGGATAAAGAGCTACTTAACTAATAGAATTATTCGATTAAAAATAATTCTGTCACAAAAATTCATTGCTAACAGCGGTGTACCACAAAGATCTCATTTAGACCCAATACTTTTCTTCCTTTTAATGATATTGTCCCGTTTTTGAAAATAGTGTTGAAGTGTTGCTATTCGCCGATGATCTAACACCACGTAAATTTATAAAAAACTATTGATGACTGTTTTCATAATCAAATAAATTAAAAAATCTACGTTATTGGTGTAAACTAAATAAACTTTATCTAAACATTTGTAAATGCCACATGATAAGATTTAACAATTTTCATCACTTCTGTCAATAAAATTAATGATCTTGACATTATTTTCAATTGGAAATGTAATTTTCTTCTCATGCAGTTACTAATAAAGCATTAAAATGCGTGAAAAATGATACTTAAATTCTAAACAATTCCGAGTTCATTGAAACAGAGTTAAAATCACAGATGTCGATGAACAAATAATGTTTTGTTGATAAAGATCTTATAAGTGCAAGTGGGACAATGAGGTAAGTAGTTTGAGAAACTTTCGATCTAGTCGATGGCCTACACCTGCGGAGTACGGAGGTTCCGTTTAGGTGCCGGCTGGGTGGGTGGGTGTGTGGGTGGCGGTGGAGAAGTGGGGGGAGGCGGCAGATTCAGACTGCTTGACGACCAGAGGCTGCCGGACCGGTCTCCTCTCACGGCTGACGGGACCTGTCAAACTGTTCTAAACCAACATCTACACTATATAAACACTATAGACTGTTGTGAACTCCTGCATCTCATCAACTTTAAGGTACCTAATCGAGGGAAAAAATATTATTCTGCAACAATAATTCTGGGACCAACTACCATACACACGCACCTATTCATCGCTTTCATACACTTGGAAACAAATTTACCTCAAATATCGACGTATTTAACATAAGTTTACCATTATTTAAGAGATATCGGAAAGATATTTTTATGCAGCATATTTTTTATAATTAAGGAGCATCACATAAGGGATGTTGCATATATTTTTGTATTTTTTCTATTTATCTAAAATGTAAAATCTTGTTCCTCTTTTTTTTCATGCCTATTGTCATGTATTATTCGCCTGAAAATGTTGTATTATTAACCTACACTATATTATTATTTTTAAGCTGTCTACAATTGAAAAACTGATTCCTGTTTTTTCTCTCTTTCTTTTTTCCTATAATATATATATTATTTTCACTTAAATTTATCTTTTACCTACCATTTATAAAATGTTCATTTCTTTAAGTTTATCTTTTTATCTATACATTGTGTCTCTGTATCATACATTTATCGTGTAAAAGCTCAAAAGGGCGTTGAAAATAAATAAATAATAATAAAATAAAATTAATAAATAAAAACGCAGTGTGCACAACAACTCACCACACCAGATTCGAGCGAAGAAAGTATTGTGTACATATTAGATTGGACACGCTATTTCGTCACGGACACGACTTGTGGGAAGGTTATCGATGTAATGGCAAATATGGCAACCTCCGTGGTAGTGTGGTCATTTCATTGGGTTTCTACATGGAGGTCACGGGTTCGAAGCCCGGCGTGGGACACACTTTTTTGGGTTTTTATAAATAAAAATGAAGGTATATTCGAAATACGCTGGACGTCCTTAATGCGCACTAATTATTTAATCTAAGTAAACCATTTATGTAATTTAAAACTAATTATGAAATCTGTCTTCCCGGATGTGACCGAAACATTTTCTGTTGATATTATTTTCATTGATTTTAATATTGCAATTTCAAGTTTTACTCATTAAGTTGTTCCAAAAATAAAAATAAAAAATCATCCCCTTAGCTTGTAGAAAAGTCAATAGATATCGCATATTAAAATAAAAATGTATATGTTTGTCCAAGACACTGTCTAGATTGCATTTAGTTCGGGAAGAATTTTGCAATCGCATACACCGAAGAGGATAGGGTCGAATTAACTTAGCAGTTAAAGCAGAGCCCCGGCGAGGCTAAGGTCCTGTGTTCAATTCCCAGATGTGATTGAATCTTTTTCTGATTATTCTATTTCAAAATTTCGTTTGAGAATCGTTAGTATTGTCTTCAATTATTAAAAATATTTATTATAAGCAATAATTATTAGCCTGAAATACTCATCCACATGGAAAACATCTTCCGAGAAAAGATACATGCCGCCAACGGGACTCGAAGTTTCAGGCTGATAATTATTGCTTATAATAATTGTTACCCTTTGTGCAATGCATAAAAATCTTGTCTTACACATTAGTTTATCAATTAAAAATAATTATTCAAAATACTGTCTAATTATTAATGAGTCTAGTTTTTTAACTGTTAATTCATGGTGGAATTCCATTGTATTAAATATGAAATTAAACAATTTTTTCACTTTGTTCCACTTGTTTATTTACACCAGGACCGGTTTCGTCCCACTACGGACATTTTCAGACTGGTCCTGGACCAGTATAAATAAACAAGTGGAACAAAGTGATAAAATTGTTTAATTTCATATATAATAGTCTAATTATTCATAATAGGGAGGTTTGTCTATACTCTAATAGTCAAAAGTTATACGTATTTTGAATTCCGCTCCACATTTTTAACTGGTTGGAAAAGACATTATTTACAGTATAAACTTATTGCGTCATTGATTCCTAAATTCGCACAGTAGGTATCTAGGAATCTTGTTTTGGTTTTAGACAAGGAAATATACACAGAATGTAAAACAGCCGTATATGGATCGACGCGATAGTAGGAAGAAGTGGCAAGAGCCAAATAAGCTCTTGAAGGTCGCGGCCGGCGTCTGTGTCTACTGTACTGTCTGCAGTACTGTTTACACTATCTCCTGAGTACCTTCTACTGTCTTCTTTAACGTATATTATACTGTCTACTGTCTCCTGTTTTCTGTATACTTTTAACGTGTACGTTCTCTTTCAAATTCGCTAATATTGTCTTCAACTGGATGATCGGTATGTGGATTTTTATAAAATTGGTAAGCTCAGAGTCCAGACAAATATACAGAATTTTAAATAAAATAATTTGATAAAAAAATGAAACGCCTTGTTGCAGTTGCATTTATGGAAGTTATATACCTACCAAGTGATCAAAGTATTACTAAGAATCTCCTTTAATTTGAATTTATATAGAAATAGGTGTGGAAATATAATGTATTTAAATTTATTGTGTAGTATAAATTTGTAGATACTGATTGAGATTAGTGATAGATAAAATATAAAAAATCTCAATGACAGTAATGAATATGTTGCTAGACTTTACACCCAATAAATGGTGAGCGCTAGTTTCGTGAATTCAGCTGTATTCCATACATAATACGTGTGAGCGGTTTGTATGGAGAGTATATAGATAGTTCCTAGTATGTAAATAGCTGGGAGGCTTTTACGGTGGAATCGACTCGGAGCGTAGAGATCAAGGATCTAGTGAAATTTTATCAATACGCAAGTGAATTCAAGGAAATAGCGTTCGGTGCCATGCCGAAGTAATGCCTGGAGGGTTTTTAGGAAGATGTTTCGTAATCTATACTATCCAACCTCTGCTCCGTAAACTCTCAGGCTTCTAGGCTTAGAAGACGTAAAAAACGTTAGGTTTTATATGGGTTCGTATTCAATTTTTTTTGATTAAAAAGAATGACAAACATTCCCGGGTTACGAATAACATGACAATGTTTGAAAATCTCCTACTACCACCACAGTAAGCGAAAAATGTTGCTTGTGTTTGAGGAGGACTTAGCAAAATGAAAATTAAATCTCCTACTACCACCACAGTAAGCGAAAAATGTTGCTTGTGTTTGAGGAGGACTTAGCCAGCCGAGGAATTGAGCACGGGACGCCTGGGTGGTACCCAAACGCGATGTCCACTCAGCCACTGACTGGTCAAAATATATGTTTACAAGTGAAATAATATTGACTGTTGTTCGGTAAAACCTTCAAACCACAAAATGAAAATTCTAAAGGAGACAATAAAAAACGACTATTTACGGATTCGTAAAACCAATTAAAAATCTATATGAAAGTGATTATTTGATTTTCAAAATTTTGATGTAAAATATTGGTATTCTGTTTATTACTATGAGAGATTTGAGGGTTATGGTTTCTCGGAAAAACCTAAAATAATATTATGCATAAATTTAATTTTAGCATTAAAAATGCCTTAATAAACAAACATTACACAACAATGTTGTACTTTGAAAAGTAACCTTCCCAATAAATGTGGATTGAAGGGTTTTACTAAAATACAGTCGATATACTTTCAGTATCGCCCACTATTCGAAAATTGGAAAGGTTGCTTAAACTGTTTTTAATAGTCAGATATTTTCCAACCTTCATCTTCGCCATCTTCTTATTTTCTCTGCTCCCTTCGATCTGACAACATTCCCCAAATTGAGTATGCAATAGTCCGCCAAACATAGTATGGTGGGTGAAAAAATATGAAAATATTGGAGCACCTACAACTTATTTGCATGTAATAAAAAATAGTCCATTCTCAACCCGTTATGGGTTAAGAGTAATGGGGTCGAGAATATCCGCTCTTTGATCAGGTAATTTTACACAAAGTATAAAAGAGAGATCGATGCGCTAAAATCGAAGCATCCACCGTACCGAGACCCGAAGTACCCGTCACCCGATCTTCGATCGGGTACTTTCGTTTGAAGTATTTATATACATAGTAGGTAAATGCTGGCCTTTTTTAGATTTCAGGTATGTAGGTATCTACCATCTCTATTTGTCTGTCACGAGAACAAGATTCGAGATGACTGTGATACAAAATTCATACATCTAATCACCGGAACCCATCACGGGACACGGTTAATCGAAACTTTTTTGTAAAAATAACTCGATCGCTCATTGCTGGTTAGTGATCGGGTCGCAATGATCGGATAGCTCACGATCGACGCAGACACAGCTTCGAGAGAGACTTCTTCTATTTCTAATAATTTTCCAACCTTATTCTTACAACACAACACGTTTTTGTACATTTATAATTGACATTTATATAAAAAAATCCCACCCACAAGGAAGCATCCAAAAGTAAAAAAAAACTTTTATCTAATACGAAAATGTTAGCGACCCTGAAATCTTAAGGCTCGTGCATACATAAATGTAATGGCTAGCAGTTCTCGTCCTACCGTATAAGGAAAATAATCTAAAACCACCAACACTAAATAACGTAATATAAAACTGCCAGTTTAGCAATCTCTTCATTAATAATGTTTATCTTATAAGGAAACATTTATCAAGATTTTCAATGTTACCAAAATTATAAACCTGATCGGATATAAACACATTCCGTAATGTTTGGTGGTAGTCACAATTCACAATGCTTTGATAGTCCAGAATTGCTTGCAATGATAAATAGGTACGTGCGCATCCTGTCCAAAAAGTTTTTAGTAATAAATACGAAGATAAATATATACTACAACACTCTTTTAAATTATTTAAAAATGTTTAAATTGTCAGACGGAAGGATCTTCACTGACTTGGTATTTCTATATAAAATTTTAATTGAGAGCCCAGAATTGCATGCACTGATAAGATTTCGGATTCCACAAAATAAGTGTGTAAAAAATCTAAACAAAATAAGTGTTTAAAAAATGAAATATTTTTGTTTGTAAGACCTTAAATAAATAGAAAAACTGAGGTATTTTCGTCACAAAACACGTTGTCGGTTTTATTTTTTAATGATTTTAATAGAGCTAAAATTAAAATTCTGAAAAGTGTCTTTACTAGATTATGAATTGATTAATTTTACTGTATATATGATTTGAAATTTGTGTTATACAATATTTCGTTTGAAAATTGTATTATACAAAATTATCATACAATATTATACAATATTGTTTTTAAAAAAATCTGCCAACGAACAACGGTATAAGCATAGTATATTAAAAGTAAACTTAGTTTCTGAAAATTTAAAAAAGTGCGTTTACCAGGAAAATAACTTCTTTCAAAATCAATTTATGTTTTTTTGTGAAAAAGAGTTAACACGTCTAGAATTTGATTTAAAAAGGAAAAAAATCCGGTATTGTCTGATTATATATCCTCTTAAGAATATCCGCTACTTATCGAGTTTTCGTGGACTTCAAATGCCAAAAGTTGGGTAAAGGAAAAAATTAATCACGATAACATATTTGTCCGAGAAAACCATAATGAACTAAAAACTGTTTAAAAAAAATGTGAAATGGTAATATACGTTTTTCCGGTGCTATTAAGAATATCTATTATACTTGTAGGGTTTTCATGGATTTTTCCCTCCGTAATGATCATGACCACTATAACTCTATCCGAAACTTTGGCTAAAGAAGTAGGAAGAGCAACACGGCATAATTACCCAACAACTAATCACGATCATACTTTTGGCCGAGAAAATCTCAACCATAACATTAAAAAAAATTTGATCTGTTTTTAATAAGTTTTGCAAGGTGAATATTTGTACGTGGGATGGCCGTTTCGCCCTTGGAGGTATTTTATCAAAGCAACAATAATGATATTGATATAATCCGAGACGTGGGAGTTACTGCTACTGCTAGTGCTACTGCTATTGCTATTGCTACTGCGGTGTTATCAATGTGCTCGGATTGCAGCTTGAGAAAGTGAAGGAATGCAGTTTTGATATTGCAGTTGGGTGTCGAGTTACTAGCTGCTAGATAGACATGCAGTGCTAAAAGACGAGCGATAATTCGCACATCATAAACAAAGACTTTGATAAACAACAAACATACTACATACATCGCATACCCAATCGCCAAACAATAATATAACATTTCCGATATTCTAAAATTGTCATCAATGTTCACTCCACTGAGTAACCTCTCACCCCGACCCTAACTGACCAATATCTACTGTTTTTTTGGTGACCGTGAACTCTAAATCATGCAATTTCAACACTTCCTTTGAAGGCATTAAAATTTGTTTGGTTAGATTAAAGCGTATTTTTCAAAAAAAAAAAAATCATAACTTTTAATGATTTTCAAAGGGGTGTCAAATTGCTACTTTGTTGAGTTGTCGTGTTTTAAGTTGAAAAAAGAACATCTAAAGCAGGCCTGGCCAACCCAAATTGTATAATAAATTTATGCCGCCCCTATTAAAATCAGCGTACTTGCTTGACACATGTTTAGTAAAGTACTATTACTTTTATTTAAATATTAAAAGTGAGTTTTCACGGGTTTGCGCCAGTTGTACACGGAGAAAAATGTTATTCTAAAATACTGAGGGACTGAGGTTCTTACGAACAAATTAATGGTGTTTCAATGTTTATTGGCGGGAAAATATAAGAATAATTTGTTGGTATACGTACAAAATTACGTACACTAACAAATTATTCTAACTTGTTCCCGCCAATAAACATTGAAACCCTGTTAATTTGTTCGTAAGAACTTCAGTCCCATATTTAACCGTTTTTACGAATAAAATGATCGTATTTTGGAATAACATTTTTCTCCGTGTATAAAAGATATAACTATAAGAAAAACAGTCTTATTTGTGGGTGATATTGAACAAAAGTGTGATTTAGAAAATTCCATTTAAATTAACAAAAACCAGTTTTATATTGTTAAAGAGTTTGTTTGATTCTAAATTTCCAACTGTTCAACTATATCTAGTGTATAACTTGTAAGTTGCACTGAGAAATAGTCATGTAAAAAATGTAAGAAATAAAATGGCAACTTTTGCATTAGTTATTGAAGAATTTCAGAATGGCGTATATTCAATAAGGAGAAGGAAAAGTTGAAGGATTTCAATATTGTATCGGAGCCGCCTACTAAATAGAATTCAACAACGTCTTTGAATGAACGCTATTCACATTTTTACACCAATAGATTGATAGTTTCCTGATCTTATTCCTTTTAAAGCACGACCTTCCTTTCTACTGGAAACATCAAACAATTCTAGTCGATTCTGTTTTTCTTAACTGCTCCCCCCCGCTGCTCGCTGCCTGCTGTGCCGGTAATTAGAGTATACTCTTCCAATTTTAGCGCGGACAATCAAATAATTGGAAGATTGCCTCAAATCTTAATCAGCGCGGACTAACTGTTCTTGGCGGCATGTGGCATAATAAGTAGCAAACACTACAAACTTACATAGTACGAATATTTGTAATATATGCGTGTAGAATGTAGATAATGTGTTCCTTGTTAGTAAACAAGTAATGGTCAATTAGCCACCGTCATACCGGTGTAACCAGTGGCGAATTGTGGCCTTTCTCAGATAATCGTAAATTAAAAAGGAAGAAACACATTCCTTAGATATATATCAAACGGTACCTCGTTTTTTTCCATATTATATAACAAGCTTCTGCCCGCGACTTCGTCTGCGCAGTATCTATGTTTATACCAAAATTCTTAACCTATTTATTTAAAATATCTATAATTCTTGATTCGATTCAAAGTATTAGGCGAGTACTTAAAATAAATTCACTAATTTAAATATTTTCTAAAACAGAATTTTGATTTAACAATCATTGTTTTGCAAAATGTCATTCTCAAATTTTGACATTTTCTTTTTTTATTCACACTGATTATTTTATTAACAATTATTTTATTAATTTTTTAATAATTATTTTATTATTTTTTTTATTAACAATGATTATTATTTTCAACACATTTAAAATAAAAAGTTCTAGCTTTATAAATTATAGCCTATATGTTTTTCTGATGTATGAGCTATATTGTTGTAAAGTTTCATTAAAATCCATTCAGTAAATTTTGCGTGAAAGAGTAACAAACATACATACATCCATACAAACTTTCGCGTTTATAATATTAGTAAGATGTACGTTTCCCTAGATCTAAAGAAATTTAAGCACGTTACTCCTTCAGATATTAATTAAAACATCTGTGACTAAATACTGTATAATGTCGTAAGTAACAAAAAAAGTAAGATATTCAGGAAATTATTTTGGTAACACACGATAAACATAGAAAAAAACTTGTTGATTTGTGAAAAATACTATCTACAAAAATACAAATTTGTTGTAAATAAAGTTTCATAGATGCTATGCATCCAGGTTGCTGGAAGTTTACTAAGATTTGTAGATCTACGTTGCTGGCGTCATTGCTACGATTTGTATGAATCAAAGAAATGTGAATAAGTTGCATTTGTGCTTATATTCATAACGCACATATTGGATTCAATTTGGAATCGCTCTTGGGAACTATCATTCGGATGAAGTCCAGAAAAAAGTACATAGAAAATCAGTGAGAACGAAAAAGTTAAAAACGTATACCAAAAATCTTTTTCGGGTAACCATAAATTTACAGAATTGTATAACATTGTTTTAAGTATATCATATCTTGTTGTTAATATTCAGCTTTGTTTAAGAGTAAATTTACTACGGAATATTGTACATTTTGAACTAAATTAAGATTTGTTTTTGTTGAATGTCCCCATGTGGTTATTCCATATCTTATAAAGTATTTTGCCAATGATAGATATACTAATCTTAATAATTTACAAAATATTTTTATGGTTATTATAATGATTTAGTTTAGGGTATCAACTGATTGTGCCGCCATTGTGCCCCCGTAAAATAAGTCCCTAAATCTTCCACTTAACCTAACTTAACTTTTGGTTTAATGGGTTGGAAAAATGTTATTTTTTAATGTTTTGTTCAGATTCGTTAAGCAATGGCTAGCGTCCGCCTAGTTTCGATCGATGAAAGCCTCGGAGACTTAAAAAGCGGATCTCATTACCCCGAGCACTGTCGATCGATAAGGGTTGTATCGATAACTTTCGGTAACTTCTCATCGTTCTTTAGGACAACTGCATATAGCTAACGGTCAAACAAAAGTTGACATCGAATATATTAAGATCACCTAGTCATTGTGAACTGTTACTACGTAGACGATCTGTAGTTGTCCTAGGGAACCATGAGAAGTTACCGAAAGTTATTGATGCAATCTTTATCGATAACTTCTCAACGTTTCCTAGGACAATGTTCAAACAACAGCTGACATCGGATAATAAGATCACCTAGTCATTTATTCGTTGGCGGTCTGCAGTCATGCTAGGGAACGATGAGAAGTTACCGAAAGTTATCGATACAATCATTTTTTTAAATTTTATATTTATTAAAAGAATTTTGTGGATTGAATAAAAATTTGTGTTATTTCATCCGCCATGCTAGGGATGTCCCTGTGTTATGGCGGGCGAAGTTTACGGATAATATAATTTTTGAAGAGTCGTGTGGAGGAGTATCTTGTCGGTCGCTTGTTGATAGCACGTATTATCGTTTTTTGGGCTTTTTGTAGAGGTCCAATAAAGTTATGAGCACAGCCGCCCCAAATTATGATGCCATATGCTAATTGGGATTGGCAGAGAGCATAGTAAACTGTTTTCAGTATCGTAGGAGTAAGGATATTTCGTAGTGTTCAAAAAACATAAGAGAGCTTGCGAATTCCTTATCGTGGACTATGCTAAACTTTAATTAATTTGAACATTGAAAGACCGTGTTGTCTGTTGAGGTGTTGATGGGCTCCGAGTGACGTCACCGCGCACGCGCAGTGCGGAGATGAAGTCGGCGAACACAAAGCACTACTAAAAGTCGATTAAGCGCCATTCACATGGTGCACTAATCGCTCATTTCTGCATTTCATTCGGCCTAGTTTACTCGGAATGACACGTCTGAACATGAAATGAATCGAAAGTGCCGAACACTGCCGAATGAAATCTTCAAGTGAACCGATCCAACAATGTTGGATATTTTCATTCGGCATCCTTCACTTGCGCGCGCATGCGCGCGGAAGAGCGCAAAGTGAAACGTCTGAACACCGAGTGAAATCTCAATCAGTTTGTCTCGCGTCCTGTACGGGAAGGACCATGGAAGGACGCTATTACATCGCACGCAAAACGTCAAAATGGTATTCTTTCGGCTAATTTGTTTGCTTTTGGGAACACCTCTCATATAAATTTTTGGGTCTCCCTTATTATCCAAGTATTTTATATTTTTTTAAATAAATGTAAGATTATTAATTTGTAAGAAAATGTTCGTAATAAAAAAAGTAAAATCAAATTGTGTTATTATGTCATAAAACATAAAAAGGTTTATAAAACGAAACAATACTGTTTTCTTTATTTATTTTTATTTTATTGTGTCGACAAAATTGCGTAAAAATCGATGCATCTGACATGTTTTGCCTCAAAATTTGGGGCCGGACCGCGCTGGAAATCAAACGAATTTCAGCGCGGTTGACCTCGCTCGGCGACGCTGTGGTGGGAATGGACGAGTGAACGCTTATTTCTATAGCACCGTCTGAACATGGAATGAAACAAAATGGACGATTAGGCCGAAAAAACGTGGCGTAAATCTTCACTCGAGTGAACTGTCTGATTCCAGCTTTACAGATTGTTGCAGACTGAGGAAGTGATTATTTCTGCCTCTTATAATTCAATATTGAGGTTCGTCCAAATGTCGGCGATTGCTGTCAGAGTCGGCGGAACAAGTGATTCAGACAATTATTAAAAAAAAATACAATTAAATTCGATAGTTCCCGATCTATGGATCGTGTTATCTTCCCACAAGTAGCATTTTTGTTTTTTGGAGGGTCACGAATAATTTTTGCAATTTAACAATTTGTTATCGAAATATTATTTTTGCACTTGTCCTACTCTTACTGTTGTATTTTTGTTACTACGAATATACTATTAAATTAATGCAAGAATATTCAATGAAATACATCAAAATATTGGAATTGAAATATTGTGCTTATCAAAAATTTCTTCGAAGAACTAAAGGAAGAATTCGAAGTAGAACTCAACGATTAACTTAACTTAGAATTCAATAATAAACATATTATAAAAATTAATGATGAAATCAATGTAGAATTCAACGAACAACGTATCGAAGAACTATAGAACTAATAAATATACCTATATAATACATATATATAACTCATAAATACCTACTAAAGATGTGTTTGAAGACTCGAACATATACCTAATACTATCATACATCAGCCAGTAGCAGGGAATGGGGACAAGACGCAAATTAAAAGAAAAAAGCTAAATTTATGCAGAAAATGCAAAATTTTCTTAGGACGGGTTGTTTCACAGAATTTAAACAAGTCTTAAAATTTCAAATTAAATATTGTTCTGTGAAGATCCTATTAAAGTTCTGTTAATATCGAAGTGGTTGTGAAAAACATCCGGCCCTTTTATATAAAATTATAACGATACATTGTTCAAATTCCGTTAAAGGTCCCATCCTTAGAAGCATTTGATTTAAGGCGATGCACAACGTAGTGTAAAATTCGAGATCAGGCCGTTCATAAAAATACTCCTTATGTAGATGGCGATAAGGTTTAAAGTTACACTTCAGAATAGCCGACTGTTTTAATTTATTCAAGAAAAAACATTACCAAAAAGCTTGTTTCATTTTATTTTGAGAAGTTCAGGCACAATTTTTAAAAGAATTTAATTTTTCACATTATGCAATTCGTTCGTAAGAAGGAGATTTTGAGCTTGAAAGCAGTTTTTTAAGCTTGACAATTTATTTTTTTCAGGGATTTTACAAGACTAATAAAAAATACTCGATTATTTCAAAGGCAAATATATGTTCTACTCCCAGTATTTAATTAAAGAATCTAAAATATTTCTAAGCGATTTAATATTCAATTAAAAAACATACGATTTTGCATTACTTAGTAGTCACAAATTATACGGGAGAGTGATCTAAAGAATGAGTTTTCCTAAATGTGCCTCTTACTAATAAACGTGTTTTAAATTTTACACAATTGAAAAACAAGGATTGTTGTTTGGTAAACGGTTGTTTATCAGTTGTGCAAAATGTTGCAAACTTTTATTAGTAAGGCCCTAGAATTGTAAATACCGTAGAAAGAATTGCTTAAAAATAAATTTCATGAACAATTGAACATATTATTATTACGAAACTAAAATTAATATTTAATTTCAGAACATATTTTAAAACAAATTTTACTTAAATTTAATCAGCGGATATCAGTGGTGATTCACTTTAAACTGACGTGCGTAAATTCATTCAAAACACATGAAAGCAAAAAACCCAATTTTTGTGGTTATTTAGTTTTGATAACTTTATTAAGTGTTTTCAATTAAGTTTACTTATTTTAAGTGCTATGGTGACGATAGCTGGGAGAATGATGCAATTATTTTGAGTCGCTTCTTCTTTCTGAATCACAGATGAATTCATTTAATTAAAATTATTATTTTCAAGGACTGAAACCAAATTTTTGTGAATTAATTAAAAAATAATTCCTTCAATCTCGCTAATTAAAAAAAAGCCGCGCGGGTTCTAAAAGTATGACATTATTCGCAATTCTTATGAAAATATTATATATATAGTTGTTACACCTTTTAACTCTTTCTTATTGACAACTGTTTCGCCTTCTGAAGACGGTTTGATAATGCCTTTAGAAGGCGTAATAATAATTATATAGCAGAACTTTTTTGTAAACTGTTTTTATAAATTAAACAAACCCTTACCCTTTGTCTTACCTTATCTCGTGGTCAAGCATTAACCATCGACCACGGCCTCCGTAGTCGAGGGATAAGGCTCTTGACTCCCAATCCAAAGGTCGCGGGACGAACCCGGCGTGCGCAATTTTTTTAAAATTTGATTTATTTGTGTTATTTCCCAATTAAATAATAAAAAAATTATATATAGTATATTTGCGGCACGTTCCAGAGTGGAGGATACTCTCAGTATCGCCCTTAATAGCTAGTAGGTATCTGCTCACCTTTCTCTTTCCCACCTCGCTTCCCTTCACCACTACCTTCAGCCTTACAACATACCCCGATCGGGGATGCCATAATCTCACTAGCTCCAGACGAGAGAAGTAAAAATAATATGTAAATATAAATGTCTGCCATAGGTCACCCCAAGTGGTTTGCTACGTTTGGTGACTTAGCAGGGGTGCCCGGGTTCATTGGGTAAGGTTTATCTAGGTCTTGGCGGTGGATGATCTAGACACACTAAACCCCAGATTCCTACCCAACCCTCATATATTTCCCCAGAACTTCCCTTAACCCTTCCAAGAACTTCCTCTCCTTCCTGTCCTTAATAGCCCCCAAACAGCATCCCCAAAGATGACACAGGGCCTGAGGGAAATTATTTTCCTCAGGGCCTCCTGTGTGGACCTAATGTAAAAAAAAAGAAATACGCCATGCTTAAAATTTCTCTGGATCTAAAGCTAAAAACCTTTGATAAAGTGTTTGAGAAGTCACGATTTATAATTAATTATCTGTAATGTATTTATAATACGAAAGTAAATTGCTTTTATCTCCTGTGTATAATCGTGTCATGTCATGCCTATCATATTCCACGGCACGGTGAATGTCATCCACCGCCGATAATGCGGACAGAGGCAAGCACATCACATCACAGTGTATTGTATCATGGCTCACTTTACTTACAGTTAACAGTGCAGATATAGTCAAGTACTACCGATATCGGCAGACAAGCGACCACACGAATAGTGGTGAGTGGTGACTGATGGTCAGGTTCAAGTGCTTTGTCCTCCAATAGAGATAATAGCCGTATTGCGTTCTATACGTCTTATTAACTCTTCGGGTTATATGACCTAACAACGCTAGGGATGGAATTATACATGATGAGTGTCGCGTCTTTCAATTTCAAATATTTAAATTCACCTTGATTTATTTTCGTCTATGGTCTCCTTTACTGTCAATTTGACGTTTCGTGTCACATTTTATCTTAATTTTTATACAATTCAAAACAATTCCGAGTACATTCAACCAGAGCTACAATCATCAGACAGATCAACAACCGAAACTAGATGGATGAAAAATTGGGAAAAAGAAAGCAACAAAATAGTTGCCAATTTCGATCCGATTACTAATTTTAACCTATTAGCCTATTCAGATATGATGTTTTGGTTCTGAATGGTGATAGTTACAACAAGAACGATGAGCACATTGCTCAGGAATGAGGAAAACATACACATAAACATAAACATAAAAAGTTTATTAGAAACTATTAGAAAGTAAAAAAAATCGAATGATTTTTTTTGGTTACCCCAGGACTTCGAACGTCGATTCTACAGTCAAGTCAAGCATATATTGTGTGTTCGTAAAAATTTAGGAAAATATTTCTGTACATGACGTTCTTTGCCTATGTCACGTCCATTTAGATAATTGCCGAAAAACTGTTTTTATAAATTGAAGTAATTTTAATATATTTTTAATTAGTTTAACAGTGAGAAATGGTAAGAGACATACGACAATATGTGGGTGTGATGTCATTGGAATAAATAATGTAATTACAAGCCCACTAGTTACTGTGTATCTATAGCGTGGAGCAATAGCGTTGTATTAAACAAAATGGCAAATATAGATACTGTGCTATTATTATTTCATTATTATAAAGATTGAATTGCAGAAACCGATGAACTTCCTAAAAGAGGTGAATAAATTATTGTCTTTACACAGTCCTGCATAAAAATGTAATTTTTGTCAAAAAGAGAAGAAATCCAAAAGAATGAATTGGAACCATATAATAATAAATTGAGTTGAAAGTGTCCAGGTTTAAATATATAGGACGGTTTTAGATCTGCTGGAATTGCGACTAAGAGTCTGAGATGAAAAAGTGAAATAAAGTGTACAAACATGGAGATGTTTAAAAGTGGGAAGAGTGAATGAATTAAAGAGTGTAACAGTGAAGGAGATGAAGGGTGGAAAATGGAAAAGTCGGAAAATTATTGATTGAAGAAGTGGAAGAGTGGAAAAGTCATCAAATGGTAGTGTAAAAACTGGATGAGTGGTAGGGTCGAAAAATTGTGGATAGAAAATTTTGAAGAGTGAAAAGGTCAGTAAAGAGGAGAGTAAAGACCGAAAGAGTCTAAACGTCGGAAAATAGTTAATTGAAAAAGTGGAAGAATGGAAAAGTCATCAAATAGGTTAGTAAAAACAAGAATGAAGAGTGGAAAAATCAGCAAACAGTTTTCGTAAAATATTAGAGTGAAAAGGTGGAATAGTGGAAAAGTCGGAAAATAGTAGAGTTAAAAGTGGAAGAGTATAAAAGACGGAAAATAGTAAATTGAAAAAGTGGGAGAAAGTCATGAAATAGGAGAGTAAAAACCAGAAGAGTGGAAAATTCGTAAAATAGGAGAGGGAAAAAGTGGAAGAGTGTAAAAGTCAGAAAATAGTAGAGCAAAAGAGTGGAAAATAGTATAGTGAAGTGAAAATCTCATATAGAATGTGAAAAATGGATGAATGGAAAAGTCTAAAATTTTGGAATGGAAGGGTAAAAGAGTGGAAAAGTTGAAAAATGGAAGCTGTGTTGTAAAGTATATAGTATATAGTGGGGGCAGTGTGGGGCCGTGGGACGCGTGTCAATGTCTCCACCTCGGCGTCTACTTTTACATTGCAGACAGACAATTCCCACTAATCATACATGTCATGAATAACTATTGGCGATATGATTTAGATTCTCACGGCCGATGGTATTATGTTGGTCACAGCCTTGCAGTGCTTCTGATGATGGACATTGCAGACAGGACCGGATTTACCGTAGGGTTAAAGCGGATACCGGCTTGGGCCGAATACTGAAAAATTTGTGGTTTATAAAAGTCAACAAAAATTGCACTTAAAAGATGACATTGGAAAAATATTTATCGATTAAAAACTAATAATAAACTTTGTATTCTTCCTAAGTGACTGTTATGAGTGCAGTTCCGAAGAATTGTTCTAAGCTGCAGTCAATAGGGTGAAGATAGCCTTGTTGAAAGCCAACCCGCGATAGAAGAGGGCACCAGAAGAAGAAGACTAATTAGCTAAAGGAGTAGGAAGAACAATTTCCAAAAATTAATTACGATAATAATTTTGGCCATAAAAACTCCATCGCTAACTCTAATTGGGCCCCCCAATAAGTTCCTGTTGTTAGTGGGATCCTTTATTAGTAGGATTGTCCTACTAATAAAGGCTCTTGAGGGGCGGTTGCAATTCTACTAAAGGATTAGTAAAAAGTCATTAATATTAAGGTCAAGGTCCTTAATATTAATGACTTTATTATGTTAACCGCCCCTAGCTAATGAGAAAGTCGTTCATTTTAAGGTTAAGGACAATTTCTTATTCTTAAGTAGAACCGGAGTCACCTATCTAGGCCTTTCGAGGACGAGTCCGACCCTGACGGCAATGCTGTCCGTTACACTGGCTGAAGAAGGCTGAGATAATACAACACGGCCTAACTAAAATCAATCAACATAATAACTGACTTGGTTTTAGCGCATCTTCGAGGTCTCGCCAACATTATACGTGCGAGAAATACATATACTAGTGTGTCTGGGATGAGCGAGCGTACAATGTGTGTGTGACGACATGGGTGGGACACCCGCCATTAATAAATAATTAGTGACATTGTAAATTGAACGATTGATCTTAACGGGAGCAAAAGCCGGAGACAGCGCCAGACAGTGACCAGCAGACAGGGACGACCAGCAAACAGCAGACATCAGACATTAGACATGTCACGCTGACGCCCTGCCAGACCGCTGCTTTAAAGTGTGGAACTGTGGAAGTCAGGAGTGTTGCACTGTACACACACGCCCTGAAGAAGTGTGAGAAAGATATTCCTATCGTTCCATACAATCATAATTCCGGCACGTGAATCATCGATATAAATATTTGTATTGGATCCATGCGACTTCCAAATAAATATTCGCATATACGTTTTCATGTAACGTAAACTAAAGATATTAACGACTTGGTTGCTGAGTGGAACTTTAATAAGAACTACACGCTTCGTTCAAAGCCAGTAAAATCGAATTTTATTTCCGCCTTAAATAGCATGTTTTTTCCGTTTGAAAATTGAATCATCATCGTACACCTGATGGCACCTCCAAGGATAGGAAATGGTGAAATAATTATCAATTACCCAGATCATACACGAAAGATTCTTGGTAAAACTATTTACGACTAAGAGATAATCTATGATCGTTTTTTAAATGACGCCAGTTGAGATGTATACGATTATCTTTTTATAAACATCTCAAACCTCAATAAGAACTAAGAACAAACACGCACACCATATGACAGTCAATGAACTGGCGCTTGACGCGGCTCTTCTGCGAATAGCAATTGATTAGTGGTATGACTGTCAATGCCAGCCACAGGTCAACTGCGGGTTTGCACCATGTCAAGAATAGGTCAGCAACAGGTCAACAATAGGTCTGTAGCGGGTCTGCGTCGGCCCATCAACAGGGAGTCAGAATCTAGACAGCAGGTCGGCAAGAGGTCACCAGTAGGTCTACATCAGGTGGCTGGTTGATTTTGGTAACTGATCAGGTTAGCATCAGGTCTTAATAGGTCGGCAGTGGGTCTGCGACAGCCCACCAACACGGCGTCAGAATCTCGACAGCAGGTGGGGAAGAGGTCGCCAGAAGGTCGATATCAAGTCGATAGTTGATTTTGGTATCTGATAGGTATGCAGCGGGTCTACACCAGGTCGGCAGCGAAAACCATTGCTCCCACGGAAGCGATGTCAACACGGCTGTTAACACTGATGTGCCGAGCAAACATTGGTCAATGGAGAGATGCCGTAACTAACTATGTGTCAATATCCATATTATGATGTTGATACTGAGCAAACAGTTTAAGTAGAAATATGTTGTACCGCCTACTTACTGTCAATTTACGGTTGCATTAAGATGGAGTGGATTCGAGCGCCTGCGTAACTTTCCGTTATTGATGCCTTTGTCTAATTTTACTCTAAAGTCACGAATATTGGAGTGTTGAAAGATAGTTTTTTGATAACCATAGATTAAAAAGAACACTTATACACTCTTCACCATTATAAGTCAAATACATTTTACGTTTTCGTTATGAAGAAAGGTGTTTGATTTCTATCAAGGATCCATTCACACCAATTTCAACAGATTCAGGACAAAATGATAAAATAAATTGTACTAAAATCGTTCAATATTCATCCTTTGCTTTGCATCCTTTTCAGATTCCCAAATTTAAAATAACATTGTTACAGGGTTGATGGTTTCATCACACATAAGCAACAGAGATATCATATTTTCTACATTCAGTGTACTTTCGTCGTTCATCTACCAATTCCATGGCTCCCGATACCTGTAACGTCCCCAAATAAGGAAACCGCAAATATCACACTTCCATATAAGTTGCCAGCTGTTGTTTTAGGACTGCAGGTAGCATTGTTGAGTGTTGAGTGCAGATGCCCTAGCACGGTCGACCGATAAAGAACATAATTTTTTATGACATCGTTTGTTTTTTCCAAATTACTGGCTTATCAATGAACGGAGGCAGACTACATAAGCTCATAGAATTGAAAAATCCAATCAAACTTGGAGAAACGGAATTCAGAAAGCTGTTCAGAATATCACGAGTTATGGATAAATACCTCATTGACCAACTCCCTTTTTAGTGTCAAAAAGTACATGTGGACTGCCAATGAGCGTATTTCAATTCGGCATTGTCAATTTATTCATATCTACGCAGCCGTTTCACGTTTAAGTACGTGGATCCATAGGCAAGACGCGCCAGTACTGCCATCGTAAGGCGATGTCTTATGATTTATTTCGTTGTCAATATCGGCTTGTCTGTCGACACGCCTAACGAGGACAAGCCCATCGATACGATATTGTTAAGTTATCGATTTGATCGTGCTCTTAGTACCAGGACAAATACAGAGTTAGGCGCTCCGCCCACTGAGGCAACTGAAAACCAACTAAAACCGTCTGTTTCTCTGTCTTGATTGGTCAAAAAGCTTGGTTAACCATAGAAGAAGAACAATCAGCTGACAGTTGGCAACTATCAATAGCCGCCCAGGGCAACCAGTAGAGCAAATCGCAAGTCACCGCTTGCGTTACCATTGACAACGGGGTTTTGTGTGATAGTGTATGTGCGGGCCATCACATTGTCATACAAAGACAGTTGGCAGTTGAGAGTTTTCAGTTGCCTGAGTGGGCGGAGGCGCGTAGTATGTACAGTTGCGTGCAGTTTTGTCCTTTCAAAATTCGTCTACTGCTATTCCTGATTTCTGTGTTTAGTTTGCCGATATTATAATATTAATATACATGGTGTTTATTGTGATTAGTTTATGGGACGTGGTTCGGCCTTCTGCCTTCTGCCTTTTGCCTTACGCCTGTGTTTAGTGTTGTGTGTTTACAGTTTACACCGACTATATTCTCAGAAATTAAACATACATATTTCAATATCGAAGCCAGTCAATAAAGTTTTCAATTTGATATCATAAACAAATACAAAAGCACAAACTAGCGGCCCTCTTTCAAGCGAAGAAGAAATGACCTAACTATCGGTCGTTTACAGGTTTACTCGTAGGCAGTTGTTATTGGCCGGCTTTGCGCTTGTTATGGACATTTCCACCTTTCTTTTGCTAAGAAATATTATCAACTTTAATTAATTACACACGTGTACTACCTACTTAATCCCATCCACACATGCCCATTAAACTACACCTATCATACAAACGAAAATTGTAATCAACTGGAAAATAATTCCAACAGTTTTATCGTCTAAACAGCTGGGTTCTTATTCAATTTGAGAGGCGATTATGGATACCGCCAACGCGGCAAGCATTTATTGGACAACCAGCACCCTGCAATAGGTCACCCAAGTAATTCACTACGTTTGGTGTTTTAGCAGTGGTGCCCGTTTTCTTGGGGTGAGATTTGCCTAGGTCTTGGCGGCGAATGCAGTTGTCCATCTTTGTTGCATAAAGGATCGGATCGGGAGAGATTGGTTAAGGGAGACCTAACCTAGACCTCTCCAGCCAGACTCTAGTGCAGGGATGGATTAATACGTCCTTCACTCCTGAACACATTGACTTCCAGATTCCCACCCACCCCTCGAACCTTTCCTTACCAGAACTTTCTTTCCTTCCTTTGCTTAAAAAAATTTTCCACACAGCATCCCCAAAGATGACAAAGACCCAGAGGCATTTTTTCCTCAGGATCTCCTGTGTGGAGCTACAACAATAAAAGTAAATGAACTAGTAGGTAGTTACTAACCGGGAACCATTTATTGGATAACCAACACCTCTGCCATAGGTCACCCCAAGTGGTTCGCTACGTTTGGTGACTTAGCAGGGGTGCCCGGGTTCATGGGGTTCATTGTCTAGGTCTTGGCGGCGGATGATCTAGACACACTGAACCCCAGATTCCTACCCAACCCTCATACCTTTTTCTTTCCCAGAACTTCGTCTTCTTCCTTTCCTTAAAAATACCCTCCACACAGCATCCCCAAAGATGACATAGGCCCCGAGGGAAATTATTTTCCTCAGGGCCTCCTGTGTGGACCGTATGTAAAAAAAAAATCGGATTCGACCTAGTTTTATCAATATTTTTTTATTGAATTGAAAAATATCCAACAAATAGTAGGTACCTATTTTAGCGTTAGGTCTTAATTTCTTTACTAATTATTTATCCATATAACGTACAAAATTTTTCTTTCTAAATTCTTAATATTTGGACACAAATAAATAAAGTAGCACAAATACGATAAACCTTTTGATTACAAAAATAATTTTTCAGTTTGGATTGGTATTTTGGCCTCAAATCCAAAATTAGGATTTGTTTGAAACGGTCCACGCCGTTCCATAAAATCTTACTACCCTGTTAGATTAGCTGTCGCCAAATATCACCATTTTTATTTTTAGTAATACGGATTTTCTGCCCCACGTGAAGATATATGTATGCAAAGCTACTTTCGTTATTATTTTATACCGCGGCGAAACCCACTGATGTTTAAAGATTTTCATCTCTCAAATAATGTAAACCTAACAGCGATCTATTTTGGGTAAATTTCAGGGTCAGTCGGGAGAATAGAGTATTGGGCGTCATGGTGTATTTATAGAGAAAACAATTGATGATATTAATAATATATTATGACTCAAGCGCTGGAGAAAGAAAAACCGAGGTCACTCTCAGTCAGAACTAGTGATGTGCACCCGGCAATATTCCCTTAGCTATATTTAGCTTGGGTAGGGAGGAGTCTGAAAAACTATTATATAATGTGACTTAAAACGATACATGATTACCTATGAATGGCACATTTAATAAAAACTTAGTATATAGGTATTAATTTAAAAAAATAAATTTTAATTGCATTTGGCACTTTACACACTTTGGTTCCTTAGAACAGTCAATCTGCCTGGCTATAAACTAATATCGACCTAAAACAGCGTAATAACACTTGTATACATTTTAAATATATTCTCTTATTATGTAATATTATTTCTGTTATTTTGGCTTTAAATGTATCAAATGTAAAATAAAGAGAAAAAAAGAAGAATATTTGAATTTTAATACATACCTATGTACAATCAATAAACGCCCTGCCTTAAGAATCCGGCCAATTTTGTGTGATATTGATATTTCAAAAGTATTTTTTTTTTTTTTTTTTTTTAATTGTTTTTATTTCTTGCTAGAGCAATCCCGATGAGTTACAAAACTCATTTTAGGACAGGAGGAACTTACAATTCATAGGTAGGAGGTAGTAGTTACAATTTTACAAAGGTATTTTGATATCATAATATAAGTTTTACATTCAGTACAGCATAAAAATAAAAATAAAGACAGGTTAAGTAGAACAAACAACAAGAGAAAACAAGTAAAGAGAGGGAAAAACAGATCCGAGTATATAAGATAGAACAAAAAATGACAAGACGATTACATATTTTCATTTTTAAATGTAGTTAAAAAATATTCTTTTAAAGCATTGCTTTGCAATTTTTTATTATGCTGGATGTTTTTGTACATATCTGGAAGCGAATTATATAGTGTATAGGCAATATAGTTCAGAGATTTTATCCCATATTTTGTAGTGTGTGTTTGAGGAATGCGGATTTTATTGTTATTTCGAGTATTGTGGTTGTGGATGTCTTGATTGTAAATTGGCTTGGTGTTAGTATGAGTTGATTGTTGGGTAATTTGTAGGATGGTGCTTGTGATTTCATGTTTAGGAAGGATTGTGATTGGAAGGATACCGGAAACTGAATAGATGTCCCTGACATGAGTGTCCCATGGAAGTCCATGAACATTTCTGAGAGCTCTATTTATGTTTTTATTTAATTTTTAATTCTTGCTAATTATATATTTTTGAATTTGCTGATTTCATACCGACCCGTGTGCGAATGGCCTTACTGTTAACGGACAAAACTAAGGTATGACGTCACGCAACAGATTTCGTACGTTTTGGCACGTTTTGAAAATTTTAAATTTTGTAAAATATTTAAGAAAATGATATTTATTAAAAAAAATGCTGATATTTGAAGAATTCAATTAAAAGGATACAAACACAATTAATGGCGGAAATAAAAAAGGCTATTTTAATTTTATATCAATTAATCTGTCTAAACTTAGAAATCACGTTATATTTTATATGTACTATTAAAAACTGAGGGCAAAATAAATAAATTATTCGGTGTTGTAAAATAAAAGAAGGTATCCTTGGTCGAAGATTATTAGCAACTTCCGGCTGCTTGAAGTAACGAACTAGATGCGCGCGCATCCTCTCCGAAAGGTTTAGTAATAAATACGAGGATTGATAGATATTTTTTAAATTAAATATAATATGTCTCTTTTATAAAATTGTAAATTCGGAGCTCGACTATTGCGAACTCTTGATTGTAGTCAATTTAAAAGAATCTACTTGACTCACTAGGCACAAGAACCTATTTCACTGGCACCATTCACAAACAAATTATGTAGAAAACTCACCAATTCACAACTTACATAGTTTAGCAAACAAATATACAAATGATATCGACATTTTGAATGCAAAAATATCTATCGTAATAATTATAATTTAACGTAGGTAGACATATGAATGACGTATGCCCCGTACCTGAGTTATTAAATCATATTTAAACAATTTATTCATGTCAACGTATTATTTCTGAAAATTTCAATTTATTATTGTAATATATATATAATATATAATTATTGTAAATATTATTGTATTTATTAAATTGTATTATCGTATTTTCTTACTAGATGTATGAAAAAAATGTGCATACATCTAAATAAACATAACAAAAACACGTAGAAGATGACGTAGGCTCTGAAATTTCACAACAATTCGTTGCTCTATTGTTACACTTTTAACATAACTGAATAAAACTCCTCGATCTGGTCCCCCTATTATAAATTACATTCAGACTCAATAGAAAAAATTCAACATAAATTCCTAAGACACATTAATTTCAAACTCGGTATTCCCATTGAAAACATAAACTACAATTACTTGATGAAAGAATTAAATTTATTAAAAATCTCAGACCGAAGAATTATATTCGACTTAATATTTATGTTCAAAATTGTAAATATAGACAGTCCCGATTTAACTAACCTCATTGAATTTCATATACCTACGAGAGCTACTCGTTCTAAAGTCCTGTTTAAATGCAACAACACCAGGACTGCGTATTCCAAAAACTCACTTGTACCTAGGTTGCATGCAGTTAGTAATAGATACGCTGATGTAGCGGATATATTTAACTGCACGGAAAGTAGATACAAGAGGGCTATGCTATCTTATATTTTCGATCAATATTAATTCAATCTATGTTTACCTTATTTATACTATAGAATATGGATATATTTGTTATAATTTGATATATTCTCTTGCTCATATCTCTGATGTCACTTCACAATCAAATGCCACAGTTAATTTGTTATTCTTTATTTAAAATGATTGCTAATATTTTCTTATGGTTCTAATTGTGTCATGTAACTACTGTTTATGGTATATTCTACCGTAGAAATTAAATAAATAAATAAATAAACATTTTTCCGGTGTAACAAAAAACAACTCTAATGCGAACGAAGGCTACGGCTATGCGGATTTGTCTACATAAGCGATAGGTACAGCATTTTAAAGAGAAAGCTTCGCGCAAAAGGAAAATATGTTACACTATTTACAATCAATAAATCTCACATTCATACATTATGAGCCCTAGAACCCGCATCTCCGGGTTCAGATCAAAAGACGTTCCCACTACATATGTCCCCTGAATGGAAATAATGTAAGAAAAATGTATTATATCGCAATTATGTGGTACAGGTACAGCATCTCTAATAGGCTGTTGCGTAATGGATTACTCTCGGTTCGATCTCTTCTATGACCTGACTGTTTCCATGTTATTCCTTGTATGTGTGTCTGTGTACACGTGCGTGTGTGTGTATATGTTAATCAAATGATTCGGCGAATCAGCCTATTTATCATAAAATAACGATAACATGGGAATGATTCGTGTAATCCGAGCGTAGTTATTAGTTAGGCAGATCCGGTGGGCGGCAGCGCGGGCGGGAGGCAATTCGGCTCCAATAATTAGTAGTGACAGTCTTACACCAGACCCACGACGCCAGGGCCGGAGGAACCGCCATCGACCTCCGCCCTGGTATCATACTAGCAGGTGCCGGCAGGTGTAGGCTTTGCAAATCATGCAACTATTTCAAATTCGATAGTAAGGGGAAAACCAGCGGGGTTGCGGGATAGAATTGAGGAATCCCGCGGGATTTTTAATACGGTATATAAAATTGAAATAACGATAACACATCTTGTATTATTTTATAACAATTATCTTCGATACTATAGTATATTATAAAAGATTGTTGAAAGTGTAATTAATAAGGTAAGTTATAAGAGGATTTTTTGCATTAATCATTGTTGGTAGAAGTAATATAATAAAAGAGAAAGATATAGGAACATAATATTTCATTGCTATTTTCATTTGTGCCACACTAAAAAATAAATCAGACATTTCTAACATTTTGTTTCGCTAATATTATTGTGTATAATCTGTAACTTACTTTTATTGTTGATTTTTACCAGAGACTTTACTTTTCCTTTTAATGTTTTAGCTATTTATTACATGCAGGTTTACTCTTCTCTCTTCTTAATATTTGTTGTACTTAGATATGAGTATTACGTTGATTCATTTTATTCCTATCTTATGTTTTACATTCTATATTTTGTCAATATCGTTAAAATGAATTAATAATAATGATATTATTACCATTTGTTATTTCGGCTACTGGCATTATACCTAGCTCTTTCATTAAAAATTTAGGCATATTAGATTTGTCAAAGAATTTGTATATTTTAAATACATGTAGGATTACGAAAGATTTTTTAAATATTTATACTTAGGAATCCGTAGGTTATCGGTCAAATTAGGAATTCCACCAAGCTGAACCCTCTAATATGAAAATATCTGGAGTCGGTGAATTATTTTCCCATTTAATAGTCTGGTAGGTTAACATCTTATTCTTGTATTGTTTTGTATAAATTATACTTATATAATAAACTTGCAAAGCGTAGATTTACTAGATGATCATTTATATGGAAAAGTGTGTGAAAGGGTTTAAAGGGGAAAACTAAACCCGGACCTAAAAGTCTGGTGCTTATAAAAAATTTATTTCTTTGCATGGGACTGCAAGGAAATACATTCCATATTTTAAAACAACAAAAATAAATTAGACAAATAAAAAGGAAAAGTAAAAAGTAATAATAACAATATATTCATAAAATAAACACGAATAAGCATGAAAAATGAAACTGAGAAAATATTAATATTTTAATTAATGAAGATAATATTAGCGAAAGTCGATCGAAAATCCGAAACAGAAAAATCAGAAAAAGATACGGATACATCTGGGACTCGAACCCAGGACCTCTGGCAATCCGCGTTAACGCGCTATCCACTGCGCCAACGTATCCCTATCCAATTCGGTCATTTTTAACTGTATCATACTTCGACTGAGAACCACCAACATTATTTTTCATTTTTTCTTCTTATCGCATATTTTTATTGGCTGCTATCTTTATGTATGATTGCAAGATTCAACTCGAACTAAATGCCCTCTAGATAGTGTCAGGATAAATTTTATCACTTTCATTAATATGCGACATCTATTGACTTTATCTGCAAGTCTAGGATGAAATATTTTTATTTTTATTTTTAACTTATTAACTTAAAGAGTTAAACCTCAAATTATAATATTTTAATTAATGAAGATTCTTCATTAATTAAATTATTATAATTTGAGGTTTAACTCTTTAAGTTAATAAGTTAAAAATAAAAATAAAAATATGAGAAAATATTTTACACAAATTCCAAATTACCATTCACATAGATAGGGAATAAAAACGTAAAACAAGCACATGCAAATCAAAACAGCAAATTATTGGTCTAAATCTATGTTATTAATACGCTAACGTCTGTCGTACACACTCGCTCCATGTACTAGATAAAACGGAAATGATGCCATCTATAAAATTCAAATAGAGGTACCTATTGAAGTTTTTATACAATACGCGGGATCCAATATTTCTGAAATTCCGCGGGATTGCGGGATGTGGGATTGCGGGATGTGGGATTGCATAATCCTAGGCAGGTATACCAATTATTATAAGACCGGAGTCTGCGAGAGAGTGGCTGGTGTCTAAGGCACCTGCTGCAGGCCGTGCGGTGGGAGTTCCCAGTTTTGGGGTCATTAGGATGAGGCACGAATTGTTTGCCAATCAAAGAGGTACCTGCTGTACGCGAAGTAGGCATATGATTACTAGACTCGATAAGAAATTCGCGTTATGTCAGAGACACCGCCATTTACGCAGATTGCACATATAAGAATTCAATAAATTAAAACGCCTTAAAACAAATTAATACTTACGCAATTCTTAATAAGTACTCACTCTCTTGAACGGTGTTCATCAAATTTTATTTAATTTATTGAGAAAAACTGACAAAAATTTAGGCACGACATATTTATTTATTGATTTGACATGAATTATAAAAAAAAAAATTGCTGAAATCTAGCGAAGGTTACGCAATGTTTGCTTGCATCAATTTACATAGAAACCTGAACACCTCGGTTCACTTTCTTCTATTCATGTAAATGCACATATTCAGTCATTCATTCACACACTTACCTCACACTCCACATTAATGTACACAAATATTTGTTCTATTGGAGTTGTTATAGTAAGCAGCGTTAAATGCTTTTTTAGAATAATTTCGATTTTTACTTTTACAATAATTGTAGATATTTTGGTAGAAAGCAGTCACTTTGTGGTTTGACATATTGAATGAAAAAAAAAACAATTACTCTGATTACAACCACGGAATTTAATTTAATTTATGATTTAAGATTTTCACGGCCAAAGTATTTTTGTTGTTTGTTTTTGGGATATTATGCCGTGTTATGCTAACTCCTTCTTTAGCCGACGTTTCGGACAACATTACAGTGTCCATCATCAGGGCAAACGTGTTGAAGTGGCAGTGTGTGTTGTTTATTTAATTTGTTAATACCGACCGGTTTCGCTAAACAAAATGTTTGATTTTGTATCCTGATGATGCTTGTGCTAAGCGAAACCGGTAGGTATTAATGAATTAAATTTTATTTGTAGGTATTAATGAATTAAATTTTATTTATTTAATTGAATTAAATTTTATTTCATTAAAAATACAATTATGTTTGTTTTTTTATTTTTTATTATAGATTAGCTCAAACAGATATCATGAGAGTAAATCCATTCAATCTGTAAATAATGCATTCTTGAAACTTGAAAAAGCGCAAAAACTCAGAAAATCACGAAATCTGCCTTTACTTGTCAAAATTAACCTTAATTATAGGAAATACATATTTCAAATAAAAACATAATTTTCTCGTAAAAAAATATTATACTTTATCACTTTTCTGAATTCTTGAGACATCAATTCCTATATTTGAAAATGACAATAATTTTTTTTTCGTTAAGATAATAACCTTATAGGTATGTACTATATCGCTTATTTGAATTTTGACACACTCAGTTTTAATTTTGAAAATGACACTAAAATTTATTACAATTCCGAGTTCATTAAACCACAGTTTCACAACAGACCCACAACCGAAATTAGTATTTTAGATGATTTTATTTCGGTGATATAATTTCTCATTTAGAACGCTCGGAAATCCAATATATAAATAACCACAACGTATGATCTTCTCTAACACCGTACATATAGAACTCTAGAAGTGAGTTCTACGAATATATTAATTTTAGTGACAACTGATTTACTAAATCCTATACCGCGGAGAGATTAAAAAAATTGAATATCTGTTTAATAAAAAAATAAAACAATATTTGATCATTTTCACCAGAAGTAAGATTGATAGTTCGAACTACAAGACATAGATGGCCTTAGTGTAGTATGAATCTTAGAGGTTGTAGACTTATTTCAAAGATGTCGGTAATATTTAGGTTTTCCCCTCCATGTTTAGAAAGGAGGTATGCTAGAAATTAGTGATATTTTGAGAGCAGAATAGAGAAGAAGTTTGCCTCCAGGCCGTTCTACACACTCTGTTTATGTGAATACTTCACAAGAGACCCAACTGCTCCCGTCTGGAGCCATTGAGATTGTGGCATCCCCGATTGGGGTATGTTGTGAGGCTGAAGGTAGCGAGGAGGGAAAGGAGATGGGGTTGAGGAAGGTGGGTAAGAACCTGGCTCTTCACAAAAGGTCACCAGTCACCATACACGGCTAAAGCCATTTTAAGTTTTAATTCGGAATAGTAGCCTTACACCAGACGATACTGAGAGTATCTTCCACTCTGGTACGTGCCCCATATATAATAACATTTAATTAATTAATTGTGAAATAATTGCGAAAATTAACCCGAGACCTTTGGATTAGGAGTCGAGAGCCTTACCCCTCGACCACGCCGGCCATCTGTCTAATTAACTGGACGATCAATTTCTCAATAATATTCTATTACCCACCTACAATTTGCCACATGTGTAAGCACGTGTCATTTATATAACGCTTTATTGGTGTTAACTTATTTATACACAAGCGTGAAAGAAGTAATTTGATTTATACCAATTAACATGTTTTTGACAGGTTTATTTCTGTAACTAATGGTTTTAATTGCGTGTAACCTCAATCCCACGTTTCGTCCTGAATTATCGATATATATCTTTATATTTAATATTAGAGAGAAAAAACGGTAGAAGCATCTCGTGGGCGTGTCTGTGTGCCCGAAGCAGACTAATAACTCCTTCACAACTAAACACTGTGTTTTTTTAATTTAGAATAAAAACTCTTATGACGAGGAATTATTACGTGGTCGAGGGACAAGGCTCTCGACTTGCAATGCGGAGGACGCGGGTTTAAATCACGGCATGTGCAGATAAATTTTATTTAAATTTTGCAGAAGGAAGTTTGCAGAGTGAAAGGTACTCTCAGTATGGGACTCTTGTGCGTTATTCATTTAAAAAATCTTCAAATACTAAGTTTTGATATAACAAGGAAAGCAGTATTCGAATGCTCACCATAAATCAAATATTATTTACCCTGTCTGTCTTTTACATATTTAAAGAGCTATAAAATAATACCGGGAAGCATAACGATCCGGTGCATTAGTATGGAATTTTGAAGTATCCTGCTAGTGACCTAGAAAACATAAATTTTAGTTTATTTCACTAAAAAGCTTTTTGCATTATAATTGATTTGGTGTTGTTTACAGTAATCTGAGTACTTTACAAGATAGAGGGTAGGCACACTTTTACATATATCTATCTGCATACTCAACTCAACTCTCCATTTTTCGGAGATGTCTGAATAATCAACTGAACGATCGTAATATTCAACTATTCAACACATTTTATAATAGTTCTGTTTAATTTCTCCTACCGTAATTTTTTCCCGCATATATTTTGTTGTTGTCAAATAATGTCAAAACCGCAACTTTAATAAATGAATGTGTTAGTAAAAAACCCAATGTTGATAAATGCTTTTAAATTAAGGATAGGCAGTAATATTGAAAATATTTTAAATATATATGTATAATAGTTTTTCTTTGACTTAACCATTGACGTCCATTGAAATTCTACGAACGCTTAGTCAAGAAAATGGGTGAATAATTGAGGGGACATTTTGATTTTATTTTAATTTGGCGAAAGTGGTCATCAAATATCAAGTTACTTTAGGTGAAACCAGCGATCGCTTTGAATTTTTGTGACAATGACAGTTTTTTTACAAGAGTCCTAACTGCACCCAACCATCTATGGCATCCTCAGTGGGGGTAAGTTGTGAGGATGAAGGTAGTGAGGAAAGGTAGCAGATGCGGAAGAAGGAGAGAAAGTAGCTGGCTATTTAGATCTGGTCACCACACGCGGCTAAAGCCATATAGAGCAACGTTTTAATACTAAATGGTGGTCTTACACCAGGGCGATACTGGGAGTATCTTCCACCCAGGAACGTGCCGCGAATATACTACGAATACGAGGATAACGGAAATTTGAAATTATGTAAAAAACAAGAAATCCAAAAATGTGTTAAATACGTTATTTTTCTCCGTTTTTTCCCTTTCGATCTGCGTCTTCGCCCGAAAAGGATTTTTTCTGGTAAATTAGATAATAATTTTAATTCTGTAATTAACCAGTATTCTGAAAGATCTATTCAATGTAATTTTATAATAAAAATTTTAAAAAGTGAGATTTGGTGGGACCCCCCCCCCCCTTCACGTGAGATTTTTTCTTACTCTCGAAATAAATGTTTTTCATATTAAATGGGACACTTCAAAAGAAGTGAAACAATTTAATTTCTTTTTTATTATTTCTATAATAGTTTTTTATTATTTCTATAATAATATAAATTCTTTTAAAGTTGACCCCCCTCGGTATAATGAGATTTCGTGAGGTTTTACTGGACCCCCCCCCCATTTTTTGCTCACGTAATTAATGTATGCCCCTTATAAGTCTACAAAATCAGGATATATGATTTTTTGAAAAACATTTTTTTTTCTCTCCTGAACAATTAACATTTTCTCCTTTGCAGCATTTCTAATTTCAGCTATCGATCTTATTTTGAATGAGTAGAATGTGAAATAACACAATTTAATTAATTAAAAATTACTTGCGCACGCCGCGAATCTAACCAATGATCGAATTTTCTTAACGAAACCGGGTAGTAAAACTAGTCACTAATAAAAGTCGCTTATTATAACCATAGATCACGAACATCCTGTTTTGAATAAAAAACTATTAAAAAAATACGATTGTGCTTTAGACCATACGACTGAAGTAAATACTGCTTTAGTAGTCTAATCTAATTTTCTTCCTGGCATCGAATAAAACCATTTCAATCATCAGTGTATAAGAATCTATATTGAAGATTCGTTTGGAATGTTACCAATCATCGTGACAAATCAGTCGTTTCGATGCACTGAGTTCGCACACTCTAAACGAATATTTGATTAATTTTATTATGGGTACAACGCTTAGAATGGGATTGTTGATTTAATTCTTACAAAGTTTAAAATAAAACTTTTTTGATGAGGATTCTAGTTAGAGAGCGACGTTTATTCACATTTGCAGCAGGAAATTCAAAAAATTCCAATCGAAATATTGCTAGTTATTAGTTAGATTTTAACGTTTAGAATGTGAGAAACAACAACACAACTGTTATCAGCGTAAATGCCAGCACCCATTCCAAATGTCATTACTATGGATTTGAGCAATGTTGTTACGATTAGATTGTGAGGAATGAACCTCAAAATTAATTTAAATTTATTATCGTTCGCCTCCGTAACGTTGTAACGTTCGTAACGCCCTCGCCAGTGTACCCCCAAGTGAAGCGTGCGTAAATAAGTATTTACCTACTTCAAAAATTATCGAGTAGGCGAGTATTATTAGGCGAGAATAAAAGAAGAAAACAAATAAATGAGGTTTTCTGTACCGACTGTAACTCGCTACAGAACACATGTTACAAATAAAGATGTACCACCAACCTAGAAATAAATGTCTGCAATTTGTACGTTGTAGGTACTTAGCAATAAACTGAAACCAAATATACCTACAGACATTCTGAAATAGAATGTCCGCTGACTGACACAGCAAGCATGTGAACAAATAATATTACACGAAACTGAAAAAACAAAAATTATTTTATTTAAAAAAATAACTTGTTAGCAGTCACAATATTATTCTATAAATGAAAGTAGATCATAAAATAATCATATAAATAGTACGTGTATTTATATTTAAAGCACATGCGAATCTATTTTAGAAATAATTAGTGGCTTTGCCAAAATAATTACTAATCTCGTTAATAGACTTCTGGAAATAAACAGCGTTGCGCCGAGCAAGACGGATGAGACGGCAAAGAGCCAACGAATACTCCTCACTTCCTTAGCCTACTTTATATCTATCTCTCTGTCTCATTCCCATCCCTCATTCCCGCTCTCCGGCTCTTCTATGGACGTTGCATCCAAGAGCATCTAGAAAGTAGCGTGCTTTGACTACCCAAAACACTTTCCATATTCCTTTGCAACCAGAATCAACTTAAGGCGATGCACCACGTCGTGTTAAATTAATCGTCTGGATCAGGCAGCTAACAATAACACTCATAAATAAAACACAAGTAAATGGCGAAAAGGTTTAAATTTCCATTTACCACCGGGCGCCCATGATATATTAAAAAAAAACCTTTTCAAAAAGCGTGTTTTGTTTTATTTTGCAAAGCTCAGGTACATATATTTAGATGTTTTAAGATAATTTTGTAAAGAATTTAATTTTCGTAATTATAAAATAATCGTAAATGAAAATGGGTTTGTAAGTAGGAGATAAAACAGTTCATAAACGCCCGGTACTTTTTTTTTTTTTTGGCCTTATAAAAATACTATAAAACTTATTTTTATATATATCTTCTTCACTTATTATTTTTGAGTATCGTCTCATCTCAAGGCGATGCACTACTGAGTAATGAAAAAGCATGCGATTTTAGTTTGAAAATTTGACCACCTAGAAATATTTTGTTTGCTTTAATTAAACACAGCGAGTAGAACACATATTTGCCTTAGAAATAATCGAGCGATTTTTAGATAAATCTATTTATAATCTGGCCGATAAAAAGTGATATAAAGTTCAAAATCTCGTGCTTACGAACAATACGGCAAATTAAGTTCTTTAGAAAATGTTCGTAAAAAATTTTAATATTTATTGCTGAACTTCGCAAAATAAAATAAAAAACACTTTTTGGCGATGTTTTTTTTGGCATAAATCAAAGCAAGCAGCCGGCGGAAATTTAAACCTAATCGCTATCTACATAAGGAGTGTTATTGTTAGCGGCCCAATTCTAAATGTTACACGACGTGGTAATAGTAAAAGGTAAAAGTTCGAAATGACACCCACTCCCCGAAAGCGATTTTTGTTGTGGTTTCATTAACATTCACTAGAGAAACAAGCACCTTCAAGTTTTAACATTTAAATGAAGTGTGTGAATATGGTCCCATCCAAAAATTCAGGTTCTCAACTAACATTGGCATTTTTATCTCCATTGGAATATCTTTAACACGTTTCTTTCAAATTTAGTCGAATAAAATCGAAAACAATTACAGAAACGCGTCACGTTTATTTAATGGATTGTTTAGCAAATCACGAAACCACCACTGTTTGGTAAATCACGATGGCACCTTAAATTTGAGTAACAGAAATTCTTGTAAACATAGTCATCTTTGGTTTGAATATAAATTTCTAAATTGTAAAATAGCTAACCAGTAATAATAAATAGTTAGGAATCTAAATGACACTAAATCTATGTATTTCTCAAATTTAAGGTGAGCCACTATTAAAACATTTTGTATGTTTGCATGCAAATTTTTGAAGTAAAACTTTTTTACGCAGGCTTGCCTTGGGGAGTAAGCTGGCAAATGCGAGACCAGAGCGTTACGAAAAGTGTGATCGAGCGAGGCGAACGATAATAAATTTAAATAATTATTTGTAGAAAATTAATATATGTATATATTATTCATATAAACATATATACATATATAAATACATATAGATGGAGCTATAGAAGTTTTACTTCAGAAAAAGGTCTTCTTTTACTTGGCCAAAAGCATACTCGCTTTTTTTTATATTTAAAAATAGACGTGTTAATTTCGAATTATAAAATTTGAAAGCGTATTTCATCACCTTTCCAAAAGAGTTTTTAGTTTTCGGATAAATTCAGAAATATTCCAATTATTTGGATTTTATTGCAAAACGGAAATTTTTCGACTCTCTGAAAAAATACTGTCGAGGACTGAGGGGAAACTCGCAAAAAGAAACTGTGTTTATGAAATTCAAATGAAATGGAGATCTACGATGTCAGGTGAGTGTAAGTGAGACAGGGCACTGGGCTAATAATTGGCTAAACGGAATATTTTTTTCCTACCTTGTTAAATATTTATTACGATCCATATTGATGGATTGTGATTCATCAATATGAATCGGATTGCTACCCTAGACGTTCAATATTTATTGACATCCGTCAACATTTACCAAATATCGTGATATTTATTGAACGTGTAGGCTAGCGTATTGGCGGACCACAATACGCATCACAGATGTCTAGATTCCTGAATTCCGTATCGCGAACCCACGGATAGTGATAAATATTGAACGTGTAGGGTTCGCCTGTGGTATGTAGTCATAACCAAACACGTTTTTTAAAATATATTCAAAAATCTTTTTAGTAGGTAACCATTTTTGATCGTCATAATATATATTGAAGAGGAAAAAAATGTTGAGAAGTTCCGTATTGTAATATGATCTACTGAATTAGCGTGATCTCGGGCTGATCCGTGATCAGCGATCAGAGGTCTTGGGAGATCAGTATGCACGCTGCGTCACCTGACAGGAACCCACAGGACGCGGACGTGTCGAGGAATGCGGCGTTCCCAAGACACGGACGAGGTACAGCGGGTGTGTAGTGTGTACTGTACCCATCCACGGATGTATTATACAATAATATACATGTACGTAAAGCGCCTTACTTTACACTTTGAGGGGTAACTCTGAACCACGTAAAAAAATTATATTTTAAAAGAAAATTTATATTTGATTAGATTTTTGTAGATCAAGTTCAATCATTTCGTTTTATGCAACGATTCCAAAAATGGTCAACTAAATCATAAAAAATTATATTCATATTTTATTTGTGAGATTTGTAGAGTGAGAAATCACCTCAAGGGCGCTGTACATTTTATTATGAATTCGTAGGTTCTATCTAAATTCATAATTTACAAAGACATATGGAAAACTTACTTAACTGGTAACTAACTTCCGATAAACCCACTTTAATTACAAAGTTTATGCTTGGAGAAGATACGACTTTGCACGCGGAGGACACTATATTTAAAACATTGGATATTGCATAATTTTACATTTGCTACCCCATCACTGTCCATATAACATTTATGAGTATAAGAAGATTAGTGCCAAAATAGATTTAATATTTATTTTAAAAGACTAGAGAAATTAGCACTCTTTAGGTCTGGAGAATTTGTATGAAATAACATTTATAAAAACTTGCAAATTAATATGTATAAATTTTTATACAATTAGTTATTTACAATGCCGCGGGCTGAGAAGGTGAAGGTAAAGGTTTTTTTGCTTTAAGGATACGACTGTCTGAAAAGATGAGTTTTAAGTTTAGCTCTAAATTCCGCCGAGTCTGTGGTCATTCTTAAATTATGTGGCAGTCCATTTCAGGCTTTCATTTGATGGACAGAGACAATTTTGAATTAGAGTCTTTTATTAGAGAAAATATTTTTTGCGCTAACTCTCCAGGATTGTATCTATATGTTATTCTTACTTTATTCCTTATGTTTAGACATCGGATTATGTGAACCACCAAATCCTCTCCTTCAGTCCTTAAAAACCAGCTGTGAAAATGGTCCATTTCTAATTTGAAAAGCTCATCTTTTGAAGAATTTTAAGGCTCAAATAGGCATTCATGAAAGAAAAATACTAAAATACGCACTATCAAGCAAAAAAGCTTAAATTTACATCTTGGATATTTGCAACAATTATAAAGCATATAATTCGATGTCTACTTATGTATAATCAATATTGAACACCACTAATGACACTAGAAATGATTATGTCATTAACGGAAAACAAAAAATTATCAATTAAAAAACTATTAATAAAATAGGACCTAGTTGTGTCCCTTGGGGTACACCACTAGTTGCTGTGAAATGAGTTCAATATATTATAAAAAAGTGAATTGATTAAGGTGTTTTAAAAAATGGAAATTACTCAAAAGTTTTGTGTATTCTTTCGTTTGTTATAAAACCTCTTTAATTTTTTACAAGGTTTCCCCCTATGAAGCAAAGTAAGAAACTTTTACGGTAAGCGTAGACACGACACGGATAGATTTGGTCAAGTTTGTCGGGAGGTGTCAAACAACGCAACGCGTGCTCCGATTGTGGGAGATTGTGATGTCATCAGTTGTCGATTAATCAAAGCAATGGGCCACTTAACCGTGAGTGAAATGCAGCATGTGGGGGACAACCCTAATATTAATGCTGCCATGATATTAAATAATACCAATTTATAACAATTTATTGATCTTGATTATGAGTTAGGTTAGCTATGATATTAAATAAATACAATTTCAGAAGAATTGATATTGAATTGGTTATGTTGATAACTTCAAGGCGCAGGTAGATTTCAACTGTGGGGAAGCATGACGAAGAATAAACTTCAATAGGTGCAGGGTAGTTTTTTCTTCATTCATAATTACTACCACAGTTTTGGGCCATTCTCCACCTGTATCTGACATCTCACCTTTCGCTCGGTCGAGGTCGGGCGGAAATATGTAATATGATTCGTCACACCCACTCAAAAAGTAAATTCTGAAATTATCTTTGGATATACAAGTGTAACCAGTCGAAACAAGAGCTATAAATTCGGCAGGCAGTTATCTTGTCGACTCCATCATATTGCAGATTGGCTGGTTGATTAAGCTGTTTAAGATGTAAGAATGTAAATAAAGGTAATCTATGCATCGGCGCAAAAAATAGCCAGTTTAAATCATTACGTAATAAGCAAATTACTCGATGTGAATGAATGAATTTTAATTTATGGCTGTTTTTTTACGATGGACCTTGCTCGAAATCTGGATTGGAAATGATTATATAGTTGGCGGGATTGATGTGGTAAACGGAGAGGCAGTCTCCACTCTACCTTTGGGCCACTTGCCATTCGCCAATAAGATGAAATGTAGCGTGTAATAGCACAATTCTCCCTGGTCATCGACCTACGCGAGCACTGACCACTGACAAGTGACCAGTGAACACACCTTGTTAGAGTAACAAAAAACATTCAACTAAATATGAGGAACTCCGTTGCAGAGCGATAGCTAAGATCATTTGCTAGGGAACCATTGGTTGCGGATTCGAAGCCTAGCATGGAAATATAAGAAAAGTGTATAATACTTTTTAATTATGTTATAAAATTTTATTCATACCGATCAAAATTGCATGAATTGGCTTTTAGTTGTGCAATGACTAAAATATTATGCCATTACATAATATTTTAGTCATGACCATAATATATTATATTAGCTAAATTAGTGTTGATGTGTCCTATCTTAGACATGTTCCCTTTCACCGTCTGTTCTATATCCTACCCCTACTCTTTACTAATCCCTATTGCGGGAAGAAATATTGTTTCATTTAGATATAAAAATGTTTGTTGAAGTTAAGTACGAGATTATATTACGAGTATTAGGAGTTATAGCTATTAAAGAGGTTATTCTGCGAGTAAAATATTCACATCTCTGTAACTATATGATATTATATAAAATTAAAATTAACAGTAGGTATATAAAATTTATTATATAATAAAATACTATAAAAATTTCGGAAAAATAAAAATGGGATGAGAGTACAACTAAGAAAGATTAGAAGGCCGAAAAATCTAAACTAGACATACTTATATGTGCAGTCGGTTTAGGGAAAATACGCTGTACCTACGTCAGTATCTACGTAGCGGATGCGTACCCACGTAAAAAAATCCTAACCTAAAACAAAATTATCACAAGACCGAAAGCTTTACGTCTATCGCTAGAACATTAAGAATTAGCAAAGTAAGTTTTTTTCGATTTTTATAACCAATTTATGTCACCGCGGATTCATTTGAGAATGTCGCCTCGTAAAAATAAACAGTGAGACAGTAAAAATAAGCTCTGTCTGCCATAGGCTAAACTTTACAGTGATACCTAGCTATTGTAAGTGTTATGTTGTATGTCTGAGAGGAGAAATACTGAGTCACGCGAGCCGGAGTCCTCCATCTTCTGCGGTTTGTGTTAAATTGAAATAGTTGATTAGGTCCAGCGATTGCGATGCTGCGATGAACGAGAAGATGAACTGCCGTTTCTCACAGAGCCGGGACGCTCACACTTTATTTTCCCCGAGATATCAAATGAAAATAAACCAATAAAATAAGCCAGACACTACCTATGTAGACTACCTACAGAGTCGTATATCTGTCACAACCGCTTAAACGGCGTTGATACTCTCGTCGTATTATTATATTATGTCTAGCATATTATATCTATGACTTCGCAGCATTGCGGATATAGGCGCTTTGATTCGTGCGATTCTTCTCAGGACTTCGCATTTTCAAAATTAAAAAAAATACAGGATATTTCAAAATAAATTGTGAAGTTTTGCTAGTTCTTGTCGTAGTATATGGTATCTAAATAAATGTAGATATGCTAAATTATATATTTTACTAGCTGACACCCAACATGCGTTGAAATGCCACTTAAATAAAAAAAATGTTTCTCCCTGCGTGTCCTTTCCCATTGGTCCCGTTCCCCCTCCGCCACCTCTTCCCCTTCCGTGAATCCTTCCCCTCCCGCGTTCCACATTTACATTCCCCCTCCGCTCTCCCGCTGTCACCCTTCTCGCGACCCCCTCACGAATTCTCCTTCCACCTTTTCCGCCTTCCCCCCTCCCGCGAACCCCCCTCATTAATTCCTCTCTGCCCTACCAGATCCCCCCCCCCCTCACGACTTTTTTCCATGCCGCTAAACTCTTTGACGAATTAATTTTTTTTTTACAAATTTCGTAAAGCCAGAGCTCGCGGTATGAAATATACTTTACGACCTATTCTCACACCTACTAAAAATATTTTTAAAAAATCATAAAAATCGGTTGATCTGTTTTTTAGGAGTGCGACCACAAACACCATGACACGAGATTTTTATATATTAGATAGATGTATATAAAAAAATTAAACAAGGAATTATCCAATTTGTCTAAAAAAGTCACTATCGCAATGAAAATTAAATTATTTATTTATTTAATTGTTTTTCACAATAAATGAAAAGATTCTTTTTTAATCCCTCAGGCATCGGGCACAATCGGTCAAAAGATCAAAATATTTCCGCTTTGTAATAAAATCCAAATAAATGGAATATTTTTGACCGTATCCGAAAACTAAAAACTACATTTGAAAGATGATGAAATACGCTATCAATTATTTTTAAATTCGAAATAAACATACATATAAACAATACAATACAATTAATTTTAAGATGGGTTCACCTTACGTTTATTCTAACTAAAATTACTATAAAGTTATGTTAACTTTTATATTTGTTTTTAACTTTTTTATGTTTCTCACTATGATAGTAAGGAGACATAGCGATTTCTGTGAGTCATTTATGAGTTGTTCCCAAAAACGAACAAGTTAGCCTGAAGGGTTAAAAATTTCTTCAAGCAGGTAGGTACTTATAGTATTTAAAAAAAATTAGTGTGCTTTAGACCTTAAAGAAGTAAAACTTATAGAGAGAAAGAAAATGTGCGCACGCACTGCTCTCTCTTGCTCCTACAGTATTTATACAATTGTTCAAGAACGAAATGAAATTACGAATTCTCTTCATGCACTGGCTATGAGAGGAAGAGAGAAAGAAAATGTGCGCGCGCACTGCGCTCTCTTGCTCCTACAGTGTGATACAGCCCGTTCACCTCGCCCGACTATACTTTTCATAACGCTCTCGTCACGCATTCGCCAGCTTTCCCCCCAAGTCAAGCATGCGTAAAGAAGGTTTACTTCAAAAAATGCAAATAAGAAAGTAGATACAAATAAATGTGACAATTTAAAATTTGAAAAAAGAATCTTTAAAAAAATCTCTCAAACGAAATGCAAAACGGTGGAGTAAAAAAAAGATTTCGCAACGTTTGCGATCAGTCAAAACTTTTTTAATTAAAAAATTGAGAATGTTCATTAATTGAATTAGATATTTTAGAAACACCCTGTTTAAACTTCCTGTATATGACATATTAATAGTACACTGAAATTGCTAGCAGAGAGCTGGCGCCTAATTGACATAAATATTGAAACTCAAAAAGCTTATTTTATGCTTTCATCTGTGGGAAAACTTGGAGGCGTTAACGGAACAGGAAATCTTTGCAATTCCCGACTGGTTTAAAATTAATATTTGTATCAGTGTAGCTTATTTGATTTGGTGCCCGCTTGCCCAGGAAAACTGGGAAAACATATTTGTCTAATAATAAAATTGACAGCGTCTTGTAACTGCTTGACAAAATAAGTAAAACAGTCAAAAGTGCATTATTTATTCAGAATTGTATTAAAAAAGGATCAATTGTATTGTGTATTTTTATTTATTTATTTAATATACGCGGTATAAATTTGCCATAATTAATGATTGCATGTCACAGTTAGGCAAGCCTAAAATATTAGAAGTAATTTAAAAAAAAAACTATTATTTGATCGTAAAGTATAAAATTAATGAAAGCTCTGATGGAATATATACGGGGTATAAGTTTACCATAATCAATGATTGCATGTCACAGTTAGGCAAACCTAAAATATTAGAAGTAATTTAAAAAAAATATATTCTACCATTTGATCGTAAAGTATAAAATTAATGAAAGCTCTGATGGAATATATACGGGGTATAAGTTTACCATAATTAATGATTGCATGTCACAGTTAGGCAAGCCTAAAATATTAGAAGTAAAATAAAATAATAAAAAAATTCTACCAATTGATCGTAAAGTATAAAATTAATGAAAGCTCTGATGGAATATATATGGGGTATAAGTTTACCATAATTAATGATTGCATGTCACAGTTAGGCAAGCCTAAAATATTAGAAGTAAAATAAAATAATAAAAAAATTCTACCAATTGATCGTAAAGTATAAAATTAATGAAAGCTCTGATGGAATATATATGGGGTATAAGTTTACCATAATTAATGATTGCATGTCACAGTTAGGCAAGCCTAAAATATTAGAAGTAAAATAAAATAATAAAAAAATTCTACCAATTGATCGTAAAGTATAAAATTAATGAAAGCTCTGATGGAATATATATGGGGTATAAGTTTACCATAATTAATGATTGCATGTCACAGTTAGGCAAGCCTAAAATATTAGAAGTAAAATAAAATAATAAAAAAATTCTACCAATTGATCGTAAAGTATAAAATTAATGAAAGCTCTGATGGAATATATACGGGGTATAAGTTTACCATAATTAATGATTGCTTGTCACAGTTAGGCAAACCTAAAATATTAGAAGTAAATTAAAAAAAACAATTAATTCTATCATTTGATCATAAAGTATAAAATTAATAAAAGCTCTGATGGATATAAAAGTAAGAGATACGAGTTCTTATAAATTATAATAATAATAATAATTGGCTAATTTATATAGCGCCTTTTCGTGAAAAATCACCTCAAGGGCGCGCGCTAATGTAGGTATATGTAAAATAGACATGATTAAATTAATATTGATTGCATTTCTTTGTAAAATAAATCACATTGAACAATATTACATAAAAATGTTCAAAAACAGTGTAAGAGGTGTTGTGTTAAGTCAAAATAATCTAGAGATTTAATAAAATAGAAATATATTTTTTTCATTACGGAGTAAAACCGATTTTAGAATAAAACTCATTTTTAATTTAAATGTGTAATTATATTATTTGACTTCCAAATCAGGCATGAATATGGCAAAAATGCAAAAATCTAATAAATGGCTTATTTGCTGTCTACCTAGTATCTACCTACAATAAAAAAACAACATTTTCTATGCAATTATCCTACAAAGAATTGTTAAAAAATAAAAAAAAAACTATAAAAACTCAATTTTATCAAATATGACGTAGAATCACCTCCTTTCAAGATATGCCAATAATATGTGAAGTGAAAACGTTTATTCAAATTTTTAAATTAATTTTTTCCCCTTCAATCATTATTCGGGTAGCCACTTAAACTTATTTACACGATCGCAGAGCCCTCCATTTTATGAAAACAAATCACTTTGTGTACATTACTTATTTAAACAAATTTATCAATATGTTTCGAAACCAATGTTTTTTTCGTCATCAGGATAAAATAAAAAAATCGTTTTATTCTGACGAAGAAACCATTGGTTTCGAATCATGTTAATAATATTGTTATAAGTGGTGTGGTTTGTTTTCACCACAAGGTGAATTTTCGGCTATTGAAGAAACCATCCATTTTTATCAACTTTATTTTGACAGTCTATATATAAGTGCATATACGACTTATTTAAAGTAAACAAGTAAGATATTGTGTAATGCCTTCTTATTGCCCTCGCCCCCTCATACTGCGATGCAATGCCCCCTGTTGTCTCAGAGAACACCTCCGCCCTTGCATCTATTTAGCGCCCCCAGAGGGGCAATTTTACCGTAGACCTTGTGAATCCCACTTTTATATATTTTTTTATGAGTAGATTACGCGAATAAGATAAAATTAATTAGTGTTTAGATACAAAAATTATGAACATAAAAATAATTCAAACGTAGTGATTTGTGTAGTAGTTTTCTGACAGAGGTAATTATTCTGGTGTTCTATTTGCTTCCTTGTCTATTAATCGCTGACCTAAATTCTAGGAAACAGTAAAGGCGCATTCATTATTTATTATAACGATCCATTTCTCGGAAATACAGGATTTAATAAAAATAATAACGTACAAAAAAACAATACATTCTTTAAAAATATATTTTCCTTATTATTTTTATGCCTGGAGCCAGTTGAACTATGTGTATCTCACTCACCTTGTTTAGTCACTATTGTATCCTCATAGTTCGGTGCATATACAGAATGTTAGCGACGTCCTTGACTTAATAACCACTGATTCCTGACATTTTTTGGAGTAAAAATGTTTTTAATGAAATATTTACTCCGGGGACTTTTTTCCTGTGTCGTTTTTTCAATTTAAATCATAAAAAATCAGTTTGCATTAGAAGATTTTTTGGTTGGTTATAAAGAAAAGATAAAAAAAAAATAACATAAAGTCACTGGTAACCAAAATTTTATTAACGTTTTTTACTCCAAATAATGCCAGAAATCACTGGTTAAAAGTAAGTGAAGGGCTTCCCTTAAAACCCTGCGTATTTTTAAATGATATAAACAACATGAAAATTATAACCTCTAACTTTTTGTGTGTATTTTTTATTTATTTTTTACAAACACACCCGTGATAAATCGGGAGACATTATGTTGTAAATAGTTAGTTAGTAAATAACGCTTTCTTGAAAATGGAAAAAGCGCAGATCAATGAAAAATCATGGAAATTCACATTACTCGTCAAGATTAATCCTAAGAAACAGACATTTTAAACATAGAATTAGAATAATTTTCTTACAAAAATAATGTATTATAGGTAGTTACAGTTTTAAAAATGATATTTAGATTAAAAACAAATCCAAGTCTCTTCCAAAACCTCAAATGTAATTACAGTTTTGAAAATGATACTTAAACTAAAAACAAACCCAAGTTCAAAACCTCACTGACAGACCCACAACAGAAATTAGTAGGTTTGATAAACATTAGGATCCAGGGTTCCTCCGGGAACTCATGCTACACGAGGAAGCCAGCAGAATATTCGAGTCATAAAAGCAATCCGTTCTCATCCAATAAATAACAACTGCTCATAAATTGAAACGCGTTTGGCATAGTACCCGACTTTGCAGGTGTGCGAAGGGATCAATGATTCTACCTTCCATTGAAATATCAGCAGAACAGACATTTAAAAACATTCCCATTGTTATATATAAATATATCATCTAAATATTGCAATCCGTCCGTTATGAGTTGTGATAGGCAACCGTTGTTCCAATGAGTCAAAAGTTTTTTGATGCATCAAGCTCTAGAATAGAACGGTTGCCAAAATCAACAGTAGGGCTCACTTGCAATTTATACGAACAGCAGTTGTTGTGTACTATTATAGCGTCTGTAAGTTTTGGATAGTACGCCCAACCTTTGAGTGACTAACTTAACTCTGGACGTGTGTAACATGAAGTGATATGGGAGAAAGGCGACTATTATCGTATCTGTGAGCTCCGTTCAGCTAACTCCATTCTAACTCCAATCCAAATGACTCCACTAGCTAACTTAACAACTCCACGAGAATAACTTAATGCTAGGCATTCCAGGAGTACAGAAGAGTGTGGAGATGGGCGAAGCGCGAGGAAAGGTTAGCTTAGGGCCAAGGACAGCGGCGCGAGAGTCTGCAATTAGTTCCTGTCTCTGGGCGGAGCTCGGCCTGTCCACTGTATGACTAATGAAACGGCATTCCACGATTATAGGGCGAATTCCTCAGCAGCCATTCCCCGCCTTGCACACTGGGTAGTGACCAGACTACTGACCCATACAACCACCACACGTTGCACACTGCATACTAACGGTCAGCTTTTTTCAGGAATTCCCACGTTCATCAAATTCGGCAAGTCAAGCAGTCTACCGTAATTTGGAATTGTGGGTCTCTACAGATCGTAATATGACTTCCCGAGTACTGACAGAGACATGTAGATTATAAGGAATATAAACCTTGCTCTCAGCTAAACAATTTGTATACTTAATCTGTTCTCGGTTCTAACAATAAATGTAATCTTAAAAATAGGAGCAAGAAATCAGCCCTAAAATTGCTTCATCAATACTTTCTAACCAGCACTAGAATTAGTGATTTTATTGAATGCAGTTGGGACGCTATTTTAAGTATCAGAAGTTTTCCTTCATGTTGGAGAGAGTTTAAATGAATGAACTTTAAATGAAAAAAACTCGGAATGAACCATATACGAGTCAAAAGGGATGTGCAATGTGCGTATTGTTATATATTTCTTCAGACTGATTCGTGGATGGTTTAAAAACTTGTCCATCATTGAGAGTATTAATTTATATGTTCCCGATGGTTATATCCGTCACCGACAGCATATACTGTTTTATCTCTCTACCTCTAGGACTAACTTGCAATGGTCAATCCGGTGGGAAGTAGCGGAGCAGCAATCTTGCTGTTGAACAGAATCAATTCGGATATTGACACATTTAGCATCAAGGCAAGCTTTATTGCTACTAACAGTAGTGTACTTGTAGGTGATACCTACTTTTTATATTTATGCGATTCTGAAAAACAACGTCTTAAAAGTTTGGTATATAATACCTATCTTTAAATAATAAACAGAATGATATCTTTTTATTGCGAATACGAGAATTATGACACGCGCGCACTTTTAATATCCCAATAGACTTGGCGCCTAAACTATAAGAAATACATATTAATTATAGTTTAGTGAAATAATATCTCGATGCGAAGATAAATGTTAGAGTTCACGAAATGCAATGAAAAATGTCTCGGCAATTTAATGAAGACAGACACGAGACTGCGACCGAACGATACTGCGGCAGACTGCCTATTAATAGTGCTGAAGCTTTGTTGCTTTTCGTCTGGAATCTCGCGACACAATCAGATGTCGTCCATTCGTCTTGGACGGGAGCCATGCGGCGGAAATGGATGAGAGAAAAGGGTGTGTCGGTTTGTTGTGTGATGCTGTAAGGGAGTGAAGGGAAAAGGTACTCACCAGGCCGCGGCAAGCAGAGAGGGCCACGTGGGATCCGGGCTGACCAGCCACCTGTCCCCGGTAGTGGCAGGCTTCTGCGTCTCCTGGAGTCCCGCGATATTGCTGTGAGCGTCCGTGGCGTTCTATCACCAGATGAGGAGAGATGAAACCTGTCTCTGGCCTGCAAAAAAAAATCTCCTTAAAACATTTTTAAAAAAATGGGTGGTAAGGGGGGGGGGGGGGGGGGGGGGTAGGTGGGAAAACGTCTTTCGTTCGTTACTGATTTTTGTTTTGAGGTCTACATGACGATGCACGAATAACTCATGTAATCCTTTCCGTTGAGGAGTTATGCATGATTCGTTGATCGCGCGGACTGAATTTCGAGGTTCTTATCTGAAAAAGCAACGGACGATGGTCTATTTTTAGAAAACACATGGAACTTGGTGCCACAACTCTTGGGCCACGAGATATAGTTAAGTATTTTGCGACAACAAAATGTTTTTTCGCTTAATCTGGTAGGACATTAGTATGGAAGCCTTTTTAAAAACGTTTTCACTACAATGACATAATCTGCTTAACATCCCAACATTAAACACATCGTTTGACCAGAAAAAAAACATTAATTCCATGATACAAAATTATATAGTTGACTACACGGAGAAAAATGTTATTCGAAAAAACGATCATTTTAATAGTAAAAACGGTTAAAAACGGGACTGAAGTTCTTACGAACAAATTAACAGTATTTCAATGTTTATTGGCGGGAAAATGTAAGAATAATTTGTTGGTATACGTACGAAATTACGTGTACCAAATGAAATTAACAGGTTTGAAAGATGAAGATTTCATAAAAAAATATGAAATAACATCAGCACAACAATCGACAACAACATGAACATGAGGTCTTCAAAGATGAAGATGAGGAAATCAACAAAGACGAAGATAAGTTAATCATGATGTAACACCAACAACGACAACCTACAGTCTGCCTCGGAACAGGAATCTTTCGGGATGACTGAACTATACTATGAATCTTATGTTCCACGTTAACTCAACAAAGTGTCTTTTTAACACCCTTTTGGAAAATCAATAAAAGTATTTTTTTTAAAATAGCTCTTAACCTAACCTAACTTAACCTATTTAACCAAGCTTTTTCGTAACTTTTAATAACTTTTCAAAGGAGTGGTGTAGATGCACATTGTTGATTTGTCCAGCCACCGAATTTTAATAGTAATTAATTTAAAAATTTGTATATAATATTCAATAAATAATGACATGTGACCCCAGATTTCCACCATTCAGAATCGAAATATTGCATTGCTTTATCTTTATATGTGATCAGACGAGAATCCCAACTACCTATCCAATCTTTCTCTTGCTTCACATTTCATCCCTCTCTTCACTTCATTCATCCTCACAGATGCCATAGTTTCACCAGCTCCAGGAAATAATAAGATGACTGCCACTGATAGTTCCGTTGTTACTTCGGCTTCTTTAACATGTAGCATGCATACTTGAGGTATGAGAAAGGCGGAGAGGCTACAACGGAATCATCGGCATGCCTTTAGCTACCAGTCGGCAGTCGGCAGGCGGTAGCTGATAACCAGTGCACATCCATACACGTCACTTCGGGCTGCCGCAGCCGGTTCGGTTACTTAACTTCAATTGTTACCAAAAGCGGTTTATGTGCCGAACGATTATGGCTGAAGTCGAAGAGAAAATAATATATTTCCTTCAATTCGCCATTCTTGTCTCCAGCAGTCACACCGTGTCATAAAAACTGGTACCCCATAACTTGTGCAAACAGAGCTTCTGTCCAAAGCGAGTCATCATACGACAAGAAGTTCCCAGTGGCGCACTCTCAACGTTCGAGTGTGTTGCTTAAAGAATTTAAATTCTTTAATTATATGAAATAAACTGCAGCTTTAAACAGAAATACATCTGGGATAGCTGTATTTTTAAGAAAACCCCAACAACCGTAGGAAAAACATATTATAGTTACTACGCGGTGAGAGTAAAACATAATATAAAATCCATATAATCTACAATTACATCTATATACCATTCAGTCCAATTTTTTTCATTTGCATGCAGAACTAACTTGAGAAAAATTTCGCGATTCCCCGTAAGGGACATCCTTGACTTAAACCAGCGATTCCTGACAGTATTTGAAGTAAAAAATTCAAATGAAATGTTTGTTATTCTAGATGTCACCACTGGACCCATAACCCGACACTTAAAATCCAATTTGTACTGATATTTTATGATTTAAATTTAAAAAAAAACACATTAAAAAGGTCTCAGGCGACCAAAATTTCATTTATACTTCTTATTCAAATAATTTCAGAAATTACTACTTATAGTAAGTCAAGTATGTCCTTTAACACCATACATACAGTTAAGTTAAAACCATATTTTCAGAGTCGCATCCATAAAGTCAGAAACCATCTAACTTCAAACCTTAAAAAGTGTACAAAATGTAAGCAACAATAAATAAATAAAAAAACAATAAATTTTAACTCTTCTCAAATGTAAAATCATCCAATGTAAATTTTTAATCTGCGTGCAAAGTTAAAAAATTTAATGTGTTCAGCATTATAAAACTGTATTAAAAAAATGCACTACTCAAATTTAAAGAAAAATATGCATACCTCGCTGACCAACACACCTATACTACAAGGACAAAATCTTCAAAACTACTAAACATTCCAAAATTAAATACAGCTTTCGGCCAGAAAAACCATTATTTCCATGCTACAAAATTATATAATGCCCTTCCGATTGAAATTAAAAATACCATGGATATACAAAAGTTTAAAAAGGACATCAAATTATGGCTAACTAAACATGAAGATGAGGAACTAATTAAAATTATTAAATAACCCAAATGCAACCTACAGATAATGAACATAAACACTTTTTAAAACAACGCAAAATAATAAACATGAACACTTTTTGCTTTATTTATTATATTTCGTGAAAAGCAACAAAAGCAAACAACATTGATGAGGAAATCATGATCAACACCATACGACAACCTGCAGTCCACCTCGGAACAGGAATACCTAGTGAGGAGGACTGAGGATAAAATATTTCACTTTGTATTCTCAATTTATTTATATTGTATTTTAATTTTAATTTGTATTATTATTAAAAAAAAAAAGTCGTATCTCCTCCTAGCATAAACTTTCTAATAAAAGTGTGTTTGTCGGAAGTGACCGGCCAGTAGTATCTGTTTTAAAATAGGAAAACTAGATCTTAGAAACTCATAATGAATTGTACAGCGCTCTACAAATGATCCAATTATTATTATTATAACAAAAACCAAACCATAATATATGTTATATTATATAACTGTAAAATGTTGGCCTTGGCATGGGTAGAGAAATACATAAAATATTTAACAAAATATGTATTAAATCAATTAAATTACAAATCTGACCTATAAAACTCTATAGCTTCGTGCTGGTACTCTAGAAAGATATGCGATTAGTTAACCCCATTGATTATTGATTATATCGAGATAAAAAACTCCTTGTAGGGATGGTAGCATTATTATCAGACATTCATAATATAGGTCACGTTAAGTGCTCCGCCCAACGGAAAGCATATTATGCAGATTAGAGATAATTATGAGTTATTCATATGTATTGGATAAGTACGCGTCACTTGCTCGTGCTTCACGAATCAAAGAAACACTGGAGTACTATGGTTACTCCCAAAATACTATTTTAAACGTGAAAGTGGCATATTCAATACCCATCCAAAAACGGACTGGATTGTCACCCATCCCTCTTTCACATATCGCCTTAAATTGACTGAAATGGGTACATTTACTAAGGCTTGTAAATATTCAAATGTTTTTCTCCAACATCATTGACCAGTTTTGGAAACCAATAGATTCGATCGAAAACCTACACGAGAAGTGACTAAAATAACTAGAATTCACTTCGATCAATTTGTAAAACGAATTCGTACTTGAATTATAATTTGGAAGATATTTACAAAATTATTAAACCGAATTTCAAAATATTATCATTTAGTGAGCGCGCCTCTGTATTTGCCGGCAAGCTCGCCCTGCGCATTGAGCGGAATCAGAAAGTTCCTTTACCATTTTTACTGATTGAAATAATTGACAATAAATTGTCCAGTGGGAGCCAAGGCAATTATACAACTACAATAAATATAGCCTGTATTCCACAGTAGTCAGGCACGCACAGTGCACATTGCAACTGCCAGTACCACTGCCTGGTGTCCAGTGCATTCAGGTAGCTACCAACAATATGCACTTATATGCGGAAAACTCTCTCGCATTAAACAATAATCGTACATTGTACATCCATTCATTAAGTCAGTTTTACGAGCGTGCATTACTGAATAGACTAATTACATTTTAATTAATTGTAGTGTTAAGTAGTTTGCAGGACGGATCCGTGAGGTTGTTGGCTTTTAGATCAAAGCATGACGAGGTTTCTTCGAAGGATTGTTTGTGTCTTTCGATTGCACCTTTAATTAGGCTTACCAGATGCCAGGAATTTTCCTGACATCTCCGAAATTTCAGCCATCTGCCAAGGAAACAGGAAAAATTAAAATTTTTCAGGAATTTTTAAAAATATAAAAAATTAATTAATTAATGAATTATAGAATTTTATGTGCAATGGATTAACGAACGATTACAGGATGACGAATTTTCTGGAAGAATCAAATAAATTGACAAAAAACATGATTTTATAGGAATCTGACCAATGATTATGATTATCGAAATTTTTCTGCCCCCCCCCCCCCCCCCTGTGATGGATGGTGTATACTGGGTGTCTTTCTAACCGATGATGTGGTAAATTTATGGTTCTTGAAACTCTTTATAGGAAATTTTGTGCTAAGTCAGGGATTTTGTCAAGAAAACTCATTTTCGGATCTGGTAACCCTATGTGTAATTCGAAATATGTTGAGTATAACTGTTTATTTTTTTTATTTTTACTAATCTTTTGTAGAATATCATCATGGTTGTATTAAACGAAAGAAAACATTTTTTTAAACCACATGGCGTACCACAAAGGTCAAAACTAGAGCCTACCCGTAAGTATTTTAGAGTAATTTGTGTTGATGAAAATTGTCTGTATTTTAGGTACAAAGTCATTTAAATAAAGTGGGCAAGAGGGAAATTGGAAAAACCTTTTTATAACACGTCAAGTGAATGACAAATAATGCATTCAATTGAACCATCATCATCTTAATGCGCTAATAAACTAAAAACCATGCAATTTCTCTGCAAGAGTAAGAAAAGAGGATAGACTCACCGTGCCATGCACTGTTCCAACTTCATTTTTAATTTACTGGGTAATATGTCAATTATTAAACAACATCATCAAAACAACCCGCTATTTTATAAAATTTTGGTAGAACGCAAATAATGAAGAAAGTTTGAAACTTTTCACATTCATGATATCAGAATTGCACTCTGAATTCACCAAACACATTTATTATTTTTTTTATTAGTTTCAATAGCAAAGTTTGTACATTATGTAGGTATAAAGTATAATGTAAGTATAATTTTTTGTCTTTTTTCACAGTCCTTCTCACTAATGTTTCCTGTTCTTTTTTAAACTTTTGTATTTAGTTTTGAATTGTCTTTACATCGTCTTCATAATGTTTGTAAGTTGATTATTACTTTGATCTCTCAGCCATGTTTTGACTTTTGTTTTAAATATACTCATTTACTTTATTTTTAGGTTTGATTTGGTAGAGCATTAAACAATTTCATAGCATGGAATTTATTATTTCTCTGTCCATAAGTTTGAAAAATTGAACTTCTTGTTAAAATATTATTTCATTATAAATCAAAAAGCTTTAACAGTTTATTTTCGGAATATTACTAAAGACATACTTCATAATATTTTCATTTCGTATTTACCCTCTTTATAATTCCTGTCTGTGCATATTGACAACGTGTAACCCAAATAATAATAAATGTCGAACTTATATTATAATGTCATATCCTTTAAATCGTATTTGCTTTAAAAAATATTTTTTATTGGAATGGGTTTGCTCAGTATTTATATTCACATTTTGTCCTTATCGATCTGTAAACGATTACACATATTACAATATACATCCTATAATATCCTAAAATATTAACATTGTTTAGGTAAATATATGTTTCTGGAGAAGTAAATGAATTTAGTATTGTATAATGAGTTCTGATAATCAGATGGGTTTGAAGTTTCAAGTCATCAATACTGTTTTTCTCTGTCATTCATATTTAATCACTTCGTTAAATTGTGTTTATGATCTGCGATTTCTCCACACTAATCACACAGTGTGGAATCTAATGAAGTATGTCCCGACCTTAACTGAAAATGTTTCTCATATCGGATCTCTACATGTTTATTTCAGCGAATCGAAGAATTTTATAAAGCCCGCCTTGAAATTTTTTGTACCAAGTACGAATTGGTAGATACAAGTTTCAGTTTAATCATTCTAAGATTGAAAATACATTATTTTAATTCTTTCAGAAGCTATGGACAGCATTTGTTTCACATTTGTATCTGCTTTAATACCCACATAGACGTATCGCATAACTAGTACCGTGTGAAATCACACAATAAAAATGCTACGTAATGAATAATTGGCTAGGCGTGTTAGTTATTTCTGTTGATAACGCGATACAGATGACACGTGTAATTATACTCCAGTCCAATCGCAAAGATGTGGAGTTGTATAAAGTGATAATTTTGCTAACCTATGGTTTGACATGAGCTAATTGAGGTACCGGTAACGAAGCAATGCGAGAGAAGCAGAGACACAGTGAAGGCCGACGCGGGGGGAGTAGCGAGCACAGACATGCGACAGCTTGGGAAAAAGTGGCATTGGGTCGATTTTAAGTAAAACCCCATTATAAGTCCCATTTGTAATCATTTAACCCACTTAAAGTCGTCCGGCCTATTGTCGCAATCACAAAACAGAGCCAGTTCATGCATTATTTATTCAGCGGCCGTCAAGCGTCAGTCCTCCGTTCCACAGTGATAGACTCGCTTGTGTTGACTTTTGACTAAACATCAACGACTCTACCAATACCACCAACTCCCCAACTTACATTCAGAAGTCTACTTTCATATTTATAAGTTTGTGAACAGTTTTTAAAGGTTCCTCTTAAATTCGCATCAATTACAACCTACTGGTCACCGGGTGTTCAGTGTTTGCTATTCTTGCACTCTGCTACGTTAAAGGGTGTGTTGCTATTTGCTCGGATACATCTGTTCAATTCTTGGAATCTTTATCCGAGATCAGGAATTCACATTAGACTAGGAGAACACCTCTCGCATTCTTTGAGAGTGAATTATTAGGTGACCTTAAGCTAACGCTAAAGTCACATTGCCATTGCTTCTCAAGGATTCGGCCCCTGCCTGGGAAGCGTCGCGCACTGCGGGATCCAGGTTAATCATTCTACATTCCACGGATCAGCCTAGCTCTACCAGTGTTGTCATGCGGAGTACAAGTGCGCACTATCCTCCTGGCAAAACGAGGTACCGTCAGGATATTTTTGTGGGTGGTAATATGTGCAATGGTTCTGGAGCTGTGAGCTCTACTGATGATCAATGATAGCCATGGTCGATGGCATACATACAGAGAATTAGGCTGGAGGATGCTAGTGGTGTATGGACTCAACACCAAACAAAATACTCGTAAATATGCCGGAATAAATTCCGAAAAAAAAAATCCTCAGATTAATCTATATGCTGACGTTCTAGGTTATCCTACTTATTTCAGGCAAGGCATAAATTAAATCAAGAAACTAGAAGTTCTGCAAATCTTGCAATACTTAGTGCTAATTTGGTGCATTACTCTATTGACAGTCAATTCCTTTTGGAATGCTATGGCTTATACGCACTCAGTCGTATTGGTTGCCATGACTTGTTCAAGATACCACGAGGAACAGACATTTTAACACAGCTTAGGATGACAAGAGGTACGATGCTATTGAATGAAGATTATAAAACAGTAGATGTATTTATTTTAAGAAAAAACGTTACCTATCATCGGTATGCCTTTGTTAGTGCAATGAAACATTGTCAAAAGTTAGGTCAAACTATGATTATAAATTACACAGCATTTAACATAAGTCATAATTACCAATTTGTTTATGACGACAGCTTGACCAATTGTGGTGGTTTGTATGTAGGGTGCCAAATTGAAACGGAAATCGAAAATCGGCTTTACGCAGAGTGTGCGGTTAGGCAAACTGCCCGGACCTTTGGTTAACCTCGAATGGTCAAATAAAAGGCACAGGTTTTATTACTAATAATAATTTTTGATTAAAATTTTAGTTCAATCTCTTAAAATGAACATGTTGGTAGCCGATAGCCAGTTCTGTTGACCACACCAACTGTGTCTCTATTATTATTGATTTTGATGGTGATTAATGGTCTGCATAGGTCTCGTCTCGATTACATGCCCATTGCGCTCCCATGTCTCATCTTGTTCCAACAGTAACCAGTAGCGGTTCGTGGTCTATCTCATTCTAATTTTAATAACAACTTAAAACACGATAATCACAGAAAAAAAAATCTCTTGATTCTTGCAAAATACTGTGCACAAATTCGGCATTAATAAATATCATACGTGCAGCACACTCAGACAGCTAGTAGGTCTACCGCTCTGGCTCCACTAGAACGTTTTGTATGAATCTAAGAAATACGACGGAAGGTTCGTTCCATAGGTGCTGACATTTATAACGCACAATTCATTTGGGACTCGTTCTTGGGTAGTATGAGTATTATTCGGAAGGGTGGATTTTTTAGCATGGAATTTGAATAAAGCGCTGTTAAAAGGTCGGTAACATTATAATACAGAACTCTATTATTTCCAAATATTGTTAATGCTAGTTAACAGCACACATGCACTGACCATGCACCACATGCATTTTCACCCATTTACTTTGTCGAAGTTCACTAGGTGGTAAATTCAGTACCTATTTAGTGAGGTTACATGGTTAATTAGGTATTTTTAAATATTTAAGTTCATTTTATACCTGTCTTTTTTTATTTAATTTCATCTTTTTGATTTCGTTCTATGGACTCTTTTACTTCCAATTTAACGTCTGTGCCGCATTTTGTCTCAATTTTTATACAAAAATTGTTTCATTTTGCAAAAGCTTTCCAACCAGCACTTAAATTCATTTCACCTTTATTGAAAGTTTATCTAAGCTATTTTAATGCAATTAACCAATATACGAGTAATTTAACACAAGTGTCCTGAGTATAAACTCTATTATTACTGTGCGATCAACCCCTTGTTTTAGAAGACAAAATAATACCGACTAAAGACCTCCTGAGACCTCAAGGGACCTTACACCTCCTGAGCCCAAGGGACCTTACACCTATGTATCAATTTTTCGACCAACCTCCACATCTCCCTATTTTATGGAATTGATGGAGGCCTCGGCTTAACTGGTAAAACACAACTCGTCTTCTTATCGCCACGATTAGCTCGAAATGTCGAAACGTCAAAATGTCAAAATGACAAGACAATCAGAACAGCCAGGAATGTTGGAAAGGTTAGAACTAGACTAGATAAAGCAAATAGCTTTGGTATAAATTAATGAGCCATAATAATTGGATAAAGTTCGCAACCTTTAAATGCTGACTGCGCTATCAATAAAGGAAGATTGATTTGGAGTACACAACTAATAGAGTAGTAACTGGAGACATAAAAAACATTCTATATAGAAAACTTGCCTGAAGAAATAAATCATGAATTTCTGCACACAATATGTCGTGTTCATATTACAAAACTTTAAGGGTATATGATTAATGATCACAGAGGGGAAAAATCCCTCAGTGGAGTGGTGGATTTCTTACATCCGTCACTCCTGGATACATTGACCTACAGATTTCTAACCAACCCTCATACCCTTTTCTTTTCGAGTACTTACTTTCCTTCCTTCGTCCACATAGCATTCCCAAAGAAGGCACAGGCTTTGATTGAAATTATTTTCCTCAGGGCCTCCTTCTTGGATTTTATTTATTGGATTGTAAAATATTGGCCTCAGCATGTGCAAAGCAACCCAGAGAGGTCCACATTACCAAATAAATAAATAAAAAGATGGATAAAAAAGAGTGCGTCTAACCTTTACGCGCGGTTGAAGTAAAACTTCTTTGACCGTTGTGGCAGGTATTACTAAAACGGTACAATTACTTCCATCTTTTGTTTTTTTTTTTTAAATGTTCTCGCCATCGCGAAAATATTTCTATTATTTTCCGAAACTTGGATGAAAAATCAAAAACGAATCTATAAAAAATAAGATCCAATCCAATCACAGTTCCTTTTGATTGCATAGAAATTATAATGTATGTATGTAATCTCAATATTCATGTAACTATGTTTGTATACATGTATGTACCTCTATGTCTATCTCGATACAGGTATATCTTAGAGAGACAGTCATAAAAAAATCGCATGTAATTAAACTTTATACTAATATTCATATTTTTATAAGAAAAACTCTCTTTTTTAACTTTTGAAGGTTATTCCCATCAATGTAATATATCATTGAAGAAGAAGATGACAATAAAAAATAGATTATTATTGTCATCTTCTTCTTCAATGATATTTATACTAATAAATTTAAAAAAAAAAATCATAATTTTTTATTACATTTCTCAATACAAGCGACCAAACTCAACAGCCGGTGGTGTAGCTGTGTATCATTTTACTTTAAAAAACCACTCTTTAATTTTTTTTCTTGATGTTTAGCGGTATGATTACGAACAGGTTAGTTGGTTGGTAGGTTGGTTAGGTTAAGTTAGGTTAGGTTAGGCACCTACCTGAGGTCCAAGCGAAGCGCGCGCCCCCCGACAGTGAGGTTGTAGTGCAGTTGCGGGGGGTCCTCGGGCCCCAGCTGGTCCCCTGGCCGCAGGGAGCGCCGCGCGCGCCCCCCGTGCCCCCCGAGCTCGTGCGGCGCGCTCAGCTGGTGCGACACGAAGGCGCCGTCAGCCGCCACGCGCAGTGGCACTGTAACTTCGCACGCCGCACCCGACACGTGCTCGCGCGCGTACATACCTAAACAGACAAACACACACACGTTAGAATTTGTAAATACTTTTAACATTTTTAAATAAATGCTTTTACTTGCTAGGTTGAATTAGGTACTTCAAAGTAATAGTAAAAATAGGAAACTAGAGAAAAATCTATATATACCTACACTGGATGTTAGAGGACGTATATGACTTACTTACCAGTAATTCCTGGCATTGTTTGGAGTAAAAAATGGTAATGAAATTTTGGTCTCCGGTGACTTTTTTGAATCTTTCTTTTTCTATTTTTTTTCTTCATATCAAACAAAAAAAAATTTCCACTTGTCGTCAATGGTCACTTAGTCGAGTAACCGACCAACTTCTCACCCCGCCCCTAACTGTACAATAACTACTGATTTTCTATGTTACTAGTTGAAAAAAAAACAAAAAAATTATGAATAATAAACTTTGGTTTGAATTTTTTACTCCAAATAATGTCAGGCATCACTGGTTAAAGTAAGTCTATTTTCGACATACTTAAATTTTTTTTTTCGAATGTAATTTACCTTATTATGTTTTTCTTAAATTGTTATTAAACTAAAAATGGTGCCCTCTGTAGACTTTATAGGTATAAATTTAAGAAAAGAAAAGTGCGCGTTTTCATTTGTGGTTTATATTCATTTCATTTATCATAATTTTGTTTATATTCACCTGCCACAAGTGTGTTTTTCTCGTAGATTTAAACTATGGTTACCAAAGGATGAAATTCGGCCATAAAAAGGGAGACGATGTAATCTTTTATATGAGATAACGGTGGAATTAACCAAACGTATTTAAACCAAAAAAGCAAATAGACAAGCTGTATATACCTAATGGTAGCAACACCTTTGGATAAAGAAGCTATGTATCAAACAAATTACATTACTTAATAACTAAATGAAGTGCAACAAATTATTAGAAAAAGAATGGACATATTTTAAAGACATTGCTATTAAGTTAATGAATGTACCCTACTCAAACCTTGAAATTGAGTTATAGAAAACTCTTTATCCTAAACCTAGTTCGCCTCAGCCCAGGATTTCTTTATGAAGAGGACTAGAAAAAAATAGACGGTAGAAAATATTCTACATCTATTTTTATATGTATATCTTGTGTACCGTCTTAAAATATAAAAATAAAGTAGTAATTAATAAAAAAAAGTTTTATCGTCTTTTAGTAAAATCAGAAGGGTGATTTTGTATCTTTTGTGTTACCGTTAAGTTAGTGTTACGGGATAATTAATACATAACGGAAAAATCCGTGGGATGTCGGAAGGCGTCCGTTATCGGCTGTCTTTCTATAATTTTCTGTAGCTTTCAATGGCTTGTCAATATCTGTCGTGTGTTGGATGGATGAATTATCTACTTAAAACACGAATAACCATTTTTTAGTTATTAAAACTACTTTTATATAAGCGTTCATCCGTTTGTCTTATTATTTTGATGTTTGTACGCGATGACATTCGATTCTCGGATTTTACGAACGAGGATTATGCGGCAAACTTAAAATAAAAATAATTATGTTGGTGTCTTAACACAAGCGCAGTATTTAGCTCGTTAGCGCGATACGGAATACTGCATTTAAGAAAACTGTCAAAATGTGTCGTATACGGCTTTAACACGTTTTAACACGCGTTATGCTGTCACAAAAGATACAGAATAGCCCTTCAGAATATTATACGATTCCGGCACCTTTTTTCTGCAAAAGGTTGGGAACCCTACGAGTAATCGTTTGTACTTTTAAATGTATTTTTTAAGATCAACAAGAAAATCTAAATTTTTAATATAATCGTGTAGCAAGCATAACATTATTATGTAAACATATCTGTCAACAGAGGACAATCTGTCGTTGGGTGGCTGCGGGGCTGGCCAGTAATCAATGCGAGAAAAAAACGTGTTTATTTAATTTATTGCAAAAAATGTGACCTGATTTTAGATCACGTAATGTATCATAAATATTAATACACACACTGGGCCAACTACCACAAGTCAACCAGTCAGCAGTCAGCCAACAGCAGCCACAGCAGCCAACAGCCAGCCACCAGCCGGGCTGATGAATAATGCATGGAACTACCACCCGGGGCACTCTACCAATACACATACAATAGGGTACACTGGGGGCGATTGAAACACTTCATGATTGAAACATCTCAATTTACTCAAAAATATGATACCTAAGAGTGTGATGCAATACTCGAAACTCCATCAGATCTTTATTTTTATTTTTAACTTAATAAGTAAAACCTCAAATTGTAATATTTTAATTAATTAAGACAATATTAGCGAAACTCAATCGAAAGTCAGAAACAGAAAAATCAGAAAAAGATACGGTGACATCTGGGACTCTTTTGTCTCTATTAATTAAAATATTGCAATTTGAGGTTTTACCTATTAAGTGAAAGATATAAATAAACATTCATCCTAGACTCGAAGAAAGGTCAATAGACGTCACATATAAAATAAAAATGTATTTATATTGTTATTAAGTTTATTTTGTAGTTTATATTGTTTATTGAATGTATAAAAGAAATAAAAATTAAAATAAAAATGGATAAATTTATCCAAGACACTATCAAGATAGCATTTAGTTCGAGTTTGAATCTTGTAATTATACATAACGATAGCAGCCAATAAAAATATGCGTCAAGAAATGCGTAGTTCTCAGTCGAAGTATTTTATACCTTTAAATATTACCGAATCGGGTAGGGAATAATAATAATAATTGGATGACTTGTATAGCGCCGTTTTTGTGAAAAATCACCTCAAGGGCGCTGTACAAATTTCAATAATTTCTACAATCTTACTTCTAACTACACACTAGAAAATATAAAAAACCTATGGCTAAAACAATGGATGCAAATCCACCGGTTCTTTGATCAGCGATACAAAACTATATGTACAATGCATCTGAACAACCAGCGCGGTGCACCCCAAAAATGTAAATGTTCATGTATTTTTATTTTTTTTTTATTTTTTTTTTTTTTTTTTTTTTTTTTTTTTTTTTTTTTTTTTTTTTTTTTTTTTTTTTTTTTTTTTTTTTTTTTTTTTTTAAAATTATATATATCTTTTTTTTCAATGAAAATGTACAGGACCATACTTACTTGGTAGGTCACTTGAGATTAAAGTTAAAAGATGTTTATTTATATACAGTTTGCGCGCAGAGGACATAATAGCGAACACATGTTGTTGGAAAAGTAATTATTTGATATATATTATGTTATTTAATGAGAGTAGTACATGAATTTTATTTATTTTCTTAAATGAAGTCTCAGTCTCTCGTTAAGCGACGGATTGCTGTGAAGGCTTCGAATGATGTTAATCTAATAAGAAAATAGATTAAGATAAATTATAGGCAATACATAATACAAATAGATTTATTAAATTTAAGGGTATGAGAGCCTAAATAAGTAGGTTTTTAGTTTTGACCTAAATTCTGTTGGGCTTGTTATGCACCTTAGTTCCGGAGGGAGTTTGTTCCAAGCCTTAGGCCCAGATACTTCGAATGCACGATCTCCAAACTTAGTATTTGGCTTTCGTTTAGGTTCTATCAGTCTACCTAGAGCTGATGATGTTGCTGATCTAAGGGTTGACTGCCTTGGACCAATGTTTTCCGGGACGCATACATTAGCTCTATCGGTAGAGCGGCGCCCCGGCAAGGCGAAGGTTCTGGGTTCGAGTCATAGATGTGACCGTATCCATCAGATATGTTGGGTCCTGTCGACAATAGCACACTAGCCGGCGAGTGACACAATCGTGCATAGGAGACATTATTGGATTTCGAACTCAAAAGTAAATATTTATGACATTTTAGTTAACTAACTAACTAACTAACTAACCATCACGCCGTTTCCCCGCAGGGGTAGGCAGAGAGGACGGACCGCCAAACAACTCGGTCTTGGCATACACTCCTCGCCTCATTCACATTCATACATCTTATCATACATGCTCTTCTATTATTCTGACTCTTGACATGGCCCGACTCAAGTATCTGATTCACTTGATCGTGCCATGTCTTCCTCGGGCGTCCTCGACTTCTTCTACCACTTAAAACCACTTAAAAATAAATTATAAAAAAATTATTTAAAATTGTTTCATTTCGAGACATGTTTATAGTTTTTAAAATATTTGTGATATTTTCACTATTCATGATCTCACTGAGTACTGTTATAATCATGAAAATGTTTAATATTGATTAAAAAAACTCCGAAGTTTATACTATACAAATACTCCAATTATTCCAAAGATATTTAGAGCGTTTCAATTATACCCACATACTGTTTCAATCATCCACACTATGGGGATAAACTCCCCTATCTTGTAGTAATTATTTTAGTTTACCTGTACGAGTTGTGGCCACCCAATAACATTAATTTGGGAACTAAACAGATTATAATTCATCTAATATACACATATTATCTGTAAATACATAAGTTAAATCACCACACATAGTTAAAGGAAAATTGTTTCAACCATCCCCAGTCTACCCTACATACCACATACCTGCTTATTACCTACGCAAGGTAGGTACACTGCATTTCATACAATTTTGCCAACTTTGTAAAAAAAACTAAGTGATGCAACCATTCTTACTGGACGATTATTAAATCAATAATAATTAATTATTGTACTACTACAATGGTTTCGTAAATTTTCTGGGAATTTATAATGATGTCGTACCAGAATTAATACCACCCTTGAGTGGGACCACTATTCTCAATTGGATAGTCTTAAACCATAGTGTACTAACTCACTTTTTGCTGTTTCTGAATTAGAGTTTAAAATGAGGGGCCAAATTAGAATCTAGCTCTTTGTTGGGAAGGAAAAAAGGTATAAGGTGTAGGTAGGAATCTGGTTGTCAGTGTGCCCAGGAGGGACGGACGAACGAATCCATCGGTCGAGAGTCCGACTGGAAAGGTCTAGCATAGGTCACCCTCAACCAATCTCTCCCGATCTGGCCTGCCATGCAATTGGTGGGCAGACGCATTCGCCGCCAAAACCCGGACAAACTTCAGCTCATGAACCCGTGCATCCCTGCTAAGTCACCAAACGTAGCCAAACCACTTAAGGTGACCTATGGCAGAGATGTTGGTTATATAATAAATGGTTCCCGGGGCGGCGGTACCCATACCCGCCTACCAATCTAAGCGAACTATACAAAATTTGAAGTCAGAGATACAACATGGATTCTTTGATTGATTTCCAAGAATTGAAACATTAAATGCAAATATCTCAGAATGTCGAATTAGCATTTTGAGTTAATAATGCAGAAATATTGTTAAATACCAGCTCAAAATTTATCAGACAACAACACGATAAAAACACATTCTTCCCCAGAATTAAAACTTTAAATTCTATTATCTTAGAATGTCATTTTTTGACATGGGGTCTAAGACTACCTAGGTGTGCAAAATGTTTTATTATTATAAATATCAAACTTTTTTGATTTGTGCTTTTTGGATTTAAGTAAATCGAGCCCTAAGACGAAATTTTTAAGTCGAAATTAAAAAAAAAATGGTCGCTTAAGCTAATCAGCTGTTTTAGACCGCATTCCGAATTTCTACCGATTTATAACATGTTTCTTTTGAACAGTTTTTAAGTTCCTAAAAAAATTAAATTCTCTCGATAGGAAAAATCGCAAAGTATGCTCTGAAAATTATTTAAAACATATTTTTTTTGTTATTTAACATGTTATTTATATGAAAAAAATCACAATGTATTTCTAAGTGCAATTGAGGCAATTCTCGAGAGATTTTTGCTCTATTTTGAGCGAGTCGGGTTTTATTAAATATTTTCACAATTTTCGATTAATTATTAACGATTTTTAATATTAGCACGCTCCCTCTAACATTCACATTTACATATTTCCGTTTTAAACCGAAATTTTTCTGCCCACATTAAAAAAAATCATACCTCCAAATTTGAATATGGAGACATACAAACTGATTATAGTTCTATATAGCCAATTAATTTATCTACCTTTATCTATTATCACATATTCTTAGGATTTATAAAAACATATTATTAAATCGTTAACTTAAAAACATTTTATCGAATCTAGAAAGTATTTATTTTATTGTATTTTGAACATACGACATATTATAAAGTCGCTTTAATAAAAAAAAAATTAAAAAAATTCCCACATTTTGGCAACAAAGCAATTCGTGGTTGTGGAAATAGTGCCATATTGTGGCAAAAAGCGCTCGAGTGGTTATAACATATTTTTCTCATATTTGAACGCTTACTATTGAGCCTCAATATCTTTTAAAAGCGCCTACCCGTTTCTAAAAGCATTTAACTCTTTAGTTGCTGAAAACAATGGAAATACGTTAAAAAATAAATAAAATGCCAAGATAAAAAAAAAAATATCTTTGATTATCATACTAATATTACTATTCTACTTGTATTATAGATAGTCAGCAAACCGCTTGTACTACGAGTTACCAGACACCGTGTACACCTGTCGCGGGCTGCGAAAGGGTTAAAGCACTTGACTAACTGTCAAGAAAGCAAAAATTAAAAACGCGTGAAAATATTTTGCTAAATTTGCATCCGATAAAATACCTCCAATCAACACTTACTTGGCATTTTTATTGGTGCACGTGCAGGTGAATTATTGACATTGCAAAATACAATGCGAGCTGAAATATGTAATTAGCAAGCATTTCCTTGATGGCCTCCGACACTTTGACATCAACTAATTATTATTAGAGAAGATTATGATACACATTACAGGAGATAATCGCTTAGAAAATTAGAAGAAGAAAAACAAGATAACCTTGTAAGATGCTTGTTCAGTGTGGTAATATTTTATCGGAGTATTGCAATACAAAAATAAACTTTTATGATATTACATCTCTTAAGAGGCTAGACTTTGAACGACACGCGGAACACCCGCGTCTGTTATTCTGCCCCGCTCACAATAAGCTCACGCACACTTACAATACATGCGAATGCGAAATGTGCGAATGAGACAACGCTCAAATTTACCTACAGAAATCGCTCGAAAAGGGGATTATGGAGAATACACTTTTCTACACCGAAACTTTCACGAAATTGAAATTTTAAAAAATATATATTATTTAGAAAGAAGAAGCTACGTCGGTAGCTTTTTATAATTTTATAATTATTTATAAGAGTTGAGTTAGCAGCACTTTTTCCTTAAATAATATTTTTTGATAAATCGTACATGTTTGACAGTGAATGTTTACGTTAATACGAAACGCATCGAAAATTCGAAAACATACCGACATAGATTTTACTCTATAGAAGGCAGTATACAAAAATATATTCATTTTGTGCAATTTTCGATGTAGAAAAGTGTTTTTTCCCGGGCGTCCTTTTTGTATGGGCCGAAAAGCGAAGTCTATCGTCTTAAGGCCCCGTAGTAAGCGTTCAAAAAGAAGAAGAAAGGGAGATATGTAAATACACATGTAAAAGGGAACGCGCTAATATTTAAAAAAATGATTATAAGCGAAAATAGTAAAAATATTTAATAAAGCACGACTCGTTGAAAATAGAACAAAAACTCTCGAAAAAATGCTTAAGTTGCAATTAAAGATACACTGTGATTTTTTTTATAGCTGTAACACGTTAAATAACATAACCAATTGTGTTTTTAATAATTTTCATTTTTCCAGATTTTTTTCTATCGATTTCGCCAATGTACAGGTATATTAAAAAATAACATATATTTTTTAGGAACTTAAAAACTGAAAGTGTTCAAGAGAAATGTTAATATATAAAAATGAATGTTTATTTGTTTGTCCCTTATCCTTTCTTAAACCGTTCATCCTATTGCGATGAAACTTTAGAAATTTGAATTCTGCATACCCGGGATGGTTTCTATATATAATAGTGAACTTTAGCATTATGAAATTATTTCCTACACATTTCATCCGATTGCGTTGAAACTTTGGTGAGTTATTGTTCGCACGCCGGCGAAGAATTCTATATACATATATATACTGGTGAGCTCTGGCGTTGTGAAATTAGTACAAAAAATTGCAATATGTGGCACGCGAGTTGTTTGAGAAGTGGGTATATTTCAGGTAGTTTAGAGTTTAGAAACAATTTATTTATGTAAGTGGCAATGCAATGCACAGCTCATTCAATCCTATCAACTTCGGCCATATTTGACTGTATTATACTTCGACTAAGAACTACCAACATTATCTTCATTTTCTTAACGCAAAATTTTATTGGCTGCTATATTTATGTACGCAACTACCCTTTCCACACCTCCATCAATTCTTCTGCTGATTTGGTTTGCCCCTCCCCCGCTCTCAAACCCTCCACCGATTTAAACATATATTTAACTTTAGTAAATAAAATAAATAAAACTTAGTGGTTAACTTTTCGTAAATTAAAATTAAAAATGACCGATTAACGTTGGAAAACAAACACGTCGTTTTGAAATATATATTTATTAATGATGTTTATTTTTTTATTAAATTAGCACAGCAGATAATGCAAGACTATTTTTAAATAATTATAATTAACTACTTTGCCTCTCAAATCATGCAAAATTGAATTTTTTAATGGTCTATATTATCTAATAATTTGAAATGTAAATAAATTAAGTTGCACATATCGGTAACAGATATTTAAATCTATTTATTAAAAAATAAGTTTTTATATTGGTTAAGTATTTTGGCCTCAAATCAAAATTAAGATTTGTATGAGACGGGCCGAAACGGTCCACGCAAACGTTCCTCTTAACACGCGCCAGGTTTTAAACCCATCACCACCGGGTTCATTGTCAAGGAGCTCTCCTCGGAGGTCGACACATCCTGTTTGTCAGTGTTTCTCAAACATATTTCTCAACCTAAGGTGACCAGATTTTTTTAACCTTAAAACGAGACATTCTATGTGATGCAAGGGAGGGAAAGAACAATCTGAATTTGGTTTTGAAACCCCCTCCCCCTAAAGTCATCGGGACTATCTCTAGATATTGTGCATTGTATGCTCAAAGTAAGGTCTTTTTTTCCTGACTTTGAGAATACTCCCAGTGAAATTCTGTAGGCGAAAGGAACAACAGGATGAATCAATATATTAGTGTTTTTGGAATATTTAAAACTATTGAAAATATTTCTTGAACAGATATTAAAATTTTTAAGGAACTGCTCATAATTTTATTTTAAATACATGTAGTTTTTCCACTTCGAAGCTGAAAACATTTCTATGCTCCACCAAAAAATAAAATAAAACATGAAGGGGAAAATGCGGGCGAAACTTTTTCTTGATTCAGAGTAAAATAAAAAAGTTCGAGATTTTATGGCATAATTAATTACAAATAATAGGTAATAATATTAGTCCACAAACACACGATTTATAAACACTATATGGGTCGTGTTGGCATTATTTGTGCAACTTTTAAATTTTTCTTTTACGTACTTTACACACTTACTTATAAAAAAAACTTCACTGTGTTTTAATTACACGTTGAATAAGACTGTAAATTTTCTATTTCGAATTATTACTAATAAAAGGAATATTTAACTGTGCTGCAAAATGACTGGCAACAATGCATTTTGGTAAACTGAGGCATGATTTTTCAGGCAAATTGAACAGTTTGGTTTGTGATTGTGATATGTGATTATTTTCTTGTTTTTGTTCATAATTTATATTGTAATGATTAATACACTAATATATATATATATGTACTACGATATATTCATATTAACTATTATTTGTGAAACTTTTCCTCAGAAAAAGCTATTATTTGCACATTGCCCTCAAGTATTTAAATAGCCCCACGTTGAGAAACACTGCTATATGTGGATTTAAGGCAGCACGCACAGGCATGATTGTTTGTCGAATAGAGCCCCGCTCGAGAGGTAAGTAAGGTACGCGGTGAGTGGGAAAGGGAGGAAGAAGTAGGAAGGGAAGGAAGGGGAGTATTGTTGTATAGAGGTTAGTGACTAAACAACAGATTACACGGAGTGATCGGGCATCACCTTCCACTGCGCATTCCAGAACAGGCGGGACTGTCGGCTCCTGCGCACTCCATACCTCCATACTACCAGTCTCCTGCTCGGGTTACTGCTTTTAACCCGATAGCCGCGCGGGTGTATAAAATATGAGATTATGTTTACGGGGTGGCTGTCGCTAATATGATACTTAAGGTTTCATTGTTGCGAGAGTCGGCATTCTTTGTCAATGTATCTTTATCTACGAGAAAAAGTCTTAGATGCAAGTTAATACTATTTTTTTTTATAAATAATAATTTTCCCAGAAAATATGCGGGGCCCCCGTGTCAAGGGGCAAGACTTTCGACTAGCATTTTTTTCTTTTCTTTATTCGTAAAATAATTTTTGTTTACAGTTTTTTACAGGCTTTTCGACTACCACACCAGGTATATGCCAGTATTATGGCAGTCGAAATTCGTCACAGGTTCAAATACAGGCGTGCGCGAGTAAATTTTATTTAGGTTTTTCACAATTTACTAATTTTACAAGTTCCAAAGTGGAAGGTACTCTCATTATCGTCCTGTCGTAAGACTTAAATTGAACCGTTGCTTGATATGGCTTTAACCGTCTTTAGTGATCAGATCTAAATAGCCAGACACTCCCCTAACTTCATCTCCCCCATATCTTTTTCCAATACCTTCAGCCTCACAAAATACCCCCATTGGAGATGCAATAGTCTCACCGGCTCCAGAGGAGACCACTTGGGACTCTTGTGACCAACCCCTTACCCCGCCCCTAACTGTACAATACCTACTGTTTTTTTTTAATGTTTTTAGTTGAAAAAAAACATCGAAAATATCACCGGAGACCTAAATCACATTTGTATTTTTTACTCCAAATAATGTCAGTAATCATTGGTTAAAGTAAGTCAAGTACGTCCCTTAACACCGTGTATATATATATATATATAAAGGAGAGCGTGCAAGACGATGAGATATTTTCCCACACTTTAAATGACGAGGAAGTTCGCTGTTTATGTGAAGTTTCAAAAAATCACCCCACTTCACCCTTTTCTCACCCCTTAAAGCCTAATTTTGATAAGCACTTGAAGGAATTTTATACTGATCACATCTGAATTGGATCAATTTGAGAAAAGCCCGGACAATGTTGGGAACTTCTGCTAGTTTACATTAAAAAACAATTCTCTGAAATAACATCATTGAAAATTAATAAATTAAAATAAGAGATTAAATAATTAAAATAATACATTAAAAATTCGTGTAAAGAGTTAAAGGGTTGAGAACGGAGGAATGTGCCCATAATAATATCTCCTATCTCCCGGTTGCAGACAAATCGACTAATTTGTTCAATACGTCGATATATTTGCTCGAAGGCATGAAATAATAATACATTAATCAAATATTATGTTCGGGTAATCTTTACACGTAGGTAATGTTTTTAATATTCTCGCCGGTCCGGGATTCATGGTTGCCATCCGCAGTTTCACCTGAACTAATAGTCCATCAATTAGACTCTGTTTGTGCAGTCAAGTCCCTGTTCTTTAGTTAAACACAGTACACAGACTACCCAAGTACACAGTTGGTACAAATCTACGTGTAAGTCAAGTGTACAGCTTGTCGCGCACATTGTCAATTGTCATTACTGGCGCCATATAACATCTCACCAGTTTTTTTAATAAATTCATTAACTTCTCCTCAGAATCCCAGGGGAAAACAATTTCTTTCAGGGAATAAATATATTGTTTTTGGAAATGATATGTGGAGGGTGTTTTTTTAACAGAGGAATGAGTTAACGTAGATCTTAGAGAGACCCATGTTGAACTCAACAACGAGTCGTAGAAACAACCAGTTCTTGTAAAATGTTGGGCGCTCTTTTGACGTGTTTCTCGACAACGCACGGGTACTGAAAGGATCAACGATGCTAGTTCCTCGAATTATCTTTGAAATGACGGGTCAAAAAACAAGGTCAGTATTCCTACCTGACCCCTGTGTCCTATTGCAATGAAAATCTATCAAATCGTTGTACTGCACGTTTCTGCATATAGTCAAGGGTTTTTTCAACAATTTTGAAGTTCCAGTCCATAGGTGGCTGCCAAATACAACAGCAGAGCACATTTGCGATTTGTACAGGGTTAGCAGGTTGTGTAACTACCATTAAAATATCTGTACATTGTAATGGTCGAAACACGTAGAAAGCGGGTTTCATAGTCGGCACATGGGCGGCCGACAGGCGAAGGCGCGCCGACGTACGAACTCGCACTCAGTGAAGCCTGATTCAGATGTCCGCATGCCCACAACTCAGCACAAATTGCCGCCGGCGGGCTAGGGCGATGAGCGCCGGTAATCTGAAACACGAAACCCGCTTTCTTTGTGTTTCTACCTACGCCGAGCTTCTGAGAGGTTAACACGACTATGTCTTTGATGGAGCCCTGTTCTTGAGTTGGTCACTTAGAGTTACAAAAAACATATTATTAATGGAAGGTATGTTAGGAATATTTAAAAATTAAATTAATGTTATGTTTAACGGCAATCTCTCAATTGGAAGAGACGCCAGTCCCGTTGCCTTTTTGTTTCCTGTGTCTTAGTCTTTTTCATATTTTCACTGAGAGTTGTTCCATGATTGGACATGATATTTATACTTAATTAGAATAACCTTCAAAGTAACATGCTAGGGTACTACTATGGTTCGGGGGGGATAGAAGGAACGGAGAGAAGGGATTTGAAGGGAATGTATATATTTGTAGTAAATTATAAATTTATGGAGAATGACGCCTTGAATAAGCCATTTACATTTCCCATTAGATTTTATGTATTTTAGGGTGGCAGGTGTTCGGTTAAAGAGGTTAAACTGACAGTAAAGTATTAAGAAATTATGATTAATAAAAATATCTTATTTAGAAATCGTATTGCTTCATGGAAACTAATAAATGTTATTTACATCATCCCAAATGTACCTACTGAGAACTTTTGTAGGGACAGAACAGTTAATGTTTTTTTTACTTTAGCTCCATATTTTGGGGCCCTGAGGAAAAAATCCCTCAAGGTTTATGTAATTTAATGTTTGTGATTCTAATTGTTGTTAAATGATCTAAATGTTAGTGATTCTAATTGTTGTTAAATGAACTCGGATACGTTTTGAATTTAAGTATTATCTTCAAAATTGGAACCGATTGTGTTAAGAACTCAGACAAGCAATAAAATTCTTAATTAAATTAAAACAAATAACTTTGTGTACTCCACACGGAGAAAAATGTTATTCTAAAATACGATCATTTTATTCGTAAAAACGGTTAAAAACGCGATTGAAGTTCTTACGAACAAATTAACAGTGTTTCAATGTTTATTGGCGGGAAAATGTAAGAATAAACATTGAAACCCTGTTAATTTTTCGTAAGAACTTCAGTCCCGTTTTTACGAATAAAATGATCGTATTTTAGAATAACATTTTTCTCCGTGCACTTATATAATACATAATCAAAATTATCGACATGTTTAGAAACCAAAGGTATCTTCGTTAGGTTAATAAGAACATGAATACATTTATTTTTTAAACATTATTTGTTTTCATTTAACTGAAAATGACGCCACAAAGTATATTTGCGATGATTGAAGAAATAAAATTCTTACCTATAATACAATATTTTAACAAATAGTAATTTTAATTGTCGTTTTCAAAATTGGAACTGAATGAATTTAATCAAACGATAATAAAATAAATAAAAAAATGTAATTCTATATTTGAAATTTGTATTTCCCTTGTTTAAATATCTACACTAACTATGTAGGTATACTCAAAATAAAATACAAAAAAATAAATAAATCTGGTAAATAACTTAATCGTCGAATTTCTTTGTAACGATTACGGAAATAGCGTTAGCTGTATTGAATAAATCCTAATTGGTATTTCGTTTCTTAATACTTATCTTCGTACTATCATTAACTGCTGTAACTAGTGACCTTTACGAATATAAATGGGCAAAAAATATTTAATTGAAAAAATATTTATAATGTCTACCTATGAAAAAAACCGTGGCGTTTAAAAATTAAACAAAACGCGGTTTTTCCATCAGACGAGGTCAATAGAAGAAAACTTTGAGTCGGATACATGGTGAATATTGTAAAATGAAAATAACTTTTCTTTCAAGACGTCACGTTTGTTGTTTAGGGTTCTGTCTTCTTTTTCCCTAGTTCTGAGATTTGTGGTGTCAAAGTTTGCACATGCGATTTATGATAAGAAAATTACCGATTTCTGATTTTCAGGTATTTTAGTTGAGACATTTTTAGAAACACCCTTCCCAAATGTCGTATAGAAGTAAAGCGTACCATCGAAAAGCAAGCAAAGAGAAAAAGAGTGTGAAATGTATCGGGAGGATCTCCAATACTTATCCTATCTTCCTCTTCCTCTCCTCCTCACCTAAATTAATTTTAAGATAAAATAAAATTCCATCTCTGAACGTAATTAACATAAGAGACTTTCTTTTGCTCAACTTCAGTTAAGTTTAATATAAGTATATATTTATCTATGTATTTTAAGTATAAGTTGTTTGTTTCTTGCAAATATATAAACAATTATTTTAAAGGGATATATTTAAATAGGAGGTATATTTACCATTTTACAACATACCTAAGTGTGTAGATAGAATTATACGCAACCGGATACATTTCCCTAATTCCGTTCCAAGATAGACACACTTTCGTTCAAAATATAATATACTAAAATACTAGGTACACCAGATTGAACCTTAAAATTAGAAATAGTTAAATAGATGATGAGAATTCGCCTTTGCAAACGTTGACACCTTAGAACATGGGTCGGCAACCTGCGGCCCGCGAGACATCTTGGTGCGGCCCGCGAGATTCTCGCCGCAACGCACATGACGGACGATATTATACACAATCGAGTGAAAGGAAGCGAGAAAGGGAGCGAAGGGATAGTGAAGTTGGAGCGAAGGGGGAGCGGGGGGAAAGAGAAGGAAGGCAAGAACGCCACACGCACCTCGCATCATTCCGTTGTTGACCGTCAGTAACACTATTCGTTCGCTCGCGCTGCGCTAACTACCCACCCACGTCGGCGTGATTAATCAAAGCCACTTTCCAACCCTCTCCTTTCCCATCCCCTTCCCGGTGACCCGACAGTTGATCCACCAACACTTGATCACCGGACACTTAACCTCTTGACATTTGATCCCCGATAGGCTCCCGACAGTTGGTCTCGCCGAAATTTAGTCCTTCCGACATTTGGCCCTTCCGAAATTAGTCCCTCCTATAATTGCCCTCCCCCCCCCCCTCCCCCTGCAAGTGCAGCCCGCACTGATCCCCATGAAAAATATTTGGCCCTTTTACAACAAAAGGTTGCCGACCCATGCCTTAGAACATAGTAAGACGAAGTTAAAACCCTATCCAACTAAAGTGTCAAACTATAATACTGCCCCTCGTAAAAAAGATCAACCGTCAGATAAAAACAGAATGGCAAAGTGCAAAAGGTTCAAAGTGATATATAATAAGCGGAAGCTTTAAAAACTCGATGTTAGAACTTCGCCATATAAGTAACTACGGAAATACAACACAGATGGATCTGAAACTTACTTTGGTTATAGAAATGAACTAAAGAAATGATTTGGCATTCAAAGGTCATTTTTTTTAAATAATGTCAGTTGGAACCTTGTCCAATTAAGCTGGCGAAGTGACAAACATTATATCATTTACGTATGCACTTTAGTCCCCAAAAAAACATTATTTGTGTGGCAAACAAACTGCCATTAACAGTCATTATAAAAATGATGTATTCTGGTAGCTTGTAATAATATTTTTACGAAAAACACTTTATTTACATTTTATATGAATTTCTACAATACATTAGTTTAAATATTTATTTGAACATTTGAAGCTTTTGAGAAAGAAACATCATATTGTACTTATATGATTTATTTTGGGGATATTATGCCGTGTTGCGCTTCCTCCTTCTTTAGCCAAAATTTATCCACCATCAGGGGCAGATGCGTAAAATGATAAACGTGGTGATTACACATCTGCCCTGTTGATGGACACTCCGAAATGTTCTCTAAAGAAGGAAGTAGCGCAACAAAAATAAATCACGACAATACTATTGGCCGTTTATTCGGAAATAATTTCATATATTTAATTAGATTTTATTGAAAACTAGCGCAGATCGGTGAAAAATCATGAAATCACACTTTACTTGTCTATGTTAACCATAAGAATTTTAAACAAAAGAAATATGCATTTCAAATGGCTAAGTCATCCATCACGACTTAATGAGGTGGTTTTATTAAAATTAGATTAAAGTAGATTTTCAAATGGAATGTTTGTTTTTCTGTAAATAAATAAAATAAAAAAAGCATAATTATTTTAAATATATTCAGTAAAAAAAAATTATAGATTGGTACTTCATTATTTTTTTGAATTCTTGACGTAATCAGTTCCAATTTAAAAAATGATTAAATACAAAACATTCCTAGTTCATTGAACCATAGTTACAATCACAGACAGACCCACAACCGAAATGAGAATTTGTTAGATCCATTAGTAGAAAACAATAATTCACCCATTGTTTTGTAAATAATAAGAGAAAATAGAGCCTTGGGATTCACAATAAAGTGTACAGCGCTCTTGATGTGATTTTTAACAAAAAACGGCGCTCTACAAATTATACAATCATGATTATAATAAAAAAGTGTATCTAATTCAGTGGAACCTGGTTATAACAAACCTGCTAAAAACGAGATAACGGCTGTGACGACAAACAAGATGAACCTGGTTAAATTTATATATATTTTAACATAATATCTCACGGATATTACACGTTTGCTTCACGGGTAAAGCGAAAAAGATTTGATGTGCAGTTGGTTACAGCAACAGTACTCATGTTAAGTAAATTTGCAAAATGGACTAATTATGAAAGAAATTACGTAAAGACAACATTGATGGTGAAAACTAACCATAAATTTTAAGCGAAGTCGAAGGAAAAAGTGCGGTGGTCGCAGTTTTGTCAGATATTTGCATTTATTTTTTGCAATAACTCGTCTGGCTGTCTGTTCTGTTATGTTTGAAATATGATTTTTTAATTCTAATGAATTCCTCGTATTTGAAGCCAGTAAGCCATGTGCCGTGTTTACCAATTCGACGAATTACAATAAAAATAGCAAAATGTTCGGTTCTTTTTTTATTTTATTTTATTAGGAACATTTATTTATTTAAATTAAAAGGAAAAATTAATTTAAAATTTTAAAATCTCACGATGGAAATAACCTTGTAAGACGACAAACGTTTATTTCAAATTTCGCACAGAAAGATTTTTAAAATTTCCATGACTCCTGAATGCCCCTTTCGACATAAATAGAATTTCTACTGTACAGTTAAGATTGAGCTAACGATACGGTTATTGGTGTGTTTTTCTATTCATCTCATTGACGGCATTTTGCTTTTAGTTGGTGAATTGCCAAAAAGTATTTTCCACGACTGTTTTCTCGGCGTGTAAAAGTTTACGACGATATTTTGACCACAACAGAAGTTCCATTGTGCCAAAAAGGCAAACGACTCCATTCCCAATTCTTTAAATTTATGGTTCGGATATAATATCTATTTCGGAAAACTTTAAGAGTGGTAAAAATAAACTTCTTTTAAAAACACTAAATGTAAAAAGGGGCCACACTTATATACATTTGAAATTTGGCACGCGAGAACGGGTCGTTTCTACGACTGTTTTAGTGAGTCCTGTGTGAAATATGGTTCGATGAACTTAAATTTGGTTTAAATTTAAGGATCATTTCTTAAATTTAATCAAATTGAGTAAAAAAATATTCAGACAAGCGTAAAGATAAAGTAGCTACCTACCAATGACATAATATTCTGACAGATAATTAAATTAATTTTCTGTTTTTGAACTAAATATATACATGGTGTTAAGGGACGTACTTGATTTACTTTAACCAGTGATTTCTAACATTATTTGGAGTGACTGTCTTACAACTTTAAAAAAAATATTTTTTTCAAAACATTTTTTTCTTCCATATGATGTCATTGGTCATTCAGTCAAGTAACCGATCAACCCCTCATTACGTCCTCAACTGTCCAACGCTTATTGATTTTTTAAATGTTTTTAGTTGAAAAAAAAAACATCAAAAATGTCACCGGTGGCTAAAATTTGATTTTCATTTTTTACTCTAAGGGCTACGAGATTGCTACTAAGATACCCGGCGGTGATTTTTCCATACAAACGTATTCCCTATGTATCTCTCTGGATTTTAACCCTAGAGAAAATATTGTTTTTACATAAAATAGATATCAACTACTAGCGTGTCGGTACTTTTTATAGAAGTTATGACCTTCCAAAAATCAATAAAATTGACTGGTTTAAACGCCGTCAAAAGACGTTCAGTTTACAAACCAGACAATGTTTTTAAAAAAAAACCAAATCTTCAGACATAGAATAGTTTTTCTAATGGAGTTGGTAAAAAAAAAATGGAAATCAGTCCACTTTTGGATGAGAAAAGTGGGGAATACAAAACCTCGATCTTAGTTAAGTATTAGTAGCCCGAAGTTCATTGTCCCTTTCACTCAATATCCGGTGGAGTAAGAGCAACAGCAACAATTTAGTAAAATCTATTTTTCAACCACCACCGGGTTTCATCTTAATAATGTCAGGAATGGCTGGTTTAGGTAAAATAATAAATTTATTCATTCATCCTTTTTACACGTGAGATTCTAACCGATTGATAAACACTATCAATGAGTTAATTAGTTAATATTGGCTACCCATTAATAAGAACTAATACTTGTTATCCAAAGGAAACAGCATTTCAATTCCTGAGTAACGATAGGTACTTACCCACTACTTCATCTCCTGTCGCTCTGCTATTACGTTAAACAGTCGCGACCCCATCTCTTATCACATAATATCATATTTACTCACACGTACGACCGAGACTACTATGTTATTGCCCAGTCACCCACAATGTAACAGTTGCTTTACAAATTAACATTTTAACCCGTTTAATCACAGGAGACCATTTTTGTCCAAGCTCATATAGGTATCATATAAATGGTTGTATCTTCCTAATGGGGTCTTCATACGAAGCTGCAAACAGCCCGATACGTCCGCAGTAGTGTGACAATAAAAATGGTGATGTTTAGAATTCAAATGTCTGAATCGCAGGAAAAATTTTACCTTTAAATTTTTTTTTAAATATTTTATTTTTTTTAATAATTTTATGGTGAATACCTAACAAGAGTCCCAACTGCTCCCGTCTGGAACCAGTGAGACTACGGCATCCCCTTCTGGGGTATGTTATGGCTCTAAAGGTACACGGGGAAGGGAAGGATATGGGGAAGAGGAAGGTGGGAAAGTACCTGCCTATTCAGATCTAGTCACTGAACACGGCTAAAGCCATTTCAAGCAACGTTTCAATTCTGAATGGTGGTCTTACATCAGGGCGATACTGAGAGTATCTTCTACTCTGGAATTAGTTTTTAGACAAAATAAGTTTTATTTCAACCGCGCGTAAAGGTTAGACGCACTCAATTTTTCAAATATAAAAATTTTGTTGGCAAAATTAAAAAAGTTTTCAAAATGGCTCACCTAACATTTTTTTCTTACTAAAATGACTGATAATGAAAAAAATATATGTATATTTATATTTTATATTTTTTCGTTTCATAAAAATTTGTGCACATTAAAAATTTTCAACAGTTAAATTCTAGATTTGAATATGAAGCATGGATTTTTTTCTGACTATATTTCTCACCAAAACAGTAATGGGATCTCCATACGATGCTGCGAACAGCCCGACATATCGGGCTGTTTGGCAAATTGCATCGTTACTTTTTACTTCAAGAATCAGAGAGAAAAAAGAGTTAATATTCATCGTAACAAATAATACAAATCAAAAAGTTCAACTAAAATATTTAGTTAATCTTATAATAATCAACATAACAAAAGAAAAACCTGTTGAATTTACCTTATACATTAGTAAATAAAAATAAACGGGTGACGTCTGACGTTTGAGGTTGCTAGGCTTTGGACTCATGGTTGCCATACCTACGACGTTAATATTATGATGAAATATAAATCGAACATCAATTCCTTTAATGATACTTCCGTCCAAAAAAGATTTGAGTTACTCGTCGTAATATCCGTAAAGAAGTCAATAATGATATATTTATTTCAATTTATAAAATTTATAGCATATTTTTATACCATCTCTCAAAAACAGTTTTTAGTTTTGATGGGTTAAATTTTGAGAAGATGCTACTCGTACATATGTAAGTTAGTCACCTTGTTTGCCAAGAAGATCCGAGTAAATAGAGCTATCTCCGCAACTGATAACGCGTTATGTCATCCAGCCTCACGCAATACGATAACACCTGTTCCCCGCAGCCCGCCCGCTCAGGTTCAATGCCGCATTGGCCCCGCCCGCTTCCCGCTGCCCGCTGCCACTCTGCCCGCTGCCACCCGCACTATCTGCCACTGATCCCGAAGGTAAACAATCTAACCCGACCACTGGACAAGAACAACAAAGTATATCACATATTGTTATCCCGGGCGATCCGAACCACGTCAATCGCTTCACTTTCCTCCTCATCAAACGGCGGTCAGGCAGTCAGGCAGTCAGGATCGGGGCCCACTCACTAAACTTAATTGGGGCTATAAAAACTAAGACTCTGAGTTTTTGTGGCGTTGTCAACTTAATTTATTTATTACTTAATTGTTTATTAGTAACATTTAACAGATTTATAAGAATTACTAGCTGCTGTCCGCGACTTCGTCTGCGCAGGATTAGTACTTCGATTAGCCTATTTTCTTTTCGTAGGTCCCATCTCTATGTTTATACCATAATTCTTAACCTATTTATTTAAAATATCTATAATTCTTGATTCGATTCAAGGGTGAGTACTTCAAATAAATTCACTAATTGAAATATTTTCTAAAATAGAATTTTGGTTTTACAATCATTGTTTTTCAAAATTTCATTTTCAAAGTTTGACATTTTCTATTAAACAATAAATATTATTCTGTAATACATGGAAAATAGCAAGCTTTGGGTATAAATTATAGCCTATATGTTATTCTGATGTATATTATATTATTGTAATGTTGTATTAAAGTCCATTCAGTGGTTTTTGCGTGAAAGAGTAACAAACATACATACATCCATACAAACTTTCGCGTTTATAATATTAGTAAGATTAAACATTTTTGGTTGTTTTTTGAATGGGTAAATAATAAACTGAAATATCCCTATGTGACGCGAAACTTAATTTAAGTTTAGTAATAAAAAGATTTTTTTAAGTAAAATTTTATAGCTGAGTTAGAGAATATATTAAAGGTCATAACAATTTCATTTTAAGTGCAAACGGCACGCCATGCGAGAGAAAAGGTTGAAAAACGCTATATTGCTGTTGAATGTTTCTAATCCAAATATTTCAAATTTTTTTTCGTCTGGTTCATTCTAAATATTTATGATTTATTTTATAATTGAGCTCTGATTCAATTATGTATATTGTTTACTACTTTGTAAGCAAGTCTTTTTAATTGTTATTTTATCTAAGGATCTTATATTTTTTAAGGATGTCAATAAATTGATGTCAAAATGATTCAACTGGAAACGATCGGACACAATATTATATACTTCCAAAATATATTCATTTACAAAAGATGAATATTGAATTTGTAGAATATTTTCCACCTTTGCTCAAGTCATAAAATTAGTCCAAAATCGAGGATCGAGATTTCATAAAAACAACAAAAATACATACCGAATTTGGAAATAATTTGTGGACTACGTATCAAAAATTGAAGATCAAAATTCAGATTTTATATAAGAGAAATATGGTTTATTATTGTTCTGCAGAGACAACTGATTGTATCTGCTTTTTGGACAATTTTACAGGAGAGCAAATATAAACCATTCGCTTGGCATTATTAAATGAAATGCCAAGTATTTTATACCAGCAACAGTATACCTGAAACCCCTACGTAACATTTTTTTCTTCGTAAAGTATTGATGTTTAGATGACAGATAGCTTTGATAAGGCGCATCCTATTGCCATACAATATTTAAGATGTTATCATCATTCATACTCATATTGATATCTTTCGTAACTTTGCAAATGTAACAGCAGTTGTGGTTACATATTTTTACCTTATCAAAGAAGAAAGAATTTGGATAATTTGTTTATAGATGCATCAATACCTTATTGCCATCGCAGTACCGTAAACGTAAGTTCGCCATACATAGAACTGGAATTACATTATCTGTTGGTTAATAAGGCCACCTGGTGAACTGAGTCATGATAGTCACAATCATAAAAATCTAGATCGTGATCTTGGGATGTGACTTGTCGCCAAGTGTTGTTGTTGGCAAGATTGCCATATAAGCAGAATAGAAGCCCGTGGCAGATGCTATGGTGGCGACGGCATGCAGCCGGAGTCTTCCACTTATGTTTGTGCTCTATGCCCTAAACCTGTGCCCTACAATAATACCGTGTATATCGCCCTGGCTTTAGAAGTCTCTTCTCTCAGGCCATCCCATGGCCATCATTTAGGTGATGTCTTACCAATATGATGCCGGGGACGGTGTGAAGGGTCCATATTTCCTACCCAAGTACATTGTCTCTCGTCGGTACTGTTTTTGGCTTGCCAGAAGCTGTAGATTATGTTTTTTTGTTGTAAACTTCCCTGGGAACGTATTTCAGTTTGTTTTTCTTTTATGTAATGTTTTTATAATGATTTTTCTTCTTTATAGATGTTGTCTACTGCCCTAACTACACTACACCGATGCTCTGTGTCCCGACGACGAAGACGAGTTAAAGAGCCCGTACGCCTCCGATGCCTTTGTCTGGGTCAAGTCAACACGGACGTCACTGTAGGCTTTCGGTGATACGAGATACGAGCTTTATCAGCTGTGTACTCAGCGGCCCATAAAAACTATGTAATAATAGAACGCCTTTTATGTAATATTTACACGCATTACATCACGGATGGAGATAATTTGCCGGCGCTCACGTCTTTTCTCCATTTCACCTAGGAAACGAGGGAGAAATTACGTGTGACAGCCTTTTATATTACCTATTATCATTTAGGTTAATTTTGGTACATCACCTGATGTAAATATTATTTTTATAGATGTAATGCAACCAGTTTTGGAAGAATTCTTTCTTCTTCAGGACGAAAGGTGTTATATATCATAAGTAGTCCATGATCAGTTTAGTTGTCTAAAGACCCAGTAGGGTCACTTGGTATCGTTTTACGAGATGTGCCGAAAGAACCCGAAGGCAGGTCTGCTTTGTCATTATATCACGGCAGCCTTTCAGACAAAACATAGCTTCCCAGTAGTAAGGACGGGAATTCTCCTAAATTATATTTGTAATGTACGAAACAACAATAAACAGTCAACAATAAGTGTAATCTCGAGAACTTTTAAGTCTTTTAATCTACACAGAATAGTACTGGAGATACTGGCACAGTACTAATAAAATAGACTATCTCTGGAGACGACTTTAAAGCTACTTTACGAAAGGTAAACTGATTTTGATATGAATTGAGATTGTCACAGCCAAAAGTATTATCGTAAGAATTTTCGGGTTATTGCGCCTCCTCTTTCTTTAGCGAACACTACGGACACAGTTAAAGTGCCCATCATCAGGGGAGATTTATAGATAGTGGTGAAGTGTGTATTTATGGCCTTCCTCGCTCTTCCTCTTCTTCTCTCTAAGGCCTTCAGCCTTACAACATATCTCAACATATCTCGGCTATAAATTGGCGTTGCTATAGTCTAACTGGCTCCACACGGTTGGGACTATTGTGGGGTATTTCATAATTAATACAATCGCATTTTGATTGCTATAAGTTTAGTATACCTACAGATATTAGTAATTTCTTCAGCATTTTTGTCACCAAGACATGTAATAATATGGACAATAAGCTTGTCGACCTGAAGAGGCCGCAAGAAGTGGATTATTATGTGCAAAATACTCTTGTAATAATAAATAGATCTTGGATCCACTGACCCCCAGATTTCACACACCATTACCACTCACACCATTTTCCTTCCCAGAACTTCATATCTTTCTTTTATCAGATCATCCACACAGCATCCCCAAAGATGACATGGGCCCCGAGGGAAATTATTTTCCACTGTGTTGAGCTATTGTGAAACGAAAGTACTTTGTGCATATAGAATGTATAGATGGTGCGGGTAGAGTTGATACAGAGAGATGGGACAGAATGACAGACGCGGGTTTTCCGCGTGTGGTTCAAAGTCTAGCCTCTTAAGCAACCTTGTCGAGAGGTCCGGACTAGTAAATGAGAACTTGTAATGGCCGTTTTACACGACGTTTTTTTTTCATCCCTATCTCCATATGGAAACAATATAGAGACCCATATCAAAAATATTTGTTTTAAATTATCATTATTTTCATACTTACGATTTCACACAGATAGTTTTCATTAAAATAATAATATGGGACAGTTCTAAATCGTCAAAAAAATTTTACAACTTGAACTTAACCATAGATCATACGAAAGCATCTATAATTTGCCTTCACCGTTGATATCAATAAATCAGGAAAAATTCACCCAACATTTAGAATAACTAACAGTAATACGCGTTCACAATCAGTAAAAAAAAGTATAGTACTTTATAGTATCTTTATAGTAGTCTCCACCCAGGAGGCACTAAGGAAAACAAATTCTCTCAGGGCCTATATCATCTTTGGGGATGCTGTGTGGAGGGTTTTTTTTAGGGAAAGTAAGGAGAGGATTTTCTGTTACGGAAAAGGTATGAGGGTTGGGTAGGAATCTGGGGTCAATGCGTCGAGAGGTGACGGACATATGAACGGACGAATGAACATTCATCCCACTGCGGTGAAAGGTGATGGGTCGAGAGAGTCCGGCTGGAAAAGTCTAGGTTAGGTCTTCCTCCAGGTTCTCAAGACCTAGACAAAACTCACCCCATGAACCCGGGCACCCCTGCCAAGTCACCAAACGTTGAACAACTTTGTTAATATTTTTAATATAAGAAAAAAAAGCAACATTTCCACATAATATAGTTACGTAAAACAATTTCAGACGACATCTGTCAAATAATGTTCGCAATCTTAAACGGTACGAAAAACGTATCCAAAATTCCGAATCCATATGAAAAGACGACCCATATGGAAATAGGGTAAAAAAGCTTCGTCTAAAGCGCTCATAAGACTAGACTGCAATAATAGATCGATTTGTCTTAGAACAAGTGCCTTAATTGGGTTTCACTCTTCATTAATATCTGTCCAAGATTCACATTTTTTCTGTGCTTTTGTATGCGCGCTGTGTGTGTGTTGGAATGACATAATATTTTGTATTTGGTTCAGGTTGGGTTATTTGTTCAATATTTTTAACGATCAATCATATTTAATCATCCGTTTGATTCGTTAGATGGTAACCAAATAAATCATACAGATTTGTTTTAATATTTTGAATGATATACACAAGAGATTCGAGGTTTTGGTTTTCTCCTTTTGAAATGAGATGAATTGTTTAAGCGAGGTTGAAATATATGAGAAAAGTGCCTATCAATCAACCCGTAAAAACAAAGAAGTTGTTATTATTATTATTATCATCATCGGTCTTGCTATCTTTGGCGATGCTGTGTGGCAGGTCTTTTTAGGGAAAGGAAGGAGTGAACCTGGGTTTTAAAGAGACCCATGATGAAGGAGGATTTCCACAGCCGAGCTGTTCAATTTAAGAACGAGTCGTAGAAACGGTGTGATAAATGTGAACTGTACACAAATGCTAGGTGCGCGTTTGGCGTGTTTTCCGACTGTGCACCGGTGCTGAAAGAATCAATGATGCTAGCCCCTCGGAGCATCTTCCATTGAAATACATGTAGAACAATGACAGCATTCTCAGCTGATGATTGCAATACACGTGCTCTAAAATTGTAATTTATTTGTTAAGATAGGATAATCTGTCATGAGTCGAGGGTCTTTTACAGGTATTTTGGGGCTCCGGACCATAGGTGGCTGCCAAAATTATCTTGACACATGTGCGTGATTTATTCAATCATATATCATAAAAATTTAGTGATCAATTTTCCTTTTTTAGCCAACGTTTCGGACAGCATCACAGTGTCCATCATCAGGGCAGATACTCATTATTACACATTTCAATAAAAATCTGCCCTAATGACGGACACCGTAATGCTGTCCGAAACGTTGGCTAAAGAGGGAGGTTGGCTAAAACACGGCATAATACCCCAAAAATAAATCACTATAATACTTTTGGCCGTGAAAATCTCAAATCATATATTTCGTCAAATGTTACTTGTAGTGCCACAATTTGTCAATAGCGCGAATTATAGATTTTTCATCATATCACCATTTGAGTTAACTCGTCAGCTACGTTTAATACTAGTTTTTGGCTGCAGAATAATTTATTTCGAGAATTACCTGTTTTTCGAAGATAATTTATTAAAATTTGTTTTCGTAGAATATTTGCGTCGTTACCCATTGGCCAGCGGCTGAGAATTAAGGTTCCAAAATGCTTGCTACTGTACAGGAAGGTTCCGATGAGAAAGACCGATTATTCCCCGTATTAAATTTTTTAAACTATATCGATTTATTTCATATTCGTAATAACCATTAACTTAGTGGCTCGCAATAATTGACAATAAAAATATATAAATTTGTTTTAGACCACTTTTAAATTTTTTCTTCGCCAGGAGAATATTAAAACTAACCTACGATACAAAATATGGACAGATATATACAAAAGAAAATTTAGGTTTTTAAGTGGGAGGTTAACAAAGCCGAAGGGGTAATTGGGGGAATTCCGGCAATAACAGACCGGTTTATTGGAAATATATCTAGAATAGGACTAAACTATAAATTCATTTGGTTATTCAATATATTAGCGTTATTATTTAGGGATTTTTAAATTTCAAGTGCTTCCAAGTTATTTAATTTTTTGATTTTATTATTACGGTGAAGAATTTTAACGCAGGACACAGGGGTTAATTTTTAAACGATAGATTCTATTAAACAACACAAATTTCAAATCATACAACAAAATAAACCAATACATAATCTCTAGTCAACATAGTTTTCAAATTAAAATTTTAGTTAAATTAAAATCATTAAAAAATAAATCTTACCAATTACAATATTTAAAATTTTTTTACACACTTATTTTTTTGGGACATTATTGAAAAATCATAAATACTTATAATCAAAAAAGTACTTACAAGAAGTACATTAAATTTAATAATTTATCATCGTGCATTTTGAGCATTTTTATTGCGCACTTGAATGTAGGTATATATTAAAGCAAGTTTTAAATGAAATAAATCGATATTAAATTTTTAATTTTAAAAAAATTGATACGGGGAATAATCGATCTTTTTTATTGGAACCTCCCTGTACAGTTGCAAGCATTTTTAAACTTTTATTCTCAGCTGCTGGCCAATCGCTCTTTGCTTCAAAGCCAAATATGTGTGATATTCGCAGTATTTAATTAAAGCATCTACAATATTTCTAAGCAACATATATTTCAATCCAAAACACATGATTTTAAATTATATAGCAGTGCATCACCTCAAATTGAATAATTATTTTTAAAAATCTTTTTAATTTTTGTTTTAGTTTGTATTAATTTTTATAATTTTTATACCATTTTTACTTTTGAGGTAATTTTGCCATTTAAAAAAAACCCTATTTTATTTTTGGCATCCTGTTTGAAACATAAGTGTATGTGGAAGAGATTTCAAATTTCTTAAACTTCTTTGCTCAGGTTCGAAAAAACTTTGGCACAAATTGGCACAAAGCAAACCTTCCCTATGGACAACTTTGCACCATGTTCCTAAAATTTTTTCAAAAAAGTTTTCCATTCTTTTTTGTTTGTATCGAGTAAGTTCGTACTTTCTCGAGACAAACTTGGAGTAACGCAAAGCACTTTTACCGTACATCGTCAAAAATACCAAATTCGGTTGGTATTTTTATAAATGGTGCGAAAAATCTGGTTCAATGAACTCAAATTAGTTTGATTAATTTTTGTTTATTTTTAATTAATGTGAATACCTCACAAGAGTCATCCCTAATTAGTATATGTTGTGAGGCTGAGGGTAGTGGAGAGGGGAAGGAGATGGGTAAGAGGAAAGTGTAGAAGTACCAGGCTATTCAGATCCAGTCACCAAACACGGCTGAAGCCATTTCAAGCAACGGTTAAATTCTGAATACTGGTCTTATACCCGAGAGATACTGAAATAATCTTCAACTCTGGAATTTAAAAAAAAATTACATGTCATTCATCTATAATCTGAACATAATTTTCCTCTATATAATTATCAATAATTCTGTACCTTAAATGTGTTTTTCATTTGTTTAAATTTTTAAGTAGGGAAGGGAAGGAGATGGAGGAAAAGAAAGTGGGAAAATACCTGGCTATTCATATCTGGTCACCAAACATGGCTAAAGCGTTTAAAGCAATGTGAAAAAAAAAACAATTAATCAAATAAAATTTACAAATTATAATATCTCGTGACTTTTCACTGGTCTACGATAATAAAAATAACATTAAAATCTATAAAAAGATACTGGAAACAACTTGTTTAGTATGTTTATGTCTGGTAAAGTTTTGTTCTACCATAAAGCATTAAGCTCACGCTGCTAAGATAGGCAGTTCGCAGTTCACGTGTTAAGATACATTATTAGCAGTATATATCTCCACGAATAGATTACATTAAATTTATTATTAAAAGCAATCTGCTGAGAGACCCGGTAACCACTATCTATGTAAATGTACAAACAAAATATGAAAATACTGTGAATGAAATAAAATGATTTATATTAAATTTCTGATTGATTGAAGAGGTATTATCGCCCTTTAGTTTTTCATGACACCTAAACTTTTGATAGAAAATCCAGAGCCTGTCCAACTTATTTTAAAGTGAAATTTATTTTATATAATTTGCATTAAAAAAATTTCTTCGTTTGTACAGAGTGTTAAAGGACTTAATTATTATACTTAAAATAATGGAGACTTCATTTGCAGGTTTCATTCCAATTAATATCAAGAATTAATGGTTAAAGAAAGTCAATTTCGACTTTTAATTTGTGTTTTAAACAATTCTACAGTTTTATTCGTGAAATTTGTACCGCCGCCCCGAGAAACATTTATTGGATAACTAACAACCCTGCCGTAGGTCACCTCAAGTGGTTCGCTACGTTTTGTGATTTAGCAGGGGTGTCCAGGTTTATAGGGGGTGAGGTTTGTCTGGATGTTTTTGCCCACCTACTGCATGGCGGATCGGATCATGTGTGACTGAATGAGGGAGACCTAACCCAGAACTCTCAACCCATTGGCTTGCACCGCAGTGGTAGGAATGGATTCATAGGTTCATTACTCCCGGACACATTTACCTTAGATTACTACCCACCCCTCACACCTTTTTACTTCTTAGAACTTAATTTTCTTCTTTCCTCTAAAAATACCCTTCACACAGCATCCCCAAAGATTACAAAGGATCTGATGGAAATTTGCCTCAGGGATCTCTGTGTGGAGCTAATGTAAAACAAAACTCACACTTGACCTTCAAAACAGGAGGAAGGTCTCTGTCAACATGAGATTTTGAAAAACCAACCTTTTTTCCTAACCCTTAGCAGAATTTTGAGACTCCTTGACGTTCAAAATAAGAGTAAAATTATTACTGTCTGACTATGTAAAACTCTGTTTAAAGACCGGTTAACGCCGGGGACTGCAAGTAGTTATATGTATATTTGAGGACTCACCCAGGATTTCATCTTCGATGGCCCTCTGTTCGCGGTGAAGTATCTCGGACTGCGGGAAGTTGTGAGACCCTTCACTAGAGTCGCCGCCCCTTAGGTTTTCACTAGCAGTCTCGGTGGCCCCCTCTCCAGGGCTCTCTCCCGAGCCATCCTCGCCCCATTGGGCCCCCTGCCCAGGGAGACCCCGGCCTGCGGTCAGCTCGGACTGGCCGGACAGGATGTCAGCGAGGATAAAAGATCGCACGTCGTTCGTAAGAAGAGGGTCGCTGAGGATCTTATTATTATTGTAGTTATCCGAGAAGTCTCCTCCATTGTAAAAGTTGTTATTGTTGATGGAGATGAGTCTAGCGTTGCACCATCCAAGAATGGTTTGGAAGAGCAACAGTTTGAAGAACAGAAACCACACAGTCCTCTTGAGGCACATGTTGCCACTGCGCGCGTCGCCGACTTGTCTCATGCACTGTCCACTTATCACTGTCCCGCACTGCACTTGTGTATCATCACATCACACTGCACTTGTGTATTTCAAAAAACCAATTTCAAAATTGATGATTATTTACGTTTTCGAAGCAGTCTACCGGATTTTACTGGTCGTATGGTCACTCTTCGCGTGAATCCACATGTCACGTTTCCACCTGAAGCAAAGAAACACAATGTTAATTAATTAATTTATTTGTTAATATAAATTAGATACAATAACAATAATTTAGTAAACACCACTTTTATTTTTTATATACTTAATGCCGACAGGGTTTCATTACAACCGTAGTACAACTTCTTCAGGGCAATATAATAATAATCTACTAAGAGCCGCCTGTTTCAACGCTAGCTACAATAAAAGTTAAACTGGCTAGCTTTACACTTGTTTTTTCGTAAGTTTACGACTTCTGGCCAATTGGCACATCGGATTTTCAAAATACAATATGCATTTTATATAGTAGTCAGTTATAGTGTATATTTTTAATACGAAAATGAAGTTTATTGAAGACACTGTAAATAACTAATTAAGCATAGTTTTTATTATCTGTTTCTATAAAAAAGTATATTTAGTTCATATATTTATTATGTATGACTACCAAAACACGGGCATTAGCCTAGTATGGGTAGTTAAAAAAAAAATTAAAAAACTGTATCTTTTAAAAATTTATTAAATAAAAAAAAAGTTAAAATAAAACCAAATTCTTATTTGTAAGCTTTTGTAAAGGTCACTTCATGAAAATTCTCCAGTCCTAAAGAATCCTAAATTCTCAAAATAAATATTAACTCAACTTTGGCATTAATCTTCCTATAACTGTAATATCAACAGTGATGTGGGAAGCAAATATAAAATCATGCAACGTCCAGTGTTTTAAATACTCGTATAATGTCCTCCGCGTGCAAATTGGTATCTTCTCCAAGCATAAACTTTCTAATTAAAGTGTGTTTATCGGAAGTGACCGACCAGACAAGTATGTATCATTTGTAAATAATAAACCTAGATATAAATAATAAACCTAGATATATTCATAATAAATTGTACAGCGCCCTTGGGGTGAGTTCTCACAAAAATGGTGCTCTACAAATCATCCAATTATAATAAATCAGTTAAAGCTGCTAGGCCCTGTGGACGGCTTTTCATTCTGCTTCGCCGTTTAAGTGTTGGTGACCATTTAAAAGGCTTCGCCCCTTTGCATAACTAACAACTGTCAACATAAAACTACAGAACACTTACATTTGATAGGTTAATTTATTATTAAAAAAATTTCCACCATGCGTCGCAACTGAGTTTGTTACTAGAGAAACGCGTACATATTCTAGCGCGCCTTGATAAGCGTTGTGTCTCATTCTAGCGGCATGCCGCATGCAAAAAACAGTGCATGTTTCGCTCAAACCCATCGCGACGCGGTATTTCCGATAGCTACGGGATCAGTAGCGACGTGTGAACGAAATTTTTTTTTTTTGCTTTTAATAGAAAAAAAATATCACCGGACAGCAAAATGACATACATTTATTACTCCAAATATGCTCAGGAATCGCTGGGTAAAATCTCTCGGGTACGTCCTGTTGCACCCTGTATTATAGTAGACATTCTTACATTAAGACCGTGAACAATGAGAGGAACACTCTTCACCCCTATACAAATCGTCTTATTAATTAATGAAACCGAAAAATGTTTCTTCTCCTATACCATTTGTTAGATATCCAACGCCCCTGCCATAGATGTTGCCTGCCCAAGTGGTTCGCTAAGTTTGGTGACTTAGCAGGGGCGCCCGGGTTCACGTGGTGGGGTTTGTCTAGGTATTGGCGGCACATGCTTTTGCCCGCCGACTTTGCCCGCAGACAAGCTACTTGCAGTAGCTTTGCAGGTATAATGTTAACTTAAAAAAAAACTGTGTTTCTGTAATAAAAAAAAAAAAAATAAAAAAAAACTGCGTGGCGAGCCAGATCAGGGGGACTGATTGATGGGAGACATTTTATCTCTCCAACGAACTCTCTTATTCATATTTCCGTCACTCCTGAACATATGTATTTCCCCCTAGATACCTATCCACCCTTCATATTTTTTTTCCTTAAATATAGTATTATAGATGGCGGCACTTCCATTTGCATCTCGTACGTTGAGCGAGTGTATGGGACAGACGTTAGCGTATATAGATTATAATTTATATTTTAAAACAATAATTGGATTTCTGGCAAGGGTATGATGCAAGGTTTATTGGATATTCCTGTTGTATGGAGTCCCACGTGCCTGTCAGTTAACGCGAATGAGCGTCAAGACCAGGCCATAATATGATAAAGCATTACATACGTTTAGCGATAACCGGGTCGGGACCTCTGATAGTCACTCAGCACGCCCATCCTCATTGACCGAAGTTGGGCGCCAATTCCCCACTATCTAAAATAAGCATCACGCAATATGCATAGCTACATTTTATACACACCTACATTCATTCATAATGAAGCATTACTCTTCACATCAGGCCCCCTAGCATACTCGATCGATAAGGATTGATATGATAACCATCGGTAACTTCTCATCGATCCCTAGGACAACTGCACATCGCTAACGTACAAACAACAGTTGATGTAAAATATATTAAGGACACTTAATCATTGTGAATTGTCACTTATTCGTTGGCGATCTGCAGTCATGCTAGGGAACGATGAAAAGTTACCGAAAGTTATCCAATCAATCGTTATCGATCGAGTGTGCAAGAGGCCCAGAGGCCCTAGCACGCTCGCTCTATAACGATCGATAGGATAACTATCGGTAACTTCTCATCGTTCCCTAGCATGACTACAGATCGCCAACGAATAAGTGACAGTTCACAATGACTAAGTGTCCTTAACTTATTCGACATCAACTATTGTTTGTACGTTAGCGATGTGCAGTTGTCCTAGGGAACGATGAGAAGTTACCGACAATCGGTCGGTAACTTCATATCGAGCGACCGTGCTAGCACACCAGAGGCCCTAGCACGCTCGCTCTATAACGATCTATAGGATAACTATCGGTAACTTCTCATCGTTCCCTAGCATGACTGTAGATCGCCAACGAATAGATAACAGTTCACAACGGCTAAGTTTTCTTAATATATTCGAGGTCAATTTTTGTTTGTACACGGAGAAAAATGTTATTCTAAAATACGATCATTTTATTCGTAAAAACGGGACTGAAGTTCTTACGATCAAATTAACAGGGTTTCAATGTTTATTGGCGCGAAAATGTAAGAATAATTTGTTGGTATGCGTAATTTCGTACGTATACCAACAAATTATTCTTACATTTTCCCGCCAATAAACATTAAAACACTGTTAATTTGTTCGTAAGACCTTCAGTCCCGTTTTTAACCGTTTTTACGAATAAAATGAGTGTTTTATAATAATATTTATCTCCGTGTAGCAGCGATCTGCAGTTGTCCTAAGGAACGATGAGAAGTTACCGAAAGTTATCGATACAATTCTTATCGATCGACGATGCTAGGGGGTCAGGTACGGGATATGTATTTTGTACGGCGATCACTGTTCATTCACACAACTTTTTGTACTAACTAACTAACGAGCACGCCGTTTCTTCGCATGGGTAGGCGGAGAGGACGGACCGCCAGACAACTATGTCTCTCCGACACACTATTTGCCTCAATCACATTCATACATCTTCTTATAGATACTCGGTCCCAAGATCGCAGGTTCGAATCCGGCGTGCGCAAATAAATTCGTGTTATTTCACTTTTTTTTATTTATTTTTTTATTAATAAATTTTCATGTGTTACAGTTTTTTGTCATTTTTTAAACTACCATATTGGGCTAATGCCCGTGTCATGGTAGTCATAGATAATACATATAATAACTAAAAACTACTATTTTAGAGAAAAAGAAAATAAAAACTATGGTTAATAAAAACTATGGTTTTAACTAATTAATTAATTAAAAGTAATATATAGTATGTTTGCGGCACGTTCCAGAGTGGAAGATACTCCACTCTGAAACCATTCGAATTTAACCGATGCTTGAAATGGCGTTAGCCGTCTTTGGTGACCAGATCTGAATAGCCAGGTACTTCCCTACCTTCTTCTCGCCCATCTTTTTTCCCCTCCCCACTACCTTCAGCCGCACATCATACCCTAATTGGGGATGCCATAGTCTCACTGGCTCCATGAGGAGCAGTTGAGACTCTTGTGCGATATTCATATTGAAAAAAACATGTCCAAACCATCTGAAGGTCCCTTTCTTAATCTTACTCATTACGCTTACATCAGCCTTGCACTCTTTGCGGATCTCCAAATTTCTCAAACGAATGTGGTTTTAATGTTTTTTTTTTTTTTTTTGGTTTCACCACACAGGGATATCATTTCAACAGCATTCAGTCTACTTTCATCGTTCCTCTTCCAGTTCCATGTCTCACTGTCATACATCAGGGTAGGCACCAGCACTCCATTGTGGACTGCTAGCTTCGCTTCTTTGGACAGTTTACTATACAATATGCATGAGGTACACGATTCCTACAGGATGCACAATACACATTCCCTACGTCATACGCTCCTCGTATGGGATGAACATTTATTTCCCTCGTATCTTATTTCACATTCGTATTCTTCTACACAGCATGTACTATATGCAGTATGCAAATGCATCTCACTCCATTCTACCTGTATGTTTTACACTGGTTGTAATTCTAAGTTGAATATCACTAGTTATAAATCTTAGTTGTTTGTCAATAGTTATAAATCTTAGTTGCGTAGATCTAGTTATAAATCTTAGTTGTGTGTCACCAGTTATAAGTCTTAGTTGTAAGTCAGAAGTTATAAGACATAGAGTTGTGTGTCAAAATGAGTATAAAAATCTTAGTTGAATGTCACAAGTATTAAACCTTATTTGTATGTTATTGGTTATAACTGTTATAAGTAATAAGTATTCCATAGCCGCTCCATACGAAAAAAAGACACTAGTTATAAGGCTTAGTTGTAAGTCACTAGTTATCAATCTTACTTGTAAGTCAGAAGTATTAAATCTTATTTGCATGTTAATGGTTATAAGTTATAAGTATTCCATAGCCACTCCGTACGAACATAAGTCAATAATTATAAGTTATAAGTATTGCATAGCCACTCCGTACGAACAAAAGTCACTAGTTATAAGGCTTAGTTGTAAGTCACTAGTTATAAATCTTAGTTTTATGTCACCAGTTGTAAGTCACAAGTATTACATCTTATTTGTATGCCATTAGTTATAAGTTATAATTATTGCATAGCCACTCCTTACGAATAAAAGTCACTAGTTATAAGGCTTACTTGTGAGTCACTAGTTATATGTCATAAATGAATGTCACTAGTTATAAATCTTGGTTTTAAGTCACAAGTATTCATACTTATTTGTATGTTATTGGTCATAAGTCACAAGTTAAAAGTATTGCATAGCCACTCCGTACGAACAAAATTCACTAGTTATAAGGCTTAGTTGTAAGGCACTAGTTATAAATCATAGTTGCATGTCACTAGTTATAAATATTAGTTGGAAGTCATAATTTTTAAATCTTTTTTGTATGTTATTGGTTGTAAGTTATAAGTATTGCATAGCCAAATATTGTACGAACAAAAGTCACTAGTTATGAGGCTTAGTTGTAAGTCACTAGTTGTAAATCATAGTTGTATTTCACTAGTTATAAATCTTAGTTGTGAGTCACTAGCATTAAATCTTATTTGTATATTATTATAAGTTATATGTTAGTATTGGATAGCCACTCCGTGCGATAATCTCGATCTCTGATATCCGCGCCAAAATTCCACTACCAGCATAACATTACGTGACCACTGAACTGCGACCAGGCTCAATTTGATACAAAAATACATTCAAGTTTTACGACTATCATGATATGGCCATGAGCCTAGTACGGTGGTCGTGAAAATCAAATAAAATATAACACATATAAACAATTCCAATAAACAAAAAAATTAATTAAATAAAAGTGTGGATATGTCTAGTGGGCTCCACACAGGTTATAGGAAATCATTTTGACGACCTTCGCGGCTAAATGGTAAGATACTCGGCTTTGGATTCGAAACTCAGCTTCGAGAAATAATCAAAAATACAAACTTCGGTTGAACTCGGATTTATTCGGAATTTAAGTTTAAATTTAAAATTCGGACTGATTGTGTCAAGAATTCACAGAAGCGATATTATTTTCAGATTTTTTTTATTGTAACTGATATGTTAAAAATTCAGACCATCCCGTGATTTTAAAACGGTATGCGCTTATTAAATACTATTTAATTAACATAAATTATATCACGTTTAGAATTTAAAAATAATGTTTATTAGATTGGCATCTCGTTCCCGAGGTGAAGATGTAGATAAATATTAGTATTAGTCTGGAGTCGCTAGTTATAGGTCTTAGATGTAAGTCAATAGATATAAGTATCAATAGTTATTTTCTAGTTATAACCCTTAGCTGTAAGTCACTAGTTTTCAATCTTAGTTTTAAATCAGTAGTTAGTTATAAGTCTTAGTTGTAAGTCTAAGTGATAAGTTATAAGTTAAATAAATTAAGTTGTAAAGCGTCCTTGAGGTGATTTTCCCACGAAATAATGATTCCAGGTTTGATATCCCAAAACAGATTGAAATTGTATCAGCTATGTTATGTGACTAGATTTGAATAGCCAGAAAATTTCAAAACATTCCTGATCCTCTTCTTTTCCCACTTTCCCACTTTTAAATTTCACAACATTATACAAATAATAGGGATGCCTTAGCCACTAATGGTGTGGGTTGTAGGAACTCTTCTTTAATATAACAAAAAACAGAATTCTAGGTCAATCATTTTAAGATTTCACCTTAAATTGCTCATTTATCAAGGAAACTTAATTTAACCTAACAAAAATAATATAGTCTTTTCCCAAAACATAGTAATTTGAAAAAAAAAGGAAAATTCATTCGCTCACACCGGAAAATATCATACAGCTTTTTATGCCAGCTTGATTTGGTACCATGCTTATCGTGAACAAAATCTCAGTTTATTTTAGTATAAATATACTTAAGTACATACATATACAGTATTATATCGAGATACAAAACTGCGGAAGAAATTGTGCAAATATATCTACCTTGGACTAACTTTAACTTAAATTTCTATGTTTATTTAAGTATGTATAAAAAGCGTTAAAAAGTCTACAGATAGCGGATTCGATCCCCGACGAAGTAACAAAATCATTTTATACTTTTGTATTATATTTAACCAGCAAAATTTATATACAAAGCATTTTATCTAAAGCTTCATAAAAACAAAATAAAGTTAGAATGTCTGTGTTTAGGTTAGGTTATAATGGTGACCGTACAATTCAAGAATGTACATATGAGCCCTTTAAAAAATCATTAAAAGTGAAGAACAACAAAAAAGGTTTATTATGTTACGTTAAGTTAGGTTATGTGATTTTTTTTGTGTTTTTATCACTTTTAATAACATTTAAAATTGGCGGTTGAAATGTCACTTTGTTGAGTTATCGTGGAACCATAAATTATAATAAAGTGATGAAAATAAACGTTATTTTTAATTTAATAATAAAAACATTTAAAATATATATTATAAGTAATTCAGCAATTTTTTATTTATAATTGTCAAAAATAATATATTTTATATTAGCACTAGAAATTATGGTTCCGCGATAACTAAGATTCAACGCAACTGAACACTTCTTTAAAAAGTTATTAAAATCTATGAGAAAAAACAAATTAAATAGCCCATAACCTAACCTAACGCAATCTATTTAACAATTTTTTTTTTGTTTTTTTCATAACTTTTAATGACTTTTCAAAGAGGCGTTGAGTTGAATTTATTTGGTCACCAGAAATTATAGTTACATAAATCTACTTTATAAAAAAAGAAAAACGATATGTTTAGAAATAAAACTTTAAAACTAAGGGAAAAAGAAACAAATTTTATAATAGAATCAATCGCACGTGTTAAATGATCTTTTAATAAATTTACCTGCTTTGAAGTGTGGGTTTTGTGTTTGATGGTTGGTTGTGATACACTATCCTGTGAGGGATGGTGGTTGGGTGTTGATGTATGTTGAGGGTACAGTGAGAACTGACACTGACTGAGTGCAGAATGACCGCAGAGTGCAGCGAGATCGGACAGAGTACCCGGCAGAGCGGTCGCGCGGCGCAGCGGACACAGCAAGACTGAAGACTGAAGACCGACTAGACTAGTGAGTAGTGATGCGGGCGAGTCAGCGCTGTAGAGCGCCGTGGTAGCCGCTTTCCGCTTAGTGGAGTCGCTGTCCGCGGTGGTAGCGGTGTTGGAGCGCTGTCGATGACGCGAAGCGCTGTCGCTGTGACGTGCGGGAGGCCGCCCTAAGGAGCGCTTTGCTCTCACCACTAAGCCACTCGGATCATCTTATCATTGATAATATTAAGATTTCCATTGCCCCAATATATATGTACTTCTATTGACTTTAAAATGAAATCGAATTTTATGTCTTGATTTGCGATCATCCAAAAAAATATTTTGGTTTCTATAATCATCATCCGAGTAATTTCGATTGTGGGTTTGCCTGCGAGTAGTAGGCAGTTGTAAAATTGAAACTGGTTGTGTCAAGAATTTAGGCAAACGATAAAATTATTAAATGGTTTTTTTTTTTTTTTAATTGGATCCGATGTGTAAAGAATTAAGATTTAATTTTATGCACGGTGTCCGGAAAGTCGTGGTAAAAACGTGAAACTGGTGAATCTACGTCACATTTGCAGTCGATTTTGTGGTATAACTTTTTTTGAATTGTACTTTCGATTTTGAGAAAAAAATAAATCGAGACCAAAGTTGGAATTTTTTAGGTCAAATTACGAATTGAAAAATTGATCACTTGGGAATCAATGTAAACTACCTACTTGTCTTTTAAAATGCGTCGCAGCGTAGATCCGGCTACAGTTTTTTTACCCCTAAATCTAAATGCTGAAATTTTTTTTTTTTTAGGATCTCTATGCAATGTAGATTTGCTAGTTTCCTGCCAGGAGTCTCCGGATTCCGGGTACAACTTACATAACTGATCAAGGAAAAACATTCACAAACAGTTCAGAATCTGGGGATCACTCCTGGACATGATTGGAGTGATCCCCAGATTCCTATCCACCCCTTATACTCTTTTTCTTCCTAAAACTTCCTCACATCTCTATCCTTAAAAAGACCCTCCACACGAGGAAAATAATTTTCCTTGGGGCCTCCTGTTTGGAGTTAAAAATTCTTTTTTAGTTGGCTTATTTTTTGAAAACTTTTTTGTTGTGATTAACTTGGGGGTAAATATGCATTACTCTGCTTACCGGATAATATGGAAAATTGCTTGTCGAAGTTCAATACACGCGTAATACGGAGCGTTCGTTTTTTAATCAGTAGACAATCAAACACAATAAAAAAATATGACATTTGCCCAAAAGTACCAACCTAATAAAATAAATTCTTATCAACGAGTGTAGATACAGTACCTACCTACTTTCTGGTTGAGCTAATTAGTACAATATATCCGTAAAATTAAACATTCATAACCTAACCCAGATTTTGAGTTTTTAAGTAGTTTAGCGGCTACGCTAGGTTTGTGTAACATGGTTTGTGATACAAAAGAAAGTGCCCCCTTCATAGCGCCTGCTCGCGTCAAGGCAAGAAAAAACATCCCAGTTTTCAAGTAGTTTAGGGGCTATGCTAGGTGTGTGATACAAAAGTGAATACAATTTATAAAAAATAATTACTGAAATTAAAAACATGTCTTTTTACGTCATTTTATTTCCAAAACTCCGGTAAATTTGTGTTTACCTAAGACGCCCAGATTTCATGGTAGCTTCAAAATTTTCTAGCCTCAAGTTTTGCGGTATGGTAATCTCTTTTAATACTTTAGCCATTGGTATCATGAAAAATGTGAAAATGTGTGTGTTGTATATGAAAATTAAATTGAATATGGCGAAGATTTCGTACCGCGTAATTGAATCAATTTAAACAAAATTAAAATGTTAAATGCTTATTTTTTGCATGTTTTTCATCTCCCCCGACGTAAAAACTCATTTTTCGCAATAACAAATCTAAATCTAACTGTTTAAATAAAAAACATCCCGTATTAACCAGTAGACGGAGTACTTCTCAAAAACAAACTTGGGGTTCAAAATGAGCAGCCTTCTACGAGAAAAAAGTTTAATGATACTGTTAACAACATCTTCACCTGACAGGGGTCATTTGTAAATTGTGGTATGTTCACGTTTATAATAACATAAATTAAAATTCGTTGCAAATACTACCTAATCTATCATTTTGTCAAATTATGATAACGCTATGATAAAAATTGAAGTTTCACTTAATTACAAGACGAACCTTCTTTTAACCCTAAATAGCTAACGTTTGTCAAAATGACGAACACCAAATGCAACTACCCGTCTGTTTTGAATCCTTCTGTCACAAGTATAGCCGACACGTTTCAACTTAGTGGCTGCGTCAGGCTTAGTCGGTAAGTTCATTTTTTTTCGATACCTACGGACTACTCGTCATTTTGTCGAATAATAGTTCAACACGGGCATATGGCTAGCATGGTGGTCGAAAAATCCTTAAATCATGTAAATAATAATTTAATAAAAAAAGAAAAATATATATATATTTTTTTGTTAGTTTAATTCAAACAAATATTAATATTTAGATTGTAATTTTTGATTTTCATATTTTCTTTTCAAGATGTCAAAGAATATTTTTTCCGATTATAGATCTGTATTTAGTGCTGAAAGTTGAAATTCATGTTAAAAAGTAGCGCCATTTTAGAAGTGTGATTTAATACTTTCTTTTTTACAATTCCTCCACCAATAAAATATCCTCTTTGGGCCCTGGCGATGCTTTCGAGACGCTGTGTGTAGGGTCTTTTTGAGGAGAAGAAGGAGTGATCATGGATATTGTAGGAGGGAGAAAACACAGAAGCCGGCAAATCGTCCTACAGCCGAGCTCTTAAACTTAATAATGAGCTGTAGAATCGACGCGTTCTCATGAGACAAATGAAAAATGTATACAAATTTTGATATTAAAAAACGATACATTTTTATTATTACGTTTTTAAAATTTATAACCTCGTCATACTGTACTTTACAAATAAATAAAAAATATATATATATGAAGACAATATTAGTGAAACTCAATCGACAATCTGAAACAGAAAAATATACGGTCACATCTGGGACTCGAATCCAGGACCTTCGGTTTTCCGGGCCGCGGCTCTACTAACTAAGCTAATGTGTCCCTATCCGATTCGGTCACATTTAACTGTCGACTTCGACTGAGAACCAACATTATCTTTATTTTCTTAACTCATATTTTTATTGACTGCTATCTTTTTGTGTGATTGCAAGATTCAACTCGAACTAAATGCAGCATTTAAAAAATTATCAATTTTCATTTAATATGCGACACCTATTGAATTTTCAGGCAAGTCTAGGATGAATGAATAATAATAGTTCGAGCTCCAGATGTGACCTAGGTTTAACTCAATAAGTTAAAAATAAAAATAAATATCTAATAATAATGAGTTAAAAAAAAACGTTTGTCAAAAAATCTAATAGTTAGCTTGTTGAGGTACAATAACAATGTTAAGTATCCAGGGTTAATCTTCACTGCGGTGACCACTCATTACACTTAACGGATGTACCGACAGTCGGGAGTCTAACTTGGACACATCCGATACGTCATGCGCATGTACCAACCCACGGATATCCCGCTTCGGGCATATCCAATATATCAAACTGCTTTTACAACACGTAGAGAGTCTAAAGCAATACCACAAGCTACACTCTTCACTTAGCTTCGATAAACTGCATCACAAATATTTGGATTAACGTTAAGAATTACGAATTGTCTTAAATGTGCAGAATTAACTTTATTATATAAATCATTTGGCCGTAGAATTCTCGAATACGCATCCATTGTTTGGTTTCCTAATTATGAGATTCATAATTTTAGGACCAAATTCATTCAAAGAAAATTAACATACGTAATTGCTTATCGCGAAGGTTTTCATTTTTTTTAAAAAGAAAGACAAACATTCCCGGATTACGAATAACCCAACAACATATGAAAATCTCCTACTACCACCACACTAAGCGGAAGATGTTGCTTGTGTTGTGATTAAGGACTTAGCCAGCCGAGGAATCGAACACGGACCGCCTGGGTGGGATCCAGACGCGATGCCCAATCAACCACTGACCGGTCTATCTGATCAATTTGAAACATATAATGATCAAATTTCGCTACATAAATGACAGTCGACGTAAAGTTTCTGATTTATTTCCTCTACAAAAAATTATACATGCATCAGTTGATACACCCAAACATTTTATCCCGCACCATCAAGAAAATCAATACAGAGGACGAAAAACATTTTCTATAATTAGCCTACAACACTAAAAGATATTTCTCCCCTGTACCGCGAACATTCAGAAATTATGACACTGTACTCTAATAATAAAAGTTTTATATTTGTTTTATTAATTTAATGACACAGACGTTTTTAATGACCCATTTAAACACTTTTTCATTTATTTAATAAAAGACATGCAATATTATATCTACCAAATCAATATCCCATCAGGACAGGTGCCAATAATAAATTGTTTGTGAAACTTTTTGTATTCTACTTTTTACCCATTCTTCTTATTTACTTTTCACCTTTAGCTAATCATTTTTGTTTATTTATTTTTATTTTAACCTAATGAGTACAACCTCAAATTTGAATATTTAATTAAAGAAGGCAATATTTGCGACTCTAAATCGAAAATTTTAAACAGAAAAATCGAAATCGTAAAAAATAGATGTCCCATATTTAATAAAATTTGATAAATTTATCCACGATACCTTCTATGTAACATTTGGGTCGAGATGAATCATATTAAGTTTATTTATTTATTACTTCAAATAACATAATTTCATTACCGTATTCTAAAATGGCACTAACACGAGAAATGTTTTCTCTCTTGGGTTGGGTAATTTTTTAACAAAAAAAATCTTTTATTTTAATTAGCATTAATAACCATCTGGTTTTTTTTTTGAATATGTAATGTGTATGTATTTAAAATATTTTGTTTGTATTTTTTAATTTTATTTGTATACCGCACAAGTATTGTACCGAACTGCTCCCGTCTGGAGCAGTTGGGTAGTTGTGAGGCTGAAGGTAGTGGGGAGGGTAAGGAGATGGGAAGAGGAAGGTAGGAAAGTACCTGGCTATTCAGATCTGGTCACCAAATCATTTCAAGCAACTTTTCAATTCTGAATTGTGGTCTTACACCAGGGCGATACTGAGAGTATATTCCACTCCGGAACGTGTCGCAAAGGTAGATACTGTATATTATTTTTTAATGATTTAACTGTGAAATAATACAAATCTTAATATATAAACAAAGTCGGGTTAGTTACACCATTTATAACTCAAGAACGGCTGAACCGATTTTTATGATCTTTGATTTGTTGGATTTTTCTCCGTCCCGATTAACAGAATAACTACTAAACCATCGGAAAAAATCACGGGAAAAATAATTATGAAGATAGTAAATTTTTTCATATATTTTGTATGGAACGTCTTTTCAGTGTGCGTTGGTCGACATAATTTGAATCAATTGGAACTGTCAATGGTGTAGTGTGCCGAACATTTCGTGCTTAGTCAACAGCTCAATTTCATTTTTTGGAGTATTTATTTTAACTTAATAAAAACTTAATTTATTTATGCTAATAAATTAAACACAACATTTATTGATTCTGAGGCGGTACGAAGTTTACCGGGACAGCTAATTAATGAAATAAAATTTATTTGCGAGCGTCGTGTTCGAACCCGCGACCTTCGGATCGGGAGTCGAGGAGTCTTGCCCCTCGACCACGGCGGCCGTAAAAATAATAAAAAATACATTTTTATTTTGAAGTAACAATAAATAAATTGTACTATTCCTAGTGTACTAGCCATTCATAATAAATGAAAACAGAGGTGCATACTGATTAGGATTAGTGATGCTAGTAGGAGTGGGTTAGGCTCGGGAAGCATATTAATGCAGAAACAACAGGATGGTGAAACCGGTAAATTATTGGTGTCGGGATTTCTTCAAAGGTTTGTTCTACCACAACAATGAACTCCAGACCCTGGCCCAGCCTGTTGAAGAGTCGATTAAAAGATTTTGGATCTCTTCTACCTACATTACTTATTATGCCACTCTTGTCAGATTTTACTGTAATAATATTATGTTGTGGTTATGGTTCTGTAATACGGGACGACTTTTGCTACGGGGGGTAACTTTGTATCTGCAAAATTCTCGCTACCACTCACAAAATACTAGCTTACTATTTTTTTAATGCTATGACGGTTCGTAAATAAGATTCAAACTACATAGTTGGTATCAAGTTATAGAAAAACAAATTGAATTATGAATTATGAAGAATGTTTTTTTATGTGAAAATTCATTTTATAAATTCCTCTACGAAGTATCGTGTCATTTATATTGTAATTTTTTTCTTTAAATTATCTTCACACAGGAAGCTCAGATTAAAATTATATCCCTCAGGGCCAATGTATTCTTAGGGGATGCAGTGTAGACGGTTTTATGGAAAGGATGTTGAGGAAATTCTGGGAAGTATAAAGTTACGAAGGGTGGGTGGGAATCCGGGAGTCACTGTGTCTAGGAGTGACGGAAATATGAGTCCTCCAACCACCATTCATGGCGATGGGTCGAGAAGATCCTGCTGGAGAGGTCAAAAGCCCTCCCTAAACCAGCCTCTCTCGATCCAGCCCGCTACGAAATAGGTGGGCAGACGCATCCGCCGCCCAGACCCGAAAAAACTTCACCCCATGAGCCCGGGCATTCCTGCTAAGACACCAAACGATGCAAACTGTTTGGGGTGACTTATGGCAGAGGTGTTGTTAATCTAATAAATGGTTCCCGGGCGGCGGTACCCGTACCCGCCTCCCAAATTGTAATTATATTAATTCTGAATATGTGTATATCGGTATACATCATCATTACTAGACTTGAATATATAGTTTAAAAAAAAAAAAATTTTACGAGCATTTGCTTTTTTAGAACAGGCAACCTGCCTAACAAGGAAATAATATCAACCTAACAAATCATAATAACATTATTATGCAATATTTTTACTACATACCAACGTGACGTAATAAATAAAATAATAAAAAATCATTAAAGCATTTTTGTTTGTATCGGACGTATTATTTGGAAATTGTAATAATTTTATAAAAATGGTACATAATTCAAAGTTGTCCCACTCCGAAAGGTGACTATCATCATCAAAAATTCCTGCACAAATAATTTTATAAAATTGTTATTTAGATTAAAAGTTGAAAATAGATCAAATTTACCCCATTTTACGGTACCTTTGATGAATAAAGAAGTGTTTCCCAGGAAAGCACATGAATTGCATTGATCCTCAATTCATTGCATTTGGAAATATATTAATTTATTTTATTCATGTTCCAAATTATATAATATTACCGATTATATAATATTAGCTAAATCCAAAAGTACCATTGATACATTTAGTATGTAGTGACGAAAATCTTTAAAACTCACTGCAGGTTACAAATAATACGTTGAATTTGATATCTAATAATAAAATAATTAAAAGAATATGTTTTTTAGGTAGTGGGTCGCTATCCCACATGGGTGAATTCAGATACAGATTGGAACGATTGGAATCATTTTCGAGATTTTTTTAAAATATGAATAATTTACAAGAGTCCCAAGTGCTCCCGTTTGAAGCCAGTACGAATTTGGTATCCCCAATTAGGGTATGTTGTGAGGCTTAAGATAGTGGCAAGGAAAAGGAGATGGGGAAGAGGAAGTACCTGGCTATTTAGATCTGGTTACCAAACACGGCTAGAGCCATTTCAAGCAATGTTTCAAATCTGAACGGTGGTCCTACACCAGGGCTTTACTATTTTGTCGTTAAAAACTTCGGTCAAATCTTAAAACTTTACAAACCACTAAAGTATCTAAAAAGTTTTAAATTAAGAAAATATTTATTTTTAATAATCCGAAGGTCGCAGGCTCGAATCTCTACGTGCGTTTATATATTTTTTTAATAATTTGTGTTATTTCACAATTAATTAAAAAAAATATATAGTATACTTTCGGCACGTTCCAAAGTGGAAGATACTCTCAGTATCGCCCTGGTGTAAGACCGCCAATCAGAATTGAAACGTGGCTTGAAATAGCTAGAGCCGCGTTTGGTGACCAGATCTGAATAGCCAAGTAATTTCCCACCGCTCTCCCCCCATCTCCTTACTCTCCACATTACATTCAGCCTCACAACATACCCCAATTGGGGATACCATAGTCCCACTGGCACTAGACAAGAGCGATTTGGACTCTTGTGCGGTTTTCATATAAAAAAAAGATAAAAAGGGTTATTAAGATTTATTTACACTGCTTAAAATGTTGATCTTATTAATTATGTAAATGTTCCAAAAAAATAAATGAATGACTGAAATGCAATACATTCCATAATTTTGAACTTGTAAAATAAATTACGATTTTTTTTTACATTACCTCCACACAAGAGTTCATGAGGAAAATATATCCCCTCAGGGCCTATGTCATATTTGGGGATGCAGATGGTATTTTTAGAAAAGGAAGGAGAGAAAGTTCTGCGAAGAAAAAATACATGAGGGGGAGGGTAGGAATCAGGAGGTCAGTGCGTTCAGGAGTAACGGAAGCAATAATCCAACCCTCCCACTGCGGTGTAAGGCCACGTTCCGAGAGTATCCTGCTGAAGTGATCAAAAGGTCTCTAGAACTAGTCTCTCCCGATCCGGCCTGACACGCAGTTGGTGGGTTGACGCATCCGCCACTAAGACAATACTCACCCTATGAACCCAGGCACCCCTGGTAAGTTACCAAATGTAGCGAACAATTTGGGGTGACCCAGTGCAGAGGTCTCAGTTATACAATAAATGGTTTCCAGGGCGGCGGTACAAATTGAACAGGATGTGGCGAAAACTCGAATTAAATAAATTAAAAATAGCAATTTTTAATTTTTGTTTCATTCTAAACTCCTAGTCTACGAAAATAAAAGTACCTACCTATACTAAGCGGCTGTCTGAAGCCAGTTAAGTTCAGTGTAATCCGTATGTTGGTAGGTGCTGCAATTAATTTATTTTACAGCATAGTTAAAAACGACAAAATAAATAGAATATCACAAAATATAGAATATCAATTATTATTGACGTCGGTAGTATTATGATCTCTATATTCCACAAACAGTTCAGCTAACTTAAGAGGAAACCGCGCGGCGTTTTGTGCATTTATACGTATTCCTTAATTTCCTCTCAGGATTTTGACACTACCGCAAATATTTTTTAATAAAATATAGATATCGACTATGGAAGTTAGGACCTTCCAAAAATAGTTGAAAATGTCTGGCTTGAATGCCATCAACAGACGTTCAGTATACAAACTAGACATTGTATTTTCTAAAAATACAAAACGTACAGACATAGAGTACTTAGTTTATTTTGAACATACAAGTTTTTATCGTAAAATGAGTCGGAAACGAGATATTGTCATAAAACAGCTATTAGGCGCAATTTTTTCAAAATGGCGTCGCGAACCGCAAAGATATGAGGTGGCAAAGTTGTAATTACGAAAGAGCACATCAAAATCTATAATATTACCAATTTTGAAAAAAACTCGAAAAACTTCCCGGAAAACTTTCCAGGTAAAACTACCAAATGATTGTACTTTTAGTAAAGTTAGTTAATATTTTGTTTTGAAGAGTTTTAATTTTCAATGTACTATCGTTACTTAAATTTTAATTTTTATGCTACCGGTTTCGACACATCCGTGTCATTCACTAGCAAACTTAAAACTAGTGAATGACACGGATGTGTCGAAACCGGTAGCATAAAAATTAAAATTTAAGTAACGATAGTACATTGAAAATTAAAACTCTTCAAAACAAAATGTGTAGAAATTGTTACATAGTTAATGCCCAAGAAATACAAAAAAATAGTTAATATTGCCTGGTTTGAACGTTATTAACAGATGCTCAGTATACAAACTAGAGAATGTATTGTTTTGAAAACAAAACATACATACATCTATTTTTTCTAATACAGTTAGTAAAAAACCTTCAAAATCAGTGCAGTTTTGGAGAAGAAAAATGGGGAATAGATACAAAATCTCGATTTTGAAAGTTTGGTTAAGGTATTATCAGTGTGATGTGCAGTTATCCCTTTCGCCCAGAATTCGCACACGGAGAAAAATCTTATTCGAAAAAACGATCATTTTAATAGTAGAAACGGTTAAAAACGGGGCTGAAGTTCTTACGAACAAATTAACAGGGTTTCAATGTTTATTGGCGGGAATTGTAAGAATTATTTGTTGGTATACGTAATTTCGTACGTATACTAACAAATTATTCTTACATTTTCCCGCCAATAAACATTGAAACACTGTTAATTTATTCGTAAGAACTTCAGTCCCGTTTTTACTATTAAAATGATCGTTTTTTCGAATACCATTTTTCTCCGTGCAGGAGTAAGGGCGACAGTAACAAAAACAGTTTGTTAAAACACCTATTGTTCAAATTTCTCGGCGACCGGGTTCCCTCTTAAACTTAGTTTATCAAACCGATTGTCATTGTCACAACGTACATATTTCACACTTGTCGCACTCTGTCGAGCTGTTTATACTAAGAACAAGAAAACTACGTTTTGATAAATCCGCCGTAGGAAAAAACATTTTCGTCGTACAAAACAACGAACGTTTAACCAGTGGAAGTGTTATCCTGTGATTTTTTTTTGCATTCAAGCATTATTTTTTTAATATAATAAAATTCATTTCAATGTTTCTCGAACTGAAGTGTTGTGCAAAACGGCCCAAGTGCGCGCATTGGCCGCTTTGATTATGAGCTCACTGTTCAAGTATCCTATTGGTTTCGAGTATCACATACTTACAAATCGAAACTGTATGAATTATTGTGATTTTATACAATAATCATGGGTAAAAATAAGAACGGTCGCCGTAATATTGCTTCCTCCTATGCCTCCCACTGCAGATGATTCGGAATCCGACGACTAGGAGACTAAGGCTGAAATCAACCCTGACCTTAGTAAATCTACCAGGAAATGAAATTCTCTCTGGGACGCAAATTGATTTAAAAGGCTTACAGGACGCATCGGCCGAAAAGCCATCGACAGTATTAAAAAAGCAGCAGCTCGAGTGTCAAGAAATGTGACAAGAAGAAATGTGAAATGTTCTCGGCTCCTTTGTCCAACTTTTCCTGGAGATAAAAGAATTCGGGGGTGACTTAAACTCGGCCCTTGCTAACATCAAGGTCTTGCAGACCGAGAAGACCATGGCTAAAAATTACACCAAACAGGTGTTGGATAAAATTCAACAGCTAGAGCCACATCTGGGACCAGTGTTGCGTTGATTGGCGCCTTTGGAGGTAGCCCACCACTTACCCGCCCTTATATAAGTAACATATGGTTACTCCTTCAAGGCTCTCGGAAGGACTCTAATTTTTTGATTGAATGTATCTAAATTTAAGTTTGAACGAATCTACACCACCAGTGTCCCTGCATACGGTGTTCGAAAGAAGGATGAAGGATGCGACAGAGACTAGCCTCTCTTTCTCGGGAGTCACTAAGAAACAACTTCCAATGCCCCAATCACTCACACCTACCATCAGCATCCAAATAGGAAAGCCGAGACCATATGTCTGTTTTTTTCCCAAACTACCAGGGGTCGATGGCACCAAAATATAAAAAGGCGGAGTAGGACACTATTAATAATAAAATAAAGGAGTCATCATCCACTCTTCCAGCAGCCAGGAATAAGAGCGGCTCTTAAATGCTCCTTTTCTAACCAACTCCAACATTTTGTGTGCCCGACTTCCAGTAGAGATGCATCCAAGAGTTTAAAGTGAGGAGCTATCTGATGAGAATATTTCTTGAGAAGGCACTTTCCGGAAACCCGAATATGACATTAAAGAGTGTTTCCAAGTGCACACTTAGTCATACGGCTGGAGCTTAAAATTGCCACAGAGTGTATTTGATGCCCGCTAACATTCTTCATGCGCTGGTGCAACAGGGACATGTATTCGTGGACTGGACCGTTTGCGATGTGCTTGACTTTGTAAGACTTAGTAAGACTTTGAAAGACTATGTGTGTGTTCTGAATTGCCAAATGGTTGGGCCTTCACATAATTTCTGCAAAGTGGTGTAGAAGGACACGCTCGCGAGCTCTGCCCCGCTGCTGCAGCACCCATTTGGGCCACATGCCAACGTTTTGAAAGGCCTGCAGCCTCCCGGGATCACCCCACTGGAGACAAGGATTTACCGGCCTACAAAACAAAAGGACCTCTCCACCATCGACTATGGCGTCTAATCAAACCGTAAAATATGGTGAGGTATTTACTGTTGATAGTGTGTAAACATTATGTTTTTTTTTTCAAAATCTTCTTTTTGACTTCAATCATGGTCTGTGTACGAATACGCAATGAAATTTTCAATTTATAATTAAGACTTAGTTTTTTTTTTAAACATACTTGAACTCAACAGTGTTTAATGAAAAACTGTTTGATGGCAGATATTTGATATTTGTGTCTAAAGAAGGAGGTGGAGTTCTAACCATCGTTTCTAAAATAACTTCTGATGTCAAGAAAACTGATCTGTGACTTGTGATCAAGTCCAATTCTCATTCCAACTCGCTCATTTTTATTTGCGTTCTCCATATTCCTTCTTGTGCAATTGTTGAAAAATTACAGGATCTGTAGTTATAGAATTCACATTCAAATTTGCAGATTATTATCATTGATGATTTCAAATAGTCTGAATTAAAAAAAAAAAAAACATGGTAGTGTTTCTGGTTATAGAGAATTCTCTCATTTAAAGAAAATGCCAAAAAATAGATAGCATAAAGGTATTCTGGTCATACAAAAAAAAATTACGAAAAACCAATTTTATTCCTAAAGTAATGCATCTTGATGATATTTCCGCAAATGATTGAGAACACATAGCAAACATATTCTCTAGATATTTTTCATGTAATACAAAGTTGGAATAAATGCCAAGCATTCTAGAACATAACCGATTTTTACAAAAATGGCAAAATTTTCTCTTAAATCATGTAAAATTGAATTTTTTTATAAACTGTATTTTATAATTTAAAACAGACATTCAAATTTACATTCTTACTAAATATACTTTTGATTTTTTACTTTTGATCAAAAAAATAATTTTTCAATTTGGTTTGGTATTTTGACCTAAAATTCAGATTTAATTTTGTATGAAAAAGGACTGTTTAAACGCAGCACGGGAGGGTTGAGCCGGTCCCGGAAAATTTTGATTGCACCAGTAACCAACAATTTTTATTAAATTTTAAAATATATCATGATAGGTTTTTAGGTTTGTACTATGTTTGTATTTGTTTCAATGAACCTTTATGAATCAAAATAACTATAATTTATAACGAGGCCATAGAAAAAAAAAGTACCTACAAAAATAACAGTTTTCAAAAAAAATAAATTAAAGTGCTATTTTGTAAGTTTAATAGTGTTATTAAAAATATCTGCGACTTCTGCATGTTTGTTACCTGATGATACATTTATAGGGCTGTGTATACATTTGCGAACTAAAATGCAAGCCGAGACACCTAAAATGCGAAAGAAAACGAAGCAACCGCAAGCGGCGATTAGCGCTGTTGTATCAGAGAGTTTATTTTGAAATGTTTATTTGAACTTTATAACTCCAAATAGACGTAGGGGATATTTCACCATCGTTTTTTACTGGCCTATCTGTAGGATAACGAATATTTTCTATGTACGGTTTACCATTTGTTTATTTGTAAAATCCAGTTTACTGTTCGGTACTCGAACCTATGCATAGTGGCTATATAATTTCGGGTACGTTCGCCGAGTTTTCTACCAATTGCAAGTATTTATTTGTTAACTTATTAATATTCGTTATATTATGGAAAAGCTATAAAGGGGATGGTGTAATACTCCCTTACAATAAATTGTAAAACTGATACCTTTACTATTTAAAATAGGCTTAGTAGCAGAGCTTATACTCTAATTGGATTATCGCCGTTGAGGAGATTTTTCATAAAAAACAGCCCTCTACGAAATATACAATTATCTATATTTATTGTATCTACGTTGGTACATAACTCCTAAGACATCGGGTATATTTTTATTGTACGTTGGTATTTAACCCCCAGAGTTATCGGGTATATTTTTATTGTACGTTGGTACTTAACTACTAAGACATCGGGTACATTTTTTTATGTACTTTGGTATTTAACTCCTAAGAAATTGGGTATATTTTTATTATACGTTGGTATTTAACTCCCAAGACATCTTATATTTATATTTTTATTGTACTTTGGCATTAAACTCCTAAGAAATCGGGTATATTTTATACGTTGGTATTTAACTCCCAAGACATCTTATATTTATATTTTTATTGTACTTTGGCATTAAACTCCTAAGAAATCGGGTATATTTTATACGTTGGTATTTAACTCCCAAGACATCTTATATTTATATTTTTATTGTACTTTGGCATTAAACTCCTAAGAAATCGGGTATATTTTATACGTTGGTATTTAACTCCCAAGACATCTTATATTTATATTTTTATTGTACTTTGGCATTAAACTCCTAAGACATCGGGTATATATTTGTATACTTAACTCCTAAGACATCGGGTATATTTTTATTGTACGTTGGTATTTAACTCCAAGACATCGGGTATATTTTGTCAGAAGATGGAAATATTACCGCTTTTCAATAAAATAAATAAAATACAGATTTAGGTGATTGTCAAAAGAATTCATATTCTACTCTTTCGTAGATGGCGCGCGTGTTGTATTTTTACTTTTAAACGCTTTTTTTCAAGTTATGTCTTAAAATATTGAGAAAAAATAATTGTACGCGCAAGTACACACATGTGAATATTAATAAATATTTTTTGTCAATTCCTCCTATCCTCCTCTTTAAGAAAAGCTAACTAATGCAATATTGTATTTGTTAGCCTTTCTTGAAAGATTGGATTTTTTTAATTGATAAAAATATTTATTAATATGGCTTGTGTAGGTACTTGCGCGAACAAGTATTTTTTCTTAATATTTCAAGGCATAGCTTGTAAAAAGAGTTTATAAGTAAAAATACAACATGCGCGCCATCTACGAAAGAATAGAATATGAATTATTTTGACAATCACCTTAATGGAATATTTCTGAACGTATCTGAAAACTAAAAACTGTGGTAGATTCAGACTGGGTCGACGTACGTGCCCATCACTACGCCTAACAATATCTGGACTGCTTAGCAACCGTAGATTTTCAATGAAAATTTATGTTTTAGAATCACATTGGCCACACGCATCGCGACGTGCGATGTCTGTGGCCATTTTCATAGAAAATGTATGGGTTGTTTGAGTAGCGATGCGTACGTACGTCGTCCAGTCTGAACCTACCATTTTAAAAAGGTCATAAAATTAGCTTTCAAATTTATAATTCGAAATGAGCAATTTTCAAATTGAAATTTTTTTTAATGCAAACATATATATAATTTTTTAAATAGGTAGCTCACATTACGTTTTTCTAACTAAAATTGATGATAAAAAAAATAAAAACACACACATTAAAATATTAGGCAAATATATTGTGAACGTTATGGTCAACTCAATTTTTTGTCGTTTTATGAAAAAAAAATTAACAATTCCAAAAGATTCGTTAATTTTTTTCAAATTTCATAAAGGTGTATATTTTTTGTGGTGTAATGTGAATATAGGACGTTGTGTTTTCTCCTTTTAAAACAATTTATATCATATTTCTAACTATAGTAAGGGGGTTTCTCACCATCCTCCCAATAGCTTATCTTCACTAATAACGATTATTTTCGATTTACGATTTACGGTTTATTTATTTATTAAGTTGGAGTTTATAATTCGGTACTCGAACATATGAATAATGGCTATATATTGGATAAGTTGGCTGAGTTTTCTAACCACTGCGAGTATTTTATTTTTATTTTTAATAATATTCGTTATTAGGGTAGATAAGCTACTGGGAAGATGGTGAGAAACCCCCTAAGGGAGACATAACGATTTCTATAATACCTATACGAGTGGGGAGAACTCAAAGCGATCAAATTAGTGTGACGGGAAATACCTAATATGTTTTTAAATATTGAAACTCAATTGATTCCCGGTTTTAAATTAAAGGTTTTATTCCGTGATCTATGATAAAGAGGCAAACAAAAAACAATCTAGTTAACCGCCATATACTTACACACATCATTAATAATGTCACCACCAAAAATAATATTTCGGTGTGAGTCTGTCTGTCATTGTAACTTTGGTTCAATGAACTCGGATATGTTTTGAATTTAATCATTTTCAAAATTGGACTACCCAATTGAGTCACGATTTCAGACAAGCGATACAGAATCTATTTGTAATATAATATTGAAATAAAAATTATTTTAATTGTTATTTTCAAAACTGGAACTAAAGGGTTAAGACTTGAGACTATTCCGCGATTTTTCATGGGTCTACGCTAGCACTATATAATATATTCATGATATCTACATACCTACCAAATGATTATATTACAGCGGCCAAATTCACAATCGAAAATTGAAGCAATAATCGCGATATATGTGAAGTTCAACCTCCCCACTAAAACAAATATACTCGTATATAATTTTACAATTAATGTATTGTAATTCATAATTTATATTCGTTACACCACTTTAGGCGGCTAAATGAAAAAGCTCTGACAACTCTCATTTGTCTCAAGTTCTAAGTTTTGTACTTCAATGGTTTTCCGCTAGATGGCAATGCTTCTACGGATTCATTCCTTGAGTTGAGAGCGGGGCAGATTTTTCACATTTTATTGATCGGATCTTTGAACTAACATTTAAAAAAAATTCTTTAATGAATCATCACTTAATCAGTAAGTTATTTATTAAGTACCTAGTGAAATTAGAATAAAAGTCCACCCTTTGAACAATCCACATCCATAAATTGCCACTGGATGGAGCCACTGTGGTCACAAGTAGATAATATTATTTGTAAGGACGTGTAGGTATTGCCAAAAGAATTGATATTCTAGTATTTCATAGATGTCGCGCTTTTAATTAGTTTACGTAAAAACGCTTTTCACAAGTCATGATTTTAAATATTTAGATGAATGAATTGAATATGCAATATGAATATAAATAAATAGTTTTGTCCATAAAAAATTCTAATCTTTCACGAAAGGCTAACAAATACAATATTGGATTGAATCACCGATGCGATGTTGTATTTAGCCTTCTTGACAAATTAAATTTGAGTTTGCTTATTGAAAAAACTATTTATTCATTTCGCATTTGTACGAGTGCAAACAATTAATTCATCGGGTTTCTCACTATCCTCCCAATAGCTTATCTACCCTAATAACGAATATTAAAAATAAAAATAAAATACTCGCAGTGGTTAGAAAACTCGGCCAACTTATCCAATATATAGCCACTATTCATAGGTTCGAGTACCGAATTATAAACTCCAGCTCAATATATAAAAAAAACCGTAAATCGTAAATCGAAAATATTCGTTATTAGTGTAGATAGCTATTGCGAGGATGGTGAGAAACCCCCAATATTTTAAAGCATAACTTGTAAAAAGCGTTTAAGATGAATGTCAAAAGAATTCATATTCTACGCTTTCGTAGATGGCGCTCGTATAGTATTTTTACTTATAAACGCTTTTTACAAGTTGTGCTTTGAAATATTAAGAAAAATTTATGGTTCGCGAAAGTAGACAAGCAATATGAATATTAACAAATAGTTTTGTTAATTATAAAACTTTAATCTTTCAAGAGAGGCTAACAAATACAATATTTCATCTGTGATTCAATCCAATATTATATTTGTTAGCCTTTGTTAAAAGATTAAAGTTTTATAATTAACAAAACTATTTGTTAATATTCATATTGCTTGTCTACTTTCGCGAACCATAAAATTTTCTTAATATTTCAAACATTTACATTTTATTGACATTTTGACTGTCCAACTAGGTAGATCTCCCGTTCTAGGGCAGTCAAATTTACAGGATTTTTGGATACAGGAAAAACAGTAAAAGAAAAAGAAAATAAAAGATAACAAAATTTTGGACGAAAAGAAATATTATAAGATAGCTTGTGTACTTTCGCGAACCATAAATTTTTCTTAATATATCAAAGCATAACTTCTAAAAAGCGTTTATAAGTAAAAAATACTATACAAGCGCCATCTACGAAAGCGTAGAATATGAATTCTTTTGACATTCACCTTAAGGTGAACGCTTTCGTAGATGGCGCTCGTATAGTATTTTTACTTATAAACGCTTTTTACAAGTTATGCTTTGAAATATTAAGAAACATTTATGGTTCGCAAAAGCAGACAAGCAATATGAATATTAACAAATATTTTGTTAATTAAAAAACTTTAATCTTTCAAGAAAGGCTAACAAATACAATATTTCATCGGTGATTCAATCCAATATTATATTTGTTAGCCTTTGTTAAAAGATTAAAGTTTTATAATTAACAAAACTATTTGTTAATATTCATATTGCTTGTCTACTTTCGCGAACCATAAAATTTTCTTAATATTTCAAACATTTACATTTTATTGACATTTTGACTGTCCAACTAGGTAGATCTCCCGTTCTAGGGCAGTCAAATTTACAGGATTTTTGGATACAGGAAAAACAGTAAAAGAAAAAGAAAATAAAAGATAACAAAATTTTGGACGAAAAGAAATATTATAAGATAGCTTTTTTAATAGTGTTTCTGGCCTAAAATTTGTAACAATTTTGTTATTTTTGGATACAAGAAAACAGTGAAAGAAAAAAAAAAATATTCTTGAACAAAAGAAATATATAAGGCGCTTGTGGTACATAATTATCCGATAGCTTTTTTAAATAATATTTCTGACTGTCCTGCCTAAAATCAGTAACCATTTGGTTATTTTTGGATGATACAAGAAAAAACAGTATACAAGAAAAACAGTAATTGAAAGAGAAAATAAACATTTTAGAACAAAAGAAATATATATGGCGCTCGTAGTGCATAATTATCATTATCAGATAACATACGTTTTTAGATTTTCACGGCCAAAAGCATTTTCGTTGTTTGTTTTTGGGGTGTTATGCCGTGTTGTGCTACCTCCTTCTTTAGCCGACATTTCGGACAGCGTTGCAGTGTCCATCATCAGGGCAGATCCGGCATCGACGGATCTGCCGGATCTGCCCTGATGATGGACACTGCAACGCTGTCCGAAACGTCGGCTAAAGAAGGAGGTAGCACAACACGGCATAACACCCCAAAAACAATCAACGAAAATTATCAGATAATATTTTTTAATAATATTTCCGACTCCATCCTACCTAAATCTATTAACCATTTTGTTATTTTTGAGCCGAAGGATGAAACTTCACACAGTTTTAGTTGAGAAGGGATTTTGTTATATAATTTTGGTCCCAGGTATGAGAATGTCCCTTGATAAGTTGCAGTGTTACTTGTTGGAATAGAAAGGTAATTTCTGCCCTTACTTCTGGTTTGATGTTCGTGTTCGACTATTTACATTTTATATTTATTTTTATGAACATAAATTATTATCTTTTTAATGTAACACTGTCGAACATCTAGGACCTTAAATTCCCCGAAGAGAGCATTGCTCGAATATCTGAAAGGTTTCTTCATAATAACATGTAAAATAGATTTCTGTGCCTTCAATAACAGGTTTAATATGGTTTTTCCTGTACCTCCCCACCCAATGCATCCGTAAGTTATGATCGAGTTACATAGGCCATAATATATATTTTTTAAGTAGTGTGTTTTTAAAATTTCCTGCAACGAGATAAATATATGAATCAGTGAACGCACTCTTTTTGCTACATTTTCTATTTGGTATTTCCATTTGAGGTAATTGTCAACTATAATTCCTTGATATTTAATAAGTTTAACACACTCAAGAGTTTCATATTTATATGGAGAGTTCTTAGTTCCAAAGCTAAAATTAATTTTATGTATTATGAGGTGGTGAAGTGTTTTGGGTTGTCCTGCAATAGTAGCGCTGAATGTTAGGTATTTTGTTTTTGATATGTTTAATGTAGGCAAATTACTGTCCAGCCACTGTTTTACTATATTAATACCGATGTTCGCAAGGTGGTGTGTTTCTTTCCAATCCTCTCCTTCAAATAATATGACAGTGTCATCTGCGAACCTAATAATTTTCCCGCCTACTTGTTGATTACATAGTTCGTTTATATATATAAAAAAGAGAAGGGGTCCCAGTGTTCTTCCTTGTGGCACTCCAAAGTTATTTTCTAGTGAAGTACTGGTAGCCTCATTAATTTTTGTTTGCTGGAATCTCTTAGAAATATAACTTTGTATCCATTGAAAAGATTTTCCTATTATTCCTATATTTTGCAGTCTCTGTAAAAGTATTTTGTGGGATATTGTGTCGAAAGCCTTGGCCAGGTCCAGGAACAGGTCAATGGTTTTCTTGTTACGGTTCATATTTCCTGCAATAGTTTCCGTGAGACATACGATGGCATCATCGACCGAAAGCCATATTGGTTTGGGCTTAGAATTTTGTTATTCTCCACATATTCGCTCAACCTTGATTTGAAAATCTTTTCAATAACTTTAGATATCGCGCTTAACAGTAATATGGGCCTATTGTTTTCTACAAGAAATTTTGGCCCACTTTTGTGAATTGATATAATTATTGATTTTTTGAAATGATCAGGAAATATTTCCGAAGTAAAGCTTAGGTTATAGATAATTGCAAGCGGAGTAGAAATCTGAGTTTTTTTTTTTTAAATATGTGTGTATTTAGACTATCTGGACCCTTTGAATGTGTTGTTTTAAGGCTGTTAATTATTTTAATAATCTCTTCTGCCGTAGTTGGTTTAATGTAAAATGATTACTTTGGATTGTTGGTTTTAATTGCTGAAGCTAAAGAGTCTTCCGTTTTCCGAGTAATTTATTAGTTCGATATATTGTTTGAAGTTGAATAGTAGAGACACAAATATTCTTTACAAGTGTGTTACCACATGTGAAAAAAAATACAATAACTGATCAAAGCATATAATACATAATACAATGTGATAAGAACCGAACTTGAGCATTTGCAGTATTTTTTCCAAATGTTATTAGTATTGGGCAGTATAGTATGAAATTACACATTGTAATGGTAATTATATTCGAACCAAGGGAAACTAGTAAGCTAGTATGTCAAAATATATTTTTAGTACATATGATGTTTTTATTAGCATGATTCTTATAATAGCTTACTAGGAAAGTAGTATTAATTAAATGACTAATGTTTTTCTTAGAAAGTATTACAAAACTTGACTTTCTTATGAGAAGGGTAGTAATTGTATAATTTTCAAAATTATTTGCCTGTATGTTAAGATATTTTATACATAGTACATTCGTTGTGTTTATGATGGTAGTAGGAGAGCCATAATTAGAATGATAAATGTATGGATATATTGTTTGTAGTTGAATAGAAGAAATTATTAGTACACGAAAATTCTTTACACCACATGTGAAAAAAAGAAGATAGAATAACTGATAATAGCATATTATAATACAATCATTAATATCCAATATAATAGAGTGATGTAGCAGCACAGTATCTTGTAAAGTCAGTCACAATAATCGACTTTTTTCACGGTCAAGATCAGCGATATTATTTATTGTTATTATCTTGGAAGTATCCGTTTGCCTCAAAAGAATTCGTCCTCCAGAAGACCATGAGTGTTTGTACGTATTGTCCCTTTATTAATTTATTAGTCGTGATGGTATTCGATTTCATGTAATTTTTTATTTTGTATAGGAAGTCATCGCGGGATTGAATTTTGTTAAACGTCGCTATTATGGACCTTGAATTTTTTTCAGATGTTTTTGGTCCCAGTCTATATATAGATTTTTGTTAAAAAAGATTGTAATGGTGCGTCGGTATCATCGTAGTTAATAATTTTGGATATTTTTTTAGCACTTCTACATTATTTTCATTGTCTGTCTCTGGAACCCCTCTTATGTCGATGTTACAAATTTGACTTAAGTACTCATGTTGGGGACAGAAATAGGTCCCGCAAAGCGGAAGGAAGTGGATAAGAGAGGAATTGTCGACTTACCGCTTATCTTCCTTCGCTTTACAATTTTCCACTGGTTCTCACTTAAAAAGCTCACTAGCACACGATAGAATTGCTTTCCACAAGACTTTATGACACGGTCGAAATACCAGCTCCGTATTCAACACTGCGATGCTGACAGGACGAAGTGCTAATTTGAACTAACAATTTGGGTGACAATTTTATTGCATTCGGTCGACAATAAAGGTAAGGAAACAAAAGGATTTTGTGGGTAGAATTATTTTCGGAAAAGGTACATTAGGAAGAATGCAAGGCACCAACATTTCCGCCCACCTAATTTGACCGATTTAACAATTATTAAAATAACAACGAATCCTCATGGAGAGCACAACAAAAAAAAAATATATATATATCAAGATAAATTGTTCATGCAAGATCTGTACTGCTGGTGAAAAACTTAACAAAAAAAAGAAAATAATAATAATGACTGTTTCGGAGTACGGTTCCTGCACAAAACAAAAAAAAAATTAAAAGAATGACAAATTTTAAAGACTCCTAGGGTATAGGAGACGAGTACGATAATAACGAGAATTCGAGTATATGCATTCAAAAATATAAAAGAAATAAATAATAACAGTAAAAGGTGGGGTCTATACCTAATGGTCACAAAGCAAAAACAAAAAATAATGAAATGAAATGGAATAGGTATTTCCTTTTTGGATATACACCTCAAGAACTAATAATACTAATTCTATTCTACTGGTAGCAGACAAAGTTTTATCACTGGTCGAACCAACGAACCAGTTTGAGTCTTAACAGTAGCTACTCTAACTATCTCATCCTTACCGGGATGAACTTCAGTAATTCGTCCTAACACCCATTTCATGGGTGGAAGACGATCATCCTTTATTAACACTAATTGACCTAACTTAATGTTTGGATTTATTTTGCACCATTTTGATCTTTGTTGCAGCGTGTTTAAGTATTCTAGATGCCAACGTTTCCAGAAATGTTGCGACATCTTTTGAAGATGTTGCCACCTACTTAATCGATTAGACGTTATGTCAAGGAAGTCATATTCAGGCAATCCCAGTAGGAATCCACCGATTAAAAAGTGGCCCGGGGTGAGTCCATTGAAATCCTCAGGGTCTGAGCTCATTGAACACAAAGGGTGGGAGTTGAGGATGGCCTCGATTCTGGTGAGAACTGTCGCAAATTCTTCATGAGTTAGAACGGTCTCACCTATTACCCGCTTCAAATGGTATTTTACAGATTTTATCCCTGCTTCAAATAGGCCTCCGAAATGAGGGCTAGCTGGAGGATTAAACGACCAAATAATGCCACTTTGAGTTAGGTGATTAGATATAATAACATCACGCTGTGATGCTAAGAATTTATTTATGCCAAGTAGGTACCGATTTGTACCGACGAAATTCGTCCCATTGTCACTTATAATTTCAGCGCACAAACCACGACGATCCGTAAACCGGCTAAGGGCTGCAATAAATGCTTCGGAAGTTAATTCAGATACGGTTTCCAAATGAACTGCCTTTGTTGCCATACACACATAAATAAACATAAATAACCCTTTGATGTTTTGGCTCCCCTCCGTTTATGATCTTTCAAAGTAAAAGGACCTCCGAAATCAATACCGACTCGAGAATAGACACGGCTTTGTTGCACTCGCGAGGGTGGTAAATCTGCCATTAATGGAGGTGGTAACGCTGAAGATTTCATCTTATGGCAGACAATGCATTTTGCAAGCTGGGATCGTATTTTATTTCGTGCAGCCACTATCCAAAATTTGCGCTGAATAGTGAATTGAAGGCTTCGCGGACCAACATGAAAATATAGATTATGATAATGATCTATAATTAAATAAGATAAATGACAGATTTTTGGTAATAAGATTGGAAATTTGTTTTCGTATGACAGATCTGAGTACTAAAGACGACCGCCCACCCTGATAATTCCGTGGCTATCAAGAAACGGTTTCAAATTTAGAATTTGGTTTGAACATGGAACGTTATTTGGCATGTTACGTACATCGGCAGAAAAATACGTTTTCTGTTCAATACGTACGATTTTCAAAAGCGAGTCATTTAATTCGCGTGAGCTAAGATTATTCGAGTTTGGATTACCCGTACCAGGAAGTTTCCGACAATTATTAGCGAAACGAATTATCCACGCGACAACGCGTTGCAATTTATTAAAATAATAATATTTACTAATAATCGAATTAGGTACAATTTGAGATGATACAAACGTTTTTAGGTTGCCAGTTTTGATTTTTGGTACTTCTTCGAGAGATTGATTGGACACAGCTGAACACGGCCAGTGTGCAATTGGTTGACGAAGCCACTGCGGTCCCGTAAACCACAATGGATGTGAAAGAATGTCTACTGGGAAAAGACCCCTTGAAGCAGAATCGGCGCAATTTTCATCTGAGGCAACATGTTTCCAAATCGCATTTGGTGTATTTTCCAGTATTTGAACAAATAAATAAACAAATAGCGACAAATGTTTTCAACAAATATGGCGGCGTTTTTAGCCGATAGTCGAATCTGTAAATAGAAAAACGTTTTCTATTTGTTCAGCAAATTTTACAGATGACTTAATATACTTTACAAGTTTTGTGAGCAGCACGGCCCAGCACAATTCTAATCGTAGAATGGACAAGGTTTTCAAAGGAGCGAACTTCGATTTCCCCATTAAAATGTGAGTGGTATTGTTACTACGCTCTAATAAATACTCCACTGCAGCATAACCTAACTGTGATGCGGCACAGAATCCTACGAGGACCAAACGGCTTCTGCCCACTGTGTTATAATATCTAGGGATATTTAATGTTCGAAGTAATGAAAGCTGAGTTACAAATTTACTCGTATTACGAATATATGGTGGAACTTCACGATCGTCCCAATCAACCCTCAACTTCCATCATTCCTGTAATAGACATTTTGCGAAAAATGTCACTGGGGTTATGAACCCAAGCGGATCGAATAACCTTGCCAATTTTGACAAAATAGTTCTTTTTGTGCATATCTCGTTTCGAGGTGTATTGACTTTGTAAGTAAAATTATCAGTCATCGGACTCCACTGAATGCCCAATATTTTCACAGTTTGATCCGTTTCAGCGTTATCGAAAGAATGACCATCTTGCTGGTGCTCTTGTGAACCCTGATCCAAAAGTGAGAGTGTGTTAGGTTGCCATTTACTAAATTCTAGTTTCCCAAGATTCAACAACGCAATGATATCTCATTTGAGTTTGAGTGCCGTGCTAATCGTTTCTGTCCCTGTTACCAAATCATCTACATAAAAATCATCGCATAGAGCCTTGGCGGCGTCAGGATATTTCGATCCTTCATCTTGTACTAGTTGATGAAGGGTGCGTATTGCCAAGAATGGTGAGCTAGACAGCCCATACGTTATAGTTTGCAATTCGAAATTAATAACCGGTTCATTCTGAGACTCTCTCCACAAAATATTTTGAAATTTACCCTGAGATGGAATAATCAATATTTGTCTATACATCTTACAAATATCAGCTGAAAAAACATATTTATGAAAACGAAAATTTAAAATCATACGTGGAATTTCAGTTTGTAATTTTGGACCGTTCAATAAGAGGTCATTGAGAGATAAATTTTGAGGTTGGGTTTTTGCCGACCCATCAAATACTACCCGCAACTTTGTTGTTTTGCTGTCCGGATTCAAAACACAATGATGAGGTAAATAGAATGCATCTAAGTTCCGAGGCACCCGTTTCATATGTCCCAAACTTTCATACTCTTTTATAAATTTTCCGTAATTAATTGCTAATATGGGATCCCTCTTAAACCGAACTTCTAGTTTATTCAATCGTGATTCAGCAAGATTGAATTAATTTTGTTCTGGCATATTTCCAGATTTTGTTAATATTGGTTCTACATACCTACCGTCACTTTCTCGATAATGATTTGAAGCGTAAGTTGTTTCGACTAACTCATCTTCCGGATTTGTAGTCAAATTAATTGAAGGCGTTTCTTCAATTTCCCAAAATTTTCTAAGATTATTGTTCAAAGAATTTTTCCCAACAAACAATGAAGAAGGCGTTGGAAATGAGGCATTATGCACTTTTCTTATTATAATGTAACCGAATATGCTGTTCACGGCACAAGGAAAGCCACGAATTATTTCATGTCCACTATTAAATATATCCAAATATATGTCGGCACCTAACAAAACGTCTATTGGGCCGGACTTGTCATATGATTCGTAAGCTAATTTTAAATTATTGAACTGTGACGTCACACTCGATGGTAAATCATATGACGGAAGATGTGAAGTGATTTCTTTAATCACAATAGTCTGACATTTAAATACAGGCCCATTTTTATTTTTAGGTTTAATAAAACATTTAATTAAACCATAACAAGATTTTACACTACAATTACCTAAACCGTTAAGTGGAATTCGATTTGATTTTATTTTCAAACCAAGATGCTTGGCACAACTTTCTGTAATTAAAGACACTTGACTTCCACTGTCTACTACCGCACGAATAGGTAGGTATATATTATTTTTATTACGAACTTCTAACTGAATTGTTCCCAATAAAATATTATTTGTTGTGCATGGCGTATTATGTAGCACTGCCGCCAGGGTTGTACTAGCATTATTTAATTCATTATCGCCCGGCGGTTCAGCTGCAATGTGTAGCATGGAATGATGTGTTTTACTGCACACCTGGCATGTAAATTTTGACACACAATCTTTAACATGGTGCTGTTTCAAACAATTGAAACAACGGTTTAAATTTTTAATTTTTTCCCTCCTTTGATGAGGACTTAATGATGTAAAAGATGCACATCTATAAAGAAAATTCGAACCTCGACACAACGGACAATGAACATTATTATCCCTATTGGCAGATAACAACGTTTTATATGAACCTTTTTTCTCTTTTATAATATGTGGAGATGACATTTCTAACATACGTGATTGATTTCTTAGAAAAGCAAAAATCGGTTCCGACCCTGGAATCTCCTCACCGGGCAATTTAGACTCAAATTGACGTTCAGTTGTTGGATCCATCGCTCGTAATATAATATGACCAACAAATTTATCAAAGATATTTTCTATTTTCATCGCATTTATAGCGGCGTAATTCTCTTGAAAATTACTAAGTATGTGCGCGATACCTGACGCTGACTCGGTCTGTAAGCATTTGAAATTAAGAATTTCATCAACATAATGCGTAAGAAGCATTCTAAAATTTTGATATTGATTTTCCAGAATATTCCAGGCTATGTCATAGTTCTCTTCAATAAGAGGCAATGATTTTATAAGTCCTAGTGCCTTCCCTGTAATTACCGACAAGAGATAATGGAATTTTTCTACATTAGTATATGCGTTACTATCGTGAATCAGACTTTTAAATAATGAATGAAATGCGCACCAACTTTTAATGTCACTGTCAAACGTAGGTAACTTTATTATTGGAGCACGCACCGTCGAATTACTTGTAGTTTTAGGTATTGAATTTTCATTTTTAATGATAGCATTTTTTGTTTGCATCATTTCAAAATACCACTCATTTACTCTATTAGAAATCGCTCCTCAATCCTGGACTTCTTTCATCCTGTCTAACTGTAGTAACTGTTCTTCAATATCTTTTTGAACATTTTCAAAATCTTGTAACCATTCCTCTATTTTTTCACATCGCGCGAGAAACGTCTCCCGTTTCTTGCTATCATCATGAATATTTTTTCCCTAATAAGATCCTTAATCTCTTCGGGAATTCCGTGACGGCTTGAGACGTTGGGAATTTCAACGGAAGCCTCGTTGATGCACGATTTTATTGAGTTTATTAATTTTAAAGTGGCTGTATTAAGACTAGCTTCGTCAGGAATAGAAATTGGAACTGTTGTGTTCGTATTTAAAAGCTCACTAAGTTTATGCCATTTGATTTTTGTCCTAGTTGGCTTATGAGGGACCAGAGGATTTGAACCTCCGGATAGTGTTAATAGGATAGGATTATGATCAGATGCGAGATCGTTTAGTACTCGTAAAGATTGCAAATGACTGGTGTCTTTGAGAATGACAATGTCAATAACATCGGGCCTTTCGACGTAGTGATGTAGAATGGGGATGTCCGGAGCATCTATGACGATTGGGTTAGAGAGAGTGTACTTGGCTAGGTCTCTATCTTTTTATTATCGTATCGGCTATACCAGGAGCCATTTTTTGCGTTTAGGTCGCCAGCTATTACAGTGGGGTCGTTTTCTGAAAGGAGTGAGTCTAGTTCTGAAGGAATTAATTGGCGTTTGGGAGGACTGTATACTAAAATAAATTTTAAGGGCTGTACCGCCTCCTTTGTTGGTTGTTCTATGGTCACGGTATATGGTATAATTAGGTATTCTTAGATAACGTGGTGGTTTTAACCACTTTTCATTTATAAGAAATACATCTAGATTATAGTCATGGAGAAATTCAATAATCTCTTCGCGGTACGCTAGAACAGTGCTATTGGCATTCTAATAAGCCGTCTGTATGTTAGAATTTTTGACGCGTTCTCTATCCATTGCGTTTATTAATGAAGGTCTGGATGGAAATCAGCTCTTTAGCTGCATTTTGGGTAAGAAATTTGAGCTCAGTAGCTCTTTCTATGAGGGTTTGTAATTCGGAACCCGTGGGTTTCAGTTGAGGTGGAGGAGGAGAAGGCAGGGAGGTACCCTGAGGAATTTGCGGGGACTCGGGATAGCGTTCAAGCCGGAATTGTTGGCTGAAGGCCGGGGTATTATCAGACCGTTGTTCTTGATGGGAAGAACTGCTTTTGTAAAAATGAGGTGGGGGCCAGGAGTTAAGCGCAGGAGGAGCATGATGGGGGGCTGCTGATTGGATGTGGGTTCAGGCCTAGGTGACTTTGGTAGTTGTTCTGCCGTTATAAGGGTAACGGTTCCTATTTGTGCGGTTTGGCTGGGGCCTGGTAAGGCAGCCCTTGTAACTCACCGTGTGTTCTCCCTCACAGAGGGCACACATGGCTGGGGTGTCTCTCGGTTTCATACACTCCGAGGATCTGTGTGGCCCTGCGCATTTTATGCAGCGCTCGAGACCATGACAGCAGTTTGCAGAATGACCATGAGCTTGGCAACGAAATCATTGCCCCATTCTTATTTTGTTGCATAGGCTTTCAACCTAGATCCTCAGATGGAAGATCGAGGTGAGCTCATTGAATATTTATTTTCCATCTTCGTTTTTTGTTAAGTTGACTAGAACAAGAGGTATCGGTTCACGAGACCGACCCGCTTTAATACGGTGAACCGATATCACTAGGTAGCTGCGGGCAAGTTCCATCTTTACCTCATTTGTATCGATATCTTCAGGGATACTCCTGATGACTACTTTCAGTGGTTTTTCCTCGGGGAGCCGGAATGAGTGATGCTCAATTTTCCGACTGATAAACAGCCTGGTAACGCTGCTGTGTTCCCTCGGAGTTTTAGTCTGGATGTGGAGAAAATTCCCCATATTTTTTGCTGTAAAGTCGATGCCTTTATCTTCTAATGTTCTGAATAAATCCGTTATTTATTTTCCTATGGAGGACAATCGGCAAAATACGTAAAAATTTGCGTGGCGGTTCCACTGAGGGTGGTTCAACTACCTTAGCAGATGTAGAGGGAATTGGTGAAGGGGACCTCAGTAAGCCGAATTTATTATTATCATGAGTTGATACGGGTCGCGAATCAATGTTTGTTTTTTTCTTTCGAGGGGAAGAACCAGGAGAGTGTCTGGGTGAATTACGGGTTGATACTTCTTATATATATACTTCTTCCCTGTTTGTCCTACTTAATACGCAGGGCAGCTCGCGCAGTTCACCTGGTAGACTCCAGAGTTTTCTAGATTATCTCTTTTATCTTTATTGTTTATAAATATTTTACCCAAAGAATCTAAGTTATAAGGCTGTCTTACATTTTTTATAACTATCTATTAATGTTGAAATTTTATTTGATATTTTGCCAAGGTACTGTATTTTAGTCCATTGTTTTATTTCTATCTCCTTGTCTGGCGTAAGGCCATATGTAATTGAGCCTAAAGTAAGTTTTTTATTCTTCTTGGTGCGGCGTTGGGCCAATGTTCAACCTATAAGTGAACAAACGGCATGAGCAGACTGTAATGTGTTGCACTATTATGTATAATTTTTACTTACCGATAGACGTCGGGGCACCCACCAAATTCACTGATTTTAACACCGGAAGGTTTTGTTAGTATTTGGACATAGTTGGGACAGGGAATGGTGATATTATCGTTTTTTTTTTTTGGCGCGATAGTCGCGGCGTAATTCAATTGCCGTATTTTTAAACGGTAGCGAATTCAAACTCAACTTATGCGGATAGCGGTGGAGCAACTGCTCATTGCGGCGGATTAAACTCAACTTTTATGCGGATAGCGGTGGAGCAACTGCTCATTGCGGCGGATTAAACTCAACTTATGCGAATAGCGGTGGAGCAACTGCTCATTGCGGCGGATTAAACTCAACTGATTGATGTAAAGGCAGAAGGCACTATCGGTAGTTGACAAAACATAAAACTGCAACAATAACAATCTGCGCGAGCACTTCTTTTTTATTAAATTATCAATTATTCTGCTATTAATTTTTGCAATAGTTTTGATAATCTTCAATTCATTATTGAATTTATATCGTTTGGTGGTACGTGTAATAGTCTATGGATTAGAGAATGGAATATTGACAATTTGTGTGAAATGTGGTGTCTTAAGGAGTTGTGAATGATATTATCGCTATATGTCGGTTTCCTGTATATTGAAAATTCTAATTTGTTGTTAACGATTTTAATTCCTATATCTAAAAAGTTGATTTTTTTATCTCCTTATATCTCTCTATCGTGAATTGAACTGACTTATTGATTTGATTTATTTATTTTATGAAGATATCTAGTTGCCTCTGCGTACATATTGTTTTAAAAGAGGAAAACATTCACTGGTTACGAATAATCTGACAATATTTGAATCCCTCCTAATCCAATCACATTACGCGGAAAATTTTGCTTGCGCAATGGAGGAGGATTAAAACTTAACCACAAGCCAAAACTGTATGTATTCTTGGTTACCGAACTACTCAACAATGTGTACCTTCAATACTCCTTTGAAAAAATCAAGTGATGAAAAAAAACTTGGTACCGGTCCATACGATAAAAATGTCATCTACGTATCTCCGATAGAAAATAACATTTTTAAAGGATTTTAACTTTTCAATGGTCTCTTTCAAGTGGTCCATTATAAACTCTGCTAATATTGCAGAGATAGGGCTACCCATTGCCAACCATTTCGATTGTAAATAGAATTTATTATCATATCCAAAAAAGTTTCTTTCTATGCACGTATTTACTACTTGATTTTGATTCATTTCTCTTTTTTTTATTATATTTATATTGGATTTCTCCCTGTAGTTACTGATTATTATTTTGAATGCAAAAATTGTTTAAATTCAAATCTAATACAATGGAATTACAAAAACTAGACTCATTAAGAGGATATGTTAAAAAGAAAAATATTTTTACAGATATATCTATTTTGTGTAATTTAATACTGAAATAAATTATAATTAATTATATACTAAAGATATACTACTATAACTCTTCACCGTCTCATTAATTATTATTTTTATACGTTTTTTCTATGAATTTCTTCTTTCTTTGGATACATAGAGTACCTAGTTGTCAATGTTGTTTGTTGTTGTTGTTTTCATTATTTGCTTTCGTTGTTATCACTGTTTTCTTTATTTATATATTTTTTTACTTTAATCGTCGATGATCTGAGATGTGATTGATATATCTACGGATCTGGTGTTATAGTGTTGTGTGTGTGTGTGTCTGTTTTTATTTATCGTTGTTATTTCATATCAATTTGGCGCTGCCTCCTTTTCACGTGACTTGAGTAAATTCCGCATCTCCCGTGTCCCATCCATCCATCCATCCCTTCACCGTCATAATTAAACCTAGATACCTATTCTTAATCATAATACTCTACTCTTCCTTCTCTAAACACTTTTCCATCAGTTTCCTACCCTCTTTCACGCGACCCGAGAATACCTGAATCGAAGCCCTAAAGAAGGTAGGTCACGCCGGACGGCCAACATTGGAGATTAATTAATTGGAGACGGTACTTCACACCGTGTTATGGGACCTAAATCTTGATCTCTCTCTCTGGTTTCAATCCTTGGATTGGTTTGCAGCAATTTCAGAAATTACAATTTCATTGCAAAATTACAAAGCATTTATGCATTCTTGCATAAATGCTTTGTAATTTTGCAATATATAAGGGTTTAAAAAAAAATCCTCTGTAAATTAGTCTCTTCTGCCGTAGGCAGTGTTTCGCCCAACTGCTTAATACGGGGGCGTTGCGGTTTACTACCGAGAAACGACCCTCGTCATTTATTTTATGCGTTTCCTTTGCAACATCTTCCTGCAGATATGATTTTAAATAGTAGAATTTCTGCGTTGTCTCCAAAGATGAGTTATTGCCAACCAATGTCATAAAAGTATCCCTGAAATTTAACCAATTTGCATAGTCCCCATTGAACTTTGGCAATTCCAGAATCGGTAATTTTACATTATTTGACTTTGAAGGCTAATCTTTAATACGTAATTTATCCTGGACTCTCGACACAAGATTAAAATAAGCGTTTTCAAACGCCTCGCGCTTAACACTTTTCTTCAGTTCTTCTGGAGCTAAAAGTTCAATTTTTAAATGAAAAATTAATCTAATTAAATATAAATAAACTGTTAAATGTGTTTGTAATTGAGATTTAATTCATTATATTCAATTGTAATGATATAGTGTGCTACCTCTTACATTTTAAAACACCACTTTTATTTTGAATTAATATTCAACAGCCAACCAGGTTTCGCTTAGCTCAAGCGTCGTCAGGGCTTATTATATCAACTAAAGATAATTACACACAAACACATATATATATATAGAAAAAAAAATGAAAGAGATAGAAACAGAAGAGAAGATACTTTATTGGTGCTAGAAAGAAATACAAAATAGAAAAGAGGGAGACAAAATTATCAAAGGGTGGGAAGGTAGAGGGGGAGGGAAGGAAACAGTTTCAGCAGAGGTTAACGGAATAAATTAAATATGGGACTATCAGTTAAATTAATTTGATTATTGATTCTATTTGATTTATTATTGACGGTTTTATTTCGAGGGATTCTAAATTGTTTAACCTAATTCCAATTCCATTTTTATGTAATATTTGGACTCTGGGACTAAGACCCCTAAGAGAGAACTATTTTGAGATCGTTAAATCTGCGTTTTGCTTCTTCGGTTTTGGTTAGAGTGGCCATCATTAATGGGATCGGTCTACGCGATCGACTTGATTTCATCCGGTGGACGGATATCAATGGATAGCTGAGGGCAAGTTCTAACTTTACCTCATCTGTACCAATGTCTTTGGGGATACCCCTAATGATAACTCTGAGAGGTTTTTCCTCTGGAAGCATACCCGCGGCTCACTAGCAGTGTCATTTTTTTCTTTATAGGTTGCTGCTAGCGTTGTCTCTCGCAAATTTATTTTCGATGGAGGACTGCCTGTTCACAGTGCACTGACAATTGTCGGGTAGCTGCGTGCCCCTCTCTCTAGCCTCTAGCCATCCCTCTCCATAGCAGGCCTGGTTCCCATATCTGAGGACTGCAGGGAAATGTTGTGCCGCGCATTATCATCTTTGCTTGGGAGGTCGCCACGTTGCTGTATATTTAGAATTAGTGAATTAAAGTTAAGCGAGATGGCGTTAAATAGTAATAGAAAGAAGTAATTAAATAATATTATTCCACTGTATTATTTAAAATATCTAGAAGAAAAATATTATTTACGTCGGTAAAATGCTTTGTAAAACAAATGTCACAGTTGGAATGAATATATTTTTGTTCATAGAATTCGTATTAAAATATGATCACTTTATTTATGGAATAAAATATCACACCAGAAGTTCTAAGCGTATTTAAAATTATTATCACAAGTATCCTTGATAAATTGTTAAGCAAAAAGTTTATTAAAAACACAAATATTGATTCACGTTGTTGTAACTGTTTTTGTTGTAAAATATTATAAAATTTTTGTTATAAAGAGTCACATTTTCCGTAAGTCACATTTTCAGCATCCTGTCAATACAAAAAGTTTAGGCTTGTAACTATTAAGTTTGTGGTCAGAAAAAGCATTGTTACTCAGGTTTCAGGAATATCCAAAATTTGTATAACCAGGCCAAATTTTACTATACTTACCATATATATTTACCGCAGCCTATTTATTTTCATTCTCACAATTGCAACTCCTCGGCCCTTCAAATATTTCAGTTTGACATTTAATTTCAAAAAGGTTTGGTGTTTTTGAGCAAATAACAACATGAAATATTGTTTTTGAAAGCAGATGAAAGGTTCTTACTGATTTTGATTCACAAACGGACACAGTGTTATTAATATTATTGAGAGTAGAATTTGTTTTTGTTTCCATTCATCTCGAAATGTTTGATGCGTAAACTTAACGATAACGTTAGCCAGTTTGGAGAATTTTCTTTACATTTCTATGTGTTCACTATTTGCGTTCAGTTTTTCTGCGATTATTTGAACGATTTTTCCAGTATTTTCGTCTTGTTTAATTTCGAGACCAAACAATTCGACATTACAAATTTTCCGCGTGTTCAATCTCTTGAACCCGATAATTTAATGCTCGCGGCTCGGTTACCTTTTTCAAGTGAGGTATTTTTATTAATTACTTCTGAGCTGTAATTTTTTTGTAATCGAAGGACCTTTCTTTGTTTCAAATGTGGAAAAATATGTTACAGGCAAAGGAAAGGAAAGAAATGACGTACTGAAATGGAGCTTGTGGGAGTTTGCGGCAAAGAGTAAATAGCGGAATATTTGTGGTGGAGATGTTTATTGTGCTAGGATCAATTTATGACTGAATTTGGTTAATAAAATGACAGATCTACGCAGGGGGAGGGTAAGTTAACAATATTAACTGCCAAGTGCAGCAGTTCATGATATATAAATGTAAGCGTGTACATAAGTGTGGTGTGTATTGTGTAAAAAGTCCAAACAACTTCATTAAGTTTATTTTCATTTTACGTATTTTTCCACAAATTTAAGTGGAGTGATACCAGTTCGTCAAATTTATTTGAATGAAATTCCGTTGACTGCGTAAGTGTCTCTTACTTACCGAAGAAGAATTTATATCATAGCACAACAGATAATCGATTATGAATAAGCTATGGATGATTTTCTAACCGAGGAAATTGACAAATTAACAGATGTTTCACAGAACATTTGCGAAGATTCAAAACAATGTAATGAACTACTAAAAAAGTCCCAAGCTTTCACTGTACTTCACCAAAACATAAGCGGCCTTACTAAAAAAAAAAACACTCCGCGGCCGTTAAACGGTGTTTTTGTGAATCTTTAGATTTGAAAACGCCGTATTTTCTTGTTCAAATTGGAGTTTTCATAATAATCCGCTAGGTGGTGTGATTGATGCGCCTGCGCATTGCTTTCCCGCTGAATAAAAAAAAGCCGCGGAAATGAAGAAAAAAGTCGGTCGCGGTGTGTGTGTGATTAAGATGATATTTTCGTAAATGATTTCAATCCTTGACTAATTCGCACTTATATTCATTTACGCAATATATTTACTATTAATTTGTGTTGTTTTTCGTTAGTTTAAGTCAAATTGTGACACTAAAATCGTGTGTTATAAATTGATCTGTCAGAAAATGGTTCTTTAGGTTATATTCAGAAATAATTTGCATTTTAAGATCTTTATTTGATTATAAATTCTTGAAAGTGATGTTTTTTGGTGACTAAAATGTCTAATACATATTTTAGTAAACGTATCAAAGAAATTAATGTGTTAAGATGTGCAAGCAATGTATTCAAACGTGAGTTTTTTTATTGTAAATTTTTGGGAATAAAAAGCTAATTTAAAGATTTTTTTATATTTTTTTATTGTGTGAAGGAGTAAATAGTGAGGTGACAGTTTTATTTCAAAATCATTAAATAAAAGGACTGTGTTTTTTGAATTTTGAATTTTTCCAAATATTTCAATGTTTTAATAGAAAGTGTTTGGGGTAAGTGAGTTTTTTTCCCAATTTGATGTTTGAAGCTTAAAATACTACAGTTTTTAAACATTTAAGTATATTTTAGATATGAAAATCTTAAAGGTAATTAAATTTTGGTTCTAAAATGGTATTTGTTTTTACGACATCTCAAAAAATAATAAATATATAGTACATTAAAAAAAGAAATTCGAAATTCGTTGAAAATTACAAATGGAACAAATATATATAACAGATGAACTACCCTCCTTAGCCGTGTAAGCAATGTACATATCTTTCCATGAACAATTTTTTGTCAGTTCTTAATTAGTAAGGATTCTTCATACATGGTTGTTTGACCACTGTACAAATTTTTCAGAAAGTTTATTAGTAAGGCTGGTAAAATGGCGACGTTGTCAGATCAAAACCATATATTTTGTTTAGTAAGAATTTGAAAAACGAAATGTACAGACTTTACACAACGTGAAAGTCTGTACATTTAAGTGTTTTTTTTGTAGTAAGGCTGAAGAAGTTTACAAAAAAACCGGGATGAACTTATATTAACACTTAACCTTCTTGAAACATTACCGGACCTCATTGTATTACCAGAAGCACACTTAAACATAAAAAATAATTACGCAATTTTTTTTGTTGATTTCATTTAGGATTTGTTTCATATCTGGAATCTTTTGTTGGTTTGAACCATGTGACCTCCGATGATCTGTTGGACATCTTGATTCTGCCTGTTAATAGCGCCTAATGTAATTAACGCCTGTCAGTTGTCAAGTAGGCAATAGTTCTAACTTTGGGCTAACTTTTGGCGCCTGTTGTTGGGTAAATTCCGCAACACCTTTAATAACTTCGTGTACTTAGCATAAATATGTCTATTTCATAGGTTCGTATGTCTGTTTGATAGTTAATATTTGGAAAAAAAATAGTTCAAGAATAAATTAAAGAAGACGATGAATTTTATTTTCAAGCGACGCGGATTGATTTATAGTATGACTCTACAGCTACACCTAAATTTATTTAGAAAATTCAAAAGGTCTAACGTAAGAATGAGACTTGATGAAATGCCACTATTTTATAGTGATGTTTTCATATCAAAATATTTTTTTTTCCGCAACCGAACTAAAGTGTTTTTGTTGTTTATTTTTGGAATGTTATGTCGTGTTACGCCAACTCCTTCTTTAACTTTTCCTAACTGTTTAAAGAAGGAGTTAGCGTAACACGACATAATATCCCAAAAATAAACAATAAAAATTAAATCATATTTGAACTGTGTCTTTCACTGTTCGACATAGTTTTTCAAGGTGCGTTTAACGATGTGATGCAGTCGAATTATTAAGTGATCGCTAATTAAATGGTAACTTTAATCACTGAATCAGTAATTCATTTGTATGCCATAAGGTTCGAACTTTGGGCACAAACGCACTTCATAATAAATGTTGTTTTTTTAAAAGTATAACTAAATATTAACTTAGAATACACCCAATTAGTCATTCATTGTCCATGTAATTATTGTTTGTATGCACTTTTGACACTAAAATCACTATCCATTCAAAAGCTGCATTAAAATTGATAAAAAATCACTTAAAATTACACAAAATTCGGATGTTTTTGAGGAAACTTCTAAAGATTATTTTTATTCTGGTTTCTTAGGGTGCGTATAGGGACGCGTGGCTACCAGCTTTATCCAGTTTTGTGTCGTCGGTTGAATAATGTTGGTGAGTTCTAGTTAAGTTCATTGTGTTTAATAATTCGGCCATTTTAAATTATTGCAATACATGAAGTTTACTTTAAGGGGTTTATTGATCTACGTTTGTTTTACCATTTTTTCAGGTCATTTTGTTTTGATTTATTTTTGGGATATTATGTTGTGTTACTAACTAACTCCTCCTTAAGCCGACGCGCGACGTTTCGAACAACATTACAGTGCCCATCATCAGGGCAGATGTGTCATTGAAAGTGGTCAAGTCTATGCTTAAGTACGTCTAAGCGATACCGTGTTGCCAGCTCCACTCCTTTACGAGCTGGTGAGACAGTATAATTATTTTTTGTTTTTTGCGTTTAGTTTTGGTGTAGCCGTCAACTACCGGATACCAAGAACTATTGAGCTTAGCTCCGTCATCTCTGTTAATATCGATGAGGTTTTTTATTAAATTTCAATTGCCTCCGTAATTAGGCGTGCTCCATGAGTTTTGGAACAAATTTCAGGAACAAATCCAAAGTAATAGTCGGTTTCAATCAAATGCTCGGCGATTGCCGATTTGTCAGGGTGGCCGAGTTTACATGCTCGAAAGTTTTCCGATATCCTTTTGGAGATAGTCCGCTCTGTTTGGCCTACATAGACTTTGTCACATCCGGAAAAGCTGAGTTTATATACTTCATCTGTTTCCAGAGGAAACTTAGTCTTTGCAGACCTCAGTAAGTCCTGTATTTTGGTCGTGGTTCCGAAGACAGTCTTGATGCTTTTTTTTCGCACAGAGTCGAGAATGTTTTTCAGGTACTTTGGGCCTCCAGACCAGAGGTGGCTGCCAAATTCAACCATGGGGCGCACTTGCGATTTGTACAGGGTTAGCAGTTGTGTACTATTAAAGTATCTGCGGGCCCTGTACAGTGCGCCCAGTTTCTGAGAGGCTAACTTAACTCTGGGCTCGATGGAGCCCCCATATCCTGAGCTGGTCACTTAGAGTTAGACCAAGAAAATCAATGGAGGCCCTGTTCGGAAGAATGCTACCGTTGAAGGAGACTAGATTGTCATTTCGATCCCTTTTAGACGTGATCAGACATGATTGGGTCATTGAAACATTGAATTTGACGAGATTATTTCTTACACCAAGAGAAAACACCCTCGAGGTAAGCGTCCATTCTTTGCTTCAAACCCCTCCGAGCCATTGAAATTTGTGCACCCTTTGGGGCTTGTCAAACAAATAGCTATCATGGACTGTACTGTCATCCGGGTAACAGTGAATTTGTGCACATGTCAAAAGGTTATTGATGTGCAACAAAAACAAAGTCGGAGACAGAACCGATCCCTCTGGGACGCCAGCGTTTATCGAATGCGAGGAAGAGGTGAAGCCATCAGCAACCGTCTGAATCGACCTCTTCCTTAAAAAGTCGGCAATCTACCTGCACAAGGATGCGGGAAGTCTGTAAGAAGGCAGTTTGTCCTCGGCAAAAGTCGTCGGTGCTAAACCCGGGCAAAACCCTTGGAAATGTCCGGTGCAACCGATTGGGTCTCACCGAAACGTTCCAGGCACCGCCCCCAAACATGCGTCACATACGTGAGAAGATCATAGCACGAGCGGTTCCGCTGGAATCCGTATTGACGGTCGTTAATAATTTTGTTCTTCTGGAGATATGTGAGCAATTTATCGTTGATCACACGTTCCATCACCTATGGGGCGGTAGTTGGCCGGGTTGGAGCGGTCACCCTTCTTTGGAATAGGATGGATAACCGCTTTTTTCCAACCAAAAGGTACAGAGCCAGAATTCAGGGACATTTTGAAAAGCTTTGTCAAAATCGGAGCTATTTCTGCATCGCACCTCCGCAAAACCAGGGCGGGGATTCCGTCAGGCCCACTAGCTTTATTAACATCAAGCCCTCGTAACTACCATTCTAGCACATCCCGATGCCAGATCCTCAGCTTTTTCATATAGAACGCAGTTAGGAACCTATTTATGATCTTCTTGCTTTTCTTTGCCAATTTGTTAAATGCTGCTCCGTTTTAGGATGTTCTTGATGTGTTGTAGGCTCGGTAAGCCGCGTTTTTTCACCGAACTGCTTCGGAGCATTGTCGACTGAACCACGGCTTTGAGCCCACACCAGTTTCCTTGACAGTGGATTGAATGAAGCCATCCATCGCGGATGTAATGATTTCACCAATTTCCTGGGCACATCTTGAGGGATCCGAAGTCCGAAAACAGACAGTAGACCACGTGAAAGCGTTGAAATGAGCCCGCAGACCGAACCAATCGCTGACCTATAGTGCCACACTTTTCTTAGCCTTTCTTGTCTGAAGTTGACAGGTATTGAGGTCGTCACCAGGCAGTGGTCGGACGATCCCAAAGGTGCTGTGACCTCAATCTTGTAACCGTGTGGCACAGTGGTTAAAAATAGGTCTAACAGATTGGAGCGGTGAGTCTGGACATCAGGAACCCTTGTAGGCTCCTGAACCATCTGCTCTAATCCGTGGCAAAGGGCAAAGGATTCCGCTTGTCGGCCAGCCGAGTCTGTTGGTCCTGAGAACTTTGACACGTTATGGACATTGAAGTCCCCCAGAACCACAAACTCGGCCGAAGGGTAGCGGGGCAAGAGATCACCAATAGTCTCGCTCAAATGTTTGAATAAATTCGATGTGTCTGATTCGCTAAGGTTCGATTGCAAGATTTAATTGAGCGGTATAAACATGCGTAGAATCTTGCCGTACTGGCAAGATTGACGCGCACCACATTACTTTGAATCTGGGTTTTCCAGATTCAACAGTCGCACACAGTTGACGTCAGATCGGCTATAGAGACAGACACCTCCTTTGGGTCTGAACTTGCCAACGAGGGCGTAGCCCGGGCAGTCCAGATAGAAGGCGTCTGGAGGCTCAGCTATCTGTGTTTCAGAGAGGAAGAGAAGGTTGGGATGCATTGATAGAAGGTGGTGATGTACATGGTTTAAATTTTTGTGCAGGCCGCGAATGTTGGCAAAATTTACCAACAGTTTAGGCCCGCACCGGGGACGCCTTCTACTCGCCGCTGCCAAGATGTTTGTTCTATTCGGTGTGCTGTTCATGATTTTTTAATTTTACTGAAAAAAATGAGGGGATAGGGAGGTCTGGGAAGGAAAAGGTATGAGGAGTGAGTAGGAAGCTAAGGATCAGAGTGTCCAGGAGTGATAGATGTGTGAATCCATCCCACCCTCTGCGGTGCAAGGCGATGGGCCGGGAGATTCCGGCTGTAGAGTCACCCAATGTGCCCCAAACGCTGCTGCTGGGTCCCCTCCGGTCACGAACCGGCACAAAAGCAACGGCGAGGTTTTTACACTCGTTGATTTTACCCTCAGTCGTGAGCCTGAGGGTCAGACCTCTGTACTACCGAGCGGCGCGGACAGCGGTAGCCGGTTGTAAAGGGTCTCCCTCAACCAGCATCTCCCAATCCGGCCCGTCACGCAGAAGGTGGGCGGACGCACCTGCCACCAAGACCTGGACAAACTTTACCCCATGAACCCGGGCACCCCTGCTAAGTCACCAAACGTAGCTAATCACTTGGGGTGACCTGTGGCAGAGGTGTTGGTCATCCAAAAAATGGTTCCCAGGACGGCGGTACCCATACCCGCCTACCAAATTAAGCGTTGGCTTTCTGTAGACGGTGTGCCTTAAGCTACCATTTTCCTGTCGCATCACCTCCACATCTAGGCAGGATTTTGTCTTTGTTTTCCAGCTCCATTGTGAACTTAATTTTGCTGTGGAGAGAATTAAGGTGGTCCAGGAATTTGTTCAGTTTTCCCATTCCATGAGGCCAAATGGTGAAGACATCATCGACGTAGCGCCACCATACTTTAGGAATAGCCGAAGCTGTGTCGAGTGCCACTTCTTAAAACTTCTCCATAAAAAGTTGGCTAGTACTTGCAATAACGGGCTGCCCATCGCAACTCCCTCCACTTGCTCAAAAAGTTCACCCTGGAATGCAAATTATTCCGTTTTGAGGCAGTGTTCAAAAAGTTTACAAATGTCTTCCTCATATATCTCCCTGAGCATTGTCATGGAGTCTTCTAGAGGCACATTTGTGAAAAGAGAAACTGCATCAAAACTGACCAGAATGTCGCTTTCCTCAGTGTTAGCCTTCTTGAGCTTACTGATGAGATCTGTTGAATCCTTAATCCATGATTCAGTTTTTCTAGTCTGCATCTGCAGTAATCTCGAGAGATGTTGGGAAAGTTTGTATGTAGGTGCACCAATAGCGCTGACAATTGGTCTCATTGGGATTTCCTTTTAATGTATTTTTGAGAGACCGTATAGGGCAGGAGTTCTGGAGGCTTTTACAAACAGTTTAGACCAATCCTCTTTCCTAATGCTGGAAGCTTTGACTAGCTCCCTTATCTTTAGGTCAATTTTGTTGGTGGGATTGTTTTTAATCTTCTTATAGGTGCCGGCATCGCACAGTAGGTCTTCCATCTTTTTAATGTAGTCGACCGTATTCATCACGGCAGTGTAATTTCCTTTGTCGGCTGGCAGAACCAGGATTGCCTCATTGGCGCGCAGTTCTTTTAGGGCCACAAACTCTCCTTTCGTGATATTGGGGCAGGGTATATAGCCCTTTTCAAAATATGACAAGTCTCCTGCCGGATGTCCTCTGCTTGCACCTCTGACATTTTGTGTACTTTCATCATTGTATGTAGTGCTGTTTCCACATCACATACCATGGATTCCACAGGTATCTTGTTGGGGGCCACTGCATAGTTCATCCCCTTAGCAAGCACAGAAGTCGCGTCTGGGCTCAACGCAAGGGTCGAAATGTTAATAATAACTTTATTCTGATCAAGTTGTTTTCGATAACCTTTTTTATCTCGGTTGAGCCTTTCGAACTTTTGCTTGTGACTTGCATCAGTTGACTGCTTACTTCTTTAAGCTTGTTAGTAAGTCATGTAATCAACAAGAGTTGCGCTTCAATAAGAGTACACTGAAAAGCTCGCGAGATATTCCATTGAGCTCGCCGCGTATATTGTGGATCCCTTCCCTTAGTAGCGCTGCCTCTGCTCTTTGAAACACCCTGTCGGCTTACCGGGATGTGATGTGTCTCTTGATTCGGATGTGTACTGGTACGATCGATTCCTCTTTACACCTCTTGAGGAAAGCCAGGCTGCCTTATAGAAGGTTCCTTTTCTTCCTCAGGTTCTCCAATCGTCGTACCATTTTGTGAACTTCCTCTCCATAGAGGTTCTTCAAATATGATTTAAGATTTTCACGGCCAAAAGTATTTTTGTTGTTTATTTTTGGGATGTTAGGTCGTGGTCTGCCCTGATGATGGACACTGTAATATTGTCCGAAACGTCGGCTAAAGAAGGAGTTAGCGTTACACGGCATAATATCCCAAAAATAAACAACAAAAATACTTTTGGCCGTGAAAATCTTAAATAATATGGTTTGATTTCGGTCATTTTTTCCTTAGCAGCTTTGCGGACAAGCAATTTGCTAGATTAACGCCGAATTGGTAGAGGGTTTATTTAGCCGTTTGCTTCGTTTTCCACAAAAGTTCCTTGAAAAGTAAGAGTAAGAGCACTTCACTCAAGTAAATGGGAGAATTTGTGTTTAAGATTTTGGACACATTTTTTAGAGAGAGCATCAATTCGCTTGTTTTTTCGCAGTGGAAATTCCATTTTGTTCGAGGTGTTTCGTCTGAGATCTTAGGCCCTGGTCACCATACAAATGTCCTATAGCAGGGGTAGTCCCAGCGAGCTGGCTACCCGAAGTGAGGCCTCCATGGGTTGTTCGCCCAGCCGCAACTCCACACTCTCCATTTCCACCCTGTCGGAGAGTTTCTTTTGCTCTAAGTCTGCAAGTCGACTTTCCAGGGAAGAGATTCTGGTCATTCTCCTCTCGTAAGAATTTGGTTTCTTTGTAAACATCCTGCATATGTGTGAAAATGCAGGTAAAAAAACAGGTCTTCGTATTATTTACAAATAAAATCACTATTTCTCTTAATGTCACTTATTTCCTCCTCAAATATTTTTTATTTCGATTATTTTGTCGTCAAATTGTTTTGTAAGACGATCATACAAGACATCGGCTTCTGAACCGCAAGTCGAGGATGAAAGTGAAGGTGAGCTCGGTCGGCTTTTACGTTTGGGACATTGTTTTTTTTTAACTGCTATTTTTTTAAATTGGTTTCGGACATTGTTGGGGACAAAAAAAAATACCCGCAGAGTGAAGCAAACTGAGGATAATCAGGAATGCCGATGTCAGGGACAAAAATCGGTTCCCGCAAAGCAGAAGGAAAATCGATAAGACAGGATTGCCGACTTACCGCTTTGCTTCCTTAGCTTTTCAATATAAACTGAATCTCACTTCCAAATTGAACTCACTATCTCACGATTGATTTTCACTTTCACAAGTTTCCGACACGGTCGAATAATAGCTCCGTATTCAACACTGATTTTTATAGGATGCGGTGGTAATTTCAACTGATTTCAACGGACCGCTGTTACATATTATTGTATTCAGTCGGCAATGTGGGCAAGGAATAAAAGTATTTTGTGGGTAGAATTATGTTTGGGAAAGGTACATAAGGAATGAATGCAAGACACTAACAGCCGACTTACCCAGGTTTTATTCCTTCGCTTGTCTAATATTCACCATTGAACTCGCAAGCTCACGACGGAAACTTATATATTTCGACACGGTCGAATAACACTTATATATTCTTATTTTTATTTTTAACTTTTTAACTTAAAGAGTTAAACCTCAAATTATAATATTTTAATTAATGAAGATAATATTAGCGAAAGTCAATCGAAAATCTGAAACAGAAAAATCAGAAAAAGATACGGATACATCTGGGACTCGAACCCAGGTCCTCCGGCAATCCGGGCCGACGCGCTAACCAACTGCGCCAACGTATCCCTATCTGATTCGGTCATTTTTAACTGTATCATACTTCGACTGAGAACCACCAACATTATTTTCATTTTTCTTATATTGGTTAGCGCGTCGGCCCGGATTGCCGGAGGACCTGGGTTCGAGTCCCAGATGTATCCGTATCTTTTTCTGATTTTTCTGTTTCAGATTTTCGATTGACTTTCGCTAATATTATCTTCATTAATTAAAATATTATAATTTGAGGTTTAACTCTTTAAGTTAAAAAGTTAAAAATAAAAATAAAAATATTTCATCCTAGACTTGCAGATAAAGTCAATAGAATGTTATGAAAATAACTTAAGAAAGTTAGTTACCTTTAAATTAAGTACTTTAATAATTATGAAATTAATTGTCTATGGCCTTTTGTGGGACTGGCAACACATGGACTTTTGGGAAGGACAGGAACAATGTGAGAGGTTTCACTTCCGTCTGGGATCCCGAGTGGAGGGGACACTTGGGTTGCCAAGACGGTCGTCGCAGTTGTTCTGATCGACATGTTGGATTGATTTTAAAAAGGAGTTTTAATTTTATTTCTTGACCAAAGGGTCACGGAGATGTGTTTCGAGTGATCGATTTAATGATCAAATAATCCGGAGTTTTTGGATTAAATGTGCGGGTTGCCGACTTTAACAAGCCTCGAGTGTTGGTTATCCACGCGGTGGGAGGAAACATCCAACTTTATCCTGGCCATCCATCACCATCACTCACCGGGCAGGTAGCCCTTTGCTGCTGAAGCCAGGCCGGAAGCCTTGGGCCGCTTACCGTGCCGAGATTACTCCTTTGCTGCTGAAGCCAGGCCGGAAGCCTTGGGTCGCTTACCGTGCCGAGACTACTCCTTTGCTGCTGAAGCCAGGCCGGAAGCCTTGGGCCGCTTACCGTGCCGAGATTACTCCTTTGCTGCTGAAGCCAGGCCGGAAGCCTTGGGTCGCTTACCGTGCCGAGACTACTCCACAGTCTCCTACCATCCACCATCTCATCTTCGGTTCGCGTCATCATACGGATCTTAGTTAGTTATAGTTAGACGTACGTGTATCAGGTCTGCTGGGTGAGTTGTTCCAATTTACTTATGTTCTTATTGTTCTGAAATATATAATTTAAATGTGGCTCGACCACTTGCATAAGATTTCTCTCTTTTATTTCTTACTAACCCCCTACACAAACAGAAAGAGGTTATAACCATTGCCTATGCCCTGACAAGAGTGTCTTGCTCTACTGACGTCCAGCTGGCCGGATCAGCATTTTCCTTAGTCAGGAAATTGGCGCGCCTTAGGCAAAGCTGATCCCGGACCACCAGGGCTACACTTAACTACCCATACTTAACTACTTATTTTGGCTTCCCCTGGCCAACCCCTAACTTAACAAGATGTCGCATATTAATAAAAAGTGATAAAATTTATCCTGACACTATCTAGAGGGCATTTAGTTCGAGTTGAATCTTGCAATCACACATAAAGGTAGCAGCCAATAAAAATATGCGATAAGAAAAATGAAAATAATGTTGGTGGTTCTCAGTCGAAGTATGATACAGTTAAAAATGACCGAATCAGATAGGGATACGTTGGCGCAGTTGGTTAGCGCGTCGGCCCGGATTGCCGGAGGACCTGGGTTCGAGTCCCAGATGTATCCGTATCTTTTTCTGATTTTTCTGTTTCAGATTTTCGATTGACTTTCGCTAATATTATCTTCATTAATTAAAAAACTTATATATTCAACACTGACGAATTGTGTTGACAGGACGAAATGTAATTTTCAACTAAATACTATAATGCGTGATTTGTGGATAGGAATTATGTACATTTGCTTATTTTCGGAGTCTTTAAGTAAATATCTTCCTTTATGATTGTAGTGGTTTTTTCCAATCACCGTGTTTGGCGTTGGGGTCCCCCGCGAGTATTGTGGGAACGACATCACATAAAATATTATCAAGTTATGAAGTAACAATTTTACGTTTTGGTGGACCGTAAGCCGAGATTAAATTAACGGGACCTTAAATAGTATTTATAATAAATAATAACTGCTGTTGTTTCGATATTGTCCGTTAAAGGGCAGTGAACGTAGCAAGGATCTTATGTAATTTTAACTAAGATAGCCGTACCATAACCTTTGTTAATAATTCTATCAGTACGGTAAATGAATGTCGAGATCGGTCGGATTTTGTATTTTGGACATTTCCATTATTTTTTGTTTATAGCTGCCATTTTTTTGAAATTGGTGTCGGAGTTATTATGGAAAGCGATTTTGAAATTGCCTCACATAAACGCATTGTCATATTTGGCGATAAGATTCAAACAGGCTTCACAATTCATTGTTAGTACGTTTTTATGTTTGTTTTTGCACCTGAATTTTTGTATCCTGATCAGTGGCGGCTGGTGCTCACAAAAATCGGTGGTGCGCTAAAAATCTTGTACATATACCTACTCTAATTAAAATAAATTTAAACCAACTAACCATGGGCAGAGAGAACGGACCGCTAAACAACTCGGTCTTGGCACACACTCTTTGCCTCATTCACATTCATACATCGTCTCATACATACTCTTCTATTTTTCTGACTCTTGACATGGCCCGACTCAAGTGTCTGATGTCTGCCTCGGATGTTCTCTACTATGTTCTTATATCATTCAACCTTGCGTCATATATTCTCCTTACACTCCTTTCTCCTTTGAAATAAATTTAATTATGAAAATATCCCAACTATAGTATATTAGGTCCATTCTCCGTTGTCTCTGAGTAGCAAAGACATCAATGAGCCTGGAGTTAAAATCCGGTATAGATTTAGGCATTATTTAATGCTTAGCACTGACAATGCATTGAGTCTATCTTGGCTAATTGTGTTTCTCAAGAATAATTAAATTCTTTTTAAAGTTGAAAATCACCGAAACAACTTTCCTCGGCGTCATAGGGATGATACCCACGATTTTTAACAATTTAACACACGAAAAAGCATCCGATAATTTATTACTTACTATAAAAGAGGTGTAAAATAGATATTGATCACAATGTTTAATTTCTAACCGTTTTTCAAAGTTCAGCGCATTTTTAAATCTTCCTTACTCATCCAAGAAACGGATCACAATAGCGTATTGGACCTGTGACCAGTCACAACATGTCTACATTGTTTTTGTTAATTATGCTAAGCGGAACATTAAATGAAATAGTAGATGTTAAATTAAATACACAATATCGAAAATAATATTACACAAACGCGTCTCATTTTAATCTGCTGGTGAACAAACCGTTCCTTTCGATGTGGTGGAAATTTTCAGATCGCCGATCTCGTACACGTAAGATTTGTAAGGATATTAACCATATTATACCTACCCACGGTTTGAACTTATTATGCGCTGACCAGACTCGTGGCGAGCCACGACAACCCTTGACAAGTCCCACGTGTGTGGTCAGACCGCGTGCCGACGCCTGCCAGAGCGTGCCATAGCTTGCCGTTGACCCAGGGCCCGGTGGATATTTCGGCCACCAAGCGACAAGCTCGGAAAGCTTCAGTGACGAGCGCGCTCGGCACGTATGAGGCCGTACCATTAGATAATTATGAAGGGACTCTTTGGAGCGATTTTAAAAACGATCCAGCGCTCGGAATATAGGCACACAACGATCTGCTTCGATACGCACACAGTTATATGGACATATTATGTATGCAATGTATGCATTAGCGAAGTGTGTATTGTGATTTGTGACGAGGCGTGTCGGAAATATATTATTCGGCGCTAGGGAATTTTTGGATTGGCAGAAATTCTGGGAGTGCGTCGCACTAGCGCTCTTTAGAGCTGGCCGCCACTGATCCTGATCACTTGCTTATTACTGAAGAAAAAAAATATCTTCTGAGTCAGTGAGATTTGATCCGGGGTTCTTCGGCTATCACTGCAAATTTTATTTGAAATAATTATAAAATTCCTTGTCTCACAGCTCATTTATATTTATTTATTTAAATTAATGGATGATTATTTCAGTAACAACATTCTCCATCACTACAATATTGATTAAATCACTTGAAATAATTTTAAATGAGACATTTAGACTTTAGTAGTTCACTTACTAAAAACTGTCTTCAGAAAAACATTTACCGATGAATTATTTGGTTTTTGTGTATGGTAAATTATACATTTTGGTTGATTTCTGTGGAGCGATTTTTCGACGTGCAGTCTGATTGAAAGGTACTGTAAGAGTCCTTCAACCTGGCCATTTTTGGTTGATATTTCAATCTATCCTCCATGTCGGTTGGTCCATTAATGACAAAAATAGTCCCATCATCAGTAATTTAGAAAGAGAGGCCGGGATCTTCAGGATTTCTAGAAGTCGGAGGGTTCATCCTGCAGGCTGTGTTCATCTTGTCCCAACGAGCCCTCTCCTCTATTGTCCGTGGCCGGGAGTCCATGAACCTTGCCACTTCGATTGATATTTTGCTGGTCAATTAATGGCGAAAATAGTCCCGTCATCACTCATTCCGAAGGAGGGGCCAGGATCTTCAGGATTTCCAGAAGTCGAGGGTCTTCTAGAAGTGGATTTTCTCTTCCTTACTATTTTGAAGATTTTATTTTTTCTTCGGGTTTCTCACGGTACATATAGGGACACGTGGCTCACGGCTAATCCTGCAGGTTGCTTTCATCTTATCGCGTCTAGCCTGCTCCTCAGTGGTCCTCGCCTCACCTCACTTTTTGGATTGATATTTTAGTATATCCTCCATGTCTGCTGTAGCCCTGTCATCATTCATCTCAAAGGAGGGGCCAGACCTCTAGAAGTCGAATATCGTCCATATGTGGATTTTCCCTTCCTTACTACCACTGGGATGAATTCTTCATCTTTGTCTTGAACGTCTAATTCAAAGCCTAATTCGTACTTTCAAACGTCTAATTCAAAGCCTAATTCGTACTTTGCCAGTTGGGCCGAGAAAGCTCTTTCTCGTTTCGGGCGATCCAATTTTTGTGGTTCTCCACTACGTTAAACATTTAATAGGTTTTTCCTCTTTTACTGACGGACAGGTGACATATGGCGAGGGAATCGTGTCGTTAAGGTAGCGTAACGAATCAGGGAACGTTTCTAGTCGCCACTGTTATGTTAAGATGTAGGTTAATAGATTAATACTCGCGTGGTCGAGATATTCACTTTTATTTGCACAACTAGTATAATACAATTCGTCTAGTCTATTTGAGAGCTGTGAGCTGAGATAGCTCAGAGAGCGAGCCCATCTACTACAGTAGCTTATATCCTATCATATGTCTCGCTTATATCCCGTCTCTATCATTTATACCAGCACATCTGTAGAGAGTTGTTCATCTCGGCCGTAATTGTCCTTGCCACGGGTTTTCTCTGAAACTTGGAAAAACAGAATATGAAATACAGCATCCCTTAGAGGTTTAATTCGTCCACCGACAGTTCTCCTGTGTCAGACGCGTTGAAACTTGGGTTTTCTTCCTCCTGCCACGAAACTTGTATTTTTTTATTTGATCTAAGTGCCTGTTTCAAACTATATTAAAATTATACATTTTTATAAAAAATATTTTATTATCCTTCTTTATCAACAACTTTAACCTGGGACTCATAATCTATTTCCCCGAGATCTAAAATCTCTAGTCATTACCATCTGACCTATGTATAATAAGACCTAATTTATTTCTTCCCTTATATTGCTTTTTCTGATTTTTTAAAACATTAACTCCACACAGGAGGCCATGAGGAAAATAATTTCCCTCAGGGTCTATGTCATCTATATGTATGGAGGGTGTTTTTGAGGAGAGGAAAGAGTGAACACGGGTCTTGAAGAGACCCATGTTGACTTGAATCTGATTCATATTTTGTAAAATTTTATTTTGTCAAGGAGAACCTGAATTATTCTTCCCTTTCCCCGATTTTTCTTTGAATCAAAGAGTCAAATACTGTTCTAATTTTCCTTCACAAAAATAATAAAGATTGTTAAAACCCTGTTGTTGCATGGACGGTGTTCCTGTAATTCGTTAAGAAATTATCCAATTTTTATTTGTAATCTGATGGAAACTTACTCTTCCCATGGTTTTTTTTAAAGAAAATTTTTACTTGTTTTTACAGCATTTTCTGCTTGACCGTTACTTCTAGGATACTGGAGTAGTAGTAATACGTGGAGGAGGAGTTTCCTCTCATACCTCCCAGTGGATATATGGAGAAGTCCTCGGATGGGCTATTGGTTTCCAAGTTATTTTATTTCATTACAAATGAACACGCACGTCGCACTTTTAAATAATTTTATTTCTTTTGAATACACGATAAGCGAAATGTACATTGCACAGTTTCCACTTTGCGATCACAAACTTTTAAATTGTCTTGACAACTTTAACTGAAGACTAATAGATTTCCAATAACGAAAAATCGTTTGTGTTGACTGCAAGACGTTGCAATCAATATTAATTCTTCACAACACCTTTTGAATCATATTTGAAGACAAAAAATATATTTAAAAAATGGCAATCGGCAACAATCTCAATGTAAAACAGAAGACAACTAACTACCTTATATAGTGACTTCTGCAGCATAAGAGGCCTTTAGATAATACCTAGTCCAAGTTAGAAACACTAAGCACAATTTATTGAATTTTTGTGATAAGTCTCAAGTTAAGTTGTCATTCGACCAAAGTAAAATTCACAATGATTCAAATTACAATGACAATGACAGTTTGCATTTTTTCATGACCCAATACCATTTCAATAATTTGAATTTTGTATCCAAAAGGACACTTTAGCGACATCTCTAGCCCAGTTGTGGTCATTTCGCAGTTCACGAATATTTTAAGGTGAATGCCAAAAGAATTCATATTCTACTCATTCGTAGATGGCGCGCGTATAGTATTTTTACTTATAAACGCAAATAGTTTTGTTAATTAAAACTATTTGTTAATATTCATATTGCTTGTGTACTTTCGCGAACAATATTTTTTTCTTAATATTTCAAGGCATAACATTTGTTAATTAAAACTAGTTGTTAATATTCATATTGCTTGTGTACTTTCGCGAACAATAATTTTTTCTTAATATTTCAAAGCATTACTTGTAAAAAGCGATTATAAGTAAAAAAAAATACTATACGCGCGCCATCTACGGAAGCGTAGAATATGAATTCTTTTGACATTCACCTTAATGTCTCTAAAAGTCCAGAGAGACCGTAAAACAACCGTTTTATTATATAAATATTTTAAATTATTATCGAGATCAAACGAAAACATATTATAATGCCTGACCACCTACATTATATTTTCGTATATCAGTGATTTCATTCAAGTATTAGATTTTAACAGTTCATTTTAAAACTAATTTCAATATTTCGCGTTCCTTTTTTCCTTTCGTAAATCATTAATTTACCTTTAACAATTCCAACTCTTATTCCTTCGTCAATCATAACTCCTTAAAGATTGGACAATTTACTTAGAAGTCTTGCCATAAGATATATTGTTATTTTTAAAGATGGATCAGTCATAGCTTTGTATGATTTTGAATGCTTTGAATAAGCTTTTTTGCCAAATTGAAGAGCATTTTCATTTGAATTCATTTTTGAGTAAATGTCAGTGACAGCTCCTTACGCAAATAAACAGCTGTAGTTCACAATAGAAGGTTTTATGCTTGCTATTCAAGATAGAGTAATTAATACCAAAAATTATAGGAAGCATATAATCAAAGATCCAAATCAAATTGATGATTTATGTAGAAAATGTATGGCTTTTCCGGAAACTATAGAACACATTATATCAGGATGTTCTATATTAGCACCGTCTGAGTATACATTTAGGCACAATCAGGTTTTAAAAATAATTCACCAAAGTTTGGTAATTAAACATAACTTGATTGACTGTCATAATATAGTACCATATTATGAATACGAACCAAATTCATTTTTAGAAAATAATTTCTTTAAAATTTACTATGATAAAACTATACTAACAGACAGACCAATTGGTCATAATAGACCTGATATAGTTTTACATGACAAAATTAAAAAAATAACTTATATTATTGATGTAGCTATTCCAAATTCCTGTAATATTCAAAAATCTGTTTCTGAAAAAATTAGAAAGTATACAGATTTAGGAAATGAAATTAAAAGAATTTGGCATTCTCAGACTATAAAAATATTACCTTTTGTTATTTCGGCTACTGGCATTATACCTAGCTCTCTTATTAAAAATTTAGGCATATTAGATTTGTCAAAGAATTTGTATATAAAAATGCAAAAATCAGTCATTTTAAATACATGTAGAATTACGAAAGATTTTTTAAATATTTATATTGAGGGATCAGTAGGATTTATCGGTCAAATTAGGAATTCCACAGAGCCGAACCCTCTGATATGAAAATATCTGGAGACGGTGAATTATATTCCCATTTAATAGTTTGGTAGATTAACGTGTTGTTCTTGTATTGTTTTGTATTAATTATACTTATATAATACACTTGCATAACGTGGATTTACTAGATGATCATTTATATGGAAAAGTGTATGAAAGGGTTTAGTTTTTCCTATGGGAAAAACTAAACCCGTTCCTGTAAATCTGGTGAATAAAATGAATTATAAACAACTTTAAAATTTGTACGCTAAATGTAACCCAAGGAATCGTACGCGATATATTAGTATATATTCTCGTTATCGGGTTTTAATACAGATTTAATAGATTTCTTCAGTAGAGCAAAATTTGCTCTAACATTTAATGTCGTAGGTACAAGTTGTTTGTACCCACGACAGTGTATTGTTGCAAAGCAAAATAGTATTACAGAAAAACCTTTTTTTCATGTTACACATTATTTATTTATTTATTTTATTTTATTTTGCAGAAACAAACAGTACTTAATTACATGGAAGAAAATAGTTACAAAGTTATAGAAAATAATATAATAATAGGTACCAATGACATGTCGCTGTTATATATATATATATGATATATTATACCTAAATTAAGTTAGTATATTATGGAAGGAGAGAGGGAATAGTGTTAGGGGGAGGGAATCAAAAAATATATCGGTATTATTTGTGCCTTTTTGAATTGTGTTGAATGTTTGAAGGATGCGGTAAATTGGGGAGTTGGCTGCAGCGTTTGTTTTATTACTAGCTGTGTAGAAAAGGTTGGTGTGTCGAGTTCTTTTAAATGGGATGTTAAAATTTATATGGAGAAATGTCATGTCAGCTACCGTTGGCATGGATTTAAGGGATTGGAGAGTGCAGATATAATTATTGTTGTATTTATAACCAAGATACTTAATAAATTTATTTTGTATGCGCTCTATGTTGTTAACGTATTGGGTGTATTTGGGATTCCAGACAGGTGATGCATATTCCAGTGTACTTCTGACTAGTGAGGAATAAAGCATTATTTGCGTATGTGGATTTTTAAATAATTTACTCAGACGTAGTATGAAACCCAACATTTTGTAAGATCTATCAGTGATTGATTCATTATGCGTATTGAATATGAGTTTACTGTCTAAATAGACTCCAAGGTCCTTACATTCATTTTTCGAAATCACGGGTTCATCGCATAGTGAATAGGGAAAGTTAATTATATGCTTATTTCTAGTAAAGGACATAGTGTGGCATTTAAAAACATCGATATGATGTTATACCTGCAAAGCTACTGCAAGTAGCTTGTCTGCATTATAAATACTAAATTCGGTCGTGGGTCTGTCTGTCAATGTAACTCTGGTTCAATGAAAGCGATAAAGTACCTACTTATAATACAATATTAAAAAATGTGTACGCTACGATTTCAGAATATCCCTTGATTTTTCACGGCTCTGTGCTATTACTGTATAATATATTCACAATATTAAGTACGTGATTTTACTGCAAGTGATTGTCAAAATAATTCATATTCCACTTTTTTATAGATGGCGCGCGAATAATTATTTTACGTATAAACGCTTTATACAAGTTAAATTTTAAGAAAACTAATTATTTGCGCACGTGAAGCCAAATGAATATGAATAAATAGTTTTGTCAATTAAAATATTTAAATCATTCAAGAAAGGCTAACCAATACAATATTTAATTAAATCACCGATGCAATGTTGTATTGTTAGCCTTTCTTGAAAGATTTGAGTTTTTTAATTGACAAAACTATTTATTTATATCCATGTTGCTTGAGTACGTGCGTAAACAATTAATTTTTCTTCGGTAGTTTCTCATAATCTTCCCAATAGCTTATCTATACTAATAACGAATATTATTAAAAATAAAAATAAAATACTCGCAGTGGTTAGAAAACTCTGCCAACTTATCCAATATATAGCCACTATTCATAGGTTCGAGTACCGAATTATAAACTCCAACTTAATAAATAAATAAACCTTAAATCGTAAATTGAATATATTCGTTATTAGTGTAGATAAGCTATTAGGAGGATGGTAAGAAACCCCCTCAATATTTCGAACGTTTATAAGTAAAATTATAGGGTATTATCACAAACGAGGGATTCTGTTGAAAATGCATGGAATATTTAAAGATAATTTTTCTGATTTTATTATATATTTATGATATCGTATTAAAAATGTTTGTTTTTTAAGTTTTCATTCAAATGTATTCATTTTAAAAACGCTCAAAAATCCACGAAACCAAAACGGCCCCATTATTTATTTATTCACGCCCTTAGTGCTTTTACATCAATCATAATACAAAAAATAGAAAAATAAATAATTATGTACAAATTATGTTATATCATCGTTTCTCTTCATTTACATTAGTTGACGGAAAACAGAATTTTTGAAATTTCAGAAATAAATTTTGGTAATGAAGAAACGAAAATATCAACTGAACTAAATTTATTTCTATTTATTTATCAAACAAACAAAGTATAACTATCGGAATTTTTTCAAGAACGAGCGACTCTTATGACGTCACACATCGAAAATGCACATTTGGCGGAATTACAAAAATGGGCAACTTAGACTCGCTGTAGAAAATTTATTCGTATACATAAAAATAAAATAAAAACGCCACAATAATCGTAATTTCTTGTTTAATTTTTTTAAGTAATAATTTTTTTGGAAATACCTATTATACGCGCGCCATCCATGAAAAGTAGAACATGAATTCTTTTGAGAATCACCTTAACAATCGAAAATTGAAGCCACAAATCGCGAAAAATATGAAATACAACCTTCCTACCGAAACGATATACTCGTATATAATTTTACGATCAAATTTTATGTTGTAATTTATAATTTATATTCGCTAAATAATACCACTTTAGTCGGCTAAAAACTCTCATACAATTTTCTTAAATAATGTTGCATCTTTTGTACTTCAATGATTTGCCGCTAGATGGCATTGTTTCCACGGTTTCACTCCTTGAGTGAGGGCAATTTGCATTTTTCACATTTTATTATTGAGGATTTTGAAACTTTTAATAACATAAACGTGTTATTGATTTATTTGTTTATACACAACATCCACATACGCATATACATATAGTGAGGTTCTTTTTGAAAGCAAGTTTTTTTGCTTTGAGGAATATGAGCTTCGGTGAAAATCCGCCCGAATGCTCGTACTTATCTGTACAATATTTCACGCCAGTAATAATTCTGTTTGATTTAGTTTGACCGTCGCCGGAAGATACATATAATAATAGATTCTTCTGGATAACAAGTAGTCTTTGAAAGTAGCAAATTTCCGTAAAATATTTTTTTATCTCCACACAGGAGGCCCGAGGAAAAATAATTAAATAAATTTTGTAGGACGCACACGTTTAAAATAAGAAAAAAGACACCAAATAAATAGTCAAGTCATTTATGAAACATAAAAAAATATAAGTAAAAATATTTTATTTCATAAAATCATTTTGAATATACTTATATACGTATGAAGATCACAACTCGCCAGGTTGAAAAGAAGCATTGTTATTGTTAAGAGGACATATAATATATACAGTGGGTATTTCACAATCCTATTGACAGCTTAACCATAGGATAACGTATATTTTCGATTTATTTATTTATAAAGTCCGACTTTACTTTTCGGTACTGGACTACTCGAACCTATGAATGTGGCTTGATTTAAAATTCGTAGCGGGCAAATAAAATGGGTTTAAATACATATCGGATCGGAGCAATCAAGAGATGATGAAATAACCTCATATTCAAATACATAATTTTAAAAACATTGTATTAAGAAGATTAAATAAGTTTTAACAAAAACCTAATTATAAGATTATCTCTCACAAGGAAAGCGCGTGATTTTAATTTTACAAAGGAGTCATATTAATTATAGTAGTAAAAAATGTTTTGATATGGAAATTACCGAATAGTAAGATATAAGCCGTCAAAAAACCGTCCGAAAAGCTTGTGACATTTATTTATTGACGCCCTATTGGGCTTTTACATATCGAATACAAATTTCATTTATAACAACATTAATAAAAAAAATAATAAAAAAAAAAAATAAAGCATAAACACATTTTTTTTTTTTTTTTTATTTACAAAAGAAAATTATAAGTTAAATTAAAACAAATAACTTTGTTTAAACCACTAATATAATCACAATTACCTACATGTTTCAAAACCGATGGTTTCTTCGTCAGGGTAGTAATGACATTAGTAACAAAATAAACAAACAAGTATAGACTAAAAAGAACTATGGACAAAAATATTTTAGAGAGAGGTGATTAATTAATAAAAAATATCGTAAAAAACAATTATTTAAAATTAAATATAAAAATTATTTAAAAAATATGAAAAATTACATTATATAAATTATCAAAACATAATAAAGATGTTTAAACAACAAAAATAAATTATTTTAAATATAATTATTAATAAGAAAATAAATTTAAGAGATGGCTATTTTTAAAAAATATTTGGTTATTAATAATATTTAATTTGCTATTAACACTTTTTCTAATTTCTAAAATTTCTAAGTTAAAAAAAAAAAAAAAAAAAAAAAAAAAAAAAAAAAAAAAAAAAAAAAAAATTATAAGTCTTTAATATTACATAATTCTTTGGCTAATAACAATAAAAATAGTTTTTTAACGAATCTACCCAATTCAATAAAGAAAAACATTTCTTTTGTTTTGAAGAGTTTTAATTTTCAATGTACTATCGTTACTTAAATTTTAATTTTTATGCTACCGGTTTCGACACATCCGTGTCATTCACTGAATGACACGGATGTGTCGAAACCGGTAGCATAAAAATTAAAATTTAAGTAACGATAGTACATTGAAAATTAAAACTCTTCAAAACAAAATGTCTAGAAATTGTTACATAGTTAATGCCCAAGAAATACAAAAAAAAAAAAAACATTTCTCGTGTTTGAATTGGGGAGTAGTGCCATTACAAAGGTAAGAGAAAAAATAAAAAATAAAAAAAAATAAAAAATTTGAGGTAACAAAATACATAAACTTATTTAGGATGTTAACAAATATACATTGATAGTGGAATTTAGTATCATATCAGTTACTAAGTTGGATATACAGAAATAGATAAGTAAAAGTAAGAATATAGATGTAGTGAAATAAAATAATATTATTACATTTCAATTTATAGGTAGGTATTATATATAATTAACAAAGGTGTTAGGTACATGGATTTGATTCTAGCAGTTGAGTAGAGGAGCTGATAATGCTGTAAAAGCAGTACATAATATTGAGTTGTGACAATAATCCTTTGGTAGTTCAATGTTGATGGAATATTTTTGGAGGATACGTTAAAAAAGAAAAAAATAAATATTTATTTATATTTATTTTTTTGTTTATTAATTTTGAAATTAAATAATTAATTATATACTATATATATATTAAATTAAAACAAATAACTTTGTTTAAACCACTAATGTAATCACAATTACCTACATGTTTCAAAACCGATGGTTTCTTCGTCAGGGTAGTAATGACATTAGTAACAAAATAAACAAACAAGTATAGACTAAAAAGAACTATGGACAAAAATATTTTAGAGAGAGGTGATTAATTAATAAAAAATATCGTAAAAAACAATTATTTAAAATTAAATATAAAAAATTATTTAAAAAATATGAAAAATTACATTATATAAATTATCAAAACATAATAAAGATGTTTAAACAACAAAAATAAATTATTTTAAATATAATTATTAATAAGAAAATAAATTTAAGAGATGGCTATTTTTAAAAAATATTTGGTTATTAATAATATTTAATTTGCTATTAACACTTTTTCTAATTTCTAAAATTTCTAAGTTTGCTAATTGTAAATCTGTTGAGTTTGTGTGTAAAATTTTTAACCCTTTATTTATATCAAAAGAATGATTTGTTTCTAAAATATATAAAATATATATATATAGGTAATTGTGATTATATTAGTGGTTTAAACAAAGTTATTTGTTTTAATTTAATTCAAAATGATGCCACAAAGTGATTTTGCGAAGTTTGAAGAAGAAATAATATATATATTATATTAAAATAAAATACTTGATCAATTGTAATTAATAGGTTACATGTAATCAGAAGATATATAAAAAATTATTCTATGAAATTTAAAATTTATAGTTATAATATAATATAGTTACAATATAATAAACAAGAATATATCTAATTCTTAATCCACATGGATGACTTTAGAGAACTCATAGGTACAATTCATATACTTACGAGCAACCAAAAAAAAAAATCAAAATCAAAACACATTAATTTTTACTTAATTACTCGTTGTTTGCATCTAGAATACAAACACTAAAAAACTATAAAAAAAAACAAACACAAGAAAATCGAAATAAAATAAAATAATTTCTCATTAATTATTTATATTTAAAAAGTGGTGGAGTAATTGGGCTTTAAATGTGTCGAAGTTTAAATTAAATATGTCAGTGCCATCAGTTATGCCCAACCTGTGTATTCTTTCCATCACAGAATTCATAGCGAAGTTATTGTTGTAGAATAAAATATTCCGTCTGGTATATTTTGGAGGTATATATATAGAAAATCTGGGTAAAATCTCGGGGGTATTGCAGAACTGCCATTGAATTATGAATTCTAATGAATGGTGTTTCGTGTGACGTCATGACACACTATTCCATACTTTTTAACCAAGTTCATTTTGAATGCCCGTAACTTCGTAGATTTTTGAGATATCGAAAAACTAATTTTACTATCTTTATTATTAATTTTAATTTCAAATTAAACATAATTAAGTTTTTCAATACTTAAATGCGAAATAAAAATAAAAAACTTATAACAACACAGGATTCGAAAAAGTGAAATAGATACGTGGAAAATGTTATAATGAAAAGACTAAATATATATTATTCTTAAATTAATTAGCATTATTTGTAATGTAAGAAAACGACAGTGAATGACATCTACATTAAACAAAAAGATAAAATTCGTTGAAGTTGAATACGAACACGTATCTAATAAAATTTGTTAAAATTGAAAAAGTAAAATTAAAAATAATGCTAGATTTCATAATGAAGCATTAGTAAAAATTAAATGGAAACGAGAATAAATAGTGATGATGAGATGATGAAGTTAGAAAATTACGGTACATAAAGTAGAGTAGACAAGTAGACATGATAATGTTTAATTTATAAATATTTTTTAAATCCTTACACAAAATTAATTTATATGTAGATGTAACACTATTTTTAAACATATAAAACTTTGATGTAAAAGTATGAATAATATTTGTGAAAATTGAACAAGTAAAAATAGGTAGTATTTTATAGAACCATTTCTTAAAACAAAAATGTCTGTTATTTTTTGTGCCTCTCTGATACAAAGAAAAATAGATAGTTAGTACAATCATTTTATTAATTAGTCAGTATTTTTACACGTATGTTTATACATTTCACCGAAAGTAACAGAATTGAGACAGAATTGTCGTTCTTTGATGCAAAGAACAATGTCTATAATTTATCGTCAATCTGATGACCGACAGGCGCATTTCAAATGTAATTTTTTTTTAGGAGATCCAACAAACAGTTTTTTTTGCCGGATTCTTATGCATTTTATTAAATGTTTTATCAAATTAGCAAAACATTAAGAAAAAACATAAGAACATATAATTTTTGAAAATATTATTTTATACTTATTTAAAACTCCTTATCTTGTATATACTCGAAAACATCAGAAGTTTTTTGTTTTTCTTGGGGTTTCTTGCGGTATGTATATGGACGCGTGGCTCCCAGCTTGGCCTTGGCGCGACTCATCCTGCAGGCTGCGTTCATCTTGTCGCGTCGAGCCTGCTCCTCTGGGGTCCGTGGCCGTGAGTCCATGAACCTCGCCATTTTCGGCTGATATTTCATTGTATCCTCCATTCCTCCTGGTCCATTAATGACGAAAATAGTCCCGTCATCGCTCATCTGAAAGGACGGGACGGGATCTTCAGCGATTCTTGAAGTCGGAGGTCTTCCAGTAGTAGATTTTCTCTTTCTTACTACCATTGGTATGAACTCCTCGTCTTTCTCGTCACAAGAGTTTTCGTCTGATTCAAAGTCGTACTTTACCAGTCGGGCCGGGAAAGCTCTTTCTCGTCTTGGGCGAACATTTTGTTCGCCTAGCGGTTTTTCCACTTTCACTTCCTCTTTTGTAGGTGGAGAGGGTACAGATGGTGAAGGAATCGCGTCGTTAAGGTAGACCCCATAACGAATCAGGGAACGTTTCCAATCGCCACGTCCCCTCATACCTCCCAGAGATGCGGAGAAGTCCGCGGATGTGCTTTGCGATTCCATGATTTATTTCCTTTTTAATTAGCACTCACGCCACACTATTGAGCAAATTAATTTCTTTTGACTACACAGTAAGGATAACGCACTTTCAACAGTTTTCAATTTACTTTTACAAACTTTTAAATTGTCTTAAAAACTTTATATGAATGGATTCCAAATTATGATAAATATGAGGTGTTGACTGCGAGGCTTTGTACTCAATATTAATTGTTCACCCAGAAAATCGCCCTATTTGTACTCGCAGTACTTTGATCCCAACTACCACTTGGGTAATTAAAGTTGTGAGGCCCGGTGTCAAAAAGCGCGTGAAGAATCCAAAAATAAATAAAATTTTAAGTAATGTAACTTCTAATGTAAATGAATTCTGATCTACCCAGTGCGTTGTTATAATTGTGGTATTGAAAAGTTGTGTATATATCTGATGCGATGAAACTTTGGGGATTTGATGTACGCATGCCCGCGATGGTTATATGATAGCTCTGGCGTTATGAAATTATTTCCTATACTATTCATCCGATTGCCATGAAAATTTGTCAGTTATTGTGAACATGCCCGCGAAGGTCTCTATATTGCGATATTTCTATATTGATGAGCTCTGGGGTTATTAAATTTGCAAAAACAATTTAATAGGTTACAATCGGGTTGTTTGAAAACGGGTGTATTTGATGGAGTTTAGCATCCGGGAAAAGGCGGGAGGGGGATGGGAATCCGGGAGGGGCGGAGGGAAATTAAAGTTGAGATTTCGCGGGTAGGATTAAGAAAGAGGGGGAAGGCGGAGAAGGAGAAAGGGGAACAAGGGAGAAGAAGTAGAAAAAAATTGAAAAAGTAAAAAAACTTTAATTATTATAAGTGTTTTTTTAACTGTGTCGTATTAAAAAGGCGCCGATGATTAGAGTAATTATTTTGAATGTCACTTTAAACTTTTCGTATTTTGAAGCACAATCAAAATTCCAATCAGAGTCTATGAGAAAAAAATCTTGTTTTGTTCAAGAACTAAGTTATCATGCGATAGTAGTATATTATACTGGGACTAAGTAAGCCTCGCTGATATTTACTGCTATTTATCATCCACAACTCAAAATTTAAAAAAAAAGTAGCACTTACGTTTTGCCAATTTGTTCACTGCTGATATCCTATATATTGATATCCTACCTATCTAGATAGGTAGGATATCAATATACATTAATTATTAACATCTTATGACTCGTACTACTTGTCTATTATGTGCCCATGTTAAATATTGACGATGATAAGTAATACACAAATATACAAGTAATATAATAGTTTTTAAATTATTGTGTGTGATGGAAAGGTTTACACTTTCAGAATGTCACAATCCAAGTGAAATTTAAGTAATGTAGGTAGTGCAGAAGGTAACTTAATTAATTTTTTTTTTTTATTAAAACCAAATTGATGATTTTACGATACGTTTTTATTTAATTCTTTTCTTTGGAATCTGTGAGATGTAGTCGTATTATCGTTTTTAACACTTCTTTAATCCATTTCATTTTGAAACTTGACAACCTCCGTGAGCGATTAAGATCCTCGAAAAATGAATCCAAAAGCAACAGGTTCGGAGCTCGGTGTGCGCAAATACATGTTGTTAAACGAATGTCATGTAACACTTATTATTTTTAATACGAAAAAGTTGCTAAATACTAGGGATGTAACGATACCGATACCGATATATCGGCCGATATAATGGCATCGCCGATATATAATAGCCGATATCAAGCGCGCGAAACGAACGACGCGCACGACGTTGCTGCTCTCATTAAACAGGATCCAAAGAACTATTGGCGCCATGAAAATAAATTCCTAAAATTAAAAATGCTTGCGCAAAAATACGTGCCCTGTCCAATGAGCTCAGTGGCTTCAGAACGTCTTTTTTCAACTGCAGGCCTGATACAAAATGATTTGGGTAACAGATTTGAGGGAATTTTAGTTCAATTATATAATATCATGTGTGAAAGTAAATAATACAATATGGCAAAAAACAAGGGATAATTAATTATTATTATCTACTGATAATTTGAATAAACTTTGTTCTCTTAACAAAAATCTACCAAAAGTAAATTTTAAATCTTTATTTTTTATAACTATGTGATTTATTTCATTCCAAACAAATAAATGCTTTCTTTTCAATTTAATTTCTGCATTTTTACTGATAATTTTTTTCCACTCCTGAGCGCAATCAATATTGGCATCACTGTCGGTTTCGCCGATTATTTTTGTTAAGGATCATACATCCCTACTAAATACCTTTTTTAACAATATCTCTTGCAGACGGGCCAAAATAAAAAAAATGTTACTCGAGGAAATGCAGAAAAGGAGGTTCTGAGATGGAAGAAGATATGGGTGGGGGGATTGGTAAGAATCTAGTAGTCAGTGTGTCCATGAGTGATAGACGTAAGAAATCAGAATATATATTATCGTTTTCAATACAACATTTAAAACCATTTGAGGTGTACTTTATATAGGAATGGAAAAAAATACTTGATGAGATCGGAAAAAGTGAGAGACGAGATATTTTTTTGTAGATATGTTTGCATAAATATGTTCTATATTTACACTGAAAATACTTTATTAAATCTTCCAGTGCATTAGTCGATTTTTAATAAGAGTACATTTGTTGTTGATTAGTAGACTATATAACTGCAATAGTATCTACTTTCAGCATTTCCTGAAAACTAAAAGCAAACGACATAGCCGATCAGTGGATGAGTTGGCATCGCGTTTGGGTCCCACCCAGGCGTCCCGTGTTCAATTCCTCAGCTGACTGAGTCCTTGATCACGACATAAGAAACATTTTACGCTTACTGTGGTGGTAGTAGGAGATTTTGAGGTTATATTGTCAGATTATTCGTAATTAGGGAATGTACGACGTTCTTTAAAAAAAAAGCATTGTTTTACCTGAGCTTTGTTTTTACCTGATATGTAATTCATGTTTTGTTTAAAAACACACTTTTGTTGTTGTGCAAAAAGAAATGCGCATTTTCTAGGTAGCTGGCGGGTTTAAGGAATTGTCCATGAGGGTTGCGGGTTGCGGAAATTCTTACGTGGGTCTCCAAGTTAGTAACTATAATATGTCCGGGCTTTTTCATAGAATTTATTGTTTAAACTCTTTCAATAAGATACAGCTTGTTGCCAACTTAATAGAGCCGCGGATTGGGGCAATAAACGTCAGCAGAAAACCATTTCGGTTACTGTGCGATATGTTATCCTTTCTTTACCTGAACATTCATTCCTTGAAATAGTAGAAATGCTAAAATAATAGGAATAAGGAAGACAAACCGACGGTTTAGCCGCCAGTAAAAACCGCGCAAAAACCGATCAACCATAAGAAAAATATGAAGGATTGAATTTTACAGTGGTTACTGACTAATTTTCTCAAATGAATTGATTTCGTCTGTTTTAAAAAATAGGGTTCAAAATATATCTACTTACAAGTTTGCCGCTATTTAAAAATGCCACTTTTGGGCACAGCCCCAAAATAATTAACTATTTTTTGTCTCTTAGGGATAAGGCTCTTGATGACGAATCCAGGGTCGCAGGTTCAATTCATGACGCGCACCAGTAAATTTTATTCGAATAATTTGCGATGTTGCATAATCAATTAATCTAAAAATAATATATACTATTCCAGAGTGGAAGATACTCCCAACAACATCATCCTGCATCGAAACGAGGCTTGAAATGGCTTTAGCCGTAGATCTGAATAGTCAGGTACTTCTCCAACTTTCTCTGTTCCATCTCCTGTCCCTCTCCATAATACTCAGCCTCAAAAAATCCCCCAAATATTGGGGATGACATAGACTAACTGTCTTCAGAGGGTTGAGTAGTTAGGACTCGTGCGGTATCTACTCACATTAAAAAAATTATAGTTTACTATTCCATTCCTATCATCCATTCGCTAATACCTTAATCAAATAATTATTCTGCTAAGTGCTATTATATTATAACTTATCAACAAGAAGCAAATAGGCTATTATTAGCATTGAGTGATAATTGATAATTTTCGTCAATAACTCGTATGGCGTCTCGCTACATTCGCACAAAGTTGATGATAATATTGTTACTCATAACAATAATAATATATTTTCGGGTTTTTTCTTAGAATTTGACATGCGGGCATTAATGGTGCAAAAGGATTAGTGGGAAAAAGAGATAATTTTGGTCTGTATTTGCACAGACAACCATTGAAATTTTAAGAACAATTAGATGGGGAGATTTTATACTATACAATGCATTGAAAAATAAAATTTCCTAAATTGCCCTATTATAAATGTGGGCTAATACTACTCATACAGATAGTACAACTCAAAAATGCAATATTTGAACAATATGTCGTTAAGAAACTTTTAATATCTGTATGACTCATAACGTAATTACCTATCAAATTCTATACTCACCCCTTCCGAAGGCTGTTAGGATGAAATATTGAAGTGTTTATTACTCTGCGAAAATATGACAGATGTATATGATTTTCATATATTAGTGATTTATCTCAAAAGTGTTATGATTTTAAAACATAACTGTTATGATTTTAACAGCCAATTAAAAAAGTGTAATTATTATCACACGTTTCAGCTTTTTCGCTTTCCGAAGGCTTTACGAAACATGGTGAATTCACTTTCAGACATCCATTTATATTGTTTCAAATCGACGAGTGACTCTTTCTTCGATACCGGTCCATCGTTTTCCTCAATATCCAAATTGATTCGTTCTTTGTTTTTGAATCTTTATTAAGATGTAAGCAATTTTTTTCATGCATCTACGAAAAATAATATAAAAATAACAATTTAAGAGATACAGTTACAATTACAAATAGGTTTGAAAAATATATTTTAAGAAAAGCAGATAACTTGGTTTAAGGTGACTAAAATAATAATGGTGAGTATGTTCGTATTAAAATCAAAAATTATATTTTACATATAAAGCGCTAAAGGAAGGGGCACGAGGCTTCCTTTACGGCATTCGGTAGGTTGTAATAAAGTTTTTGCCCTTTATCAAATACGCTGTTTTGTGTGCACGAAAGTTTAGTTTTGAGAAGCCTAAAATATCTGCGTCTTCTCGAAGGCTAATTGTGAACATTTTCACAGTACATAATATTACTTTGAATATAATTTGGCAGCACACTATTTTGAAACTTGTACATCATTGTTAACGTATTATATGTTGTTGCAATTTTAACTCTAGTAAAGATGTTGCATTTTAAAATTATCCTCATCCACATTTATTATTTTGGGTTTCGTTACATAAGAATATTACACGAGAACAATCATTTTAATGCGGGGTATTTCAATAGAATTGTAAACAAGGCGCGTTATCTTGATATCCAAGTTATTTCTGATCCTAAGGGATCCAATTTTTTTAGCCATTTTCTTTGGTATGTATTCTAAGTGTTCGTCGAATTTTAATTTATCATTTAATATTACACACAGATATTTAATACTGCTAAACTTTTCTATATTTACGATATAAATTTTTAAGTATTGCCTGCTCATTCCACCTATACTATCCACAATTAAAACTTTGTTTTCATAACATTCAATTTTAGTTTGTTTTGGTTTAACAAAAGTGTTACATAATATAAGCCAATTTGTATTTTCTCAATGGTGTCCTGTAAATTTTTGCTGGCTATGTATAAAAATGTATCATCAACACAGAGTTTAATTGCCCAATGCTTTAACACTTTGAAAATATCATTCATATTTATAATGAACACTAATGGACCTAAGACCGAACCCCGCGGAACGCCTTAATTAGCATGATGTAATTCAGATGTTATACCACCATATTTTGTTACTTGTATTCATTCCGATAGGTAATCAACCAACCAATTATTTTCTTTACCATTAATTCCAATATTACTTCATTATTTTATCTATATCTTTCGATTGTTTCAAATGCCCGTTTTAAGTCTAGGAATATTGCAATAATTTTACTTTTTCATCTCTAAAATTTTTCAACTCATCTATTACATAGTTAATAGCGGTTTCACAAGAAAATTTATTTCTAAAACCAGATTGCGATATGTACGTTTTTTTCCGCCTCAACAAACATTGATTCGTTCTTTTTAGTTGGTGTAGTATTCGATACTGACGTTTTGTCTTTCACGGAATTTTTTACACCCTCTCTACAATCGGTGAGTTGTCTTCTTCAACATAGATGGCCACTTTGATTAGCTACTTAAAATTGGTCCATTGTCGCGATTGTCCTTCAAATCAACGAGTGACTCTTCCTTTAATACCGGTCTATCTTTTTCCTCAATATCCAACATTGATTCGTTCTTTGCGATAGGTATGTTGTTTTCCAAATCAATGAACGAATTCGTTCTTCGTAGTTGGTGAAGTCTTCCTTTAAATTGGCGAGTGATTCTTCCTATATTATCGGTTTATCGTTCTCATTATCCAACATTTATTCGTTATTTGCAATTAGTGAGTTAGTTTGGTCCACATCAAACGTTGATTCTTCCTTTTAGAAACGACTATCGTATTCTTTCAGATCCGGCGTTGATTCAATCTTCACGGTTGTTGTATTATCTTCATGTTTTGTTTTTCATTTTTACAGATTTAAGTTATTTTTTTAGTTCATATATTTTTATATCTATATGCGATATTGGGCGGTAATTCAGTCGAATGTAGAGTTGTAGGTGATGCAATAATATATTTAAAGGTTTTCGATTTTAATTTTAGTTTGATCCAACTTTTAAGAAAAGTTAAGTTAAGAATTAAAGTTTGTGCTTTACAATTGTTGATGGCCTTCATGGTTGAGTTATTAGAATCTTGGCATCAGATGACTTTGAAATATTTAGTAGCTACATAAAAAAAAACCGAGAAGCGGATTAAGACTATTTAAATATAATATTTATGCCGCTCCTTCTAGAGTGACACACTTTTAGTATCGCCATGGTGAAAGACTACCATTTAGAATTGAAAAATTGCTTGAAATGGCTTTGGCCGTGTTAGGTGACCAGATCTAACCGGTATAAATCTTCCCCACACCGTCAGCCTCACATCATACCTTAATAATTAGGGATTCTCGATAGCTCACAGGCTCCATATAGTTGAGAGCAGAGACGCATTGAAAATAGGTGTTAAATTATTGTGAAAAAACTAAAAATTATCGTGAAAAAAGTGAAAATGACGTTAGTTGATATGGTAGAATTTGCTCAGTAGTCACTTCCTCGTCAGGGAAGAGATCCTTGATTCAATTTCTAGATGTGACCGAATCTTTTTCTGTCTTTTCTCTTCCATATTTCATTTTAGAGTAATTAATATTTATAAGTCTAGGGATTATAAATTTATTTTTTATTACGTATTTTACAAAGTTATTTATGTACTTTCAAAGTACTTCTTAAGTAATTTTCAAAATAACTTGTATACCCATGAATCCGTGGTGTATTTTTCTTTAATTTTTTTTCATACTTGTATTTATAATAGCTTACTCTGTGTACTTTTATGTTGTTACTACAATGCTTACTTTTTAATTTTTTTGTCATAAGGACTTTTCATCTAACTCTAATGCAATTTCCCTTTTGAATTTTTCTCATTTATATTTTTTAAGCTTATATTCTTTCTTTACCATGTTTGTATTTTATTTTTATTTTATCATAATTTTTTATAAGTTACAGTTTTTTGTTATTTTTCAACTAGGTACAATGCTAGGCTAATGCCCGTGTTGTGGTAGTCACACATTGTATATTCTGTATAATTGTAATTCCTATGTAAAAGCCGTCAATCGACGTTAATTAATAATAAATAAATATATTCAATGATTAAATATTTCAATTCGAGCTTTTACTGCATTAATTTATTCCACTATAAAAACTATAATATTCCAACCCTTATTTTTGGGATTGATGTATTTTTGTAATAATCTTATGATAAACGGTATATTAAAGTCGCCCCACTCCGAAAGGTGAATTTGATCTTTTTTTTTTTGACTCAACGAACATAATTACTTATGATTTGTTTTAAATTAGTATATTAATTATATATTGTCCCCTTTTTATAAAATCCACATAAAAAAATCAAAGCAATTCAAAACAAATGATTAAAATGTCTTTCTCACAGGTAATTTGTAAGATTTAATAATTATGCAGAGGCAGTTTGATTGAAGATTCAATTTAATGTAAGGTTCTTAAAGGATCTTCTTTAAAGAATTTCTTTAAAGAATTTCTTTGGGGAATTTCTTTGAAGAATTTCTTTAAAGAACATAGCTATCTGTACCACCGATTAAAATTTTCGTTTGTAATTAACTTTTTACTAGCCGAAAGTTTAAATATTTTTTTATATTGTTAGTTTAAAATGTTTGACACCACTGATATGTTCGAATTCTTCGGTGCTTTACTACAAAATGTAGCAATAACAATTTCGGCATTATTATTAGCCGGAGTTTCAATAAGAATTAATTTGTACAAAAATTACTGATAAACACTGTACTTACCATTATAACTTCACATGCACATATAAAATATAGTCATTGTAATAATCCGTTGCTATTTGCCCACTCTACAGTGCTTGTTGTGATTTTACATATTTTTAATATTACATCCTCTTTATATTTTTTCAACTACTATACTTTTTATACTCTTTCATCTCTGCTTATATTCTTCCAAACTCTCTTATATTATTATTTTTTTATTTACATTCCTTTGTATGCTTTGATTTTGTTTCATTTTGTATTATCATATAGTTCTTCTTACTTTCCTTTACATTATTTTATGTTCTTTTATATTTTATATCCACTGTTTAAAAAATCGACCACCATAACACGGGCATGTGCCTAGTATGGCGGCCATAAAATCCACAAATGTTATATTTATTATTCAAAGAATAAAGAAACATTTAAAAAATGTACCTGTGCGTTCAATACACTCTTCTGTCCTGTTCAAATGCAAAATGAACTAATGCAAAAAACAAATGCAAAATCAATGCAAAATGAACTGTAAACGAAATTCTAGCCTGAACAGACTATGCAATAATTACAATAACATAACAAAATATAAAAAGTCCATAAAAGCATTTCTCTGACATTTCGTGAATAATTTTATGTTTCTATTTATAATTCTGTTATGTTATGATTTGTATGTACTGTAACCTGTCTTTGGTTACCAATGTATTGATAATTTTTTGTTTTATGTAATTTTTCATTTTATATAATTATGACCTACTTTATAATAATATTTTTATAATAATAATAAATTTTTGTTTTATATAATTTTTGGCTTCATATTCATTTTTTATAAATTTAGGTAAAGTCACAACGATGAAATCCACAAATGATTTTATTTTGGCTATAAAATAATGTTAACTGTCGTTGAAAATGAATAAATAAATATTTTAACAACTATATTGTGTATTTTTTTTTTAAGATTGTATATATTGTGAAATTATTAAGCCCGATACAGGCGAACCCCAGTAGGGTTAATAATGAATGCTAAACAATACATTTTAATTTGTAAATAAATAATAAATAAATATTTGATATACTTTTAATATTTTTATATTATATTTTATAAAACCCCTAAAAAATATAAAAAACTCAATCATATTGATAAGAGAAAAAAATCTGTAATTCTCATGAAAAGTTGTTTGATTTTTGAAAAATACTGAATTTAGTTTCGGTTATATCTCAACCTTATTTAAGACCGTAATTTTTTTTTACATTGGCTCCACACAGGAGGAACTGAAGAAAATAATTCCACTCAGGGCCTATGTCATGTTTAGGGATGTCGTGTGGTGGGTCTTTTAAGGATAGGAAGGAGATGAGGTTCTGAGAAGGCAAAAAGTATGTGGTTGGGTAGGAATCTGGGAATCCTGGATATTGTGTCTAGGAGTAAGGGATGTATGAATCCATACTTCCAAATGCGGTGCAAGGTGGTGGGTTGAGATAGTCCTGCTGGAGAAGTCCAAAGTCCAAGAAGTCCAACCAGTCCTTCCCGTTGCGGCCCACCACGCAGCTGTTGGGCATACGCATCCGTCGCCAAGACCCGGGCAAAACTTACCCCGGACGAATTATAAACCCGGACACCCCTGGTAAGTTTAACACCTATGACAGAGGTGTTGGTTATAGAATAAATGGTGGTACACATATCCACCTCTAAAATGGAAAATAATTTATTTTAAGAGCTACAATAAATATGACATAAATGTTATCAAGTTTAAATGTTGAAAATTGATCAAAGTCATCCCATTTTTCAGTATATTTATTTGTCTCCAATCTCTCTTCTTCAATCTCTACTTCTCCAACTAGTAAATGTTCTATAACATGTCTGTTTCAGAAAGCAGTCCTTCTATCTGTCCCTAGAGAAAACCAATCAATTTTCGGTTCAGTCTCTCTTTCTATCAACCCCGACAGTGCGGAGATAGTTTCGGAAAGATGATCCACTAGTCCTTGACTCATTCGGAATTGGGCGGAGCGAACGATTTTTGGGCGTTTACCAATAAAAACCCTAATCTCTAGCAAACAACAGTGTTTTGTTATTCCGCAAGTATATTTTTAAAGATCGAAGCGCCGCGTAGACTAAGGCAAGTCCGTTTGCCCCGGGCCCTGGGCGTAGAATGAGCGACGGGCTAAAATCCTTCCGTACATGGCATAAGGATGAAATTCGCACTTACAAATTCGTTGGGTACCGCCTATTTTTATTCACTGAAAAGAAACGTCGCCAAAATGCACGTTTTATTTTATTTTGTGAAGTTCAGATACAAATATTAAAATGTTTTCCGATCACTCTATAAGAAACTTAATTAGCTACATTATTCAATAAAACAACACCAGAAAAAGGATTTGTAATAGGAGATTTTTCACTTTTAACCATTTTTTATAGGTCAGACGCATAATTTTTTTCTAAGCGTATTAAAAAGCTTATCAAAAAAATACTCGATCACTTCAAAGGCCAAGATGTGTTCTACTCACAGTATTTAATTGAAGCATCTATATTATTTCTAAGCGATCAAATTTTCAAAACTAATACACAAGATTTTATACGATTTTGCGTTTTTCCGCATTAGATTTACTAGTTGCTCATGCACTTGCCTCGATTTTATGGTATTTTGAACCTACGAAAATGCTTCTGAAATACAAAAAAATGTTTTACTCGCTTGGCAAGAGAATAATACACATCTTGATTCTTGATAATGTTCTAGCCAATCATTCGGTCATTTGCAAGAATTGTTTATTTATCACAAAAATCCATAGAACTATGTATATTTGTCAGGAAATCTTCATTTGACTTATTTTTATTGTCAATACCTTCATTGGTGTGTCTTCGTTATATTATATTTTTTATAATATTGGAGAGAAAAAATAACATTTCTGTAAATATATGAAGCTATCCTGGTAAACTACATAGGCTAGATATATTTTCTTTTAAGTAAAAACTATAAACAATGATCACATTACATCTCATACGAAGCTAAAACCATAATTTTGAATAAAACAAGTTGGTACCTGCGTCATTACGAAAATAGTAAAACCGGTGTACGGCTGGTGATTGGATTTTTACTAATTGGCATTCCGATGATTAACTTTATGTCAGGTCAATTGACTTGTACACCCTTGAAAAACCAAAAAGTTTGACAGAAAAATGCACAATAATTGGGGATACCAAAGTTCCTCTGGCTCCGAGCAGTATACTATTGTGCGGTTAATATATAAGACAATTAAAATAGCATTGTATATACCTATTCACCGCCTTCTACGTCCGTACCGCGAATCTTATTATCAGAACTGATTGTCCTTAAAATTCGAAACATTTGTACAAATTTACTAGACAACAACACTACGAGTATATTATAAGAAATTATAACCTCCAATATAAAAAGCTTTCCTTCACCAAAAATAAAAATCTTTTTGCAAACGCGAGTTAATACGAATGATTCTTGTAAAGTTGTAACTAAAACGGGAAACTAAGCTCACATTTCACTCTTTGACAACCTCCCTGGCTAAGAGGCTGCGTTCCTTAGCTACGAATTCGGAGGTAGCGGGTTCAAATCCCGGCATGACTTATTTGACTTAGTTATTTCAAAATTTATTGATTAAAAATAATATAAGTATTTTAGCGGCTAACGGGAGTAGAAGATCCTTTTAGTATTTTTATATTCAGTAACACGGGCATGGGTTGAAAAACACTAATTAGGGTTACTATTGATCGGTGACTCAAGAACGCCTTTATACATGAATTTATTTTAAGTATTAGAATGCACTTAGAAAATAAATATTATGCCAATAATCCACATCTCCATCCGGAGATGAGTCACCGATATTCCCGAAAGAGGGTAGTTACAATATTTGATAAATTTGTCCGTTGTTTGTAATTTGCTGGTTTTGTTGTGTATATTTTAATTAACCTATTTTTTAGATATTTCCTGGAATGAAAACTTGATCACAAAACCTCTTCTTTATAATTTGACAAAATGGATAATTTCTTTTAGTTACCACACAATAGTCCCAACTGTTCCCAACCGTCCGGAGTCGGCAAAACTTTGGCTTCCACATTATTTGGTGTACCTTATGAGGCTGAAGGTAGTGGGACGGCGAAGGAATTTTATTTTATTTTTTGTATCTAAATACAGGAGGCCTTGAGGAAAATAATTACCCTCAGAGCTTATGTCATCTTTGAAGATGCTCGGTGAAGGGTTTTTTTTTTTTTTTTTTTATAGAGAAACTTCACAAGAGTCCCAACTGCTCCCTTCTGGAGCCAGTGAGACTATGGCATCCCCAATTGGGGTATGTTAAGAGGCTGAAGGTAAGTGGGGAAGGGAAGAAGACGAGGAAGAGGAATGTGGGGAAGTACCTGGCTATTCAGATCTAGTCACTAAACACGGCTAAAGCAATTTCAAGCAACGTTTCAATTCTGAATGGTGGTCTTACACCAGTGCGATACTAAGAGTATCTTCTACTCTGGAACGTGCCGCAGATATACTATATATTATTTTAAATAATTAATTGTGAAATAACACACATCAATTAAATTAAAATTTATTTTCCGCAGGGTTCCAACCCGCGACCTTCGGAATGGCAGTCCAACGCCCTAACGCTGGACTACGCCGGCCGCCGGCCGACCATATACTGGTGCCGAGGGGATCAATGATGCTAGTTCAACGAAGCATTTTCCATTGAAATACCGGTAGAACAGCGATAGCATTCCCACCCGACGACTGTGCTCTAAAGATCGGAATCCTTTTTTTTTAAGACGGGAGAATCTATCAAACGGACCGCCCGTTTTTGCACAAATTCTAGGGTGTTTTTGAGGTACTTTGGGGCTCCTGGCCAGATGTGGCTGCCAAATTCAACCGTGGGGCGCACTTGCGATTTGTACAGGGTTAGCAGTTGTGTACTACTATAAAAGTGAGAAGTATGACTATTCAGATTTAGCACGTCTAAAGCCATCTCAAATAACATTTCATTCTAGGGCGAAACCCTTATATTATAGTATCTTTCGCTTTGGAGTACATGTTTTTTATATGAATTAATTGTAAAATAACACAAATAAATTAAACAAGAAATTACTTTTGTAAGCAGCGACTCGCAACCTCCGCATTCTTAGCCAAGGATAGTAATCAAGGAACCACGGAGGCCGTCGTCACATTAACTATTTTGAAAATGTATTTTCACTATTTTGTAATTTACCAATTTAAAACATAAAAATTAAAGATTTTAAAGGAATAAGTGATTTTTTGTATAATAATATTTATATCTATAATAAAATTATTAAATATCTCTATAATAATAAATGAAATAAAAATAGGATATCAACAAACTGAAATTATACACTTGTCAGGAATAATTAACTAAATAATTCATTGTTTTTATCTTTCTTTATATTTATTATCAGTCTACATCATTTTATACAAGGTGTTAAGGGACGTACTTGACTTACTTTAACCAGTAATTCCTGACATTATTTGGAGTAAAAAAAAATTTGGTCTCTGGTGACATTTTTTGTGCTTTTGTTTTTTACAAAAACATTAAAAATAGTAGAAGTTGTTGGTGGGGCGGTTACTCAGCTGAGTGACCAGTGACGTCATGTGGAAGTTTTTTTTTGTTTTTAAAGAAAAAAAAAATGAAAAAAATGTCATCAAAAAAGTCAACGGAGAACAAAATTTCATTTCCATTTTTTACTCCAAACAATGTCAGGAATCACTGGTTAAAGTAAGTCAAGTACGTCCCTTAATATCCTGTATTCATCTCTATTTTATTTAGATGTTTCTACTTACTCTCATTACTATACTTGCTCAATATTTTAGTAACCGAATCCTACATATGTACACCTACACTTATAGATGATCCAGAAGTTTCAATTTTTGCTGCAATATAATATGTTTCTCTTTTTTTTGTCAATTTACGGAAATAAAATATACCACAGCGAGAAAATATCCATGTGGCTTGTCTTTAAAATTAAAATTGCTCAGTTTTACAAATAGTCACCCGGTATCGGTTGTAACTAATCTAGTTGACAACTTGTAAAATTGCGTAATAAAGTGGTTAAACTTTTTAGAAAAGGGGGTTAAGAAATTTCTAGGACGGAAAAAAGCATAAGGAGTGGGAAGGAATCTGTGGATCAGTGTATCCAGGACTGAGGAACGTACTTCCACTGCGATAGGTTGTGAGAGTCCCACTGGAAGGTCTCCCACAACCTGTCTCTCCCGATCCGGTACCACTACGCAATCGGTGGAGAGAACTGGTAATAAATGATTCCCGGAGCGGCGATAACCATGCCCGCCTCCCAAATTGAAAATTAAACTACAATATAATTTACTTTTTTCAAAACTAAACATACATAAGTTAATGACAGACTGAAAAATAATCGAAAGGGTGGTACAAAATAAGGTCGAAAAACAGTTTAAAAATCAATTTTAGTTTATGATGGTATTTATTAAAAGAAAAAAAAATAAGAAATTAAATTAAAGAAATCGTAGTCAATTTATTATAGAAGTAGTAAAAAATATAGTACATTATTAAAGCTAAAAAAATACAAGTAACCTAGAAGTAGTCATTTAACAGTTAAATTTCGTGCACAATTTATTTTTCATTTATGACCAAAATCTTCTTGGAAACATATTTCCTTGTGAGTCCGGCCTTCGCCCTCGCGCGGCTCTTCCTGCAGGCTTCATTATTCTTGTCCCTCTTGGCCTGTTCCTCAGGAGTCCGAACTTTGGAATGGTAAAATCTGGCCATCTCGGGGTGGTACTCCAGAGTTGTCTCTTTTCCGCCGATATTTAATACTAAAGTTTTGTCTTCCACTGGATTTTTAGTCACATCAACGACTGGTGAATTTTTTTCTTCTTTAGCATCAATCGCCGCTTCAATTGATTCGCTTGGTGGTGCGATTTCTCCCTCCGTTGCTTTGTTTTCCGTAGTTGTTGTATTTTCTTGCTTCAAATCGATGAATTCGATTATAATCAGTCTATCGTTTTCCAAAACATCCACAATTGATTCGTTATTTGTTGTACGTGCGTTGATATCTTCCGTCTCAATCATCGATTCGTTGTTTGCAACGTTCGAGTCAGTTTGGTTTGACGATTCATCCTTTGGGAGAGGTTTCGAACCCGCGCTTCCATCTTCTTTGAGATCTGGCGTTGGTAGTGTCGACAAGACTGGTGTATTGTCTTCATCTATATCCATCTTATCTGATGTGGTAGCAATTGATGATTGGTTGGTTTCACACATTGCCTCTTTCACATCTGCTGGGGAATGTATTTGTTTTTCTGGCTCCGCAGAACTAGGTGGCAGGATACTCGGCGACACTCTGCAAAGTCCAAACATGGATAGAAATCGTTCTTGCTCCGACATGGGCTGCTGTTGAACCTCTTCCTTCACAGGAGTCTCCTGTTGCAGCCGACGACGTGCCCTAAGAACTCTGACGCTGCTGTTCACCAGGTACGACACAGGTTGGGCAATTTCACGTTTCGCCATCGATTTATAAGTGTACTTAGATTGCTCCATTACGTTAAATGTTTGTGATTGTGGCACAAGTTACACGGCTTTTAAAGAGTTATTGATTTTACAACACTTTATAAGAACACTGGACTTGAGATGGACTTTGATAAATTAGGACGCGCTTAGATCTTAACTCGAACAAGTTTCAATTGGTATTGATTAAGTGACTAACAAAATATCACCTTTTATACCTTCCATCCCTTACACTAATGAGGTAATTAGGGCTGCTATTGGTCAGTGACTAGGGCACATTTATATATTTATTTGGTAAACGCAAAAATGCACCTAGTAACCGATGATAATGACCCGTTACTGATATTCCTTATAATCCGGTAATACCAATTTTTGACCCAAATGTAATTACCGCGGTGGTTCGGACTCTCTGCCGATGTGCTAATTGCACTCTTTATTTGGGACAATTCCAGGAATACTAACAACTAAAGTCACTGTTGCTAATTGCGCGATAACGGCACAAACTATTTGCTTTCTTAGATATGAAATGAATATGAGTATGAGTGTAAAATATTGTTGGCTGGCATCGAAATGAAATTCAGCCATTTAGCAATGTTCGGTGGCTTCCGTGGTTAAGTTATATTAGATGGCTTCGATTCCTGATACTGCAGGTTCAAATCCCGAAGTGCAAAACTAGATAGAGCCTAAAAATTCATTGTAAATTGTACAGCGCCCTTAAGGTGATTTCTCACAAAAACGGCGCTCTGCAAATTATTATTATCATAACTAACTATGATTATTATGTATTTTCACAATTTATATAATATTTATTTATACTATAAAATAAATTGTATTTATGTGGCACATTCCAGGGCCATAGATACTATCAGTATCGCCTTGGTGAAAAACCACAATTCAGAATTGAAACCCAGCTTGAAATAGCTTTAATCGTGTTTGGTGACCAGATCTAGATAGCCCGGTACCTACTATCCCACCTTCCTCTTCCCCATCACCTTCAGTCTCGCAACATACTCCATTTGGGGATGCCCAAACTATTGAAAAACGGGCAATGTATTGCCAAGATCTCCTCTTCCTGAAATACGAGTTTTTTTTATATATTAACTATGAAGAAAAATATTTATTTATGGCATCTCCAATTGGGCTAAGTTGTGAAGGGGTGGGAAAGAAGAAGGTGGGGAAGTACCAGGCTATTCAGAGCTGGTCACAGAACATAACTAAAGCCATTTTAAGCAATGTTTCGAATCTGAATGGTGGTCTTGGGCGATACTGAAAGTATCTTCAACTATGGTAATTAATAATTGGGTGGTATTTAAAAATTAATAATAAATCAGTTACAAATAGGTAATTGGGAACAATTTTAAATTATATTCACGAGTTTATTCACAACCTGAAATGTATATTGAGAAATTCATCTGATGTGTCAAGTAACAAAAGTGATAACGGTTAATATCTTATTTATTTATAGATAGATACAAAAGAAAGGACAAGTTACATATTAGGAAGATTTGTCTGTCCAACTAGGAAAGTTTCCCGTTCCAGGACAGACAAATTGACAGTTATAGTTCATATTCTCCATTAATAGTTTTGATAAAATGGGTTAGCGAATTATATATTTGTCTCAGTTCCGTAATATGGGGATACTTTTGATACGGGATGCGATTTCGATCATAGGCATATCTGCGGAATTCTCTCTGCGACTCAGAAATTAATCGCTTCTTCTTATTTAATCCAATGACACATCGAAAATAAGTGTTTAATTATTCGGTTCAAATATATTGATAGTTGAATTATTATGAAGCAATTAAAAATTGATATGGTCGAATTTGCTTTGTGGTCGGAACACTTCCCTGGCAAGGAAGGGTACAATTCCCAGATGTAAACAAATCTTTTTCGGTCTTTTCTGTTATAATATTAGATAATAATATTCATTAAAATACTCAATGATGAAATATTACAACTTCAGGTTTTAATCATTATTTTATTAGACTATACAAATTTGAATATCACAAAATATATTTTGGAGGATTGACGTATCGTTAAAAAAATGGTATATCAACGTCGCCCCACCAGGAAAGGTGATTTTGATAACCATGTTTTTTTACTCCACAAACACATACATTTGTTTTATATACTACCAATTTACCTACTTATCTCATACTCTGTAAATCCCAATAGAATATATGCTACCAGATTACTTTTTCTACATTGTCAAAAATCATACCAACTTACCTACTTATCTCATACTCTGTAAATCTGAATATATTATATGTTACCGGGTTAATTCGGTAAATCCGAATAGAATATATGCTACCAGATTACTTTTTCTACATCACAAAAAAATATGTTTGTACATATTTATATATTTCTTCATTACAAAACTTAGTTTCAGAGAAAAATTAAATATTTTTGTCTTTTATGGTTTTTTGTCTTTGTAATGTAATTGGTACATTTCTTAAGCAATAATATGAACTAAACTTGTCAATTTGTTTGTCCTGGAAGGGGAAACTTTCCTAGTTGGACAGGCAAAGCTTCCTAATATGTAATTAGTACTTTATTTTGTATCTATCTATAATAAATAAAATAAATATGTCGCTCAAGTAATTCAAAATCGGAACTTGCGTGAAAATAGATATTTTGATTAAAAAATGCAGAAATATTCGTGAATTCACTAACTTTGTTGTGTAAGAAATGTTTCTTTGAATTTGTTACAAATTGTATATATTATTTATGTTAAACATAAAAATTAAGAAGTTTTCATACTGATAAGAGAAAAAAACAACTCAAAATTGAAGTTGTTTGATTTTAGTCAAATTTTTGATAATTCGTCAAATAATCTTCAGGCCGCTTTGTCCAAAACATGAGAAATGCTGCCCCACACAGGGAGCATCCTAAAGACTTAAAGGAAAATAGTTTCCTTCAGGTCCTAAGTCATCTAATGCTGTGTGGAGAGTGTTTTTGAAGAAATGAAAGTGAGGATGTTCTTGTAAAGAAAAAGATGTGAAGGGTGCGTAGGAATCCGGGTTTGAGTGTGTCCAGAAGTGAAAAACATGTGAATCCAGCCCTCCTACTGCGGTGCAAGATCAAAAGGCCTCCCTCAATCAGTCTCTCTCGATCCGGCCCGCCGGAGGTGGACCGACGCATCCACCGCCAAACTCACACCATGAACCCGGGCAACAAACTAAGCGAACCATTTGGGGAGACGTATGGCAGACATGTAGGTTTTCCTGTAAATGGTTCCCGGGCGGTGGTATCCATACCCGCCTTCCAAATAGAAAAACATATAATACGATAGTTTTAATAAATATCACATACAATTTTCTAAAGAGTTTTTTAGTTTCATTATTGAAAATTGACAAAGTCATCCCATTTTACGATATATTTATTTGTCTCCAATCTCTCGCCTTCAGTCTCTTCTTCTCCAACTTCTAAAGGTACTATAACGTGTCTGCTTCCAGAAAGCAATCCTTCTATCTGTCCCTAGAGAAAACCTATCCATTTTCCGTTCAGTTTTTACTTTCTATCAACCCGGACAGTGCGGAGATAGTTTTGTTTTAAGGACAACAACAGTTTGCCTGGGGAATAAGGTATCAAGTTGTGCCATTAATCCCTAGTGTCCCAAGAAATCTATTGTGGATTCACTATTAGCTCATTGAACTGATTTTATGGCACATTGAATCTTTAAAAATCCTCCTAACATACTACATAACATACAAAAAATGTATTTTAATATGCTTATTATATCTTATTACGAGAGATGGGAAGACTGATAGGGATATTGAAAGAAGGGTGAATGCAGGTAACTCCATCAATGGAGGATTGAACGCCGTTGGAGCCAACAAAAAGTTGTCCACTGAAGCGAAGCTAGCAGTCCACAATAGAGTACTGGTATCTACCCTGTTGTATGGCAGTTGGCAGTGAAGCATGGAACTCGCAGAGAAAGGATGAAAGTAGACTGAATGCTGTATAAATGAGATCCCTGAGGCGTATGTGTGTTAAAACCATGTACGATCGTGTGAGGAATGTGGAAATCCGAAAAGAATGCAAGGCTGATGTGAGCGTAATAAGAAGATTAAGAAAGGGACGCTTATATGGTTTGGGCATGTGGAGCGAATGAATGAAGAAAGGAGTGTAAAGAGAATTTATGACGCCAATGTGGATGGTAGAAGAAGCCGAGGACGCCCAAGGAAGACATACCACGATCAAGTGAATCAGATACTGGAGTCGGGCCATGTCAAGAGTCAGAATAATATAAGAGTATGTATGAGAAGATGTATGAATGTGAATGAGGCAAGGAGTGTGTGCCAAGACCGAGTTGTTGGGCGGTCCGTCCTCTCTGCCCACTCCTGCGGGGAAACGGCGTGATGGTTAGTTAGTTAATTATATATCTGTGAAAATGCGTGTCACAAAAGTCCTTATCAAATGTCATAATTGTAGTTTTTAATAGTCACAGTACTATGTTTATTTACACGAAATCCTTATTTGACCTATTTTTATTTTCAATATTTTCATAGGTATATCTTCAACATATTAATTTTTTTTATAATAGTAGAAAGAAAAAAAAATATCTGAATTTACGCAGCTAACCTATGTAAACTACTTAGGATAGATATATTTTCTTTTTAAAAACATATATAAACAGATTTTCTGATAAGACATCTGGTACTTATGTACTAATTTACCAAAAAAACGTATACATTATTACAAAAATAGTAAATAACTTGTCACCCTCGGACAAGTTAAAGAGTTTGACTGCTAAATGCACAATAATTGGGGATACCAAAGTTCATCTGGAACCGGATAAATGACAAAGAAACATTAGAAACTGTTTATTTTGTAATAATCAAGTCTCTACTTTCTTATAATATAGCGTGGTAGGGATCCTGCCTAAAGGCTTACATAAAAACATTTAATATAGTATTATAATAATTGATTGCCCATAAACTGATTCTTAAAGTTATTTTCATGAATATTGTTTTATCCAACTAATTTACTTTACAAGTAAGAAGTTAAACAGCTATACTTTGCACAAATGCTAGATTAATATTGCAGAAAGAACACAGCGAAATCTACCAATAGAAATGGCTCTGGTGTGTTAGCACGGTCGCTCGATATGAAGTTACCGACCGATTGTCGGTAACTTCTCATCGTTCCCTAGGACAACTGCAGATCTCAAACGTACAAACGACAGTTGATATCCAATATATTAAGGACACTTAGTCATTGTGAACTGTCACCTATTCGTTTGCGATCTGCAGTTGTCGTAGGGAACGATGAGAAGTTATCCTACCGATCGTTATAGAGCAAGCGTGCTAGGGCCTCAGGAGTGCTAGCACAATGAAATCGATAACTTTACAATATCGAATAGACAGAGGCAACTACCGATAATATTATACCGACTGACATTGGGTAGATAAAGGTTTGGTAAAAGACGCTAGCAACACTGGAAAGATTTTCTATGTTGTCTATGTACATAAAACGTCAAACATATTGTGTCAAATGTCAAATTATTTTATTCAAACCTTAGCGGTTACTATACATTAACAACAAAATGAAAATCATCAAATTTCCGTTTTGATATATTTTAAAGATCGATTTAGATACATAACAAACACAGAATATTTGAAGTGAGCATAATAAACAACGATTCTGACAATCGGCTAGCACGAACGGGCAATAGGCAACGAACGATTCTCCAACTGTTTTCACATTTATTGGAGTTTTTTTTTTATTTACAAAAGATTTGAAATTATTATTCTTTTTTCTCATGGAATTTCGTTGAGATGGACAAATACGTAACGGCAGGTTATATTCACCACAAATATATTTTATCATTTTTCTTGTTTTTTGTTTGAGCAAACATTACAGCTTTCGGTTTTTTATCCGTTGCGGGTATAGGTCACGGCATATATTTAGCCAGCATTTTGGCAGATAACCGTAATGGAACATCTTGTGACGCACGTGGACCAACTTCAGGGTGCGACGAAATATGATATTTTTCTAATAATTGTCTTATAACATATACTTAATTGATAATCAGGAAAACTAATATCTTTTGAACTAACAGTTTTGGGCATTATGTATGAATTCGGTAAATATTAATATGTAGGATGAAAGAAAACTTTTTTGTACCACTTAATTGATTTTCGTAGGGCATTTACACTAGTTATATCCGATTTATCTCTTAAGCCCATATTTTTGTTATAATCTTCGATACAATTTGGATTTGAAATTATTTCTCCTCTTTTAAAATTTATTTTCCCTGTTGGAGAAACTGAATCATCGTGAAGCGTTGTTAAAATACGCATTTATCCTTTGTCGTGCCATTTTAATACTATCAGTGAACCAGAATAATGTGAGGCAATTTACCCCTTCTTCGATTTATTGAATTTTGATATGTTTTTACGGTTTTTTCGAACTGTTCCACATACGTAGGTTTGGTAGTCATGCAGAAATTTAAATGATATTTTATTAGTGTACCAATTATCTACATACAATTTGTGGCCTTTACCTACATAGTCTTTTAATAGAGTGGTGACAACAGCTCCGGAAGCCCCAAGACATTGTTCGTCAGTAACATCCATCACTTCACCACAATAAATAATTACATCTAAAATATAACCGTCTGCACATTGCACAAAACAAATATTTTTATTCCAAATCGTTGGCGTTTGGATGGAATATACACCTTAAACTTAAGACATCCTTTGAACTCTATAATGCTCTCGTCAAGCATAGATTTTCATACGGCACCACTGAGTCCTTAAAAATTTATCCAGTGTAATTGACAAGAACTCGAATTTCATTTAATTTTTCTCCAGAAATTTGAGTAGCAGGATCTGACACATGCATACAAAACTAAATGTAAAAATAGAAGAGCAAACTTTCAATTCAGGTATAAAAACACAAATCCACATTTCAAAAACATTAAAATAAACTTTTAGAACCACTCCACTTACATGAGCCAACGCGTCATTTCTACAGACTCGACAAAGCGCGGGATTTTGAAACAAAATGGGCGAAGAAAAATGCACTCCTTTTTTGGATGCTGCTTTGAGTAATGTTAACAATATAAATAATCAACTTTTTTGGGTGATCTCGCTAATAAATAGTTCATTATATTTTTACGAAGTAATATTTAGCCCCATACACAGTTAGAGCTTTGAAATATCATCCTTCGAACATTTACACCCGTGATTTACATCTTCCGTTGTATTATAACGTTCCGACGGTTTATATCGAATGTCCTAGCACGCTTTCACCGTTGCTAAAGAAACCGATATCGGAAGGAAAAAAATACTAAGTCGGTATAAGATGGCAACACTGGCACCTTTTTGATGGATTTACGTTACTAAATTTCAAATGAGATATTTAAAAATTAAAAAATACTAATAAATTGACAATTTCAAATTGAAATACTAACTTTAATATACATCGGCGCTTCGCATTTACTTTTTGCGATCTCCGGGAGTTAAATAGTTGATACGATCCAAAGACATATTTTACCAAAGTTCGTATCTCGAAGCTAAAATGAATAAATTGATCTCGTCTTAAATGAATGCAGGTAAGTTTATGGGTCGCATATACGATTTCTTTAAATACTAGGAGGTTTTTAGGTTAACCTCCATTAATTAATAAGTCAGTTAACTTGCATAACGAACGACATTATTTAAATAAAACTGCATATTGATATCTTATCTGACACTACGGAAGCCGCGCTAAAATCAGTGACCTTTATCTACCGACTAACGGAATAATCTTTTCACTGTGCTCGCAATTATTGCTAACTGACCATAGACAACGAATTTAATGAATTTCATATCTATACTTGGGTTTCATCGATGGACCATGCTAGGGTCACAGCCAAGATCGCATACGATTTGGCGAGCTTTTGTCAATCGTCGGTTGGATTATGTCTTATCAATAGGTGACTGTGCTAGCACATATTGATAAGTGACCAAAGATGACGGATTTTGTCAATGTAGTATAGATATAGGGTTATATCGATGGACCATGCTAGCACCCCTGGTCTGAACTTTGTGACAATTGGCTAAAGAAGGAGGTGGCGCTAAACGGCATACACATATATAGTAAGAAATATAGAAGAGGGATACTTTTCCGGAATTTTATTTATATGTTCTATATTTAAATTGAAAATATTATATTAAGTCATTCAGAATATTAGTCGATTTTTAATATGAATACATTTGTTGTTGATTAGTAAACTATACATATAACAGCAATAATACGTTCATCATTTCCTGAAACCATAAAACAAACGTCGTTATAATAAGTACTGTTTTACCTAAGCTTTGTTTTTACATGATACGTATTACATGTTTTGTTCAGCTATATAGGTAGCTATAAGCGGTTTATAGCGGTTTATGGATTGTCCACGGCGGTCGCGGGTTGCGGAAATTCTTACGTTGGTCTCCAAGCTAGTAAATATAATATGGCCGGGCTTTTTCATAAAATTTATTGTTTAAACTCTTCCAATAAGACAGCTTGTAGCCAACTCAATAGGCGCGGATTAGGGCAATAAATGTCAGCAGAAAACATTGTCAGTTGCTATGCCACCTGTTACCTTTTCTTTATCTGAATAATCAATACTTGAAATAGTAGAAATGCTATAATAATAGAGATAAGGAAGACAAACCGACGGTTTTGTTAAGAGTAAAAACCGCGCAAAAACTTTTCAACCGTAAGAAAAATATGACGGCATCGAATGTTAAAACTATTATTGACTAAATCCGCCACTTCTGGATACAGCGCCGCAATTCTTTACAACTCTTTTGTTTGGCCCCCGCGATCGAGGAGTTCAATTCATGGTGCCTATCAGTAAATTTTATTTGATTTTTTTCTCAATCAATTAATGTAAAATTATATAAAATATTCCAGAGTTGTCGATGTTCTCAGTATCATCCTGCATCAAAACGTGGCTTGAAATAGATTTATTAAAAAAAAAAAATTGCTATGAATATATGGTTATCGCTAATATCTTAATAAAATAAATACTCTTCGAAGTGCTATTATATCATGGCTTATCAACAAGAACAAATATGCCATTATTAGCATTGAGTGATAATTTTTGTCACTAACTCATAAGACATCTCGCTACATTCGCACAGAGTTGATTATATTGTTGCTCATAGCAATAATACATTGACGGGTTTTTTCTTAGAATTTGGCATGCGGGCCTTAATGGTGCAAAAGGATTAGTGGAAAAAAGAGATATTTTGGTCTGTATTTGCACATACAACTATTCAAATTTTAATAGCATTTTAATGGGGAGATTTCCAGGCAAAATGCATTGAAAAATAAAAATTCTAAAATGTTAAACTTTTGTACACTAATACAAGTAAAGATAAAAATGCAACTCATTAAAATGTAATAAAACAATATTTGAGCAATATGTCGTTAAACAACTTTTAATATCAGAATGACTCATAACATGATTACCCTATAAACTCTACCCACACCCCCTCTGGAGCCTGCAAGGATGAAATTGAAGTTTTACTCTGCGGAAAAATTGAAATCTGTAAAGAATTTTCATATCTGTATTTTATCAGTAATTTCTCTAGTGTTATGATTTCAACAGTTTATTTAAAAAGTATTAATTAATTTCACAAGTTGTTTTCGCTTTCCGAAGGCTTTACCGAACTGTGGTGAAGCAAATTTCAGACTAGAGATCTATTTATATTTTTTCTATATACCTATTATGTTGGTGCTAATAATGAAAATAATTTAATTAATTGCTTTTAAGAAATAATATACATAGGTACATAGATTGTCTGTAAGTCCTTCGCTACAGTTTCATAATGCCTTTGGAAGTCGAATCAGTGGTCACGGATAATGATTATTGCTCAACAGTATTTGTTTACCCAAAAATCGTATTAATAAAAGTATTAAAAGAATAAGGATTTCTTCAAATTAAACTTGATAGCAATAGAAACATATTGTAATTTTAGCTCGATTGACCTACGAATGATTATCAAGGTAGTTTATTTCTTTTTATTTCATATTTTCACTATTTTTTGTCACGTCAGACTATGCATAAATATAAAATACGTATGGACGATTTTAATAGTTTACTAAGTTTAGATGTCAGAGTTTCTAAAAATGAAATTATTTGGGCTGATTCGTTATCATGGAATTCATAATTTCGGTCATGAGATTAATTTCATGCCTTTGGCCTGTAGCGGTGTAGCGGGCGCCCGTTGCAGCCACACTGCGAATGGCGCGACAAGCGACCGGTATGGTACTACCGCCACCGCGCAAGCACCCGCCTGTTCGATCTGGCCGAGGCCTTTGCGACAGAACTCAGGACTGAATTACAAATTCATCTCTTCAGAAATATAAACCGATATCTTTCTACAAATAAATAATTGAAATACAACGTTTTGTATACAGTTGTACCTAAAATTTACTTTGTTGGCAATATTAACAAAAACCAAGAGTAAATTAATTTCGTCTAGCATTGGTGTGAAAAAAAACTGTAAGTCCCAACTGCTCTCATCCGTCTGAATGGAGTGGAGTTGGGTATGTTGCGAGGTAATGGGAAGGGGATATGCGAAGAGAATTATAGGGAAGAATCTGGCTATTCAGATATGATCTCCAAACGCTGCCAAAACCATTTCAAGCAATGTTTCAACTCTGAAAGTAGATTAAAAAATTGCAAGATGGTGCAAAATTTTGAATTTATCTATAAGGACTTATGTTAACGTAAAATTAAATTTAGCCTATCATTAATGGAAATGACTCACAGCTAATTGGTGCAATTTAGGCTTCTATTCTTAAGTAAAGTTTGCAATCTTTCGCACTGTGGTTAAACCATGAGTCACTAATATATTACAAAAACATATTCCTCTAATTTTAATATACAACGTTTTAATGGCCGTACTTTCTAATAATAATTAGTTGAGCAAAGTTAACTATTATTAAATAAATAATTTAGTTATCTGAATAAGCTCGCGATCCTGAAAGCATGACTCAACTCGCATTATAGTTCACAGGAAACTATCCTCATTAAAAAGCAATAAAAGTTTCAACACAGTTGCAATGAGGAGCCAATTTCTATCAGGTTAATGATGTTATACGAGTATATTGAAATACTGGCTATTATTCTCCTCTACCCTTTGGCCCCACTAAACCCCGAATGCAAAATTTTGAAAATCTAATATTAATTACAATTACCATGTACGAGTGTTATTTTAACGAAAACAATAATTTACTTTCTAGGAATATGATATCGCCTCCATAAAATACATATCAGTGAATATTAATAACAGCCCAATTTCTTATATTTCATTAATATCTATTAAAATAAGATAATGAACCTTCAGCGATATTTTATTCGGTGTCCGGAAACTCGCACTACAAGCGGCAAACTGGTCAATCTACGTCACATAATATACAGGTGTCCGTGGGTAAAGTGCATTAACTTCGGAAGGTGATTCTAAATGATAGTATAAGTATAAAAAGTTAATAATTTTTTTCGAAATTCCAACTTTTAGGGGTACTTTTTTGATAAAAAGATAAAATTAGACCGGCGTGTGCGCTCGGCACTAATAGGTATTTTCGCAGCTACAATACTGGCCACTCGAAACCAACATCTCCACAGTCAGGCCCGGATGACTCACAGCAAATTTATAGAGTTAGTTTGTAGCTTAAACTAAGGATTTTTAATAGGTACGTCTTTTTGTATGGGAAAAAAATGGTTGGAATTTCGAAAAAAGTTATTAAACTTTTTTACTCCTACCATCGTGTAGAATCACCTCCCGAAGTTAGTGCACTTTATCCCCGGACACTCTGTATATATCACGGGAGACTTTGATGGCCACTGTGGTCGAGGAGTAAGGCTCTCGACTCACAATTTTGAGGTCTTGGGTTCCAATCCCGGCGTGTGCACATAAAATGTATTTGATTGGTTTACGTTATTTCGTATTTAATAATAAAGGTATATTTGTGGAACGATGCAGAGTAAAATACACTCTACGTATCGCCCTGGTGTAGGACAACCATTCAGAATCAAAACGGTTTTAGCCGTGATTGGTGACCAGATCAGAATAGCCGGGTACTTTCCCCACCAACCTCTTTTCCACCTCCTCCCTCTCCCCACCACCTTCCGCTTCAGAAGCATCCTCAATTGGGGAATAGTAACACTAGCACCCGGTGGTTGAGAGCAATTGAGACTTAACATATATATTAAAATTATTAAAAAAAAATTAACATATATATTTTAGGCAGGTTTTTAAGAGACGCATTTGACTTACTATATCTAGTGATTCCTGATATTATTTGGAGTAAAAAATTATAACATTTGATCTCCAGCGACAGTTTTGATTTTTTTTCCGACCAAAAACGTTCGGGGTAAGGGTCGGGGTAAGGGGTTGGGCGGTCACCCAGCTGAGTGACCACTGACGATATATCTAAAAAGTCAGTTTGGTTTTTAAGAAGAATGAAAATGAAAAAAAAGTCACCGGTAACCAAAATCTCCCAAATCAAAAAAGTTCATATCCCGAAGTGCGCATCAAATAAATTTTATTTGATAAAATTGTTTTCTTTCACTAACGAAGGAATACGCTCTAGAGTTCAAGCTGCCGAAATGAGATACTTGAGAACAGTGGCAGGGGTTACGAAATGGGATCATATAAGAAACTCGACTATCCGAGATGATCTAAACATTGAACCACTGCTACTCTTCATGGAAAAATCGCAAATGGAAAAATCACATGCTTGGGCATGTACTAAGAATGTCTGATGACCGAGTTCTGAGGAAGATACTGAGTGCGATTCCAGAGGGTAGACCAGTAGGCCAGTGGGCCGCCCCAGATACAGTTGGGCGAGGCAACTCCAGAAACTGGATGAGGAGAGGATGGGTCTGCCATGGACGGAGGATGAACAATCAGCGCAAGACAGGGACTTATGGAGGAGCCTTGTCAATGCAGTGGTCCCTGACCCGAATAGGACAAGAGGAAAAAGATGATGATGATGATGATATTTTATTTCACAATTTACTCGACTACCATAATACGGGCATGTGTCGGTGGTAGTTGAAAAGCAAGTAAAAAAACTGTATACTAAAAATATTTTATGAATATTTTTTTTTTTATAAACATAATAATATATACTATATCTGCGGCACATTCCAGAGTGGTAGATAATTTCGATATCGCCCTATGAAAAAGCCCATCGTAAAGAATCGAAACGTAGCTTGAAACATTGATGTGTCTTGAAGTAGAAATAGCCAGTTACTTCCAGTACCTTTCTTTTCTCCATCTTGTTTCCCCCAAATAAAGGGAAAAGGTCGATAATTTAAACCGTTTCTATATTTTCATAATTAAAAATAAAGCGCATTTAAAAACTATACATTTTAAGAAGAATTGCTAAAAATATAAATTAGTTGCCATTCGTAAAGTAGAAAATGCCAGTATAAAAATTCGGCCTCTAGATCTACTCGACTAGCAATCTAAAGGACGCGTTTTAAAATTTCGGCTTGCGCATTCAAATTTATATCATTAAACAAAATGCAATCAATAACTGTCACAGTACAAAATTATTAGATAATATTTAAAATATATATATAAGTAGGAGTTTATTAAATCTTATGTTTAACAACACATAGTTGACAAAGAAAAGAATTGGAGAAAAGTTGTATTTATAAATAATAATACTTCAAATTTAATAAATAAAAATATGCCAAATAATACCTAACAAGTCTTATATACTATTAAAAAAATATATATTAAATAACAAAGATGAATTATCCAACTAATCTGAAGTTTATAAATTAATTTGTAACGTTTATAACTTTTTATGTAGAGAAGATTTCTAGAAATTTTAATATTAGCGATAAGGAGCATCTAAGGTGAGATACGTTTTTTCGATTTTCAAGGCCAAAAGCATTTTCGTTGTTTGTTTTTGGGGTGTTATGCCGTGTTGCGCTATCTCCTTTTTTAGCCGACGTTTCGGACAGCGTTGCAGTGTCCATCATCAGGACAGATCCGGCAGATCCGACGATGCATCTAAGCATCTAAGGTGTTTAAATAATAATAACTTAACAGATAAGTAAAGTCCTGTATATTTTCTGCCTGCAGAGTATAAATAAATAAAAATTACATTTTTACATGGTTACATCTTTATGCAGCCTTGGTCAAATGCATTGTACATATAGTTTTGTAACAATGATTGAAGAACCAGTGTGTATTAAATGTTTTGCCTAGTCTGTAGTATTATTATTATTATTAACTATTCTGAATTGCATCCACACTTTGTGAAACAAATCATTCTTTTGATATAAATAAAAGGTTAAAATTTTTACACACAACCACAATGGGTTTAAAATTAGATAGTTTAGAAATTAATAAATTAAATATTATAAATAGACATCGGATTATATGCACTAACAAAGTATCAAAATATGCATGCAAATATGCACTAAAAAGGCCGAAATATGCACTAAAACTCTTGATATGCCCAAAATATGCACAATGCAAAATCAAAAAACAATTTTTATTTTTATGTATTTTAATTAAAGACGGTACTAAAACAGCGAAATATTCTTAAAACTATGCATACTTTTGTGAATTGTGGATTATGGATTGTGACAGTACCAAATTAAGTATTTTTCCAAATTTTCGAACGCAATTTTTGTCACATTTTTCACCCAGTATTAATTTGTACGCCGAAAACGAACTCTCTATGTCAAATGACGTCACAGGACAAAATTTTATATTTGGCACCATTTCTGAAGATACCTGTTTAGGCAGAATATGTACATGTACAACCTATGCCGTTGAAGTAGGCATGTCCTTCATCTCTTCAAGACTCGGGTTTAAGCAAAATAGCGTCTAACTTTTGCAAACCTTTTCTGATATTGAATTAGCAAGGGAGTTGGCGAGTTCGATCATTATTTCCAGTCATTTCTATTAAATAGAGGACGGTTTTTTTTGTTTACAATTTTTCTATGGCATCTGATAAATAATTTGTGGAAATGTATTGAGATGAGTGCGATATTCTGTTTGATGGATGCGTCTTTAAATGCTAGCTTGCTTGACTGAAAGGTCTCAGAACTGTCAAATTGACCAGCAAAATATGCACTATTGGGAAAAATAGCCAAAATATGCATGCAAATATGCAAATGCATATAATCCGATGTCTAATTATAAATAACCAAATATTTTAAAAAGTAGCCACCTCTTAAATTTATTTTCATGTTAATACTTATATTTATGATAATTTATTTTGGTTATTTGGACAACTTGATTATTCTGTGTTAATTTTTAAAATAAATATATAAATAATTTTAATGTTTTATTTTATATAGCTGTATTTTATGATACCTTTAACTAATTAATCTCTTTGTAATGTTTTTTTGTTTTTAGGTATTTATTTGTCTATACTTGTTTATATTTTGTTATTAGTGTCAATTTTAGATTTATTTCGGTGAAGAAACTATTGGTTTCGAATAATGTTTATCTTCTTGATTAAATAATTGATGTGCACAAAGTGATTTGTTTTCATTTAAATTTTGTTTATTGATTGGTGTTATTTACAGTCAATTAATTTAAGATTATGTATGGTACACTTTTGAATGTAGCTATAACATTGTTATTTTCAATTAATTTTTATTTATTTGCCCTAAGGAAGTAACGGTCGTTCTGAAACCGATCGGTGTAAAAAAATATATATAATAAGTGGTCCTGACAAAGAAATATTACATAATTTATTTTTGATAAATAATATGTTTGCGGCACGTTCCAGAGTGGAAGATACTCTCTGCATCGCCATGATAAAAACATGTAGAAAAATAAGTGTACTGATGATTATTTCCCGTATCAAATTTTTTAAATTAAAAATTTAATATCGATTTATTTCATTAAAAACTTATTTTAATATATACCTACATCCAAGTAAGCAATAAAAATGCACAAAACGCACGACGAATAATTATTAAATATCGTCTACCTTTTGTAAGTATTTTTTGATCATAAGTATTTATGATTTTTCAATAATGTCTTAACAAAATAAGTGTGTATAAAAAATTGGAAATATTTTAGTTCGTAAATAAATAGAAAAACTGAGGTATTTTTGTCATAAAACACGTTCTTGGATTATTTTATTTTTATTTTAATTTAACTAAAATTAAAATTCTGAAAAATGTGTTTTCTAGATTATGTATTGATTTATTTTGTTGTATTTATTTATTTGTTATAACAAAAATATATTTACATTTTATTGACATTTTGACTATTCATAAATCTATATTAGGTAGGTCTCCCGTTCTAGGACAGTCAAATTCACAGATATTTATTTATTTATTTATACTGGGTTTTACAGATGTCCTCACTTGCGTGAGAACAATCCAGTTATAAAACTCAGTTAATGTACAATAACATACAATTAACTACAGATACATTAAATAAATCTACAATTAAATACAGACACATACAATTAGGAAAGTAAACATCACAAAAAATAAATAAAAACAAGCTCACTCAAGTAATACATTACAATAAGTGGCAAGAGACATAAAAAACATTAGAGGCATGCATAAGAGAGACAATTGACACAACATAATTAATTATAATTTTTTAACAGCGCCAGGTATCGTACATAGGTATCGTAGGCAGGTTGGTATGATTATATGATTTGAAATTTGTGTTGTATAATACAATTTGTCGTTTGAAAATTCAACAAATCTGCCAACGATCATCGGTATAACCATAGTACATTAAAAATAAACATATTTTTTCAAAATTTTAAAAAGCGTTTACCAGATAAAATAACAATCTTTCAAAATCAATTTATATTTCTTTGTTAAAATAGTCAATACGTCTAGAATTTGATTTAAAAAGGACTAATTTCCGGTATTCTCTGGTAATACCCACTTAATGGCCTATATTTTATAATTTCAAAGAAGAATCTGTACTAGATATTTGCTACACCTTTGGATATAAAAAAAATATTATTCAATTTTGCCAAGTATTTTGTCATTAAATCCAAATTTAAGTTTTGAATGAAAAAGGCTGCCCAGGCTGTCCCAAAGGCTGTCCCTTATCTATGTATTTTCTACACCTTTTGATTTAAAAACATATGTTTCAGTTTAGTCAAGTATTTTAGCCACAAATTTAAAATTAAATTTTGAATGAAAAGGGTTGTGCAGTCGTTCCCCTTATCAGGTACTTTCACAATCCGTTAACCCGCATGAAAAATACCATGAACGGACTACCTACCACGACGATATATTATTGTATTTCACTCCGTATTGAAATCTCATTATACGTAACACATAAACATCTCAAAGACATAAACAAAGCTATAAATCAAAATTAATCATTTGGTTTTTCAGAGAATATCTTATGTTGACTTTAATGTTTCAGGAAGTACTAAAAGCTTCAATGTTTACTGTACTATAATACAAACGTAATTAGGGAATCTCAAAATAGATGGCTGACGCTGATAGCTTAATTGTATTATCATTTATAACAATTCGGCTGGAAAAACCTTTAATACAAGAAATTCCAACGATTACTGATTTAACCTAAATACAATCAGAACCCTTCAACTAAATACTAAAGGACAAATCTAAACAACATCCGAAATAGATAAAAAAATATGCATTTATATTATCAAATATAATGGATGATATTTAGGTAGGTACCGCAAAATGGGTGACAGGTCAATTTGAACTTTGAAGCTAAATAACTTTATAATAATTTTTTTTATTGCAAATTTTTTTTCTTGTTTATTGCGCATTTTAAAATTTCCCTTGGCTAAAAATGGAAGCAGCGCAACACGGCATAATACCCCAAAAATAAATCACGCTAGTCGAAATATGTTTAATATATAAAAAAATAATGTTTGTTAGTTTGTGTGTTCGTATGTTATTCGCGACCATACCGTTCATCTCATTACTATGAAACTTTGGGAATATGATGTGCGCATACCTGGGATGGTTATAGGATAGTGAGCTCTGGCGTTATGAAATTATATCCTATACTGTTCATACAATTGCGATTAAAATTTCATCCGATTGCTATTAAATTTTTTTGAATTGTTGTTAACATGCCCGTAAATCTTTCTACATAAATACCGGTGAGCTCTGACATTATGAAATTTTACATTAAAAATTAAATGAGTCCCGCGAGTTGTTGGTAAAATGGGTGTATTTTATGGAGATAAACGGGAAAAAATGCTAGGGGGAGAGGTATGCAGGAGGGTCGGATGGGGAATCAAGGACGGGGGCTTCGCGGGAGGGGATACGAGAGAGAGGGGAAGGCGAAGAAGGTGGAAGTGGAATGCGTGAAGGGTGGGTTCTTGATAAAGGGTAGAGCAGAAGAGGGGTGGGGGACGCGGGGAAGGTGAAAAGGGAACGCGGGAGGGGAAGGGAACGCAGGAGGGGAAGAGAAAGAGGAAGCGGAATGGGAAAGGACACGAAGGGAGAAACAATTTATTTATTTAAGTGGCAATCAACGCATGCCGGGTATCAGCTAGTATTTAATAAAAAATGCATTATGTGTTTCGGGAGTGAACGGAGTAAAACAGATGGATGGTTTGGCATGTAGAGCGAATGGATGAAAAAATGAGAGTTATGAGAATATATGACTTGAAAGAGAATGGTAGAAGAAGTCAAGGACGCCCGAGGAAGACATGGCACGATCAAGTGCATCAGATAGTCGGGCCATGTCAAGAGTCAAAATTACAGAAGGGTATATATGAGACGATGTCTAAATGTGAATGTAGCAAGACCTAGTTGTTTGGCAGTCCATCCTCACTGCTTACCCCTACGAGGAATGACGCAATGGTCAGTTAGTAAGTTAACTTACCATATGTAAACATAAATGTTTTTAACTTTCTTCGGCTTCATTTTAAGTTACGTGCATTATTCTTTATTTGTTGTTTTGTTATTTTGTAAAATGTAATTTCATTTAAAAGCGGTAGCGTAATAATTAGTAATACAATTACTACAATCAGAAGAAATCGCATGAAATAAGTAGGACAAATTTTTCACTTTGTCACTCTGAAGTGGGCCACCCATCTATTAATAATTTGGTCAACGACAGAAATATAGCAAATTTTTCAATAGAGTTTTTTACACATTGGTCACGGAACTTCGCTTCATTCAGTATATTATGGATGGATTTAACGGGCCACGATAACTGGTCAAACGATCTAGGTATATTATGTTAACAATGCCGCCAACAATTATTTCGTAAACTCTCTAATTCAAAGGCCCCATACTATACACTATATTATTATGTCGTATTATACCATGTTACTGCTCTCACTGTCTACTATGTACATATAAACTTTACATTTCTTTATAGCTAAATTACGTTTGTTAACCTTAGGAGTAGGCAAATTCTTATTTTTGTACAACAGGTTTATACCTACAAATAATCATCTTATGCATTACTAGTAACTTGCTGTTATAATATGTCAAATGGATAGATTATACTGTGTATTACTACTGTTACTGTGAACTTACAATATTAAGAATATTTTTTATAACTATGTATGTAAAAGCCCAATAGCCGTTTAAATAAATAAATAAACTTAATTATTATCGTACTTATACCTGTCATTCAATATCTCACCTCAAGCCACTATTTCTTACTTCTCCTATGAAGAAGTGTGAGAAGTATAGGATGGTCTGTCTTCTTCCAGAAAGCAATCCCACTGTCATCCCCACGAGGATTCCTTTTTATTATCATCTACCCTTTACTTTCTCCGAACTTTAAGTGTGCGGGAAAGTTTACTTTTGACAACAATTCAGTTCTTCAAGGAAGCTATCAAGTTCTTTTTACATTAGCTCCACACAAGAGGCACTGAGGAGAATAATTTCCCTCAGGACCTAAGTCATCCTTGGGGATGCTGTGTGGATGGGTATTTTTTTAAGGAAAGGAAGGAGAGGTTTAAATAAAAATAAAAATTTACAGCATAATTCATTTGGCATTTTCACTATTATTCCGTTCCTTAAGCCTCGATTACATTGAGCGAGTTTGCTACTAGCCGGCGAATTCACTATAGTAATCAATATTTATTAGCTAATTAGCAGATTGTGAACAATACGAAGTTTACTAGATAGTGAATTCGCCGGCTAGTAGCTTGTAAACTCGCTCAATTTAATCGAGGCTTTAGAAGAGGCAACCTGCAATCCCTCCCACCGCGGTGCAAGGCAATGGGTCGACAGAGTCCCGCAGGAGAGATAAAAAGGTCTCCCACAACGAGTGTCTCCAAATCGGGCCTCTTCACACAGTAAATTGGTTGAAGCATCCTTCGCCAAGATCTAGTCCCTCACCTCATGAACCTGGGCACCCATGCAATGTCAACAAATGTAGCGAACCACTTGGGGTGAGCTATACCAGAGGTGTTGGTTATCCAAAAAATAGTTTGCGGGTATCTGTACCCATACCCGTCTCCCAAATTGTGTTAGTACAATTAATTACCTCTCTAAATCAGACTCGCAGATGATACGTCACTCTGTCAAGTAAAGTTAGTAAATTAGACAGACAATGTGCATTGAAAGAATTCGAGAGAAGTCCAAGAATAATTAGGAAATTTGTAATCCTTTAGAGGTAAAATAAAACAATGTACCTACGATGCGAAGGGAGAGTCACTAACCAGGGTCCCCTATTTATTGCGTGTATCTTAATATTTCTTCTGCTCTTACCAGTAACACATCGATATCAGATACTACCTACCGTTTTAAGCAAATATCGCCAATATTCGCCCAGTAGTCCATCATTAAAAACCGTTGTCCCCAACTTTTCGATCGATCATTCCGAGTCTCTGATAATCTAAGACAGCGGTTGTCAACCTTTTTGAGCCTGCGTTCCCCTTGACTCTTACTACAAATTTGTTGTACCCCCAACCCTCTATCTATCTTGTGTACACTTGTAATGTAATTTTTGTAATTTGTTTTTTAATACTGTCATTATTACACGAATTTAACAATTAAGTCACACAAATAAGTGTAATATGACTTCGGGTATTTTTAAACAGTGATTTACAAATTTTGTTGCACGTCTTTTAATTTCGACGAAAAACAAATTCATGTTCTCCATACACAACTCCAAACTCACAAGGTGTATTGAGAGGATGATTTTTTAACCTAAAAAAAAATTTCTCATGTATCAGTGAAATAAAATCCCGATTTTCTGTTTCAGCTTTTATAATCAATCATACAATGTTAACATACAGTCATTGTGACCCTTGGGCTTGCTTTGCAGAGCAAAGTTTTACAAAGTTTTGCTCGATTTCACACAAATAGTTTTAAAGCGTAAACCGAAGAAATTTAAAACGTTGAGCCAAATTTTAAATTACATTCGTGCCACGATATTGCGTACCCAAAATTTTTGCTTTGCCTACCCCTAGGGGTACGCGTACCACAGGTTGAAAACCACTGATCTAAGAGATTTGTTTACTAACGCTTGATTCGTCTGTTGATCGGAGAGTTGTGTTGGGAAGAGCATATTTGTGCATTTGAGTAGGGTTGAGCCAAAGATTCGTTGATCTGATTGAGAACAACAGCTGTAAGTAATGAAAAATGGTTAAAAAAACGTGAGTAACTTAAAAACATATTATTGTAACATATTACAGTAAAATTTTATTTATCATTGAAGAAGAAGACAACAATAATAATCTAAATTAAAATATGAAAATGAACAAGACACAGAAAAATAATAAAACATAATGGTCGTAACTGTGACTCGAACTCAGATCTCACGTCTTAACGGGACGGCGCTCTACCGATTCAGCCATTGTGATCTATTATGAGACTGTCGTATTTGTCAACTTCATATTTCAAATTTCAGAATTAACAAAAATTTAACGAAAATTGATGCGTACCATAAAGAAAGTTGTGAGGTCGCCACACCTCATATATAACTTTCCTTTCTCATAGAATGGTCATTTTATTTTCATTGTTTGAAAATTCATTTAACCTTTTCGCTCCATTTTTCTAAGCAAAAAGTTTCCCCGGAGGTTTTTTCAGTCGGAAGTAAAGCGTTAACTGTTCTCCTGTATTTTTTGTTAAATTATTTGTAATTTTATTAAATGAATTTTATTTATGAAGAAAATATAATATAGGTTGGTTTTCAGGTAATGAAAAAAATCCACGTTTGAACGGAAATTAATCCATATCCTAATCCAACATTTTTTGAGTAATCATGTTTTTGTGCCAATCGTTTGAAGATGGAAGTTGGAATTCATAAAAGATTGTTTTACGTGAGTAACGCTACGAGTCCAACTACTCCCAACCGTCTGGAGCCAGTGAGGCTGTATGTTGTGAGGCTGGTGGTAGGGGGAAGGGAACGAGATGGGGAAGAGGAAGGTGGGTGGTTACTTATATCTAGTCACCAAACATGGATAAATGTAACTACCACTCTGGAACGTGCCGCAAACGCACGATGTATTATTTTTAATTAATAAATTGTGAAAAACAAACAAATCTTAAGCGAAATCTACCAAGTGAGATAATGTGTCCCTATCCCATTCGTCATATTTAAAGAATCATGCTTCGACTAAGAACACTATTTTCATTTTCTTAACGGATATTTTTATTGGCTGCTATCTTTAAGTTTAAGTATAATATTGTAATATTCAAACCCGAATCAAATGTATCTTCATTTAAGTTAAACAAATGTGATTAAAGTGGTTTACACAAAGTAATTTGTTTCATTTAATTAAAATGATGCCACAAAGTAATTTTGCAAATAATGAAGAAATAAAGTATCTTCATTTAATTAAATATTACATTTTGAGGTTTTACTCAATTAGATAAAAATAAAAAAAATGAATAAACTGATTCCTGTTTTCATTTATGTATATTTAACGAAAAGGTCTACATATATTGTCGTTATTTATAAATATTAATAAAAAATCGTCTAAAATTGAGAAGTGTTTTTAATTTTTAATATTTCTAATCTAAGAAGTAGTGTGGATGAAGGGAACCCCTTTTTTTTTTGGTTAAAACTTAAGTTGTGTGGTAATAATCTACCTGCCTGCCCTTACCGCGAGACACAACGATTACTCCTCGGGTATTTTGTGCTTTTTGGCACACACTACATCGATGGCAGTATTTATGTGCCTTGTGCGGTACAAAACTCAGGCGGAATTTTTTTGAAGAGTTTTTTCACAATGACATTAGCAACTTCTTCCCCTTATCCTATTCCGATCGGAGACCCACTGCATCCACAAGGCTTCTCCATACGTCCCTGTCTTGTGCTGATTGTTCGGCCTTCGTCCATGGCAGACCCATCCTGTCCTCACACAGTTTCTGGAGTTGCCTCGTCCAACTGTGTCTGGGGCGGCCCACTGGACGTCTTCCCTCTGGAATCGCATTCAGCATCTTGCACGGAATTCGGTCATCAGACATCAGACATTCTTAATACATGCCCAAGCCACAAGGTCTAATTTGTAACTTAATTTTATTTACATATTTGCTACCGGTTTTGACACAGTCTTCACTTAAATAATTTTAAAGTTGGTTTTAAGAACGCTATCGAATGACACGAATGTGTCGAAACCGCAGCAAATAAAGAAAATGAACAAATTTACATCATGAATAAAATTCTTCAAAAGAAATTGTTACATAGTTAATGCCTAAAAAATATAGAAAATTGAGTCGGACTAATTTATGCTTTTAACGTTGTATCACTTTATTCGCTTTGCATTTGCATTTAAAAGTTTACATAACAAATTAAAACAAATAGTAATATACGAGAATGTATTCCAAAATCCTACGTTTATGTAATTAAATATGTTATTTAGTTTTTAATAAAGCAAAATTTTTACAGTCAAACAAACAATAATAAAAATAAATTCTAAATCAAGTTTTTAATATTATTAATATTTATTAACGTGAATACCGCACAAGCGTCCCAACTGTTCCCGTCCGGAGCCAGTGTGAGTATGGCATCCCCAATTCGGGTATTTTATGAGGACGTAGGTAGCGGGGAGGAGAAGGAGGAAGGGAGATGGGACAGTACCTGGCTATTCAAAACAAGTCATTAAACAAGGCTTAAGCCATTTCAAGAAACGTTTCTTTCAATTCTGAATAATGGTCTTAGACCAAGCGTACTGAGCATAATACTGAGACTATCTTCCACTTGGAACGTGCCGCAACATATGTCAAATTATTTTAAAAGTGACTTACGCTCCCGCATTCCAAATTTCGACCGTTTTATAACATATTTCTTCAAGGCTTTAAGTTTTTAAAAATATATAATTTTTTTTTTAGATAACATCACATCTCTCTTCATTTGTAGAGCCGAAACGGTAAGTACATAGAATTCCCTTGATAGAAAAAAATCAAAAATTATGCTCCGAAAATTATTAAAAACACATTCTGTTTTGTTATTCATGTTAAGGGTATGAAAAATTCATAGTGTATTTTTTAATGCAACTAACGGCCAGACTTTAGCTCTATTTTAAACGAGTCGCGTTTCATTAACGTTTTCACAATTTTCGCTTAATTATTATCGTTTTTGTATTTTTTGTATTTGTATTTAAATATCTCTCCTTCTTCTTCTTTTTGTTGTCTCACAATGCCGGAGGGGATTGTCGCAATCCAAGTATGTTTTTAAGAACCGAAATTTATCTATCTCTAGAATATCTAGTAATTAAGCTGTTAGTTTTGTGGGAATTCATTTAGTATGTAACTAGTTAGAGTTCCGTAGCTTCTGGGACTTAACAGCGAATGTAACGATGGTTTGGTAGCTGTGGTGCAAACAATAGCTTCATTATTTATACACTGTTGCTTAATTAATAGAGATGTCTGGAGTGTGGAAACTTTGACAAATTATTGGAAGAACCTACATTGTTTTAAAACTGAATATCTGTAGAACCACTAGCTTAAAGACAAATTACATAAATAAGTTTAGAAATTTAATTATGTTCTCATTATTTTGTTCTATTATCTAGCGACGATAACTGAATACAAGCGCAAACTAGTGACAATTGCATGTTTCAACTTCAAAAGGATTGATAATTGCATGTTTCAACTTCAAAAATCCATTTCAATTAATTCAAATATATATTGGCCGCAATCTTTTTGGTGTTATTGTAAAGTTTTTTCTCGAATATATATTTCTTTTAACCGAATAGTTTGACGGCCTCCGTGGTCGTCGAATGATCTCGATTAGCAATCCGAAGGTTGCGGGTTTATTTTTTTGCTTATTTTTTTCTTTTAAACAATTGATTAATAAAAATAATAGTTACCTTGTGGTACATTATGTACGTTTATACAGGATGTCCGGGGGTAAAGTGCATTACTTTCGGGAGGTGATTCTACATGATGGAAGGAGTAAAAAAGTTTAACAACTTTTTCCGAAATTACAACTCTTTTTTCTAATCCAAAAAAACATACCTACTCAAAATCCTTGGTACACGGTTGTAATTGGCCCATATCGTAACAACGGAAAATAATAATGCTGGCCGCACACGCTAGACAAATTTTAACTTTTTACCAATAAAGTATCCCTAGGAGTTGTAATCCTCCGTGGTCGTCTAATGATCTCGATTAGCAATCCGAAGGTTGCGGAATTATTTATTTTTATTATTTTATCTTTTAAACAATTGATTAATAAAATAATAGTTACCTTGTGGCACATTATGTACGTTTATACAGGATGTCCGGGGGTAAAGTGCATTACTTTCGGGAGGTTATTCGACATGATGGAAGGAGTAAAAAAGATTAACAACTTTTTCCGAAATTACAACTCCTTTTTCCAATCCAAAAAAAATTCTAAAAACCCTTGTGCACGGCTGTGATTGGCCCGTATCGTAACAGTGGAAAATAATAATGCTGGCCGCACACGCCAGACAAATTTTAACTTTTTACCAATAAAGTAGATACCCCTAAAAGTTGGAATTTGGAATTTTTTTTTTGTCTTTTTTACTTATGTAGAATCACCTACCGAAGTAAAATCACTTAATCCTCGGACACCTTGTATGCATCTTTATGTATCCATCATGTTTCATCTTAATTTTAAGTTAATTAAAGGAAATTTGTTATCTATACAATACAAACTCTATATCGAAGGCCAGCGTAGTCCAGCGGCAAGGCTTTGGACTCCCATTCCATAGGTCGCGGGTTTGAGCCCGGCGTGCGCAAAAAAAAATTATTTGATTAATTTGTGTTATTTCATAAATAATTAATTCAAAATAATACATAGTATATTTGCGGCAAGTTCCAGAGCGGAAGATACTCTCAGTATCGCCCTGGTGTAAGACCCCATTCAGTTGAAAAGTTGCTTGAAATGGCCTTAGCCGTGTTTAGTGACTAGATCTGAATAGCCAGGTACTTCCCCACATTCGTCTCCCCCATCTCCTTTCCTTCTCCGCTTATAAATAAAATATAAATAAATATAAAAATAAATAAAAAATCATGAAGTAAATCGTGTTAAATATTAGTTAATATTGCAAAATCCCCGTGAGGTGCTAGCATGGTCGATCGATATGAAATTACCGACCGATTGTGGGTAACTTCTCATCGTTCCCTAGGACAACAGCAGATCGCAAACGAATAGGTGACAGTTCACAATGACTAAGTGTCCAATATATTCGATATCAACTGTCGTTTGTACGTTTGCGATCTGCAGTTGTCCTAGGGAACGATGGGAAGTTACCGACAATCGGTCGGTAACTCCATATCGATCGACCATGCTAGCACACCAGGGCGTATAAAGCTATTCTATAATACAAAAATTATTGTTTGTTTGTTTGTTTGTGTGTTCGTGCCCTATGCGTGGCCATACCGTTCATCCGATTACGATGAAACTTTGGAAATATGATGTTCGCATACCCGGGATGGTTATAGGATAGTGAGCTCTGGCGTTATGAAATTATTTCTTATACTATTCATAAGATTGCGATTAAAATTTCATCCGATTGCTATTAATTTTTTTTTGTTTTGAACTTGCCAGTGAATACTTCTATAAACATGCTGGTGAGCTCTGGCATTATGAAATTTGCATAAAAAAATGAAATAGGTTACGCCAGTTTTTGGAAAAATTGGTGTATTTTATGGATTTGGGCGGCAGGGAAAAAATACTGGGGGGAGGGGTATGCGGGAGGGTCGGTTGGGGAATTAAGGAGGGGGGCTTCGCGGGAGGGGTCGACGAAGGAGAGGGGAAAGCGAAGAAGATGGATGCGGAATGCGTGAGGGCGAAAAAGGGGAGAGCGGGAGAGGGGAGGGAAGCGCGGGAAGGTGAAAAGGGAAAGTGGGAGGGGAAGAGGAAGAGGAGTGGGAAGGGGAACGGGGATCAATGGGAAATAACACGAAGGGAGAAACAATTTATTTATTTAATTGGCATTCAACGCATGCCGGCTATCAGCTAGTAAAATGAATTATGACACGTATCATCGGAATAGTGTTGAGCGTCACATCAAATTTACCATCGCCTTTTCACCCAATAACTCTTCTATTTAAATTCAATTAAGCCCTTCCTCTCCATTTTTCATCGCATAAAGTTGTGTCCGCCCGAGGGAAGTTCATGTGTATATTAATTTGGATTTACATCGTTTACTGTTTACGTGTATCCACGGTACACTGATGAAAGAAGGTAGCAAAGCGTTACCTGTATTTTTTAGTAATTATTTAAGGATGTATCTGAAAATATACATCAATGAGGTGTTTTGCAGAAGAATTACCTGGATATTTTCCACGTGTCCTTCAACAACTTTCAGCACAAAGTATCTGTTTAATTCTTACCATATATACCTAAATGTAACCTTTTTTGGCCATGTCTTTGTAATTTCCGGTTTATTTTAATGACAATAAAATAACTTTGTTTTAATTCCACTTTTTTATACATCTTTAACCAACCGTTTTCGGTTTGACCTGAACCTTCATCAAGGATTTAATATTTATATTTTATTACAATATTTTATTCACAGGTTGGTTAAAGACATATAAAAAAGTGGGATTAAAACAAAGTTATTTTATTGTCACTATTATAATTAGCATTCCCATAAAGTGCAAATGTGAAAATTTAATTTTCTTTTTACTAAAAGTCTAATAGTTTATATATTAATATTTAATCGAATAAACCACATAGTTCTCCTTTGGCTCAATTTATCTATGAATTGTACTTATCCCACTCTGTTGTTTCTCTATATCGCATGGTGGAGTATCCTGCTTTTATCTAACTCGTATTTGATTTTGTTTTTGATTTTGAATTTGATTTTGTTTATGATTTTATTTTGGATTTTGTTTTAGAATCTGGTTTTTAATTTATTTATTTTGTTTTTGTTTGATTTGTTTGTAATGCTTATTTAGACGTACTTTGTTAATAATAAAAAATAACATGTAAAAGCCAAGCTGGTCGTGAAATACAAAATAAATAAATAATGTAACGGAGGATTTATTACTTTCAAAATTCTTGTCCTCATGTTTAAAAGTTTACATAATTATTTTTGTGTTTTTGTAAAAATAATATACCTTCTTAAATTTTGTACGCGGTTACAGGTACGCCAACCGGTAACCATCTATTGCGACTTAGCAAGATTTCCCAGGTTCATGGGGCGAGGTGTGTCCATGTCTTGGTGGCGGATGCGTCTGTCCAGCAACTACTGCGTTTACCAACTATTGCATGAGTGGAAACATAATTAACATTTTCAGTACAATTTCAAGAAATCTAGTTTACTTTGAGAAGGCCGGTTGTGGGAGACCCTTTGACCTATCCAGCCGGACTCTCTTGACCCACACTCCTGCAGCAAAGTTGGAGGGTTGTATTTATAATTCCGTTACTTCTGGAGATACTGATTCCAGATTCCTTACCACCCTTTACCCTTTTCCTTCCCAGACCTTTATTTCCTTAAAATGATTTAACAGAGCTAACTCCCAGTACCAGCTCAGACCTTTCAATCAAATATAATTTTGAAGGTAACAAATATCTCAATACTAAATTACTCCGTACAACAACAAATAAAAATGTTAATGTATGAACAAATAGATATACCGGTAACCGACGAGTTCATCGAAAATCATTTCATCGAAAGCAAATTTATCGACCAACGAGAGGTTAAGTTAGGTTAGGTTAGGTTTTCGAAAAAAAGTTCATACAATATTCGTTTTCGATGAACTCGCCGTGAACCAGATATACTTGATGTTATTTTTGATCTGTATTCTTATTATCTATTATCTGTTTCCCTCCTGTGTTCAAATCTAAACATAAATCTCATGTATCACTTTGTTTCTGGCTTATAAATAAATAAATAAATATACACGGGCCCTGACGGAAATTATTTTCCGTAGGGCCTCTGGTGTAGAGCCAACGTACAAAAATGTAGTTCATGAAATCGTATTATCAGGTGAGGTGGGTGGTGTGCAGGGGGTGGTGGTTAAAGACTTTAGTCAGCTGAGCGGATTGAGGTCAGCTTTAAAACAAACCCCTCGGGGAAATTACTCGCAGAGAATTTACCCCACGCGCAATTAATAGCGGTCTCGATTTTCTTCAACTAAGACACGATAATTATATCTGAGCCGACTACATCAATAATAGCTTGTCGATGGAATATTCTAAATTATTATTGAACATGATCCCAGTTGGTAAATTTCAGCCACATGACGGATGAATCTTAACTGGTAAAGTTATTATTTTATTTTATTTTGATTTGTTAGAGAAATAAACATATGTTTGTAAAATAAATACATGTTACATAGTTGCATAATTTTATTTTCTTATTCTATGATCTCCATTTTATGTTTTTCTTCAATTATTTGCTTTTTTGTATGTAATAAGAATTTTATGGCAGTGGACATTCATATTACATACAAAAAAACAAGCGATTAAATAAACCATAAAATGAAGATGATAGCATAAGAAAATAAAAAAAATACGAGTGTGCTTTAGACGACCACACGACTGAAGTAAATACTTCTTTAGTAATCTAATCTAATTTTCTTCCTGGCATGGAATAAAACAATTCCAATCATCAGTGTATAAGAATCTATATTGAAGATCGGTTGGAATGTTAACAATCATCGTGACGAATCAGTCGTTTCCATGCACTGAGTTCGCACACTCTAAACGAAAATTTGATTAATTTTATTATGGGAATTACGCTTAGAATGGGATTGTTGATTTAATCATTACAAAGTTTAAAATAAAACTTTTTAGATGCGGATTCTAGTTAGAGAGCGACGTTTATTCACATTTGCAACAGTAATTTAAAAAATTCCAATCGAAAAAGTGCTAGTTATTAGTTAGATTTTAACATTTAGAATGTGAGAAACCAGAACACAACTATTATCAGCATAAATGCCATGACCCATTCCAAACGTCATTACTATGGATTTGAGCACTGTTGTTACCATTAGATTATGAGGGATGAACCTCAAAATTAATTTTAATTTATTATCGTTCTTCTTCGTAACATTCGTAACGCCCGATATTACGTCTTCCGTAACGCTCTCGCCAGTTTACCCCCAAGTCAAGCGTGCGTAAAGAAGTATTTACTTTAAAAAAAAAACAAATTATATGTATACATATCGATAATGTAAAATGAATTTAGTACGTATACAACCATAATACATTCTTCCATCAAAATGTTCAAAGTTAAATTATAAAGAAAGAAAATAACCACTACGCAAATATATGATTTAAATAAAATAATGAATAGATCATTTTGATGGGCGTAAATCTAAATTACAAAAAAACGGATTGGAACACAAATATCTGGTACATAAATTAATATTTAGGTCGAAAAAACGCCCTTTTTTTATGGTTTATACTTTTCAGTTTTTTATGCAGTAGGTTGGGTAAACTAATTTTTTAATAATTGCAATAAACTCCTCAATAATGGCCCAAGTAGAAACTGAACTCACGAATGATCTAATTCTTTAATGACCTATTTTATTATTCAAAATACACAAAAATGTAGTAGTACGCAGGTACTACATAACTTTAACTTTTGATTTAAAAAAAGTATTGTCGGATGTTTTGGTATCGGATCCAAAATTAAGTATTGCATGAAAAAGGCTGCACCGTCGATCATCTTTATTTCAGATGGTCTTCGCTCACGATAAAAAAACTCCTTGAAATTTGAATCAAACACTTTTAATATTTATATTTTCCTGGAGCGTTTCTGTGACAAACATTTAAGTTTATTCCTTACAGCTTAAGATTCCCAACTTCCGACCAAAAGTGATCGACTATTGCTTCTCCCTAGTTTTCGCTTTGTGATATTAATTCAAGTACTTTGATTAAAATATTTTCCAGAATGCCATTTCATCAGAATTTTCAGATTAATTAATAGTAAATAGCCATCAATAATTTGTGCAAACCCACAGAATTGTATTTTGGACGAAACGAGGTAAGATGAGGTAAGTGACGAGAGTAGGAAATATTTAGGCTTGCAATGTGATAAGAACTTATGATATTCAGAATTTCCTATTAAAAAAAGTGCCGACCTGCAAAAAATCTTCCACTGTCATGCAGACAATTTTTATGAATAATATTTTACGTTATTTGTTATAAAAAAAATCTTAAATGAAAAAGAACAGGAGTATGCTGGTAATTATGTGAACAGTGAACCTCCAAAAAGGTATGTTTCCAATCTTTTCTTATTTAATAAATCCAAACCAAAATTTCTTCTAAAATCGTAAGATTTGTAAGTAGGTTCAATACATACCCACATAATTTTAATGAACCATTTATTTAATGCAACATTTTTTAAATCAAACCGGGATTTATAAAATTTGGATTGAATAATGAGAAATATAATAATAGTAGCTGACCCGGCATGAAACTAACTGTTTCCCATTCGTCCCCGTTCCCCTTCCGCCTCCACTTCCCCTCCCGCGTCACCTTCTCCTCCCGCGCTCCTCTTTCACCTTCCCCCTACCCTCTCCCGCTGTCCCCCTTCTCGCGACCCCCCTTCACTCATTCTCCTTCCAACTTTTCCACCTTCCCCCCGCCCTCGTCCCCCTCCCACGAACCCTCACTTCTTAATTCCCCTCCGCCCCTCCCGGATTCCCCTCACCCTCCCAATACATCCATATTTCAAACAACTCGCGTTTGACCTATTTCAATTTTTTTATGAAAATTTCATAACGCCAGAGTTCGTTATTCTGCTATTCGGGACGGAGACAAATTCAACAAATCAAAGATCATAAAAATCGGTCCAGCCGTTCTCGACTTTGATTATGTAATTACCTACCTCTGTATATAGCCACACATTCATCAGGGCTGGACTACACTGAAACTAGAAAAACTTGATTCATGTGGGATACGTTTTTAGATTTTCACGGCCAAAAGCATTTTCGTTGTTTGTTTTTGGGGTGTTATGCCGTGTTGTGCTACCTCCTTCTTTAGCCGACGTTTCGGACAGCGTTTCAGTGTCCATCATCAGGGCTGCCCTGATGATGAACGCTGCAACGCTGTCCGTAACGTCGGCTAAAGAAGGAGGTAGCACAATACGGCATAACACCCCAAAAACAAACAACGAAAATTGATTCATGTGTTTTATTTAAACCATGTTCTGAAATCATTATTTATTTGTGGTTCAAACATTGTTACAAATTCACTCACAAAAAAAAAAATTACCCATCTGTAATATATTTTTTTATTCTCCATGTAATATTTTTTGTTTTTGTATGTAGCTATTAATTATGCTACTCCACCCAAATTTGTAAATGTTAACCTCAATAAGGTAATTAGTTCTAGGGAGGTTGATATTTTTTGTTTAAAAACATATGATTTATGAAGTGAGCCAGCAGCAAATAAATAAATACTTTGTAATATGTACTTACGGTTTTCTTCTTTTTTTTATTATCTTAGTTAATTTCTACTGTTGTTTTTAGTTTGTATTATTATATGCTTTGAACAGTGTTGTTTTTGGATAATAGTTTGTAAACAAAAGAAATAAATAAACAAATTTATAGACAGATGAAATACCAAACCATCAGGTTAAAACAGGGTTGTGCTAAGCACTGTCAATTAATCGTTATTTTTGTGTATATTTGTAATAACTTTGTCGCACATCCAGAATATTAAAATCTTTATAAAGTAATCTGATTACTACTTTACAATATACTTTTCATACGCATCACAAATTTTTAAAAGTTTATAAACATTCTGCTTTTGTTATTATCATGCAGATACTGCCAATCCATGTTAATTTATAAATTCTAAGCCAGATAATGGTCTCACTATGGAGTACAGAGTTGCCGGTTGCACTACTTGTTGAGTGGTTCCTGAGCCATGGGATCAGCTCCGGGGAGTGAGATTATAAAACTCGTTGTGTCTTCGGGAAATTCATTCAGCGTCTAACGAGTTGGTAGTTTGCAATTTCAGACTGTACAGCGAGTTAATGGCCGCTCGGAGACTGTGATGCGCACCATTGTTTCACTGGAGATTAGAGCTATGTCCAATTAACGGAGATGTTGGACTTCTCCGAACATTTCCCTAACATGTTTATCTCCGCCTTTAGCTTGAATCCACTAAGCCAAAATCCACTTTTGCAGGAAATCGAATAATATTATGACATTATTCTAATTGGGTTTACTGTATAAGTCAATAGGTACTTACATAATATCATATATCTAGTGAAAATGGTGCTAAACGATAAACAGCAAATTGTCCAGGAGAGTTTTTTTCTGATTTCGTTCGCCAAAAACGCGTGAAAGAGAGAGCGATTACAAGTTACAAAAATTCAATTATACAAATTATAAAAGAAAATGATAAATACGCATTCATATCTGAAAATCGTACTAGAATCGAAGTAAAAATTCATCACGTATGTATAAATGTAGCTAATCTGTTATCCAACTTTAGTCTCCGTTATTGTTTTTTGTTGCAATTTCGAGTAGCTGCCGCATTGCAAGTCCTCCGCCATGAGTTCATGACGAAACTGAGTAGTGAGCACATGTAATTTTTTTTTTTTTTACTAACCGGTGCTTGAGACCGTGTGTCACCGTGTATGTAAGTAAAATAATCAGGGATTAATTTTTTATTATTCGCGTATTTTACCTAGTTTATATATTTTATTGTGTTATATACATATATATTTATATTAGATTGAAAAAAATAGAAAACCAAGTATTCTTGCCATAAATGTCCACAATGCTTGAGACTTGAACACGTAGTTCATGTTCACGTTTACATGGAGAAACTTAGTTTTGGAGATGTATTTTTTTTTTTTTTTGGAAGACTAAAAAACATTATTTTCCTTTATTAATATGTAATTCTTGTTCCTTTCTTCATTAAAAAAAATGTTACTAATAAGATCATTATTTTTAATGCTCTAATTAAACATTTTTGTGAATTTTAATTTTGAAACAAAAGAGTTAAAATTGATTAAATATCTTTGTTTTATTGTCAAAGAGCATAAATATAAAAAAAACAGGAACTTTTCGAAAAATCTTCAGTTAGTGCGTGAGACCATCGTCACCACTGATCAAAGTCAAATTTTCGTCACCATTGGCGGGTTAATGCAAGTTGTCGTTTTTAGCGTTCCACCAGTTAAAAACAAAACTCACAAACTTTTAACAAACAACATCCCTAATTAAATAACTCTTTAATTAACTTTGAACAAAACAGTTTGTTCAAAACACTTGGGTAAAAAAGCGCTGCGAACATTGTAAACTTTTACTTGGTGAGAAGTAGAAAGGAAGGGTTTAATTGAATTTTTCAACCATAAAGTTGAAAGGATTATTGGACGAGAATGAGAGGGAAGATCTGATGTAACGGCCACACTACTTTATTTACGAGGGTCTACGTTTTTATTCGTTTTACGGTTATATGGATAGGTATTGTCTAAACCAGCGGTTTACAAACTTTTGATTGGCAATTTAATTCATGTAAAAATTACAAAAATTTAATCAAGACAAATACAAATTTCGAATATAGAATTAATGTCATTCAAATAATGCTGTCACCTTAATGTATTGATTCCACTACCAGTTCAAATTTTGAAAATTGCAATTTTTTGTACGCATTTTATTACGCAGAAATATTGAACATCAAGCACATCATGAAACAACCGAAATTAGTATGTTTGAAGATAAAAAGCTTCACCAAACCAGGCTAACACCGTATTTGTTATTTTTGGAATTTCTAAATTAAAGAACAGCAATTTTAAAATGAAAATTCCAATCGAATTTATGAAGTACAATAACTTCTGTAACAAATCTAGACTTATCAAATAGTACAGTGTTAACTGATGTGTTGTTTTTCTTCAAAATTATTTAATCATTAACTGGCAGCCCTGAATTATTGGAAATAATTTTCTTTTACTTGGAGCAAATATCACTTTAAATGCAATAATAAACCGAATACTAATTACTCTGTTTATTTATAAACTGGATGGAATCATGGATTTATTTGGTGCTGTTAATTTTAAGAGTGTCAAAAGGCAGCTAATTACGATTCTCTATGCTAATAATTAGCTTTACTCGTTTTTTCTTTTTATAAAAACCTTACGAATACATAATATCCATATTTTATGTATGTTGTAACACACATAATTAATTGTATGCATATACCAACACACTAGCTTTTATAAATTACACTTTGTTTTGTGTCTTTGTGACCATGGTCTTTTTATTTATATTTTACGCACCAGACTTTCCCAAATTACCAATCGCCCCCAGATTACCAAATGGGAAAATAATTCACCAAGTCCAGATATTTTCATATCAGAGGGTTTGGCTCAGTGGAACTCCTAATTGGACCGATAAATCCTACTGATCCCTCAATATACATATTTAAAAAATCTTTCGTAATACTACATGTATTTAAAATGACTGATTTTTGCATTTTTATACATATATTCTTTGACAAATCTAATACACCTAAATTTTTAATGAGAGAGCTAGGTATAATGCCAGTAGCCGAGATAATAATTAGTAATATTTTTATAATTTTTCAAAAGAAACAAACACATTGTGACTTTACATTTTAAATAAATGAAACGAAAATACTTTGTTTTAAGTAACTTTATTTTTATTTAACGTCTACCGGTTTCGGTACCTCCGTACCATCATCAGGACTGTTACAAAAATAATGTCAATTAATTATTATTTTTTTTCATTTTTATCTGTTTTTTATTGGTGCTTTAAAAAAAAAACTACAATAATGTTCTATACCTTATGAGTAAATCACATTATTTTTAGTCTGATTTATTTTTTTGTAACACTTTTTTTTAACTTTCATTTACTTACATTTTCAGGCTTATATTTTACACTAAACTTTCATTGTTGTTTTCTTACGAATACTACAATTAAATTTATCATGTTATTCTTAAATACCTTAATCAATTGAAATTTTATCATGTAAAAGCCAACTAGGGCGTTGATAAATTTAAAAATAAGTTATTGTGATTTTGCAAGGTTACTTGTTTAAAAGGAAACCGTTTAAAAAAACTCTATTTAAGGATGATTTTGTTTTATAACATGATATTTTATATAACCTGAGCCATTTAGATATACTTTGCTGTTTACAATATTGTTTTCTTTTTCTTCTATTGGTAGAAAATACTCACGAAATAGCTATGTACTTTCAAATTAATTATGGTGCCATACATCCCAGTGTTCCAAAAAATGATTTATTTAATCAACTCACTTCAATTTAATTTATTCCATTCCCTCAAAAAAAAACACAAAATTTGCATTTAAAAACGATTTTAATTTTAAGAGTTCACATAATTCAACATAACAGGTAAGGATACAAACGCTAGAAATTTTTAGACCTTGCCTTTTAAAGGCGGCTTCACTAAAACTAAATATTTCGATATCCGAATTAATTCTGTTCAACAGCAAGTCTTGCAGGCCTGGAGATAGAACAGTTTATACTCTTGGTGGTGAAGATAACCACCAGGAGCAAAGAAATGAATGTTCTCCATGATAGCCGAGTTTTCACGAATCAATATGAAGAAATGCGTGGCAATGTATACATCCATTCTGACCCGTAGATGGTTCATCCCAAACATACCCAAAGAAGTCACGGGTAATAGCCGTACATTTTGTAATATAGGTATATAAAGTGCATAGTTTCGTTTTCCCTGAAATCCGGAATATTCTTGCAAACTTTCGGAATTCCCGGACTCTAGTTATGGAACCACTGGCCTAGACATGTCTATAAACAGCCGTGGATTTCTACATTCTTCTGCAGCACATCTCTTTAACAGAGATTTGACTCCTCAGTACATTTTATAGCTAGTCATATGTAATAATGTATTTGTTTTGAGATTACTTGACAGTTAAATCCAGGAAAAGTTTTATTGAAGACGTAAAAATAAAAATGATTGGGTAGTTTGTATAGCGTTATTTTTGAGAAAAATCACCTCAACGACGTTGTACGAATATAATTTCCTAGGCGCTGTCTAATTATTATTTACGAAAATGCAAAATTAAAAAAATTAAATATTCGAACTTGTCGTAGTTAATTTTCTACACAGGGTGTCCGGAGGTAAAGTGCAGTAACCTCGGGAGGTGATTCTACATGATAATATAAGTAAAAAAGATAAATGACTTTTTTCGACAACATAACTTTTTTTTCCACACAAAAGACGTACCTGTTAAAAAGCCTTAGTGTAATGTACAAACTTACCGATAAATTTGGATTGTTGTGAGTCACCCATCGTAACAGCGTAAAATAGTACCTAGTGCTGGCCGCATACGACGGACTGATTTTATCGTTTTACCTAAAAAGTACCCCTTAAAGTTGGAACTTCGAAAAAAGTCTTTTACTATTTTTACTTATATTATCATGTAGAATCACCTCTTGAAGACACCCTGTATATTTTTCCTCTGTTGGTTATTTGTAAATAATATAATTGTTTCTGACTTTTTAACGGAAATGCAACGGAACCATTTATTGGATAAACAACATCACTGTCATTCATAGATCGCACCAACTGGTTCGCTACGTTTGGAGACTTATGAGTGGTGCCCGGGTTCATGGGGTGAGAGGTGGGGTTTGTTAGCGGCATTGGCAGCGGATGCGTCTGCCCATCTTCTGTGTGGCTGACCGAATTGGGAGAGGCCGGGTGAGGGAGAGCCTTTGCCCTCTCCAGCCGGACTCTCTCGACTCATTATCGCCTTGCACCGCAGCGGAAGGGATAGATTAATACATAGATACACTGACCCTCGGATTCCTAGCAAGCCCCCGTACCCCTTTCCTTTCCAGAATCCACAAAGAACATAGAAATATATTAATTGGATTAATCGAATTTATAACTTAGCTAACTAATTAAGTACTCTACGAAATTTTAATAATTTGCAATAAGCAACGTATAAACATGAAAATGATTTATATTGCTCAATAAATATATGCGACCGTGCGTAACCTCTGGTCGTAGGAAAACATATAAGGTGAAAATATAGCTTCTTTTAATGTGAAATTGTATATTACGTGTTTCAAACGACCTCAATTTACAAATGTTTTTTTTTTCTATAAGCAATTTAAATATTTTTTTGCGTTTTATAAAAAGTACGATTTACATTAAAAACTTATAAAATATCTAACAACAGCGTTAAATTTAATTTTACTACGAATATTTTATTTATTGAGGCATTTTAAGTAGGTACATAGTTATCTACGTCCTAATACAATCCTTATATATATATTAACGGAAATGAATGTAATCCGTCATTGTATTTAATTCCTAGGAAATGTATGTAGTAATATGTGAACTCACGGATTTAAGTTTCTGCATTTTTAACTCAAAATACTTTTACTGCTTTTGAATTAGCTGAGCGATATGTAAAACATATGGTAAATGTGTTAGTGTCAAAGACAAAAATGTAGACAGAAAAATATCGCGTCTGGGAAATGAATCCATTTCTTCCTTTGAGTTCAGAAACTTTGTGCCGTTATCGCGCAATTAGCAACAGTGACTTTAGTTGTTAGTATTCCAGGAATTATCCCAAATAAATAGTGCAATTAGCACATCGGCAGAGAGTCCGAACCACCGCGGTAATTACATTTGGGTCAAAAATTGGAATTACCGGATTATACGGAATATCGGTGACGGGTCGTTGTCATCGGTTACTAGGTGCATTTTTAATATTTGCATTTACTAAATAAACATTCAAACGTGCCCTAGTCACTGACCAATAGCAGCCCTAATTACCTCATTAGTGTAAGGGATGGAAGGTATAAAAGGTGATATTTTGTTAGTCACTTAATCAATACCAATTGAAACTTGTTCGAGTTAAGATCTAAGCGCGTCCTAATTTATCAAAGACCATCTCAAGTCCAGTTTTGTTTTTATAAAGTGTTGTAAAATCTGCAAGTAAGCAGTAATTGGTTGAAACCCGTGTCAATTGTGCATTAAATCACAAACTTTTAACATAATGGATCAATCTAAGTACACTTATAGATCGATGGCGAAACGTGAAATCGCTCAACCTGTGTCGTATTTGGTGAACAGCAGCGTCAGAGTTCTGAGGGCACGTCGTCGCCTGCAACAGGAGACTCCTGTGAAGGTAGAAGTTCAACAGCAGCCCATGTCGGAGCAAGAACGATTTCTATCCATGTTTGGACTTTGCAGAGTGTCGCCAAGTATCCTGCCACCTAGTCCTGCGGAGCCAGAAAAACAAATGCATTCCCCAGCAGATGTGAAGAAGACAATGGATGAAAGCAACCAATCTCCAATTGCAACCACATCAGTAAAAATGGATATAGTTGAAGACATTACACCAGTCCTGAAAACAGAACCAACGCCGGAGGCAACCAAAGAGGACACAAGCGCGGGTTCAAAACTTCTCCCACAGGAAGAATCATCTTGTGATGTAGACCAAACAAACTCAAACACTGTAAACAACCAATCAATGTTACAGGCGGAAGATATCGAAGCACAAACCACAAATAACGAAATAATAAGGGATGTTTTGGAAAACGATAGACTGATCATAATCGAATTCATCGATTTGAAGGAAGAAAATACAACAACTACTAAGAATGAAGCAGTGGACGGAGTCATCGCACCACCGAACGTAGCAGTTGAAGAAGCGATCAATGTTAAAGAAGAAGAAAATTCACAAGTGGTTGAGAATGTTTCTAAAAATCCATCGGAAGACAAAACTCTAGTATTACACATCGGCGGGAAAGAGACAACTCTGGAGTACCACCCCAAGATGGCCAGATTTTACCATTCCAAAGTTCGGACTCCCGAGGAGCAGGCCAGGAGGGATAAAAACAATGAAGCCTGCAGGAAGAGCCGCGCGAGGAAGAAGGCCGGAGTGACAAGAAAATATGTTTCGAAGAAGATTTTAGTTATAAATGAAGAATAAATTGTCCACGAAATTTATAGGTTAAATTGACTACTTTTACATTATTTGTATTTTTTAATGAGCTTTGAAAATGTACTATATATTTTTTTACTACTTTTATAATAAATTGACTTAAGATTTCTTTAATTAACTATCATGTTTTTTTATTCGAATAAATACATACATAAGCTAAAATTGGTTTTGAAACTGTTTTTTGACCTCATTTATATCCCTTTTCTTTGTTTTTTCAGTCTGTCAATTACTTTGTATGTATGCTTTGTTTTGAAAAAAGTATATTATTTTGTAATTTAATTTTGGGTTTGGGAGGCGAGCATGGGTACCGCCGCTCCAATAACCATTTATTGGATTACCAACACCTCTGCAATAGCAAACTTTTGGATTAACATGGTTCCATTTGTCGTGGTAAGTACGTGCGATAATGAACTCTAAAGTAGCTTGCCATATATCCCATTATCGCATGACTTTAACGCGATAGATGCGTCTGCCTACCATTTGCGTGGCAGGCTGGATCAGGGAGACAGGTTGTTTTTTTTTTTTTACATTAGGTCCACACATGACGCTTTGAGGAAAATCATTTCCCTCATGGCATATGTCATCTTTGGGGATGCTGTGTGGAGGGTATTTTAAGCAAATGAAAGAAAGGAAGTTCTGGGAAGGAAAAGGGTACGAGGGTTGGGTAGGAATCTGGGGTTCAGTGTGTCTAAATCATCCGCCGCCAAGACCTAGACAAACCTTACCCCATGAACCCGGGCACCCCTGCTAAGTCACCAAATGTAGCGAACCACTTGGGGTGACCTATGGCGGAGGTGTTGGTTATCCAATAAATGGTTCCCGGGGCGGCGGTACCCATTCCCGCCTCCCAAATGGTTGTGGGAGGCTCTTTAACCTCTCCAGCAGGACTCTCATGATCCATCGCCTTGCACCGCAGTGGAAGGGATTAATTCATAAGTCCATCACTCTTAGACACACCGACCGACCGATTCCTTCCCACCTCTTATGCCTTTCCTTCTTAGAACTTACTCTTTTTACTTTTCTAAAAATTTTAATAATTTTGTTACCCAATTCTACAAGTGGTCTGTAACTAGGTTAGCTACAATTGATACCAGTTGTCTATTTGTAAAATTGTATCATAGAGAGGTTTAACCAAGTAATTTAAATTATAATGTCAAGTGACAAAGATATTGCTTTCTTCGATATGGTACATTTTATTTCTGTAAATTGACAATAACAAAACGGAGAACTTTTCATATTACAGCAAAAACTATTCCATTAAAACTTAAAAGCGTTTAAAAGTATGTACCTACGTTTATTTTTTGATTTGGTGGCTTGAAGTTATTATTTATTTAGAATCCTAAGGTCACGGGTTCAAATCCCAGCGTGCACAAGTAAATTCTATTTAATTAATTCTTTAAGGGGATACTCGGCGGTGATTTTTCCATACAAACGTATTACCTTTTTATCTCTCTAGATTTTAACCATAGAGAAAATATTGTTTTTACATAAAATAGATATCAACGTGTATACATAGCGTGTCCGTACTTTTTGTTTTTTTTTTTTGATAAGTTACGTTTTATAGAAGTTATGACCTTCCAAAAATCAATAAAATTGACTGGTTTAAACGCCGTCAAAAGACGTTCAGTATACAGACTAGACAATGTTTTTAAAAAAAAAAAGCAAAACGTACAGACATAAAATAGTTTTTTATTATGTAGTTGTAGTTGGTAAAAAAAAAAAATTAAAATCAGTCCACTTTTGGAGGAGAAAAGTGGGGAATACAAAACCTCGATTTTAGTTAGGTATTAGTAGCCCGAGGTGCATTGTCCCTTTCGCTCAATATCCGGTGGAGTAAGAGCAACAGTGACAGCAACAATTTAGTAAAATCTATTTTTCAAATTTCTCCACCACGCGGATATCAACTAAAACATAACATGAACTATATTGGCGGTACATTTTTAGAGGAAGATACTCTGATGAGTATCGCTATAAAATGAAATGTTATTTGAGATGGCTTTAAACGTGTTTGGTGCTGAATCTGAATAGTCGGGTTCTTCCCACATTCCTTTTCCTGCCCACTACCTTCAGCCTCACAACATACATCAATTGGGGAAGCTAAAGTTTCGCTGGCTCCTGATGGCGGTAATTTAAATTGAAATTATTCAGTTCGTCAAATGAATGAAGAGGTTTTGTGATCAAGTATAATTTGAAAATTAAATATTTATAACAGTAGATACCAGCAAACTATAAATAAGAGATTCATTTATCAAATATTTGTAACTACACTCTTTCGGGAATATCGGTGACTCATCTACGCAATCGCGAATTCTTGGTATTATCATTAATTTCTATGTACATTCAAATACTTTAATTAAATTAGTGTATAAAGGCGTTCTTGAGTCACCAATCAACAGTAAATAAGGATACCGCATAAGATTCAATTGCTTCCAACCATCCGGAGGTAGTGAGATTATGGTATATTCAATTATGGTATGTTGTGATGAAGGTAGTGGGGAGAGTAAGGAGATGTAGGAGAGGATTGTATAGAGTATCTGACTATTCAGATCTGGCCACAAAACATGGCTAAAGCAACATTAAAATTCTGACTGGTGGTTTTACACCGGGGCGACATTGAGAGTATCTTCCACTCTAGAACGTGCCTCAAATATACCTTATATTATTTTAAATGATGAACATCTGAAATAACGCTGAAGTACGCTGAGATTAAACTCACGACCTTCGGATTGCTAGACAAGAGCCTTACCTCTCGACCACGGATGCCGTAAAATTAGGAATTTCTGGATGAAATCCTAAGAGTAAGTGCTGCTAGACATTATATCGATATTACTGATTTTACTTCAATGGCATCAATTTGGGAGGCGGGAATAGGTACCGCCGCCCCGGGAACCATTTATTGGATAACCAACACCTCTGCCATAGGTCACCCCAAGTGGTTCGCTACGTTTGGTGACTTAGCAGGGGTGCCCGGGTTCATGGGGTTCATTATCTAGGTCTTGGCGGCGGATGATCTAGACACATTGAACCCCAGATTCCTACCCAACCCTCATACCTTTTTCCTTCCCAGAACTTCCTCTCCTTCCTTTCCTTAAAAATACCCTCCACACAGCATCCCCAAAGGTGACATAGGCCCTGAGGGAAATTATTTTCCTCAGGGCCTCCTGTGTGGACCTAATGTAAAAAAAAAAAAAAAATACTGAAATTTTTTAAAACATCATAAATACAACTGGGCAGGGGTGAAATATTTGTCACAATAACAATGATAATAGAAACTACACTTACGTCATATATAATTTTAATTTGACTTATTTCAAACTACAATAAAATAAACGGAGTTCTACATAAGTAAAAATATAGATATAATGAAGTTAGTTCTTTAGCACATTCTTCCTTAGACGAGCTGGTTTACTACTGCAGTTAGTTTAAGCCTCTGACGGTTCCAAATGAAGTATTTATCATGCGGAACTGAAAACATGTTCACTTCCGCTTCTATTAAGTCTTTTAATCACGTCATACCCTCCTCACCCCTCCCCTCCCCCCCTTCCTCAGTTGGTACAGATAGGGCGCTGGATAAATTGCCTAAGTTCATTATCTGCGTACATGTATAGTCTATTAAAGGCTCTAGTTGCGTTAGTTTGCTAATCATTTGTGCGGTATTGGAGATTATTTGGGAGGTTGTGAATACGACAGAATATGATATATTATGTAGATAACTTTATCACTGTATATTGTCATAGTCTCTAGAACCATAGACCAAGTATTTTCTAGACAGGGCGTTTCGATCTTAAAATTAACACCGAAACCAAACACATTGCAATTTGGGTGGTGGGTATGGGTACTGCCGCCCCGGGAACCATTTATTGGACGACCAACACCTCTGCCACAGGTCAACCCAAGTGGTTTGCTACATTTGGTGACTTAGCAGGGGGAGGGGGGTTTATGAGGTTAGGTTTGTCCGGGACTTGGGGGCGGATGCGTCTGCCGACCATCTGCGTGGCAGGCCGGATCTGGAGAGACTGGTTGAGGGAGATCTTTTGATCCCTCCAGCCGGATCCTCTCGACCCATCGCCTTGCACCGCAGTGGGAGGGATGGCTTCACACGACCATCACTCCTGGACATATTTATCCCCAGATTCCTACCCACTCCCCAAACATTTTTCCTTTCCAAGACTTCCTCCCTCCTTTCCCTTAAAAAGGCCCTCACGGCCTTACATAGGCCCTGAGGGAAAAAAATTCCCAAGGCCTCCTGTGTGGAGCTTATGTTAAAAAAAAACATTGGTTTAATAAAACATTCTTTACTAAAAAGACAAAGCATTATCTCTCATTATTAATTGACGGCCTTCATAGTAGAGAGGTAAGGCCCTCGACTAGCGAAGCTGAAGGCGCTCGCCAGGATTTGAACCCGAATTTTATTTGACTGAATAGTGTTATTTTTTAATTTAATTATTTAAAAAATAAAAGGCATATTTGCGGCACGTTCCAGAGTGGAAGACACTCTCAGGATCGCCCTCGTGTTAAAACCACCATTCAGAATTAAACGTTGCTTGAAATAGTTTTAGACGTGTTTGGTGACCAAACTTCTATTCCACATCTCGTTCACTTCCTTACTCACAACTTACCCCAATTGGGGATGACATAGTCTCACTGGCTCCAGGCGGATGGAAGCAGTTGGGACTCTTTTGCGAAATTCACATAAAAATGTCGAAAGATCGTAAGAAGCATCTCCTTTTACAAGTACCTTTTGTTGGTATGCACGGAGCAAATTTTTCTTCCAGCAGTTCGTCCCAATGCTCAATAGACTAGCTGTGAAGATCAATTTTCAAATAAGTTTAAGGCAGTTAGAAATAATGCAGGGGCTCTCGCGAATTTTATCATTAACAAAATAAATATTTAAAAAATATATACATATAGCTTCTAAGTTATCGTTTAATTTAGCACAAAAATGTATATATTTTTTTTAAGCAAACCAACAACGTCCCGCAACAACTACGCTTTTGCCAAAAAAATGAACGATCTTCGCTGATTTCGCATGCATTTTTATAAGCTTTTACAACAAGTTTACATCAAGATGAGGAGTTGTATTTTGAAATTGCTAAGGTGGTGTTATTATTATTATTAAAATTATGTATGAGAGGACTAATCTATTGTTATTATATATCGATGTCTAGACCCCATGAAGAGGGCAGTTTAAAAAAAAAAAAAATATATAACAAAATTACACATGTATCTATACAAAATCTTCAAATGCGACTGAAGATTTACAACAAAATTATAAAAAAATATTTGTGTATTTATATTGAGAACGATGTACAATGTAAGGGTTACTTTATAATATAATTGTTATTCATGAAAAAAAATTAAATACCGTTGTTACTTGAAAAAGAAAAAAAACACGCAAAAGGAAGGCACGAGGTGCCTCTTTCACACAATTTTTTTTTATGAATTTAAGATTATAATATCTAACTTAAAAAAAATTTTTTATCAAAAGGCAGTTTATAGTATAATTATCATGTCATATTACACGCTTGCCTTTAGGAAATCACTCCACCCCTGTCGGCTCTTGTTTATCACCATAATATGTAGCAATGTAAATAAACCAACATTAAAATATGCGATACAATCATATTCTCAAGGCCAACTTTACATGTGGGGCCTAGAACTTTCTTTTGTTGAAGGCGAATAAAATAAAATTATTGCATTTAAACAAAAAGTATTTTTACAAAAAAAAGTACAAAAATAATGCAGGCAAATATAAAAAAGTTTTAAGGGTCTCCGGAAACCAGATGCCACCAATTGAATTTTTAAAATTTTTGGATGAAAATAGTATATAAATATTGTTTAAATGTTGCCCTTTCATATGCTCAAAATTAAAAAAAAATATAATGTATTTATTATACATAAAAAAAATATAGAAAAAATGAGTTTTTTTTCTAACCTTCGAAACCCATGTAACTCCTCAAGTCATATCACTCCATCTCCGCAAGATGTCGCTTAGTACCTCTTTTCAACGGGACCGGTTGTTCATTATTAATTTATTTATTTTCGCTATCGATGTGCGATATCTATTATATTAGTAATGTTACACGAGTTGAGCGAGTCACAAATTCCTCATCACAACTTACATTCCAACAACCTACAACTAAAACAACTTATGGACAAAGAAACAACTAATATTTCACTAGAAAATTATTATTAAATATCCTTCCCCTTCCAATAAAAACCGTTAAAAAAAATAACCGACTGCAAAAGAAGAATTATTAAGATATGGATTTTGGAAACGGGAAGGAATAATATAGGTACAATGTTGCAACCTAAGAAATATTAACGTTTATGTTGTGTTTTTTTCTAAATTGTATTATATTTTTCCCCTAATAATGTTTTAACATACCTACTAACAAATACTTGACATAATAACTACATGACCTAATGTATAATTTATACGCAAAACCATGTAAAATGTGACCTTAGAACGAGGCAACATGGGTAACCCCAGTAAGGTCAGGCCTCCGTGGTCGAGGGGTAACGCTCTCGACTCCCAATCCGAAGGTCGCCGGGTCGATCCCGGGGTGCGTAAATAAATTTTATTTTATTAATTTGTGTTATTTCACAATAAAAAAATTATATGCTGGTGGTATATTTGGACACGAGTGGAAGATACTCTCAGTATCACTCTAGTGTAAGACCAACATTCAGAATCCAAACTTTGCTTGAATAGTTTTAGCCATGTTTGGTGACCAGATCTGAATACCCAGGTACTTCCCACTTTCCTCTTCCCCTTCTCCTTCCCCTTCCCGCTGCTTTCAGCCCCACAACATACCCCAATTGGGGATGCTATAGTCTCACTGGCTCCAAAAGTGAGCACTGGGTGACTCTTGTGTGGTATTCATATAAAAAAGTCTAATTATTATTTTTTTAAACTGACTATGTCTGTATTTAGTCATTTTGTTTTTGTGAATTTATCAAAAATACTTTTAACAAATCCGGGCAATTCGAATGCCCGAACTCTAAATAAAAAAATAAAAAAACTTTACTGTGCTGGACTTTACTGCTATCAATGGGCCACTATGGAAATTGAAACGAATAACTCTGTTAACATACTCGGTAGTTTGAATTAAAGGAATCACATTTTATTTTGTTCAGTGCAAACAACATGTAGGGCGCAGTGAATTGAAATGTTTTTTAAATTGATTGAAGGGTAGTCTAGTTGAAACGTACAGTTGAATAAAAACATCCTAACGAAATGCGAAAACCTTTTAAAAGTATTGAGTTGATTACAATTTTTAAAACTCATGTAATCAGTGGTTTTATATTTTACCAGCTGAAGTCCCAGCGTTGTCCGGGCTTTACATGGAGTTTTTCAAAATTTGAGGTAGACAGATTTTTCATCATATTTTGAACGTCAAATTTTCTGAGATATGTTATTCTTATACTGAAAGAAAGCAGGAATAGAAGGCGGGGTAGTTTTTCTAAATCTCATGTAGACATGGCTTTTCTCTTCTTTTAAAGTGAGCAAAATTTCCATAAAATTGTAGATTTAAAAAAAACTAATCCACACCGCAACACACTTTCTAATATAATAAATATAAAAAGACTTTTTAAATACCTCGGAACAGACTTTGTCTAGTGGGGCAGGTAAAAGAAAAGAAAAATGTAAATCAATTTGTATACTAAATGAACGCCCGGGTTGCCGGCACTGAACTGATACCAAATTATTGATGTTTTAAATGATTTTTTTTTCTTTTTAAAAATAATTTTTGTTTGAAAATTTTCCGGTATTTTCAGTTTGGCGGTAACATCCACCGGTTTCCTGAAAACTCTTAATGTAAAATCGAAATTAAAAATCAAAAATTATTTTCCGCTACAATAATTTCGTACATTTTAATCGTAAATAAATAAATTTCATATTATTTATACGTCTTATTTAAAAAAAGTATATTATAATAATTGCGACACGTTCCAGAGTCGTAGATACGATCAGTAACGCCCTGATCAAAGATCACCTTTTAGATTACAAACTGAATGATTTCATCCGTGTTTGGTGAAACCCACCTTTACCTACCGCATTTCCTTCTCCTCCCCACTTCATCCACAATGTACTCCAATAATTGGGTATGACACAGACTCACTGTCTCCATACATATGTATGATTATAAAAATAAAAATGGTCAAACACATATATCACACTAGAAGTAAAGGTAAAAGTGACTTTTTTATTCCAACAAGCAATACGGCAACACACTAAAAAGTATTCTGGTACTTCGGACTAATTTTTTAAAATAAAACCCCTTAACAACTGAAACTGTAAATTCTCATCCTTCAGACCAAAAATAGTAAAAGGGTTATTAGATTTACACTGGACTGGTTCGGAAATATTATTAAAAATGTCATCAGATAATTTATATCGATGATTGTATCTTCGCTTCATTTACTCTCAAAATTTTGGCATTTTTCCATATCTTTTTTCTTCTCTTCACCTTTAGTATATTACCAGTATAAATAAATTTATAAAACGTTTGTTAATTAATAAAAAAAAATCCATTTGCCTCTTTCGATATATTATTATAACTCATTAGTCTGCATAATTGTCTGTCGTTTTTTTCCTGTTTCTTTTATATGGATGTAAATGTATACTCATTGTTTGTTATATTTTTATCGTGTTGCCTCCCCCTGTATTTATATTATAAGTACACACTTTTCTTGTTTTGAATTAATTTGTACCCCATGATGCTTGAGTAAAGCAAAACTGGTCGACAAAATAAATAAATGAAAACCCTTGGTTTTACACAAAATGTTTTACCTTTTTTTAAATATGTCAAACCACAAAGTGATTGCTTTCTACAATAATATTATCATAATGTAATTGAAAGATCTATACAATTGATGTCATCATTAATTTCGTACAAGAGGCACTGCCTAATTTGAAACTATTGTTGACCGGGCCATAATGTATTGATGTCTGTATGGCAGCTTTTTTATATGAATACCGCAAGGAGTCCCAACTGCTCTCGTGTGGAGCCAGTGAGACTATGGCATTACCAAGATGGGGTATGTTGTGAGGCTGAAGGTAGTAGGGTGGGGAAGGGTATGGGAGAGAGGGAGGTGGAAAAGTACATCAATTTTCAGATCTCGTCACCAAACACGGCTAAAGCCATTTCAAGCAACGTTTCATTTCTGAATCGTACTCTTACACCAGGGCGATACTGAGAGTATCTTCCACTCTGAAACGTGCCGCAAATATACTATAAATAAATTTTTAATTAATTAATTGTGAAATCACACAAAATAATCAATTAAAATTTATTTGCGCACGCCGGGTGTGAACCAGCGACCTTTGGATTGAGAGTTTAAATCCCTGCCTCTAGACCACGCCAGTTTTTCCTAGACGTACATTGTATTTATCATATTATTACATTGTATCATTGTGCATAAATCCAAATGAATATCGATGTCTAAATTATCTGGCTTAATAAGTTACAGTGTAATTTTCTATATCAATAAATAACTAAGTAGTAGGAGCAGTAGGGACTCTTGTGCGGTACTCACATAAATGAAATGTAATGCTACAACACACTTAATAAATAATAAATAAATAATAACTTAATATGCTAGTTTCGAACCTACCATCACTGATTTCAGAGCCAAGTAGCACACTGTTCATCACTGCTAAATTCCTTATCACCGTGACATCCAAAGTATAAATACATTAGGTATACCATCAAGGGGGCAAAGTTAAGTAGTTTTTAAGCTGAAATGCTTTCCAAATAGTTTGACATATACAGGCAAGGGGATGGGAAGGGGATCGTTTATACAAAACTTCCCTCCACGAAAAACAGTGCAGAGAAATAAACTTACTAACAGTCAGAAAACCGCGAATATAATATATGCCTATTAATCAGCAATACACACAATGGACAATAAAAACGTCACAAGTACACGAACACTACAATTTTTATTTGGGAGGAAGTGGGTACCGCCGCCATGAGCACAATTGATTGGATAACCATTAACTCTGACATATATTTCATTGTTATTATAATATCTGGCTTGACTATGGTGTAAGTAATTTAACGATTTTTCTGTAAAAAAAAATTATGATTTAATAGTTTTATCCAGTTTGACTGTTAATTGTAGGAAAATTGAATATTGTTAAAAGGGTTCAGTAGAAATTTTGTAGAATTTTTTTTTTTTTAAGTCTGCTCCCAGAGTGGTGCAGACCCCAGCCAGACCCCAGCCAGACCCCAGCCAGACCCCAGACAGATCCCAGACCCCACAAGGGCTGTCCCCTGTCCGTTTCAACCATAAAATGTCGAAAGTTATTTCTCTTTAACTTTGAAGGAAAAGTTTGTTTTAAGACCCGAGCAGGAGATAGGTCACTCCGAGGAGGTTGCTAAACCTCCCGCTACTCCTCCTTAAGGGGTGGATTAATAGTGAAGTACGCCCGTTAGAATAAATAAATTATAATTAATTTCATCTTGATAATTTAGGTAATTTATACATTAATCCAGAATGTAAACTGCACAAATTTTGCACACGTTGCCTACAAAGCAAGAGAAAGATGACTGTTTACGTGATTTTTCGCAACTCCCTTCCCCTCCGTTCCTATCCCCTACTTTTACCTATCCCTGTTGATACTTTTTCAAAATAAGATGAACATTACTGTCTACACCTGATTTTCAAATGCTCTAAGTAAAGCACGGGTAACACAGGGGACTTTAACTAGTATAAAATTTAAAAATAACTTCCTCTACTCGTACATAATTTTTCTGGACATGGGAGCCTAATAAGCAATATATTCGAAGTCAGAGACAAAAAAATGTATTATATTTTAAATGCATGTAAAGACAGCGCGATCGATTTATTTATTTAAATATTAAAAATACACCTTTAAACTGAAACCTCGACGATTTGAGAGTACAAGTAGGGATTGAAAGAAATACCATCTGTTTCCAGCGCTCGTTCATCCGTTCTAAAATTCATTTTTCGTTAAAAATCAAATTACATTTTCCATAATTTTTTGTAGAAAAGGCCAAATCTATTATGTATTGAAGACGAGGAATCTCTGATATGAAATTTCGATTAGCTTTTAAGTCCTTTGACATTTAGGCGGTACCCACCTATTGTTTATTTATTGAAGAAAAAATATTTTTAAGCTAACCAATATCGTTAAATACCAGTAAATTAGAATTTAGATCCAGAATGACTTAATTTATATTTTCCAAAAAAATGTAATCTCGTAGGCACCCAACTCAATGAAATCAGAAATATTAAGAAAAAAATCAACTGTCAAAATCAAGCTTAAAATTATACGAAATGAAAAGTAATAAATACATAATTGAGCACTTGCCCCGAATAACGTTATAATAACTTGAGGAATAAATAATGCATTTTGCCATACAATTAAAATAACTATGTAACGTTTTAGATATGAAATTAAACAATTTTTTTCACTTTGTTCCACTTGTTTATTTACACCAGGACCGGTTTCGTCCTACTACGGACATTTTCAGACTGGATATGTAACGTTTAGACAAGAAAGAGAGAGAGACGAACGAGCGATCGGCAAATATCTAGTTGGCATCGACCACTTCAAGGTCCTCTTCCTTGAGAGGGAATACCGAGCTCCTGGTACCGACTGAGTTTTCTTCTGCGTCCATCCAGCAATATGACAGAAAATAAAGTTCGTTACGATAGGAATCTGCATCACCAACGTCCATCGGTCTCTCTCAAATGTGTAGGTAGAGGAATATGTAATCACAAAATATCATCCACGTGCATCAGAATTTGCGTATTCATTTATTTACCTGCGAGTTCCTTGCATGCGTGTCCTTTCCCATTCTCCTTTGTTCCCTGTCGCCCCTCCCGGTTTCCCCTCCCCCTCTCGCCTTTCCTCCCTGTCGCTAAACTACATAAAATTCACACATTCTTCAAACGATTGAAAAATTTGAATACAAATTTTGTAACGCCAAAGCTCACCAGTATATATATATATAGAAACCATAGGTTTCATTGCAATCAGATGAATAGTATAGGAAAGAATTTCTAACCATCGCTTTAACGCATGCGTACAACAAATCACCAAAGTTTCATCGCAATCATGAATGAATGAATGAATGAATGAATGAATGAATGAATGAATGAATGAATGAATGAATGAATGAATGAATGAATGAATGAATGAATGAATGAATGAATGAATGAATGAATGAATGAATGAATGAATGAATGAATGAATGAATGAATGAATGAATGAATGTTTCATCGGATGAATGGTTTAGAAAAGCATAAGGGACAAACAAAGATACTTTCATTTTTATATATTAAGATTCCACGGTGTAAATATAACAAAAACAGTTATTACATGCCACAGTTAAAACTTATGAAAATGTTAGAAGTAATTTAAAAAAAGAATAAAAATGAATTATTTCTGACATTTGATAATAAAATGACATCAGACATACAATTACACACAAATTTGAATGTATAAGTAATTAATATTGATTGAAAATATTTGATAGTATAACATTCTTATACCTACCAACCTTTCAGACAAATAGATCCGCCACATCTGCGTATTTATTTCTTACTTCATCAAACTCAGTCCTGGTATTGTTACATTTAAACAGGATTTTGAAACGAGTGTCACCGACATGTAATTCAATGAGGTTAATTAAATCCCAGCTTTCTATACAACCAATTTTGCTGTAGGTGCCTTATAACAAAAAAAAACCATTTACGCAGAATTTTTTTTAGGTGGGTTTGATAATTTCTTACAAAGATTCTTTATCGAATTTTACATAATATGTCTAAGTTTAAGGATTAGGTGAATATATTATGATTTATTGTTAAAGTGTTAGTTAGGAAGTGTGTTAAAATCTATCTAACTTGCATACCGCAGCCGCGCAAAATAGCGATGGTTAGTTTTTTGAGGATGACGTTTTTTTATGAACGTGTTGAAAGTATTAACCTAATTTTCAAGCGAACTGTTGACCAACCGAAAAATGGCCGCTAATCAGTAGGTCAGTCCGCCCCCTCTTACCTCCCCTCCCCTTCACCCAACTATTCAAGCACTCCTAACCCCACCCGACCCCTGAAACATTCCCGGTATAATTTAAATTTATAAACCTTTAGGGGAAGATTAAAAACCTTATTAAACTATTCATTAAGTTGCGCGAGAAGAAGAAGAAGATTCTCTGTTGCGCGAGAAGAAGAAGAAGATTCTCTCCGTTTTCAGAGATTGAGAAATCAAAAGTTAACATTAGTTCAGGTTTATTGGGATTTATTTTGCCGCAACATAAGCCGATTTGAAGTATTCAAAAGCAAAGTAAATCAATTTAAGACCTAAGCTAGTAAAAGGACCATTAATAATTATACTTTTGAAATTAGCTATTACTTTGTGGTTATCCATTTTATAATTAAATGAAACAATATAACTTAGTTACAACCACTGATTTATTTAGTTAAACGCCGACCGGTTTCGGAACAACCGTTCCTTCTTCAGGGCAAACATATAATTATATGTTTGCCCTGAAGAATTATATGTTTGCCCTGAAGGATTATATGTTTGCCCTGAAGAAGGAACGGTTGTTCCGAAACCGGTCGGCGTTTAACTAAATAAATCAGTGGTTGTAACTAAGTTATATTGTTTCATATAATTACAATAATTAAACTCGACAATCTGTTTTAGCTTGAAATAAAAACTGTAAGATTATGTGTTGAAAACTACGAAAAGTTCTGATAATCCCATCTACCTGAATCACTGGTAGGTAGTCACAATTTTTATCAATGTTATGAAGCCAAAGGAATTAGTGTATAGGAAATAGAATACTAAGATCTGATAACGTACATAGCTCGTGATGATTGATCAGACTTTAGGAATTTAGAGCTAAACTTAAAACTCACCTTTTCAGACATTCGTATGCTAAAGTCAAAAACCTTTCACCTTCACCTTCACTGCTCGCGACATTGTAAATAACTAATTGTGTAAAAATGTAAGCAATATCTTAATTGTAAGCTTATGTAAAGGTCATTTTATAAAAAAACCTTCTAAAGTGTCCTAAATTATCCAGTTTTTCAAAATAAAGATTAACTCTACTTTTGACAATATCTTCTAATATATGTAATTTCAACAGTGATGGGGGTAGCAAATGAAAATCTGAACTGTCCATTGTTTTAAATATAGTGTCCTGCACGTGCAAAGTCATATCTTCCCAAAGCATAAACTTTCTAATTAAAGTGTATATGCCAGGTAAGTATGTTTTCTGTATCTATTTGTAAATAATACAATAATAATAATTATTATTACACCCAATTCAAGTGATAGTCTTTCACAAGAGCTGTATAATGAATGCGCCTTGTAAACAATTACGCCTTCTTCTTGACAGAACATTTTGTTTATATTTAGACAAAAAATTTCTACTAGAGACATATCCGCACAACCTACATGCTAGAGGCATCTCTTGGAGAATTATATGAAATCAATGAGCTACTAGCACTAGTTACATCTGTGCTACGTAGCTCGAACAAATAAGAGAGGTCTTCCACGAGGTACAAATGAAAATCTATTATTTCATAGATGGCGGGCATATAGAACGTTCTCACGCGCTTATACAACGCGCGTGAGAACGTTTTTAAAAGTTATGCTTTGAAATATAAAGAAAAAATAATGGTTTGCGCCCGTACACAAGCAATATGAATGTGAATAAATAGTTTTATCAATTAAATAACTCAAATCTTTCAAGAAAAGGCTAAAAATCACAATATTGGATTTAATCATTACAATATTGTGTTTGTTAGCCTTTCTTGAAAGATTTGAGTTTTTTAGTTGACAAAACTATCGATTCGTATTTACATTTCTTGTGTACTTGGGCGAACAATATTTTTTTCTTACGGTGAATGTCAAAAGAATTCATATTCTACGCTTTCGTAGAATGCGCGTATAGTATTTTTACTTATAAACGCTTTTTACAGGTTATGCTTTGAAATGTTAAGATAAAAATATTGTTTGTGCAAGTACAAAAGGCGTTAATAAGTAAAAATACTATACGTGCGCCTAGTAAAAAGCTTTTTTAAGTAAAAATACTACGCGCACGCCACTACAAAAGAGTAGAATATGAATTCTTTTGACAATCACCTTAATAACATCTTTGTTTTTATTTATACTAGAACTTCTACTAGAGACATCTACACTAGCGTGTGTCGCTCTGCATAGAGAGAAAATTGCCTTATTTTTTAACGCTCGGGGTCTCAAAAGTTGCGTATTATCAGTAGCTATTCAAAAACTTAAAAATAAATAAAATGGTGTTCACTATTAGATCGCTAAAATGGCCGGAAGTTTTGAAAAAAAAATTTAATTTTGTGGTTCAGGAAAAAAATAGACGTATGGTCCATATATTATATTTTGTAGCTAACTTAATTTTTATTCCATAACTGTAGTCCAAAGAATGCAAAAAAAATAAATTTTGAAACATATGTGATGTGTTTGTTAAAAATATAAAAAAAGGCAAAATAACTCTTTTTCTGGATAAAATCAAGATACTAAACAATAACTAAATTTTTGAACAAAGTACAACGAAAAAAAATAATGAATGCTCAAAGTTTAATGATAGCGTGTTATGACAACAGTAATTATTGTGAAAAAAATATTAATTACCATAATTCAAAAATATATGTGTTGGGTGTTTTTTGCAATTTCAGTGCATTTTAGTGAGCTAATAACCATTTAAAAAATATAAATTAATATGCAATTCTCATTTTCTTTGTAAGACAAAACTTTTGAGATCCCAGACGTTTCTGAATTTCAAGGTTGAAATAATTGACACTCCCTAATAATCTACACAACCTACAGACTAGAGACATCTCTTGGAGAATTTTGTGAACTCAATGAGCTAGTAGCACTAGTGACATCTATGTTGTTTCGCTCAAACTACTAAGGGAGATCTTCCACAAGGTACAAAATGATCAACATTTAAAAAAAATACTTCTACCAGAGATATTTACACAACCGACATATTAGAGACATCTCTTGGAGAATTATATGAACTCAAAGAGCTACTAAACCAGCGCCATCTATGCTAAGTAGCTCGAACTACTAAAAGCGATCTTCCACGAGGTACAAAATTTGTATCTCGTGGTAGATCGCATAATGATCAACATTTTAGTAATCCATTTTTTATGGCGATTGAGTAAGCTGGTATTGGAACCGATGATCTTTAGGCCTACTGTCATATATTTTACTATTCGACACGGAATCCACCAGGTGAAGTAAAAATAAACATAAAATATTATAGCGTTCCATTTGCGGCCTACATTTCTCAACCATTTTAGTCGGAAACAGCATTTAAATAACGTGTACCTGGCATACATCGAATTAAACCAACCACTTGTACCTCTATTCATTTACTCTCCGTCCAGTTGCGAGCAATTTGTTAACTCTAACCTTTGTCCGATACGTTGCTCTAATGAGCCTTGCTTTGTAAGACCTATGGAATTTAAACTGAAAACACAAACCTAGCGGGCATGGCCTAGATTTAATGATAGTCCTACACACCAACAAGCTGACAACTTGAAGAGGCGGGTAAAGGCAGGCGGGAGGACAGAATAATACATAAATAATGTTAGAATTATCTGGGAGAGGGTTATATGTACATTGTAATCGGGTATTATGCCCTTTAACCCTTTGAAGATAAGATTGTCATAAATATATTATTAGAATAATATTGACGTTTTTTAAAAAAAAATTGATTTGTGATGTATGATAGTAAAACGAAAACGTAAGTGTGGATGAAATAATATAGCAGGAAAAATAACACAATCTATCCTCTCAGTTGGGCGTAATGTACAATGTACAGTGCCAGCAGATACTAATAGTACACAACTGCTAACCTTGTACAAACCCCAAGTGCGTTGAATTTTGCAGCCACCTATGTATGGTTTGGAGCCCCAGAGCACCTGAAAAAACCCTAGACTCTGTGATAGATTTTCCCGCCTTGATAAACGGATTGCAGTCTTTAGAGCAGAGGCGTCGGGCGGGAATCCTTTCCTTGGTCTACCGGTATTTCAATTAAAAATCTCCGAGATCTTGAAATCTAGGCTAGATTGATTTCCTCGGCACCGGTGCATAGTCGGGAAACATGCAAAACTTACACCGTTGTAATTAGTCACATGAGACGGGTTGCTTCTACGACTCTCTCACTTTATGAGTTTAACAGCTCGTTTGTGGAACGATTTGCGGGCCTCTTTGTTTCCTCCCTTCTACAACATGGATCTCTTCAAGACCCATGTTCACTCCTTCCTCTCCCTAAAAAAACTTCATAATATAAATTCTTTGTATGGCCAGTCTTCGCAGCATTCACTGAATATTTTCCCACTTTCCTTCAGCCTCACAACATACCCCAATTGGGGATGCCATAGTCTCACTGGCTCCAGACGGGAGCAGTTGGGACTCTTGTGAGGTTTTCTCTATAAAAAAAAAATAAAAAAAAAGTTAATATTATTATAAAAAGTTAGTTTTATTTCAAATAATTTTATATATTTTTTAGTGTGTAATTCAATATAAATGCTGCTGACATATACTTATACATATTTATATATTTATGTTCTTATTTATATGAAATTGAAGGGGAATTTTCTCAAAAAAATTATATACTGCTATAAAAAACATTACAAAAATAAGGAATTCTCTAAGATCTATTCAATGTTATTTTATGATAAAAAAATCATAATTACAGGTCTACAAAACATGAGAGTTCATTGTTTTTGATAAAACAAAAATAAAATCATTTAGCTTTCTTGAACAGTAAACATTTTCTCCCTTACAGCATTTGAAATTTCCGTAATCGGTGTTATGATTTTTTTGGTACAACACTAGTAAAATATTTGAGATATTGTGAAAATATTTTCACAATTATTTGATTAGCAATATAATTTTTCTAAATTTTTTTATAATATATGTAGAGAAAATCATGGAATTTTATAAAAAGCCATACAGAGTTTTTGTAGAAAGCAATCACTTTTTGGTTTGACATATTTAATAACAATAAAACACTTTTTTGGTGTAAAACCAGGAGTTTTAATTAATTTATTTACCGACTCACCGTTGTATTAATACACACAGCATTAATTTGTACCCTGATGATGCTTGAACAAAAGCGAAACTGGTAGGTAAAAAAATAAATTAAAACTCTTGGTTTTACACAAAATAAGCATCTTATTTTTATAATAGAGAGTGTTTTTGAAAAGTTAACGTCAATGAATCATATAAGTAACCCTCCAGGGTTAAACAACAAAACAAAGATGCATCTTGCCCTGCGCTAAAGGGTTAACATTGTAATAGACTAAATAATCCTAGGCATTATGCAAATCGCTTTATAGCTCATATTACGGCCCCATACCCTCGTTACATTGTATGGAATACTCGCTGGTTAAATCCCTTCGAGGAAATCGTAGATAGACTTTATATTTCTTGATGCTTTGCTTAATGAATTGGATAATGTGATTATCCCAGTGAGGTAAGCAACGCCCGGGTCTTAAATACAGATATTCAAATGCGCTTGACTTTAGATAATAGTGTTTTTAATATATTGGTAATATGTATATTAAATCTAATAATTTAAAAAATATTAGAATTAATATTTCAAATCGTTTTTAAAAGATAGATAATGAAAACAATAAACCGGTGAAAAACAATGAACAGTCAGTGGCTAATCAGGTTTGGATCTCATCCGGGCGTCACGTGTTCGATTCCTCTGCTGGCTAAGTTCTCCATCACAACACAAACAACATCCTCCGCTTACTGTGGTGGTAGTAGGAAATTTTCAAATATTGTCAGGTTATTCGTAACCTGGTAACGTTTGTCTATCTTTAAAATAAATAAACAAACGCCTTACGGATAAATGCACTCCAAACCCAACACAACTGACAAACAACTTTTAAGCACTTACCAGTCGTGCGAAATCCAAAACACACCGTTCAGCAAGGAATCAAAATTTAAAAGCAGATTTATACTAACAGCAACAAAGCTTTCCGTCGAAAGTCTGCTTCATTGATGTTAAATATATCAATATTTGAAATGGTTCTATTAAACATTAAGATACTCGTAGCTCTCCCCAATGGCATGACCATTGGCGAGTTAGTCCTGCAAGCCGGGAGATAACCATCGGGAACATACTCATATAAACTAAGCATCACTCTCCATGATAGTTGAGTTTTCAAACCATCCACGAATAAGTCTGAAGAAACATGATACAATGTGCACATCCTTTTTTGTAGATGGTTCATTTCGAGCATGCCCAAGAGAAAGTCGGTAGGATAAGCCATACTATTATTAAAAAACTAACCTCGCAATAAGAACACTTTCGGATTTACCGCCAAAAACGGAAAACAAAAATTTTCCACGATCGCGGACGTACTGCGAAGAATTTAAAAATAGTGTAGAGTAAATAATTTAAAAAAGGTTTTGGAAAATCGGTGAGAAATAACAGTTGTCATCAGTCACAATTAATTAATAAAAATAATATATACTATATTTGCGGCACGTTCCAGAGTGAAAGACACTCTCAGTAACATCCTGGTGTAAGACCACCATTCAGAATTGAAACGTTGCTTAATAATGGCTCTAGCCGTGTTTAGTGACTAGATCTGAATAGCCAGGTACTTTCCCACCTTCCTCTTCCCATCTCCTTCCCTTCCCCACTTACCTTCAGCCTCACAACATACTCCAATTGTGGATACCATAGTCTCACTGGCTCCAGAAGGGAGCAGTTGGGACTCTTGTGAGGTTTCTATATATAAAAAAAAAGTTGTCTATATTGATAACTAGCTTACTCGGTATGCGTTGCAATGCAACTTAAATAAAGAAACATTTTCTCCCTGCGTGTCCTTTCCCATTCGTCCCCGTTTCCTTTCCGCCTGATGTTGTTGACATATTTAACGCATCAACCAGTAAATATAAACAGGCTTTAGTAGCGTTTACATCGGCAAGCAGAACAACTAATCTTTTTAAACAAACTGCCTAGACCTGCTTCCATTCATTTAATTTTTTTATTGTATTATTCCTAATCTGTTAATGATATAAACTGTTCAATGCGCATACATATCGCTTCACAGATCACCACTTCCACACCTACAAACATACTTACACATCTACACACTACGCACATCACCCGGTAATTACTAACTATATATTCCACAAATAAGACATTATAGCGAAACATATCATAGATCCCCACCATGACATACCACTTAAAATATTTATTTTTTTATCACTGTAACCAATTTTCTGTTGTTTCTATAATATAAAATAAATAAATTTATCTGCTATTTTTCCGTCTTAAATGGTGGATTATTTTGATATTCTTTGAGATTAAAAAAAAACAAGTAAAAGGCCAGTTGACTGAATAAATGATAGTCAATATAATATGAGTTTTTGAAAATCCCTTTTCTTAAGACATTTTATTTATAATAATTGTCACCTCTGTTTTTATTAAATTTAAAATCAGATTCGGCTGTTTTGATTCTGACTACGATTAGGGTTATCAGCAAAACCACTGTAAAATAATAAGTGAGTCGAGTTCAGCTATCTTCCCCTAAAAGTCAGTGTCACGTTTTGTATTTAACACGAGATATTTAAATTTCATACCAGAATATCACAAAGGCGTGAAAGTAAAGCATTAATCTTTGTTTGTAGGTTACAAAAACGGCGAGAATAATAATTTAATGCAGAAACTTCCGCATGCGGTTTTCATACAAGTTGAATTTGAAAATGAATGAAGAATGGAGAAGTCCGGAAGCGAAACAATTCCAAAAAGAATTAAAACTCTGACTCTTTATCCCCAAAGGCAGCGGGGATTAGCCCGCCGCATCGCGCAACGTCGCGTCGCTACATGTGGTGGGCAGATAGGAGGGTACTTGGTATATCTACTCTCAAACGGGAGGTTCACAAAGCTTTCAAATTTTGTTGCATATGATGCAAAAGGGTTAAAGTTTGTTTGAGATTTTTAAAAGCACTTAAAATAAAATAATCCAGCTCGAAGGACCGTGAAGAATTTTCTGCCTTCCTTTGGTCCAACCATCTTAAAGGAGATTTTTTACGCTTTAAGTCAATTGGAACTCTTTTCATTCATTTCTTCAAGGAGTAACATCTCCATAAAAAGTCTCAGACCAAAACCTTCCATTCGTGTCGGAGAATTATAAAATATCACGATTTTACACTGTCAAGGAGGAAAGAAAGGAGTAGAGTAGGATTCTGAATTACTGTTAAGAACGTGTGACTTTCACAGGTGGTTGACATTAATTATGAGTTAATGAAAATTTCAAGATCAAAAATACTTTTGTTATCTTATAAAAATAATGAAAACAAAAACACAGTTCTATCATGAAGATCCATAATATTTTACGTGTATCTCATTTTTTTCCAGACAGTCAATACGTGCACATTTTTCTGATGAACATTGATGAAGTATTTCAACACACTAACACACTTTGAGAAAAACATATTTAAAAATTATACATCCATTTATTTCGATTTCGCCCAATTCCAAATGATCCAAGAATGATCATTAAGGCGCAGGTTTTACGGTAACATTTTGGAAATTTATTCAGTAATGAGTGGACATTTGAGGGGAGAGGTCGCGCGCTCGCATTGCAGTTCCGTCAAGCAATGAATGGGGAAATGGGTGTTACACAAGCAAAGTAGAAATTAAATAATTAATTATTTTATCGTATAAAAATGAATGTTTCTTTGTTTGTTCCTCGTGCGGAACCTAAAGCATTTATCCGATAGCGATTTGTCGTGTATGAAATTATTTCCTATCTAGCGTTATGAAATTATTTCCTATACCATTTATCCGATTGTGATGAAACTCTGGTGAGTTGTTATGTGTACACCCGCAAATGTTTCTATAAATAATAGTGAGCTCTGGCGTCATGAAATTTGTAAAAAAATACATAAAAAATTAATGTTTCTTTGTTTGTCCCTTATTCGGTACCTAAAGCATTCATCTGAGTGCGATGAAACTTTGGCGGATTTTTCGTGTACGTGTACATGCCCTTGAAAGTTTCTATATATATTATAGTGCAAGTGAGCTCTAGCGTTATGAATTTATTTCCTGTACTATTTATCCGATTGTGATGAAACTTTTGTAAGTTGTTAAATGCACACCTTCGTAATTCCTTATACGGTACCTAAAGCATTACTCCAATTGCAAAGAAACTTTGGTGATTTGTTGTGCACATACCTGTAATGGTTTCTATATGTAGTGCTGAGCTCTGGCGTTATAAAAAATTTCCTATACCATTCATTCGATTGCGCTGAAACAATAGGTGATTTGTTGTGCACACGCCCGCGAAGGATTCTATATACATAAAGTGGTGAGCTCTGACGTCATGAGATTTGTAGAAATAATTACAATATTTCCTTCTCATCCCCATTCACCTTCAGCCACACAACATACCCCAATTGGGGATGCCATAGTCTCACTGACTCCAGACGGGAGCAGGTGGGACTTTTGTAAGGTATTCATATAAAAAAAGGAGTGGCGGACGTATGAATCCATCTCTCCCACAGCGGGGCAAGGCGATGAGTCAAATAAATTTTAGGTAATTTGTACACGAGCTGCCAATAAGAAGGAACAGCCTCAGGAGCACACGTGCTTCAAGAATTATTCAGGGTCGTCTACCGCGATGGAATCCTTGTTCTACCGTTATTTCAGACATGGAAGATGCTTCAGAGAGGAACTAGCGTCATTGATCCCTTCAGCACCGGTGCAAAGTCGGGAAACACGCCAAACGCGCGCCCAACATATATACACGGTCGAAATTTCTCACATGAGAACGGGTCGCTTCTACCACTCGTTCTTGAGTTCAACAGCTCAGCTGTGAAACGATTTGCCGGCCTCTGTGTTTCCTCCTTCATACAATATGGGTCTCTTAAAGACAATTTTTCTCCGGGCCTCCTGTGCGAAGTTATATATAAAAATAAAAAAAATATTCTACTATTATTGTTGAGAGGTTTAAAAATTCCGTACGACTAACACTGTTTAACACAAGTACTAAAGATAAAATTAATATCATTCTAAAATCCACAAGTCTTGGCAATTTTTGTAGGATATTATGCTGAATATTTGGATACCATGTTTACATTTAGTTGATTTTATATCAATTTGTATTAAATTTTGTGATTTTTCGTTTATGTGCGTCATTCTACTTTTTGTTTATCTGAGCTAATATTTTGAAATATATTCTTTCTTGAGTACGAAAAAATTTGTCGAAATAAACTTTCAAAAACAAAACCACCTTTTGTCATTTCTATTGCACGTACTTAAAAATATTTGTCCCAACTTTATTTTATGATCTCCCTTTATTCACACCCATTATTTTCGGGAATATTATAAATACAGTTATTACCATTTTATAAACCATACAATCTACGTCAAAACACCATTAGATTCAAAGTCTCATTGAGTAAAAAACGGAGACGTCAAAAAGGTTCAGGGCGTAAAAGATGTTTCTATCTATCCATTCCATTGCTAATATGATTTTTTGTCTTTCTAGCTGTATCCATTATCTAGTAAACAAATTTAAATTTTATAGAGCAAGTGTATTTTTTATTTCGTACTTTATCAAAATGCTAAATGGTTTACCAATTTAGTGTCAATCTTACCCGAGTCTGCCCTATAGACGGCACATATTGTGGTTCGCTAGCGGGCCGTACAAGTACCAAAAATACCTAACTGCAGTGAAGCCGAGTTTTGATACCCCCCCCTTAAATCCGAGAAATTTTTGCACTACTATAAACGAGTCGTGTTTTATTAAATATTTTCCCAATTTTCGCTTAATCATAATCGTTTATTTTTAATTTGTACGCTTCCTCTAACATTTGTATTTACATATCTCCCTTTAAAATCATCTTCTTCTGCATATTGATCGCTTACTACGGAGCCTTAATATTTATTGGTCACTGTGATTACACAATCATTATAACTTTGATATCAATAATGTTTATATTTTCTACAAAATTAAAAAAAAAATAAACTTCCTGGCCTGACCTAAAAAAAATAAGATTCTTCTACTAAGGTCACCCAGTTCAAACCAAGGCCTCAAAATACATACATGTTTTATTCGTTGCCTCTGTTCGCGGGTGGTACTTTTTATGGAACATTTTCGGGGATCCAATAAAAGCCACCACATTTGCCGTTGGATTCCGTTCTCCGGGAGGCCGGCGGGCGCGGAACAGTGTGTAGTAGAATTTATTCTAATTTCCTCAGTATTGTCACCTGGCTTGGAGCCAAGCAGTTTCCCGTCCAATGGCAGGGCGGATCGTCTCGAATTCCATCCTGTGACTGAAAATTGGAAAAGTATTTTTAGAAGCCATGCATGCAAGTAAAAGTGACGTGACTTACTTAGTAATATGGATTCAGAGGTTGGAACACTGGAAAATTGACAAAAGTAAATCACATCACATTTTTTTGGTATATAAGTTACACGTTTTGCGTACTGTATTTACAAAATTGAATATATTTTTAGTTCTTTTGCCGTGCTATGAACAATGCAGCATAATTTTTGTAATTAATTGTTTCCATTAGTTACATTCTGCGTATACTTTATTCCGTTTAAATGGTAAATTATTTATTATTATTTTTAATTGATAAACTAATGTTTTTAAGACGAAATTTTTATGCATAGCACAAAGGGTAACGATTGTTATAAGCAATAATTATAAGCCTGAAACACTCGTCCACATTGAAAAAATCTCCTGAGAAAGGATACATGCCGCTGACGCGACTCGAATCCGTTTTCTGATTTCCGGTCAACTACTAATAATAATATATATTGAATTATTATTAATTATCCACTAGTATATGTTGAATTATTTGGTGAGTAAGAGATAAGCCGACGTAGCTCAGTGGATAGAGCATTGTTATTTTAGCTACTGGCATTATACCGAGCTCTCTCGTTAAAAATTTAGGCGTATTAGATTTGTCAAAGAATTTATACATAAAATTGCATAAATCAGTCATTTTAAATACTTGTAGGATTACGATTTTTTTTAAAATATTAAAATTGAGGATTTAGTAAGATTTATCGTTTCAGTTAGGAGTTCTACTGAGCCGAACCCTCTGATATGAAAATATCTGGAGTCGGTGAGTTATTTTCCCATTTGGTATCTGTTGGGTTGACGTGTTGTTCTTGGATTGTTTTGTAATTATTATACTTAAATAGTACGATTTACAAGATGATAATTTGTGGAAAAGTGTGTGGAAGGGTTTTTCCTGTGGGGAAGATTTAACCCGGACATAAACCTATATAAGGAAAAAATATATTTTTTAAAATTTATAAATATTAATTGTTATCATAAATGAATGTTAATATAATACTAAACAATTATTTTGCATGGGTTCAATATAACTTAATCAGAATAATTGTTCTTATGATCATTATTTATATCACATGTTTTCTAAATGCGAGTATAGGCGTAAAGTAATATTTGTATATATTAAATTAAATATTAAATTTAGATTGACCCACAAAATAAATAACATTATCTTTTATCAATTCTTAAGGGGAGAACCCAGAAGGTATTATCTATTATAAATATATACACCTTCAAAATATCTTCATAATAACTAAATAAAATACAATTATTCAAATTCACTCGATCTTTTCTCAAAGATCATCTGTTCAGAATATCCAGAGATATCAAAGTCTTGCTCGGAGTTGACATAAATTGCAATTTATGAGATGGGTTTGGGTACCGCCACCCCTGGAATCATTTATTTGATAACAAACCCCTCTGCCATAGATCACCCCAAGTGGTTCACTACGTTTGGTGACTTAGCAGGTGTGTCCGGGTTAATGGGAAAGGTTTGTCCGGGTCTTCAACAGCTGTCAGGACGTTCGGGAGAGACTGGTTCAGGTAAAACTTTTCATTTCTCCAGTAGGACTCTCTCGGAACACCGCCTTGAACGGCAGTGGGAAGGGTGGATTCACAAGTCTGTCACTCCCGGAGAGACTTACCCCCAGATTCCTACCCACCTCTCGTACCTTTCTCCTTCCCGGAACATCCTCTCCTTCTTTTCCTCAAAAGGCAAAGATGACATAGGCCTTTATGGGAATTATTTTCTTTAAGAAAGGTGCTGATGTAAAAAAAATTGAAATAAAAAAATAAATCTTATCCACCATTTAAAAAATGTCTTTACTTCTATTGCAGAGAATACTATCGTTTTCGTCTAATGAGGAGACATGCATAAAAATTGCTGAAACTAATATTATCATTATCACTCTAGTATTTTGGTGGGTGAAAAAGAAGATAAATCAGCTTCCATGATTTAGTGAACTAATCACAATCTGCTTTGGTGCAATATGCCGGAGCCGGAGCCGGAGTCGGAGCTGGAGCCGTAGCCGGAGCCGAGAGTTGGTTGCCGTGATGATTATTCGAGAAGAGCCGCGAAATTAATTTTAATTATGGTAATGACATTAAAGAGTGAGTTATGACATCCAATTATGCTGTAAATGAGATATTTTAAATAATAAATCACCCGGAATGGGGGATTTTTTAACGTTACGTATGCTGGCAGTTGCTAACTGGATTAAAGCGTTTATTATAATGTATAATTCAAGTTTAACGTGATATTTAAATTTTATGTCAACGCATTATCAAACCGTTGATGCATTGCCAGATGCTTATTTATTATTTTTGTTAAAACGTTAGTTGTAGTTACAGAAATAGATGATTTGTATACCTTTGTACCTTCTGATTGGGAGAGACTAGTTTGATGGAGACCTTTTGACCCCTTCAGGCGAACTCTTTCGACTCATCGACCTGCGTCATCACTCCAGGACATAATAACCCCCTGATTCCTAAACACCCCTCCTACCTTTTTCCTTCTAGGAGTTTCTCTCCTTCATTACCCAAAAAGACCCCCCACAGAGGATCTCCAAAGATGACATAGGCCCTGAGGGATTGTTTTTCCTCAGGTATTTTCTTTTTTTTTCCTGTATGAAGATTATGTTAAAAATAATGATAATTTTCAGTTAACATAATATTACGAATATTGGTGTCTTCTGAATTCTTGTTCATTGAGCCACAGTTACAATCACTTCACAGAGCAGTTACACCCACAACAGGAATTAGTATGTTTGATGATTTATTTATTACTAGTTGATACCCGGCATGCGTTGCGATGCCGCGTAAATAAATATTTTTTGTCCCTGCGTGTCCTTTCCCATTCGTCCCCTTTCTCATTCCTCCTCCCCTTTTCTTACCCCGTTACCCTTTCACCTTTCTTCTTCTCACTACCGCTGTTCCCTAGCATCTAGTCCGCCTTCCTCCCTCCCTCGACACCCTCCCACGAACCCCCCTGCTTAATTCCCCTCCGCCCCTTCCGAATTCCCCTCCTGCACTAAACTCCATATAATACACCCATTTTTCAAACAACGAAATTTTATTTGCAAATAACTTCAGATACCTCACCGATATAAAAATATCGCTATTTAGAAAAATTCGCGGGCATTTTCACAACAACTCAAATTTTCATCGCAATCGGGTAAATAATATAAGAAATAATTTCATAACGCCAGAGCTTACCATTGCGGGCATGAGCACATCGATTCCCCATTTTTTCATCGCAATCGGATAAACGGTATGGCAAACAACAAACAAACAAAAAATATGAATAAAAATAAATCACCCTTTTGTTTTAAAACCACGATATTTATTAATTTACTTTACCGACCGGTTTCGCTTTACTCAAGCATCTTCAGGGTACAAATTAATATATTAATTATAACAGTATTAATTTGTACCCTGAAGATGCTTGAGTAAAGCGAAACCGGTCGGTAAAGTAAATTAATAAATTTCGTGGTTTTAAAACAAAGAAGTGTTTTATTTTTATTAAATATGTCAAACCACAAAGTGATTGCTTTCTACAATAATAAAAAATATGAATTTTATATATGTATATATTTATATGGATCGAAATTTTAATCAAACCATTTGATAACGACTTCAAATAATGACCGAAACGGCAATCGCCCACAAGCGGTGCTATATACCAAGCCAAAACCGATCTCTAGTTACATAAAATGTTAATTACTGCAAAGTGAACATTAAAATAACAAGGGTAACCTACAAAGACGGTTTTCGGAGCCACTGTAATTAACGAATTTTCCCCTCGTTTCCCCCCCTCCTGAGCAGGAAAACCTCTCTTATTATGAATGATAGCACTTCCTTTAAAACCTTATAACCTGTCTGTATATATTCCAGACGTAAAGCTCCTGAAAAAGTACCCGTCTCGGGTTCTCTGTCACGTCTCTTGAGCGTTGCCCGACAATCTGTTAAATTAAGAATTCTTTGAAAAAGATAAACGAGGTTTAACAAAGAAGGCGAAAGTGAGATTTCTGTAAAGATCGTTAGAAGATAAAACCTTTTTAGTTTTAATCTAACTACAAGAACTATTTACCTTGGGACTTCTTGATTTTACAACGTTATTTGATAGAGGATAAAGTTTTAGAATCTTATCTGTCAGCATTTCTGTAACCCATTGTCGTGTTTCTAGTTTTCATGATAATTTGAACATAGTTGTTTATTTAATTTCATTGTTTGATTGTAGAACGGATTTGACATCTTTAATTAGATAAATAATGGAATACGTCGGTACATATTTGTAGTCTATGTTAATTGATTCTGTCTACCTCTTTTATAAAAGTCATGGAATTTGATAACTGTAGTGTTTGCCTTATCCACATGCAGACATTAGTAATTATGTAGGGGCTATGACAGGTCCTTGTTACAAACTGGTTTATTACCAATATTAAAGTGTTTACAGTATATCATTCTTCTGGGTATCACGAGCGACTGTAACTGTATAGGAATTGAATCCGAAAGCTCGAGCTGTCGTTGACCCGAGTGCACTCGCCGGGTGAATCTCCTTTAACCTAACTATTAGAGGTTATCCAACAAATGGTTTCCGGGGCGGCGGTACCCATACCCGCCTCCCAAATTATAAATTATCGTTATATTCGCATTGTCAGAATATTCGCGGAGAAACCTTGTTATAACCTTCAGCGATTCTATAAAAACAGCAATGCTTTTTTCAAAGCTTGCTCGTTATGAATATAACAATGGAAGAAGCTTTGAAAGACTCCGGTCTGCAATTGGCAGATTATATTAAACCATTATTTTATTCCGGTAAAGCCGTTTAATCAATAACTGGCTTCGGTATTCGGCTGAACGTGTGTTTTGTTCCCAAATATTATTATTCAATAAAAAAATTACTATGGAATTAGCTCTATGGGTGATATAATTGTCCCAAATACTCTGTATCTTGTCTGTATCTGGAGCCAGTGAGACTATGGCATTTCTAATTTGACTATGTGAGGGGAAAGGTAGAAGAAATATATGTTGTGAAGAAGGTGGAGAAGAACCTGGATAATCCGATCTGCTAAAGTCATTTCAAGCAATTCTGAATGTGGGTGGTCTTTTACCAGGGTCACACTGAGTGAATCTTCAACGCTGGAACTTGACAATTATTATACTTTATATTATGTTTTAATGAATTGTGAAACAATACAATTCGATCGAGAACTCCCGATTCGTAGCCGAGAACCTTACTCCTAGAGCACAGACGCCGTCGCTATATTAAACTGTCTAAAATATGTAATTATTATTGTGTTTTTATTCTTCACAGATTATTCGTTACTTATGAAGTACTTACTAGAGTCCTCATCAGTGTCCGGGCTTTACATAGAGTTTTTTAAAACCAGATGTAGACAGTAGTAATTTGACATTTTTTTGAGGTTTTAACTATTAAGTTAAAAATAAAAATAAATATTCATCCTAGACTTGCAGAAGAGTCAATAGATGTCGCATATTAATAAAAATGGATACATTTATTCAAGACACAGTCTAGATAGCATTTGGTTCAGTTTTGAATCTTGCAATCCATAAATAAAGATAGCAGCCAATAAAAATATGTGTTAAGAAAATGAAGATACTGTTGGTAGTCCTAAGTCGAAGTATGATATAAATCTGTATGTATGGACTGTTAGGGTCCGGATGGGGGGTTGGCCGGTCAGTCAGCTGGGTGACTAGGGATGGCACACGATTTTTATTGATTTTTTGAAAAAAGACAAAAAACGACAAAAGTGTCACCGGAGATCAACATTTCATTTTTTTTTACTTCAAATATTATCAGAAATCCCTGTTTGAAGTAAGTCAGGTACGTGTTTTAATAGTCCGTCATGTAAAAAGATTGCTTCAGATGACAAACAGGGCTCTCCTTAAGAGGGTATTACCAGAGAATACCGGAAATTAGTAATTTTTAAATCAACCTCTAAAAAGGGACTTAAATACCATCCAGCAGAGCTTGAACTGGATTCTTTCAGGATATTTGAGGCAGTGAAGATTTGTGAAATGCTATGAAATATGGGAATATTCTTGTCTTGCCGCAATAATAATAATAAATAACTCTTGCTGCAGCGTTGAAAACGGATTGTAATTTGTTAATTTGACATTTTGGTAGACTTGCATATATTCCGTTGCAATAATCTAGACGTGAAAAAACATACGAATTGACTTGTAATTTAGTTGCCTCTGTTGGCAGGTTTCTTCGCACTGCTTTAATTTGTCTTAATTGAAAAAACCCCGTGCTTACAGTTCTGTTCACTTGAGTTTTCAGGGAAAAATTAGCGTTCGATTGACACCCAGTAGTTTTAAACAAGTCTTTGGAGTGATGTCACTTCCCGAAATAGTTATTGGAGAGTTATCAATGTTACGCCGACGTCTGCTTGTGGCGTTCCAGAGAATATCAGAATTCAGTTTCAATCTATTTGAGGTCGTCCAGCAGGTGATTGCTTCTAGACACTCGAGTCATTCGAGTTTTAAGACTGTTTATTTCCTCTGGTAAGCAGTAAAAGTAGACTTGCTGGTCATCAGCGTAGCAGTGAGATAGAAGACCAAATGATTCGATTATTTTGGTGACATTATTTGTGAAGAGGATGAAGAGAAGTGGGCCCAGAACAGACTCTTAGGGTACTCCCAATGAAAGGGTTGCATATTTTGATTGGTTTTTCCCCACCTTAACGGCTTGTACACGGTTGCCCAAGTAAGATGTCAGCCATATTTTAATTTCACAGTTTAAACCAAAGGATTCTTTTAATTGTGTAATTGGATGTCGTTAGTATTGATACAGATTCAGTATATTTCATATAAGAAAAATTAGTCGAAGATAATATTGTTAATTCTGAATTAGATATGTTTTTTTTTACATTTACTCCACACAGGAGGCTCTGAGGAAAATAATTTTCCTCAGGACCTATGTCATCTTTGAAGATGCTGTGAGGAGGTTCTTTTTGAGAAGAGGAAGGAGTGAACGTGGGTCATGAAGAGACCCATGTTGTAGGAAGGAGGAAACACAGAGGCCGGCAAATCGTTCCACAGCCGAGCTGTTGAACACATGAACGAGTCGTAGAAGCGTCCCGTTCTCATGTGACAAATGTCAATTGTGTACATATGTTGGGCGCGCGTTTGGCGTGTTTCCTGACTATGCACCGGTGCCGAGGGGATCTTCCATTGAAATACCGATAGAACAAGGATAACATTCCCACCCGACGCCTGTGCTCTAAATATTGCAATCCGTTTGTTAAGATGGGAGAATCTATCAAGCGACCGCCCATTTCTGCACAGAGTCGAGGTCGAGTTTTTCAGGTGTATCGGGGATCCAGACGAGAGATGGCTGCCAAATTCAACCGTGGGGCGCACTTGCGATTTGTACAGGGTTAGCAGTTGTGTACTATTAAGTTTAAATAATGCTACCGCACGGTACGATATACCTAACTACACATAACACTCATCCACAATGCATGTAAACAAGTGCAGCGGTATTGCGGTATTCATACTAAAGAAACACAACAATGTCACAATAACAGAAATTACAATGCAACTAACAAACTGTCTTAAATTGCGTGTAAAGGTAAATCAAACTATCTACCATATCATTACTATCTATCGCACACATAGATCTGATCCACATAATTTTATATTAGAATTGGAACAATTATTACTAACAATGAAAGACACCTGTAATATCGTCGTTGGTGATATCAATATAGATATTGGAGACAATGCATATAACAGAACGAAAGAAGATTATATAAATGTAATGACGTTACTTAATTATAAATCTTATATAAATAATGATACAAGAAATGTCTTCGGACAAACCCCTTCCTGCATCGATCACGTATGGTGTAACGCAAATAACATTGAAAAAACCATGTCAATTTTATGGAAAACCAACATAACCGATCACTACACCTGTATTTTTGCCCACAACGTAGAAAAAAAAAATAACACTAACTTTAAAAAAATTTGCGAAAAAACTTATGAAAAAAAATATTTCAATCTGGAAACTTTAAAAGAAAATCTTAAAATGGAAAGCTGGTCATCAATATTTGAAACGGATAACCCAAACACATGCGCAGAGGGTTTCGAAACAGTTTTTCAAAATCACATAAACATATCTACAATAACAAAAGTTTTCAAACCTAAATCTAAACATAGATTGATAAAACCATGGATAACCAAAGGATTAGTAATATCAATCAGAAATAAAGAAAAATACCATCACCAGTATAAAAAAATCCCGAATGACCAACAAATCATGCATTTTTACAAAAAATACAGAAATAAACTTACGCTCTTAATTAGACTAACCAAAGAAAAGTACTTTCGTGATAAAATAGAAGATGTTGGCCAAGATAGCAAAAAATTCTGGAATATCATTAACACAATAACCAACAAAAGCACGAAACAAAAAGTACCAAAAGAAATTTCATATCGGGGGAGTACCATTAACACCGAAAAAAACACACAACTATGTGGAAATTTATTTAATGATTATTTTGCAAATGTCGGTACGAATCTAGCTCGTAATATTATCCCAGACAACAAACAAGGTGACCAATCAGAACAAAACTCAATTTTCAAAGAAGGTTTCCACACCTTTGCCGCAATAACTGATATAGATGTTGAAAATGCCATAAAAAGCTTAAGAGGATCAGCAAGCCCTGGTTACGATAAAATAACAGTAACAACATTGAAAGCCGTATATAAGGAAATCAGCAAACCAATTGCTCACATAATAAACACCAGTCTGATAAAAGGTTTATTCCCAAACATTTACAAGAAAACTATTGTCACCCCAGTTTTTAAATCTGGTGATGAAGAAAATATTTCAAATTATCGTCCCATAGCGCTTACATCAAACATTGCAAAAATATATGAAAAAATTGTTAAAATACAACTCAACAACTTTATAAAAAAGAATAATATAATGAGTCCACACCAATTCGGCTTCAGGGAAAACCTCAGCACCCAAGATGCAATTGCAAAACTAACAACAACAATAATTAAAAAGTTAGACAATGGAGAACAGTGTCTTGGCATCTTCATTGACCTCCGCAAGGCTTTCGATAGCATTTCCCACTCCAAACTCACCGTAAAACTAAAACAAATTGGAATAGCACTTTCATGGTTCCAAAGCTATCTAGAAGAGAGATTACAATATGTAAAAATAAATAATACCCTGAGCGAACCCAAAACCACATTATTTGGCATTCCACAAGGAACTGTCATCGGCCCAATCCTCTTTACTATCTATGTAAACAAAATGTTCTCTCTACCCATAGATGGAGATATCATATCATACGCAGATGACACTGTACTGATCACAAAAGGAAAAATATGGGAGAAAAACAACAAGGATTGCAAACTCAAATATAAACATACTCAAAACATGGTTCGACCAAAATTGTCTGTCACTAAATACTGAAAAAACTTATTTCATACCATTCTCACTCAAAGAAAAAAATGTCGATAATAGTATTATAATTAAAATTCATTCATCACAGTGTAAAAATAAAAAAGAATGCAACCATCTTAAATGTTTACTCATAACAGGCAAAAAAAGTATTAAATATCTGGGTGTTATAATCGACAGTAAATTAAAATGGAACGAACAAGTAAAAAATATGATAACTAGAGTAAGAAAACTAATTTACATATTCATTAAATTAAGAAACATCCTGTCACATGGTATGATTAAAATAATATATTTTGCCCTTGCCCAATCTATCTTACAATATGGTATAATCGGTTGGGGAGGAACTTTTAAAACTAACCTCTCACCTGTAGAAAAGGTGCAGAGGTTAATTCTAAAAGTCATCCTGCGAAAACCATCAACATTTCCAACTACACAGCTGTTTGAAACATTTAAGGTTCTGAGTTTAAACAATATCTTCCAAAAGAATGCATTGCTACAAATTCACAAAGACCATTTTAATACAACAATTTCCGCAAAAACAAGTAATCGACCTAGATCCCGGGGTAACTTAGAAATTCCTAAATATAAAACTACTGCTTCTCATCACCATTACACTCACCAAGGTATAAAGTTTTTCAACGCCCTTCCAGATAAAATCAAAACAGAAAAAAAGTATAAAGTTTACAAATCTCAAATCAAACAACTATTAGATAAACCAAACACCAATTACAAATTTTAATTTCATAGAAAAAAGTCTACATATTTTTTATTATATGTACACTTATTAGTGATAATTGATTAAGTATTAACTATAATATGTAACTATTAGTATGTAATTAATCACTTAACATAATTACTAATTTATATTTAAAAATATTCATATTTTTCCTTTTTTGAACATATCCTCTACAAATATTATATCAATCTTTTGAGACAGTGCCTTACCTTACCAGTACTATACTTATGTACTGTCATATTGGTAAACGATAATTGTTGCATTTCATTATTATGTTGTACCTTCAAATAAAATATTTATCAGCGGCTGAGGCCAATTTCAATGTTTAGAACCAACTGTATGTACCTATCTATTAATTAGTTTATTAATATATGTTTATTTCTACATTTATATTCAATTTGTAATTTTTATTTTTCATTCATGTAGATTGTAGTCAATTATTGTAAACAATAATTAAAACATTATAATTTCTAACTTTTTTTAATTAAGAGGTTTTACTCCCCAACTCAAACACGAGAAATTTTTTCTCCGTTGAGTTGAGTAGTTTGTTAAAAAAAAAATCTATTTGTAAATAGCTTTTAAGAACCAACTGTATTTATTTTTCTAAATCTTATGTATATGTATTTTAAATAATAAAAAATAAAAAATTATGTATGTATCTGCAGGCCCTGTACAGTACTCCCAGTTTCTGAGAGGCCAACTTAAATCTGGCCTCAAGTGAGATCGACAAAAATTACTTAAAAATAAGAGGTCCCAGGCCGCGCTAACCCACTCAAAAATAAGATGAAGGACAGATACGACAATACGAATGTCGGAGGGGGCGCGCAAATATTAAAAACTATAAAATTCATGCGAAAATTGTGAAATGTACCCCCACACAGGTTGATAACCGCTGATCTGCAGTATCTACACAACAACACAACCGGTTAATTATGCGCTATATCCGCTGTGCCCGATGCGCTACACAATACGTTTACCATTAACCACTCGGTACATCACAAGCCGATGTCAGGCAGCATGATCCACTTGAATCTCATCCCTAATTAAGATGTTAACCCATTGAATATTTAGCCTTCCACTTGGGGTAGTGAATTTTTAATGACGTCATCTGTCTGCCCTCGTCCGACTGTAGGATGTAGCAATAGGGCAAGAGCTGCTCTCGAGAGATCAGTGGGACGAACAGAAGACAGTCCCTTTGATGTTGCTTGTACATCTCTTTAACTACTGCTGGTGGGTAGGTACTTATCTGTAACAACTCTCTTTCAGCTAAACAGACTTCCAGAGGGATACTTGAACAGATTCGAGATGATGTTTTGGAAACATGACGAGAATAAATAAATAATTTGTGGAGTAGGTCAAACAGCACATTTTTTGACGAAATGTATTTTTTAATAATAGCATTACTCTTGAATGTATGTAGCCGGTACACATTGTTATTATTTTTATTTTTTTTTTATTAATAATTAAAAAAAGATACATAAATTAGAAATATATTTTATACACTAATTAATTATATAATATATATGTTTGATGTACCCCCATAAATAAGCAGGGCTTGTGTGTAGGGGGGGGGGGGGGGGGGGGTGTTATTATATAGTTTTTATTTGATATGATTTAGTTCAGTTTTACAGAATTTTTTTTAAGGTGAGATTTAAATTCTTTTATATTGGTATTCATGTTTCTATTTATTTCTGGTAATGAATTAAAAAATTTACTCCCAGATATTTATGATTTAACTGTCCTATTGTTTTTTTACATTTTGGAGTAGGAAGTATTGATGTTTGTCTAAGATTTTTGTTATTTTTAAAGGGTGCAGTTTTATTTTGAATAATATCTTTATAAATTTGTTATGTTGCATGGTAAAAGTATAATGTACTTAATTTTCTGACCTTAAATTGTTTATTTATTTATTTATTAAAGAATTTTATACATAGTGTACATATTGTGTTATTTCGCCCGCCATGCTAGGGATGTCCCTGTGTTTGAATAAGAGTTTTCACGAATATGAAGAGGGTTTTTTAAAAATTGTTTTTATTATTAGTTTTTGTGATATTTTGATGTCTTGCTTTCTATTTTTGTAAATATTATACTGCATTTGTGGTTTTCTGTATTTGTTACAGAGTAGATTATTATGTTTATTTCTTTAGGTGTTTCTTGTTTTTCAACGAAAAATAGTAGAACAGGTTTTTTTTTAGAATTTAAAGTCAATAGGTTTTTATCAAACCATAATTTTAGTTCATTGATATCTGTATTTACCATGTTATTTAATTCAGACCAGGGGTTTGCTTTTAGTAGTCAATTATATTTCAATTTTTTTTTGAACCCATTTTAAATTGGAAAAAAATGTTTACATCATTGAAGAAGAAGATTATACTAATAAATCAAAACGAAAATATGAAAAAGAAGAAGACACAGAAAAATTAAAGGTAACGGTCAAAACTGGGTCTCGAACTCGGGACCTCTTGTTTTACCGGAACAAACGCCTTAACTGATTAAGACCTCTTATTTTCTCGTATATCAAATTCAGAATTAACAATATTATCTTCGAATAATTTTTGCCACATGAAATGTACTGAATCTGTATCAATACGGTTAAAATACATTGACACTACTTACATATTTATGTCACTACAATTAGCATACTATTTCACAACCGTAATATTTCCTTTACCCTTTCCATATATTTACGTCTCTAAATATTCTTAGAATGATTAAGTTCTAGTAGATCCCAAGTATTGGAATTCTTGTTAGGCATTCACAATGAAAAACAGGGATGGATTGCTTTTGCGTAGTTGTAAGAAAATGTATATTTTCTCATCCCACGCGTAATATAAGATGAGAGGCTGTATTATTGATCCAATGTTATCGGAGATTTTCACATTTTTTGCTGTCCATAAAAATAGTATCTCTTCTAAGGTACCTAATCTTATTTATGAATTTGTTTTTTGTAAGTATAAAAACGAGTTCGTCCTTAACGTATATTGATGTCTGAGAATATACTATACTATTCTTGTGACAATCTTTTGAAAAGGATCAATCTTCATAATAAGAAGGATTCGAGGAGATTTATTATCGTGAACATAATAAATATATCTTAAATCTTGACAAAAAATAGACGATATACTTCTTAAAATGATGATAAATTAAGAAAGATGAATATTGGCGTAAAAGCAAAATAAGCTATTTGGGAGGCGGGTATTTATTGGATAACTAATACCCCTGCCACCCCAAGGGGTTCGCTACGTTTGGTGATTTAGCAGGTGCCTAGAACGCGTTCATAAGGGGGAGGTTTGTTTAGGTATTGGCGGTGGATGCATTTGCCAACCCACGATGTGGTGGGCCGAATCGGGAGTGACTGGTTGAGGGAGATCTTTTGACCTCTTCAGAAGGATTCTCTCGACCCATGGCTCTGCACCGCACTACATAATTGAGTATTCAACCCAGATAGCCCTGAAACGTTTTTTAATGTTTTTTTTTAATCATTTTTGTTGGTGTCATCATTGAAAGTACTTTAAAAATATTAAAAATTATATTCATTTGATATTGTAGGAGGGGGGGGGGGGGGGGGGGGGGGGGTTCCAATTTCGGTACTTTAAATTTTTTTTCAATTGCTTGTCAGTGCTTCAAAAACTGACTTTTACGAAAAAAAGTGATGACGAATGAGACCAAATACCACCAGTAAAAGCCAGTTCTGACTTCACTTATCTAAATTCTGGTGATGAAAATGTCGTTCGAATTGAAAATTTCAAAATGTTTCAAAATGAAGAAGAATGAAGGTTAACTAATGACGATATCCCACTGTCAGACCACTAGTCATCATCAAAATATTCCATAAATGCTTCATTTCGAAAATGTGACCCGGAAAATTTAAAATCTATCTCATTTTTTTTACGAAAATCTAGATTAGTGTGTTCAGAATTGGCCTCTACTGGTGATTGTGTGCTGGTTGAGGTAGATCTTTTGAACTCTTCAGAAGGATTCTCTCGACCCATCGCGTTGCACCGCACTACATAATTGAGTATTTCAACTATATAGGCAAATTTATCACAAAGATCTTCCTACCATATTAATGCATCTTAGTAATTAATTAAATGTATGATTCATAGAAATATTATAAACCATTATAATCTGTAGTATATTATTTAGTTATTTCAAAAAAAACTTTATTTTATCTTTTCATCATTAGAAATTAACTTTCATATCTAAAATATTATAATGTAAATTGGACAGTAGTTCCGAACTCCTGCAACGTAATCATTCCCCGATACAGCAGTTTCGTAATATGCGAAACCAATACTAGTGTTATTTAAATGTTTATGTTGTAATTTTGTAAATCTTCGATCACCGTGCTTTTAAATTTTTTTTGCTTGTATTTTTTTATCATGTATGTATTTTTTATCGTACTTAACTTTATTATTATTTCTCACTGTACTTTAAATTTTGGTTACTTGTTTTTTTATTTCATTTATGTACTTTTTTTCTATCGTAATATTTTTTTTTCTCATGAGTTATACTGCCTTTATTTATTTATCTAAAAGCCCCCTGGGCGTAAAATTAATAAATAAATAGTATTATTAAATACGGCGCTGTACAAATTATCTAATTATCAGTATTTTTCAATCGAGTAAATCGGTCATTATTTAGATCAGGAAGATATTTGCAATAAGTCAATATTTTGTTGAAAAATATAAACGATAAATTTGAAAAAAAAAAATTGTCTAAAGTTCTGAAGTGAGTTGCGTTTGGTGTATACCTTAGAACAAGTTGTGCATTGTGCAGTGCATGTATCTCATCAACTAGTGTAGGGAATTGCAGTTACTCCGCTGACCACGAGACAGTACATTCTTCTCCCTGTCACCTCCCCTTGGCCCGCTGTGCTCCTGGCACTATAATACCCCAGCATTATAATAGCTCAGCCCGGACTTACCCGGGCAATACCGACCAACACGTGGCATTGCCCGCATACCTCCTTGGACCTTCTTTATTGCATTCACCCGTTCACATCCCTCCCATAACCCTTCTCTTGCGATTCTTCCTATCCATTGATGTGGAATACAGGAGATGAAACGTCTGCAAAGAATCAAAACCCGTTCACAAAGGTATTTTTATTTATCTTACATACTAGTATGATCTATTTTATGTGAAAACAATCCTGTTATAAAAAACTCTACTATATAATGGTTAAACGTATGAAGATAAGGAAATCCACAAATATGAAGTAACACCAACCCAACCCTCCGCAGTCAACTAAAATGAAGATTAGGTAAAAACACGACGATAAGCAAACCAACAAATGCAGTCAACAAACACGAAGATGATTCTACAAACACGAAGATGAGGAAGTTTTCATACAAGAAGATAAGGTCTACCAATATGAAGATCAGGAAATCAACAAAATGAAGGTGAGGTCTATAAACATGAAGGTGAGGAAATCATTACCGAAAATCTACAGTCTGCCTGGTAAGGAGGGCTGTGAATATACTATTATACAAAGTATCTTAAAAATTATACTGCGAATTTTAATGGACAAATAAAAATAAAATAAAATAGTAAGTTAGAGAATCCTACAATGTTTTATAAATTAAAACAATGAACACTTTAGCTTCAGATTAAAATAAATTGATGTGTTTTTAATGATATGAAAATTGCAACAATTCATTCTAAAATGTTAAATATTTCTAAGAGTTTTAAAAATCACACCTCCATATTTATTTCTACCAATGTTCCCCCCCCCTTGTTTCTTATTTCGCTGCCACTATTCTCTTTGGAAAGGAAATATTCGCTTGGTGAATAGCTTGAGAGCCTCTTAAAGCTTCGGGTTAGCAAATTTGTTTTTATTGGGTTGCAATATTGTTACCTAATTAAATAACAGATTTTTTTACCAATGGTGAAACTCTTGATAGAGAAGAGTTTTCTATGTAATAGGTATATTGGCTTATTATTTATTTTTATGAAAAGCGAATATGGAATTCCTATGGTATAGTTTTTTGGGTTTGGAACTTAAAATAATTACACAAACACCTGGAAATTTCACACAAATCCAATATAAAGATTATGTACCAAAAAATCAAAATCTTCACCTACAAAAAAATGTTCCAAGAAATTAATATATTGGACCAAACACAAACCTTTATTCAATGTCTAATATTTATTTACCTATACACGCTTTCGATCAAATTACAAATTAAGTTTTCGCAAAATGTTTTTGAAACGCAAATTAAGCTTTTTACTGGTTCATTAAAGTTAGTTAGTTAGTTAGTTCATTGAGGTATGTTGTATTTTATGCTATATTTAAAAAAATGTTTTTAATTTGGTTATTTTGTTGATTTCAATTTAATTTATAAACGTTATGTATATAGGACGTTAATAAATAAATAAATTTACATACTTTTATAAAACTTATTACATTGAAATCAAATTTTTTTATTTGATCTAAAACTTCCTCTGAAAATGTCATGTTTTTATGTTTATTTTTATCTTGTTATTTATTTTAATGCGGTAACAAATTACCATAGTCTACGCATAGGTATTGCCTTTGTGGGATTTTTGTTACATATTACCTTGCATTTATATTTTTATAACGGCTCCAATTAGATGTATCAAAAACTTTTAGTAATATTAATAAAATAATAATTATGCGATTTTCCTTACGTTCGACCTCCACACAAAGATTGTAGATTGTAAAACGCTTCCGTCATCGTCAGCAATATTCAATCGCAGATAATAATATTCCTTTATCGCTTCTAACGTAGGGCAATAGTTACCACATACCAACTTAAATAATAATATATATGTAGAGGAGTATATAGGTAATAATTGCCCCTTAAGAAATTTTGACTATGATTGGGTGTAGGTTTGAACCAATCCATTATATTTTCGTTGTTTGTTTTTGGGATGTGGATCGTCGGATCTGCCGGATCTGCCCTGATGATGGACACTGCAACGCTGTCCGAAACGTCGGCTAAAGAAGGAGGTAGCGCAACACGGCACAACACCCCAAAAACAAACAACGAAAATGCTTTTGGCCGTGAAAATCTAAAAACGTATCCAATCCATTATATATTACAAAACAACAAATAGTTGAACAATATTTATTTAAATACCTTTCAATTCCTTCCATAATTATTCAACACCATAACAATCTGTTCAGTGATTGCCAACTTATTCACGGTGATTACCAAAATAATAATAATAAGTGGACCACTCGCTGTTTGTGTGCTTTTGACAAAGTAATAGTTAATAGTGTGGCCTGTCTAAAAAGTAGAATATCCCTAGAAATTATGTATTTATTGTTTTTTTATGAATTCGTAGAACTCCATTTAATCGTGGAATAATTACAGTTTGAAAATGGCCTTTAGCCGAAAAAGCTGTCACAATAATAAAAAACTAAAACACTTGCAGAACTTAATAATAACCATATTATTTACACGGGTCTAAATGTTTTTGGTTTTCTGCAAGAAATTGGATGAGGATTACATCGTCAGTAATCAATTTTGAAGCGCTCAATTTATTACCTTGCCTCTAACAGATCTGTCAAATTTGTCAATATAACAGATTAACTCTAGAGTGACTATTAGTTTTCGGAAAGTAAAATCAAAAGTTAAAGATGACATAAGACAGGCGCAGGCGGTTAAATCCATCGGAAAACGCATTTTCTTGAAATTAGACTTTGACAATTTTTTTACTCTTACTTTTACTCTAGCAAGCGTTTAAAACAGATGACCCTTACAAAATGTAAGAAATACGCGCTTTACAAAATCTAATTTCACGTTTTAACAACGTGACTGTTTCTACGTATATATGACATTTGTAAATTAATTCACATTGAACTAATAGAGACATCTGTTAAGATTTCCATGAAATATTTACATACTTTAGTGGAAAAAAGATAATCAAAGCGAGAGTGGGCAATCACTAGTTACAATGGGCAATCATATTCTGGTTTACCCTACATGATAATGACCTTAGTTTTGTATGATCTCGAAACATATCTACAGACGTGTCTACACATATCAAAAGCAAAGTCATTCCGCCTTCCGATATATAAAATAGTGTTGTATCCTTAGCTTATCTAAGTCGGAAGATCTTCTCACCCTCTCGTAATCTCTCGTCCTACTTCTGTAGTGCTTTCCTTGGATTTAAGAATATACTGGAGAGTCTTCATTGCTGTTAAATAGGTCAGTAGAGAGAATGCAATTTTGCTCGATCCATTTTAACTCTCAACATTAAACAAACTCTTTATTGAAGTGCGCAGTGTTATGAATAAGAAATAAACCTTCTTATTAATTAGTAATGAGTTGTTTCCGCTACGTTATTTTAGACACGAAGATGGATAGATGAAGGCTTTTGTTATTTATGTTAATACCTTCGGCACAACATATGGCATTTACAGTTCAACGTAAAGCAGTAGCAAGTATAAAAAAGTGTAGGTATAAGTACAAAAAGTATTAAATAACATAAAAACGTTACAAGCATAAAGTGTAATTAAGGTCAAGTATTAGTTTTAAATTACCAAAAAAGAAGAATAATTGTGACTACAAAAGTATAAAATAATAAGGTAGGTATTAAAAGAAAGCAAAAACAAAATTCGAAAAATTTGATGTCGAATTTTTTTCTTCTTATGGTAAAATTACAAAACTAATTTAAAACATTTTCCTATCATGGCATAATCAACAGCTCACTGAAACTTACATTATTTTTATTAAAATATTTACCCGGGGCTCTGAAAACTGCGAACACCTGAAATATCAATTTACGCTCAATTTACCAACAAGTTGGTTATATTTTCACCGAAAAGGCGTCCGTGAGTCTACCCTGTCCATTGTAGAGTAGAGATTTCGTGCGAAAATAATATTTTACAAAGAACTGCCGTTCGAAAAAGCAATAAGTGAGTTGTTAACAATATATCTATTTTTGCAGAGCTAAAAGCTCTGTGGAAAATATAGTGTACTTCATAGTACATAATAACCATTTCTAAAAGAAATACAAGGCTGGCCTTTGAAGGTGCCAACTTCACAAAAAATAGTGTACAAATGACCATCATTACATAACTGCTGATAAAATCTTACACGGGGGATATTAAAAATTAAACATATTTTTAGCTGTGCACCAATTAAACAAAAAAATTATTTACCAGCCGAAGTCGCCTCGATGCCCGGGCTTTGTACAGAGTTTTTCGAAATCAAAAGTAGACAGTTCCTCTTATTTTGAATGTCAAGTCTGCAATTGACTTCAGCTGGTTCAAATATTAAAAATTTGAAACTAACATATTTTACTTCCGTAAATACCGGATATGGAACACACAAACGAAATTATTTAAGACAGACGAAATGCACATACGCTCAGTCAACAAATATATTTAAAGTCTTGTGAATCTTAGAAAGGAGTTTTATTTCAAATATTCTACTCAATGGCCGCTGCGTGTTCTTCAATGCTGCTTTTCTTCTATAATTATTTACTGTCTCTATAAAAAATACACGTTTCAAATAATTTTACGAATATCCAAACATAAAAAACATAAAATTAATATTATAAGCAATAATTATTAGCCTGAAATACTCGTCCAAATTGAAAAAACCTCCCGAGAAAAGATACATGACGCCAACTGGTCTCGAACCCGCGCCCCTCTGATTGCCAGTCAGGAACTCTATCCACAAAGCTACGGCGGCTTATCTCTTACCTGCCAAATGATTCAATATATTCTAGCGTTTCATTCAACAATTACCGCTTATTACATTTTTTCTTAAACATCAGTTTATCAATTAAAAATAATCAATATTTGACGAGTTAAAGTATTTCACCAAAAAAATATAGACATGATATGTCTTGACGCTACCTAGTGGGAAAGTTAGCACTTACAATGCCTTTCTCATATAAAAATAAAGTTTGTTGTTTGCAGGTATATATTTTGTTATCAATTACAATCAATGACGACATCACTTACAAATATCTTTCATCCATTGATATTAATAAAGGACCTGGGGTGCTAGCATAGTCCATCGATAAGGATCGGTAGGATAATTGTCGGTAACTTCTCATCATTCCCTAGGTCAACTGCAGATCGCTAACGTACAAACAATAGTTGATATCGAATATATTAGGGACACTTAGTCATTGTGAACTGTCACCTATTCGTTTGCGATCTGCAGTTGTTCTAGGGAACGATGAGAAGTTAACGACAATTATCCTACCGATCCTTATCGACGGACTATGCTAGCACCCCTGGTTTGGATAGTTTGCCCTTTGTTTTGTATCTTCATTCGAACTTGTAGTGAACCTATCCCCCCCCCTTTACTAGCTACTATGGGTCTCGGGACCATTTGTGATGTACCTGTGTGGATACCCGGCACCCGTTGTAATGATCCGTAGTCGTCTACCCTTGGTTTTTCTATTCTTTCCCTTTAACACTAGCTGTCGGGATCTACGGGCTACGCTATCCTTATCTTTTGGCCTTCGATCAATATACCCTTATATCTAACTACACCTAACTTTTCCTTAAACCCCTGCGATTTTCTCACAGTAAATAAGATTTAAGATTTTATTGCACATTATTCCTATTTACCTCGTTGTGTGATTTTTTGTTTCGGTAATTACATTTGTATGTGTAAATGAATACGCATACACATGTAGAGGAGATAATGTAGTGTGTGGTAACCTCAGATTCTTTCAGAGAAAAGTGTGAAAGAATTCCGTTTGATAAACTAACCCCGTTTTAGATTGTTTTGTTTTATTTTCAAACCTATAGTCGTATTACCCGCCTTTTCTCAACTTGAACGGAGTGTGTCATTGACGCTAATTCTACAGTAAATTGTCAGCCGGTTTATAAAATTCAAAGTCGTAGTTTTCCTTACCTGATTTTTCACTGTCTATAGATATACATTGGATTATTTTAACATAACATGGAAAGTGTGAATTATGACATGCATGCCAGGTTCCTTGCGAAGCTCTCAATGTCGTCGTACTGCACCTAAATGGTCAAGTTATTATTGTTATTAGTATACACTACATGTACTGGGGAAGAGGAAGGGGAAGGAGGGATGATAGGTGGATTTTTGGGGAATGTTGTTTCCTGAATAAGTCGGCTCCTCCTCTAACCAAATAGATACTGGTGACCAACATTCCGGACAAAGACTCAATCATTACGTTTGCTAGGATGGTCCTTAAGTCCTGATTTTGTTCTCTTGCATGAACTTCATTGCTACGAAAGGGTCCCTTCACGCCAGATGAAAGCGCGCAGAGTCCTCATGTTACTTCCAGTATTACCCCGACTTCCTATCCTCCAGAATTGATTTTAACTCGACTGATTCTAGAAGAGGTATGTCCATTTCTTCCCTTATCACGATTCTACTCACGTTGAATGTGGCGTGTAGCTGTTTTAAGTGGATCTCAACTCCCACGTGATACACTTGAGCTAACACTCCCCACCTCTGAAATCTGCTGTAATTGCACCAAGGGAGCGTTCCAGTTGGTTTACATCAGCTTCCAGGTCGACACCAATGGTAGTATGCGATAGTGCTACAGACTTATTCTCACGGAATACCACGCCGACGTCCCCTCCACATAACTTCGCAAAACTTGGAATACCTTCGGTCCAAACGCCTCCGACAGCGGATCATACTCTACCATTCCAAGTGGCGTTTTCTTTTTATCCTGTCTTTCATGCCTTTCCACTCTGCATGACCCCGCGAAAGGGAATAACTTCCAGTACCCCGCGTGATTGCTCAGTTTACGTTGACATCCCCTATCGCATGATAGCGCAAGAAAAAAAGCCCTCTTTGTCTCATATCTGGCGGGGATATAATTTCAGTGACGCTATTGCATCCTCCAATCGTGAAGTCTATATTTCGCAGGTCAAACGGGATTTTGGAAGGGTTTGATTGAGAAAACATTACCGAAATAATGTTGATTTCATTTTTTGTAAGGAAGCCTGAAAGAAATTTGACATGATAATATTGTTGTTAGTAAACAATTATAATGTTTAAATTCAATTCTCCAAATTTCTTTTTTGAACTAATATCCAGTATGGTATGAATGTTCCCGTCACTCCCACTTTGGTTCGGCATACCTCAGAAAAAAAACCCTACTAATTTGGATGACCGTACGATGTTCATCACGGCTACGATTTATGGCCGGTACCCTTTTTTATGCATTCACCTCACCCTTACTAGTACGCAAAAAATATAAGTTCGTTGAACCAACATTGATAATAGCTATAATTTGGGACAATTTCGTAATTACACATCGAGAATAATATTTGAAAATACAGTTATATCCTGGAACATAAACTTCTTTTGTTATTAGTTATTGTAGATTGGCTGGACCTCCCAAATATCGGGACCAGGTACGACCTGTAAATTAATTAAAATGTTTTATTCACTCACCTGGACGAAGCCTGATTAAGTGCACTAAATACCTGTGGAGGAAAAATAATAAAGAAAGAACCTTCCTATATTTATGATTCGGTAATTTAGTCCCCAGAAGTAGTAACACCCATGACTCTATGTCACACTTTTATTTGAGTTTAAGTAAATACGTAGGTATTATTATTATATTATTATTATATTTTAGGTTATTAACATTATTATTATCTTTTGTTTTTTGCGACTATTGAAGATGACATTCATACGTAAGTATATGTTGATATTATTTTGAATATTTGTATTATCTTGATTATATGATATATTGAAGAAACTACAAGCGCGTAGGTATTGTTTATTATCGTTGAACAATTGGTCATCGGACCTTTAAACAGCCGTTTATTTACTCATTTTTGTCTTGTAATGAATTGGTTAAATATATTGTGTCGAAGAATAATTTATTGTCAGAACATCACTGACTTGCGAATGGTTGAAGAAAGTATTTAGATGTACGTTGATGTTATTTTATTATTTTGGTTGCGAAAGATTGGAGAATTCAAAAGCAAGCAATAGTTTATTTTATATTATTATTATGCTTGCGGAAGATCGAAGGTGACATTTGTATGTAGGTTATTTATTTTGATGTTGTTTTGATATTATTATTTTGTGTGTGCAAGTTTGAAAATGATATTTGTACGTTATTATTGACTAGACTAATTTTATATTTCAAATAAAATAGCGCGATTCCCTTCCTACTATTTTAAAACACGAAGTTACGTTATTATTTGTTCACTGAAGCTAAGTATTTCATTCACTTTGATTATTATTTTAGTTTTTATATTCGAACAATTCCTGAGTTTATTTTAATTCAACTTGATCTTATCATTTAATTAGTTCACTCGCGGTGCACTGTCAATCACTACAGCTAATTTTAAATAAAGTATTTTAACAAGCCAAATAATTAATTTATGTACACGAACTATTGTTTCTCACGAAGTCACAAACTTAAAAATTCTTTAATATTACGATGGATATTTTCCCCTAACATTAACAAACACTTGTCACTGTTTATCACGACTTTATTAATTCTTCGGTGGATTATGTCTTATCACTCGTTTTTATAATATTGATAAATTGTTTTGCTAAATACGAACGACACCACTTATTTTTACACAAAATATTTAGAAACACTTCTTTCACTTTAGCTACGGGGTATATACTTCCACTATCACGGTTATCACCCTTCCTAGGCCGTCTATCGACTCCTTACGACCCTCGACTGCCGGTACCCAGCCCTCGAATATCTTCTTAAAAAAAATGCCAGGTGTGGATTCAGGACGTACATCTCGCCTTCCGTAGGGCGCTTTATAATTGAGAGTTCAGACAATTTCAACTTTCATTGATATGTTATTTTTCATGATTCTCTCTCTCTCTCTCCAATCTTAATATGTCCGTTTAATTATTTCATTGTCTGGCCGCCGATAAGTGTAACTCACCCTTTTGATGCAATTTTGCTTTAAACTTTTCCTAGAATTCTGCAATCGGTCTTTCCTTAATAATCGGTAAATTATCTCGGCTAATAGTGACTTTATATCTGTAATAATTATCACTTTCCACTCTTCCATTTATTATTTTGTTTAACGTTTGCGGCAGGTAAAAGATGAATTCAGTAATATTTTTCGGCATAATCCTCATGGTGACATGAAATTGTTTCTGTTATTTACTTGATTCACCACATTCCTTGCAGTTTCGTACAAATACTTCATTTTTCGCGTCCGTAGGTGTTTACAACTATTTTTTATCTTTCGTCCCTTTTCATGATCAGATATAATATTCGTAAAACTTTGTCTGGTAATAACTAATATCACCTTATTAATTCAGAATTCATTTTCTTAATGCGTTTCAAATAGCTCTAAAGTCCAGTACGTACCTGTTTGACTTCATTTTTTGTGTACCCTTTCTAAAAATCTTATTTACTTTTAATCTGAGTGCGTTGTTTACTTCTGAAAAATATCGTGATCTGTAGCACTAATTCATAGATTGTGTACGTCGTTAATTTTTATTGGTTTTCTTTAAACATGAATACTTCGTCTGTATTCTGTAGTGGTAATTTGGGCTTAATTACCCCATTTATTTCTCAAAACCATGTTAGTTTTTTTTGTTACTAAACAACCTCTCTTCGCATACGCTCCGGAATTTTAAATTTATGATCGGTCCGAAGTGTCGGCTTACATCCAAAATTGATAAATTTTAAACATGGTACCATTCGAAACTTCGAGCTATTCATTATGTCGTCACCTTTATTTACCTCAGCACTTCTCAGATTGTGATTTTTCTGTCCTTTTCAATAGCGGTCGCTAGTGTAGTCGATTTGAAATTTCGTTTAGGTGGGAAAAATTTTGTATAAGCTCTTCCGATGAAGAAGATGTTTTTTTTTTCTTTCAAACGTAGTGTTGAAGTCATCACAAACTGTAGTAAATTTATCACTCCTCCGGTCAGCGCAATTTTCAAAAAATCATTAAGTGAAGGAATTTTTCCTCGTAAGTGGAAGTCTGCCGTAATAATTTCAATTTTTAAAAAGGGCGACAAACCCGTGATCTCAATAAATGAATGTTAGGACCTTGGAATCTATTTAGACAGTAAACTCATATTCAATACGCACATTGAATCAATCACTGATAGATCTTACAAAATGTTGGGTTTCAGACTACGTCTGAGTAAATTATTTAAAAATCCACATACGCAAATAATGCTTTATTCCGCAGTAGTCTGAAGTACACTGAAATATGCATCACTTGCCTGGAATCCCAAATACACCCAATACGTTATATAGAGCGCATACAAAATAAATTTATTAAGTATCTTGATTATAAATACAACAATAATTATATCTGCGCTCTCCAATCCCTGAAATCCATGCGAACGGTAGCAGACATGACATTTCTCCATAAAATAATACATAACGAGATAGACTGCCCAGAACTTCTATCCAGGAATTTGAACAGAATTCGCCAGGAAATCCGTCATCCCGTAAAATCCGTTAGACACAAAATCTCTCGTTTCCGGACACTCCAATCCGCCAGATATGACGGGAAATTCGTTAAGTTGGCAACACCGAACACAACACTGGTCGGTTACCTAGGTACCAAAAAAATGCAAATTAACTCATTTCGCCATCTGTCAGAAACTTATGGAACAAATAATTTCAAATTATTCGCAATAATAAATATTGAGGTCAATAATCGAGATAAAAACTGTTCTATCTCTTAAGTTGGACCAAATTACACGCAGTAAGCCAAATTTAATCAAAATCGGTTAAGTGACATGAGATTATAATATATAAAGATATATATATATAGTTAGTATAGTTACTATAATATGAATACCCGATAGTTGAATTTTTTTACATCAATTACTTAAAACTGTTTGCGCCTCTGATTTCCTTGTACCTACTCAATGCCACTCTAGTTATAGTACTTTAGTAGTACCCACTGAGAAATATGCTTGTCACAATAACACATATTCACTCCAGGATTATACGCCGGACTTTAACATGAATTCAAACATTTATTCGTGCACATATTGCTATAAAATAATAAACATACCAATGTATCTCAACATGCACTCATAAAATATCATTATCTATATTATTAATACGACAGTAACTTCTTTATCTGGTAACTCTATAGTACTTACTTTGATTTTGTATATTTTTTAATTGCATACCTTTTTAAATTCTTTCATATATATATGCTTTGTATGTTCTTTCTTATACTCTACCATATTCTTCCGCATCCTTTTATATTACTTTATAGTCATCTACATTATTTTACATTATTTTGTATACTAATATTGCTTATTCATATTCTTTGAATTATTTTATATTCTTTAATATTTTGTTAATTTATATTATTTAATATTCTTTCACATTATTTCATATTTCATATTATGTTAATGTACTATGTATTCGACCACCACAACACAAGCATGCGCCTAGCATGGTGGTCGTAAAATACAAAAAATATAACTAACATTTTATTGAATAAAGAAAAATTAGAAACTCATTTGAAATATAAAACTAAAATTATTTTCTGGTAAAAATATTACATTGCAGATAGGTACCTACTTTATCGCTTGACTAAATTCTTAAAGGTAGCTACATACTGATGGGTCGATGTATGTATGCTACGCTACGCATAACGATATCTGTACTACTGAGCGACCATAAATTTTCTATGGAAATAGATGCTTCAGAAACATACTGGCCACACGCATCGCAACGTGTGGCCAGTGTGATTCTGAAGCATCTAAATATTTCTATAGAAAAATAGTAGTCCAGGCCTCCTAGCACACTCGATCGATACGATTGATAGGATACCTTTTTTGTAACTACTCACCATTACATAGGACAACTGCAGTAGATAACGTACAAACAACAATTGATGTCGAATAGTTAGTCGATGTGAACTGTCACTTATTCGTTGGAAATCTGCAGTCAAGTTGCCGAAAATTATCCTATCAATCCTTATAGATCGAGTGTGCTAGGGGGGCAGATATTGTTATGCGTAGCGTAGCGTACGTACGTCGAACCAGTATGTACCTACTTTTACACAATCATTTTTAATTTTGAAAAGAATGAATCCAATATCTGAGTTCAATTAAACAGATTCACAATCTCAGACACACGACCGCCCATAGACTGCCCAGAACTTCTATCCCAAATAAATTTTACAATCCCATTTAAAAGAACTCGACACACCAACCTTTTCTACACAGCTAGTAATAAAACAAACGCTGCAGGCAACTCCCCAATTTCCCACATCCTTCAAATATTCAACACAATTCAAACAAGCACAAACACAACATATGTTTTGATTCCCTCCCTCTATTTAAGAAAATAATTTCTAGTATCGTACACACATCCACACGCACACACACACACGCACAAACACTATTCCCTTTCTCCTTCCATAATATACTAACTTAATTTAGGTATAATGGATAATGTATAATATTATCATATATAATGTATATATATAGCGACATGTCATTGGTACCTATTATTGTATTATTTTCTATAACTTTGTAACTATTTTCTTCCATGTTTGTTTCTGCAAAATAAAATAAGTATAAAAAAAACTAACGAACTTACTTACAGCGCCCTTGAGGTGATTTCTCACAAATTATCCAATTATTATTATTATTACTGTAACTACATACATACCTTACATAGACGCTACTAATTATGCAGAAGAGATTCATCCCTCTCCCCTCCCTCCCATCATCCCATCCCCATAAAACTTGTTCTTTGTTAACTCTAAATAATTAAGATACTTCAGTGAAAACCTATTATTGGTTAAGTAATTTGCACATATTTTGTCACACATTGTAAAATGTTATAAGTTATAACTGTTGGTTTTCCAAATAAAATAAAATAAAAAGGAAACAATGTAAACCTTTTTCCATTGTTTTGAAAATGGAGGTTTCGACGTCATATTACCTGTAAGGTAATATTTTGAAAGCAGCTCTTATGAATTATTCTGTGATGAGTCTTGTCAAAAATTCATTGAAGAAACGACATTTTCAAGTAAATATAAAATGTTGTAATCTTAGATATAGATTTCGCTAGATAGGCCAATCTACGAAAAGCTAACAACAACCACGCACCGAGACTGTATTGACTCAATCACCTCCATATTTCGTCTGTCTGTTAATTTATTTGAGATTTCCGAGTCCAATCGTTACGGAAGTTACCTTCGCGTTCATCAAATTGTACATTGAACTTCGACCAAGTATATCATCGGTCGAAGATATTGACACATTTTATGTAACTTCCTTCTGTTCGAAATATTTAGAATACGAAGCCGATAGAGGTTAGGTCACGTTTTTGCCTTTTCGTTCCATGGAATTTCTGATCTGTTTTTTATAGTTCAATGAATTTACCAGAAATAAATTTTGTTAAACCTTTTGTAGTTTGCCCGGAACTCTTACAACGAATCCAACTACGAGGTCCCAATAAACGAACCAGATCAGATTTTCAATTTTGTCTTTTTTTTTTTTTACATTAGGTCCACACGGAAAATAATTTCCCTCAGGGCCTATGTCATCTTTGGGGATGCTGTGTGGAGGGTATTTTTAAGGAAAGGAAGGAGAGGAAGTTCTGGGAAGGAAAAAGGTATGAGGGTTGGGTAGGAATCTGGGGTTCAGTGTGTCTAGGTCATCCGCCGACAAGATCTAGATAAACCTTACCCCATGAACCCGGGCACCCCTGCTAAGTCACCAAACGTAGCGAACCACTTGGGGTGACCTATGGCCGAGGTGTTGGTTATCCAATAAATGGTTCCCGGGGCGATGTTACCCATTCCCGCCTCCCAAATTGAAAATCTGATCTGGTTCGTTTATTGGGACCTCGTAGTTGGATTCGTTGTAAGAGTTCCGGGCAAACTACAAAAGGTTTAACAAAATTTATTTCTGGTAAATTCATTGAACTATAAAAAACAGATCAGAAATTCCATGGAACGAAAAGGCAAAAACGTGACCTAACCTCTATCGGCTTCGTATTCTAAATATTTCGAACAGAAGGAAGTTACATAAAATGTGTCAATATCTTCGACCGATGATATACTTGGTCGAAGTTCAATGTACAATTTGATGAACGCGAAGGTAACTTCCGTAACGATTGGACTCGGAAATCTCAAATAAATTAACAGACAGACGAAATATGGAGGTGATTGAGTCAATACAGTCTCGGTGCGTGGTTGTTGTTAGCTTTTCGTAGATTGGCCTATCTAGCGAAATCTATATCTAAGATTACAACATTTTATATTTACTTGAAAATGTCGTTTCTTCAATGAATTTTTGACAAGACTCATCACAGAATAATTCATAAGAGCTGCTTTCAAAATATTACCTTACAGGTAATATGACGTCGAAACCTCCATTTTCAAAACAATGGGAAAAGGTTTACATTGTTTCCTTTTTATTTTATTTTATTTGGAAAACCAACAGTTATAACTTATAACATTTTACAATGTGTGACAAAATATGTGCAAATTACTTAACCAATAATAGGTTTTCACTGAAGTATCTTAATTATTTAGAGTTAACAAAGAACAAGTTTTATGGGGATGGGATGATGGGAGGGAGGGGAGAGGGATGAATCTCTTCTGCATAATTAGTAGCGTCTATGTAAGGTATGTATGTAGTTACAGTAATAATAATAATAATTGGATAATTTGTGAGAAATCACCTCAAGGGCGCTGTAAAAATCGATGTAATGTATCGAGAGATTGCCAGTGTGACTTTAAGGAATGTGGTGCAGAGTTAAAAATGTTAAATTGTGTATAGTATGTATTGAAAATGTGTGATGCACGATAAATGAAGGAGTTTTGCTTAGCATTGGTGTTCATCAACGGAGGCTAAAAATTTTGTCTTTTTTTTTTTTTACATTAGGTCCACACGGAAAATAATTTCCCTCAGGGCCTATGTCATCTTTGGGGATGCTGTGTGGAGGGTATTTTTAAGGAAAGGAAGGAGAGGAAGTTCTGGGAAGGAAAAAGGTATGAGGGTTGGGTAGGAATCTGGGGTTCAGTGTGTCTAGGTCATCCGCCGACAAGATCTAGATAAACCTTACCCCATGAACCCGGGCACCCCTGCTAAGTCACCAAACGTAGCGAACCACTTGGGGTGACCTATGGCCGAGGTGTTGGTTATCCAATAAATGGTTCCCGGGGCGATGTTACCCATTCCCGCCTCCCAAATTGAAAATCTGATCTGGTTCGTTTATTGGGACCTCGTAGTTGGATTCGTTGTAAGAGTTCCGGGCAAACTACAAAAGGTTTAACAAAATTTATTTCTGGTAAATTCATTGAACTATAAAAAACAGATCAGAAATTCCATGGAACGAAAAGGCAAAAACGTGACCTAACCTCTATCGGCTTCGTATTCTAAATATTTCGAACAGAAGGAAGTTACATAAAATGTGTCAATATCTTCGACCGATGATATACTTGGTCGAAGTTCAATGTACAATTTGATGAACGCGAAGGTTCTTGCTTATCTGTTTGATATACTGCAGTGGTCCCGTAACTCTCATGCACGCAGTAGACGCCAGATAGACCATTTACTCGTTCTCCCTAGACATAAAACCACTGTATTTGAGGGTAGTTTTAGCTATTCATCGTCATAGCTTTGGAATGTAAAACCACTGTCTATCGAATATCGACATCGTTGCAATGCTTCAAGAAGCTGCTGAATGATGGCTGACAGCACAGTCAACCGCACAACATCATAATTGATACAATTTACAATGAAAGGAATACCTATTCTTATTTGTGATTATGGTATTTATTTTGAATTTTAGTATTAGTTGCTTTAATTTTAATTTTGACTAATATGATGAAATTTTAATTACATTTATTATATTAGAGCCATTCATTTATTACATTTATTATATTATCTATGATAACTGAGCAGTGACCGATGAATCATTGGAATCTATGGAAAATAAACAAAAATTATAAATTTGTAAGAAATTGACAAATAAATGTTTTAATAATTATTATTATTAAATCGCCGAACACGGTGAGTAGCAATTATTGTGTTAATTACCAGTAATATAATAAATGTAATTACTTGGCACTGCGCCGAGAGGTCACGCGATTAAAAACCACGGCAGTGGAAATATCGCGATTCGCAGATAATGCGAAAATTATGAACATATTGCGGTATGTAGTTTTAATACTGACTATTACAAATACCTAATTTGATAATATAATATTCAACATCGTTGATGTGAAATCATGATTTAACTCAACTTCATATTGGTGACCTCATCTTCATGTTTGTAGACTTCATCTTCACGTTTGCAGGCTTCATTTTCATATTTGTTGATATCCTCATCTTTATGTTTGTAGACTTCATATTCACGTTTGTAGACCTCATTTTCATATTTGTTAATATCCTCATCTTCAATGTTTATAGACCTCATGTTCGTGTTTGTAGAATTCATCTTAATATTTGTTGATATCCTCATCTTCATATTTGTAGACTTGATCTTCACGTTTGTAGACTTCATTTTCATATTTGTTGATATCCTCATCTTCAATGTTTATAGACCTCATCTTTATGTTTGTAGACTTCATCTTCATGTTTGTTAATTTCCTCATCATTATGTTTGTAGACCCCATTTTAAAATTTGTTGATATTATCATCTTCTTGTTTGTAGATCTCATTTTCACATTTGTTTAGTTCCTTATCTTTCTGATTGACTGGAGGTTATTGAGTTGGTGTCATATAGTGGTATCTTTAATTTTACTAAGACATTTTTATTTGTTCATTTATTGTTATACAGTATATAGTTTGTATAACTCCATTTTAATTTTTATTTCTTTTACATTTTCAATAATATTATTATTATCTAATATATAAAAACAGTTTATTTATAAACAAGTTTGGCTATATAATTTTTATTTCGCGTGACAACTAATAATGCAGATATAATAATTACATATAGATACATATAAATAAAGTGTTTATATAATTATAGATATAATTATTATTTAATATTTAAAAAAAATATATATTACTTAGCCTAATTTTGATATTTTATTTAAACTCGTTTATCTCCATCTCACTTTTGAATTCATTTTGAAGGGTTTGAAATGTCTTTAGCCGTGTTTTGAGACCAGATCTGAATGGCCCTTTCCCTTCTCACTACTTTCAACCGGTCAAAATACCCCAATCGGGAGTGATATAGCCTCATTGGCTCCGGACGGTTGGGAGCAGTTGGGACTCTTGTGCGTTACTTACATAAAAATAAACATTGCTATTAGTTTCTAAAGAAAAAAAATTAATATATTTCCTTTTGACAGAATTTTTGTGTTTAAAGTTAAAATTAAAACCAAAAATTGTCTACCATATGTAATAAGTTTTTTCTCGATATAAAAACATCAACTTTCTCTCTCTCAAACTCTACCCAATTCCTTTTATCTTAAGTACCTCACAAGTCTTCAGTCATAATATATCTAAAAAGCTGTCAAAATATCTACAACAGTCAATAAATCCACGTCTTCTTTATATATTCTTTGAAATATATCTCTTAGTACAGATGACCACAGTGTTCTCACCTTTTGCCCTTTACCTTTATTGAGAGCTTTTAAGTCACTAGTTTAGTTCTGTCACCTGTTCATGCGGTTATTCGGAACGGCCACGCGTAACGGTGACAAATCAAACCGGTGACTGTGAGTAGCGCCCACCACTATCTACTAAGTCTTGCGATAAGATACGGTACAGCTCTTGGAATTTGGTGTGACTTAAGGCTTTTCGTGAGCAGATCTTACTTCTCTGTGGTTTTAGCAAATACATGTAAAATTGTTTAAGTAATTGAACATTGTGAGGCAGAGTTTTAGAATGATCAAAGTTGAAAGCACAATGTGATATAAATAGTTAAAATGAGAAATCAGATTAAATTTGATTTACTTTGCTAATTGCAAAAATGTAAGTACAACTTTTTTTTTTCACAGTGAAATAAATATGTTTATTTTGTGCTGAGGTTTTTGCTGCCAGGATTTTAAAATAATTACTTTCAGTTAGCCTAAACGAACTGTATATAATATGTACTGTATACAAATAACAGCCTTTAAGTGCTCTTATAACATAATAAATCTCTCAACATACAAAGAAAGGGTATATTAATAAAATATTTCGATAGCAAATTATTGGTTTCAAATCAATTGTTTTGGGAATGTTACTTTTTTGTTGAGAGGTTTCATGTAGAAAAGTTTTATTTTTTTACGTTAGCTCCTCAAACGAGGTCCCGAGAAAAATAATTCTCCTCAGAGCCCACGTTATCTTTGGGAAAAGGAAGGGGAGGAAGTTCTAGGAAGGTATGAGGGGTGGGTAGGAATCTGTGGGTTGACGTCCAGGGGTGACGGACATACGAATCTATAACTCGCACTGTTGTTCGGAAAGAGTCCCGATGGAGAGGTCAATAGGTCTCCTTCAACCTGTCTCTTCCTATCCGGCCTGCCTAGCATCCACCGCAAAGATCCAGAAAAACATCACCTCAATGAATCCGGGCACCTCCGCTAAGTCACCAAACATACTGAACACTTGGGGTGACCTATAGAATGTAATTTTTGTTGATTAAGGCATTTTTAATACTAAAAAGTAAATTGAGTCTAGAATTTTTAGGTTATTTAGATAAAATCTCACCGGAAATTACTAAACCTTCAAATCTCTTATAATTATGAATATAATTTCAATATTTACATCAAAGTATTGAAACACAAATAATCACTATGTTAATGTATATACTTCAAGATTTATAATTAGTTTTAGGAATTCGTTAATATTACTTTTTATCGTTTCCTATGAATTTTTCATATTATGGCCTGAAGTAATTTAAGTTTTCATTCAGTAAGGTTAAGGTACGGTTGATTAAATCAAGAAGGGAAAACAATATTCAAATTTTGATTTGCCTTCAATGATTATTTTTTATTTTCATTTAATAAAACTTTGTACTAACTTATGTGTAAGAAACATTTAAAACTTTTAAAGCCAGTAATCGAGTTAGTTTAGGGTCGTAAGCAATTTGTATTAACGTGATACCCATTTTCAGGAAAGTTCAACAGTTCAAGGCTAAACTGAAATTCACGACTGTAAAAGCAAGGTTGTGTTCCCATGTACAATATTTTAGAATAGAACAAGGGGTTGAGAGGTGTGGGGCGGGAAAAGGCTAAAGCTAGGGGTGGAAGAAACACCCTCCATAATAGGAAAAAAAATACACCAGGCTATTGGCCACCTGACTTAATACGCCCTTGCCATGGGTTTATAAAACAAAAGCTTTTACCACAAAAACCTCACAACATACTCGATAATATAATATAATAACCCTTAAAAGTTTTAGCTGTTTTAAGCACCATATATGTCATCTAACTAAAGATCTTTCAATAGAGACGTTCGAAATTGTTAAGTAATAGCAGCCATGTTGAGTGACATCATCTGTCAAATTTGATGTCAATAGGGAAGTCCAATAAAAAATATTATGGCTTTAAACAAATATGTTTATACCAATAAACGCTGATTTTGAATATATAAGTTTTAGTAAATAATATTAATCGTAGAGTTTTAAAAAAAATATTTAAAAGTCCATTTTTAATCATGTCATTAACACACACTGTCAAGTTGGTATTACTGATTTGTTAGTGGTGACGTCACTACTCTGCTTGAAGTTATATAAATGATCAATATTTCATGCAATTTAATGTTATTGGTTTATTTACATACTGTATTTAGACATATTATATAATAGTTGTTGTGTTAATTGAAACATTATTTAGGCCCTCAACAATTAAAATGATGACGGAAAAGGGCTATATTTAATGACAATCTGATAATTTGCCAGTGGTTGATACCGAAAAGTCATGTTTTTCAAATATAATACGGACCATATACGGACTATGTAAGTGCCGAATTTCATGGAATAAATATAAATAATAATAAAAGCTACTAAGTTAAATCGTCTTATTACTTGTTTTTGAAAGTCGTAGTTAGCTGTAAAAAAATATTTTGGCTTGTTTGAGGTTATATGCTTTTGGCCTGTTTGATTTATTATTATTATTTATTAACCAAAAATACACTTTAAGTGCATTTTTTTTAGGTGTATGCCACCTCACTAGGCTGAGCCTGTTCCGATTTATAAGCATATTCTCTTTTATTTTCAGGTCGGCCAGAATATCTTACGGTGACAGTGCTATTGGACAAGTACAATTGAAACGAGAAGGGGATTTGTGGTTTGTGCACCGAAAGTCACGCGAACACAAACTTAGAAGCCCGGCTTACGATGTCATTTGTATTTGAACAATAATTATAATGCTTTTGTATACAATAACAGTAGCGATGAAATGTTAACATTTTCATTAATGTTTTTCTATATTAAAAGCAGTTCATCTTGAATAAAAAACGCCTCGACTTTTGACACCTAAAAATCATTCCTCCTTTGATTTTTCCATACAAAATGACAACACCTATTGAAAAACAAAAACTTTTGGAGAGTGATGACGTCACACGATCCACCACAGATACGGTGGTTTTCAGGGGATCTTGAAAATTTAAATCTTCGACGACTATTTTAACTATTAAAACTAACTATAAAAATAAAAATAAATATGCAATTATTTAAGTTAGAAAACTATTATTCATAAAAAAAATAATTAAAAAATTAGACTAGAGTTCCTTATTGCTTACTAGTTATTATGGATGATGGAAGGTTATAGTATTGAACAATGTGTAAAAATCATTAAATTGAAAATTTTATCAAAAAAGGCATTGTTATCTTGCACGGCGTGAACTGGCCACCAAGATCGTGCGATTAAACTCCTTTAGAATTCTTCCTTTGCGGCTATCTTAAATCTTGGGTCTACGCGAATAAACCGCAAACAATTGACAAAGTCAACATAACAAACGCCATCCACAAATTCAGCCAGATTTAAAACAAATTTATGGACAGATAAAATGCCAAATGGTCGAGGTAAAAAAGGACCTCGCAACGCGTAAATAGATTTATTTATTGATATCATGTTTCGTTTGTTGAACTCCATTTTAACTTTAAGTTTAAGTAAAATAAAGTGGTTTAAAACTAAGTTATTTGTTTCATTTGGTTTAAGTTTTTCTTTTAAGTAGTCAATAATATTATTAAGTTTTTTTAACAGATTATTTTTAAACAAGAATATTATTTAAATGAAAATGAAAACATATAACTTTGCGTACACCATTTATGTAATCGCAATTATTGACATGTTTCGAAACCAAAGGTTTCTTCGTCAGGATAATAAGAACATGCATAAAAAATACAAAAGAACAAACAAGTATAATATAAATATATAAGTTTTCTAGTTGATACCTGGCATGCGTTGCAGTATTACTTAAATAATTACATTTTTTCTCCCTTTGTGTCCTTTCCCATTCGCCCCGTTCCCCTTCCGCCACCTCTTCTCCTTTCGCGACCCCCACCGCTCTCCCGCTGTCCCCCTTCTGGCGACCCCCGACTTTTCCGCCTTCCCCTTGAAAAATTACTTGAAAAAAAAAGAACTGTCTCATTTTATCTGGCAAGTTAGTGTCAACTCGTTTAAATATCGCTTGAAAAAAAAGTGATGCATGTACAACAGTCTTTTAATTTGGGACAACAACCGTTTGAGTTAAAATTCAAAGGTTGCCAAGAAAATTGGCACAAAATACCTACGAAAAAATATCATCTATTTCAGTGATTCGTTATTATTTCTTTTTTATGTGATACCTTAACAAGAACGCCATGTCTGTATATAGTATACAGTGTAAAAATAGAGGATCTATATAACCACCCCGTTTTGTGAGGCGGATTAAGATTGGGGCTGTGTGAAGGGATTTAGTAATAACGGTCTTGAAGAGGCCCGGATTGAAGGAAAACAGATGCCGTTACACATTTCAAGCAGCTCGTTCCACATTCGTGCATCCGGTGCACAGATATCTATATTTGCAGCTCATACGAGCAGGCTCCATTAAATACCCGTATTTATTAGTAACAGTGATTTTCAATAAACTAAAAAAAAAAACTTGCATTTAAGGAAAATGAGAAACCTTTTGCATAAATAATTTTAAAGATGTGGATAACAAAAGAAAAGTGTATTTTAAAAATTATTCTTTCTTTTAATTTTATTTTTATATAATTAATTAAGTTAAATTGGAACCTGCAGGTTTTCTGTACCACAGTTTTTCACAAAAACTGTATTCATTATCTGTTCATTAAATAAATTAAAAATTCAGAATTACGTAATAAAAAAAATATATATATATATATCCTTCAGTCTACGCAAAATCAATTTGAGGCGTCATTTTTAATTAAATAAAACAAATAACTTTCTGTACACCACTTATATAATATATAAGTACTTTTATATAAATGGTGTATAGAAAGTTATTTATTTAATATACAATGGTAATTTAATTAACCACTGTAACACGGGCATGTGCCTAGCTTGGTGGTCGAAAAATCCTCAATTTTAATAAACTATACAATTAATAAAGAAACTTTAAAAAAATATACAAGCTTTTAAATACAACGCAGTCAGTACATATTTTTAAAATTAATAATAAAAAAATAAAAATACAGGTTACATAAAATGAAAGAGTTCATTGTTTAATTTATTTTGGATATATGTTGGATTTCCACATTTGTTTCTTAACAATAATAATAAATTAACTATCTTAATGTATTTACTTAATAAATTCAAAATATAAATAAGTTATAATTAAGTTAGATAGACCTATTCTTATAATTAAGATAAACGTATCATCAATAATCTATTATTATCAAGAAAAATCCAAATAGAAAGAAAACTTTTAAAATAATAAAAAATATCCTCTTTCACAAATGGCGATTGTTTAATTATTTTATAAAAAATAACATTTTTGTAAGTTATGCTGCAAAATATTAAGATTCATTATTTGTTAGCGCCCGTACACACGCAATATGAATAAATAGTTTTGTTCGTAAACAAACTCAAATCTTTCAAGAAGGCTTACAAATAAAATATTGTATCGGTAATTCAATCCAAGGGCAGACTATGAATTATTTTATAAATTGATTGAATCTGCAGGCAAGTGATTTATTTATTTATATTTAAACGCCCATAGGGCTTTTACATACATAAAGCAATACATGTTTTGATTATTTACAGTGAAGAGTTAGAAGTGAATAAAATACAGGTAAGTAACAGAAAATAAAAAGACACATAATATAGGTTAGATAAAATATGAGTTGACAAAATATAGGTAATACAGAATATAAATAAAGTAAAAATAGATAGCCTGCCAATATCCTCCAAATCAATAATAATAGGTATTAATAAAAATGTATAAAATTGGTATTTACAATAGTTTATGAATTAAGTAGAAAAAGTTCGCACATACGGCGTTTAAAATTTGCCAAATTCAAATTATTGTCAAATACATCAATATTGTTTAAATATTGGTTACCAAGACGATGTAATCGTTGTATTGGGGAATGCAATTAATAGTTAGAATGAGATGTGTGTATATAAAATGTTAATGTTAGTTAGTTAAGTAGTTCGTGTAGGTACATGTAGATTTATTAAATGATTTATTAAGTAATGTTTTTTTTTTGTTTTTGTTATGTTTATTTAGATGTATGCACATTTTTTCATACATCTAGTAAGAAAATACGATTATACAATTTAATAAATACAGTTTAAGAAATACAAATTAAAAAATACAATTTAAGAGATTAATTTAAGAAATACAGTATAATATTTTTAATCTAATCAAATATTGTTTTTAACATATATAGCACATGTCCTACGAAAAGTGCTAAGGTTTGAGGCTTCCTTAATGGCATTCGGTAGGTTATTATACAGTTTTTGTCCTTTATAAAACACGCTATTTTGGGTGCACAAAAGCTTAGTTTTGGGAAGCCTAAAATCTCTGCATCTTCTCGTAGGATAATTATGAACATTTTCGTGATATATAATATTACTTTTCAGATAACTTGGCAGCATATTATTTTTGAGTTTGTACAACATTGTTAAGGTATTATATATTATATGTTGTTTGGTTGACATCATATTTAAATTTTGTAACATAATTTTGACTCTAGTGAAAATGTTGCACTTTAAAATGATCCTCATTCCCCTATTCTGTATAACCTGTAGTTTGTTATTTTGTGCTTCGTTACATAGGAATAAAACACTAGAACAATAATTTAAATGCGGAGTTACAATAGAATTGTAAACAAGGCGCGTTGTCTTGAGATCCAAGTTATTTCTGATCCTTCTAAGGAATCCAACCTTTTTAGCAATTTTCTTTAATGTGACAGTTGTGCAAGACAACCCATCCATACAACTATTATGATTGTGAAAATTAGGTTTTTTACAAATAATAAATAAATAAATACAGCAATAATTTTTTTTTTAAGCCAACCCGTTATTTTGTATGTCAGAGGTGTTTGGATATGATAACGTCCTACGCCTACCTCTACCTAAGTACAATACATGCTTCTATAAGTTAGTAAACCGGATTCGATATCTGGGCAGGTCAGCGGGTAGCCGGGCAGGCTTATTTACGGACACTTTCTACCCCGTGCGTATTTTACCAAATATTTATTACACCCCTTAAAGCTTTTACTTTATTACTTTTGTAAAAAATCAGTCGAAGCGTGTTTTTTTCTCCCCCAATTCGACCAAAGAAAATACAGAAATAATATTCAGTATTTTTGTATTTTTGCTTCGTGATATATTGGTTTACGAACATTCTTTACGAGATAAATATTCTACAGAGATCAGATATACTTCGGATTTTCGTTAAAAGTAGACTTAACGAAGATGAATTTGTAGTTAGACCCTAAATGAATGAATCCGAAAATCCGATGTAAGAGCAAGATTATGAAAGGGACTCTTACATGGGTTTTAAATTTAGAGCAAATGTACAGACAGAAGTGCTTGTGGGTAAGTGGAAGGAAGAAGAAGTCGGAGGCGTAAAAGAGGGTTTTTAGTTTTAAAAATTTAAAAGCTCCACACGGTAGATCCGGAGGAAAATAAGTCCCCTCAGTGGTGGTAGTAATCTGGGGGTCAATGTTACCAGGGGTGACGGAAAATATTAATACCACAAAAGAATCTCAACAGCTTCCGTCTGGAGCCAGTGAGACTATGGCATCCCCAATTAGGGTATGTTGGGAGGCTGAAGGTAGTGGGGAGAGGAAGGAGATGGGGGAGAGGAAGGTAGGGAAGTACCTGGCTATTCAGATCTGGTTACCAAACAAGGCTAAAGCCATTTCAAGAAACGTTTCAATTACGAATGGTGGTCTTACACCAGGGCAAAACTGAGAGTCTATTCCATTTTGGAACGTTCCGCAAATAAACTCACACCATATCATTCACCATCATCAGTGGAAAGTTCATAATTGTCATAATTAACCATCTTATTTGTATTATTGTACAATTTCAGATTCGCTGTCAACTTTCATTAAAAAAATAAATAAAATAAAATTTATTTCCGTTCGAACCCGCGACCTTCGGATTGGGAGTCAAGAGTCTTTCCCCTTGACTACGTCGGTTGTCACATATAATATATCCGCAGTGCAAGGCGATTTTACGAGAGTGTCCTGCTGGAAAAGTCAAAAGGTCTTCCTCAATCAGTCTCATCCGCCCCCAAGATCCGGACAAACGTCATCCCATGAACCCGAGCTTCCCTGCTTAATCACCAATCATAGCGATTCACTTTGGATGACCTATGGCAGAGGTATTATTATTCCAATAACTGGTTCCTGGGGCAGAGGTACCCATACCCGCCTCCCAAAATTGTGATAGTTCAAAATACATAGATAGCTCTAGTATATAGTATAATAAAACAAATAATGTAGAGCACCCCCCTCCCCCTCCTTCCCCCACCCTCCCCCCTCCCTAATATGTTTTGTATAAAACCAACTGAAACCGGTTACGGTCAATAAATTAAAAGTGGAAAAAGTTTTAAATTTGTTTTATTATACTATTATAATGGAATTCCACCACGAATTATCAGTTTTAAAAATAGAAAAAGCTCTTGTATGTATTTGCATACGTTATACACTTATCTTTCGTTTTTGTTTATTTTTGTTATGTTTATTTAGATGTGTGCACATTTTTTTCATACATATATTAAGCAAATATGATAATACAATTTAATAAATACAGTTTAAGAAATACAAATTAAAAAATACAATTTAAGAAATACAGAATAATATTCGTAATCAAATCAAAGATTGTTTCTAACATATATAGCACATGTCCTAATAATTACAATAATTTGACAGACGTCAGTAGTATATAGGTTTGTCCAGAAACGAGGAGCGTTCGCAAAATATAGATTTTGAGAGCATATTAGAGAGGACATTAGCCTCCAGGCAGTCCTACATACTCGTTACTAATTATAAGAGTTTCTTGTCTAAATAAGCTGTTTTATCGATGAAGAATTTGAAATTATTTACAATAAACTTTCACAATACAAACTTTCTACGTCATTAGGTGACATTTTCAGTCAAGTCGATTTTGGAGTTCTGAGCGTTAGCACTCTTGATCAAAACTAACGAGATATTACAGAGATCTGTACTGCACCTAAAATGATGAGATTGAATTGCTTGTCATGTGAATTTATAATATCGGTGCACGAGTAGTGTAGTGTATAGCTCAGTCAACGGTAGATCTTATTTCTGAGTAACCCTTAAGGGACAGACATAAAAAGAATTCCTCGGAAACAGATAATTTACGATTTTCTTTAGATAAGAAAAACCTTATTCCACGAAGATTGAAAAAATCGGAGAATGCTAAAAAAACAGTTCCACATTAACAAAAATTAGCTGAAAATCAAGCATGAATACATAAATATCGCTTATTCATCTCTTGGGCAATTTTGTTTTACAATAATTCAGACATGGCAATGTTTTAGTTTTTTCACTTTTTACTAGAGGGCGAGATAAGCATTTTTTTAAGATTAACTCTTATCGCTGTGATGGGATACGAAGGTTTTTTAGAGGGATCGAAATGAGGGAAAGGAATAAGGTATGAAGGGTTGGTAGGAATCTGGTGGCAGTGTGTCCAAGAGTGATGGACGTATAAATCCAACTCTCCAATTGCGGTGCGAGACAATAGGATGAGAGAGTCCAAGCCCCCTAGCACACTCCATCGATAATGATTAATAGGATAACTGTCCGTAATTTCTTGGGGTGACCTGTGGCAAAGGTGATGGTTGCGCAATGAATGATGATGAGACGGCCGGCATAGTCCAGCGATAGGGCGTTAGACTCCCATTCCGAAGGCCGCGGGTTCGAACCCGGCGTGCGCAAATAAATTTTATTTAATTGATTTGTATTATTTCACAATTAATTATTTAAAATAATATATAGCGTATTTGCGGCACGTTACAGGGTGGAAGATACTCTTAGTATCGCCCTGGTGAAAGACTACCATTGAGAATTAAAACGTTGCTTGAAATGGCTTTAGCCGTGTTTATTGACTAGATCTGAAGAGCCAGGTACTTCTCCGCCTTCCTCTTCCTCGTCTCCTTCCCTTCCCCACTTACCTCCAGCCTCATAACATACCCCAATTGGGGATGCCATAGTCTCACTGGTTCCAGACGGAAGCAGTTGGGACTCTTGTGAGGTATTCAGTATAAAAAAAAGAACCCATACCTCCTCCCTATTTAGCAAAGCTTATTTACTTACCTTTATATTATTATTCAATAATTACACAAGTAAAGCATTATTTTGGTTTCTAAATCTTACCTACACTTAAGTCATACATAATATTGATTAATTAGATGGGCGTGCGAAAACAGGCTCCTTCAAAAATTAGATTTCATATTTTTTATCGGGGCACCCTTGTAAATGCTTTTAATAGCCAAAAAACACGTAGGAGAAGAGTGCCTAAGACGGCATAGTGGCAGATATGGCAAGGTTGTGATTTTTCCAAAACTAGCCACAATATGGCTCCACCAATACTGTTATCAGATTGGTCTGGGTATGGAGCATTAGGTTAGTTAGTCAGTCTGCTATGTTTTGCCGAGCGTCATTGTTGTAAAATCAATGTTTTGAAATCATATTGTGCGAAGTTTTGAATCGACCAGTTAAGGTTACCAGAATAAGGTTAGTCTTAATGCACCAACTACTTATATATAGTTTGTGATTAACTAACTAACTAACCATCACGCCGTTTCCCCGCAGGGGTAGGCAGAGAGGACGGACCGCCAAACAACTCGGTCCTCGCACACACTCCTTGCCTCATTCACATTCATACATCTTCTCATACATACTCTTCTATTGTTCTGACTCTTGACATGGCCCGACTCAAGTATCTGATTCACTTGATCGTGCCACGTCTTCCTTGTGCGTCCTCGGCTTCTTCTACCATTCACATTCGTTGGCACAAATTCTCTTTACACTCCTTTCTTCATTCATTCGCTCAACGTGTCCAAACCATCTAAGCGTCCCTTTCTTAATCTTACTTATTACGCTCACATCAGCCTTGCATTCTTTTTGGATCTCCACATTCCTCACACGATCATATATGGTTTTACCAGACATACGCCTCAGGGTTTTCCATTTCTACAGCATTCAGTCTACTTTGACCCTTTCTCTGTTTGTGATTATATTTGAGTAAATAGTTAACATTTTTTTGCAGTAGTTTAAAAAAAAGCATATTAGTTATGGTACATGTTGCTAAGACGACATACGTCTTGATGCGATGTTAAGCCATCTCATCTTTCATAATAAATATTTTTAGGGTTTTTTTTTTTAAATGTGAAAACGTCACCGTTTTGGGTTTGTGAAATAACATTATAACGAATAAAAAGGTATTAGCTAAACATAAATTAATTTAACAACTTTTTTTCAGATATGGCTCCATATGTTCGAAAAAACGAGGCAGTCTTGGAATGAATCCCAAATGAAAGAAGCACTCGAAGCTATCGAATTTAAGAAGATGGTTTGAATGCATTGGCCTTCCCACAACAGCAAAATGTGTGACGTATGTTCCAACTCTTCTAAAATTTTGTTGGTATTTTTGAAAAATTTGTAACTTAGGTGGTGTATGCCATCTCATCGATGGGTATTTGTGAGATGGCGTATTTGAGGAGTGTTTTTTTTTTTTTTTTTATTATTTTTTTTTTATTTTTTTATTTTTTTTTATTATTTTTTTATTTATGAAATCCAAGCATTTTTATTCACATTTATCTTAACTAAATGGTCATAGAAAAGTGTTCTATTGCCAATAACCTCATATTCACTGTACTTTTTCTAAAAAAAAAAAATTTTGAAAAGTATGCCGTCTCAGACACTGTTCCCCTACTTTTTAATTTTTCATTTAAATAATTTTTAGTGATCGCTACGATTGATCAAAGTTTCTAAAATACGTGAAGTTAAGGGCAATGATTGCAACGCTTCAGCCTAGACATGTCATTGCATGCAGAATTAAATAAGCCACAGACAGGTTGCACACACCTGTCTTACGACCCCCGCAGTATTGTAAACAATAGGAAGTCTGTTAGTATCGCAATTGGAATATTTGAGTAATAACATACTTTTTATTCTTAGACTGAATTTACAATCCTGACATAAATGGCGCCTAAAAGCACATGTGTAACGTAGGTATATAACAATTTTATTGATTTTAATATTGTGTTAAACTACATTTTGCAAAAATTTGCTTTAAATAAACACTCAGTTTAAATACCAATTTCTTATACATTTTGGTCAAACCCCTACACTTTCACAGCGGGTTAAGGAAACCCCTTACAAATTCTGAATAAAAACTGTGTAAAAGGTAGCCCCAAAGAAAATTCGAAGACAAATTTTTTTATCACCATTTTGAAGCATCCAACTATACATTTGTTGCTGAAAATAAAAACATTCTCTTGAAGAGATTCCCCATTAGATAGTGCCGTAAGTATTGTCCCGAAATAATAAGTGAGTCTCGCAACCATCATAATAAACGCTCCTCCCAAGGGGGTTTATTCGTTCATAATGTCTTCACAATTTCCAGATGATTTTGTCCAAAATGGTGATGGTTTCTGTGAAGCACTGACATCATGAAAAATACGATGTTCAATGAATTTTATAATTTAGTTGGTACAGCGGTCCAAAGCGTTTCGTAATGTTGTCAGTTGATTTTTTTTCAAATTTGAATAGCGCACAAGAGTCCTAAATGCTCCTGTCTGGAGCCAGTAAATCTTTGGCATTCCTAATTGGGTATGTTGTGAGGCTGAAGGTAGTGCGCCCCATGAGTGGATTTGGCAGCCACCTCTGGTCTTTGCACAGGCGCGCCTCGTCGGGTGGGAATGCTATCCTTGGTCTACCGGTATTTCAAATGAAGATGGAGGAATAGCGTCATTTAATTTATATTTTGTATGTACAATATTTATTTAGTTGCTTTCATAATTTTTTTATTATTTTGTTTTTTTTTTTTAATAATGACAAACATTCTCGGGTTACGAATAACCCAACAACATTTGAAAATCTCCTAATAACACCTCACTAAGCGGAAGATTTTGCTTGTGTTGTGATGGAGGACTTAGCCAGCCGAGGAATCGAACACGGAACGCCTGGGTGGGACCCAAACGCGATGTCCATTCAACCACTGACCGTATGTAGTTCAAATAATTTCATATGTTTTTATCCATTATTAATACGAATGGGAACTTTATACTAATCATCATATACATAAACGTCATTCTTGAGTATCTAAGAAAGTCATTCTTGAGTATCTAAGAAATAATACATATCTAAGAAATAATATATACCCACGAATTAGAAAAATACATGAATATTTATGTGCGACCAGGGACCAAGCATTAGTTATCAGTTTGAAATTTGATGTCTGATAATTGATTTTTGATGTTCGACGTTCGATGTTCGACGTTCGATGTTCGACGTTCGATGTTCGACGTTCGACGTTCGACGTTCGACGTTCGATGTTCGATGTTCGATGTTCGATGTTCGATGTTCGATGTTCGATGTTCGATGTTCGATGTTCGATGTTCGATGTTCGATGTTCGATGTTCGGTGTTCGGTGTTCGGTGTTCGGTGTTCGATGTTCGATGTTCGATGTTCGATGTTCGATGTTCGATGTTCGATGTTCGATGTTCGATGTTCGATGTTCGATGTTCGATGTTCGATGTTCGATGTTCGATGTTCGATGTTCGATGTTCGATGTTCGATGTTCGATGTTCGATGTTCGATGTTCGTGGTTCGATGTTCGATGTTCGATGTTCGATGTTCGATGTTCGATGTTCGATGTTCGATGTTCGATGTTCGATGTTCGATGTTCGATGTTCGATGTTCGATGTTCGATGTTCGATGTTCGATGTTCGATGTTCGATGTTCGATGTTCGATGTTCGATGTTCGATGTTCGATGTTCGATGTTCGATGTTCGATGTTCAACGTTTGATGTTTGACGTCTGATGTTTGAACTTCGAATCAAGTAGGTTTAAAAGGTAGGCACAAGCAATATATTTTTTCTCGCTTGCAATTGAAACATATCATTATAATAAATAAAAAATTAAATTACTTCCTTTCATACTTCATCTGTTTTCTATTACCTTCAAATATAATTCATATGTAAATGAAAAAGTTTCTAGGTATTTAAAAATGATTTCGATGGTATTTCACAATCAAAATTAATAATTAACAAATTGAACGATATAGGCACCGACAGTAAGATTAGATGATATTGATTATAAAGTACTAGCTCAGAGCTATCAACATTATTAAATACCTCATTAAGCAAATCTGAGACTTAGAATCCGGAATCCGCCAGGAAACTGTCATGGGGCCAATTTTTGTTATGTTGTTTAATCTAAATTAAAGTGAGAATATTATGCAATAACCATTCAACCTCGTTCATTTGTTAGAAAGTGATTTAAATTGTAACAAAATATTAGTAAAATAATACCTAGTAAAAAATATTTTAATTTAGATAAATAAAAATAATGCCACAGCAATGAAGTGCAATATTATTGTACCTGTTTAATTTGTTTTAAAATGTCTTAAATTGTATAAAAATATAAAATCTACCTAGTTTAAAAACTTATTTTTAAATAAAAAAATAATTTAAAAATAATGCCAAAGCAATCAAGTGCAGTTTTGCTTTTGTTCGAGTGATTTCTAACAAAAGCCATCACTTGTTGTGTGTTTAGGGCTCCGAACAAAGTAGAGGTGTGGTGGTGATTAGGGGTGAGGGAGAGAAGGGGGGGGGGGGGGGGGTTCATTAAAATCATTCGCGGCGGAGGCTTTTGTTCCTGAATTCACGGCGCACTTTAGACGACTATATTATGTCATAAAAATACTTTCTCGCTCGTATTAAAATTGCAAACCTAAGACGAGCATTACGTTACACACTGCATGACTTACAGTCAACTAGAACGACCCCCTTTCAACGATAAATATTCACATCTTGAAATTTGGACCTCCTAATATGTTTGAGGAAAAATATTCATTCACAACGAAATAGAAAAAAGAATCTAAAAGGTTTTAACTGAAGAAGTTTTGTGAAAAATTGAGGTTGATGATAAGGTATTCATTAAATTTCAAATGGTTACTTCTCAGAGAGTGTTTTTTATTAAAGTAATCTGACAGCCATACTCCACAGATTGTTTTTTCTGGTCGTATTATGATGGCCACGAAGTATCGAGTATGGAGTACCAAAGTGATGTTTTTTCTGGTCATAGGACAACGACCATGATCCACAGAGATTGTTCTTTCTGATCGTAATATAACGGCCATGATACTCCAAAGAGATGTTTTTTATGGCCGCAATATGACGGCCATAATTAACAGAAATTGTTTTATCTGAACGTAATATGATGGCTATTATACTATACAGATATTGTTTTTTTCTGGCAGTAATATATTGAGCTTACTCAACAGTAGTATTTTTCCTGGCCGTAATATGACGGCCTTACTCGCCGTGAGTTAAACTCCATCCAGGATGTTCCAAGATTTCTCTCGCAGCCTCTGTTATATTTGAGGATGCGTTGTGCAGGGTATTTTTAGAAGAAGCTGTAGTAAACTACGTTGTAGGAGGAAGAAAACACAAAAGTTCGTCGCTTACTTAGCGCAAGAACGAGTCTTCAAAACAATCCTGTGTTGCGGCAAACCGCGTATAAATATATAATATCTCTGTCTGTGTACTGGTGCCAAAGGGACCAGTGCCGCTAGTTCTTCGGAGTACCTTTCAAAGGAGTATAGCAGTAAAGATATAATTAACATACCCTCTCACAATGGTAAATTAATGCGGGTAGCAGGAAGTGATTACTGACTTTCAAAATTATTCATCCAAATACATGTTTGTGCAGATTGCATTGTGCTAGGAGTTCATGTGCATTGTGAAGGACATTTTTAAATGTGATTTGATTTAGTATAGTGAAAGACTATAAGATATAGAAATAATTTTAAATTAAATGGCTTAAAAATAGAAATATAAAATACGAGAGCAGTAAAACTTCAATACATTTAAATTTAGATATTTATCAATGGTAAATTCATTCAGAAGAAGATTTAAAAATAATTTGACAGTTAACACATTAAATAAATTCAAAAAATTTCAACGGGATAAAATATCGATTATCTTCCGTGGAAAAATTTCCATAGTGAGACAGTGGTTTGGCCAGTCTACTGTAGAGCTGTTCCGGGCCGCAGTAAACAAAGTCCGCATTGCCAACATGATAGCCAACGGCCGTTGAACGGACAGGGCACGAGAAGAAGAAGGAAAAAATCAAATACAATATACAAATACTGACCTTAAAGTTTCGATATTTATTAAGGTTAAATTGATTCAGTATGTAAAGTGGAAGAACTTATATTATTAGTAATGAAAACAGTTTGATATTAAAACTATTGAATCAATTTATTATTACACTTTCAACACCACAAAATATTATCATTTACAATTGTAAATAGATTCATTAAAGTGGCTTTAAAATAATAATTTACAATGTTTTTGATAAACAGCCATTTATCAATAATTCATAAACTTCTCTAGATACCTTTTAAACAATGCTCCATAGAATAGGCACTTGTAAGTACGGCAAAGGCTCCCTTGGTATTGCGTCCCTCCTGCTCCCATCAAGGCTGCCAAGGTAAGTACTAGTGCTGGCTTGCTGGGTAGGTACCCTGTACTACTGACTACCCACTAGGTAAGGCTAACGGCGGGCGTTCCCCTAGCCAAAAGCAGAGTTTCAGAGTTTTCTTTATGGAGCTCTCTCGACTTCTCCTCTTTTTAAAGTTTTTTCCTGAACCGACGGTACATTAAGTTGCCGTAACTTATTTGAGTTTTCCTAATTGCGAAGGTTCGTTCTCTTTCGGCTTCATTTAGCTCTCTTTCTCGTTTAAATTTAGTTGTCCAGAGTTAGCACGGTACCTACTAGATTTTATTTGTTAGTTGTTTTAGGACCTCGCATCCAAAAAGTATGTTACTAATGTCGTCTTATTTAATAAATCAAAGCCAAAATTTCGTCTGAAATCATAATATTTGGAAGTAGAAAATTAAATACCTATCTACGCAATTCTTCTTTTAGATTTCTAATAACCACTGGAGCGACAGAGAATTATAAAAGATCGCCTTGAGTGCTCGCCACTTTTGAAAATTAATTTTGAATATTTCCCGCCTACATTAAAAATATCATTACTCTACATTAGTGTACGGAAAAATATAAAAAAATTACAGTGATATATAGCCAATGAATTCACCTACATTTTACTAACTCTTATATATTTTTAAAATTGATAAAAAAAATGTTAAAAAAATTTTAACTTTATAAATGCGCGAAATTTGTGCATTAGTGATCTGAAGATTTGAAAATGCCGCTAGTGGATATTTAAAAAAAAACCCTTTGCCAATCTCTTCTTTAACCCGCCTCACAAAGACACCCAACGACATGATGATAAGGATCCCTTATCGGATACAATACAGCCTGGTAGTACAGTCATTTGGGACGAAAAAGGGGGCTACCTGGCTTGTTTTTTGAAAATTGGTAATATTATAGATTTTAATTTGCTCTTTCCAAATTTCAACTTTGCTACCTAATATATTTGTATCTTTGCCGCTGCACCGCCATTTTGGAAAAATGGCGCCCAATAGCAGTTTTTTGCAAGGCACAATTTCGAAATTTAGCGCAATCTTCTTCACTTTGATGCCCTGCAAGTTCGTCTTCAGTATCGATCGAGACGTCTCAGACCAAAATTTCATTCCCCCCCCCCCTTCTCCATGATACGAAAAAATTCCGAAGAACCTGTTTCATTTTTCCACCATCCATTATATGACTCTTTGATATCTCTGTTCTCCAGTTTCCTTCACAATTTGGCTTTTCTCACTTGAAAGTCTGCCGACCCCTAAAAGAGAAGAATCTATCAAACAGATAGCCCGTTTCTGCACTGAGAAAAGGTTTTTTTTAACGTGGTATGGGCCTCAGATTTTTATATACATTTTTTCTCGATGAAATCGGTACAGAGGAGGGAGGGACAAGGTAAAAGGGAGGAAGGAGGTAGGATCATATTTTAGAAAGTTTTTTGGGACCTCTACTTACCACAACTTATTATTTACATCACATTAATAAAATATATGGTACAAAGGGTAAACCACTATTGTGATATTTTCCATTCATGTAATCTACGAGGACTATTCTATTTTTTTCCTAAGCAAAACCGCGGCCAATGGGAGGGAGTTTGAGCCCGCTCTTATATACCACCCTTTGTTTTGCGGATATCTCAATCTTGTTTTCGCTAGTTTGAAGATATTCGGGTATCAAGACATCATATTGCTTTTAGTAAGGTCACTTTGCTAATGATGAATAATAACTAATCCCTAAACTTGACTAATCCAGTAAATTAGCTAATCCTGATTTCACCAAGAGCAACACGAACATGTTTCTAACATAATTCCAGCTAACGGGGAAATCAGTTTAACCCGTCAAGTTTCGAGTAAGGCGGGAGTGGGAGAAGTGCTTATAATAAGAGAGTAAGGAGAGTGTCAGGGATTCCAGCCATTTACATAAACCGGAGTATTCTTCGTGGCAACACTACTTGTTCGAGGGATAACTACCTTACACTACTTGTACTTGTTAGAACAAGATGAGTGGGAAACAGGGGAGCTCCGCGAGATGCATATTTCTACGTTCTAAGGATATCAAGGTATCGTGGAGTACTTCATATGAAAGTCATTTTTTATTAATTTATTTTCTATGCTTATACATACAATTTACAAATACGGTAAGTAGTAAGTGTAATATAATAAGCCACTGCATGTAAACAGTTAAAACTTAAGTAAGTTTTTTTGTGAACACCTCACTAAGATAACCAGTGCTGAGGTGTTCGCATATTTTTTAAAAGTGTTATACTACCGTCTTAAGTACTATAATAATACAGTATCTCCTTTGAGGTTTTTGTTTTGAAGAGTTTTATTCTCCATGTACTTTTGTTACTTACATTTTTATTTATCTGCTACCAGTTTCGACACATCCGTGTCATTCAATAGCAAACTTAAAATTTATGCTAGTACAGAAATATTAGATTTTATTGGGTAGAAGTAATGGGAGAGGTGATTTTGGGGGAGGGGGAGAACGGTACGAGGAGTCAACAATATACGGGAACATGGTGAATAATGGCGATTTACAGGGTTTGTTTTATTGAATGTCCCCATGTAGTTATTCCATATCTTATTAGGAATTCCACCAATGATTGATATATTATTCTTAAAGTTTTTCGTGCAACAAAATATTTCAATATTTATATTTTATTAAGTCAGCTCACTATATTTTTTAGTCGCGTACAAAGTCTCTGTACATGAATATCATGTTTGAAATTACAGTCGATTGTTAAGCCCAGATAAACATATTTCGTAACAATTTTACTTTTCCGATATGAGAATGGCTTTATTTGGTTTTGATTTAAAATAAGAATAAAAACAAACATATTTTACTAACTATTCACTGAACTTCTAGTATTCACAGAGACGACCGACGGGGCTTAGCGTAATAGTTCTCGGTATAGTTGATTGACTACACCTAAACTAAACTCCGAAACCACATTATTTTTTTATTTGAAATACATAGGTACTTACATTTACAAAAGAAAATCATGGATCTTAAAAGATAATTACAATTAAATAGTTTGTTAACAAATCTACCCAATTCAATAAAGAAAACATTTCTGTGTTTGAATTGGGGAGTAGTGCCATTACAAAAGTAAAAGAAATAAGAAAAAAGAAGAAAAAAATTTGAGGTAAGAAAATACATAAACTTATAATCATTATTCTGAAATACCGAACCTAAGAAAATTAACTACACATATACAAACTCCACATCTGCCCCGATGATGGGCTTTGTAACGCTGCTGTCCGAAAGTTGGCCAAATAAGCAGGAAGCGCAACACGGCAAAGTAACCCAAATGCTAATCACGATAACACCCTCAGATTATAAATGCCACACGCGGTAGTCAGTCAGTGAATTAATCTGGGCAGACAGTGCAGACTTGAGTACCAGGGGCGCAGAGCCGCTGAGCGGTAGCGGTGAGCGCTGCGGTATGACGGGCGGTACGACTGGAATTAAGGTCACTTAGCGTGTTAACTTTTAACTGAGCCTTGCATGTGCTTGCTGTGCGCAACCCACCCTGGGGCGGAACACTACTTACAAGGGATGTACCCTACACTCTCGGCTCACTTTGGCGGGGATGTTCAAGTAAAAATATAAAAAAAAGATAATTTACTTTTTTTTTATAAACCCGATCACATGAGATCGTATGTTCCAGCTCGTCTCTGTTCCAGCTCAGCATAGGTCTCGTACAAAATGTTTTATCTCCCTAACTGTCATGGTGAGAAATATGATCTAAACGGTCTTAGAAAGAGAAAACTCCACACTTTACATTCAAACATAGAATTTCACCATAGAAAAAAATATCTGTGCACCTCTATGAAACCAAAGTTTTCAATCAATTACAGAAAAAAATCGAGAATTTTTTATCATAATTATTATCTTTCTTTAGCCGACGTTTCGGACAGCGTTGCAGTGTCCATCATCAGGGCAGATCCGGCAGATCCGACGATGTGTAACTGTAACACATAACACACCAAAACAAACAACGAAAATGCTTTTGGCCGTGAAAATCTAAAAGCATATCATACTTGAAATATGTTCGGGAAAACTCCAATAAAGACCGTGGTTCGTCGAGATTACAAGTTGCTTTATTTAGGAGTACTGTATCGCAAGGTTTTAATTGAAAATTTAACGTCCATATTACGGGCGGCTGTAAGTTATTTTATAGCCCAAACACTGTTGGAGCCCAGCAGTCATCAAAAGCCATCGGCTATTTCCTTAATCGTTCGTGCGTTAGACACGAACGACGATAGATGATACTCCTCTTAGGTACTACTTAACTGACATCTGTTGAGACACCTATAAACTAAATATAACAATCTATACTAACGACATCTGTTTAAAGATGTTGAAACTGCAGGTCAAATTCTAAATATTACAGTTTCTGTCACAGGATTTTGTACCTTAAAAAATACTCAAAGCATACTAAAAAAAGTCAAATTCTATTGGCAACAACTTTGTATGGCCACGCTCCTGGCGTTCTAAAGGTAGGTGCTCAATCAAGAAACTTTGGAAAGTGCTGGGGGATGGAATCTTGCTGCTACAGTGGATGTTATATCGCATAAGAGGCTAAGAGAAGGTTATGTTAGTTCTTTGGAAAGGAACATGGAAAGTTTCGGAGTTTCTCAGTAGAAGGAGATTGATATTGAGGGAAGATTTTACAAGGTTTTTTATACTTTTGTAAACAGAACAGAACAAAAGAATGCTTCGAGTTGTAAATTATACCTATCAGTATTAATGTTAGGATGACTGTATATGGTATATGGACTGGGTTATAATAATATACCCGTAAAGACAAAGATCACATAGTTTTATTTATATGTATTTATTACTGCCTTCATTATAATTTTTTTATTTTATTATTTTTATTTTAAATAAAATATTATCATTATTATCCACTGGAGTATTTTTGGCCACATTTTGGCCAATTTGCAAACACCTCGAGCTCGGCCAAAATATGGTCAATTGGAAGAAATATTTTCAGTTGCAGTGCCAGCAATCCTGGCGTTTATTTAATTTAAATTTATTTACACCGATCTATTGTCTGTTCCAAGGCGGGTAAATCACATATTAATTTATTAAAAAAGATAAAAGGATAAAAATGATATACTATATGTTGTTATTTTCAATATTTACATAGGTATTTTAATTTTATTATTTGTTAAATTTCCATAAAAAATATTGCATACGTAATAAAAATAAATTAAATTTGGGGATAAGAGAATACAAATATAGCAGGTAGGTACGTGATTATTAATATTGATAATTGTAGTATGTATTTTGTTATATATTTTAACTTTATCTAATTTCGTGACAAATTGTATGAAATGTAAATTTCTAAAAAAAAAATCTCTAAAACATTTATTGGAATTATTTTTTGTATCATCATCATCATCATCTTCCACTTGTCTTATTCGGGCCGGAACCCGCTGCATCGACAAGGCCCCTCCATACGTTCCTGTCTTGTGTTATTTTTTTAAAATATTTCGATTAATTACAAATTAAACTCAGCAGTTTCCCTTTTCAACAAGAGATAACCTGCATATCTTCGGTACTAATTTTAATGACATTTCGCTAACCGAAACCATTGAGATATTTTTTATTTACAAAAAAATGATCACGAATTTGTCTTTACATATTATAGAAGACAAATTGTTATCTGTGGTTATCTACTAGGCTACTGAAAACATATATTAGTTTTACTATTGGATATTCTTCATATAGGAACCATATACGCCAATTTTAAAATAAAACGCAGAATTCATGCGTTTATAAATTTTACAATTTTGTTCATATATTTATTTTTTAAATCCTAAAACTAGAGTACAAACGGTCAAATATAGGTGCATTCAATGAATTTCTAACACTATCACCATAGATTAGAAACATCGGATGTATAATAATTTAACAGTCTTAGAACAGACATCGTCTAGTGAGACGGTAACTTACTTTTTCTGTATATGGTTATTTTATCTCAATAAACGCCTGGGTTGCCGGAAATTAAATAAATTAAAAAAAATATGATTTTCAAGGGGAACTTTCGAAGGCGAAAAAGATTACGAGCGCTCTAAGTTGAAATTGATTAAGAGGACAGACTTTAAACGACACGCGGAACAGCCGCGTCTGTAAATATAATGTCTCACAATAAGCTCACGCACACTTACAATACATGCAAATGCGAAATGTGCGAATGAGACAACGCTCAAATTTACCTACAGAAATCGCTCGAAAAGGGGTTTATGGAGAATACACTTTTCTACACCGAAACTTTCACGAAATTAAAATTTAAAAAAATATACATTTTTTAGAAAGAAGAAGCTACGTCGGTAGCTTTTTATAATTTTATAATTCTTTATGAGAGTTGAGTTAGCAGCACTTTTTCCTTAAATAATATTTTTTGATATATCGTACATGTTTGACAGTGAATTTTTACGTTAATACGAAACGCATCGAAAATTCGAAAACATACCGACATAGTTTTCACCCTCTAAAAGGCAGTATAAAAAAATATATATTCATGTTGTGCAATTTTCGATGTAGAAAAGTGTTTTTTCCCGGGCGTCCTTTTTGTATGGGCCGAAAAGCGAAGTCTATCGTCTTAAATAGCTAAACACTTTTGATATGAAAGCAAAAGCTGAAATGTACGGATCGGAATTTGGAATATAAATAATGGTAATCCTGAAAAAGAAACAATTTAAGATACTTTGAAATTCCTTTTAAGTTCCTACTGTGAAACGAGGAAAAATCTCGTATTCAACAGAATGTAATTAATTGAACCGAGAAAAGTTTTCTTCCAGAAAGCTCGGTAAAGTAGGAGATCTTATATTAAAAGTTTCCTGAAACATTCATAAGGCAATCATTTACGACGCTAACACAAAACAATAACGAAAAATTACGGGACTTTGCAATATGACGATCTCCGTGGTTACGATCTTTAGCTGTGAATCCGAGGGTCACGGGTTCAAATCCTGGCGAGGGCAAATTTTTTGTTTTTGTATTAGGTATTTCTGAATTTAGTAATCAAAATTGTTAATTCGCTAACGTCTGTCGTACACATTCGCTCAACTATTGAACTACTGAAGTTCTCATTTTATAGTTTTCCTGCGGAAGCGGGTTTTTACCAGTCAATTTTAAATAATTTATGGTAGATACTTTCTGTATCGCCCTGGTGAAATTGGGAAGGGGAAAGAGATGGGGAAGATGTAGTTAAAGAAATGCCGGGCTATTCAGATCTGGGTATCAAATACGGCTAAAGCCATTTCATGTGACGTTTCCATACTTAATGTTGATCTTTCTCCAGGACGATGCTGATGCCGCGGACACACTTTATATTATATTTAATGAATTTCTGAAATTAACTATCTAACCATCATGCCATTTTCCGCAGAGGTATGCAGAGTAAATTAGATAGATTGTGAAACAATATAATTTAATTTAATAAAATTTTCTTGCGCACCTGGGGATTTGAACCCGCGAACTCCGGATTAGTTAGCTAGTTAGTTAATCTTGAATAAGGTTTTATATTTTCATTTCGATTATACTCGTATATGCATATATGCGATTAAGAACCGTTCTCATCCTAGGCGAAATTACTAGAATATAATATGCACATACGTAATAGGTGACAAATTTGGGTGGTGGATTGGGTTCCATTTACTGGATAACCAACACTTCTGGAACAAAATTGTTCGCTAAGTTTGGTGACTTAGTAGGCTTGCCCGGGTCTAGACGGCGGATGCGTTTGCCCATCAAAAGCGAGGCAGGGGGGAACGGGAGGGGTTAAAGGAAACCTCTTGATCTCTCCAGCAGGACTCTCTTCATCCCAGTAATGATCACCAAATTCCTACCCGCCACTCACACCTTCCTCCACCAGAACTTCCCGTCCTTCCTTTTCCAAAAACCCGCTGCACAGCATCCCCAAAGATGACAAAGGCCTATTATAGCCGAAATATTTTCCACGGAACCTCCTGTATGAAAGAGGTAGGAATTAACATTAATGAATAATTTACTTGTATTATAATGAAATGAGTATATCTAAATAAATAATTCCACATTTTTCTTATTAAAATTAACAAATAATCCTTGATTTTAAAATGTCACTATATCTCCGCCCACATTCTACCTTTTTATTATTATTACTGATTCATTCATTCATAAAGTTTTTAGACCCATTCACATCTCAGATGAAATTATCTACTGACATTCTAAGCACTTACGTAATAGGTACTATAACCATGTAATAATTTAATTTAACATACCTTATAACTGGTTTTATAATGTGCTCTGTATGTCTTAATAAACAAATAAACAAAGAAAATTTTAGTACGACGATTTGGCACCCTTTTGTTATACAATTCTTATTCACGCTATGCAAATAATGAGAACATTTGTGATAGAAGTTCAAGTCTTACAATGTCTTATGTTTAAATTTTGTCAACAATCTTAACTTACGATGACTTGCTTCCCGGAAATAGGCTTCCGTGTCCGGAGAGAACGGAAGTGAAGCCTTGTTTCTTGTTTCGGACGTCCCCAGCATTGTAATGTCTCGGCGTATTCTAAATCAGAGGAATTAAATTGGCCAAACCCGGAGAAGTGCCCCCAACCTCTTCCCTCTAGCGTCTGAGCCTTGGAAATGAAATGTCTGGATTGTGATATGATGTTTAATCTCGTGAGCCGCAGAGGCACAGGACCAAAGGCTTTCTACTAAAGGAAATAAGTATTTTTTTTATTTTTATCTTAATAAGTAAAACCTCAAATTGTAATATTAAATTAATGAAGACTATATTAGAGACACTCAATATTTTTGTATATGAATACCGCACAAGAGTCCCAATTACTCCCAACCATCTGGGAGACTATGGCATCCCCAATTGTGGTGTGCTATGAGGCTGAAGGTAAGTGGGAAGGGAGATGAGATGGGGAATCGGTAGGTGGGGAAATACCTGGCTATTATAGTCACCAAACACGACTAAAGCCATTTCAAGCAACGTTTCAATTCTGAATGGCGGTCTATACCTGGTGGTGGATACTGAGTGTATCGTACACTCTGGAACGTGTCGCAAATATACCTAATATTATTTTAAATTATTAAATTTGTGAAAACACAAATCAATCAAATAAAATTTTATTGTGCACGCCGGGATTTGAACCCGCGATCTCCGGATCGCTAGTCAAGAGACTTGTTCCTAGACCATGGAGATCGTATATACATATTTATACTAGCGCAGACATGTGAATTAAACAATAAACTAAATTAAACAACAAACAATCCTACGGTTGTAGGATTTGTGAAACTGAAAGCTTAGCACAAGGACAAAAAATGCTTCAGAATGATCAAGAAAAATATTCACAAAAATTTCATTTATAAGTAGGTCCATTATCGCTCGTCTGATTTCTTGATATATTAGTTGATATTGATATATCTAAAAATGACAATTAAAATAATTTTGACAAAGGGTAATAATTATTATAAGCAATAATTATTAGCCTGAAACACTCATCCATATTGAAAAAACCTCCCGAGAAAAGACACATGTCGCCGACGGGACTCGAGCCCGCACCCCTTAGAGCTCTCGACCGGCAATCGAAGGGGTCGACGGCGACATGTATCTTTTCTCGGGAGGTTTTTTCAATATGGATGAGTGTTTCAGGATAATAATTATTGCTTATAATAATTGTTACCCTTTGTGCTATACATAAAAAAAATCTTGTCTTAAACATTAGTTTGTCAATTAAAAATAAAATAATTTTCCGTTAAAATATTAAAATAATAGGTGGGTATTTCGCACAATAAAAAAAAGTTAGTTTTCTTACTGAGTCCCAACTGCTCCCAGTGAGACTATAGCATCCCCAATTGGAGTACGTTGTGAGGTTGAAGGTAGTAGGGAGGGGAAGGATATGGGAAAAAAAGGTGAGTAAGTATCAGACCATTCAAAGGTGAGTAAGTATCACATCGGGATATGAACCCGGCGTGGCAATTAAATTTTATATCGAGAACTTTAACCCTCGACCACTGAGGCCGTCAAGTACGGAGGAGTTACTAAATATAAATTTTACAACTTATTCCTCTTTGCCTTTCTCTCCCTTCCAAGGTCCCATGGATGCCTGTAATGTAAAATGTAAATAAAAGTTGTACCATTCTGTTGCTTTGCTTGTTTGAAGGTTTTCTGTGGTCATAAGTCAACATGCTATACTGTGTCTCTCTTACAGCAATCTACAAACTGCGGATCATATTTTAGTGGTGAATATGGTCTCTCTCCCACTTCTGTAGTCATGGTACTTATAATAATATACATTTATTTTAATAGGGTAAATACAAATGATCCAGTCATATAGAAGATAATAAAACATCCGAACGAATTTTTAATCTACGATATAAAATATATAAATACTAAATTAATAAGAATGTTATACATACATAGGCAAGCATAAATACGTGTATTATAGAATTAACCTAGCTAACTAACTAACCATCACGCCGTTTCCCCGCCGGGGTAGACAGAGAGGACGGACCGCCAAACAACTCGGTCTTGGCATACACTCCTCGCCTCATTCACATTCATACATCTTATCATACATGCTCTTCTATTATTCTGACTCTTGACATGGCCCGACTCAAGTATCTGATTCACTTGATCGTGCCATGTCTTCCTCGGGCGTCCTCGACTTCTTCTACCATTCACATTCGCATCATGTATTCTCTTGACACCCCTTTCTTCAGTCATTCGCTCTAAAAATTGTCCAAACTGTATTTTTTTTTTACAAAATGCATTATTTAAGTAAAAGTCAATACAATAGACAAAACAATAATTACATTTAATAAATCTGCTCATTTTGACTGTCCTAAAACAGGTCAATTTCCTAGTTGGACAGTTAAGATCATTGTAATATGTAATAATGTTTTAAAAAATAATAAATAAATAAAAACTGTTCCTTTCTGGAGCCAGTGAGACTAAGGTATTTCTAATTGGGGTATGTTGTGATTCTGAATATAGTGTGGAGTAGAATGAGATGGGGAAAATGAAGGTGGGAAAGTACCTAACTACTCAGATCTAGTCACAAAACTTATAAGCAATAATTATTAGCCTGAAAAACTCATCCATATTGAAAAAATCTCCCGAGAAAAGATACATGTCGCCGATGGGACTCGAACCCGCACCCCTCTGATTGCCGGTCAGGAGCTCTACCATTAAGCTACGGCGGGTTACCTCCCACCCGCCAAATGATTCAATATATACCTAGTGTTTCATTCAACAATTACCGCTTATTAAATTTTTTCACCTGCAAACAACCAACTTTATTTTTATATGAGAAAGGCATGTAAGTGCTATCTCTCTTACTAGGTGGCGTAAAGACATATTATGTCTACCTTTTTTAGTGAAATACTTTAACTCGTCAAATATTGATTATTTTTTTAATTGATAAACTAATGTTGGGTTCGAGTCCCGTCGGCGACATGTATCTTTTCTCAAAAGATTTTTTCAAAATGGATGAGTGCTTCAGGCTAATAATTATTGCTCATAATATTTGTTACCCTTTGATTGCCACTTGATTGCCTTTGATTTGCCACTTAATTACTTATCAATACAGTATTTAATTATGGACGGGAGTTTTATCGGATGTACAATTGTATTTAAATAAACCTGTGAGTGAAACAACTACTTATTTGATTTATACCACATCCATTATCCGCCAACACCAATTTAAATAGCAGTATTTTTCAATAATAGTATTGAAACCGCTTTGGGACTACTCCATATATCCCAATGTTCTGTTTGAAATATTGTTCTCTCCTTCCTTACAAAGCCTTACTTGTAAACAAGAAGAAAGAAGAAGATGAACAAATCCTACCTACCGATGCCAGTTTGAAATACAATACAATCATTCTGAAGCACCTACATTAATCAGCAAAATCGCTTTCACACACTCTTTATATGATATTTTAATGTTAACTGTGCCAAGTGGTCAGTGGATGAAGGACCAGATCATCAAATATTTAAAGGTAGGGCTTTCTCCCGTCTCTCTTTTTTGCCGTGATTAGAAAACGCAATCGAACGTGTAAGGTTTGACAATGGTAAATGGATATTCCTCCTAGAATCCTACATGTATATTGCTCCTTGATTCTGACCCAATATCTCCAAGTATCAAATGATTATTTATAATAATAGCACTCGTTAGTACACTAATTAACACTAACACTATTGTACACTCGTAACTTTATTGTAGATATAATTGATACAAGTACTTAGCTACTGATAGTAAGAGGCCGAACGCCGGACACTCGGACTATATCAAATCGCTCGGGTGTTTCAAGCAATCGGAAAACGAGACAATTCGATACACTACAGAATGTTTATTTGTTTTGTTAAGTGTTTTACAGTCTACTTACGTTGTCAATCGGGCATTAAACAAAAATATTAAACGATCGGTCATGAACCGCCTCACATCTGGATTGTGTGACAACACCCCGAGGCGGTTAATTAAACCAAACTAGGAAATAGAGGGTGTACAAAGCACCCACTCACGTGGCGCAAGAACTGGAGTTGAGTAGGAAAAAGTAGAACACGATGCATTGTGAGTAAATGCTCAAAGTAATTCGTGTTTTATGGCATTCTGTATCTTACAAAAAGTGTTTCAAAGAACTTCAGTCTTAATTGGCTACTTGCATCACACATTAAAAAAAAGTGAACATTCAATGAAAAAAGTATGCAATCAATGAAATAGTGTCCCTTGAAGTCACACACAGTATAATGATTCATACTTGACATTTGATCCTCCGGACAATTGATTCCCCGGACAGTTGATCCCTTTAACAATTGATTCCCGGAATGATTCTTTCCTCTGAAGGAGGAATCAATTGGCAGTGGGATCAACTGTTCGTGGAATCATCAACTGTTCGGGGGATCAATTGTCGGGTCATCATTTGAATGGCACTACTACAATACCACAATGCAAATCCCGTGACATCACAAGTCAATATTTTGACGACTCCTCTTCGATGATAATCTGTATTTTCTAGAAAATATTGAAAATTCTATTCTCAGCAAGCTCTAATAAAAATGATGCATTTGAATAAAAACCTGGAAATTCGTTCTAGGAGACGATTTCGAAAATTTTGGCTGGTTCTTTCAACCAGCTGCGGAAGAGAGTGGTTGAGGGAGACCTTTTGACCTCTCCAGCAGGGCTCTCTTGAAAGATCACCTGGAACCGCAGAGGGGAGACTCACTCCCGGAGACATTGACCCTCAGATTCCAACATACCCCTCATATCTTTTCCTTTCTCAGAACTTTCCTTTCCTCAAAAGACCCTACACCCAACATTAAAGATGCCATAAGATCTGAGGGAAATTATTTTCCTCGGGGCTTCCTGTGAGAAACTGGTGAAAAAAAATTATAAAAAACTTCTATCTACACTATTTTTCAAGTTGTTATAAAATGTATGCAAGTGGCCTATTGGATAAATGGCTAATGCTGAGCAGAGCATGGAAGAGGATGAGAGTGTGGGAAGCTTTTGAAACGTCGGCGTTGGTTCAGAGAATTAAAGGAGCATTTAAACCATTTAGCAGTTTGTAAATACTCTACCATACTAAAGACTAGACTAGATTTGTGCAATTACAAAAGGAGGATCCTAGATTCTAGAAAGCTCGTTTGCCGTTTTATGAAGCTAAACAACGAGCATTTCAGGCAGAACATATTAAGATTTTTTTTAATCCGACTTGCTACATTTAATTTTATATTAAAATGAAAACTATAATTATCAATGTTTTTTCACTCCACACAGAAGGCCCTGAAGAAAATGATGTACTTTCGGGGCCTTTTTTAACATTAGCTCCACACAAAAGGCCATGAAGAAAATATTTTGAATTAGGGCCTATGTTATCATCTTTGAAGATGCTGTGTGTCTTTTAAAGGAAAGTGGAGTGTATTGGTTTCGGGTTTTGCTGAGTGTCGGCGGAGATACCCGAGGGATTAGATGTAACCGAGCGGTTCCGACAGCGGAGCCGCACTTCTACGGTTTGGCAGTCAGCCTTTAATACTAGTAATAGTTGAATCTGTGTATTATTATTATCTACTAATAAAAGTGTAAAAACTAACGAAGAGGGCGCTAGTCAGTAATGTTTACTTCGACTCCGTGTTATTTGTGACTGTAAAGTTTAATATTGTGGAAAATCTCAGCGATATAGAAAAAAACTAGTAAAGGAACAATTAAATCATAATATACAGTGTGGATAAACTTTAAAAACAAGTGGAAACTGAGAAAAACCGCGAAAATACCGCGATTGAGTATTTACATCTCTAAGGCATTTATCACCAACGTACCGAAGAATCTGAGTCTAAGGGATAAAAAGACAATTAACAGAAAGGCAACCGTGAGTAACAACTTATCATAGTGCATTTTAAAATAAAATCTGTGAAATTATAACCTCACTTCTTCGAATGATATGCAAGATTTACTCTTAGTAACTAACGCCATCTGCTGAAAAACTCAGAAAGTACGTCAACAAGTTCCGAACCATTCGAGATTGAGAATCGGCTATTGTCGCCATATACGGCGTGTTTCTGCGAAAATCCACGAGAGGGCACCTGTAGTACCAAAACAACAGACTATCTCAAAAATTACCATGGAAGAAGTCATGAACGCACTTCGTAAGATCCAGAGCGAAATCGATGCACAGAAAAGTACAATCCTAAAATGCGGAGAAAAAGTAACAGAAAAAGTTACACAAAATATAAACAACATACTAGAAGAGAAGTTTAAAATTTGGGATGAAAAATTCGAAAACCTCAAAGAAAAGTTGGAAAACCAAGAAAACAAATTTATTTTATGGAAAAACAGGCTCGAAAAAATAATATCGTCTTTTTCGGCATTGAGGAAACCGAAACCTCATACCAAATATTGGAAAACATTATTATCAACTTTGTAAAGGAATATTTCTCTCTGGACCTAGATCACAGAGATATCCAAGAAGTCAAGAGAATAGGCAAAAAAGGAGAAAAATCTCGACCAATAATTGCTACATTTACCACACTTGGCACAAAAATAAAAATATTTAAACAGAGAAGAGAGGCACTAAGAGAAACGACACATTACATAACGGAAGACTATCCGAAGCAAATACTAGAAAAAAGAAAAGAGCTACAAGTGCAGGCAAAACTCGAGAGAGAGAAAGGCAATATAGCAAAAATTAAGTATGACAAACTTGTCATACAAGTCAAAGACAAAACTACGGACAGCAATAAGAGAATGCTTATATTATCTCCTGAAACACCTACAGACGACGGAACAAAAGAACAGGCCAACAAGAAAAATAAACAGCATTTACAAAAAAGAAGAACTTCTAGCATGTCTGAAGGAATTGTGAAACCAAGCATGCTTAACTTTTTAGTAAAAAAAAAATCTAAATATACCCAGAACTCAATGTAACATAGCCGACCACTTGTAGCCACTACCGCCCCCTCCCCTCCGACACAGGCAACATGCAAAAAAAAAAAAACAATAAACACCAAAGACCAAAACCCTCTGAAGAAGAAATTCTAAACTTCCTCAAAAATACATGAAGTGATACAAACACAAAAAAAAATCCTTAACCCTTCGAACAAAACAAAAGATGAACTTTTCATAATAAGCGTCAGAACTTTATTACAAGAAATAATAAAAAAAATTAAAAAAAAATTACAGGCCCCTGCTGGCCGCAAATAGCTCAAGAGAGAGATAAATGAAATTCTTTAGAGGAGGCCTTCACCTTCGCCTGAGAGAAGGGTTCTTGCTTGTGAATAATTTAAGATACCTATATAACATTTTCAACAAGATTGCAAATAACATTTATTATACTTTTTTATTACTTTTTTTATAACTATTGCAAGAAATAAAAGGCTTTTTATTTTATTTTTATTTATTTTATTTTATTATTATTTATTTTTGAATTTCATTGTCATAAATTCCTTGTTATATGTATTACCTGTAAACATCATTATCATCAATTACTATATTATATGTAAATTTCATTATCATAAATTCATTGCTGCATTAACTGTAAACCTCATTATCATAATTATTATATAATCAGTAAATGTACTTCATTACCCATATAATCTGCATACTTCACCCGCCATAACACAGGGACATCCCTAGCATGGCGGGCGAAATAACACAATATGTACACTATGTATAAAATTCTTTAATAAATAAATAAATAATAAATAAAAGTGTAAAAGTATACAAAGTACCTACGAGTCTCATTATTAAGTACCTACGAGAGGATTCTACGAGATAAGGGAGATATTTGCCCACCTATCAAGGAGCAGAATCAAGGGGATTGCCGTGATCATTAACACACGATAATTAACAGTTCAGGAAGGAAGGAAAGTTCTGGAAAGGGAAAAGGTATGATGGGGGAAAGAATGATCAATGTGTTCAGGAGTGGCGGACGTATGAATCCATCTCCAAGCCAGGAAAGACCAACTCGTGAGGCCAAATGGTCTTCCTCAACCAGCCTCTTCCAATCCGGCCCGCCAAGACAAACTTCACTCCATGAACCTGTGTACCCCTGCTAAGTACTTGCGGTGTCAGTGTACGATAGAGGTGTTGGTTTTCCTATACACGGTTCCCGGAGCGGCTGTTCCCATACCCGCCTCTCCATCTCATCTTTGGTGATGGTTTGTGGATGGTCTTTTTGAGGAAAGGAAGGAGTTAACACGGATCTTGAAAAGATCCGCATTGTTCTATATAACTCAAGAACTTGTTGTGGTAAAAAAAACCTGTTCCCATATGATAAAAAATGTCAACTGTGTACAAATGTTTGGCGCGCGTTTGACGTATTTCCCGACTGTGTACACGCTAGTTCCTCGGCGCATCATCCATTGAAATATCGCTAGAACAAGACACCGGATGCCGTGAATCATCAAGCGGACAGTCCGTTTCTGTAGAGACAAGAGTTTTGATGACAATGACCGCATGTTCATGATGACAATGTTGCACTTGAATTTCTTTGAAACAACTGGCCTTATTGCAGTAATTTTTACAATTATTGAAGTAAGAAAGTTTTTTTGAGATTATCTGCAACGGTTTTTGAGTAAAGAGAACATTGACCAAGCCTTAAATTCAAATTTGAAATTCCTAGTTCGCCTCCCAACCCAGGAATTATACTTTTTGTTAGTGCGGAATTGCACTCTTGTTGGCTTGCTGCATCTACCCGGGATTATTTACAGACCTTCCTCAATCCCGGCTCATTTGCATGTCGGTCCGCGTGCACCGCTAAGGCTGTATAAATTATAGGCTCTGGTCGTAGCGGCTTATTGTATATACACTTATATATGTACACATAACGTGTAGCGGGGAATTGCCAGAGCTTCCGTCCGGCTGCAGCTGTACAAATAAGATGTGAGCTTTGACGAATTCACGGATCTTAATTTACGTCAAATATGACACACCGTCATGGCTTGTTTCGTTCACGGTAGAAAAGGCACGATTTAGGTTGTGATTCATTTATTATTTCTGAGAATAATTTGCGAATCGTTAGGTAAGCTAGCAACAACGTTGACGATTTTTCTGGTAGGGTGTTTTTTTGATCCACTTCACAAGAGCGAACCCTTGTCTGTACGTATACACGTACACTTTAAAGTTAGGGAAACTACTCGTACATCGCACCAGAGTAGGGGCTGTAGAAGGGGACTTATTAATGTGTGTCTTGAAGAGGCCAGGATTATACGAAGGATGACAACTGCGAGCCGAGATATACAAAAATGAATGACCCATTCTCATAAACTACTGTGATCGAGTGTTCCACTTGTGTCCGTTGGATTTTTGTGCAAGTGCACCAGTGCACATGGGATCAGTGCTTTCAGCTCCTGTGAGCAGGCTCCATTTAAATAACTGTAGAACAGACTAAGCATTCCTACATTGCGTCACGATGTCTTCAGATGTGAGTATACCGACATTGGTTATACGGCCGTACACTGCATACTTTTACACAGGAAAGAAGTATAACAACAGAAAAAAACCGGGAATGAAGTATCCGTGCGATTAACTGTCGGAAGATCTAGAGTTGGGTCACTCCCATCAATTGAATCAGTTACTAAAGACTGGTCATTATTATTAATAATCATCTTATGCATTACTAGTTACTTGCTGTTATAATATGTTAAATAGATAGATTATACTATGTATTACTACTGTAGCTGTGAACTTACAATCTTATGAATATTTTTTATAACTATGTATGTAAAAGCCTAATAGGCGTATAAATAAATAAATAAATAAATAAATAAATTAGTTAGATAAAATTCACGCGTACTTTTTGGAGATTCAATATTTGAATTTTTTTAAGAAATTCACCTTGAAACACGACACACACGCAATAATGAAATATAACACGAAAACTGAAATAGGGCTTACATAAAAAAAAATATTTTCAGAAATTTCAACAGCAAGCTACATAAATCATGAGTTGCAAGTCCCGCGAGGAATTTAATCCGTGTTTATTTAAATGCTGCAGTTTTTCAGCTTCCTACATTTCCAAAACAAAGTCTGTCAAGGCTGATGAATTATAATGCGGGGCTTAAATGTAATCAGGGTGCGGTGGTAAGCCAGGCTGGCTCTATGACATGGACTATACAAGGTGGTCATAGTTGTACAAGAAGTTTCCTCAAAGCATCGGTTAAATATGAACAAATACAGAATTGAATAGAACCAGTGGCGTTTTTCTCTTGTGAAGTGCGTACTGCTTTGTGTACGATTCCTTGCAGGTCTCTGGATGTCTGGATGTGCAATTTATGACTTCTTTTCTCTTCCACACAAGAGATTGTCGCACAGTATAATACGCACTCGGAATAATAAAACAATTGTGTTTTACGGCTATCCCTGTAGAAATTGCGTTAGCCCAACGATTGCGTTTGCCAGCCACCTCTCGTCTGGAGACCCAAAATATCGAGAAAAACTCTCTTAACAGATGGATTGCAATCTTTAGAGCAAAGGCGATTGGGAATGCTGTCCATATTCTACCAATCTTTGAATCCATTAAGTTAAAAGAACCCATTGACAAACTACTTAAAAGTAGTTTATTGGGACTTTTTCTCTGTTTTTTGCATTATGTTTTATTTGATGTATATGAAAAATTATTTGTTTTGAATGTTTCTTTAAATAAAAATTAAAAATATTTCGATGGAAAATGCTCCGAGGAACTAACGCCTTAATTTCTTTGGCATCGGTACACAATCGAAAAAAAGAACGGCAAACGTGCGCCGAACATTTGTACACGGTTCTGGTTCAACAACTCAATTGTGGAACGATTTCCGACCTCTGTGTTTCCTCCCTTCAAAAACATGGGTCCCTTCAAGACCCAGGTTAACACCTTCCTTTCCACAAAAAGCATCCCAAAAGATAACACAGGACCTGAAGGAAATTATTTTCCTCATGATCTCCTATTTAGAGTTAATAAAAAAACCAAAAACAAAACACATACGAGGGTCTCGAAGCACAATGCCGGATGTGCGATTTTGTAGTTTTGTAGTAGAGCTGTTTAAAATTGCTTTCTTACTGTTTTTGAGATCAAGAAATATAGCATATAAGAAATAAATAATATACATTTTATTTCACGTCATTATACACCATTAAATCATCATACGGAAGTTAAAATAAGCCAACAAGACAATTTTTTTGAAATTTCGATTTTGTTCTTCGGGACCGTTAATATACGTTATTCATGGAGACGAGTGTTTTTTTTCTCCCTTCTTTAATATCCGATTAATAGGAAATCTCACGAATCGACCTGGGGTGCTAGCATAGTCCATCGATAAGGATCGGTAGGATAATTGTCGGTGACTTCTCATCGTTCCCTAGGACAACTGCAGATCGCTAACATACAAACAACAGTTGATATATTAGGGACACTTAGTCATTGTGAACTGTCACCTATTCGTTTGCGATCTGCAGTTGTTCTAGGGAACGATGAGAAGTTACCGACAATTATCCTACCGATCCTTATCGATGGACTATGCTAGCACCCCTGGTAGTGTACAAATCAATCAGTTGGGCCCATGTAGACGAGTTATTTCCCTTGATCACTTTTGAAAACATTTGCAAATCATCCTCGATGTCGGGGGCAGTGTTGTTGTTGCTGTTGGGGCTTGCGGGGTGTAAATACTATTTAGTGTTTCGGTCTGAGTTTGGTCTGGGTGGTGGAGAGGTGGTGGAGAGGTGGTGTGTTTCATAAATTAGAATCTCCCCATGGCCGCATTTGTATAATGGATTAGAAACGTGGAACAGCTGGCGCGGGTTTCAACGGGATGATATCATATGAAATAATTAAATTCAATATTGTTTCAATTGTCTGCGTGACGGAGTGCTTTTGATCCAAATGTGATGATCAAAATCTGGTAATAAAAACAAATAAAATTTAATTCTTCGACTGTTTTCTTGGACATTATTAACAATTAAATCAATCGCATTGAGGAGAAATTATTTAAGTAGCCGAAGAAGAAAAAAATAATTAATAACATAAAATGAAAGACAACGGTCGCAAATGGGTGCGACCGTTATATTTCATTATTCTGCACGGATAAAAAAGTTATTCTAAAAACGATCATTTTATTCGTAAAAACGGTTAAAAACGGGACTGAAGTTCTTACGAACAAATTAACAGGGTTTCAATGTTTATTGGCGGGAACATGTAAGAATTATTTGTTGATATACGTACGAAATTGTTCTTACATTTTTCCGCCAATAAACATTGAAACACTGTTAGTTTATTAGTAAGAACTTCAGTCCTGTTTTTATCCGTTTTTACGAATAAAATAATCGTATTTTAGAATAAAAATTTTCTCCGTGTGTGCCTTGTTCATTTTAATATTTTCGTTTAGATTATTAGTGTGATCTTATTCTTCAGTGATATTTTTTTATGTAGCTAACTCTTGCTAATTGACAAATTATTCGTGTTTACTTAAATATTAAATATTAATTCCCGAAACAAAAAAGGTATTGAGGTTAGTTTTATATAAATACCTTTCAAAACATAACGCAAACAAAAGACGTTAAATTATCGGTGACTCGACAGATGATCCCCCGATATTCGGTCCCCTTATTTATAATTGCGAATATTATAAAATTATATGTTTTTGTGCATTATTTACCAATTTCAAACCTAAAATTATATGAAATAGATATTTCGTAAAAATTAAAATTGATTGGTCGTTTGCTAGCTATTATTTTTATAATCACAGAGTTATTTATTTTTATTCTTTCATTTAACCCAAACTAAGAGCCTAGTTCAGGTTTCTATTGGGTTTAATAAAAAAAAATACCCTAAAAAAACATATGTTCATGTGGCGAGGATAAAAGATGTCAAATAACCTATTTTATTGAACGAAATAACTAGTAAAATGCTTGATTTTCCATTGACGGTGACTAAATTATTCCAGATAAACAAGGCTTAATGTGTTATCCCACATTAGCCGGATGGATACAAATGCAGGTGTCAGGGATCCAATCAGAAGAATGTGCGAATCGTTTAATCAAAATCTACACCTCCAGGATTCCGACTTTTTGATACTCGAAGTACTTTTAGTCTGTTTAAGGCTGTTTTCCTATAAATTACAACGTAAAAATACTTCGTTTATAAGTTTAAATACTTTTCTTTTTTTAAAGTTCTGTATATTTTTTTTTATCTATAAATATATATTTATTTTTTATCTTACCCTATAAATTTTTTCAAAAATAATTTGCTAGGATATCGCGCATTTCTCTCAGCTCTCTATTCGTAAAATAATATTATTATATATATGTTTTTTTCTACGTGAAAAATAGTTTGGATGCAGGTGAGTTCTCTAGTTTTTTTGCATATTCTAATAAATAAAACAACTATTTTTTTCAATCTCTGCAAAATTACTTTGGGGCATCATTTTAATTAAATGGAACAAATTACGTGTAATGTAGATAATAATTAATTACATGTAGATATTATAACATGTGATTAGTGGTTTACAGAAAGTATTTTGTTTCATTTAATTAAAATAACAATAAATAAAATAAAGTAGATTATTCTCATTTTTTTATTTTTTTTTCTTTAACTCTAGACATTTTGTTTTTAAACTATTTTATTTCTGTACTTTTGTATAATTTCTAATGAAACCGGTAGCAGATAAGTAAACCCTGATGAAGCATTGCTTACGAAACATGTTGGTTTTTTAATCTATTAATTTAGAAAATTTAACTAACAAATGTATATGTGAAATGATTCTAATTGTTAATAAATTAATGCAAAGTATTTTTTAAATGTTTGGTGAGTATTTAGTATATTTAGCGTATCTGTATATTCTTCTTCTTTCGTGTGGTGGGGGGAGGGGTCAGATGTATACATATCTAGGTGTGCGAGCCAGTCTAAGGCCACAGGCGTTTCCCTAAGGACCTCGTCAATCCCGCCAGGGAATTAATAGAGCGGGCATTGATTTGGTATTTAGCGTAAGCACTGCCACTGCCCCGCATTTACACATCGCCGACTATTTGAGGCCCCATTTATACATCATGTGGGCACAGCGGCTTTGGTAATACGTTCAGAACGGCAATAATTGCGCTGGTTTTTTCAACAGCTTAATATGTGCTTCAGAATGGGCAAGAAGCGTCCACACTTCCATGGTGGACGTTCAGCTTAATGGCACAATGCTAACCATCAGCGGGATTTTGAAATCTATACTTCTCCCTTGCCTACCCTTACTTGCAAATTGCAAATACATAATCCGGGCAAACATCAGACTAAATATTGAAATACTGAGGAAATATAAGAAGGCATTGCAAAAAAGAGAAATACCTTCGCACGATGATGTCGTCTCCCACCCGACATGCAGTGACGAGAAAATTCTTCTGGACGGAAGGAGAGAGACTCCTCCGATTACCTCTCACCCAAAAATATGGGTGGAAACTTGATTGGCAATCCTCCAACATGGGAAATGCCCATCTAGTCCACGACCCCACTGAGAGATAGCTCGGGTACTATTGCCGCTGGTCCTTTCTATATATTTACTTAAATGTTAGATCAATTCAACCTGAGAGAAAATTGACCACAAATCGGGCTCACTGACAGGCCGGTTCATCGGTTTATTACTTTAGTGATAGTCCCTAAGATGGGAAATAATTTAGAGTTCTTCCTTGCTTATATTATAGGCCCTTTTAACAGATAAGTAGTTTATTAGACGAGGCATTGCGGCGTCGTTCGTAGTAGAGTAGTAAATAAAGGTGAGAATCGAAGAGGTTGATTCGGACATATTCGTTCCAAAGCTTTATTTATAAGGGCCGATGAAAATGCTTGTAATATAATTGATCGAATGAGGTTTTAACGATTTATTCCCAGAAACCATTGGACAACCAACACCTCCTAGTCCTATGACTCCAAGTAGCAAACTACGGTCGGTGATTTGGAAGGAGTACCCGTGTTTACAGGATGAGGTTTGTCCAGGCCTTTTGCCTTTACTCACCTAATGCGTGGTGGGTCGGATCACGAGAGGACAGTTGAGGGAGACCCTTTGGCCACCCCAACTGGACTTTCTTGTGCGTCATCGCGCATCGCGTCGCCCTTCAGCGCAGTGGGAGGAATGGATTCATACGCCTCCATACTGACCCGGAGATTTCTACTTACCCCCATAACTTTTTCCTCCCCAGAATCGCCTCTCCATTCCTCCGTTAAATGACCCTCCACACAGCATCGACAAATATGACGTAGGCACGGGAACTTATATTCCACAGGACCTCGTGTGTGGAGATAATCTAAAAAAATATAAAGTAGTTTTAGTTACAGAAGTTAAATACCGCAAAACAATGTTATATTTCTGAATGCGTCAATATTGAAATGAAGCCATAACTTCAATTATGTATGCAAAAAAATTTCAAATGAGAAAATAGCTAAACTGGATAATAATTAAAAAGAGCCTGCTATTTAATGTATTAATTTCACACATAAAATTATGAAAAACTAAATGCCAATTAATGACGAAACTGCTTTTAATAAAAATATACTTAATTATGAAACCAGAAATGTTAATAGAATTAGATTGCCGCATATGAGAAAATTAGTCACAGAACGGTTTAAAAAATGTATAATGAAATTCCTGAGAATCTGAAGAATGAATGTATTTAAAAAGTTTGTTGTGATTACTGTAAAAATACAATGTTATATAATTAAGTGTTTCCTTGTGCACATCAGATCTCAATAAATTAATAATAATTAAAAAAAAGCATTTGTTTACAAATATATGTATATATATAGTTCCTTTTTAATTTGAAATCTCCATTTCGCTGTTAAAGTCGTTAGTCCTATTTAATAAATATGATTTTAATACAATGGAAGTTAAAAATAAGTTGTTCCATAACTTCTAAGAAAGTAAGAAAGTTAAACATACCGTTGTGATTTCTAGCTGTATTGTTCTTGAATAACTTGACAACTCTCCACGCAAATCAATTCCAGAAACCAAGGCCTGGAGAATTCGACTGAATAGGCTTGATTTCAAATTTTAATCGAATTTCGCAGGAATATGTCTACAAATATTTATATTCTTTAGAAAAGTTGATTTTACATTCAAATAGTTAAGTAAATAATATTATTAACTTTGGAAATTCGAATACACAGAATTTTATTTATATTTTTGAATATAATATAATATTAGGTCCTTACATATGAAATTGGCGTTTTGTATCGATTTTGTTCCGATTATCGTACAGGATCCACTTTTCATAACAGGTAATGAATGATTCGATTTAAAATCCCTTCAACGCAGCAGTCAACGCGCGTTTGTTGATTTGCCTCACTCAATTCGTGAGGTACCTTTCAAGCTTTTTCACCTTCCCAATTTGCTTCAAGTGGATTTATCACTAACTGGAAAATAGTTTTATCACTAACACCGCAGCCTGCAACGTGGTTTGCGATGGATCCGCTTCCACAATAGCCTCCAATTCTTCATTATCAACTTTGGTCTCCGGTCGTCCACGGGCTTGTTCTTCAGGTCGAAATTTCCAGAACGAAAACGTTGGAACCAAAAACGCACTGTGTTTTCTTTTGCGGCACCGTCACAATACACATCATTAATCCTTCGAGCTGTTTCTGCAGCACTGGTGCCACGATGGAACTCGTACTCGTAAATAACGCGATATTTCAAGTTTTCCATTTTGTAAACTAAGTGACGCAAAGAAAAAAAAATTAGGAAAAAACAAACGAATTATAATTTTCGAAACACAAATATATGAGTAAATATTTGTATAAATTTTAATTTGGAATTCCTAAGCAAAGAGAAGATATTTGAGATCAAAGTTGCCAGTACGGCAAAACGCCAATTTCATATGTAAGGACCTAATATATACCTAAAACAAATCATTTCTAGATAGCAAAGAGTATGTAGATATAAATTTAGTACTTAATTTATTTATTTTTTCATGCCTTGATGGCTTTTACATGTGCCTTTACATTATTATGGGTAAATTGTTTAAAGGAGGAAAATAAACGTAAGGTTGGTAACGGTTCGTAGAAAGAAAATCGGGTTTTGGCTGCACTTTGGCCATTGATTACTTTTCATGTTCTTAATAGAGTTACACCAACTAAAAATATCTTTTACTGCAACAATAATGTCAATATATCAATTCGTTTAATAACTCCCTTATACCACGCATACCCAGCTTAGGCAACCAATGTGCAAAAGTAGCAGGTATATTTAATAGCACCAAAATAATTTACAAAAAGCATTTCATAAATTTTTTTCGAAAACAGTTTTTAGTTTACATTTTGTTTCCAATTGCATGATTGTAAATTTAATTTTAATCGTTTTACACCGTATAATTATTTTGCAATTCCATGTTCATGCAAACATGTTGAATTCTGTATTTAAAGGTATTTATAACGTAAATAAATACATTTAATATTTGTATTTGAATGAACACATTTTGCAACTTGTATAAATCGGACATTTGTTCCGAAAGTTACTTCCAAAAGTTATATCAAAGGAGCATGAAAATCTCACATATTTTAGATACTTTAGGCTTTAGGGTACTTAAGTATCCGAAACTCCGTTTAATTAATTCGGTGTTTTGCTTTGAAGACCGGGGGGCATGATATACGTCACGTTATATTGGGAGAACTGGAGTCATAGCTTAAAGTGAAATAACTTTTATTGCCTAAATTGCGCCCATATATCTCCAGTCTCTCGCCCGAGGGTGAAAATGTATATAAACGTAACGGATGTCAAAAAGAGAGTGAAAATCATAATTTTATTGCAAGGGCTAAGGACGGAAAATGTCTTGGTTTTATTGCCATAAATACACACATACTCAGTGGATACATCAGTGGATAAACATTGGCGTTATGTCTGGTAGTGTCTGTGGGACCAAGTGATATTTAATATATTATTTTGTATTTGTTTACGTTCGTGTTTATTGCAGTAAAACTTCTTTAGGCGCGTTACGACGATTAATTCAGATGTTTTTCGGACGGAAATAACGTTTTCAAAGTGAAATGACATCCGGATATCGGTAAAATTACTGCCGTCTGTGTTGTTTTATACTTTTAAAGGGTTCACGCCTTCGATATAATATTTTCATTATTTTCCGAAACATGGATGAAAAATCGAGAGCGAATCTATATTCATAATTTTTATTGCATTTTGCAATACAAGCGACCAAACTCAACAGCCGGTGGCGTAGTTATGTATCATTCATCTTTGTTATACAGGAACCATTATTCAATATATTGGAAAATAAGTTTTGGGTTTAAGCTTAATTAGATTTTTTTTCTTGGAAAATAGCACATTTTTGACAGAGGAAAAATGATGATATATACAAATATGACTTCTGCAACAGTGACATTACATTCTTTGTCTTGCGATATTTTATGTTAGGACGTGATAAAAACATATGTTTTAAATCAGGGAGGTGGTTGACAATCATCATGATAACATGTAATAAAATGTTGGTATCGGAAAGTAAGTGATTCAAATTTTCTACGAAATCATGAGTTTCTTCAATTAATAGTATGCACTTCAATATCCTCTGCAATCAATCCGAAGACATTCTAAGCAGTGCAATTCTTGATAAAACATAAAACTTACAAAAAAATTTATCACTACTGAAAAAAAAACGATTAAAAAAATTGTTGCTACTTACAAAATAACTCCTTTGCATGCCTGGCAGAGTATGCGAGACCCATTCGGACTTTACAGACGTATGCTTTCGAGGGCAGCGTGGGTAGAATTAACTTCAATTCATGTAATAAAACTCATTAGCGGCAGCTACCGAAACGCACGATATTCGGGTACAATATGTTCAATAATTACTGTAAAAAAAATGCCTTGGTTCTGTCAGACCCTACCGGTATGCGGAGGGTTAATGATATTTAATTCTATGATAAAATATAAATATATGGTAACAGCATGGCTGAAGAAAATGAAACTAAAGTTGAAAATAAATAAAACAAAATTTATGAACATCGGAAATCGAGTAGGTAACAAAAAAAAAAGATTTATAGACGGTAAAGCGTTGAAAGAAGTGTTTGAAATTAAAAGTTTGGGAGTAATACTGGACTCCAAACTGACTTTTTCTCAAAACACAAAACAAATTCATGTTCATGTTTATTTGTCCATGTTTTATTTGTCCATCATTACACATCTACCTTATTGATGGGCACTATAATGCTCTCCGAAAAGTTAACTAAAGAAGGAGGTAGTGCAATATGGCATAATATCCCAAAAATATATCACGATAATAATTATTTTGTATTAGGTTTTCTCAAAACCGTTTAACGCTGACATGGTTTTAACCTTTTCAGTTTTTATTATACCAATGTTTATAATAATCTTGGAGTAATACACATTACTCCTACACGGATATAATAATATATTATACTAACATTAACAGCAGTTGTATTTGCAAGGTTACTAATATTCTGCTAACACCGCCGTGGGATTAATTTTAAGTAAGAACAAACATCCATTAATAAATTATCAAAGTAAATGTATTGTGATTATAGAATAAGCTATTACAATGAAGCGAGCTTCGACAAAATATCGCTAAATACCTACTCTGGTTTTGTCGATATTATAACACGAAATCTCTTCTTAAATATATAACTATTAACCAACAACATTATTATTATTTATTTATTAAATGAATTTTGTACATTGTATAGATATTGTGTTATTTCATCCGCCATGCCTAGGGATGTCCACGTAATATGGCGGGTGAAGTTACCAGATAATATAATTTATGGTGAAGAAGTATGCTGATAATAATAAAATAATTGATGATATTGAAGTTTACAGTTAACGCAGCAATGAATTTATGATAATTAAGTTAACATAAAATATGATAATTGATTATAATGAATGTTCGTAATAAGCATTAACTTTGTGGCTCGCCATAATTTACAATAAAATATATAAATTTGTTTTAGACCACTTTAATTTTAATTACACTCTACCGGTTTCGGAAGAACCCTTCCTTCGTCAGGAGAATATTAAAACTAACCTATGATACAAAATATTGATAGATATATACCAAACATTTAGGTGCTGGAGTGGGAGGTCAAAGGGGGAGGGGGGTAGTTGCGAGAAATTCAGCAATAACAGAGCGGTTTATTGGAAACATATCTAGGATGGGACTAAACGATAAATTAATTTGGTTATTAGCGTTATTATTTAGGGATTTTTTAATTTCAAGTGCTTCCAGGTTATCTAACTTTTTGCTTTTATTATTACGGTGAAGAATTTTAACCCCTGTGTCCTTATTAAAAGTATGATTGGTGGAAATAAGATGATTGGCAAACTCCGAAAAATTATTATTATTTAAACATCTTAAATGTTCCGTGATTCTAATATTTACATTTCTGGTTGTCTTTCCTATGTAGAATGATGGACAATCATTGCAACATAATTGGTAAATGCCTGGGTGGCTTAATTTATGATCTCTATCTTTAGTGTTTTTTAATAATTTACCTAAGTTGTTGTCAGTATAGAACGCGGGTTTAATACAGGGAGGCAATTTTTTTGTACTAAGTAAAGAAAAAATAGATATATATAAGATCCTACGCCATTGAAAGGGATTTGTGATTTTATTATTAGTTTCAGGTTTACCAAATAAAAAATTATTAGTTGAAATTGTAATTCGGCACTTTTAAATAATGTTCTAATCTGGCGGAGATACGTTGATGATATTTTCTGTATATGGACTGGGACACAGCGGCAATTGACTAAATTCCTTCATCTTATAAATTCATTTCACAAAAATATCCAATTCACGTTGGAGGTAGGCAGTAATTCTTCGATTAATTTTTTAGATTTAACTCTAACTTCAGTAAATAATAGTATTGAATTTAATATTTATCGTAAATCGACATTCACGGATATAACTATACATAACACATCAAACCATCCGGTAACCCATAAACATTCTGCCTATCATTCAATGGTACACCGGTTAGTAAAAATCCCCCTTTCATCTGTTAATTTCACAATTGAACTATCTAAAATTAAACAAATTGCTCTGAATAATGGTTATTCCTCACACTTAATTGATAAAATCCTAAATAAAAAACTTAAGCTCATTTCAACTAATAAATTTTTATTTGGTAAACCTGAAACTAATAATAAAATCACAAATCCCTTTCAATGGCGTAGGATCTTATATATATCTAATTTTTCTTCACTTAGTACAAAAAAATTGCCTCCTTGTATTAAACCCGCGTTCTATACTGACAACAACTTAGGTAAATTATTAAAAAACACTAAAGATAGAGATCATAAATTAAGCCACTCAGGCATTTACCAATTATGTTGCAATGATTGTTCATCATTCTACATAGGAAAGACAACCAGAAATGTAAATATTAGAATCACGGAACATTTAAGATGTTTAAATAATAATAATTTTTCGGAGTTTGCCAATCATCTTATTTCCACCAATCATACTTTTAATAAGGACACAGGGGTTAAAATTCTTCACCGTAATAATAAAAACAAAAAGTTAGATAACCTGGAAGCACTTGAAATTAAAAAATCCCTAAATAATAACGCTAATATATTGAATAACCAAATTAATTTATCGTTTAGTCCCATCCTAGATATGTTTCCAATAAACCGCTCTGTTATTGCTGGATTTCCCGCAACTACCCCCCTCCCCCTTTGACCTCCCACTCCAGCACCAAAATGTGTGGTATATATCTATCAATATTTTGTATCATAGGTTAGTTTTAATATTCTCCTGACGAAGGAAGGGTTCTTCCGAAACCGGTAGAGTGTAATTAAAATTAAAGTGGTCTAAAACAAATTTATATATTTCATTGTAGATTATAATGAAGTTTACAGATAATATAGCTATGTATTTGTAATAATTAAGCTTACAAATAATATAATAATTGATGATAATGAAGTTTACAGATAATATAACAATGAATTTACGTCAATAAAGTTTACAGATAAAATAATTCTAAAAGAATTATAACAAAATTTATATACAATAAGATTCATGACAGATTTTTGGATACATATAAATTATAAACTTAATTTCCCTATTGAAAACATGAACTCTATAATAAAAAAAATTTAAGGGATATTCTAGTTTAGATTTTTTTTCTTTTTACGTATTTTCAACGTTTAGATCTTTAAAAATATGTCCTTAAAAGGATTTTACGAATTTCGAATTATTTTCGGAGTTATAGCCCATTTTGTGGCGTGCCAACTAAACCGGACTGGCCGAAATAAATTGAACAATACACGGTAGACGTTGCCCGACTACCTGCAGATGGATTACCCCATAAAACCGTTCTTAAAACTGATTCCTAGTAACGTAACGTAAGAACACCGTACCCATTATATGAATAAAACTGCCTTAAATTTTACTCAAAACTTTAAACGCGATTTTCTCGAAACTACTTTTTTCAAGCTGGCGTAAAAAAATATCTAGAGTTCTACTGAAACGATATATTTGAAATTTGGTGCGAACCTTTTCCACACATTCCTTTATGGCGCCAAGAGAAAAAATAATATTTTTTACTTTTTAAAGCCATTAATTACCTTATTAGAGTCATACGAACTAAAAATATATTTTACTGCAAAAATAATATTTATGAACTCCCTTGTGATGTACATACACACACACAGCTTAGGTAACAAATATGCAGAAGTAACAGATACTTGTAATAGTACCGAAAGAACTTATAAAAACATTTCACATATTTTTTGAAAATATTTTTAGTTTACATTTTATTCCTTTGTAAATTATAAAAAAAAAAAATTATATTAGTATTTTTACATTGTATTATTGTCTTGCAATCCATTTTTAAGAATACATTGTTAATTATAGAGGGTTAATTTTTTTACCGTAATAATAAAAGCTTCTTCTTCTTCTCTTCTTCTTCTTCTTCCCCTTGTCCTATTCGGGTCGGGGACCCACTGCATCGACAAGGCTCCTCCATACGTCCCTGTCTTGCGCCGATTGATCGGCCTCCGTCCATGGCAGATCCATCCTCTCCTCGCACAGTTTTTGGATTTGCCTCGCCCAACTGTGCCTGGGGCGGCCTACTGGACGTCTACCCTCTGGAATGGCACTCAGTATTTTCTTCGGAATTCGGTCATCAGACATTCTTAGTACATGTCCAAGCCATCTCAGTTGCGATTTTTCTACGAAGAGTAGCAGCGGTTCAATGTTTAGATCATCTCGGATCGTAGAATTTCTTATATGATCCCATTTCGTAACCCCTGCGACTCCTCTTAGGTACCTCATTTCGGCAGCTTGGAGTCTAGAGCGTGTTTGTTCGTTTAGCATCCATATCTGGTGGCCGTAAGTGAGCGTCGGGCGTTATACCGTTTTAAACACTGCCACCTTTGTCTTGATGCTGAGCTCGGCTTTTCTTATCACTGAGCTGTAGAGAGGACGTAGCACACTGCTTGCCGCACTAATTCTTCGATCAATTTCTCCGTCTTGCCGACCGTCGCTGGAGAATTCGACCCCAAAAATTAAAAAATAAAAGCAAAAAATTAAATAACATATAAGTACTTTAAATTAAAAAATCACTAAATGATAACGCTAGGATATTGAATAACCCAATTAATTTATCATTATAAAGCTTAGAATTAGTTACGGAATATGTGTATCTTGGTGTTACAGTAGATTGCTTTTTTAAATGGGACAAACATATTAAAAAAACCTGTAAAAGATTCAGATCAATTGCTGGCACTTAAAATAATGTATATGTGACTGGCACAATGTATTGTAAGATATGGATTAACAATATGGGGAAATACTACTAAAATAAATTGCTGTTGGTTTTTTTCATTTAAAAAAATGAAAATCTGGAAAAAATGTGGAATTTACCTAAAATAACTGCACATAATTTTGAATGTATACATAGAAAAATTGATAATATTTGCTACTGTGAAAAAATTGATTTTATAAATGAATATACCTACCTTGGCATAATCGTAGACAATAACTTTAAATGGGATAAACAAGTGATCAAAATTTGTAACCAGCTCCGATGTTTGGCGAGTAATTTTTATAAATTAAAATTTGTTTTGCCTCGATGCACTCTCAAACTTATATATTATTCTATGGTCGATATGGAATTCGAACCTGGGGACACTCGAGCATAATTAATATCAAATACATTCAAAACTTACAAATTGCCATAATTAAAAAAATTGTCAAACCTAGCATATATAAACAAAGAAACAACTTAAAATTACTGTATGGGTCTGAGGGCATACTTCCAATTAAAGGGCTTCTCTGGTACATTATAATTATGGACAATTCAGGAGAAAGCGCGTATAAAAAGTTATTGGTGCATAGTCACACAACAAGATTTACCGAAAACGAAGGCTTAAAAATACCACGAATATCAAATAAGTATGGTAGCAGAACGCTCGAATATATGATACCTTTAATATACAACATATTTCATAAAAACATTAAATTAAAAAAAAATGAGAAACCCTGCCCTAAACTGACAAAAAAGTGGCTAATAAATGAAGAACAAATTTATCTTTCCTAAATCTTATATTAGGTATAAATATTGTAACAAGCTAAATTGTATTGTGTAATAATATTGAATGGTAGAACCTACAGACAAGCTGATCTTTCACAGATTTGTGGGACTACCCATATTTTATACTGTATTACATGTAATTATATGCAAATTTAATAAATAAATATTTAAAAAAAAAAAAAAAAACCAATCTGAAACTATTTGAAGTTGTACAAAACGCAAATGTAAAATTATTAGTAGTCCCTAAAATATTCAAACAGAGACATAATACACCGTTGCTGTTTCAGAGTGCCAAAATCTTACCTGTTAAGTCTATACTATGACACAAAATTATAATTCTGCATAAAGAGAAATTATAACATAAATATAGCACTAGATTCACGCGCAACGGCGGGTTAATAGTTCCGAAATTTAATAATAAGTACGGACAGAGAACGTTTGAATACGACATACCGAAGATATTTAATTTATTACCTGACACTATATACGTACGCAACAAAAATACTTGCAGAAACATTGCTATAATCAATACATAAGTTCAGTTGAATATAATATTCTTATAAATAATAAACAACTTTGGAACTACGCTAAAAACAAAAGTAAAACAAATGGCATTCCACAAATCATGCACCTTGAAGACGAGTCAGGCACTGGAGCTCATCAAGTGTGCCAATTATTCGCGAAACATTTTCAGTCCACCTACGTAAACGATAATGACACGAATGATCCGAGTATAAACAATAGTTTTACCTATATGAATAATCATAACCCGATTGGGAACGTAGAAATAAACAATTTATTGATCAATAAATACCTGAAGAATTTAGACATTAATAAGGGTGCTGGCAGTGATGGTATACCGCCATACTTTGTCTCAAAATGTGCCAAAAATCTTTCATACCCACTAACTAACATATTTAGAATGTCACTAGAAGCAGGAAAATTTCCTACAAAATTTAAAGAAGCAACTATAATCCCTATTCATAAAACAGGTTCAAAAAGCAACATTGTAAACTATCGCCCAATCTCAATTCTAACAGTATTTAGTAAACTCTTTGAGAAAATTGTCTACGATCAAATTTATACAACAATTGTTCGCAACATACAAAACCAACAACACGGATTTCTACAAAAAAGATCGGTACTAACAAATTTGGTAAATTTTACTGAATATTTAACGAGCAATATGGACAATAGAAACCAAGTAGATGTAATCTACACTGATTACTCTAAGGCCTTCGATAAGGTAAACCATTTCATTCTAATTAAATCAATTAGGCATCCATGGTGACTTACTTCGGTGGCTCACTTCATACCTTCGGAGTAGGCTTCAATGTGTATCAGTTGAGGGAACTAAGTCCAGCTTCTTTTTCGTGCCCTCCGGTGTTCCTCAAGGTTCTCATTTAGGGCCATTATTATTAAATGTATATATATACGATATACACAAATGTTTTTTACACGCCAATTACCTAGCATATGCAGACGATAAAAAAATATATCTAGTTATAAAATCAATCGAAGATTGCATTAAACTGCAAGAGGACCTAAATCGTCTTTTTGACTACTGTGAATTAAACAAACTTGTAGTTAATACCTCAAAATGCAATAAAATAACATTTACACGTAACAAAAATAAAATTCCCTTTATGTATACATTAAACGGGACATATATCAAAGAAGTAGAATCTATCAGGGACCTTGGGGTAGTACTGGATGTTAAATTAAACTTTATACAACACACTGATGAAATCATTAACAAAGCCAACAAAATGCTAGGATTTATCATTCGAATAACGAAACCTTTCCGCAACCTTAAGACTCTATATTCCCTTTACACAGCGTTCATCCGTCCCCACTTAGAACACTGCACACCGATTTGGACTCCTTTTTACCAAGCTCACATTGAAAGAATCGAAAGAATTAAAAAAAAATTCTTTAAACACATAAATTATAAAAAAAAATAAACTTCTCAAATTACACCGAATCTATTAATTACCATAACTTCGACTCCCTTCATACACGACGTTTAATTTTTGACCAAATCTTATTATTTAAAATTCTTAATAATGGCCTGGACTCGCCAGAACTAACCAACTTAATAAATATTCATATTCCGACAAGATCAACACGGCAATCCCATTTGTTTCATTTGCCTACACATAGAACTAACTTTAGAAAAAATTCACCAATTCCTCGTATATGTGCACAATATAACACAAAATTTCAAAATATTGACATATTTAACAATACACTTCACAAATATCGATTAGAAGTAACACGTACGATCGAAAATTAATACAAGAGTGTGGAATGTATTCGGAGCATCTCCTATCCTCATCCTATATTCCTCTTCCTCTCCTTCTCACCCAAAACTAATTATATGTAATAAAACTCCATCTCCATTCAACTTTAACATAGGAGACTTTTTTGGCTTGACTTCATTTAACAATGTATATATTTATCTTTATATTTTATGTATAAGCTGTCTGTCTCTTACCAATAAATAAATAAATAAATAAATAAATATTATAGCAATGTAATTCTATGAATAAGGTTACATATATGGTGAAAAATTGGATATCGGAAAAAAATATTTATATTAATATGTGTGAAAAAATGTATGTAAAAATGTTGAATCTGTAGATATAAGATGTAAATTAATTTTTTTTTTAATGTATATGTAAGTAAAATATAAGCACCAGTTGACAAGCCTATTGAATTGTTTTTTTTATTTTTTATATATTTATTTATTCTTTTTGTGTTTAATTCGTAGAACTCCATTTAATTTTTTGGAAATTTAATTTAAATTAAATTTAATAATTTTCGTTGTTTGTTTTTGGGGTGTTATGCCGTGTTGTGCTACCTCCTTCTTTAGCCGTATCACGTATCCAAATTTAATAATGTTTATTATTAAGTTCTGCAAGTGTTATAGTTTCGGCTTACAAGGCCATTTTCAAACTGAGGTGTTTCGTAATTAGACGACGATATTTATACGATTTAAAATGTCAATTTGAAAGTGAGTAAATTGATTTATTGTCGGTTAAACCGAATTCCTAAGAAAGTAATAGTTTGTTGATACCATGTTAAATTATTATTTCAATAAAATAATAAAAAAAATATTATCTCATTCTAGATATATTTCCAGAAAACCGCTCTGTTATTGCCGGAATTCCCGCAATTACCCCTCTCCCTCCGTTAACCTCCCACTCAAACACCTATTTTTTTGTATATATCTGTCAATATGTTGTATCATAGGTTGGTTTCAATATTCTAATGACGGTGGTCAGTAGAATATTAAAATCGGTTGTGGTGGTCTAAAATCAATTTATATATTTTTATTGTAAATTATAGCGAGCCACAAAGTTAATGCTTATTACGAATAAATAAAAATAATTTTATTTCTGTATTTGAAATGTGTGTTTCTTTTTTAAATTTCTGAGCGTAAATCAAGGGAGTTCAAGATAAATGGTGTCAGATTTGGCGATTTTTCAGGGTCTGTCCTTTTTCCATTTTCCTAACTAACTCTCTTTACTAACTACTGTTAGGTTCTAGTTCGCAGTTATCTCCCTGAAAGTAAAGTTCTAGTTCTATTTGGAGTGGCGCATTCAGCCAACGAATACAGTTACATTCCGTTTTGTAACTTCTGTGGAGAAAAGGCGTGATAGTTAGTTATAACTTTGTGAGCAGCCAAAGCGTTATTAAATAGTGTGTACAACTTTCCCTTTTTACTTTATCATTTGAATATGAGGCTCTCTTTACTGGCAGGTGCAGATTGTATTTCAAAAATACCCACCAACTTTTTAACCGTAGTCGAGAACCTTCCCTCGCTTCGCCGCCGAGCAAACCAGCGGGCATCTGCCGCTCTAACTTCTTCCTCAGTGCCCCTATTTATTACCTAAATTTGTATACATTATTCCACCTTTCGCCTGCTTGCCTGTGCCTAGGGATGATTGCCTGAAACTAGTATTCTAGGTAGATTTGCACGCTGATGAAAGAAATAAAGAACATTGTTTAAAAATTTTTTTTTACATTAACTCCACACATCTTTGGGGGTGATCTGTGGAGGGCGAAGGAAAAAGGTATGACTGACGAGTAGTATAAGGGATGAGGAATGGATAATCTGGGGGTAAGTGTGGCCAGGAGTGACGTATGAATCCTCGTAATGGGGTGCAAGGCAATGGGTCGAAATAGACCAATTAGAGAGGTAGTGGGTCTCCCTCAACCGGCCTCTGCCGATCACTTGTGGAGATCTATGGCAGAGGTATTGGTTATCCAATTAACGATTCCTGGGGCGGTAGCACTAATACCCACTTTCCAAATTGTCAATGATTGTTTTGATGAAACAAAATATAACCATTCATATATTTTCCACTCTCTGGGCATAATTTTTGAAGTAAATACTTCTTTACGCACGCTTGACTTGGGGGGTAAGCTAGCGAATGTGTAACGGAAATTGAAATGCGTTGAAAAGAGAGAGCAGTGCGCGCGCACATTTTCTTTCTCTCCTTCTCTCATAGCCAGTGCATGAAATATTTCAGTCAGTATTTTGAAATACCAGTTACCAGTGACGCGCCAACCGCGGAGGGGAGGGGAGGGGAGGGGAGCGGACATCGATGCGCACGGTATGATCGGGCGAGGCCAATGATAAAAAAATTAAATAAATATTCGTAGAAAATTAAAATATGTATATATTTTATACATACGGACATACATAGAGATGGAGCTAAAGAAGTATTTACTTCAGTCGTGTGGTCTAAAGCACACTCGTTTTTTTAAAATATGTTTTCTTTTCTAAGGCCGAATAAAACTGAAAAATGAAATTGCTCATTCAGACATGTTATGATTGCACGATATTTGTTGAATACTTGATCGTAATACTTTTCTTAAATTTCAAATCATATTTGTTTACATTTTTATTTATTTATTTATTTAGGTACATTTACAACATAATTTCACAATTTGGCATCAAAAAAACAATACAATTTTTTTTGTTTGTTTTCCTAATCTTTTTTTATCGCGAAAAATTGGTGTGTGCTTTTATTGCCTGGTATTTACGGTGCGCTTTTCTAACTAGTCTATTATTGTGTGGGTTTGTTAGTGAAAAGTATTGGATTGAAAAAAGAAAATAAATCATCGATTTACCCAATGAAACAAAATTTGATGAAGAATTCCATAAAAAATACTTAAGTTGACTTTGAATTGCCCTAATTAGCCTTTTAATTAGATTAGAACCAATAAAAATATTTGGTTTATTAATTAGTTCGGTTGTTATACAGCCCCGTTGTAAAGTTTTATGCAAATTGGTATAAAAAAAATAAACTTTTGCATAGCTCAGAGTAAATTGTGTCGAACGGTGGTTGATTTTGCGCTATCTCTGTGATTTTTATTTGAGGCATTTAAAAGTTAATTTTTTTAGTGCAAGTAAGTACCTACCTAATCAAGGCGTTCTCAAAAGCTTGGCTTTCTCCAAAGCTTGGATTTCTCAAAAGCTTGACTTTTTCAAAAGCTTGTCTTCCTCAAAAACCATGGCTTTCTTTAAAATCTTATCTTTATTAAAAGCATGGCTTTCTCAAAAGCTCCCGGCTTTCTCAAAAATCTTTGGCTTTCTCGAAAAACTTGTCGTTGTCAAAAGTTGGGCTATCTCAGAAGTTCTTGGCTTTTACAAAAACTTGTGTTTTTCAACAGCTAGGTTTTTTAAAATGTTGGCTTTCTTAAAATCTTGGTTTCTCAAAGATTAGCTTTCTCAAATTTTTACTTTCTCAAAAGTTTAATTTTGACTAACTAAACGTTATTACCCCAACAAGCCCATTTCTAAGAGACGAACTAAGGTATTTCATGAAACAGAAAACAAGTTCACAGTAAATCATCAATGTTTACCCCATACTTCACAATAATAGCTTTTGAAAATGTGTGAATAAGCCAACATGTTTTTTAATAATAATAGTATTGCTATGTTTAAAACAATATTGAGTTGAGTATGATAATATCTTAAATGATACCATTCCATTCAGAATACCAAATCCCATCGACAGACTTCTGTAGTTGTTTTTTTTTATTCGTCTAAAACTAAATATTTAATTCATTCCCCAGTCCAAAAGTTACATAGGCTTTGAAATTTTATTAGTTCAGTTGATATTTTCATTTATTGCGTTCTAAAATTTAAATCAGAACTTTCTAACATTTTGTTTTGCTGATATTATTATATGTAATCCGCAACTTACTTTGCATGTTGATTTTTACCATATGTTTTTATTTTTCTTTTAGTGTTGATTTTTGGTATTTACTTTAGGCAATTAACAATTTTCTTTCTTGTTTGTGTTTGTTGTACTTATGAGGATTAGTTTTGTTTCCGTCTTTTTTAAATATTATATTGTTTGCTATGGTGCCAAATTGGTGAATTGAATTGTTTTCCCCATTCATGTAACTGGAGAAAATATGACGCAAATTTGAATGGCAGAAGAAGTCGAAAAAGCCCCAGTCAAGAGTCAGAATAATAGAAGAGTATGTATGAACATGAATGAGGTAAAGAGTGAAAGCCATTACCGATTTCTTTGGCAAATCCGTCCTTTTTGCCTACCCCGGTAGGTAAACGGTGTGATAGCTAGTTAGTTAGTAACTGGAAATAAAAATATTATTATTCTGTTTCATAATGGTTTTGCAAAATGTAATTTATTAAGACTTGTTTTGTGTAAAAGCCCCAAGGGTGTCAAGAAAAAATACTCTGTAGATTTTTTTTCAGACAAAAAGTTGAATGTGCTTGAAGTTCATGTTGGTTCCTCGAAGTTTTGTAATCAGTTTGGGGCTTTCGTTTCGCCGTAGACTAATGTTAACATGATTTTGATCGATTGTTGCGGTCGGGGCAGGCAGGGGAGAGAGCCTTTTACTTTTTGGATACAAACTTCTACATATTAAGTTACAGGAGAACTGATTCGATGGTATGTTTGCCAGAGTGATACGATGGATGGTACAAAATGTAACAGAGTGAACTTGGTACAACCAATAATAATTAAAGATTAAGCAAGTCTGGCAACAAAATCAGTAGACTACACACAGGAGGCCCTGAACAAAATAATAGTAATAAATAATAATCTTAGGGGATGCTGCATGGAGGGTCATTTTATGAAAAGGAAGGTGAGGACGTTCTGGGGAGGAAAAAGGTACGAGGAATGGGTAGGAATCTGGAGGTCAGTGTGTCCAAAAGTAACAGTCTTTAAATCGTATCGGAACTGGTCTAAACATCCATCACTGAAAGTGCCCAGATTTCAATCGGTGATCATCGGCTATTTGCTATTTCTATAACCGATCAGGTATTAAACCCGAAAGGGTGACAATTGACTCCCTCATATAGTACCTGACCTCAGTTGAGAAATCTTACATGTAACTACATATATTAATGTCATCAGATCTGTTGAAAGACATTGAACACTACATGCGTATACATACGCACTACAATATCTATAGATATATTTTTATTTTTGGTTTGTTCAGTCATCAGCAAAAAGTCGATATTTACAAGTTCTCTGACTTAACACAAAAAAAACACCAATTATCAAAAATATATATTTTTAAATATCTACCTTTTTAATTTGATTCCCATCTAGTGTATTTATGTCAGTGAAAGGTGGGTTTAAAAGTTTCTGGATGGAAATGTAATGCGATATTGTACAAAGCGAAAAGGTAAAAGAGATAATTTATTGAATCTTAGTTTCATTCTACCACTGTCGGTATGCTATTTCTCCACTACAGATAAAATACTTAAGTATTTTTCTATTTTTGTGGGAATCCGAAACTTCTACTTATTCCCGAGAAAACACCCACTCGTGGTAGTGATGCTTTGTTCCAAAATGAAATATACCCTGTTTCAGGGGTAAAAAAATCCTATTTTTTTATACAAAAACCCTGTTTTCAAGGTTCCATATTTTAGGTAAGCATTTTATTGAGACTTTAAAGATACAACGTTGCATATCAAAGTAAATTATCTGAAATGCTTTGTTAAACTATCATTCAATAATTGTTATTTTAATAAACGAAAAAAATATTAAAAAGAACACACACCATAATTAGACTCATTTTTGTTAAGGCGACTGGTATGTGGAATGAGCTACCGGCCTGTTTTACCTTATTCATACAACCCTACCTTAACCCGCCTCACAACGCAGTCCAATCGAGTGGCGATATGGTGCCCTTGTCTTTATACTGTGAAGATGGGTGCGCTCTTATGAGGTGTCTTGTAAAAAAACATCTATAAAGAAAAACATTAAAAAAAAATCCCGTCAGTTCTTGTTCTAAACGATCTAAGTACGAGATGAGAGAAAATCTGTCAGAATTCTTGTTATTACAAAATTAATGAAATTTATAATACAATTAAAAAATAAAATTATGAAATTTATAAAATTTGACATATATTTATGGCAAATAAAATAATTAGATACATGACATTGTGGAACTGCGAGAAGTTTTACAACTACATTCCTAAATTCGTTATTTCCCATGCTCTGAAAAGTATATTATATGTTTTTGACCACTGGTAAAATATAAATTAACCAAAAAACCGAAAACTAGGTAAAAAAAAAACCGTGTCTGGCAACACTGGCTAGCCAGAATTTATTGGATTTAAGAGAAAATAAAATGTTAAGAAATTGATAACATTGGCTACTGGGAATAACTTTCGCTTTTCGCGGAAATTATTTTTTGCTTTATTGAATTCCCCGTGGAAAAATACGCATCCTGTCAAAAGGGAAATTAAGGCTTAAGATTTCTTAATGAACTGAGTAGCTCATTTAAGGGAATAATTTTTAAAAATCCATGTAAATATTCAGTTACCCTAGACATCCCAAAAAACTGTTCAAAAACAGCGTTTAGCATCTCCAAGGAGGAACAAAATAATGTAATAAATATGTAGCTATTTTGAAAAAATAAATACACAAATGTTTTAACGTCTCCAAACGATTTGTAATACAGGATGTCCCGAGGAAAAATGCATTATTTTCGGGAAGAGATATGGTAGGAGTAAAAAAGATTAATAACTTTTGCGAAATTCCAACTTTTTTTCCCGTACAAAAAGACGTACCTATTAAATAAATATCCTTAGTGTAAGGTACAAACTTACTTGATACATTTGCTGTGAGCCTGCCGGACGCGATTGTGGCGACATTATATTGACCCATATCGTAACAGCGGAAAATAATAGTGCTGGCCGTACACGCCGGACTAATTTTATCTTTTTACCAAAATCTGTAAAAGTAGGAACTTCGATAAAAGTTATTTTTCTTTTTAACTTATACTATCATGTAGAATCACCTCCCGAAGTTAATGCACTTTACCGCCGGACATCCTGTATAAAAAATGAAAAGAAACAGCTGTCACAATAATAAAAAATACTTGCAAAACATTATTAAATTCAATGTTTATTACAAAATTAAATGCACACACAAAAACAATTAATAAATTAATTTTACTATTCAGCCATTTTACGCAGTCTTTACTTAAAAGTGGTTTTGAACAGTTTTTTAAATGTCCTAAATGAAAACGATGTTCACTTAACAAACATGAAAATGTTGTGAAAAACCAATTTTTATATTAAGTTAAACCCAGATCGATTAAGTATGCTTCTCTGGGGCCTTTGTGAACCACAAAAGCAACCCGTTTCAAAAAGTGTTCAGGTTCCACTCATTAGTTCCTTCACCTACCCTAATAACCCTTACGCTTAATTGTTAATATCGGACACGTAACCAGTCGATGAAACAAAACGGTCAGCGGGGTGGGAAATTAAATGGGTTGGTCCTTTCATCAGAATCGCGCCGATAATGTAATGTGCCCGTTAAATCTCATTTTACGCTCTGCTATTTATATTTTATATGGCTTAATAAATATTACTTTGGTTTGGCAGTGAAACGGACCATTTTTATGTGATTAATGTAACATCGGCCTCCGTGGTTAATATGCTTTGGATAAATTGAAGCCTTTCCTACAGTTTCCATTGAGTAGAGTTAAAATAAAATTGGTAATTAATTTATAAAATATATTAGCATGAACTACTAAAAAATGTATTTATTCATTAGAAATGTGTGAATGAAAATAAGAAATAACTTTTTAAATAAACAATTTTATGGCTAAAATTATCTGTGACAGTTTCTGTTGATTTGCTTTTACTTTCTCATAAAATTATTGACACAATAAATAAAAAACCACTTTTGGCGATATGATGCGAAGATACTGTTGGTAGATCTTAGTCGAAGTTATAAAACAGTTGAATATGACCGAATCGGATAGAGAAGCATTAGCTCAGTTGGTGGAGTACCGTCACGGCAAGGCGTGGGGCGCTGGGTTCAAGTGCTAGACGTGACCGTATCCTTTTCTAATTTTTCTATTTCAGATTTTTATTTGGCGATATGATGCGAAGATACTGTTGGTAGATCTTAGTCGAAGTTATAAAACAGTTGAATATGACCGAATCGGATAGAGAAGCATTAGCTCAGTTGGTGGAGTACCGTCACGGCAAGGCGTGGGGCGCTGGGTTCAAGTGCTAGACGTGACCGTATCCTTTTCTAATTTTTCTATTTCAGATTTTCGAATGATTTATTTACGGTTTTTAAATTAATCCACAGTTACTTGTCTTAATACAACCCTTATACCTACATAAACTAATCACATTTTTTTCGTATTAGTAATTTACTTGTACATCTGCATTCTTCCAATGTAATTTCGTCTAACAAAATACCAAATCGTCAAATACCTTTACTGCTCCATACATAAACGACGTTTGACTCTGTTTTATTATTGTGCTGCAGGTTTTCAATTTTTCTCAATGGCCCAATCTCATTGAAAATGTGTCAAAATACGTGTTTTAGTTATAGCTTCATAATTTCATTACGAAAATTGATTTTGCATTGTTGCAACAGTGGTAAAAATAACAAAGTTTGCAAGTGAATTCAAAGTGAACACAAAGGATTTGACGAAGGCGTCATCACATCGATGAGAGATACTCACAAGCAAGATAAGAACCACTTCACTTTTATTTATATTTTAGTTGATGGGGAAGAGGTTTATGTTTTCATAATATTTTAAAGCACTGAACTCGGATAGCCATCTCACAACATGAATAATGGGTATTCCACTTGTCAACTTAATAAATGTTTATTTCTTTCAGCATTTTGTTTACAAAACCAACACATCATAATATGGTAAATGGTGTTCGACAACCATTGGCGATGGTAGAAATATTATTGCATTCCTCTGGTTGATTGATTTCTACTATTTCAGGAAAGGTTGTGGATCACTGAGGTCTGTTAAACTTTAGGAATTCTTAAGAGACATAGCTTAGTCTACTTGGTCGAGTACCCAATAATCTAACTATTACATTTTACGTTTCAACTTCTCTCTAGGATAGTTTTTTTTTTTTTTTTATATATTCAGTTAGGTAATTCACGAAAGCGCTATGGTGGTTGACCGGACACTGGAAGAAGAAGCCTTGGAATCTGGGACAGAAATCACTTACCAGCAATAGAAAATGGTTACACATATAACCGCCTCAACAAATAAAATTAATAAATTAAAAAAAACAATATGAACAAATAAGAAGATCGAATGCTGTTGACCGATAGCGCAGCAGGAAGTAGTCGAAGTAGACTGAAACTTTTCTCGCGGTGATAAGGCGGGATACAAATACCGAAAAGCAAGCGGGAGCGGAAAGCAAGAAGCATCGAGAAACGTGAAGTCAGTAATGGTAGCGGGTAACGCTAAAAGGGAACCAGGATGCAATAAGCAGGAAGTAAGAAACAGCGTGAAGCAAAAAAGAAACTAAGAAGCAGGAAATCGTAAGCAAGAAGAAGAAAGCAAGAATCGAAAGCACGAAGCAACGGAAAACGGGAAGGAAGAAGCAGAGGGAAGCTGGCAGCGGAAAGCATAAAATAAATAAATGAGCAGCAAGAAGCATCGGGAGGCAACAACCAAAAAAAAAAGTGGGAAGATGGAAGGATGAAGCGAGAAGAAATGAGAAGCAAAAATAAGCGAACTTGAGAAACGAAAACCAAAGCTCAACCACTTCCTTTATTCCTGCCCATCCTACATTCCAATATTGGCTTATTAGGTTGCCATGTATACCGGTCGATTAAACTCCAACCTCCTTCCCATCCTTAGAGCACGTGTTCCAGTCCCAACAAATCAGTGCCCCCTGGTGTACCGGTCTCACCGGGACAGGATTGCTCCTGGCTGGGGTGGTACAATCGTATCGTATCGTATCGTATTTGTGGCAATTTTTTCAATACAAATGAAGGAGAAACTCTCTGCTATTTTACTGGAAGAACATAAAAAAATGTCATTCAAAATTTAATAAAACATAAAAAGAAATCTGTTTTTTCTGCTTGTTCCATGACTAAGAAATGAGTTTTAAGATTATGTCAGTTTGTCAAAACTTTTTACAATAAAATTCCTTGTTACCATACCTTAGACACAGTGACCATGAAACTTTGAAGAGTTGTATATTTTATGGTTGTTTCGAAGCACACTTTAATAATGAAAGTTCTTAACTGTACCAGTATAATAATTAACCTCGGTGCCGCGAAAAGTTTAATCCCAAGATTTGGCGATAAGAACACAGGCTTTTAGGCACAATGGCCAACAGCCTAATTAAATTATAAATAAGCCCTGAGTTGATTATACCAAAAGCGCAGTTACTGTGATATACTTCCCTCCGGAGCGTTGAGACCAGTGGCGTTTCGCGCAATCCTTCAATGGTGGGGACCGACATATTTTACATGTACTGCTCTGAAATCTTACTGTACTTGCAAATATATTTTTTCATCCAGGCAATATTTCATACCTTTTACGATAATAACGACTCCAGATACTAATATCTACAGCCCGTATGTCGGAAAAATATCTACAGCTCATATGTTGGACAAATATCTATGAACTTCAGAGTGAAGACTTATATCTACAGAGCTAAGGTCGGATAAATATCTATGACAGTCTCAGTGCAGTACAGAGGACAGCTGAGCAAGAGGTTGTACCGAGAAGCATAAATTATTTCAATTACGTAAAGGATTAAACGTTTAAAGTACGTACATGAAGTTTTTGCATGATATTACGTATTTTGCTGTAATGTTGAAATTGGGATAGCGCCTGCTCGTGTCAAGGTAAGAAAAACATCCCAGTTTTCAAGTAGTTTAGCGGCTACGCTAGGTTTGTATAACATGGTTTGTGATACAAAAGAAAGTTCTTTAAACTACATACGCAATATTACGTTATGCCAATATGCTATACATAATTGCAAATCCAACCTCTGCCAGTACTGTGGATATTCGTCTACATCACCTGTTCCGTTGATATTAGTCAGCAGTTTGAGCTGTAGATATTCGTCCTCATTTTGGTTCCCATATATATTGTTCCAACATATCTCGTATAGATATTAGTCTGATTTGTTCAGTTTTTGAAATTCCTGTAGATATTAGTAGACGCCTCCAAAATAACCTACCGCCGCTCATCGTGACGGAGCAATTATTCTGATTCTAGCGTTGATCCCCGCGGGATCCTTACAAACTTTTTTCTTAACAAACTTTGTGAAATCGATGTAAAAATTATCTTCTTGTAAATAAGTGTGACATTAGTTAATTGATAGTTATTATTCGCAACACCCACAGCAATAACGGAGGCTGTGTTTACAGGTTTGGAGGTGCTGTAAACAACGAGAATCATATCATAACTGGGATGAACAGACTCCCATTCCGAAGATCGCGGGTTCGAACCAGGCGTGCGCAAAAAAAAAGATTAATTTGTGTTATTTCACAATGAATTAATTAAAATAATATATAATATATTTTCGGCACGTTCCAGAGTGTAAGATACTCTCAGTATCGCCCTGGTGTAAGACCACTATTCAGAAGTGAAACGTTGCTTAAAATGGCATTAGCAGTGTTTGGTTACTAGATCTGAATATTCAAGTACTTCCCCACCTCCCTCTTCCCCACTTCCTTCCTCTCCCCACTACCTTCAGCCTCACAACATACCCCAAGTGAGGATCGCTCCATACGGGAGCAGTTGGGACTCATGTGCGGTATTCATATAAAAAAAATATCTTCCTACATTACTATCCGCAGAATACTCGTATGTATAATTTCTAAAAAAAAAATGTTCATGGATGAGTGTTATTGTGTTAAGGCTCTTTAAGAATAATAGGCCCTTGTTACAAACTGCTTTATTAATTATCTTTACGTGTTTACAATATACTATACTTCTTGGTCATACGACTGACTCTAGGAATTATATATGAGCTTGATCGCGATCGTCGACTGGCTGTACTGCTCGGGTGTACCGGCCATTACTACTGGAAATCTGTCAGAACTTGACATAAGCTCTAAACCTAACGGCATTTATCAAAATCAACTCAAACTACGTGTCATTCAAGGACACTTCACTAAGTCATTCACCTAATCAGATATCTAAACACAAAACGAATTATAATTTTCGTATAACCGAATCATATTACGTATATCTTATAGAAATATTACATTAATGATACATCTACGACAATAAACATATCACAATATCTTGCAAGATTATCATCGAAGCATAAACATCCCAATTGATAGACTTGCCCTAGCAAAAAAACTGGGTATCATTTCGAAGAGCTGGAGGCAAGATACGCGACCATATTATTGTCATCATGAGGATTCAAGAATGTTTTAAATAAACTACGACATCGGTCGTACGTTAACAGCCGAAGAGCGCGCATTGAAATAACAAGACCCTGCGCAGGAAAGTAAAGTTCGCTGTCTGATTCTTCGTTTTTAACCGAATTGTCTACAAATCGGGTTACGTAACAACTCAATTATGAGCGAGGTTGGTAAATTATAATTCGTTTTGTAAAAGTGTCTAACTTAATAGTGTGATAAAAAATTGGATTTTTGAAACAAGCTCGAAGGTTATTTTCTTGAAAGCCAGCGACTTTTGCGTCAATGTAATAAGGACTAGTAATTCGTAAGCATATTTCATTACTGTACCGTCAGAATCATTTATTTATAAATCATAGAAAGGGAGATGGATATGCTACCTCCTCGTTCTGCGCAACTTGGTTTGTTTATCTTTAATGATGGGCTGCTCTATGAATTTGGTTGCCTTTGGATGGGATTTTATTCGAACGCGTTTGATTCCCAATACTACGTTACTTTTTTGAACTAAAGCAAATGGTCCAATAATATTCGTCGTGAGGGGATTTAATGGAATTTTCCTGAGCTAAAATCAAAGAATGTATATATAAGAACAGATTTTCTCCATATGTGCTTCTGAGAACGTAGAAATGCATCAAAGGACTCTTGACTGTCGCTAGTCACTAATAAATCTCTAAGACATAGTCAACTGTAAACACGGAGCGGCCGCTCCTTATCACACCACCCAAAGAAATATAGTGTTTGTGTTTTAATTCTGCTGAAGTTCTTTTATACACACAATTTTATTTTTATTTTTTATCGTTTGGTGCGTACACGAATAAATGAGAAGGTTTTCCGACTCTCGAGCAGGTCACACACAACTGTCGGTGTGAGAATCGTGGATTTTCTAAATTTATCTCCTGCTATCCCCTACCGCTACTAGGTATATCTCCTTTGCAATCCCTCCTTCAGCCCTCCATAGGCCCCCACACCCTTCCATCACCCTTTCCCTGCGTGTCTTGTTCCATGCGTCCCCGTTTTCGAACCCGTTCTCATCCCCTACCCCTCCCACCTTCACCGCTTTCTGCTCTCCTTTTTACCTCCTCCGGCGAACCCTTCTCCTCCTTCGTTCCCCTTACCCTCCCAGATTCTCCTCCACCTCCCTTCTTCCCTCCCAATTCAAAGCTTACCATTATATATAGAAACCATCGCGAGAATGCGCACAATACATCACATAAAGTTTCAATCATTTGTCAATCAATCAAAGTTTCAAAATCACAAAATCGGATGAATGGTTTAGAAACGCATGAGGGACAAACAAAGAAACATTCATTTTTATGAATTATGTTTTCCGCAAATTTTAACTAATTTTATGTTTGAAGTTATTTACATTGGTGAAGACAAAACATCAATTTTTTTTCTTATAGAGGGCTTTGTGAATATATCTATTATTTTATTAAATTGATAAACTAATGTTTAAGACAAGATTTTTTTATGCATAGCACAAAGGGTAACAATTATTATAAGCAATAATTATTAGCCTGAAACACTCATCAATATTTAAACCTCTCCCGAGAAAAGATATATGTCGCCGACGGGACTCGAACCCGCACCCCTCTGTTTGCCGGACAGGAGCTCTACCATTAAGCTACGGCGGGATACCTCGAACCCGCACCCCTCTGTTTGCCGGACAGGAGCTCTACCATTAAGCTATGGCGGGATACCTCCTACCCGCCGTAGCTTAATGGTAGAGCTCCTGTCCGACAAACAGAGGGGTGCGGGTTCGAGTCCCGTCGGCGACATATATCTTTTCTCGGGAGAGGTTTCAATATTGATGAGTGTTTCAGGCTAATAATTATTGCTTATAATAATATATCTATTATCGGGGATTATCCTCATTGGCCCTCCTTAAGAACCGCCACTGCTTAAGACGATGTTCGGGAGTTAGTTCTCGACTTGTGTGGGTGTATAAATGACTCCCCTGCTCCTGGATAAAGGTAGCGTACTTTATTAGGAGGAACTTGGTTTTCAATTTGCTGCCAGAGTTGGAGGTAACCTAGTTTTTAACTGTTTGATTTGTAGCTCGCGATTTTATTTAGGTTAAAGCTGGGTAGAATTTAAAAAGCATAAAACTACATAGGTAGATACTTGAATGTGTTTGAATAGTGAAATAAGCGCCGTACACTTTCGTTGTTTTTATTATTTAACGTCTAGAGGGCTTTTACATATATAGATACTACAACCACCTTCCTCATCCCCAACTCCTTCCCCTCCAAAATATCTTAAGCCTCACAACATACCCCAATTGGGGATGCCCTAGTGTCACTGACTTCAGACGGGAACAGTTTAGACACTTGTGTGGTATTCGCATATAATTATTGTTAAATTGAAAAATGATAGCAGGTCCTCGTAGCTTAGTGGTTAGAGTGTTGTCCCAGTAAGAAAGACGTCCTGGATTTGATCCCCAATGGCGAATAATACTTTTTTTTTGGTCATTTCAGTTTCATGATTCGTTTAATTTTATTTGTTAATAATATCTTCTTCTTTAATGGTTAAATCGACGGCCGAATAATAACTAATCAATATCCAATCTGTTAAAAATTTCAATCATTTTTATTTTTTAACATAATGAGTTAAACCTCAAATTGCAATATTTTAATTAATGAAGACCATATATAAGCGAAACTCAATCAAAAATCTGAAACAGAAAAGTCAGAAAAAGATACGGTCACATGAGTATCTTTGACCATATCTTTTTCTGAGTTTTATGTTTCAGATTTTCGATATAGAGTTTGGCTAATATTGTCTTCATTAATTAAAATAAAATCATTTTGTCGGCTTATTTCAATATCCTTTTTATAAGTCTGTATTTATGGAATTTTCGATAAAATTCTATGCTATATTTCTTAATCTCAAAAGCAGTAAAAATGCAGAAACCGGCTGTACTACAATACTTCAAAATCGCAAATTACATATTGTTCTACGATACTGTCAAAATATTAGTTTGATGTGTACCTCCAAGTTTTAAAATAAATTGAATAATCTAAGTTATACTAATATTATAAAAACTATAATTATGATCGAAAATATTTCTAACTTATTCCAATTATTATAAAAATAAAGAAGTGCTGTTCAACCACATTAACTTCTTCTATGTCATTTTAAGTGAAAAAGATATACAAGTGACAATATATAATTAATTTCATTTGTAGTTTATTCTAACGGTTCAGGGTAATCTTACGAGACAAAATACTCCCTGAGACTTTTATTTCAATTGTAAAACAATATCTGGACGTTGAACTAAAGTACTTTAACCTCTCGCGAAAATCTGATAAAGTTTATTCAAAACAATATCTGGACGTTGAACTTAAGTACTTTAACCTCTCGCGAAAATCTGATAAAGTGTATTTAAAACTAAACAATTCAGAAAATATTTCGTCACGATACCTTTTGTGAAACGGACGATAAATAATTTGATCTTTAGAAGTTCCAAGAATGTCAAATTACTAAACTGTCAAATGTCTTAGTGCCTCCGCTGACGAGGCAACTGAAAAAAAACAGTTTGCAACTAAACTCGCCATCCTGTGTATGTAAATGTGATGGTCCGCAAACTAAACAACTCCTCAAAAAACCCGTTGTCAATGTCAACGTAAGTAGTGACTCGAAACTCACCATGCTAGTTGCTACGATGACAGCTGATCGTTTTTCGTCTATGGTTGAACTAGCTGAGATAATTATTGAAATTGTAAAATTGAGTAGGAAGTTTGTTGCAAACCATAGCAACCAGCATGTTTTGGTTTGGTTTCAGTTCCATCAGTGAGCCGGTCGCCTTATTAAAAAAAATATCCTGAAGTCTGAGAATGTTTTATGTTATTTATTTGGTACGAGCTGAAGCCCCCGGTGTTGCCCGGGCTTTACCCAGTGTGCTTCAAATTCAGCTGTAAGAAGTAATTTTTCTTTTATTTTGAACGTTGGGTGGGCAAAATTTCAACAATAAGTATCGAAATTCTTCTTTGGATGGGAAAAAGGGGATGGGGGTGGTTTTTTGAAAACCCATGGTGACCGTTCCATGTAGGCCTCTGTCTTCTTTTGAAGGTCGAGTGTGCAAAATTTCATCAATCTTGGAATAAAACTGTAGATTTGTAGTAAAAAAGAAAGCCACTCCGCTACATATCTCTTCAACATACGAGTATATTTAACAGTTTTTCAAATGTAATGCAAGGCAAACAAATGAAGTGGAAGTTTGTTAGTAATTCTTTATACAAAACCCTCAAAGTTTTTTAAAATTTTTTATATGAATACCGCACAAGAGTTCCAACTGCTCCCGTCTGGAGCCAGTGAGACTATGGCATCCCCAAAATGGGGTATGTTATGAGGCTGAAGGTAGTAGGGAGGGAACGAGATGGGGAAGAAGAAGGTAGGGAAGTACCTGGCTATTCAGATCTGGTCACCAAACACGGCTAAAACCATTTGAAATATACTACATAGGTATATATACATTTTTAATTAATTAATTGTAAAATCACACAAATTAATCAAATAAAATTTATAAAGTTTGTCAGCAGTAATGGCAGAATAAGTCGGGGACGCCCGAGAAAGACATGACACGATCAAATTAATCAAATACTTGAGTCGGGTCATGTCAAGAGTTAGAATAACAGAAGATTATATGAATGTGAATAATGCAAGTAGTGAATGAGTGTGGCGGTTTTTCCTCTATGCACACCGCTGCATATTAAATAAAATTATATATTTTAAAGGAATTCCGCAAGCGCCTAAGCAATTAAGTTAAATGTACAGATATTGCTTGTCGATTAGAATAAAGTACTAACCGAGTCCTTTGTCTCAAAAGAATGTCGTAAAATTTATGTGAGAATATAAATAAATAATGAGAAATATTGAAGACATTCAATATTCCAGTATCTTTTTTCTTTTTCGTATTTATACCAGACGTGTGGGAAGGATGAATGCATTTTAGGACGATCGTCGATTACGTGCATAAGATCTCTCCCTGGGACCACTTTTTTATCGACCGATGGAAGTAAAGTTTTCCACACATGAACAAACCACATTTTCTTCTATAATCTTCATAAATTCACTTTGTGGTGTCATTTTTAATAAATGAAACAAATAACTTTGTGTACACTACTTATATAATCACAATTCAGTTCAATTTCATTGCCGGCAACCCGGGCGTTTATTAAGGTAATATATAATAGTATTTTATAACAAAATTTAACTTTTATACCCGCCTCACTAGACGTTGTCTGTTCTGAGACGGGTAATAATTAGAACATTAAAAAAGATAAAAGGTGTACAGGAAAATAGTCAGAAAATAAACATGAAAATACAAGTTGTATTAATCAAGAATAATAAATCAATAAGAAGAAAGAATAAATCTCTATAATTGGAAATAAAACATGTGTAAATAAAGGATGAGAAATTATCGATTAGGAAGAGATTAGTTTTAACTTGGTGATGCATTCTCTACAATACAATTATCGACATGTTTCGAAACCAAAGGTTTCTTCGTCAAGATATGTTCTTTTTATTCATTTTATCTTTCCATCAAAACACAAACGACATCTTCCGCTTATTATGGTGGTAGTGGAAGGTTTTCAAATATTGTCAGGTCATTAGTAACCTAGGAATGTTTGTCTTTATTTTTTAAATTATATAAAATCATGGCGAAAAAACCTCCGGTTTCGAAACATATCAATGATTGTGATTATACAGGTGGTGTACACAAAGTTATTTGTTTTCATTTAATTATAACATATTTTCTTTGATGTTAATACCCAGTTATCAAATGGAGCGTCGTATCTGTAATCTTCTCAAACAAATCTATGAATTCCCTTCTATTAAATGTAGTATCTATTCACATTATACAATGCACATTATCGAAAACCGATCTTATGCATTAATTACAGTAAATGTTAGCGTGTTATTACGTGTCGTGTGTTGTATTCTGGGATCGCGTAAGCTCCTTTGAACTGGGGGAAACACGCTTCAGCCGTATTGAGTTGGCTCGGGAAACAATGTGAACACAATACATGGCACACGTTCATCGTGCATTGTAACCTATGCACTGTGCAGTCGAGCAACTTAGTGGCTGTATCGAACTGGAATTATATAAGCCAGTTTTTGACTAATGCATGCCACGTTGAACGCGAAAAGGCAAAGGAAAATATGTCTGGATTACTGAATTTCTACCAAATTCAATTTCTATTGTATTTGGGGAGTTATTTAATAAATATTCTCTGTAAATAAATTCACCACATGGACGGCTTCCATGGTCGAGCGGCATGGCTCCTGACTACCAAATCTAGAGGACTCGAGTTCAAATCCCGGCATGCGCAAATACATTTTTATTGATTAATTTGCGTTATTTCACTATTTTATTCATTTAAAATAATACATAAGATATTTGTGTTGCAGAGTGGAAGATAATAATAATAATAATTGGATAATTTGTAGAGCGCTGTTTGTGTGAGAAATCACATCAAGAGTACTGTGAAATTTATTATTAATTTTTAGGCTCTATGAAGTTTATTATTTACAAAGATACTCTCAGATCGCCTTGGTGGAAGACCATCATTCATTCATCTGAGTCTCGTGTTTAGCATAGGTACTTTTATATATATTTTTTCCGTCAATATAATTATTTAAAAAAAATGTTTTCTCACTAAAAACTGTCAGGAGCGCTTTTTTATTTTAGCTACTTTGGAAAATGTCTCATATATTTTTAATTATTACGAAATACTTGAAAAATTAATTACATACTGGAGCTATTTATACGATACGAAGAAATGAAACGCAAATTGATTTTGGAAATATGCGACTTACAAAAGTTCTCGGTAAATTAATTCTGAAATCAATCTTCAAAGAAATATTATAATAAATAAAAAATGAAAATGACAAAATACGGAATATTTGTGCAATTCCAAGAAATACTCGCTTAATTCATTTCATTCAAACGAACAGTATTCGCATTCTATCGGTCCCATATCATAAAATATTTTTGAAATATATCTCAAAAGAAAAAACTCGAAATTGTCTATAAATTTATTGCGGTTTTATTAATAGTCGGATCACGTAATGCTATATCTGTCACCAAACGATACGTCCTTATAAAACTCGTTCCTTATAAAAACATTCCCGGGTTACGATTAACCCAACAACATTTTGAAAATCTCCTACTACCACCGCACGAAGCGGAATATGTTGTGATGGAGGACTTAGCCAGCGGAGGACTCGAACACGGAACGCCTGGGTGAGACCCAAACTCAACCACTGACCGGTCATATAGTTTACTATAGACGGTCTCGTACAATTGGAAATAACTCTAAATAACAGAAAATTGTCAAACAGTTCGCCAGGTCTTTAGGTTTTTAAATATAGACTTAAAAAAGTTGAAGTGATAGCAAACTTTATAATATGTTCGTCCAACTAAATGTGACCTTTACTTTCATATAAAACTAGCTGACCCGCCCACGCGTTGCTGTGGCTAAAGAAAGACAACACCACCTACTTTATGGTTACCTAACCTACACTACCAAGTGTTGCATCAATAAATTAACTCACACCGCCATCTGTCAGAAACTTATGGAATTTACAAATAATTTCAAATAATTGTCCCATAAAAAACATTTAATATGCAATAATAAATATTTATAAATCGAGATTAAAACTATCCTATCTTTTAAGTTGGACCACATTACACCCAGTAAGCAAAATTTCATCAAAATCGGTTAAGTAGTTTCGGAGTTTACCTTGACGTGAGATTTTTATATATAAAGATGGTAGGTAAATATAAAGTTTAGTTGAAAAACCTTACTTAATCGGTTTTTTCGAATTATTGACTTTCGTTTTTAATTAGACACAGATCTTTTCGGAATACGATAAAAAACAACGAATCTATTAGAAATTAAATATCAAGCCGAAATATTTGGCGAAATGGTATTTATTTGCCTAGACTTAATGGTAATGTTTAAATTTTCTCGGGACCCGGCAGTTGTTGATCACGGGACAATTGTCCCCCCAAAATAATAATTATTATAGAATTACATTGTTTTATGCACTGATTACCAAATTCGAACCAAAAACGACTTCAAAAATATATTTAATAGTAAGTTGGCACGGGTATCAAACAAATTTATTTAGAGTGTCGATTGTTTGTACTTGTACACGGAGAACAATGTTATTCTAAAATACGATCATTTTATTCGTAAATACGGTTAAAAACGGGACTGAAGTTCTTACGAATAACTTAACAGGGTTTCACTGTTTATTGGCGCGAACATAATTTAATAATAATATAAGAATAATTTAATGGAATGCGTAATTTAGTACGTATACCAACAAATTATTGTTACATTTTCCCGCCAATAAACATTGAAACACTGTTAAATTGTTAGTAAGAACTTCAGTCCCGTTTTTAACCGTTTTTACGAATAAAATGATCGTATTTTAGAATAAACATTTTTCTCCGTGTACTCTGGTTTATACAGAATATACGTAGATAAGTGGTTTTTTCCCTGATGAATTCAAAAGAAAATGTGTTTTATACATTTGTTATCCGGCGGTAATTCTTCTATGCCCCTTTCGGAAACATTTTGTCTAAGCACGTATACCATATTTTCCCTAAATCGACTGCATATAGTATAAGAATGCTGAGTGGTGCTCTTTCATGGGATCGTGGAACTATATTTTCTGCAGTTGGTTTGATTTTTTTACAACTATAATTATAACACAATAAAATATATAACTTTGTTTTAGACCACTTTAATTTTAATTACACTCTACCGGTTTCGGAAGAACCCTTCCTTCGTCAGGAGAATATTAAAACTAACCTATGATACAAAATATTGATAGATATATACCAAACATTTAGATATATACCAAACATTTGTACATAGGAAAGACAACCAGAAATGTAAATATTAGAATCACGGAACATTTAAGATGTTTAAATAATAATAATTTTTCGGAGTTTGCCAATCATCTTATTTCCACCAATCATACTTTTAATAAGGACACAGGGGTTAAAATTCTTCACCGTAATAATAAAAGCAAAAAGTTAGATAACCTGGAAGCACTTGAAATTAAAAAATCCCTAAATAATAACGCTAATATATTGAATAACCAAATTAATTTATCGTTTAGTCCCATTCTAGATATTTTTCCAATAAACCGCTCTGTTATTGCTGGATTTCCCGCAACTACCCCCCTCCCCCTTTGACCTCCCACTCCAGCACCTAAATGTTTGGTATATATCTATCAATATTTTATATCATAGGTTAGTTTTAATATTCTCCTGACGAAGGAAGGGTTCTTCCGAAACCGGTAGAGTGTAATTAAAATTAAAGTGGTCTAAAACAAAGTTATATATTTTATTGTAAATTATGGCGAGCCACAAAGTTAATGCTTATTACGAACATATAATTATAACAGTTCAATTCCATTTACAGGTCGTGGTTTATTTCTAAAACAAGAAAAGAAAAAAAATTGTTTCAATTAAATTGTTCAAATTAAATATTTGGTTCAAGTTCATATTATCATCCGACATAATCTCCTGTCACGAAAATATGCTGTGTTCGGAAAAACGGTTCGAAAAAGTGGCATGTTGAACAGATTATCATCACTTCGACTGCTGCAGTATTTTCAGGCACGAAACGCATGTCAAAAGTGTAAAGCGTCCGCCACACTACTCGCGAAGTTGATCGAAGTTGATGACGAAGTCGAGTTTATTTACAATTCGAAGCCGAGTAGTGTGATTAGACGCTTCGTGTTCGAATTTCGGAAAGCTTGGATTTCTTTGACTCGGCGCAAAAGCCGACACAATCGGAAGTTGGACGAAGCGAGGCGAAGTTGCCCGAAGCGAAGTAAAGTGCGTGTCCAAGTGTCCACACTATCTACTTCGATCAACTTCGCGAGAAGTGTGGCGATCGCTTTAGAAATAAGTTCGTTGTTAGTGATTTTAAATTTTATCTAGCATTACACCTGGCTTCTAGGCTCTAATATTCTCCCCAAATAATTAGTTTCTCGTGATGCATGCACTTTAGAAGTATCGCATACAATATAAAAATCACGTAACATTTAAAAAAAAATTAACGATTTACAAATTTTAAAATAAGTGATCTTCTACAAAACCAAAATTATCCTTTCTAATTAAATACTCAAAATACGTATATTAGAAGGTAGATGTAATTTTTATTCGGTGACATTAATCCCCCGATAGTTGGCCCCCCTGACATGCTCATGCACAGTATTCTGTCAGTTCATGGAAAATACGGTATACCTTCTTACACAATTTATGATTAAGTGTCCTCGAAGCGGTGTGCAAAAAGGATGTACCGCCGAAAAACAAAAGTTCAAAACACATTTTCAAGTGCGTCAAGGAAAAAACTACTTTTTTTGTATATTATAACTGTATATATCAGCTTATAAGTACAAAAAAATGACACTGTAAATAAATTCGTTTGATATCCATACCAACTTATTACAAAAGCATTTTGAAATCGGAAAATAATGTAAAAAAAAATTATTATTTCATAATAATTATAATTTCGGGGAGCCAACAAACTGCCGGGGGATCAACTGTTGGGTCACCAAAATGTAAGATGTAAGTTTGTTAAAATTTAAAGTACCAAACTCCGAATTCGACTTTTCTGCACTCCTGCAAATCATCATACCACGAGAACAATATCTACAGCGTGTACTTAGGTGATATTGACGTGCATTGTTAATTTCGTAATTTTTGTGGACTATGTTAGTATTGTTTTTTTTTAATTGTCGTTGTCAAAATTGGAACTGATGTGTCAAGAATTCAGACAAAATTAAATAAATTAAATTTAAAAAATAACTTTGTGTACACCAATTCGCTGCCCTAGTGCTTGTATGTTCAATAGACCATTTGCAAATTTTACAGGGGACGTTTGTTTTTGTTTTTTACAGGCAAATTCTAAATAATTCTCGACTTTAGTCATTTCGAATGTACACATAACTATTGAATACGGTATAACGAAATGACTAAAGTCGAGAATTATTTAGAATTTGCCTGTAAAAAAACAAAAACAAAGGTCCCCTGTAAAATTTGCAAATGGTCTATTGAACATACAAGCACTAGGGCAGCGAATTATGTATAATCACAATTATCGACATATTTCGAAACCGATGGTTTAGTTTATTTTTCTATAATTGTGGTTATAAAGTGGTGTGTAAAAAGTTATTTGTTTCATTTATTTAAAAAAATGACGCCACAAAATGATTTTGCAAAGATTGAAGAACAAAATTTGTTGTTAAAGAGTTGCTGCTGTAAGCATTTGTTCATGTGTCTTTTTCTTGACAATTCTACAGCAATTTTTTAATAAAATGCAAATTTGCAAATTTCTTTAATATTATATTATTTTCTATATTCTCTCACATTCTTTATATTGCATATGTTAATGTACTATAAAAAATCGACCACAATAACACGGGCATGTGCCTACCAATGTGGTCGAAAAACCCTCAATTAATGTAACAAACAATTCCACGAATAAAGAAAACATTAACATAAAATAAATTATCCTTTTCTGATAAATTATTTAAATAAATTTTCAGCTTCAAAAATCCTACAATCAAAATTTTTCACAATTCTGCGATAGTTTTCCATAATTCTTTCCAGCTGCAACCAAAAAACCAATTATTTAAATAGCGATTACGTTTTCGTGCATTCTTGCGTGTAATTTATGAATGTAAGCCGCAGTAAACCAGGTCGGTTCAGTAATCATCTAAACAAGTATTAAATGCACCCATAAACCTCAATTCACCGGCATAACTCACCACGCCAGTTGATGTCGGATTATAGAACTAAATATGAGAAAGGTTATTTGGTTATTTATTCCAAGAATTCCTTGAGGGCGCATTTGCACCGCTGAATACAAAAAGCGAAATATTAGTTGAATTTTTCCTCAATCTTCTATTCTTTCACCTTTTCAACGGGATTTGTTGTTCCGTTACTTCGATATTTTATTTTATATTATACGAAATTAATATCGTTTCTGAAAACATTAGTAAAAACAATATTATGAATTTGAATCTCTCCATTATTGGCAAGCTTTTTTGCCACTTGATATCACAACGATATCTTCTTTCAAAGATCTTCTTTGAAACGAATATTAGTCATCCTTTGGAAGTGTTCAAAGAAATTGACGTTGTAGTCTTAAACCTTTTTCAAATCTGTATTTTTTATATGATATTATCATTATTTATTTTACTTTATTCGGAAAACCAAACAGTTATTATTACATACTACATTATATTATATTATTTACATATTGCGATTTACTTGATAAACCAGTAAAGTTTCTGTATAAAATATATTATTGCAAATATATGTAAAATGCAAATGAACAAAGCAAAATATAATTACAGAAAAAAGCAGAATAGAGTTACATTTACCTAATTTATAAGGAATACTACATAATAATAATTTTTTTTAAATATAAAATCAAACCATGTAAAAAAAAAACAACTGTAAACCATAACGTATAAAAAGAAAGAAAAACGATGAGATTAAAAAGGAGAATTCAGCCCTATTTTGTATATGTTTTCATTCTCTACAATACTCTACTCTAGACCACTAATTCCTCTCCTGCCACTCTTTACATATCTCCCCCCCCCCCTTGTAGTTAGTATGTAATATATAGGGTGTAAATATGCACAGGAATCGCTGATTAAAATCCTTCGGGTATGTAGATGTAGGTATGATACCCCCTGTAATACGGAACAATTCAAAGTCTATTGTCCAATTGAAATTCTTTTATTTTTATAATTTGAATAATTTAATGATTTATATAACACAGCAAAGGTAGGAAAGTGATTTATTTTTTCTATTAATGTCCAGAAATTGCCGATTGGTCACTACGGCCTAATTTGCAAGCCCAAGAGTGTTCTTAGCTAAACGAAAGAGAAAAAAACGAAATGTATAGGTATCGCTTACTGTTTATGTATTTTGGAGATCACTTTTCCAAAGGAGAAACCAGTTGACCACAAAATCCCTATCATCATCAAATTATGGAAATTCCCTCGTCTATATCACTGTCCATCCTCGCCGTATAAGTTTATTGTTTATTTCCATGCTACATTCCTTTACCCCTTTCACATAAAATTCATCGGAATAACATTGAAAACCTTTTTTTTATTACATCTTACTTTCCTTCAAACGAAACCTTTCCTTTCGAGTAAAGCAGGTAGTTGTAACCGGGAAATGGGATATGATTTATACCATCCAAGTCACCGAAATAAATATAAAACGAAAGGGCAAGCAAGACGCTGGGCCCTGTTGGATGGGAGGCTCTCGCGGCAGGCACTAGGAGTATTTCCAAAAAGTGTTGCTAAAATCAGAAAAAGAAAGTTTCGGCTAAATTCGTATACTATTTAGGAAAATAAAATAAAACTGACGCAGATCCTGGGTGATTCATGTAATGTGTAATAACCAGAAAACGGATTCAGCGTATCGAAAATAGATCTCTACAGTAGAGCCCCAATTTATGATAATATATGGATTCCAAATTCTAGAAATCAACAAACATTTTATTTAAAAACGGATTACTTTTTCAACTTGGGAGGTGGAACCATTTATTAGATATACATTATAATATACATTACACCCCTCTCACAGGACACCTCCAGTGGTTTGCTACGTTTGGTGCCCGGGTTCATGGGGTGAAAGTGAGGTTTTTCTAGATCTTAGCGCCGGATGTGTTTACCCAGCTGCTGGGTGACGGGCCGGATCAATAGAGACTGATTTAGAGAGATCTTTTAGCCTCTCCCGTCAGACTTTCTCGACCAATCGCCTTGCACCGCAGTGGGGGGATGGATTTATACATCCGTCACTTCTTCAGCGCCCTTGAGGTGACTTCTCTCAAAAACGGCGCTCTACAAATTATCCAATTATTTTTATTATTATTCTGGATATACTGACCCCCACATTCCTACCAATCCCTCATATTTTTTCCTTTCTGAACCTTCTTCTTCCCTTTCCTAAAAAGACCATTCATACAGTATTTCCAAAGATGATCTACGCCCAGATAATTTTTTTTTCCTTGAGGCCTTCCTGTTTGGAGCTTATAAAATTACAAACATTTTTTTGCTCAAAGTAGCAATAGTACATTGGATCGATTCAAAGAAGAATTAACTATAATATTATTATTATTCATATACCTACATATTATGTAAATACTTTACAAAAAAATTAAATTTGAAGTTAAAAACCATTGATATATTTTTTCAAAACAGCGATATTAATTTTCCAAGACTGAAACAAGTTGACAAGAAGTAAAATGTTAAAAAGGGAATGGCCGACACAGGTGTCGATGAGACTCGGTATCTATCACATCGCCATCCTTTCGCTGGTGCGAAGAATGGCGATGGAATGCTGGACGGAACGACAACAATGTCGAATTAGTACGTGGAATATCAGGGGAGGAATGGAAGGAAAGATGAATGAACGATGTGATACAATGGAGAGCAAATGTCTGGACGTACTTTGTGTAACAGAGAGTTTGAAAAAAGAGAGCGGTATAATGCAGCATAATGATAGGTTCGTCATCTGGTCTGGGAGACCAGATACGGAGAGTGCGTGTCAGGGTGTTGCAGCGCTACTGTCTCCCAGAATGGTTGAATGTATGTTGCAGTATGAATGTGTAAGTCCGAGAATAATGTGGATCCGATTCAAAATTGGTTTGACAAGGATGTTTCTTGTTGTGTGCTATGCCCCTGTTAATTTTGAAGGCGATGAAGTGAAAGATGATTTTTGGACTGGTGTGAATGATGTAATGACAATAAAAAAGTTGATTGAAAGGGTTGTAATGGCGGGCGAGTGGAATGGGTGGGAATTAGACGTGACGGATTTGTTTCTGCCCTAGTAAGTTTCGGGATAAAAGAACGAATGATAATGGGAACAGAATACTAGACCGGTCAGTGGTTGTGTGGGCATCGCGTTTGGGTCCCACTCAGGCGTTCCGTGTTCGATTCCTCGGCTGGCTAAGTCCTCCATCACAACACAAGCAACATCTTCCGCTTAGTGTGGTGGTAGTAAGAGATTTTCAAATGTTGTTGGGTTATTCGTGACGGGAATGTTTGTCCTTTTTTTTAAATAAAAATAATTAAAAAAATGTTTAGAATGGAACCTGTTTGTGTCGAATAAGTTCTTCGATCATAAAGGGATCCACCAATATAGGTGGGAAAGAAGAAATGATAGCTCAATAATTGATTTTCTTGTAATTGATTCTAGGTTGAGAGCCGTTACTGAGGACGCAAGAGTTTTAAGAGGGGCTGAGGTTGAAACTGACCACTTTTTGGTAGTGTCGAGACTGAACCTTTTTCGCAGCAGCTCTAAAGTGAAAACGGTTACAACTCCAACAAGAGTCAAAATAGAAAAACTGCAAAACGATACTATCAGAAGTGAGTATGAGAAGTGTGTAGAGATGAGATTGAATGAGAAGGAAATGAATGGTCTAAGCATAAATGAAACTTGGAACCATATAAAGAAGTTTTTTGAATCTGCTAGAGACGTGTGTGGAATAAGTACGCAAGGTAGAAAGAAAGGTGACGCTTGGTGAGATAAAAGCACTGGTCTCAGAGAAGAAGAAGGCATGGTTATATCTGGTAGCGACTGGCAGTGCTTCTAGCAAAGAGAGAAGTGTATAAGAGATGCAAGAAAAGAGTAAGTCTTGGAGTGAAAGAAGGAAACAAATGCCGGGAAGAGGAAGAGGGGATCAAAATGACAAACCACTTCCAAGAAAACATTAAACTGTTTTGGAAGGAGGTCAAAAGGTCCCAGAGTGGTCCAGAGAACGGGAGCATGAGAGTTATAAAATCGAAAGATAAAAAAATGTTGACGAACAAGGAAGAAATAAAAGAGAGATGGATGAAATATTTTGAGGAAGTCTTCGGAAGCAACCAGGGTGACAGTGATTCCGGGAATCGGGTATGAACGATGATGGAGTGAATGTTACCAAAATAAAAAAAAAGATAGCTCAAATGTGTGCAGAATGGTAAGGCTGTTGGTTTGGATAATATTGCTGCCGAATAATTTAAAGGAGATATCCATATTATTCTCACATGGTTGTGCAAACTATTTAACCAGTGTTTGGAGGAGGGTCACATGCCATTAGATTGGAGAAGGGCTGTAATCATGCCATTATACAAAGGTAAAGGGTCACGAATAGAATGTGGGAATTATAGGACTATTAGCGTGCTAAGTTCAATCGGCAAGCATGGAAACAAAGGATAAAATATGGGATGGGAAGGGGATGCATGGATAAGATTTTCTCTTTGCGTATGCTCTTTGAGAAGTTTCTGGTAAAAACTCAGAAGCTTTTCTGTGCCTTTGTAGATCTACAAAAAGCGTACGACCGAGTTGACAGGAAAAAGTTATGGAAGGTGTTGTCTAAGTATGGAGTGAATGCAAATCTCATACAGGCAATTCCCTGTATGAGGGAAGCGTTGTTTCACATCACATCACAAAAGGTGTTAAGCAACGCTGCGTAATGTCACCGTGGTTATTCAATTTATATATGGATAATTGAATTGGGCGCGAAATTGAGAAATCTGAAAGTATGTTGTCTGTTATATACTGATGATGCAGTGCTGAACAGTATGGAAGATCTACAGTCTCTAGTGTCCAGGATGGACGAAGTATGTATGAAAGATGAGTTAATGATGAATATAAGTAAGTCATGGTGTTTGAGAGAGAGAATACGAAAACAGTGTGCAATATAGTTGTGAATGATGAATACTTGGAGCAGGTGGATGACTTTGTGTATTTGGGAATGTTTACGAGAGATGGGAAGGCTGATAAGGATATTGAAATAAGGGTGAATGCAGGTAACTCCATTAATAGTGGACTGATCGCCGTTGGCACCAACAAAATGCTGTCCAAAGAAGCGAAGCTAGCAGTCCACAATGGAGTGCTGGTACATACCCTGATGTATGGTAGTGAAGCATGGAACTGGCAGAGGAAGGATGAAAGTAGACTGAATGCTGTAGAGATGAAATCCCTGAGGCGTATGTGTGGTAAAACCATGTGTGATCGTGTGAGAAATGTGGATATCCGAAAAGAATGCAAGGCTGATGTAAGAGTAATGAGTAAGATTAAGAAAGGGACCCTCAGATGGTTTGGGCATGTAGAGCGAATGAACGAAGAAAGGAGTGAAAGGAGGATATATGACGCAAAAGTAAATGGAAGAAGTTGTGGACGCCCGAGGGAGACATGACACGATCAAGTGAACCAGATACTTGAATCGGGCCATGTCAGGAGTCTGAATAATAGAAAAGCATGTTGAGAAGATGTATGAATGTAAATGAAGAAGGAGTGTGTGCCAAGACCGAGTTGTTTGGCGGTCCGTCCTCTTTGCCTACCCCTGTGGGGAAAGGGCGTGAAGGTTAGATGTTTAGTTAGTTAAAATGTTTTATTAAAAGCACAATTTAAAAATAAAAATTAATTGGCAACTTAAATGTTTTGATTGCTTTTTAAAGATTTAAAAAGCCAGAATGTTAAAGAACATTTCAATGTTTTACAAAATTTTACTTAAAATTGAAGGTGCGTAGGTTTATTTCTGCGGGAATAGAGTGAACATTATTTTGTTTAAAGATTTTCAAGTTCGCTGAGAAGTCCTTTGCGGTGATGAAGGTTAATTTTTTCTATTAATACTTTTCCATTAGATGCAATAAATTCTAAAAACGTTTTATTCAATAACATCCACTGCTACAGTTCGTGAAATATAATTTAATTCTGTCTAGGACCCGTCAATGCATGCGTAAATCAATAGACGCCAAATTTTCATCTTCATAAAATCACTTTAATAAATTGTATTTAACTTTTAGGTATATTTCGTGCCCTTAGAACAAGATTCTGACTGCCGTTTTCACATAACTGCGATATTAATATTGTGATTTCTCCTTCTTTGATACAAACCGTTTTTTTACATTAGCTGCACACAGGAGGCCCTGAGTCCTCCTATGTCATCTTTAGAGATACCGTGTGGAGAGTCATTTTAGGAAAGGAAGGAGAGCAAGATCTGGGAATTAACGAATGTGTGAAAATAACCCTCTCACGGAGGTGCAAGGCGATGTTCTGAAATAATCCTAACCCTTTCACCCCTTTATAATTATGTTATAATTATTATTATAATTTCGGTCTACATTTAAAATGATAAATATTTTAAACTAAAGCAGACACGTGTAAAATCACGGGAGAGTCAGAACTCTCAACATATTAGTTCCGATTTTTAAAAAGGCAGTTAAAATAGTTTTCTGTTAAATTTTAAATACATATAAAACGTAGGTACCTACCTTCTTTATCGCTTGTCTGAAATTTTTCACACAATCAATTTCAATTTTGAAAATGAACCTTAAATTAGAGTTCATTGAACCAAATTTCAAGCAGGAATAACTAACGCACATCACAGACAACCGAAATCAGTACGTTTCATAAAATTTTATTTGCGAAACCAGCAGATAAAAAAAACAACGATTATACACAGATTTTCAAAAATTGAACATTAATTCAATTAGTAATACGGGTTCACGAACTCGTTACACGATTAAAATGATATCGACACTGAGCATTTTTTAAATTATCTTTCAAGTTTTTTTCGTAAAAGAAACAATATTAATTCTTTACTAATTGCAAATTCACTTTGTGGCGTCATTTTAATTACATGAAAACAAATCACTTTGTACACATCGCTTATTTAAATTGCAGAAAAATAGTATTTTGAAATAATAAAAGGTACTTCAAATGTAATAATGAACAACATGCCAAAATAAAATCCAACCAGCTTTTCAAACAAACGAATTTAAAAAATATATATTAAATAAAAAAGGACAATGGTGATTTTTAAAACAAATTAATCTGGGGCATATAAATTTAATTTATAACGATTGCATTTTTTAAAGTAGGAAAGACTTCTAGGAATTTTCATAGAATTAAGGAACATCTTAAAGTATTAAAGAACATCTGTAATAAAATAAAATACTTTTTTGTTTAAAACCACGAGATTTATTAATTTATGAACCGACCGGTTTCGCTTTACTGAAGCATCTTCAGGGAACAAATTAATACTAAACAACAAGTACATAAGATGTGTTTATATATATCAAAATATAGAGGGAGACAACATGATACAAATATAAGAAATACATAGACGGCCATAAAACACATTAACATAATTACACAAGTAATGGCAAAAAACCGAAAGATAATTATGTGACTAATGGGTTATAATAACACATCTGGAGAAACAAAGCATCAACTGGCATGGTGGTAAGGAGCACTGGGAATTTTATTTTATTATTATGGGTTTATTGGAAACAGACCTAATATTGGACTACTTGATATGTCTAATTGATTATTAAGTATATGTACACGGTTGAAATTTGTCACATGAGAATGGGAGGCTTCTACGTTCTTGTGTTCAACAGCTCGGCTGTGGAATGATTTTCCGGCCTCTATGTTTCCTCCTTCCTACAACATGGGTCTCTTCAAGACCCACGTTCACTCCTTCATCTCCTCAAAAAAACCCAACTCACAGCATCATCAACGATGACATAGGCCCTGAGAGATTTTTTTCTCCTCAGTGTTTCCTGTGTGGAGCTAATGTAAAAAAAAGAACTCATAATTTTAAAGTGATTTCGTTATTTCTAAGGCTTCTAAATAGCTAAGCGTTTTTCTTTATTATTACTATACTGTAGTCATAATTGTAGGTTTTTCAGAAATTGCAACACACTCAATCAATACAGATCAGTTTTTTAAAAAAAATCTTCGGCATTGCTTTCCTTCATAAATATGGGATTGGTAAACGTCGTAATAATCTAGAAGATCTTGAAATTTTAAAAATCCTTAAAAATGAATAAAACAGTTAATCAAATAAACAACTAGGTGTATCAAATCGCCCCTTTTTAAACACATTACCCTTCCCAAAAACAACTACCACCCTCTTTCTCTTACATATCTCTCCCTTGCTCCCTACCAAAATTGATGTTATCTCTCCCTCTTATATTTTACCAATAATATCATAACAAATTCACCGTAACACTAATCAATTTAAAAGGCTTTTATAAAAACCTGATGAAGGTTCAGGTTGAACCGAAAACGGTTGGTTTTATATTTATTTATTTATTTATTTATTTATTAAAGAATTTTATACATAGTGTACATATTGTGTTATTTCGCCCGCCATGCTAGGGATGTCCCTGTGTTATGGCGGGTGAAGTATGCAGATTATATGGGTAATGAAGTACATTTACTGATTATATAATAATTATGATAATGAGGTTTACATTAATATTAATGATTTGCACAAAAAAGGGATATTCCAATCAAGTTATTTTATTCTAATTAAGTATTGTAATTATGTATACCCTGTGTGTTTGCTGTAGGTATTTGAAAAATGTATTATTGTTTGATTAATGTATAATGGATACCTCAAAGTTTTGGCTGCTTATAAAAGTATAAAAAAATCACTTCCATGAAAAATGTTTTAAAAAACCTAATCTAATTTTTTTTAACATGGTTAATAATATTTCATCAAATGGTCGTACCGAAGAATATTCCAAAAAGACAATATAAAAATTCTTTCCCATTACAGTTTGCAATATTTAAACTCCAACATGCATCTACAGCAAATTGAAATCTGCTGGTAAATAAATTTCTGATGGAAAAATTATTTTGCGTTCTACGAAGAGCACCCTAGTGCTTCTGGTCTATGCAAACATTATTTATGATTTCAATCGGCGTACATTTACGAAGTTTGGTAATTGTACTAAGGAATCATTTACTATACCAAGTGATATAGCAAATTAGAAATATGTTACTTATATATTTTGGAATAATAATTAAAAATAAATAAAAAAACTTAGTTAACGCCATTTTTTTTTTTATACTTAAACCGGTCGCCGAGATATTTGAACAAAAGGTATTTTACCAAACTGTTGCTGTCACTGTTGCTCTTACTCCCCCGAATACTGAGCGAAAGGGACAATTACACCCCAAGCTAATAATACTTATATAAAATCATCAAAATCGAAGTTTCGTTTTCCCAATTTTTCTCCTCCAAAACTGGACCGATTTTAAAGATTTTTTAACAATTTGTTTTACTTAGATTAGCAGAAAATGCTGTGTTTGGTAAGTATGTATAAAACTAAAAGTAATATCTACTTAGTTATGGTTTTATTTTAAATTATAATGTCACATCACAAAATATCTGATTCAAATGAACGGATAATTGCGCAGATTACAAACTACGATTAACCCGAAGAATAAAAAAAATTACTTTAAAATACTTAAATAGTTATTTATTGATAGCACATTTAGTAAAAAATAATAATAAAAAGAACAGGCAATGTGCCTAGCTAGAAACTAATATCGACCCAAACAAACGTAAAAACACATTTTAAATATGTTCTGTTATTATGCAATATATATATATATATATATATATATATATATATATATATATATATATATATATATATTAATGCTCTAAACGACCATATTTTAAGACAAGCCCTGCATGCGAAAAACGACCACTCTCCCCCTTAAGTTTAACCGACCCGAAAGCTGATTATCGCGAGACAGGGACCGTGGATGAAATCACATACGATTTTTTCAGACCTGATTTGTATGGGAAAAATTCAGCCAGAAGTTTTACCAATTGCAAATTTTCATATAAAAAAACGGATGCAAAAATAAAAACTGCTAATAAAACTGATGTATGAAAACCTAGCGGCGAAAACTAGAAGCGCTCATTATTCGACGAAGAAATTCAAAGTTATATTGCCAGCCGCCAGGTTCGCCCCTCAAAAAAGGAATAATTTATCGTCAGACCTTCACGAAAAATTTCTGAAAGAGCCTCAGTACTGAAATCGTAAAGTGTATATTTTTTAAATATATGGCGTCTCACCTCAAAATTTTACATTTCGACGAGCCTCGAGGTAAATCAAAATTGCGACTTAAAAAAGATACCTGGCTTAGATGTTTTTGTATTATTTCGACTACGACAGGTTTCGGAACATTAAAAATATATTATATTTATGACTTTTCATGGAAATTTTGTCAGGATTTGTTTTCAAACGTCGGTAATTTCTGACGTTTACGAAAAAAATTCCGAGATCAAAACTGTTAAAATGTTTGCAGCCAGTAAAATAAAATGCTTTATTACGTATAAAATAAGTTTCACTTGCCAAATAATTCGAGTTCATTTGTTTTTTCTAGGTTGTGTAATGTCATTTATTGATTTTGTCGACACCCAGCTCGAAAATACGAAATGGCTTTAAAAATATCGATCTGGGCTTTCAAAATTTAGTAAAACCTTTTCGACAAGAGTTTTACGAATGTAAATCGACAGTCATATTGACAATGTTTCTTGAAAAAACGTCCGTTATTTTAATTTCCAATCTGACATTTGAAAAAAAAAACATCTCAAAGGCGCATTCGGAAACCGGTATAAAATAATGGTTGACACGATTTACCTGCTCCACTGGCGGCAAGATTTAGTACCACTCTAATTTGCTAAGAAACATTTCAACATCGGTCGAAATTCAAATTATTCCCAAAGAAACTGGAGTGTTGAAAATGTTACTACATTTTAATCATAGCTTCAAATATCGAATGTCGAATGCATTGCGGTGAAAAATTTCCTTTCTGATAAATATGAATTATTTTTTTAATTATTATTAACGATTTTTTTTCTTATTTTTTTTTTTAAAGAAAAAAGAGACGTTCGGTCGCGACTAACGCTGGTGTGTCATAGAAATATTTCTCCAATTAAGGTTCTTAGATTTTTTTTATTTTTCAGTACAATTATCGTTATGAATAATTATTTATTACTAAAATAGTATGTTTGTTGATGAATTCAAAAACTGGACACTCGACCGATGTCATTTCCAGAAAAATATTTTAAGAAAAACAAAAACAAAAAAATTCTTCTGAAAATGCACAATTTTTAAATCAATTTATTTGGATTGAAAATCGGGAAAGAAATTATTCTGGATCATGTACTATCAGGGAATTCAGTAGAGATGGCCTATTTTGTTGTGTTCAAATAGTGATGTTAAACTGCATAAGTACTTACCCGTTAACTTGAAATATTTTCTATGCAATTTTTAGGCGATAACGAGTAGGTACCTATCCGGACAATAAATTATTGGTTTGATGTGATTATTTTTGATTTAAAAATTTCAAATAAATAATATTGGGCCATTTCTGTGCAAAAACTTAAGTAAAAAAATTATCAAAGATGGTGGCAAATATTTGCCAAAATTCGTATTGTTAGTTTGTTTTTCAATAAATAATTTTTTTTTAACAGGTTTTTGAAAGATTTTTTCTGAAAATTTTTTATTGCAATTAAGTTTAGTTTCATATAATATTTTTTTACCAAGTAGTAAAAATTTGTAAAGCGCCGTTTTTGTATTTTGCGTGTTTATAGTAACTTTCAAGGTGAGTTGTGTGCATTGGTACTGCCGCCCCGGGAATAATTTAATGGATGACTTAATTAATGGAGTACTTTCTTGAGTATTTTTATAAAATGTTCGGGAAAACTACCGGGAGTAGAGAACTTTTTTTTTTACAATCGCTTCATATAGGAGGCCCCGAATAGTATTAATAATTCCTCTCAGGGCCTATGTCATTTTTGGGAATGCTGTGTGGAGGATTTTTTTTTTTGTAAAACGCCGTTTCTGTATGTTGCATGTTTATATTATCATTCAATGTGAGTGGTGTGCATTGGTACTGCCGCCCCGGGAATTATTTAATGGATGACATTCTAAACGGGGTACTTAACTAGAGTATTTTTGTACAATATTCGGAAAATCTACAGGGAGTAGTTTTTACAATAGCTCGATACTGGAGGCCCGGAAGAAAATAATTCCCTTCGGGGCCTACGTCGTCTTTGGGAATGCTGTGTGGAGGGTTATTTTTAGGAAAGGAAGGAAAGGATATTCTGAGAAGGAAAAAGGTATGAGGGGTGGGTAGGAATCTGGATATCAGTGTATGGAGTGACGGACGAATGGTTGTATCCCTCCCACTGCGGTGCAAGGTGATGTTCCGAGAGAGCTCTGCTGGAGAAGCCAAAAAGTCTCCCTAATCCTTCATTTGCAAACGAAATTGCCTCAAAATGACGGCTTCTGGCGTAGATGTTTTTTGATATATTCAATGGCGAAAGGTTTCGAAAACTTATTCAACCGTTTTTTAGTGGCATTCCATTGAAAATATTCCACAATATCGTGCTAAAAATTTGTCATTTTACAAAAAAATCCAAGAAAAATCCGCTAACAAATTCCACAAGATTTAAAAATATTACTGGCTAGGTGGAAACGTATAATATTAATCACTGGGTAGGTACCTACTTTGCTCCATCGAATTACAAATAAATGGTTTGAAATTAAGAGAAATCACCAAAGTTGGTACGGTACTATATGCGTTTCTCCTGAAAAAATGACGATTGCAGTTTGTCGGTCTTTTAATTCAAATGCAGATACATGCCGGTAAAAAAAAATTCCGCTCGAAATATACTGATTAATTTTTTGGATACGTTTTTAGATCTGCCCTGATGATGGACACTGCAACGCTGTCCGAAACGTCGGCTAAAGAAGGAGGTAGCACAACACGGCATAACACCCCAAAAACAAACAACGAAAATGATTAATTTTTTTATTAAAACTCATGATTTTTTTCTTAATTTTTTTTTGTTTAAAAAATATTGTCGGGCGTTTGCGACCAACGTTTTTGCGGCGCATTAAAATTTATCTAAATAAGATGCAAAGTTTTTTTTTCATATTTTCTATACATTCATCGTTATTAATAATTATTTATTACGAAAAGAGTTATGGCGTCCGTGAAATCAAAAGGTGGACACTTGAGAGATGTCATTTCCATAAAAAAATATTAAAGTGTTGATTAAAAAAAAAAGTATTTTTTTTAATCGATTGGTTTTTGTAATAATGAGTGACGAAATTTTGCCGGACCCTGTCGTTCATTTCGACTGACCAATCAGGGAAGATGAATAAACATGGTATTCCATTGAATTCAAATATCGATATTTACTGTAAGTAAGAACTTCTTTCCTTTTAATCAAAAAAAAAAATTATGATACAAAAAAGTAACCAAAGATGAATATTTGCATACGGTATACACAGGGGTAGGTAGATATGCAGGTAGGTAGGAAATAAGAACTGAACAGGTACTCTGGGTAGGTAGGTATGTAGGAAGGTACTTTTTATAAAGTAGGTGGGTTCAATACAGATTTTTCATTTGCATATAAATCGAAAAATAGATAGGTTCGTTTACTAAGGTCATTATAAACTTTAAAAATAAAAATAATTATACGTGTGCACGGGTACCCGCAGATTGTGAAATAATTGAGTTTGATAAGATTGTTTTTTTGATAAATAGTAAATTTACAATGTTTTTTTTTTAGAAATTACGTAGGTAAATGAACAAATATTATTTGTTTGAGTGAGGGTTAGGTAGGTTTTATATTATGTTTTTTATACAAAAAGATTAATGAAATACAAATGTGTTTTATAAAATAATTTTTATTTTAAATAGTTTATATTTTTATAGCGCCAAAATTTCTCAAGAAATTCCAAATATAAAAAAAAATTCCAATTTAAAAAGTTACATTTAAATTTTTTTTTATGGGTATCCCAAATGTTTCGCTACCCGAGGATTATAAAAAATATATAAAGGACCAAAGAGCATTAAATTCTTTGGGAATGCTGCGTGGAGGGTTATTTTTAGGAAAGGACGGAGATGATGTTCTGGGAAGGAAAAAATGTATAAGGGGTGGGTAGGAATCTGGGGATCAGTGTGTGGAGTGACGGACGAATGGTTTTATCCCTACCACTGCGGTGAGGGGTGATGTGATGTTCCGAGAGTTCTGCTGGAGAAGCCAAAAAGTATCCCTAAACCAGTCTCTCCCGATCTGGCCTGCCACGCAATTGGTAGGCAGACGCATCCACCACCAAGAGCGGTAAAATCCTCACCCTATGAACCCTGGCACCCCTGCTAAATCATCAAACATAGCGAACAACTTCAAATGACCTATTGCAGGTGTGTTGGTTCCCGAGGCGGCGGTACCCATACCCACCTACCAAATTGAGGTTTTTTGCAATTCTTGCTTCATCCACAGTCAAAAATCATATTTGTAATTAAGAATTGTTTTTTAAGGACTTTCCTAAGGTTAGCCATGTGACATCGTTTTTCAAAAAAAGGTGGGGTTTTCATATTAGTCAACATTTTGGTGGCCATTTTGTTTTTTAAGACTTTTCTACGGTTAGTCATGCGACATATCGTTTTTCACAAAAAAATGTGGGGATTTCATATAAGTCAACATTTTGGTCGCCATTTTGTTTTTTAGGACTTTTCTAAGTTAGTCATGTGACATATAGTTTTTTCCCAAAAAAAGGAGGGGATTTCATATTAGTCAACATTTCTGTCGACATTTTGTTTTTTAAGACTTTTCTAAGGTTAGTCATGTGACATATCGTTTTTCACAAAAAAAGGTGGGGATTTCGTATAAGTCAACATTTTGGGCGCCATTTTGTTTTTTAAGACTTTTCTAAGGTTATTCATGTGACATACCGTTTTTGACTAAACCAAGGATGGGGATTTCATATTAATAAAAATTTTTGTCGCCATGTTGTTTTTTAAGCCTTTTTTTAGGTTAGTCATGTAACTAATCGTTTCTGGTAAACCGAGGATGGGGATTTCATATGGATTTCATAGGTCGCCAGCAGTTGTACAAAATTGAGCGATTAACTCACAGGACCCTTTGAGTAGTTCTCACAATTCTTGCTTCATCCACATTCAAACATCGTTTTTTTTCTTCAAATATATATATTTTTTTAAATGCAGGCTTACACTTCTTGCTTCATCCACATTCAAACGTTAAATCGCTTAGTGCTTTAACCAATTAGTTGCGTTGCAACGGGCAAAAGCTAGTTATATATTAATGCTCGTAACCACCAGATTTTAAGTCAATCGCAGTCTTGCGAAAAACGACCACTCTGCCCCTCAAGTTTAACCGACCTCAAAGCTGATTTTCGCGAGACATCGACCGTGGATAAAAATACATACGATTTTTTCAGACCTGATTTGTATGGGAAAAATTCAGCCAGAATTTTACCAATTGCAAATTTTCATATAAAAAAACTGATGCAAAAAAAATAAACTGCTAATAAAACTGATGTATGAAAACCTAGCGGCGAAAACTAGAAGCGCTCATTATTCGACGAAGAAATTCAAAGTTGTATTTCCAGCCGCCAGGTTCGCCCATCAAAAAAGGAAAAATTTATCGTCAGACCTTCACGAAAAATTTGTGAAAGAGCCTCAGTACTAAAATCGTAAAGTGTATATTTTTTTAAATATAAGGCGTCTCACCTCAAAACTTTACATTTCGACGAGCCTCGGGGTAAATCAAAATTGCGACTTAAAAAAGATACCTGGCTTAGATGTTTTTGTATTATTTCGACTATGACAGGTTTCGGAACATAAATAATATATCATATTTATGACTTTTCATGGAAATTTTGTCAGGATTTCTTTTCAAACGTCGGAAATTTCTGACGTTTACGAAAAAATTTCGAGTTCAAAACTGTTAAAATGTTCGCAGCCAGTAAAGTAAAATGCTTTATTACGTATAAAATAAGTTTCACTTGCCAAATAATTCGAGTTCATTTGTTTTTTCTCGGTTGTGTAATGTCATTTATTGATTTTGTCGACATTCAGCTCGAAAATACGAAATGGCTTTAAAAATATCGATCTGGGCTTTCAAAACTTAGTAAAACCTTTTCGACAAGAGTTTTACGAATGTAAATCGACAGTCATATTGACAATGTTTCTTGAAAAAACGTCCGTTATTTTAATTTCCAATCTGACATTTGAAAAAAAAACATCTCAAAGGCGCATTCGGAAACCGGTATAAAATAATGGTTGACACGATTTACCTGCTCCACTGGCGGCAAGATTTAGTACCACTCTAATTTGCTAAGAAACATTTAAACATCGGTCGAAATTCAAATTATTCCCAAAGAAACTGGAGTGTTGAAAATGTTACTACATTTTAATCATAGCTTCAAATATCAAATGTCGAATGCATTGCGGTGAAAAATTTCCTTTCTGATAAATATGAATTATTTTTTTAATTATTATTAACGATTTTTTTTCTTATTTTTTTTTTTAAAGAAAAAAGAGTCGTTCGGTCGCGACTAACGCTGGTGTGTCATAGAAATATTTCTCCAATTAAGGTTCTTAGATTTTTTTTATTTTTCAGTACAATTATCGTTATGAATAATTATTTATTACTAAAATAATATGTTTGTTGATGAATTCAAAAACTGGACACTCGACCGATGTCATTTCCAGAAAAATATTTTAAGAAAAACAAAAACAAAAAAATTCTTCTGAAAATGCACAATTTTTAAATCAATTTATTTGGATTGAAAATCGGGAAAGAAATTATTCTGGATCATGTACTATCAGGGAATTCAGTAGAGATGGCCTATTTTGTTGTGTTCAAATAGTGATGTTAAACTGCATAAGTACTTACCCGCTAACTTGAAATATTTTCTATGCAATTTTTAGGCGATAACGAGTAGGTACCTATCCGGACAATAAATTATTGGTTTGATGTGATTAATTTTGATTTAAAAATTTCAAATAAATAATATTGGGCCATTTCTGTGCAAAAACTTAAGTAAAAAAATTATCAAAGATGGTGGCAAATATTTGCCAAAATTCGTATTGTTAGTTTGTTTTTCAATAAATAATTTTTTTTTAACAGGTTTGTGAAAGATTTTTTCTGAAAATTTTTTATTGCAATTAAGTTTAGTTTCATATAATATTTTTTTACCAAGTAGTAAAAATTTGTAAAGCGCCGTTTTTGTATTTTGCGTGTTTATAGTAACTTTCAAGGTGAGTTGTGTGCATTGGTACCGCCGCCCCGGGAATAATTTAATGGATGACTTAATTAATGGAGTACTTTCTTGAGTATTTTTATAAAATGTTCGGGAAAACTACCGGGAGTAGAGAACTTTTTTTTTTTACAATCGCTTCATATAGGAGGCCCCGAATAGTATTAATAATTCCTCTCAGGGCCTATGTCATTTTTGGGAATGCTGTGTGGAGGATTTTTTTTTTTGTAAAACGCCGTTTCTGTATGTTGCATGTTTATATTATCATTCAATGTGAGTGGTGTGCATTGGTACCGCCGCCCCGGGAAATGGATGACATTCTAAACGGGGTACTTAACTAGAGTATTTTTGTACAATATTCGGAAAATCTACAGGGAGTAGTTTTTACAATAGCTCGATACTGGAGGCCCGGAAGAAAATAATTCCCCTCGGGGCCTACGTCGTCTTTGGGAATGCTGTGTGGAGGGTTATTTTTAGGAAAGGAAGGAAAGGATATTCTGAGAAGGAAAAAGGTATGAGGGGTGGGTAGGAATCTGGATATCAGTGTATGGAGTGACGGACGAATGGTTGTATCCCTCCCACTGCGGTGCAAGGTGATGTTCCGAGAGAGCTCTGCTGGAGAAGCCAAAAAGTCTCCCTAATCCTTCATTTGCAAACGAAATTGCCTCAAAATGACGTCCTCTGGCGTAGATGTTTTTTGATATATTCAATGGCGAAAGGTTTCGAAAACTTATTCAACCGTTTTTTAGTGGCATTCCATTGAAAATATTCTACAATATCGTGCTAAAAATTTGTCATTTTACAAAAAAATCCAAGAAAAATCCGCTAACAAATTCCACAAGATTTAAAAATATTACTGGCTAGGTGGAAACGTATAATATTAATCACTGGGTAGGTACCTACTTTGCTCCATCGAATTACAAATAAATGGTTTGAAATTAAGAGAAATCACCAAAGTTGGTACGGTACTATATGCGTTTCTCCTGAAAAAATGACGATTGCAGTTTGTCAGTCTTTTAATTCAAATGCAGATACATGCTGGTAAAAAAAAATTCCGCTCGAAATATACTGATTAATTTTTTTATTAAAACTCATGATTTTTTTCTTAATTTTTTTTTGTTTAAAAAATATTGTCGGGCGTTTGCGACCAACGTTTTTGCGGCGCATTAAAATTTATCTAAATAAGATGCAAAGTTTTTGTTTCAAATTTTCTATACATTCATCGTTATTAATAATTATTTATTACGAAAAGAGTTATGGCGTCCGTGAAATCAAAAGGTGGACACTTGAGAGATGTCATTTCCATAAAAAAAATATTAAAGTGTTGATTAAAAAAAAAAGTATTTTTTTTAATCGATTGGTTTTTGTAATAATGAGTGACGAAATTTTGCCGGACCCTGTCGTTCATTTCGACTGACCAATCAGGGAAGATGAATAAACATGGTATTCCATTGAATTCAAATATCGATATTTACTGTAAGTAAGAACTTCTTTCCTTTTAATCAAAAAAAAAAAATTATGATACAAAAAAGTAACCAAAGATGGATATTTGCATACGGTATACACAGGGGTAGGTAGATATGCAGGTAGGTAGGAAATAAGAACTGAACAGGTACTCTGGGTAGGTAGGTATGTAGGAAGGTACTTTTTATAAATTAGGTGGGTTCAATACAGATTTTTCATTTGCATATAAATCGAAAAATAGATAGGTCAGGATTCGTTCGTTTACTAAGGTCATTATAAACTTTAAAAATAAAAATAATTATACGTGTGCACGGGTACCCGCATATTGTGAAATAATTTCTTTGGGGTAATTTTTTTATTGCATTAAAATTGAGTTTGATAAGATTGTTTTTTTGATAAATAGTAAATTTACAATGTTTTTTTTTAGAAATTACGTAGGTAAATGAACAAATATTATTTGTTTGAGTGAGGGTTAGGTAGGTTTTATATTATGTTTTTTATACAAAAAGATTAATGAAATACAAATGTGTTTTATGAAATAATTTTTATTTTAAATAGTTTATATTTTTATAGCGCCAAAATTTCTCAAGAAATTCCAAATATAAAAAAAAAATCCAATTTAAAAAGTTACATTTAAATTTTTTTTTATGGGTATCCCAAATGTTTCGCTACCCGAGGATTATAAAACATATATAAAGGACCAAAGAGCATTAAATTCTTTGGGAATGCTGCGTGGAGGGTTATTTTTAGGAAAGGAAGGAGATGATGTTCTGGGAAGGAAAAAAGGTATAAGGGGTGGGTAGGAATCTGGGGATCAGTGTGTGGAGTGACGGACGAATGGTTTTATCCCTACCACTGCGGTGAGGGGTGATGTTATATATCCCTAAACCAGTCTCTCCCGATCTGGCCTGCCACGCAATTGGTGGGCAGACGCATCCACCACCAAGAGCGGTAAAAACCTCACCCTATGAACCCTGGCACCCCTGCTAAATCATCAAACATAGCGAACAACTTCAAATGACCTATTGCAGGTGTGTTGGTTCCCGAGGCGGCAGTACCCATACCCACCTACCAAATTGAGGTTTTTTGCAATTCTTGCTTCATCCACAGTCAAAAATCATATTTGTAATTAAGAATTGTTTTTTAAGACTTTTCTAAGGTTAGCCATGTGACATCGTTTTTCAAAAAAAGGTGGGGTTTTCATATTAGTCAACATTTTGGTGGCCATTTTGTTTTTTAAGACTTTTCTACGGTTAGTCATGCGACATATCGTTTTTCACAAAAAAATGTGGGGATTTCATATAAGTCAACATTTTGGTCGCCATTTTGTTTTTTAGGACTTTTCTAAGTTAGTCATGTGACATATAGTTTTTCCCAAAAAAAGGAGGGGATTTCATATTAGTCAACATTTCTGTCGACATTTTGTTTTTTAAGACTTTTCTAAGGTTAGTCATGTGACATATCGTTTTTCACAAAAAAAGGTGGGGATTTCGTATTAGTCAACATTTTGGGCGCCATTTTGTTTTTTAAGACTTTTCTAAGGTTATTCATGTGACATACCGTTTTTGACTAAACCAAGGATGGGGATTTCATATTAATAAAAATTTTGGTCGCCATGTTGTTTTTTAAGCCTTTTTTTAGGTTAGTCATGTAACTAATCGTTTCTGGTAAACCGAGGATGGGAATTTCATATGGATTTCATAGGTCGCCAGCAGTTGTACAAAATTGAGCGATTAACTCACAGGACCCTTTGAGTAGTTCTCACAATTCTTGCTTCATCCACATTCAAACATCGTTTTTTTTCTTCAAATATATACATTTTTTTAAATGCAGGCTTACACTTCTTGCTTCATCCACATTCAAACGTTAAATCGCTTAGTGCTTTAACCAATTAGTTGCGTTGCAACGGGCAAAAGCTAGTATATATATTAATGCTCTAAACGACCATATTTTAAGACAAGCCCTGCAGGCGAAAAACGACCACTCTCCCCCTTAAGTTTAACCGACCCGAAAGCTGATTATCGCGAGACAGGGACCGTGGATGAAATCACATACGATTTTTTCAGACCTGATTTGTATGGGAAAAATTCAGCCAGAAGTTTTACCAATTGCAAATTTTCATATAAAAAAACGGATGCAAAAAAAAAAACTGCTAATAAAACTGATGTATGAAAACCTAGCGGCGAAAACTAGAAGCGCTCATTATTCGACGAAGAAATTCAAAGTTATATTGCCAGCCGCCAGGTTCGCCAGTCAAAAAAGGAAAAATTTATCGTCAGACCTTCACGACAAATTTGTGAAACAGCGTCAGTACTGAAATCGTAAGGTGTATATTTTTTTAAATATAAGGCGTCTCACCTCAAAATTTAACATTTCGACGAGCCTCGAGGTAAATCAAAATTGCGACTTAAAAAAGATTCCCGGCTTAGATGTTTTTATATTATTGCGACTACGACAGGTTTCGGAACATTAATAATATATTATATTTGTGACTTTTCATGTAAATTTTGTCAGGATTCGTTTTCAAACGTCGGTAATTTCTGACGTTTACGAAAAAAATTCCGAGTTAAAAACTGTTAAAATGTTCGTAGCCAGTAAAAAAATGCTTTATTAAGGAAAAATTTATCGTCAGACCTTCAAAGTACTGAAATGTTGGGGCATTTTTGAAAATTATTCTATGTTAATTACTGGGTAGGTACCCTTTTAAAGCCAAATAAAATGCGAACGATCATAAGCTTCAGGCTGCCGAGATCATAGAAAATATTTTACCAGTGGGTAGGTACCTACTTGCGTGGGAACGTTATTCTTCAAATATTGAGAATAAAACTGTTTAAATAACTAAGGATGATCAATTTTTTTTGCCAAATAGCGTAGGTACTTCTTTAAATAGTGTACATTAGTGATATTATAATATCATTCGGCGTGGGTGGTGTGCATTGGTACCGCCACCCCGTGAATCATTTATTGGATGACCAAATCCTTTATAACCGGTTAATCTAAGTCGCCTCAGGGCCTATGTCATCTTTGGGGATGCTGTGTGGAGGGTTCTTTTTAGGAAAGTAAGGAGATGATGTTCTGGGAAGTAAAAATGTATGAGGGATGGGTAGGAATCTGGGAATCAGTGTGTGGAGTGAGGGACGAATGATTTTATCCCTACCACTGCGGTGCAAGGTGATGTTCCGAGAGAGCTCTGCTGAAGAAGCCAAAAAGTCTCCCTAAACCAGTCTCTTCCGATCTGGTCTGCCACGAAATTGGTGGGCAGACGAATCTACCGCCAAGACCAGGACAAACCTCATGAACCCAGGCACCACTTCTAAATCACCAAACATAGCGAACCTCTTGAAATGACCTATTGCAGAGGCGTTGGCCTACCCGCCCAGCGAATTTTTTTAGCGTAAGATCCTCACGGCTTTTGCGGTAGGTCAGGGCCCTAGCACGCTCGCTCTACAACGATCGATAGGATAACTATCGGTGACTTCTCATCGTTCCCTAGCATGACTACAGATCGCCAACGAATAAGTGACAGTTCACAATGACTAAGTGTCCTTAACATATTCGACATCAACTGTTGTTTGTACGTTAGCGATGTGCAGTTGTCCTAGGGAACGATGAGAAGTTACCGATAGTTATCCTACCGATCATTAAAGAGCAAGCGTGCTAGGGCCTGAACAAAAAAATTAGACTTTAGCCTTTAAAAAATTGAGCTTTGGCGTATTTGAGAATCCTTCATTTGCAAACGAAATTGCGTCAAAATGACGGCCTCTGGCGTAGATGTTTTTTGATATATTCAATGGCAAAAGGTTTCGAAAACTTATTCAACCGTTTTTTTAGTGGCATTCCATTGGAAATATTCCTCAATATCGTGCTAAAAATTTGACATTTTACAAAAAAATCCATGAAAACTCCGCTAACAAATTTTACAAGATTTAAAAATATTACTGGTCAGGTGGATTCGTATAATAATAATTACTGGGTAGGTACCTACTTTGCTCCATCGAATTACAAATAAATGGTTTGAAATTAAGAGAAATCACCAAAGATGGTAGGTAGTAAATGCGTTTCTGCAGGTAGGTAGGAACTAAGTACTGAACAGGTACTCTGGGTAGGTAGGTATGTATGAAGGTACTTTTTATAAATTAGGTGGGTTCGATGCAGTGCTACAGATTTTTTATATGCATATAAATCGAAAAATAGATCGGTAAGGATTCGTTCGTTTACTTTGGACATTATTAAATTTTAAAATAAAAATAATTATACGTGTGCACGGGTACCCGGATATTGTTAAAGAATTTCTTTGTGTAATTTTTTTTGCTGCAGTAAAATTGAGTTTGATAAGATGGTTTTTTTGATAAGTAATAAAATTGCAATGTTTTTTTTTTTTAGAAATTACGTAGGTAAATGAACAAATATTTTTTGTTTAAGGGTTAGGTAGGTTTTTTTCCAATACTATTCATCTGATGGCGACAAAACTTTTGGGATTTGATGTGTACATGCCCGGGTTGGTTTCTACGCATAAAAGTAAGCTCTGGCGTTATGAAAATATTTCCTTTAATTTTCATCCGATTGAGATGAAACTTTGGGAAATCGATGTTGGCATGCTCGGGATGGTTTCTATGCAAAAGAGTAAGCTCTGGCGTTATGAAATTTTTTCCAATACTATTCATCTGATTGCGACAAAACTTTTGGGATTTGATGTGTGCATGCCCGGGTTGGTTTCTACGCATAATAGTAAGCTCTGGCTTTATGAAATTATTTCCAATACTATTAGCGCCCTTGAGGTGATTTCTCACAAAAATAGCGCTATACAAATTATCCAATTATTATTATTATTATTATTCATCCGATTGCGATGAAACTTTGGGGATTTGATGTGTGCATGTCCGGGATGGTTTCTATGCGTAATAGTAAGCTCTGGCGTTATCAAATTATTTCATAAACTATTCACCCGATTGAGATGAAACTTTGGAGATTTGATGTGTGCATGCCTGGGATGGTTTTTATGCATAAAAGTAAGCTCTGGCGTAATGAAATTATTTCCTTTACTTTTCATCCGATTGAGATGAAACTTTGGGAATTCGATGTTGGCATGCTAGGGATGGTTTCTATATATAAGAATAAGCTCTGGCATTATGAAATTATTTCCAATACTATTCATCCGATTGCGATGAAACTTTGGGGATATGATGTGTGCATGATGCTGTGCGCAATGAGCTCTAGCGTAATGAAATTATCTACAATAATATTCATCCGATTGCGATGAAACTTTGGTGAGTTATTGTGCGCAAGCCCGCGAAGTTTTCTTTATATAATGCAGAGCTTTGGCGTTATCAAATTTGTACAAAAAATTTAAATAGGTGTAACGGGAAATATTAGAAAAGTGAGTGCATATCATATAATTTAGGAACAATTTATTAGTGAAAAAATTGAGCCGTAAACTTCTAGGCCCCTTTTTGCGAGAAAAGGCCCATACTGAACGCCTTAACCAGGGCGACCAAAGTGGCTAAGTAGCGGGTGTACAAAATTGAGCGATTCACTCACAGGACCCTTTGGGTAGTTCTCACAATCCTTGCTTCATCCACATTCAAACATCAATTTTTTTTTTCAAATATTTAATTTTTAAAAAATGTAGACACACATTTCTTGCTTCATCCACATTCAAACGTCAAATCGCTTAGTGCTTTAACCAATTAGTTGCCTTGCAACGGGCAAAAGCTAGTATATATTAATGCTCTAAACGACCATATTTTAAGACAAGCCCTGCAGGCGAAAAACGACCACTCTCCCCCTTAAGTTTAACCGACCCGAAAGCTGATTATCGCGAGACAGGGACCGTGGATGAAATCACATACGATTTTTTCAGACCTGATTTGTATGGGAAAAATTCAGCCAGAAGTTTTTTACCAATTGCAAATTTTCATATAAAAAAACGGATGCAAAAAAAAAACTGCTAAAAAAACTGATGTATTAAAACCTAGCGGCGAAAACTAGAAGCGCTCATTAATCGACGAAGAAATTCAAAGTTATATTGCCAGCCGCCAGGTTCGCCCCTCAAAAAAGGAATAATTTATCGTCAGACCTTCACGAAAAATTTCTGAAAGAGCCTCAGTACTGAAATCGTAAAGTGTATATTTTTTTAAATATAAGGCGTCTCACCTCAAAATTTAACATTTCGACGAGCCTCGAGGTAAATCAAAATTGCGACTTAAAAAAGATTCCCGGCTTAGATGTTTTTATATTATTGCGACTACGACAGGTTTCGGAACATTAATAATATATTATATTTGTGACTTTTCATGGAATGTTTGTCAGGATTCGTTTTCAAACGTCGGTAATTTCTGACGTTTACGAAAAAAATTCCGAGTTAAAAACTGTTAAAATGTTCGTAGCCAGTAAAAAAAAATGCTTTATTAAGGAAAAATTTATCGTCAGACCTTCAAAGTACTGAAATGTTGGGGCATTTTTGAAAATTATTCTATGGCGTCTCGCATGTAAATTTGATATTTCGACGAGTCTCATGTATATCAATATTACGTCAAAAATAGCATATGTGGATAAGATGTTTTTCTATAATTTTGAAAACCATAGATTTCCGAACTCCAATAATACATTACATTTACCACATTTCATGTAAATTATTTCAGGATACATCTTCAAAAGTTGAAAAAATTCTGACGTTTATGAAGGAAAGGAAAATTGAAAACAGGTTAAATGTTACCGGCCAGCTACACAACGTTTATTTTAATTGCTGTGTAGGTACTTTTGTACAGACAAATAAAATTCGAACGGTTCAGGCTGCTCAGATCATAGAAAATAATTTACCAGTGGGTAGGTACCTAATTGGGTGGGAACGTTATTTTTCAAATATTGAGAATTTAACATGATGAATAAAACTGTTTAAATAACTCAGGATAATCCTTTTTTTTTTTTGCCAAATGGCGTAGGTACTTTTTTAAATAGTGCACAATAGTGTTATTCTAATATCATTCGGCTTGGGTGGTGTGCATTGGTACTGCCACCCCGTGAATCATTTATTGGATGACCAAACCTTTTATAACCGGTTAATTTGAGTCGATTTAAGAATATCTAAATATATTCAGGTTGGCAAAAAGATGTATCTCAGTGACGTTTTGCATCATTATATGCACCAATACACACAATCCTAAGGGCGGGCTTTTTCGTGTGAATGTTTATGCATTTTTTATACACAAACTATGGATCTTACTCGACTAATTTAAAACAAAATTAGGAAAATCTACCGGGAAAAGAGAAGTTTATTTAATTTTTATAATAGCTCTACACAGGAGGCCTTGAAGAAAATAATTCCTCTCAGGGCCTATGTTATCTTTGGGGATGCTGTGTGAAGGGTTCTTTTTAGGAAAGTAAGGAGATGATGTTCTGGTAAGGAAAAAGTTATGAGGGGTGGGTAGGAATCTGGGGATCAGTGTGTGGAGTGACGGACGAAAATAATTCCTCTCAGGGCCTATGTCATCTTTGGGGATGCTGTGTGAAGGGTTATTTTTAGGAAAGTAAGGAGATGATGTTCTGGTAAGGAAAAAGTTATGAGGGGTGGGTAGGAATCTGGGGATCAGTGTGTGGAGTGACGGACGAATGATTTTATCCCTCCCACTGCGGTGCAAGGTGATGTTCCGAGAGAGCTTTGCTGAAGAAGCCAAAAAGTCTCCCTAAACCAGTCTCTTCCGATCTGGTCTGCCACGAAATTGGTGGGCAGACGAATCCACCGCCAAGACCAGGACAAACCTCATGAACCCAGGCACCACTTCTAAATCAACAAACATAGCGAACCACTTGAAATGACCTATTGCAGAGGCGTTGGCCTACCCACCCAGCGAATTTTTTTAGCGTAAGATCCTCACGGCTTTTGCGGTAGGTCAGAGGCCCTAGCACGCTCGCTCTATAACGATCGATAGGATAACTATCGGTAACTTCTCATCGTTCCCTAGCATGACTTCAGATCGCCTACGAATAAGTGACAGTTCACAATGACTAAGTGTCCTTAACATATTCGACATCAACTGTTGTTTGTTCGTTAGCGATGTGCAGTTGTCCTAGGGAACGATGAGAAGTTACCGATAGTTATCCTACCGATCGTTATAGAGCAAGCGTGCTAGGGCCTGAACAAAAAAATTAGACTTTAGCCTTTAAAAAAATTGAGCTTTGGCGTATTTGAGAATCCTTCATTTGCAAACGAAATTGCGTCAAAATGACGGCCTCTGGCGTAAATGTTTTTTGATATATTCAATGGCAAAAGGTTTCGAAAACTTATTCAACCGTTTTTTTAGTGGCATTCCATTGAAAATATTCCACAATATCGAGCTAAAAATTTGATATTTTACAAAAAAATCCATGAAAAATCCGCTAACAAATTTTACAAGATTTAAAAATATTACTGGTCAGGTGGATTGGTATAATAATAATCACTGGGTAGGTACCTACTTTGCTCCATCGAATTACAAATAAATGGTTTGAAATTAAGAGAAATCACCAAAGATGGTAGGAACTAAATGCGTTTCTTCTGGAAAAATGCCGATTGCATTTTGTCGGTCTTTTAATTCAAATTCAGAAACAGGGTGGTAAAAAAAAATCCGCTCGAAATATACTGATTAATTTTTTTATTAAAACTCATGATTTTTTCCTTAATTTTTTTTTGTTTAGAAAATATTGTCGTGCGTTTGCGACCAACGTTTTTGCGGCGCATTAAAATTTATCTAAATAAGATGCAAAGTTTTTTTTCTAATTTTCTATACATTTATCGTTATTAATAATTATTGATTACGAAAAGAGTTATGGCGTCCGTGACATCAAAAGGTGGACACTTGAAAGATGTCATTTCCATAAAAAAATATTAAAGAGTCGATTTTTAAAAAAAAGTCATTTTTTTAATCGATTGGTTTTGTAATAATGAGTGAGGAAATTTTGCCGGACCCTGTCGTTCATTTTGACTGACCAATCAGGGAGGTGGTATTAGGTGGAGGTGGAATACACTAGACATGGTATTCCATTGAATTCAAATATCGATATTTACTGTAAGTAAGAACTTCTTTCCTTTAAATCACAAAAAAATTATGATATAAAATAAAAATAGGTAACCAAAGATGGATATTTCCAAAGAAATGTAGGTGTACACGGGGGTAGGTAGATATGCAGGTAGGTAGGAACTAAGTACTGAACAGGTACTCTGGGTAGGTAGGTATGTATGAAGGTACTTTTTATAAATTAGGTGGGTTCGATGCAGTGCTACAGATTTTTTATATGCATATAAATCGAAAAATAGATCGGACAGGATTCGTTCGTTTACTTTGGACATTATTAAATTTTAAAATAAAAATAATTATACGTGTGCACGGGTACCCGGATTGTATATTGTTAAAGAATTTCTTTGTGTAATTTTTTTGCTGCAGTAAAATTGAGTTTGATAAGATGGTTTTTTTGATAAGTAATAAAATTGCAATGTTTTTTTTTTTTAGAAATTACGTAGGTAAATGAACAAATATTTTTTGTTTGAGGGTTAGGTAGGTTTTTTTCCAATACTATTCATCTGATGGCGACAAAACTTTTGGGATTTGATGTGTGCATGCCCGGGTTGGTTTCTACGCATAATAGTAAGCTCTGGCTTTATGAAATTATTTTATATTTTCATTCACCCGATCGAGATGAAACTTTGGGAATTCGATGTTGGCATGCTCGGGATGGTTTCTATGTAAAAGAGTAAGCTCTGGCGTTATGAAATTTTTTCCAATACTATTCATTTGATTGCGACAAAACTTTTGAGCTTTGATGTGTGCATGCCCGGGTTGGTTTCTACGCATAATAGTAAGCTCTGGAATTATGAAATTATTTACGCATAATGGTAAGATCTGGCGTTATGAAATTATTTCCTATACTTTCCATCCGATTGAGATGAAACTTTGGGAATTCGATGTTGGCATGCTCGGGATGGTTTCTATGTAAAAGAGTAAGCTCTGGCGTTATGAAATTTTTTCCAATACTATTCATCTGATTGCGACAAAACTTTTGGGATTTGATGTGTGCATGCCCGGGTTGGTTTCTACGCATAATAGTAAGCTCTGGCTTTTTGAAATTATTTCCTATACTATTCATCCGATTGCGATGAAACTTTGGGGATTTGATGTGTGCATGTCCGGGATGGTTTCTATGCGTAATAGTAAGCTCTGGCGTTATCAAATTATTTCATACACTATTCACCCGATTGAGATGAAACTTTGGAGATTTGATGTGTGCATGCCTGGGATGGTTTTTATGCATAAAAGTAAGCTCTGGCGTAATGAAATTATTTACTTTACTTTTCATCCGATTGAGATGAAACTTTGGGAATTCGATGTTGGCATGCTATGGATGGTTTCTATATATAAGAATAAGCTCTGGCATTATGAACTTATTTCCAATACTATTCATCCGATTGCGATGAAACTTTGGGGATATGATGTGTGCATGCTCGAAATGGTTTTAAAATATAATAATGAGCTCTAGCGTAATGAAATTATCTACAATAATATTCATCCGATTGCGATGAAATTTTGGTGAGTTATTGTGCGCAAGCCCGCGAAGTTTTCTTTATATAATGCAGAGCTTTGACGTTATCAAATTTGTACAAAAAATTTAAATAGGTGTAACGGGAGTTATTAGAAAAGTGAGTGCATATCATATAATTTAGAAACAATTTATTAGTGAAAAAATTGAACCGTAAACTTCTAGGCCCCTTTTTGCGAGAAAAGGCCCATACTGAACGCCTTAACCAGGGCGACCAAAGTGGCTAAGTAGCGGGTGTACAAAATTGAGCGATTAACTCACAAGACCCTTTGAGTAGTTTTAAAAATCCTTGCTTCATCCACATTCAAAGATCGATTTTTTTTTTCAAATATTTAATTTTTAAAAAATTTAGACACACACTCTTCTTGCTTCATCCACATTCAAACGTCAAATCGCTTAGTGCTTTAACCAATTAGTTGCCTTGCAACGGGCAAAAGCTAGTTATATATTAATGCTCGTAACCACCAGATTTTAAGTCAATCGCAGTCTTGCGAAAAACGACCACTCTGCCCCTCAAGTTTAACCGACCTCAAAGCTGATTTTCGCGAGACATCGACCGTGGATAAAAATACATACGATTTTTTCAGACCTGATTTGTATGGGAAAAATTCAGCCAGAATTTTACCAATTGCAAATTTTCATATAAAAAAACTGATGCAAAAAAAATAAACTGCTAATAAAACTGATGTATGAAAACCTAGCGGCGAAAACTAGAAGCGCTCATTATTCGACGAAGAAATTCAAAGTTGTATTTCCAGCCGCCAGGTTCGCCCATCAAAAAAGGAAAAATTTATCGTCAGACCTTCACGAAAAATTTGTAAAAGAGCCTCAGTACTAAAATTGTAAAGTGTATATTTTTTTTAAATATAAGGCGTCTCACCTCAAAACTTTACATTCCGACGAGCCTCGAGGTAAATCAAAATTGCGACTTAAAAAAGATACCTGGCTTAGATGTTTTTGTATTATTTCGACTACGACAGGTTTTGGAACATAAATAATATATTATATTTATGACTTTTCATGGAAATTTTGTCAGGATTCGTTTTCAAACGTCGGTAATTTCTGACGTTTACGAAAAAAATTCCGAGTTAAAAACTGTTAAAATGTTCGTAGCCAGTAAAAAAATGCTTTATTAAGGAAAAAATTATCGTCAGACCTTCAAAGTACTGAAATGTTGGGGCATTTTTGAAAATTATTCTATGGCGTCTCGCATGTTAATTTGACATTTCGACGAGTCTCATGTGTATCAATATTACGTCAAAAATAGCATATGTGGATAAGATGTTTTTCTATAATTTTGAAAACCATAGATTTCCGAACTCCAATAATACATTACATTTACCGCATTTCATGTAAATTATTTCAGGATACATCTTCAAAAGTTGAAAAAATTCTGACGTTTATGAAGAAATGCAAAATAAAAACAGGTTAAACGTTACCGGCCAGCTACATAACGTTGATTTTAATTGCTGGGTTGGTACTTTTGTAAAGACAAATAAAATTCGAACGGTTCAGGCTGCCGAGATCATAGAAAATAATTTACCAGTGGGTAGGTACCTACTTGGGTGGGAACGTTATTTTTCAAATATTGAGAATTTAACATGATGAATAAAACTGTTTAAATAACTCAGGATAATCCATTTTTTTTGCCTAATGGTGTAGGTACTTCTTTAAATAGTGCACAATAGTGTTATTATAATATCATTCGGCGTGGGTGGTGTGCATTGGTACTGCCACCCCGTGAATCATTTGTTGGATGACCAAACCCTTTATAACCGGTTAATCTGAGTCGATTTAAGAATATCTAAATATATTCAGGTTGGCAAAAAGATGTATCTCAGTGACGTTTTGCATCGTTATATGCACCAATACACACAATCCTAAGGGCGGGCTTTTTCGTGTGAATGTTTATGCATTTTTTATACACAAACTATGGATCTTACTCGACTAATTTAAAACAAAATTAGGAAAATCTACCGGGAAAAGATGAGTTTATTTAATTTTTATAATAGCTCTACACAGGAGGCCTTGAAGAAAATAATTCCTCTCAGGGCCTATGTCATCTTTGGGGATGCTGTGTGAAGGGTTCTTTTTAGGAAAGTAAGGAGATGATGTTCTGGTAAGGAAAAAGTTATGAGGGGTGGGTAGGAATCTGGGGAGCAGTGTGTGGAGTGACGGACGAAAATAATTCCTCTCAGGGCCTATGTCATCTTTGGGGATGCTGTGTGAAGGGTTCTTTTTAGGAAGGTAAGGAGATGATGTTCTGGTAAGGAAAAAGTTATGAGGGGTGGGTAGGAATCTGGGGATCAGTGTGTGGAGTGACGGACGAATGATTTTATCCCTCCCACTGCGGTGCAAGGTGATGTTCCGAGAGAGCTTTGCTGAAGAACCCAAAAAGTCTCCCTAAACCAGTCTCTTCCGATCTGGTCTGCCACGAAATTGGTGGGCAGACGAATCCACCGCCAAGACCAGAACAAACCTCATGAACCCAGGCACCACTTCTAAATCAACAAACATAGCGAACCACTTGAAATGACCTATTGCAGAGGCGTTGGCCTACCCACCCAGCGAATTTTTTTAGCGTAAGATCCTCACGGCTTTTGCGGTAGGTCAGAGGCCCTAGCACGCTCGCTCTATAACGATCGATAGGATAACTATCGGTAACTTCTCATCGTTCCCTAGCATGACTACAGATCGCCAACGAATAAGTGACAGTTCACAATGACTAAGTGTCCTTAACATATTCGACATCAACTGTTGTTTGTTCGTTAGCGATGTGCAGTTGTCCTAGGGAACGATGAGAAGTTACCGATAGTTATCCTACCGATCGTTATAGAGCAAGCGTGCTAGGGCCTGAACAAAAAATTAGACTTTAGCCTTTAAAAAAATTGAGCTTTGGCGTATTTGAGAATCCTTCATTTGCAAACGAAATTGCGTCAAAATGACGGCCTCTGGCGTAAATGTTTTTTGATATATTCAATGGCAAAAGGTTTCGAAAACTTATTCAACCGTTTTTTTAGTGGCATTCCATTGAAAATATTCCACAATATCGAGCTAAAAATTTGACATTTTACAAAAAAATCCATGAAAAATCCGCTGACAAATTTTACAAGATTTAAAAATATTACTGGTCAGGTGGATTGGTATAATAATAATCACTGGGTAGGTACCTACTTTGCTCCATCGAATTACAAATAAATGGTTTGAAATTAAGAGAAATCACCAAAGATGGTACGGTACTATATGCGTTTCTTCTGGAAAAATGCCGATTGCAGTTTGTCGGTCTTTTAATTCAAATGCAGATACATGCTGGTAAAAAAAAATTCCGCTCGAAATATACTGATTAATTTTTTTATTAAAACTCATGATTTTTTCCTTAATTTTTTTTGTTTAGAAAATATTGTCTTGCGTTTGCGACCAACGTTTTTGCGGCGCATTAAAATTTATCTAAATAAGATGCAAAGTTTTTTTTTCAAATTTTCTATACATTCATCGTTATTAATAATTATTGATTACGAAAAGAGTTATGGCGTCCGTGACATCAAAAGGTGGATACTTGAAAGATGTCATTTCCATAAAAAAATATTAAAGAGTCGATTTAAAAAAAAAATCATTTTTTTAATCGATTGGTTTTTGTAATAATGAGTGAGGAAATTTTGCCGGACCCTGTCGTTCATTTCGACTGACCAATCAGGGAAGATGAATAAACATGGTATTCCATTGAATTCAAATATCGATATTTACTGTAAGTAAGAACTTCTTTCCTTTTAATCACAAAAAAATATGGTATAAAATAAAAAAAAATTAACCAAAGATGGATATTTCCAAAAAAATGTAGGTAGGAACTAAGTACTGAACAGGTACTCTGGGTAGGTAGGTATGTATGAAGGTACTTTTTATAAATTAGGTGGGTTCGATGCAGTGCTACAGATTTTTTATATGCATATAAATCGAAAAATAGATCGGTCAGGATTCGTTCGTTTACTTTGGACATTATTCAATTTTAAAATTAAAATAATTATACGTGTGCACGGGTAGCCGGATATTGTTAAAGAATTTCTTTGTGTAATTTTTTTGCTGCAGTAAAATTGAGTTTGATAAGATGGTTTTTTTGATAAGTAATAAAATTGCAATGTTTTTTTTTTTTACAAATTACGTAGGTAAATGAACAAATATTTTATGTTTGAGGGTTAGGTAGGTTTTTTTCCAATACTATTCATCAGATGGCGACAAAACTTTTGGGATTTGATGTGTGCATGCCCGGGTTGGTTTCTACGCATAATAGTAAGCTCTGGCTTTATGAAATTATTTTATATACTATTCACCAGATCGAGATGAAACTTTGGAGATTTGATGTGTGCGTGCCTGGGATGGTTTTTATGCATAAAAGTAAGCTCTGGCGTTATGAAAATATTTCCTTTAATTTTCATCCGATTGAGATGAAACTTTGGGAATTCGATGTTGGCATGCTCGGGATGGTTTCTATGTAAAAGTGTAAGCTCTGGCGTTATGAAATTTTTTCCAATACTATTCATTTGATTGCGACAAAACTTTTGAGCTTTGATGTGTGCATGCCCGGGTTGGTTTCTACGCATAATAGTAAGCTCTGGAATTATGAAATTATTTACGCATAATGGTAAGATCTGGCGTTATGAAATTATTTCCTATACTTTCCATCCGATTGAGATGAAACTTTGGGAATTCGATGTTGGCATACTCGGGATGGTTTCAACATAAAAGAGTAAGCTCTGGCGTTATGAAATTTTTTCCAATACTTTTCATCTGATTGCGACAAAACTTTTGGTATTTGATGTGTGCCTGCCTGGGTTGGTTTCTACGCATAATAGTAAGCTCTGTCTTTATGAAATTATTTCCTATACTATTCATCCGAATGCGATGAAACTTTGGGGATTTGATGTGTGCATGTCCGGGATGGTTTCTATGCGTAATAGTAAGCTTTGGCGTTATCAAATTATTTCATATACTATTCACCCGATTGAGATGAAACTTTGGAGATTTGATGTGTGCATGCCTGGGATGGTTTTTATCCATAAAAGTAAGCTCTGGCGTAATGAAATTATTTCCTTTACTTTTCATCCGATTGAGATGAAACTTTGGGAATTCGATGTTGGCATGCTAGGGATGGTTTCTATATATAAGAATAAGCTCTGGCATTATGAAATTATTTCCAATACTATTCATCCGATTGCGATGAAACTTTGGGGATATGATGTGTGCATGCTCGAAATGGTTTTAAAATATAATAATGAGCTCTAGCGTAATGAAATTATCTACAATAATATTCATCCGATTGCGATGAAACTTTGGTGAGTTATTGTGCGCAAGCCCGCGAAGTTTTCTTTATATAATGCAGAGATTAGGAGTTATCAAATTTGTACAAAAAATTTAAATAGGTGTAACGGGAGTTATTAGAAAAGTGAGTGCATATAATATAATTTAGAACAATTTATTAGTGAAAAAATTGAGCCGTAAACTTCTAGGCCCCTTTTTGCGAGAAAAGCCCATACTGAACGCCTTAACCAGGGCGACCAAAGTGGCTAAGTAGCGGGTGTACAAAATTGAGCGATTAACTCACAGGACCCTTCGAGTAGTTCTCACAATCCTTGCTTCATCCACATTCAAACATCGATTTTTTTTTCAAATATTTAATTTTTAAAAAATGTTGACACACACACTTCTTGCTTCATCCACATTCAAACGTCAATTCGCTTAGTGCTTTAACCAATTAGTTGCCTTGCAACGGGCAAAAGCTAGTATTAATATTAATGCTCTTGACCACCAGATTTTAAGACAATCGCAGTCTCGCGAAAAACGACCAGTCTGCCCCTCGAGTTTGACCGACCTCAGAGCTGATTTTCGCGAGACAGCGACCGTGGATGACCGATTAAGTGTTTTGCAGTCTTGCGAAAAACGACCATTCTGCCCCTCAATTTTAACCGACCTCAAAGCTGATTTTCGCGAGACAGCGACCGTGGATGAAAATACATACGATTTTTTCAGACCTGATTTGTATGGGAAAAATTCAGCCAGAATTTTACCAATTGCAAATTTTCATATAAAAAAACTGATGCAAAAAAAAAAAAACTACTAATGAAACTGATGTATTAAAACCTAGCGGCGAAAACTAGAAGCGCTCATTATTCGAAGAAGAAATTCAAAGTTATATTGCCAGCCGCCAGGTTCGCCCATCAAAAAAGGAAAAATTTATCGTCAGACCTTCACGACAAATTTGAGTACAAAACAGTATCTTGAGGTGTGTTTTTTAAATTTTCTTAGGCGACTCGCTTGAAAATTTTACATATGAGAGGGTTCCACGGCATTCGAGATTGGGTCGTAAAAAATCATTCTGGTGGCAATGTTTTTGAATAGGATCGTAGACGAGAGGATTGGCCATCTTATTCAGGCAAAACATCTAACCCTCTTCATTATAAATTTGCCGCTAAACTTTGCCAAACTTTTGACATCTAGCGAAAAAATTGTGTAAAAAACGTTTCGTCATGAATGAAAATATTTTGCGGCCAGTAGAAGTGCGAAAACACTAGCCACCGGGTAGGTACTTTATTGCTTGCGACTAACTTCACGACTGATCACAGCGAGTATAGTGACCTAGCCTGTATCAAAACCTCCGCAACATTATCCGTGTAGGTTTTGTATGAAAATGTTTTTAAAAAGATGGCGGAATTCGATTTTCAGGCTTTTATTGAAGGAGGTTATGCTAATTTTTATGGTTCAGTCTTGCCCTTATAAAAAATATGTAGAACATTATAACTGGGTAGGTACTGTATGTATGAACTGAAGATAAAACTTTTTCCACCGTATTTCAAATTAATGATTTGAAATAAAAAAGGCACCAAAGATGGTAGGTACTTTTATCCATCGTATTACAAATTAATGAAATGATTTTTTTCTTTAAATTACCAAAGATGGTAGATAATTGTTGGTTTTTCTATAGACATTTATTTTTATTAACAGGTTTTTGAAAGATTTTTTCGCTTATTTGTTTATTGCAACGAAATATAGTTTGATTTAATATTTTTTGCTCAGTAATAAAAAATTGTAGAGCGCCGTTTCTGATGCCCGTCATCGATGCCCGGCATGGTTTCTAAATATGATATTGAGAACTGGTGTTATGAAATTATTTGATATACTATTCATCCGATTGAGATAAAACATTGGGAATTTGATGTGTGCATACTCAGGATGGGTTCTATATATACCTAATAGAAAGCTCTGGCGTAATTAAATTATTTCCAATGCTATTCATCCGATTGAGATAAAACTTTGGGGATTTTATGCATGGCTTTTCTATATAATAATAAGCTCTGGCGTACTGAAATTATTTCCTATACTATTCATCCGATTGCGATGAAACTTTGGGAATTTGATGTGTGCATGCCCGGGGTGGTTTCTACGCATAATAGTAAGATCTGGCATTATGAAATTATTTCATCTACTATCCATCCGATTGCGATGAAACTTAGGTCTGTCATGTGATATATCGATTCTGATAAAACGAGGGTGGGGATTTTATATTAGTCAAAATTACGGTCGCCATTTTGTTTTTTAAGACTTTACTTAGGTTAATCATGTGACATATCGATTCTGACAAAGCGAGGATGGGGATATCATATTAGTCAAAATTACGGTCGCCATTTTGTTTTTTAAGACTTTTCTTAGGTAAGTCATGTGACATATCGATTCAGACAAAGCGAGGATGGGGATTTCATATTAGTTAAAATTACAATCGCCATTTTGTTTTTTAAGACTTTACTTAGGTTAATCATGTGACATATCGATTCTGACAAAGCGAGGATGGGGATTTCATATTATTTAAAATTACGGTCGCCATTTTGTTTTTTAAGACTTTACTTAGGTTAATCATGTGACATATCGATTCTGACAAAGCGAGGATGGGGATATCATATTAGTCAAAATTACGGTCGCCATTTTGTTTTTTAAGACTTTTCTTAGGTAAGTCATGTGACATATCGATTCAGACAAAGCGAGGATGGGGATTTCATATTAGTTAAAATTACGGTCGCCATTTTGTTTTTTAAGACTTTACTTAGGTTAGTCATGTGACATATCGATTCTGACAAAGAGAGGATGGGGATTTCATACTATACTATTCATCCGATTGCGATAAAACTTTGGGGATTTCATGTGTGCATGCCCGGGGTGGTTTCTACGCATAACAGTAAGTAAGCTCTGGCGTTATGAAATTATTTCATCTACTATCCATCCGATTGCGATGAAACTTAGGTTTGTCATATCGATTCTGACAAAGCGAGGATGGGGATATCATATTAGTCAAAATTACGGTCGCCATTTTGTTTTTTAAGACTTTTCTTAGGTAAGTCATGTGACATATCGATTCAGACAAAGCGAGGATGGGGATTTCATATTAATTAAAATTAGGGTCGCCATTTTGTTTTTTAAGACTTTACTTAGGTTAGTCATGTGACATATCGATTCTGACAAAGAGAGGATGGGGATTTCATACTATACTATTCATCCGATTGCGATAAAACTTTGGGGATTTCATGTGTGCATGCCCGGGGTGGTTTCTACGCATAACAGTAAGTAAGCTCTGGCGTTATGAAATTATTTCATCTACTATCCATCCGATTGCGATGAAACTTAGGTTTGTCATATCGATTCTGACAAAGCGAGGATGGGGATTTCATATTAGTCAAAATTACGGTCGCCATTTTGTTTTTTAAGACTTTTCTTAGGTAAGTCATGTGACATATCGATTCAGACAAAGCGAGGATGGGCATTTCATATTAATTAAAATTAGGGTCGCCATTTTGTTTTTTAAGACTTTACTTAGGTTAGTCATGTGACATATCGATTCTGACAAAGAGAGGATGGGGATTTCATACTATACTATTCATCCGATTGCGATGAAACTTTGGGGATTTCATGTGTACATGCCCGGGGTGGTTTCTACGCATAACAGTAAGTAAGCTCTGGCGTTATGAAATTATTTCATCTACTATCCATCCGATTGCGATGAAACTTAGGTTTGTCATATCGATTCAGACAAAGCGAGAATGGGGATTTCATATTAGTTAAAATCACGGGCGCCATTTTGTATTTGAAGACTTTACTTAGGTTAATCATGTGACATATCGATTCTGACAAACCGAGGATGGGGATTTCATATTAGTTAAATTTATGGTTACCATGTAGATCCTAAAAAAACCCAAAATTTCTAAATATTCAAATTTCAAAATTCTTTAATTTTAAAAATACTTCATATTTTAAAAATATTCAATTTTCACAAACCCTGTGAAGGCTCACAAGCCTTGCTTCATCCACATTCATACATAGTTTTTTTTTCTCCAAATATTTAATATGAAAAAAAATGTACGCACACACTTTTTATTTCATCCACCTTCAAACGTCAAATCGCGTAGTGCTTTAACCAATTAGTTGCGTTGCAACGGGCAAAAGCTAGTTATATATTAATGCTCGTAACCACCAGATTTTAAGTCAATCGCAGTCTTGCGAAAAACGACCACTCTGCCCCTCAAGTTTAACCGACCTCAAAGCTGATTTTCGCGAGACATCGACCGTGGATAAAAATACATACGATTTTTTCAGACCTGATTTGTATGGGAAAAATTCAGCCAGAATTTTACCAATTGCAAATTTTCATGTAAAAAAACTGATGCAACAAAAATAAACTGCTAATAAAACTGATGTATGAAAACCTAGCGGCGAAAACTAGAAGCGCTCATTATTCGACGAAGAAATTCAAAGTTGTATTTCCAGCCGCCAGGTTCGCCCATCAAAAAAGGAAAAATTTATCGTCAGACCTTCACGAAAAATTTGTGAAAGAGCCTCAGTACTAAAATCGTAAAGTGTATATTTTTTTAAATATAAGGCGTCTCACCTCAAAACTTTACATTCCGACGAGCCTCGAGGTAAATCAAAATTGCGACTTAAAAAAGATACCTGGCTTAGATGTTTTTGTATTATTTCGACTACGACAGGTTTTGGAACATAAATAATATATTATATTTATGACTTTTCATGGAAATTTTGTCAGGATTCGTTTTCAAACGTCGGTAATTTCTGACGTTTACGAAAAAAATTCCGAGTTAAAAACTGTTAAAATGTTCGTAGCCAGTAAAAAAATGCTTTATTAAGGAAAAATTTATCGTCAGACCTTCAAAGTACTGAAATGTTGGGGCATTTTTGAAAATTATTCTATGGCGTCTCGCATGTTAATTTGACTTTTCGACGAGTCTCATGTGTATCAATATTACGTCAAAAATAGCATATGTGGATAAGATGTTTTTCTATAATTTTGAAAACCATAGATTTCCGAACTCCAATAATACATTACATTTACCACATTTCATGTAAATTATTTCAGGATACATCTTCAAAAGTTGAAAAAATTCTGACGTTTATGAAGAAATGCAAAATAAAAACAGGTTAAACGTTACCGGCCAGCTACATAACGTTGATTTTAATTGCTGGGTTGGTACTTTTGTAAAGACAAATAAAATTCGAACGGTTCAGGCTGCCGAGATTATAGAAAATAATTTACCAGTGGGTAGGTACCTACTTGGGTGGGAACGTTATTTTTCAAATATTGAGAATTTAACATGATGAATAAAACTGTTTAAATAACTCAGGATAATCCATTTTTTTTGCCTAATGGTGTAGGTACTTCTTTAAATAGTGCACAATAGTGTTATTATAATATCATTCGGCGTGGGTGGTGTGCATTGGTACTGCCACCCCGTGAATCATTTGTTGGATGACCAAACCCTTTATAACCGGTTAATCTGAGTCGATTTAAGAATATCTAAATATATTCAGGTTGGCAAAAAGATGTATCTCAGTGACGTTTTGCATCGTTATATGCACCAATACACACAATCCTAAGGGCGGGCTTTTTCGTGTGAATGTTTATGCATAAACTATGGATCTTACTCGACTAATTTAAAACAAAATTAGGAAAATCTACCGGGAAAAGAGAAGTTTATTTAATTTTTATAATAGCTCTACACAGGAGGCCTTGAAGAAAATAATTCCTCTCAGGGCCTATGTCATCTTTGGGGATGCTGTGTGAAGGGTTATTTTTAGGAAAGTAAGGAGATGATGTTCTGGTAAGGAAAAAGTTATGAGGGGTGGGTAGGAATCTGGGGATCAGTGTGTGGAGTGACAGACGAAAATAATTCCTCTCAGGGCCTATGTCATCTTTGGGGATGCTGTGTGGAGGGTTCTTTTTAGGAAGGTAAGGAGATGATGTTCTGGTAAGGAAAAAGTTATGAGGGGTGGGTAGGAATCTGGGGATCAGTGTGTGGAGTGACGGACGAATGATTTTATCCCTCCCACTGCGGTGCAAGGTGATGTTCCGAGAGAGCTTTGCTGAAGAACCCAAAAAGTCTCCCTAAACCAGTCTCTTCCGATCTGGTCTGCCACGAAATTGGTGGGCAGACGAATCCACCGCCAAGACCAGAACAAACCTCATGAACCCAGGCACCACTTCTAAATCAACAAACATAGCGAACCACTTGAAATGACCTATTGCAGAGGCGTTGGCCTACCCACCCAGCGATTTTTTTAGCGTAAGATCCTCACGGCTTTTGCGGTAGGTCAGAGGCCCTAGCACGCTCGCTCTATAACGATCGATAGAATAACTATCGGTAAATTCTCATCGTTCCCTAGCATGACTACAGATCGCCAACGAATAAGTGACAGTTCACAATGACTAAGTGTCCTTAACGTATTCGACATCAACTGTTGTTTGTTCGTTAGCGATGTGCAGTTGTCCTAGGGAACGATGAAAAGTTACCGATAGTTATCCTACCGATCGTTATAGAGCAAGCGTGCTAGGGCCTGAACAAAAAATTAGACTTTAGCCTTTAAAAAAATTGAGCTTTGGCGTATTTGAGAATCCTTCATTTGCAAACGAAATTGCGTCAAAATGACGGCCTCTGGCGTAAATGTTTTTTGATATATTCAATGGCAAAAGGTTTCGAAAACTTATTCAACCGTTTTTTTAGTGGCATTCCATTGAAAATATTCCACAATATCGAGCTAAAAATTTGACATTTTACAAAAAAATCCATGAAAAATCCGCTAACAAATTATACAAGATTTAAAAATATTACTGGTCAGGTGGATTGGTATAATAATAATCACTGGGTAGGTACCTACTTTGCTCCATCGAATTACAAATAAATGGTTTGAAATTAAGAGAAATCACCAAAGATGGTAGGTACTAAATGCGTTTCTTCTGGAAAAATGCCGATTGCAGTTTGTCGGTCTTTTAATTCAAATTCAGAACAGGGTGGTAAAAAAAATTCCGCTCGAAATATACTGATTAATTTTTTTATTAAAACTCATGATTTTTTCCTTAATTTTTTTTTGTTTAGAAAATATTGTCGTGCGTTTGCGACCAACGTTTTTGCGGCGCATTAAAATTTACCTAAATAAGATGCAAAGTTTTTTTTTCTAATTTTCTATACATTTATCGTTATTAATAATTATTGATTACGAAAAGAGTTATGGCGTCCGTGACATCAAAAGGTGGACACTTGAAAGATGTCATTTCCATAAAAAAATATTAAAGAGTCGATTTTAAAAAAAATCATTTTTTTAATCGATTGGTTTTTGTAATAATGAGTGAGGAAATTTTGCCGGACCCTTTCGTTCATTTTGACTGACCAATCAGGGAGGTGGTATTAGGTGGAGGTGGAATACACTAGACATGGTATTCCATTGAATTCAAATATCGATATTTACTGTAAGTAAGAACTTCTTTCCTTTAAATCACAAAAAAATTATGATATAAAATAAAAATAAGTAACCAAAGATGGATATTTCCAAAGAAATGTAGGTGTACACGGGGGTAGGTAGATATGCAGGTAGGTAGGAACTAAGTACTGAACAGGTACTCTGGGTAGGTAGGTATGTATGAAGGTACTTTTTATAAATTAGGTGGGTTCGATGCAGTGCTACAGATTTTTTATATGCATATAAATCGAAAAATAGATCGGACAGGATTCGTTCGTTTACTTTGGACATTATTAAATTTTAAATTAAAAATAATTATACGTGTGCACGGGTACCCGGATATTGTTAAAGAATTTCTTTGTGTAATTTTTTTGCTGCAGTAAAATTGAGTTTGATAAGATGGTTTTTTTGATAAGTAATAAAATTGCAATGTTTTTTTTTTTTAGAAATTACGTAGGTAAATGAACAAATATTTTTTGTTTGAGGGTTAGGTAGGTTTTTTTCCAATACTATTCATCTGATGGCGACAAAACTTTTGGGATTTGATGTGTGCATGCCCGGGTTGGTTTCTACGCATAATAGTAAGCACTGGCTTTATGAAATTATTTTATATTTTCATTCACCCGATCGAGATGAAACTTTGGGAATTCGATGTTGGCATGCTCGGGATGGTTTCTATGTAAAAGAGTAAGCTCTGGCGTTATGAAATTTTTTCCAATACTATTCATTTGATTGCGACAAAACTTTTGAGCTTTGATGTGTGCATGCCCGGGTTGGTTTCTACGCATAATAGTAAGCTCTGGAATTATGAAATTATTTACGCATAATGGTAAGATCTGGCGTTATGAAATTATTTCCTATACTTTCCATCCGATTGAGATGAAACTTTGGGAATTCGATGTTGGCATGCTCGGGATGGTTTCTATGTAAAAGAGTAAGCTCTGGCGTTATGAAATTTTTTCCAATACTATTCATCTGATTGCGACAAAACTTTTGGGATTTGATGTGTGCATGCCCGGGTTGGTTTCTATGCGTAATAGTAAGCTCTGGCGTTATCAAATTATTTCATATACTATTCACCCGATTGAGATGAAACTTTGGAGATTTGATGTGTGCATGCCTGGGATGGTTTTTATGCATAAAAGTAAGCTCTGGCGTAATGAAATTATTTACTTTACTTTTCATCCGATTGAGATGAAACTTTGGGAATTCGATGTTGGCATGCTATGGATGGTTTCTATATATATATTAATGCTCTAAACGACCATATTTTAAGAGAAGCCCTGCAGGCGAAAAACGACCACTCTCCATCTTAAGTTTAACCGACCCGAAAGCTGATTATCGCGAGACAGGGACCGTGGATGAAATCACATACGATTTTTTCAGACCTGATTTGTATGGGAAAAATTCAGCCAGAAGTTTTACCAATTGCAAATTTTCATATAAAAAAACGGATGCAAAAAAAAAAACTGCTAAAAAAACTGATGTATTAAAACCTAGCGGCGAAAACTAGAAGCGCTCATTATTCGACGAAGAAATTCAAAGTTATATTGCCAGCCGCCAGGTTCGCCCCTCAATATATAAGAATAAGCTCTGGCATTATGAACTTATTTCCAATACTATTCATCCGATTGCGATGAAACTTTGGGGATATGATGTGTGCATGCTCGAAATGGTTTTAAAATATAATAATGAGCTCTAGCGTAATGAAATTATCTACAATAATATTCATCCGATTGCGATGAAACTTTGGTGAGTTATTGTGCGCAAGCCCGCGAAGTTTTCTTTATATAATGCAGATCTTTGGCGTTATCAAATTTGTACAAAAAATTTAAATAGGTGTAACGGGAGTTATTAGAAAAGTGAGTGCATATCATATAATTTAGAAACAATTTATTAGTGAAAAAATTGAACCGTAAACTTCTAGGCCCCTTTTTGCGAGAAAAGGCCCATACTGAACCCCTTAACCAGGGCGACCAAAGTGGCTAAGTAGCGGGTGTACAAAATTGAGCGATTAACTCACAAGACCCTTTGAGTAGTTCTCAAAATCCTTGCTTCATCCACATTCAAACATCGATTTTTTTTTTCAAATATTTAATTTTTAAAAAATTTAGACACACACACTTCTTGCTTCATCCACATTCAAACGTCAAATCGCTTAGTGCTTTAACCAATTAGTTGCCTTGCAACGGGCAAAAGCTAGTTATATATTAACGCTCGTAACCACCAGATTTTAAGACAATCGCAGTCTTGCGAAAAACGACCACTCTGCCCCTCAAGTTTAACCGACCTCAAAGCTGATTTTCGCGAGAAAGCGACCGTGGATGAAAATACATACGATTTTTTCAGACCTGATTTGTATGGGAAAAATTCAGTTAGAATTTTACCAATTGCAAATTTTCATATAAAAAAACTGATGCAAAAAAAATAAACTGCTAATAAAACTGATGTATGAAAACCTAGCGGCGAAAACTAGAAGCGCTCATTATTCGACGAAGAAATTCAAAGTTATATTGCCAGCCGCCAGGTTCGCCCCTCAAAAAAGGAATAATTTATCGTCAGACCTTCACGAAAAATTTCTGAAAGAGCATCAGTACTGAAATCGTAAAGTGTATATTTTTTTAAATGTAAGGCGTCTCACCTCAAAATTTAACATTTCGACGAGCCTCGAGGTAAATCAAAATTGCGACTTAAAAAAGATTCCCGGCTTAGATGTTTTTATATTATTGCGACTACGACAGGTTTCGGAACATTAATAATATATTATATTTGTGACTTTTCATGGAAATTTTGTCAGGATTCGTTTTCAAACGTCGGTAATTTCTGACGTTTACGAAAAAAATTCCGAGTTAAAAACTGTTAAAATGTTCGTAGCCAGTAAAAAAAAAATGCTTTATTAAGGAAAAATTTATCGTCAGACCTTCAAAGTACTGAAATGTTGGGGCATTTTTGAAAATTATTCTATGGCGTCTCGCATGTAAATTTTACATTTCGACGAGTCTCATGTATATCAATATTACGTCAAAAATAGCATATGTGGATAAGATGTTTTTCTATAATTTTGAAAACCATACATTTCCGAACTCCAATAATACATTACATTTACCACATTTCATGTAAATTATTTCAGGATACATCTTCAAAAGTTGAAAAAATTCTGACGTTTATGAAGGAAAGGAAAATTGAAAACAGGTTAAATGTTACCGGCCAGCTACATAACGTTGATTTTAATTGCTGGGTAGGTACTTAAAGACAAATAAAATTCGAACGGTTCAGGCTGCTGAGATCATAGAAAATAATTTACCAGTGGGTAGGTACCTAATTGGGTGGGAACGTTATTTTTCAAATATTGAGAATTTAACATGATGAATAAAACTGTTTAAATAACTCAGGATAATCCATTTTTTTTTGCCAAATGGCGTAGGTACTTCTTTAAATAGTGCACAATAGTGTTATTCTAATATCATTCGGCGTGGGTGGTGTGCATTGGTACTGCCACCCCGTGAATCATTTATTGGATGACCAAACCCTTTATAACCGGTTAATCTGAGTCGATTTAAGAGTATCTAAATATATTCAGGTTGGCAAAAAGATGTATCTCAGTGACGTTTTGCATCGTTATATGCACCAATACACACAATTCTAAGGGCGTGCTTTTTCGTGTGAATGTTTATGCATTTTTTATACACAAACTATGGATCTTACTCGACTAATTTAAAACAAAATTAAGAAAATCTACCGGGAAAAGAGAAGTTTATTTAATTTTTATAATAGCTCTACACAGGAGGCCTTGAAGAAAATAATTCCTCTCAGGGCCTATGTCATCTTTGGGGATGCTGTGTGAAGGGTTCTTTTTAGGAAAGTAAGGAGATGATGTTCTGGTAATGAAAAAGTTATGAGGGGTGGGTAGGAATCTGGGGATCAGTGTGTGGAGTGACGGACGAAAATAATTCCTCTCAGGGCCTATGTCATCTTTGGGGATGGTGTGTGAAGGGTTATTTTTAGGAAAGTAAGGAGATGATGTTCTGGTAAGGAAAAAGTTATGAGGGGTGGGTAGGAATCTGGGGATCAGTGTGTGGAGTGACGGACGAAAATAATTCCTCTCAGGGCCTATGTCATCTTTGGGGATGGTGTGTGAAGGGTTATTTTTAGGAAAGTAAGGAGATGATGTTCTGGTAAGGAAAAAGTTATGAGCCTTTAAAAAATTGAGCTTTGGCGTATTTGAGAATCCTTCATTTGCAAACGAAATTGCGTCAAAATGACGGCCTCTGGCGTAAATGTTTTTTGATATATTCAATGGCAAAAGGTTTCGAAAACTTATTCAAACGTTTTATTAGTGGCATTCCATTGAAAATATTCCACAATATCGAGCTAAAAATTTGACATTTTACAAAAAAATCCATGAAAAATCCGCTGACAAATTTTACAAGATTTAAAAATATTACTGGTCAGGTGGATTGGTATAATAATAATCACTGGGTAGGTACCTACTTTGCTCCATCGAATTACAAATAAATGGTTTGAAATTAAGAGAAATCACCAAAGATGGTACGGTACTATATGCGTTTCTCCTGAAAAAATGACGATTGCAGTTTGTCGGTCTTTTAATTCAAATGCAGATACATGCTGGTAAAAAAAAATTCCGCTCGAAATATACTGATTAATTTTTTTATTAAAACTCATGATTTTTTTCTTAATTTTTTTTTTGTTTAAAAAATATTGTCGGGCGTTTGCGACCAACGTTTTTGCGGCGCATTAAAATTTATCTAAATAAGATGCAAAGTTTTTGTTTTCAAAACATTCTATACATTCATCGTTATTAATAATTACTAGCTTTTGCCCGTTGCAAGGCAACTAATTGGTTAAAGCACTAAGCGATTTGACGTTTGAATGTGGATGAAGCAAGAAGTGTGTGTGTCTAAATTTTTTAAAAATTAATATTTGAAAAAAAAAGTCGATGTTTGAATGTGGATGAAGCAAGGATTTTGAGAACTACTCAAAGGGTCTTGTGAGTTAATCGCTCAATTTTGTACACCCGCTACTTTAGCCACTTTGGTCGCCCTGGTTAAGGCGTTCAGTATGGGCCTTTTCTCGCAAAAAGGGGCCTAGAAGTTTACGGTTCAATTTTTTCACTAATAAATTGTTTCTAAATTATATGATATGCACTCACTTTTCTAATAACTCCCGTTACACCTATTTAAATTTTTTGTACAAATTTGATAACGCCAAAGCTCTGCATTATATAAAGAAAACTTCGCGGGCTTGCGCACAATAACTCACCAAAGTTTCATCGCAATCGGATGAATATTATTGTAGATAATTTCATTACGCTAGAGCTCATTATTATATTTTAAAACCATTTCGAGCATGCACACATCATATCCCCAAAGTTTCATCGCAATCGGATGAATAGTATTGGAAATAAGTTCATAATGCCAGAGCTTATTTTTATATATAGAAACCATCCATAGCATGCCAACATCGAATTCCCAAAGTTTCATCTCAATCGGATGAAAAGTAAAGTAAATAATTTCATTACGCCAGAGCTTACTTTTATGCATAAAAACCATCCCAGGCATGCACACATCAAATCTCCAAAGTTTCATCTCAATCGGGTGAATAGTATATGAAATAATTTGATAACGCCAGAGCTTACTATTACGCATAGAAACCATCCCGGACATGCACACATCAAATCCCCAAAGTTTCATCGCAATCGGATGAATAGTATAGGAAATAATTTCAAAAAGCCAGAGCTTACTATTATGCGTAGAAACCAACCCGGGCATGCACACATCAAATCCCAAAAGTTTTGTCGCAATCAGATGAATAGTATTGGAAAAAATTTCATAACGCCAGAGCTTACTCTTTTACATAGAAACCATCCCGAGCATGCCAACATCGAATTCCCAAAGTTTCATCTCAATCGGATGGAAAGTATAGGAAATAATTTCATAACGCCAGATCTTACCATTATGCGTAAATAATTTCATAATTCCAGAGCTTACTATTATGCGTAGAAACCAACCCGGGCATGCACACATCATAGCTCAAAAGTTTTGTCGCAATCAAATGAATAGTATTGGAAAAAATTTCATAACGCCAGAGCTTACTCTTTTACATAGAAACCATCCCGAGCATGCCAACATCGAATTCCCAAAGTTTCATCTCGATCGGGTGAATGAAAATATAAAATAATTTCATAAAGCCAGAGCTTACTATTATGCGTAGAAACCAACCCGGGCATGCACACATCAAATCCCAAAAGTTTTGTCGCCATCAGATGAATAGTATTGGAAAAAAACCTTCCTAACCCTCAAACAAAAAATATTTGTTCATTTACCTACGTAATTTCTAAAAAAAAAAAAAACATTGCAATTTTATTACTTATATCAAAAAAACCATCTTATCAAACTCAATTTTACTGCAGCAAAAAAATTACACAAAGAAATTCTTTAACAATATCCGGGTACCCGTGCACACGTATAATTATTTTTATTTTAAAATTTAATAATGTCCAAAGTAAACGAACGAATCCTGTCCGATCTATTTTTCGATTTATATGTATATAAAAAATCTGTAGCACTGCATCGAACCCACCTAATTTATAAAAAGTACCTTCATACATACCTACCTACCCAGAGTACCTGTTCAGTACTTAGTTCCTACCTACCTGCATATCTACCTACCCCCGTGTACACCTACATTTCTTTGGAAATATCCATCTTTGGTTACTTATTTTTATTTTATATCATAATTTTTTTGTGATTTAAAGGAAAGAAGTTCTTACTTACAGTAAATATCGATATTTGAATTCAATGGAATACCATGTCTAGTGTATTCCACCTCCACCTAATACCACCTCCCTGATTGGTCAGTCAAAATGAACGACAGGGTCCGGCAAAATTTCCTCACTCATTATTACAAAAACCAATCGATTAAAAAAATGACTTTTTTTTTAAATCGACTCTTTAATATTTTTTTATGGAAATGACATCTTTCAAGTGTCCACCTTTTGATGTCACGGACGCCATAACTCTTTTCGTAATCAATAATTATTAATAACGATAAATGTATAGAAAATTAGAAAAAAAACTTTGCATCTTATTTAGATAAATTTTAATGCGCCGCAAAAACGTTGGTCGCAAACGCACGACAATATTTTCTAAACAAAAAAAAATTAAGGAAAAAATCATGAGTTTTAATAAAAAAATTAATCAGTATATTTCGAGCGGAATTTTTTTTACCACCCTGTTTCTGAATTTGAATTAAAAGACCGACAAAATGCAATCGGCATTTTTCCAGAAGAAACGCATTTAGTACCTACCATCTTTGGTGATTTCTCTTAATTTCAAACCATTTATTTGTAATTCGATGGAGCAAAGTAGGTACCTACCCAGTGATTATTATTATACCAATCCACCTGACCAGTAATATTTTTAAATCTTGTAAAATTTGTTAGCGGATTTTTCATGGATTTTTTTGTAAAATATCAAATTTTTAGCTCGATATTGTGGAATATTTTCAATGGAATGCCACTAAAAAAACGGTTGAATAAGTTTTCGAAACCTTTTGCCATTGAATATATCAAAAAACATTTACGCCAGAGGCCGTCATTTTGACGCAATTTCGTTTGCAAATGAAGGATTCTCAAATACGCCAAAGCTCAATTTTTTTAAAGGCTAAAGTCTAATTTTTTTGTTCAGGCCCTAGCACGCTTGCTCTATAACGATCGGTAGGATAACTATCGGTAACTTCTCATCGTTCCCTAGGACAACTGCACATCGCTAACGAACAAACAACAGTTGATGTCGAATATGTTAAGGACACTTAGTCATTGTGAACTGTCACTTATTCGTTGGCGATCTGAAGTCATGCTAGGGAACGATGAGAAGTTACCGATAGTTATCCTATCGATCGTTATAGAGCGAGCGTGCTAGGGCCTCTGACCTACCGCAAAAGCCGTGAGGATCTTACGCTAAAAAAATTCGCTGGGTGGGTAGGCCAACGCCTCTGCAATAGGTCATTTCAAGTGGTTCGCTATGTTTGTTGATTTAGAAGTGGTGCCTGGGTTCATGAGGTTTGTCCTGGTCTTGGCGGTGGATTCGTCTGCCCACCAATTTCGTGGCAGACCAGATCGGAAGAGACTGGTTTAGGGAGACTTTTTGGCTTCTTCAGCAAAGCTCTCTCGGAACATCACCTTGCACCGCAGTGGGAGGGATAAAATCATTCGTCCGTCACTCCACACACTGATCCCCAGATTCCTACCCACCCCTCATAACTTTTTCCTTACCAGAACATCATCTCCTTACTTTCCTAAAAAGAACCCTTCACACAGCATCCCCAAAGATGACATAGGCCCTGAGAGGAATTATTTTCGTCCGTCACTCCACACACTGATCCCCAGATTCCTACCCACCCCTCATAACTTTTTCCTTACCAGAACATCATCTCCTTACTTTCCTAAAAAGAACCCTTCACACAGCATCCCCAAAGATAACATAGGCCCTGAGAGGAATTATTTTCTTCAAGGCCTCCTGTGTAGAGCTATTATAAAAATTAAATAAACTTCTCTTTTCCCGGTAGATTTTTTCTAATTTTGTTTTAAATTAGTCGAGTAAGATCCATAGTTTGTGTATAAAAAATGCATAAACATTCACACGAAAAAGCCCGCCCTTAGGATTGTGTGTATTGGTGCATATAACGATGCAAAACGTCACTGAGATACATCTTTTTGCCAACCTGAATATATTTAGATATTCTTAAATCGACTCAGATTAACCGGTTATAAAGGGTTTGGTCATCCAATAAATGATTCACGGGGTGGCAGTACCAATGCACACCACCCACGCTGAATGATATTAGAATAACACTATTGTGCACTATTTAAAAAAGTACCTACGCCATTTGGCAAAAAAAAAATGGATTATCCTGAGTTATTTAAACAGTTTTATTCATCATGTTAAATTCTCAATATTTGAAAAATAACGTTCCCACCCAATTAGGTACCTACCCACTGGTAAATTATTTTCTATGATCTCAGCAGCCTGAACCGTTCGAATTTTATTTGCCTGTACAAAAGTACCTACACAGCAATTAAAATAAACGTTATGTAGCTGGCCGGTAACATTTCACCTGTTTTCAATTTTCCTTTCCTTCATAAACGTCAGAATTTTTTCAACTTTTGAAGATGTATCCTGAAATAATTTACATGAAATGTGGTAAATGTAATGTATTATTGGAGTTCGGAAATCTATGGTTTTCAAAATTATAGTAAAACATCTTATCCACATATGCTATTTTTGATGTAATATTGATATACATGAGACTCGTCAAAATGTCAAATTTACATGCGAGACGCCATAGAATAATTTTCAAAAATGCCCCAACATTTCAGTACTTTGAAGGTCTGACGATAAATTTTTCCTTAATAAAGCATTTTTTTTTACTGGCTACGAACATTTTAACAGTTTTTAACTCGGAATTTTTTTCGTAAACGTCAGAAATTACCGACGTTTGAAAACGAATCCTGACAAAATTTCCATGAAAAGTCACAAATATAATATATTATTAATGTTCCGAAACCTGTCGTAGTCGCAATAATACAAAAACATCTAAGCCGGGAATCTTTTTTAAGTCGCAATTTTGATTTACCTCGAGGCTGGTCGAAATGTTAAATTTTGAGGTGAGACGCCTTATATTTAAAAAAATATACAATTTACGATTTCAGTACTGAGGCTCTTTCAGAAATTTTTCGTGAAGGTCTGACGATAAATTATTCCTTTTTTGAGGGGCGAACCTGGCGGCTGGCAATATAACTTTGAATTTCTTCGTCGAATAATGAGCGCTTCTAGTTTTCGCCGCTAGGTTTTAATACATCAGTTTTTTTAGCAGTTTTTTTTTTTGCATCCGTTTTTTTATATGAAAATTTGCAATTGGTAAAACTTCTGGCTGAATTTTTCCCATACAAATCAGGTCTGAAAAAATCGTATGTGATTTCATCCACGGTCCCTGTCTCGCGATAATCAGCTTTCGGGTCGGTTAAACTTAAGGGGGAGAGTGGTCGTTTTTCGCCTGCAGGGCTTGTCTTAAAATATGGTCGTTTAGAGCATTAATATATATATTTATTACGAAAAGAGTTATGGCGTCCGTGAAATCAAAAGGTGGACACTTGAGAGATGTCATTTCCATAAAAAAATATTAAAGTGTTGATTAAAAAAAAAGTATTTTTTTTAATCGATTGGTTTTTGTAATAATGAGTGACGAAATTTTGCCGGACCCTGTCGTTCATTTCGACTGACCAATCAGGGAAGATGAATAAACATGGTATTCCATTGAATTCAAATATCGATATTTACTGTAAGTAAGAACTTCTTTCCTTTAAATCACAAAAAAATTATGATATAAAATAAAAATAAGTAACCAAAGATGGATATTTCCAAAGAAATGTAGGTGTACACGGGGGTAGGTAGATATGCAGGTAGGTAGGAACTAAGTACTGAACAGGTACTCTGGGTAGGTAGGTATGTATGAAGGTACTTTTTATAAATTAGGTGGGTTCGATGCAGTGCTACAGATTTTTTATATGCATATAAATCGAAAAATAGATCGGTCAAGATTCGTTCGTTTACTTTGGACATTATTCAATTTTAAAATAAAAATAATTATACGTGTGCACGGGTAGCCGGATATTGTTAAAGAATTTCTTTGTGTAATTTTTTTGCTGCAGTAAAATTGAGTTTGATAAGATGGTTTTTTTGATAAGTAATAAAATTGCAATGTTTTTTTTTTAGAAATTACGTAGGTAAATGAACAAATATTTTATGTTTGAGGGTTAGGTAGGTTTTTTTCCAATACTATTCATCTGATGGCGACAAAACTTTTGGGATTTGATGTGTGCATGCCCGGGTTGGTTTCTACGCATAATAGTAAGCTCTGGCTTTATGAAATTATTTTATATACTATTCACCAGATCGAGATGAAACTTTGGAGATTTGATGTGTGCGTGCCTGGGATGGTTTTTATGCATAATAGTAAGCTCTCTCTTTATGAAATTATTTCCTATACTATTCATCCGAATGCGATGAAACTTTGGGGATTTGATGTGTGCATGTCCGGGATGGTTTCTATGCGTAATAGTAAGCTTTGGCGTTATCAAATTATTTCATATACTATTCACCCGATTGAGATGAAACTTTGGAGATTTGATGTGTGCATGCCTGGGATGGTTTTTATCCATAAAAGTAAGCTCTGGCGTAATGAAATTATTTCCTTTACTTTTCATCCGATTGAGATGAAACTTTGGGAATTCGATGTTGGCATGCTAGGGATGGTTTCTATATATAAGAATAAGCTCTGGCATTATGAAATTATTTCCAATACTATTCATCCGATTGCGATGAAACTTTGGGGATATGATGTGTGCATGCTCGAAATGGTTTTAAAATATAATAATGAGCTCTAGCGTAATGAAATTATCTACAATAATATTCATCCGATTGCGATGAAACTTTGGTGAGTTATTGTGCGCAAGCCCGCGAAGTTTTCTTTATATAATGCAGAGATTAGGAGTTATCAAATTTGTACAAAAAATTTAAATAGGTGTAACGGGAGTTATTAGAAAAGTGAGTGCATATAATATAATTTAGAACAATTTATTAGTGAAAAAATTGAGCCGTAAACTTCTAGGCCCCTTTTTGCGAGAAAAGGCCCATACTGAACGCCTTAACCAGGGCGACCAAAGTGGCTAAGTAGCGGGTGTACAAAATTGAGCGATTAACTCACAGGACCCTTTGAGTAGTTCTCACAATCCTTGCTTCATCCACATTCAAACATCGATTTTTTTTTCAAATATTTAATTTTTAAAAAATGTAGACACACACACTTCTTGCTTCATCCACATTCAAACGTCAATTCGCTTAGTGCTTTAACCAATTAGTTGCCTTGCAACGGGCAAAAGCTAGTTATTAATTATTACCGTTATTTTTGCTACAGAATTTAAAAAAATACTCATTTCATATTGTGAACAAAAGAAATTTTCTGGTAAAAATATTATTTAAGAGAGATTGACCAGCAGCTGAGAATAAAAGTTTAAAAATGTTTGCAACTGTACACCTGTACAGGGTGTTACCAATGAGTAAGATCGATTATTCCCCGTATCAATTTTTTTAAATTAAAAATTTAATATCGATTTATTTCATTCAATGAAATGTTGAAATTTTGAGTTAGCAATAAAAATGATCAAAACGCACCATGATAAATTATTAAATATCGTATTCTCCTTGTAAGTATTTTTTGATCATAAGTATTTATAATTTTTCAATAATGTCTAAACAAAATAAGTGTGTAAAAAAATGTTAATATTTTAGTTTGTTAGACCTTAAATAAATAGAAAAACTGAGGTATTTTTATCACAAAACACGTTCTCGGATTGTTTTTAAATGATTTTAATTTAACTAAAATTAAAATTCTGAATACTGTGTTGACTAGATTATGTATTGATTTATTTTGTTGTATGATTATATGATTTGAAATTTGTGTTGTTTAATAGAATCTATCGTTTGAAAATGGAACAAATTTGCCAACGACCAACGGTGAAAAGATTCGGTCGCATATAGGAAATGAACCCACTACCTCAGCCTTGCCGGGGCTTTGCCTAACAGTGAGCTAATTTAACAATAACCCCTTCGGTCAAAAACTGTATCATAATTCGACTATGAACTACCAACATTACCTTGATTTTCTTCTTACATTTGTATTAGCTGCTATCTTTATAGCATATTTTGAGCAAAGCCCCGGCAATGGTACAAGCGATAAAGTACCTACCTATATTACATTATTTTATATTTTTAGATTTTTTTTATTTTTGTAATAATCTAACGAGTAATCTGAAATAGGGTATTTCTACGTTTTTTTATTGCTTAAAAAAGTTAAGGAAAAAATTACGATGATTATGGCATTTTTATGTCAACGAATTAATTTACTACAGCGAGTTTTTTGAATTTTTTAGTCTTTCCCACTTTTGAAATACCGCCATATATTTTGGGGCTATCGCGTTACTTCATGCGCGTCGCGGCGTCGCGTCGGCCGGCTTCTGATACATTTCTGACAATATTACTTTGTTGTTTGTTGACGTGCGTATTTGGTGCCCTTGCCAATCACGGGCTGTTTTGGTTTTGTCGGTTTTGATTGTTTTTAAAATCAATAAATTTGAATAAAAACATTAAAACAAACATTTTTAGTAGGATGATTAAAATCAGAAAAAGGATCTTTAAATATTCCGTACATTTTCAACAGAATCCCTCGTTTGTAAAATACCCTCTTGTAAACTTTACTCAAAGAAGACAATATTATATTAGTGAATCTCAAACGAAAATTTGAAATAGAAAAATCAGAAAAAGATTTGGTTGTTTTGGTTATTTATTTATTAACGCATAGTGCAGACTATTAATATCTTAAATTACATTATTTACTCCTAAACATCTGAATATGTTTTTTGATACGAAATAGAAAGCTAAATCATTAATGTTACTTATTGACTGATGTACGTGCTTTCTGATATTTGCATTTTTCCTTTTTAATAAAACGCCAGGAAATAATATACTTCAATGTTGATTCCTTCTGACAGAAACATAAATATAAATAAATTTATAATGCTTCAACGACGTCGTCCTTCCAGGAATATGTTCATTGAAACTCATTGGGAGTACCTTTGTACCATTACATGAATTATTGTTTCCGCAATTTTATATTTAATGCGAAATATATTAACTCAAACATCAAAGATAGGACCTTTGGCGCACTAAAGGATCTTTACATGAGAAGGAGCACATTGGATTGGTCGAACCCCAGAATGGAATAAAAATAAAAGCGTGCTATTTCTGACCAGAAATAAACACGTTAGATACATAAAATCATAAATGTACGGGAGGATATATATTTCCATTATATCTATAAAAACTTACTTCTCCCTCTTGCGCAAATAACACAAAAAATATAATATGTATAAAATGTGTAGAATATAATATTCATACCAAATGAAACAAATAACTTAGTTTTAAACCACTTTATTTTTATTTTTATATTTGTCGACCGGTTTCGATTGGACCAATCTTCATCAGGACAATAAAATAAACTAAATCATAATACAGAGAAACAATATAAGGTAAACAAAATAGAGAGAGAAAGCAATATATGGGAGAGGGAGAGAACATCATAGACTGGTTGGTGGAGTGGTAGGGGGCGGGGTAAAGGAAGGGTGGGGGTTACATAAGGAGTAAGGGAACAACTTTAAAATTGGACTGTTGGTTAATTCTAGTTGTTTGTTTAAAATTTGGCAATTATTTTTATTTGATTTTTAAATTTCTAAAGCTTCTAAATTATTCAGGCTTATTCCTATTTTATATTTATGTATTATTTGGCCTCCCGTATTTTTATTAAATGTGTGGTTAGTATTAATTAAATGTTCGGCGAATTCTGAAAAACCCGTGCTTGTTAAACACCTGACATGTTCTTTAACTCTAATATTTATATCACGCGCGGTTTTACCTATATATGTTGCTGGGCAATCGTTACAATTTAATCTGTAGATGCCAGAATGGCTTAATTTATCCTCCTTGTCTTTAGAATTAGTTAAAAATTTTGCTAAGTTATTGCTAGTATAGAAGGCCGGCCTTATTTCTAATGGAAGGTTAGAAACGTAAAGGGAAGAAAATTTACTTATATACAAAATTCTGCGCCATTGGGTAGCAACAGTCCAATTTTAAATTTGTTCCCTTACTCCTTATGTAACCCCCACCCTTCCTTTACCCCGCCCCCTACCACTCCACCAACCAGTCTATGATGTTCTCTCTCTCTCCCATATATTGCTTTCTCTCTCTATTTTGTTTACCGTATATTTTTTCTCTGTATTATGATTTAGTTTATTTTATTGTCCTGATGAGGATTGAGTCCAATCGAAACCGGTCGACAAATATAAAAATAAAAATAAAGTGGTTTAAAACTAAGTTAATTGTTTCATTTGGTATAGTGTCAAGCCACAAAGTGTTTGCTTTCTTCGATAATATAATATTCATGTTTAAAACCAAAATAACTTATCTATGTTACATGTTTGTACATAAATCCACATAGTTTGTTTGATGTTTGGTTTTTAATGTTATTACTCACCCTGGCCAAACCCTTATCAAGTATTTTTAAATGTACGTTCCTATGTTCGTTATAAATCTCTAACTTTAAGTCACAGTGTATGTCATAATGTCACTAGTTTTAAGTCAACAGTCGTAATCATAAGTCAATAGCTATAAGTCTTGGATGTAAGCCACTTGTTATAATCATAAACTTTAGTTGGAAGCCAGATATATTTTTTCTTTTATCTATTATATTTATTTGTACAGCGCCCTAGAGATGATTTTTCACAAAAACACTATTATTATTACATTATACATGGGGTTTTAATGGACGTACTTGATTGAAATACTTTAACTAGTGTGGGTGAGGTTTGTCTAAGTCTTGGCACTCACCTACTGCATGGCAGGCCAGATCGGAAGAGACTGGTGAGGGATACCTTTTATCTCTCTCTTTGTATTTTACCTCTCCAGCCGAAATCTCTCGGCCCATATCGCCTTGCGTGGCAGTGGGAGGGAATCGATTTATTCGTCCGTCACTCCTGGACACACCGACACCCAGATTCCACTTTATTTTTAAGCTTTTCCTTCCCAGAACTTTTTTTCCTTCATTTCCCAAAAAAAAAAACACCTTCCACGCAGCATTCCCAAAGATGATATAAACCTATTTGCTTCCTGTGTGAAGCAAATGTAAGAAAAGGGTTTTCCTGCCATTATTTGGAGTAAAAAATGTAAATTAAATTTTGTTCACCGATTTTTGAATGGTTTTTTTTTGTTTTCAACCTAAAACATTAAAAAATCAGTTGTATTGGACAGTTATGGTCTGTGAAAGGACCAGTAAAGATTTTTTTTTTTTTTTCGTTGTTTGTTTTTGGGGTGTTATGCCGTGATGTGCTACCTCCTTCTTTAGCCGACGTTTCGGACAGCGTTGCAGTGTCCATCATCAGGGCAGATCCGGCAGATCCGTCGATGTGTCACGAAAATGCTTTTGTCCGTGAAAATCTAAAAACAGAATTTTTTTATAATATTTTAATTAATGAAGATAATATTAGCGAAAGTCAATCGAAAATCCGAAACAGAAAAATCAGAAAAAGATACGGATACATCTGGGACTCGAACCCAGGTCCTCCGGCAATCCGGGCCGACGCGCTATCCAACTGCGCCAACGTATCCCTATCCGATTCGGTCATTTATAACTGTATCATACTTCGACTGAGAACCACCAACATTATTTTCATTTTTCTTATCGCATATTTTTATTGGCTGCTACCTTTATGTGTGATTGCAAGATTCAACTCGAACTAAATGCCCTCTAGATAGTGTCAGGATAAATTTTATCACTTTTTATTAATATGCGACATCTATTGACTTTATCTGCAAGTCTAGGATGAAATATTTTTATTTTTATTTTTAACTTTTTAACTTAAAGAGTTAAACCTCAAATTATAATATTTTAATTAATGAAGATAATATTAGCGAAAGTCAATCGAAAATCCGAAACAGAAAAATCAGATTTTCTGATTTTCGGATTAAAAATATGCGATAAGAAAAATGAAAATAATGTTGGTGGTTCTCAGTCGAAGTATGATACAGTTAAAAATGACCGAATCGGATAGGGATACGTTGGCGCAGTTGGATAGCGCGTCGGCCCGGATTGCCGGAGGACCTGGGTTCGAGTCCCAGATGTATCCGTATCTTTTTCTGATTTTTCTGTTTCGGATTTTCGATTGACTTTCGCTAATATTATCTTCATTAATTAAAATATTATAATTTGAGGTTTAACTCTTTAAGTTAAAAAGTTAAAAATAAAAATAAAAATAATTTTTTTTGTTTGATTTTAAGAATAATTTAAAAAAAAGAAATCAAAAAGTCACCGGACAGAAAGATTTTATTTAAATTTTTAACTTCGAAAATTGTCATGGATCACTGGTAAAAGCAAAAAAGTAATGCAAGTACGTCCCTTTACAACCTGTATAAGATAATAATAAAAATGAATTTAGAAATAAAAATGAACTAAGTCAAGTACAACGAATATACAAAAAATTGTAGAGCTGACATAGTACAATGAGAATTCAACGAAAAATAATAAAATAATCATTTGAATCATTATTATTTTAAAAAAACCGGTAAATTCCATGCATTCCAACCAGGTACTTATTAGTACAAAAGTGAATTCAATTTAATAAAACATTTTTAAAAACTGACTTTTCATATTTGCATCGAGTGAAATAAATTACACCAATAAATAATTTTCAATCTAATGCTTCAAATTGGTTACACATCGGTGTAAAAATACAATAATTATCCAAAATAAACCTCTGGGAATCCCAAATTCGAAACAAATATTCCACTTTTGTCCGCAAATACATTATTAGAATAAAAATGTGATAAATTATATTTTTAAAGAATATTTAAAGATAAATTCTCACTTTAACTTTTAAAAATGCTTCCCAAAGAAAGTCTCACACACAAAGTATTTCTGCGACTGGTTTCATTTCAGTCAACGCGAAATACATAATTTGAAAATGAAACAATTCTTCTCTAGTAAAAAAAAAATATTTTTATCACTCTTTACTTAACTTGAAAGAAATAAACATTTTTCTACTATTTATAAATGAATATCTCGTATTATTTTAACTCTCCCGTTTAAATACTCTGCTAAATAAATAATAGTTATAATAAAAAGAGAACACTCTTTCATAAAATTAAAAAATAAATACACTCTCTATTTATAGGAAAAAACCAAATAAATTCCAGCGTGCGCAGATTTAGTTTGATTTTTAATTTTTTCATTCAAAATGATATAAGGTATATTTGCGGCACGTTCCATGTAATAAGCAGTAATTGTTGAATGAAACACTAGGTATATATTGAATCATTTGGCGGGTAGGAGGTAACCCGCCGTAGCTTAATGGTAGAGCACTTGACCGGCAATCAAAAGGGTGCAGGTCCGAGTCCCGTCGGCGATATGTATCTTTTCTCGGAAGATTCTTTCAATATTGATGAGTGTTTCAGGCTAATAATTATTGCTTATAATAATTATTACTTTTTATATTATAGATTTTAAATTATCAGTTGGGTAACCCTGATATATTTATGTTGATTCAATTTCATGTATCTACCATTAGATCAAGGTCTCCGAGTATGTATTATTGTGACAATTATGCCATAGTCTCTGGATATAATTCAGTTTTAAATATCACTAATGGGAACTTTTATGGGGCCAACAGACCTAGCTATAAAAGCTTAAGCGTTATTTGGCTTGGCCCACTTCAGCATATCGCTCGTCATACATACCCATTGGGAATGTACGGCAACCGATATGCCGAAATACGCCAAACCAAATAACGCTTGAGCTTTTATAGCTAGGTCTATTGGCCCCATTACGCTAAAATCGCTGATATATTTTATATGCCTCTTGTGAAGTATAAAGCTGTGCTAATTATACATTTTAACGCAACACATTTTAATTAGGTCACTGCATAACAGGTTTTTGTTTTTGCTTATTTCTTAACTGTCTTGTTACCAATGTATATTATTTTATTTATGTATTTCTTATCAATAAATGAATAATTTTTTTTTTTATTACACTCATTTTATCAAGACTTATTTTCATGTAAAAGCTCTAAGGGCGGAAATGAATAAACTTCAGTGTCTTGGACCGATTAGTATAATTAAAAGTGATGGGGGTTCGTCGCGGTCCATTTTACACGAGGTTCACTGGGTTTCGGTCGCACGTCGCGCCTCGGCCTGTTTTATGTGTGCCAGGACTGTTGCCAGTTGCCGGCAAGATGGCACCAAGGGTTACTTGGTTTACGGGGCAATATTGCACAGATATGAATAAAGAGGTGTCTGCTAAGGGAAGGTGGGGTGAATTGGCACAGTAAATCTAAAAATATTATAAAATTTTCTTGCTTTTTTAATTTTATAATTCATTTCATTTTACCGTAAGTCACAGGAGTACAAATAAGAGTTCATTGTTAAATAACGCATTATGAGAAACAGAGCGTCTTGTATGGGTAGTAAAACTAAGGTATACCCATAATTGAATTTGACAGCCACTTCTGGGCTCGAACGGGTAAAGAAAATATTATATATTGATAGTTGATCTTCATGAGTAGATACATATATTATATATTCTTTTTAAATATTTTCTTAATCTTACTCATTACGCCTATATAAACCTTACATTCTTTCCAAATATTCACACTTCTCAAACTCAAGGATCTAATTTCTAGAGTAATCGAAATATTGCAACCCTTATCTGCCAGTTTCATGCTTTGCTGCCATACATCAGGGTAGGTACCAGCACTTCTTTGTGAAATGTAGCTTCGCTTCTTTGGTCAGATTTTTGTTTGCGCATACGGCGTCCAGTCATCCGTTAATGGAGTTTTTATTTAGTTATATACCATAATAAACGTATTTATTAACATTGGCTACATTCACATTAGACCCACAAAGCACCAACCCCTTTCAAAATTTGACAAGATTCGATAATTTCGACATTATGATAATTAATGAATTATTTCGAAATTTGATAAGCTTCGCTTCTTTGGATATTTGTCTTCGTTTATCCGTCTTTCAATATCTCCTTCAGCCTTACCATCTCTCGTAAACATACTTTCCAAATACACAAACTCATCGCAATAAATAAATATTTAGGCATCGTTTATATTATCATCCAGCACTATCAGTAAATATATTAAACCCGGTGTCCTGTTCAAAACCCTTCTCCCACACTCTCCTTCCTCGCATGAAAGCACCTTACTGTGAGTGTGTGAGGTGTGTGTGTCTGTGTGTAATCCCGACGAGGCATGTCCGCGGTTCCTAACTAAACTAATTTCCCACTTTATTATCTCTCCGCTGAAGGAATTTGTATCAAAGGTCCCGCCGCACGGGGCTAAATTTTAGAACATTTTCTAAAATTTTCAGATTCGTTAAATTTTATACCTACGTGTTTTTATTTTTAGCGGAACCTTTTAAGGAAAAGGTTCCGCTTACATGAACCTAAAATTAATTGCTTTACATAATCCGTATGATTTTTTAATTTTGTTTTTATTTTTTTTTTATATTCATCAGTGGGAGGGATGGATTCGTTCGCCACCCCTTAACAAATTGACCCCCAGATTCCTACCCACACCTCATACCAGATTTTTTTAATACTAATTTTCATTCCCGGAACTTCCTCTCTTTCCTTTTCTTAAAAAGATCCTCCACACAGCATCCCAAAAGATGACATAAGCCCTAGGGTATTATTTTTCCACCGGACTTCCTGTGTAATGATATAACGTTTAAAAAAATGAAAAGAGATGAAAAAATAATTGTGAGGTTAGAGAAAATATGTGGGAGTAAGTTTTATCGAAGTAATGTGAAAATTATTAACATAACAATAAATTAATAAAACATTTTAAATTTAATTTTTTTATGTATGGTGTAATAATAATGAGCAAAATGTTAGAAATTATTAATGGTTATCTAGAAAAATATCTATCTAGAAATAGTATAAATGTATCGTCTGTAAGTGGGCTCCCCACAGTTCGATAATAAATTATTAACATAACAATAAATTAATAAATCATTTTAAATTTAATTTTTATATGTATGGTATAATAATAATGAGCAAAATGTTAGAAATTATTAATGGTTATCTAGAAATAGTATAAATGTATCGTCTGTAATATATGTTATATTTGTGGCACGTTCCAGAGTGGAAGATACTCTCAGTATCGCCCTGGTGTAAGACCACCATTCAGAATTAACTTAATAATGGCTTTAGCCGTGTTTAGTGACTAGATCTGAATAACCAGGTACTTTCCCACCTTCCTCTTCCCCATCTCCTTCCCTTCCCCACTTACCATCAGCCTCACAACATACTCCAATTGAGGATGCCAGAGTCTCACTGGCTCCGGAAGGGAGCAGTTGGGACTCTTGTGAGGTTTCTCTTTAAAAAAAAAAAAAAAAAAAGTGGGCTCCCCACAGTTTGATAATGCCTTCTGAAGGCGAAACAGCTGCCACGCGTAGTAATAATTACATAGCAGAACTTGTTTAAAAATAGACTGTTTTCATAAACTTAATAATAATATTTAAAAAAAAATAAAAAATAAATTAATTAATTATTAAAAAAAATGAAGTTTAATTTGTAGAAATCGATAACAATAAATAAAAAATAACTTATACATTGATTTTCAACGGATAACCGCTTATCATTAAATTAAACTATGTTATAACCGACCAGTCGCCCCTTAATATATTATAAGCGTGTATTTAATGTACCACAGAACCAATTTCCATATTTGTTTCGCGTATATTGTATCAATAATGCTATTAATTAGTTTACTCAGAACAAGGTTCAGAAATTAGTTTGTAAAAGAAGATTCAAAATTCCATTTGAAATTATTGTTAAACGGTTATCAGAAATATTCGTTATTAGTCTGTTTGTTGGGTATATACAGTAGCCCATGTAAAATGTCCAAGACATAAATTATTTTTGCTAGTGTATAAATTGAAAACCAATTTCCGGAATAATATAAGAATAAATAACTGCTAATTCTGTATAAATCTGGCAGTTAACTCTGGTCTGGAGCCCCAAATTACGTGAATAAACCCTTAACTCTGCAGAAATGGAGAAAATCCGTTTGATAGATTCTCCAAACTTAACAAATTGAATGTAATTTTTAGAGCACATGAATCATGTGGGAATACTGTCCATCCTTTACCGACATTTCAGTGAAAGATGCTCCGAGGAACTAACTGCGTATTTCGATATCAAAATACTATTCTGTCTGTATAAATTTGGTGTTTACCAATTTCATAGTCCCTGTGCACCTGAGCACCTAACAAATTCCTAAGGTTTGCACGCTCGAACGGTTTACCGCTGAGCGCTGCGAGTAAGTTTTGTATGAACTATTTCTTAGAACAAAAATTCTTTTATGCGGTTAGTTGATAACGTACCTACTTATGGGATTCATTTCGCACTCATTCTCGAGCAGTATTAACAGGTTGATTTTTTAGTACGGAATTGGAATAGAATGCTGAATAAAGTAAAAATATAATACGAATTTTTCTGATTTTCTTATCAATTTTATGTCAGTTCACTTCAGACGTACCTTTAGAGAGATCCGCCACTAGATATGACATCAAAAATATTGAGGTAAACATATTTTTAGCACGTTTTATGGAAGTAAATAATCTGAGTAAAACTGAAACATTAATTGTAATTGCAATAGCTATATTTACTCACAAATTGCAATAGCTATATTTACTCACAAACTCTGCGTATTCGGAACTAGTTAACTGTGCTCTCCCCCGAAACTTTTATTCCTGAAATACCGAAGCAATATTCAACGAACGCCAGGCAATTGTAACTGTTGGTTTTTGATTAAAAAAAAGCTTCGCCGTCAGGTAAACTGACGTAGGTGTTTGCTTTTGAAACGAGAATATGCTTAGTTCCTACCGGGATGCCATTTATCCAGTTCCTACCACTCCCTTACCATCACCATACTAGAAAAGTATTTGAAATTTGTAACAATGGCAAGAAAAATAGCGAAAAGTGCATTTGTTTTCAAAACAGAGGAAGATTCTGAACTACTTAAGAAATTTTTTGTGTTTTTCGTGTACAATCTTTTTTTTAAGTTACATTAAATTTTTAGTGTTAAATATATATGTATGTATTTATAATATATATATATGTATTATATATGTATAACATATATGTATTTATTTTTTCAGTTTCATATGTCGTACTTTTCATGCTTGTTTTTTAATTTTTTATTTATGTATTGTTATTTACTTTTTACCTAATGTTATTATTTGTGTATTTTCTTTTGTAATTTTTTAATATGGAATGTATTCAATTTTAATTCAATTTAAATTTTTTTCAATTTCAATGCCGGTAGCCCGGGCGTTTATTAACATTAAAGTATATTTACAGTTCATGTGCGCTACCCGACTCTCTAGACAATATCTGTTCCGAGTCGGGTAGCAGTATCATTTCATATATATATTAAAAAAAAACTTAAAAATAAAAATAAGTAGGGAAATTAATTTAGCAATTGCATTAAAAAAACATTAGAAACATAAAAACAACAAAAAACTAAAAAAATACATTGCATTGCACTACCCCTGCATACATTCTGGAATAAACAATTACTATTATTATTATTATTAATAGAAGGAGATATTCGTAATAAGTATTAACTTTGTGGCTCACCATAATTTATAATAAAAATATTTACATTTTTTTAGATCACTTTAAATTTTAATTAAACTGTACCGGTTTCGGAAGAACCCTTCCTTCGTCAGGAGAATATTAAAACTAACCTATGGTACAAAATATGGTACAGATATATACAGTTAGTTAGTTAATATATATACAAAATTAATATATACAAAAAAAAAATAATATATACAAAAAAAAATTAGGTGTTTGAGTGGGAGGTTAACAAAGAGGGAGGTGTAATTTATTGGAAATATATCTAGAATGGGATTTTTTTCCAAAAAACCGCTCTGTTATTGCCAGAATTCCCGAAATAACCCCTCCCCCTATGTTAACCCACCACTTTCTTTCTTTCAAGGGTTCTTCTGAAACCGGTAGAGTAAAATTAAAATTTAAAGTGGTCTAAAACGAATGAATATATTTTTTTTGTAAAAAAGAAGGAAATTGACCATCACGTCACATTAAATCGTTTCGTACTCGGTCGTTTTGTTGTGGCGACAATTACCTAGAGGTATTGCGGTGGAACTATGTTATGGTTGTGTCGTATTCTCCTTCGCAGAGGTACAGTGCTAAGTGATCGGTTATCTCTTTTCTAGTAGTCTAGGGGCAAGGCTTTAGATTCCCAATCGGAAGGTCGCGGCTGTGAACCCGGCGTGCGCAAATAAATTTTATTTAATTAATTTGTGTGATTTCACAATTAATTCATTAAAAAATAATATAAACTATATTTGTGGGACGTTACAGAGCGCAAGATATTCCCAGTATCGCCCTGGTGTAAGACCACCATTCAGAATTGAAACGTTGCTTGAAATGGCTTTAGTCGTGTTTGGTGACCAGATCTTACCTTCAGCCTCACAACACACCCCATTTTCTTGACGCCATAGTCTCACTGGCTCCAGACGGGAGCAGTTGGAACTCTTGTGTGGTATTCATATGAAAACAAATAAGAAATCTTGTATGGATATGAACTTGAAATTTTGAAAAACAAAGTTTATTTTTAATTTACTAAGGTTTGACTACCGTCCGTGGTCGAGTGGTAAGACACTTGACTCCCAATCGGAAGGTTGGGGGTTCGAACCCGGCGTGCGCAAATAAATTTTATTTGATTAATTTGTGTTATTTCACAATTAATTGATAAAAATAATATATACTATATTTGCGGCACGTTCCAGAGTGGAAGAAACTCTCAGTATCGCCCTGGTGTAAGACCACCATTCAGAATTGAAACGTTGCTTAATAATGGCTCTAGCCGTGTTTAGTGACTAGATCTGAATAGCCAGGTACTTTCCCAACTTCCTCTTCCCCATCTCCTTCCCTTCCCCACTTTCCTTCAGCCTCACAACATACTGCAATTGGGGATGCCATAGTCTCACTGGCTCCAGAAGGGAGCAGTTGGGACTCTTGTGAGGTTTCTCAAAATGAAAAAATAAAAAAAAAAGAAATATTGTATTATACAATACAAATTTTATAATCATACAGCAAAAAAAAATCAATACACAATCTAGTAAAGACATTTTTCAGTATTTTAATTTTAGTTCAATTATAATCATTAAAAAATAAACCCGAGAACGCGTTTTGTGACAAAAATACCTTGGTTTTTATATTTATTTAAGGTCTTACAAACTAAAACATTTCAGATTTTTTTACATACTTAAAATCATAAGTACTTATGATCAAAACATACTTACAAGAAGTTCATGATGTTTAATAATTTATCATCATGTGTTTTGAACATTTTTATTGCTTTCTTAACTGTACGTATAAATGAAATAAATCGAAATAAATTTTTTAGTTAAAATAATTTTAAACGGGGAATAATCGACCTTTCTCATTGGAACCTCCCTTTACAGTTGCAAGCATTTTGGAACTTCAATTCTCAGCCGCTGATTAAAGGGTCTGAAGAACACCGCACAATATCTACAAATATTTATTATCATTACCTTTAGTATGGATTAAGATTTCATTGTGGAAACGATGTAAATTTCACTATATTGAAGTATTTTGTGAGTAGTTTAATTTTATTGCAACCCCAGCGTCGGTTTTATTAACATGATTGTAATAAATTCACCCCGAGAGCACTGAACAAACTAATATTTAGGATTGTTGTTAAAAAAATTGAAGACTTCTATAGCTATTATAGCTGTGAGGTGTTTGAAATTACAATATCGAACAATAAATTTCTTTAAATGTAATTAAGGTGAATCAAAAGATTTTTCAAAAGAAAGTGCGAATTAACCGATGCCAGCGATTTCCAATAATTACCAAAAAATATTATATTATAAAGAAAACTGACAATATTTATGCTATGATCCTGACACCATCATACCTGATTCCACAGCAAACCCTGGAAAAAGTACTAGATATTAGAATTATTTTAGAAATTGTGTAGGCGAAATGTATTTTAAGATATTTGCCTCGGGAATCATGCCTGTAATAAAATATTTTTTCTATTTTCCTTTTCAATATAATAATACTCGTATATTATTGTTTTCAAATTAGAGGAACGACCAGACATGTACCACTCGAAATCTAGTTAAATACATAAATAAAATAAAATGGAAAAAACGCAGACCCTTGAAAAATCGTGAAAGCCGACTTAACTGAGTCAAGATTAACGCTAAGAAATTTAAACAAAAGAAATACAACTTACAAAATTTATGGAATTAAAATAATTTTCTGGTAAAAAAATATTAAATCTTAAGTTGGTACTTTATGTATTAGCTGAATTCTTGACAAATTTAATTAAAAATTAAAATGTGAATACCGTACAGTCACAACTACTCCCAGTGGAGCCAGTGAGATTATGGCATCCCCAATTGAGCTGTGTTGTGTTGTTGAAGATAGTGGGGAAGGAAATGAGAAGAGGTAGAGGAAGGTTGGGAGGTGCCTGTTATTCAGATTTCGTCATCAAACTCGCCTAAGTCATTTCAAGCAACACTTCAATTCTGAATGCTGGTGTTCACCAGGGCGATACTGAGAGTATCATTCACTCTAGAATGAGCTGCAAATATACTTTATATGATTTGTATATATTTTTAATATTGTAAAACAACACAAATATCGAATTTTTTCTAATTTTCAAAATGACAGTAACAATAATTGTCTGTTAAAATATTTTATTATTATGTACCCTTTGAAAACAAGACCTAAATTTGAATCAAATCCGATTTTATTGAATAAGTATTACAATCACTGACAGATCGACAACTGAAATACGTATTTTCGATGATGATTTCTTACCGCTGAGCTTCTCAGGCATATTTTTTCTTGCCATGTTACCAGAAATATTCGGGTACATATTATGCTGGGTGGAAAGGGGGAGTTGTGTGGGGCTGGGAGGGAGAAGGAGTAGATTGAAGATCCGTCTTATTCAAATAGAAACATCGCATATCATGAAGAATAAGGATAAAGGAATATAAAATAAAACAAGGAAATTCTTTTTTCCATAAGGTTCAATTTTCAGGCGCACGTATATATTTTGTGTTATTTTAAATGTTACGAAATTTAAATTTCTTTCACAGAGGAAGATAGGAAGCTATTATTGAAGATCATAAGAATATACCTCCAAATTTTACCCTGAACCTTTTCGTCCCCACATTATTGATTCCACGTACGTATAGAACATATTTTATGCTTGACCAGATATGCTTACCCTTATAAAATTATGTTTTTTTGAATTGCTTAATGGTTAAGATTTGGATGGTAGCAAATGGCTAAAATGGCAGCCACCTCTGGTGTGGAGCACCAAAATACCTGACCAAAACCCTTGACTCTGTGCAGAAACGGGCGGTTATTTTGATAGATTCTCCGATCTTAAGAAACGTCCTTGTTCTGCCGGTGTTTCAATGGAAGATGCTCCGAGGAACTAACTTCATTGATTATTTTTAATTGATAAACTGATGTTTAAGACAAGATTTTATGCATAGCACAAAGGGTAACAATTGTTACCCTTAATATTTGACGAGTTAAAGTATTTCACCAAAAAATGTAGACATGATATGTCTCGACGCCACCTAGTGAGAGAGTTAGCACTTACATGCCTTTCTCATATAAAAATAAAGTTGGTTGTCACCATGTGAAAACAATGTAATAAGCGGTAGTTGTTGAATGAAACACTAGTATATATTGAATCATTTGGAGGTAACCCGCCGTAGCTAATTGGATTAAGAGCACCTGACCGGACATCAGAAGGGCGCGGGTTCGAGTCCCGTTGGTGGCATGTATTTTTTTTCGGAAGATTGTTTCAATGTGGATGAGTATTTCAGGCTGATAATTATGGCTTATAATAATTGTTAAGCTTCATTGATCCCTTCGGTGCATTGTCGGGAAACACGCCAAACGCGCGCGCAACATATGTACAAGATTGGCATTTCAACCGTTTGGAATAACAAGGTTCCATCTGTTGAGGAAAGGTCACGCGGTTATGGCGTCTATGGTAAACTACCTTAAAGTTCATTATCACATAACGTGAAAGCAACAGATGGAACCTTGTTATTCCAAAGGGTCGATTTGTCACATGAGAACGGATGGCTTCTACGGCTCGTTCTTGAGTTCAACAGCACGGCTGTGGAACGATTAGCCGGCAAATGTGTCTCTTCAAGACCTATGTTGTGGAACATCACACAGAATCCTCAAATATGACATTGGCTCTGAGGGAAATTATTTTCCTCAGGGCTTCCTATGTGGAGTCAATGTAAAAAAAGGTTTTTCCAGATTTTTTTTTCTCTTTCATGAAAGACTATCATTCCCGGGTGACAAATAACCTGACAATATTTGAAAACCCACTACTACCACCACTGTAAGCAAAAAATGTTTTTTTTCCGGGCCCAAGTGGTTATTATGTTGAAGAAAAAATCTAATACAGAAGCATTGGTTTCGTTTAGAAAAAAAATATTTACGATTCTAGACCGCCGACATGGGAGCTTTTACTACATCGATCCCGTTGATTAGTCAGACATCTCTTTAAGATCGAAATTTAAGTTGAGTATGCAATTATAGGTAAATGTCTACTATCTACCTGGTACAGTACTCAGATTACTCATAAACAATAACAAATCAATGAATAAAATCTTTTAGTGAAATTAACAACAAAAAAAATTCTGGGTGTCAAGTACTAAATTTCAAAATGTCGTACTAGTGTACCGGGCCGTCATGCTTCCCGGTTTAATTCATAGCCTATTTAATATGTAAAACACAGTCCCATGTAAATAATATTTGATTTATAGTGAGCATTCGAATATTGCTTTCCTAAGTATTGCACAAAACTTACTTTGTTAGCATAACAAACATTAGCAAACAATTATACAAAACTTAGTATTTGGAAATGTCTGACTAATCATGAAATGGACTATCAATATTCGGAAGATCCTCAACATGGACAAGAAAATGAAAACTTCAAAATTAAAAAATCTTCTCAACGTTCACCTAAATTCATGTAATTTTTTTTGCTACCTTTTCATTAAAGAATGGGATTTTTTATATCAATGCTTGATTGCCATCACAGATCAAAGTGTCTCTTATTTATAGCATCAACATTTAGGGCACATACATTTATTTATACACCAGCGTGTACCCGGCATGTGTTGAAAAGCCACTTAGAGAAACAATGTCCTTTCTCTCCCCGTTCCCCTTCCGCCTCTCCTTCCAAACCCCTCGCTCAGTGTTCCTCTTTCACCTTCCCAGCTTGCTCTCCTCCCATGAACCACCCCCCTCTTCCTTTCTCCTCGTCCCTCCCGGATTCCAATCCTCCTCCATGTCGCTAAACCATATGAAATACACAGATTTTTTCAATCAACTCACATGCCACCTATTGTAATTTTTTTAATACAAATTTCATAACGTCAGAGCTCACCATTATTTATAGAAACCTTTGCTAGGGTGTGCAGAATAATTCATCAAAGTTCCTAGAAACCTTTCGGTTCTAAGAAACCTATTTTGAATTTGGGTGACGGGTATCCAGGGAACGATTTATTGGATAGCCAGCGCCATAGGTCATCTCAAGGGTTTCGCTAGTTTTGGTGTCCATGTTTAACGGGTGAGGTTCGTTCTGGTCTTGGCGGCGATTAGCTGGCGGTCTGGATGGGAAGAGGCCGTTTAAGGGAGACCCTTTGACCTCTCCAGCTAGTATATCTCAACCCATCGGTAGTGTTGAGGTATTATATACTTCCATCACTCCTGGACACACTGACCTCTAGAATCCTTTACATTTCCCTTCCCAAAACTTCCTCTCATTAAAAAAGACCTTCTACAAAGCAAATAATATTTGTTTTTTGTACCAATTAAAATGTAAAATACAATATTGTTTTGACTGTTGTACCCTATTAAAATCCATGAAACAAAATACAGTTTTGTGATAATATTTTCTTTTACCCAACAGATGCAAAGTCTCATAAGGGTTGAACACGTAGAGCGGAAGTACTAAGAGAAATTAGGGAGGAGGAATTGGGTCTGCAGTAAATATAACACGATCAAATTAATCAGATACTTGAGTTGGGTTATATCAAATGTTTGAATTATATACTAGGATGTATGAGAAGAAAATTTATTTATTTATTTGGGTTTACGTCCAGCTGAGCTTTTACATAGATCATACGAACAGCTTTTGAAAACTTTCCAAAAAATTCAGAGCGTACGAAAAGCTGGAGCGGTCACCCTGTGGGATAGAATGAAAGACCGCTTTTTTCCAACCTGCTTCAAAAATCCTACAATAATTTTAAAAATATTAAAAAATAAGTAACGGTAACATAAAATAAAATAGGAACTTTAACAATATTGTAACTCGAATCACTATAATTATATTATCAACGCTACAATAATTTAAAGGACACAGAAAAATATGTAGTGTAGATTATGCTTTATTTTCTAAATGCAACCATAATAAATCTGTAAATAAAACAGTAATACCCACAAACGTAAACCCTCTTCTAAGTATTTTCACAAAACCTAAACAATATTCATAGCAGTAACGTCATTATTAAACACTTAGGACCAGTTGTTTCGGAGAATTTCACGTTTGAATTTCCTTCAAATCGTCATTCACCGAAAAATTGGGTTGTTTCAACCTCCGTCAGAAGAAATTTCAAGGAAAATTTTATAGAAATGTTTCAAAAATGAAAAGATTCTATTTTTCATTTCAAATTTGACACGCAATCACGTCTTCATATATTTCAAATACGAAATGGGTTGTTTCAACTCCAAATAACGTTCGATAAATTTGAAAATTTTATTCAAGTGTTCCCCGCCGAATCACAATTTTGACGTCTGCGCATGCGCCTCCCATTATTTCGCTAACCGTCCGGACTCGGCTGATCACATTCACATCACATTTCTATAGTATTTTCACTGCTGACGGAAGTTGAAACAACCCAATTATTCGGTGAATGACGATTTGAAGGAAATTCAAATTTGAAGGAAATTCAAATTTGAAGGGAATTCCAAAACAACTGGTCCTATGAAATTTTCGTTGAAATTTCTTCTGACGGAGGTTGAAACAACCCAATTTTTCGGTGAATGTCGATTTGAAGGAAATTCAAACGTTAAATTTTCCGAAACAACTGGTCCTTAAGAACACATTTACAAATTTCAAAATACCCATGGGGGGAGAATCTATTACTTTCCCAAGAATTCGGTTTAACCGAAAATAAATCATTTTACTCTCTTTCAAATTGACATTTATCGTCGTCTAATTATGAATCACCTCAGTTTGAAAATGGCCTTGTAAGCCGAAACAGCTGTCACAATAATAAAAACTATAACACTTGCAGAACTTAATAATAAACATTATTTAGTTTAAGTTAAATTAAATTTTAATAAAAAAACCACAAACTAGTTAAATGATGGAGAACTGACCGGTAAGACACCATGTAATAATCCTCTCTGCCTACACTTGTGGAGATGCGTGATGGTTAGAGACTTAGAATAAAGAAGATCACAAAAATGCGATGTGGGTGATGATTTGTGATTAACCTTTAATTAGACGCGCCAAAAAACTTATGTCGTTAGTTGCGCGGGCATTAAATACAACATGTTTAAATAAATAATCGTCTTAAAATATTATTTATTACTTACTATCCCTTTAAATATTAGAAACTAGCAAAAACGTCTTTAGATATTTTGACAACCATAATAAAAAATAAAAAAAATTATAGTCGCAGCGACTCCAAGCACTGCTGTACAGCAGGTCTGGCCACTTTTACTTCGCGGGTGACGCTAAGATGAAAAGGGGCTAACAAGCTAGGAAGCTAGGAGAAACCTACAAAAATAACTCCAATTGAAGATTATTTGGGGTCGCGGAGACCCCGCTCGCCAATTAAAGGTTTAAAAGTCTGACCATTCGTTGCTTAAAATTCAATTAGATAGGGTTTTGTCATCATTATGAGATTTTCATTTCGTTGAAATGGAAAGGAGATATACATTGTCAGGTCAAGTTTAACAGAAACAGAGCACGTGCTAAATGGGAATTAAACGCGTTTAAAATACAACCAAATTAATGTATGGTAAATTGTTGTTTACAGTCGTGTAAAATTAAAAGGGGGATATTGTGTAGGTATTATCAATGCAATATTTAGGAATTTAATCTTATGTTTCCTCTAATTTATCACACATCCAAGCTTCTACGTGCATTCAAAAATCATACTTCAGTAACGTGAATGCGGAACGGCGGCACCAGCGCGGCGTGTGATGATTTAAAAATTAATTCAATTTCAGGTTTAAAAGTTCTTCAGTACTTTCATGAATGAAATATTAAAAACACATCACTGGCGATTCGAAGGTAAAGAAAATGTTATTTTATACAAATTTGGTATTTCGGGCTAGCTGTGAAATAAGTGATTCAAATTTATTAATAATTTATGGAATTTTTCTTGAATTTTTGAAGCGATGAGTTTTCGGTTTTGCTTTTAATTCTGTTGATTTTTTATTCATCATAAGGGAGTTCATTCCAAGCCTCACGACTTCCGGAAGCACGATTTCCAAACTCAATATTTGGAAATATGTTTGGTTTTATGAGTGATAAACATATTATTTTATGCGTATTGTCGAATTCAATAAACATAAACAGATTGTATTCGAAATATTCTTATTTCTTTTTTAGTAAGCAGAAATATTAAAAGATTTTTTCTTACCTTCTAGATAATGTAGGATATACGATTATATGTGACTGGGTTGAAATACTTGTCGAAGTACAAAGCATGACAGACAAAACTTTCAATATAAGATATTAGGCCTACATGATCGAGGGGTAAGGCTGTGTACTCCCAATCTGAAGGTCGCAGGTTCAAACCAGGCGTGCGCAAATAAATTTTATTTGACTAATTTGTGTTATTTCACAATAATTAATTATTTAAAAATAATATATATCATATTTGCGGCACCTTTTGGATTGGAAGATACTCTCAGTATCGCCCTGGTGTAAGACCACTATTCAGAATTAAAATGTTGCTTGAAACGGCTTTAGCCGTATTTGGTGACCAGATCTCAATAGCCAGGTACTTTCCCACTACCTTCAGACTCACAACATACCCCAATTGGGGATGCCATACTCATATCTCACTGGCTCCAGCCGGTAGTATTTACATAAAATAGAACACTCATACTAACATTCACACGCTTATGACGAGCAGGATAAGGTAATAAAAACTGATTTGAAAAGTACACAATAGCAACTACTGGAGTATTCTGATATTCTAAAAAACATCACTTTTTAGTAGAGAGAGAATTTCAGCACTGGAAGAATTGGGAGATGGCAGTCGGATGATACACAATCCAAAGTACCTACTCATAAACGGACCAGACCCAAAAATAATCAGGGAGCTACTCAATATGCACAGTGCACTCACTGAGGGAATTAGGAAGGACTACTAACGGTATACTGCCATCTCAGGAGGCACATAAAATAATAACAGATGCAAGGAATGTGAAAAGGATGAAGGAACTCAAATTCACCTTTGAATTCAATGTTCAAAATTCAAAATGGTCAATTCATTAATATAATTACACAAATATGCTGATTTCTTATTTATTCCCTGTCAATATTGGTTCGGTTGTCAAATAAAATCATGTTCTGGACATCGTTATAAAATCGTAGGAAGTTGCGTCTATCGATCGGATATTTTAAAGTTACCGATTTCACCGTGCTAGAACTTCTGATGGAAACAAAGCTCAGCTACATGGGAATACACATTTGGAACCAAAAGAAGGTCACATACAATGACAACCCTCGAAGAATTTATCTGTAGGACCAGGTTACGGTTAAAATATGAGATAGGACAAAAATGACCCATATCCCCTTTATTACCCAATAAGAAATGAGAGACGGAAAGAGATGATCAATCATTCCATGGCTTTTAAAATAATGTTACTTCAACAGATTTTTCTTCACTTATAAAGTTATATTTAATTTAAAATTTGCAATTATTTGGTGGCATAGCTAAAAATATTTAAAAAATCAAAATACTTATGGTACATGCATTAAAAGTGATCAGCATTTTAAATAAAAATGCTGCGAATATATTTCGTGAAGCTTTTGCTTGGAAAATAAATGCTAACTCTGGCAAAAGCAACTAAAAAGAACTAGCTGCTTTGAACTCTGAATATGTCGCTGTAAGTTTTGAATTTACTTTGCAGTTACCTACAGAGGTCAAAACGCGAATGTCTAGACAGATACGTTTATCAAACAATAAAAAAATGGTAATTTCGCCGCTTCGGACATATCAGAATAAACCCAGCGTAGGTTAACCTCGTGCATGTGATACGAATAAAAAAAATTTAAAATATTTTTTCAGATTTAAAAATGAATTCATATAAAAAGGCACTTCACTTTATGGTTTGTGGAATAATCCCAAATTTTTTATTAGCACTGTTTTCTAATTTCTGTGGTTCAACGAATTTCCTATTCCTAGATATGAAGAAGTTAAGAAATATATTAGTTCGATGAAGAGGAGAGAATTTATTAAACAGCTTATCTTTATATTTCAATTCCTTTTGCCTGTCATTATCATTCAATACAGCAATACAGCAATCCTGTATTATCATTCAGAATAAACAAATTGCAAACTCCACGTCTTAATAACATTGGCGAATAGGGATTAGGCCGCACAACGCACTGTGCCGCTCCCAACTATTAAATAAATAGTTATGGGCAAAGTAAGTTAGTGTATGAAATTAATTATTGTGACTTACGTCTGTTTCTCATTACTGAGGATCGTGTCCCCTACTGTAATATTGTGATCAACCATCACAAGATTAATAATAATAAAATATATTCCCTACCCTAAGCAATTAACTATCACCTCATACATTCCTTTGAGCATTTGCCGTAAACATATGCAACTATATTAAATAAAATAAAATTTCATATTTCTAAATACATCGCGCCAAATAAATACCCCGGTCAGCGCCAGAATTAAAAACTTTAAAAAAAAACTAACCATCACGCCGTTTCCCCGCAGGGGTAGGCAGAGAGGACGGACCGCCAAACAACTCGGTCTTGGCATACACTCCTCGACTCATTCACATTCATACATCTTATCATACATGCTCTTCTATTATTCTGACTCTTGACATGGCCCGACTCAAGTATCTGATTCACTTGATCGTGCCATGTCTTCCTCGGGCGTCCTCGACTTCTTCTACCATTCACATTAGTATCATATATTCTCTTGACACTCCTTTCTTCGTTCATTCGCTCTATATGTCCAAACCATCTAAGCGCCAGAATTATGTTTCAAAAAATAATTCATTTAAAATTTGATTCAATTAAAATAATATATAGTATATTTGCAGCACGGAAGATACTCTCAGTATCGTCTTGGTATGAGACCACCATTCAAAATTGAAACGCCGTCGCTTGAAATCCCTTTTTGCCGTGTGTGCCATTTGACCAGATCTGAATAGCCAGGTACTTTCCTACCTTTCCCTCCACATCTCCTCCCCTACTACATTCATCCTCAAAACATTCCCCGATTGGGGATGCCACAGTCTCACTGGCTCCTACGGTTGGGATGGGATGAAGAAAAGAGTGTGTTGGGGACAGAAATCGGTCCCGCAAAGCGGAAGGAAATGGATAAGAGAGGAATTGTCAACATACCGCTTAACCGCTTTTCTTCCTTGGCTTTTCAATTTTCCGCTAATTCTCACTTCAAATTTAGAGCTCACTAGCACACCATTGAAATTTTTTTTCGTAAGATTCCGACACGGTCGAATAAAAGCTCCGTATTCAACACTGAGATGTTGACAGAAAGAGGTGCTAATTTGAACTAACAATTACTGTGACATTTTTATTGCATTCAGTCGATAATAAGGTTAAGGAAATAAAAGGTTTTGTGGGTAGAATTTAATTTGGTAAAAGGTACATAAGGATGAATGCAAGGCACCAACAGAGTGTGTGCCTAGAATGGTGTGTATGGCGGTCCACCCTCTCCGCCTACCCCTACGGGGAAACGGGTGATTACTGATTACTGATAGTGATTAGGTTAGTTTGGCTTAGTTACAGTGGAAATTTATACTACGCTAAACGAAGAATTCCATCATCACTGTCATGATTGCCTGGGTGGGGTCCCTTCTGATCTAAACCTACCAGGTACTTCCCCACTTTCCTCTTCCCTATATCCTTCGCCTCCCCCACTACCTTCATATTCAAAACATTCCCCAATTGGGGATGCCATAGTCTAATTTATCATTTGTCTTCATAACAAAAGAGCCGGATCGCCTGTATTGAACCATATTATTATTTTTCTTTATAGTATAAATGTGTCAACACATATCATACACGCCTAAGTCCCGTTCAAACATTTTTCAGATAATGACGATTTTTTCTTGTTTCAACTTTCAGCTGGTAAAAACCTGTGAATATTACTTTATGTTCATGAATATTGTACCTGGGAATACAGAAAAATAATAATCAAAATACATTTCTTGAAGTAAATATGCATTTTCGACGATTTTTTAATGGACTTAGGCGCATTTGATATAATACCTTTGTACTTAGTCGATATTGAAATAGAAATCACTGAACTTAGGTGTGTTTGAATTAAAGAAATAGGACTTTGGTGAGTGGAACTAACACAAATGGCGGCCATGACAGAGTGAAGTTGACGTGTGGTTGGCTGTATTGGACTTTGGCTCATATGATTTGAAGCGGGTGTGGGACTTAGGTTGGATTGAAAAATCTGTCAACTTGCACCCTTAATTTCTTTGGGAAGCCGTGGACTTCGTGGGATTGATCCAAACCAAAAGAATTATTTTTTTTGCTGAATCGAATACATAAAAAAAAACAAAAAATGATTGGTATTGGACTTTGCTGCAAATGGTCTAAGAAATGCATGAGGTGATTCGTAACCGATTCGTTTTGCATCTTCTCCCTTCACCATAATCTACACAACTGAGGTTATGATGAACACTGTAACGATGACTGAAACATTAGCTAAACAAGGAGGTAGAGCAATACGGCAAAATACCTAAAAATAAATCACTTCTGTGAATATTTACAGGGTTCACGAATTCAATCAAACAAACATCAAGTTGATACCTGGTAGAAACCGATATCAAACAGTTTGGTATTACATTTATCCCTGTCATCACCGTCACTATGTGGGGAGATCTAGGGGTGTTAACAGGGGGTGGGGGGAGGTGGGAGGTAGGCGCCATTCACTCCTAACTACCAACACTTTAACTAAATAACATTAATGAAGTTTGATCTCGCGGTATAATGTAGCGACAATCGAGTCACTGGCTGCGATAGCCCAATGATTCCTTCGTTAAGGATCGATCCACTTCCCACATCGACATAGCGTAAGCTAGATAAGAATTTTGTTTTGTTGATTTGGCGATGGCATTAAACGGTTTATCTGTAGTATCTATTCTCCAGATATAATATATTATGTTTTATTAGAACTGGGCCAATATCTTCAGTACTATTCTGTATAGATTAAAAATACTTAAAAGCTCTTTGATATCGTAGTGAATGTTTATTCTTATTTTGTAATTTAAAAAATATAGTTTAAGATGACACACGTCCTTATAACTGGGAAGCTAGTTTTTGTCTGAAGAGCTCTCGCAAAAATAATGATTTATTTTTATTTTTATAGTGAATACCTCACAAGAGTCCCAAATGCTCCCGTCTGGAGCCAGTGAGATTATGGCTTCCCCAATTGGGGATTATGAGGCTGAAGGTGAGTGGGAAAGGGAAGGAGACGAGGAAGAGGAAGGTGGGGAAATATCTCGCTATACTTATCTAGTCACTAAACACGGCTAAAGCCATTTCAAGCAACGTTTCAATTCTGAATGGTGGTCTTACAACAGGGCGATACTAAGATTATCTTCCACTCTTGAACGTGCCGCAATATTATTTTAAGTCATTAATTGTGAAATAACACAAATCAATTAAATAAAATTTATTTGCGCACGCCGGGTTCAAACCCGCGACCTTCGGAATGGCAGTCCAACGCCCTACCGCTGGACTACGCCGGCCGTCATTCTGCCTGTCCGTCTCCGGTTATCTTCGGCACAACTCGTGAACGACACCATGTGACCCGAAGATATCAATTTACAGTTAGAATGTTAGAACTGATCATAAACAATTCACAATTTCGTAGGCGTGTACGGGTACTGCCGCCCCGGAAATAATTTATTGGATAACCAACACCTCTGCCATAGGTCACCCCGAGGGGTTTACTACGTTTAGTGACTTAGCAGGGATACCTGTGTTCGTGGGGTGAGGTTTGTCCGGGTCATGCGTCTGTCCACCAATTGCGTGGCAGGCCAGATCGGGAGAGACTGGTTGAGGGAAACCTATTAAATTCTCCAGCAGGACTCTCTCGGAACATCACCTTGCATCGCAGTGGGACGAATGAAATCATTCGTCCGTCACTCCTAGACACACTGACCTCCAGATTGGTATGTCATCTTTCCTTGTGCTCCGTGGACAAGTGTCGCTGATAGCCCTTGTTGAATGGAGAAAAATGTTATTCTAAAATACGATCACTTTATTCGTGAAAACGGTTAAAAAGGGGACTGAAGTTCATACGAACAAATTAACAGTGTTTCAATGTTTATTGGCGGAAACATGTAAGAATAATTTGTTGGTATATGTAATTTCGTATGTATACCAACAAATGATTCTTACATGTTCCCGCCAATAAACATCGAAACACTCTTAATTTTTCGTTGTTTTTTTTCGTTGTTTGTTTTTGGGGTGTTATGCCGTGTTGTGCTACCTCCTTCTTTAGCCGACGTTTCGGACAGCGTTGCAGTGTCCATCATCAGGGCAGATCCGGCAGATCCGTCGATGTGAATTTGTAGTGTTAAGTGTGTGCTTATTTAGTTGGAAGCGATACCGTGCCGTTAGCTTTATTTGTTCGTAAGAAATTCAGTCCCGTTTTTAACCGTTTATACGAATAAAATGATCGTATTTTAGAATAACATTTTTCTCCATGTGGTGTAAAAGTGAGGGGATGGGGGCAGCGCGCGGGAGGATTTAAATACAAATTGGTAAGCTCACGCGAAACCAGAATTCAGAATTTGAAATAATCGGATATGATCAAAAATTAAACGTTGAGTAAAGGTAACTATCGGCAGCTGTTTCTAACTTTTAAATCGATTCATCTGAGGCCGCGATCAGCCAAGCATTTTGTAGGGTAGCGCTCGATTTATGTTGTCCCCAAACATCTTATGTTATCTGGCCTCGCCCACTTTCATAGACAATAAAATGACATCAAAGTAAGAACTTTCGAAGTTAAATTAATATTATAGAGTTAATTGTTGGATTTATTATTAATACACGTAATTCATTTAAAATATTTTTATCCATAAACTGACATTTTATATTTTTTAAACAAACGTATATAAAATAAAGTGTCAGCTTGACTGTAGGTACTGGACTTGACACTTGGCTTGGCGAATATTGTAAAACGACATTTTTCGCATAAATTAACCGTTTTTCGTCTCTGCTCCGCACGCATCCGAACTTCTCAATCCATATTAATTAAAATGATAATTGATAAACCCAATACAACAGAAGTGAAATGAGCGCGAAACTGTGTCTTCTGTCAGTGATATTTCATCGACCATACATTGTGTTCGCGATATTTGTTCTACACTGTTGACACTTTTAAGAACTAGTCCAAAACTGAGGCGGCCGGAACGAGTTTAATCTACTAGTCCGGCTTCCTTAGGTTAAGATAAATGCTTAAGCGATACTTGTGTGTTGGAAAAAGCGTAGTTGTGCACTAATCAAATACTAAGGCAAAATTTTGGCTTAGTAATTGATTAGTATGATTGGGAACAGCGGCCGTAAATGTAACAAAAACAATCTAGGTAGATCAATGTCTATGGTTAACACAGTTGGAATATGTATTCGGAAATGCTGCCAAATATTTCCGATCGCATTTGGTCGGAGTTGAAGCACCCTTATGAACTTTTATTGATATATTCATTGTGATTTCGTTAAAGTTACCAAAACAAATAAATAACTTTAATTTAGTTTCACTGCAGCCTTTCAACCAATAATAATTTCGTTTTCCGAACAGGAAATAATTTCATAAATAAATCATTTTTGCCGAGTTTCACAACAAATTAAAATAAAATGATTTGGCAAAAGAGAGAAAGTAAAAGAGCGGGTTCTTTGGTAGAGCGAATGATTTATTGTTTGAATCATATTATGTGGTAGATATAAAATACCTACACAATTAATAATATTTTATTGTGTAGGTATTTTGTATTTGTGGGTGTGTCTTTTTTCCTTGTAAAAATCCATACTTTTAGTCCGAGATTGATGAAATTTTGCGCATTTAACCTTCAAAACAGGAACAAACTCACTGTTAACATGAAACTGATGGCTGGCGTAGTCCAGCGGTAAGGCTTTGAACTCCCATTCCGAAGGTCGCGGGTTCGAACCCGGCGTGCGCAAATAAATTTAATTTGATTAATTTGTGTAATTTAACAATTAATTAATTAAAAACAATAAATACTATATTTGCGGCACGTTCCAGAGTGGAAGATACTCTCAGTATCGTCCTGGTGTAAGCCCACCATTCGGAATTGAAACTTTGCTTGAAATGGCTTTAGCCTTCCTCTTCCCCATCTACTTCCCTTCCCCACTCACCTTTAGCCTCACAACATACCCGATTTTGAATGCCATAGTCGCACTGGCTCCAGACGGGAGCAGTTGGGACTTTTGTGAGGTATTCACTATAAAAAAATAAAAATTTTAAATCTTATATCCATCCTCTTTTCCCACCCCTTAGAGCAGAATTCTGATAATTCTCGGTGAAATTTTTGATGTCCAAAAAAAGAAGCATATTATTATCTACATCTGATTTTGAAAACTCTGTGCAAAACCCGTGTAACACCGGGGTTTCAGTTAGTATTTTATAAGATCAAAAAAAGTTTTGGCAAAGCTTTCAGGTATTCAGTGGACCTCCTTTCTAAGGCTCGTTAAACCCAATTAAGGCATTATTTCCATTATTTATTTTCACCCAGAAGATAATATCAAGCGACTTTTTGTAAAAGAAACACCTTTGTGTAACTTATTCACGAGAAAAACGTTTCTTTGAAGGAATTATTTGGAAAAACGGCTCCGACTGCCGCTTGTTCCGTGTTTTTCACAAACAATTTATACCTATTTTGAACGCTCCGGGTAATGACGAACTTTTTAAAATTTGCCTAACGGCGCATCTTAAGCAGGCTACCAAGTAAGTTATTGATGGAAAATGATTTTTTAAAGTGTTCAATATCTTATAATTTATTTATTTGTATTTTACGACCTGCTGGGCTTTTACATGTTATTTTTTTATTATCAAAGTACATCTAAATCCACATTACATTCAATTCACACAAAATTAGTTGGCTCTTTTTCACACAAATGCAAAAAATAAAATTAAAAAGCAAAGTACATCTAAATAAGCATTAGAAACAATTCAAACAAAAGAAAAAAATAAAATTATAAAACTGAATCTAAAACAAAATCCAAAACAAAATCATAAACAAAATCAAAGTCAAAATCAAAAACAAAATCAACAACATAATCAAAAACAAAATCAAATATGAGTTAGATAAAAGCAGGATACCCTACCATACAAGGTAGAGAAACAACAGAATGGGATAAGTACAATTCGTAGATTGAATCAAAGAGAACTATGTGGTATTTTCAATTAAATATTATTGATCTTTTTTCCGATAAACATCTTACTATGAGGATAATATAATAATAAGTAACAATTTAGGAGGCGGATATGGCTACCGCTGCCATGGGAACCATTTTTTTTTTTTTTTTTTTTATAGAGAATACCTCACAAGAGTCCCAACTGCTCCCGTCTGGAGCCAGTGAGACTATGGCATCCCCAATTGGGGTATGTTGTGAGGCTGAAGGAAAGTGGGGAAGGGAAGGAGATGGGGAAGAGGAAGGTAGGAAAGTACCTGGCTATTCAGATCTAGTCACTAAACACGGCTAAAGCCATTATTAAGCAACGTATCAATTCTGAATGGTGGTCTTACACCAGGGCGATACTGACAGTATCTTCCACTCTGGAACGTGCCGCAAATGTAGTATATATTATTTTTATTAATTAATTGTGAAATAACACAAATTAATCAAATAAAATGTATTTGCGCACGCCGGGTTCGAACCCGCAACCTTCCGATTGGGAGTCAAGTGTTGTTACCACTAGACCACGGACGGACGTCATTGTTGGATAGCCATCATCGTTGTTGGATAGCCATCACCCCATGTAGTTAGCTACGTTTGGTATCATAGCAGAGGTGCCCGGGTTGGTGCATAGGGTGAGGTTTGTCTAAGTCTTGTCGGCACATGCGTTTGCCTACCTCCTGCATGGCGGATCAGATCGGGAGAGACTGGTTGAGGGAGAACTCTCCAGCCGGACTCTCTAGGTCCATCGCCTTGCACCGCAGTGGGAGGGATTTCATTAGTTGTCCGTCATTCCTGGACACATTGACCCCCAGATTTTTACCCACCTCTCATAACTTTTTCCTTCCCAGAATTTGCTCTCCTTCCTTTCCACAAAAAGACTCGCATTCTGAAAGATGACATAGGCCCTGAGGGATTTTTTCTCGGGATTTCTAGTGTGATGGTAAGTTAAAAAAATATTAACTTTAACGAAATAGCTATTTAAATGCATTATTTTGCTTCCCAAAAAACTGAACCACGTACTCTTTATTGATATTATACTGATTCCAAGAGTAAATTTTTTTTACATGCTTTTCAGTTACCACACTGACTAGACACATGCCCGTATTAAGGTAGTCAAATTATTTCTGGGTTTCAACACAACGCCCGGCGTGTCTGTATACTTACTAATCTATTTTATAAGAAATAGTAATATTTCAAAGGAGAGAATGATATAGAATACAGTGAAAAGTATTCTGATAGACTGTCAGAGAACAGATTAGATCACCCATCAAACGAAATGTCTACGGATCGAATAGATCCAAATCACTGGGACGTTATTTCCATTCAGACTCTAAATCGTACATATTTATGCCACCCTCCCATCCCTCACGATGTTATGTTATCCAATACTACGAACAGCTGTCAAGGTTCACAAATAAAGGTAAGCATTTATTTGACTGTTTTCTTCTAAGATGGATCAAAATAATATGTTCAAAGCCCGAGGTAAATACATTGGAAGGAATGTTTTTGTATGTCAAATGGGGTGTCCAAATACTCGTTTGCAAGTGAAGCATGAAGGTAAACAAATATAAAGCAATAATGTTGAATTATGTTTTGAAAATTATTGATGATATTTGATTTTTTGGAACTCGAGAGAGAGTACGGTGCCTACAACAATTCTTGATCTGTGAAAGTGCAATTCAAATTGTGTTACTATCCAATTACTGTGAATCAATTTGCCTATAATAAAATGCTCAAATTCTGAAATTGAAATCTGTTGCTGACTGAATGCTGTAGAAATGAGATCCCTGAGGCGTATGTGTGGTAAAACCATGTATGATCGTGTGAGGAATGTGGAGATCCGAAAAGAATGCAAGGCTGATGTGAGCGTAATAAGTAAGATTAAGAAAGGGACGCTTAGATGGTTTGGGCATGTTGAGCGAATGAATGAAGAAAGGAGTGTAAAGAGAATTTATGGCGCGAATGTGAATGGTAGAAGAAGCCGAGGACGCCCAAGTAAGACGTGGCACGATCAAGTAAATCAGATACTTGAGTCGGGCCATTTCCCCTGCGGGGAAACGGCGTGGTGGTTAGTTAGTTAGGTAGTTAGTTAGAAATCTGTTACAATAAATCAATGTGTTTTTTTTATATGAATACGGCACAAGCATCACAACTGCTCCTAGAGCCAGTGAGACTATGGCATTCCCAATTGGGGTATGTTTACTGTAGTGTGGTTTTACACCAGGGCGATACTGAGAGTATCTGCCACTCTGGAACGTGCCGCAAATATACTATATATGTAAATTGTGAAATAATACAAATTATTCAAATAAAATTTATTTTGGGCACGCCTGTTCCGAGCCTTACCTCTCGACCACGCCGGCCGTCAATATAATCTGAAAATAATTTCATAAACTGCCCTCAAATGTAATAAATATCGTGGCCCGTCATCTTTTCCTCTGTGACAACCGTAGCACTAATTATACCTACATAGTATTATCATTTACCGCTAGTAGGTAATTTCACCGAACTGCCAATACATAATACAGACTTTTCGATATTTTCTCCGTCCTGCATCAAAGCAAAAAATTAGTTGTCAATATAACTGATATGTTAATATTAAATGCAAAATGATAAGTAGGTATTTAATGGACTGATATGGATTTTTGTTTGTTAATGTTCGACATATATTATGTCGGCAAAGCCCTACGGGTGTTTTATAAATCCATGTTGTTTTATTCAAAGTATTTGATTATGTATTAAAATTAAATTGGGAATTAGTATAGTATTATTACACACTTGTTTTACGCATAAAACACTTTATAGGTTTGGGATGCTGTGGGTGGTATGTGTGGGGTTGTGATTGGATGGAAAAGAGCAAAATTAGCGGCAGAACGAGTAATCAAATCACCGAACATTATTGTTCAGAGCGGAGAACGGAATTGGGAAACTTTTGTTTTAGGAAGAACCAAAAAAAGGGAATTTTGATTGGATGGAACTAATCTAGGGCGTAGGTACGTGAAGCTTTGGGATTGGAAAAAATGGTGGATATGGATTTTAACCAGTCAGGGAGGCGTTGGAGTAATCAGAGATATTAATAAATCCACCAGTTGGTACACATGAGAGAGATTACACAAGTTTGTGGACACTGTAAACTTGGGGATTTGCAAACAAAATTTTCAACAATATTCAATATTTCTTCCTCAACACTAAGTAAATCACATTCTGCGAAAATTGCAACAAAGTAATAACGAACGATTTTGAAATTGTATAAACTCAGCGAGTTGTGGGCAAATTTCACGAAGTGCAAGTAATTACTTGCGGCACGGTGACTCGACAGTTGATCCTATTACAATATAATTATTATAAAATTATAATTTTTGTGCATTATTTATCAATTTCATACCTAAATTCGACTTCAAAAATACCTTTAATAATAAGTTTGTATAGAAATCAAACGAACTTATTTACAGTGTCGATTTTTACATCTTCTCTTCGTTATATCACATCCGAGTACAGTTTGTTATAGTTTATGTGATTATGTTTAGCATATTTTTCCTAAACCGACTGCATATTGTATATAAGTATGCCGAGGGGCCAACTGGCGGGAGACTAACCGTCATAAAACCTGACGTCACAAAGGCCACTTTCATGATCTAGAAATTTCGGGCAGAAAGGATGTTATAATACAATTACCCCAGAACTGAACGCTAAAGCGCTTTTTCGGGACATAAACAGAATTTAAAATAAAACAAAATTCAACGTTCGTAGTCAATATTTAGAAAAAATTGTTGTTTGCATGCGATTTGCAAAGTTCTAAGGGTCAGGTGTGGTTAAGGTATCAGAATATAAACTGAATGAATCTACGACAATGCCTAATCACCGTCTGTATTATTAATACGCTAACGTCTGTTGTACGTATTCGCTCCACTTACTAGAAACAAACGGAAGTGCTGCCATCTGTATTATTAATACGATTATGTCTGTTGTCCATTCTCGCTCCACTTACTAGACACAAACGGAAGTGCTGCCATTTATAGTATTAATACGCTAACGTCTGTTCTAAATTCTCGTTCCACTTACTAGATACAAACGGAAGTGCTGCCACCTATAATATTCAAATAGAACTATTGAAGTTTCCATATGATAAAATTTCCACGGAAGCGGGTTTTTACCTGTTAGTATTGATTTAGTGGGATAAAAAGCGAGGAGAATGCTGACAATTAAAATAAGTACGCACTTTTCTTCAAAACCTTCGCATCTCGTTTCAGAATTATATATTAATTGGCCCGAGCTCTTCTTTTAACATTTCTGTCATTTATATTCCTTAATTAGCCATTACGGCCGAGATATCCTTTCAGTTTCCTTTAAGATTAAACCAACGTTCCTTTTTTCTCGTCACAAACACATTAGTCTAAAACTGCTCTAATAACGTTTAAAATAATTACAAGGCCTTACTTTTCAGCTGGATAATAACAAGTGAAATTAGTTGGAAAATATATAAAGCGAAGAGATTGCTAACTATTTTTCTATCACAATGTTCTCTGCGGGGTAAGCTTATAGGTTAAAACGTAACACAGATATTTAATGACACGCACTTATTGCTTCATTATTACTCTTTCTCTATTTTATAATTTGGGAGGCGGGTATTGGTACCGCCGATTAACCATTTATTTGATACAAACACCAACACCTATGCCGTAGGTCGCCCCGAGTGGTTCGATCTATTTTGCACGTAGGTAGGTCTATGGGTCTTAGCGGTGAATACATCTGCCCACCTACGTGGGAGACCGGATCGGGGGAGACTGGTTGAGGGAGTCCTTTTGACATTTCCAGTACGACTCTCGGAACATTGTTTTGCACCGTAGAGGGAGGGATGGATGCATGCGTCCGTCACTCCTATTCCGATTCCTACCCACTCTTCATACTTTTCCTTCTCAGAACTTCATATATTTCCTTTCCTCAAAATACCCTCCATACAGCATTCCCAAAGATGACATAAGCCCTGAGAGAAATTAAATTCCTTGGGAATCCTGTTTGTAGCTAATGTAAAATATATACTTATACATGTATACATTTAATTATTTTGAAAATAATGCATTCTTTTTTGTTTTTACAAGAAAAACTCTCTTTATAACTTTTGAAGGTTATTCCCATCAATGTTATATATCATTGAAGAAGAAGATAACAATAATAATTTAATATTTTAAAATATGAAAATGAACGAGACACAGAAAAATAATAAAATATAATGGCTGCAACTGGGACTCGAACCCAGAACCTCACGTCTAACCGGGACATACGCATTTACCAATTTTGCTATTGCATCCTATTATGAGACTGTCGTATTTGTAAACTTCATATTTCAAATTTCAGAATTAACAATATTATATTCGACTAATGTTTTTTCCAAATTATTGTTAGCTACCTTTTTTATTGGAAACAAGTATTCAAAGAATGTATTTGTTACCTAGATAGTGTCTCGGATAAGTATATCCGATTTTATTTTTATGGAACGCCTATTGACTTTTTGTAAAAGTCTAAATGAATATTCATTAAATACGACAGTCTCATAATAGGGTGCAATAGCAAAATTGGTTAATGCGTATGTCCCGGTTAGATGTGAGGTTCTGGGTTCGAGTCCCAGTTGCAGCCAATATATTTTATTATTTTTCTGTGTCTTGTTCTTTTTCATATTAAAAAAAAAAGATTATTATTGTTATCTTCTTCTTCAATGATAATGCATTCTGTTTAAAAAGTTAATACCGATATTAAAATTAGTCTTTCGATATCTCCAAAAATTATGAAGTTATGAGCTTCCAAAGATAATTTAGGTAAAACGTCTGAAATTGTGTCTAATGACGTCACACGTCAGACGATTCAGTACAATTCATATTTTGAATGGTTGTGCTACGGTATAGTCGCGCTCGTACAATCACTTGAAGACCCACGCTTACTCCATCCTCTGCTCAAAAAGACCTTCCAAGCAGCATCCCCAAAAATGACATAGGCTCTGGGGGAAAATATTTTCCTCAAGGAGATTTTCCTGTGTGGAGATAATGTAAAAACTGCCATGCGATTTTATGTCAATGGACGACGAATATAAATATTATAATAAAAGGAAATTAGTCTTCAAGAAACCGTATCCAGAATTCTTTCTTATTTTATTTGGAGTCACAAAGTGGCGGAGATTCTTTCTTCAATTTAAAAGAGATGAAGACAGTGTTAGGTCGTTTATTTCATTTCCGAAAAAAAAAACATTTAAGCAAGATGAATGTTTCATTTCTTGTCAGGATTTGAGCAGCGTTCTTAAATGCTTTTACATTTATAAACGTTGTTTATTTTTTGAAACGTGTAAACATTGTGAAAACACGCAAATAAAAAATATTTTCACAGTAAATCTCTAATGAAATTAGGTCATTTTTTACTTGAACGTTTTGTATCCTGTTTCCGACTTCAAACATCGCTCAAATATGAATTTTCACTCAAAAATTTCCCACTAGAGAATAATAATTTATTGTACGAACGTAATGTGTACTCAGAAAAAAATGTGTTTGGTTTAAAGTAGTATTAAGGTTTCCAGTTAAAGCTCACTTTGTAATTGAGATTTTATGTTAAATTTTTAAATGAATAGCGTCGAAATACTCGTACATTTTTAGAGAGGGATAATTAGATTGTTTCTTCATTAATAAAAAAATTTACGTTGAATTACGTCTACATTTATGTTTAATTTGGGAGGCGGGTAAGCGTACTGCCTCCCCCCAATTATTGGATAACCAACACCTCTGCCAAAGGTCACCCCAAGTGGTTCGCTATGTTTGTTGACTTTATTAGGGTGCATGAGTTCATAGGGTTAGATTTGTTCAGGTTTAGGCAGCAGATGCGTCTGCCCATCAGCTGTGTGGGGAGCCGGATCGGGAGAGCCACAATGGGAGGGATAAATTTCTATATCACTCCTGGACACACTGACATCCAGATTACTACCCACCCTTCCAAGACTTTCTTCTCCTTCCTTTATTTAACAATGCCCTCCATAGAGCATCTCCAAAGATGACAGGCACTGAGGGAAATAATTTTTTAAATTCTTTAAATAAGGCAAAGAAATAAAGGCACATAACTCTCATTTTGACTATAGATACAATATGTAAAAAAATTATGGCAAAATAAAATATACTTAAAAAATGAATCTTTCAATTATCACCACTTTTAAATAAAGTAAGGATAAAATAAATTAAATAATGAAATTAATGTGCAGTGTTTTTAATATGGAGTTCTCTGCCGGCAAAATAGTGTATATTCTACAAGCATAAACTGATAAAGCAAAACTAATAAAACGTGTTTATCTGAAGTGGCCTGCCAGGTAAGTAAGTTTTCTGTATCCGTCTGAACATAACTACATAGAGCATAAAAATAATATTTTCAAAAAGCACCTTTTAGGTGATTTTTCACAAAACACCGCGCTATAAAAATTATTCAAATATAATAATAATTATTATTCAACCCATTAAATGCCTTAATTTAACGGCCTTATGTTTCTTTTCTGTTATAACACAAGTTAGGGAGGCGGGTACGGGTTATTGTATAACCGTTGAACCGTTTATTGTATAACCCTGGCTATAGGTCACCCAAGTGGTTTGCTACGATTGGTGACTTAGCAGGGGATTCCGGGATCATTGGACGAGGCTATGGGGCCACCTACTGCGAAGTAAGAAATTATTTAAATTATTAATTATTATTTTTTTTTTTATAGTTAATACCTCACAAGAGTCCCAACAGCTCCCGTCTGGAGCCAGTGAGACTATGGTATCCCCAATTAGGGTATGTTATGAAGCTGAAGATAAGTGGGGAAGGGAAGGAGACGAGGAAGAGGAAGGTGGGGAAGTACCTGGCTATTCAGATCTAGTCACTAAACACGGCTAAAGCCATTTCAAGCAACGTTTCAATTCTGAATGGTGGTCTTACACCGGGTCGATACTAAGAGTATCTTCCACTCGATAGAAATAATTTTCAATACACAAATATAAAAATATTTTTAGTGCTAAGCGTACCTGGATCTATGGTAGAATAGCTAAGAGAAAGTTTGTAGAAGTTTTATCTACATATAGAAAAGAGGACTTCCTCGAACTTCTAAAAATACAACTCCGATTTCTTCTCCCGTCTACCTTCCGTTCTCCTGTTGTAGACCAACAACAAATTTTTAATAAACGTAACAAGAATTCATTTTGCGTGGCGGGCCGAATCGGAAGAGACTGGTTGAAGGAGACCTTTTGTCCGCTACAGCCGGACTCTCTCAAACCATTGCCTTGCGCCGCAGTGGGAGAGATTGATTTATACATCCGTCTCTCCTAGAAACACTGACCCCCAGATTCGTACACAGCCCTCATACCTTTTTCCTTAACAAGATTCACTTTCTTTTTCCTTAAAAAGACCCTCCTTACAGCAACCAAGAAGATGACACAGGCCCTGAGGAAATTATTTCGTTGCTTCCTGTGTGGAACTAAGATAAAACCATAACAAAACGAATAGCAAAGATTGAACCAATAAAAAATTTACTCAATCCCACATGTTTATTATGAATTTATCTTGGAAACGTATTATTATATTTTCTTATTTGATGTTATATTTATTATTTACCCAAGATACGTGTTTATGGTCTCATAAACAGACCGGTTATATGAATTATTAAAGACACAGTTGTAGCATTATAAGAATATTATGTGTCCTCAGGCCTCTTGTTACGAAGTTCTCTAACCGTGACACATATTGGACAGGAGAGTGGCTGGCCAGTGCCACTTTCCTGGGAATTGTTTGTCTGTCTATCAAGACAGAACCACTTCTGTTTCCTGCTCTTTTTCTTGGTATCACTCTAAGTCTAAGTTATAACAAAATGAACCGTCAATTATCTGAACTCCTGATAAAGTTCTTTGGAAAAAAGGAATACTTATAGGGCTAAATCGGTAACAGAAACAAATAAGAAGAATTTTGTAAACGTAGTTTGCCTGCTATTTCAATATATTTTTTTATCAGAAAAACATCTAATGTCACAATATAAGTATGATTTATTTTCAATTTAATTATTTATTTTTTTTACTTAAAGAACTTAATAATAACATCATAAAATTTGATTTAATGTAAATTTGAGATCTATCGACCGCAATGTAGTTGTTTGGTTTTGAAATGAAAATATAATTAGATCTTACTGGGATGTTTGTCCAGTTTTACCTCTCCCTAACCACTACCTTGCTGGAAAAGTTTTTAAATTTGGAACAACGTCAAGAAAAAATAGTACATAATCGAGTGCGTTTCTTTTGAAAACAGAAGAAGATTTGGAACTACCTTGGAAACAACTTGTTGTTTTTCGTGTAAACAATCTCGTTTTTAAATAAATAGAAGAAATTTGACCATCTAGGAAGTACATAATGTCGTTTTGTACTTATTCGTTTTGTTGTGACGATAAGGCGATAATTACTTTGGTGGAACTATATAACTGCAGTGTGGTTGTGTTGTATGCTCATTCGCAGATGTAAGTGGTAAGTGATTGGTCATCCCTTTTCTTTGCATACCTTGTTTTTCGTATACATATTATCCCCCAATCCCAGCAAACACCATTTCGTCTCGTTTCGTTTTTAGTATTTAAAGTCCATTACAAGTGCACCTGATGCTGTAATTCGTAAGTAGTTTTGGGTGCATCATTAGTAATTTAAAAATTTCGCTTTTAAGTACTCTGTACCTTTTAATATTAGAAACTAGCTGTTACCCGACATGCGTTGCAATGCCACTTAAATAAAGAAATGGTTTCACCCTGCGTGTCCTTTCCCATTTGTCCCTGTTCTCCTTTCGCCACCTTTTCGCCACCCTCGTCCCCTTCCCCCCCCCGCGTTCTCTTTTTTACCTTCACGCGTTCCCCCTCCCCTTTCCCGCTGTCCACCTTCACGCGAACTTCCCTCTCACGAATTCCCCTTCCACCTTCTCCGCCTTCCCCCTCCCTCGTACTTCCTCCTGGGAACCGCGGCTTTTTCTCAGTAACCTCCCCCTCTTGAATTCCCCTTCCGCCTTCTCCGACTTACCCCCTCCCTCGTTTCCCTCCCACGAACCATCTCTTCTGGATTTCCTTCCCCCTCCTCCTTTTTACCTGCCGCTAAACTCCATAAAATACACCCATTTTTCAAACAACTCGCGTGTGCACTATTGCGATGTTTATTGCAAATTTCATAATTCCATAACTCACCAATATAGATATACAGAAACCTTCATGGGCATGCCCTTACCAACTCACCAATTTTTTATCGCAATCAGATTAATAGTATAGGAAATATCTCTAAATAAATCAAACGCGCGAACTGTCAATCGTACGATTAAAATAGTCGTTAAGTTTTCAGAAATTATCCAATTTTCTGCGCAATTTCCTTAATTTTTATTTTCGTAAGAACCTTCTACAAAGTATTAGAAAACTTTACAAAAAAAGATGAATGAAATAGGTAAAGTCGTTCTGAAGTTATGGCGTAACCAAGGGAAACTGAGATTCATTTTTATATATATAGAAAGATAGATAGATAGATAGATTATAATGACTTAAATAAATATTGTAATTTCAAAACAGATGAGACAAAACATCGATACATGCCAAAAGAGACAAAGTTTTTTAATGATCTGTTTATACTGTTTAAATCTTTCACTTTCCTGAATTCCACTGCCAAATTTAATGCAGTCCATTGGTTAAAAAGTCGTTAAGAAATTTATGTGAGCATATTACGAATATTAAAGTATGGCGTAAAGATATCACTATCACCTAAAACGAAAGTTTATAAAATGAAAGAACTTTGTTGTACTAATTATGAATTTTTAAAATATTTTATGTACTCATTAAAATTGACGTTTAGGACGTGTATTTAATTACGCTATTAAAAAAGTTTACCGACGGCATTTTCCATGCTTGTGACAGCGGTTACTTCCGTTCGCTGACTAATTACGAGACTCAAAATGTCTATTAGTTCTCGCAACAAGGTTTTCCCCGTCAAAGTTCATGGAGCTTAAGTATCAAGGAGATGTAGCTTTTAGTTACTGTTCATTAAAATTGCAGTTCTCAATCTCCGGTGGTTTACTACGAAGGGAATATTATACATTAGAGCTAATAAGACGTTCACAATACAATGTGCAAAGGTACACATTAAGACGTCTTCCGTTTCTGAATGGTAAGCTCCCAAGGACGGAACTAGAATTTGAACAATTCATCAAATTACAAAGTCAAAATTCAAATTGAAGATCCGTGAAAGCTCTATTCAAGTGCTGTTATTATTTCATCGTAAGCCGGTTGATAATAATGGAACTTGAGCAGATACTTCACAGAACTTGAATTTTAACTTTGAAATTTGAAGAATTTTTCAAATTCTGTAAAACAATTGTTTTCAAGTATCGAACTCTCAAAGAGAAAAATCTCTCAAAAATCATAAAATTACATAAACTAGATTAGTAGAGTTACCTTTTTGAATGCCATTCCAGGGAAGAAGTCATTCTTAGTATCGTCTTGGTGAACCTATTTGAATGTCGTTCCAGGGTGAATGTCATTATTAGTACCCATCGTCTTGTAAACCTGCTTGAATGTCATTCCAGGACGGAAGACGTTCTTAGTATCATCTTTGTGAACCTGCTTGAATGTTGTTATAGATTGGAAGACATTCTTAGTACCGATCGTCTTTGACAACCTGTGTGAACGTCGTTCCAGGGAGGATGTCATTCTTAGTACCCATGGTCTTGGTAAACCTGTTTGAATGTCGTTCCAGGGCGGAATACGTTCTTAGTATCATCTTTGTGAACCTGCTTGAATGTTGTTATAGATTGGATGTCATTCTTTGTATCTGTAAACCTATGGTGAACCTATTTCAATATCATTCCATGGTGGAAGCTATTCTCATCGTCTTTGTGAATCTTTTTGAAGTGGAAGGTGGATGTTATTATTAGTATTGTCTTGGTGAATATATTTGAATTTTACAGTGGACGTTATTCTCAGTTCTTCAATTAAAAGGTACGATAACACTCAACAAAAAATTAAAAAGCTTGCTAATCCATCTCCTAAGCGCCATTTATCTTGTTCTATATTCTGCTCGGTTGTAAGCACAGAGGTAATCCGTTTACAGGAAAGTAAATTACACAGGTATGAATTTCACGTACCAATTATTCTGCCAGAATTACGGAATTACTCGTCGCACAGCGGTTCCAAATAGCCCGAAAGTTGGAAACAATTCACAGGGAGGATTTACAGGAAAAAAGGGGTTTTTAATTTTTCGGTATGGGTAAAAGAAATACAAATATTCGGTTTTAGTAAGTTTTACTGGGATTTCTGCATTTTATTAACCAAAATATAAAAAAATTTGAAACTGTTGAACTCTATCAAAAAATATTTTAAAGAAACCATCAACAGGAAGACTGTTTCCTCTGTTTCCACATGAAAGTCTCACTAATAATATTTATACTTGTTTTTCTTCTTAATAAATAAATAGATGTTTATATATTTTAGTTACTGTATTAACTGTACATACGAGTAAGTGAAACACGTGATCGCATTAATTGAACATATATGAAATGTGAACTCTTCTTCCATCCATAAGCAAATGCTTTTAATGGAAGACCAGTATGAATTAACATATACCATTCTTAAGTTAATAAAAAAAAAAATATATATATATATTTTTTTTTTTTATTAACTTAAGAATGGTATATGTTAATTCATACTGGTATATATATATTTCAATGCAAAAATAAAGGCCGAGTAATGTTTAATTTGGCTATTTAATATTCTGATGCAGACGATAACCAATCATCATCATCGTCGATGTTAGAAATATTTGAAGAATGAATATCCAGAGGAATTATTAAATCGAAAACTTCATTAAGAAAACGATTTGATTGTTTTTTTGAAGTTGCCTTAGGATCAGATACCTACAGCTAAATTAAAGTATTAAACAGCCTCATTACTTTTCTCACGAGAACATTTTATAGAATAGTTAGAAACGATATTTTTTAAAATCTTTGTTCCTATCTTACTGAGCCTCTTCTGATAATTGGCCAATCAGCTGCAATACATCCGATATTACGTCTGGCCATGCTAAGTAAGGGGCATATAATACTGCGAATATATTTCAACGAAATATTTGGCAGTATCAAGCGAAAACTTCCTAAAATTGTCAATATTAATATCGTAACCACTTGATATTGTATCTAAGATGATGTGCATTATTTCAATTATTTTTTTATCTGCGTTCGTGATCTCTGATGCTAAATCTGCGTTGCTGAAGAATTTCCAATGGCTGATTGACTAATAATCCCGTGGGAATTTTGAATTCGTTTTGCATATTATTTATCTTTCGTCACAGTTTCTTGTCTTGTTTTCGGGTTTGCCATTGTTTGCTTTCCGAAGATATTTGGTTTTCAAGTGTTTGGATCGGTCAGAACTATGTTCAAATTGTGTTTTCCATCACAAATCTAGCTTCATCTCGACAGCAATGGTCCATCTTATTTTAATGCGAAATTTGAAGCCCGCGATCTTATCACATTGGGAAATGAAATTTTTTAATATATATATATATATATACTACATAGTTGAAGGTATCGGATCCATGTTGAAAAAAGTTTGTCAGCAAGCGGTATAAAAAGTTATCACTCCCTAAATATTATATTATAAATGTTGCTCTTTCACACAATCGTCCTGGCTGCTCGGGAAGCGAATCTTTACTGACATAGTACGTAGCGACGAAACGCTTTTGCGAGTTTGTTGGTAAAGGGAAAGATGCACTGGCATGTGATGTCAAAATACAGTACCAAAGTTTGGTGTCCCTGTAACTTGAATTTTCGATTTGTTTCCAACGCTCCCATTCTGGTAAAACCATTGCGCGTCGGTAGAAACTCTGTTTAAAACATTAACTAAATTTCGTTTTTTTTTGTATGAAATTTATTTTCCTAAAATATAAATCTATAAAACCTTTTTCTTTGACGTATGTAGTTGTGTGGGTGTAATTTAGTCCTGACATCAGATAATCCATGTGTACACATTAATGTGTAACGACGCAAACAATTATACAAATCTGTTTATTCAACTACACTGCACATTATATTCACTAATGTTGATTGATTAGTTGCTATATAGTAGTTGTTGTAATATAATCTTCAGCCTATATTATACGCCATAGGTTTTCCTATTATTTTCCTATTATAGGTTTTCCTATATACTTATGAATAGGCATAATTATCGTGTGATTTTTCACACACGTACAATGTATGTATTGTTGGTGCCTAGCATTCCTTTTTGTACCCTTTTTCTAAATTATAATTCCTACACATAAATTATTTTTTTTCTACCCGCTTTATGCCGACTAGATACAATCATGTGTCGTATTTAGTTGAAAATTACATATCGTCCTGTCAACACATACCACCAGTGTTGAATACGGAGCCTTTGTTCAACCGTGTCGAATTAAATACGTGTCCTTCGTGAGCTCGTGAGTAACCAGCGGAATTAGACAATCGAAGGAAGAAAACCCGGGTAAGTCGGCATTCCTGTTTATCCTCAGTTCCTTCCGCTTTGCGGGTATCTTTTTTGTCCTCAACATGTATTTTATAAAAAAACAAATCATTTCAGAGAATGTAAAATGTGCTAGAGCTCTTGTTAATAAATTATCATAATATGAATTTATAACACAGTACAAATTTGACTCCTGATTAGCCCAACCAACAATTGAGTTTGCCGAACAAATCAGTTTGTTGGTCAAACAAACTTTCCGAACTATTCTGTTTCAGTCAAATGTTTGCCAGCTAATTCCGTGAACCGTATTTATGGACTATCAGATTCCACACAGGAACGTTTAAAATAAAATAGTTGAAAGCAATCACAGAAAAGCCGTATTAACATTTTAATATTTTTAAGGTAAAAATTACAGTTATGAAATGAAAATTATAAATTATAAATTAATTATGAAATTAAATAAAAAAGGAATATAAAATTATAGAATATTAAAATATCTACTTTTGGTATTAATTTTACACACCCTTTGCTTTTTTACATTTTTATTCAATTCGGTATTTATCGATATGCTTTCATTAGTTTTTATTTTAGCTCTACGCAAGAGGCCTTGAGGAAAATTATTTACCTCAATGCCGATTTCATCTATGGGAACGTTGCGTGGAGGTTTTTTTTCCCGATGTTATAGGAGGGAGGAAATACAAAGGTCTGAAATTCGTTCCACAGCCGAGTTGTTGAACTCAAGAACTTGGTCAAGTTAGTGGTATTTTTTTTAAATTTCGTTTTATTAATTTACCTAACGGTGGTGGAGTTTTCACCAATGAATGAATAATATTGAAAGTTATACTATTTTAGCGTGATTACATTTCTAAACCAGTTTCGAATAGATACCATGCCCAGATTAGATTCTTTGCGAATTCAAACTCAAAACTATTGCGTCATACAGGAAGTTAAAAAGTCCTAATTCTTTCAGCTTTTCCCTTCCTTTCTACTTTCCCTCGGAACTTTTATTTTGCAATAAAATATTAAGCAAAATTGATGCTCATTTTATCTACTTCAGTTTCACCACTTAAAAATTCAATTCAAGACACTATAAATCAGCTATTACACTATGATAAAAAAAGTTAATGAGTTCCTAAATAGTGTAATATTTGGTACATCGTCCTTTTCGTTAAAGACCAGCGGAATTAAGTTAATATTAAAGCGAAAAGAAAAAGTTTGCGTGTCCGCTAGTGTCGGCACTGAGGTCTGAAGAAAAATACTCGATGATTAAAAAGACCAAGTCAACCCATTTTTATGTTACGTGATGTTATAAAGGCATGCATAGGAGGTTATTTTATATTCTACTGAGATGGTAGGCATTTTTTTACATTCATAGATGTGTTATTTTTAATTGGTTTTATAATATTTTATAATTTTTGATTTTTGTGTGGTGTTGAGCTTCCTTTATATCTTTAGCCAAATTTTCAAACAGCGTTACAGCGTTTATCATCAGGGCAGTTGTGTAGATTGTGTTAAAGTGCGTGTTAGTGTGTGTAGAAGAGATGTCGGGTAACACTTGTAAACGTTGACTAAAGAAGGATAAATCGCAACAAGACATAATTAATAATTATTATTACCCACAGATTAAACGCAATAATATATTTCTAGGTTTATCAACGATACGGCTAACTGGGTGCGTTAAGTAAGGCAGTAAGTACATCATGATCCTTATGAATTTGCGGAGTAGATCTCCAACGCAGTTGGACTAATGAAACATTCCAATGTATAACATTTCATTACTCGCAGCACCACTCAATACCACCGCCATCCTCTCACCCCAGACCTCACACCATACCCGCACACAACACCACAACACCCCAAACCCCATACCTCGAACCCCACACCCCAGACTCCGCAGCCCGCGAGCACATTCATAGCATACTTTGTTAATTATGGCAATAATTATTAAAGACCACCCCGGGGAGAGATATCCGTATTAACTGCTCTTGTGCTGCTTTCAAAAAACTTTAACTGCGAATGTAATAACGTTATAACGTAATAAGATGGGTTTTTTTGTACCGGCATAACTAGAATAGTCTCTCTTGAATTTTAACAGAGGTTCTTAAACAGAAGTGTCATAAAATTAATACAATTATTATTACTCAAATTTTACATTACCTTTAACAAAATAATTTTTTTGTGCTAGGTGGGTTCTTAAATTAGTATTTTTGTGATAAAGTTAAATTTCCGAGGATTCCTTTACAATTATTAATTTTGTGTCTTTACCACTCGAGCGATAGCTATTCAAATTTATCTAGCAGTAGCAAGGTGATTTTATGAATTTATTATTTTTTTATGTATGCCAATGGGTGATAAAAAAAGGTAGTAACCTACCTGCTTCACATGAATATTGTGATTTAGTTTAGTATCTGTTCATTCATGTGATGAATGTAATTGAAATGTGTTGGGAAACTTCCAAATAAGATCAAGGTTCGTTGAGATTACAAGTTGCTTTATTTACATTTATCGTAAAGTTTACAACACATATTTAACTGGATCAGACGTCCTTATTATATTTATTCTAAGTTATTCCGCTGCTTAGGGCCGCGATACTGATGGCACCTGCCCATCCACAAGATTTCTTTGGCTATTATCGTAACCGTTCGTACATTACACACGAACGACCATAGATATTTCTCTTCTAAAATAATACTTAACTGACATCCGTTGCGATGTCACAAAACTACGTATAACTAACTATACTGACGACATCTATTTATTTATGTTGTTTATTGTTTATTCAGTACATCCAATTACTTTTCACAATTTTAAATTAATAACATACATATCTACATTTAATTAAATAGGTATACATATTTATAATATCAGATGAGATGTAGTCTTACGTTAAAAAAATATTTATCGCGGTCTTAGTTTAAATTAAAAATGTCTATCTCTGAAGAAAATTTGTTCTGAGATGGACATTTTTAATTTAAACTAAAGTGACTTTGAGTACGGGATAAATGTGGTTTAACAGAGTAGTCATTCTCCTCAAAGGCATGATCATTGTTGGCCCCCTAGCGTACTCGATCGATAAGGATTGTATCGATAACTTTCGGTAACTTCTCATCGTTCCCTATGACAACTGAAGATCGCTAACGTACACACTACAGTTGATGTCGAATATATTAAGGACACTTAGTCATTGTGAACTGTCACCTATTCGTTGACGATCTGCAATCATGCTGGGGAACGATGAATGTATGAAGTTTTCGGGGACATAAAACAAAATTCACCCCACTCAAGAACAGGATCGCAAATGTAGAAGTACGTCGAAACTACATGACTAGCTTATCTACCACAGTTGGGTTAGGTTAGATTTGGCGAGTTGTTATTTTAACTCCATTTTTTTATTAAAATTATACTTCTAAAATGAAAACAGATATCATGTTGTTATTAGGTACAATTTAAAAAAATAATAATGGACCTCTTTCATATGTTTTTAACGAAGGTACAACATTTATCATTCCAACCATCCCAATCCTATTTCTAAGCCATTACAATTACTTTACATGTTTTACATTTGAAATAACGTACCGATAGCAGTATACGAATAAATCCACTTCTAACGCGAGTATTTTCGCAATAAATCCATTCCCATCGAATCTTAAACGAAAATGATAAACAAAGTCCGTGACAAAGAGTCCAATAAAGTTGGAGTGAACAACATTCGCAACTTATTGTGTTTGGCTGCGATCCAGCGAGTCAACATACGTGGGTGCGGGTGACGTCACCGACAGCCGACGGATACCAATACCGATATCTATTGATGGGATGGTATTGCACTACTTCATTCGTGGATAGACTGTCACTCGCAACTCAAACGGAGTAATCAAAACTTCTCACGACTTCTGTTACCGAAATGTTAGAAATCTTATGTTTGCCAAGAAAATTTTTGAATTTATTAGATTTTTTTAAAATTACCTCTTCACGGTCGGCCTTCAGGAAAACAATTTACCTTGGGACCTGGATCATCTTTTGAAGAGGAAGTTCTGGGAAGGAAAAATGTATGAAGTGTGTAGGAAACGGAGAGTCACTTAGTTCAGTAGTGACGTTAGTCAGTTAATCCATTCATTCCATTGCCGTGCAAGGCGATCAGTCGCGAGAGTTTGGCCTGAGAGGTCAAACCTCACCCCATAAATCCGGGCACCCCTAGTCACCAAACCTAGCGAACCATTTGGAGTGACCTTTTGCAGGGGTGTTGTTTATCCAATAAAACCATATAACCAAGACGGCAGTACCCGTACCCGCCAACCAAATTTTAAAAGAATTGACTTATTCAAGCATGTATAAAGTTTGTTGTCATATTTAATCACCGAAGCATATAGAGTCAATTTTCATTGAAAACAGAAAATAAAAAAGGTAACGGTCGCAACTGGGACTCAAATCTACATAGATTCTAGAATCTTACTTGAAATGGCGCCTCTACTAATTAAGCTATCGCCAGAATTTTTATTAATACCAAACTTCAATTTTTATTTTACTAACACAACCTCAGTAAGTTAATCTTAATAATTTGAATAATCATCCTAGACTTATGGAAAAGTCGAAAGATATCCATAAACAAAATTTTAGAGGTTTTTCCAGGACATCATCGGGTTGTAAATATATTACGGTAGAACTTTGGAATTACACCAAAAAGATGGCAGCAAAAATATGGAAAATAATAATGTTACTAATTTATAAATGGAAGCATAAGATTGATAAATTATGCATTTGAGAAATACTGTGTTGAGTATAGGAAGGAGTAAGCACGGGGTTTCAAGAGACTAATGACTGAAGAGGAAGAAGCGATGACTTTTTTTGAGTTCCACAGCTGAGTTATTAAACTCTAGAACGTTTCGTAAAAACGTTATTGTGTGATTAATGTCACCCCCTAAAAATGTTGGGTGCACGTGTACCGGTGTCGAAGGGAGCAATGACGTTGTTCTTCGGAGCATCTTCCATTGAAATACCGGTAGAATAAGGATGGCATTTCTACTTGACGCGTGTTCCATATTAACCGTTTTTTTTTAAAGTACGTATCTACTTTAGAATAGATCACCGTAATGGTGGTGTAGTGAACATTGTTAAAAAAAACTTTACAAGAAAAAGTGTTTTCACACTTATCTTTTTCTGATTTTTCTGTTTCGGATTTTCGATTGACTTTCGCTAATATTATCTTCATTAATTAAAATATTATAATTTGAGGTTTAACTCATTAAGTTAAAAAGTTAAAAATAAAAATACATGTATTTAAGCTACGAAGCAATCGAAAACGGTTTATTAAAAAGATGTAAAAAAAAAACAAACGGGTTTCGTGATTTAATAAAGCAGACAAAATGATTTTAAAAATAAGATGATTGTTCAAGATTTCTCCAGGGGATAACACGAGTTTCCTAGATTGATCCTGGAGTTGAAGAGTTCGACTAGATCAGTACTAAGGAAGCAATGTAGAAAATGAATTGCATACAAATGCAATGGTTTAAACGTGACGCAGGTGACAGGAATGGATTCAATATTAAAAAAAGATTTTCAGATTCCAACATCTATCTATCTATATATATTAAAATCTCAATTCAATTCAATTCTTTATTCATTTAAAAATATTTGAAAATAATGTTTCTTTGATTTTCCCATATTTTTTCTTACACCATTCAAACCCTGGTGAGTTATTGTGTGTACGCCCGCAAAAGATTCTATGTATAATAGAGAGCTCTGGTGTTATGAAATTTGTATAAAAAACATACAAAAAATTGCGCGCAAGTCGTTTGAAAAATGAGTATACTTTATATAATTTATTGGCAGGAGGGAAGAGAATGAATGACGAGAACATAGGAAAGGACACGCAGGGGAGGGATGGAAGGGGTTGCGATGAGAGACGGAGAAAGGGAGGAATTGCAAAAGAGACACAGTAGCGGTAGGGAATAGCAGGGGGGGGGGTAGATTTGGAAAATCCAAGCTTCTCACCCGACAGCTGTGTGTGGCCTGCTCACGCGTAGAAAAACCTTATGATTTATTCGCTTAAGTACCAGAAGGAAAACATAAATATATTGTTTATCCAAAAGCTCTTCAATAAACAGAATTAAAACACAAAAACCTTGTTATTTTGAGTGATATTGCAACACATGTCGGGTATTCGCTGGTATTGCATAAAGAGGGATATCCCGGTGTGGGGTTTAGACACATCTACAGTTTTATTCCAAGATAAAAGACATTTTGTACAGCGGATCTTAAAAATAAGAAAAATATTGCTATCTATATAAGATTTCGAAAAATCATCCCATCCCATTTAACACCCCCTTAAAATAAAATGTTGATATATCTTGACGTTCAAAATAAGAAAAAAATTACTATCTAAATCAATACTTCAAAAACTCATCGTAATGCCCGGGACCCCCGGGACATTTTTTTTTTGAAAAAATGATGTCTTTTATGACTTTTTGTAAAAGTGTATGAAGTCAAATTCTTTCTATGACCAAAGAATTTTTCGGTATTGGAAATAGCTTCATAATTTGACGACCAAAATATTCGACAATTTACGGTGCCATAGTTTCAGCGGCTCTGAGAAATGATAAAGATGTGGGGTATTCAGCTCAAGTTATTAGATGAATTAAAATTGAATTTATATTCACTCTCCGCGGAAATGTTCATCGCAGATACACGTAAATATACATATATTATGTGAATCTCAGAATCTCATAAAAAATATAATTTTTTTTCTTCAAACTTCGCTAAATCACTTTGTCGCGTCACTTTGAATTAAATCAAACAAATAACTTTGTATCAACCACTATTATATAATCACAATTACCTACATGTTTCAAAACCGATATGTCATTACTACCCTGACGAAGAAACCATCGGTTTTGATACATGTAGGTAATTGTGATTATATAATAGTGGTTGATACAAAATTATTTGTTTGATTTGATTTAAAAATATAAAAGACCAGAAAATAAAAAGTTAAAGTCGCAACTGGGAATCAACCGAGATCCTCTCGTGTAATTGGGACTGCCGTCTATACCAATAAAGATGTTCCCACCTAATATTACTTTTATTTATTTATTTACCTGCATGCGTTGTAATACAACTCAAATAAAGAAAATAATTGTGTTTTAATTGTTTGTTGAAGTGCTGTTGGATACACTCCCTCCCTGCTTCCCTCCCTCGTCCAAATATATGAAATACAAACATTTTTAAAAAACGCGCCAAATAGTTTATACAAAGTTCATAACGCCAGAGTTCACCATTATAAATTGAAACCTTCGCGGGCGTGCAGAAAACAACTCAATCGAATGAATGGCATATGAAAAAATTCCGTAACGCCAGAGCTCACTTTTATATAAAAAAAACCTTTGGCGCGGGTACAACGAATCGCAAAAGTTGGTTTAGGAAGTCATAAGGAACAGAGTATAACCTAATCATTATTGAGATTGATTAAAAAATTGCTGAAATAATTTGGCTTTGAATGTGTCAAAATTTAAATCGAAAATTTCAGCGACACCTTTAGTTCATTGCCCAGTCTCTATATTCTCTCCATAACAGAATGGAACACGAAGTTTACCGTTGTAAAATAATATATTCCATTAAGTATGCTTTGGAGCTACATGTAAGCAAATTTATAGCGTTAGGGCAGTTAAATCTTGAATTAACAATTTTATAGAATAAAAGAAGATAAAATATTTTTCGCCTTTCAGATAATTTCGATAAATGTAGTTTGTTCAGTGTTGTATCGTCCCATTTAACATATAAATTCACCTTGATTCATTTCCGCCATGGACTCTTTTACATTCAATTTAAGGTCTGTGTCGCATTTTATTTTCATTTTTATAATTGTATCATGTATCATTTTGTCCATGCTTTCACTAGAAGCGTAAGTGTCAAATTATGTGGAAACAATGACATCAATTCCTTGCAAATATACAAACATACCATTTCTAAAAGCCATACAGCCAGCATCTAAAATCATTTCATCTCGATTACAAGTTTATCTGAACTAATGTACCCAATTAACCAACATACCAGTAATTTAACGCAAGTGTTTTATTTTCGAGTATAACCTCAAAAATAACTGTGCATTACATCCCTTGTTTTGGAAGTCAAACAAGGAAGGAACTCCAGACTTCCAGAGACTTTCGACGGACCTACACTTTACTTTTTACTTCGTAAATTATAATTAGGATTAAGCTTATGGGAATACCAATTTTAAAATTAATAAAGTGTAAAAATTATTTTGAATATTTCGATTTCGTAAGGTGAAAGTGAAAAGGTTCCATCCGTTCAAACCAAAGTTTCGAAATATGAGAGCTCAAACTTTTGAATTAATTTATTTTAAAATTTAACAAACCTTCCGTATAATTTGCTATTGCAAATAGTTAGAAATTTATTTATGTATGTTTTAAGAAACTAAAACACGTAATATATTGTAGATAACAGTTTATTTGCTATACCTAAAATAGCTGATGGAACCTTTTCTCTGCGAAACTTTAGAATGTAGTCAGTTCGAAAAGGTTTCATGTATTTTTTTCTTTGTTTATAACCTCTTATAATTATGGGATATTTTAGATTAGTACTTTCTAATTACTGCTGAATCACAGAACAATATATTATTATGAAATACTATATAAAATTTGCATTAATTTGTAGCTAATACATGGATAATAAAAATGCTAATTAATTCTAAAATAATCATGGCCAACTTTCTTTTTTCAATATGATGAAATATAAAATAAATAAAAATAAATAATTTTAAGAAGACTCTATAAAAAGCATTTCCATAGGTCAAAATTTATAAAAAAACTTGACATTTTTTTGTGTTTCAATGTAAATCTGTCGTTTATAATATGAATTTAGGACATGAAAATGGTTTTTTTATTTTGTAATTTAGGTACTTGAAATGAGTGGCATGGGTTACGAAATGGGATCATATAAGAAACTATACGATCCGAGATGATCTGAGCATTGAACCACTGCTACTCTTCATCAAAAAATCGCAACTTAGGTGGATTGGGCATGTACTAAGAAAGTCTGATGACTGAATTCCGAGAAAAATACTGAGTGCCATTCCACAGGGTAGACGTCCAGTGGGCCGCCCCAGACACAGTTGGGCGAGGCAACTCCAAAACTGTGCGAGGAGAGGATGGGTCTGTCATGGACAGAGGCCGAACAATTGTCGCAAGACAGGGATGTATGGAGGAGCCTTGACGATGCAGTGGGTCCCCGACCGAATACGAAAAGGGGAAGAAGAAGAATAACATATTTACATAGCAGCTGTGGCCAGAACCAATCAAAATATTTTTTTATAAATAATTACCATGAACTCGCAATTATTGACACCACTGCCTCTAAAATTTCGATAAATCGAATTATAAATTGGCCTGTATTTTATAATTAAAACAAAAGTATGCAACTTAGCTTGCAAGGCGTAATAGAAAATCGAATGTTCTTTTGATATAAAAAAATATATTTAATTTTGGTTGCATATTTTGGATTCAAATCCAAAAATTAAAGTTTTAAAGAAGTTAGTTGAAACCTTTTCGAACTAAACTTTTGGTAATTTTAAATGTATGAAATAAAAGTTCAAACTGTGGTTGAACCCTTATCAACCCAAACGTAATCTAAATTTAGGCAAAATTAGAACCTTATTACTTTTAAAAAGCAGTTATAGAGATGGTGATGATATTTTTTTTCAGAAATGTTTAATCGAAAATAAATTCCCTGGTTACTAAAACTCAATTTTCTCAAAAACACCACTTGGAACCTTTTCACCCCACCTAACGATTTGTAAGCAAGTTAAAATGAGGAGACTAAATGTATGATTTGTCCTCTACCTGACTTCTAACCATAAATGTTTATAATACTTTTATGGTTTTTGGGTTATAAGGTCTTTACGTTCCGTCGTTTTTATATATCTCATATTTTCATCTTTGAATTACTATCATTATCTTAAAATTATTTCCCATATTTTTGGTGTGATGCATAATTCTTTCCGAATATTTTCACAACCTAGAGGTGTCTTGAATGAATCAATCCAATTTTATTTATAAGACTTTTGCATATAAGTTTATAAAAAAACATTTGATTTATTAGGATTAATATATCGAATCATACAAACCTCATTGCAATATTCATGTATATATATTATATCATGAAAATATTAGAGAAAATTCATAGAGAGCATAATTAAAAAAAGTTAAAATAACGGTAGGTTAAACTTCTCTTCGGCCAAAATCTAATAAAGAAGTGTTTTTTAAAAATACATCGACGAATTTTGCACTTCATAATCTATAAGAGATTTCGAAAAACCACCTCATCCCACTTAAAGAAGAGTTCCGCTACTTAAAGAGGAGTTTTGATGCTGCTTGGAGAAATTTTGCACACATGACGTTTAAAATATAAAAAAATTACGGTCTTTCTATTTTTTACAATACTAAGGAGTCCTCGAGAAACAAATCTTGGGGGACTTGACTTTTAGGTATGCTGGATGGAGGGTCTTTTTAAAGAAGGAGAAGTAAATGGGGAGGAAAAAGTAATGAGGGGTAGGAATCTGAATATGAATCCATCCCTCCCACTGCGGTGCAAATCAAATCAATCTACTGTAGATGTCTAGGTTAGATCTACCTCAACCAGTCTCTCCCAATGCGGCCTGCAACGCAGTAGGCGGGAAAACGCGTTAGCTATCAAGACCAATACGATCCTTACCCATTGAACCCAGGCGCCCTTGCTAAATCATTAATTCATATTTGGGGTGACCTAAGGCAGGGGTGAAGGTTATCCAAAAATTTGAAATTTGATTCGTAAAACTTTGTGTGAAGCCCTGGACGCCGAGGACTTCAGCTAGTTAAATAATATTGATGATGGAAAAACTATTTAATTTTAGGTATCTCTTTACCTCTCGACCGATTGAAAAGATCGGTCAACTGTGTTCCAGGAAATAAAAGCAATTGTTTGAATGGCCGTAAATTCCAGAATTCTACGTTGAGGTGTTCATTCAAACTCCACAAATGCTGAGAGCGTTACTGATTTACTCAATCTCCACATCAAATGCCATCATTATTTGATCCGATATCATTTTATACTGTGACATGGCATTGTATTATTATGTATCATTTGTTTGGAGCGTTTGGCAAACGATGTCGATAAAAAAGCAAATAGCTTTTGGGAAAAAAAGACAAGGAGAAGCCAGTTCTTATCTCCGTCGCTGTAAAAACTGAGGATTCGGTTTTTTGAAGGGCCCAATACTATTCTTGGAACAGAGGCAGGCCTATTATCCTTTGAAAATATTATATCAAAGAAATAATAACAGCAATACTTTTATTAAATTGTCTGTTGCCAGAGTTTGGCGGCACGCGCAGCTAGCAGATAGCTATTATGTATCCATGTGACAGGCCTCTCATATATCGTATACATATTCTTGGGAACATAAAAGCTTTCAGTTATTGGTATAAAATAAACTAGGAGCGCCATAAAATACCGAAGAAATTTAGTAAAATCACAAAAACATACATTTTTTCAAATTTTTTGAATCGGTAAATACATAATATGAAGAAACTAAAAATTTGGCATTAAAGTAATAAATCTTTTAATTACTGATTAGTGTAATCATGAAATACCAAAGTACATTTGTAATTTCCTCTGTACTGAATATACCTATGTAGTCCTGGGTATCTAGCAAGGTTGATTGGTAAGGATTTATCGGTAATGCGGTAACTTGTCATCGTTCCTGAGCATGACTGAAGATCGCCATCGAACGGCAGTTTAAAACTACTAAATGTTCTTAACTTATTCGACATGCACTGTTGTTTGTACGTTAGCGACCTGCAGTCGTGCTCGGAAACGATGACAAGTTATCGACATTATTGATAAATCCTTTTGTACGTGCTTGATACCATGATTGCACTTACAATAAAGTGCCATATGACAATGAAGAGCAATTCGCTAATTTATCCTATAGATCTAGAAATAAAAAAAATAACCTAAATTTCGAAAGCTGCTGTGAACATATTGTAGAAATGTTTCTCTGGAACGCAGGGTATCTGCAGCCTAAATTCTAGGGGGAATTTTGCATTTTACTTCAGGCTTTAAAAACATTATGTATAATTTTCTATAGCTCATTAAATTTATATTCTGTTTTAATAATCTATTTATTATTAATACCGGACATCCTGGATGAAATACGGAATTATTTCCAGACGAGAACTAATTTACCAATGCTGAGGCCCCTATAACGACTTAACAGGTAAATTAACCGCCTCCCAGGAAATGAGGATATTTTCAGCATGTCCCAGAAAAAGTTTAAGCATGAAATATCCTTTAGTTTTAACTACAAGCATGTGATTTTGTTTTATCCTACATGTCATATAGGTATGCGTATTAAACCCATTTTAAATATTTTCTTTTAAAATATACCCACCTACCACTAGCCGAAAGCCCGTATCACGGTGGTAATACAATACAAATTGAATAAATGCCATCCTTTAGCGCTCTACCCCAAAGGCTTTACCATTTTGCCACCAGAATATATCCGTAACAATCGAGTTCTAGTAGGAGAAGAGATTGAACTCCTTCCTTTATATTATTTTTCTCACTTGTCGAGACAAGAAGGAAGAAGTTGAAAGGTTCGCGCATAGAGGAAAGGGGAGAAGAGCTGGAGGGAGGGAGAGTGGGAGAGGTCTCCTCCTGCGAACACTTTCTGATAAATTCCTTCGTACCATTTTATATTAGAAATTCTATTTACATACTCTGACAGGTCACGGCTGAATGGAGTATTATTTCCTGAAAGACTCGGATGTCCGACCTAAAAACACGAATTCCTTCGGAAGGGAATTACCACTTCAGACGGCGCTATAAAAGAATGGTTCAGTCATAACCAAGATGCTCCGTTGTCACAGTGATGTGGACTGTTTTTAAACGAGCAGTGATAAATTAAGTAAAGAAAACTTTATGAAAAAATTTAATTAATTTATTTATTGCTTTGGAATTTTTTAAAAAGAATTCACATGATTATATTTATAAGTAAGCACTGGGACGTGCCTAAGTGTTAAAGATCTAGTTAAAAATAATGACAGGATGCATATAGCAAACAAGATATTTCTACTTTTATGACCACCTTTGTGGCTATTAAAATATGGTGACCTAACACGGCTAACGTCATTGCACCCAACGTTTCAATTCTCTTTATTTAAAATTGAGTACCATACAAGAATTCCAAATTCCAACTACTCCCAACTGTATGAAACTAGCAAGACTACGGAATCCCAAATTGGGTAACGTTGTGAGGCTAAAGGTTGTGGGAAGGGGAAGGAGTTGGGGAGATGAAGGTGGGGAAGAACTGGCTATTAACCAGATTTAGTCAACAAACATGGCTTAAGAAATTTCAAGTAACGTTTCAATTCTGAATGGTGGTGAATGAACCAGGGCGATATTGAGAGCATTTTGCACACTCAAATGTTTCGCGAATATTAGGTATGTATATTATTTTAATGAATAAACGGAGAAGTAATACAAATTAATCACATTAATTTTACATGCGCGCCCTTCAGATTGGCGAACGATCAATATTGATGTTAATTTACAAATCTACTGAGTGCTATTCTAGTTACCAAGTTTTATTATTTTTCATTAAATTATGTTTGAAAGGACGAAAAGATTTTTTCATTTGAAAGGATTCAATAAATATATAATATTTTTTGGCTTTATATTATTTATCTCTATGGATCGTAACACTTAGGAACTATGATATTTAATCTTTTTTTTACTTAAATTGTTTTGTATAACTCTAATTGTTTTTTTTTACGCACCAGACTTTCATACACTTTTCCATATAAATGATCATCTAGTATATCCACGTTATGCAAGTGTATTATATAAGTATAACAATACAAGAACAACATGTTAATCTACCAAACTATTAAATGGGAACATAATTCACCGACTCCAGATATTTTCATATCAGAGGGTTCGGCTCGGTGGAATTCCTAATTTGACCGATAAATCCTACAGATCCCTCAATATAAATATTTAAAAAATCTTTCGTAATCCTACATGTATTTAAAATGACTGATTTTTGCATTTTTATGTACAAATTCTTTGACAAATCTAATATGTCTACATTTTTAATGAGAGAGCTAGGTATAATGCCAGTAGCCGAAATAACAAATGGTAATATTTTTAGTCTGAGAATGCCAAATTCATATTATAATTAACATATTATTATAAATTATTATTATTAAAATATTTAGAAACCTCGAAGTATATTATTTGTAATTTAATTTGTAAAATTTAGTAAATTATAATTCAATTTATCAACCATACTATTTAACTTATAAATAAATTATTATTTATCTGTAACCCACATTTCCATAAATTCATTGTTATATTATCCGTAAACTACACTATCATCAATTATTATATTATCTGTAAACTTCGTTAACATAAATTCAATGTTATATTATCTGTAAGCTTCATCTATCAATTATTATTTTATCTGTAAACTTCATTGTCATAAATTCCTTGTTATATTACCTGTAAACATCATTATCATCAATTACTATATTATATGTAAATTTCATTATCATAAATTCATTGCTGTAAACCTCATTATCATTTATTATTATATTATCAGAAAAAGTACTTTTATTACCTTAAATTATATAATCTGCCAAATTCACCCGCTATAACACAGGGACATCCCTAGCATGGCGGACCAAACAATACAATATCTACACTATGTATAAAATTATTTGAATAAATAAATAAATATATATACACATTTAATTCAAAAAGCATTTAATTTTACAGCAGTGTGGCTTAGCTATTTTTTAAAACCACATCCATCGAAATATCTGAATTTTTTAATTACCTAGGTTTTTTAAATTGGAAAGTCAATCGGTAACAAATACTTATATTTAACTAAAGTACCAACTTAAGAATTTGGTATTAACATTGTCTAATTTTCGCTATTCGTATTCGCTCAAAATATAAAACATTTTATAAAGCAATTTAAGATATAAGAACTTATTTCATATGAGAATTAGATAGAATTCATCATATATAATAGGTTTTTGGACATTTCTGGAACGAAACGTGTGCTTTCTTCAACATGTTGTTCTCTGAAATGTGATCTAGAGTGCTTTTATTTTTGTAATTTGGCAGATAATGGCGGTCGGCTGTTTGTCAGATGCCTTGGAGAATTTATTAAAGAATAAACTGTTTCTGCGTCTTTTATTTTCATAACATTTAAAATGATAATGGCTTGGTAACTGGTAGAGTATACTGGTAACAATAAATTATATAAATAACAAATCATTTTACTTTGCCAGAATTCCTATAATCATTAAACTACAGAATAATGGTAAGAACTTACTACATCATAGGTTTATTTATTGTCATCAATTTTATATTTAAATCTATTGTTTATTATTTGAAACATTTACAGAGTGTTAACAGTTATAACATTAATATTATTGAGTTGTATAATGAGCACAGATATTAACACTACAATTAAAAATGTTCACAGCATGCATAATTAAGGTTTACTTGTTACTAGGCGGAGATGCTAGTAGTGGAAAAAAACACAAGTAATAATAATAATCAAAGAGTCATGAAATATAAAACATAGTAGGTGTATAATGTATGTAAGGTATATACATACATATAGATGGAGCTAAAAAGTTTTACTTCAGTTTTGTGGTCTAGAGCACACTCGTTTTTTTTAAATATGCGATACTGTTGCGAAGATTTTTTTTTTTTTTCTTTATTAATAATTTTTTTGTTACATACAAAATAAGTATAATTAAACTAAAAATATAATATATTGTGTGTAAAGTATAATGCATAAAAACAAAAAAATCCCACATAGGCAAAAGCCAGTTCGTGGGTATACTATTTTTTTTAAGCAGTTACATTTATTTATTATGATGTACATTTTATATTTTAATTTATATAAATATATATATAAATTTTTTTTTTACAAATTAGTGAGTTACTTTATTAGGTTTTTTACTGTAGCAACAGTGTGTATAATACAATTTAGGTATTCACACAGAACCTTCGGTGGGAAAGTTTGTTTGATTTTTGTAAAAAAAAGACATATACGGAAAAATTATAATGAATTGAAAAATAGTTTTTTTTTTTAAATAAATAAAAATTTGGCAGCTTCAAGACTAAGAAAGAGTCATTAAGGGTAAAGGGTAAAACAGAAACCAAAATATAATCTTTAAAAAACAAAATTCACATTACTCCAAAAAATAAAAAAAATGAAAACGGGAAAAACTAAAAGCCTGCGTAGTAAATTATATAATTTCAAATAATATATCTTGTACATAGAAACTTGCATGTTTTTGAGTAGTAGTTCAACGTAGATTAAAAATTAAATATTATATATTCTTGAGTATCCTTGTCCTGTTGTGTATAGATAAATGTTCACTTTAGAGGTATATCGTTTGTATCTTTGATGCAAATAACAGGAGAGTCGTAGCTTTTTCTCAGTAAAACACGTCCGTTATTTGTCCAAATGTATTTATATCCAATTGATTTCGTTGACTTCGCTAACCAGAGAAGTTGTTTATTTATTGTGGTTAGTTTTTCATTTATGTAGATTTTCTCCTTGGAGTCCGAATACTTCATTTCCTTTGGGGTCAATTCTCCTTTAACCTTTTTTTGTTTTATAATCCTGTCCTTCGATTCTTTTGAATTCATTTGAATAGTTATTATTTGTTTAGCGGGGTTGTTGTAAATATTTACTATGGCATTGTTTTTTAAAAGGTCACTGAAGTCTAGTGCTTTTAGCAGAAGTTCTATAGGATTTTTGATGTCTTCATTTTTCTTAAGAACAATTCCTTGGTTTTCGATAGATGTCTCTAGCGAACTTTGTTTACAAAGATGTTTACAAACGACACATTCGAGACAGTGGATTTAAGTATGCAATATTGTTATTAAATATTTCAATATGGAATATATTTTGACTCCTTGAATTACATATATTTGGAACTTTAAGTAGATATATTTTACAGATGATTGCAGTTGACATAGATAATAAGTTAATATATGTTTAAAATAAGTAACTGTGTGTGAGTAGGTTGGTAGTAGTGTTTTGTAAACACCTCACTAGGAGAACCGGTGGGTCGCATGTTTAAGATAAAATGTTATTTTGCCGTATAAATAAAAACACAATACAGACCTTGAGACTCTTAAGGAAGATAATGTCGTTCCACCCATGGCGGCAATATTGTATGTAGTACATTTAACAATTATTATAAGCAATAATTATTAGCCTAAAACACTCATCCATATTGAAAAATCTCCCGAGAAAAGATACATGTCGCCGACGGGACTCGAACCCGCACCCCTCTGATTGCCGGTCAGGAGCTCTACCATTAAGCTACGGTGGGTTATCTCCTACCCGCCAAATGATTCAATATATAGCTAGTGTTTTATTCATCAATTATCGCTTATTACATTTTTTCACCTGAACAAACGAACACCAAAAAATGTAGATACAATATGTCTCGACGCCACCTAGTGAGAGAGGTACATGCATTTCTCATATAAAAATAAAGTTGGTGTTGGTGTGTTGGTGAAAAAATTTAATAAGCGATAATTGTTGAATGAAACACTAGATATATATTGAATCATTTAGCGGGTAGGAGATAACCCGCCGTAGCTTAATGGTAGAGCTCCTGACCGGCAATCAGAAGGGTGCGGGTTCGAGTCCCGTGGGTGACATGTATCTTTTCTCGGGAGATTTTTTCAATATGAATGAGTATGCATTCAGGCTAATAATTATTGCTTAAAATAATTGTTACCCTTTGTGCTATGCAGAAAAAATCTGGTCTTAAACATTAGGTAAGCAGACGTTAATGTACATCGTAATATATTCTATAGACACAACGTAGTAAAAAGAAAATGATTAATAATAGTATAAAATTAATTTAAGTTTATAAAGTTATTGATATTATAAAATTATTTGAGATTGATTAAGTTATCTGTGAACATTTCATATGCTGTAAAAATGTATTACTTTTGCAGGCACATAATTTGATGGGGAAAAACGGTTATGCAGTGGGAAAATATTTAAAAAAAGTTTACAATTTCTTTCTAATTGTTAATTAAATTTGAATTTATTTAAATACATTATCTAATATTTACAGATCATTTTGATTTTAATATTCACTTTTATAAATAAAATTAATTAAATCAAACAAATTTCTTCACTAACCAAAAACCTACATTCCTTTAGAAGACTATTCGTAGATAAAAATTATGATCTCCGTATTTTCACCTCCTTGGTACTTTCATCTCGAGAAGAAGTGGCACTAACTTATTTTAGACTCGACTTGAAGTTATCTTTAACTTAGCGATGTTGATTGTTTACCTCCGTAAATGAGAATACTCGTAGGGTTTATTTTGGGAAATTCATCGGAAAAGCAATATTAGAATCATCTGTATCGCCTGCCAAGATACACAGGACCGAAAAATTACGATGCCTCGAGATAAGGATTAACGATATCTCAAGTACTGAGTAAAGTCAACAATTAATTAATTTTCTTAAATCTCTAGGAAGACTTAGTGAAATCACCAAATACGCTTCCATGGTAAACAGTTTTCTAAAGAAATTAGTATTTTTTATTTTTATTTATTTAATATGTGTAGATTTTTTAACAATAAATATACAATTTCTACATGTTATAAAGTGTTAAAATGGTAGATAAGAATTGGTTTTCCTCACCATAAAGAGACGAGGCTCGTATTAATTTTATGATTATGAGAAACGTGTACCTTTTTTGTTTCATGTATTTCTAGACATTTTTTGAATTGTGTGGATTTTTATTTCACATGTACATTTGTTGCTTAATTTGAATTTTTATTTTTTTTCGAGTGGCATGCTCTCGACTCCCAATCCGATTGTCGCGGGTTCGAACCCGGCGCACGCAAATAATTTTTATTTGATATTATACGATTAATTAAATAAAAATAAAATATAGCATATTTGCAGCACGTTCCAGAGTGGAAGATACTCTCTTCACGCAACCCTCCCTCACATATTCCGCTTCCACCATTTCCGAATGCCCCCCTCTCTCGTCTCCCTCCCGTGAACCCTCCCTCCTTAATTCCCCTCCGCCCTTCTGTGATTTCCCTACCCCTACCATACTTTTCCCTTCCGCTAAACTCCATAAAATACACCCATTTTTCAAACCACTCGCTTTTGACCTATTTCAAATTTTTTATGCAAATTTCATAACGCCAAAGCTCGTTATTCTGCTATTACGGACAGAGACAAATCCAACAAATCAAAGATTATAAAAATAGATCCAGCCGTTATTGAGTTATGAATGGTGTAACTAATCCGAAAATGTTTTATATATTAAGATTAGTTCGAAGCTGTAATTTTTAATCTTCATAAAGTTTTAATACATAAAAATAAATGTTTCTTAGTTTGTCATTTATGTGGTACCTAAACCTAACTAAATCGCCCTGGTGTAAGACCACCATTCAGAAATTAAACGTTGCTTGAAATGGCTTTAGCCGTATTTGGTAACCAGAAATTAATAGTCAGGTATTTCACCACCTTCCTTTTCCACGTCTCCCTCCCCTCCCCACAATCTATAGACTCACAACATACCTCCATTGGGGATGCCATAGTCTCACTGGCTCCAGACGGGAGCAGTTGGGACTCTTGTGTGGTATTTATGTAAAAAAATATTATCCGCCACCGGTTTGATCCTTCTGGGTCATTCACTTTTCACCTAAAACTGCTCAAAACTTATATTTGTGAGCACGGTAGGAGGAGTCAACATAACAAGGAAACATTATCAAAAATGGTGACTTACCGGATGCTTTTATTTTGTTTTTAATTTAATTATTTTATTTTTATTTTTGTTGTTTTTTTCTAAGGCACACATATCGAAATATACATAATAATTTTTTTTTCTTTGTTTCAGTTACGGTCTGTCTATTAAATGCTGAGCAAACTCGGAACAGTTAATATTTCGTATTCAGAATTCATATTTCCCGATTCAAGTTTTAAAAATTCTGATAGTTATACCTGCATTCTGTGCATCACATTAATTACATGCTGAATTTATTAAAAATGAAGTAACAAATTTACACTAGAAAACTCACTACAACTAAATTTATTGTTTTATTTAGTCATTCAATTTTAACTGTGGTGGCCTCTATGATCGAGAGGTAAGGTTCTCGAGTAGCAATCCGTAGGGCGAGGGTTCAAATACTGGCGTTCGTCATGTAAATTTGATGTTATTAATTTGCATCATCAATATATTTAAATATGTATGTAAAGAAGAAAGTCCCGGTTTGGCTTTGGTTTTTGTAAAATCTAAGTTTTATTCCTAGCGGAGATTGATGACATTTTGCAAACTTGTCATCAAGGAAATGAGTTGCAAAATTGCACACTTGAAGTTCAAAATAAAAAGAAAATAATTAAATGTATTTTGAAAATCTCTGTGTGCCCGGGCAACGGACAATAGCTAGTACCAAATAATATCGATAGCGGAAATTTGAAATGCAAATAAATCCAAAAATGTGTTAAATATTAAATTTAAAAGTTATATTTATCTTTCGATCCGCATTGTCAAAATATTTATAGGAAAATGATTGCATCTTTTATGACGTAAATTTTAAGAAAAATATTTTTTGAAAAAAAAAAAAATTATATAAAAAACATAATGGCCGCAACTAAGACTCGAACCCAGATCTCAAGTCTTACCGGCGGGGCGGTTTTATAATCTGACGCAATGGCTGAATTGGTAGAGCGCCGTCCCGGTAAGACGTCAGATCTGGGTTCGAGTCCTAGTTTTTCTGTATCTTGTTCATTTTCATATTTTAATTTAGATTATTATTGTTATCACATTCTTCAATGATATATTACATTGATGGGAATAACCTTCAAAAGTTAAAAAGAGATTTTTGTTATAAAAAAATGAATTAACATTTTGTCCATTGCGGCATTATAAATTTCCGTAATCGATGAGCTTCCATAGAAAACAGATTTCTAAAGAATTTAGATATACATAATTTTATTTATTATTTTTAAATACTGTTCTAAGTTTGTAATTTTATTTGCTATTTATTTTTTTAAAGCATAATATGGAATTATTGTACAGAATATGTACAATTAAATACAGTATGCCTGCGGTACAACTATGGTGCCTGATGACGTAGTAGACTTTTGTGTTTAATATCTGTAAAAGATTATCATTTAAATGGAGTCTATATTCAAAAAGTTAATATTTTCATTGTTCTTTAGTTCAAATGTAAACTCATGTTCTGCAATTTAGGTTATTAATAAAAAAGATAAAATTATTGCTATTGTGGGAAAAACACCAAAAATACTTTATAAATAATGGTTTTTAGTATCTTACTTATTTAGTACTTCATATGAACCACTATACCATGCGGCACGTACAATTTTAACCATAATTTTTGTTTCATGGATAAAATCTGCAAAGGTTTTATAAAATAAAAGCATTTTTTATAGAAACACAAACGTGTAGTGTAGTACGAACCCTTGTTTTAATAAATTAAGGTCGTTGTGATATTCCGGTATAAGAGTTAACTATTTAGTACCTGGGAAAAGTATTGTATTATTAGGTTTATTGATGGATTAACCCCCACTTATTTAATTTGTTTTATCATAAATAATAAAAAATAAAAAAAAACGCATTTCACTTTTAACGATGTATCCGCCGATGTATCATTTTGCCTATTCTCAGTGAAATATGTACAGTACATAGATAATACGTTAATGAGGAAAGGAAAATGAATAAAAATGAGAGTGGGCAATTACTAGTTGCAGAGAATTATGGTCTAGTTTACCCTTCTCGAAAATTGAGAAGTTTAAGACATTAACATCTGCGAGCATTAAAATCACAAATACACTGGAATAGATGAGAGTGTGGGTATTTTTACGGACAACGTATTGATGCGTGTTTAATAAGTGGTAATTCAGATTGAATACAAACACAGACACTCTTTAACCATGTCGAGACCAAATTTGAGTAGGCGGTTATTAGCGGGAAACGATTAACAGGATGACCAACACATTTGCCATAGGTTACCCTAGGTGTTTCGCTGCACGTGGTGACTTAGCAGAGGTTCCTGGAATTATGGGGTGAGGTTTGTCCAAGTTTTGGTAGTGAATCCATGTGCCCACTAGGTGAATGGCAGGCCAAATCGAGAGAGGCCGCCGAGAGAGACCCTTTTACCTAACCACTGAAGTGAAATCTGTCCAAATTTGAACCACTTTTATTTTTCTGCGATTGAAATAAGTCCAAAATTGGACCTCATTTTCCTACCATTCGTAAAATAATTTTTTTTTTTCAAATTTTATTGCGTCCTGCAGATAAGTTATTTGAGAACTGAAAGTCTATTTAGATATCTTAGAGTGTACACTTGAAATGAAAAATGTTTAATAAACTGTTTTATCAAACCGCTAGCTGTCAAAATCTTATAATGTAAAATGTCGTACTTAGGTGTTTTTTGGTCGCCTTTTCTAATATATTTGTATACGAGTGTAATAATTATTAAATTGTCAATGTTTTTAACATTTAACATGTCGAAATTATTCAAAATAAAGTGATTTATTTAAAAAAAACAGTGGTTTATTCTTTCTTCGTGAAAAAATATTGTTCGGGATGGCGACGTTTGCAAATGAATAGTTTTCAATAAATAAAGCATTTCACGAACAAAATTTCTTCGGAAACTGTTTTCTTTGGATACATTTCGACTCTTGAGAACTTATCAACATTCAGTTTTATTATAGACATTTCTATATGGGATTATTATTTAGACTATTTATAAGAAACTCCACAGAAAATATTTAATGTGGACGGAAAATGAAAGTTTCCACAGCAGATTTTAACCAGATAACCCGGAAAATATATCCTATATTTTATTATAATTTTTTTAAAAGTTTATTTCATGTTTATGATTTTTTTTTATATTTTTTTAACATCCTTCAATTTTAAGACGATTATTTAAATATAGGTGAATTCATTAGCTATATAGCACTATAATTTGTTTATATGTTTACATACACAAATGTGGAGTAATGATTTTTTTAATGCGTCGAGAAAATTTTCTAATTAAATTTTCAAACGTGGCGAGCAATCGAGGCAAACGACTTATTTCGCATGATCGCTCCAGTGGCTCTAACTAGACTCTCTTGAGCCATCGCCATCGCCATCGCCATCGCCTTGCACCGCAGCGGGAGGGATATATTCATACGTTGGTTAATCCTGGACACACTGACTCCCGGATGCTTACTCACCCCTCATATCTTTTCCTTCCCAGGATTTCCCCCTCCTACGGCATCCCCAAAGATAACAAAGACCCTAAAGGAAATTAATTTCCTCAATTCACTGCGTTGAGTTAATGCAAAAAATAATTCACACTGAAATAAATGAGAGCATAAAAATATATTTTATAATTAGGTGAAATATATTGATGCTGTGTGTTTAATAAATGGCAATTCATAACATAAATTATACACTTTCTGTAAAATAAATACGAGTATTTATTAGCCCCAAAGCGAACCGTAAGTTGTGTTGAGTTCATTTAAAAAATAATAATAATATGAAAAGGTTTATTTTCTGGGCAGAGACTCTCATTCCTGCACGTTTTTATTTCAATTTCATTTGGTAGCGTAGTTAATAAATGACCTTAATAGATCCTAGAGAACCATTTGGGAGTTATTCCAGTGCCATCAGTGTTTGTTGTGACATCCTTTTAATCGAATTCGGTTCCTTTTGAAGGCAAAGCTGGAACATTCTGGAACATTCCGGAACCTCGGTACGCCGGGCCTAGTTACATAATCGAGTCACGAAAAATCGTTCCATTTGGAACCGTTCCGTGTATGGAATATCGTAGCTGAAAGGGCCCCATCTTTCTAAAGGAGATACGCGCTTTACGTTAATTCAATACGTTTTAGTATTCAGCTACCTGGCAACTGTGCTTTTCTACAGCTCCTTTAGACTAATGATAAATTAAATTTCCTATTGGGCAGCATTTATATTTGGCATGTATTTTGTACGATGTTTCGTGGAAAAGGGTAAATGCCATTTAAATAGATTGGAAAACTTTCCGTTTATTGAAAAAGATGATTCCTACTGTTTGATATAAAAAACGCGTTTTTTTTTCTCAGAAAAGCCAATTTCCATATTGTATTGTTAAAAAAATATTAGATTAAAATCAAATACTAATTTTTATTTATTTATCAGAAAAAAAAGATTTTTGATCAAAATGTAAATTTTATCCAAAGAAAGTTAAAGCCAAAGAAGTTTATTATTTTGTTGTTGATTCGAGATAGGATTTTTTTATGTTGCATTAAACTAACAAAAAAGTAAAGGAAATAGAAATTCAGGATTAGGACAGGATAAGCTCTCGATACATTCTATTAAATTGGATCGATCTGTTAGATTCAAAAAATTATGTTAACAAACATATATTTTTTTTACAATAGGTACCAGAATTTAAAACCCGCGAAGACTCGACGTGACGCTAGAAATAAAATACGAGGTGATGCCAACCAAGCAGAAGTTTTGACGAAATAGTATGGCGTATGTTGAGTCAACATTGTTGACCTATATGAACATACATTTTTTAAGCCACAATATTTTTCACTGGAGTTCTTTATTTTAAACAGGAAGATTTGATTTTAAACAGGAAAAATCTTGTTGAAGCGAGTTCCACTTTTGGGGGTTGATTCGGTAAATTTAATTTGAAATTTTATGTTCTTAATAAAATTTAGAATTTTCAATATGGATTTGTTATATATATATATGGTGTGTAAAATGGTTATAATAAGATTTTTACATTTTATTTCATATTTATTAAAAAAAAAATTAAACGAGTTAACTCTCAACTTATAATTACTTAATAATTATATCATAATTATTTGTAAAAAATCAGAGTAGCATATTATCCAAATGCTACAACTACGACATGTTTTCTCTAGGCAACCACAATGTTAATTTTTCGGCCGATACGGACGTCACAACAAACAAATCAAAACAGTTTATGGTTTTGACGTTTTGCGCTAGTTATGCCAGATGATGATTTATTATTTCAAAATCACTATAAATTGTTCTTTATTAAGACACACGACAGAAAAATCTACATGATACAAAATCACGCAAGAATTAGGCATGCAATGTATTTACCAATACCACAGATTAATAAAAAATTCAAAAAACATTTATTGCACAAAAATACAGGAAGTACAAAAGGTATAACTAATACGTACGTCCCATTTCTTCCAGCTAACCCAACCAATATTATATATTTTTTAAAACCCAATATTTTCATGTTATATTATGTGCAAACAAAAAACAGAGGTATTTAATTTATGCTATGTAATCATTTATAGTGTAAGGATATTTGTTTAAAATAAATGTTTTTAGTGATAAATTTGCTAATATCGTTTATTTTTTTAATGTCGCGTAGAAGGTTATTATACAATATACGTATACTAATGGCTCTGTAGTGGGGTCCTTGTTTATATATATATTATTGTTTGCTTTTGGTATTAATAATTTTTCTGTGAATCTTGTAGCGTGTTTATGTGTTGAGTTTTTTTGTGAGCACTTTTCTGGAGATACTCGAACTAATAAGCATAACTCCATTATATATACGTCTGTCAGAAGTTGCTTTTTAAATATGGGTCTACTTGAATTCAGGTGATCAGAGTTTGTAATTCGTAGGCATCTCTTTTGGATGATAAAAACATCTTTGGTGTTTACTGAGTAACTAGGTATCTATAGAATGCGGTGATTACTGACGCGATATTTAAGATTTTTCTAAGTGTGCCTAGAAAAAAGAAAAGCTACTGATTTTTGCTATTCCTTTCGATACATGATCTTTATAGTTTTTTTTTGCATCCAATTGTATTCCCAGCATAAGAGTTTCTTATTTTATTGGTGATCCAGTGAATGAATTTATTATCAATGTTAGATGTTCCTTTTTAATGGATTCGATTTTGTAAAAAATAGAATTTGTATTTTTTTACATCTTGACTTATTGCGCGTTATTCCCAGAAATCATTGCTATCCGTGAACTTATTTTCAGGACGTTGGCGATCTGGGATTCGTCCCCCGTAAATTGGAATTTTCATTGTTTGGTGGAATCACTGTTCAGATAATATGAAAAGCGAAGCCATTCAATTAATCTAGAAATGGCTCAGATCATTTTAGAATACTTGAGCCCAGGCATATTTCCAAGATGGTTTTGAAATATGCGAATAATTTGAAATCGCGGCGTTGAACCGTCTTGTTTAATCCTTGATTGGATGATTATTCTTGTAAATTGTATACTCTCCGACCACAGTAAGTTTGCGGATTGTTAAAGAGAAATACAGATGTCAATTTTATGATATATATTATTCAACACTGTTTCTCTGGTTTCGAATATACCCCAGATGACTAACGAGGACCGACAAATTATATACCTATAATAAAGTTTAAAGATGAAGCCATACGCCAAATTACTATTTAGATATATCTTTACGAATCGGTTTACATTATTAATATGAACAAAAATGCTACGGATACATTGAAGCTCCTACATTCTCTATTTATTCGAATTAAAATAAAATAAAAAATTACGTTACAAAAATATAAGCGTAAAGTTGTAAATAATCTGTTTTATCTTTAAGAAATATGAAATTACATAAAAAACAACTTTTAAAAAATACCCCTTTATTGCAAAATTATTTTTGACTATTTCTATTGACTAACTTTTTTTTTATTCTTGTAAAATTATTCATAAAAAAAATAAAAACAACTTTGTCGCTACTTTCCTCGCGCAGAAAATACCAAAAACACGCGGAGTGCTAAAGGGGTAAGAATTCAAATATTTCGGGCATTTATATTCCTCTTAATTGATAATATAGGTAATAACGTAGTTAATCTAAGTTAATAATAACTAATGTCTTTATTAAATGTAAGAAACATACTGCTATTATAAAACAAAGATATTTAAAGGTAAAAAATATGACTAAAAAATATGGGGGTATTTAACCATCCTCTTTATGGCTTCTTCAAAGGATAATATTAATAAATAAATTCTAGCAAACTTACGAATTATTCATAGGTTCGAGTACCGAATAGTAAACCGGGACTTTATCAATAAATAAATATTAAGTCGCAAATCGAAAATATACGTTATCCCACGGATAAGCAATCAAGACGGTGGGAAAATACCTACTAGCCACGGGAGTGTTCAGCACTAGAATGAATTTCAGCCTTAAAATCCCGCCCTTAATTTTAATATGGTGACATAAAAATTTCTTATAAAGTTAGAGAGCCATTGATGCACCTATATTTTACCCTGTTTCCCATATTTTTTAAATTTGTGAACTTTTTTTTTTTAAATTTGTGAACTTCTGAATTCTGCGTAATATTTAATTTAACACTATCGTACGTGGTACGTTAAATACGTTAGATAAATAAATGATGAAATGTGTGGGGTAACTCGAGTCACCATTCATTGAAACCCAATATTTGTTTTACATATTGACAAGCCGAAGGTCAAGTAATCAGATTATGGTAAATGGTTAGGATTTTCCTTTTCTATTTTCCCTTTCTCACTTTCGTCAGCCAAACATCATTCACCATAATAAGGATTCCATAGTTCTTCTCGATCCGTGAAGTTGGAATTCTGGCGCAGACACAAATAAATTTATGTGTTACCTGTAAATGAGGAAATATATATATATATACTGGCTATTCCTGGGTTCACCCTTGTTCACAGGAATATTGAAAGAGGTCATCTGATACATTCCTAACAAGTATACTCGTCGGAGATCTTATTAGGAACGTTAAATTATAAACAGAACGTTAAATTACATAATTCCCAGTTGTTTAAATATGTTACCTGCTGAAACTAAAAACTGTGCCCAAAACAAACAATTGGTGAATTTACTGAAGACTTGGCTTACGGAAAGAATTAATTTGTATTAGCTTACAATGACATATTATTCTAAAGACTTTAAAATTGTTATTTATATTTTCATAATTTTTATTTTATCCATATTTCTGTAAAAAGTTTTTTTTAAATTTTTATATTACAATTGTAAAAATGTAACTATTAAATCACTATAATAAGATCTTTAATGTAAAGAACGCGTTAGACAAACTGCTAAAAAGTAGTTTATAGGGACGTTAGTGTTATATTTGTAAAGTGTATAAAACAAATAAATAAAAAAATGATGTTTGAGAAAAGCCAAAAATGTATATTTGTCAGTGAGTCTTATATGGTTACAAATATAGGTAATATGCATTAAAATCGCTTAGTAAACGGAGTCTAGAGATCAGGATTTCAAGCACCAAAGTGTTTTTTTTTTAAATTCGTTTTGTGAATAATTTTATAAGATATAAAATAGTTGATCAATGGAAACCGTCACATAATTTAGCCTAAAAATAATATTTTTAAAAAGTTGTTTCCTATGTGCGTTTATAAATTTCCAATGTGAAAATACGTTTTGTAGTAGTTTACGCTTATATTTTTTTGTATATCATCATCCACATTCTTCAAAAAATCAACTAACAAATACCGATATGTTTTTTGATTCCCTCCCTCTATTTAAGAAAAACGTTTCTACCACACTGAATTCGCACACAGAACACAAACACCCACACACACACACACACACACGCACACCTACACACACACCAACACTCACACACACTTCTCTTCTTCCACAATATAACAACGAACTTAATTTAGGTAAAATGTATAATATGTCACACAAAAACACATCTCTTCATATATATATAACAGCGAAATGTCATTGTTACCAATAATTACTATAATTCTATAACTTTTTAACTATTTTCTTCTACGTAATTAAGTAATATTTGTTTTTGCAAAATAAAATGAAAATAAAACAAGAAATAAAATAATTATAAATTTTATTTAAGCGAATTTTTTGTATTTATAATGTACACTGATTTGTAGAAAAAAATTATCGAAAATTGTGATTTAGCATTAAGCTTCGCCTTGTGCACTTTTCACGTTCCGCAAGCGCTGCCTGTCAGAATGCGCCAATTAACAGAGCGACTCAACTGCTTAACGATGCTGCAATGACAATTGACATTTTCAACGCCACTTACAAGTCAGCTTAACAACTATTTCCTGGTGCAGGTAACAAAACAATAAAACTGCCTCCATGACCTATTTTAAACATTGACTTTTCTCTATTCCCAATCAACCTTTTCTAGTTTTAAAAACATAACATTGACGTCACCACTTTCACGTTTATTTCTAATTGTTGTCTTTAAAATTGTTTTAAGTATGCAATATACACATCTTCTTAATATATAAAACAAAGTCGGGTTAGTTACACCATTTATAACTCAAGAACGGCTGGACCGATTTTTATGATCTTTGATGTGTTGGATTTGTCTCCGTCCCATTTAACAGAATAACTATTAAAACATCGGAAAAAATCACGGGAAAAATAATTATGAAGAAAATACATTTTGTATGGAACGGCTTTTCAAATAATGTGCGTTGGTCGACATAATTTGAATCAATTCGAACAGCTAATAAATTAAACACAACATTTCTTGATTTTGAGGCGGTACGAAGTTTGCCGGGGCAGTTAGTTTTATATAAATACTTCTGCTATTTTCTCATTGATGTCACTTGTTAATATTTCTTATTTTTTACTTTAAGTACCTTTGTGGCCCGTATATTAGTAGATTTTATGCTCAGCTTGGTTGAAATATCGAGCAACTCGCGGCTTGCAACATAATTCGTACACAGGTTGCAAGCCTATGTAGATATCACCGGTATTAAGCGAATTGTGTATAGTTTTAATAGAGGAACGCGTTTCTTTTTTCTTTCTTAGACGTAACTAGTGTCACATTTAGTACCATGCCCATTGAAGTGGGGAACTTTATGAAAAATCAACCCAGCTAAAAATATTTTAGATTCATAAAATTTTCTGCCGTCATCGAAATTTTGAAAAATTGCGAATATCGCGACCTCCCGGTGACATTAAAAAGCACAGATGTACCAATGTTGGGAAATTGGAATATAAAATGGTGATCAATCGGGTAATTAATTCAGTTGCTGTATATTTATACTGACAAGCATTAATGAATCACAGATTTATATGTTGAGAACCGTAATGTTTAAATTTTGAAAATTAGAAAACAACTTATCATTTTTTATGTATTTGTCTACAAAAATGCAATAAATTACCTAATTGTTACATACATAAATGCACCGAAAGCAATTTAAGCAAATCCAAAAATTTTAACGCTACAACTAGCTAAATCGAGTTGCCTTTGAAACATGAGAAAACACTTGTGGCAACCAGAGTTACATAATTAAAGAATCAAGTGTTACCTTTTTTTGGAGATACCCAAAAAAAAATATTCAAATTTTGTTTTTAATTTTTTTCGTTATTTATGCTGCTAGTTACATGTTTTGAGGATTTTACGACCACCACGCTAGGCAAATGCCCGTGTTGTGACTTGTGATTGATGACTGACGATTCCAATGCGTTACGACTTTTCTGTTTGTGGCATTCATAGACGAGAAAATAAAGTTACGCTTTTCGTGTGTAAATCAAAAATGCTTATTTCGGAATTACCTAGTTGTAGTAATTACCCCACGAAATGATAATAATATTTCAATCCTAGAACAAGTAACATGTTTATCAAGAGGCAAAGGTAAAAATGTATTTATTTTTTATTTATTTAATGTTTGAAATATTTACAGAGTATCAACAATTACATTAATGATATAGCCATTGGAATGTGCACAGATATTAACACTCTAATTTAAAATGTTCACATTCGTAATCAAGGTTTAGTTGTTACTAGGCGGAGGTGCTAGTAGTGAAAACAGAAATAATAATAATATAAATGACAGATAAAACATGACATATTAAACACAGTAATTGCCAACTATTTCTACCTATTTCATACCAAATACAAGTAGCCTAATTTTCAAATTGAAAAACTGTTTAAGTTTTCATTAAACATTATACTCGTAGTAGGTGCTGATTTTTATTAATGTTATTGTTGATTTGGAGGATATTGGCTGATTATCTATTTTTAAATAAGTTATATTCTATGTTACCTACTTTTGTCAATTATTACATTTTATGTACCTACCCTGTATTATATTTTATGTTACCTGTATTTATCAAATTATTATTAATTACTGCATCACATATGTAAAAAAATGAACGTGTAAATAAATATAGTATACATTACATACAGAGAAACAGGACAAAGAAAGAAAGAAAATAATAAAGCGATAGTGTATTAATAAAAAAATGATGAAAACAAAGTTATTTGTCTTTTCATTAATATAATAAAGCAATTACATAACTGTTCTCCATGTCATCATGGTAGAAGATGGTTAATTAGTTTATTAATATATGTGAGATTGTTTGCAAAGATATCTATGTAGTCACATTCAATTCATATTGGTATATAGTGTATACGGAAAATAGAAGAATTAAAGTCAGTAAAGGAGAGGCTAGAAGCTTTTTCATTTCGCTGAAACTGGAACGGTTGTGGGAAATGTTCTCGTTGGCATTAACACCGGCTTTGAGCGAAGAAACTTTAATGAATTCAATCTCGCGGAGAGGTCTATGGCAAATAATCTGCCTCCTAGAGCAGAGGGTTTGACTAGGAAAACTCTCTATAGAGATATCCCGCGCCTTAACCCAATATTGGTCGGGGCTAAATAAGTGAGTTTGTTTTGTGCCGCGGACTGCGGAGAATTGCCGACTGTTGGAACGTGTCGCCAGAGAGGAATATTAATTAGAATTTTCTAAGTATTGGTGTTGTGCTGAAAACTGTGTATTTGTATTCAGTTCAATACTTTGATGTACATTAAATAATTTACATTGAAATGATTTAAGTTGGTTTTTATACGGTATAAATCGACGTGATAAAAACTTTTAGGGCACGTAAATTCCCGACCGCGAACTCTTATTGTAACTGGGGACTTTAATATCAGATTGGATAGAAAAACGAACATGACAAAATTTATTGATGTTTTAGAGTGCCACGGATGTAAACAATGGAAAGATATTCCGACTCACGATGCAGGTGGAATACTAGACATTTTTGTATCAAGGAACACGAACCCACCGGTAACAACCGAAGTTATAGACGTAGGACTCTCCGACCGCAAGCTTGTGCGTACGGAAGTGGATTTCAACTCTTCAAAATCTGTCTACAAAACGAAAACGACCAGAGCATGGCGAAAGTTTGACTTTGACCTTTTCGAGGAAGAGCTGAAGTCATCCATTCTCGCGAAATACGACATGAATAATAATAATGTAAATTCGACATTCGGCCTGGCAAAAGCTTATAATGGTACCTTAACTGCTTTAATAAATAAACATGTCCCTTATCGAAAACCTGTGCCGTTCGCAAGTCTGATACCTGGTTTGATGAAGAATACCGGGAAAAGAAGAGGACCATGCGTCGTCTTGATCGGATTTTCCGGAGCGTAAAACTAACAAGCCAAAGGGAAGCCTGGGTTAATACGCAAACCGAGTACAGGAAGACAATTCGGAGAAAGAGATCCGAGTACTGGATAACAAAGATTGAGAGTGAAGAGTATGACCATCAACAACTCTGGAGCTCACTTAAAAATGTCACGGGTGAGTCAGAAAACTCAATCACAAACAAAGTGCAGTCCGAAGGATTTCTCCGATTTTTACGAAAAAAAATTCCAAAAATTCCGAGCCACGGCAGCGTCAGCACCTCCACCTAATTTCACTACCTACAACGGTGAATTTCTGATGAAGTTCAGACACACGACATTGGAGGAAGTCACCAAAATTGTGTCTACTTCTTTAAACAAACAATGTTCTTCAGACTCGATTCCAACATGGCTACTTAAAAAGTGTCTAAAACATGTAGTGCCCTTTTTAGTTTTCGTATTTAATAAAACTTTCCACTTAGGCGAGGTACCCCAACTACTTACAAAGGCTCCTGTTTCCCCAATTTTAAAGAAACTCCAATTAGATTCTGCAGATTTAAGTAATTATCGTCCTGTATCAAATCTTCCATTAACTCAAAAGTCCTGGAAAAAATTGTGATCAGATAACCGCCCATCTGGCCAAAAATGAACTCTTATCAAAGCATCAATCAGATTACAGGAGATACCATTCTACAGAGACAGGAATATTACGTGTTGTCAGATTTGATGCCTATGAATGAGTCATGTAAGATAGCTTTGCTCTCATTATTAGATTTGAGTGTAGCATTTGATACCATTGACCAAAATTTCCTGATCTTTGTATGATCTTTATGGAGTAAACTTTTGGACTGGGTGAAATTATTCAGTGGATAAAATCCTATCTCTCTGGCAGAACCCAATCTGTACAAGCAGGTGGTAAAAACTCTCATTTTGTAACCCTCACTTCTGGAGTCCCCCAGGGTTGAGTGCTGGGACCCCTACTTTTTATTTTGTTCATCAACGATGTTGTCAAAATAATAGAACCATTCGGACTTCTTTCCCATTGCTACGCTGACGATCAGCAAATCTATTTCTACTGTGCACCGAATGAAAAAGACAGATTAAAAGATATCATTATTAAATGCATCGCAGCCATAACAAACTGGATGTCTTCAAACTAGCTAAAACTAAATCCAACAAAAACAGAATTTCTCTGGACAGCAACAAAAAAGCGCCAGTCAATACTAGACGAAGCTCTTATCATTACTTCTGGTTGTAACATCATCCCTAAAAATGGTGTTAAACTCCTATGTGTACATCTAGATGAAGATCTTTCACTCAAATCCCGGATTAGCAAAACTGCAAACGCAGGTTTCTTTCACCTGCGGTAAATCAAATCTATAAAGAGAAATATCCCGACTAATGCCACAAAGATGTACGCAAATCTCCCCCAAATTTACACTGACAGACTCCAGTCAGTTTTCAATGCTGCAGTAAGGCTGATAACCAGCGTTTCCAAATATTCCAACATATCACAACATATGCGCAACCTTCATTGGCTTAAGTGTCCTGAGAGAATCCAATTCAAACTCTGCTGGATGGTTTTTAAAGCATTACACGACGTGGCGCCACCCTACCTGTCGGAACTGTGCATTCCAACGATGTCAATACTAGGCAAGCCACCCTTCGATCAGTATCTTCAACAGCCATAGTTAGACTCTTAGTACCTAAGCGCAATCCAAATACCAATTTCGGAGACTGGGCTTTTGCAGTATCAGGCCCAACACCTTGAACAAACTCCCTTTACATTTGCGAAAGATCGACAGCTCATCTGAGTTCAGAGCAAATCTCAAAACTCACCTTTTCAAATTGTCGTATCCGGAATAATGACCGTATTTTTATTTTTAATTTATTTTCAATAGTATTTCATCACTAAGTCCATGGGATTTGCCAGTCAATCGATTTTTCTTTCTCCTATTTATGTCATAACAATCTATTAAGCGTAAACTTCTTTTTTGAAATATTTTTTCATAGCTCACCACTCACAGCACGGGCAGTAATTACAGCAATATGTGATTCTAAATATATGTACTTTTTAAGTTAGTTGTAAGTCATAATACGAGTAGATAACCACTCGGTCATTTAATTAAGTATAGTTTTTTGTCACTAGTTATAAGTTTTAGTTAGTTAGTCACAGTAGTTATCAATCTTAGTTAAAATGTATAAGTTGAATGTATATATGAAGTTGTAAAGCGCCCTTAAGGATATTTTCTCACAAAAACGGCGCTATATAAATTATCATTATTATTATTATTCAGGAGGTAAATGTCGTTCTTCCCTTCTTAAGGCCCGGTAGTAAACGTTCAAAAAGAAGAAGAAAATGAGATATGTAAATACGAATGTAAGAGGGAGCATACTAATATTTAAAAAAAAGTTATTATTAAGCGAAAACAGTGAAAATATTTAATAAAATACGACTCGTTTCAAATAGAGGGAAAATCTCTCGAGAAATGCTTAAGTTGCATTTAAAGTTATATTGTGATATTTTCATAGCCAAAAAATATTAAATAACAGAAATAAAATGTGTTTTACATCATTTTCTATTGAGTCAATTTCATATAAATACCGTTTTGGCTCGACAATGTACAGATATCATCTTCAAAAATAATGTATATTTTATTAAGAACTCAAAAACTGAAAGTGTATAAGAGAAACATGTTATATATTAATAAATAACATAAATCGTTAGAATTGCGGAATGCCACAGCAAAATAGCTGACAATTATTGTACACTAAAATCTCTTTTGGGATTAAAATTTAACAAACAATTTTTAAACCTAAATTAAAATCAAATAATCCATTATTGTGGTATGAGTGATGGTTTTTCTCAATAGCTATAACCAAGTTCTATCCCAAATCAAGAATCTTAAAATTTTTTACGAGATCATTAAAATTGAAAAAATATTTGACAGTGACATTCTTAAACAAAAGACTAACTTTTAAAAATATTAGACACTGTCTGACCCGGCATGCGTTGCAATGCAACTTAAATAAAGAAAATGTTTCTCCCTGCGTGTTCTTTCCCATTCGTCCCCGTTCCCCTTCCACCCCCCGCTTCCCCTTCCCCTCATAAAATACACCCATTTTTCAAACAACTCGCGTTTGACTTATTTCAAGTTTTTTATGCAAATTTCATAACGCCAGAGCTCGTTATTCTGCTTTTCGATAATGAGACAAATCCAACAAATAAAAGATCATAATTTAATTGATACATCATTTTTTGTAAATGTAAGTATCATAATCATTAAAAACTGTATTTAACTCTGTGTCTGAAAATATTTTTATAAAATAGCTTCACAATTCAACCGACAATTTGTTTGAATACAACAAGAAAGCAACCAATTTGACACTTATTTTCAAGCGTATTCTCGTTAGTCGAAAAAAATATTAAAAATAAGCGAGAAATTTCTGAGTGGAAGCGAGAATCATGCAGATACCCGCCACCAAAGTCAAAAGTACGGTCCCATATTACGGTGCCTTGCTATTCAGAAACATATCCTATTTTGGAACGATACATTTTGAAGGCATGTTGATATTTCTTTCTTTTTTCACAAAGTTCTCGATTTCTGGAATACGTCCAACACGTTTCAGTGTAAACAAGTGTCGAGGAAGACGTCAGTATATCCATAGAAAAGTTTTGGCGCAGGAAGTTTCAAGGAATAAGCGTGTTTACTGAGTTCATTTATACTTGCATATCAGTTACGTAAGTAGTTTGTAATATTGGACATCAGGCACATATGGTGCTCTCATGTACATAATATGTACGAGTAATAATGTGCATATTGTGTTAAAGGTATTTGCAGAAAAGAAACCAGGCTCAAAGCATGCAAGCTATACCTTTCAAAAGTTGGGACTATTTTATCAATATTTCATTTCTCTTGGGATGCTGTTCTTCTTTCGTATGGTGGGGGGATCAGAGGAGTCATCTAAGTCTGCGAGCCAGTCTAGGGATTCAGATGTCGCCCTGTGGATCTCATCAATCCCGCTGAGGAATGAATGGAGCGGGCATTCGTTGAGCACATATTCGGTAGTCTGCACCGATAGCATTCACACATCGCCGACTCTTTAAGGCCCCATCTACGCATACTATAGGCACACCTTATGGGAGCTGAACACATGCTATGGACACACGCTATGGGAGCACCTTATCCCATTGTTGGCGGACCAGAGTTCGCGAGGCAATGAGATCCCAGGCTGTCTCTCAGTGAGGTCTTATACAAGATGGGCATTTCCCACGTTGGCCGTTTGCCACTCAAGTTTCCACCTGTCTTCTGGGGTAAGAGGTGATCGGAGGAGTCTTTCTTCTTCCATCTAGAAGGATTTTTGGGACTTCAAGCGGCATGCCGGGTGAGAGACGCAAAGGAATTGCGCTTATTTGCAGCGCCTTCTTGTATTCCCTCTGGATGGTGTGATACCAGACCACTACAGCCGAAATAGATACCATGACCTGTTCAAAGTACCCCAAGTAGAATTCCTGGCAAAGCATAGCGTGACAAAGGAAGAGGTGCTGTTAAATGAAATTGCAAAACATTTGGGTGTAGTTTCTATTCTCTAAATGATTTAAAACCATTTTTGAAGAGTCACCTGCCTAAATTCTGAAGTAAATAAATTAATATTTTTATGGGAATAATATTCTGTTGCACAATAATAAAAAAAATATTATCAGCCAGAAATAAGAATAATATTTAAATCCCAAAAATTGATCACTAAACACATTAAAAGCACCTGCCTTTTAAAATCTCAAATAAATTAGTTTAATAACCTTCTTTAAAACCTAAAAATTATAGAAAATATTCATGAACTTCAGCTTATTTTATTAATTACATGATTTTATTAATTGAGCTTAAATCATTCACCAAACACAAGGGCCTTGTTTAAGCTATCGTGATTGCTTTCTTTATGATATATTGCGAACCTGTAATAATTATTGCATATTTATTGTAATGAATAAACATATTAAATAACAAATCCAACAGAAAAAAACGGTGTTCAAATTGGAAGTAGGACTTTTAAGAAATAAATCAACACGATTTCCTAATTTTTTTACATAAGTTATTGCATTAGCCAACCAATGTGACATCACACGACATATTTCGCAAGTGTTTTCAGCAAAGGTTAAAAAACGCGTGACCTTTTCCTTGTTTTCCTTTTTGGTTCCCATCACAAGCTGGGGTTAGTTGGGGCGGACGGGTAAAACGGGGTTACGAGGGGTCTGCGTTAAAAAAAGTGACATCTTGGCAGCCAGAAAATTTGTAATGGCAAACTGTCACCAGAAGTTATAACAAATAACAAACAAGTTTATCGGAGAATTTTTCTGAATTAAATTATTCATTGAAAAAACTTGACATATTTATATTTATAACACATGGAGTGATCGTTTGGAAGTTTGTGATTTATTTTCCAAACCTGATGTTAATTGTTATTTAGATACATTATTTAAATAGCTGATAGCATTGGGCTAAAATGCTTTTGTACAAAGCAATATGAGTACAGTGCCAAGGGTCAACCCAAGTGTTCGCTACGTTCGCTGACTTTGCAGAGGTGCCCGGGTTCATGGGTTGAGGTTTATCTAGGTCTTGGTGGAGATTGCGTTTGACCACGGGATCGTGAGAGATTGGATGAGGGAGACCTAACCTAGGCCTCTCCAGCCGGACTTTCTCGACCCATCGCCTTGCATCACAGTGAAAGGAATAGATTCATACGTCTGTAACTCCTGGACACACAGAACCCCAAATTATTACCCACCCCTCATACCTTTTTCCTTCCCAGAACTTATTCTCTTTCTTCTCCTAAAAATACCCTCCACAAAGCATCCCCAAAGATGACAAAGGCCCTGCGGGATTTTTTTAAATTCAGTACCCCCTCTGTGGAGCAAATGTAAAAAAAGTAACGTAATTGTTAAAGTTTTTTTTACATTACTTCCTTACAGGAGGCCACGATAAAAATAATTTCCCTCAGGGCTTATGTCATATATAAGGGAAAAGTAGTGTAGAGGGTCTTTTAAGGAAATGAAGGAGAGGAGATTCTGCGTAGGAAAAAAAGGTATGAGTGATGGGTAGGAATCTGGGAGTCAATGTGTTCAGGAGTGACCGACGTATGAATCCATCCCTCCCACTGCGATGGGTTGAATGAGTCCGGCTGGAGAGGTGGAAGGGTCTCCCTCAACCGGCCTCTCTTAATCCGTCCCACTACCCAATAAGAATTCTTGTTGTGTTTATTAAAAAGTTGTTGATGGTCTACGATACGAGAACGGAAGGTAGATGGTAGAAGGAAGCAAAGTTGTGTTTTTATTAGTTCGAGGAAATCCCCTGTATGTAAACTCACTAGAAACTTCCTCTAAGCATTTCTGCCATAGATTCAGATTCAAATATGCTATTCAAATGTTTTTTTACATAACGGTAGTTAGTCAAAAAATATGTTGAGAATTGAGTTGATAACAGAAGTAGGAGGAATAAAAGAATGTATAAAGTATCGCCATCCGATGCTGAAGCACCGCTGTTGTAGCGCACTTGCTATGGGCGGAATGGTGAATAATTCCTCTCGGGAACGAGACGCGATAAAACAACCATTCTTTGCAAGCACTTAATGATACTTTCTATTTGTTCCTCGCAGCACAAGCAGCGAACAATCGCCTCAACGCAAACACCCATTGTATTCCCCTTACCCCCTACTCTCCTGTTATACCATCACCAGCAAACCAGCCCTGCCCCTGTTCGAATCCTCGTTGCCCTACTTTAACCAACCTTCGTAAGGGGGAATATTTTCATTATAATATTAGGATGATTTGTATATCACTCTTTTTGTGAAAAATCACCTCAAGGGCGCTGTACAAATTAATAATATTTTTTTTTATTAATTCAAGTAATAAGTGAAGTATTACAAAATGTTTTAATAAAAAAAAATCTAATTCGAATAGAAAAACAATTCTAATTCAAATAAATAGACAAAACCCTGTTGCTCTGAGTTTAGCTGATTTTATAGCAACAAAATTCAATCTGTTATTTTTAAATATTCTTGTTTGGCTAAAGTCCGATCTCCAGTTTCAACAGAGATTTCAAGTCGAGAACATTTTTTTGTTTTTTTCTACATTGTCGTCTCTTGCGTTTGCTTGAAAATTGGAGCGCGGACGGTAAACACAGATTTCGACAAACACCTCTGTATAATGGCTGTAGGCGTGGCCCCAAAAATGACGCGTCTACCAAGATCTGCGAAATAGATTTTTTTCTGTATAGGGACACCTTAATCACACACTGGATAGGGAAACTATAATCACCTAGTAGTATGAAATATACTTTACGACCTATATAAATCAATTGCTGTTCGTTTGTCTCGCTAAAACTCGAGAAGGGGCTGGGCCGATTCAGCTGATTTTTAAATGTTTGTCGTAGTCCAGGGAAGGTTTAAACGGTGAGAAAATATGGAAAAATTGCGAGGAAGATAGTAAAAACAACAATTTCATTTTCCAATATAAACTGTTCTACCTACTTACCTGTCGAACATTTGACGTTCGCCAAATGTTTGACAGGTAAGTAGGAAGAAAGGGAACCCGGGAGGGTGGTAGAAAACTCGAGAGGGGGGAGGGGAACTCGGGAGGGGGATCCGCGCGAGGGGGAGGCAAATACGGGAGGGGGAGGAGAACTCGGGAGGGGGTTTCGCGGGACGGGGAAGGGGGGGGAGTAGAGTGAGGAGAGAGAAGGTGGAGGAGAAGGAGTGGGAACGCGAGAGGGGAAGGGGACGCGAGGGAGAAAGGGGAGGAGGAAGGCGAACGGGATGAACGGGAAAGGACGCGCAGGGAGAAACAATTTCTTCATTAAATAGCATAGCAACGCATGCCGGGTACCAGCTAGTATAACATAAAATATACAAAAAAAATCATAAAAATCGGTCGAGCCGTTTCGAAGGAGTGCGACCACAAACACGTAACACGAGATTTTTTATATTTAAGAAGATAATGAAAATTCATTAAAAACTTTTCGCAAATTTTCAAGTGTTACTATTAATCCTTGTTCTATCTGTGAACCTTTACATTTCTGTTTCATATGTTTCAGATATAACCTTTCTGTCCCAAAGGGACGATATACCCTAACTTCTAAAGTATAAGCGATATTCGATTTCAATGCAACCAAAACTGTTCATAATCGCTTGGAACACCCCCTTCATACTAGAAACCCCCCAGAAACAAGAAACTCTGGAAGAAAGTTCAACTTTGCCGACCCTCCGAGTTGGGAAGCGCTGTTTACGACCCAAACTTCTCTCTTACAACATTTTGGAAACGATTTGCAAAAACGGGGCAGATAATAATTATACGAGGATCAGTCGAAAAGTAACGCCTTCTTTTTCTCTCTCCTTTTAATTGTCAAGAAATTAAAATGCAATTGATAACCACACTAATGACGATTAATTTGTCACTTTCCAATATGATCTCCGTCCATTTCCACAGTCTATCTTTTAACAAGGACATGTATCCCTGTGTGGTTAAAAGCACAGTCCTACTTCTTCTTTTTTTCCCTTTTCCTTCGCCCTCGTTACAGCGTCGAACTCATCATCTAACAATGCTAACATCCCTGTTGCTCACCGTAAACATTTTTCAGTCTTTTATGATTGTGAATGGGCGTTTCACCTTCTGCATTCAAGAATTCAATCACATAACGCTGTCTAACGAGCATCGATGACGGCCATTTTGCAAGCGACTTCTGTGCTGCCATTTGTTGACGCAGAAAGTTATTACTGCTGTAGATTGTAGAAGAAATTAAATTTTTTTACTAACTAACATTATTTAAGTAGAAAAAAATAGAAGGCATTAGTTTTTGACTGACCCTTGTATAAGACCTTCGCGAGGATCCAATTCCAAGAAATCTTGTAAAGAGACACTCGGTGCTTTATTTCGGCCGTTATTTCGTTTATTAGAATCCGCACTGATCTTATGTGACATTTATGCATATTATCCGGTTTCCTCATTGTCTCTTTGTTTCTCTTAGCGAATTGTTCAACAATAAATTGCCCCAGCAAATCCGCTGTTAAATCTGACATATTTAATTAATTTAAGTGAGGTATTGTTGTGCCAGTAGGATCTTATTACTAATTGTATTCAATTATCTAGCTCTTCTTATGAGCTGTCGAAAAATGCCATTAATTTAAAAACAAAGAAATAGGACAATAAAGTAATTGATTTGGAAATGAATTCTAGACAAGACATTTTATTTTTTAAAAAGTGCACCTAAGTTACCTACATGCATAATTTTTATGGATAAATAATGTTTTTTTTTCAATATTATGTTCTTTTTCTACTATAAATATAAAGTTCATTGTTTGTAGCTTGCGGTGTGGAGTTGATTTGTACATAAAATTTACTGTTTTATTCCGAAGTTGATGAAATTTTGTCCACTTGTCCGTCGAAACAATCTAAAGGTCACTGTTTTTCTATAAACTACCCTCTTCCAAATTTTCTATACCTTAAAGCGGTATTTTGACATTTTTTGATGTAATTTTGCACATTTTGCATTCAAAATAAGATGAAAATTACTGTTTACATCAGATTTTGAAAAATCTACAGAGAGCCCAGTCAATGAAGGTTTTATGTCGGAACTAATTCCCCGGAAGCTGAATTTTTCACAGATGAAGGAATACCTTTAAACATGCTTATTTATAAAAATCCCCGGATATCCCCCTTGTGCTTTCCTCCCCACCCCCTCTTGAATATACTTTTCAAAGCCTTTCGGAATACGCTAATATCTCCTTAACCGCGGTATGAAACCAGACCACTTATTTTTCTTTTAGTAGCTAATTAGTTGTTCTAAAAAATAGCTTCTCAACAATTTTTCGAAAAAAGCCATACATTCATTGCAATTTATTAATAAATTAAAAAATATCGTTTTTTTAAATAGTGTTTCAAAAATATTTGCAAATAACTTTTTTTGAGCTTGTTAGGGCAAAAGATGCTCTAAAAAAACTTGTAGACAAAATTTCTAGCTTTAAAATGATGTACATTATGATAGGTTTTAATTAATAATAGGGCACGTAGGCTGTTGAAAAGGAGCGCGGCACGCGGTGGCTCGGACGCTCGGCGGCTTGCGGCGCGGCGGTAAATTTTCGAAAAACCTAAGGTAGGTACTGATAAATTGATTTATTTGACTTTTTATAATAAATTTATAAAACATTAGAGTTTTTATTGCTAATTGCCAGTTTTCGCTCGTGGGGGGAGGGCATATTTTCCCCTTCACAATGAAGAGCTTTCCACCACACGCCGTGCCCAGGACTGTATATATTACGTTGTATAATTGTTTATAACTAATTATTAAAAAAATGCTAAGGTATGTGAAAGAAGCTAAAAATACATAAACTTCTACCACATTAAAATATTCCTGACATTATGTAATAGCGATGTTCTATAATAATACTCTCACTTACCATAATATGATATATATTTATATTTATATATTTTATATTATGTACGCCTATTAAAACCGAATAACCGGAACAAAAAATCGGAAATATTAATAAAACATACTTATGTTTCAATCGTCTCCATTTTTTGCAAGCATTCTACTGTTGTATCAGTACCTACCTTAGGTTTTTCGAAACTTTACCGCCGCGCCGCGAGCCGCCGAGCGTCCGAGCCACCGCGTGCCGCGCTCCTTTTAAACAGCCTACGTGCCCTATTATTAATTAAAACCTATCATAATATACATCATTTTAAAGCTAGAAATTTTGTCTACAAGTTTTTTTAGAGCATCTTTTGCCCTAACAAGCTCAAAAAAAAGTTATTTGCAAATATTTTTTGAAACACTATTTAAAAAAACGATATTTTTCTTTATTAATAAATTGCAAGGAATGTATGGCTTTTATCGAAAAATTGTTTAGAAACTATTTTTTAGAATAACTAATTAGAAACTAAAAAAAAAATAATAGTCTGATTTTATTCAGCGGTTAAGGAGATATTAGCGTATTCCGAAAGGCTTTGAAAAATATATTCAAGAGGGGGTGGGGAGGAAAGCACAAGAGGGATATCCGGGGATTTTTGTAAATAAGCTTGATAAACAGTATTCTATCATTTGTGAAAAATTCAGCTTCCGGGGAATTAGTTCCGACATAAAACCTTCATTGACTGGGCTAGAAGGGGAATATGCCCCCCCCCTCCCCCCCCCGAAACAAAACTGGCAAATAACAATACAAACTCTTAAATGTTTTATGAATTTATTATAAAAAGAAAATAAATCAATTTATCAGTACCTACCTTAGGTTTTTCGTAACCCCACCGCCGCGCCGCGAGCCGCCGCGCGTCCGATCCACCGCGTTCCGCGCTCCTTTTTAACAGCCTACGTGCCCTATTATTAACTAAAACCTATCATTATATACATTATTTTAAAGCTAGAAATTTTGCCTACAAGTTTTGTAGAAGCATATTTTGCCCTAACAAGCTCAAAAAAAAGTTATATGCAAATATTTTTTGAAATACTATTAAAAAAACGATATTTTTTAATTTATTAATAAATTGCAATGAATGTATGGCGTTTTTCGAAAAATTGTTAAGAAACTATTTTTTAGAACAACTAATTAGCTACTAAAATAAAAATAAATGATCTGATTTCATACCGCGGTTAAGGAGATATTAGCGTATTCCCAAAGGCTATGAAAAGTATATTCAAGAGGGGGTGGGGAGGAAAGCACAAGGGGGATAACCGGGGACTTTTATAAATAAGCATGTTTAAAGGTATTCCTTCATCTGTGAAAAATTCAGCTTCCGGGGAATTAGTTCCGACATTGGGTGTTTTTTTCCCTTCATTGACTGGGCTAAGAGCCGGGGCAACATCGGAGACTAAGGCTAGTATTCAATAATCTCCCATTTTCAGTAAATTAGAAATAAATTGTTAAATTAAAACGTAATATCGTAAATCTTTTAAAGTTATAAATATTATGTCACTTACCATGTCATTATATCTTCCTACGCAAACAGTGAACATTTAAAAAAATATATAATCAAGTTTTATGAATAAATTGTTTCATAGTCCTCAAACTCCAGTTTTTTCAACAATCCGTCATTTTTCCATCCCGGAATGATCAATTCACTCCATGACAAAATCCACTTGTATCTACACATATTATTTTTCTGTCAAATAAATTTTCAAGACCGTTATGAAAATCTGTCAAAAGGGAAAAGCCACAAATGGAACAAATACTAATAACAATAACAAATGGAGTGGCCGACACTCGAAACTCGTAAATCACACAATTAGTCGAAAGTGTTATTTTATTGCTTCATACTTCATTGTAATAGACTTTTATGTCGAGCCTTATTACTGTTGTGGCTGCAATCGGTAGTAGATAGGGCTGTATTAATCCACCTTGTTCAGCGGAGGTACAAAGGTATAGGGTGGGTGAGTGGTGGGGTTGGTTCGCTGGAGGTGCGTTGGTTAGGCACTCACAGTAGTATTTAGGTGTGGTTTTAGCTAAAGTCGGTTATTTATGGCCGGTAAATGAATAATAATTAAATGACGTTTAAGTTAATTTATCATCGTTTTACAAAATTTGTTAGTGGACAGATGTTTTGTAAAGTAAACTGGAGTCTTTAAACTTACCAGTACCAGAATTACATTAATATTTGGCGTAATTTAGAGTTTTGATACATGGCTTTGTTTGTTTATTTACAAATAATGAAGTAAAATAAAATGCTTGTTTATACATACACCTTACCTTCGTATCTTTTAGCGTTAAAGTTTTATTTAAGTAAGGTTGCTAAAACAGTGTGCAATGCAGTTGTGAATGATGAATACTTGGAGCAGGTGGATGTGTTACGCCGATCGTTCACGTAGCTATTTACAAACGACGCTACCGCTACCTGTCATACAATTTTGCTAGTGCAGCGCCTAGCGGCGATTTCAAAGACTAATGATAGTATTGAAAATACAGACGAGCGGCGATCGCGTCGCTTGAACTTAGCTCCATGGAAGAACGGCGTTAGTGTATCCGGATAGTATGTTTACGAGAGATAGGAAGTCTGACATAGATATTGAAAGACGGGTAAATGCAGGTAACTCCACAAACTCCATAAAAACTGTTTAACCACTCGAGCGCTTTTTGCCACAATATGCCACTATTTCCAAAATCGCGGACTGCTTTGTTGCCAAAACATGGCAACTATTCTCTAGATTCTTTAAAATGTTTTAAAGTTAACGATTTAACTTTAAAAAAATTATAAAACCTAAGAATATGTGATAATAATCAAAAGATAGGTGAATTCATTGGCTAAATAGAACTATAATTCGTTTGTATGTCTCTCTATTCAAATTCGGAATGATTTTTTTTAATGTGTGCGGAAAATTTTCCTTTTAAAAAAGGTTTAAATTGCTTTGTCACTACAGTGGTTAAAGAAGCGAAGCGAACCGTCCACAATGGAGTGCTGATGCGTGAAGTATGACAGGAGGCATGGAACTGACAGAGGAAGGATGAAAGTAGACTGAATGCTGTTGAAATGAGATCCCTCAGGCGTAAGTGTGGTAAAACCATGTATGATCGTGAGAAATGTGGATATCCGAAAACAATGCAAGGCTGATGTAAGCGTAATGAGTAAGATTAAGAAAGAGACCCTCAGATGGTTTGTGTAGAGTGAATGAACAAATAAAGGAGTGTAAGGAGAATATTTGACGCAAATGTGAATGTCAGAAGAAGTCGGGGACGCCCCAGAAATACTGGCTTGTTCAAGTCAATTAGATTCTTGAGTCGGGCCATGTCAAGAGTCAGAATAATAGAAGAGCAACTAAGAGGCGGCGTACGAATGTGAACGAGGCAAAGAGTGTGTGTGCCAAGACAAGGCTGTCCGTCTTCTCTGCCTACCCCTGCGGAGAATCAGCGTAATAGTTATTTAGTTAGGTTGGTAAGCCAGCAGTTAACAATAGAGATTTAATACCAGAGTCCTGCTTCCTGCATACAGAATCTAATATTGATACTACTGTTAAGACGAACGGCTGCGCGCCCGGTTTCGTACAAAACATAGTTTTCGATTTGAGGCCAAAATACCTAACCAAACTGAAAAATTATTTTCTTATTCAAAAGGTATATAAAATATCTAACTCAGACAGAAGCTACTTTATTTTTTTTTGCTTTAAATTATAAAATATTGGCTATTAAAAAATTTAATACTCCATGATTGTAGAGGGAACCCACACAATTATTTGCATGCAACAACATTTTTTGTTGGTTTCATCATTAAAAAAATCAAAAATATTCATTTGATATTGTCGGAGGGGGGAGGTGTTCCAATTTTGGTACGGTGGGGTTATATATAAAAAGTTTCTTTAAATTCTTTTTTAATTTCTTTGCAAATTTTATTAATGGTTTTTTTTAAATTTTAATTTAATTGCTTGTCAGTTATTCAAAAACTGACTTTACTGGAAGAAAGTGTTGAGGAATGCCACCAAATAATCAAAATTTGCATACAACCTACACTAAAGGCCAATTCTGACCTAACTTATCTAAATTCTGGTGATGAAAATGTCGTTCGAATTGAAAATTTTCCGGGGCCACAGTTTCAAAATGAAGAAGAATGAAGATTAACTGATGGACGATATTCCATTGTCATTACCACTCGTCATCATCGAAATATTCCATAAATGCTTAATTTTGAAAATGTGACGCCGGAAAATTTTAAATTCGTATCTCATTTTTTCTCTTTCCAAAATTTAGATTAGCCTCTACTGGTGGTTGTGTGCAAATTTTGGTTATTTGGTGGCATTCGTCATCACCTTCTTCCAGAAAAGACAGTTTTTATTGCACTAACAAACAACTGAATTGGTTTTTAAAGAAAAAACGTTAGACGCCTATAATCCTACCGTACTGTAGCTAACAGCCATAATTATTTGGTATTTATAAATTTTCTGCGCTGGTATCACCAAACGGTATCCAGACGCGCTACATGATTTGCAGAATTATTCCGGTTTCAATTCTTCTGGCTAGCGCCTGTGTTCCCTCCAGTTTTCGCCCATTAAATCAACTGTAAAATTTAATAGTGTTCCTGTAAACATATTTAACCTGTTTTTATACGAGTGTTTTTATTAATAATTATACGACACCTCAGCCTAATTTACAGTCCTGGTAATAACTGTAAATCTAATCCTATTCAGGATTCATAATTGCAACACAAGCATATTCATACAAGGAATATTCATAAGAATTACCATACTACCAAAATTGGAACACAAAATGTTCGTACACAAAAAGTATCGTTAAATTACTTAACATATGATTTTTGCTACGATATAAAAAAAGGCAGTTAATATGTTGATATAAAACATATTTTTCACAAACTTTTAAAATATTTTAAGGTATGTATACTTAAGTTCTAAAGTACATGTTTTTCGATTTTGTATATGGCAATCTTTGATTAATTTTTTTAATCAAATGACGACAACAAGTATGCTGTTTGATGTTTAAATCGTAGAGGCTAGTACATGTACTGTAACACAAGCCATAGATACATTTTTGTTCGGAACCAAAATTGGTACGGTAGGTCTATGTGGATTAAATAATAGAAACATGAAAATATTATTATAATTCTGTTCTTTCAGTAATTTATAATTTTAACTATAACCCTACCGTGAAATAAATATTTTAAATCCGTACATTACAGTGAATAGGTAAGAATATGTAAGGTGGTTGCGACTGTGCTCTTAATGTGTTTGGATGAATAAGTTAAATCATTTCGGAATAATTTATTTACCTTTGTTTTCCTACGTTTCTCCGCCTTCTTTAACAGAACGTCACTCTTTAAAGTTATTAATTATTATTATATAAAAAAATATATCTATTAAATGTATCTTCTTAACATTAACAGAGAAAAATATAATATCATATTTGTCTAAAAATATTTTCATGTTTGAAGGACCCAACAAATACCATGTAATATTAAGACAATATTCTTAGATTAAAATCTGGAAGGATCGTTTTCCTGTGGATGGCATTTTCAGATGTAGGTGTAAAAGTCTCCTTCATCATATAACCTCCATTCTCATATACTCATTATTCATAATATTTGTATGTTTGTTTATTTTTTCACTACTCACTATATTTTTATTATGTTTTTCTACCCGGGATAGGTTTATCTAACTCGTTTGGAAAATTTGTTATTCTGTAATTTTGTTGAAAATAAAGTGAATTCAGCAGAAAACAGAACCCCACATGGGAGAGAAAACCCGAAATTTTGGAAAGCTGATAATTATAATCATTATACGGTTAACCACAATTCGTATCAATAAATCCACGAGGAGGAGCGCCTAAAAAATACAAAGAAAAGCGCGCGTGAGTAAAATTTTCACTAATTAAATTATAATACATTTTTTTGTTTAATATAATTAATTTAGGTACCAGGTACATTGACAATAACTGATTAATATCAAAATAATAATAAAAATTAAAATCGAAATTAAAAAAAAAAAAAAACAATATATGTAGTACGAAAACGGCGTGAGATTTTAAAGAACGTGCCTTTCATAACATGTATCACATATAAACATCACGTGCTTGGGGCAAAGTAATAATTGACGGCACAAATTACACGGTGTTTTATAGTACAGAGAACAAGACCCGCGATGAGGAAATAGCTGCGCGATGGCACATGGCCTAGACCCCTGAGGAGCTATGATATCGCTAACACAGAAGATATCATACACAAGTTTCACGTAAGCAAAATGCATACTGCGCGGCTTCTCACGGGTCAATAATGATTATAACAGACATCGCTTATTGGAGTAACATTAGCCAACTGTGACACATTTAAGTATCTCGGCTCACTCATCCACAAAGTTGGAGGATGTGCAGCAGATGTTAACTACGGAATAGGTGTGGGATGGAGTAAATTTAGATCCGTAACAGGAATCTTGTGTGACACAAAAATGCCTATAAAACTAAAAGGAAAGGTATACCAGACTATTGTTAGACCCGCGATAATGTATGGCTCCGAATGCTGGACCATGTACAACTCCTACACCAGGCAACTTGAATCAACAGAAATGCGAATGCTTGGATGGTCGGCAGGAGTGTCACTAAAAGATAAAATTAAAAGTTCACGTATTCGTGGTAGCCTGGGTGTCACGGACATAAACAATAAGCTAGAGGAACGACAGTTGAGATGGTATGGTCACATAAAACGGAGACCACCAGACCACACAGTGATGCAGGCAATGTCTATGGAGCTTCATCGACAGTCATCCAGAGGAAGACCAAAGAACTCCTGGATGACTCAATGCTCCAAAATCCTAAGTAGAAACGGCCTGGAAGAGAGCGATGCCCAGAACCGAAAAAGCTACAACCTGAGAACGAGGAGAGCCGACCCCAACAGCCTACCTAGGCAATGAGTTGGAACAGTGCAAGGAAGAAGAAGACAGACATCGCTTAGTGAATGCCTTATATCTACAGTACACAGGGAGGCGAACTTGGACATTAACCGTCGGATTCATTAACATTTTCCCATATAATTTGTGTCTAACGAATGTTTAACGAAAGGAAGCGAATAAATTCTATCATTTCGAACAGAATCAAGAGTGGAACAGTGCACACTGTTTTATTTGAACGATGACTTCATAGGGGTTGTAAGGTTGGTGCGATTGGCGGCATCACCTCACGGGTCAAAAAGCAGCGGAGTGTCCTACCTGCGCAAATGACTACTTATTGTTCCCAACGAATTAAATGCCACCTATATTAACAGCAGAGTATCTCACAAACTTACGGCAGTGGGTGACCTGCGATGTTTATTCTTGGGGCTTCAAATGTGGTTTTTTCACTTGGATTTGCTCTCAAACAGTTTGGATTTTATCACAGTTGCTTGTATAATGAAATGGATTCTTGAATTGTATGGCCATAGTTGACTCTTATAAGACGATATATACTTGATAAGATCACTACAAGATATCCATGTACAATTTACAGTGGACTCGATGGATATGCAAAATATTTTATTACGTTTTCCAAGGCGTAAAAGAATTGAATACCCATACCGAGGTAATTATCACACGTCAAAGTGATACAAAGCAATGTTTTCTTCATATCTTTACTAGCAGATTCATCGAACTTATTCGACTTATAATCTTATATTATGACAATTAATTTTGTTAAATTCAAATCATAATCTTATATTATGACAGTTAACGGTATTACTTGTTAACGGTGTGGTGAAAATTATAACACGTCAGAGTGTTATGTGGTAAGGTAGCGAGAAGTACTTCCATACTGGCTGGCGAGCAGAGCCTGACCACCAGTTCGCATTATGCAGATTTAACCTCAATGGTCAAATCCTAGCTCCGCCATTGGCGGAGAGCAGAACAAAGCCATCAGCAACCGATGGCTTTATGAAACAGGGGTATTACCAGATAAACAGAGTGATAAATCGGGCTTAATTGGTGTGATTATTGCCGCGGTCCTAATGCATATATATTTATCTATTAAAAGCTCAGATGCATTTATTTGCTCAATTTTTTTTCAATTCCATTAATTTCCCCGAAGAAATTGTTTAAAATATGGAGGAGGCTTTTAAAGGATAGGTTTTTGGGTATAATAATATTCCTAAGTGTAATAAATGCTTTGTAATAATATTATAGGTAAATGCTGATCAAAAGCTCAGTGCGATTGGTAAAAACAGCTGAAAAGCCGAAGTGGGTTTTATGGAGTCTTAAAATATATTTTTTTCTCATATTGAAGGAATACTATTAGTTTAGTATAGATAATCTAAGTTTATTTTTACAGCGCCCTTGAAGTGATTTTTCATGAAAACGGCGCTATATAAATTAGCCAAATATTATTATTACTATACTATACGTGATTGAAAAAAACTGCCCAAAAATGAAAAATGTTCTAAAATATTTTTAGAAAAGTAATCTGTATTTAGACGCATAATAAAAAAATAGTTTTTTTTTTTACAAAGTGTGTCACCATATTAAGGTTAAATACACTCCACAGGAAGATTACAAGTACTTGAATGTTATCTTAGTTTTTAACGTATACCTATAGTGTACGAAACGAAAACATTGTACCGTTTTTTTTTATTGCGATTTCGTTAATTTATTTCAAAGCAAAATATTTTTCATTAAAAAATTCGGTTATATCGTAGAAAGGCAAATATTGATCGAAGATAAAATACGAGATTGCACAGAAGTCGCCGAAACAAGAAATATAATGTGTCAGAATAAAAATTGGTATTATTCCATCATGCTTAAATTAAAATATCGAAACGAACCAATTCTGTCAAGAAACAATTATTTTTACATATTTTGTAAACAACTTCAAACAAAATATATATTTTAAATCAATGAGCTTTTACGTGTGCCGCGCAATCACGACTTGTGTGTTTGTTTATATTCCGAAAAAAATATTACTGATATAATTTTCTGGGAAACAAATACTCGTTCTCTTGAGTGATGGCTTCATTTCAATCAATTTCGTGTTATTCTATCAGTCTATCGGTAATATTACAGGAGTGGGAGGATTTAGGGTGAGCGGTGGGGGTGGGGGAGGGTTGTCTCCAGGGTACTGCCTGAGCGAGTAGGATTGAAAGTAGTCGTTATATGGAGTGCCAAAAGGTGACACAGGAGTTGTCGCAAAAAGAACTGAAAATAGAGAATGGATTAAATGGAAAACATGATTTTGAATTTTTTATTTTCTCATTTAAAGAAATTTACAAAATAAAACACAAAAGTTCAGTTACCTACCTTTTAGAATTTAATTATTGAAGACAATATTTACCACTACCAAATGAAAATATGTTAAATGAAAAGATAGAAAAAGATTTGACTGCATCTAGGAATTGAACCCAGGACCCCGGCCTTGACGGGCCTTTGCTTTACAACTAAACTTTAATCATATTTAACTGTTTATTTACTTCGACTAAGAGCTATCAACTTTATCTTCATTTTTCTAACACAATTTTTTTGGCTGCTTTCTTAATGTTTAATTGCAAGATTCTAGAAATGGTCGAATTAGGTCAGTGGCGAGAGCAATGCCCTGGCAAGTAATAAAAATATCTTGGGTTCAATTCAAAGATGTGACCAAATATTTTCTGTCTTTTCTTTTTCACATTTATCATTTGAAAGTGGTTAATACTGTTAAGAGGAATACAAACGCCAGAAATATTTGACTTCGTACTCCTTTAGAACTCCGCATAATTTTGGTATTATCTGCGCGAGGAAAGTAGCGCCAAAGTTGTTTTTATTTTTTGTACGAATAATTTTAGAAGTACGAAAAAAAGTTAGTCAATTAATCGAGTCAAAAATAATCTGAGCCATAAAAGGGGTATTTTTAAAAAGTTGTTTATTATTTAACTTCATATTTATCTAATGAAAAAAAAAATATTTTGTACATTGCGCTTTTATTTTTTGTAACATATTTAATAATTTTATTTTAATTCCATTAAATTGAGAAGGTAGAAAAAGCTTCAATGTATCCAAAACATATTTTTTCAAATTCGTAATGCAAACCGATTCGTAGAAAAGATTAACTAAATAGTGATTTGGCGTATAGCTTCATCTTAAGTAGTTTGGCTAACGGTTGCTTTTCTTTGAAAATCTTGTTATAATCAGTTTTTAGTATAAGTTATTTATCATCAGTATGAGTCAACGAAAAATAATGCCTACATGTAAAATAACTGTTATAAAAAACAATTAGAAGTAATTCAATGGTTTTGATCATAAATTGTGCGGAAAGAGATTAAAAAATTCGTACCTTATTATGTTATGATGTGTGGACCGGTCATCGCTTTGCAGATGTTCAGTCTGTGGTCGATTTCTTGCCACGAACGAGCAATCATTTCAGTAGTAACTGTCAAGATAGCGGCAGAAATTCGCTCCCGGAGGTGATCCAAATCCCGAATCTTTTTCTGTGTACACAATGTTTTTAATGTATCCCCAGAAAAAAAATCGAAAAGGGTAAGATCAGGACTTTTAGAAGGCCAGGCAATGGGGGCTCATCTACCAATCTAGCCGTTGGGATAGCGTGCGTTCAATGCACCCTAACTGCGCATAGCAAGGTCACGCCACCTCCAAAACAAAACTTACGTTCACCAGCTAGCGTTCAGTGACAAAATTACACGTTTAAGGGTTTCGGTGATATCATTTTTTAAAATGTTGGCATTATTTTTCGATGACCCGTACATCTATATAAAATAAAACTAAAATAACAAAATTAAAATTATCTTAAAATTATTAACCTTAAACAAACTATTTCTGCTTATATCCATAATAAACAATTCGTAAATAATTTAAATTAAAATTTTATTAAATCTTCAAACATGAAATAATATTTCAAAACAATTTCTTTCAGCTAGCCAGGTCTAACTATTCTCTTTCGACAAAATTATTTATTTCAACAGGTAAAATTTAAATAAGCAACTAGGTATCTTGTCATATAACCTTATTTTTCCGTATGTATTTGTATTATTAGGAAGAATACTCATAAAGTAGTCCTTTATTAAAATTGAAATAATAATTTATTATGAGTGTGCTCTAGCCTAATTAAACATATTACAGGAATAGGGTTGTTATTGCTGAAATTAAATTTTGAACAACAGAATTGCTCTCACTGAAAGAATTTTGTGGTACTGTTAAAGGCATAAGAAATAATGCCTTATTCGTATTAACCTTAATGAGGTAATATTTAAGCTATTGTTTTTGTGTTCGTAGAACTCAATTAATTTTAATTTTTTTTTAATTATATTTAATTAAATAATGTTATTATTAGATTCTGCAAGTATTTTAGTTTTTATTATTGTGACAGCCGTTTCGGCTTACAAGGCCATTTTCAAACTGTGGTTGTACCACATTGAGACAACGTTCTTATACGATTTTAATTTACTTACTTGACATTTAAATACTTGCAGAACTTGATAATAACATTATTGAATTTAATTTATATTATTTTTTTTTTAATAATTTAGGTAATGAATTTTGCACTTATTGAATATGATTGATTTTTGATACGTTTTTAGATTTTCACGGCTAAGCATTTTCATTTGTTTTTGGGGTGTTATGCCGTGTTGCGCTACTTCCTTCTTTAGCTGACGTTTCCGGCAGCGTTGCAGTGTCCATCATCAGGGCAGATCCGGCAGATCCGACGATGTGATCATCGTCGATACATCGTCGGATCTGCCCTGATGATGGACACTGCAACGCTTTCCGAAACGTCAGCTAAAGAAGGAGGTAGCGCAACACGGCATAACACCCCAAAAACCAACAACGAAAATGATTGATTTTTGTTTTACAGGAAAGTTCCAAAGATGCAATTCCATATCTTGTAACAGATTCAACTAAGTAGAAGTAACATATTGGAAGAAATATCTTTATTTTATACAATCTACTAACAATTATTACTGCTCTAGACATTATTTATGTATAAATCCCCCTTAATAAGTAATTCGATTATAAAAACAAAGAAACGCAATTATAATAATTTTTAGAACCCCGTTTTTGTGCGAAATCACCTCAAATCTAGTTTAAGGGATGATAAGGCCCGCACAAGAAAAGTAAAAACTGTTATAAATATTTTGTTATTATATCAAATGCCATGCTTCATCTAGTCTGTCGTACGTTCGATATACATAGACCGGTCAGTGGTTGAGTGGGCATTGCGTTTGGGTCCAACCCGGGCGTCGCGTGTTAATCCTTTATCACAACACAAGCAACACCTTATGCTTACTGAGGTGGTAGTAAGAGATTTTAGAATATTGTCAGGTTATTCGTAACCTGGAAATGTGCGTCTTTCTTTTTAAGAAAAAAAAATAGTGTATTACAAACACCACTAGCATTTATATAAAAAAGATTACTTAAGGATATATTTTAAGCAAAATTACGTGTATATCGCGAAAAAAAGTCGTAAATTAGAAACTTTAACCGACCAAATTGTGAATTAAAGGCTGAATAAAGCCACATATATTGGGTAGTACGTAAAAAAAACGTTTTTTTTATAATTAAATGAAACAATATATCTTAGTTACAACCACTGATTTATTTAGTTACACGCCGACCTGTTTCGGAACAACCGTTCCTTCTTCAGGGCAAACATATAATGATGACAATTACAAAATAGTGGGTGGGTACACTTTATCAGTAGGTGTTGTGGTAGGGGTGGGGGCGTGGCTAGGAATTGATGAAGAGTAAGTGGGGACAGAATGGACACCGAATGGGAAGAGATTTAATATTGGGCTATAGGTTAATATTTTTTGGTTATTGATAATCGACTCATTATTTTTAAGGGATTTTTTTATTTCTAGAGCTTCTAAGTTTTCTAAGCGTTTTCCTTTATTATTAATGTGAAGAATATTTATCCCTGTATTTTTTTCAAAACTATGGTTATTTTCAATTATATAGTTAGCGAAATCGGAGAAATTATTATTATTAAGACACCTTAAGTGTTCTTTGATTCTAATTTCGAAATTACGCGTTGTTTTCCCGATATAATTTTATAAGTTTTTTTATAATATATTTTACGATATAAGTTTTTTTTATACTTTACAAGATTGCTGCTGAGAGTAAACTGTAGCAAATAATTGAAGTTTCCAGATACCTACTCTTCTTTACCCATTTAATAGAGGGCATTCTCGGAATACAATAATAAAGAATTAGCAAAGTAAGACCTAGATCCTTTTAGAACACTTGAGCCGATGAAGATTTCACAGTTATTTCCAAAGTTACAAATATTTAGTTCCCAGACGCGGCCGATGAGAATGCCCAGCGACGACTGTGATAATTTGTAGCTTTAGAATTCAATTGTTGCTATAATGAAATAAAATCTATTTATAAGCCGAGATCAAATTATAAAATCAAGTGATTCACAAGAAAATCCGCAATGATTCTATTGTTGCCAGCACAAACATTTACGCTAAATGAGCCTTATAAATTTCAATTTAATTTCAAGTTAAACGTTCAATGGGTTTCTTTATCCCTCGAAAGCGCCACTCGACATTGAGTCGGAATAAATAAAATACGCTTCCTTTGTTCTCGGCGATTATAATAATTGTTGAAAACACTTAAAGGCCCCAGGACCCTCGGGCCTCGGGCCGAACCACTCCGGGCTTGGGCTTGTCAACCCGCGAACATTCTGTATATCACCCCTCTTTCATCTTGCTTCTTCTCTGGTTGGTCAGTGTCAAAATATAATTTTATTAATAATGTAATATATTTGAGTTTGGTAGAGGGGGACAGGGATGCAATAATTAGAGCGGGAATGTGTGTGTAGGCGTTCTAATAAACTACCCCTCATATCTATTTCCTTCGCACAACTTTCTCTCCTTTCTTTCATTAAAAAGACCCTCGACACAGTTCTAAGGAAAAATAACAGGATAGTCTAAATGATTCGAATTTCTTACGTAAATACTTTATAACTTATCTAAATTCTTCACACAATCAGTTCCAAATTTTAAAAGAATACTCATATTTAAAGCAAATTTGAGTTCCTTGAACCAAATTTTTAGCAGGACTAATGTATAGCACAAACAAACAAAATTAGTAAGTTCTTATAGCCGCGTTTAGTAAAAATATAAACTGTTAAAATTCATCGATTTTCCAAAATAATAATATCTAGGGGTGGTTTTAATTACCATATTGACATCGAAATTGCAATAAAACAAGTCAAATTTTTTGACACAGTTCCGAAAAATTTCACATTTGCCAAAGCAATGTTACAAATTCGGCCTATCTGTATTTAAAAAAATCCTAAAAAACTATGGAGCACACAAAGAGCTGGTATTTCAGTTGCAAAGCTCACAAACAACTAACGATTAAATGATATGTACGTGTGAACTGCATATTCTGTAAGTTTCATGTCAAAAAAGCTGCGCTTCTACTACATAAAGTTAAAAAGGATGTACTCAGCTTGTTCTCCGTTGCTGTAACAAATACACACTCTCAACATTACCCTCGGTGGAACTAAAATATAACTTCCTACATCTAATACTACACTGATATAAAATAACAGAGATGAACTTTAGGTACTCTGTTTCTCAGCCCTTCGATAGTAATTAATGATATTAATAGTTGGGATGTATTTTTGTGTGTAATCTTATAATCAAAAGACCTTTGAAATGTGTGCTTATGAATGCACTTGGAGAAAATATGTACATACAGGTTGACTTACTGCGGAATACTTTCTTATGTCGAGCTGGTTTATATTACACTGTTTTAGAGGATTTTTTGTATAATGATTGCGTACTTTCTTTGAGAGCGAATTACGAAAGATTGAAGCGGAGATGTTTATGCGGTAAGGATCAATTTATAATAAAATCGGTAATGAGAAAGTCTGATCTACATAGGTAGTTAGAAAGAAGCAGGTATAAAGGAAACATGTAACAATACTAACTATCAAGTACAGCGGTTCACGATGTATGTAGGTATGTAGATAAGTGTAGCTGTGTATTGTGTTAAGGCCCAAGCAGTAGTAATAAAAAGTGGATAATCTGCAGATCGCCATTTTTATGGAAAATCACCTCAATGGAGCTGTTCAATTTATGAATTCTTGTGCTCTATCTAAATATATTATTTATAAATAGGTAGGTACAGAAAACATACTTACCTGCAGGTCACTTCTGATAAATACACTTAATTAGAGAGTTTATAATTTGCACGAGGAGGACACTATATCCGAAACACAGGACATTGCATGATTTTATATTTGCTACCCTCATCAATGTTAATATTATATTTACAAGAAGATTAGTGAAAAAAGGAGAGTTGATATTTTTTTTATTTATTTACTTTGGCATTACACCTACTAATTTCGGCTGTTGGTACATGGGTGCACACGTGATTTTAAATATTGTATTGTATTAAATATACCGCACAAGTGTTCTAACAGCTCCTGACCGCATGTAGACAGACTGTAATTGAGGTATGTTGTGAGGCTGAAGGTAGAGAGAAAGGGAAGGAGATTGGGAAGAGGAAGTATGGAAGTAGCTGGCTATTCAGATCTGGTCACCAATCATAGCTAAAAGCCATTTCAAGCAACGTTTCAACTCTGAATTGTGGTCTTACAAAAGGAAGATTCGATCTTCCACTTCGGGAATTCTTGGAAACCTTGGAAATCTTGGAAACCTTTCGTAAGGCGTTAAATTATTCAAGATCAACAAACTGTTAGGCGCTCCGCCCACTGAGGCAACTGAAAACCAACTAAAACCGGCTGTTTTCTCTGTCTTGATTGGTCAAAAAGCTTGTTTAACCATAGATGAAGAACAATCAGCCGACAGCTCGCAACCTAGCAACGGCCACCCAGGGTAATCAGCCGTGACAGTCGCAAGATGGTCGCAAGATGGTCGCAAGTCACCGCTTGCGTTACCATTGACAACGGGGTTTTGTGTGATTGTGTAGTGTGCGGGCCATCACATTGTCATACAAAGACAGTTGGCAGTTGAGAGTTTTCAGTTGCCTGAGTGGGCGGAGGCGCTTAATTTAAACAAATTGAAACTGATAATAATAAATCATATCAGAAAATCATAAGTAGGTGAAAAAAATATATTTTAGTAATTCTTAATTCATTATTTGAATATCTATTTGTTTTGTACGAATTTTTGACAGATTTACTTGGAAAGTTTTTTCAGATAGATACTTTTATTAGAATGTTTAAGCTTGTAGAAGTACGACTCTGCACGCAGAGGACACTATTGCATGATTAAGAATAACAAGGCATATTGCAAGATTTATATGTGCTATTTTATCCTCCATTACTATTGATCTCTCTAATTGATAAAATTGATAATATTTGTTTTTGAAATGCCATGAGATTCACAAATCCTTTCATTGTTAGGTCTGTGCTAGTTTTAACTTTCGTTAAAGTGGTTTGGAAAGCATTGTCTGCTCTGGGAAATCCTTTTTTTCTGTTATTATTTAAGTTTAATCACTGTGAAATAATGAACTAATGCATAACATATAAATTTGTTACTCATAGCTAACACAGCGTACAATTTACTAATTGTTAGGTTTATAGTGAAATACAGCCGATGTATTATTTTCATGCAGAAATAAAGCTCCCCGTCGGCGAGTCGTTATTTCACGCATCGACGATTTTCAATACTGTGTTGTATTGACTCATTGTTTCCCATTTCATCTGTAGGCAGTGAAAGGGTTGAATAATCCGGGTATCGGCTTTTGTTTCTGATACATGAAATGCCCCATTACCTTTTATCCCTCGAGTAGCTCTGTAGTGTGTATGTGATGACGTCCTGTGCTTCATCAATCATCATCAGTTTTGCCATTTGAGTAGAAGACTGTAGAGTATGTAGAGTTGTAGAACCTTCGTAGCTCCGTCGTAGCGCTATCTAGGCCGTGCGTAGCAGCGTAGACTGCGCGCGGCTTAGGGAACTGGGAGTATGAAGGTACTTCAAACGATAAACGACATCGCATAAAACCCACTTTTACAGGCAAACATTCTCATTTCAGTATTTTAATCATCTGCTTTCGTATAATAAATGAAATATATGGACACATAAAGATACTAAAAGATATTAACTTCGCTATAAAGCGGGGTATCTCCCACACTGGGAAATCTTCTGTCACCGTAAAATTTACGTAGCATTTTCTTTCAATTGTTACCCTTTAACTGTCAAAATATGACAAGATGCCGCAATGTTAGTATCGAACCTAATATCCTCGACAGTTAACCAAGAGTCCTACCCATCTGGTTATCGTTATGAGATTTATAAACCTCGAACTTATCGAACTGAAAAGAATTAGTCAGAAAGTATTGGAGACACGAAAGTTACCAAATATATCATTATTGCACGGTGTGTGTACGCGTGTGTGTGTATGTTTGTGCGTGTGTGTGTGTGTTTGTGTGTGGCGTGTGTGTGTTGATGTTAGTTCCGCCAACAACTTCAAGTATAAACTTGCTTTGTAATATGTTCAAAATGCGGTCATACTTCACATGTCGACAACGTCACTTGGAACTTTGACTTGATTTAGTGCTGTGTTAGCAACTTAGAATATTAAGAAAATTTAATTTTAAAAAATATATGTAAAGAAATAAGAGCACCTACCTAGAAATTTCTAGGATTCCTTTATATGTATTTACCTACCTACCTACCTAGTATTTAAGTACCTACCTAGAAATATCTAGAATTCCTTTATATTTGAATTATGAATTTTATTTTATTCTATTGTTTTTTTAAAAAGTCATTACTTTGGTAACACTATGTTGTGTGGCTGATATTTTTAAAACATTATAAAAACAACCTGTATATGACAAATAAACTTTAATTGTCGTTTCTTTATACTCCAGAGCAACAGATTGTTTTATTTGTCATTTAAAACCTAAAGACAACAAACAGTCTTATATATATACATATATATATATTATATACATTAAATTCGCAAGCTTTTTCATATCTCATTAACAAAAATAACTTTTTGTTGTGACATTAGGTACATTTTAAATAAAAAAAAGAACTTTGTGATACATCACATTTATTGAAATAATAAATGACAGTCAAGCATATTTAATTTCCTCAAGCTTCCCCAGGGATTATTTTATATTAACTATTCATAATTACATATAGATACATAAGAAATTAATGCCATGAGAGAAAAAGATACAAATTGAAAAGAAGACAACTGATTGGTGACAGAAAATGTGTCACACTGAGAAACTGAAGCCCTCATTTATTAATTAGATAAAAGTAGTAAAATTTAACATTGACCTGAATATATTATTACATGTATAATATTCACAAACATAAATTGCCCACGACGTGCACATGAACACGAACGATGCAATTCGATGAATATAATTTTATTAATTATTTATTTTTAAAAGCAACCCAGTAACACTTAATTCGACTAAAACAGAAAATTGTTCGTCGAAACAAATTATACAAATAAACTTCGTCGAAATAAACTCTCAATAAAGTCTCATCTGACGTCATCAGCATTTTCTCGCCTTTTATACTCTATTCATATTTTTTACAATTTTTTGTTTTTTAAAGTACATTTTAAAAAAAAGTTGATAATTTTTTTTATGTATTTTAAAATGTTATATTCAAGAGTTAGTTATTATCTTTATTGTTAGTTTATTTTCTTTATTAGTCATAAGATATACTTTGTAATATGCCTTTTAAACATTACGTAATTATAATTTAATTTTTATAAAATAGAATTTTTTTATCTATAAGGCAGATTGATAAGATTTATTTATATTACCGCCGATTATTTCTCCCCCTCAAACATACATCGTATAGTGAAGCGGGTATAATATTTAACATCGCAATATTTTTTTATATTTTTAATTAATTATCAGTAGAACTGCAAATAATTTCAACTGGAAACTTAATTTATAACATGAGAATTATTTTCATTGTTTAAAATTGTTTTAATTGTTTAAAACTTTAATAGTTTTAATATTCTCCTGACGAAGGAAGGGTTATTCCGAAACCGGTAGAGTGTAATTAAAATTTAAAGTGGTCTAAAATAAATTGATATGTTTTATTGTATACTAAAATTTTCGTTTCATATTGCTAAATGTTCTAAAAGAAGAAAGGATTGGAAAATGAAAATACATTGTACGCAAATTAGGGTCAAAGTAGAGTAAAGTCGGTTAGTAACTTCTAGTATTTTATTATCAAAAACTGCTTTGAAAAATTTTCATATAAAAATTCATAATCTTACCCCGTTTCAAAATTAAGAAAACTTTAGCACCAGCTGAAAACTTTAATCATACACTTCAAAGAACAACACGTAACCACCATATTAAACCGCCTTGAACTGTTTTTGCATAATGCTCCGTGAGCAGTACTTAATTACAACAAGTGACCTCTTCCCAGTTTGCTTGGTGGCGGATTAATAACCTCAGAATTAGCGGCGGGCTAGAACTGGATAGCCAGGATACTCTACTAGACTTATGCTAATGAACTGCCGGTGAGACGGGAGACGGGAGACAGGAGACAACTAAGTGCCTGAACCCTTTTAGTTAGCAAAGGCGTTTACTCTACAAATAACAAGGCTACACTTTGTAAAATACACTATTCCAAAGAGCATACTTTAAACTCAACGTTACTTTAAAAATTCACATAAAGAATGTAAAAAAATGTCTACTGTATACAAACATTATAAGCGTTCTCAAAAACAGAGTACAAGAAATTTAATTTACGATGAATAGAATAAGAGCTTGAAAATAGTTTGAAAAAATCAGGAGGTTACATAATATTTTCTTGTAGTATAAACCTGCATGATGAATAATTTTTGCTATTTTCGATGTCCGTAATGTCTGATAAATTAATAAAGACGGTCGCATTGAAAATATCCAATTATTTTATAAGAACTGTTTATAAGTAACCGTTAATAACTAAAATTCTATTTTTCACAAGTTCTTTTTGCCCAAACTGGAGGCCTCGGTGGAAAATAATTTCCATTAGGGCCTATGTCATCTTTAAGGATGCTTGGGTCTTGAAGAGACCATGTTCCCTCCTTTCTTAAGTTGTAAGCAGGAGGAAACACAGAGGCCAGCAAATCGTTCCAGAGCCGAGCTGTTGAACTCAAGGACGACTCGTAAAAGCCATCCGTTCTCATGTAACAAATGTCAACATGTACACCGGTGCCGAGAAGATCAAAGTTCCTCGGAGAATCGTCCATTGAAATACCGGTAGAACAAGGATACCATTCCCACCCGACGCCTTTGCTCCAAAGATTGCAATCCGTTTGTTAAGACCGGAGAATCTATCAAACGGACCGCCCATTTCTGCACAGAGTCGAGGGTATTTTCAGGTGATTTGGGGCTCCTGACCAGAGGTGGTTGTGAATATTCTCATTTTGGATTTAACACCAAAATACTTAAATAATTAAATAAATATTATTTTTAAACAAAAGGTATAGCGATTATCTAGTACGGATGTGTGCTAATTTATTAATTTATGTTGTGATAAAATAAAGGTATCTAAAGAAATCAATTTTCCAGGCTTTAGAGGCAATTTTGGCAAATATTTATGACTTATTAATAATTATTTTAAAAAATAATTTGCTTTACTTATTATAAAAATATGACGAAATATAAAATAAAAGAACATTTTGATGGGCACAAATAAACAAACGAATAACACAAGTTTGTCGTATGTAAAGTAAAATTTCCACTGAAAGAAATGCTTTTTTAGTAATGTTAAATATTATTTTTTTTCTTTTCTTTAGGATAAGATCATTTAATTAAATACTTATTATTAATTAACTCACAAAAATTCCTAAGATGCCTCTAAAATCATGAAAACTGATATCTTGTATTACTTACATGTATTTCATAATTTTAAACAAAACGTAGCAGATATTTTAATAAAAATAAAAATGTTTGATAGGGTATTATGGCCTCAATTCCAACATTAAGTTCTTAATTTACACTATTAACTAAAAGAATGCTTCCGATTTTAAAGACGTAACTGAATTGAACAAAAAACTGTGTTTGTTCCTAAACATGATAAATACGTGACAAATAAAAATATTGTATACATTTCTTTATGCAGTAATTAATTAATTAATTAAGTAGTTTTTTTATTGTATTTATTATTTAGTAGATAAAACTTTTGTACAAATTCAGGGTAGTCCCAAAAAGCTGTCATATGACAGCTTGCCTGTAGGTTAAGTGATACATAAAATTACAATGTTTCATTATAAAGTTACAAACGTTTAATTTCGCATATACTAAATCATTATACTTTTTCTAAACGTGCATTTAATATCCCCTAAGACATAAACAAAATGCTTCATTTTAGTTTGACCAACAAATTAACGAAGAAGAACTGTAATTTTTTTATATCACTTGTTTATCGCTTTCAAAGTTTTTTTAATTTACTACTGGCAGTAGAAACTTAATAAATAAGTTTTTCCTATTATACCACTACCCAGAAGTAGTTAACTCTGCAGTCCGTGAGAGATATTACCTCCTTGTAACCATTTGGCGATAATTAAATAGTCTCGGGGAACATAACTCTGCTTAAGTACGGAGAGATACTAATGTCTACACAATAATAATGGCCTTCACTAGATGGGGCCTGCGTTCAAAAGAAATTCTGAATGATATATCAGCTGAACATCTTTGCAATATTAGAGTAATGATATTTTGGGCTACTTAAGACCTAATTATGTTGATTAATGTTGACACGTTACTTTCATTTTGGATTTATTTGCACCGAGAGCCTTATTAAGTTGAGCACGGAAGAAAAACCAAATATGTTTGGAATGAAAAAACAGTAAGGAAGGGAGAGCAACAATAAAAGCAAAAAGTTTTTCACCATACTAGGGAGGACCCAAAAGTAACGAGACAGGTGCTGTGGTGGAGATGAAGAGTGGGAGAATCCATTGTTCGACCAAGTGTCCGTTAGGGTCACTCCTCATGAATCGGTGTACAAAGCTGTGTCGCTGTGAGTGCATCGGTTATTTTTTTTTTGTAAAACACCTTTTTCCATTTCAGCGAAAACGTGATAGCAGATTATCGAGAGTAACGCCCGGCTGTAAAATTTTGTTTCCTGTTGGAGAAATTGGCCTCAAAAACTAATATAATGCTTAAAACTGCTTATGGAGATGCTGCTCCAAGTAAACCCAGAGTCTACGAGTGGTTTTCACGTTTTAAAAATGGAGTAATGTCAATTGAGGACCAACCACGTTCAGGACGCCCCTCAACGTCAAAAACTGACGAAAACGTCGACAAAATCAATGCCCTCGTCGCGAAGGCTGTTGCCAAACCATTGGTCAACTCTGTAAGATATCTGGAATGTCATGGATTTCAATTCAGGAGATTTTAACCGAAGAATTGCACATGAGAAGGGTTGAAGACAAATGTGTCCCTTGACTTCTTACAGGTGAGCAAAGGGAGCGTCGAGCACTGGCCCACACCGCTCTCTCATTGAAGCAGTTTTTGACCAAAAACGGCATGAAACCGATTGTCCACCCTATCTTCTCATCGAATCTAGCCCCCTGTGACTTTTTTTTGTTTCCCACACTCAAAAGGGACGTGAAAGGAAATCATTTTCCCACTGTAGAGGAGGTAAAACAAAAATCGCTGGAAGGTCTAAAGGACCTCTCGATAAGTGAATTTAAAAACTGTTTTGAACAATGGAAGAAATGTTTGGAGAAATGCGTTCTGGTCGATGGAAAATACTTCGAAGTTGGTGAAAATTTGGTGTAAAAATATTGATATATAAAAAAAGTTATGAAGAAAGTCTCGTTACTTTTGGGTCCCCCTCGTACCTTTCTGGAAATATTATAAATGTATCGTCTGTGCGTGGCCTAACCACAGTTTGATAATGTCTTCAGAAAGCGAAACAGCTGTCACGCGTAATAATAATTACATAGCAGAACTTGTTCATAAATATAATTTTTCATAAATGAAATATTAATAATATTGAATATATGGGATGTAAAGAGAATTTATGACGCGAATGTGAACGGTATAAGAAGCCGAGGACGCCCAAGGAAGACGTGGTACGATCAAGTAAATCAGATACTTGAGTCGGGCCATGTCAAGAGTCAGAATAATAGAAGAGTATGTATGAGAAGATGTATGAGTAGAAATGTGAATGAGGCAAGGAGCGTGTGCCAAGACCGAGTTTTTTGGCGGTCCGTCCTCTCTGCCTACCCCTGCGGGGAAACGGCGTGATGGTTAGTTAGTTAGTTAGTTATGGATGTACTTGACTTTTAACCAGTGGTTTCATTTACATTTTTTTCCAAAATTGTCATGAATTACTGGTTAAAGTAAGTCGAGTACGTCCCTTAACACCTTATACAAAAAAATTAATATTAAAAATAGGTTCTACAAAAATAAATTAACAAGTTTATTATATATTATTTATTGTTATTAAGTTTATTTTGTAGAACTCCATTTTAATTTTTTTATTTTTTTATTTCTTTTATATATTCAATAATATTATTATTCAATGTATAAAAACAGTTTATTATAAACAAGTTCTGCTTCGTATTTATTATTAAGCGTTACAGCTGTTTCGCCCTCTGAAGGCATTATCAAACTGGTGTCAGAACCACTTACAGACGATGAATTTATACTAAATCTAGATCAATATTTACGATGACTAATTTATAAATTAGTCATCGTAAATATTGATCTAGATTTAGTATAAATTCATCGTCTGTAAGTGGTTCTGACACCAGTTTGATAATGCCTTCAGAGGGCGAAACAGCTGTAACAACCGTGTAATAGCCGTTTAATTATTTTACTGCACGGGCAACACCAAAAGGCCCCGCGCCATACGACTGTAAACTTGCCCGTCATTCTGGTTTTCACGGCCCGGTTGTCGAGTTGCTTCTCTGCGTACGCTCTGTTAAATCCTTCTGATATTAAATTAACGTGTGCCGGTTTGAATAAATGAGAATTAAACATTCACCATAGTATTCTTTTAAATACCGACCATCCTTTTAATAACATCAACGTGTTTGGAGTCCACGTGTGGATCCACCAACGGAACCACCAATATACAACATCATCCATCTTCTCAAATTGGTGACATCCGACTCAAAGAACTTACAATGGCGCGCAGGCACTCGGCGATCGGGGCGTGAGAAAAGAATCCTGAGGAGAATTCCCGGTGAGCATTGTTTTAATATTTTTAACATCCATCAAAATCATTTAACATGCTGCGACTTTATATCGTATTTATAGAGTACATTTTGTAGTCCGGGACCTCAGTAATTTTAAAAAATATATGCGAGGACCATTATTCCCGCATAACCCGTATTATCACGATAATACGGTCGTAATCACGAATTGATCAAGGATTTGGGGCCAAATAATGTGTTTTTCTCAGCGTATCAGTTCGTGGCCCACGTGCATTGTGATACCGACATGCATGTTTTGTGTACCCATGTGCATTTGTGGTCAATCATGCTGGTTCTGGCAATGATAATCAATAAGTAACATTTGATCTTGAATACAAGAGATTCTAAAGAGTGGAACTGCTTTAATATATTTTAAACAAACATCGCGATCTTATAATGATCTTATAATCATCACCATTACTTGTCACCATTGCTTCTGAAAAGAATTAAATTGCCGTGTACATCCTATTCCAGTGACAGCGCAGATGATGATTGAATCAACGCAGCTGCGAGACCAGCCCGTGCAGAACAACCATCTTCCCGACGCCCGAGTGGTGCAGAACCCCGCGGCTCCAGCTCCGTCAGCGAGATTACATCATAATCGGTGTTAAGCCTGCAGCAACATCAACCACGTAACGTTAAAACATCAATAATCCTCCAACAGTGTACAACAGTTTCATCCGACATCTAAAAAAACTATTCCAAAAAGTTATTAAATTTTCGTTCTACCTCAAATTAATGTTACAATTTAACAATTGCACTGTATCATTCCTTGTAAAGCAAATACAAATTTATATTCTAACTAGGATGTTAAAAGAAAGAAAGACACCAATTTAAAAATTATCTTTTTCAAATCATTTTTTACTATTTTTTCTCGAAAATGAACTATTGTCTTTCACTGCCTACCTCTTGCCACATTATCGAAATTGCTATGAACCCTAAGGATATCCAATCAACTTCATCCATCAGTGATAATTAATTTACAATGGACCACAGCAACCAGCAATTACAATCAAGAACAAATCGCTTCACACAAGCTGAAAATCAAATTACAAATCAACATATAAAAGATGAAATCAAGAAATACAACATTATTGTCGCAGCATCAGACGTAAACACATAGTACCTACCGAAAACGTCGTTATTATAGTACCCGCCAAGAACGGAAGCAACAGTAATCACCATCATCATTACAAAAGTAACCAAGATACTGCGATCAACTCCACGCGGCAGGCCAGGCAACAAAAATCAATCAACTGGAAATGGCAAACACTACGAAGAATTCGGAACAAAGGCTTACTAACGCCTCAACCGTGCTCTTATATCCGGAACAATACGGGAAACCACAAGGGAGATTTGTAATAATTACGTACAAATTTTCCCGACAAATATATCAACATGCTGAACACGCTAGAACACGCTCCAGCCAGCTTCTATACGCTCGGACCTCGGACACGCTTCTACACGCTTCAACATATATCAACATGCTGAACACGCTAGAAAACGATTCTACACGCTTCAACATATATCAACATGCTGAACACGCTAGAAAACGATTCTACACGCTTCAACATATATCAACATGCTGAACACGCTAGAAAATGCTTCTACACGCTTCAACATACTCGAGAACGATTCTACACGCTTCAACATATATCAACATGCTGAACACGCTAGAAAATGCTTCAACGCACTTCAAGTTCCCGACGTCTACAAACATAGTCAGACGAAATCAAACCCGTCCCGGCAAGCCACCATAAAAAAGGCCTACCCAATTCCACACTTGTGTTCCTACGCACAGATGGGTGAAAGAACACTCCAACCCCGTACGAAGGACGTCTAAAAAAAAAAATAATGACTTGGCAATACGTAAAAAGGCATAGCAACTAGAATAAAAATTAAATATATATACATACTTAAATATCCAATACCATACTGGTCAAAACAAAAAATCAATAAATTTTACATTGGTGACTTCCTTAAGTTTCATTTTTTGTAAAAATTTTATCTGATAAATCTATAATTAAAAAATGTTCATCTTAATAACTCAAAAAAAATATATCTAAAAAATAGCTGTCCATAGAACTATAACTCTCTGAACCTTTGAAACAGCTTACTCAACGTTAATTACCACATACCTACTTAGGTATATAGTAAATGCATTTCGGCCACTGCCGATAATAATACCATTGTATTCTATATATTATTATTGATTGCTACAACGCGTGCGATGGTAAACCAACATACAAAAGAGTTCACTTTAATGATTAGTAGGTTTTACAATAACAGAACCATATATCATGCTTTAAAATAGCACATAATATCGTTTATATCTTACTATAATGCACCATGTACTTAAGATAACTTTTAAATATAACTAGATAATAATGTATTTAATATTGATCATGTTAACAATATAACGCACATTAATATATCCATACATGAATAACTTATCCAAGTTTCAAACCATTCCGCTAGACGCGTTGAATTTCACATGTATTTTTAGTAACTTTTAACTAACTTTCATTACGTTTTATGTACTTTTATAATATTATAGAATTTAACCATGTTCAGTCGAATTTTTGTTGACATCCACATATCCGAATGAACATGTTTTTGAGATTTTAACATTTAAATTATACAATAATTTTTATACCATTTCTTTTAATGAAATGTAATTGTTTATAACAATATGATTATTTTTATCCATATCCTATCAAGCGAACATGTCCCTCGCCTGATAGAATGTGTTGATAAAATATTATATATCGTTTTTTAAAAATTTTCAAACGCGTGCAACCAGATGTTCCTTGATGTCCACATCTGATTGAACGGGTTGAAATTTTTTTTTTTATCGTTTTGCAAACTGGGGTGGAGGTATGTAGCGTACGCATTGTATAGCCGTTTAATTATTTTACTGCACGGGCAACACCAAAAGGCCCCGCGCCATACGACTGTAAACTTGCCCGTCATTCTGGTTTTCACGGCCCGGTTGTCGAGTTGCTTCTCTGCGTACGCTCTGTTAAATCCTTCTGATATTAAATTAACGTGTGCCGGTTTGAATAAATGAGAATTAAACATTCACCATAGTATTCTTTTAAATACCGACCATCCTTTTAATAACATCAACGTGTTTGGAGTCCACGTGTGGATCCACTAACGGAACCACCAATATACAACATCATCCATCTTCCCAAAAGTGGAATAAAGTGAAAAAAATGTTTAATTTTATATCTGATACAATGGAATTCCACCACGAATTAACAGTTAAATTACTAGACTCACGAAATGTTTATTTTTTACTTATAAGTAAGTAAGTTTTTTACTTATAAGTACTTATAAGTATTATAAGTAAGTTTATCGTCAGTTTGGGAGGCGGGCATGGGTAGCGCTGCACCGGGAACCATTTATTGGGTAACCAACACCCCTTCCATTGTTCGACGTCTACGTTTGGTTACTTAGCAGATGTGGCCAGGTCCATGGAGTGAGGAATGTCTAGGTTTTGACAGCGGATGCCTCTGCCCACCAATTGCGCAGCAGGCAGGACCGGGAGAGACTGGTTGAGGGAGATCTTTTTACCTCTCCAACAGGGCTCATCCGACCCATCGCCTTGCGTCGCAGTGGGATGGATGGATTCATACCTCCGTCACTCCTGGACACACTGACCCCCGGATTCCTACCTACACCTCTTATATTTTTTCTTTCCATAATTTTTTTCCTTAATTTATAAAAAAACTTTCACACAGCATCCCCAAAGCCAACATAGGCCCTTTCCCAGGGTCTCATGTAAAAAAATCGTTATTGCATCTTTTTTACGATTAATTGAACGGTTTTGATGTATTTGATTAAAATGAAAACTTCGATAATTTTTTTTAGTAAGCACCTTGAATCACTACTGAAAAATCAAAATGTTTCTCTCATATTTTATGCAAAGCCGAATTGCGCGATTCGGGTTATATGATATAATGCTAAAAACTGTGACTGCGGGATCGCCGCTACAAAAACTTGCACTCTCTTCTACAAATATTATTTAGTTACCTAGTACATTCGTTTCAACCATCGAAAACTTCTTCTTAAATGCTAATTTAGTCATGAATATTACATCTATGTCAAAAGGCTTTAAGTATGTTTCTCGCAGTTTGTCGGCTAAATTTTATTATTCTGTCCATTCCCAGGGGTAGCTAAGGTAGATATGGTAAGCATTGTAGGCAGGCTGGTAGGAAGTAGGTAGATTTGTTAGGGCTGGAATAGTAGATCCACCAATATCTGAAGTCCTGCTTGAAGGAATTAATATGATGTCAGCAGAGTTAAGATTTAAAAGATGAGCTGTCTTCTCCGAAATAATCTCGTTTCTATGGAAATCCAACATCTGCTCTCGATCGGAATAATTATTTCTGTTTCTGAATAATTCCGTGGATTGAGATTCGTAAAAATATATTATAATCTCAGATATGATTTGAGATTTTCACAGCCAAAAGTATTTACATATAGTAATTTATTTTTGAGTATTCTGCCCTGACGACGGACACTATAACGCTGTTTGAAACCTTTGCTTTAGAAGGCAGTAGCGCAACACGGCATAATACCCTAAAAAATAAATCACTAAATCACACATTGCAGGACACGTGATTTTGGCGGAATGGGGAATGGAGGAAATATTTGTGTTGTGTTAAAAAGAGATGCTTAGGTAATATAGTCGTGTCACAGTATCAATTATTACTTTTTCTACCAGTGTTTGCAGCTAAAATCATTTATTATTTTTTTTTGTATATTCAATAATATTATTATTGAATTTATAAAAAACAGTTTATTTTTAAACAAGTTCTACTAAGTATATATCAATCAGTTCTACTATGTAATTATTGTGGTGATTGTTGCATGTTCGATGATATGTGAGAGATTGTACGCATGAAAGAGACACCATGTATGGCTTTTTTTAAATTATTTTTTTATTTAAATAAAACATTTAAAACAAAGAATAATACATACATTTCAAATAAAAGCATAACACAAAAACAGAGAAAAAGTCACAATAAACTACTTTTAAGTAGTTTGTCAATGGGCTATATAAGGAAAGTAATTTGTCCATTGTGTTTCTTCACTCGAAATCTCCATTAGATACGCATTGTATTATTTAGTAGTAACTTGTGTGCTTATTAAACTGTAATATAAGAATCAAACTCTCACCATTGCCCACCACCTATACTAAATCTGAGGAAACCCTCGTCTACGAGGACCTGGTACCAAGCTAGGTGCAAACCCACGACACTTGGTACAGCCTATAAAGGAATTACAGTTGGAGCAGCCTATAAAGGAATCTTGCTACAGTTTGGCAGCAATAATCGAGGATGGTGCAGCCGTAAAACAAGCCACCCACATTGATTCTTCCTGTAGGAAGCGTCAGAGGATTGTAGGGCAGCGGCAAAGAAGATTCAGGCAAGGACGGAAGATTTCCGGGAGCAACGGAAAATTTCTTCCAGGATGAAGAAAATAACGCAGGCGAACCGTATTATCACAAGGTCGCAGCCTAGATTCTTCGTGGACGAAGGATTGGATCCATTGTGGTAGGGAGTCTACAGTGGACGGCGCAGAAACCGAGCGACGAGAAGACGAGCAGGGGAGCTGTGCACACCGCGAAAAAAGCGGAGGAACAGCGGAGCCAGGATCGGGACTCAGGAGCCAAAAGGGGGAACGGGCGTAGGAAGGCGGCCTTTGGCAGCAGCATAAATCACCAGGTTTCGTGAGTTGAGTGCAGCTTGTTTAATTTTTTTTTGTGGTCCATTGAGTCTGTATTAGGATGGAGGGGAGTCTTCCCAGGTTTTGTCACTTGAGGGACAAACTGGAGACGTTCGTGCTTCAATACGAGCAGTCTATCCTCGTCAATGATGACAAAATTAAAACCGAAGGGAAAAAGAGAGCGGTTCTAATTTCCCATCTGCACACAGAGACTATAAATTTATTGATTGATTGGTGTTCCCGAAAAAGATTACAGATTTTACGATCGAAAATGATTTTTTTTTGCTATAGAACCATATAGGAATTTAAAAAAGTGTTCAAGGAACGTGAAATTTTTTTTGCTACAAAATAAAAATATAATGAATCCGAAAATTACTTTATAGCGCGTTTACGAAATCAAGCTAGATTCTGCAAATTCGAAGATAGCTTGGAAAATAAGATTTTTTTATCTGAAAGATATTTTTATCACAGGGCTTCGAGTTGGTCGTATAAAGATGAAATTATATGTAGAATCTGAAAAATTGTAACTAATGAAGGTATTAGAATGCGCTTCCGGTTTGGATTCATTCGATTTAAATAATAATCACATTAAATCGGAAAGTATCGATATGATTTCTAAAAATAGACGGAACAATTCGTTACCAAGAAAAAATATTGCAGGCAGGATAATAATGTTACATTGTTCAGACCGAAGTCTAGATGTAAACATTGCGGGAGTCCTCACGAATCGGAAAAATGTCGATTCAAGGATGCAATATGTTTTAAATGCAAAGGCATGGGTCACATTAGTAAATTATGTCGCGGATTAAGAAATAAAGAGATTTATTCAGTGTTTGTGAAATCGCGGGAAAATAATTTAAAAGTGATTTTGAATACAGTGAACTGTGAACCAATGTTTGCACAATATTAATAAATAATATTGAATTACGAGGTTTACTAGATACGGATGCGGCAGGACTATTATAAATACTTTAAAAATATGGATTTGAAACCAAATGATTTAACCTTGAACGATTATGCTAATTGTAAGTTAAATTTACTTGGTTGAATTTTATTAAATTAATTGTTATAGTAAGATATTAGAATTTAGCGTAGTAAAAAACGGAACAACAACAATATTAGGTTGCGATTTAAAAAAAATGGTTTCATGGGCTTACAATCGAGCTTATCACAGTTAGGAAGTGAAATTTTTTCTCACAATATATGTGAGAATAACAGTAATTCAGTTGATAAGATAGTTCGAAAATTCCCTCAGGTTTTTCGGAGAAACTGGAAAGGTTTAATCGCATAATTAAGTTTTATTTTTTTTAGAGAAACCTCACAAGAGTCCCAACTGCTCCCTTCTGGAGCCAGTGAGACTATGGCATCCCCAATTGGGGTATGTTGTGAGGCTGAAGGTAAGTGGGGAGGGGAAGGAGATGGGGAAGAGGAAGGTGGGAAAGTACCTGGCTATTCAGATGTAGTCACTAAACACGGCTAAGGCCATTATTAAGCAACGTTTCAATTCTGAATGGTGGTCTTACACCAGGGCGATACTGAGAGTATCTTCCACTCTGGAACGTGCCGCAAATATAACATATATTATTTTTATTAATTAATTGTGAAATAACACAAATTAATCAAATAAAATTTATTGCTGCACGCCGGATTCGAACCCGCGACCTTCCGAATGAAAGTCAAGTGTCTTACCACTCGACCACGGACAGTCGTCACTTACTTCTTAATGCACTCATATTTTCACTAGGCTTTTTAATTATATTTGTTTGTTCATTTATCAAAATAGCTTTCGGATTATTCGAATTTTTGCTAGTTTCCAACTGCTTTAATAGATTTTGTGTACGGCCTTTATGTTGTACGTGTAACGGAGTCGGTTTATTATTATCACAAGTGTGTGATTTTTATCTAGGAGATGTTTGGCAATTTTTCACTGTATTATTACATAGCAGAACTTGTTTAAAAATATACTGTTTTTATAAATTAAATAATATTATTGAGTAGGTATTTAAAAATTAAAATGTAGTTCTACAAATTAAACTTGATAACAATAAATAAAATAAATTTAATTACAATAACATCATTTTATTTTCAGTACTTTTTCCAAACAATTTCGAGACCTCAAGGCAGGCTAAAATATATACTGAAAACAAAGTAGTTTTAAAAAAAATACACGGCTCAAATATTCTATAAAATGCACCGTGTGTGAGACAATTTGTTATCATTTTTAAGAAACGTTGAAAACTCTTCTAAAGAGGGGGATCAAATGATTTGAAAAGTTTATTACTGAATTCACTTAAGACATTATGAAACTTGTGTATTGTGTATAAAAAATATATATTGTATATAATAAACTTTTTTTTTATTTTTTTTTTTTTTTTATTTCTTTTATATATTCAATAATATTATTATTCAATGTATAAAAACAGTTTATTATAAACAAGTTCTGCTTCGTATTTATTATTAAGCGTTACAGCTGTTTCGCCCTCTGAAGGCACTTTCCCACCTTCCTCTTCCCCATCTCCTTCCCCTCCCCACTTACCTTCAGCCTCACAACATACCCCAATTGGGGATGCCATAGTCTCACTGGCTCCAGAAGGGAGCAGTTGGGACTCTTGTGAGGTTTCTATAAAAAAAATAAAACTTAATTATGCGATTAAACCTTTCCAGTTTCTCCGAAAAACCTGAGGGAATTTTCGAACTATCTTATCAACTGAATTACTGTTATTCTCACATATATTGTGAGAAAAAATTTCACTTCCTAACTGTGATAAGCTCGATTGTAAGCCCATGAAACCATTTTTTTAAAATCGCAACCTAATATTGTTGTTGTTCCGTTTTTTACTACGCTAAATTCTAATATCTTACTATAACAATTAATTTAATAAAATTCAACCAAGTAAATTTAACTTACAATTAGCATAATCGTTCAAGGTTAAATCATTTGGTTTTAAATCCATATTTTTAAAGTATTTATAATAGTCCTGCCGCATCCGTATCTAGTAAACCTCGTAATTCAATATTATTTATTAATATTGTGCAAACATTGGTTCACAGTTCACTGTATTCAAAATCACTTTTAAATTATTTTCCCGCGATTTCACAAACACTGAATAAATCTCTTTATTTCTTAATCCGCGACATAATTTACTAATGTGACCCATGCCTTTGCATTTAAAACATATTGCATCCTTGAATCGACATTTTTCCGATTCGTGAGGACTCCCGCAATGTTTACATCTAGACTTCGGTCTGAACAATGTAACATTATTATCCTGCCTGCAATATTTTTTCTTGGTAACGAATTGTTCCGTCTATTTTTAGAAATCATATCGATACTTTCCGATTTAATGTGATTATTATTTAAATCGAATGAATCCATACCGGAAGCGCATTCTAATACCTTCATTAATTACAATTTTTCAGATTCTACATATAATTTCATCTTTATACGACCAACTCGAAGCCCTGTGATAAAAATATCTTTCAGATAAAAAAATCTTATTTTCCAAGCTGTCTTCAAATTTGCAGAATCTAGCTAATTTCGTAAACGCGCTTTAAAGTAATTTTCGGATTCATTATATTATTATTTTGTAGCAAAAAAATTTTTACGTTCCTTGAACACTTTTTTAAATTCCTAAATGGTTCTATAGCAAAAAAAAATCATTTTCGATCGTAAAATCTGTAATCTTTTTCGGGAACACCAATCAATCAATAAATTTATAGTCTCTGTGTGCAAATGGGAAATTAGAACCGCTCTCTTTTTCTCTTCGGTTTTAATTTTGTCATCATTGACGAGGATAGACTGCTCGTATTGAAGCACGAACGTCTCCAGTTTGTCCCTCAAGTGACAAAACCTGGGAAGACTCCCCTCCATCCTAATACAGACTCAATGGACCACAAAAAAAATTAAACAAGCTGCACTCAACTCACGAAACCTGGTGATTTATGCTGCTGCCAAAGGCCGCCTTCCTACGCCCGTTCCCCCTTTTGGCTCCTGAGTCCCGATCCTGGCTCCGCTGTTCCTCCGCTTTTTTCGCGATGTGCACAGCTCCTCTGCTCGTCTTCTCGTTGCTCGGTTTCTCCGCCGTCCACTGTAGACTCCCTACCACAATGGATCCAATCCTTCGTCCACGAAGAATCTAGGCTGCGACCTTGTGATAATACGGTTCGCCTGCCGCATGAGTGATTTTCTTCATCCTGGAAGAAATTTTCCGTTGCTCCCGGAAATCTTCCGTCCTTGCCTGAATCTTCTTTGCCGCTGCCCTACAATCCTCTGACGCTTCCTACAGGAAGAATCAATGTGGGTGGCTTGTTTTACGGCTGCACCATCCTCGATTATTGCTGCCAAACTGTAGCAAGATTCCTTTATAGGCTGCTCCAACTGTAACTCCTTTATAGGCTGTGCCAAGTGTGCTGGGTTTGCACCTAGCTTGGTACCAGGTCCTCGTAGACGAGGGTTTCCTCAGATTTAGTATAGGTGGTAGGCAATGGTGGGAGTTTGATTCTTATATTACAGTTTAATAAGCACACACGTTACTACTAAATACAATGTGTATCTAATGGAGATTTCGAGTGAAGAAACACAATGGACAAATTACTTTCCTTACATAGCCATACATGGTGTCTCTTTCATGCGTACAATCTCTCACATATCATCGAACATGCAACAATCACCACAATAATTACATAGTAGAACTGATTGATATATACTTAGTAGATCTTGTTTAAAAATAAACTGTTTTTATAAATTCAATAATAATATTATTGAATATACAAACAAATAAAAAATGATTTTAGCTGCACACACTGGTAGAAAAAGTAATAATTGATACTGTGACACGACTATATTACCTAAGCATCTCTTTTTAACACAACACAAATATTTCCTCCATTCCCCATTCCGCCAAAATCACGTGTCATGCAATGTGTGATTTAGTGATTTATTTTTTAGGGTATTATGCCGTGTTGTGCTACTGCCTTCTAAAGCAAAGGCTTCGAACAGCTTTATAGTGTCCGTCATCAGGGCAGAATACTCAAAAATAAATTACTATATGTAAATACTTTTGACTGAAAATCTCAAATCATATCTGAGATTAAAATATATTTTTACGAATCTCAATCCACGGAATTATTCAGAAACAGAAATAATTATTCCGATCGAGAGCAGATGTTGGATTTCCATAGAAACGAGATTATTTCGGAGAAGACAGCTCATCTTTTAAATCTTAACTCTGCTGACATCATATTAATTCCTTCAAGCAGGACTTATCAGATATTGGTGGATCTACTATTCTAGCCCTAACAAATCTACCTACTTCCTACCAGCCTGCCTACAATGCTTACCATATCTACCTTAGCTACCCCTGGGAATGGACAGAATAATAAAATTTAGCCGACAAACTGCGAGAAACATTCTTAAAGCCTTTTGACATAGATGTAATATTCATGACTAAATTAGCATTTAAGAATAAGTTTTCGAGGGTTGAAACGAATGTACTAGGTAACTAAATAATACTTGTAGAAGAGAGTGCAAGTTTTTGTAGCGGCGATCCCGCAGTCACAGTTTTATATCATATCATATAACATATAACCCGAATCGCGCAATTCGGATTTGCATAAAATATGAGAGAAATATTTTGATTTTTCAGTAGTGATTCAAGGTGCTTACTAAAAAAAAATTATCGAAGTTTTCATTTAAATCAAATACATCAAAACCGTTCAATTAATCGTAAAAAAGATGAAATAACGATTTTTTTACATGAGACCCTGGGGAAGGGCCTATGTTGCCTTTGGGGATGCTGTGTGAAAGGTTTTTTTTTAAATTAAGGAAAAAAAGTTATGGAAAGAAAAAACATAAGAGGTGTAGGTAGGAATCCGGGGGTCAGTGTGTCCAGGAGTGACGGAGGTATGAATCCATCCATCCCACTGCGACGCAAGGCGATGGGTCGGATGAGCCCTGTTGGAGAGGTAAAAAGATCTCCCTCAACCAGTCTCTCCCGGTCCTGCCTGCTGCGCAATTGGTGGGCAGAGGCATCCGCTGTCAAAACCTAGACATTCCTCACTCCATGGACCTGGCCACATCTGCTAAGTAACCAAACGTAGACGTCGAACAATGGAAGGGGTGTTGGTTACCCAATAAATGGTTCCCGGTGCAGCGCTACCCATGCCCGCCTCCCAAACTGACGATAAACTTACTTATGAATGATAAGTAAAAAATAAACATTTCGTGAGTCTAGTAATTTAACTGTTAATTCGTGGTGGAATTCCATTGTATCAGATATAAAATGAAACATTTTTTTCACTTTATTCCACTTATTTATTTTCACCAGGACCGGTTTCGTCATACAACGGACAATAAATAAGTGGAATATAAATACCAGTCTGAAAATGTCCGTAGTAGGAAGAAACCGGTCTTTGTGAAAATAAATAAATGATTAAAGTGAAAAAATTGTTTAATTTCATATCTAATAAACATTTCGGTTGCATATTTTAATAAATTTAATAAATTTTATTATCATTTTCAAAATTGCATCTTTTTGTTTGAAGAATTCGGATGAGCGAGAAAGTACCACCCTATAGTATAATATTTAAAAAAAACTTTTGTCTTGCCTTTTTAAAATTGTAATTATAATATCTCGTGATTATTCACGGGCCTAGGCTGGTTATCACTAAAACGTATAATATAATAAATCACAGGTCCTTACAGCGTTTGGAGAAAAATGTTTTTTTTTTTTTTTTTAAATATGTTTATTCAGTTTTAATTTTACAATATTTTATTTTACAAATCTTACGAAACTGATCAATCAGTTTGATTGTAAGAAATCTCTCATTTTTTTCTAATTATTTAATACAGTATACTTTTCAGTTTTACATAGTAAATACTAATATAATACTTAAATACTAATTATTACGACAAACTAATTATTATAATGGTTATGAATTGCGTTGTAGTAAAAATATTTTATACAGTACAAACATAAGGCGAGAAAAAAAATAAAATAGAAAGGAACTATATTATTTGAATTCATGTTCTTCGGGGGTAGAAAGATTTAACTTTTGTTTTGATTTTTGAATAAGATGTCTCATTTTTGATATTTTCAGGTAATGCGTTAAATATTTCCGGAATTTTATGCCTTTTTGTTCTATCTCCGTATACATTTTGAGATTTATTAATAATAAACATTTGTGCTTCTCTATGCCTAGTAGGGTAGTTGTGGTTTACAGGTTTTTTGAATTCTGTATTCCAGAATTCATCTAGCGTTAATTGGTAATTTACCTTACTGTGTATAGAGAGGACATTACACAAGGAGAACACTTTTTTATAATCACCTTCACATAACTGGACTTTTTTTTTGCCTGATATCAATTTTAGGAAACGAATTTGTAATTGTTCAATTTTATTTAAGTATGTTTTGTACGTTAATCCGTAACTATTTATTCCGTATCCTATAATTGATTCTGCTAATGCGTTGTATATACAGTATAATACATTTTTATTAACAAAATTTTTTAGGTGGTAAAATTTTCCTAATATGGATCTTAATCAATTACATACATTTTCAATGTGATTTGACCAGTTAAAGTTGACATCTATTGTAAGACCAAGGTATGTATATTGGTACACTTTTTCTATATTCGGGCAATTACACTGCTGGAATTGGTTTTTTGTGTGCAAACAATCATATGAATGACTTTTTATATGCAATTCCTTTTCCTGACAATTTGCATATGGTGAGTGTATAAGCATATATTTGGTTTTTTTTCCGTTAATAATAATGTCATTATCATGGGACCATTTAATTATGTTATTTAGGTCTGTTTGTAAAATTTCCTCAATTTTTAGTGGATCTTTGTCAGCACATATAATGCAAGTATCGTCTGCAAACATGTAGCATTTACAACGTTTTATTACGTTTGGTAGACTGTAAGTAGCTACATCTCATGTAGGCACAGAACAGAACAACTACTCAAGGAAAATCAAATGATAGCTAACCTTTGCTAGCGATTGGGAATAGGAAACAAGATTACCTTTCCAGGGGGAGAATTTTATTGAATTAAAGGTGTAATCGATCCTAATTAGAGCTTTATCGGAATATCAAATTCGGTGACTACAATTTAAATGAAGTAAGAAGCAGCGTTTAGAAATATATCTAGAGTAACACTTTAAAATATGACAAAACATTATTTTCATAACCATTTATTTCTCACCTTTCTTTTACTTTCTTTTCTTTTTTTTGTATATATATTTTTGATTCTCTAGTTCATTAATTTCACCAAAATCAAAAGTAAGATTTCATGGAATGGTTGAAAATGTTTGAATATATATATATATATATATATATATATTTATTTTTTTTAATTTCTTTTTATTCTCTAATTTCGTTTCTCTCTTTTATCTATTTTTGATTCTCTAGTTCATTAATTGAATCAACATCAAAAGTAAAATTTCAAGTTAATAAGCACACATGTTTATAATTTTTATTTTTTATTTTTGAATTTTCATTTTTGAATTTTGGTTTTATTTCTCTTCTCTACATTTATATTATTTTAAATATTTATTTACTTTCATAAGTAACTACTTGTATCAACCATATTTTTTTTTTATAAAATGCAATATTTAAGTAAAAGTCAATACAAGAGACAAAACAATAATTACATTTAATAAATCTGCTCATTTTGACTGTCCTAAAACAAGTAAATTTCCTAGTTGGACAGCCAAAGATCATTGTAATATGTAATGTTTTTAAAAAATAAAAAAAATAAAAAAACCGTTGCTTTGCTAGAGCAAAACATGAACATAAAATAAATATCTATTGAAATATTTGGATTCGAACTAAGTAATTTTTTTACGTATATATATTATATATTTATGGACATGTTTTTTTTTAATTAGTTTTTTTTTATGGATTTTTTTTACAGTAGTCCACACAGTAGGCCCTAAGGAAAAGACAATGGGTTGAGAGAGTCTGGCTGGACAGGTTAAAAGGTTTCTATCAACCAGTCTTACCCTAACCGGTCCTTTGATTGTTAAATGGTTAGATTTTAGTTTAAAATAAATATATTTTAATTAAAATGTCTTGTTTTATTTACATTTGGTAAAGTCCGTAAATAAATAAAAACAATTTTATGTACAATACTTACATAACTAGATAGATTCCGGCCTTTAAAGATAGCGGTCTGTGAGACTGCGTGTCCATAGTAATGTAACAAAAATGTAACGTCCATAGTTAAAGGGCCATAGCATTCCAAGAGTTATAGGCTTTCAATAGATGCTTTATATTACAAAATATTGTAGAAAAGTTTTGCAGAACGTCTGGTTTCTAGGCTAAATTTCTTCGTTGTCTGAAGTAAATACATAGAATAGGATAAGTTCTATGCGTCGGCATGTAGACATGATTTTTTTTATAGATTTGTTTCAGCATATTTGTGTGTTTAGTTTGTAAACCCTATACAGAAGCTTAATTCTTGTAATGTCACTGTGCATGGTTATTAATGCATCTGGGTCATATTATTAAGAAATAGTAATTTGTATTTTCAGTTATAATGTAACGAGGGGTATTGTATTATTACCTTTTGTGGAAATTTTCCGCCTTTGTCTAGGTTTAAAGAGAACTAAGCAAAACTTATCACTGAGCAGTTTTCCCATTATTTGGTCTCGGATTAAGTTCAACGAAGCAGAGCATTTCGTTAATATAACGAATAGAATTTTGTTTGAAAATTTATGGTTAAATATTAGTCATTTATTTTAATCGACTACATAATTTTGATGAAGTCCAAGAGTGAATGGGATATTGCAATTTTAATAATAAAAAAAAATCGCTTTGTACAAAAAATATCAGTAGACAAACAAGTGCAGAAAAATAATTACCTATATATAAATAAACATTACAAAAATAATTGGTTAAACGTATTATAAAAAAACACTTATAGTATGTAATATAAAAAAATAACATTATTTTCGAACATGTGATAATTGCGTTTGTGCATTAAGTATATAATCAAAGAGTTAACATGATGACGAGATAACAAAATAAATTTTTTATAATTAACCTTTTAAAACTTTTTATAATTTATACATTTTCTTAATTAATTTAATTGTATACCCATTGAGTTTATAAGCAAATTTTTTAACCCTTTACTTAGATCAAAATAATAATTTGTTACAAAATGTGTAATTGAACTTCAATCTTTGCAAATTCAGTTTATGGCATCATTTTATTTAAATGAAACAAATTACTTTGTGTAAACCACTATAATCATTGTTATAATATCTCCATGTTTCAAAACCGATGGTTTTTTTGTCAGGATAAGAACATGAATAAAAATGGATAAATGAATTTGTATTCATGTTATTATCCTGAAAAAAACAATCGGTTTTGAAACAAGTAGATATTATAACATTGATTTTAATGGTTTAAACAAAGTAATTTGTTTCATTTAAATAATTTATTATTATTTAAACATCTCAGGTGTTCCGTAACTCTACTATTACTATTTCTAGAAGTATTCCCTGTATAAAAAAGTTAAAATCATCAAAATTAGTTTATAGACCAATTTGTGAAAAAAAATCACCTTCGTCCTTGTTATTGAATTTATAATTTTCAAATTGGTTATTAGTGTGAAAAGCTGGTCGGATAGTATTGAGCGTGTTTTTAGTTATCAAAATTGAAGTATTATTATTTAAAAATACTATTTTTCTTCAATTCTTTATTGGAGACATTGTCAACTATGTGCTGATATACATAAGACCTAATAAACCTTTTCCTCCATTTTTTGTTTTTATTAATTTTGATTGTCTATTAATTTTGCAATGGTATTATTGAATGCAATTGTATAATGAATTTGTTTTTCTACGATTCGTGGAGCCTTTAAAAAGCTAGATTTGATCATGTATGTAGTACCCAGTCAATCGTTAAGTTAAACTATTTTCCCTTTCGCATCGCGTGTTTTCAACACTTCAAGCCTCATTACGAAGGCTACAAGAGGTAGTAATTTGCGTGCTCTAATGAAAGGAAAACCACCACTTTCAGTCCAGTGGCTGTTATTAGGAAAGGATCGATTTAGATATAAAAAAGGTAATGGTTACTGGTTCATGAAAGAAATTAGGGCTAATATATAAAGCTAATAGGTGCGGTTAGTCTACGGACCACTAACGTGACACGTTCATACTCTCTAGACTCATTACTAGCAGCTGAACTAGAAGCCACTTCTACGATATCAATGCAATATAAAAATACGAAAAATACTTGTTGAGACACACACCTTTCACAAGATTACTGAAATGTCTGCACAGATTATCACAGAGCATGCTTTAGAACGATCGTTAAGTACAGTTAGACATTCACTGGAAATAAACGCGACTCTTAATTTAGACGAACCGAAATACACAATTTTTGTTTTGGTCACAATCGATTTCATTCCAATTTTTCAATAATAATTTATTTTTCAATGATCACCTTTGTTTTCAATGACCTTTCTAAATATTTTTTTTTCGTTAGGGTTAAATTGAATTTAGCAAATCATCACAGATATTGTCAATATTTGTAGAACACCTAGCAATTATGTTCCCTTTCTATTTGCCTGCATTCCGTGAATCTTCATACGCCATCTCACATTTGGTAGCAACTGAGCTTAATATTTCATCTCATTCGATTCCGCAACGAGTTAGGAACTAATGAACGGCAGTCAAGTTTGCAAAAGTGAAAATTAAATTAAAATTTCAAAGTTTTCTTCTTTCACGCCTTTGCTCCCTGGTTAACGCGGAAAATTATTCATACATGGAAAACACGCGATCACCACCCGGAATATATTTTTGTTGATGTCTTTTGTACGACTTCCGGGAAATAAACGATACTCCCTCAAGTATCGTTTGAATCTTCTGAGTGACGCACAACTCCCTGGTGGCGTTTCGGGAAACATACGATACACGAGTGCGTGCTTATACGATCCTATACACAATCCTTGGCAAAATAGATGTTTGTGGACATCCTTTTTGTTATTTTTCCCCCATTGATAAATAAATAATTTGATTGTGTCGAGTCGAAAATATTATCAAGGTCCCTTTTTATATTACTTGAGTTAAAAGTATTGATAAAGAAAATTCTCTGTGAGCTCTTTTTTAATAAACAACGTTTGTGATATGGTTCATAATATCGAATACATAATATGAAACAATAACAATATTGTTTACTTTAATCCACTGTCTCGAATGTGTCGTCTGTATGATACTGTTTAATGTGACTATATAGAATTCGATGCAAAAATTCTCGCGTATTTTAAAAAGCAAATTAGCAATTAAATAACATGACATGTCATTGAGAATACTTACATTTTAACTCGCATGTGAATGGTTGTTACATACTCTACTTATTATTTTCTTTTTACACCATGTTTTAATCTTTCTGTTTTATATTCTTTTTTCTTTTTATGTTTTTGTTTATATATTGCTATCGTTAACATTTGTACATAAAGAATAACAATGCTTTAAAAGCACATTCTTTGAAAAATGTTTAAGTGGATTATTAAAATTTACGCTCTTTACAATGTTAATCTTACAACATTTTTATGTTATTACTCTGTAAATGTTCTAAAACAATAACAAAAAAAAAAACAGCGATTGACCAGCGGCTGAGAATAAAAGTTTAAAAATGCTGCCAACTGTACAGGGAGGTTCCAATGAGAAAGGTCGATTATTCCTCGTATCAATTTTTTTTAATTAAAAATTTATTATCGATTTATTTCATTCAAAACTTGGTTTAATATATACTTACATTCAAGTAAGCAATGAAAATGCTCAAAACGCACGATGATAAATTATTAAATATCGTGTACTGCCTGTAAGTATTTTTTTAAATAAGTATTTGTAATTTTTCAATAATGTATAAACAAAATAAGCGTGTAAAATTTTTTTAAAATATTTTAGTTTGTAAGTCCTTAAATAAATAGAAAGACTGAGGTATTTTCGTCACAAAACACGTTCTCGGATTTTTTTTTTATTCACCAGATTTACAGGAACGTATACACTTTTCCATATAAATGATCATCTAGTAAATCCACGTTATGCAAGTGTATTATATAAGTATAATTAATACAAAACAATACAAGAACAACACGTTAATCTACCAAACTATTAAATGGGAATATAATTCACCGTCTCCAGATATTTTCATATCAGAGGGTTCGGCTCTGTGGAATTTCTAATTTGACCGATAAATCCTACTGATCCCTCAATATAAATATTTAAAAAATCTTTCGTAATTCTACATGTATTTAAAATGACTGATTTTTGCATTTTTATATACAAATTCTTTGACAAATCTAATATGCCTAAATTTTTAATAAGAGAACTAGGTATAATGCCAGTAGCCGAAATAACAAAAGGTAATATTTTTATAGTCTAAGAATGCCAAATTCTTTTAATTTCATATCCTAAATCTGTATACTTTCTTATTTTTTCAGAAACAGATTTTTGAATATTACAGGAATTTGGAATAGCTACATCAATGATATAAGTTATTTTTTTAATTTTGTCATGTAAAACTATATCAGGTCTATTATGACCAATTGGTCTGACTGTTAGTATAGTTTTATCATAGTAAATTTTAAAGAAATTATTTTCTAAAAATGAATTTGGTTCGTATTCATAATATGGTACTATATTATGACAGTCAATCAAGTTATGTTTAATTACCAAACTTTGGTGAATTATTTTTAAAACCTGATTGTGCCTAAATGTATACTCAGACGGCGCTAATATAGAACATCCTGATATAATGTGTTCTATAGTTTCCGGAAAAGTCATACATTTTCTACATAAATCATCAATTTGATTTGGATCTTTGATTATATGCTTCCTATACTTTTTGGTATTAATTACTCTATCTTGAATAGCAAGCATAAATCCTTCTATTTCTGCGCTCAACTCTCCAATACTCAACCATTTGTTTGACGAAAGTTTGTCAACATACGTTTGGTTGAGATAATTGAAGTGTTTTGCGTGAATAATTTTATTTGACCAGGAATCTAATAATTCCTGATTGGTATTTATAAAAATGTTGGCATTCTCGTCGTATAAATTTAAAGGTGAAATATTTCTGTCTGCCTTGCAAATTATTTTATGCAAGCTATTAGCTGAGCTATTAGCTTTTCTATGGAAAAAATTTCTTAAAATTTCTCCCTGATTTTGTTTTAAAGAAGTTATTTTGACTATACCTCTACCTCCTAAATTTCTAGGTAAATTAATTCGTTCTATAGCTGAATTTGGATGATGACAATTAAACTTTGTTAACGTTGTTCTAATTAATCGTTCTAAGCTATCTAAATCTGTATTAGACCATTTAATTATACCAAATGAGTACGTTAATAGAGGTATTGCCCAACTATTTATTGCCTTTACTAAATTTTTAGCAGATAGATTGCACTTTAAAATTGTTCTTATCCTAGTTTGAAATTTAATCCTAATATAATTTTTAATACTAGTATGATCTAATCTATTCGATTGCGGGTATCCTAAGTATTTATAAACCTCATCCCCTTTCATACTTTTAATTTTGAAATTTCTAAATATACCCTCATCTCCATCTATAATTTTGCCTTTCTCTATATGGATCGTTCTACATTTATCTAAACCAAAAGTCATTTTAATATCATCTGAAAAAATTTTAACTACTATTTTAATTTTAATTGAACAAAAAATTTAAATTCTGAAAAATGTGTTTACTAGATTATGTATTGTTTTATTTTGCACAATACTTCGTTTGGAAATTGACAAGTCTGCCAATGACCAACGGTATAACCTTTGCTAGCGTAGGATTGGGCGGTAACAATATTGCATCATCTTACTGATGCATAAAATTTTGAGAGCTTTATCATTGAAGTAATAATACTGATAAGATGTTGTAAAATCTCAAGAATGACGAGCCAAACTACTGCAAGGATTGGGTTACTGTGTTTAGAAATGAAATTATTGTTTTTTAAAACACATAAATATATATACTTTTGAAATAAGCTATCACTTTGTGGTTATCCATTTTATAATTAAATGAAACAATATATCTAATTTACAACCACTGAGTTATTTAGTTACACGCCGACCGGTTTCGGAACAACCGTTCCTCCTTCAGGGCAAACATATAATGATGACAATTACAAAATAGTGGGTGTGTACAATTTATCAGTATTACAACACACAATTCTGTATTTAATTGTCAATTTTTTATACATTTTAGCTTTTGTGGCTGTACTTGCCAATGTTATATTGTATATTTATTATAACATTATTATAACATTGGCAAGTACAGCCACAAAAGCTAAAATGTATAAAAATTTGACAATTAAATACAGAATTGTGTGTTGTAATACTGATAAATTGTACCCACCCACTATTTTGTAATTGTCATCATTATATGTTTGCCCTGAAGAAGGAACGGTTGTTCCGAAACCGGTCGGCGTGTAACTAAATAAATCAGTGGTTGTAACTAAGATATATTGTTTCATTTAAACATAAATATATTTTATATCAAAAGGGGCATCCTAAATCTATACCTTCTGGCATTTAGAAGCTTGCTAGGGTAATATATAATGAAGGCTTGGTTGTGTTGAGCGACGGTGAAGGCTGGTTTTGTCGAAAAAATCCAAATTTTCGACAAAGGATCTCATATCGTGAGGGTGAATTGGTGGCAGAATCTTGGCTCCCAGCCAAAATGGTACTCCAGCAGCAGGGCAGGCGGCAGTCCTCCGATGGCTCTCATCAGCCCGGTGTCCACCAGACATGATTCAGATGGCGAGTCAGTTGCCAATCTGTGCAATCACAATCGTAGCGATTATTAAAAGAATGTTGATTCGTCGAGAGGCAGTCCCGAGGTTCGCTCAAAGCTCAGGGCTGACAGACAAGGAATGAATGGGCTTGAATTCAAATTCGAATTTTGAATGCTTCTTGCAGGTTTGACAACATTTTAACTCCAAATTAATCCAGGGCTGGCAATCTGACCAATCATAATAAGCACTGTGTAGGTACCTACTGGAGGTGCCACCCACAGAAACCATAAGTATGGTGTGTATAAAAGGTTGCACACACCTTGTTACTCATAGTTTTATGTAACACCTTAGTATACTAAAAATAAACTTAGTTTTTCAAAATAAAAAAAATGCGTTTACCAAATAAAATAACAATCTTTCAAAATCAATTTATGTTTTTTTTTTTATAAAAAAGAGCCAACACGTCTTGAATTTGATTTAAAAAGGACTAATTTCCGGTATTCTCTAGTAATACCCTCTTTATGCATTAAATTATGTAATTATGAATTAATTACAATAATAATATATTTCAAATAAATATATCTTATGAAGTCATAATAATAATAATAATCATAATTGGATAATTTGTATAGCGCCGTTTTTGTGAGAAATCACCTCAAGGGCGCTGTACAATTTATAATATAATTCTTAGGCTATATTTAAGTTTATTATTTACAATTGTATACAGAAACATACTTACCTGGTCGGTCACTTCCGATAAACACACTTTAATAAGAAAGTTTATGCTTGGAGAAGATACCAATTTGCACGCGGAGGACATTATATTGAAAACACTGGACATGCATGATTTTACATTTACTGCCCCCATCACTTTTGGTATTCACTTATAAGAAGTATAATGCCAAAGGTGAGTTAATACTTACTTTGAAAGACTTGAGAATTTAATGATTCTTTACGACTGGAGAATTTTCATCAAGTGACCGTTATAAAAGCTTACAAATAAGAATTAGCTCATATTTTCACAATTAGTTATTTACAATGTCGCGGGCTGTGAATGTGAAAGTGAAAAGGTTTTGACTTTATGGATAAGACAGTCCGAACAGATGAGTTTTAAGTAAATATATATAGGAAAATTTGACATGTGGCAAACGAGAATAATATGTTTGATTATTTTGAATCTACAACAAAAAATCCTTAATATTAACTCTAAATACTTATAATGGATAAGCTATATTTTCCATTGAGTCAAATCTTAAGGCGTTAAATCTAATTTAATATAAAAATAGTAAGTAATTCTTCCATCTACTTATTTAGCTATTATAAACAATCTGCATCTAATCTAAGCGCACTTAAAGTTTATAATATTGTTTGTAATTGAAGACTGTAATTGACACAAAAAAGTCAATTGTTTCTTAGTATAATCTAGTTCTAATATGAAAGATGATGGTTTTTATTATGCGCTGTATTCTGCGGAAGATTTTTATCTATCTATGTTTTAATCATTGAATATGTATTTTTTTTTATATAATCACTTTTTTTTTAATGTGAGAATCACACAAGACCCCAACTCCTCCCTACCAACTAGAGCCAGTGTGCTTATGGCATGCCCAGTAGGGTATGTAGTGAGACGGAATGTAGTGGTGAGGGGGAGGAGATGGGAATACGAAGGTAGGGAAGTACCCGGATACTCAGATCTGGTCACTATGCACGGCTAAGACCATTTTAAGTAAAGTTTCATTTGTGAATGATGGAATTTCACCAGGTCGTTAATGAAAATACATCTAGTTCCAAATATACAACTTACATAATATTCATTTTTTTAATAAGAAAAACTATTTTTTTTTAATTTTTAAGGTTATTACCATCAATGTAATATATCATTCAAAAAGAAGATAACACTAATAATCTAAATGAAAAAGTGAAAATAAACAAGACACAGAAAATAATAAAACATAATGGTCGCAACTGGGACTCGAACCCAGATCTCACGTCTTACAGGGATCTGGGTTCGAGTCCTAGTTGCGACCATTACGTTTTATTATTTTTCTGTGTCTTTTATATTTTCATATTTTAATTTAGATTATTATTGTTATCTTCTTCTTTAATGATAATTTACATAATATTATTTAAAACGATAAACTGTCTAATAAGACAAATTTACACAATACAATTTACTTTCAGGATTTAAATTTAATTATTGTGAGAGCTGTTCCTGACCTTCAAGGCCATTATCAAACTATGGATATGCCACACTGAGAAGACTTATACGATTTTATTTACATAAACCGTATTTTTATGATTTTAAAATGTTTGTCATCTACTAATTTCAGTTGCAATTGAATTATGCTAATTGTTGGTTATCATGTATATATTGGACAGTTTTTTTTGATCAACTGATTAAAAATATTAGCTGTGAAATAAAGCAGCCTTTTGAAAACCCAAGAGTTTATCGTATGAAGAAAAAAAAAAACAAATATCAACAATACCTCGAATGTTGGTTGAATAAATAAAGTCACATTTTTAAATTTTCTTTACCCAAATCAAAACAGACGGCTGATGTTTATATTGGAATCAGTTAAAAAAACTGCTAAGAATGTTATCCTTTAAATATGGACTACATAACCATCTTAGATCATACGATGTACGTCGTGATTAATTCAAGATTGATAAACTTAAAACTAGAAGGCAATTTACAGCTCTGTTATGTTCACATAAAATCATTCACGGCCATCTTGATACTACAGTATGTCTTAGCAATATTGAAATAAATGTCCCCAATTCCCATTGTTTAAAAGGCCATAACACTTTCACCTGAATACATTTAAAAATAATATCGCCTACTTTAGCCCTCTGACCCAGACGTGTCGACTAGATAACAAGATAGAGTGTGCCGAAGTAGATATTTTCTTCGATAATTTGTACAGATTCAGAACAAGAGTTCTGGCGCTGTTAAAAAAATATGTGTCTCTCTAATTATATTGTGTCTCTCTTTGCATGCCTCTCGTGATTCTTATGTCTCTTGCCTCTCACTGTAATGTGTATTACTTGAGGAGCTTTTATATAATTTTGTTTTTATTTTTATTTTTACTACTTATTATTATTTTTTTATTTATGATGTTTCTGTTTTTGTAATTGTATGTGTCTGTATTTAATTGTATGTAATTGTAGATTTTTTGTAATTGTATGTCTCTATTTGTACAATAACTGAGTTTTTATAACTGGAAGTTCTCACGTAAGTGCGAATATCTGTAAAAACCCAGTGTAAATAAATAAATAAATAACAACAAGGTTGGACGCTTCCTGTTTAAGAACATAAAAAAATATATGTAGAGTTTTAACACGCATGGAATTGATAATGAAAGTAATTAATAAATAAATTTATCATTTGTTAGATGATCATATTTCTTCATATCCCACAAGACCCAATCAAAAATAATGTTAGATTTTTATAAAAAATCTTAGAAATAAGACGTAGAATTCCACAACCATTCCACTAGTTTATTCATTCACCCACGATCTAAATATTATTTAAGTGAAGAAATGCGGGAAACAAAGTTCAAGAAAACAACCACCGCCAAATCTCCGACAAGAATAAAACAAAAATCCGCAGAATTGTCTGGCAACTTTTAACGAGAGAGTTTCTCGAGCGGGTCGCGGGTCCATATAATAAATTCTGGATTTATTATATAATCTGAAATTAATGTAAGACCTTTCCAAAGAAATTTTACCACAGCCGAGGGCGAAGAGGACGTTTTGCCACGTGGCCGTGAAAAGTAGTTTTCAGGAAAAATTTGCATTCATAATACGTCAGCCTTGGTATGTTAGGCGCTCGCGTGAAAGGCGCAAATATTAAACTTACTCGTAAAATATGAAAGATCACTCTTTGGCGATTTCCGTTGCAAAACTGTAGGTTCCTTGGCCTTGACATGGTGGCTTTGCGTTCAAGTTTAATTTTACAGTTAGTACATTTTTTAATTGTATCGCGTTGTATTCGTATTTGCTCTCGTTTCGCAGCTTGACATACTTCATGATGACGTCTCCTATTTCGGCAGAACTAAAATCTTTGCTTGAGTGATTTTCGCCACGTTTGGTGACCAAAACCGGTTTTTTGAATCAATACAGACGTTCTGGCTAAAATGGGATGTCCCGGATAACTTCACGCGAGGCCGCCAACACAGGCTTCTGATTCTTCCCATGTGCAGATCTAACAAAGCTGATACACATGGAAACTGGGATGATACCAAGTTCAATAACTGCCTCGCAGGAAATGTGGATATTTTTCACATGTCCTACTACAAATTAAAGCACGAAGTGTTATTTGACCTTGCTAGTCCCCTAAAAGTCTGGCAGCGAACGGAGAGAACAGAGAAAACAATATGTAGTATTTATTTATTTGAATTTATTTATTATTATACTTTTGGTTCAGCATTTCTAGGTCTTATTATTTTCAATAAAATGTTTTATATTAATTATATAAATAGAATTACACCTCGGTCCTATGGCTAAAAAATGGATGCAAATCCACCGGTTCTTTGATCAGCGACACAAAACTATATGTACAATTCATCTGAACAACTAGCGCGGTGCTGCCTAAAAATGTAAATATACATTTATTTTTTTTTTTTTTATGAAAATGTATAGGACCATACTTACCTGGTAGGTCACTTGAGATTAAAGTTAAAAGATGTTTATTTATATACAGTTTGCGCGCAGAGGACATAATAGCGAAAACATGTTCTTGGAAAAGTAATTATTTGATTCTGGTATATTTTTAATACTAAAATATAATTATGTTATTTAATGAACTTGTTTGGGAAAAGCAAAATTAATTAATGGGCGGTACAGTAGTACATGAATTTTATTAAAATATTTATTTTCTTAAATGAAGTCTCAGTCTCTCGTTAAGCTACGGATTGCTGTTAATAGATTTAGATAAATTATAGGCAATACACGATACAAATAGATTTATTTAATTTAAGGGTATGAGAGCCTAAATAAGTAGGTTTTTAGTTTTGACCTAAATTCTGTTAAGCTTGTTATGCATCTTAGTTCCGGAGGGAGTTTGTTCCTAGCCTTAGGCCCAGATACTTCGAATGCACGATCTCCAAACTTAGTATTTGGCTTTCGTTTAGGTTCTATCAGTCTACCTAGAGCTGATGATGTTGCTGATATAAGGGTTGACGGCCTTGGACCAGTGTTTTCCGGGATGCATAGTTCAGAGATGTAAAGTGGGGCCATTTCATTGATGGATTTAAACACCATCCAGCACAGTTTGTACTGGATTCTTTCAGGGCACTTAAGCCAGTGAAGGTTGCGAAGGTGTTCTGAAATGTGCGAATATTTAGAGACCCCGGTTTCGAGCCGTGCCGATAAAAAATCAATTTACGTGTGGAAAGAGAATGGAAGTAATTATTAATTAAAAACATATTAATTGTAAAACATGGTGTAAAACACATAATTAATTAAAACATGGTTCAATACTAAGTCTAGTTTTGGTTGTGTGCAATACAACCGTTTTCACAATTTTAGCCTGAGCCAAATAAAATTATTTTTAAAAATAAAGAACATAAAATTCATTTTGGAGACCGACACCACACATTTGTTATGAAAATTTAACGACTCTTATGAATTTCAAAAAAGTTTGTCTCGTAACCATTTTTAAAACGATTCAGAAGGTCCTACGATTTAACACAAAATACAACAAAAGAGTGAAAATTTTTATCAAGAAGTATTTTTTACCCAACTTTTTTTTTTTAACCAACTTTTTTTCAAACTCTATTCAAACTTGTTATCGATATAACTAACCCTGTCTGACAGTGTGTGGCCAATACCTACGATGCCGATGTATGTAAATGCAGACCGATATTTGGTATCCTAGCTGCAATATCTCAAGTTCGGAAGGCCACCGTGAACTTTGATATCTTATTGTATGGGAAGATTGTACATCAATACTAGGATGGTGTAACATAAGGCGCGCCAGTTTGGGAAATGGGAATAGTTCGTTCATACGAGTAGCTCGTGTTCTCAGTAAGTATTCGGCAGCTTACAGATTACGGCTAACATCTAGCAGCAAGCGGATAAGGTTGGAATGCGCCAGAAACGTGACCATTAAACTTCTGGGGGTAGTATGGATTCATAGTCTATAAACTTACGCATAATTTACATACTCGTAGTTCTGTGAACAGTAGATCCCGCTTTAAAAAAAAAACGTTTCTAATTTTCTCTTAAATAATAAAACCCAAAAAATTTTTCTCTTAATTTGTAAGATTTGTAAGTAAGTAGGTACCTAAATACGAGTACATACCTACTTAATTAAAATCCATGTATTTTATGTAACTTTAAAAAAAAATTATTTATTTATTGCATCTTTACAGGCTAGGTATTACGGTGCACAATCCAATTTTTAATCTCACTACGACAAGACTGGGTGGAAGTTAACAATTTTCTAAAGTAAGAAAAAGAACACAAAAAAATATATATAGGTATAGGTAAAACAAAAAAATTATTTGAGGTGTGTAAAAGCAAAGGCAGCAATCTCCATTTCGGCCAGATTGCTATGTTTGCTTTTGAAATGACATGGAGATTGCTATCTTTGCTTTTACGTACAATATTGCATGCAAATATTGTACGTAATATAAGTGCACACAATGTTTTTATGTAATATTGTATATAAAAGCAAAGACACCAACCTCCATGTCATTTGAAAAGAAAACATAGCAATCTGGCCGAAATGGAGATTGCTGCCTTTACTTGTGTAAAATGCCTCATTTGAAAGAACAATATTGTTACGTTAACATTTCATTATTAATGTAAAAGTAAATAAATTAAATATAAATACCATTCAATGGGTAATGCACTAATGCACCAAGCTAAAGACGCCTAGTCCTTACTACCTTGGAAAACTAAAAAATATATATGTGTATACATTATATTATGCTACTAGCTAACCCGGCAAACTTTGTTCCGCCTCAGAATTAATAAATGTTGTGTTTAATTTATTAGCTGTTCGAATTGATTCAAATTATGTCGACCAACGCACATTATTTAAAAATCCGTTCCATACAAAATATATGAAAAAAAATATTTTGGTTATAATTATTTTTTCCGTGATTTTTTCCGATGTTTTAATAATTATTCTGTTAATCAGGACGGAGACAAATCCAACAAATTAAAGATCATACAAATCGGTTCAGGCATTCTTGAATTATAAATGGTGTAACTAACCCGACTTTGTTTTATATATAATATTAATTTGGAAGGACAAAGACGAAAAAACGATTTAGAAAATCTTACTATCTTACTAATATTATAAATGTGAAAGTTTGTATGGATGTATGAATGTTTGTTCCTCTATAAATCGAAATTTAATGAATGGATTTTAACAAAACTTTACAATAATATAGCTCATACATCAGAATAACATATAGGCTATAATTTATGAAGCCTAGGTATTTATTTTCAATATATTGAAAATAATAATTATAGTTTAATAGAAAACGTCAAAATTTGAGAATGACATTTTGCAAAACAAAACAATAGTTTTTATATTTTTTTTTTTTTTTCACCAGATTTACAGGAACGGGTTTAGTTTTTCCCATAGGAAAAACTAAACCCTTTCATACACTTTTCCATATAAATGATCATCTAGTAAATCCACGTTATGCAAGTGTATTATATAAGTATAATTAATACAAAACAATACAAGAACAACACGTTAATCTACCAAACTATTAAATGGGAATATAATTCACCGTCTCCAGATATTTTCATATCAGAGGGTTCGGCTCTGTGGAATTCCTAATTTGACCGATAAATCCTACTGAAATAAATAAATAAATAAATAATAAATAAATAAATCCTACTAAATCAAAATTCTATTTTGGAAAGTATTTAAATTACTGAATTTATTTAAAGTACTCGCCTAATACTTTGAATCGAATCAAGAATTATACATATTTTAAATAAATAGGTTAAGAATTTTGGTATAAACGTAGATGGGACCTAGGAAAAGAAAATAGATTATTCGAAGTACTAATCCTACGCAGACGAAGTCGCGGGCAGAAGCTTGTATAATATAATTTTAAATTTTAAAGGAAAAAGATGAAAAAATTAATTGTCAATCCTCGGCTAATATAAATAATATAAGATTATTTTTAAAAGTGTTCAAGGAATTAGATGTTCTGGAAGACTATTAAATATGAGTGGAGCCTAATAAAAATAATTTCTTCGACCAAAAGTAGTATTAATTTGATGTCTAACTTATCCGATGTAGAGCCACTATTATTTGCTTCGCGAAAAGTTTTCTTTTCGGAATTTTTAAATAAATAAATTGTTAATCGAAAATATGGTTAAGCTATCGAAAAATATGGAAATATCCCCTTCGTTGAGTTGTGGTGCCATATTTTACCACAACTTCTCATTTACTTTCGCAAGGTTAATTAAATTGTTTTTGTGTTGAAATATTATTAAAACTACTTCCAAGTCCTTTTTTTGCAAACCACTTTATCCTCTTGAGACCTGATGTTAAACCAACCATCAGAAAAAATAACTTTGTGTTTCTCATTTCTTTAAGTGTTAAAAAATATGTGTTTTTATTTGTGTATTTATTTTTCACACTTTATTATTATCAAGAGGGACATTGTAGTCTCTCTTAGGTCCCAACATGGTAGAAATTTATTATTTAAAAGCTATATAAATAAATATAAAAAACTTCGTGTTATTAAAACTATATACGAATACTGAATACAAATATTATGAAATTACAGTAAAACTTTAAAAAAGAATTGTGCATAAATATTCTGATGTAAGTACGTATATATTATGATAATTCGATTTCATAAAATTCTTGTGACAGATTGCTTTCCTTCTTCGGGGGCTGATCTATTTAAATCTGATAAGAAACAGAAATAAAAACTATAAATGTCATAAATATGACAGTTTTCTGATAAATTTGTTTTAACAAGAAAAAGGTGAAATTGTACTTGAGATTTCAAAAATTTACCCCATCCTCTTTTAACACTATTGAAAGAAAAAGTTGATACTTTTGATAAAATTTTGCGCACTTGACAAACAAAATAAGAAAAAAATTGCTTATCAAAAAATCTTATACCGAAAAAAAGCCAAGGCAAGTCTATCTATATTCATAATAATTTTTGTTGTAATACTAATCTTGGTTACTCATTTATTCTGTTGTTATTATTAATTAAAAAATAAAAAATATTTTATATAATTTTGGTCCGCAGGTAAATGCTCAGTTTTCTATTCACGTGTGTTCACTTTCTGGGTAGTTGTATCCTGATGAAGGTACATTAGATTATTTATTTATTTTAGTATTTAATTAATAAATTGATATTTTCATTTTACTTGTAAATAACAATGTGATGAAAAAATACGCAATGCAGTAAGCTTAGAATAATGTAGAAGTATTGTTTGTCGAAATTAATGGAAAGCTAGTTATTTTGTTTTTGAAAACATTGGTTATGGAAAAATATAATAACAGAGGGGCAATATTTGAGCCCCATGGTCGAAAGAGATTAAAATTTTACCTTAGTTTAATTATTAATTCTGAATTCCTAGCAACTTTGGAGCATAATAAAAGAGTTGGTACACAATATTGACCTTGAATTTATAGCAAACTCGTTACTTTAATTACTTAATGCCCAACTGAGCCAAGTGAAGATTTTTTTTGTTGCCATGGACCAAGGGCGTAGTCTGCGTAATTCAAAGAGAAATTTACCCATTATCCCCTATTTCATTGGAACCAAAGTACCCTTTCGTGACGATAAAATTAGTAGGTATATTCATTTCATTAGCTGTCTTATCTGTACAAATAAAGGATGATTTTAGCAGATTGTTACGACTACTGGGAGGCCGAGTAAATTTAATCAATCAAGATAAAATTAAAGAAATAAAACTTACAATTTTACAATTAAAACTTATCGTTTCCATGGGTAGGCAGAAAGGATGGAACACCGCATAACTCTGCCTTGACTTACGGCGCGTCTCAAATCATGCACATACATGCATTACCTCACTCACGTTATTCCGACTTTTAACTTCACCTGACTCAAGTTTTGACTATTCGTATTGTCGCATCCGAAACTGCACACGAATTACCAGATGAACTTGAAAGTATACTGTAAATAATTACAAAAGAAATGGAGTTTTAATGGAATATGCTGATTGGTGATGTATATTACGTAGGATCAAGGTATGCCTAGGAAAAAGTATAATCAATCAATTGCCACAAATACTTAGTTCCGTTGCGATACTTCGAGATAATTATCGCCAAAGGGACGAATATGTTCTAAAATCCGAGGTTATATACACATACGAAACGAAAATCTTGCTTCCATGATTGCACAATTTATTTGCAAATGTTCAAAATTTTTAACGATATATAGATATATAACAATATTCTCATTTCGACCAATCATGCCACTTTTGTCATATATTATGTTATTAAGTCTGGCGCAACGGAACATTATTTTCATGACAATTTTGATTAAAGTAGTAATAACTATAAGTACTGAAAATATTTACTACAGAATTTACTATAGTATAAAAAAAAATCACTTAAATCATAATAAAAAAAATCTTTTCATAAAAAGACGTGCTTTTATAGTATTAGTTTCACGTCTGATTTCGTATCCTGTAGTGGGTAGCGATTGCGCGAAGAAATAAGTTATTTAGTACACCTAGCACTATCCATTCTGTAATGTATTAATATAACACTCTTCCGTATTATATATCTATAAGTTGTGAGCACACCCCAAAATCACAAAGAAATAGACATTTCAAATGCAGAATTGAAATATTATCTTTATACATAAAATTGAGTGTTACTTTTTTGTCCCGGACTTGTGTTCCTATACCATTAATCCGATTGTGATGAAACTGGTGATTTGTTCTTCGCGCGCCTGCAAAGGTTTTTACATAATATAATGGTGAGCTCTGGCATGATGGAATGTGTAAAAAATTTACATTCGTGAGAAAATTGCGTGTATTTTATATAGCATGGGAAAGGACAAGCAGTAAAGGTGCGATGGTGGGGGTGGAGGGAAGGACAGAAGGAGGGATTGCACAGGAGACATAGAAGTGGTAGGGGAAATCAGGGAGTGAATTTGGAAAATCCATTCGTCTTATACGGACAGCTGAAAACCTTCTGATTCGAAACAGAATTGAAACACAAACACCTACTTTCTTTGAGTGGCATTGCAATGCATGCAGGCTATTCAAAATAAAAATATAAAAATTCTGATTAAAGGTAGGTAGTTACTTTCTTTATCACTTATCTGAATAATCAGCTGCAATTTTTAAAATGGCCATAATTACTTAAATTCATAGCATATTCGAGTTCTAGAGTTTTTTTTTTTTACATTATGTTCACACAGAAGGCCCTGAGGAAAATAATTTCCCTCAGGGCCTATGATGGTATTTTTAAGGAAAGAAAGGAGAGGAAGTTCTGGGAAGGAAAAAGGTATGAGGGTTGGGTAGGAATCTGGGGTTCAGTGTGTCTAGATCATCCGCCGCCAAGACCTAGATAAACCTTACTCCATGAACCCGGGCACCTCTGCTAAGTCACCAAACGTAGTGAACCACTAGGGGTGACCTATGGCTGAGGTGTTGGTTATCCAATAAATAGTTCCTGGGGCGGCGGTACCCATCCCGCCTCCCAAAAGAGATATTTGAAACAGAGTAACAGACAGGCACACAACCGAAATAGGTATTTTTAATGGTTGAAATGTCTAATAAACCACATTTACCAATCATTATGATAAGCACATCCACAAGCTCAAGTTAAAGGTTTTCCAGTAATTTCGCAAGCGCGCAAAGCAGTTGTTTTAAAATTCCAAGCTCGTTTTCTTCCCACCCAGTACAATAGAGATATTAAGTAACTAATGAATGCCAACAGCCGCAGTCGTCTCCAGTTTCAAAGAGTGCGCCTCCCTTCAGAACTCTGCAATCTGAATAACATCTACATATATATTCATTTCGTCCTCGGAGGCTTTACATACAAATACCTTCCCTGGAGGCGGCCATTGTCTGCGAAAATAAACTAATTGAACCTACTCAGAAAGTGACAAAATCATGTTATAGGATTGGTAAGAGATCTGAAAACAGATTTAGTAACTCGAATTAAATAACTACATAATTACTTGCAAATTTTCATTATATATATAAAAATGTAACATAAAAATTAATTATTTGTTTGTCATTATTTTTTATATCATTCATCTGATTGCGATGAAACTTTGGTGATTTGTTTTGCGCAGGCCAGCGAAGGTTTCTGTACATAATGGAGAGCTCGGTCATTTTCCTACACCATTCATCCGGTTGCATTGAAACTTTGGTGAATTGTTGTGCGGACGCTCGCGAAGGAAGTACGTTTTTTTATTTATATATATATATATAAAGAAAAATATAATTTTCTTTGATTTAAAACAATGCCGAGCTTGTCTCGCCATTGTGGTTATATGTATTGTAGACTGTCACTGGATATGCGCCCAGTACCTACTTAATAGTCGACTCAATATTTTATTCTTAATTTGAAAATGAATTATTAAAAACAATAGTAAAAAGAGTCTATGACCTGACAGAACAAATTGAGAAGATTAATTACTATTGTGATTGAGATTAAGGAATTACAATTAATAACATTAAATGTCGTTTCTTTCTTCACAGAGAAACTCAATTGTGTTTTAATTGAACAAAAAATCCAAATCACAAGGAAAATATTCTTATAAAACGACATTTAACATAAATAAATGTATTAAGGTAATAAAACATTACCTGTGAAGAAAGAAACGACATTTAATGTTATTAATTGTAATTCCTTAATCTCAATCACAATATAATAATTCAGATGAGAACCAAGATGAGCAATTAAAAGTTATCAACTTAATAAAATTAGAAGATATCTTAAAAGATCAGGTCAAAAATGAGAAGATACAGTGCAGAAGAGATAAATTGATATCGAAGAATAATGTTTATTACAAGAAAGTTAGAAAAAGAGAAAAAATAATTCTATCAGAAAAATTCAGCATAGTATTTATCAAAAATGTTCATGCAGACCTAGGTCACATAGGAATTAAACAAATGCAAAAAATGATAAGCTCGTGGTACACAGCAGAAAACATGACAAACAATATAAAGAGAACCTGCGAAAGTTGTGCAGTATGTTTAAAGAACAAATCAAGAGGTCAAAATAAATATGGATTGATGTCCCACTTGGGTCCCGCAACAAAACCTTTTGAAATATGTTCCATTGATACAATAGGCGGTTTTGGGGGTTCACGGTCAACAAAGAGATACTTGCACCTGCTATCAGATCATTTCACAAGGTTTGCATATATTTTAACGTCAAGAACTCAAAATACCAATGATTTCATCAAACTCGTAAACTCCACAGAAAATAATGACATTGGCATGATACTCTCAGACCAATACCCGGGTCTCAATTCTAGAGATTTCAAAAAATTTTTGGATGAAAAAAATATTCCAATAATTTTTACTGCAGTAAACTCACCTTTCTCAAATGGATTAAATGAAAGATTGAACCAAACGCTAGTCAATAAAATTAGATGCAAAATCAACGAAAATGACTCAAAAGTAGCTTGGACAACTATAGCGCATAATTGTGTAAAAAACTATAATGAAACGGAGCACACTGTCACTGGATATGCGCCACAGTATCTACTTAACGGCACAGATATTACAATTTTGCCAAATGAGTTAAAACTTAATAAGACCGACATCGATTTGATTCAAGACAGAAAAATAGCTCTGGAAAATACTATGAAATCACATAATTACAACAAGATAATTTACGATAAAAACAGGAGACCCTTCAACTTCAAAGTTGGTGATATTGTTTTTGTGGAGAATGGAAACAAACTTAATAGGAAGAAGCTAGACGAATTGAGAATCGGACCCTACAAAATTATAGAAAAATTATCAAACTCAATTTACAAGATAGACACTGGTCGACAAAAATCAGAATCAAATTTTTTCCACATCTCGAAGTTGACTCCAGCACCTGCATTAATGAACCACGAAGAGGATACATAATAGGTTATAGTCTATTGTCTTCCCTAAGGGGGGAGATATAAAGAAAAATATAATTTTCTTTGATTTAAAACAATGCCGAGCTTGTCTCGCCATTGTGGTTATATGTATTGTAGACTGTCACTGGATATGCGCCCAGTACCTACTTAATAGTCGACTCAATATTTTATTCTTAATTTGAAAATGAATTATTAAAAACAATAGTAAAAAGAGTCTATGACCTGACAGAACAAATTGAGAAGATTAATTACTATTGTGATTGAGATTAAGGAATTACAATTAATAACATTAAATGTCGTTTCTTTCTTCACAGAGAAACTCAATTGTGTTTTAATTGAACAAAAAATCCAAATCACAAGGAAAATATTCTTATATATATATACTTTTTTCAATTATATATAGTGAGCTCTGTTTGAAAATGTGTGTATTTCATTTAGTTTAGAGGCAGGAACGAAAGGCGGAAAGGGCAGAGGATTTTGGAAGGGGGGGGAGGGGAACGAAGGAAGACGGTGGTTGATGGGAGGACATGGGAGGGAGAAAGGTGGGGAGGTAGAAGGGGAACGCGAGAGTGGAGAGGGGACTCGGGAAGTGAGAATGAGGTCGTATCGGAAACGATACGCAGGGGAGAGGTGGGGGATGAGGGAAAGGCAGGGGGAGGGATTGCAATGGAGAGTGGAATAGTAGGGGTAGGTGAGGTGGTGAGGTAAATTTAAAAAATCCACTCTTCTCACAGGAACAGCTGTATGTGGCGGAAAAACAAAAAAAGAACATATCCAAAAGCACTCCAATAAAGATAATTAAAACACAAGCACTTACATTATTTGAGGGCATTGCAACGCATGCAATATTTTATAAATATTTTCAGCTTCATAAATCCAAAATTTTTACAATATCATGTGGTGTTCGTGGATTTGCGCTAGTTTAAAATACCGCCAAATAGGTGAAGAAGAGCATGACAAATTTGGAACAATATCATAAAAAGCTTCAACCTGCCAAATTGATTGTGGGCGGTAAAAGCACCGTATAATTCTGGTAACAGCAAGCGAGGTTTTTCTTTTATGTTTTTCAGCAACCCCCCATAAAGGTTGGTGGCCTCGGGTCTTTAGGTCTGCAGTAGGTATTAATCTAATTCGGATTAACGAAAACATCATGAAAGGTAAATGTGGTGAAATAATTTTCAGCGAAAATTCCGGCCATTAAAATTCCTGGAATCAACTTTTGTATTAATTACGTAGCTCAACTGCGGAGTTTGCTGATGAAACCTGGATTTAATTGAGAAGAAAAACTTTTCATTGCCCAATTTAAAAACCACGAAACATTCACAAAGAAAGCACGGAAATGGGCTCGTTCGTATAAATAAACCCTCATATTAAATGACTATCTGTCGGCTGGGGTTATGGATAGTTTAGATTGGAGTAAAGTTAATGCAGTACCCATGTTTACCGACAGGGTGAAGAGTTCTCGTTTTTGGTTTTCTAGTGCTGAAAACAGCTCTTCTGCAGTCTGGTGATAGAATGGTAAATAAAGCGTCAAGAAACTGACTTATACATACGTACATAAAAATTAACATATATACAAGATAAGCGAAAAAGCTTTCTTTTATTTTTTTGTTCGGCAAAATCTTGCAGTTCAATCCAATTGTACATGCTTAAAATGAATCGCAATAAAATAAAGTCATTTCAAAATATTTAGTAGTTGGGCGGATTATGGTACCAACCGATTGTTTAAATAAAGGAAATTAAACAGCCTAAAATTATGTACTCTTATTCCTTTTTAATTATAAATTATCATCGTTCGTCGTTTTTTTCACGATCGCTACGCACCATTGTGTGAATATTGCATATTTAGTGCTTTCGCTCACGGGTAAACTAAAATAAAAGCAACTCAACTTGCTATCTGTATATATCAATGTGATGGTCCGCACACTACATAACTTCTCAAAAACTCGTTGTCAACGGCAATGCAACCAGTCACTCGCAACTCGCCGTGCTAATTGCAGCGGCCCAGTTGCCAGGTTGCCTGGCTGTCATGGTTGCGCTAGTTTTGTTGTCAGTTATCGAGTTTTTTTTTAATCGCCAGCACGTTTCAGTTGCTAGTTGCATCAGCTGTCAGCTTTGAGAGAAATTCTAGAAATGTCCGAGCACGAGGATTAGAAGGGCTTTAGTTGTAATATTTTAAATCATCAATTATACCAATTTTGTGGATCAAGAATTGTACCACCGCGGCTAAGATTACAGCTATGTTTTATGTTGTTTTAACATTGTGTTGAACTGTTTATGTTTTTGAGGGACAATCATAATAACAAGTGTGTCCAGCGGGTCAAGAGATCAGGAAGAGGCCACACCGAGATAAGAAGAAGATACCGGGTGAATATGAATACCGCACATTAAAACAACTTGATCACTTTATTCACCATGATATATAACCTAATTATTTCCTTTTACACGTGTTGAAATAGAAATTCTGTTCCGGTTAATATTTGCGATAACCCCATAAAAATGAATTACAAGTACTGCACGTTACCTCGATTAATTTAAGTTAACGTTGAGAGTTTAGTTGAAAGTTAGTTCCCCAACGTCCACGTCCTACTACATGGCGAAATGTTCAAGACTTTCTTTTATGAAAAAAACTTTCGTCAGGAAAGTACCTAATGAATTTTGTTGGCTAATTATAAGATCCGAACGCTTTCCCAAAGTTCTGAAAAAGAAAAAGAATTGAAGTATTATAATAACAGTACAGTTTTGAAACTGCTTTTTAATGGATTAGTTTAATGAGCTAACAGATGTTGCCTTCCATAAGTAATAGAAAAAGCATAAATATATGAGTTGCTTGAGCCTAACCTAAAAATTAGTGAAGGTAAAACTCCATATATAACCTTCCCAATAATTATTAATTCTGTTGATGTGTACGGTTGGTTCTTTTTGTTGCAAAATAAAATAAATAATTTGATTATTTACACGTAGCAAACACTTTGTGAATATACATAATTATTATAATGACAATTAAATACCTCTGTTTTAACTCCACTTTATTATATCTTTAACCAACCGGTTTCTTTCAACCTTCATCAGAGGTGAATTATACATGTATATTAAACACAGAGGTACAGAGTATATTAATGAAGAGTAGAAAAGGCAGAGAGAACATCAACTTAGGTGGGGCACAAGTAAGAGGTACATAAGAGAAAGGGTTAAAAGTGGGCGTGGGGAAGAGAAATTTGTTAAAATGGGGTGTTTGACAAATCTAACTGTTTATTTAGTAAATTGGTTTTATTTATTTTTAATGATTTTTTAAATTTATTTCTAGATTATTAAGCCATATCCCATTTCTATGTAGTATATCTATTCCCGAAGATATGTTAAACCAGCCTTTGAAATAAAAAATAAATAAAAAATCGTTTTAATGTGGAATTAAAACAACGTTATTTTATTGTCATTATTAAAAATAATTTGCTTCTATAGTCAAATAGGGCAGGAATTAAAATATCATTTTTTTTAATTAATAATTTAGGAATTTTTTTAGGGTCATACCAATCAGATTTTAACATAATCTTGGGAAAGTGCTGTAAAGGCCGAACACACATTGAGCACGCCTAATTACGGAACCAAAAAAATTCACATACATATTATTACGGACGATGTGGCTGAGCTCAATAGTTATTGATATCCAGTGTTAGACAGCTTTACCAACACTAATGAAAATCACATTTAGAATTTAAGCTTGCAACACGGCATTTGTTTTACACATATGAACACATTCTTTACACTTATCTACACACCTGCCCCGAAGATAGACACTGTATCGCTGTATATAACGTTAAAGAAAGCGCATCGCGACTTAATAACCCAAAAATTAATCTGAATAAACAATATCTTGTTTTGTCAGGTAAATGTATTTTAAGCACCTCATAACGGAAATGACGTTGTGATTTATATATTATAATTAGCTGACCCGCCCACGCGCGGCTGTGGCTAACGTAACACAACGCCATCTACAATGGTTACCTAACCTAGATAACCAAGTGTTGTGACAATAAATTAACCCACACCGCCATCTGTCAGAAACTTGCAAATAATTTCAAATCAATGTTCCATAACAAACATTTAATGAACATTTAATTCGCAATAATAAATATTGAGATTATTAATCGAGAATAAAACTATCCTACCTTTTAAATTGGACCAAACTACACACAGTAAGCGATATTCAATCAAAATCGGTTAAGTAGTTTCGGAGTTTAACTTGGACTAACATCTTGACGCGAGATTTTTATATACAAGGTGTTAAGGGACGAAATTTACTAACTTTAACTCTATTATTTCATTTACATTTTTTACTCCAAACAATGTCAGGAATCACTGGTTAAAGTACCTCAAGTACGTTCCTTAACGCCCTGTATAAAGATAAATATAAAACTTTTCTCCAACTAAGTCCTCCATCATTAACTATTCCACGACTTCGAGAGTGAGAAGCTATTTTTTAATATATACACCGTTACTGTAGCGTGTTTTAAATTTTACACCACATTTTATTAATTATCTATCATTCATGTAAAATTTAATTTTATTATTAATTTTAATTTTACACCACATTTTATTAATTATTTATCATTTATGTAAAATTTAAAACACGTTTAACCGTAAGGCCCGTATGTATATCTCGGTTTACAATTATTGTAAGGAAAACCAGCTGCACTCCAGGAGAAATCCTGAATGTATACCTGAACCCATTTGTCAATAGAATCAATGTTATAAAAATAAACAAGATGTATAATTTTGTCAAAATCTATCGACCGATAAATGTATTTAATATTTTCCAATATTATTATATTTATTAAAGAAACAAACAGCGTTTTCTGCATGTTTAAATATTCAATGCTGACAGTTGTTCGTTTGTAGCTCGAATTTCCATGAATAAGTATAAAAGAATTATTTGATAAATTGAAAATGTTGTTTTAAAAACACATACGTTTGTTAATAAAGGACAAATAATTTTTCAACGAATTCCAAATAATTTTTTTATTGCATTCTGAAATTTTATATAAAACCCTTCCTTGCCAGAAGGGGGAAAAAAACTAAACTCTTGAAATATCATTCTGTGCCTGTAACAATATTGACATCGATTTTAATTTATTGGAATTATATTAAACATAAACAGAGCTGTGTGATATACGTATTGCTTTCATCGTAACGCTTTCTTCCGTACGGATGTTTTAAGTAATAAACGGATTTATTAAGCGCGTAGAATTTAAATAGTACATTTCATTGGAATGTAGCGCTTCGGTTTTGTACTGAATAACTACTATTAGTATAAATTATATAATAATAAGAATATAATCATAATGTCAATGTCACGTCAACCGCAAAGCAGTTTTTTGTGCAGGCCATAGTACTACTAATCGTTTCGAGAGGTTTTCGAATTGATTACGTACCTTCAGACCACAGGAGAACAGGAGACAGGAAAATCGATATTACGTTATTTTTAGAGTTTACAGAATAAAAACTCTTATTTACTGCTATTGTATTTAATTCGTAGATTATCTTCATTGTAGAACTCTGTTTAATTTAAAGTAATGATTGAAGCAGAAGTTAATACTAATAAATTTAAATGAGACTCCAGACAAAGAAAAAAAAATAACACGGTCGCAACTGGGAATTAAACCCAGGAAATCTTAGGAAGTCATATCGGGATTCCTTAAACCACTCTGCCATCGAAATCTATTGATGTGGAAAAATAGTAGATAATAATATAGTAGAATCATTTGGTAGTTTTACCTGGAAAGTTTTCCGGGAGTTTTGAAAATTGGTGATTTTATAGATTTCGATGTGCTCTTTCCGAATTTCAACTTTGCCACCTCGTATTTATATGATGGAAACGAAAACAAAGAGGCTTGTGATGAGTCTGATAATCCCACCGCAGATGATGCGGATCAAATTTCGGCCTGTCACGTCTCGATCGATACCGAAGACGGACTCACAACGCCCGGTCCATCAGGAACAGCAAAGCGAAGAAGATTGCGGTAAATATCGAAATTGTGCATAATGGACAGATGAAAGATGTGCAGATGAAAAAATTGAAATCTATAATATTACCAATTTTCAAAACACCCGGAAAACTTACCAGGTAACCCCTATTTTTCATACCAAATGATTGTACATACTAATATTTTTAATTTTGAATTTGAAATATGAGATTGACAAAAATGACAAATAAATAGGTCCCAATGACCGAGTGGTTTAAGGCGTTGTCCCTGTAATACAGTCCTGGGTTCTATTCCCAGTTGTGACCGTCACCTTTTTATTTTCTGGGTCTTATTTTCATATTTATATAAGATTTCTTAGTATTATCTTCTTCTTTAATAATTAATATTACATGGCTGGGTAACCATAAATTATTACATTAAATTGGATTATTAATTTTATGCTAATTAAAAAAAAAAAACAGTACATAAAATTTTTTTGTGTTTATATTAAGTTTTGCGAGTATTTTAGTTTATATTATAATTAAGTTTTTTGACAGCTGTTTCGGCATTCAAGCTCATTACCAAATGTTGTTGTGGCACATTGAGAAGACTGATTAATATTTATATGATTTTATTTACCCCTGCTTTATTTTCACTTGTGTATTGTTTAAAACGACTCATTCTGGCAAGTGATTTAATTCATATTAAGCCTATAGTTCTTATATTCAAAGACAGTTACGACATTACTACAGTTTTGTGTGAACTTTTCATTTTGAAAAACTAACAATGTACGTATTTTTTTAATGTAATGTTTTTGAATTAATAGCATCTGATAGTATTATTATCTTAATGGCTGAACAGTCAAGGATTGTTGTAAACGGATGTAGCGCTCTCCGTTGTTTTCAAAAAGAATTGTTGTTTAAACAGCATCTCAAATTTCAAACACAACTTGGATTTTCTCAGTTTCATAAATTTTATACAATTTTTGTTTTAATTGCCGAGCAATTTTCACTACAATTATTTTACACTTTTCTTAGAAGAAATTTTTCGGATTTTTTTTCCTGGATGACGTCAACATGACAAATTTACTTACTTCACATAACAAAATCAACATGAATTTTCTCGACTCATTTTCTAAACAATTCACATAGCAATTTTCTGATTTTACCAGAAGAACTTTTTCAGGAAAATAACATTTTCCAACATCAAACATTTCCACCATGATAAATTTCCAAACTTCAAATAACAATACCAAAAAGATAAATTTCTACATAAACATTACATTTTCAAGTCAAATATCAAAATTGAAAAGAAAAAATCTAACTTATTAACCGAACTTCATGTAAGACGAAATTCCAGTCACGATCTTTTTGTCCCGGCAACTTTGCCGCCACTGGATTGCCCGATAATATTTTTCCAAGTAACCGGCTATTTTTGACATCAGTTCCTTTTGGCTTTTACAAAATTAAAAATTTAAGCAGTGACAACGAAAAAAAAAGTTTCTTAAACGGCATATTATATGAATGGTCATCTTGAAATTTTAGAGCTCTCAAACCGATATGGTCAAAAATTCAAATAGGTGGAAACAGTCAAATTTTATGACACATTCCCAATTTCGGTGGCGTTTGCAAATGGTATTCATTTAGAAAGAAAAATGAATAGGTACCTAAAGAAATTTTTGCACACATTTTAATAATTGCAGTTTTACGAACCAAGGGGCAAACATGTGGGGGATAAAACTATCAAGGAACTTTACTTAATTGGGCGAAGCGGAATTTTATCTGTTAGTTTAATAATATTCCGAATATGTCGACCTGCGTCAATAGTAACATAATGTTCATTGAAGCCAAATTTCAACAATTAAACTAACTTATGAGGTAGGCTCATGGAATGAAGTCAATTTTCATATTCATTAGAATTCGTAAAACTACTAAAGCGGTTAAGTATTAACTACTACTGAATTTGTATGCAGACAACGTTGGGTGGGCTAATACGTAGTAGTGATAAATAAATAAGCAAAACATATGAAAATAGGAATGTAAATAGAAATCTTTCAGCAAGAGTGTATGTACAACGTGTTCAAGATACCACTTAACAAATCAAATGTTATACACAGAATAGCATTACAATAGTGGTGGTTTCTAAGACAGACGATATTATATTTAATTACAGTTTAGAAGTATTTTGTATGTTCATTATTTAATTTTATTTTTAACTTAATGAGTAGGTAAGTTCTCAAATTTGCAATATTTATTTAATGAAGACAATATAAGCGAAACCAAACTGAAATAGAAAAATCTGAAAAAGATGCGGTCACATCTAGACTCAAACCCAGTGCTCTACCAATTTAACTTAATGCGGTCATTTTAACTTCATTTTCTTAATGCATATTTTTATTGGCTGTTGTCTTTATGTATGATATATTCATTATAAATTTGAGGTATGGGTACAGCCACCCCGGGATACATTTATCGGATAACCCCTGCCATAGGATACCCAAAGTGGTTCGCTACTCTTGGTAACTTAGTAGGGTACATACTTATGGAGGGAGGTTTGCCTAGGTCCTAGCGGTAGATGGAGACCTTTCGACCTGTCCAGCCAGACTCTATCGACCCATCGCCTTGCACCGCAGTGTGATGGGTGGATTCATACGTCCATCACTCTTGGATCCATTGATCCTAGATTCCCATCACTCTTCCGAAAACGACCCTCCACACAGCATTCCTAAAAATGGCTTAGAGCTCGAAAGAAATTAATTTCATTTGGGGCCTTCTGTGTGGATCTAGAATAAATAAATATGTCTATTTTCCCAAATATAAAGAAAGATAAAATATGAATTTTTGTACTGAAAGTAAATGCCTTATGTGTTCTTTAAAATAATTACTAAAAAGGTACTATACTGTTAAAAGGTACTATCATGTATATTTATTAAATTTTACTTCTGTGTGCATTGGCATATTTATGGATTAACAATTTTATAAGGGTGTTTTGTAATGTTTGGGTATAGCTTATATTAGTTAGAAGAATGTCCCCAAGAAGTAATTCCATAACGTATAGTAGATTCAGCCAGATATAAGTAGATTAACTTTAAAGTACTTATGGGCACGAAATATTTTATTTTACACATTTAACCTACAATAGCCCTTAGACGTTTACAAGCATTAGTAATGTGTACCTCCCATTTCATGAAGCAGTTAATGGTAACACACAAATATAGATAATTTTGGACAAACTCAGTGGTTTCACATGAATGTATATGTTACAATTAAAACCCGTTCTTAGTTACAACGCGTTTTCTCTAGTATAAACTAGTTTCACTAAATGCCTTTGTTACAACTAGAATTAACTGCTGTCCAAAATTTTATATCAGTGAAAACTAGTTCTAACTAGACAAAATAAGACGTTTTTTCCAAATGATTCAGTTAAAACTGTTTTAAGCGATGTCAAAATTCATCGTGCTTTATTCTGATTGGTCGAGTTACATCACCTGATCCGACGGGACGCGCGGGGAGGGAGTCAACTCGCTGGCGGGTTCAAAATGCCACGATAGTTTATATATATATATATATATATATATATGTAATAACAAGTAAGAAAGTATTTATTTCTTCAAACTTCGCAAAATCACTTTGTGGCGTCATTTTGACATGTCATTTCTACCCTGACGAAGAAACCATCGGTTTTGAAACATGTAGGTGATTGTGATTAGATTAGTGGTTTAAACAAAGTTATTTGTTTTAATTTAAGTAAGTATTTACTTACTTGTTATTAAATGATAAATTATCGTTTATTACTTACTTCTCTAACTAACTTCACTTTATTTTATAATTGTCTCTAATAAGCTGTTTTTAATTAATAGTTATTAAATATTTTAATAAACAGTGTCTGTATTTTCAATCCGTAACAAGTTTCTCTAATACTAGTTTTAACTAAGGTTCAATATTAAAACTAGTTTCATCTATAATTTAAATATTTAACATAGTAAATTCTAGTAATAACTAGAAAATTTTAGTTTCAAATATAATAAAAGTAGGGTTACACAAATTTAAATAAAGTTCCGCAACCAGTGCGATTTACAGTTTAACAATATTCTCTGAGAAATGTTTTATACAACTTTTGGTCGGGAAGAAGATGGGGTGTTTATTACGCCAACTTTAACCAACTTATGGAAATTGATTAGGTACCCAATACCTCCGTTGAGCGTCGACATAATCTTTAGGGAGCTTAATCAATCCTATTTGCGGTTGGTTGCCACCGAAACAAATATTTGTTTTGGTTGATTTCCGCTCAAAGCAAAATAAACTGTTTCCGAAGATGGCGTGCTAAAAGTCGTTTCACATTGATTATTTTATCAAATTGTTGGCAAAGGAAAGCGTAACGCGGAAATGTATCGTTTAATAAGTTATTTGGATAACTTTCATATTGAATACTTCGGTCGAGCTAAGTTATTTATATTGAATATTTGAAGTTAACGCCAGTTCTGGCAATTTCTGATAAAAACCTATCAAAGTTGTCGATAACAGACTGTTTACTAAAGCGGTGTTATTTTAATAAACAAATCTTATTTCGTAATATATGTGACGGCTTCCGTGTTCGAGGTGTAAGACTCTCGACTCACAATCTGAAGGTCGTCGGTTTGAACCCGTCGTGCGCAAATAAATTTTGTTTGATTGCTTTGTTTTATTTCACAATTAATAAATAAAAAATAATATATATTACATTTGCGGCACGTTTCAGAGTGGAAGATACTCTCAGTATCGCCCTGGTGTAAGACCACCATTCAGAATTGAAACGTTGCTTGAAATGGCTTTAGCCGTATTTGGTGACCAGATCTGAATAGCCAGGTAATTACCCACCTTCCTTCTCCTCATCTTCTTCCCTTCCCTATTACTGCCAGCTTCACAACAAACCCCGTTGGGGTTGCTATTATCTCACTAGCTCCAGACGGGGTCTTCATTTGCAGTGTTCTTCAGGTAATTTGATTTAATATAGAACAGACATCAAGCGGCTCTCACAAAAAGGTATCATGGAAGTGATTAGCAAAGTAAGCGATATAAATAATTAGGTAAAAAATAAATCATTTATGCTTGTATATTGCAGGTACAAAACCGTGAACGTCAACTTTGGATTATAATGATGTGGCTGGACCTGTACAAGGCATATCTACATGGAATGTTACTTATCTATTTAAGTGGCCTCCGGCTACTTTATATTACACACGCGTTCAAATTATTAGACTCAAACACAAATTCTCATGTTTCTCATCTTAGGAGGAACTGTTTTTACTTTTGTTTGTTCATCTAATTGTTTTAATTTAATTAGAACTATGTTTGGTCGTAGTTTTTCTTAAATATGGCAACCACGGAACATTCATCGATGGCAAGGCTCTCTGCAATAATGCCAAAGTTGTCCATAAATTCCTTATATATATACAAATTCCAACGCTCCCATTTGGCCTGGAAATAGACCCGATATGAACCTTATCGAAAATTTATGGTCGATTATGAAGAAAGAAAAGAAGAAAAAAGATAACCACTCATCGAGGAACTCGTTTAAGTAGTGAATCATAACCAATAAATTAAATAAAACAGCGGTAAAAATTTGGTGCATAGTATGCCAACTAGGATTAAATTGCATCTTAAGAAGAAATAATGTTCATCAAACATTATATTTATATTTTTTTTTTTTTTTTTTTTTTTTTTTTTTTTTTTATAGAGAAACCTCACATGAGTCCCAACTGCTCCCTTCTGGAGCCAGTGAGACTATGGCATCCCCAATTGGAGTATGTAGTGAGGCTGAAGGTAAGTGGGGAAGGGAAGGAGATGGGGAAGAGGAAGGTGGGAAAGTACCTGGCTATTCAGATCTAGTCACTAAACACGGCTAAAGCCATTATTAAGCAACGTTTCAATTCTGAATGGTGGTCTTACACCAGGGCGATACTAAGAGTATCTTCCACTCTGGAACGTGCCGCAAATATAACATATATAATTTTTATTAATTAATTGTGAAATAACACAAATCAATTAAATAAAATTTATTTGCGCACGCCGGGTTCGAACCCGCAACCTTCCGAATGGGAGTCAAGTGTCTTACCACTAGACCACGGACGGTCGTCGATATATAAACCATTTTTGTAATGAAAGTAAATATGTATTTAATTAATGACGACAATATTAAAATTTGAGTTTTTTTTTTAAAAATATTTATCCCTTGAATTGCAGAAAAGTCAATAGATGTCGCATATTAAAAAAATATATACGTTATATTCAAGACACTTTCTGATAGCATTTAGTTCGACTTGAATCTTGTAATCATACATAAAGATAGCAGCCAATAAAAATATGTATTAAGGAAATTAAGATAATGTTGGTAGTTCTTGATCGAGGTATGATTCAGTTAAATATGACCGGATTGGGTAGGGTCATATTATATAAGTGGTAGAGTTGCGCCTCGGCAAGGCAAAATGTATAGATTGTACGTGTTTTAGAAAGGTATATTATTATCGATTTAATAGCTATTATAAAGGTTTGTATAATATAGATTCCAAGATGTGACCGTATATTTTTTTGATTTTTCAATTTTAAATTTTAATTTTCAAGTTTTCAATTTCAAATTTTCAATTTCTAATTTTCAATTTCTAATTTTCAATTTCAAATTTTCAATTTCAAATTTTCAATTTCAAATTTTCATTTTCAAATTTTCAATTGGGTGTCAGTAATAGGTACTGTCTTCATTAATTTTTTAAATATCGCTTTAATTTAATAATCTGCACACGTATGTACATAATTAGTTACCGTCGGATCGAATTCTTCTGGTTCCGTGGGATAATTAATGTCTAATAATAGGAAATCATAAATAGTCCTTTTCCGATTATTCAGACCCCTCTCCCAGTGACTGCAATTCAATATGTCGATAGCTTCCATAAATCCCCTTACGTAACAGGATTCATGAATATACAATACTAGCTGATACCCGGCATGTTAATATACTGCCAATTATATAAATGAATTGTTTCTCCCTTCGTGTCATTTCCCATTCGTCCCCGTTCCCCTTCCGATGCCTCTTCCTCATCCCCTCCCCTTTCCCTGCATCCCTTTCCCCTCCCGCGTTCCCCTTTCCCCTTCCCGCGTTCCCCCTCCCCTCACCCGCTCTCCCCTTTCTCGTGAACGCCCCCCTCACGCATTAAGCTTCCACCTTCTGTTTATCATTCCTGTAATATCATTTATAACTTGTCTAAATTTTTATTATTTTATTATCTTTTCTTAATATATGTTATATTATAAAATTAATAATAGTTTTTGTGATAATATTTGTATTTATAACTTACCTACATTTTTATTACTTTAATCGTATTTTCTTGTAAAATTACGAATAGTTTTTGTAAAAATATGGAGATGTAAAAATAAATAGTTGTCCTCTCCTAAGCACAAGCATCTGCTATATAAGGAATTGATTGAAATATTACATTATATTTTATTATGTTAAAATTAAACATGTTTCAAATAAATAAATAATAAAAAAAATTAAAAAATGTTTGACAGAAAATAAAGATCACCTTCTCACATCGCACAATGTTAGCGGTGAAGCGTCTCGTCTCACCTGGCTTATTTCAACTCAAAGGGATATTCACTTGACAATTCACTCTAAATTAAATATATATTTTATCGAACAGTGAATGGGCATCTATCTACAGAAGCAAAATTTGGCTCTACGCAGCAGAATTAAAATCAAATTATTTCACAAAGAAATAAAATCGTGACAAGTATGAAATAAGTCCATTTTCTCTTTAGGGAATTTTAAAATATTCACCAGGCCTTGTCCTTTTAATTATTTTCTTTGAAGTGTATACTCAGTGGCCCAATATCTTGACCCTGGAAAGAGATTTAAAAATAAATCTTTTCAATTGAAATTTGCCATCCCACTTTGGCAATATTATGTTGTTCAGTGAGAAGAATAATTCTCATTGAATAACCTTAATTTAAAAAAAAAAGTAATTTAGAAAAACATGTTTTAATCAATAACCTAACCTAACTGCATGCAAAATGATATGTTTAGAATACACGACGATTGTAACTCCTCTTCCATAGGTCAACCCTAGTGATTCGCCACGTTTGGTAACTTAGCAGACACATTTTAATGCATGGATTGGGTGCATAGAGTGAGGTTTGTCCAGGTCTTGGGGTTTTCGACAACTCCGACCGGACTCTTTCGATCCATCGCCACATTATGTCTATCACTCCTGGACATACTAACCCCATGATTCCAACACTCCCAAAGATTACATAAGCCCAGAGGGAAATAGTTATCATCAGGGCCTTTTTTTATAGTAAATACCACACAACTACTCCCGTCTGGAGCCAGTGAGACTATGGCATCCCCAATTGGGGTATGTTGTGAGGCAGAAGGTAAGTGGAGAAGGGAAAGAGATGGGGAAGAGGAAGGTGGGGAAATATCTGGCTATTCAGATCTTGTCACCAAACATGGCTAAAGCCATTTCAAGCAAAGTTTCAATTCTGAATGGTGGTCTTGCACTAGGGCGATACTGACAGTATCTTTTGATGGAGTTAATGTAAAGAAAACTAATGATGATGAATTAAGGGGAACGACGGCGGCCTTTTTAATATAAATCTTTAATTTCGATTTATAGCCAAAATACCCAAGCAAACTGAAAAATTGTTTTCTTTTTTAAATTAAAAAGTAAAACAAATTACTGGTACGGATGTATGCTACTTTATGTTTATTTCAAAATATAGGATATTAAAGATTTATTTTTTCTAATTTTAGAGGAAACTTTGTTATTATTGGTGAGTTATTGATTTTTATATAACCATATTTTTTCTGTTTATAATACGAATATGAACGAAAAAGCATTTTGATGGCCGTAAATTAATATTACGAACAACCGATTTACGTTGGAACACAAACTAGTCACATATAAATTAAAATTTATACAAACAACGCCTTTTATTTTTCATTGTATTGAATCAGTATTATTATTATTATATTATTAATAAAACAATAACTTTGTAAACATCACTTTTATTTTATATACTTTATGCCGACCGGGTTTCGCTAGCACCGTAGCTTCTTCAGGGCAGTACTGCCACATATAATGTCACATCACAAAGTAACTGCTTCATATGAACAAACATTATATTATTGTTGGCCAAAGTAACTGCTTCATTTGAACAAAAAATATTATATTATTTTTGTTACCGCACGTATAAGGTAGTGCGATAAGTGATTATGTCGCTCCTTAAGGGGCCGAAGACCAACAGGTCTCCCAGCCAAGGGGAATCATTAAATATCGAAGAATAATTAAAAATATTGTCCCTGAATATTGAGTGAACATCTCACTCAAAGGTGGACTTTTTATGAAAAATTGAAGACAAAAAACACCGACAAAAGCATCAATATTCCGCTTCTTCAGGAGACACATGTCCCAGAAAACGACTTACCCCGCTTGGGTATCCCCAGGCCTTGCGACCTACATTAATTAGGCCGGAGTTGCAGAATATTTCCCGAAAAATCACTGATGGATTTCACGCGATCGGAATTCAGATTGGAAAACTTGCTGTATTTGATATCTACAAACCTCTTAATGAAGTATGGCAGTCACAAGCACTTCCTGAACTTAATCATCTGGCGGTTTACGTGGGAGATTTCAACAGCTACCATTTTATTTGGAGCTACTCGATGGCCGATAAAGCGGAGAGCAAATCACTGATTGGGAATCAGCACAAGATTGCCAACTTATTTACGATAGGTACTGTGATTACTAAGCAAAAGGGGTGATTCTTCTCTGCTCGATGGCATCGTGAATACACGCCTGATTTATGTTTTGTCTCTGAAGCACCAGATGGAATGAGGGCTTCAAGAACTGTATAGAATAATTTCCCACTTAGCCAATACAGGCCAGTCATGCTAAACATTGGCAAACAGATTCCGTACGTCTCCACTAATCCGATGCCACGGTGAAACTTAAAATGGGCAAAATGGCGAGAGTTCTCGGAATACATTGACGGGGTTGTGGAAAAATACCACCAAAGCCGAATTCCTACGACTGGTTTTCGAACCTTTTGTTTCTAGCTGCGAATAAATTAATTCCTAAAGGCTACAGAAAAGTGTACATACCAACATGGATCTCAGAAAGTGAACGCTTTCTAGCTGAATTCGAGAGGACCAACGATCCAGACATTGCTTCTGATCTTCTCCAGTCTCTGGATGACGGGCGCATGAAAAGGTGGAACGAACTTACAAAATAAATGAGTTTCGAACACTAGAACACACAGAAAAGCAAGGACAATAAGATCAACGCAAACACTCAGGCGACTCGGAGCTGCAAACCAGCCGATTAAAACAACCCCTAAAGTGTCGCCAAATGCTGTTGCTCAACAACCATTCCGCAGTTTGAAAACGACAACAAGGTCCAATATAAGCCACCAGGTCAAACAATCTAAGAAGGCGGCGTGGCTAAAATGGCCGGTAAACCTTGACACTGTGGTCGCCATTACAGCTGATTATGTACACATCGCCCGCAATTCAACTAAAGCTGGGAAAGCAGCTGGATGCGACGGAGTTCTTCCCGACTTTCTGAAACATGCTGGGCCACGGACAAAACTATGGATCGCAAAACTTGATACTGAAATTTTTAAAACTGTAGAAATTCCAAATAACCCGAAAAAACTAAAATTATTGCGATCCTCAAACCAAATAAACCACCAGAGGATCCAAAAAGCTACCGACTCATCTCGCTTTTAAGTACCATGTACAAACTCCTAGAGTGAGTGGTGCTCCGCTTATTTATTGAAGTCCCGAAAACCCTTCTATACGGAAGGAGAAAGACTCCTCCGATCACCCCTCACCCAAGGAGATAGGTGGAGACTTGAGTGGCAATTGACCAACGTGGAAAATGCCCATCTCATACAAGACCCCACTGAGAGACAGCCTGGGTTCTCATTGCCTCGCAAACTCTGGTCTTAAAGAGTCGGCGATGTGCCAATGCGGTGCGGTGCACACCACCGATCATGTGGTCAATGAACGCCCGCTCCAATCATTCCCTGACGGGATTGATGAGGTACACAGGGCGACGCCGGAGGCTCTGACCCCTTACAATAATTTTTTACGAAATATTTTTTTTATTAATTATAATTAACTTACAAAAATACGCTAAAGTTGCCTATATTCATACTAGACATCTGGTATACCTTTTGATTAAAAAATAATTATTAATTTTAGTTAGGTATTCTGGTCTCCAATCAAAACTTTAGTATTGTATAAAAAAGTCCGCGCAGCCTTTCCTCATAAATATTTAAAAATAATCAATATTACCAGCCCGCCTATTATTATTGCTATCGTTATTAGTATTATCATATTAGCTGGACAAATTTAATAATAAATGTGTATGTACCCAAATTATTATAAAATGCTTAGTGACAATAAATAAATATTTCATTAAAACAGCTGTATTAATTTATTTTCAGAGAACCTTAAATACATTTCTTGCCAGCAAAGTATTTCAAAACTTTCTGAAAACATTTTTTGGTTCTTGAAGAAAAAATACGATTGAACCGCGAACAACACGAATAAAAAAGCCTATCTCGTTTCTTGGAGTTTGTTCTATGAGAAGATACTAAACTTTTAAAAACTTTCTTTAATAATATCTCGAAAACTTATTCCTACAATGGTAATTTGCCAAAAGTTCACATTTATTTGAAGTTCGTAAAAAAATGTATTTTCTACGAATTTCTACAACGATAAAAACATAACTGCGGAAACTTGTTTGACCTCTCTTACTTTGGATGTGATGGTCATTTTTTAAAAAGAGATATAAGGCGCTCCGCCCACTGAGGCAACTGAAAACCAACTAAAACCGGCTGTTTTCTCTGCCTTGATTGGTCAAAAAGCTTGTTTAACCATAGATGAAGAACAATCAGCTGACAGTTCGCAACCTAGCAACGGCCGCCCAGGGTAATCAGCCGTGACAGTCGCTAGATGGTCGCAAGATGGTCGCAAGATGGTCGCAAGATGGTCGCAAGATGGTCGCAAGTCACCGCTTGCGTTACCATTGACAACGGGGTTTTGTGTGATTGTGTAGTGTGCGGACCATCACATTGTCATACAAAGACAGTTGGCAGTTGAGAGTTTTCAGTTGCCTGAGTGGGCGGAGGCGCTGACACTTCCCCTTTTACCAACTATAAGGATGGGTGGTTTTAAAAATAAAAACAATTCATGAAATATTTGAACTTAATTTTTACGTTCTGTGAAAGTTCTGTGATTATTTCAGTTTAAGGAAGCAACTGGCCTATAATAATGATATAATAACACAACTGGAATAGAACTTACACATAACTTTATAACATAAGTTTATATTTCTTATTTAAACATTATTATCACTGTATTATATATATATATTACATATATATCACTGTATTATATACATATTATGTAAAAGCCCATCAGGGCGTTGCAAATTAATAATACATAAATAAGTAACGTGAAAATTAACTTCAAACAATTGATGAATTTTTAATTGTTTTTTAAACAACTGGTTCTTAGTTAGCATTTCAGTTTAGAATGTTTAAATCCCACCGTACAGCACAAAAACAATAATTGAGACTGATTGAAGGAGACCTTTTTATATCTCCAGCCGGACTCTCTCGACCCATCGGCTTGTATCCAATGGAAGGGATGGATTTATACGTCTCGTTTTTTTTCCCAGAACTTCCTCTCTTTCTTATCCCTAAAACGACTCTCTACCCAGCGTCTCCAAAGGTAACGTAAACTCTGAAGGGAAAATATTTTCCACAAGGCCTCCTTATAAAAAATATATATTTCTTTGTTGAATGGAATATTTTTTCATAAAAAAACGATTTATCTACAAGATGTAGGTACTTGTGTGATCATTATACAGAATTATTAATGTATGCAGTAAATCAACAAAAATTAATCAATAAAAAATATTACGAAGACTATGTGTATTGTCAAATTAATTTTTAAATATGCCTCCACGTGTTGTAAACAAAAGTAATTTTCCTAACATCTGCCAATACAGGTATTAAGTATTGTTTCTTCTTCACAAGTCAGTTCTTCATTGCTGAGGATCGTGACTCTTAATCCAATTTCCACGGTGGAAAATGCTCCTCCACTCCTCGAGGTCCTGCGCTGCGTGGAGAGCCAAGGACACCGACATACAGAATACCAGTGATACTTCGTCACTCGAGCGCATTGGTGACCTTCCTCTGCTTCTTCTGCCTTTGACCACATATGAGTTTCTCCAAGTTGGAGATCTCAGATTGGCGAGCAACGTGTTCAAAGTATCTAAAGAAACGGCATATATTTGAAAGCGTAGTGGATGCCTAGCTCTTGCATAATGGATACATTTGTGCGTCTGGCTGTCCATATAATCCTGAGCATTTTTCTCCAGCACCACGTTTCACTGGCTCTAAGCGTCAATATTTTCACACCATACAGAAATATAGGGATAATCAATGCCTTAGGAGTATTGTTCCAGGGTGTCTCAATTTTTAAATTAATGTTACTAAAATTCGGCATAAGAAGCCAGAATCATTTCAATCAACAAGACATTTACATTATCTTACCTTTTTTTCCGACTCGTAACATTTCCTAATGATTTTACCTAACCATAGTCCTGCTCAAAGAGGTTTTCCTACTCGCTCAACCCACCACTTGTGGGTACTCACATAAAATAAATTTATTTTGATGTGTGGATGATTTTATTCAAAGACAGAACGCAAGGGTTAATATCGTCCCCGCATAGAAAAGAATAATCCTTGGCTTTTCTACGACGAAATGAGAGCGTTGAACCGAGTGTGTTCTGTGGGACATTCTTTGTCGTTGAGAATTTATGTATTTTCAGAATATGGGACGACGTTTTTAAATCACAAGTCAACTTGTCACGCGGCGTCGATAAAAGGTTTTTGATCCATTTCCTCTCAAGCGGAACTGCCGACTCTTTATTAACCCCAGCCACAATAGCCAGGGCCGGGGGTTGGACCAAAAGACAGCATTGATGGAAATGCAGTAAAAACTCAGTATAACTTCGAAAATAATGTACTGGGTGTCCAAAAAGGGTAGCGGTTTTTTTTTTTTTTTGTGAAGTCGTAAATGAGTGCTGAGGGATGCGGGGTATGGATAGCGTCGTGCACTACTTCGTGGAGATTCAGTAGCAATGGGGATGCATCGCGCTTTTTGCGTGCGAGCCTACGATTACAGAAACAGTTATTCTAGAGTTAGCGTTCAGCGCTTGTCATTCTCGCAATGCGTCGTGTGACGACAGCATTAGAAAAATGGACACTAACTATTTTATGTGGGGATACGTTAAAGGTAAGGTATACAAGAATAAACTTACGAATCTGATACAACCTGAAGCACAATTTTACGTCAGAAATGGCAGCATTCTCCTGAGTAATTTGAAAACCATTACCAATCTTCGTTCGAGGCCAGCGTGAGGATCGACATTTAGACACGATTATTTTTTTTTTAAATTTCCAGTTAAATAAAATAAAAATAATTTCCAGTTAAATAAGTAAATAAAACATAAACAACGTATTCGATTTTGGTTAATTATTTTTGGGATGTTACCTCCTTCTTTAGCCAACGTTTCGGACAACGTTACAGTGTCCATCATCGGCAGAAGAAGGAAGTAGCGTAACACGGCATAAAATCCCAAAAATAAATAACAAAATACTGTCTAACATATCTAACATATTTAATTATTTATATTTTTTTATTTTATTCAACCATCCAACACCTGATGCCCTTTTTGGACACTTTGTTTAAAAAGAAGAGTCTGTGCGTCTGTGGCGGTATCTATCGTTCTATTCCAAGATTAATAAAATAATAGACAATTGACTGACAAAACAAGAGGAAGGTCTCTATATAGCGTTTCAAAGCAATTAAAAAAATTACCCCATCTCGCTTTCCAGCCCTCAAATCAGAATGTTGATGTTTCTTGAAGACATTTTGATCAGTTGACATTCAAAATAAGAGGGAAAGTACTGTTTACACTTGATTTCGAAAAACTCTGCGCAATGCAACATCCGCTTATTTATTTATTATTACAAAAAAAATTATGCAATCTTTAAACGTGATTTATTTTTTGGTAATTTCTTCTGAGTTTCTTTTGGAAACGGTCCGTTCTGTCTGGCATACATAAGACACTTTTTCACATACATAAATACACACATCACAACTATCTACATATGTGCTCTGATGACGGACACTGTACTGTAAAGCTAGCAAAGACGTTGACTAAATAAGATAAAAGCGCAATATTGCATAATAACCCAACAATAAGCCATGATATTACAGTATATGAAATGGATGATATGAAATTTTTATTCTCTTCTGTTTTCATTCAAGACTCAAAAATTTCTTAATTAATTTAGGGCACAATTACAAGTCCAAAAGGGTCAGGCCAGACAGTGTAGGTATTTAAATGTATAATGTTATGAAATTAAACATATACGGCTTTTATGACATTTAAGTGATCTATGATTTGGCTGTCGCGCCAAAACTACATACTAAATATTGCACGCTACATAAAGTCTTTGATAAACCCTCTCCCAACTAACCTACTTCCAGCAGCGGGCCCATTCCAATAGGAGTGACAACTCCAGAAGGCTGGGATGGTGCTACTCTGTGTGTGTTTGTTGACAGGAATTGTGGGATTGTGTCACTGTGTGTGTATATGTGTATGTTGACGGAAAGGCATGCCGCAATGCCTGTCATCGACTGGGCGGGTATGAACCCTCGCCACGACATGAACCTCTAAGCCGGCCCTGTGTTGAGGTAGCTCTACTGTGCATCGAATGAGTTGTGGCATCTTCAGAATGAATAAAAAATGAGTTGTGGCATCTTCAGAATGAATAAAAAAGAATGTACATATTTAAATACTCCATTTTATAGATGATTTTTCAGTGGTCGGTGTAACTGAACGTGCTTAATAATTTAGTGGAGTTTAAGAGATAGATTTATTTCATCTAATTAAAATAATGCCACAAAGTGAATTTTCGAACATTGAAGAAATTATCTTTTAGTGCCATTTAGTCGATTTAATTCAATCTTCAATGGAACTGCGTCAGTCAGCCAGTAAAACTAAATATGAACCAATTATAATTTGCGGTCGATAACTAATATAATTTAAACACGATGAGAAAATATGAAAATGTCTCCATACGGATTTCTAGTAAAGAGCACCTAGGCATTATAGACGTTCAAGCATCGGTCTGGGGAGCAGATTCACTTCTTAGTTAGTTGAATCCGGTCGCTAAGACACAATAATAATATTATTGTAAACACGTAGATATCATCGAAAAATAATACCAACATTTAAAATAACTGTAATAAAAAACTATTAGAGGTAATTAGATTTTTATGATCTTAAATCGTATCTTAGTATGTTTCAAAGTGTGCACCGTTCGTCGCTCTCCAGATGTCTATGTCTAGTCCGTAGTCGATTTCTTGCGACGTACGTCCAATCATATCACGAGTAACTGTCAAGATAGCATCAAAAATCTCCCGCGGGTGATCCTGTGGAAATCAAATCATTGTGTACGCAGAAAAGATTCGAGATTGGTTCACCTGCGGGAGCAAATTTCTGCCGCTATCTTGACAGTTACTCCTGAAATGATTGCACGCACGTGGCAAGAAATCGACTACAGAGTAGATATAGACATCTGCAGAGCGACGAACGGTGCACACATCGAAACATACTAAGGCAGCGTTTCCCAAAAGGTGTTCCGCGGAACCCTGGGGTTCCGTAGAAGCATCACAAGGGTGCCGCGCTCCGTCCAGATTTAACGTATGTATAATTTAACAAACAAAACAATGCGCACGGAAGCTCGATCGAGCGCGCTTGACCGCCTTCCCTTCCTCCGCCGCCACCCTCCGCCTTCAATAATTACCTAGCAATAGTAATCATTTAGGCCCAGTTCATGACAAACCTGACAAATTTAATTACTTAAATGTAGTATAATTCCAATACCCCTCAAGATTATGATTCAATTTTTTTACTACCTATAGCTGACAAAGTATTATTATAAAGTAAGTATTGATATTATTTTCACAAAATTAGCCGCTAATACCTAATGGTCTCGGAGAAAAAAAAAAAATTACTTCAGTTGTATTGTTTGTAGAAGGTGTAGATAGCTGTCTGACATAAAGCCTGATTTCAATGTTATTTTAACAAAAAATGTAAAAAAATATCACTCTTCACATTAAAGTAAATTTTACACAAAACTTTTGATCTTTCTTTTCAAGCTAAACATGAAAGTATTATAACTACATATTTTTTTTATAAAAATAGGGTTCCGCCTAGAAAAGTATGATCGATAAGGGTTCCGGGGCGAAAAAAAATTGGTAAACGCTGTACTAAGGTACGAAAAAAAAATCTTTTACCGCACATTGTAAGATTGAATTACCTCTAATGGTTTTTGTGTAACAGTTATTTTAAATGTTGAAATAATTTTTCGATGATCCGGTATTTATAAATTACACAGTATTGCTAAAAGGACCTATAATTATTGGAGAAGTCCAATAATAAATTATGCAAACATTACAATTATTGAGGTATGGAGTTATAGTCTTCTTGTAAATATATACCGTGCAGTTGAACACATCAAATATTTCTGCGAAAGTATTACCAAATAATGCTTGGAATTGTTTTAATGTTACTATAAATATTAAGTTCACAGAGGCCACCATCTCATTGGAGCACAGTATCATAGGCTTTGACGGGTTGACACCCATCAGCTCCGCGAGAAGATTGATGAAGAATTTAAGATTTCTCCAAGTAATTGAGTCTCTCAACCCGAACCGCTTTTTCAATATCCGCCCATTAAATAGACTAGCGATATAGCTACACTCACTTTGCGGCGGTTAGTTTTGCGGTTTTTAAGCGATGGATGTCAACATTAGGGACGGATTGACTTGTAAAGTGTTAGCACTTAATTGGTGATTGATATTCCAAGTATGCGGAAGTTAAAAACACCATCGATTAAACGGTACGTCACCTTCGCTTCGAACTTTTACATTAAAATTCATATTCAAAAACATTCGGTTTATTGCGTCGAAACAAAAAGATAATATAATACTGACAATAAAATAACTTTGTTTTAATTCCAGTTTATTATATATCCATAACCAACCGGTTTTGCGTTGACCTGAACCTTCATCGGGGGTGAATAAAATATAATTAACAAAATACAGACATACGGAGTATTTTTTTTTTTTTTTTTTTTTTTTATATTAACTCCACACAGGAGGCCCTGAGGAAAATAATTTCCCTCAGGGCCTATGTCATCTTTGAAGATGCTGTGAGGAGGGTCTTTTTGAGGAGAGGAAGGAGTGAACGTGGGTCTTGAAGAGACCCATGTTATAGGAAGGAGGAAACACAGAGGCCGGCAAATCGTTCCACAGCCGAGCTGTTGAACACAAAAACGAGTCGTAGAAGCGTCCCGTTCTCATGTGACAAATGTCAACTGTGTACATATGTTGGGCGCGCGTTTGGCGTGTTTCCCGACTATGCACCGGTGCCGAGGGGATCAATGACGCTAGCTCCTCGGAGCATCTTCCATTGAAATACCGGTAGAACAAGGATAGCATTCCCACCCGACGCCTGTGCTCTAAAGATTGCAATCCGTTTGTTAAGACAGGAGAATCTATCAAGCGGACCGCCCGTTTCTGCACAGAGTCGAGGGTGTTTTTCAGGTACATTGGGGCTCCAAACCAGAGATGGCTGCCAAATTCAACAGTGGGGCGCACTTGCGATTTGTACAGGGTTAGCAGTTGTGTACAATTAAAGTATCTGCGGGCCCTGTACAGTACGCCCAGTTTCTGAGAGGCCAACTTAACTCTGGCCTCGATGGAGCCCCCGTACCTGAGCTGGTCACTTAGAGTTACACCGAGCATATCAATGGAGGACCTGTTTGGAAGAATGCTACCGTTGAAGGAGACTAGATTGTCATTTCGATCCCTTTTAGACGTAATCAGACATGATTGGGTCTTTGAAACATTGAATTTAAATGAAAAGAAGAAAAGGGAGATAGAACTTCAACTTAGATTGGATTCGAGAGGTAGGAACCTAAGAAGGAGGGGTAAAAGTAGGCGGAGGTAAGGGAAATATGTTGGAAATGTAATTGTTTATTAGGAAATTGGTTTTATTTATTTTAAATGATTTTTTGACACTAATTAGACATCTCAAGTGTTAACTACCATCCTTTGAATATTATATTTCCTTTACCTCGCCTACTTTTACCCCTCCCTCTTAGGCACCTACCTCTGATGTTCTCTCTCCCTCTTCTACTTTTCATTTAAATACTCTGCATCTCTGTATTTTGTTGGGTATATTTTATTTACCCCTGATGAAGGTACAGGTCAAACCGAAACCAGTTGTTTAAAGATATAAAAAAATGGAATCAAAACAAAGTTAAAAAATATAATCCCTACGGTAAAGGATGGTTTGTAATGTTACCTATTTCGAACACCATACTTAAATATCAAAAGAGTTTTAGACGTAAATGAAAATACCTGAAGTGTGATTCTGTGTCTTTTGTTGTAAGTCAGTGTTACGACATAATTAAGATAAAAAAGCTAAATCCGTCAAACATCGGAAGGCATCCATGCGTCCGTCATGCGTTATCGGCTGTCAAATTTCTGCGATTTTCTATGGCTTTCAGTGGCTTGTCTATGCCTGTCGTGTGGTGATGTCAGTTGGTGTGGATTGATAACCTACTTTTAATCAGATAATACACATTACGTTTGTGATGAGTTTTGAAGTGAAATCTGTTGAATGATGTTTTAAGCACTGGAACGATTAGTGTTCAGTTTTTGATTTCGCCATTCGATTTAATTAATGTCATTCCCAAAAATATTAAAATGGAAACATATATACTGTTTATTTCACCGTTTATCCCATCTTTGTAGGTTCGTTAAATGTGGTCTAATTTTGGACCGATATCAATCGCAGAAAAATAAAAGGAATCCAAATTTGGACCTAAATCGCTCCAGATGAGATTATTTGTGTTTTATATTTTGTGATAAGCCAATATACCTGCTCGTGAATTTAAATTTAAATTGAAGATAAAGTTGTTTTTAACCGGTGTAATATCATTCTCCCGAAATACCTTAGAGTTATTGTAAAGAAATGCTAAAATTCTATTCCACGTATCACAGAGCAAGAATTCATTATAATTTTATCAAAGAGAGTTTTCTAAGGTTGAAGAATGTTATCTACAAAATTTAAAAAAGCCCGGTCTTTTGGACACATTAGAATCCCAAATATGATTCAACATTCTTGAAAATTCTTGGTTCGGGATTGCTGCGGCTTTGCGTCTCTCAGACAATGATGAAATAAGAGAGGACATCTTTCTCGTAAATTCTGAACATTAACCCATAAATGATGTGTTGGGTCCGTGGGACCCACTTTAAGACTCCCTCCTCTCTGCTTCTCTTATCCTATTCACCACTGAGCCCGCGCGTCTCCGTACCTTCCTTCATTCTCGAAAGCTCGCTCTCATAAATACAAAGTCTAACTACGAGTCACATTGATCCCAGGGACATTCATTCGTCACTTACATAGTATTTAAAAAAAATTAAATACATTTATTTTTACATTTTAATTGTCAAGTTGACTCACAACCCTAGAGACCAAGAATACCTTTAAATTCCACATTTAACTAGAAGACAGACATTGTCGAGCGTTGGCTATTATTAGAGGATCTCTGTGTTTCCTTCCTCCTACAAAATGGGTCTATCAAGTCCAATGTTCTTACCTTCTTTCCTCACAATGACCCAGCACATTCATAGATGACATAGGCCACGAGGGAAATTCTTTTCCTTGGGCCTTCTCTGTGGAGTTAATGTAAACCAAAAAAAACGCAATAAAAAAATCGAATACACATCACTTTTACATTGATTATAGATTATTAGTATTTTTTTATTTATACCAGTCTCACCCCATAAGCTCGCACTTCACCGTAACCATCTACATATTTAAGTAAACGTATCAAAGAAATTAATGTCTTAAGATGTGCAAGCAATGTATTCAAACGTGAGTTTTTTTATTGTAAAAATTTTTGGGAATGAAAAGCGAATTTCAAGATTTTTTTATATTTTTTTATTGTTTGAAGGAGTAAAAAGTGAGGTGACAGTTTTATTTTAAAATCATTACATAAAAGGACTGTGTTTTTTGAATTTTGAATTTTTCCAAATATTTCAATGTTTTAATAGAAAGTGTTTGGGGTAAGTGAGTTTTTTTTTTCAACTTGATGTTTGAAGCTTAAAATACTACAGTTTTTAAACACTTAAGTATATTTTAGATACGAAAATCTTAAAGGTAATTAAATTTTGGTTCTAAAATGGTATTTGTTTTTATGACATCTCAAAAATTAATAAATATATAGGATATTAAAAAAAATTTTTCAAATTCGGTGAAAATTACAAATGGAACAAATATATACAACAGATAAACTACCCTCCTTGGCCGTGTAAGCAATGTACATATCTTTCCATGAACAATTTTTTATCAGTTCTTAATTAGTAAGGATTCTTCATACATGGTTGTTTGACCATTGTAAAAATTTTTCAGAAAGTTTATTAGTAAGGCTGGTAAAATGCGACGTTGTCAGATCAAAACCATATATTCTGTTTAGTAAGAATTTGAAAAACGAAATGTACAGACTTTACCCAACATGCTACAGAAACACCGTTTAACGGCCGCGGAGTGGTTTTTTTTAGTAAGGCTGTGTGTATATAAAGGTTCAATTATAGTGATTGAGATCCAAATCTGTAATATTATAAAAAATTGAATAATAAATAAATAAATATTTTTTATTTAAAATGAGTTTGGCCAATCAGTGGAAATTCTAATGTTTTTTTATAAAATAAACTTTAAAAAAATAACCTAATTGCCTACAACTATTACTTAAGTCTCTGAAAAATATATGTCCTTGAGACCCAAGTCGTAGTTTCTTTCAACATGCCATTTTAAGGTTAAGAAATGACAGTGAAATAGTTAAATAAATCGGTTATATTTTTCAAGAGAAATGAATTGGGCCTCCCACAGCCCATAGGGACCCGAGTACTGCTTGTAGAGTGAAGAATAATCGCGTGGGATATTATCGAAGGTAGAGTCGAGTCGGTGGAAACTCAATGACATGTCTTTATATTCTTTATTCAAATAAAAAGAGACATTAGAAATATTTTTACAGAAAATTATACGTATTTCCTTGAGCGAAAAGGAAAGTTACGAGAAAAAGAAAAATCTTTTGGGTTCTTTCCGAAATGATTCTACAGAAAAATATTTACCACACGAGCGCGAGAACTGCATTGCTTACTTTTCTAAATGATTTAGAATATGTTTGATCGTATGAACGTTCCTGCGGTCCCAATGTTGCAAGCTGAGAAAATGCTTTCATTGATAATCTATAAATAGCGGTGAAATGTTTCCAGTTAAATTAGTAGTATTACAAATACGTTAACAGTTAGATTTATTTTTTCATAGCGGTGTCAAGATCGCGCTCTAAAATCCCATGGATGTTTATGTTTATTTTAGGCAAGTTCTGTAATTTATTTATATCAATGTGTTCGATTGAAATCTCTGCTAACTTAATTAAAGTTCTGGTATTAAAAAATAAGGTGTGAAAGTTAAGTTTTGCTTTCAGCCATTGACCGGTCAAGGAAACATTATTATCGTAAGTTTATTTGTGTAAAATAATTAAAATTTTACAATTTGATGTTTACACATTAAGTTAAAAATAAATAAAATAATTTATTTTACATAAATGTTCATCCAGGGGAGGAAAAGTGAGAACACGATAAAGGAAACTGCACCTAAATATTATACAAAATCCATTGGGGATAGAAATCAGAAGAAGAAAAGATTAACCAGTACAATTCAGATAGAAATTGTCCAGAAATTAAATTTAACTGAATTTATGACAAACTGCCTTGTGGCAGCTTTGCGTTACAATTTTTTTTGTTATTTTTAAAATTTTTGAATATATCAATGTTTTATAATAAATAAATGTGTAAATTGTTTATTCACTGCAAAAATTGCACCTACTGTTTTTTACCTAAAATTTTATTAAAATATAAAACCTTCTGGGATGCCTCTTAATAAACATACGTGTGGATGAGCTATATACAAACAAAATATTTTTTTATGAACTTTGTAAATTATAACTATATTAGAAGGTAGGCAAAAAAAATTGGGCCGTAAAGAGAAATTACGTTTATTGTTGCCGGAGACAGGTTAATTAACAGACGTTATTTTTAAATTGGTGGTGGCACACAAATCTTACGACTTTTTCTGTTTCATTTCTCCTAACCCGAGTGTTTTAATTTATTTTTTAACGTGGCTGTTAAAAGTAAATGTTAAAAATTGAACTACCTGAAATGTTTAATGCCTGACGTTAACCACTTTATTTTTAGTTTTAAAGCCAAAAGCTTGCTAACAATGACTTTTTCCTCTCGCAAGGCAAATAAGTAAGGAATAATTTTTTTATTAAAACGTTGTTCTCATTTCTTTTCCTTTTAAAAATAGAAAACATTTGTAGTTTGTACAAAGACATATAGGCAGATAACATTTTGTAATTGACAAGAACTATTTACTTATTTTTTTTTTAATTTTTCGAAGAAAACTTCTTCTGAAAGGTTTTCACTTTGTGATGTCATTATTTATTTTAATTAAAAGACAAAATAACTTTGTTTTCATCACTTTTTATTTTTTATTTTATTTTTTTTTTTCAAAAAGAAAGACAAACATTCCCGGGTTACGAATAACCCAACAATATTTGAAAATCTCCTACTACCACCACACTAAGCGGAAGATATTGCTTGTGTTGTGATGGAGGACTTAGCCAGCCGAGGGATCGAACACGGAACGCCTGGGTGGGAGCCAAACGCGATGCCCACACAACCACTGACCGGTCATACATACATTTATACACAATCTACATGTTTCGTGAACGATGTTCACCTCATCAGGAACAAATGTATACTAAACTTAAAAATTAAATATAGATTACATATGGGAGGAAAGGCTAGAAGGAAGGGGAAGGGGTAAGGGTGGGGGAAGTTAATTACAATTAGGAATTTCAAAGTCATTAGCAGGGAAAGACCGATTAACTGGGAAAAGGTTCAAAAGAGGGTTTATAAAAAATTTCTGCTTATTTATTATGTCTGCTTTATTATTTACATTTTTTATAATTTCTAATATCTCTAAATTATTTATCTGTGATGCCTTGTAATCCGTATGTAATACTTTAAGCCCATGGTTTTTGTCAAAATTATGATCATACTTTAATAAATGATCTGCAAACTCAGATTCACTGTTGCCATTTAATGCCCTGAGATGTTCCTTAACCCTTACTTCAAAGTTTCTATTGGTTCTACCTATATCACGAAACATGTAGATTGTGTATAAATAAAAAGTGATGAAAACAAAGTTATTTTGTCTTTTAATAAAAAAAAAAAAACTATTTACTGTTATATCCCAATACCTGTAGCTGTAACTCCTCTCAATATGTACGAATCTGGTTCGACTGATAGTCAATCAAACCTGCTAATTAAATATATAATATATTTTTTATTTGAAAATTTATTTCATTATTTTGAAGCAAACAAAAGTTAAGTTTAACAAGCGGAATAGCACGTGTTAACTAAATTAACAAAGTTAAACGTATCATTTCAGCGTGTGGTTTAATAAACGAGAAACGTTAACCTAAACCTTAAATAATATATTAAAATAATATTATTACTTTGCACATTCCGTAGCACTTTCATTATTATAATATAAACTTTTATGGTAATGTACTTTAACTCAATGTCATAACTCATAACTGTACAAATAATATTTTAAACTAAGAGAAGCTTTCAGATATCACGTAGAATTTTTTTTTATTTATTCCGGGAACTTGGTAAATGCATTGTAGACTCATTGGATAACCAACACCTCTACTACAGGTCAAATATATATACCTCAAATAGTTCAGCCGGACTCTCTAACCAACTAACCAATGTCTTGAACTACAGTGGAAGAGATGAATTAATACGTCACTCCTGGATAAACCTTTCTAGAACTTCTTCTTCTTCGTTTACTAAAAAAGACCTTTCACACAGTATCCCCACAGATGACATTAGCCGTGAGGAAAATTTTTTCGCATCCTGTGTTGAGTTTGCAAAAAAGGCTTGTATCATTGCACATTACTGTTGGCAATTCACCTGAGGAAGTTAATTTGTTGCTGTTATGATGAAGAAATAATATGATAAGTTTAACATAAAGAGTAGTAATTTAAAATAATGAGAAAATAAATAATAGTTTTTTGAGGAAATTCAGTAAACGTCAACGATTATTTTATTATCCAAAAGATATCTTAAGATAAATCACAAATTTTGATTATATGTATAGTATAATATAAAGGAGTTATGCCTGATTAGTAGATTAGTACGGTAATCTCCAGACAAGTTTATACTCAAAAACTGATCACATAAACGAATATTTCAAAAAGGACCTTCCTACAAGACCATTGGAGAAAAACCTTCATTAAAATCATCACTAAAAATATTCACAAAAATCCTCACTAAAAACTTCACTAAAATCCTCACTAAAAATGTCACCACACTAGCTTAAACGAATACTTTACATGAATTAAATTCCTCTTCTTGTTCTTTTTTTATATATACTATTTAATATTTATTTTATTACTCTACGTACTTCTTTTTAATAGGTTATTTCCAGTATTTTAATTGCTTAAAAAATTAAGCAAAAAATTACGATCATTACGGCATTTTTATTTTATTTTTATGTTGACGAATAAATTTTCGATAGCGAGTCTAAGTTTCACAATTTTGTAATACCATCCAAACGACATTTTTGACGTGTGACGTTATATATAAGCGTTGCCCGGCTTTGAAAAAGTTCTGACTAGTACTTTATTTGTTTGTTGACGTGGGTTCGTAGCGTCAGTGCCAACCACGGGCCGTTTTTGTTTCGTCAGTTTTTGATAGTTTTTAAACCAATAAATTTGAATGAAAACATAGAAAAAACAAAAATTTTTAGCAGGATAATTAAAATCAGAAAAATGATCTTTAAATATACCATACATTTTTAATAGAATCCTTCGTTTGTGAAAATACCCTATCGGGCTAACTGTAAAAATAGGATTTACCTACTAGCTATACTATTTGTACTTTCCCTCTTTTGCACAATAAATGTTTTTTGAATTTTGAAACATTTCAAAAACTTTGTGAAATAAACGAATTGCGGTTTTATGCTAAACAAATTTCCAGATGGTACTAATCAAAAACGGCTTAGATTTTGTTGAAAATATTTAGGATACGATAAAGTAGGTAGCACGTGTCTGTTACGAACTTAAACTAAATTAACACAATAATTACAAAGTTTTCAACCCAGTTTTCTGAAAAACTTTGGCGCGGAACCGTAGTGGTAGTGTTATGTACATATAAACCTATATAAAAGGTGTCTGCGGGTAAGTGGCTTGGTTTTTTGAACCAATCTATAGTTTTATTCAGAGATCAATGATATATTTTTTTGAAAATATTAAAAGGAAGATCACTGTCTACACGAGATTTCGCAAAACCACCCAGTTTCCCATACTTACCCTTAAAGTAGAAATTTCTTGCTTCTTGATAAAATTTTGGATACTTTACGATTAAAATCAGAGGAAAATTGGTGTACATAAGATTTCGAAAATCCATCACCATCTCCTTTTCCTACAATTTTTTAAATATATTTTTAGCCTCACACAGGAGGCCCTGAAGAAAACAGTTTCCTTCGTCATCTTTGATCATAATCTTGGATGCTGTATGGAGTCTTTTTAGGGAAAAGAAGAAGATGAATTTGTGGGAAGGAAAAAAGTCATGAGGGGTGGGTAGAAAACTGAGAGTCCGGCTGGAGAGGTAAAAATGACTCCATCAACCAGTCGCAGAGGTGGGAAAACGCATGTGCCGCCAAGACGTATTCAAACCTCACCCCCGGTACCCCTGCTACCGGGTGATGCTGGGTACTTCAGCTAGTAGTACATTGATTTCTAAGCTTTGCCCCTCAACGCTCTTTTTCTATAGAAACTGCAGAATAATATAAAATAAATAATACCTTGTCTAATTTTTTGCTAGTTTATGTATAGAAAATCAAGACACAAAAATAACCAACTCACGAGAGTTTACCCAACGTTCGAGAGTTTTGCATGCATAAAATTTATGCTCAATGCTTATAGCTTCGGATTTTAAGATAAGACAATAATTTTGCATTGTCTGGTGAGGCGGAAAATCTATTCTATTGATACGAAAACAGCACAGTAATAAAAATTGAATTTCGTGCACTGGAATCTAAATTAAAATGAAGATTTTTTTAAATGTATGACTGTAATTTGCGCGATGAATTGTAAATACTGGAAAAACGCAGCTCGTTTTCATATTCGTTGATGAACATTATTTGGTTACTAACGCAGACCTATAAAAATCACGGGATATAATAAATATAGGATTTGTGAAGCTGAAAGCATTCATTAAATATTTGCCTAAGGATAATTGCCTTTTAAAAACATATATTCTAAAGAAACTGCCCATATTATTATATTATTTACCGAAATTATTTTTATTATATGTTTGAAATTTGTACTTATTTTGTTAAATTTTTTTAGATTTAATCTTGATTTCGCAATTTTTTAAGGGTATGCGCATTCTACATTTTTGATAAAGTGTTATTTACTCGTACTATGTAATTACAGCTATTAACACAGCATCCCGTGATTTTTCAAGGGTCTGCGATAGTGTTACATGATTGTTCAGTGAGTTGGGTTTGTTAATTGCGCAGATGCATTTAAGATCTAGGCAGGTCATTATTAGAAGAGAATTGAAATAGATCTGAGGACTTAGACAAGATGGGTCGATGGTTCAGGTAACCCGAAGGTAAGATTACCGCATTAACAGTGTGCGCAAATGATAATAGAGACAAATTAAACTCTAATGTATTTATGTAAACTAAAACAAACAAAAACAATACATTTTGCAATTTGTTAATCTATAATCGAATCATTGTTTGGGGAGGAGCAACAAACTCAACTATCGGTCATATGGAAATAGCACAGAAAACTATTTAAAAGATAATAAATACTTTTAAAAACATTCGATGATTGATACAGACCAAATATTCTACAGGTTTGACGTAATTTGCATAAAAAACTATTAAACTACATTTTTTACCAAAAAACTAATTTCTACAAACATGTTGCAAACTATCATTAATATAACAGCTAGACAAACGTAAAAAAAAACAAAGATACCTTAGCATTATCTATGGATAAAAACACACAAATACAGGGCCATAAAAGCATTCAAAAATATATCAGTCGATACAAAAAATAAGGGAAACAAAAAAACATTTCATATATGATATAAAATTAAAAACAAAAAGGGAAATATTATAATTTTTTTATAAAACAAGAAAACGTTATAAATATTTAAAAAAAAATTTATACACAATACGGTTCAAATACACACTTCATTATATACATATACATCCTCGCCTCACAATATATGCCGACTTTCTTTTGGTTTTTCATTACCGCCTTAATTATTGAATTCGTGTATAATATTATCTTTTCTACGAATTTTATTAAATTTTGAAAAATGGAGGGCTCAGCACGGGCAAACATCGTATTACTGAAAATACCTCAAATGGAACCTCATCATTAAAAGCTTAATCGAAAAAATAGGGCACGAGGCAAGACAGCTATTCTAACTTCATCTCACATCTCATCCAACACTTGTTAACACCATCACGAAACCAACACCAAAGAAAAACTGAGAAGTCAAGCAGTAGAAAAAAGCTTTCTGAAGTTGGCTACATTGTAATGGAGATATTAGGAGTCAGCAGAAGGCTGGATAACCACCCAGATGTGTCAAGAGTGGGTTCACTGTTCTTGTCCATGTGCCGACGACGAAGACCAGGAGTCAATACTTGTTTACCTCCAGTATTTAAAGTTTAACCCGATCTTGCCGGTGGTCCAACCCGTCTTACCCCGCTGGTCGGACAAGACGGGGCACATGATAGTTTTGTTTAATTACACTTTTTTGTATTTTTAAATATCTTTTACCTACCGTCTTATCTAATGGTTTGTGACTGCTAAATGACCAAAGTTTATTCGAGTTAAAATTTAGATTTTGTCATATTTGAAGAACAATGTTTTATGTATATTTAAACATTAACCCTATTACTGAAAATAACATCAATTGTATTCTGCCAAATGTATATTTTAATGGTGTAAAATAAAATAAAGAAAATAAAACACTTTGTTTTAGCCGAGCACTAGTCGCTTAGTATGTTTATGCAACTTCTGTATTTATTTTGTTGAAACGTTGGCTTTGAACGTTTCTTTAAAAGTGTTCTAATTTTTTATTATTCACTACTCCGCTTAATTTAATACGTTGAGCTGTATTTGTGTGAATCATCCCTTACCCGATGATGTACGAGTAATGAGGTAGTACCCGCTTTAGTAGCGCCGGCGCCGGTTATCTCTCCCTGCTTCTCTCCGCTCTGAAGTGGCTGTTTGTAGTGTAAATGCGCCCTTAAGATAAGTTTCCCGGCCAGAGCTTGACGCGAGGGCTAATTATATTTCCCCAACCAACATGTACATGTACAAGTATTTCTGGACTTCTCTGCAGTTCTGTGACGTCATGTTTAATTTATATTTATAACCTTTCCTCGGATTCCGTCTCTCCGAAGGGGTAATATAATTACGCCAGTGAAATTAATGAGAAGAGTTTGTTTTATATACTTTGATATTAATAGATCTGATGTTGTAATAGGTTTGGTGTTATTAGTTTTTCCGCTCCGGCGGGAAAGTACTAACTAACTAACTTTAAGTTCTTAGAAATTTTGTTTCATTGATGAAAAATTCTTGCTTGTTTCAAAATCAATGTAAACTTTTATTTTGTTGGCGTTGATTAGTACATATGTACATTACCAATGTATTTTCGTTGTTTGTTTTTGGGGTGTTATGCCGTGTTGTGCTACCTCCTTCTTTAGCCGACGTTTCGGACAGCGTTGCAGTGTCCATAATCAGGGCAGATCCGGCAGATCCGACGATAGGAGGTAGCACAACACGGCATAACACCCCAAAAACAAACAACGAAAATGCTTTTATCCGTGAAAATCTAAAAAGGTATCATTCATTACCAATGTACATTTTTACAAGGACATGATTTTTAGTAATGCTGAACTTCACTAGGTATTTACCGTTTACATGTGTTGAGGCTGTGTTAAAATAAGTAACTACGTTAATTAATTAATTACTTTGAAATTAAAATTAAATTTATTGAAATTGAACTAAATTAAATGAAATCAATTGAAGTTAAATTAAATGATATCGGATTAATCGAAATTTAATGCAATGTAATAAAATAAAATGAATTTAAATGAAGTGATATTAAATAATAAATAATTAAACGAATTTCAATAACTTCTTCGCACGTTCGGCGTATAATGTGCGATTATTGAAAAATGAAAAGTAATATTGAAACTTCTCTATTATTCATTTTTTTTGTAAGAAAAACCCTATTTATAACTTGTGTAATAACAAAGTAATATATCATTAAAGAATAAGATAAAAATAACAATCTAAATTAAAATATGAAAACGAACAAGACACAGAAAAATAATCGCAACTGGGACTCGAATCCAGATCTCACGTCTTAAAAATCTCTTTGGAATAACCTTCAAAAATTAAAAAGAGAGTTTTTCTTTCAAAAAAAAAAGTGTATTCATTTAGGCTTTTATAAAAAGTCAATATACTATCTAGAATACTACTAGGATACTATCTAGGTAACAAATACGTTTTTTGGACACTTGTTTCCAGTGAAAAAGGTAGCTGCCGATAATATGAAAAATTAAAAACATTAGTCGAGGATAATATTGTTTATTCTAATGAATAGGAATTTTATGCCCAATTGCACATTTTCAATCATTAACCAACGTTTTGGACATTATAACACTGTCCGAAAAAATTTTTTTTTACAAAAAACTAATTTTGTACTTAATAAGTTTTAGCAGTGATTGGCTCTATTCAAATGGTGGGATTCTATTAACATAATATTTGACTCTTCTCACTAAAAGTCTTTCTACCCCTGACCCAGTGCATTGAAAGATAAACTTACATTTTCATTTTCAATTTTTTTTTATTTATGCGACACTTCACAAAAGCGACAGTGTCCATATAGATGTAAAGACAGGGGAACTGTGTCGCCACCCGGTAGAGCAGCGTTTCGAGGCGGGCTAAGGTAAGGTCTGTATTAATGGCTTTTTTTAATCCGGATTATAAAGAGACCCAGCTTAATTGAAGGAGGGAAAACAGATGCCTGTAGCTCGTTTCAAGTATGTGACGACTTACACAAAAACGAGACTAAGAAAATTACTCTTCTCATGAAGCCAAAACAGTAATAAACCATGTGCTATAAAAAACCAGTCTAAGATATTGTTCCATTGTTGGAAAATATTCTCCGCTCGCCTTACTTCTGTACGATTCTTACTGAATGCCCACAATAGAGATTCATAAAAGAAATAGATAATATTATACATTTCGTATCTCCCGCCGATGCGATTCGATGCGCGACGTCGACGCCGACGCTTCGATTTGTGTGCAACGTCGAGAGGAAATATTAATGTATAACAAAAGAGTGACGTGTCTCTTTCCTTTTAAATGCAAATCGCATAAAAAATTATAATATTGAGATTGTTTCCAATGGTTTCAAGTTATTGATGTATTTTATAACTAACCCGTGAAAAACCACTATAATTGTAGGATTTGTAAAACTGATGGTAATCGAACGGGAGAGACAGGTTGAGGAAGACCCAACTTAGACCTCTTCAGCCGGGCTCTCGCCCATCGCCTTGCACCGCAGTGAGAGGAATGGATTCATACGTCTGTCATTCCTGGACACATTGACCCCAAAATTTCACCCTGCATACCCCTTTTCCTCCAAACGGCATTCCCAAAGATGACATAGCCCTGAGGGATTTTTTTCCTCAGGGCCTCCTCAATAAAACTGTTGTAATAAAAAAATGACACAGAAATTTACCTTTTAAATATTAGTCAATTTGAAAAATTGCGACGTTATAAAAAAATACAAGTCAGGTTATATTCAAATCAATCGAATAAAAAGTGTAGCACCATTATGTTTTATGAAAAGGATAGCAATTCACAGAATATGTGTCTACACTTGAAACAACTATATGAACGGACCGCTAAAGTATGTCCACTGGACCTAGTTCAGTGAAACCATTGGCCCGTTGTTTCAATGAATAAGCATTTCAAATTAATAAATAATAATTAATTTTTAAAAAATAATTACAGCATCTACTTTATCGCTTGTCTGATATAATTTTATATCTACCCAGCAAATCCAATTTTGAAAATTAAAAGTTCGTTGAACTAGAATAATTTTACACATTAATTTAAAATCACGCACCCATGCACCGAGGACCGAAATTAGTATATTTAATCAATTCGATGGAAAGATAATTAATTATAGCTTTGACTCATTTTCTGGATTCATTCAGTTATCCATTCGATCAATGAAATATTCTATCATAATTTAATATACAAACGGGCATTGTTATATACCATCGATATAGTAACTACAGATTAGCCCTCTCATACCTTTTTTTTTCCAAAAGTAACACCCCCTATGAGTAATTTCATTATACAAACTACTTAACAATTTCCGTCCCATCTCTTGCGTGATTTGCTAGGAAGAAATTAAACATTTTTATGGAATGTTACTTTTCTCGGTATGCTGCCTCAAATCTATATGTTACGTACATATTTTTGAAGTAATCGTGTAACTGTCTACATTGCTAATAATAAAGTCTGCGACAGCCCAAACCTAAAATATTTCTGTCTGCCTAAATTTGGTGTTTTAAAAATGATCTTCACAAAGCTAGTCATTCCGTTTCAGCTAACTTGCTGGAAAACAAATTTGCTCCACGCAGAACAATAAAAAATTTTGACTGTGAGATATTGAACTTTCTTTTTGATAAATATTTTCGTAAACTAATATTTTTGATTCCTCTGTCATTTTAAAGACCCATAAGGCCTGGCTTGATATTCTTGGTCATAGTTATCTACACATAAAATATTAAATTATAACAGTATTTTAAAAAATTAAGAGTTATTTTTATTTATTTTAGTTATTAGGAAAACAAACCGTTATACATATTTTATCAAAGTAATTACATTGTTGCATAAATCATCGAAGTTTCCGAATAAAATTAATTTAATTAACAGAAAATTAGATTAATAAAAAAACATAAAGTGGTAGAAAGAGAAAAATTAAAAAATAGCAATAGATCATGCTTCTAAAAAGCATGTCTACCAGTACCATAAAGTATATTCGATAGATAATATGAAAATCAACAATGTACCTATATAAATCTAACACATTTTTACATCATTAGAAAATGTTTAAGAATAAACAAGATAAAAAAAAGAAAAAACAGACGACAAAATAACACGTAGTAGGGGTAGAGGGTTCGTAATTAACACTTTGTTTAAATTTTTTTCTATTATAAATTTAGTCTGTAAAGGAATAAGAGTACCTACCTAGAAATGTCTAGGATTCCTTTATATTTATTTACCTACCTACCTACCCGGTATTTAAGTACCTACCTAGAAATATCTAGGATTCCTTTATATTTGAATTATGAATTTTATTTTATCCTATTGTTTTTTCAAATGTCATTGCTTGGGTTACACATTATGTTATGTGGCTGACATTTTTAAATATTAGCGCCTCCGCCCATTGAGGCAACTGAAAACTCTCAACCGCCAACTGTCTTTGTATGACAATGTGATGGCCCGCACACTACACAATCACTCAAACACCCGTTGTCAATGGTAACGCAAGCGGTGACTTGCGACTTGCACTGCTAATTGCCCTGGCCGGCCGTTGCTAGTTGCCAGCTGTCAGCTGATTGTTCTTCGTCTATGGTTAAACAAGCTTTTTGACCAATCAAGTCGGAGAAAACAGCCGGCTTTAGTTATTGTCATTGCTTGTTACACATTATGTTATGTGGCTGACATTTTTAAATATTATATAAACAATTTAATTTCTGACAAATAAGCTATGGTAGATTCAGACTGGGTCGACGTAAGGCGCTCCGCCCTCTGAGGCAACTGAAAACCAACTAAAACCGGCTGTTTTATCTGTCTTGATTGGTCAAAAAGCTTGGTTAACCATAGTTGAAGAACAATCAGCTGACAGCTCGCAACTAGCAACGGCCGCCCAGGGCAATCAGCCGTGACAGTCGCAAGATGGTCGCAAGTCACCGCTTGCGTTACCATTGACAACGGGGTTTTGTGTGATTGTGAAGTGTGCGGGCCATCACATTGTCATACAAATACAAAGACAAAGACAGTTGGCAGTTGAGAGTTTTCAGTTGCCTGAGTGGGCGGAGGCGCTAAGTGCGCATCGCTACGCCTAACAATATCTGGACTGCTTAGCAACCATACATTTTCTATGAAAATTTGTCGTATTCCAGAGCAACACATTGTTTTATTTGTCATTAAAAACCTAAAGACAACAAACAGTTTTATATTATAAGTATTTAAAAAATAATAATAATTTAAATTAAATTTAATAATGTCATTATTAAGTTCTGCAAGTTTCTTAGTTTTTTTATTATTGTGACAGCTGTTTCGGCTTACAAGGCCATTTTCAAACCGGTGGGATTTAGAATAGTTGGTTTGATCTGGTATTTCGCATTGGACAGTGAAAATTAATATTTCTAGAAGATAGTTGTTGTCAACAACGCTGTTAATGATTTTAAATAAAATAATCTGGTCGGATATTTCTGTTATCTTCTAGAGTTGATAAATTATGGAATATTAGTGAGTTTTTAAAAAATATATTATGATGTTTGGAAGGATTCAAAGTCTAAGTGTTTCAATACCTTTTTTTGAATTCCTTCTAACCTTTCAATATTAAGTTTTAATTCCATATGACCATACATGAGTACCGAACAAGAGTCCCAATAGTCTGTATCCTGTGAGACTATGGCATTTAGAATTTACCCCAAATGATGTGAGGCTGAATGTAGCGGAGAGGAGAAGGAGAAGGGAAAGAGATGAAGTAGTACCTGGTCACTAAACACGGGTAAAGCCATTTTCAACTTGGGAGGCGGGTATCGGTTATCGCGGCTTCAGGAACTATTTATTGTAAAACCAATACCTCTGCCATAGGTCACCCCAAGTTAGTCGGTAGTTTGGTGACTTAGCTGAGGTGCCCGAGTTTATGGAATGAGGTTTATTCAAGTTTTGACGGCGGATGCGTCCATCCACTGCAAACTGCGTGGTGGGCCGGATTGGGAGAAGCCAGTTAAGGGAGACCCTCTGACCTCTCCAGCCGGGTTGTCTCGACCCATTACCTAGCACCGCAGTGAGAGGGATGGATTCATACGTCCCTCACTCCTGGACACACTTACTCAAGACTCTTACTCACCCCTCATACCCTTTTCCTTCTCAGAACTTCTTTTCCATCCTATCCTTTAATAGACCCTCCAAACAGAATCCTCAAATATGACGTAGGCCCTGAGGGAAAATATTTTACTCAACGACTCCTGTAATAAATGAATGTAAAAAAAAACTTTTTAATTTTGAATTGCAAATTTGCAAACCACTCCGGAACGTGCCACAAATAAACACAAATTAATCCTGAATTGAACCCGCGACCTCTGACTTCGTAGCCAATACGTTGAAGCGTATTACCTGACTGGATAAAATGTGAATATTGATACAAAATATAATTTCCAATTGATTACAATGTTTCTCACGAGGCCAGGAGTATAGGAGGCCATGTCGGTGTACTGTTTAATATTATATTCAGAGTATATGAGTAAGTATTGAACAGAGCAGAGTAGGTAAATGTATGAAGGTACAAAGGGCCTCTCGTGATAAATAGTTGGCCGCGGGCGAGGATGGCGGTTTGCTAAAATATCAGGTTTGACCAACATTTTAACGCGTGGGCAGCATTGAAAACTTATTTATAGAAATAGGCTCATTTTCCTGTAGACTAATTATTTACACAACGTGTATATAGGTATATTCTATTTACACGTTGTAATAACTAGCAATAAAATAAAATGTCATTTCGTCAAAATTATGGTTCGCATTATCTCCAAAGCCACAAATACAGAAATAACTTATTGAGGTAGAAAGGGATTATTGTTTCCAAAACCTAAGTACCTCTTATGGATTTGAGTACTTACTAAATATAAATACTAGGTGCTTAATATAAAGATCATAACATGAAAACATTTTTTCTTTTGCGTGATAATGAAACCTGACATCCAATTTATATTTGGAATTTTGATAAAAAAAAGGCAATGATGTATAGCAAGTTCTTGGCTGTACCCGGTTCGAAAAATTTGTTCGGATACCACAATATTGTCATTTTGATCATTCTGAAATATTAAAGAATACGTTGAAAAGTTTGCTGGATCCTATCAAATCAATAAATGCTGTCGATTTTAGTCACAAGGAACATCAATTTTTTGAACCCTAGGCATTTAGCTCAAAATCCTAGAAATAAAAGATGATCTCGAAATCGTTTAGTCTTTTCTAAAACGGAAATCATAATATCTAACACCGATTTAAAAAAAAAAAACGATTCTTGTCATTTTGTCATCCTGATGATCCTCTGAACAAAACTAAAAAAATGTCTGGACCCGGATATAAAGCTGGGTTGATTTATCATTTCACCCACTGGTGAATTGATCGGGTCACGGTTATCTTCTATTTGATCGGGTAATTTTACACATGGAAAAATGCCATGGAGTAAATAAGAGAGATCATTTCGCCCTCTTGTACGCCATTGTACCCGAGATTGAGATTCGAATATCCGTCACCCGATCTTTGATCGGGTACTTTCGATTGTAGGTATGTAGTTGGAAAATGATATCCCGCTTTAAATGCCAGAAACTGTGTTATTTTTGTCTCTCGCGAGTCCGAGATTCGAGATGCAGGGTCATCGAAATTCACACATCTTTGGTCGCTCACCTCACCAGCACCCATCACAGTTGCCAACCATCGTTTTTTTTTTTGAAAATGTAACTCTATCACTCATTGATGATTTGTGATTGGGTAGTTCACGATCTACCCAGTAGTACAAAGTTAAAGTTAAAATAGTTAAATTCAAATTAAAAACATGATCACAAAATTACTAACACAAATAGGTGTAGGTATCCCTTTCAACACGCATAAATAAATAAATTCTAGCAATAATGTTGTACGAATGAACGTTACCAATCATTCGCGTGTTGTGCGAATGGCCGCAGCACTGCAACGATGTCGATATTCGAATAGACCTACGATAAATAGTTTGGTAGTGGTTTAGTTTATATAGTGGTTGGTATCTTTCCAAAGTTTTGATGATGAAAAACTGGAACTACCTTCAATTACAGCAGATTTGTGTCTGAAGAGAACAAGCAGATGGTCCTTTTGGCGTGAACTGTGTGCATAAAGTTTCTTCCGACAAAAACTTCAATATTTTGTGGATGGTAAGCCGGGACAACAATGATTTTGCTTTCCGTGGCTGACCGTTGTGGCCCTGTCCTATGTTTGTAAGTAATGTTTGAGGTATTGATTGTTTGTGGGGGGCTTTGAGAGTCACGAGACCATTTTAGTCTGTCAAACAGAGATGCAGAACCTTCGAATTCATCAAACTGTACATTTGACGCATTTAATGTAATTTCCTTCCATTCGTTAGATTTACCCGATAATCTACCAAAATTTCTGCAGGAATCGGCGATCGAAGTAATAAGTATATAATAAAGTCACTCGTGGTTATTCACCATTTACCAGCCCTGGCACAAGTAGCACATAGGTACTCCTTCAAGGCTTTCGTAAGGACTCTATTTTTTAAATGAACGAATCTATATTTAAGTTTGGACTAATATACCTAGACCATAATAACAGTCAGTGCCAGTAAATTGATTTTTTTTTTTACTCAAAATTATTTGTATTAATAAAAAGGTTGACGTGCCCTGGGGCTGCAGGCCGTATAGAAATACTTGGCAGGCTTTATTTAGCGCTGCTCTATACTAGAGGCTACTAGAGGCATAATATGATCATTTTGAGTATGCTCAATTTGCTCATAGTCCGGTAAATACAAATCATCAAACGAAATTCCTTTAAATACACGTAATACCAGTATAATTTGTGTCATAACTCCGTGATCTAAATAATATCGATGACGGAATTTTAAATGCATCAAAGGCAATTTTTTTTGATTAAATGAAAAAACACATTTTGTAATGCACCACTTTTTACTTGAACAAATATTTAACAGCTAACCGGCTTTCGCTTAGCTTAGTATATAATAAATATAATAAGCCCTTATGAAGCATGAGCTAAGCTAAACCCGGTTGGCTGAAATATCAATTCAAATAAAAAGTGGTGTATTGCAATGCGTGTTTTGTCATTTAATATATAATGTCACACCACAAAGTACTTGCTTCTTTGTTCAGGAGAGGGATAAGAATTTTATTATATTTAAAAAAATTCAATCTTATGTTTTTGTAGACGAGTAATTTAAATTTTTTTCACTATAAAACAACATTGTATAGAGCTTACAGAAGACGTTGCAACTGTATTACATTTATTTTTAATTTGTATAAAAAAATATTCTCTTAAAATGCACGTTTATAATGTACTTACTTTCCTAGAAACATTTCGTCGACGCGAATCGAAAGAGAAAAAAGCTTTGAAAAATTACATATTTAACTAATTTTTGGATTTATTGTCTTCAGCATTTTAATTTTCCGGTATCTCTATGTTGTTTATCATTTCGGTATTCATTTAAAATTGAAGTGGAATTGAGATTTTTTCAACTTAAAACACATTATTAAATGATTGGCGCAGGCTCGTCTAAAATTACTAATTATTATTATTGCAGAATTTGTGAAGCCAAAAGTATGTAAAAAATATTTGCCTAAGGATTATTGCCTTTAAAAAATGCATAGATGTAATTATCAGTTTTTGTTTCATAAATATTTTTTTTGACAAATAGAGAGAAAAGGATCATAATTTTCCTTTTTGAGAATCAGTAAATCTGAAAAATCAATTAATTTAAAATAAAATAATGTTAGTACCTGTTTTATGGCTCGTCTGAATTATTCTGCTCGCAAATGATTCCAGTTTTAAAAATGACACTTGAATTTCAAGCAAATTTTAGATCGTGAAAATTTCCACTTAAGAGAGAATTTCCAGGCATCCATATACATCATATCACAGACGACCAGAATAAGAATGTTTGATGTAATAATAAAAATGTTATTATGACACAATTCTTCCGGCTGACCTATCTATCTTCTATAAACAATATTTTGCAAATACTGTACACAGAAGACTGCCCCGGTATGGGTTTGTGTTTTAAAGAAATCAACAAATTAATTTTGATACTCTGATGGAATTTTGCACACTTGATTATTATCTACACGAGATTTGGATAAACCTTCCATTATTATTCCCACACCAAAGCAGAATTTCAATACTTTTTGTTGGAATTTTGCACACTTGACGTTCTAAATAAGATAAAAATCACTAGATCTGATAGAACAACTTTTTTGTAAAGTCCGGGCAACGCCCGGGACTCCAGCCTGTTTATTATAAAACAAATGGTGTCATAGCACGATTCCAATTTATTTGCTAACAATATTTTAATAAAGTGACCGTTTCATTACCTCTTTTAAATGGATAGTGAACGTGCAGTAATGAAAACAATAATATTTAATCAATTAACAAAAAGAGGACACCGACGAGTAGTAACTTGCATATTCATTACAAAAATGCTTTTAACGCGTACCTTCCTCCAGTATTTTATTACCGTATTTACCCATAAAGGACGTGTGAATATAATATTTCGAGGACTTAAAATTGAATAAAAATGATTTCGCTGGAAATTATACGAAGGGTGGCCATAAAAAATCGTTTGTGCTGACTTGTTGGATGAAATCTAAGACCTATAGATCTTCGTTCAGTGGCATCCAAAGCTCTTTACATAATGATATTGGGATTGGGAAATACCCTTTAACTACTTGAAGAAGAATTATTTGCCCCGATGAATCACATTCCTAAACCTTTCCCTTCGGTTTACAGAGTCTTAAGATATGTACCTGAATTACTTTAACCGCTGATTCTTGAAATTATTTAAAGTAAAAAAATGTGATTGAAATTAAGGTCTCCAGTGATATTTTGTAGGGTTTTTGGCTGTTGTTAACTTTGGTTTTTCAATAACAAACATCATTTTTTTCACACGTGGTCATTTGTTACTCCGCCGAGTAACCGTTCAACCCCCTTTCAAACTCTAACTGTCCAGTACCTACTTTCTTAATATTTTTAGTGGAAAAATTTACCGGAGACAAAAATATCATCCATATTTCTACTCCAAATAATCTCAGGAATCACTGGTCAAACTCAGCCAGGTACGTATCTTAACACTTTTCATAGTATTTTTTTATGTAGAATCTTCGAGAAACAGCTGACTAATGTCATAATGGTGATCTGACAAATTAAATAGTGACATAGCCTGCATCATGACACCAGCATCTTTTTTTCCTTTACTGTTATGGTAGTAGGATAATTTTGAAAAATATTGTTATTTGTAATTCGGGTTATTTGTAACCCCGTAATGCTTCTTTCTTTTATAAATAAAAAAATTACGTTTTTGAAAAGTGATTTAAAGTCATGAAAAGATATTTATAAAAACAAACAAGATTAACTAGGTTGGGTTAGGTTCACTTTTTACTTTATATCATTTTTCGAAATTGTTCAGATTTATCACGGAACTTTAAAAAAAAATACAACTGTAAAGTGATTCTTCATATGGTGTGTCTGTATGTTGTTTCTGTGAAATGTTTTGTAAACTTTTTCTTATATTTGTGTCTGCATATTGGGTTGGATAGGGTTTAACTTATCAAAAGTAACTATTGGCGATCCCTTTATGAGTTTTGATAACTCATGGGAATGCAACTTCGTTGTATGTTTTATTTAATAATAATTTAAAAACTCTTAAAACTCCAATAAATATTTATTTTTTTATTTTAAGCAAAAATTGTACAGAAAATATTTGTTTTGGTGTGTTAATGTGTTCTTAATTGTTTAATAATGACGTTACTGTTTGAATATTGTTTTGGTTTTGTGAATATACTAAGAAGAGGGGAAAAGATTATTTTCCTAATTTAACATTAATTATTAAAGTAAGTAATTTACTTACAACCAAAATTGACATTTAAATCGTATAAATACGTCGTCTAATTGTGGAACAACCACAGTTTGAAAATGGCCTTGTAAGCCGAAACAGCTGTCACAATAATAAAAAACCAAAACACTTGACTTAAGATAATTAGGATTTAAAAATAACTTTACATAAGTCTATGAAACAAGGCTTTTGAGACATGTCTGGAGGATGTTCACATAAATCTAGAATATATTTATTTTGAATGTCACACCCAGCTGGGCTTTTACAAGGTTATTATTTTTTAACAAAAATAGCACATCAATAAGCATAACACCATAACACAAAACAAAATTCACCACCATGCAATATGGAAAATAGGAGATTAAGAATATTATGTAGGTATAACAAATTAAATATGTCCAAGCAGAGGAAGGCATTTTGTTTACTTCTATCTGTTGTTTTGCTTGCCGATAAAAATTCTACTAAGACCTGTTTATATTTAGTGACCGATAGATTAAATATGTCAACAACATCCCTATAAACATTACCCAAATTCTGTGTATGGCGAACGGGAGTATACAATAATGAAATGTATTGCAGTAGCGTTATTTGTGTATTGAAAGTATTAAGTTAGGTTTCAGTTTTAGGTTATCAAGGAAAGGGTAGAAGATTATAGGAGCTAGATAGGAGCTAATATGCAGTTTAGGTAAATTGTAGGCAGAGACATGCATTGCATGTCTCCTGTGGGTGACAAAAAAGTGATGTGCAGGATTATTATAAGATTCAAACTAGACAGACCTAGCGTCTCTTACAAGAGACATCCGATTCTGGAAAAACTGAGAATAATTTTTTTTTTATATATTTATTAAATTAGTTTTTTAAAAACACAAATTTAAAAAATAAATTATTTCGATACATTTTTTTCTCTGGGTTCAAGGAGGTTAAGCACTGCCTACCATAACGAACTCATATAAAAATGTTAATAATAATAAAATTTATAAAATTATTGCATGAAATCTATTTACTTAATAATCTTTCAAAAATAATGTAGGTAATAAGGTATAATTCTGTTGTACGAGAGTTTTTTTGTTGTATTTGTATATGAGTTGTATAGTTACTATATACGATAAATCCACTCGCGTGAAATGTTGGAAAACCGTTTATTTTCCTAATATAAATTTAAAAAATAAAAATCTACAAACCTATTTATTTAGTGTGCTAAAAATAGGTAGTCCAACAACAAAGCGTATTAAATAAATCTAGATTATTTACTTAAAAGTTGTAATAGAAAAAAAAGGTTTACCAACATTCCATCCTAGTGGACTTATCGTAGATAGGAACTATACAACTCACATAATTTGTCGATGGAGTTGTAATCGGTATAAATCGCATAATGTAATGTATTTGGTTATAATAGATTAAAAAAAAAACAAATGTTCTTTTTTCAAATTATATTCACACAGGAAGAAAATAATTTCCTTCAGGGCCTATGTCATCTTTGGGGATGCTGTGTGGAGTTAGTTTTTGTGGAAAAATAGGATTGAACCTGGGTCTTAAAGGTGGGAGGGAGGAAAAAGAGAAGCCGGCACATCGTTCCACGCTCGAGCTGTTGCACTCAAGAATAAGTCGTAGAAACGACCTGATCTCATGTGAAAAACTGTGTACAAATAATAGGCGCTCGTTTGGAGTGTTTTCAGACTGTGCACCTATGCCGAAGGAATCAAAGACGCTACTTCATCAGAGCATCTTCCATTGAAACACCAGAAGTAGAAAAAGAAGTTAGGAAAAATTATCAAACGGACCGCCCGTTTCTGCACAGATTTGAGATTTTTTCAGGTATTTTGTGACTCCAGTGGCTGCCAATTCAACCATGGGGCATGCTTTCGATTTGTACAGGGCTAGTAGTTGTGTACTATTACAGTATCTGGGGGGGCCTGTACAGTACGCCCAGCTTGTGAGAGGCTAACTTAATCCTGGCTTCGATGGAGTGTCCTTCCCAAAGCTAGTCACTTAGAGTTACACCAAGCATATCAATGGAATGGTTATAAAGTCCAAGAACAACATCTTGGCAATGCAAAACATTTTCACTTTAATTCCAGATGGATTCCAATGTTCATGTTTATAATATTTTTCAGATCAATCGGAAAACATTAATAATACAGTGGCAGCGCTTGACTCTGCTCATTCTTCTTCAGAATATATAACCAGTTTCAAATAATTTATTAATGCTACTGACATAGGGGAGTATCCCTTCCATACAATATGATCCCTATTATTCCACACACATATTCAAAGGAAAGATACGTACTCCCTGTAAATCGTACTGACCACCTGTGCCGAGGCTTATATCCGTGAATTCGTTTGTTTTATTGTTCGTTCCATTTTTTCGATTATTCCCAGACAATCGAACAAAAAACCCTCGTTTTTGGTCCGAACGTTTGACACATTTGCTCCAGTCGATAAATCCTCTCCAGTGCATATTATGTACACTGTTTTCGTTTTACCGAAATAAATTGTACAGAACAAAATCATTTTCAGAATCGTTTATCCGTAACCTGTGACATTTGTGCTTTGTTTTAGCTGGAGAAATAATCAATTTTTGTAGGAAGCAATCACAATTTCGTTTGACAATAGAAAAATTTGATACACAACACACCCACCCATTGCTATTGCCGTAGTTTAAAATAATATAAAAAGTAATTATAATTGATTGTTCAATACTTGTCTCCCTGGGATAGGTGTTGGAGGTACATAAATAAAAAGTATTGTATAATAAGGTTAAATAGTAAGTAATAGATACATATTTTATTTAAGGGTCACAGAAATAAAAAAAAAGGATTTGTTATTTTAATCCTATAAATGAAAATAGTGTAACAGATGGGAAAGAAAATATAAAATAAAGTACATTAAAGGAGAGGCATTATAATGAAGTCAAGTTTTCAGATATTATATTAAAATGTGAATTAAGTGCTAGAGGTTGAGTTGCATTAGTATTCCAGCAATTATGTTGAATTACAAACTAATTAACCATGACGCCGTTTATCCGCAGGGATAGGCAAAGAGGACGGACCGCCAAACAACTCGGTCTTGGAATACACCCCTTGCTTCATTCACATTCATACATCTTCTCATACATGCTATTCTATTATTCCGACTCCTAACATGGCCCTACTCAAGTATCTGGTTCACTTGATCGTGTTTTCCTCGGGCGTTGTTTGTGCCTTGCATTTATTCATTTTGTACCTTCCCAAAATAAATTGTCCCCACATAATCCTTTCATTTCCTTACCCATATTGTCGACTGAATACAATAAAATGTCACAGTATCTGTTAGTTCAAATTCCACCTCTTCCTGTCAACATCTCAGTGTTGAAGACGGAGCTATTATTCGACCGTGTCGGAAACTCATGAAAGTGAATATCAATCGTGTGCTAGTGAGCTCAGTTTGGAAGTGAGAACCATAGGATAATTTAAAAGCAAAGGAAGAAAAGCACCAATCCTGTCTTATCCATTTTCCTTCCGCTTTGCGGGACCGATTTCTGTCCCCAACAGGCATCTAAAACTTATTTCTCCATTCACTTTTGTGTCATATATTCTCCTTACACCCCTTTCTTCGTTCATTTGCTCTACATGCCCAAACTATCTGAGGGTCCCTTTCTTAATCTTACTCATTTCGCTTACATCAGCCTTTGCATTCTTTGCGGATATCCACATTTCGCACACAACTATACACGGCTTTCACACATACGTCTCAGGGAACTCATCCCTACAGCATTCAGTCTACTTTCATCTTTCCCCTGCCAGTTCCATGTTTCAGTGCCATACATCAGAGTAGGTACCATCACTCCTTCGTGGACTGCTAGCTTCGCTTCTTTGGACAGCTTTTTGTTGGCGCCAACGGCATTCGGTCCACCATTAATACAGTTACCTATCAGTTCAACCTTCTTTCAATATCCCTAACGGCCTTCCCATCTCTCGTAAACATTCTTCCCAAATACAGAAACTCATCTACCTGTTCCAAGTATTCATCATTTACAACTATATTGCACACTGTTTTCGTACACTCTCAAACTTCATTATTAACTCATTATTCATACATACTTCGTTCATCTTAGACACTAGCGACTAGCGACAGTAGATCATCCACACTGTTATAAATCAGCACCGCATCATTAGCATACAGCAGGTAACATACTTTCAGATTACTCAATTTCGCGCCCAATGCCACCTCTTTCAATCCTTGCATAAAATTATCCATGGATAGATTGAACAACCACGGTGACATTACACAGCCTTGTTTTAACACCTTTTGTGATGTCAAACCACCCCGTAAAGCCACACATTCAACGCTATCCTCATACAGAGACGCAATTGCCTGTATGAGATTGGAATTAACTCCATACTTGGACAACATCTTCATTTAAAAACTGGTAAAGCAAAAGCAACATTTTATAGGGGACGGTCAAACACCGCAAGGATTTGATCAGTATATTTTTTATCTTTCTAAATGTGCTTCGTCCCTCGGTAAGATACATATTGGAGTGTAATTGTAATTGGTGTATTGGAGAAATATTACACTTATTCAAAAATATTTCAAATGTTTACACGTATTAAATATTACCTATTTTTAATGATTTTAAAGTTTTGATATGAAGTATGGGGCAACGGCCGACGTAGTTGATGGGTAAAGGTCTCGAATCCCAATCCGAAGGATGCGGGTTCTAACCCGGTGTGTTAATTTATGTTATTACACAATTAATTAATAAAAAATAATATATAGCATACATATTCGCAGCACGTTCCTGAATCGAAGACACTCTCCGTATAGCCCTGGTGTAAGAACACCATTCAGAATTGAAACGTTGCTTGAAATAGCTTTAGCTATATTTGGTGACCAGATATAAATAGCCAGGTACTTCGCCACCTTCCTTTTCTCCATATCCTTCCCCTATCCATAACCTTCAACCTCACAACATACCCCAATTGCGGATGCCATAGTCTCACTGATTCCTAACGGGAGCTGTCGGGACTCTAGTGCGGTATTCATATAAAAAAATGTACAGCGATATGTATGCGCATTGTATAGTTTATATCATAGACTGAGTTTAGGCAAATGTTATTGATGGTGTGAAGAGCACAGAAGTTTCTTAGCGAATTTATTTGCTGCTGCATTTGGCGTGTGGAATAGTGCTGTATGGCGTGCCGTCTCAGTGCCAGCGACATTTTAAAATTATTTGGGGACAGAATTCAGCACAGTCGATGCTATTTAAAAAAAAATTATAGTATATGAGTAGAAATGGTGAAATAACATTTTCTATCTATTCTTAAAGTATTCTTTACTAAAATGATTTTATATGTGGGCAATATCAATTACAATTTAAACCTACAACTAACCTACTTAGAATTGATTGTACTTAATCCATAAATGCAGTAATATTCTTACTGTTATCAATCATTAAACGTTGTTAAATACCTTATCCGTTTGTCAGCAGATAATATTGGATGTATTATATATTTATGTAATTATCGGAGTCATTAGCAAGCTCTAATTAAAATCAGAGTCCAGAGAGAAGGTTGATTGTTTTGTCGAGGCTGCAGTTGTTTGGTCAGTGATCATATATTTATGTTCACAAAGCTGTCAACGGACTGACAAATATTATGTGCGGTTATTGGATTTCCGTCGATAAACAATCAAGTATTTTGCTTTATATTGTGTTAGGGGTTAACAACCTTTTTCGGAGTTTGTAATTATTGTAAACCAATTCCAGTGAAAAATTATTATTAGTATAAAATAAGAATAAAAAGCATAAAAATATATGCTCATGTAAATCAAGAAACGCTGATCCTGAGTATATAGGTTTAATTATTTATTTATTTTTATGTAGAAATTATAAATTGTCATTTAAAAGTGAATAAAAAACCTTCACATTATAACATACCATTCTATTGGCATTACTGAGTTAGTTGTTTCTAACGACACGCCGGAGTCGACTAGAAATATGTTAAAAATAACCTTCCAAGAGCCAATTTTTGTTGTTTTATTTATGTTGATGTTAGATTTTAGTTGAAACACGGAAATAATAACAATTTAAATAATACAATATCACTTGCAAACCGGTGCTCTATCGCTAAACAAAATTACACAGGAAGATATTATTCATATTTGATAGTTACATTGGTGTTGCTAGCTTACAAATTTTTAACACTGTGGCGATTGACTTACGCAGCGGTACCTATATTGCACAGATTATTACTGCACGGCCGTCTGTACCTACTACCTCGCTTCGCATTATAATTTTGACCTGGAAAGAGCTCGGATCTGCGACACATAACACACAGCGCTACGCCATCATATTTAATTATTTAATATTTTCTACTTTTATTTGACAAACTGTACCTACCTCTTGTTTTAATTTATTCACTCCGAATTAAACTGTTGTTAACTCCTGCATCTCATCGACTTCAAACCTAATCAAGCAACAAGGTAAAATATATTATTCTGCAACAATAATTCCGGGACCAACTACATGCACGTATTCCACGCTTTATTATAATTACTAACTTATATTCTATTATTATTTAGAAGTATCCTTTAAGAAACGATTGCACATTTTTTATATTATTTATAAACTATGTAATATGAACTTATTGGTGTTTTTTTAGAGGTATACCAATTCAAAATGAAAAAAAAAACATATTAAAATAATGTTAATGTCCATGATATTGGTATTATTTTTCGGGCATATGAGCGTCACGGCTAGCTCGAATGAAGCGCAATCGTGAAGTCCAATTTTCGACAGCAAAATAAATTAGCAAAATTTGCAAGCGCTGTTCTGACGTCAGTATATTCATGGTGAAATGGCAAAACGTACTGACTACAAATCAACTGTCAACTGTCAAATTGACAGTTTGTATAAACAATGTTTGCCAGTTTAAAAACCAAACCTCTAAAAAAAAAACACCTTTATATGTTCAAAATTGTAGATTTTTCGACAACAAAATTAATTTTCACAATCTGACGTCAGTCTATTCATGGTAAAATGGCAAAATGTACAGACTACAAATCAATTGTCAACTGTCAAATTGACAGTCTGTATATAAAATGTTGACAGTTTAAAAACCAAACCTCTGAAAAAAAAAAACAATACGTTTTATACCATCGGTAATTTAAATTTATTTTAGTTTATATTATATATTATGTAAATTTAAATGCATCTTTACGTCTGCCATGCATTATGTGCTTTTTTTATTTATTATTAACTTAATGAGTTAAACCTCAGTTTATAATATTTCATTTAATGAAGATAATATTAGTGAAACTCAATCGAAACGAACTCAGGACCAGGGCTCGAACACAGGTCCTGGGTTCGAGCCCCAGATGTATTCGTATCTTTTTCTGATTTTTCTGTTTCAGATTTTCTATTGAGTTTCACTAATATTGTTTTCATTCATTGAAATAGTATGTTCTTTATAGTAAATTTTTTAATATATTTTTTGTCATTTACACATTGAAAACTCTTGTGTCTTTATCACAAGGTTAATTATGTAAAATATTAATATTATAAAAGCCCCAGGGCGTTTAAAATGAATAAATGACGGCTGGCGTAGTCCAGCGCTAGGGCGTTGGACTCCCATTCCGAAGGCCGCGGGTTCGAACCCGGCGTGCGCAAATAAATTTAATTTAATTTATTTGTGTTATTTCACAATTAATTATTTAAAATAATATATAGTATATTTGGGGCACGTTCCAGAGTGGAAGATACTCTTAGTTTCGCCCTGGTATAATACCACCATTCAGAATTGAAACGTTGCTTGAAATGGCTTTAGCCGATTTTAGTGACTAGATCTGAATAGCCAGGTACTTCCCCACCTTCATCTTCCTCGTCTCCTTTCTTTCCCCACTTACCTTCAGCCTCATAACATACCCCAATTGGGGATGCCATAGTCTCACTGGCTCCAGAAGCGAGCAGTTGGGACTCTTGTGAGGTATTCACTATACAAAATAAAAAAACTACTAGTTGTTTACGCGTTCATCTAAAACATACCTAACGGTATTATTTGATGTTCCATTTCCGCGCTGCTCTTATTGTACCCACAAAACTTCAATAATATAATTAGCTAACATTATTATCCGCTTAGTTAGCAATAGTATAACAATAATAGTAGTAACAGTGGGAGAATGGATACACTGGCCTCCAGATTGCTACACGGAGAAAAATGAACTGTTAAAAACGGGACTGAAGTTCTTACGAACAAATTAACAGTGATTCAATGTTTATTGGCGGTAAAATACGTACGAAATTACGTATACCAACAAATTATTCGTAATATTTGAAAAACCGCCAATAAACATTAAAACCCTGTTAATTTGGTCGTAAGAACTTCAGTCCCGTTTTTAACCGTTTTTACTATTAAAATGATCGTTTTTTCTAATAAAATGTTCGTTTTTTCTATTAAAATGATCGTTTTTTCAAATAACAATTTTCTCCGTGTACCCTATACATATCTCTCATGCCTGTTCTTTTTCAAAATTTCCTCTTCTTCCTTTTCTTAAAAGACCCCACACACCATCGCCCATGATGATATAGGCCCTGAAAGGAATTTTTTTCTCAGGGCCTCCTGTGTGGAGCTCATGTTTAAAAAAATTGCAGAAAATATTAAGTATTAACAATGAAAAATTAAGGGATATTACGTTAGTAAATAAAGTTCGTAAACTAAACAGACCTTCCACACAGCATCCCCCACATGCTCTGATAGTAATTATTTTCGTCAGGGCCTCGTAAGTTGAGTTAATGTAGAAAAAAATTATGTTGAACCCTGTTTTAAATAAAGTACGTAATTTTATTTATCCTGACAGAATGAATAATTTAAAATATATTTAACGAACCATTATACTTATTAGGTAATTGAAATTAAGGTTTAACAACTGTGTATGCAGTATTATCATGACAAAAAAGTTAATAACTTTGAAATATTTTATTAATTTACACTATCATATCTATGCCTTATATTCACTATTAATAAGCCATTTATTTATATCTATCTATCATCTTTTATCGACCTTTATTTTATTTAAATACATATAAAAAATAGTGTCTGTGGCGGGCTCCATGCCTTTTGAAAGTCAAATCTTCAGTTTTATTCTGAGATTGATGAAAATTTGTACATTTAACCGTCAAACGGGAAGAAGGTAACTTTCTACACGAGATTTCGAAAACTACCTCACCCCCTTTTCCACCATTTAAAACAATTTTTTTAATAAGAAATATCTCTTTGTATAACTTTTGAAGGTTATTCCCATCAATGTAATATATCATTGAAGAAGAAGATAACACTAATAATCTAATATTTTTAACTTTAAACTAAAGTGAAATCGAAACTCAATATCTTTTGTGATGTATCCGTATATTTTTCTGTTTCAGATTTTCGATTGAGTTTCGCTAATAATTATCTTCATTAATTAATGTATTCTAATAATTTTAATTTAAATGTGAAAATGAACAAGACACAGAAAATAAATGTTTTATAATAGGTGGCAATGGCGGAATTGAAAAAAGCGCACGTCCCGATAAGACGAGAGGTTTCGGGGTTGGAGTCCCAGTTGCGACCGCTATCTTTTATTTTTGTGTCTTGTTAATTTTCATATTTTAATTTAGATTAGTATTTTCTTCTTCTTTAATGGTAAAATTTACTGTTGGTATCTGATTTCGAAAAGCTCGCGCTTTCGGGGGTTCTAAAAGTGTTTTACTAATAAAAAGTAAAAACACACGTTTTAAATTTTGCCTTTTCATGCTAGAAAAACTCCATGTTCATGCACGCGTAAATCTGTGCTTCAACAACATAATGAAATATAGTTTTGTATGGAAAACATGAATGGAAAACCAACTAGCGACTAAACTGTAGTTAAGGGTAAATTTTGTTTCAAATATATATTTGTGTTTCGGGTAATTCTGGAATACCTCCCAAACTACCTCTAAACACAATATAATACGAGTTAGGCTTAGAATTTTGGAGCCGATGTTTTCGGCTTTTGACGTGTTCGTTATTTATTTGATTTTAACTACCGGAGTTGGGAAATTGTTCCAGTCGAGGGGAGGGTATCCAATGAATGAAAAGAGAAAATAATACAATGGAAAAAGACAAATTGACAGATTAATCCAAAAGTTACAAATCAATCCGAGTATTTAGGTATAAATTCACAGTTTCGTTGAATAATTAATGTGGGCAAATGACGTAGCATCATTATTAACATATAATTTAAATATTTTATTTGCGAAATAATTTTAATCATGAACATTTTTCGGTTGTCAGCTTTTGTGGGGTGATTAGTTCACTTTCGTGTTCATGTTAATACGATTTTTCGATTTAGTATATTCGGAAATCATAATTACAGCAAGAACGCTACATCCCATCCCATAGATCGTTATGAATATAGTTTACTATTATATAAGAGAACTGGCATTGGGTGGGAATGCTGTTCTTGTACTGCTGGTATATCAATGGAAGATGAACTAGCGTCATTGATCCTGTCAGCACTGATGCACGGCCAGGAAACACGCCAAAAGTGCGCCCAACATTTTTGTAAATAATTTGAGATTTTCACTGCCAAACGTATTTTTGTTATTTATTTTTGGGGTGTTATGCCGTGTTAGGCTATCTCCTTCTTTAGCCAACGTTTCGGACGACGTTACAATGTCCATCATGAGGGCAGATGTGTAGACACATCATGAGGGCAGATGTGTAGACACATTAAGAGGGCAGATGTGTAGACACATGTGCCCTGATGATGGACACTGTAACGTTGTTCAAAACGTTGGATAAAGAAGGAGATAGCGTAACACGGCATAACACCCCAAAAATAAATAACAACATTTTTTGTACATGTTTAAAATTTGTTTCGTGAGAACGTTCTTGAGTTCAATACCTTGGCTGTGACATTACACAAATCATCACTTGCAGGCCTCTGTGCTTCCTCCCTCCTGCACCAAGGGTCTCTTTCAGATTCAGGTTCAATCTTTACTCAAAAAACCCTCCACACAGCGTCCCCAAAGATAATATAGGCCCCAGGTGGAGTTAATGTAAAAAAGAAACGTATCAAATTACTTGAGAGGGTATTACCAGAGAATACCGGAAATTAGTCTTTTTAAAATCAAATTCCAGACGTATTGACTCTTTTTTACAAAAAAAATTAAATTGATTTTGAAATATTGTTATTTTATTTGGTACATGCAGTTTTAAAATTTTGAAAAACTACGTGAATTTTTAATATACTAAGGTTATAACCAACCGTTGGTCGTTGGCAGATTTGTTCAATTTTCAAACGACGGATTCTATTAAACAACACAAATTTCAAATCATATAATCATTCAACAAAATAAATCAATACATAATATAGTCAACACAGTTTTAAGAATTTTAATTTTACTAAAATTAAAATCATTTAAAAATAAATCCGAGAACGTATCTTGTAACCAGTTTTTCTATTTATTTAAGGTTTTACACACTAAAATATTGATAAAAAAATTTACACACTTATTTTGTTTAGACATTATAGAAAAATCATAAATAGTTATGATCAAAAAATACTTACAAGAATTACACGATATTTAATAATTTGTCATCGAGCGTTTTGAGCATTTTTATTGTTTACTTGAATGTAGGTATATATTAAAGCAAGTTTTTAATGAAATAAATCGAAATTAAATTTTTAATTTCCAAAATGATGCGGGAATAATCGATCTTTCTCTTGGAACCTCCCTGTACATTTGCAAGCATCTTTAAACTTTTGAAGATTGGAACCTCCCTGTACATTTGCAAGCATCTTTAAACTTTTATTCTCAGCCGCTGCGCTGGTCAATCGCTCTTAAGCTCTTATTTTGTGACTTGTCATATTATTAATTACAATATTTGTTTGTTTAATTAATAATTTGTTTTTAATAGGTGAGTATGATGTTTTATCGATTTTGATTCAGGAGAATATTTAAAATATTAGAATTAGATTGTTATAATTTCATGATTAGAAAAGGAAATTTCGAAACCATTAAAAATATGTGTATATTGTTAACTCTACGATATTTATTCATAAAATAGTAACAACTTATTACCAAAATATTTTTCAAATAGAATTATATACAACAAGGACATTCACAGACAGAATACAGGAACGTGCAAGGAAATCAGGCTACAAAAAAGGATAAAGCGTACACACAGAATAGTCTACTGTACAAAGGGATGAAGTGTTATATCAAGCTACCAGAAACTATAAAGTCCGTACCAATTGGAAAGTTTAAGGTGTATTGTAGGAGCTACATAAAATTGTAGAAAATTTAATATAGAATACAATATGTAAATAGTTAGCAATTTGTAAACTTAAATGTACAAATTACTAAAATAAAAAATTAATTTTTTAAAAGTAATTTTTTTTTTAAATATGCCATTAAAATACTAGTTGAAAAAAGTAAGGTATAACTTTTATCTGTCCTTTGTATGTAGAATGCACTTGCAATTTGTACAGGTTAAGATGTGTTCTTTCAGTGTCTGTAACCTCTGTTTGTACGGTGCCCACAGCTTTTCAGACAGTAACATTGTTTCAATAAAGCTATCCGAACTTTACACTTTAGGACCCAACGAGTTTGTCAATAAAGCCTTCTCAGGAAGATCAACGTATCCTACAAAAACCAAAAATTCTCTTGTTGGACAAACCTGTTGCACCAAACAATGTTATTATTTTGTTACTATAAAACCTGCATGTTGTTATAGGTTATTCTTGAAGAGTAGGCAAACATTATGAAGGAATGATTTACGAACGATGGCTACCCAAATATTCGTAGCAAGAGGTAGGTAATTATTGTCAATTAAAGTGAATTTATTTTGAACTCCGTGCAATGAGCTACTATATTCAGTCACTAGCTGGAATAAACTTATATCAAATACTAAAATATGTCACAAATATTTTTGTTTTAGAATATTCTACATAATGTTTTGTGTCATATAGTCTGCGAGTAGACGTAATTTTTATTGTTTTCTAAAAATTTTACGTCTTTCAACATTTTAAAATTGCATTTTATATATGTAACTCTATGTAGATATTCAACGTACATAAATAGTAATACTAAGCTCCCGCGTTCCCTTTTCACCTTCCCTATACCCCCCCCCCATCCCTCTCCCACTATCCCCTTTCTCGCGACCCCCCCCCCTCACGCATTGCGCTTCCACCTTCTCCACCTTCCCCTCTCCATCGTTCTCCCTCCCACGAAGCCCCACACCTTAATTCCCTATCCGACCATCCCGCATGATCACAGCAATTAAAAAAAAATTGAATAGCAATCGAGTGAAATTTAAATCGCAATCGTATGAACAGTTTAGGAAATAATTTCATAAGGCCAGAGCTCACTATCCTATAACTATTCCGGGTATGTTCACATCATATTCCCATAGTTTCATCGCAATCGGATGAACCGTATGGCCGTGCATAACATACGAACACGCAAACAAACAAGCGAATAAACATTATTTTAATTAAAAGACAAAATAACTTTGTTTACATCAGTTTTTATTTATGCACAATCTATAGGTTTAATTAAACATGATGTAACGAAACATGTAGATTGTGTATAAATAAAAAGTGATGTAAACAAAGTTATTTTGTCTTTTAATTAAAATAAATAATGACATCACAAAGAAGTTTTCTTCGGAAAATTAATAAACATTAATTTTTATGTATTAGTTAAAAAAATATATATCTATATATTATATATAAATAATAAAACACATGCACATGTACATTTTTGGGTAGCATCGCGTTAATTAGACAGATGCATTGTACATATAGTTTGGTATCGCTGATCGAAGAACCGGTGGTGGATGCAATGTTTTAGCCATAAATTTTTATAACGTTTGTCTGGTTTGTAGTTAGAAGTAAGAGAAATGTATTAAAATTTGTACAGCGTCCTTGAGGTGATTTTTCACAAAAACGACGCTATACATGACAACTAAATAATATTATTATTGTTATCATGGTTTATATTTATAAATGTATTCGAATGTATTTAAATAAGTGCGGTCGAATCCTAAACAGAACGCCCGGAAATGCCTATCGCTCGAATGGTTGTTGCTAATGTTACAAGTGTTAGAATTCTCATGACTAAGAATAATTAATCCCCACAAAACAACAATTATTAAAAAGTCTATATATTGTGGGAATCTGGAGCAAGGCCCACGTTGAGTGAAATATAATTATTTTGCCAATGTTAATACAGTAGGCTGTTTTTACGGCATTTTAATGCCTTGCAAAATCTTTAAGATCGTAAACATCTCAATTACTATTCCCGCGATACTCTTGTCTGCGCAATTTCTAATTGGTATGCTGTGGAGATATTTAATATCCAGCAAAATAAATTCTAGCAAAAATTGCTGAAAATGAAAGCTTATCAGGATGCTTAAATATGGTTAAATATAGTTTAAAAGTTAAAGAACGTAGCATCATCATTCCTCATCAAATACTTACTAGAAAAACTTTTTAGTGGAAAACCACGATGTCCTTTGATTACAGAGCAGTAAGCAGTGTACGTCACTAATGATAAGCGAGTGGTGAAATGGATATCTAGTTTACAATCTGACGGAATAACGTGTAGGATTAATTTTATCTCTAGTGCTTAACATCAGTACACACGAATAATTACAATGTTTCAGTTTCCGAAAATACTGATTAATAATTGACTGATAAGTTAAGATTTGAAATTATTTATGCTGCATTCGTATAGTTATTCGCTTCAACACAAATGGATGTGTCAAAAACCTCCATTAAAAGACTAAGGCGCTCCGCTATCGAGGCAACTGAAACCAAACAAAAACCGGATGGTTTCTATGTCTCGATTGGTCAAAAAGCTTGTTTAACCATAGACGAAGAACTATCAGCTAGTTACTAGCAACGGCCGGCCACAGCAATCAGCAGTGCGAGTCGCGAGTCACCGCTTACGTTACCATTGACAACGGGTTTTTGAGTGATTGTGTAGCGTGCGGGCCATCATATTGTCATACAAATACAGTTGCCAGTTGACAGTTTTCAGTTGCCTCAGGGAACGGATCGCCTTATGAGGACTTATATATTGTATGATATTTTCTTGTTGTTATTCCCTTTTTAAAACCGTTTTGCCGTTTAATGTAGGTAGGTAAATATATATATTTTTTAATTTTCGTTATGTTAATTTATTTCTTTCCTATCAAATTTTTATGATATTTTATTGTGGTGGAGGAGTGAAGGCGGGGAAGATAAAATGGGAATGTTGGAGGGGGGAGGCAGAGAAAGGGGAACGGCGGCAGGAACGTCCCGGGAACGCATATGGAAGGACATGTGGGGGGAGGGGTGGGTGCAAAGGAGACATAGTAGCGGTAGGGGATAGCAGGGGTAAATTTGATAAGTCCATGTTTCTCACACAAACAACCGCATGTGGCCAGCTTGCGCGTCGGAAAGTCTTCTGATATATTCGTGTACGCGCTAGACGGAAAAACAAAAAAATATGACCGTGTAAACAAAACCACTTCAACAAAATAACATTAAAACTCAATAACAATTTTTCTTTTCATGGCATTTTAACGTATGCCGGGTAATCGCTAGTAAATAATAAATTTATTAATATTAGCTAGTCAAACTGGTCGGTACGTGAATCGATCTTATGTGAATTTTCTAACCCATTAAATATCTAATCTAATAAAATAAATTTTTTTTTTTTTTTTTTTAATAGACAAGGACGATAATAGGATTCACGCCGGTAAAGTTGGGTAGCTATGGGCCGTGTGTATGTAGGTAAGTAAGGCGAGTCGAGGCAATCGGGGCGCGGGGCCAGGGCGGGGTATCGGCTGCTCCTAGCGGATGGAAGTCTTATTAAATTTCAGGCCAACTTTTGCCCCGTTATGCTCCTCTCCACCCCCAAACCTCTGACCTTCTGACGCCGATATGAACCTTCTGCCTTACATTTTCATAAGACTTGAACATTGGTAGGGAATACAATAGATTAGAACCCATTTAACTAGAGAAATAACATATGAAATAACAAATAACTCTAAATTCGATAGTTTTGAACTCCTGCATTTAAATCTGTTTGTACCTACTCGAACAACTAAGCAAACACTTACATTTTATATACATACATCTCATACCAACTATAGTTTGAATTTCCAAAATGAAAGTTTACGTTTATTTGGTAACAAATATTTAAACAATATGGATGTTTTTGATAATAATTTGAACTTGGCAAACTTCAAACGCCGTATGTGCCAACTATAATTATTGATAAAACAATACGTAAGTCCTCTTATTGAGATTTTTTCACACAGGAGCTATTATAAGAACATTTCAAGAAAAATAATTGTGATTATTGGAGTGGTGTACACAACGATATTTGTTTTCATTTAATTCTAATATTTGAACATGGCTTAAACATATCTATGAGTCATGTTCGTAATAAGCATTAACTTTGTGGCTCGCCATAATTTACAATAAAGTATATAAATTTGTTTTAGAATATCTATGAGTGGCTGGCGATTTTTTTGTTAATTTATCAAACTAGATTTCGGATTAGGTTTCGCTTATGAATAAACCGTTTTTATAAATTAAATAATAATATAATAAAATCGGTTAAAGTTTCATTTGAGTGCTCCCCTCCATGGAAATCTTTAGTAAAAGGCAAAAGATTTATTCGTTATTGAAGGAAAACCAGAGTAAATAAAAAAAAATAAAAAATAACTAATATCATTGATGTAGCTATTCCAAATTCCTGTAATATTGAAAAATCTGTTTCTAAAAAAATAAGAAAATATACAGATTTAGGAAATGAGATTTAAAGAATTTTGCATACTCAGACTATAAAAATATAACCATTTGTTATTTCGGCTACTGGCATTACAGGTACCTTGCTCTCATTAAAAATTTAGGCTAATTAGGTTTGTCAAAGAATTTGTACATAAAAACGCAAATATCAGTCATTTTAAATACAGGTAGGATTACAAAAGATTCTTTAAATATTTATATTGAGGGATCAGTCGGATTTATCGGTCCAGTTAGGAGTTCTATCGAGCCGAACCCTCTGATATGAAAATATCTGGATTCGGTGAATTATGGTGGGTTGTCGCGTTGTCTTGTTTTGTTCTGTATTTATTATACTTAAATAGTACAACTGCATAGCATGTATTGACTAGATTATAATTTATGGAAAAGTGTGTGGAGGGGTTTAGTTTTTCCTGTGTCTGATGAAAGTCTGATGAAATTAAAAAAAAAAATACAATTTTTTTGTTCTTGATGATTTATGTAGAAAATGTATGGCTTTTCCGGAAACTATATTACATTCCATATCGGAATATTCTGTATTAGCGTTATGTTTTGTATTTAATTATTATTATTAATTATAATAAAATAATTAATAAATTTTATGACAAAAAAAATTATGGTCTGTATTTAATTGTAATTATTAATTATAATGAATAGTTATTAGTATAGTTAATAATAATTACTATTAGTTAATGTTAAACTTTTCTTCGAATTCATGACTTTTTCCAGTCCATTTCCTCTATTGCTTAGGCCAATCTATTGTATCCAAATTCAAGTCTAAAATAAAACATTTTCCACTCCATATCCCACGTCAAAGAGATGACATAACGTTATTGGACCGAAATGTTTTTCGTATCAAAGGCAACATCGAGAATAAATGGAGAAATGGCGCAGCTCTGTCCTTAGGGAGCGAGTAGCGAGTACTACCGTCCCTATCGCATCTTCTACCCATCAACCATCACCCATCACCCTGTTCCTCTCTCTCGTGTTGGGCTGGCCTCTGATAACTGATATGTATGGCAACAGGAACCGTACGAAAAGAAAATCCAATCATACGACACGTGCAAATAATAATCTGCTTTGACTATAACCTTGTTGTGATTAAATTAACCTCATCAAAATATTGAATTTTTTTACGTCAGGAATTAATTCATTTTGTAACGAGAGACAGAAATCTTGTTTAGCTAGAACCTACCGATTCGATTTAAGTGAAATTGTGTATTGTGTGTATTATGTGTGTATACATTTTATACAGGTAAGCATAACCACTGGAGCGCTAAGTTATTTACAAAGAATATGCGTTGGGCGCTGGAGATTTTCGGACGTTAGGCTTTGGATCCACCCGAGCTCATAAAAAAACTCATATCTCTGATTATTATAACATTAAAGCCAACCTATATTTCATCATTTATCTTAGTTTGTGATTTTTATTTTTTAAAATCCATTTTATTTACAAACCGGTGGTTGTCAACAGTTGACAGTTAACAGTTATCGTTTAAACACGATGTGCAATATAAACAAATTTGAAGATACGACCAATTTCTGTGGGACGCCAGCATTTATTGAATGTGAGCAATAGGTGAAACCAACAGCAAGGTTTTTTATGTGAATATTGCATTATTAGCAAGAATACGGCACCCCCAATCGGGTATATTGTAAGGCTTAAGATAGTGGGAGGAGAAGAAAAAGAAGAAGAAGAAGAAGGTGGGAAATACCTGTGTCTTCAGATTTAGTCATCAAACACGGCTAAAGCCATTTCAAGCAACGTTTCAATTATGAATGATGGTTTTACACCAAGGCGATACTGAGAATGTCTCCCACTCTGGAACGTACCGTAAATATACTATATATTAGATACTTCTTCATATTTTGCAAATTCACTTTGAGGAACCATTTTATTAATGAAATAATTAAAAAAACCACGTGTTTACCACGATAATCTTTATTTAAAAAATCAAATCGAAAAGATTTTTTAAATAAAGATTATCGTGGTAAAAACAAAGCTTTTTGAATTATTTCGTTACTACTATATATTATTTTGAATAAATTAATTGTGAAATACTAGTTCGTGATATAACTTTACAGATTAGGTTAGGTTTGGTTGATTAGGTATCAAGGTTGATAAAAGAGGAAGGTAACTGTCATTATGATATGTTTTAAAAACACCCTGACCCCTTAGGTAGAATGATAATAATTCTTGATTAAATTTTGCACACAAGACTTCGAAAAGCTATGCATAAAGCTCGGGCAACGCCAGGGGCTTGCGTTACTTTAGATATATAAATAATATAGAACATGCCTGTGATTTGATTTTTACACAAATCTACATTTTCATTCCTAGAATGGTGAAATTTTGCGAACTTGACCTTCAAATCAAGGGGTCACTGTCCGCATAAGATTTATAAAAACCACTCCTCAATCCACCTTCCCCAAACCTTAGAGCAGAATAAAGCCTGAGCAACGGTAGATGTTTTACCTATGAGGCTTTGATTAATCGAAGGAGGTAAAATGGAAGCCGACATTTCATGTAGGTCCGTTTTACACGAAAATGAAATTGGAAAATAACAATTTCTCAGGCTGCCGACATCAACCGTGAATGGTCGTTTCGTTGTTGTCCGCCGAGATTCTCACCGGTTTTAAACCGGTCCGCATGGGATTACTGTTTGTTTCGGTGGGCAGGCTCCATTGTAAATCGTCGAGTCACGTGAGGTAACAGTAAGTGTACGGGGCGATGTTTGCGACCAATTCGTGCATGTTTCGCCTGCGATCATTCACCAATTCCTTAGCGCTTTGGTCACCTTGAAGCAGATCGTGTATACTGTGAGAACTACATAGAAAATAAAAATTGACTGGTAAATAATTTTTCTCATGTTTTTGGTTATTTATTTCTCAATTGTTATTGATAGGTGCTATTGTTCAAATGTTCAACCAATTGTGTCATTTCGTTGTGGTCTATGGAGTTTCACAGGAGCAAAGAGGCAATTCTCTACCCCCACCCAGAGAACCATGCCATAGGTCACCCAAGTGGTTCGCTACATTTGTCGACTTAGTAGGGGTGCCCGGGTTCAAGGGTGAGGTTTGTTTAGGTCTTAGCGGCACATGTGTCGTTACCCATCTACTGCGTGGCAAGCCGGATTGGGAGAGACTGGTTGATGGAGACTTTTTACCTCTTCTGCCGGATTATCTCGACCCATCGACTTGTACTGCGGTGGGAGGGTTGGATTCATTCGCGTGTCTCTTCAGGACACATTGAGCCACAGGTTCCTACCCACCCCCCATAACCTTTTTCTTCCAAGATTTTCCTTTCCCTAACCGACCCTCCATACTGCATCCCCAAACAAGAAACATCCCCAAAAGGGAAATTGTTTCCTCGGGGACTTCTTGTCTGGGGATAATCTAAAAAAAAATTCTAAATAATCTGTTTTTTTAGTGTATGTATTCGAAGAGTGTATTTTTTTTGTTTAAATATCTTAGTGTTAAATAGATGCAAGTAAATTCAGATTTCATATTTTTTCAAGAGTCCGCGCTTTTCAGTTAACGTGCAATTTTCAATTCTACAAGTACAATATCACTTGATTTTTTGCGCTCCAAAATTCATATTAAAAAAAAAATTCTACAGTTTATGTCCTTTAAAGCAGTGTTGAATGTTTCTACATTTGGTGGGGGTTACGTTTAAGGGGTGTTCGAGAATGACTAGAAGGGGGAGGTGAATGGAGGAGGATGGAGAACTCTAAATCATTCCGCACACCTCCCCCTCGCCCTCCCACCGTACGAATTTCCAGCCATATCACGTCTTGTTACTCTTTTCAGGCGCGAGGGTTATAATGGGATAAATCATCGGATGATCATATAAATCTGGAGACGCACGCGTATTAGTATACGGAGAAGCGAAGAAGTCGGTATTGGATGAAGGTTGTTTTAACACAGGTACCAGTCGTATATTATTACAATTTTTCATCCATTCCGCATATGATGCTTCCAAAATTCATTTTGTTATGTGATTCGACTCTAAAGTCCCAAAATAAGGATTGTTGTGTAGTGAAAGTGCGGAAGGAGAAGTAGGGCGTAAAAAGATAGAAGAACATTTCTAGCCATTTAGATCTGGTCACTAAATAAGTTATTTCCTTATTTTCTCTCTCTGGAAACTATATTTTCAAAATTATCTAGAGTTTTGCCCATTGCACCCAACGGGGGTGATTAAAACCAACCATGACAACCACAAAAAAACTATAAAATAACCAAAACAAAATTCATCAAAACAACAACAACCGTCACAATACCATAACAAAAACCACAACGACAACAACGACAACTAAAATAACTACTATAACAACCACTATAACATTCGCTACCACAACCACCTGTACAACTACCACAACCACCACAACAATTACTACTACAAAAACCTCCACTACAACAGTCACAACGTCCAACCACGATGATAACAACCAAAACAACTGCAATGACCACAACAAACAAAAATATAATCTAAAAAGCTATCGAAAAGTATACAAATAACATTTTATTCATAGGTACCCCACTTATAGGTACTTACAATTTTATGAACTACCTATCATGAAATTTTTTATTTAAATATTTTAGTCACCCAGGTAAAACAGTTTCCATTTTTATTGACTGATTCACTGTGTGATATTTTTATTTATATAGCTACCAATACGTTTATTTCACAAAACAGAAAAATCAAGGTACATAAGAACTAAAGTGCCCCACAGAAAATCCCAAACTTTTCCAGTTCTCCGCAAAGTTTAAAATAAAAAACACAACCATATTATTGCCTACCATTAAAGTAAACCAAATTTATAAAAAAGTCGCATGGTTCGAGAATTGTTTAGGAATTCATTAAACAATTAGCCCGAGTTAATAAATTTACATCTTCCTGATAAATTTTGAGTAGGGTACTCCCAAAATTTAGACAATGTCATAAATCATAACAAATCTCCCCGAACAGAGACGCAGAGTACCATCAAATCAAACCCCTTGAAGAATGAACAATGAGCATTATAATTTTGTATATTGTTGCCTGCATCACGAACCCAGCTCACTTCTCTGTGAGACAGATTTAATTCAAACAGAAGCCTACAGGCCCAGGACCTACAGATAACGTAGAATAATGATTGGATAATTTGTAATAATAGCGCGTGAAAAATCATCACAGAGACGCTGCATAAACATTACTTTCGCGAATTTTTTTTAAAAATTTGATGATGTAATTGTTTTTATTTAATTGGAACTATGTTAAGTGTTTGTTTTTTACTCATGAGTACAAACAGATTGAGAGACATACCATACACCTTAATTTAATTATTAATCACACTTCTTAACAGTTATTCACAATGTTTAATAAAAATAGTAGATAGATGTAAACATGCACTGGTACATGATTCTTGTCGACACATACAAGACATATTACATGACATAATATTTTTATTTTTTTTAATTAATAATTCAAAAAAATACATAAATTACAAATACATTTTATACACTAATTAATTATATAATATATATGTTTGATGTACCCCCATAAAATATATCTTTGTCTTGAATATGGCTAGCAGATTCTTCAATAGTAACTTAAAGTTTTGGGTTGAGATTGATATATGTTTTTCTGATGTATTTTTAAAATTCTTCAGACAAAATTTGGTTTTATGAAATAATGTAGGTATATACCGTGATTTCTTATACTTTTCTAACCTTTTAACAATTTCTATTAATTATTTTCAAATTTTATAAACTTAACTAACTTAATAAATTATATTGTATAGGTGTGTGTAAATATATGCTTACGTAAATATATGTCAGTGTGATTATATTATGTGTATGTACATTGTACATATTATGTATGCATACATGTGTGTATATGTGTGTGTGTAAATACGAATACATATATCTATTAAGGAGGTACACATTTGTTGAGAACGAGTCGTAGAAACGACCCGTTCTAAACCGCAACCAATGTAAACCGTGTACACCGGTGCCGAGGGGATCAGTTATGCTAGTTCCTCGGAGCATCTTCCATTGAATTGTAGAACAAGGACAGCATTTCCAGCCGACGCGATGCGATTATCTTATGCACAGACGCTATTGTGGCGTACTGATTCTGATCTATAGGTGTTTAAATGGAGCCTGCTCTAAGAAGCTGGTAGCATTGCACGTGCGTGAAATTCGACGGATATTTCATGAAAACGGGTCGCTTCTTCATCTTGCTTTTGTGTAAGTCGGCTCGTATGTGGAACGAGCTACTGACATCTGTTTTTCCTCCTTCATATAATCCGGGCCTCTTCGAGACCCGCTATCATAAAATCCTTCTCACAGCCCCTACCTTAAAATGCCCCATTGACGCTGCCCAACCGGATGGCTACATAGTTTCCATGTCCTTTCACTGTATAGAAAATCGAAAATAGGTTTCTCCGCCTTTTTAAGACGAACATTGCTCTAAAAAAAGGTGTAAGATAATTTATATTATATATTTTGTAAAACGAATGACGTATATTATTTACGTAATTGTACCATGAAGATTAATAAAAAAATAATTTAGGTAATTAAATGTCATTAAATTTGAAAAATAAATTGAGTCTAATAATCTGCCCACGTCCGTACATACCTACCTTTTACAAAATAATATTTTAAAGAGAAAACTATTTTATTTGTTATTTTCAGAATTGCAACAGAATTTTCAAGAATTCGGATTATCAGGGCTTTGCGCTAGTACTGTAATATATAACACGAAGCAGCCAGTTTTAGAGATGCGGTACAGTTTTATTAAAGCGGTATAAAATATACCTCCCGAACGTGTTGGAGTTTTTTTCCGTATTTAAATGCGAAACACCATACCTACCGTCACATTTTCATGGAAATTTTTGGGATATTTTTTATGAGATGGTAAATAAGGTACGGCCACGAGTACTGCCGCGAGTGCTTACTACTCTCGGCGGAACGAATATTCGATATTTTATTTTTTTCAGGCCACGAAATACATTGTTTGCATACATTACGAATCTCTTTACAGGATGTTTACAGTGACCCGAGGCGAAAGATAAATTCTTTTTTATGGTTTCACCATAAAATTATACGAGAACTTGTTTTACACCTTTATTTATGAAAAGAGGAAATGTTATGAGATCGTATATATCGTTCTGAGAACATTTTCCGGTTTCATTTTTAATTGTTAATCGTAATTCCTCGCTGATTTGTGCTTTTTTAAATTCTGCATCTAATACTATTCAAAATAAGGATATTACTTATAATAACGGTTAACCTATCAATCTATCTTAAAGCGTATGTACCTACAGATTTTTTATGTTTCCAGTAGAAAAAAAAATGTCACCGGAGAGAACAATTTCACCTAAATTATTTAGTGGAAATAATGTCAGTTATCACCGGTTTAAGAAAATCAAGTACATTCCTTAACAGCCGGTTTTTAATATTAATACAAAAATACTGTTTGTAATGGCGTGACTGTATGTTTTATTATAATCTGGAGTTTTAATCAGAGATTGATGAAATTTTGCACACTTGATCTCAAAAACAAGAAAATGGTCACTGTCCGCAAGAAATTTGAAAATTCATCCGCATTTCCCACCCGTAAAACAGAATTTTGATACACATTTGTTAAAATTTGCACACTTGAAGTTCAAAATAAGAAAAAAATACTTTCTAATCTGATTCCAAAAACTCTGAGTAAAACCGGGCAACGTCGGAAACTTCAACTACTTACTACCTATAAAAATATGACTGTGGTGGCGTGGCTTTGTGTTTAGTAAAAATATATGGTTTTATTTTATTTATGATATTTCGTATAATTCTAAAAAAGACGAATGCCACTGTCCATATGAGATTCCTAATATCACCTTTTTCCCAAAACTTAACACAGAATAAAATTCAGAAAATGCCGCTTCCTTCAACTAGTTAGACATTATGCAACATCCAGTGTTTTAAATATAGTGTCCAACTCGTGCAAAGTCGAATGTACTCCAAGTACAAACTTTCTAAAAAAGTGTGTTTATCGGAAGTGATCTGTCAGGTAAGTATGTTTTCTGTATCTAATTGTATATAATAGATTTAGATAGAGCCTAAGAATTCATAATAAAACGTACAGCGCCCTTGAAGTAATTTTTCACGAAAACGACGCTTTACAGATTATTTAATTATTTTTATTATTATTATTATAAAATTTAAGAATGTGTTTTTTTCTTCTCACATGACAACTCCATACTCCGTACACCATACTTTTTGTTGTAAATTTGTCAAACGAAATCTCCATAATTTTTGTTGTAAATTTGTCACACGAAAGCTCCATAATTTTTATTGTAAATTTGTCACACGAAAGCTCCATACTTTTTGTTGCACATTTGTCACGCGAAATCTCCATAATTTTTGTAGTAAATTTGTCACACAAAATCTCCATACTTTTGTTGTAAATTTGTCACACGAAATCTCCATACTTTTTGTAGTAAATTTGTCACACGAAAGCTCCATACTTTTTGAGCAGTTTGGTTAGCAAAGTATTCCCAAAGTACGGTTGAAATTCCCGAATAATGTGTTCCATTCATAATAAAACATTCAGCACGGAACATTAAGTCCGACGCGCGCCGCAAAATGCTGATGATTGCAACAAACTATTCCACTGTCATTTCGGCAATTGCAATAAAGGAACGCATTAATAATGGTTCGGTCCGGTTCTATTTCACCCGCGGCCATTGTGGGATAATAATAGTTGGTGCTTTAAAACTGTATGGCAATTGAAACGAAAACACTTTCAACACTCCAAGTTTTCAAATAAAATTTGATAAATGGACAATAATGAAATTGTTTGTTGATTCTTTCTGTTTATGTCATCAGAATGTAAAAGAACAGATTTTTTAATTAATTTGATTTAATTACGTTTTAAAAGTAATAAGTTTTTGTTTCTTGTTTTACAAGAAATTTTTAATTTAGTCAGTTTCATTTCGGAAAATTAAAAAAAATATATATGTAAAAAAAATCCTGTATAAATTGGGCTAAAACTTCTCTGGTTCTCTGTGGTTGAGGGGTAAGGCTTACGACTCGCAATCCGGAGGTCGCAAGTTTTAAAAGAAAATTGTGTTATTTTACAATGTACTAATTAAAAATAATATGTAGTATACTTGCGGCATGTTCCAGAGTGGACGATACTCTCATTATTGTCCTGGTGTAAGACCACCATTCAGAATTCAAACGTTGCTTGAAATGGCTTTAGACATTTTTGGTGACCAGATCTGAAGAGCTAGGTCCTCCCCACCATCCTCTTCCCTATCTCTTTCTTCTCCGCATTACCTTCAGCCTCATAACATACCCAAAATGAGGATGCCATAGTCTTACTGGCTCAAAATGGTAGGCGGGTGTGGGCACCCCGGGATCTATTTATTGGATAATCAATACCCCCAGCCAAGTGGTTTGCTATGTTTATTGACTTAGCAGGAGTGCCCGGGTTCATGGGGTGAATTTTGTCTAGTTCACCTACTGCGGGCCTTGCCGGATTGGGGGAGACGTAACATGTACCTCTCCAGCCGGACTTCCTCGACCTATGGTCTTCCACCGCAATGGAAGGGATGGATTTATACGTCCATCCCTCCTAGATACATTGACCTCCAGATTCCCCACCTTCATACTGTTTTCCTTCCTTTCCCTAAAATGCCCCCCACAAGTGTTCCCAAATATGAAATAGGTACTAATGGATTTTTATTTCCTCAGAGCCTCCTGCGTGGAGCTAATGCAAAAAAATATGGTCGGGAGCAGTAGAGACTATTTTTCGGTATTCACATAAAAATATATATATTTTACATTTTATGCTAAACTAAGCTTGTAAGAAACCCTATTTTTCCGGAAGAATATAATATCGCTTTTCGCCTATTGAAATAAGGGATTTAAAAAAAAGATATATAATAATTATGTTGCTGAATCCGTACGAAAAGCTCGTGAATGATGTGCGAACGTTATACCTTGTTGTCAAGTCGTAGCTACACAAATAAAACGTATTCTTTTTATGGCGACATCTAAAAAAGTTTTTTATACATTTATATTCCTACTTTTTAAAAATACTTAGGTAAAGTTATATTTTTTATTTATTACCATTACTTCTACATACGTTTCAAAAATATATTTTTACTTAATTTCTAAATACAGTAAGATGCAAACATAAGTAAATAAAAAAGTTAATATATTAAAATAAGACAAAAGTCAGTAATGTACTTGCTGTGTGGGTAACATGAACACAAATTCTAAATTATATAAACAAGTACAAGTATAAATTGTTAATTAACCGTATAAAAATATATGTATTTATGAACATTTTATAGTAAAAAAAGTAAGTTTACCATGAAAGTTCTATGATTTATTTTTATTTTTTTATTACCGAATTAATGTATTTAATATAGTTTCAAGTAAGTAAATAATGTACGTCTTGAAGTTACAGTGGTATTGTAAAGAAAAGTGAAATCCGAAGGTCGGAAAAGTGTTCCAACATCTTCATCATTCAGCCATAATTTTAATTTATTTGTAAAGTGATATTTTTTTTCATTTGAATTTGTTTTGATAGAATATTGTGTTACACTTCACAAAAGCGCCCCTGTTATCACAGTTTAAAGACAGGGGTATTAAATAGTCACTTGGTTGGGCAGCGTTGTGAGGCTGTTTAAGGTAGGACTACAGGAAGCGGACCTTGAAGTGGTGCGGATTATATGAAGGAGTAAAAATAGATGCCGGCGGCTCGTTTCACATGTGAGCCCACTTATACAAAACGAGTCGAAGAAATGAGCCGTTCTCATGAAGCCAACATCAACTGTGAACGGGTGTTCCGCTCGTGTCTGTAGAGTTTCGCGTACGTGCTCCGTTGTGAACAGGGGATTAATGCTGCTAGGTCCTTTGGCAGGCCCAATCGAATAAAAAAAACTTTGTTAATACCACTTTCATTTTTTATGTATCTACTTAATTTTAAGCGGGGTTTTGCTACATCCATAGTTTCTTCAGGGTTTACTACTACAATAATACTCTACTCTAGTAGAGTATTTATTATACTGACCTGAGTAAGCTATATAGCGTAAGGGGTATAGCGAAACCCGGTCGGTATTAAGTATATAAAAAAAAATTACGATATATATCAGGCCCCCAACATCTCAGCCCATATGAGACTCCTCAGGTTGGGATGGGCTGGGCATGTACACAGAATGCCGGACACACGCGTCCCAAAAAGAATTATGATTGGACACCCTGGTGGAAAGAGAAAAGTGGGAAGACCCAGACTGAGGTGGGAAGACGAGGTAAGAGGGAATGCGGCACAGCTTCTCCAGGTCACAAACTGGAAGTCAACTGCTGAGGGCAGAAGGAGTTGGACGCGAATGTTGCGGGAGGCCAAAGCTCGATATGGGCTGTAGCGCCATCGAAGAAGAAGAAATTTTTTTTTTAAAAATAAAACAAACACTTTGTATTTAACCACGTATATTATACACTATTATATATACACTATTGTATATTATACGTATATTAACCACGTATAATATACGTGGTTAAATACTAAGTGTTTGTTTTATTTAAAATATAATGCCTAACCACAAAGTGATTGCTTCTTACGAAAAAAAAAAATAAAAAAAATAATGTTGGTGTTTACTAAGTTATTGTTTTATTATAAATTATAATATCACATCACAAAGTATATGTCGTGAACAAATGATTTTGTTACCATTAGCTCCACATAGTTCCAGAAGGCTCTGAGGAAAAAGCCTATGTCATCTTGGGGAAAGGTGTACGGAGAAAAATGTTATTCTAAGATACGATCATTTTGTTCGTAAAACGGTTAAAAACTGGACTGAAGTTCTTACGAACAAATTAACAGGGTTTCAATGTTTATTGGCGGGAACATGTAGGAATAATTTGTTGGTATACGTAATTTCGTTCGTATACCAACAAATTATTCTTATTCAAAGAACTTCAGTCCCGTTTTTAACCGTTTTTACGAATAAAATGATCGTATTTTAGAATAACATTTTTCTCCTTGTGTGTGGAGTGTCTTTTGAGGTATGGAAGGAGATGAAGTTCTGGAAAAGATAAAAGTATGAGATATGGCTAAGAATCTAGGGATCACTATCTCCAAGAGCGATTAACATATGAATCCATTCCTGAGATGGGCAATGTTCCGAGAGATTCTTGCTGGAGAGGCCAAAAGTAAAAAGTATGCAGATGCCTCTCCCACCAAGACCTGGACAAACCACACCCCATGAACCCACCCACGGGCATCCCTGATAAGTCACCAAACATATCGAAATACTTGGGGTTGGTTATGTTTATCATCCGATAAATAGTTCTCAAGCGGTGTTACCCATATCCCCTTCGCGAATTGAAATACTTTTAGAACAACAACCACACCTACATTATATACGTCTGTCTACATTAAATCGGTCAGTTAAAATCTGTCTATTATTCTATATAACTGGACAGATCCACCTTGGATCAGAATCATGTATTTTCGTGCTCCAGCTCAGAGGTGGGTGCCAAATTTCTCCCAAAGTTGTGCATTATGAGCTTGAAATACAGAATATTCACATAGTTTTTTATTAATGCAAATGAACAGAAAGTTCTTTTTAAAGAGTAGATATAAACGGCAAAAACACAATACAATTGTAGGAAAATCCCGTGTGAAGGTATACGAGTGTTTGCTGCTTCAATTGTACAAAACAGGAAGTCTGGATGGCATTGTATCCCACTGTTTAAATAAGCGCGCACCGTTCCAGACTTTGCTTTGAAACTCCCCTTTATTTTATCTGTAGAAGTTCGCAAGCCGCACACAGACTGGCAATAAAGTGGGAAGGAGGGTGCGCAGAAAGGGCAGGTGCTGCTCACGTACTAACGGGTACTCCCTAAAAAACGCCACACGTTAAAAATGATGTCTTTCGCGAGAGTTTTTGAAGGCAAACACTCTATTCAGGGAACGATCTCTCCCAGTTACTGTAGGTGCTAGAGATCGATCGATCATTTTACATGACCCACAGGCGAAGTGATCGTGTCGAAAATACCCGCTCTTTGATCGGGTATTTTACACATGCAAAAACCATTTATTGGATAACCAACAACTCTGCCACAGGTCACTCCAAATGGTTCGGTATGTTTGGTGACTTATCAGGGGTACCCGGGTTCATGGGGTGAGGTTTGTCCGGATCTTGGTGGCAGATGCGTCAACTGCGTTACAGGCCGGATTGGGAGAGACTGGTATAGGGATACCTAACCTAGGTCTCTCCAGCCGGACTCTCTCGACCCATCGCCTTGCACCGCAGTGGGAGGGTTGGATTCATACGTCCGATACTCCTCAAAACACTGAACCCCCACTCCTGTCTACCTTTCATATATTTTTCCTTACCAGAACTTCCTCTCCTTCCGATCCTAAAAAAACCCTCCACACAGAATTCCTAAAGTCGAAAGTACCCAACGTACCGTAGACTCGAGGACTCGTCAGTCTCGTCACCCAATCTTTGATCGGTTTGATGTATGTGGATAGCAAGTATATTAAAGAGGCCTCTTTTGGTTTGTAAATATCTCTTTGTTTTATAACCAAAGATCTCCAATATCTGTGAATAAATTTTGCAATGAATGAATTATTGAATAATTTTATTTTTCTCATATTTAAGAGATTGCAGGTATTTATTTATTTTCTCATGTTCTTCGTAAAACGGCTATACACCAATAGATCATGGAGAAGATTATAAATTACAAAGTACACAATGGCAGTTTTACTATTTTGTGAGATGAACTGTCTGTAAGTGTCATTGAAAATGTCGATGGTGAATGCAGAACCGTTAAGCAGTTGAGTTGCTCTGTTTAATGGTATCTACTATCTCTGTTCGTCAGATTGGAGATGTCCGGTATACAAAATTTACACTTCTAAGGTCGCTTGCCACATCGACGCCCATCGCAGGACACAGGTATAGAAGATAAAATCATTGTTAAAAAAGTGGTTCGTGAGCGGGTTAAAATGAGCAAGTATTTCATGATCGACCCAGGACTAGTAGGTGCTAGCTGTTAGCTGCTCGTAGAGGGTATAGTTCCCACCCCCGGCAGTAAAATATGTACACCATATGATCACAGGCTGTTGGCAAACGGAAGGGATGCCGGGAGAATAAAGACGAAAGCCCGCCGCTGAACTCAGCAATATGTTTTTTGTCTCGCGAGATAAGAGATATTTCCGTCACAGCTCGTTGGGGAGTGTGTGGGCGGAACCTCGATAAATACTTTGTCTCGGGGGTGTAATTTTATTAATATTTAATGGGCCGCGAAATAATCAGCCACGCGCAGAGGGATGTTAGACCCCGACCAACCCGCACCAACCACAGTTCGGCCGGTGCGGCTTTTGGCACCGATTATTCCCCTGCTCGGAACTTAACAAGCGACTACCTCTCTACGAGCCTATTTATTTATCCAACAGAGTATAATATAAAGTGTCTCTCCGTAATATTATGAAACAGTTTTTCCTTTACGTAAACAATAATAATACGTCGATTTTCTGAAAAACAGATACGGCGAAGCCAGGCGTGAAATGTAAACAAGGATTTTATCACGGGATTACGTTTTTATTCGTTCACTTCAGTGAATTAAAGATTTTTTGATTTTTAATCATTGAATAAGATAACATAAACAACTCTCATTAAAAATATGAAACAGATAAAGACATAAAAAATTAAAACCGATCGCAATTGTGGCTCGAACCTAAAACGTCCAGTCTCGATTAGCCGGTCGTTTTCACTACGAGATTTTTAATTTTTTTTATTTAGAAACATATAGTTATATGAATAAATTAATTTTAGGTATAATAGTGAACATAATATGAACCAGTTAAGTTCTAATTATAATTATTTTAGTTATGGATTAGAAAGCAAGTATATATTAAATGTTATAATATTACATAATATAGTGAGAAATTAATACATAAACAATAAGAAATAAAATTTTGATTTAATTGCATTGTAAATTTAATTGGATTTTTAACGTTTCGAAGGTAGGTACAGAGGAAAATTGTTGTTGATATTATCATCGGTATTTTCGAGTTGTTCATATTGTCGTCTTCAATGATTAAAAGAAAATAATATAGATAGGTTGATGGCAAATTTCCATCGTACCTGTCATATTCGTAGCGATGGTTACCCAAGTTCAGGTAGGTGATTTTTAAATAATTTTTTTTAATAAAACCTAAAATATGGGATAAATGGTGGATTCAATGGCTAACGCGCAGTAGGCAATTCATATTATGGTTCCGTATATTTGGAGGGATGATATTTATTAAATCCAATGGACCAATTGAAAACCGAACACTCTGAAATCCCCGTCGTTTGGCGGATATAAAATTAACCAAGTAGAAATAAAAACTTTTTATTTTCGTGTTATTTTCTTTTACCACTTTCCAGCATTAATAATATAACGTCTTAAAAATAAATATTGCTTCATAATTTTTTGTCCAAATTTTATAAATGATTCATTTAGCAAACTTCCGAGTAAATATTTGCCCTTTAGGCCAGCTATTTCTTGTAATATTTCATTTGCTAAGGGGCTGTATTACAAACTGCTACCATTACTCTAATTGGGCTATTCGTGCGCGTTTTGTTGTAAACCTTAAGTACCTTCTCGACCTTTGAACTGCGCCGTATATATATGAATTAAACCTAGTTATTCGGAATAATGAACAGCTTATATTTGTAAATGATGAATGAAATGTACTCAAACGTCACGGTATTTGTGAGAGAAAATACGAAAACACTACCGCAATGTAAATTCGTGACGAATAATCTGGAGCAAATTAATTTTAGGAAAATGCAAAATCTGATAAGGACATTTCCAGAAGAGTAAATACTAGAAATTAAAAAAAAAAACTACTTGCACTTCATTCACATTTTTAATCTACAAGTTCGTCTTGAATAATAATTATTATTATTTTTACAGCGCCCTTATCGTAAAAAATTACCTCAAAGGTGCTGTACAAACATATCTTCATAGGATCTATCTAATTATGATTGTACAAACAGATACAGAACGCATACTAACCAGGGGTGCTAGCATAGTCCATTGATAAGGATCGGTAGGATAATTGTCGGTAACTTCTCATCGTTCCCTAGGACAACTGCAGATCGCGGGTTCGAACCCGGCGTGCGCAAATAAATTTATTTGATTAATTTGTGTTATTTCACAATTATTTAAAAAAAAAATATATATATATATGTTATATTTGCGGCACGTTCCAGAGTGGAAGATACTCTCAGTATCGCCCTGGTGTAAGACCACCATTCAGAATTGAAACGTTGCTTAATAATGGCTTTAGCCGTGTTTAGTGACTAGATCCGAATAGCCAGGTACTTTCCCATCTTCCTCTTCCCCATCTCCTTCCCTTCCCCACTTACCTTCAGCCTCACAATATACTCCACAATTGGGGATGCCATAGTCTCACTGGCTCCAGAAGGGAGCAGTTGGGACTCTTGTGAGGTTTCTCTATAAAAAAAAAGTAAGGTTTGTATAGCACTATTCCACACGCTTAATTACAAAACAAATGCAGTAACAAATTTGCCAATTAATCGTGTTCTTCATACATTCAATAATATTTTCCTAAACTCTAACATCGACATTTTCTCGGATTTACTGCCCAAATTTAAAAGCAACATCGTGCAGTGATATAAACTATTTAATGCAATGTATATCCCTTCACCGATCACCACTTCTCACACCCACGAACATACTCACAGATACACATACACTTACACACTACGCACATCACCCGGTAATTACTAAATATATAAATATACAAAGGATCATCTTGTATTGTATTGTAATATATAAATAAAAATAAATAAATAAAAAATATGTATATAATCATTATATAACTACACTCGCGGGATAGGCGACAAGTTGTGCACAACTGCATCTCCGTATTCTATACGAAAGATAAACAATTCAACTAAAACAAATCACTTTTTATCACCACTTATTTAACCAAAATTATCAACATGTTTCTAAACCGGTTTTCTTCTTTATTTTTCTTGACGAAGAAAACTTTGGTTTGGAAACATGTTGATAATTTTGGTTAAATAAGTGGTGATAAAAAGTGATTTGTTTTCAATTACATTTAAAAGAAGATTAGTGGCAAAAGTAGAAAAACTAAAAAATGTACGAGTACCTCAGTTTTAAACACGAAATTTTTTATAGTTGTTTTAACATTTTTAACACATTTAGTTTTTACATGGTTGGGAATTGAGAACGGTTGACTGATAAACAAATGTGAATATATTATCTTGACAATTTAAAAAAGATTATTTAAAACATCTCAAAATTGTATTGTTTCATAGTGCTTTCACACAAACGAAGTATTGAATTCCCTAAGTCTAAATTCGAACTTAAAATTGTCAAAAATACAAATCTTGAAAAATGTTTTTGGAATGATTTGTGGTTTTAAAATTATTGTGGTATTTTAGAATTTCTAATTTTCGAGACGGCATATTTGTGGCCCGTTACAGAGTGGAAGATGCTTGCAGCATCGCCCTGGTGTAAGCCCACCATCCAGATATGAAAATTTTCTTCAAATGTGTTTAGTCATGTTTGGTAACCAGATCTGAATAGCCAGGAACTTTCCTCTTCCCCATTACCACCATCATTCACAACATCGGCATGCTGTGAGGCTGATTATTTTAATTTTTTTTAACTTAATTGATATCTCCTGATGTGAAGGGAGGCACCCCCCCCCGAAACCGGTTGAGAAATAATTATTAAAATAATGTGGTTTCGAACAAATTTATCAGTTTGGTAAAAAAAATATACCTCTGTAATCAAAATTATTTCTTTTCACATAGGTATAATTTTTGGTGGTCTACATATTTTATGTAGTCTGACAGAAAACTCTTATAATATTCTGGTCTCTTCTTCGTAATTTTAAAAGTTGAATGGGATTAAATGGTTGAATGCCCATAGAGTAGCAACCTCTTAAAAAACCTTTTAACCTATTCAAGTGATGTCTATGTTTTCTTCTAAATTACTTACAATTTAAAAAATATATTTTACTCTTGGGTCACTTGGTAAGAACATATTAATATTATGGTGATTTTAATTGAAGGAAAAAATTTCTTCATCCTTATTTTAAAGTGAAAATTATTAAGTCATAAGGAAGTAGCTTCCGATTTGATTATTCAAGTCATTAACAAAAAACCTTAAAAAATGCAATTTTTTTAAATGCAATAAGAGTAATATTGCCAGAAGATGGATGGATTTTCGATGGTATTCTTAATACAGAAACTTACCACCGGCTCTTGTAGTTATTGTTGAAATGGATAAAACTCTATATGTAAATACGCAAAGAAGAGTGTCTTTGGCGTGTTGGTTTGTTTTTTAGATAAATCTTTAGTTTTGTTCCGAGTTGTCGTGATTTATATTAGAGTTATTATACTATGTTGCGCTTCCTTCATCCTGCGCTTACGTTAAAGCTTTTTAGCATTACAGTGTCCATAATCAGGGCAGATATGAAGCGCAAAATAACAAAATAAGCCAAAAATTTATCTCGGTTATACCTTTGACCGTGAAAATCTATACAAGTTTCTTACCTTTGTTTATTGATCTCTTACCCACTAAAAATAAGGTTTGGCTAAAATAGGACAGGTTAAATTAGGTTTGGTTAGATTGCCTATTGTATCAGGGAGAAATTTTTACTCCTATTAAGAAAATTTCGTCTAGGTATTTTGCTCACTGACCTTAAAACAAGAAAAAGGTGTCTACATGAAATAAATTACTCCCTTTCCCCCTTTCCCAACCATAATGCACAATTTTGATTCTTTTTGATAACATTTTGCAGTAGTTTTAGTCCACCATAACACGGGCATGTGCCTAGTATGGCGGCCATAAATTCCACAATTGTTATATATTTACTATTCAAAGAATAAAGAAACATTAAAAAAAAAAAAACATCTGATTTAGAAAAACCCTGCGTAAAGCCCTGACTTCAGCAAGTAATAAATATTGTTGAAATATATGAGGATCTTAAATTATATAATCATTACGTGCAATTAAAACACCACCGATACTGGGAGAGTTCATTTCATGGACTTGGTTGTTTAAAAACTTTAAGCCACACTCATTGTGATACTAAACAAGCTTTAAATTAAACTGGTTTTAAAGTTGTCACCTTTTCTAAAGTTTCACTCCGCGGCAAAACAATTTGTAGCAAATCTGCTTGAAAAAGTAATTGGATCGAACGCGCCAGATGTGTTTCCATTGCAGCAGCATTTGTTGAGCTATTCTCACATGGTTGAGTCAACTGATTATATGGAAAGACGTTACGGAAGACGGGATGGAAATATTGAAACCTTTGAATAATTCACCATTTGTTCAGAATTTTTCACTCCTTGTTGAAAAACACGGTTAGCTGTTCCAAGACTACTGAATAAATCCTAATTCTCAATGTTACCGTTTTTAAATCTTGAAGCAATTTTTTTCTGAAACGGAGAAAATCTCTACCGTATTTTTCTTCTTCTTCCAATATATTTATGTTTTATTACAGTTAATAAAATAAAATAAATTCGCTTTTAACTACCACAAGGGCCTATGTCATCTAAGGGAATGCTGTGTAAATGGTATTTGTAGAAAATTAAGGTGAGGAAGTTCTGGGTAGGAAAAAATATGAGTGGTATATCGCAACATAAGGTAATGTTGCGATAGAGTGCTGCTAGAGTCAACCTCAACCAGTCTCTCCCGAACTGGCCTGCCACGCAGTTGGTGGGTAAACGCATCCGCTGTCAAGACCCGGACTAACCACACCCTGTAAACTCGGGCACCAGTGCTAAGTCACCAAATGTAGCAAACCATTTGGGGTGACCTGTGGCAGAGTTGTTAGCTAATAAATGGTTCCTGGAGCGGCAGTACCTATACCCGCCTTTAAAATTGAGTCCATACTTTCTATATTTTAGAATTAATTGAGTATTTACTGCATTCGTGTTTTATTTATAAGGTTGTCTTGTGTAGTGTTGGCGTACTTTTGCGTTTTTTTTTTAATATTGTCTATTTTGATAATAATAAGAGTTTATTCCAAAAAAACAAAGCAATACATGTATACAATATATCTACAATACAATACACAATACATTCAAGATTTTTGAAGACTAACATGCATATATTAATCTACAAAGCTTTCTAACTTTTTAATATACATAAATTCTTCTTCTAAGGTCCTACGGATGAATATATGCATATTAGGTCTTCCTTAAAGTTTTCAGTGTGCACTGATACTATCAAAGCAATTGATATCTTCGTAATTTTCAAGATTTATTGATCGTTGATCGTCAGTGTGGTCTATTTTGATTTCTGCGGTGCGCTAGAAGATTTTAACCCAAAAGTCACGTAGATTCCGGATAACTTCTCATAAAACAAAGTTTCCGGGAGTTATCCCAGTCTTTGCTTTTTTGTTACTTTTGAAAGTTATTTCGTAAGAGACGTTAATTTTTTTGGATTGTAATATCTTGGAGAAGTTTTGGGGTGGCAATATGGGTGACCATTGTACATAGACATACATTAGACATAGGATAAAAACAGTTTTTTGTATTTAAAAACCGAAAACTAAATTTGTAATTTTACAATTTTTTGTATTTCTTGGGCATTAACTATGTAACAATTTCTAGACATTTTGTTTTGAAGAGTTTTAATTTTCAATGTACTATCGTTACTTAAATTTTAATTTTTATGCTACCGGTTTCGACACATCCGTTTCATTCACTAGCAAACTTAAAACTAAACTTACTTGTTTTAAATTTTAAGTTTAGTTTTAAGTTTGCTAGTGAATGACACGGATGTGTCGAAACCGGTAGCATAAAAATTAAAATTTAAGTAACGATAGTACATTGAAAATTAAAACTCTTCAAAACAAATTGTAATTTTACAATTAAAACCAAGTTCTCCCTAATCGGGTGTCATTCTGAAATTAAAAATACGTACGTGACTCTTAGATTAAAATTTAAAAAAAAATGTACAAAATTTACAAAAGTGACCACAGAAGAGCAAAAATATATTAATTTGTAATACTAAATTTCTCAGTTACAAAAAAATTATCTACTAGATTTATCAAATATTCTACTTTCGGTTTCAAAATTGGAACTGATTGTGTAAAAAATTCAGACAAACTATAAAGTACCTACCAAATAAATAATATTTTTTACAAAAAAAATGTTTGAAATCTGCACTTGAATTTTTTTATGGTTAAGTTGGGATAGATTCGAGATAAAATTGCACCCCCGACATCGAGCTAGTAGCACTCGCTCACTTGCGTGCGCTGTCTGAGACATTTTTATGTATGTCTCCGACCGTACTGTGACGTCGAACACCGGCTACATCTTTACGACAACGCTCATCCACTTTTTATCTCCAACAACACGTTGTTGAGCATCGTTCTGGAGGAATGTGCCACATCATCTGCATCAACCACGATGTAGAGCATCTCACTGTAGGACAAGGAAGATTCATGATCTTCACCGCCGGTTGACCACAACATCGCCATCTGGTCTCCACCCGCTGCGCGTCGTATCCTAAGAGTTATGCATCACATCGTGATACGTACACTCCTGCTGCCTACACAATAAAGACACAGAACTCAATATCATCATTCATTGCTGCAATAACCCACATTATTATAGTTTTCCGTGATTTTTCACGGATCTGTGCTAGTATTTATAATAATAATTAACTCTGTTACAAACAATTATCTAACAAACTAATTAGCTTACCCTTTTCATCATACTTTTACAATTTATTCACTTGATAGCGAAGTATAACATATTTCATTTCAAAGTTTGACACAATAACAAGAATAGCACACCACACCAAAAAAATGTTCACAATTCCAAAGTTCATGGATAGCAACTCGTACAGATATATATGACTTCTGCCTAAAGTTGGCTGTGAAAAATGATCTGCTGCAGGTAAACAAAAAACCAATATTTTTCATTAACTTGTAGTTAACTCTATTTGATGATTGTTTATTTGATAAAAAAAACTCGTTTTGCCTTGGTAAGCCTTATATGCTAAGAAACTGCAGATAGGGTATTTTAATAAGATGTTTGTAATTTATTTATCAATTTATTCTGGTACGGTTTTAGATTTTCACGACCAAAAGCATTTTCGTTGTTTGTTTTTGGGGTGTTATGCTATGTTGCGTAGATCGTCGGATCTGCCGGATCTGCCCTGATGATGGACACTGCAACGCTGTCCGAAACGTCGGCTAAAGAAGGAGGTAGCGCAACACGGCATAACACCCCAAAAACAAACAACGAAAAAGTGAAATTCTGACACAAATCAACCTTCCTATATCAGAATCACACTTGGAGACGACGCGACGCCACAACTTTTATTATAGAGCGATTCAATACAATCTGTATCGGAATTCATCAAAAGGGAGAGCAACTCGCTCTGTGAATAAGGTGGATTACAAATTCGATAAGTTCTTTGATACCTACAGAAAGCTTACAATATTTTTGGAACTTACTAAGTGTCTTAACGGTTCTTTTATAACAAAAATAATGTTATAATATTACGTAGGTATATAAATAGTGTCATTCTAAACTTCTAACTTACAAAAAAATAGATTAGACTATACGCTATGTATAACATGTTAATAAAGTTCATTGACAGCTGTCGAGTTTTTTTATTTCGATTTTGAAATGTATTAAATAAAACAGATGTGTCTAAAATGTAAATACCCATTTAGTTTCTAATTGGAGAATATGTCATATAGCTTTATTTACAAAAGTTTTATTTTTTTTCAAGAGGTGTTGTCATTGTGTATGGAAAAACAAAGTAGGTATGATTTTTAGGTGTCAGAAGTCGAGGCGTTTTTTATTCAAGATAATATAGAAAAACATTAGCTAAAATGTCAACATCCTCTACTGTTATTGTTTACAAATACATTATAATTATTGTTATTAATTGCAAATACAAATGACATCGTAAGCCGGGTTCTAAGTTCGTATTCGCGTGTGACTTTTGCTCTAACGGTGCACAAATCACAAATACCCTTCTCGTTTCAATTGTACTTGTCCAACAGCACTGTCACCGTAAGATGTTCTGGCCGAACTGAAAATAGAAGAGAATATGCTTATAAATCAAACAGGCCAAATGCATATAACCTCAACAGGCCAAAATATTATTTTACAGCTAACTACGACTTTTAAAAACAAGTAATAAGACGATATAACTTAGAGCTCTAATTATTATTTATATTTATTCCACGAAATTCGGCCTTATATAGTCCATATATGGTCCGTATTATATTTAAAAAACATGACGTTTCGGTATCAACCACTGGCAAATTATCAGATTGTCCGTAAATATAGCCCCCTTCCGTCATCATTTTAAATGTTGAGGGCCTAAATGTTTCAATTAACACAACAATTATTATATATGTCTAAATCTAGTATGTAAATAAACCAATAACATGAAATTGCTTAAAATGTTGATCATTTCATATATATAACTTACATGGCGAATGGAGAGCAGTGACGTCACCACTAACAAATCAGTAATATCAACTTGACAGTGTGTTTTAATGACATGATTAAAAATGGACTATTCAAAAAAAAAAATTAACTCCACGATTAATATTATTTACTAAAACTTATATATTCAGAATCAGCGTTTATTGGTCGATATGAACATATTTTTTTAAAGACAAAATATTTTTCACTGGAGTTCTTTATTCGATTCCGTTGAACAACACGCACGCACAATTAATATAGAAATCATTTGAGTTCGTAGAATATAAAGAAAACCTAACGCAGATCGTAAATAATTCAGTATTGTCGCAAGTCTCGCGACGAGCGGTCGTTTAACGAGACTGACACTGCAAAAGTAAACTGCCCACAAACATAAATTTAACCCATTCGGGACCATGTTCCAATATGGAACTCAACATAAACATCGAAAAAATACTTACGGAACTTAACAAAATTGGCAGTACAAAAGCTGCGAAAGAAGCTAAAACCGAAATTGAAACAATATTAATCAATATCGAAGATTCATGGAAGTTTGAAATAACATCACTACAAAACACTATAATTGGTTTGCAAAATAAAGTGATTCAAAATCAAGAGGATTACATAAACAAATTAGAAACGTTGATAAAAAAAGCGTCAAATGAAGAGAAAAAATATGAAGAAAAAAGCTATGCAATGGTGGTAAGGTAAGGGAGAAATCGCACCCAATACCTAAAGCTAATTTTGCGCTACTAATTTCCTCAAAAAAAGACAAGTCTGCAGATGAAATCGAAAAAATTTTAAAAGACAAAATAAAAGTATCCAAACTAGGAATAGGAATTTCTGGACTAAAAAAAACATATCAAAACAAAATAATACTAACATGTGAGAAACAAAATGATACCGAAAAAATAATAAATGAAATAAACAAAAACCCAGATATTGGAATACATGCTGATGAAATAAAGAAAAAAAAACCTTGCATTATCATTAAAGGAATTGATGCTTGCTACAAAGAAGAAGAACTTTTAATAGATTTGATAAATCAAAATGAAGACATAAAAAACGCCATGACCTCAGAAACTGATAATGAACCCATTATTATTAAAAAAAAGCTCAAGAACAAAAAATCTGATAAATTATCAAATTTTATTATCCAAACAACACCAAAATTAAGAAAAATAATAATATCGAAAGAAAGGATCAACATTGGATACACAAAAGCACACGTAGAAGACTGTGATCCACTCATGCAATGCTATCATTGTATCGGGTATGGACACACATCACTAAGATGCCTTGAAAACCTGAAGAGTCCCAGATGCCTTCACTGTGCAGGAGAGCACAAAATACAAGACTGTCCCAAAAAACAAGAACCTGCCAAATGTCACAACTGCACAAACAGAAAGGGTTACCAAAATGACCATCCAGGTAACAGTTACTTATGTGAATTCCGCAAGAAAATGTTAAAAAATGCGCAAATGCGAATTGAATACGAGTAAGTTTGCATGTTGCATACTTATTTTTTTTTTTATTCTCTTAAATATGAATAATTTCTTCACTAAAGAATTAGATGATTCGCTAAATATTGCGGAACATGTTTGTCACACTTTAAATGATTGCAACAACATAGTAGATAACATACCGAATTCATTCTCAATATTACATCTAAATATCCGATCAATGAAACAAAACTTTAATGAATTCTTACTTTCAATTAATTTATTAAATCACAAACCGGACGTTATTGTGTTAACTGAAGCATTCACCAGCGCCAACAATAAATTTTGTATACCTAGTTATAGTTACTTTATGACACATTATGCTATTAACAGAAATAGTGGTATTGTTGTATTTGTTAAATCCTGCTATTCAAACACCACAGTGGAAGAAGTACCTATGCAGCGAGTCAACTGCTTAGATATTAATGTAAATATAAATAAAGTATGTTTTAATATTATCGCTATTTACCGAACGCACGGATCAAATGAGTATACATTTATGGATGAATTAAGAAGCATTATCTTATCAAAAAAAAATAAACAGAACATAACTGTAATTGGCGATTTTAACATAGACGTTTCTAATGAAAATAATAACAAAATAAAAACAGAATTTATCAATCTTATGTCTGAAATGAATTTTATATTATGTATAAAAAATTATACTAGAGAAATTACGGGTCAACGTCCAACATGTATTGATCATATATGGTGTAATACTAAACATACTGACAAATTACTTACGATTGTATTAAAAAATAATATTACTGACCATCACACTTGCATCTCTATACAACAACTTAATATTAATAATCACACAAAATCAGAAAGCAAAACTTTCATAAAAAAATCATTAAACCATGATAAATTAAGTACAAAAATAAATACGGAAACGTGGCGACCCGTATTGGAATCCACATGTGCTGAAACATGCGCAAATAATTTTGATAAAATTCTCTGCAATTATATAACAACATCAACTGATATTAAAACTGTAAAAATTAAAGCAAAATTCAAAAAAATAAAACCATGGATCTCACATGGCTTAGTTGTGTCTATTAGAAAAAAAGAAGAGTTATATCGCTTGACAAAGAAATTTCCCTTGGATAAAAAAATATTCACGTATTATAAAAAGTTTAGGAACAAATTAACATCTTTAATAAAAATAACTAAGGAAAACTTTTACAAAAATGAAATTAACCTGGCTAAACAAAATGTAAAACATATTTGGAAAACAATAAATCAAATAAATAGTAGAAAAAACAAAAAAACTCCAATTAATAAAATTTATATCGGAAAAAACTCTATTAACGCCATAAGGGAGCCAATAAAATGTGCTAATGCTTTTAATAAATATTTCGCTAACGTCGGACAAAATTTAGCTACACGGATCGAGGAAAATTATAAAATAGATAATTTCGAGAAGGACTGTCTTAGACAAAATAATCTGTCAATTTTTCAACCAGTAACAATAAACGATATAAAAAATGTTATAAATGATTTAAAAGGTGGATCTGCACCAGGATTTGATGGAGTCACAGTGGAAATATTGAAAAGATACAATAATTTACTAAGCATTCCAATTACACATATTATAAATATTAGTTTGAATAGTGGAATATTCCCTTCCATTTATAAAAAATCTATCATAACACCCGTTTTTAAATCAGGCAACTCTGAAGAAATATCAAATTATCGACCCATATCTCTTGTTTCAAACATAGCAAAAATTTTTGAAAAAATCGTAAAAAAGCAACTCATGCACTATATTGAAAATAATAAAATACTAAGTCCTAACCAATTTGGTTTTAGAAAGAAACTAGGCACTCACGATGCCATTGCTGAACTAACCTCAACAATATATAATGCATTGGATAAAAAAAACAAATGTCTTGGTATTTTCATTGATTTACGAAAGGCTTTTGATAGTATCTCCCATTCAAAATTAATTAACAAATTAAATGATATTGGTATTATTGGTAAGGTAAGGTATTGGCTACAAAGCTATCTAACTCAAAGAAGTCAAAAAGTAAAATTAAATGATTCACTAAGTGTAGATGAAACTCTAGAATTTGGAATTCCACAAGGGACTGTTATTGGACCAATTTTATTTATAATTTACGTTAACCAAATGTTTAAGTTACCACTTAATGGTAAACTTATATCTTTTGCTGACGACACTGCAATAATTATCGAAAAAAAGACGTGGAACGATATTACCAATGCAGCCAATCAAGACATGAAGGTTATAAAAAAATGGTTCGATAACAATTTATTATCACTTAACACAGAAAAAACATATTATATCCCATTCTCTCTACAAGAAGAAGTGCCAAATAACTTAATTAACATAACAATTCATTCCAAAAATTGTGTAAATGACGGTACATGTAATTCGGACTGCGCTAAGCTAAATCATAAATCAAATGTAAAATATCTTGGAATCTTAATAGATCAAAACGTTAAATGGAAAGATCATATCAATCTCACCGTAGAAAGAGTAAGAAAACTTATCTACGTTTTCTATAACATACGAAACATCTTAAACAAGAAAACTATCAAAATCGTCTATTATGCATTAATTCAGTCCTTATTACAGTACGGCATTATTGGTTGGGGAGGGGCCTTTAAGGCTTCCTTACAGCCCATAATTACAATACAAAGAATAATTATTAAAATCATCCTGAGAAAACCATACGACTTCCCTACTTTAGAGATATTTCGGGAATTTAATGTACCATCTATCACAGAATTGTATAAAAGAAACGCCTTATATCAAATTTATAAAGAATATTTTATTAAAAAAATTCACCCCTCAGATAACATAAGCAATAGATTCAAAACTAAAGGCTTAATAACCATCCCTATGCTTAGAACCACCACGGCTCAGCATCACTACCTGTATTTAGGTGTGAAATGGTACAATTTATTGTTGTCCAAAAACAAAATTAGTATAACCGAAACTTTGAAATATGAACAATACAAAAAACAAATTAAGTCCCTGAAATTGGATAATGATATATTGTAACCTTAATTTACACTTAGTTTACGCTTAGTTTAATCTGCACTATTCAATGTAAAATAAATATATATGTATTATTGTCTTTCAATAAAAATTTCTTTCTAAATTGTAAACCTATGTAATAATGTTTGTATTTATCTTATAAGTTTTTGATTATTGATTACAAATTTAATTAGAACGTTATTTTTTGCTGTAAATACTCCTCCCATAAACACGAGCTCATTGAGCTCAACTTATGGAGTAGTAGAATAATTATGTATAATTGTATAACTTGTCAATATATAACCACCTGTATGTAAAATCTTTTTCTTATTAATAAATAAAATAAAAAAAAATAAAAAAAAATAAAATAAACATTAAAACGAAATTAAAAATAGAAAGCCATAACCAAATTGAATATGCTCCGAATAACCTCTAAGGAGAAGATTGAAGAATGACCAACGAATATCATCTTGACAACTTAATTGTAGACAGGATAAAGATGAAATCATGGCAGCAAACCGGACGAGAGGCCTTGCAGCTGAGGGCATCAACATGAATGGAAAACACCTGATTTATATAAATCAACATTCAATTCCTCAAAACAAACTGCTTTACAAAAAGGTCAGAGAATTTACTTAAATAAATACATAAACATTTTGCTGTATTAAAAAATGTAACATCTATAAAAATAAATCTACACTCAATGAGAACTTTTTTGCATAAATTCTAATAACGATGTTGAAAAAGTAATAAAATTACGATATTTCTATCAACAACGCTTAGAATATATCAAAGTACTCGTAGATAACTTTTTTTATTTTTTAACTTCATTGTATCTCAAAGAAATCTCTACTACCAGAACACTAGCTAAAATGGATACCTTTCTGCAATATGTAGTATTTAATGACTACGTCTAAGTGAAACATGGGTAAAGAATTCAATCTTTAATGAGATACTTTTCTGTTGACTATGCCATATTTTCAACATGATCATAATCTCAATCAGAATCGCGGTGGTGGAGTTCTTACTGCAGTCAAAAGTAAACTCATTTCTGATCTATATCTAGATAAGTGATCTGAAGCGGAAAATATGTGGGTAACCATTTCATTTTCTGGTAGAAAAAATCACATTTGCATCTCATAATATAATAAACACCTTTTTTATTTATTTTATTAATTTATTTATTTATTATAGATAGATACAAAAGAAAGTACAATTTACATATTATGAAGCTTTGCCTGTCCAACTAGGAAAGTTTCCCGTTCCAGGACAGACAAATTGACAGGTTTAGTTCATATTATTCCTTAAGAAATGTACATAATTACATAACAAAAACTAAAAACCATAAAAAAAAATAAAAAAAATATTTTTCTCTGAAACCAAGTTGTGTAATGAAGAAATATATACATACATTTTTTTTGTGACTGCTGTAGAAAAAGTAATATGGTAGCATATATTTTATTCAGATTTACAGAGTATGAGATAAGTAGGTAAGTTGGTAGTATTTAGAGTGTAAACCAGGTACCTTATAAATCTTATTTCTTCAAACTTTGCAAAATCACTTTGTGGCGTCATTTTGAATTAAATTAAAACAAATAACTTTGTTTAAACCACTAATATACATGTAGGTAATTGTGATTATATTAGTGGTTTAAACAAAGTTATTTGTTTTAATTTAATTATAAATCTTAGGTCAAACACAAAGAAAACATATTGACGGTTTCCTTATGGTAGGATCCTACAATCTACCTCACCTACCGATAAATGACAACTGTGATTATATTTACGCTGGACCCAATATTTTCAATTGCGAGCTTAACAAATATAAAAGGTCCATAAAATAATATTTCTCAGATATTTCATGAGTAGGTTATTTTCTGTTGTTGATTACATTTATAATTCTGTTATGAATTGTATTTGTTTTATGTACAATTCTATTATCTTTGGTACATCCTGTCTTCTGATAGTTAAAATACGTGACAACCGTGACTAAAGGTAAGTACAGTAACACATTATTGTTATCTTGGTTATCTTCTGATTTGGGTCCAGATAGAATCATGGTTATATCAGTGAAACCGATATTAATCCACCCTAGACCCAGGGGGTGGTAGTAGGGATGTTCCAGGGGGTCAGGAGTTCAGGAGAGTGTAGGAGGTTGGGACGGATGTAGTATCCCAAGGAAATACATTATCACACTTGACCGGATACTAATTGTGAAACCGGCGCTTGGGAGGCGCTAGTCCAAATCTATCAGATGCTTTACATTGTTACTTCCAATCATTACTTATTATCATTTTCTCAGTGTTTGTATGTTTCTCAGTGTTTGTATGTTTCTCAGGGTTTGTATGTTTCTCAGTGGTTGTATATTTCTTAATGTTATGTCTTAATGTATGTTTCAAGGAAGACTTCTTGTTGTTATCCGAGCCTCAATGGCAATGACAATCAAAGCTCTTAGTTTACTTTTTTATTGGTTCAATTTTAAAACAATTTAGTAAACTGATCCACTTTCACCTCATCTCTATAATATCATCATCTATAATAATTGTTAATTGTAATATTATCACACGTACCATTTTTATGAATAAATAATAAATAAAGAGGAGTAGAAAACTTATTTAAAAATGTTATATTAAAAATATTATATTCATTTTTAGAAGAATGTTTTTTGTTTGTGTTTCAAACTATTTATTTAAAAAAAATATATATATTTATTTTAAAAAACTTATCTTATTTTAAAAATTTATTCTGCGCAGCAACAAGCTTAAGCGGCAAGTAATCGTCTGCGATCGACCTTTTTGATACATAAATTACAAATATATATTTTTTTACAGTGATTAATTACATAATATATGTATTTGATGTACCTCCATAAATAAGCAAGGCTTGTGTGTATGGGGGGGGTGTTATTACATTGGTTCTATTTGATATGATTCAGTTCAAGTTTTCAGTATAATTTTTAAGGTGAGTTTTAAATTCTTTTATATTAGTATTCATCTTTCTAATTTTTCCTGGTAATGAATTAAAAAAATTTATTCCGAGATATGTATGATTTAACTGTCCTATTGTTTTTTTTACATTTTGGAATAGGAAGCATTGAAGTTTGTCTAAGATTTCTGTTATTTTTAAATGGTGCAGCTTTATGCAATAGTTACCATGAAAATCGTTAGTAGAGGGCCTAGCTATTAATTAGGTTCATTAAAGATGCTTCATTTCTTATTTTAGTGTATGGTTTTTAATGCCGTTCCATGTCTTCTAACTTCTATAGTAATACGTCATACCTACCTGATTTGATCTTAATTCCTGGAAATTCGTTAGATTTAAATAAAAAAAATTATTTAGCAAATAATTTTCCCCAACAAAGAGGAGTGCGTTGATATTTAAATTCCTTAATAAAACATTAGATATTAAATTGTTTCCTGATGTTTCTGTTTAAATTTTGTTTATAAGCGGAACTTTGTTTTCAATATTGGGGAATTAACGAGCTACCTACCAGACCCTCCGTGAAATAAGGTCTAACGAAAGGAACACCAAACTTCAACTCCTAACTTTCCATTTCTCTTCCAGGAACTGTATTGATTGAAAAAGTAAAAAGGTTTGTGTGTCCAAACTTTCACGGAGGGAAATTTAAATTACAAAAAAAAAATGATTTAGTTTATTATATGTTTTGAATGAAACGATTTACTTAGTAATAAAATTCACAGAGTTGTGGACGAAATTATTATAATGATTGTAATACAGATGCAAACCTACACAATAGTCCAGTGAAGGTGGAAGTAAAGTTTCTTTGTGTTTTCTGAATGCTTAATATTCAGTGGCTAAGTTGTCATCGCATCTGGTTCCCACTCAATGAGTTCAATTCCTCGGCTGGCTAAGTCCTCAGGCGGTAGTATAAGATCTTTAAAAATTGTCAGGTTATTCGTTACCCGTAATTGTCTATCTTTACTTAAGAAAAAACTCACTGTGTATCCACTGCGCACACCGCTCCGGTAATACAGGGTGGATGAAAGAGAAACAATGTGGAGAAAAATAACGTTGTAGTTTGAAACACAGACAAATATTTTTTGTAGTTTGACACACAAACAAAAAACATTCTTCTAAAAATGAACACCCCCCCCCCCCTTCCCATACATATACCTATATATGATAAAAGCGCATTTATTAATATAGATAAAAGTATACATTAACCAGGATAAAAATGTACACTAGCCCAGATAGAATTGTGTAATGACCCATTAGATAATTGTGTTCAATTACATAGATAAAAGGGTATGTTAACCTAGATGCAAGTGTGCAATAACCTAGATAAAAGTGTGCAATAACCTAGATAATAGGTCATTATACACCTAGATAATTGTGTATAATAACCTAGATAAAAGTGTGCAATAACCTAGATAAAAGTGTGCAATAACCTAGATAAAAGTGTACAATAACCTGGATAAAAGTGTACAATAACCTACATGATGGTGTATAATAGCTTAGATAATTGTGTATAACAACCTACATAATTATGTATAATAACCTAGATAGAAGTGAACAATAACCTAGTTAAAAGTATACAATAACCTAGATAAGAGTGTACAATAACCTAGATAATTGTGCAAAATAACCTAGGTAAAGTGTACAATAACTTATATAATTGTTGGTCCGGATTGCCAGAGGTCATGGGTTCGTGTTCCAGATGTATCCGTACCTTTCTCTGATTTTTCTGTTTCGGATTTTCGATTGAATTTTGCTAATATTATCTTCATTAATTAAAATATAATTATGATTATTATATATATATATATTGTGAACAAAAACCAATACAACGGAATTTGAATTTTTGTTCACAATATATATATATATATATATATATATTGTGAACAAAAACCAATACAAAGGATATTCAATAATATTCTAAGTAAAATGTACAATAACCTAGATGATTATGTTCAATAACCAAGCTAAAGGTAAACAATATTTTTGGTAAAGTTCACAACAATATAGATCTGATGATTGTGTTCAATATCCTACAAAAATACAATAACCGAGATATAACATACAATATAAAGGTACAATAACATACAAGTGCAGTATAACCAAAAATAATAAAGTGTTCAAAAACTGGATAAAACTGTTTAATAACCTAGATAGTTGTTAATATTTCTATTTTTGAAACTGATAATTCGTGGTGGAATTCCATTATAATAGTATAATAAAGGACTTAACAAAAAATGTAATAAAATCCGTAATTGAATAAAATCCCTGTAGACCACCCCTCCCCCCCCTCCTTCCCCCCTCCCCCCCCCTCCTTCCCCCCTCCCTAATATGTTTTGTATAAAATCCCTAGGTTAAGAATATTTTTCACCAGTCTGAAGATGGCTTTGACAAGCTGAAACCGGTTACGGTCAATAAATTAAAAGTGGAAAAAGTTTTAAATTTGTTTTATTATACTACTAGATAGTTGTATACAATAACTGAAATTAAAGTATTCAATAACCTAGGGAAATGTGTACAATAACCTAGATAATTGTGTACAAAAACATAGATAATTATATACAATAGATTAACAATTATGTTCAATATAGATAAAAATATACAGTTTCCTTTATAAAGTTTACAATAACCCAGAGGTGTATAATAACATTGATAAAAATGTAAATTTATCCAGTTAAAAGTGTACAGTGAACTACCACAGAGCATAAAGCCCACCAAACTTAAAAGCTTTAAAATGTCAATTTACCGTTAATGAAAACCTATCGCTATCGTTAAGAAAATAAATGCTACATCATGACATACAACCTTTCCTTTTTTGAGATTTGTTTGTGTTTTTGTTCACTTCGTGGCTTTCAATATTTTAAAGCAATGATTGATTTCTTCTTATAAGAAAATATTATGATCTATACTAGATTAATATTGGTACGAAGTTATTATGATTAAAAAATATAAATACAGGTAACAAAGTACCTGACTCTTGAGGCCAAGATTAATAACTTTAATAACTAAGTTACATTTCTATATCCAGTATTAACATCACTTCTATTTATATCAAGAGATACTTTGATGATATTTTTATTTGGAAATTTTTATAATGTAGAAGCTAATGCATATATTTTTGTATTCTTTCTGTTTAGCTATCTTGTTAATACACTCTTTTGTTTATCTATTTTGTGAACTTTTTCATGTACCTATTACTCACCTGTAAATTTATCATATTAACCTACACTATATTATTTTTTTATGCCATCTGCAATTTAAAAACTGGTTTCAGTTTAAGTTATTTTTATTTTTTCTCTTTTCTCATAATATAATATTTTCACTTACCTTCATAAATACCATTTTTATAATGTTCATTGCTGTGAGTTTATCTTTCTTATTTAAACATTATATTACATATATATCACTGTATTATACACTTGTTATGTAAAAGCCCATCAGGGCGTTGAAGATGAATAATAAATAAATATTTTATTGCTTTTCTCCCTCCAGGCCTGTACCAAAATAATCTTATTCCTGGAATGAAATTGTTTAAATTTATTTAAATTGGACATGTGAAAAAACCCAACTCAATTTAACACAACTGCATTCTCGCTACACCGAGTTTATAACCCGCGACCTTTGGGCCCTGAGCCAAGAAGCTTAACTGAGTCCCATGGTGTAAGTAGTAGATCCAGTATAGAGTGGAGGAAAGAAAGGAGGTGGGTTAAGGAAGGGGTGAATACCTGCTTATTTAGATTTCATTACTAAACAAGAAAAGCCATTTCAAGGAGCGTTTCGAATTTAAATACTAGTTTCACTCTGGAAATAATTACAAATTTACATTTATATTTATCTTACCGACTAAGAAGCTCAAACTGACACCCTCAAACAAGTAACGCTGTTCAAGTTAAGTTTCGTAAGCAAATTATAATAAGTTTTATACTAAAAGTTTTTTGTCAAAAATTTTATTTTCGTATCTCCTGTTGTTTAGATTTGAAACACCTTTGGGACTTCAATTCATTTACCCTCAAGGCCCTTTTCAAAATCGTGTTCTTCCTTTCCTTCCTTACGAGGCACACACTTAGGAATTAGTAGTAAAAGATGACTAAATTCTACCCACCGTTGGCACTTCAAATATTATTGTTCATCGCTTTCAAACACCCACATTGTTACCAGTTCAAATCTTGTCGCGTTAGCACAAACATCAATATTGATCTCGCAAATTACAAATCACGCAAATATCGCAAATCGCAATCATATTTTATGATTTTCATGAAAACTATCGGGTTCATGTAATTGTGGAAGTGACCCGTGAATCGAAGAGCTGGGACCATCAACATCATCATACGAAGATAGGGCTTTGTTCCTGTCTCTCGATTCCTTTGTACATTGTTTTATCGCTAAAATAGTTTTTTACAGCCCACTCGAGCTGCCATCGCCTGTAAAATGTGATAAATGAAAGTTACGTATTCTACGAATTGAGCCGACGATGTATGAGTTTTACTGCGAATCGAACGTCACGAACTCTCCCGCACGGTATTATACTCTTTGCCGGCGTTTTCACTGGTTGAATAAAATTCAAACTTGTAGAATTAATTTAATTATGAAAACGGACTTTAAAAAAAATACTAGTATATAAATTTGCATGTGAACATTGATAAAAAAATGAAAAAAGGACCCAACTTCTTTATTATGTACATCTTTATTAAAAACAATTCCACCCTTAAAATATTTTGGCATTTGGTTGTTCATGACTTTATGGACAAAAATTATTAATACTTTAAATAACACTCTCGTTTTTACTGGAATCCAATTTAGCTGCTCTCTCATTTGATCAACCCTTGCGTATTTCCCTTTTCCCAGTATACATCTCACACCTGTATTCTCTATAACATCTAGCTTGTTCAAATTTCCTTAATTGGCCAAATATAACACCGTAGAGCAATAATCTAAATGTGGAGCAACTATAGATTTATAAATGAGCTCTGTAGTGTTTCCATTCAGTTTTTTTCTTAGTCTTCTAAGAAAATTGACTTTTTTTTATACCTTTTTTGGCACATATTCAAAAATTGCTGTGAACTTTAGTTTTGTATCCAGTATTACACCCAAGTATTTAGTATATTTAGTATATCACTAAAAAGTAAATTTGGCATTCCTCAAGGCACCGTCATCGGACCATTATTATTTCTAATACATGTAAATGATATTTTGAAACAAAAAATGAAAGATGAATTAATCTGTTATGCAGATGATACTGTACTATAAAAGGTTAAACACGGGAACTAGTTAACAAAATTAATTTTTGTCCTAAGGTTAAACTGTTTGTATTATTGTTTGATGTTTTTTTACTATATATTTTAAAAGGTTAGTCATTATTAAAATCCGTGTAGAATCTCGAGGACAGCTTTGTTGGTAGTCATCAAAAATACGAATTTATTTTTTGTCGGTTCGTAAAATATTTGTTATTTCTAGGTTATTTTTTTTCGAATTCAAGAAACTCAAATTTAAGTGTGGTATTAAGATTTTGAACTGATTGTTCAAACAAGCAATAAAATAGGTACCTAGCTATAAAAAATTTTTTTTTTAAATTTTAATCAGTAGTAATATTTTATTCAATAATTGACGGTTGCATTTCTGGTTTTAATTTTTGACAGATTTCGTAAATTTTCAAGTTTACTAACGGTAAACACTGGCAAATTTCTGATCGTCTCTAATTTGCCAAAAAATATAATTATGTCATAAAGCAAATTCATAACATTTTTTTCTGAAATGCGATGATCCTAGGCAAATATTTTTCAAATTATAATTATTATTGCGTGATTTTTAAAACAAAATATCTGTATAATTTTTAAAGCCACAATCAGTAAAACACTCCGGTTAAAATAAGTATTGTAGTATATTTATACAAATCCCGTTCACATGACTATTACTCTTCAAGACCCATGTTCACTCCTTCTCTTCCAGCATCTTCAAAGATGACATAGGCCATGAGGGAAATTATTTTCCTCAGGGCCTCCTGTGTTGAGTAAATATATATAAAAAAAAACATGATTTTTAACTCTTTAAATTGTACCAGCTGGAGACCGACAGGGTCCCAGTTATTAGGTTCTGAAGCAACTGCTTGGCTCGCTCGCTGATTAGAACCAGAGACGGATTAAAATAATTCGTTTGTATTTACAAACACAGTAAAAAAACTCACACTAATGATAATAAAACACAAGACTATCAGAGTATGTTATTCCAGGCTCGGCAAGGAGGAAATCTGCTTGACCATACAGTGATTAGTTCATAAAAACAAAGCTAGGATTTCAGATAAGCACCGAATCAAAGAATTCGGAATTTTTATTCCACAGAGGCCAATGGTAGCTGGTTATTGCTTTTGTATCGTTAACTGCATACCAACAATTAAATTAACTTAACGTATCATACCAATTACCATATCGGTTTATTTCAGGTGACCTGTATTTAATCCTGTTATATTTAGATGGTGGTGTTCATCACTGAAACCAATTTCCATTGTGTTCGTAGCTCATTGTTCCTGACGTTAGGACATTAAGAGCGATTGACCAGCGGCTGATAATAAATGTTTTAAAAAGCTTGCATCTGTACAGGGAGGTTCCAATGGGAAAGATCGATTAATCCCCGTATCAAATTTTTAAAATAAAAAAATTAATATCGATTTATTTCATTCAATACTTGCTTTAATATATACCTACATTCAAGTTAGCAATAAAAATGTTCAAAATGCACGATGATAAATCATTAAATATCGTGTACTTCTTGAAAATATTTTTTGATCATAAGTATTTATAATTTTTCAATAATGTCTAAGCAAAATAAATGTGTAAAAAGAATTTGAAATATTTTAGTTTGTAAGACCTTAAATAAATAGAAAAACTTTAGTATTTTTGTCACAAGACACGTTCTCGGATTTATTTTTTAATGATTTTAATTTAATTTACATTTAAAAATTTAAAACTGGGTTGACTATATTATGTATTGATTTATTTGTTTGTATGCTTACGTGATTTGAAATTTATGTTGTTTAATAGAATCTATCGTTTGAAACTTGAACAAATCTGCCAACGACCAACGGTATAACCTTAGTATATTAAAAATACACTTACTTTTTTCTAAATTTTAAAACTGCGTGTAAAAGATAAAATAACAATCTTTCAAAATGAATTTATGTTTTTTTGTAAAAAAAGTGTCAATACGTCTGGAATTTGATTTAAAAAGGACTAATTTCCGGTATTCTCTGGTAATACCCCCTTAAGGTGCGAGTGTGAGCGATGATGTTTGCTCACGTTTTGGCAATTTGTTCCTGATAATGGGCTTCGTAACGTGTTTGGAAACGTCGTTGAATCTTGAACTATCCAAAACTGTGAAGTTGAATCATTACAGCTTTGCAGATGTTTTTTATTGTAGAACTTTTGGCCCTAAAAACATTCCGGATAAATGGGTGAGAACGATTTTATAGTAAAGGGGATTTTGTGAACAATTAACTGCTTAATTGATCCCATCAATATGAAACTTTGGCCCGCATTGAGATAAGGGCCCTGGAACTTGTGAGCCTATACAACTACCGAGTAGGTACCAACTCGACAAACTCTACAAGATGCCTTATTTCCCTGCACCATTTCTTACTTTCTTTCAAGTAAGATGTTGTGCGGTTGACTGTGCAGTCAGCAACCATTCCCCGCAGAGATTTTTTGAAGCACTGCAACAATGTCGAATAGACAGTGGTATTTCTATCCAATATTTAGATGATCAATAGCTTAAACTACCCTCAAATACACCGGTTTTATGTCTGGGGAGAATGGGTAAATGGTCTCTTTGGCGTGTACTTTGTGCATGAGAGTCACAGGACAACTGCAGTCTGTCAATCAGATAGGCAGGAATATTTGAATTCATCGAAATGTACATTTGACAAATTTGATGTAACTTCCCTTCTGTTAGACATATTTAGGATCCGATAGAGGTAAGGCGAGATATACTCGCATCTCGGGACATTATGGCAATATCGGACACAAGCATTTTGGATGTCATGATTATGATTACGTCTGTGGCTATATTATGTTATGTACATATTCATGTTTTTATTGCTCGCATGTAAAATGTACGAGCTCTGTACATAGATAAAACGAAGCGTTTTCGAAAACGAAAATTGATAAGTATTTACATATTTACAGTTGTGTGGGCTGCAGGGATTAAGTTGGAGAGGTAAACTGTTAAAACAAAATTTTTAGGTTTTCTGTTTTAAAAGCGGTATTTATAAATGTTTTTGGTAAAAACTGATTTACTTATTAAGTATTATTAAATTTACACTTACTTTAAAATTACACCTACGTATTTTTAAATTTTGAGTCAGAAACTTTTTATGTTTATTTAATGTATTTTTTTTTGTATTTTCCAAAATAATTTTTATATATACTCGTAATTATGTGTTTCATCGTTAACATAAAGACATAGAATTATTGGAGCAAATTCAATATTTTTTCTAGGTATCTTTATATGAGAATACATGCCGAATACCCGCGATTTATGAATCACATGGATTTGCTCTCTGAAACGCACTTCGAAAGTCTCTAATCTAGAAGAAATGGGACCCTTTCAGAAACAGCTTTTAAAATTATAAACTCTTTCATTGACAGCCCATACCTCTTGGCATGCTACAAATTATTTGTATCGAACAACTACCGCCAGGGTCGCATTCCACATGGCAGAACGGACGTTCTGGCCCAGAACAGCATGAGAAGACATATGGTGCTGATAAATGATATCTCCAGGTCTCTTGACATCTTTAACATTAGCCTTGAAGGTTTTAAGAATAATTTTAAACAAGAACTGTAAAATATATATTACTGTAAAATTTTCATTTGTTTATGTAAAGTTATGTATATGTCGTGTGTATTGTAATAGGATCTGTTATACACATAAAAAAATCCATGATTTTAAACATTTTGAAATATTTTTCATTGCACGTTTCCATAAGTTATTTGTTTTGTTTTTATGTACATACTACTCTATGTTATTCCAATATAATTTTTATTTAAGTACTTAATATTTTTCTTCTTTAGTTAGTATCTTTATTAAACTTACGCCCTACCCGACGCGGGTAGTGAGTCGGGTAAGGTACTTACATTTGAAAATGCATATTATAATATGAACTGGTGGCTAATTAAACACAACGCCACCTACTGGATGGTTACCTAACCTAGTTAACCAAGTGTTGTGTCAATAATTTAACTCACACTGCCATCTGTCAGAAACTTATGGAACTTAGAAATAATTTCAAATCATTGTCCCATAACAAACATTTAATTCGCAATAATAAATATTGAGGTCAATAATCGAGATAAAACTATCCTATCTTTTAAGTTGGACCAAATTACACTCAGTAACCCAAATTTCATCAAAATCGGTTAAGTAGTTTCGGAGTTTACCTTGGACGAACATTGTGAGACGAAATTTGTATATATAAAGCTTTCAATAATCGAACGATAAAACTAGAATGCAGTAATTAAATTATTTGTTTTATATTAGAGAGTACCCGGCATGCATTGCAATGAAACTCTAAGAAAGAAAGTGCTTGTGTTTTAATTCTGTATATTGGAGTGCTTTTGGATACACAATATTTTTGTTTTTTTCGTGTGGTGCCTAGAAGAATAAATCAGGTTTTCCAGCGCTTGAGCAGGCCACAGACAGCTGACTGTGTAATAAGCTTGGATTTTCTAAAATTTAGACCCTGCTATCCCCTACCGCTATTATGTTTTCTTTGCAATCCCTCCCTCTGCTCCTCCCTTCTCTCCCACTCGTCCCCTGCTTGTCCTATTCGATACATCCCAGTTACCGTTCCCACATCGCGTCCCCTTGCCCTCCTGCATTCCCCACATATCCCCCTTCCCCGTACCCTTATCCTTCAAAAACCAAACAAACAACACCCTCACTCTTCCGCCTTTACATGTATTATGGCATATATTCCTTTAGTGATTGATTATACGGCTCCTTAGAGACTCCTTTGCAGCTGCAGTTTGTCCTGCTGGGTAATATAATAGTCCCTCAGATTTCCGAATAATTTGTTGATATACGTACGAAATTACGTATACCAACAAATTATTCTTGCATGTTCCCGCCAATAAACATTGAAACCCTGTTAATTTGTTCGTAAGAACTTCAGTCCCGTTTTTAACTGTTTTTACGAATAACTATTTTAACAAGTATTATTTTATTTAACACGACCGTATTTTAGAATAACATTTTTCTCTTTTCAGAATAATATATTCACATAAATTATCGTATTTTGGAATAACATATTTTTCCGTGTATGCACTTCGTATCACTTAAAGAGCCATTGACCAGCGGCTGAGAATAAAAGTTTAAAAATGCTTTCAACTATACTAGGAGGTTCCGATGAGAAAGATTGATTAATCCCAGTGTCAAGTATTTTAAATAAAAAAAATTAACGTCGATTTATTTCGTTCAAAACTTGCTTTAATATATACCTACGTTTAAGTAAGCAATAAACATGTTCAAAACGCACGATGATAAATTATTAAATATCGTATACTTTTTGTAAGTATTTATGATTTTTCAATAATGTCTGAATAAAATAATGTGTAAAAACAATCTGAAATATTTTAGCTCGTAAGACCTTAAATAAATAGAAAAACTGAGGTATATTCGTCACAAAACACGTTCTCGGATTTATTTTTTAATCATTGTAATTCAACTAAAATTAAAATTTTGAAAAATGTGTTTACTAGATTATGTTTTGATTTATTTTGTTGTATGATTATAAAATTTGAAATTTGTGTTGTATAATACATTGAACAAATCTGCCAACGACCAACGGTATAACCTTAGTATAACACTTTTATTGGCCGTTGGCCCACCGGTGGTCACCAATGATTTTTTTTTTTTTTTTTTAAATTGTTATTTATTTACGAGTTTCTATTACAAAATAATATTATTAGTAACAACAGTTGTATAACTACCAAAATCTGAAAGAATTGTTACTGTAAACTTATAAAATGGACCCAAAAAAATTCTGAAGTGACGTTTGATTTTTTTTAAAAAACCTGGCCCACTAAAGGTTAAAAATAAACTTAGTATTTCAATATTTCAATATATCTAGAATTTGATTTAATAAGCACTAATTTTTCTTTTTTTTCTCTGGTAATACCCTCTTAAGGGCATAATCAGAGATATCTCGGATGGAACATGAATTAGTTTGTTTGTTAGCTATTCAGTGGTATTATCAACATCTCCCTGTTCAAGAATCCCTGCTAACATTTCGCTACATGATTATGTTTAATTAGGGGAAAATGTTCGGTACAGTCGAGTTTATTGTTTAAGATTCCAAGTAAAAGTTTTAAGACGGCTACTGCTTTGTTAAATTATACCCAACCTTGTTAAATTTTATTCACTCTAGATTTTAAATTAAAAAAAAAAAAGTTCACAAGAGCTGAAGGAATGACGCTTTATAAACCGCCAATCTGCCTCCGACCAACTATCCTCGGCTAAAGATGGGACAACCTGTCATCAACCACTTTTTACGCTGTGTTCATGGACTTTTCAATTATTCCTTCACAAACAGCAAATTTTAACTATCATAAAACTTCTGTAAAATACTGACAAGTATACTTTTTTGTCGGGAAGATGAGTGTTAAACAATTTACACATACATTTATATGAATGTGTAAATAAATACAAATTTGAGAAATCAACGTTTAAATGTGCAACAATGAATCCAAAATGTAAGATTTTTTGGTTATTCTCAGGGAATTATTATTATATTCTTTTATAATTTTTAATTGTAGGAACGAGTTAAAAAGTGAAGAAAGAGTTTTTTTTGCAATTTTCATAAAAGGACTGCGTTTTTTTTTTAAATTTATAATTTTGTGAAATTTTTCAACGTTTTAATTAAAAATGTTTGTGGTAAGATTTTTTTTTCATTTTTATTCTTTGTAACTTGAAATATTGCAATTTTAAACTCTTAAGCACGTTTTAAATAGAAAAATCTATACATAAAATACCTTGGAAAAATTTCGAAATTCGATGTGAAATTATTATTAAAAACTATGTGTATAATAGATAAACAACCTTCTTTGGCTAGATAAGCAATGTGTACATCTTTCTGTGAACTATTTTTTGTCGGATATTTTAGTAAGGTTTTCACATAGCCGGTTGTTCATCAAATATACAAAATATTCACGATTTTTTTTAGTGAGGCTGTAAGTATTTAACCAAGAACATTTATTATTTTATATAACGTGGTTTGGGACACACAAATCTGCATTAACGATGGTATCCACCATGTTTAAACTATTGTGGCTCGATGGCACTGACTTTTTTATGTGACATTTCAAAATCCGTCGTGGACCAAGCATTCACTCTAGTCGGACGTGATCAGGGCAAATGTGACGAAACTACTTTCACGTTGTCCGAAACGTTGGTTAAAGATGATTCAATTCGAGTGCATTTGTCAAGAAAACAGAGGAAGGTTTGGAACTACCTTGGAAGCATGTTGTTAATGGTTTTCGTATACACAATTCGGAAGCACATAATAAAGATGGAATTTCACCACCTTGGAAGTACATTATATCATTTTGTACTCAATCGTTTTGTTGTAGCGATAGTACCTAAGGATATCGCGGTGAAACTGTATTGTGATTGTGTTGTGTGCTTCGCAGAGATACAGTGGGAAGTGATTGGTTATCCATTTTCCTCGCTTACCTTGTTTTTCCTACATTTGTTTAACACATTTCCAGAAAACAACAACGCGATAAGGAGTTGAGTAAGAGAAAAGATTGGAAAGTATCTTGCAAATAAGGAGATTATGTAAATAATATGAAACCAAAATTTTGTGGTTTAGTTCATATTTTTTCTAGTTTTTTTTTTGCATTTTTTTTACAGTTTAGCTTAAAATGGCTTAGGTTTAGCTTAGGCTATATTTACTTTTTAGACCTTAAGGTGAATGTAAAAAGAATTCATATTCTACTCTTTCGTAGATGGTGCGCTTACAGGATTTCTTTTACTTTGTAGTGAACCTACCCCTGGCCTTACTAACTTCTATGGGTCTCGGGACCTCCTGTAATGTACCTGTGGGGCTACCCGGCACCCGTTGTAATGATCCGTAGTCGTCTACCCTTGGTTTTTCTATTCTTTCCCTTTAACACTAGCTGTCGGGATCTACTGGCTACGCTACCCTTATCTTTTGGCCTTCGATCAATATACCCTTGTATCTAGCTACACCTAACTTTTCCTTAAACCCCTGCGATTTTCTCACAGTAAATAAGATTTAAGATTTTATTGCACATTATTCCTATTCACCACGTTGTGTGATTTTTTGATTCGGTAATTACATTTGAATGTGTAAATTAATACGCATACACATGTAGAGGAAATAATGTAGTGTGTGGTAACCTCAGGTTCTTTCGGAGTAAAGTGTGAAAGAATCTCGTTTGATAAACTGACCCCGTTTTTTAGATTGTTTTATTTTATTTTCAAACCTATACTCGTATTACCCGCCTTTTCTCAACTTGAACGGAGTGTGTCATTGATGCTAATCCTACAGTGAATTGTCAGCCGGTTTATAAAATTCAAAGTCGTAGTTTTCTTACCCGATTTCTTCCTGTCTATAGGTTTGCATTGGGTTATTTTTACATTACGTGAACAGTGTGTATTATGAAATACATGTCGGGATCCTTGCGAAGCTCTCAATGTCGTCGTACTGCACCTAAATGGTCAAGTTATTATTGTTATTAGTATACACTACATGTACTGGGGAAGGGGAAGGTGAGGAGGGGTGATAGGAGGATCTGGGGAATGTTGTTTCCTGAATAAGTCGGCTCCTCCTCTAACCAAATAGATACTGGTGACCAACATTCCAGACAAAGACTCAATCATTACGTTTGCTAGGATGGTCCTTAAGTCCTGATTTTGTTCTCTTGCATGAACTTCATTGCTACGAAAGGGTCCCTTCACGCCAGATGAAAGAGCGCAGAGTCCTCATGTTACTTCCAGTATTATTCCGACTTCCTTTCCTCCAGATTTGATTTTAACTCGACTGATTCTAGAAGGGGTATGTCCATTTCTTCCCTTATCATGACTCTACTCGCGTTGAGTGCGTACGGAGCCGTTTGAGATGATCCTTTCGTCTCCTTCGTAGGATAATCATTGGCTTGCGTTCCTCGCCTCTGAGAGCTGACATAACTTCTACCTCGTAAAAACTATGTTTGCTTTCAGGTCGACATCGATGACAAATACGCAAATGGTCGATTGTTTGAATGCCGCGCCAGCGTGTCAAATCAATACAAACTACACCTTCCTCCTCACGTGCAATTCGTATCTTTGACACCGTCGAAGGAATCAAAATCACTCCTCAAAAAAACAGTTGTGGGCTGTTTAATTCAGAAAATGTTTACGTACCTCACCGAGGAAGTGTAATTTCGCAGGGCAAATATGGATTGGTGGACTGTCTGATCTTGTTGTTTGCAGTGGTTTTTTATTGAAGGTACTGACCCCTCGTGTAAGGAATTAGGTAAGGTTACCCATCTGTTCAGAAAGGTATGAAATGGGAAAAAGGGTTGAATTGCGTAATCTGAAGGTTGAAGACTATCTGTCTTATGATTGTGGGTCCAATGGAATCCTTTAAAATTGAAATTTAAATCTCTATAATATTAATAGCGTAATCGATTGAGGGTAAGTATATGTCTGTTGGAATCATAATACTAAACCGAAGTTGAATACATTATGCTGGTTCGTTAACCTCTGGCGGAATGTGATACCCGAGAAATGTTTATATAAGGCCCATTTAATTGTTTGTTTATAAAACATTTGGTTTGGCCTACTGCCCTAGATCGGAGGATTCTGATTTCAGGTGAGGTACCTCTAATATATTCATGTTGGATCTCGATAGTGATAATATCAATAATAAGATGATTTACAGAGCGCCGTTTTAGGGAAACTCGTATATATTTGCATTGTATTTATTGAGGTGAAGGTCACAGGTGACGAAATGACGTTAGTGCTAGGTATTTGAGATGACCTAGTTCTGGCTGTTAAGTACCGTTGATAGGTAAAATCTATGGTTAGGTATTTCAGAATGACCTACTTTCTGTATAGGTACTTGGATGGATAACCTATATTCTCAGTTAGGCATTTTCGTTTTATTGAAAGGTGAAGGTCACAGGTGACGAAATGACGTTAGTGCTAGGTATATTTGAGATGACCTAGTTCTGGCTGTTAAATACCGTTGATAGGTAAATTCTATGGTTAGATATTTCAAAATGACCTACTTCCTGTATAGGTAATTGGATGGATAACCTATATTCTCAGTTAGGCATTTTCATTTTATTGGAAGGTGAAGGTCATAATTGACGAAATGATTTTAGTACTAGGTATATTTGGGATGACCTAGTGCCGGATGGTAAGTACCGTTGATAGGTGAAACCTATGGTTAGGTATTTCAGAATGACCTACTTCCTGTATAGGTATTTTGGTGGATGACCTATATTCTCAGTTAGGTATTTTTGTTGACCCAATTTCTAGTTAGGTACTTTGTGATGCGGCTGAACATACATCACGCTAACCTGTGGAAAAACGATCTATAAAATGTTACATTTTGTTAGTGTCAATCATGCTATTTCGCAAAAAAAATCGTAGACACGTACAACTGCTGCAAAGCTCTCCGGGGTCTGGAAAATGTATTATATTGAGCACTTACCGAGGTCTCTCCAAATTACCAATTTTCCACTGGGAATACAACAGCTTGGCAATATTTCACTGTGTTTATCTTACCTTAAAATTACAAAATTTGTGAATTTAATTTCTCAATATTTCTCCCTGAAGTAAAATATAACTAAATCTAAGTGACTATCTCCCTTGATTACATTGTACTTAATGTTCAAATTCTAAAGTTTTCTAAATTGTGCAATATCTCTTTCCGTACTTTTTTATGACATTATTTAAAGTTATCTAACGTGAAGGATTTATTTAATTTTCGAACAAAAAAAAATGGAGTCCGTTTTCCTCTCAAGTCCGTTGTAGTTTATTTATTTAAATTTATTTAATTCGTGAACTTAATCCTCTTTCCTTTATTTTTATATCACCTTGTGTTATAATAATGCACGATGTTTACTGTTGATTTATTTTAATTATTTGAGACTTTTCTCTTTTCAATCACATTTAAATAATAACCGCGAATAATTTTTTAATTTTCACATAAATTTATCAAATTAGATAATTATTATTTTTCCGAACGCCTTCCTATTTCACAATAATAACCGAACTCTGTCTATCAATACTTTGATTATTATTTTATTTAAACTTTAAAATAAACTTTTTCTACACTTAGATGTACACACTTTAATTTAAACACTCGGATTTATTTTAAACTTTATTTTTAGGCACTGTTTAATATTTATAAAACTAATCACTTTTGTTATTTAATTTTTAATTTTTATATATTTTATAAACTTCACTGAAGTGTTGATCATTTTGGGGCACGATAATCTTTTTGTTTACACTCACAACACCCTTTATTTTTTTATTTATCACCATTTTTATAACTAAATTAATAAGGTAATTATTTCCACTAAAACTTTTCCGTTTAAATGCAAGTCACTTTAATTGTTAGCACTAATAATTATTATTTAATTCAACTCTTTTACTTTCACTTGATAAGAATAAAACCAAATTCTAAAGAAAACTCTAAGTGTTGAAAATTATTTTGAACGAATTTATAACAACACTCTTCAATTATGTAACTGGACTTAGAACTTTTGATCTGTAAATTTCACTTTGAAAGTTAGCCGTACGTATGTCGCGTTATTGTAGATAATCCTTCCGTTGTCGAATCCCCTCTTTCTGAGCTCGTCATCAGCATTTATACCTCCCTCCTCTCCAGAACATCTTAACTCCACTTGTCCTGGCATAAAATAATGATTCCTATCAACTCGTAATTTTTTGAAATGGTCACATTATTATCGACTGTCTTGACTTAAGTCATTTTGTTTCGTGAAGAAATATTTTTTAGTTGCAACCCCCCTAGCTATTTCACTCACTCGCGGAGTTCGTGTCCGGACTGGTAAATATAATCAACTATTCGCCCAACCTTTCTGAGAATACAGATCAAGTGGATATTTTATTTATACATATAAAATTTATTTTGTAAACGAATATGTCCATGATCGCGGACACAATGCGAGCCTGTCACTGGGTGCAAATACGCTATTTTCCCGTTGATTGAGTACATCTCTCTTCACTTTCAAATTTTTTGATCCAAATTTTAACTGAAATACCTTCAAACTCTTTCAACTTTATAATCGATCATTTAGTTGCACATTTTTCCTTCGTTTTTCGCTGAATTTTACAGCAAAAATGGCTTTCGCCATGCCCATCTATGTATGTATTAAATTTCTTTCTGAAACCGGTAGAATACCTATATTCGTCATTATGTGCATTCTATTCACCCTCGAATCGTGCTAATTTCGATGTGATTTAATTTTTTGGCACCATTTTCTGATTTTAAAAAGGGTTTCCGTTCTATAAAACATTTTTCCCTCTTTCCAAAGTGATTTGCCATGTATTCAAACGCTTTCCAATAATTTAAGGGGAACTTAATTTTGTCAAAGCATTTTTTCTTCCCTTTTCTTGCACCTCCACTACAATCGTATCACCAATTCGACCCCGTTTAAATGTCATCTTTAATTGTTTTATTCAAAGTACGTAAGTATTTTGTTTCACTCACTCTGGGGAAAAGCATTAATATCCATTAAATATCTTTGTTTATCATTCGATTTGTTTATATCCCAAGACTCCGCTGTTTCTGTTTACGTTACGTATTATTTTAATGTGTTTCCTCTGTTTAGATTATCTCATAAGACCAATGTATTTTTTTACGACCTCTAAAGCTATAAAAGGGTCCTTAATTGCTAGAAATCATGTTCAAATTTTGATGTGTTTATGTTTTGAATTCGTCGGCGGCCGATAACCTTTCATATCCGAGTTTCTCCCTTGTTAAATCACTATGTCTATACTCTGGTTTTTCCTTTAAATTTCATGGTTCCGTACGTCCAACCATTTCCTTCTATTTTCCAACAAAATTGGCTGTCGGTTTTCAATAATATTATAACCCTCGCATTAAGATTAAAGCTGTTTTCAGTGTTTTAAGCTATCCGCCATCTGTCGATAAAGTACGAATTTTCCTTGATTTTCTTTTCGATTTGCCGTTCCTCTCGACTCACTATACCATATCAATTCTCATAATTGTATATTTCCCGTTTTCTGATTTATACAAATCTTAGTTCGGAATTCTCGTTCTGTCTCGCCTTTTACGTCAATTTTCATCAATGTTCGTAAGTTTTTTTAACACCTCAATCATTGTGTGTAACTTTTCCTTTATCGTACTGACGCATTTTATACATCTGATTTTCATAATCATTTTACGTGAACTTTTTAGTAATCTCGGAGGCAGTTTCTTCCCGTACTTCAATGGTTAGTTATCCCTCTACTGCACTCGTATTGTAAACATTTGCTAGGGTCATCGTTCCGAATGCACTGATCGTGTGACTTTGTTTATTTCTCCGGGCATGAACCCTTATTCGATTTTAATAAATCTCAAGGTTGGATCCATTAGTTTCTTGAATTATGTCTCAAGTCCAAAGTTCAAAGTGGTCTTTCATATATTGTCACGCCTCCTGTTTCTTGATTGGATAAAACTTTTCTGTGAGACTCCTCCCTTAAAGTTTTAAATATCACGTTTTTATTTATCGACATCTTTCGATGGAAGGAGAAATCACCATAATTTTGTTGTTTTACAGATCTCTCTAATAGTTTGTTGATTTATCGCAGGTGTCGCTATAGTGTCCGATTTGAACTTCGTTTGGGTGGGAAAAAAAATTGTATGAGCTTTTCCGATGAAGAAAATGCTTTTTTTTTCTCTTTCGAAAGTAATGTTGAAGTCGTCACAACTTATAAACGCTTTTTGCAAGTTATGCTTCGAAATATTAACAAACAATTATTGTTCGCGAAAGTACACAAGCGATATGAATATTAATATAATATGTATTAACAAATATTTCCTTATGTATAATATTAAGAGTGATAAATTGTAGAACCTACAGACAAGCTGCCATATGACAGCTTTGTGGGACTACCCTTATTTTGTACAAATGTATTTTTGATAAATAAATAAATAAAAAATAAAAAATAAAATAAATAGTTTTGTAAAATTCAAAAACCAAATCTTTCAAACATTCATCGATGATTCAATCCAATATTGTATATTTTAGCCTTTCTTAAAAGATTAGAGTTTTTTTTTTCATTGACTAACTATTCATAAATATTTATATATATTACTTGTGTACTTCCGCAAACAATAATTTTTTCGTAATATTTCGAAGCATAACTTTAAAAATACTATACGACCGCCATCTAAAATATGAATTCTTTTGACATTCACCTTAAGATCTAAAAAATAAATTTAGTCTAAGTTAGCCATTTTAAACTAAACTGTAAAACAATGCAATAAAAAAATAAAACTAGAAAAAATGTGAACTAAACCACATAATTTTGGTTTCATATTATTTTGTGCTTAACGATTTTTTAACTGGCCAGAAGCCAAGAAAATTTCCGCCCTAAAACTTAATTCAGATACTACAATAAATAATGCATAGTTTATCAGAAGGATAAAAATTATAAATTAGTTAAAAATAAAAATAGCTCTATATTAAATTATTGATTATTTTTGTGTTTCATTCGCAAAACTCCATTAAATTAAAAAAAATAAATTATAATGTTATCGTTAAGTTCTGCCAGTATTTTATAAACATTCATAATTGACATTTAAAATCGTATAAACAAGTCAACTTAAAGTGGTACAACCATAGTTTGAAAATGGCCTTGTAAGCCGAAACTCGCAGAACTTAATAATAACATTTTAAAATTAAATAATAAAAAAAAACTATGCTTCATTAATTTCAATATACAGTAATAATATAACATTTCCTAAAAAGCATTTATTTTGTTGCTTACGGATCATGCATGAAGGACTCTGGGATTAAAATGTATCACTTTATATAATGATAAAAACATGGATATACTAGAAGCAGTTGAAATTAGAAAATTTCTTAATTAAAAGTTCTGGTATGTGTATTTAATAAGCAAGTAAATTTATCTTGTAGACCTGTTCTAAACAAACTTCTAGTAAACCGCTCTGTTCCTCCCGTAAACCCCTTAATTACACCTCCCTCTTTGTTCACCACACATTCCAACACCAAAATATTCATGATTATCTGTCAGTAATTTTAGGTTTATGTTAGTTTTAAAAATCTCCTGAAGAAGGAAGGGCACTTCTGAATCCGATATAGATGTGTTCAAAATAAATAGTTTTTTTACTGTAATTGTTTGGTTTTAAAATGAGAACATGCTTAGTTCCTAACCACCACCTTACTAAAAAAGTATTAGAAATTTAGAAAATTAAGAATTGTTGTGAACTATATTGGAAGCAAGTTATTGGTGTTTTTCGTGTGCACAATCTTGGAAGTGCATAATATCGTTTTATACTAATTCGTTTTGTTGTGTGCTCCTTTGCAGTGATGTAGTGATAAGTAATTGGTCATCCATTTTCCTTGCGTACCTTGTTTTCTCACATACGTTATCACCCATTTCCAGAAAACACCATTTTGTCTCGTTTCGTTTTTAGTATTTACAGTACATTACAAAAGATCTGAAGCTGTAATTCATACGCAGTTTTGAATGCATTTTTTAAATTTTATCCTGACGATTTTTGTTATTTTTTTTTTAAAGAGAAACCTCACAAGAGTCCCAACTGCTCCCTTCTGGAGCCAGTGAGACTACGGCATCCCCAATTAGGGTATGTTGTGAGGCCGAAGAAAGTGGGGAAGGGAAGGAGATGGGGAAGAGGAAGGTAGAAAAGTACCTGGCTATTCAGATCTCGTCACTAAACCCGGCTAAAGCCATTATTAAGCAACGTTTCAATTCTGAATGGTGGTCTTACACCAGGGCGATACTGAGAGTATCTTCCACTCTGGAACGTGCCGCAAATATAACATATATTATTTTTATTAATTAATTGTGAAATATCACAAATTAATCAAATAAAATTTATTTGCGCACGCCGGGTTCGAACCCGCGACCTTCCGAATGGGAGTCAAGTGTCTTACCACTCGACCACGGATGGTCGTCAACGATGGATCTACAGGTGGAATAAGCGGTGCATGCGAAGTGATTTGTTTTAATTCAATTGATATATTGTTTAATTCAGCAGAACAGTACAGGCATTGCACCTTTCTGCCATTCATCAAATAAAATAAAATTAGAAACGTACTTTTTTGGACGTGAGATCTTCTGAACTGTTCACTATGGTACACATTAGTGCCTGCTTATAACTTATAATGCTATCTAAGTTTGCTATATATGTTCGTACTTCAAATAAATTATTTATATATATATATCCCTACCGTATTTAAGCTACAACGTCTCTACTCCCCAATTTAAACACGAAAATTGATTTCTCTATTTATCCACTGGAGCGACAGATCAATTCAAATATTTTTTCTCGGATTGCTAAAAGAAATTTTTCCACCCACATTAAAAAAATTATACCTCCGAATTTGAATATGGCGACATATACACTGATAATGTTCTATGTAGCCAATGAATTGTTCTATCTTTTGACTATGATCACATATTTGTAGGATTTATAAAAAAAATATAATTAAATCTTTAACCTTAAAACATTTTAAAGAATATTTATTTTGTTATATTTTAAAAGTATAATATATTCTATAGTCGTTTTAATAAAAAAAAAATTTTGAAAATTTTCCACATTTTGGTAACAAAGCAATCCGAGGTTTTGGAAATAGTGCCATAATGTGGCAAAAAGCGATCGAGTGGTTAGATAGATAGTTATGGTTAATAGCTATTTAAACACATTATTTTTATCTCGGTAATTTGAAATAGAAGCGCCTTATTGTGATTAAACTGATACGATTTTTTTTTAAATTTCATAACGGTGAACGATATCCGGCGAATCCTAAAGTTTATAATCAAGTCGAACCCTGTATTGGCAATGATACTGAGTATAATCAGCTTTGATGTATGTGGGTACTGCAGGATTACCACACCACTTGCTGCAGTTAGCAGTTAGCACCCCATCGCCTATAGCCTTACCCTATCGCAGGACTACATAATATCTCTCGGCTTTACTGAAATCGTTAATAATCCCGCTTGTAGTTTCATTGCCTGAAAATTCTGCAAAGCTACGGAAACTGGCGAGCTTTGACGGAGATCGCCGAACGCCGAGCGTAGGAGCCGAACGGATTTTTCCCAACAGTGTTCTGTCGACGTTTAAACCAAAGACTTGTGGGGTAACTTAAACATATTGCGTGCGTTCAAAGTTTTACGTTTCATATCGCCGATTTTAATTTGGCTCATTTATTAACTGATTAACGTTGTGATTCACTTTAAAATAACTTTATAAGTCGTTTATTAATTTTATTTTTATAATTATTTCAATGATGAAAATGTTTTGTGCAATTACTCTTTCTTAAGTGATTATTTTTTCAATGTGATTTGTGATATCATAACTCGATTGTGGCGTGTAAGGTTGTGGAGTAAAAAAACTTGCTACAGGAATCGGAAGGTAAGATTGTTTAAATTAATTTTTCTTGTTATTATTGTTAAAATTAAATCAATTTCACTGATATTAATTAATCCTAATTGAAATTCTCAAATCAAAGTTAAGATTTTATTTAAAACCAGATTAATTTATTTCGTTAAATACTCAAAAAGTCAGATACTATTTAAACTGCCCCTTAATACTTGTTATTACCAAAAATAATACTTCGTTTCAACTCAATTACCTATCGTAGGAAACTATGCTATGTTAAAGTTTGATCTCGAATTGACATTTTTTTATGGTAATGCTAACTTAAAAAATAACTTAAAATGGTACCATAAAACAAAATCTATGCTTATAAGGTAAGTTCTCGAGTAGCTGAATACTAATAACATTATATATTTTTTTAAACTACCATAAAACCTATTGCGTGTATTAGGAAAATAGGTTTTAAGCAGTTTTTTAAAAATTGTTTTTTAAAATCGTTTTGTACTAATTCGTTTTATTGTGTGCTCCTTTGCAGTGATATAGCGATAAGTGATTGATCATTCATTTTCCTTGGATACCTTGTTTTTCCTATATATGTTATCACCCATTTCCAGAAAACACCATTTCGTCTCGTTTAGTTTTTAGTTATCGTCCGTGGTCGAGTGGTAAGACACTTGACTCCCATTCGGAAGGTCACGGGTTCGAACCCGGCGTGCGCAAATAAATTTTATTTGATTAATTTGTGTTATTTCACAATTATTTAAAAAAAAATATATATGTTATATTTGCGGCACGTTCCAGAGTGGAAGATACTGTCAGTATCGCCCTGGTGTAAGACCACCATTCAGAATTGAAACGTTGCTTAATAATGGCTTTAGCCGTGTTTAGTGACTAGATCGCCCTTGAGGTGATTTCTCACAAAAACGGCGCTCTACAAATTATCCAATTATTATTATCTGAATGGCCAGGTACTTTCCCACCTTCCTCCTCCCCATCTCCTTCCCTTCCCCACTTACCTTCAGCCTCACAACATACTCCAATTGGGGATGCCATAGTCTCTCTGGCTCCATAAGGGAGCAGTTGGGACTCGTGTGAAGTTTCTCTATAAAAAAAAAAGGTATTTACAATCCATTAAAAATGATCTGAAGCTGTAATTCGTACGCAGTTTTGAATGCAACAGTAATAATAATGGTATATTGTTTACTTTTTCAATGTTAAATGGTGCCATAAAACAAAATCTATGCTTATAAGGTACGTTATATTGTAGCTGAATTCTAATAATATAATTTTTTTTAACTAGCATAAAAACCTATTGCGTGTGTTAGCAAAATAGGTTTTAAGCATTTTTTTTTTATTTAATTTTTTTTTTTTATTAAACCTAACCGAAGAACATACTTTATGTTAAATACAAAATAGTGTAGCAGGCTGGGTTTAATAAAAAAATGTAAAAAACTAGGATGGCATCATTGTCATAAATTGGACGTGGCCGCAAACTAAAAACTAAAAAAAAAAAGTTTTTTCTAAGGAAGCAAAAACTGCGGAATGTGACATTATATATTAAATGAAAATAACAAACGTTTTAATACGTCACTTTTTATTTGAATTAGCAAAAGGTAATTTAATAACCCAGTAGGTTTTCTGAGTACGTCTCAATTCTTTGTTTCAGTATGACATTAACATTGTCGGAAGATCAATTTCAGCTATTGCGGGAAATAGGACTGTGGATTAATGTTGAAAAAACGAAAATGCTGATACAGGCAGAAATCCTTCACATAGAAGAAGAGGTGGTGCACAATTTAAAGAAAACTACTCATATGAAGTATGGTACTCACCTACGTGGGCTCCAGTCTGACATAGAACAATGAGGATCCAGCAGAAACCAGAAGGAGAATCACAGCAGCCAACAAAACATACTTCTCTTTGCTGCCAGTGTTTAAGTCACGTAGCGTCCACAGGAAAACGAAAGTAACCATATTTATATAAGACCATTGTTAGGACTGTATTAGCATTTGGATGTGGGGCGCTGACATTGACGGCAAATATGGCTGAAATGCTGGATACTTTTGAAAGAAAATAGTTAAGAAGAATATGTGGACCCGTGGAAGAGGGGGAACAGAGGCAAATCCGGCACAAAAAAGAACTCTGTGATATATATCATGCCCCCAACATCTCAGCCCATATGAAACTCCTGAGGTTGAGATGGGCTGGGCATGTACAGAGAATGCCTGACACACTCGTCCCAAAAAGAATTATGACTGGACACCCAGGTGGAAAAAGAAAAGTGGGAAGACCCAGACTGAGGTGGGTAGACGATGCAGCACAGCTATTCCATGTAACAAACTGGAAGTCAGCCACTGAGGATAGGAGGAGTTGGAGGCGAAGGTTGCGGAAGGCCAAAGCTCGATATGGCTGTACCGCCACCGAAGAAGAAGAAGAAGAGAAATTTAATAACCATTTGTTGATTCAAATCAAAAGAGGTGTATTTTTTTTCATTTCATATAAAACAACTAGATTGGCACCATTGTCTAACGCCATAAAAATAATATGGCAGCAAACTGAAAATGGAAAATTGTCCGTTTATTAAATTGTACAAAAGTACTGTGTAAAAATAAACATATACAATAAATTTTCCTTCTTACTTGCACTGTCCCAACTCATTGCTTAGGTAGGCTGTTAGGGTCGGCTCTTCTCGTTCTCAGGTTGTAGCTTTTTCGGTTCTGAGTATCGCTTTCATCCAGGTCGTTTCTCTGAAGAATTTTGGAGCATTGAGTCATCCAGGGGTCTACCTCTGGATGACTGTCGAAGAAGCTCCGTAGATATTGCCTGCTGCACTGGTCTAGTGGTCTCTGTCTTACATGCCCGTACCATATCAACTGTCGTTCCTCTAGCTTGCGGTTTATGTCCTAGGCTACCACGAATACGTGAAGGTCTAGTGGTCTCTGTCTTACATGCCCGTACCATATCAACTGTCGTTCCTCTAGCTTGCGGTTTATGTCCTAGGCTACCACGAATACGTGAACTTTTGTTCTTACCTTTTAATGATACTCCGCCGTTTGGTTGATTTGACTAAATGCTTTTTTTATCCACCAATGGTCATCAGACGTGGAAACATGGTGACCCAACTGAATAGGACTGCATCAGCTATCATTGCCCATATATGGTCAATTATCGGATAAAACTAATAAGCCTGGATACCCATTAGATATGGTGTATGGGACTAGTACCCGAATACGTCGAATTGCCACACCCACCATTTGTGAGCCGCCACTAACATGCGGAAAAGACACACACTGCTTCTCACTTTAGCCGTACTTTTGGGGTCCCCCGATGGATTGGTTACCATCAACTTCACCCTCCAGTCCGTTGCCCGTTGGTCACCGCGTGGAGGTATGAGAAGCGTGGTTGGGAGAAGCTATGCCGGTCCAGGCCCTAGGACCAATGTATTGCGCTATAACCACCCGGCCAAAAACTTTCTATTTTCGGTAATTGAATTAACTTGAAATGAAGGGTTGTTTTTGGTAATAATCATTGTAAGAATGGGTCATGATAGTAAACAATTAACTTTATAATAAATAATTCATTTTGGTTATAAATAAATAAAACCTGGAAAATGTAATACGTGCACACGTGTGCATAATGGAGCGGTAGGATGGTCTGTTTTACCACGTTTCCTTTGCCATAATTTTAATTAAATTACCGCGAGGACGACCTTTCAGATTCCGTTTGAAAATACCGTATAACACAGAATATTTAAGTGCATCCTTCCAACTCCCGTTATGAAATTAATAATTTATCTTGTGATACGAAATTACCGCGATGTCTAAGCCAAAAATACCAGTTATTATAATATATGGTAAACACAGTTTTTTTAAATAGGATCACATGAACTAAGATGCAATGTTTAATAATCGATGTTTCATAAAATCACTTCAAAGGCGTTATTTTAAATTACCTATATTATCTTATAAGTCAGAAAATAACTCTAATATAATAATAAGAAATAATAGATAAGGACTTATTTTCTACACGCTGTTCATGAAATCGAAACTATTGACCAATTCAATAATTTTATTAAACAGATGACAATTAGAACGAAATTATAGATAACTCATTTAAACGTTCTTAGAATGTGGCAAGTTGTGAGATATGATTTTTCAATATCTTGCCTTTATCATTATGACTGGAGATTAATTAAATATGCGCTTATTATTATAAATACTCATTTTAAATGCAATTGTTTGGTAAATATCCAAATACGCTAGATATCCCACATAATCACAAATTATAAAAAAACCACTTCGTTTCAATTTTAACAATAAGTAGCATCTATTTTAGTTTCCAGAAAAACAAACGAATGCATTTTAATTGCTATTGCGTTCAAATTAATGTGTGAATAATTTAACATCTTTTATCTACGCGATGTTTTGACATATACATATATTAATTCTTTATTATAAACCAATATCTAACATTTTCAGAACACGTTCTAGGCTCTAGTAGTTTGGTTTGAATAAAATACAATAAAATATATTTTAATTCAAAATTAATAGATAACATAGTTTTAACCACGTTTATTGTTTAAAAATCAATATGTTTCGTGAGCAATGCTTATTTTGTCGGGTTACAAAAAACTAATTACAAAAATAGACATAGACTTAAAAGTGTCAATGAATAGGCGGGAGTGGGAAAGGTGAGGGGGGTAATAGGGCATAAATTATAAATGGGACAGGTTTAATAGTTGGTCATTACAAAATATTTTTTGAATTATTATAATATTTGCATTCATATTTAGGCTCTTTCTAATTTCTTAGATTTCAATTTATCCAAATGAATAGCAGTAAAATTACAAAGTAATAACTCAGTTCCATTATTAAAATTAAAAGTGTGGTTGGTCTATTTAATTTATATTTACGCTCTTTATAATTTCTAAGATTTCAATTTGTCCAAATGAATTCTATTAAAATTTCAAAGTAATAACTCTGTTCCATTATTAAAATTAAAAGTGTGGTTGATCTCCAAAATTAAAGACGAGTCACACTTTTAAGTAGTATGTCTGTTGTTGTAATTCGTTTTAAATAAACTCTGATGAAGTAAAAATTGCTTACGAAACATGTTGGTTTTTTAAACAATAAACATGGTTAAAACTAAGTAAACTAATTATTTTGAACTAACCTAAACACCTATTGTCATATATATCTCACATCATTGGTAATAAACATTAAAGATGGCCGCCATGTGAACACCAAGAATTTGTCAATTTTAATTTAAACGAAATAGCTTTCAAAATATACATAAAATACACTATTTTGTTTCTCTGGAAACTGAAATTAACGCTTTTCCTTATAATTGAACTCTTACAAAGTGTTTGTTAAAATAAATTGTGTGATTTGTGGATGTCCAGCTAGTCGAATTAAATATTAACGTTTTATTTTTTTGTTTTTGTTATATTACGTTCAGTTTACAGGTATTTACAGTATACGTAGATAATAAGTAACTATCAGTATTATAAAAAATCGTTAATAATCAGTAACCGTATAATAATAAATTAGAATTAATGCTTCACACTAACTAATGAACACTTCACAAAAAGAACCAGTGATTAGGTGTTCGCTTTATTATTTTTTTTTTGTGTTAGCTCAGGAAAAAAATTCCCCTTAAAGTTTGGGCCGTTTATAGAGATGCTGTGTCGATTGAATTTTTATGGAAGGAAGGAGGAAAAATTCTGGGAAGGAAAAATTTATGACTAGTGGGTAGGAATCTGGGGGTCAGTTTATCCAGGAGTGAATCCATTCCCTCCACTGTGGTGCAATAGACGATTTGAGAGAGTCTGGCTAGAGAGATTATAAGCTCTTATTCAACCAGTGTCTCTCGATCACGCCTGCCATGTAGTTGGTGGGCAAGTGCATCCGCCTCCAAGATTCTAACAAATCTCACCCATGAACCCGGGCACCCCTGCCAAGTCACCAAACGTAGCAAATGATGACCTTATTTTGCTTTCATGAGTAAAACACAGCATTGTTCTTAAGACTCTCAAGGAGGATACTGGAAAAATAAGACAATTTGCTGACTTGATTTGTTTACATAAAATGGTTTTTGATAAGCGGTTTACCATTCTTTTTACTGAGCAACATTCACATTAAAGTTCCTAATAGACGTAAATTAAGAGGTCATAATATTTTATTATTATTATTATTGAATTATTTAACAACAATATTACATTTTTTTGTATTTCTTGGGCATTAACTATGTAACAATTTCTGGACATTTTGTTTTGAAGAGTTTTAATTTTCAATGTACTATCGTTACTTAAATTTTAATCTTTATGCTACCGGTTTCGACACATCCGTGTCATTCACAAAATTGAAACCGGTAGCGTAAAAATTAAAATTTAAGTAACGATAGTACATTGAAAATTAAAACTCTTCAAAACAATATTACATACCTACTTCAATCTACTGTCTCAAGACATATGCTAGGGGGCCTGGTATGTATAATATTATTAAATGTGACTATGTAGATATCCATGAAAACAGTCTCACATATTTTAAAAAGAAAATTATCATTTTACTAACATGACATGTCAAAGAAAATAGTTATATTTCAACTCGAATGTGAAAAGTTGTTACTTACTTTATGTATTGCTCTCTTTTCACATCGAATTTTAATATTTATCTTTATTTTTTGTTTACATCGTTTTATTCAAATTTAAAAGTTAACCACAAAAGATGTTAAATTTACAATTTTTTAGAAACTTTATATTATTATTTTTTTTTAATATATATATTAATTATTTTTACATCTACCGACAGAAAAGTGAGGTGACCGAAAAGTTTATAGTACATTTATCTGAACAATAGGTAAATGTTTTTATTTTTTCGTTACCAGTAATTTTAGTCGGTAATCAATGTAAAAACTTGTTTATAAAAAAAAATTATATTCCAAAAGATGTATGTTTATGTTTTTTCCAAAAGCGGTTTTTAGTTTACGAATAAGATTATATTCTAAAACATTCCACCTATTTAGATTTTATTGCACAATGCAAAAATTTTGACCATCTAATAAAGTATGGTTGATAAAAGTGTGCATTTTGTGAACATTTTAAGTGGATTATTATCAATTATTATAAGCAATAATTATTAGCCTGAAACACTCATCAATATTGAAACCTCTCCCGAGAAAAGATATATGTCGCCGACGGGACTCGAACCCGCACCCCTCTGTTTGCCGGACAGGAGCTCTACCATTAAGCTACGGCGGGATACCTCCTACCCGCCAAATGACTCAATATATACCTAGTGTTTCATTCAACAATTATCGCTTATTATATTTTTTCACCTGCAAACAACCAACTTTATTTTTATATGAGAAAGGCATGTAAGTGCTAACTCTCTCACTAGGTGGCGTCGAGACATTATATCTACATTTGTTGGTGAAAATACTTTAACTCGTCAAATATTAATTATTTTATTAAATTGATAAACTAATGTTTAAGACAAGATTTTTTATGCATAGCACAAAGGGTAACAATTATTATAAGCAATAATTATTAGCCTGAAACACTCATCAATATTGAAACCTCTCCCGAGAAAAGATATATGTCGCCGACGGGACTCGAACCCGCACCCCTCTGTTTGCCGGACAGGAGCTCTACCATTAAGCTACGGCGGGATACCTCCTACCCGCCAAATGACTCAATATATATTGTCAATATATGACTGGATTATTATCATTTACGCACTTTAAAATGCGTTAATCTTATTACTTTTTCATGTTAATACTCTGCAAATATTCTAAAACTATAAACTCATAACATCCACAATTATTTGTTAAAAAAACATTGCTAGCATTTAGAAGCATACAGGAAAGGAGCTTTTAGAAGCTCACACGGATGTAGGTAGCCACCGGGACCGCTTCATCTGCATCATTCAGTATTCATACGCGGTGCAAGCTCAGTCGCTCTAATGCAACCACAGAAATGGTGTTAGTTTCTCGTGTCGCCTCACAAGCTGGCTTATCTACCAGTACTACAGTGGCGGGGAAGGAGTAATGCAAATGAACAGGTACCTTTTGTCACTTCGGGACTGACTGCACACTGTACACTGCATAATGCTCGTCTGAATAAACTTATTCATTAAGTCAGACAAATTTATGACAATAGAATTGATGTCGGCTGCCAGGCCTTTTTTATGCAAAACCTTGAGGAACGTTTGCGCGGACCGTTTCGGCCCGTTTTGTAAAAATCTTAATTTTGGATTTGAGGCCAAAATATCCAACCAAACTGAAAAATAATTTTTGTAATCAAAAGATATATCAAATATCTACCTAGGATAGGCGCTATTGCTTTTCAATGATGACCTATGGTAATTAAATAAATCAGTATTTGTTGAAATACCTTTGGAATTTTGAGTTGTGAGTTCTTTATAATTATTTAAAAAAAATATCTTACCTTATCGTCGGTGTTAATATAATGGAAAGTAGATAATTTAGGTAGTAAATTTAAAACATAAACAACAAATGTAATGTAAACGTTCTGATGTAAATAGGTAATTTGTATTTTTAATTTACATCCATCAAAATTCTTTCTTTAAAAAAAATATTTCATTATATTTCTATAAAATATATGGTAAAATAATTTTTTTTATTGTTTACTTTTGGTTTAGTTTATAAGTTGTCTCTAAAAGCATGAAATATTAAAAAAAAAATAATGTCCTTTAGTATACAATTTAAAGCAAAAAATAAATAAAGTAGCACATATCCTAGATTTGATAGATCTCTTGATAACAAAAATAATTTTTCATCGGGTTGGGTATTTTGGCCTCAAAACCAAAATTAAGTTTTGTATGTAACGGGTCGAAAATTAATTTGGATTTGAGGCCAAAATGGTCAATCAAATTGAATAAGTTTTGCCACTGCAACGCATTTCGGGTTCTTGCTTGTAAATTATTAAATATAACCCATTAAACAATAATATCTTTGAGTGTAGATATAATTTAAATAATAGTAATACTACACATTTTTATTTTTATAAGAAAAACTCTCTTTTTAACTTTTGAAGGTTATTTCCATCAATGTAATATATCATTGAAGAAGAAGATAACAATAATAATCTACTTTTTTTAAATATGAAAATGAACAAGACACAGAAAAATAATAAAAGATAATGTTCGCAACTGGGACTCGAACCCAGAATCTTACCTCCTACCATAAGTTAAGTTAAGAGTCCCAGTTGCGACCATTATCTTTTATTATTATTCTGTGTGTTGTTCATTTTCATATTTAAAAAAATTAGATTATTATTGTTATCTTCTTCTTCAATGAGTGATAATTTAATTTAGAAAAAAAATATCCTATCCGAAATGTTAATACTGGTAAAAAGAAATTAATCAAACGAGTTTTTTTATAATTAATCGCTTCAAATTAATTTTACCAGACGCATTGAAAAAAATCATAGCGTAAAAATGTTTAATGTTATAATAAAATGGTGGAATTCAACTCAGGCACTTTCCATTAACCGGGAAACTACTATTAGACCAATGAGCTTTGGAGGTCATCTATAAATTTACCTCGTACGCATAACCAAAATATTACATTTTTACAGAAAATAATATTTGAATTGGCTTTGATAGGTGTTTTTTTTTACAAATCTTTTATTTTATCTTTCTATTTTAAAATTTCGGTCTATTTCTTGTTTTTTTTAGTTCAAAATGCCATCATTAGTAGTACATCTGTGCAACAGATATTAATAATAAAAAAGCCATTTTAAGGCTCAAAATTTTTTATCAATGCACCTATTTCCAAAATGCTGTCAAAGGGGCAGAAATGCCGTTTCATTCGATATTCTCCGTAACATTTCGTACAAAGCCATAGTTTATTCATTCCATAGGAATACCCTTTATAACATTTATAAAGCGAAGAAATTTATTCAAATTGCTTGCGAATGAATATTATACTATGGAAACTAGGCAGGAGATTGTATTCTGGTTGACTTCTGAGAAATGTGAAGCATATCTACACAATGTAGTTATGCTTTTGAATTTTCTTGTTATTCTAGTTCTTCTCGTCAGAGAAGTCAAAAGCTGATTGTCTTTGTCATCAAAATAATAATTTATGTTTAAGTGCTTCTTAAGTATTTAAGATATACCAATCTTAAATAATGACTAACTTTGATAGCCTCCGTGGTTGATTGGTTGTGCTTACGAATCTGGGTTCGTGGGTTCAAATTAGGTATTTCACTACTTATTCATCTAAAATGGTAAATAATTTCAGTATCACCCTTGTGAACGACCACCATTCAGAATTAAAACGTTATTTGAATTGGTTTTTTGGGGGGATGCCATAGTCTCACTGGCTACAAAAGGTTGGAAGCTTGCAACAATTGGAATTCTTGGGCGGTAGACACAAAAAAAAATTATTAAAAAAATATTTCCTTATTTATTTATTGACGCCCTATTGGGCTTTTACACATCGAATACAAATTTCATTTAAAACAACAGTACATCAATAAAAAAGATTACAAAGTATATAAATAAAGCATATACACAATGTAATAAATTAATAAGAATATATCTAAAGCTAAATCCACATGGATGACTCATAGGTACAATTCAAATACCTACGAAATAAAAAAAATAATGAAAACACATTAATTTTTACTTAAATACGAATACGAACATTAAAAATAAAAACAAACAAAAGAAAATCGAAATAAAATAAAATGATTCCTCATTCATTATTTACATTTAAAAAGTGGTGTTTAATTTGGCTTTAAATGTGTCGAAGTTTAAATTAAATATGTCTGCGACATCGGTTAGTTCATCGCTCAACCTATGTATTCTTTCTAACACAGAATTCATAGTGAAGTTACTGTTGTAGAATAAAATATTCCGTCTGGTATATTTTGGAGGTATATGTATAGATAGCAAATATATAGCGTCAGAACAGTCCAACCTTGAATGAACAATTTTATATAATAAAAGGAGATCAAATAATATTTTTCGCCTTTCAGATAATTTCGATAAGTTAAGTTTACTGCGTAAATTGACATAATTGATTTCAATAATAGGAATACCAATTTTAAAATAAAATGAAAAATTTATTTTGAATTTGAATTTTTAAGTTGAATTTTGAATTTGAATTTATGCAAAAAAATCTATAATTTTTTGTTTCCTCTTTGCATCATTGTGGTAAAACATCGCAAAAATTAAATGGGTGGGGTAAATAAAATCACATTAATACGTCATCTCAAATATATACATAACCACAGATTGATAATTGGCTTGAAGTCCGAAGTAGCTGTCACAATAATGAAAACTAAAATACATTCAGCACCACCATTCAGAATCGAAACGTTGTTTGAAATGGTTTAAGCCGTGTTTGGTGACTAGATCTGAACAGCCAGGTACTTCCTCACCATCCTCTTCTCTATTTACTTTCCCTCCTCATTTACCATCAGCGTCACAATATACCCCAATTGGGAATGCCTGGCTCCAGGCGGTTGGGAGCAGCTGGGACCATATAACATTTCAAAATTTATCATTAAATTTAAAATATATATTCGATTGCGGTTTGGTATAACCCTTCAAGCCACAAAATGAAAACTTTACGGAAGATGTTAAAAACAGTTTATTTACAATTTCGTAAAACCAATAAAAAAATCTTAAGATTTATGCGAAAGAGATCCTTCGCTTTTCAAAATCTTCATATAAAATATGGCAAGGCTAATAATTATAACTGTGAGATATTTGAGGGTAGAGTAATTTCATATATATGTTTTTTTCGAAATAACCTAAAAAAAACTAGTCTAAATTTAGTTCACAGTATTAAAAATGCCTGAATGACCAAAGATATATTTTACCATGTTTTATTAGACGACTATTTTACGTGAAACCTTGTAGAACAGTGGCATTAAGGATTTTACCAAAATAATGACTATATATTGCATATACCGTAGAAAAGTGTAGAAAGTCAATTTTTTTAATTTTACAGGAGAGCAAACATAATTGAATGAATGATGAACAAGCGGTCCTGTCGAAAAGAGGCACCAGCGACAACTTGCGGAGATGGAGTGGTCTAATTTACTTAAATACGGTTTTCGTGATGCGTATATTATTACAATCACACTTTTCAGACATAAAAAGTAAGATAGAAAATTTTGACTAACGTAACTTTTCTATGGGATATGCGATATATATTTTATTCCTATTACTACTATTACTGTTAGAAGAGTTTGTATGATACGATGTATGGATGTGAGCAAGGCAAAGAGAGTGTGCCAAGACCGAGTTGTTTGACGTTCCGTCATCCCTGCCTACCCCTTCGGAGAAACGGCTTGATGCTTTGTTAGTTTTACCTACATTGCTTTACATACCACCGCAATTTTGCTCTTTGGAGCTATATTACCTATCAAATTGGTCATCAATGTAGTTATTATACTCATAGTTATTTTATACCGGTTATATAGTTGTAAAGACCGATTAGTGGTTGAGTGGGCATCGCGTTTGGGTCCCACCCAGGCGTTCCGTGTTCGATTCCTCGGCTGGCTAAGTCCTCCATCACAACACAAGCAACATCTTCCGCTTAGTGTGGTGGTAGTAGGAGATTTTCAAACGTTGTTGGATTATTCGTAACCCGGGAATGTTTGTCTTTATTTAAAAAAAAAAAAATTATATCTAAAATTATGTGTTTGTGCCTACATTTACAAAATTTAAAACACCGAAAATAAAAAAAATTAACTTCTCTTCACCGCAATCTACACAACTGCTGAAAACTACTCTTACTAGTCTTAAAATAACGTAAATGGTTTATCATTTGTGTAAAATTTAAAACACGTTTATTAGTTAGAAAGCAATGCTGTCCGAAAGAGGAGGAAGAGCAATACTGTTTATATCCCAAAAATCTATTACGATAAAATTTTAAAATCGCTTCTTCACAAAATGTTAGAAATCCTCCGAGAACGTCCGTTAATTGACGCCCAGCAAGAAAAACAAATGTCGCGAGCTGTCAAGAAAAGCGACGTGGAAAATATTAAAATCACGAGTTTTAGAAACATCAACGAAGTGAAAGTTTATTTTATTAACTTATCACAAAACCACTTTAACTGTCTAACTTTAACTACAATCCAACTACTTATACTACAAAGTACAAACGACGTTTTCAGAACGATTTTATCTATTTTAATTTCGAAGGGTCCCAAATCGCTCTTCAACATAAATCACTCGCTCAATTTAATTTCGTCTGTTTTCGAAAGCTGGTCGAGTGTATAAAATATCAGTGTCGATTTGCAATTATAATTAAAGTTTTACATTTTTTCATTGAAAAAAGCTCGGAATAAAGCAGATGTTTTAATTTATCTGAGAGTGGCAGTAATTTACTGGAAATTCAATTCGGAAATTTGAATAAGTATATTATGGAGCTAAGCCAGATTATCGGTAAAAAATATACGAGATGGGCCCTCCAGTTAGTAAATACAAAAAGTAAAACCATTAGTTTTATTCCATAATCAATTAAATGTGTTCAATAACCCAATATTAAGTATATTTCCTAAAAGCTCGTAAAATTCCCTATAATCTCTTAATCACTTATTCAGTTGACGATTTGTCCCTTTCAATATAATACGATAACCTATTATGTGTACATTATATATTATGACTTTATCTCTCTGTTGCTATGTTATGTTTTAATTTCGAACTATCTCACTTTTCTTTTTTTGTTTTTTTTTTTTATTATTTTGTCTCACTCTACATGTGTATATAACTACCCACAATGTATTTTTTTGATTGGCTCAATTTGTACACTGATGATGCTTATGTTTAAAATTGAACAAATTTTGTGAAATAAAACAAAATTATTGTTCACAGTTTTACATATTTATTTGCTTAGGAGCTAATACACACAAAACTGTTAATATAATAAAAAATAATTTTAGTAATTGTGCAGGGTTTTTTTTTTACTTACTTTAACCAGGGATCCTGATATTTTTTAGAGTAAAAAATATAAATGAAGTTTTGGTCTCCGGTAGCATTTTTGATGTTTTAAAAAAAAATCATAACCAAACGAAAAAGAACTCCCACGTGTTATCACTTTTCACTCGGCCGATTAGTCACCCGACCCCTCACTCCAACCTTACCTATTCAATACCTACATTTTTGATGTTTTAAATTTAAAAAAAAAGTCACCGGAGACCAAAATTTCATTTACATTTTTTTTTTTTACAAATAATGTCAGGAATCACTGGATAAAGTAAGTCAAGTACGTTCCTTAATTCTTAGTAATGTACTTTGCAAAATTAGAAAATTGTAAATAAAAGAGGTTTTTCAAAAAAATTAAAAAAAAAAAAGATTTGTTGTAGGGCGGTGGGGCGTGTAAATATAATGTTGAAAAAGTCTGTTTTAGCGGTTCGGTAAAAACTTGTTACTGGTGATGAGGGAATTCGTGGTGTGATTTTCACAGAAGCATTGTCTTTTATTGCGCTCGAGACTTGAATTTTTAATTAGGATTAAAGATATCGGTTATAGTTTTTCAACAGAAAAATATTGTAATTTTTCATGACTTAATGTTGTACGTCTTTGTGTTTAGGACCAAAAGTACCGTTTAAGAAATCATTCCTAACAAAATTTATCTTTCTATTACAGACACATAATATCCCTGAAAAACTGAAAACCAAGTATTCGCCAATGCGTAGGTTTAGTCGAAATATTTTTTGCGAAACCTATCACACCACACAGCAGGTAAGTATAGTATAAAAGGGATCGAATTGACGTAAAAGTTACGTGAAAGGCATTAAGTGTCAATTGGATTTCATGTGCCCATTTTGCCAGAGATATGTCAGAACATCTCGATCAAATTGAAGTTGTTTTTAGGCCTAAAATAGACAATCTGGTCTACGTTATATATGTATGATCCTAGCCTTTTTTATATAGAATAAGGATTAAATTTGTGACTCGATTGGAACATTGATTCGTAAATTAGCATTTTTATTAGATTTACGCCCGCGTCTCTAAGCTGTGTTTCTTAGAAAGATTTATTTTATATCTGAACCAGTGATATACACCTACAAACAAGATTAATTTTCGAGTATTCTCTCTGAAATTATGCGTAATGGCAAAGTATAAGAAACATAAATAATACATGTTGTGCTCCAAGTAACACTTTTACAAAGTCATCAAAAAAGATATCCGTAGTTTGAGCTGATTTTTGGGAGGAAGCTATAAATTTTAATGATTTATAACCTTTGTTATATTTTGCTAGTACATATAAAAGGTTATATTCGAATGTATACTGATTAGCGAACCCAGAATTACCAGAACAACAGTCTATAAAATATGAATTTCTACCAGTTTTACAGATCTCATATTTCATTGAAACACCAATATTATCGTCAATAAATTCCCATATTTTTTGACTGTATGATTACAAAGTTCTAACCAAATATATTTTGTAAACAAAATGGTTTCTCTGTCTGATTTTTTATTTATTTATTTAGGGTATCTATTTACTTTTCTACAAGTCTAGAGTGAATATTCAATTTATTACAATAACTTTTGAAGGTTATACACATCAATGTAATACAAGCAACCAATTTTAAGAAGAATGTATTATTAATCAATAATCCAAACGAAACATGAAACAAAAAAGGACACAGAACATAAATATTTCTACCACGATAATCTTTATTTTAACACATCGACATGTTTCGAGAACGATGTTCTCTTCCTCAGGACATAAAATGTACTAACACTAAATAATCACGTATGCGTGGGTAGAAATGAAAGTAGTGGGGGGAGGGAGGTGGTGAGGGGAGGTGCTTAGAAGATCAACAGGGAAGAGCGGGGAGGGGGGGAGGTGGAAAAGGGAGGTGCTTAGAACATCAAAGACAAAAAATTACAATGGAAATATGTTTAAAATAGGGTTATTCACAAAATTGATTTGATGATTAATAATATTTAAATTTCTATTGACATTTTTCCTAATTTCTAAAAGATCTAATTGAAAACCACTAACGTTAGTATGTAAAATTTTAAAACCAGTATTTATATCAAATGAATGGTTAAATTCAATTAGATGGTTAGCAAATTCCGAATAATTATTGCTATTTAGACATCTCAAATGTTCCTTAACCCTCGTTTCAAAATTTCTGCAAGTTTTACCTATGTAAAAATGGTTGCAATCATTACAATTCAATTGGTAAACTCCAGATTTTTTCATTTTTTGTTCTTTGTCCTTGTTATTTAAAATATAGTTATTCAATTTATTATTTGTATAATTTGTAAAATTAAAATATAATAATATAAATATAATAATATTTTTGTATAATTTTATAAAAATAATAAATTGAATAAGAGATATTGTTAAAAATAGATAAAACCGGTGTGTTTGGATTCCGACCAATTTAATCTTTGGTTTGCGTATTAATAACTTTACCTCAAGATATGTAGGTTACATATTTATGTAAGTGGCACTGTGGGAGTACTTTTTATTAACAACAGCAAGAGGTTTTATTTATTAAATATACTTTATTGGTATGGATTTGGTATGTTTTTTAAAGTACAGCGCGTCTAAGGGAAAATAATAAAACTTAAGTTTTTATACTATATATATTACTGGTACCTACTATTTTGTGGTTGGTGAAAATATGTAACTAGCTTCTGCCTGCGACTTCGTCTGCATAGGATTAGTACTTCGAGTAATCTATTTTATTTTCCTAGATCCTACGTTTTTACCAAAACTCTTAACCTATTTATTTAAATTATATATAATTCTTGATTCGATTCAAAGTATTAGGCGAGTACGTAAAAAAAATCACAAATTTAAATATTTTCTAAAATAGAATTTTGATTTAATAATCATCGTTTTGCAAAATGTTAATCTCAAATTTTGACATTTTCTATTAAACAATAACTATTATTTTAAATATATTGAAAATAAATATTTAGCTTTATAAATTATAGCCTATATTTTGTTCTGATGTATGATCTATATTATTTTAAGGTGTTATTAAAATCCATTCAGTAAATTTTGCGAGAAAGAGTAACAAACACACATGCATCCATACAAACTTTCGCGTTTATAATATTAGTAAGATATGGTTAAAATACAAATGATTCAAGTGTCCGTTTTTTGTGAACGAATCATTTTTTTTAAATGACTCTCAGAAAAAACACTTAAGTACACGAACGGTTACCTATTTTATTGAGCTATGGAAAATTTTAGCCTAATAAAAGTTTACGATATCACCCCTGTCCCATCCTGGTCCTTCTGGGATATTTTATCTATAGTGTTAGCACTTCGCAGCTCTCATATTTTTATGGCAGCAGTGATGTATTTTATTTATATCAGCACTTACAAAAATGTCATTGATATTTTTTACGTTGCCACTCAGTTTTTTCGGATATGGAGATTGTGTTTCCTATTATAATTGAATCTTTATATATATAGCCTTCTTTATAAGTTCCATCCCTCATACTTTAAGGGGGTTTTAGTTATCGATTGAAACCTTCAAGTACGAAGTATTTTCTTAAAACATTTATTCCACCCAGAAGGCCTATGTCATCGTTTTGATGCTATGCGGAGGATCATTTTAAGTCAAATTAGGAGAGGAAGTTCTTGTAAGGAAAAATTGTGAATTTGGGGGTCAGTGTATTCAGGAGTGACTTATGAATCCACTGTGGTTCAAAGGGACCGACCGCGACGGGTCGAGAGAGTTCAGCTGGATAGGTGAAAAGGTCTCTCTCAACCGGCCTCTCTAGATTCAGCGCCGACAACTGGAAAAATCTCATCCAATGATCCTATATATTCAATATTTGAAGAAGATACTATTCAAAGCTTTAACGGAACGGAATCAGCAAAAGACACAGAAAATAAAAATGTAGCCATCGTATCTGGGAATCGAAAACCGAACCCCTGTCGTATCGGGACTTTCGCGGATATGACTAAATGTTTATATAATATGCCAGAGCATCTACGGATATTTTCGATTAACTATGAATATTTATGTAATATATTAATGGCAATTTGTGAGTTGTGTGGAAATTCATTGATGTTTATGGAAAATTGTGAGTTTAATCGAAATCCGTGGGTCTTTTTCGATTTCGAGTTTTTTTTAAATTTATGGATATATGAATAGTACTTATATTGTGATCTATGGATATTTATAAATTTTAATGGAATTTTATAGATATGTATGGAAATAAATATTTAAAAAAATGGGTAAATATCCATTTTCAATTCATAAATATCCGTAGATTCATAAATATTAATAAGTTATGCGATATATTAAGTTTGAAATGATATTACGACGAATTTTATGGATATTTATTTTTTATTTTTTATATAGAATACCTCACAAGAGTTCCAACTGCTCACGTCTGGAGCCAGTGAGACTATGGCATCCCCAATTGGGGTATGGTGTGAGGCTGAAGGAAAGTGGGGAAGGGAAGGAGATGGGGAAGAGGAAGGTAGGAAAGTACCTGGCTATTAAGATCTAGTCACTAAACACGACTAAAGCCATTATTAAGCAACGTTTCAATTCTGAATGGTGGTCTTACTCCAGGGCGATACTGACAGTATCTTCCACTCTGGATATGTCTAGAATAGAATTTTATGGATATGTAAGGAAATAAATATAAAAAAATTTGCATATATATTAATTTTCAAATCATAAATATCCGTAGATCCACAAATATCAATTAGTTATGCAATATAATAAGTTTAAAGTGATTCAATTAATATTACTAAGAATTTCACATGTTTCATTAAGTTCCAATCAATTGATCTTAATATTAATTGAAAATTTCCCAGAAAGCTGAGAGAAAGGAGTTTAGTAATAATATGGAAATTGTGGAAACATTTTTAGATAGAGTTACGATATTTAATAAGAATAAGACTAATGTTTATACAAAAAATAAATATAAATTTGTTTTAGACCACTTTAATTTTAAACAAAATAAATCGGTTTTGGAAGAACCCTTCCTTCGTCAGGATAATATTAAAACTGTTTTAATATTCTCCTGACGAAGGAAGGGTTCTTCTGAAATCGGTAGAGTTTGATTAAAATTAAAGTGGTCTAAAACAAATGTGTATATTTTAATTGTAAATTATGGCGAGCCAAAAAGTTAATGTTTAAAAAAAAGCAATATTTATGTTTCTTCTTTTTCGTGTGCCCTATCAGGTCCCCCGAAGTTGACGATCACTCTGGTGAATATATCTCTATCTTGCGCTGCCCGGAATAGCTCCTCCACACTTCTATTACCAGTCCACTCTCGTACATTTCGCAGGCAAGACATTTGTCGCATACCAGGCCCACGGCGACCCTCTATCTTTCCTTTTAATTTTAGTTGGAGGAAGTGGTATTTCTCCCCTCGAAGTATGTGACTCAGATATGAAATTTAATGTTTACATGGATTTAATGATGAAATGGTGGAAATTAACAGAATGCGTCTTTTTAATGCCAGTAAAATTGATTTTATGGTTCTAAAAGATGTAAAAAGTTTTGAAACTATAATTAGCTCCCGAATTTTATGATAATAATCTGTCCATTTCGCTCGACACCTTTTGTTTGACGAAGGAATAAGTCACGGGAGTGAATGTGGTTATCTTTTAATGTCGGTTTTATCAAATAACTTAATGGTTTTGGTTTGAAAAAAGATGCGTAGCTTTACTTTTGTGAATCCAATCCAAATATTTTTTTGAAAGCAAGTACCTACCTACATAATTCCAACAAATTATTATTATTTTCTAATAATTGAAAAATCGTAGTCATGTATAAAAACTATATCATTTTAACATTTAGGATTATAATTTTTCAATTATTATAAGCAATAATTATTAGCCTGAAACACTCATCAATATTGAAACCTCTCCCGAGAAAAGATATATGTCGCCGACGGGACTCGAACCCGCACCCCTCTGTTTGCCGGACAGGAGCTCTACCATTAAGCTACGGCGGGATACCTCCTACCCGCCAAATGATTCAATATATACCTAGTGTTTCATTCAACAATTATTGCTTATTATATTTTTTCACCTGCAAACAACCAACTTTATTTTTATATGAGAAAGGCATGTAAGTGCTAACTCTCTCACTAGGTGGCGTCGAGACATTACATCTACATTTTTTGGTGAAAATACTTTAACTCGTCAAATATTGATTATTTTTTTTAAATTGATAAACTAATGTTTAAGACAAGATTTTTATGCATAGCACAAAGGGTAACAATTATTATAAGCAATAATTATTAGCCTGAAACACTCATCAATATTGAAACCTCATAATTTCAGGCTAATAATTATTGCTTATAATAATTGTTACCCTTTGTGCTATGCATAAAAATCTTGTCTTAAACATTAGTTTATCAATTTAAAAAAAATTATAATTTTTCTGCTATAGTTTAGATTTTAATTATTAAAGAGGCTTTGCTTAAAATGAATTCATATTTCATATTCCATTATACATATAATATTTTATAAATTATTCCTCGATCTTATAAGTATGTTGGCCATATAAACATGGTTGATATACAAACGCCCAGAGGATCACAGTTCATGTAAATGTTTCTCGACGTTTGTTTGTTTGAAACGTTGTTCCATTATTACGCATTATCTCGGCTTGGAAATGAGACACGGATCGACTTAAAGTCGATTTTTTAACATAATTCATAGGTCACCAGAGGCCAAAAAAGGTTGAATTAATGTTTAAAAAAAAACAAATGTACTTGACATGGCTGTTCAGTTTCGTGGCTTGTATTGAAAAATGCAATAAAAATTATGAATATAGATTGATTTTTCATCCAAGTTTCGGAAAATAATAAAAATATTCTAATACCCTTTAAAAATAAAAACAAACACAGATGGCAGTAATTTTACCGATATCCGAAAGTCAAAAACGTTACTTCCGTCCGAAAAACATTGAATTAATCGTCATATCGGTCCTAAAGAAGATTAACTTCAAAAATCGAAAAACAAGCTCAAATTTAGAGCTACGTTCTACGATCGCGATAAGTTACACATTAAAAAAGTTATGTATATTCACAGTTAACCGAAGCTTTCTTCACTTCAACAGGCCGCCCTAAATTAGGCAGCTTTTGTCTACTGGCTGTCGGAATCATAATATATTCTGACCGTGCTCGCAAATACAACCTAATAATCAATCATGACAGATTTAGTCAATATCGTATGGATCTAGGGTTTTATCGATCTACCTTACTTGGCTACTGCGGCATTATATTGCCCCTCTGCCATAGAGGTCGTATTATATCCCAGCCTGGAAAGTGCACTTACCTTTATCACTGTCCACTGATTAAATCCCGGTGAAGTATATTTCTGAGCCTGACTGGCCACAGCAGCGCCAGTAAAGTCGTATCAAAGGGCATATCGCCCGGAGTGATCTCTACCGACGTTTAATGTTGCAGCTACCCCGGACCACCATACAGAGTACAAGGCACCTTACGCCTGGCTTGTGACTGCAGCGAGGTGGCTAATGTTTATTACCTATTTTCGTGCTTGCTATGCGGTTTGTTTGTAATTGGAGAAAATGACCAAATTTAAGCTTGCAAGGTAAAGGCACTATGAACAAGAGAAATTTTGTGAAGAGGAGGTGGGAAAATAAACCTTTAGATGCACTAGAAGACACTTTGTGGGAGACTTTATCGCCATATATTATTTACATCAGTAGTTGATTACCTAATTTATTGCTTATTAAAAATAATGTTTGGATGCTCTCTATAGCGCCATTTTCGTGAGATAACCACTTCATCGCTTTGTAAATTTATTTATACATTCAGCCTATATACATAAATATTATAAGTGGCTTATAACTAAGGTTGATAACTAATGACTTACACTGAGACTTATATGACTGGTGACTTAAAACTATAAATACTTTTTTAAACGTGTGGGTATTTACACAATACTGCTCTACTCGTATAAAAAAAAAACTAACTAACTAACCATCACGCCGTTTCCCCGCAGGGGTAGGCAGAGAGGACGGACCGCCAAACAACTCGGTCTTGGCACACACTCCTTGCCTCATTCACATTCATACATCTTCTCATAAATACTCTTCTATTATTCTGACTCTTGACATGGCCCGACTCAAGTATCTGATTTACTTGATCGTGCCACGTCTTCCTTGGGCGTCCTCGGCTTCTTTTACCGTTCACATTCGCGTCATAAATTCTCTTTACACTCCTTTCTTCATTCATTCGCTCAACATGCCCAAACCATCTAAGCGTCCCTTTCTTAATCTTACTTATTACGCTTACATCAGCCTTGCATTCTTTTCGGATCTCCACATTCCTCACACGATCATACATGGTTTTACCACACATACGCCTCAGGGATCTCATTTCTACAGCATTCAGTCTACTTTCATCCTTTCTATGCCATTTCCACGCTTCACTGCCATACATCAGGGTAGGTACCAGTACTTCATTGTGGACTGCTAGCTTCGCTTCTGTGGACAACTTTTTGTTGGCTGCAACGGCGTTCAGTCCTCCATTAATGGAGTTATCTGCGTAACACCCTTCTTTCAATATCCCTATCAGCCTTCCCATCTCTCGTAAGCATACTTCCCAAATATACAAAATCATCCACCTGCTCCAAGTATTCACCATTCACAACTATATTGCACACCGTTTTCGGACTCTCTCGTATTATGACTTAACAAATACATGATTGTATTAAAATTAGTTATATGTGACTAACATGCTCATGTATATTTACAAACACGTATTGTAATGATTACTGCCCGTGCTGTCAGTGTTAAGTTGTGAAAAATATTATGAAAAAAGTTTACTTATAATAAATTGTTGAATAAATGTCAGAGAATGGGCATAATAACATAAAAGCGGGTAGTCAAGGAGAAAGATACACCAAGTTAATCCCACGGACTGAGTAATGAAATACTACTGAAGAAATACGGTTGTTAGCCTGGAAATGATCATTTTAAAAGGTCAAAAGGTTCATGCTTGCTGAATGAATTTTTCATTTGTTAGTAAATGGAGCAAATGACCAAATATTTTGCCTAAACGGTAAAGAAACTATAAACAAGAGAAATTTTGTAAAGAAGAAGTGGGTAATTCAACATTTAAATGCACCGGTTATTTCAAAAATATTTTGCGAGACAAGTCATACCATTTATTTACACCTCAATAATAATTTTGTCAAATAAATGATGCCGGAGAGTATGAAAGGATTTAATTATTTCTAGATTTTTATTTTTATTTCATCTAAATATATCATATATAATTTACCGATATTGTATTGTTATATTATTATTGTTAATATCTCACTGAGTTTACCTTACCCTGAGGATACAATTTCAAAAATAAAAGTGAGAAATTTATCAACGCTAAATATTGATTCAGTATGATCGTTGGGATTAATTTGTTGAAGTGGTGCATATAAGTTCCGTGGAAATGAAAATCCTGTGTAAATGAATTATTGTTCATAATATTATCTGCATTGTTTTCATTTTTAGTGATTGCCGATTTAACTTTCGAAGGTATTATCACACGAGGGCTGGTAACTGTCTATCGATTTATTGCAGGTATGCATTCATTATTATTAGAGCATACTTTCCCTTTATGTATAATTTAAGTATCATTTTAAAACTGGAGGCAAACCACGTGACCATATTTTTGGCACCAGGTTGGTTCGAGAATGCTTTGAAGGCTGTCGAAGAGTGCATATTGAAATAACAAGACGCAGAAAAGTAAATATCCCTATATAAGATGAAAATTTGCAGCGCAGTTCATTGTCTGAATGTTCATTTTTAATAGAACCATTTACAAATCAGGTTTGGTTATAAAATTATTTTACATTTCTATAACTTAATATTGTAACAAAATATATACTCGATTTTGGAAAAAGTCCGATCTTTTGGTTATCTGATTTGGGATTTGCAGTTAAAATTTTTACACCATCAACAATTTGCGCATTCTTCTAAAAATGACTGCTTATTCGTAAACAGATTTTATTTTTGAAGATGATTCGATACTGATAGAACAATACTAATTTTCTGTATACTGTCAGATTTATTTATTGACAAATCATTAAGGGAGACGGTCACGTCACCTCCACGCTCCGCGCAAATTGGTCGGTTTCCCTTTCCCGGATGGTTAGATCTATTGTTTTGTATGTCTATGAGTTGATCACGTTTATTAAAAATTCTGATTGTAATTTGCCAGTTTAATAATACCATCGTTTCGTAACAAGAATTTTCACAGGCGAAAAACATAATTTCTCGTTAAAAATATATATAAATGCCGTGACAAACACAGTACTAAAAAAAATACTCCAGTAAATATGGTGTGAAAAAAGCGTACAAAATTAAATTAATATTTGTAGGTTATTTATCCAATATACACGTGATAAAAACAAACATTACTAAATTATACATCCAGCTCATAAATAAGCGAGTTTGAGTAATAAAATCATCCCCTAATAATGACCGCTTAACTGGACAGGTTGTGTGTCACTGGTATATCATATCGAAAGTCATAAAAAGCATGACGTTAACTGGCCGGCCATCAAACACCCACATCCTCCCACATAGGTGGGAAGGGGTGAGTGGATGCTGCGAGGGGGAGGGCTAGGGTGGCCAGACCGACCAGGTGGGAGGGACACCGGGCACTCAGGGATGGAATGGAATTACTGAAATTGGCACTGAAAGCGCAAGCACAGATGATGTATTTTCTCCCAATTAAATTATACGTATACATTTTGTCATTTTTGTGTAATCTCGAAGTGGCCTAGATCATATTTTGGGATTTTATGTAAAAGGCGCGTACAAGGAAGGAACTGCACATCAAATTTGAAAAATATATCTGATCCCGTGATGGAAAATATCTAAGTACAATATATGAAGAAGAGTTTTCTGGTATGGGTTTGTTTTTAAAACAAATTTAGACAAATTTTACACACTTGATCTTCAAAAGATTTAAAAAATAGCCCAACCTTTTTCCGCCCCTTAAAGTAGAATTTTGATACAACATGATTTAATTTTACACATTTGATGTTCAAAATAATAGGGAAATTACTGTCTACTTCATTTCTAAGACTCTGTATATAGTCCGGGCAAGGCCGGGGACTTCAGCTAGTTGATTTATAAAATAATTTACTTAGCATATTGCGTGACGCAAGGATAAACTTAAATATGTTCATCAGTACCGTGATTAAAGACAGATTAACTTAAATCACATTTGTACGGCTATTATATTATTATTATATGTTATGATGTATAAAGGTATGCTTTGAACATAATACATTATATCACATTTTCAAAGTACTGTAGTGTCTTGTAGAAATGAAATGTCTTTATTTGTAAAGATCTTTGTGTTTACCTTGATAGCAATCCTACATTTAATAAGCAAAAAACTATTTAATATCTATGTATAAATAGTTTCATCACTGTAAACAATGTACTGTTTGTTTCTATAATATAAGGTAAATAAAATCAAGACGCAAATAATATTGGTCGTAGGATAGGGTTAGATTTGTTGGATTGGAAGGTCACAATCCGAAATGAAGGTTCCCAAGCCAAAGAAAATGCGGCAAAAACTGGCGCGCTGACAGTTGATTTATTCTATTATTTGCTCCCTGCGAGGACACTTCACCACGTGAATTTGTATGAGATCTGACAGAGATGATGCGAGGGTGGCGTACACATTCAAAATATCATGTTTGATTTGTCTGATTTTCTCAGGAGCGAATACGGAATTGAGCGAGACTTTTTCAATTTTCTTGCAGAGTTACAAAAGTGCAATATTTTCATAAAATAAATTTAGATTTCTGTTCCATCGACAGAGATATAAATAACATAAAGATGAACTTTTCAAAAACTGATCTGAATTATTATGATTGCATCGTACATTATAAGGTTTATGGTTTTTTACGGTTAGGTTATGAATGGAGTAATGAATATTAAATGAAAAAAATTATAGTAAAACCAGCTAAATTAACTGCTGACGCAAAAACAAAATTATTTTAATTTTAATGTAGGTATCAATTATTGAAGGCCCGTCAAAGGTACAGTACTTTGTTAGGTCAAAATACAGTTTGAGAATGTTCAAAATATGTCATCTGTGTAGTTATCTAAGAACCATCGGACCTGGTTGATTGGTTGGATCCCTGGCAATAGATCCATGTTTTATCCTTAGATTTATTGAAAAAATTTCAGACAAAACATTGGCGACACCAAAATGGCGATAAAAGCGTTAAAGCAGTTAGCAGGACTCCGATTTAATAATAATCTTTGATTCTGTCCTAGATCCAGACTTTATTGTTAAGTGTTAGCACTTTAAATGTCGAAATCAAGGACAATGAAATGGTCCTCTGTGATTCAGGAGTTAAAAACATTTCTGTTGGAGTTAGAATTTTATCTGGTGTCAAACCACATTTTTTTTGTATTTCTTGGACATTAACTATGTAACAATTTCTAGACATTTTGTTTTGAAATTTTTATTTTTGTATATATATTTGTTACGTAAATTTTTATTTATCTGCTATCGGTTACGACACATCCTTGTCATTCACTAGTTTTATTAATTAATAGGCATTTTCAATTTGAATTGTTATTCAATGGTTAAGAATGTTATAATGTAAGTTTATATGAATTTTGTTTTGACAGATATTACTGAAAAAAACACAATTTTATTGTTTTCTTTGGATATCGGTTATTTATATACCCATCATATTAATAAAACTAAAATAGAATTACTTCCCAACTCAAACATCAGAATTGATTTCTATACTGAGGTGGATAGTCTTATTAAAAAGTACATTTTGTAATATGTTTTAGAAGGACGCCCGAGGAAGAAAAACATATGAACGTCAAGTATTTCAGCAAAACCTCGTCTTGATTTTATGTGATTGTTTTCGATCTGATAGTGCACACAATAAGGTTAAAACCAAATGTATTTTTTTTTAGAAATCTCCTTTGTCTTTCGAAAAATGAACTGGTTCTAATCATTGGAACGTATTAAGTGTATTAAAACTAAGAACTTTCCTTGTTTTCGACTACCCTGTTTTTCCCATCTCAGTAATTATTCCATGGGTAGATTCTCGGTAGATCTGTCTAGTCCCCCGGCGATGGCCTCTTATGCTGCCCAGACCCTCCATCCCCACAATTAAAGACAATCACGACCAGCCATCATCTGCCATTGTGCCACATATGGCCCTCGTTTTACTCTATTGCCTACAAAATGGCTGTCATTGCCTCACAAAGCCCAAATCGCCCGCTTTTATTTCTTTCAACTGTCCCACTTTGCAGACTCATTAACTGGTGTAGGCAGAATTTTTTTTATTGCAAAATGATCTGTATGGTTGCTACTTTTTTGTGTAAATACTGCGTAAGTGCCCCAATTGCACCTATCTGGAGCAATTAAGAAGATGGCATCCCCAAATGAGGCATGTTGTGAGGTTGAAGGTAGTGGAGAGGGGAAGTAGATAGGGAAAAGGAAGGTGGGGAAGAGGAAGGTGGGGAAGTGGCTGCCATTGCAAGAAACGTTTCAATTCTGAAAGGTGGTATTACACCAGGGCGATACCGAGAGTACCTTCCAACGTGGAACTAGCCGTAAATATAGTTTATCACAATATTTTAAATTGTGAAATAACACAAATTAATCAAATAACTTTTATTTGCGCACACCGGGATGTAAACCCTCGATTTTCGGATTGCCTGTCGAGAGCTTTACCCCTCGATCATGGAGACGGTCACCTATAAAAGCGGAATATTTCACAATAGAAATTAAACAGGAGTTGATATTTTTCATGCTTCAAAAATCGAATCGCAGATGTAACCGTATCTTTTCAAGGTTTTTTCTGTTTAAGATTCTATTTATTGTATTCATTAATTAAAAATATTAGAATTTGGGATTTTTACACATTAAGTCAAAAGTAAAAATAAATAAAATTGTATGTTTAAAAAGCTGTTTCTTATATGTTATTTATATTAATTTATCGTTATTTCATACATTTCTAATGAAAAAAAAAACATTTTTCAGTTGTTTACGCTCATGTTTTTTATGAAGTACCTACTTAATAATTTTATTTTAATTTTACTATACGGAAACGATAGAAAGATATTTAATTTATTTAAAATATATTTTTTTGTATGTATAGTGTAAAACAATTCGTAGAAAAGATTATTCAATGGTAATTTAGCATCAAGCTTCGCCTTAAGGCCGCAACCGCCCTCATGTCACACCCACAATCATCCCAAGTATCAGCGGATAATTTTCTTGGTCCCTGGAGGCACGTCAGAAGCCCCGTAACCTCTAGTACGGCCTAAGTATCCCCGCAAAGAACAAAATCACCTTACTAATAATTATCTCATTATTTATGTTTTACTATTTTTATCTTATTTCTGTTCTTAGATGGAGCCTCTTAAATATTATATTGTTGTCATGCTCAATTTCATTTTTATAATTTTCTTTTATTTTTGTCACAACAAGCTAACTTATAATGATACAAGATCGCCGTTAAACCACTCTACCAAAAACCATACCTTTCAAGAATTTTAAGAAAATTAAGCTGATAGAATAAATCTTAAAACAATTTTAGCAAGAATCCAGCAAACCAAAAAAATTCCCCTTTACAAAATTATTTACAATTATTATTATTTGACTCAAAATTCAGATATTTCCTTCGCGTAACTTCTACATAAAGGTAGACAAATTGGAAATACAATGTACATATTTGTAGAACTCCATTTAATTTTTTTCCGTATTTGACTAGCCGAACTCCCCGGTATTGCTTAGGTTTAACACACAGTTTTTTTAAAAATGAAAACAATTTTTCTCTTATTTTTAACATTAAGTGTGCAAAATTTCATCAAGAAGTATCAAAATTCTATTTTAAGGGGTAGCAAAAGAGAGTGGGAGAAGTTTGTCCAAATTCCGTGAAGCTAAATAGTGACTTTTTTCCCTTTTTTTCCCTTTTTTTTCCTTTTTTTTCCTTTTTTTCCTTTTTTTTAGTGGTTTGAAAGTGAAATATGCAAAATTTCATCATTCTCCAAATAAAACGGTAAATTTGTTTAAAAAACAAGCTCACATCGAAACGCCTTTCCTTCTACAATATTATTCAATTATTCCAGTTCCAAAATGCTTGCAACTGTACAGGGAGGTTCCGATGAGAAAGATCGATTATTCCCCGTATCAAATTTTTTAAACTAAAATTTCAATATCGATTTGTTGAATTCAAAACTTGCTTTAATATATGCCTACATTCAAGTAAGCAATAAAAAATGCACAAAACGTATGATGATAAATTATTAAATATCGTGTTTAAATTATTAAATATCTTAGAACGTGTTTTCGTCACAAAGCACGTTGCCGGATTTAATTTTTAATAATTTAAATGGAACTAAAATTAAAATTCTGAAAAGTTTCTACTAGATTATGTATTGATTTATTTTGCGGTATAACTTAAAAATCGGCCAACGACCAACGGTATAACTTAAAAATAAACTAAGTTTTTTAAAATTTAAAAAGTACATATACCAGATAAAATAACAATCTTTTAAAATTAATTTATGTTTTTTTGTAAAAAAGACTCAATACGTCTAGAATTTGATTAAGAAAGGACATATTTCCAGTATCGTCTGGTTATACCCTCTTAAAACTACACTATGTACATATTTTTAATATTTATATATTATTGGTACTCCTGTCGAAAGTCTTTGAACAAAGTGATTTTATTATAAGTTGTTTATAAACAAGCCTTTTTTTAAATTTATCGTAATATGTTTGATGTATTATTGAGCGCATGCCCGCTAAGGTTTATAATAGTGGGCTATGGCGTTATGAAATTATTTCCTATTCCGTACATCAGATTGCGATGAAACATTGGTGAGTTGTTTTGAGCATGCCCGCGAAGGATTCTATATATTTGGTGAGCTCTGGCGTTATGAAATTTGTCTAAGAAAATTACAATAGGTAGTGCGCGATTGTTTGAAAAATAAGTGTATTTCATATTGTTTGGCGGCGGGGAGGAGGAGAGGGGGATCCGTACGAGAGGAAGGGAAACGGCTTCTTTTTGAAGAAACTGATGATTCGGCATCGCGATGTACTCCTCGTCTTACGAGGGCTCGATGTTAAAAAAGCGTTGACCTGACGGCATAACTGTCCTGGTATTGCAGAGGTATACCTCAGAAATAGCTCCAATTTTGACGAAGCTATGCAAAATATCCCTGAAGTGTGGCTCTGTGCATTCTGGTTGGAAAAAAGCGGTCATACACCCTATTCCAAAATAAGGGTGACCGCTTCAACTCAGCCAACTACCTCCCCATAGCGATCACATCAGTTTTTTCCAAGATGATGGAACGGGTGATCAACGAAAAACTACTCGCATACCTCGAGAAGAACAAAATTATCAACGACCGTCAATGCGGATTCCGGGGGAACCGCTCGTGCGGTGATCTTCTCACGTATGTGACGTGTGTTTGAGAGCGGTGCCTGGAACGCTGCGGTGAGACCCAAACGGTTGCACTAGACATTTCTAAGGCCTACGACTGGGTTTGGTATAGAGGATTTGTCAATAAACTGCCTTCTTACGGACTTCCCGCATCCTTGAGTACGTGGTTTGCCGAATTTTCGAGGGAGAGGTCGTTCAGACATTTGCTGATGGTTTCACCTCTTCCTCGCATCCGATAAATGCTGGCGACCCACAAGGATCTGTCCCCAACTTTGTTTTTATTGCACATCAATGACCCTTTGTCGTGTGTTTTCAATTCATTGTTACGCGGATGATAGTACAGTACATGATAGCTTTTCGTTTGACAAACCCCCAAAGGACACACAAACTCCAACGGCTCGGAGTGCTTTGAAATATGTACATGGTTGACAATTGTCACATGAGAACGGGTCGTTTCTACGACTCGTTGTTGAGTTCAACAGCCCGGCTGTTGAACAATTTGCCGGCATCTGTGTTTCCTCCCTCCTACAACATGGATCTTTTCAATATATAAAATACTTGAAAAAAAAAAATGTTATGACTTTTGACTATCCCATCGTTGTCCATTATTTGGACTCTTAACTATTACTAAGGTGGTTATTTCCCCGATTTATTCTTCAATTCTATTCATATGCGCGTCATTTATCATATTTCCTTGATAAATGAACATCCATTTATTCGCTTTAATCATTTAAGAAATCTATCTTTTCTCATTTTTAGTGTACGCTAATTTAATTTATTCTCAACCACCACATTTTTGTCATATGGTTTCAGTGAGTTCAACTTCCCGTAAAGTCGTTTCGCAAGGGAACTAATATCATTTCAGGGGACATAAATACTCATAGCAGGCTCCGGCCATATATCCCCTAATAATACATCCCGCTAAAAGGCTGTCTGTCCCGAGTTAAAAAGTTAGCCCGCCTCGCATCCTGCCTCCCTCCTGCCTATATCCTGGGGGGCTATAAATATCACGCAGAGCTAAATAGTAAATAACCTCCCTGGAGGTGCAAAACTGCCGATAAGAATATCAATTCTTATAAATCATTGATTTCATTCTAGGTACGTGTGATTGAATTAGAGGTGATTTATTTTTTATTTTAAACCGAATAACAATCAAACCATTTCACTCTCAAATAATTTCTCTAATTGCTTCTTCACTTTCAGAAGTTCCGCTTGTAAGATCCAGTATCTTAAAAAAAGGATTTTAATCTTTAATAGCTCCGCTGCGATACCTCTGTATTTCCTCCTACCTACAACATGGTTTTCTTCAATACTCATATTCACTCCTTCTTCTCGGCAGAAACTTTCCATACACCATTCCCAAAAATGATATGAGATGACATATATGACACACCTGTGAGAAGATAGTATTAAAAAAATACATCGACTCAATTATTTTCTCGGTTTACTGACTGTTGCCTTGATCCGGTTCAGATATTTTTATACCTGACCATGTTATTAAATCTTTGAACGAAAAACTATTTTTAGCAAACCCAAACTGTCATTAATGGACCAGTTAGACAAGCAGATACTACAGATACCAGATAATAAAACATACACCAATCTTTCACCCCGGTACAAAAAACGAGGAAAATTCAGATACAAAATTAAAGACCAAAAAAGGTCATATTACAAAAAAATTATGACGTAAAATAATAAACAATACCATTAAAATACACACTTCATTATGTGCAACTGTTTCGTGCCTTGATTATTACTTTTTATTTTATTTCGTATTATATTTTAAACGGATTTTATTAAATTAAAAATGGGGAGCTTAGCACAAGCAAGTTCCCAGTAAAACCCGCCTCATAATAATATGTTTGAAAATACACAATATTATTCTATCAATACAAAAATAGAATAATTATTAGAATAAAATACTTAAATCCATTCTCTATGATTCTCTTTCATTAACATATCTTTAATTATTCAGTACATATTATAAAATCTGAGTTTTTTTTATAGGCAAATCATTCTAAAAGAGTGCTTTGTGAATATAAGAGTTAATTTCGTTCACTTCTAGTCACGCTTACACTGAAAACAATAAATAAATCTATTGTACACAAATAAAGTAGTTCATTCACTAACTTATAAGTTAAAACTTTAACTTATAATAATAAACTACATATTCCAGTTAGCGGTATACAAATATCCCATTGTTTGTCCATTAATTTAACTTGCTAGTTGGTTTAAGTTTAAACCGGCTTGGAATCATTTATTTGAACAAATTTAATGAATATCCGTATCGCTCTCTGAAACAGTGGTCGAGATAAAGTTTGGCCTGCCGAGAGATCGGTCCCCAAAGATTTGAAATTATGATCATTTTATGAGATTTTGTATGAAACTTTATGGAGTCCCGTAGTAATAAAAATAATTGTATAATTTATACTGCCCGCTTTTACTAAAGCTTGCTAATACATGGCAAAAATATTATTTATTTCCGGTCGGTTGGTAAGAAAAAATAAACATTTGTTTTTAGTTTGATTTGGAAACCAGCAATATATTTTTGCACGGCCCGTGGATCGGAAAGAAGACAATTGGGAAGTATTGTGCTATCTTTTATTTACATATTGTTACATACTGAGTGCAATCAAAGACCTTTCAATTAAAACTTTAATTTCGTAAGGCGTTTCACGTAGACGAAGTCGTTGCGAGCGTGATTGCGACGCGGTTTAAAGCGAATAAAGTGAACCTATTGCGAGCGAAATATTTATGTTTCATATTTTTTTCTTATTTTTTCTATGTTTCTGTAACGGCGTGGAAACATGGACACTTATAGCCAGCTAAAGAAAGTGGATATACGACTTGAAATGTGGTGCTGGAGAAAAATGCTTAGGATTCCATGGACTAATGTGTCCATTCTGGAAGAGCTAGTCATCCACGATAGGCTTTCAACGATCTTTCTACAACGTATCTTAAGATACTTGGACACGTTGCTCGCCAAACTGAGGACTTCAACTTGGGGAAGCTCATAGGCATTGACAAAATGGAAGGCCGAAGAAGCAGAGGAAGATCACGCTGAAGTGACCAAGTATAAAGGCGACTAGTGGAGTAGAGGATCCTTGACCACCTTTGAAAATTGGAATAAAGATCACGGTCGTTAGCAATGAGGAACCGACTTGAAATGAAGAAAAAAAAAGTTTTGTATAATGATTTGTAAATTGTAAAAAAAATTAATACAAAGTTAATATCTGAAATAATGCTCAGCAGAAAGTAATAATTATTGTCCATCGTTGGCCACGTCCACTTTGCGCAAAATGTCAACAAACCAACTAATCGTGTTGCTGACGTCTTATGTCACTGGTAATATGTTATTTGTGATGTAAGACACTTGCATCTGGCGTAGACGATTTATTTGATATTTTCGCGCGTGTCACGTTGCGTTTTCATCGACTTCGCCCCCTGTAAAACGCCAATTTTTCTGCGGTGTTACCGGTAGTGTCTTTGTAGTGTAGAATGTAGTACAGAAGTTAATAAGCTTAATTTAAATTTTAATTATATGGAATACTGATAATAAGTAAATAACATTTTGATTTTTCCACGTTGGAGTTTAAACCCAACAAGGAGACGCTGCGGCAGTTTGTTCTGACAGGTTGTGTTTTTTCCGCTCCGAGTATTTATTTCTCTAACGTCGGCTCCTCTGGCCTAATACCTTTGAAAACGTGTCAAAACACGGATTTTAGTGAAAGCTTTATAATTTGTTATTGTCATTTGATTTTGCGTTGTGCTAATAGCGGTAAAAATGAGTTTAAAGTTTACAAGTGCATTCGACAGGACACAAATGATTTCATCAGACGAACACATCTAAAAAGATAAGACTCACTCATATTTCACTTATTATATTGCTTGACGATTTGTTTATTTTAACACAATTATGTCCCAAAGCTCACGCGGTCAGGGCAGCGGTGTTCAAATACTGTGTCACTAAATTTGACGTAGTACATATATTGTTGTTAATTCCAGTTTGCAGCTTTGTTCACACTTTCAGTTGGTAAGAAAGGTTTGGGAGGCACTGAACTCGAATTCCACGTGTTGACATACGTGGGTCATGTTTAGAATTTGGACAGAATCAGTCTCATTTACTGCTTTGGGCCGCTAGATGAGTATTCATAACATCATTAGAAATAAAAAATAACAAAGCTATTGTAGATTGCACTGAACAACCAAAAACATTTATAATTTAAACACTGGATCAGTAACCTAGCGACAGCTAATATAACAAAAGACAACGATCGGAACGCCGTTCTGTTGTGCGCGTCACCTTGGTTGGTTGTGTTTTATTATCTACAATTTATCCTTCTGAATAGTTCCTGATAATTAACTTGATTATCAAATGTAAAAATATCATTTAAATAAAAAAAGTGAATCCAATGATGTTGTATCATTAAAGTATCATTTGTGAATACCCGTATACCAGCCACACATTACAACAACTGTTTAGGTACTACAGAATTTTTTACTTTAAGTAAATCATTGTTAACATCAACAAAGGCTTGTCCTAGTAAGGTTAAAAATTGTATTGTAAACTGTTATACCTAAAATGTGAAGAAACAATAAATAAATATAAAGAATATAGATACTCTAAGGCGCTCCGCTGACGAGGCAACTGAAAACCAACTAAAACCGGCGGTTTTCTCTGTCTTGATTGGTCAAAAAGCTTGTTTAACCATTTTAATTATTAAAATTTTAATTCACCATTAAAATGGTGACCCCGACGTGATAGATTGTAGATTGTAGACGTGTAGATTGCACTGAACAACCAAAAACATTTATAATTTAAACACTGGATCAGTAACCTAGCGACAGCTAATATAACAAAAGACAACGATCGGAACGCCGTTCTGTTGTGCGCGTCACCTTGGTTGGTTGTGTTTTATTATCTACAATTTATCCTTCTGAATAGTTCCTGATAATTAACTTGATTATCAAATGTAAAAATATCATTTAAATAAAAAAGTGAATCCAATGATGTTGTACCATTAAAATGGTGACCACCCGACCTTCCACGCAATTAGACACAATTATACGAAAAATTTCTTTTTAAATTTTCGCACCACAACAAACCAGTCAGAACGACCGACGCATAGGATCCTGAGGCCAGAGAAATCGAAAATGGCGATTTAATTAGGGACCATCATCGCACATGGAGAACATGGCTGCACAGGTGAACGAGTTTTGCTGACACTACATAGAGACTACCAAAGCAGCGGAGCTTCACATCACGGAGACTTCATGACGCAGTATCCAATCGCAGCAGAGCTTCACATCACGGAGACTTCATGACGCAGTACCCAATCGCAGCGGAGCTTCACAACAAGGAGACTTCATGACGCAGTAGCCAATCGCAGCGAATCTATCTTCACGAGAGACGTTTGGCTGAGAAAAAAACATCATCACAAACAGCAGACCATTAGGAATTCGTTTCAAGTCACGTAAATAATTAAACAAAAGACTATTATTTTTACATAATCTAATTTCAAAATTTAAAATTTGAATTAAATGTCAATGATTATTATCTGTTTTGAGAAATTATTCTATTATTAAAAAAAAATAATTTGAAATAATTTAACACTAATAAAAATGTTCTAAAATTAGTAGATTTTCAAAAGGTTTGCGCCTAAGATAATATCACATGCATCTGACTTATGATTTATAGAAAAATGCATAGATGGTACCCCAAATCAGTTTGATAAATTATCGATAATTTTAAATATGTATATTTTAATATGATTTAATTTAATGTTTTTTCGAATTTTTTGCTGATGAATATTTTTTTAAAGTAACCGCCTTATATGCGTTGAATTGTCAATATCTGAAATAATGCCATGACAACTGAAGAAAATATTCTCATCTCGAAGCAAACAGCGGAATCAAGTTTACAAACATCAAGCAACAAGATAATTACAGATTCAATTACAATGGAATCATCAAGCGGAACTAGTAATGAATCAAACATCCACCATGTCTCAGTCAGATTACCACCATGTTGGAAAGAAAACATATCGCTATGGTTCGTTCAAGCCGAATCTCAATTTTCAAACTCACGTATTAAAGAAGACTTTACAAAATACAATATCATCATCGCAGCACTCGATTCACAAACCTTACAATGTGTTAGTGATATTGTCACGAAGCCACCTGAATCAGACAAATATTTAAAACTGAAAAGTGCACTTATCGACAGACTACAAGATTCTGCTGAAAAAAGACTTACACGACTTTTAACGGGCATTCAACTGGAAGATCGAAAGCCCTCCGGACTTCTTCGGTATATGATGGAGCTAGCTGGACCCACATTAGCAGAGAGTGCAATAGTACGTACACTCTGGCTACAGCGTCTACCCCAACATGTCCAGGCAATCCTGTCAGCTCTTCCTGATAACAACACAAACCAACTGGCATTGGCTGCCGACAAAATCACAGATGTTTATACATCAACAGAATGTGGTGCAATGGATCAACATAACAAACCCAGCACATCAAGATCCGAGAAAATAGAAAATTCAATATTATTTCAGCTACAAAAACAAATTTCTGAGCTAACACACGAAGTGTCACAATTGAAAATATCTCAAAATAACAGTTTTTCAACCTTCCGAGAACGGCGAAATCAGAGCCCTCGTCGAAATAATTCATATCAGAATTCATCTCGAGAGAATCCTGCTAGAAGACCGAGGTCTGGGTCTCGCGGTCGATCACCTAGAAGAGATCCTGATGGATATTGTTATTTCCACAGACGGTTTGGAGAACATGCATACAAATGCTACGAACCTTGTACTTTTAAAAATAAAAATTCGGAAAACGACAGCGGAACCTCTCAGTAGGGACATGTGAGATTCCGAGTAATACATGTCGTCTCTTCGTATACGATCTGCAAACTCGACAAAAATTCTTGGTGGACACTGGCGCGGACGTTTCAGTAATGCCTCAAAAACCGTCGTATAACAAAAATAATATCACTTCCGACAACTGCCCAACTACATTGTATGGAGCCAATGGAAACCACATCAAGACTTATGGCACGAGAACAGTCGAACTCGACTTTGGACTACGCCGTGCGTTGAAATGGCGTTTCATTGTTGCTGACGTATCAAGACCAATTCTAGGTGCAGATTTTATCCACCATTTTAACCTAACGGTAAACTTACGAAAGGCAACAATCACAGATCAATCAACAAAATTAATGATCAAAGGAACAACGTATAAAGGACCTACATCTGGTATCTCTACAATTTCCTCGTCACAGAAATTTCGTGACATCTTGAGCAAATACCCTACATTAATGAGGCCTAATATGAAAATACCAGATACAAAAAAACACTCTGTGACTCACTGCATCGAAACAAAAGGACCACCTGTCACGGAACGTGCCCGAAGACTATCACCAGCCCTATTAGAGGCAGCGAAAAAAGAATTTAAGTATCTGATGGAACAAGGGATTTGCAGGCCATCAAAAAGCAATTGGGCCAGCCCTTTACACATGGCGAAGAAAAGCAACGGAGAGTGGCGTCCTGTTGACGATTATCGACGATTGAACGCTAAAACAATCCCGGACAAATACCCGATACCTCAACTACAAAATTTTGCACACAAACTTTCAAATGCAAAAATATTTAGTACAATAGATATGACCAGAGCATATCATCAAATTCCAGTTGAACCAGAAGATGTACAAAAAACAGCCATCATCACACCGTTTGGATTATTTGAGTTTACATCCATGCAATTCGGTTTATCTAACGCAGCACAAAGCTTCCAACGTTTCATGCACGCGGTAACTAGAGACTTGGATTTTTGCTTTGTATACATAGATGACATTCTGATTGCTTCTGAAAATGAAGAAGAACATAAAATACATTTAGATTCTTTACTTAAACGCCTGGCTGAATTTGACCTAGTAATAAACATAAACAAATGTCATTTTGGTGAACCTACAGTCAACTTCTTGGGTCACACAATTACCCAAAATGGAATGTCACCTATTAAAGAAAAAGTTGAAGCCGTCATAAATTTTCCATTACCTAAAACAGCAAAGGAATTGCGACGATTTTTAGGCATGTTGAATTATTACCGAAGATTCCTTCCCAATGCAATTAACACTCAAACAAAATTATACGACTGCATTGCTGGTTACAAGAAAAATGACAAGAGAATATTGGTTTGGAATCAAGAACTGACGGAAGCATTTGAGGAATGCAAACAAAACCTAGCGACCGTGGCTTTACTTGCACATCCAAATCCCAATGCAAAAATAGCTATAATGGTAGATGCCAGTGACGTAGCTATGGGAGCCTCACTACAACAGTCCAACAGAAACGCTTGGGAACCGCTAGGATTCTTTTCAAAAAAATTCACACCCGCGCAACGAAAGTATAGTACTTTTGACCGTGAACTTACTGGTGTTTATGAAGCGGTAAAATACTTTAGAAATCACATTGAAGGACGGAATTTCATAATTTACACGGATCATAAACCAATCACTTTCGCATTTAACAAGAAACGTGCCTCTAGCTCTCCACGCCAGGAAAGACAGTTAGATTATATAGCACAATTTTCAACGGACATTAGACATATTTCAGGACAACTCAACACAGTAGCTGACGCACTGTCTCGAATAGAGGAGATTAATTGTCCTACTTCTATTGACTATAGGCAGATGGGAAAAGCGCAGTGTCAAGATGACGAATTTATGAAGGCAAAAGATGACACCGCCCTCGCCTTACGTCAAATGGTGATGCCTGGTACTGAAACTTCAGTATGGTGCGACATATCAACAGGTCACGTCAGACCGTTTGTACCTGCTTGCATGCGAAATCAAGTAATTCAAAGTGTACATAATGTTTGCCACCCTGGCATCTCGGGAACAACAAAGACAATTAAACAAAGATTTGTTTGGTCTAACATGGCAAAGGACATAAAAAACTTTGTCAAACAATGCATTCATTGTCAAAAAGCTAAGGTTTCTCGACACACTGTTGCGCCATTAGCAACGTATATATTACCAGAGGATCGATTTCGTAATGTACATATCGATCTAGTTGGACCCCTTCAAAAGTGCAATGAGTACCAGTATATACTAACAATGATTGATAGATTTACTCGATGGCCCGAAGCAATTCCCCTGAAAGACATGACAGCGGAAACAGTTGCCACTGCACTCACAACCCATTGGATTGCTCGTCACGGAACCCCTGACAGCATAGTAACCGATCAAGGTCGTCAATTTGAGAGTCATCTCTTCAAAAAACTCACAGAAAAGTTTGGAATTAAACACTTGAGAACCACAGCATATCACCCACAAGCCAACGGCATGATTGAAAGATGGCATCGTACTTTAAAAGCATCTCTTATGGCATGTGGAGACCAGAATTGGGTTGAAAACCTTCCACTCGTTTTACTAGGCCTGAGAGCGACAGTGCGTGAAGATCTAAAATGCTCACCAGCTGAATTAACTTACGGTAGAACTCTAAAATTACCTTGCGATTTCTTCACAGCAACTCCTCGAGAAGAACCCGATACATACGTCGGACGTCTCCAAAGAAAGTTCGAAGATATCAAATCAACTCCGGCCAGTATCCATGGTACAGGAAAATTCTTTGTTCATAAGGATCTACCTACTGCTACACATGTGTTTCTCAGAACCGATGGTGGAAGAAAACCACTCCAAAATCCATATGAAGGTCCATACAAAGTTGAAGAACGTGATGAGAAAACATTCGTTATTACCGTAAAAGGAAAACCAAAACGCGTCACGATAGACCGTCTAAAGCCTGCTTTTGTTCCTGTAGAAAAAAATGTTCCAATTTCTACAATTTTCCCTAAACCACTTCCCGAAATTAACAGAACCACAAGATCTGGTCGAAAAGTTCATTTTCCAGACAGATTGGGACAGTTCAAAACATAAAAAGGCATTATTATTTTTTACGATTATAATTATCTTATCTAAATCATACTAAATTGATTAAAAATTATAAAAAAAAAAATTAAAAAAATCTCAGAGATATATTAATGTTACTAAACAAACTTTGTATCTAAACTAAAAAATAAGTTTTTAAATCATATACTGTGAAAATATGTTTACTTTTAGTTATTTTAACCATGATCATTCAGATGTATAATGGCACTCACATCTGATTGAACATGTCGTTGAAATTTCTTATTTATATTATGTAATAATTCTTTTCAAGTGTTTACGGAGACGTGTGAATGTTTAAATATAATAAAATGTATTATATTTATTTATTTAAATAACAGCGATAAGTTTTAATGAAAACAAATATGTCTATTCTGGATGATACACTACCCAGTCTAGTTTACTGTAATTACAAAAAACTTAATAAATATGTTGAGTTCATCAATAACGCACTCCAGTAAAGAGTTAAAAAAAAAAAAAAAAATTATAATTATCAAACGCTTTGTAAAATTTATAGCGTCTCATAAACATGTACCTTATTTTTAAGAAATACTAATATATAAGTTTTATTGAATCCAATTATTATTAGATATAAAATATTGTGTCATAGTCACAGTTACTTTGAACACTTGTTTCAAACGAAATGTTTGTAGATGAAACCATTTGTTTTTAAAATATAGATACATAAATAAATCTAGTCGAAGCATTCTCCTAGACATAATTTTTTAAACTTAAGTTAAAAAATACTACTTTTTTTTACCATATAGATATTCGAAGATACCATACTTATAGTTCTGTATTCATGTTTTACAACTATTTGAGTTTTTAATTTAGAATTTTTTATTATTTTCATATATATGGTTGGGCCACAAAATATTAAGCGACATGTTTGTGTAATGTGCCCTACAAAGCATGGTCAATTTTGCCCTTATATCGTTTAACAACTGGAGGGGAAGTGTGTAGATTGCACTGAACAACCAAAAACATTTATAATTTAAACACTGGATCAGTAACCTAGCGACAGCTAATATAACAAAAGACAACGATCGGAACGCCGTTCTGTTGTGCGCGTCACCTTGGTTGGTTGTGTTTTATTATCTACAATTTATCCTTCTGAATAGTTCCTGATAATTAACTTGATTATCAAATGTAAAAATATCATTTAAATAAAAAAGTGAATCCAATGATGTTGTATCATTAAACTATATTAAAACAGCACAGGATGGCGCACACATACACATGGATGTTAACTGATGAATTCGTTTTTTATTTTGTTTATCAGCTTTTATTGAACGACAAAAAATAATTGAAAGTACTTTTTCAACTTTATTGCAAGTGTCGAGTTGATCAATGTGCTTAAGTGAATGCTTTTAAGGATTTACGCAGCACAAGTGTGACTTGCACAGGATTACAAAGGGAAAGGTTTTGAGAAATGATATTTTCAATTTTATTTTGTTAAAGGTTTATCATTGTTTATGCTTATAAGTCAATTTTATCCCACTAATCCCATTAGAAGTAGGTTGATCCAAGAGGTGGCAAGAAGAGACAAGTAGAGGCAAGAAGAGACGAGAAGATCCAAGATGCATGAAGAGCCAAGAAGAGACATTAAGATACAAGAAATAGCAGGAAGAGCCAAGCAGAGCCCACATGAGATGAGAAGAATCAAGAAGAGGCAAGAAGAGACAAGAATAAGTAAAAAGGGCCAAGGAGAGACGAAATGATTCCAGAAGAGACAAGAAGAAACAAGAATAGAAAAGAAGATACAAGAAAAACTACGAAGGGACATTAAGATCCAAGAAGAGCCGAGAAGAGGCAAGAAGAAGGAAGACATAAAGAAAGGAAATACAAAATCATAACGCTCAATCCATTCCCTTCTTCCTGCCCATCCTAAATTCCAATATTGGCTTATTAGGTTGCCATGTATACCGGTCGATTAAACTCCAACCTCCTTCCTATCCTCAGAGCACTTGTTCCTAGTCCTAACAAATCAGTGCCCCCTGGTGTACCGGTATCACCGGGACAGGATTGCTCCTGGCTGGGGTGGTACAATCGTATCGTATCGTATCGTATCGCATTGATTAGGTACTTGGAATATAGACGCTTTCTGCGTAATAACATTATATTAATAGCAATTTAATGTTAAATAATAACAAATGTTTATTATGTTATTTAAATAAATCTTTTCATTGCACCTTAATACCTTTACATTAATATATTAAACAAAGTCGGGTTATTTATAACTCAAGAACGGCTGGACCGATTTTTATGATCTTTGATTTGTTGGATTTGTCTCCGTCTCGAATAGCAAAATAACGAGCTCTCGCGTTATGAAATTTGCAGAAAAAATTAAAATGGGTGTATTGCGGAAGAGTGAGTGGAATCCGGGTGAAGCGGAGGGGAATTGAGGGGGGGGGGTGTTCTATCGAATGGGAAAGGTCACGCAGGGAGAAAATGTTTATTTATTTAAGTTGCATTTCAACGCATGCCGGGTAAGCTAGTATAATATAAAGAAAAGTATACCGGTGTGGGCTCGTTTTAACAAATATACTCTTTTATTCCGAGATTGATGGAATTTTCCACACTTGACCTTCAAAAAAGGGGAATGAGGCTGTCTAAACTAGATTTTGAAAAACCTCCTTTTTGCCAACCCTTAAAGTAGATTTTTTTCAATTTTTAAAATTTGTAAACACCCATTTTGTGGTGAAAATTGTGAGGCGTATATGACGCCGTTCTATTTGTAGACAAAACATTAACAAGTACAGTAAATTTAATTTATTAATCACTTTATGGAAAATAAGAATCTAGTATAATGAAAAAAATAGATTCTCATAATCGTTAGCTAAAGAATTAGGAAGTACAACACGGCATAATAACCCAAAAAATAATCACGATGGGTTGTAAAATAATATGTCTAATAAATTTAAACTAAAATTTGTACATAACATGAATGATTTGGTGCCTTGTTATAAAGCTTTCAGTATTTTTTGTTAATTTGTATGGAATGCTGTCTCGACTAATCGATTTGATGATACCGCAAATGCATTAATGCACCAAAACGTCACCGATTTATCATTTATTGTTTTATTATACTATAATGATTACCTTGCTTGTTAATGTACATAATTTGATCAAAAGTGCTTGATATTCTGACGCTTCCTCGGTACAGTAAATAATATTCAAAAGGTGACCGATCCGTGAAATTAAAAAAAACATCGCTCGTCTCTTATTTGAGTTCATTGATTAATAGACATTTTTCCATTGATGCTAAAGACAATGAACTGTCTCCTATTTCATTGCATTTTACTCTGCTCATCGTGAATTTTCATGGTGATAGCAAAAGATATGCAAACGTGAAAAATTACAATTATTTTTTTTCAGAATATAATATATTTTTTTAATTTCTCAGAATAATTTTTTTTTTTTCAGAATATAATTTTTTTATAAGTTTTAAATGGTTTCCCTCGTTAAGAGATTGCTGAAAAGTGTTGAACATACGTGTTTTAGATAGGGCTTAGCTTTTCAAGTTGATAAATGTGCATATCTTTTATCGTTTAGCTGCAATTTGCAATTGTTATAAAGTTTTAAATCCATTAAATTTGGAAAGTTAGCTATCGAACACAGAGACTTCCAATTGAGCCGTATTAGACGGCCCGCGTCAGTGACAAGTCAAGTGCCCTTATTCTGGATTTATGGGAACGCTTCAACCATAACACAGATAAGCCATATTTTATTTTTTTATGTTTATGTTTTATTTCAGATTACAAGCACATGAAACTGAGAGAATATTGTTTATTGGGGATTTTTGTTTATACTGTTGGGGCGCTAGATGAGTATTCATAACATCAATAGTAATAAAAAATAACAAAGCTTTATTAAAATAACACACGAATAGCACCTCATAATCATGTATTCGTTTACTGATAAATTTGTTTTTCAATTTGTTTCAACTTTTGAACGACAAAAATAATATGAAAGTACTTGCTCAACTTCATACATTATGTTAATATACTCTCAAGTGTTGAGTTGATCAATGTGCCTAATTGGATGCTTTTAAGGGTTTAGGATTGAGGGGGACGACGTTACTGATGTTGTGGCTGAGGGTGAATTTTGTTTTTTTTTTCAAGGGTTTCAACTTATTTTATGAAGGTCTTCATGATTCTTTCAGTCTGGGGATGCGCCGCATCCATAAACTGAAAGATCTTCATACAGAGAGTTGAAATTTTGAGGAGAGTAAAATTCATTTTCAGCTGCAGAGACGTCAGTGACGACCTTTTTTTGTTTCTTTTTTGTTTTTGTTTTCGGTCTTGGCACTCTGGCTCACTGAGAGCTCATGGACCGCCCCTGGTGTACAGGATTACAAAGGGGGAAAGTTTTGAAAAATATCTTGTCAATTTATGTTTTTTTTTTAATTATTTATATTTATTCTTATGAGTTGGCTTTATCCCATTAAGTAAGTAAGTAAGAAGAACAAGAAGAGACGATCCAAGAAGAAGCATGAAGATCCAAGAAGATAAGATACGATAAATAGCAAGAAGAGATAATAAGCATCAAGAAGAGACAAGAAGAAGTAAAGGGGCTAAGGAGAGACGGAACGATCCCAGAAAAGACGAAGCAAGAATAGAAAGAAAGATACAAGAAAAGCTACGAAGGGGCAGGAAGAATCAAGAAGAGCCGAATTGATGAGAAGATCCAAGAAGAGACAAGAATAGCCAATAAGTGCCAAGAAGAGACGAAAATACCAAGAAGCAAGAAAAGTCAGGAAGAGGCAAGAAGATTCAAGAGGAGCCGAGAAGAGGCAAGAAGAAGGAAGGCACGAAGAAAGAAAATACAAAATCATAACGCTCAATCCATTCCTTTATTCCTGCTCATCCTAAATTCCAATATTGGCTTATTAGGTTGCCATGTATACCGATCGATTAAACTCCAACCTCCAACCCATCCTTAGAGCACGTGTTCCTAGTCCTAACAAATCAGTGCCCCCTGGTGTACCGGTCTCACCGGGACAGGATTGCTCCTGGCTGGGGTGGTACAATCGTATCGTATCGTATCGTTGGAGTTTAAACCCAACAACTGTCATAATCGTGAATTTCTAAAAATGGACAATCTGAATCAAAGTGAAACATGAAAACCACCTTGCTACTCTCCCTCAGATGAGTTTGTTAAAATATTCATATAAAGGTTAAGAACTCATTTATAATAAATTATTATAATAAAATTATATTTTTAATTCGAACCAGAATGCCCGCCAACGCGCTAACGGCTTAAGAAGTTTATTCTAAGACTAAAATAATTATTTAGTAAGGGAGGCCGTTAAAAAATACGTCTGTTTAAGACTCGGGTTGGCCTCTGTATATCTTTTCATCCCTAAAAACCTATTTTATTTTGAAAAGATTCATTTTTTTTTTTTAATAAATATGATGGGTCTGTGGATTTCATTATTTTCCTCGAAATTGAACAATTTATTATTAGATTCTGGAATTAAGTAGAATAAGCATTTTGGCAGAGCGGATCATTGGCATTATACAGTAGCCTGGAGCGACATGGAAAAATCCAATGTCAGTTTTGCAATAGCAGACAAAATAAGCCTTATATCATCACATTCTTTTAAAAATACTTAAACAATTCACATGTCTTTACCAGGCAACCTGTCGATTTTTTAATGACGAAAATCTGTCAAGAAGAATCAAAAATGACTGAAAATATTCTGTTCTTAAATTTCAGTACCTGATTTGATCAAAAATTGGTACGTTTTAAACGAGAGTTAACTCAACCCGGGAATTTTTGGCTTTCTTAAAAATAAAAAAAATTAAGTTTACAAACATATTTTCATTCCTCACATATAAAAAAAGTAATTTAATTACGAATTAATAATTTAATTACCAAAGATACCAATCTATTCCAACTATGACTACTGTCCAAATTCTTAATTTGTCATCATAAATAATTAATATTTGATTACCATCAAGTAAAATCATATACGAAAAATGTTTGCGTTGATGTTAATATTCGTGCGATAACTTAAGTCGTGGTGTTATTAATAACTCTTGCAGACAAAAAAAAAGTTAGCAAGTTAGTTAAAAAAGGCAGACCCTCAAAAAATTACAAAATCTTACTGTTCTTGCCAAGATTAATTCAAAAAAATTAAAAAAATATAAAAATGTCAATTAGTATATTTTTTAAATCTAGTGTTAATATTATATTATGGGTTGGTAGGTACTTTAGCACCAGTCTGAATAACTGACCCATTAGTTCGAATTTTAAAAATGATTTTATATTAAAATTATGTATTATGGGCATGTACTTTCATTGTGTGAATTTTTGACACAATTAGCTCCAATTTTGTAAATGAGGCTTACATTTAAAGCAAATTCGAGTTCATTTTTTTATTGTGCACAAGAATCCCAACTGCCTGGAGCCAGCACAACTATGGCTTCCCCAATTGTGATATTGGAGATTGGTTGAGCAGGGGAAGAACATAGGGAGGAGGTAGGTGGGGAAGTACTTATCTATTCAGATCTATTCAACAAACAATATATCGATCAACAAAACGAAAAAACGTAAATCGATGAAATAAAATTTACTTGTGAACAGCGGGATTTGACCCCCGACCGCCAGATCGCAAGTCAAGGCCCTTATCCCCCGACTTTGGAGGCCAACATTGTTCCAAAGTCACAAACACAACAAATTTATGTTTTTACGGTTGATTGATTTTAGACCACAATATCTTTGGTTAAATGAATATTATGAACTATGATTTTTGTTGTTTCAATGTTGAGATTTTGATGAAAATTAATCAGTGGAATAAAACGGCCATGATATGAAATATCAGGCAGTTTATAAAGCAATATTAATAAATATTCTTCACGGCCAGGGGGAGGGGTAGGGTAGGTTAAGAGGGTAGAGAGGGAGAAGAGGAGTGGAAACAGATGGTGCCCAACTCAATTGATTGAAGTGGAACTTCAGAAAGCTTGAAATTTCTTTCATTCAATATTTACATTAATAGAACCATCATTATGCGCCAGCATTATCAAAACTATTTATTGACCGTTTCCGCTGGCAATAAGCTGAATCGGATATTGATCGTTTAGTTGATTAGTCAGACATCTCCACATACTTAGTTTAAGATAACGAGGAAACAATAATCGTCACCATAAATCAATTATTATTTACACCTGTCTGTGTTTTACATATTAAATATAAGACTACGCGTTTACATACTCGTATACTCGTAACTACATACTCAACTAAATTTCGATTTTTACTCAACTAGACGAACGTTTCAGATTACAGTGTCTATCATCAGGGTAGATGTGTAAAATGTAATATTACTATATGTTCGTATTATTATTTACTTACCATATTATACTACATAATTATTTATTATTATTTTTTACTCATAATTTTTGATCGACTTAATTTACTTATATTTTTTTTTTACGCACCAGACTTTTAGGTCCGGGATTAGTTTTTCCCATAGGAAAAACTAAACCCTTTCACACATTTTTCCATATAAATGATCATCTACTAAATCCACGCTATGCAAATGTATTATATAAGCATAATTAATACAAAACAATACAAGAACAACATGTTAACCTCCCAGACTATTAAATGGGAAAATAATTCACCGACTCCAGATATTTTCATATCCGAGGGTTCGGCTCGGTGAAATTCCTAATTTGACTGATAAATCCTACTGATCCCCCAATATAAATATTTAAAAAATCTTTCGTAATCCTACATGTATTTAAAATAACTGATTTTTGCATTTTTATATACAAATTCTTTGACAAATCTAATATGCCTAAATTTTTAATAAGACAGCTAGGTATAATGTCAGTAGCCGAAATAACAAATGGTAATATTTGTATAGTCTGAGAATGCCAAATTCTTTTAATTTCATTTCCTAAATCTGTATACTTTCTTATATTTCCAGAAACAGATTTTTCAATATTACAGGAATTTGGAATAACTACATCAATGATATAGGTTTTTTTTTTTAATTTTGTCATGTAAAACTATATCGGGTCTGTTACGACTAATTGGTCTGTCCGTTAGTATAGTTTTATCATAGTAAATTTTAAAGAAATTATTTTCTAAAAATGAATTTGGTTCATATTTATAATATGGTACTATATTATGACAGTCAATCAAGTTTTATTTTATTTAATTTTTATTCTTATTTACTTATATATTAGAAAATTTTAAATTATTTTTTACTCTCCATTACATAATTGTTAATTATTATTTACATACTATTACTTACCTGTTAATATTTACCTAACTTTTGTTGCCAACTGTAATTTGTGTTTGATATTAAGTTTATCTGTATTTTTTTATAATGCCATCATTTTACAGCTACACATCTTTTTTTTTTTTTTTTATAACATTTTTGTTACATACATGTTACAATAAAAATTTTATTTTATTTTTATAAACAGTAAAAAGCGAGAGCAATGTAGTTGTGTAGACAAAAGATTTAAAAAAAAAAAATAAACTAAATAGACTTAAAAAACAGAAAAATATAAAAAAACAGAAAAATATATGTACATATGTATGCATGTATATGTATATATATGTATATATATTTATATGTATAAATATCTATACATGGTGCATTTGACGCTATATATCAACATACACACACACACAAACATATGTACATATATTTAATATAAACATAATACAGGAATGCCCTAGTGAGATATGCAGCTTATATTTTTCATGTAATGCATAATTTTTTAATAATTAAATGATGTCCGAAACTTTAGGTAAATAAAGAGGTAGCGCAACACGGAATATTACCCCAAAATAAATCATTATAAGAGTTTTATCCACTGTAAAAATTCCTGCTCTTTAAACGAATTATTTAACGGAAACGGTATCTGATATTAACATTTTCCGTTGACTAAAAAATTACTTGGTGCTTTAGTATAACAACTATATTATGTAATTTGTAATGCTCAAATCATCCGTTGGTGCTGGTGAAATGGTTGTCATGTTGATTGTAAATCTTTGTTTTGTAAATTCAGGGACGAAAGTTTTTTTTAAAAGTATTTTGATAATTGTAACTTCGCCTTAATGTTGTATTGTACGCTGAGAACGTCTGGACAAAGATTTCCAAGTGATGAAAAGTTAAGAATTAAATATATTATCCGATAAAACGACATAAACATAAACCGATCAAATTTCTCATATTTTCAATCACCATTTTGTTTTATCAGACAGTGATACCACTGGAATCTATTACAATCGTCGGAACCGTCTAATACAAACAAAATAATATTTTAATAGCAATATACATAAATAAGCAATTTTATCAAAACTTGAGTAACATCACTTTACAACTTTCTGCCTCAGAAAATTTTCTAAAAATCTGTCGCAAAAATAGTAAAACTTATTTCTCATTTTATGTTCTTCTTCGGTTTCTCCTAGAAGGTCTTCTCTTTTCCCGATTACTTTTGAAATAGAATTTTCAATTATTTTTTTTACTTCTTGAATTTTAAACTACCATATTGGTTCTGAACCGTTTTTTAATGCCTTCAAATCCTTTTGGAACATATTTTAAACCGTATCATATAGCTGTCATATCATACAAATGACCGTTGACCATACTAGCGCTATCTGCTTTGAGCATTCCAGATTATCTGCCAATATTGAATATATCAAACTTATTTTCAAATATTCAAAACGATGCAACTTACATTAAAGCCATTTATTCGAATCATCTCCGGTGTTAGTTTCAATTAATCCGACTGCAAACATTACTAATAGATTCCATTGAACTTTGTGTAGCGGTGTAAACCAAATCATTTGTAAACCAAATAGTCAAACAATTTCGACCAGGATGTTTTGCCAAACGCTTTACTGAAATGTTTTCAAATTTGTAATATTGATTAAAATTGTAACTATTAACAAAATTATTATTTTGCGTACGTTACGATGTCTATTTGATTACTGTGCATATCTAAAAGTAAGTTTTATAGGCTGTTTCTCGAAGTTCGCTCTTTATTCAGCTATATTAGCCGCGCCTCGATTCCACAATAATATTTCTCACACTTTTGTTTACCGCGATATTTGCTTTGTGGTTAGGAAGAATAAACTGCGAATTCTGCGAAATACAAACTTTGAGTACACATTTTACAGGAACAAGGCATAAAATAGCATGTACCCGAATAATTTTAACCAGCGATTCCTGAGTATATTTGAAACAAAAAATGTGAATGTCAGTTTGCTATACGATGATATTTTTTTATATAATTAAAAACAATAATATTATTAAAAAAAAAAAAAAAAAAAAAAAAAAAAAAAAAAAAAAAAAAAAAAAAAAAAAAAAAAAAAAAAAAACAATAATATTAAATCACACGTTTCAACTGAATAGTTGACTACAGCCTAGTGGGTCACGTGATAAGAACTCCGTCTTATTCCAGGACTATGGCAACACACACAACAGCGCGCGTATCACATGTTTGTCGTGACGTGTAGGAGTTTGAATAGTGGCGACGATGATTGAAAAAAAAATTGTTTTTGATAGAAAAAAATAAATCATCGTACACCAAAATGACATTGATATCATACATTTTTTGCTCCATATGCTCAGTAATCGATGGAAGGAATTTGAAGCCGAAAAAATAAATAAAAACAATACTATTATTTTAGTATTTTTAAGGGAAACAAAAATTTTTTTAAATGATTATTTTCAACCATGTGAGTACCCTTTGGAATGTATAGAAAAATTCGCAACAAATGTTTTCATACCAGCATTATTTAAAAAATAATATTTTGTGTGTGTAGTGATAGTTTAAACACAAAAAATACGTAAAACGATGTTAGAGGAGGATGAACGGTTCAGAACCTTGTTTGTGTTTGCTAAGTTGATTAAGCCTAGGGAAACCAACAATCATTTGCAATGCAAATAGCCCAGTTAACTAAACTGTTTGATGCTGAAAGGAATTGCGCACTGCAACGATGTTGTTACACTGTCTGATGCGGTTGTTGCAGATTAGATGAAAATGCTGTTATACTGGCGAATATTTGTTATTTGCATTTCATTAATTATTATTTTGTTCGACAAATGAATCGGATCACTGTTTGCAATCAGTTATAATCATGTGATTGTACATCTTTGAAATGAAATAAAATAAAAAAATACACTAAATGTATTTCCTGTAAAATAGGCTCATTGTGAAAGGTAAATGAAGTTTCCATCTTTCCATGTAATTCTTTAAATAATACCTTGGGAAGTTCTCTGTTATATAGAGGGGCATTCTCTTGATTTAACCCTTAATCTACGAAAGGAAATTACTTGCCACAAACATCATATTCAATTAGAGCCCCTGAAGAACAGATCTGACCAGGTCTTCAATAAATTAAAGTATTTTTTTATATTTTTTTCTATAATGCAAAGATATGTAATTTTTTCGTCGCTGGAAAGAAAAATAACAATTCTTCTCAGTTTATTAAAAATATATATAATAAATTATTTCCAAGGATAAAATCCGAAAAAAAGGCCTAAGTATATTAATACAATTTTTATTAGAACAACTCTCTTTTTAAAATTTTTGAGGTTATTCCTATCAATGTATTATATCAAAGAAGAAGAAGGTAATACGTATAGTCTAAATGAAAATATTAAAGATGAGGGTTGCAACTGGGACTCGAACCGAGTTCCTTTCGTCTTACCGGAAAAAAGCCTTACCAATTAGGTTTCTGCCACATCCCATTTAAAAGTCATATTTGTCAATCTCATATTTCAATTTTCAGAATTAACGATATTATCTTCGACTAATTTTGACAACCTGCATGGTTGAGTGGTTACTATCCCAAATTATCAAATCCCGGAGTCCTATTGTATATATTTTAATTTATAAATTTGATTAATCCCACTATCCCAATCCCTAATCCTAATTCGTTAAAAATAATATAAATTATAATTGGCACGTTCCAGTATGGAATACGTCCAGTATTTCCCTTAAAAACAACCATTCAGAATTGAAATGTTACTTGAAAAGTCTAGTAATATTTGGTGAACTATATCTGAATAGTTAGATACTTTTCCACATTCCTATTCCTCGTATCCTTCTCCTCCCCACCGGTAGTACTCTTGTACGGTAATCACATAAAAAAAACCTTTAACATAAACGAGCAACATGTTTTTTTTTTTCAGAAATTAGCTTGAAATAGTATTTATATTCGCTGGTGTTGTTCTTAATCGGAAAAATACGAATATAAAAAAGAGTAGGTAGGTACCTAACAATTTTACTTTCCATGATAAATATGAAAGTAACTTAAAAAACTTTTTCTATTTTAATTAACGAATACCACCCCAAATTAATTTGTTAATTGTTTGTGACCACTTTGTGATGGATACCGGGGTGTTTTTAGTTCAATTTTTGACTAAAATGGCTTGGTTCCGGTTATATTTTCCTTATTACTTTAATGTGTTAAGGCCTTCTGAATAAAACATGCTAGGTGCTGTTGACCAGTTGATAATTATCAGAAAAAATATTTTTGATAGAAACAGGTAAATTTGCTGGCGGCTGGATAAAAATGATTTTGGAAATGATTAAACAAACGTGATTCGTTCATTAATACCAATATTTTTGGAGAAACCTGTACCGCAATCACGCTATAAAGTATTAATGGTATTTGTAACTTATTTCTAAAACGCAAGATGATTTTTAAAAATACCGACAAGCAATTAATTCTATTAATAAGTATGTTTCAGTTCAACCATTGGTGCCTGTATGGCCAAACCATAGTTCAGTAAAGGATTTAGAGGCTAAATATTTGTCACGCTAAAGCTATAACAAACGGATTAAAATCGAAAAATGGTTGAAAATTAGAAACTAAATGGTGTAATTTAAAGAATGTTATAAAGAATAGAACAAAATATTTATTTTTAAAGATTGATTTGTATCGCACGCTACAATCTAACATACTAACTTCGGTTGTGGGACTTTCTGTAAGTGTGTTTTGTATTGAATTTAAAAGTCAATTTAAAAATTAGATCCGATTATGTCAAGAATTCAGAAAAGCATTAAATTTAACACTTTTTAACCCTAATTTCAATTCTAAATTTGAAATGTGCTTTTTTTGGCTTCAATTTCTTAGAGTTAAAATATTGAGTCAGCTTTCTTGATTTTTTGAGGGTCTGCGATTTTTCAATTTTCGAAAAAGCGTCAATTACTAAAAATGTTAATCTAAAAAGTTAATTTCGGGTTGCTTTTCTAATTTTTAACAAAAAATTATAAACACAAATAAAGTGAAAAAAAAGCTTTTGTTTTGGAAACGCATGAATTCTGAGATAAACATTTTATAAATTCTTTAACTTCACAAATTCCACAGTTTTATTACCCAGTGGTTTGTCGTGTAAAATCGGTAGAAAATACTAATCTTCTCTATTTCGAATCTTATGTTCTGAACCTTTAACAGTGTGCTATAATGTATTAGCAACTTGGGTAATAAACAACAACGGAAAGTCAACAGTCTGAGTGATTTATTGCTCGCTAGAAGTAATCACGAACCTTATAACAATCGAAAGGTTTCCGCGGTGCGGAGGTGGAGGCGGGGGAGTGGTGACAACATGACACACGACACGCCGCCAACACACAATACACGTGTTCATAATTAACTTCACTTAACGAGATGTGTTACATAAAGTTTATAGAGTTGTATACTATTGTATAGCTATTATAAAGGTGGTGATAATCTCCTGGGTGTGTTGAATAATTATTACTTTCGAGCGGCTCCTTGTCTATAGGCAAAATTCATAGCATCAGGTTTATGTGTATTCAGGCACGTAAGAATTCCTGATGCAGCTTTCATTTCGTAACTAACTAACCATCACGCCATTTCCCCTCAGGGGTAGGCAGAGAGGATGGACCACCAAACAACTCGGTCTTGGCACACACTCCTTGCCTCATTCACATTCATACATCTTCTCATACATACTCTTCTATTATTCAGACTCTTGACATGGCCCGACTCAAGTATCTGATTTACTTGATCGTGCCACATTTCATAAGATTAGTTTATTAATTTAATAACTGACGGCCTCCATGATCGAGGGGTAAAGGTTTCGACTAGCATTCCGAAGGTAGTGGGTTCAAATACCAGCATGCGCAAATAAATTTGTGTTATGTTACAATTAATTAATAAAAAATAATAAACAGAACATTTGCACACTTTTAGTATCGCCCTGGTGAAAGACAACTATTTAGATTTGAAACCTTGCTTGTATAATAAAAATGATAATATTTGGATGCTCTATAGCACCGATTTTGTGAAAAATTTCAACACATTTCTACAATCTAACTTCTAACTACAGACTAGCATTATAAAAAACTTATGGCTAAAACATTGCGTCCTCCGGTTCTTCGACCAGTGATACAACTATATGTACAATGCATCTGACCAATTAGCGCGATGCTGCCCAAAAATGTACATGTATTTTATTTTATTTTCTAATTTTATTTATTTTTTATTATTGACAAAATATACAGACCATACTTACCTGGTAGGTCACTTGAGAACAATATGCCGTGTTTGATGAACAGATCTGAATAGCCAAGTACTTCCCCACATTCATTTTTCCTATCTCCTTCCCATCCCCACTGCCTTCAGCTTCACAACAAATTCCAATTGGGGATGCCATAGACTCACTGGCTCCAGAAGAGAGCAGTCGGGACTCTTGCATGATGATACAGGGTTTTATCGATTCACCGTGCTAGGGGCCCAGTTCCCCTCAATTGCCTTACAGCCATACTTTTGCGAATAATTTTTGACTCATAATTTATTTACTCAGTATTTATTTACTTATTCATCTCGAGGACGAAAAACAATTTTCTCATAAGACATGCGCGTGGGATTATTTCATATACTATTACAACTCCAATGTACCGGTATTACTTACATCAGGCTGATGTTTATTTGTTTTCGAAAACAATTTGAGAAATGTAGCGCTTTCTAAAAAGCCTTTTGCGGCTTATTTAAACTTGAAAAACGAGCGGTTTTTGGTTTTGTAGAGGTATGGTGCCCTAAGGCAGGGGTCGGCAGTCCATCAAGTGAGAAGAGCAAATTTGTAACGGAAAAGGATAACAAATAAATCAGAGAGCCATTCAACGAAAAAAAATCACATTACGTCAGAAACATTTTTTTTATGATGGAAAATGCTTTTATGCCTATCAAAAGAAAAACATTCGTATTGTGATGAAAGTGGGAATAATTACGATCTTTTTTATGTCATCTACGTTTTAATTTTAACCGTATTGCCATATGGCCCATCAACATATTTTGAGTGCAATGTTTGCTGGTGGATTGGTTTTTTGAACGTTAAAACCGGTCTCGAGTTCAGAATGCAATATAAAATTATCTTTGCTGATTCATCCGAGGAGGCATTTCCAAGGATATCATTCTCGTAATCCAATTACAGTAATACAATTCTAGTTGCAGACTATGTGCCGCACATATCTGAAAAAAGAGTTTTCATAAATTCAGATTATAATTTTATTAAGTATGGGAAATCGTATACAGATTTACTCTTAACTTAAAACCAATTTGGTGTTTAGAATGCAACTATAAAATTCCAGTTGCGACTTCATCTGTTAACGCCCTTCGAAAAGAACAATAACATTCTCAAATTCTGGGTGCAGTAAAAATTGGAGGAAAACCATTTGCGTGTTCTTAGTGCTATACATGAATCCTGGAAACTTTCACACGCATTCACTATTAAATTAAATCCAGTTTTGCGTTAAGAATGTAAAAATTAAATTCCATTTGCGGATTCAGCTGCTGAGGAAATAATTTACATGTTCCGAGGAAATTTATAAAATTATAGTTCCAGAAGAAATATTGAAACATTCGTAGGAAAAACGTTTGAGTTTTCCGTGTTTAACAATAATATAAGCTTGTGGACTCTTATGAAGCGTCAGTCTTAAGTTTAAACCGGTCTCGTGTTCCGAATGAAATTGTAAATTTTTCTAATTTCAAAGGAAAATATTCTCATGTTCTGAGTGACTAGTTCAACAAATCACGCTTCCAAGAGCAGTATAAACAGCAGTATGAGCTGATTTGGCCAAAAGTGACGATGGCTGTGGTCATAGTTCATTCGGCGGCTCCATCTCTCAAGTCTGGTTGAGTGGAAGTAAAATTTGTGTTGCTGTCTCTGAAGAGCCGCAAGTGGCTCTCGAGCCACTGTATGCCGACCACTGCCCTAGGGGAAACTATTCATAAATATAATGTTAGCTGAAAACCTATCTTATGATATTTATGAAACTTTTTTTCTCGTGAATGTAGGCACGAAAATTACGTAAACAATTTACTAGTTCAAGGAGTAAATTTAAAAATGTACCTATGTACACAGTAGGGAGTTACATCCAATTATTTTCGTATTTTAAAAATAATAATAAAATCTAGTTTAACAGTGTTCATATTTGTGGATGAATTAATTTTTTTTGGTAAGTTAAGTTAGGTTTTGTTTTGATGTTAAGACTAGAGAATCTGGGTTCGAGTCCCAGTTCCGAAAAATATCTTTTTCTTTTCTGACATTTATGATTTTTGTTAATGTTTTCAATGAGAGTTGTTGTTTTATTATTTATCAGTGATTAAAAATTCATTTTCTGTTATGTTTTATGTACGTATCTCATTAAAATCTCGTTTTGGGTGCATTTAAAATACTAATTTTAAAAGTTTAGATCAGTGATCAGCCCTTGCTAGGTAGGTATTCTAAACCGGTCAGTGGCTAAGTAGGCATTAGGTCTGATTCCCACCCAGGTGTCGTGTGTTCATTTATTCGGCTGAACCCTTTAGATATAAATGTCAATTTGGGAGGCGAGAATGGATATCACCGCCCCGGGAACCATTTATTTGATAACCAACACCCCTGCCGTAGGTCTCCTCAAGAAGTTCGCTATGTTTGATAACTTAGCAGGGATGCCCGAGTTCATGGGGAGAGGTTTTTTTAAGTGATGGTGGAAGATGCGTTTGCCCACCTATTGCGTGGCGGGCTGAATTGGGAGAGACTATTTGAGAAAGACCTTTTGACCTCTCTAGACGGACTCTCTCGACATATTGCCTTACCGCAGTAAGAGGAATGGATTCAGAAGCCCATCACTCCTGGATGGTCAACCCCCAGATTCTTACCCATCCCTCATACTATTTTCATGTATTCCTTTTTCTAAAAATACCCTCCACACAGCACCCCAAAGATGACATAGGCCTCAAGAGAAATAGTTTTCCTCAATACCTCCTATTTGGAGCTAATGAAAAAAAAATTACATGAAATAATAATTTCTAACATTTCCGAGAAAATAATGAATACATTTTCATAATAATTGGTAAATAATTGAGTTTGGTGTGAGTTATTGAGAATTCCTTTCGAAAATAATTTTGTTGGATTTTCACGAAGGTTTATTGTTTTCAGATGGCATTAATTGACTTTTTTTAATTAAAGTGCTTATTGGAGCTTTAAAACATATTACGGTATCTACTGAGGAAATGCGGAAAAGTGGAGAATTAATTGGAATGTGTTCAATTATTGGTTGCCTGGTTTTCAATCAAAAGTCCCCATCCTTCCAATTATTTCCAGTTGTAGGGCTAGTATAACGTATCTCCCATCAAAAGGGTACTTCAATACCCGGCTTCACGTATTGCAGAAACGTTCGCAAAGATTGCCGTCCGTGTTATTATTACAAATATATCAGAGTGATTTTTTTTCTTCATTTATTATTTTTCGTAGTAGATTGTTCATCATACAAATAACAATTCGATACGTGAAATATATACAAATTGGAAGAGACTGGTTATAGATAAGAGCAGTGACGTATCGGTGTATTGGTGCTTGGGTAACGTAATTCTATATTATTAAATACAAGTAATACCTTCACTGATATTGATATTTTGGGAAAATATTATCTTTTATAAATTCGCATAACATTTATTAATTAACGAAGAAAAGCTTTTACCAACCAATTTTTCTACTTTCAGATAATATAATTTTTTATATTTTGTAATAACTAGTAACAAAATTAAATACATTCTATCAGTGAAGACAATATTAGCGACTCTCAAACGAAAATTTGAAACAGAAATATCAGAAAAAGTTATGGTTGCATCTAGAAATTGAATCCAGGACCCTATCTCCTTCAATCATAATATTTAACTGTACCTATCATATTTACTAAGAACTAGCATTAACGCATATTTTTATTGGCTGCTATCATTATGTAAGATTTTCTCAAACTAAATGCTATCTAGATAGTATATGGAAAAATATATCAATTTTAATTTAATGTGCGATATCTTTTGACTTTTCTTGAATATATCTTTTTACTTTTGGACGAATGGTTAATTTTACCTTCAATGTTAACTTCACTAGTAAAACCTCAATTTGTTATATTTAATCACTGAAGACTGTAGCGACTCTGAATCAACATTTTGAAACTGAAAACTCAGATAGTGATTCGGTCGCTTCTTTCAATTCCAAATACAAACCCTAATTTAAAATGTACAAAATCAAGGTACACTTTTGTTTTACAGAATATATAACAAAATAAAATTTCATAAATTGTTCAAATTCTAAGAAACAACTCGTTTTAAGAGCAGACAATAAAGAAGAACACTGTTCCAAATAGATTTGAATGGAAACCAATATTGCCTCTGACCTAGTATCTTTTCTAGCTTAGTATCCGTTCTGTTTCTATTAAAATTTCCTATCATCATACGTCGCTATCCTATTCAAATTTAATTGTGATGTTAAATTTCCGCACATCAAATTTAAGCAAAGAATGGTCAGACTTTATGTTATGTTCTGCTTATTTGTGTCGTGGCTCACTAGCCCACGATGTCTACTGAGTAATAACAACGTAAGTTCGTTTACTATTTATTGCGAAGGATCGTAAATACAATGGTATAGTACATAACGTCTGATCACAGGTATGCTCTATTTAGGTCTGGCCGGCCGCGACGCTCTCCGACCGCGACTGCCTGCCAATGTGCTCATTCGGGAATCTTCAGCTTGTGACGACTTCAACATTACGTTCGAAAGAGAAAAAAAAGGCATTTTCTTCATCGGAAAAGCTCATACAATTTTTTCCCACCCAAACGAAGTTCAAATCGGACACTATAGCGACACCTGCGATAAATCAACAAACTATTAGAGAGATCTGTAAAACAACAAAATTATGGTGATTTCTCCTTCCATCGAAAGATGTCGATAAATAAAAACGTGATATTTAAAATTTTAAGGGAGGGGTCTCACAGAAAGATATTTATCCAATCAGAAACAGGAGGCGTGACAATATATGAAAGACCACTTTGAACTTTGGACTTGAGACATAATTCAAGAAACTAATGGATCCAACCTTGAGATTTATTAAAATCGAATAAGGGTTCATGCCCGGAGAAATAAACAAAGTCTCACGATCGGTGCATTCGGAACGATGACCCTAGCAAATGTTTACAATACGAGTGCAGTAGAGGGATAATTAACCATTGAAGTACGGGAAGAAACTGCCTCCGAGATGACAAAAAAAGTTCACGTAAAATGATTATGAAAATCAGATGTATAAAATGCGTCAGTACGATAAAGGAAAAGTTACACACAATGATTGAGGTATTAAAAAACTTACGAACATTGATGAAAATTGACGTAAAAGGCGAGACAGAACGAGAATTCCGAACTAAGATTTGTATAAATCAGAAAACGGGAAATATACAATTATGAGAGTTGATATGGTATAGTGAGTCGAGAGGAACGGCAAATCGAAAAGAAAATCAAGGAAAATTCGTACTTTATCGACAGATGACGGATAGCTTAAAACACTGAAAACAGCTTTAATCTTAATGCGAGGGTTATAATATTATTGAAAACCGACAGCCAATTTTGTTGGAAAATAGAAGGAAATGGTTGGACGTACGGGATCATGAAATTTAAAGGAAAACCAGAGTATAGACATATGTGATTTAACAAGGGAGTAACTCAGATATAAAAGGTTATCGGCCGCCGACGAATTCAAAACATAAACACATCAAAATTTGAACATGATTTCTAGCAATTAAGGACCCTTTTATAGCTTTAGAGGTCGTAAAAAAATACATTGGTCTTATGAGATAATCTAAACAGAGGAAACACATTAAAATAATACGTAACGTAAACAGAGACAGCGGAGTCTTGGGATATAAACAAATCGAATGATAAACATAGATATTTAATGGAGATTAATGCTTTTCCCAGGGTGAGTGAAACAAAATACTTACGTACTCTGAATAAAACAATTAAAGATGACATTTAAACGGGGTCGAATTGGTGATACGATTGTAGAGGAGGTGCAAGAAATGGAAAAGAAAAATGCTTTGACAAAATTAAGTTCCCCTTAAATTATTGGAAAGCGTTTGAATACATGGCAAATCACTTTGGAAAGAGGGAAAAATGTTTTATAGAACGGAAACCCTTTTTAAAATCAGAAAATGGTGCCAAAAAAAATTAAATCACATCGAAATTAGCACGATTCGAGGGTGAATAGAATGCACATAATGACGAATATAGGTATTCTACCGGTTTCAGAAAGAAATTTAATACATACATAGATGGGTATGGCGAAAGCCATTTTTGCAGTAAAATTCAGCGAAAAACGAAGGAAAAATGTGCAACTAAATGATCGATTATAAAGTTGAAAGAGTTTGGAGGTATTTCAGTTAAAATTTGGATCAAAAAATTTGAAAGTGAAGAGAGATGTACTCAATCAACGGGAAAATAGCGTATTTGCACCCAGTGACAGGCTCGCATTGTGTCCGCGATCATGGACATATTCGTTTACAAAATAAATTTTATATGTATAAATAAAATATCCACTTGATCTGTATTCTCAGAAAGGTTGGGCGAATAGTTGATTATATTTACCAGTCCGGACACGAATTCCCGTGTGAGTAAGATAGCTTAGGGGGGTTGCAACTAAAAAATATTTCTTCACGAAACAAAATGACTTAAGTCAAGACAGTCGATAATAATGTGTCCATTTCAAAAAATTACGAGTTGATAGGAATCATTATTTTATGCCAGGACAAGTGGAGTTAAGATGTTCTGGAGAGGAGGGAGGTATAAATGCTGATGACGAGCTCAGAATGACAGTTGATTCGACAACGGAAGGATTATCTACAATAACGCGACATACGTACGGCTAACTTTCAAAGTGAAATTTACAGATCAAAAGTTCTAAGTCCAGTTACATAATTGAAGAGTGTTGTTATAAATTCGTTCAAAATAATTTTCAACACTTAGAGTTTTCTTTAGAATTTGGTTTTATTCTTATCAAGTGAAAGTAAAAGAGATGAATTAAATAATAATTATTAGTGTTAACAATTAAAGTGACTTGCATTTAAACGGAAAAGTTTTAGTGGAAATAATTACCTTATTAATTTAGTTATAAAAATGGTGATAAATAAAAATAAAGGGTGTTGTGAGTGTAAACAAATTGATTATCGTGGCCCAAAATGATCAACACTTCAGTGAAGTTTATAAAATATATAAAAATTAAAAATTAAATATCAAAAGTGATTAGTTTTATAAATATTTAACAGTGCCTAAAAATAAAGTTTAAAATAAATCCGAGTGCTTAAATTAAAGTGTGTGTACATCTAAGTGTAGAAAAAGTTTATTTTAAAGTTTAAATAAAATAATAATCAAAGTATTGATAGACAGAGTTCGGTTATTATTGTGAAATAGGAAGGCGTTCGGGAAAATAATAATTATCTAATTTGATAAATTTATGTGAAAATTAAAAATTATTCGCGGTTATTATTTAAATGTGATTGAAAAGAGAAAAATCTCAAATAATTAAAATAAATCAACAGTAAACATCGTGCATTATTATAACACAAGGTGATATAAAAATAAAGGAAAGAGGATTAAGTTCACGAATTAAATAAATTTAAATAAATAAACTACAACGGACTTGAGAGGAAAACGGACTCCATTTTTTTTTGTTCGAAAATTAAACAAATCCTTCACGTTAGATAACTTTAAATAATGTCATAAAAAAGTACGGAAAGAGATATTGCACAATTTAGAAAACTTTAGAATTTGAACATTAAGTACAATGTAATCAAAGGAGATAGTCACTTAGATTTAGTTATATTTTACTTAGATCAGGGAGAAATATTGAGAAATTAAATTCACAAATTTTGTAATTTTAAGGTAAGATAAACACAGTGAAATATTGCCAAGCTGTTGTATTCCCAGTGGAAAATTGGTAAATTGGAGAGATCTCGGTAAGTGCTCAATATTATACATTTTCCAGACCCCGGAGAGCTTTGCAGCAGTTGTACGTGTCTACGATTTTTTTGCGAAATAGCATGATTGACACTAACAAAATGTAACATTTTATAGATCGTTTTTCCACAGGTTAGCGTGATGTATGTTCAGCCGCATCACAAAGTACCTAACTAGAAATTGGGTCAACAAAAATACCTAACTGAGAATATAGGTCATCCACCAAAATACCTATACAGGAAGTAGGTCATTCTGAAATACCTAACCATAGATTTCACCTATCAACGGTACTTACCATCCGGCACTAGGTCATCCCAAATATACCTAGTACTAAAATCATTTCGTCAATTATGACCTTCACCTTCCAATAAAATGAAAATGCCTAACTGAGAATATAGGTTATCCATCCAAGTACCTATACAGGAAGTAGGTCATTCTGAAATACCTAACCATAGATTTCACCTATCAACGGTATTTAACAGCCAGAACTAGGTCATCTCAAATATACCTAGCACTAACGTCATTTCGTCACCTGTGACCTTCACCTCAATAAATACAATGCAAATATATACGAGTTTCCCTAAAACGGCGCTCTGTAAATCATCTTATTATTGATATTATCACTATCGAGATCCAACATGAATATATTAGAGGTACCTCACCTTGAAATCAGAATCCTCCGATCTAGGGCAGTAGGCCAAACCAAATGTTTTATAAACAAACAATTAAATGGGCCTTATATAAACATTTCTCGGGTATCACATTCCGCCAGAGGTTAACGAACCAGCATAATGTATTCAACTTCGGTTTAGTATTATGTTTCCAACAGACATATACTTACCCTCAATCGATTACGCTATTAATATTATAGAGATTTAAATTTCAATTTTAAAGGATTCCATTGGACCCACAATCATAAGACAGATAGTCATCAACCTTCAGATTACGCAATTCAACCCTTTTCCCATTTCATACCTTTCTGAACAGATGGGTAACCTTACCTAATTCCTTACACGAGGGGTCAGTACCTTCAATAAAAAACCACTGCAAACAACAAGATCAGACAGTCCACCAATCCATATTTGCCCTGCGAAATTACACTTCCTCGGTGAGGTACGCAAACATTTTCTGAATTAAACAGCCCACAACTGTTTCTTTGAGGAGTGATTTTGATTCCTTCGACGGTGTCAAAGATACGAGTTACACGTGAGGAGGAAGGTGTAGTTTGTATTGACTTGACACGCTGGCGCGGCATTCAAACAATCGATCATTTGCGTATTTGTCATCGATGTCGACCTGAAAGCAAACATAGTTTTTACGAGGTAGAAGTTATGTCAGCTCTCAGAGGCGAGGAACGCAAGCCAATGATTATCCTACGAAGGAGACGAAAGGATCATCTCAAACGGCTCCGTACGCACTCAACGCGAGTAGAGTCATGATAAGGGAAGAAATGGACATACCCCTTCTAGAATCAGTCGAGTTAAAATCAAATCTGGAGGAAAGGAAGTCGGGATAATACTGGAAGTAACATGAGGACTCTGCGCTCTTTCATCTGGCGTGAAGGGACCCTTTCGTAGCAATGAAGTTCATGCAAGAGAACAAAATCAGGACTTAAGGACCATCCTAGCAAACGTAATGATTGAGTCTTTGTCTGGAATGTTGGTCACCAGTATCTATTTGGTTAGAGGAGGAGCCGACTTATTCAGGAAACAATATCCCCCAAAAATCCACCTATCACCCCTCCCCACCTTCCTCTTCCCCAGTACATGTAGTGTATACTAATAACAATAATAACTTGACCATTTAGGTGCAGTACGACGACATTGAGAGCTTCGCAAGGAACCTGGCATGCATGTCAAAATTCACACTTTCCAGGTTATGTTAAAATAACCCAATATATATCTATAGGAAGGGAAAAATCAGGTAAGAAAACTATGACTTTGAATTTTATAAACCGGGTGACAATTTACGGTAGAATTAGCGTAAATGACATACTTGTCCAAGTTGAGAAAAGGCGAGTAATACGGATAGGCTTTAAAATAAAACAAAACAATCTAAAAACGGGGTTAGTTTATCAAACGGATTCCTTCCACACTTTCCTCTGAAAGAATCTAGGTTACCACATACTACATTATTTCCTCTACATGTGTATGCGTATTAATTTACACATTCAAATGTAATTACCGAATCAAAAAATCACACAACGTGGTAAATAGGAATAATGTGCAATAAAATCTTAAATCTTATTTACTGTGAGAAAATCGCAGGGGTTTAAGGAAAAGTTAGGTGTAGCTAGATACAAGGGTATATTGATCGAAGGCCAAAAGATAAGGGTAGCGTAGCCAGTAGATCCCGACAGCTAGTGTTAAAGGGAAAGAATAGAAAAACCAAGGGTAGACGACTACGGATCATTTCAACGGGTGCCGGGTATCCCCACAGGTACATTACAACTGGTCCCGAGACCCATAGAAGTTAGTAAAGGCAGACGAGACGGTCCACCACAAGCTGTACCGATCATTCCCGAATGAACGTGATCTATTAAGGTACACGCTTATGGCAATACACTACACGTTTAATCATAAAACACGCCCACATGGCACTTCTTGTATTTTTCTTTATTCTATGGTAAAGTAGGTAATCATGTTTTATCTATTTTATATTTATTAAAAAAAAAAAACATTTTTTATGATGTCTGATAAATTCATCGCCCAGACAGCCCAGTGATACGCCACTGTTTGCCAAGGCATAAATAAGGTCGGCCGGTAAGGAGTGGGGGGAACTGACCTGGAACAGTCAACATTACCAAAGTCTTATGCCTGGAATATGATAAATATATACCTACCTACACTTTTTTGGAAAATTGGCAGTCAGTAAAAACATATATTATATAATAAGTTAAATAATAAGTTAAGGCTTTATTAAAAACACTGCGTATTGTGGATTTATTATTCATTTTGACCATTTTCTCCTCCAATAATATTGATATTATAAATTTATAAAATCTCTAGAATTCTTCAACACACCTTTTCTTGATCCTCGTAGCAGAATGTTGAAACTGCTTGATAAAATTTTGGATCTTGACATTCACAAAAGATCTGAAGATATATATTTTTTTTCGAAATGTTCTGTGTGAATCTTGGGCATCGCCAGAGACTTAAACAAGTTATATATACAAAATGAGAGCGGTTCGCTGTATATACGTCAGAAAACTACTCGTTTACAAAAGTGAATAATTTTTAACTATTATCAAAAATAATTAAAAGATTTGCGGTTATCACAGCTATAAGTAATTCTTGTGATTAATTTTTGGTTTTAGACATCTTGTCCCGCTACCTCATTCTTTAGCCAACGATCTGCCATGTTGGTGGTTACTTTGTTCAAAACGTTGGCTAAGTAATGAGGTAGTGAAAAACGGCACTATAACTTCAAAAAGGTTTTGTAAGGTATTAGAAATATCTGATACAAACCTAAAAGTATAATATAAACCTAAAGTGAAATCGGGTTTGGCCGACCTGTTCAACTACAACCAATTATTTAATCCCGTCTACCTTTCATTCCAATAATAATATTCCGGCCCACATGCTGTTTGATCCTCGCAATCACAGTCCTTCCTCCTTCCCCTCTTTGTCCGTGATACTGCTCGCTCCTGCCCGAGTTTCCAGCTGAATAATTAAGTTGAATGTTCCTGGTTATTGGCACAGCGTAGATTATTATTGTTGCGTGCACAAAGTGAGCTACCTTAACCCGGGTTTAAATTAAATGAAACATAGTATCGGGTTACCCACGGGCAGGCACTTCGGCACCGGTTGTTAGACAAATATTCCATGTTCGATAAACAGCAAATTCTCCAATCATTTCATTAATCTACTACTATCTGCCTAAAATCTCCTAAAAGTTTTATCGAAATAAGAAGTAACAGTATTTTTTTTCTATTATTTTGAACGTCAAGTGTGCAAAGTTTTGTCAAGAAGAATCATATTCTGCTTGTGAATATCTAGTACGATTTGTTCTACTTTATTTATTTGAGTTTCATATATTTAAAAAAAAAAACACAAAATAAATGGATTTTTAACGATTTTTAACAAACCCAAATATAAGAAACTTTTGCAATTATTTGTGAGATAATGATAATTATTGTAAGAAAATATTTTTCGCTACAATGTTAACATAATGATATATAAAATGAAAAATACAAATTAATAAAAAGACATTTTGATAGGCTTAAATTTAAATTACAAACGACCGATTTACAAAACTCTCATTCATCAATTAAAACATTCGAGGCGAAAAATGCTTTTTTAACGATATTTTTTTTCTCATATATTTACATAGTGGGTTGTGAAAGATCAATTTTAAGCCGCGTGCGGTTGCTTCATTCCTTTTAAATGATTCGTGGCTCAGCTCGTGGTAATACTTACCTATTTATACGTAGCATTACATATTGTAGGTATAAGATAAGCGAATGTTCGTTAGCCATATTTAATTATAAAAATTAATTGCATGTAAAAAAAAAAATCTGATTTCGGGTTATTTGCTTATCTGGATATTTAAAACAAACAAAAATCTCTAAAGTAATTAATTCTGGGAACTCGCTATCCTGCTTTTCTTTAGAATAAAACAAAAGTTCATAATTATTAGGATAAAAGTTCAACTTACGTAACGATTGCATAAAAAAGTAACGATTGTATAAAAAAGCCAACGATGGATAAAATGTGAACACACATCGTTAAAATATTATATTTCAGCTGTTAACGAATTCATGTGCGCAATATGTATTCCAGTACCTTTCCTCTTGCAATAAATTATCTTCTCATAAGAGATGAAAAAGTTCAGCAAATAATGACTTGACAACAGCTTGTACGAGTTAAATAATTTGATTTCATACAAGCTGTTGGCAGAATGATTTATTTTAATACTCGATGGTACTAAAGCAGTGCTCGGCAACCTTTTCTTATCTTCGACACATAAAAGTTCTTCAAAAGCTAAAATATGTATTTTTTAAATTGATACACAAATGTATCAATAAATTTTCGGTTTTTATTTAAAAAAGTATACATACATAAAACATACTGTATAACATTTATGCAATCTTAATAATTACTATTAAATAATAACTAATTAATGGGACACCAGCACTTGATTCAATTAACACAAAAGTTTTATATTCTGCTGGATATTTGTCAGCGCAACCTGAGGTTCTCAGTCAAGACCTTTTAAGCTGACCGCTTATCAGTTTTAATGAATAAAAGAGTTGAAAAACTTGCAGCTCGTATGAATATGTCGTCCAAAATGGAAGTAGTGTTAGTATGGCTTCGTCGGAAATGCGAGGATACTCTTTCTTACCGTAAATAGGGAAGTGAAGTTTTAACGTTTTCCTCTCGAATTGTATAAATATGTGCTTTCATAGAATTTATTGCATTAGTTGCAAAAGGATTTCGAATCTAAACGTGTCGTTCCGTATTAATATAATAAAAATAGTGATCAAAATTCTGATGAAGTATACTTAAATGTTATTGGTTCCAAAATCCACAATTAATTGCTTGTTTTCAATCGTACTATGGTTTCTTCCTTGCTACATTTCAAAATATCCTTTTTGTAACTCTTTCTGCCAAAATTGACCGTTGAAAATTTATTTTGTTATAACATTTATCTCTACTATAGTTTGAAGAACAAATAATATTATAACTAAATATTATTTTTATTATGTATTTAAATCCGGCTCACGGCACACCAGGGTGCCGCGGCACACCGGTTGCGGAGCACTGTACTAAAGAGTCGAGCTTCGAGAACGTAGAAAACGTGTGTATAATTATTACAAAAAAATTAAAATCGTTACCAATCGTGATCAAATAAACTTTCTCGAGGTTATGTTTGTTGTGTTGTGGTGGATATTAATTATAACACGATTGTATTTGGTACGTTATTTATTACCAGCCGAGCGGACATTTAGATTACAAGTAATAACAGGCAGGATTTATATACCACAGACCATCGGGTAGAAAATGGGCATAGACAATAATACCAACATCCCTCTTTTCCTAATAAAAAAAAACAAGTTATAATAACATAAACAGTACAAATATGAGATTTGATCTTTACATTATACATGACATAGTAATAAATCATACAAGTGGAATAAATGAACAAAATTAATTATAATCAGATGGATTATATCTATCGGGTCTATTGACAGTTCTGCCCGAACGGGTTCGAATGCTTGCCTCATTGCTAGTCATCTCAGTAGAAGTTGTGGGATATGAATAAAACGGAATTGAATGAAAATCATTGTCAAAACGTACACCTTCCTTCGATGAATTATTTCCATTATGCGGTGATGATGATTCCTGACGTGATCTGTCTAAATTCAAGTGTTTCCTATTCCTGCGGTATCTTGAACCATCAGGAGTTTCAACAATATATGACCTTGGGCATCCTTTAACAATTTCTACTACAGTAGCTGGCGACCATGAACATGACACATTTTTCTTAAATACTACTTTATCGCCTATCTTTAACTCAGCCAAGTTGCGAACCTTTTTGTCGAAATATTTTTTCATTTTGTTTTGACGATCTTTAAATTTAATTTCATAATCTTTAAAGCGTACAACTTTTGGTCTAAGTTGACTGGATGTTACTGGTAAATTACATCTAAGTTGTCGTGACATTAAAAGACTTGCAGGGGATGGAAAATTATTTTTTGGACTATTTCTGTAATGTAACATAGCGAGATATGGATCAGTTTTGGATTCAAGGCATTTTCTTAAAATATTCTTAACTATTTTTACTGAACTCTCAGCTTGACCATTTGATTGAGGATAGTTTGGACTGGTGGTGATATGTTCAATATCCCACTCATATAAAAAGTTTTTAAAAATGGCTGATTGAAATGGTGGTCCATTATCACTTACAAGCGTTAACGGTATTCCGTGATGTGAAAATATTGATTTTAAGTGTGTGACGACAGTTTCCGCATTATAATTGTACAAAATTGAATGTTCTATGTATTTTGAATAATAATCAGTAACGATGAGATAATTTGAGTTGTTAAAATGCATTAAATCTACACCTACTTTTTCCCCGGGAAAATTAGTGATACCATGTGGCAAAAGAGGCTGTGAATGGTTATTAGGTTTAAATTTAGTACAAATCTGACATTGATCGACAACATTTTGAATATCAGAATTAATATTCGGCCAAAAAATCATATTTCTGACTAGACTTTTTGCTTTTGACATACCTAAGTGACCTTTATGTATATCTTTTAAGATCTCAGGACGTAAAATTAATGGTATAATTAAACTAGGTCCCTTAAATACCAGATCATTGACAACATGAATTTCTGCTTGAAAATTCCAATATGGTTTAACGCAAGGTTCAATCTTATTTTTACTTGACGGCCAACCGGTTTTATAATATTTAATTAAAGTTAATAACGTCTGATCTTGTTTTGTCGCCTCGGTGATTGATTTCAGTTTTTCTTCTGAAACGGCCAGACTGGACATCAATAAATTGATATGAATGTCAATTTCTTTTTCTGCATCCGTTACTTCTGTATCAGGCAACGGTGCTCTAGATAATGTATCGGCAATATACATAAATTTACCAGGTACATAATTGACCTCTAGGTGGTAGCATTGTAACGACATCATCATTCGCTGTAACCTTGCGGGAACTTCAGAAAGTGATTTCTTAAAAAGTGTAACTAATGGTTTGTGATCTGTTTCCACATCTACAATGTGACCATAGATATATTGATGGAATTTTTGACAACCGAATAAAATCGCATATAATTCCTTTTCTATTTGTGCATAATTTTGCTGACTGGATGTTAGTGTTTTTGATGCGTAAGCAATCGGTCTACTTTCCTGCAAAATAACTGCGCCCACTGCGCTCTGTGAAGAATCTACAGATAATTTTAGTGGTTTTTTAATATCAAAGTTAATAAGTACTGGAGACGAACTTATAATTTTCTTTAAATTGACAAAGGACTGATCGTGGTTGGCATCCCATAACCAGCTGACGTCTTTCTTTAACAAAGTCCTTAAAATTTCGGTTTCTTTTGACAAATCTTTTATGAAAGAACCCAAGTAATTAATCATACCTAGAAACCGTTGTAAGTCTTTCTTACAAGTGGGAGTTGGTAATTCACGAATAGCTCTAACTTTTGACTGGTCTGGCCTGATCCCTTGATTGCTAAAAATATGACCTAGAAATGTTACTTCCTGTAAGCCAAAATGACATTTATTTAGATTGAATTTTAAATTGACTTCTCTGGCTCTTTTAAACACATTTTCTAATCTCCTTTCATGAGATTCGAGATCCTCTCCCCATACTAAAATATCGTCAACGAAAACTATCACCCCTTCTAGATCAGCAAATATTTCCGTCATTATTCTAGAGAAAAATTCAGGGGCGGAATTTATTCCATACGGAAGTCTTAAAAATTGATACCTGCCGAAAGGCGTTTGAAAAGTGCACAAATCAGAACTTTCTTCATCTAAAGGTATCATCCAAAATCCTGAGAATGCGTCTAAATTTGAGAAATAATTTGCTCCTTTAATTTTAAATCTAATATCATCCATGGAAGGTGTTGGGTAATGTGTTCTGCAAATAGCCCTATTTAAATTTCGCGGGTCTAAACAAACTCTTAACTGTGAATTTTTTTTCTCTACAACAACAATAGAACTCACCCACGGTGTTGGTTTTGTAACCTTGACAATGACTTTCATTTCCTCCATTCTACCTAATTCTTCTTTTAACTTATCATGCAGCTTGAATGGAATCTTTCTTGGCGCATCGATTTTTGGTTGAACATCAGCTCGAACTGTTAAATGACATTCGTGAGGCAAACATCCGAGACCCTGAAAAACATCATTAAATTTCTTTATTACGTTGTTCGTATTATACATTGACAAATCATTGTTGGGAATATTTTCTGAATTATTCGTATTAGAGTAAACACGTTTTATTATTCCCATCGCATGACAGGTGGTTAGCCCTAAAATAGTTTGACAAGATTGCAATTCAGTAATGACGAAGGAAATGGACATATTTTTATCATTATTATAAAAGCAATTTAATTTACACATTCCTTTTGTAGGAATGTGAGTACCACCGAAAGAATTTATTTTAAATGCCGATTCTGTGATAATTTCTTCGGACAAACCAAGTTTTTTAAAATTTGTAAAAGACATTACATTTACATTGGCACCGGTATCTAGAAGACATGAAATTATAACATTATTTATTCTTAAATTAATGTGCCATGAATTCAATGTTGTATTTATATTGTTGCAATTTAATGTATCAATTGTGTAGTCGTAGTTAGGTATCTTACTTTGTGACAATGTATTAACATTAATTTTCCTACCTTTTAACTTCCTATTAAAACAAAATTTCGAATAATGACCAATCTTGAGACAATTAAAGCATTTAGCTAATGACGCTGGGCAGTTTGTGCGGTGGATTTGTCCACATTTGGTACAGACTCCGCCCTGACTTCTGGATTGACCTCTCAATTGACTGTTTGGACTTTCGGATTGACTTCTGGATTGACTTCTAGATAGACTGCTAGGACTTCCGGATTGACTTCTGGATTGACTTCTGGCTGATAACGAAGATGAAGAAGGGCTTCTTTGAACTTGTTGTATATTATTCTCCTCAATACTTCTCGTGTTTTCCCTCGATACAACAATCGCTTTTGATAAAATAATCGCTTTTTCCAAGTTTAAAGACGGTTCTTGTAAAAGTCTTTCCTTCAAGTAATAGAAGTTTCGGTTCAGGTTGCATATAAATATATCTTTTACTAATGATGACTTTAGGTTGCCGAAATCACACGTTTGGCTAAGATTTTGCAATGCCGCGATAAATTCATCCACTGATTCACTTTCGTCTTGCTTCCTCGTGAAAAATTTGAATCGTTCCACTGTTACGTTTATTAATGGAATGAAATGTTTATCATAAAGTTGAATGATTTCTTGAAGGGTACTTTTTTCAATTGTAATTCCGAATGAGTTGAAAATTTCTACTACTTTCGGTCCGATGTTATGTAAAAGCCTTGCTACTTTTTGCACTTCCTTTTCCTCGTTGAAATTATTGGCCATCATGTAAATCAGGAAAGATTGCTTGAACCTCTTCCACTCGCCCGACATATCCGGAACAATCGCCATTTGAACGACGTGACTCGACATTTTATTTGTTCTTGCGACAGTTTGTTTGGCACGACAAAATATTGACTTGACTTGACTTGACTTCACTCACAACGTTTTTAAAAAGACACACCTGACACCATGTTGTGTTGTGGTGGATATTAATTATAACACGATTGTATTTGGTACGTTATTTATTACCAGCCGAGCGGACATTTAGATTACAAGTAATAACAGGCAGGATTTATATACCACAGACCATCGGGTAGAAAATGGGCATAGACAATAATACCAACAATGTTTATTCATAAATAATATTTATATTTTAACTCTGTATATTAACAATGAAATTGTTACTTGGGGATGCTTTTACATTTTCGTTTTCTTATTTTTATTACACTTTTTACTGAAAACAAAAACATTTTAACGATTTTTGTCCATAGTTCTTTATAGTCTATACTTGTTTGTTTCTTTTGTTATTTAATGTCATTACTACCCTGACGAAGAAACCATCGGTTTCGAAACATGTAGGTAATTGTGATTATATTATAGTGGTTGATATAAAGTTATTTGTTTAATTTAATTCAAAATGACGCCACAAAGTGATTCTGCGAAGTTTGAAGAAATAAATGCATTACGTTTATTTTTTGTTGAATGGAGTTCACATCATCAGCAAAGGATATGAGCAAAACAATCCAATTGTAAATTATTTGCTTGTTAGAACGTAGGTATGTTCTAATGAGATGGAAGGTTCTAGGGGAACGTAAAAGGCTTACTAATGGTGACTTTATACGGCGGAAAATCAATGGCACTCTTACTTTACCTTATTTTAAAGAAATGTATCATATTGAATGCCACCGGTTGAAAACTTTGCTTGGTTTTACTTTAGAAACCATTCACACAGAAAATCTTTCTCACAGACATATTTACCTCGTAAACTACTTGAAGCATAGTGCACATAGTTATTTTAATAAGCACATGTTATGCATTGTGAAAAACTTTCAATTTAAGATAAAGTTTTCCAACATCAACGCAAATTAACGCAAGAAATCTGATTATCGGGCAGTGCCAATATATACAACGGGTATGGCCAATTGCAATCAATAATCACATTCCTGGTGGTCGTATAGCACCTCTATTACCTAAGTATGCTTCTCCTGAAGAGAAAAGAATTCCATAATTTAAAGCTTCCCAGAAACAATCAATAGCAATTGGCAATAGTTAAGCCAATTGAAACGATTGATAATTGAGACTTTCCATTCATGACGAAAATGATGTGTATTTGGATTGTGCATAAAGATATACTAGATAAGCACCATTGATGCAGCGGAATGATCGTTTTGCTGTGCGATTGACAATCATTTGTTCAATTGCTCTCTCTGTCAAGCACTTTAGAACTCAAATTTATAGCGGATCCAGATTTGTTTTATTTAAAGTTGCATATCGCGATTGTTCAGAGTTGTGGAAAAAAAAACAAAAGATTATCACTGCATTCGCGTACTTTAGGTGCTGTTTCTGCAGACGTCAATAAAGTAACTAGGTAAAAATACTGACGGGTCGATCTAAGTTTGGTCAATCAAACTTCAATATTGTCAATGATGTAAGCACATTCATAAATATTGACGTCACCCCTAGGAAAGAGGCTGAAATGTGTACCTCATACCGTTAATGAAAATAATAATTGGATGACTTGTATAAATCCATTTTTGTGAACAATCACCTTAAGAGTGCTATACAAATTTGTGGTATATTTCTACAATGCTCCATCTTACTACTAACTACAGACTAGGCAAACTATTATAACAACTTATGGCTAACAGATGGCACCAACCAGTTTTTCAATTACTAATACAAATCATTTGTATGACCAACGAAAGTGATGCTGCGTTAAAATATATAAAGTATTCAAAAGAAAAATTTCGCCACAGTTTGTACGCTGAGGACATAATTGGGAACACATCTTATTGGTAATGCTATTATTTAATCCGTCAAAATATTTTAACAATAATGAACGTGTTTGGGAAAGCAAAAGCAAAATATTATGATACGCGGTACAATAGTACAAGGATTTGATTAGAATATATATCTTCCTAATGCTGGGGCCGCATCTGCGCCTATCGTCACGAAGCTTCGCGTAAACGTATTCTTTTAATTTGTAATACGTTTCTTTTAATTTGTAATACGTTAATAAGCTTCGTGACGATAAGCGCAGATGCTGCTCCAGCATAAATGTAATTATGTCCAGAGACAGATTGAGGTGTAAGGCTACGTTAGTAGAGTACGAGGTGTAATGTTATTCCAATAAGAATTGTGTGATTAGGATATATTATAGGTAATACAATAAAGGTACTCTCCAGGTAGGTAATTTAAGGGTATGAGAGAGGACATGCAACGGTTCAAAAAGTGAGTTACAATCTAATATGGATAATTTAATTTATCTGCACTTTTTCCCACCTGCATCAGTACACATTTCCCAACACATTAGCTCAGGAATGCGCAAAATGCCTCCCCCCATCCCCCAGGACTCTCGTCAGTTTTCCGGGAGCCTCCCCCTCCTCCTCCACCCACACTCGCCCGAAAGGAGGCACATTTTGTCGACAGCCCAGAGATTTATCGAACTCATTTTTTATTTCGTATTTCACGCATTTGGAGCTCACTTAATACCAAATATTATAACACTGAGATGGCAAGAACTGGCATTAATCATATTGCCCGTCTTATTTTAATTTTTTAATATCTGAAAATCAAATAAACAGGCCTTAAAAGGCGTTTATTTTCAACAGGATATTAAATTCTACTTGGGCATCTAACATTAATCAAAGGCAATTTTTCGAATTTACAAAATCTTTTCACTCCTTTTCTTGCAAACTATACATTAGTTACATAAATTATTAGCCTTTAGTGCTGACAAGGGAGAAAAAACTTTCCTTAAAAAGTTTTCCAAATACATGAAATTTGTTAGAAAAACAACATAACCATATAATTTTATGTAACAGACCGGTAAGATCCTTGGCTTTTGGCCAAGAGATCGCGGTTTCAAACTCAACCTAGCGTTAAATAACATACAGTTTGTGGATATGAATTAATTTTGTGGAAAGTACTCACGTTGTCAACTTCTGTGAGAATTTTATGTGAACCCATTATTAATTTATATTTAATCAGTGAATATAAAATTTTGATATTATGATTAAATGGAATTCGCTGTTCATCTTCTTGAATCTAATTGATAATTAAAAAAAACTTCAAAATAAAATAAATGATGGAAAGTTGATACAGATGTGCTGACTTTTAACGTCTGGCAATCTAAGAATAGTGGAATTTTTTATAGCTGCAAACTGAGAGGCGTGTTGGTATTATTTCATTAGTTAAGGGTTAGCATTAGTTCATTAATAATTTTTTTTATACCTGGGTAAATGTAAAGAGGGTATTACCAAAATGATGCTGCCAAGTAACTACTGAATCCAAACTGTGCACGTCTCTGGGGAATTCGCATAAAAACATAGTATTTTACAGTAAAGGATTATGATTTCAGAACACTTTAACATTTCACAATCCACAAAGAGCATTCGTAAAAATATGGTCCACTTTGTAACCACGGAGAGACCATAAAATCCATCCGATTTAAATGGAGCGATATTACTAACGACATAATTCCCGCCAAACCCGTTCCCAGGATTCGCGAACATGTTTAACTTACAAAAAGGGTACGAAATTTAAATATTCGTTCGAAATTATTGTAATTTTTACATCATTCAGCGGGATGGCCCCACTCGACGGGAAATGTCATTATTTTATTTGAAATTCGAGTAAAAGGGACGGGGTATAAGGTATAAAGGACCGCCATCACACAGATGTGACGTGCCATCACCATCATCATCAGCCTCGAGCTATTCAAACTTCTTCCTCCCGACAACTTGTCGTGAAAGGGGAACATTCCTGCGAGATGACGCGATGGATGAAGGCAATGTGTTATCAGAATACAGGGAAGGGAGAACGATTGTTAGTAAGTTCCTAAACATGGTTTGCAAAACAAGAAAAAACAAGGAACAATACAAAATAAATTCCTAGGTTGCGTTGCTAATATAATGGAGTGCATACCTATTTAGATAAATCACGGGGACACTTTTGAAAGTGTCTTTCTGTAGTAGTTTTAGCATTAAAATAGCACACTTTATTTACACCACTATTTAATAACAATTATCAAAATGTTCCAAAAACAATGGTTTCTTCGCCAGGATAAAATGTAAATTTATTGTATTTAATAATAATTTTTGTTATTAAATTTTTGTTATTGCTTTTTTTAATTATTAAAGTTATAAAATCTATTGAATTTATTAAATTTATTATTAAATTTTTATTACATACTAGCGAGTACTCGGCATGCGTTGCATGACACTCGAAGAAAGAATTTTTGTGTTAATTCTGTTTATTGAAGTGTTTTTGGATTCACAATATTTTTGTACATAAAAGTATATAATATTTCATAATTTAAAAAGGTTAGTCTATGGGAATCGGATAGTGAGAGGGAGGGGAAGGAGTGGATCTAGTATGTGTAGAGTAAAATGTGTTGTGTGAATGTTATTTATCGATTTTAGATTTGAAGTTGTGAGGCGCTTATTTAAATAAGTCAAATTCATTATATACATTAAAAAAAACGTTTTTAGTGTTGGTTTGGGGGATGTTTAATGTGTAGTTTTGCCGGTTTATCTCGTGGGCCCTCTTAAATGAATTTTTTCAAGTGATTTAGGCCAATCCATCACAAAGGTGGCTCTTTTTTGTAAAACATCCATCTGTTCCAGTGACGAAATCACGAAAAAATTCCTGACGACCATCATTGATAAGGTTTAAAAATTCCTGCTCGTTGCTGTCAATATTTTTACTAGATGTACTAGTGTATACACAGCGGGTAGTTACGAATGGTTTTTCGGTCATTTGGGTATGCTTTGACTCATTTCCTGCTAAGGTATGGTATAAACATGTTGAGTGAACATCTTTGAGATCGTTTACGCATCGCTGTGCCATCAGGAATCCCTAACGCCTAATGCCACCCGTACCGCCTGCAGAAGACACTTTTCACGCTGTTAGGGACTCGTTAGTTAGGGAGCGTGTAGGCTATAGGCTATAGCAAACCACCCCTAATGTCACGGCCCCGGAATTTATATTTTCATACCATACGATCAGACGCAGGTGTTCAACTGCCGCAGTCATAATGTGTTACATTTTTATAAAGTTTTGGAATATATTTACTTTTTGATTCCAGCAAACATAGAGTACATATATACAAACATTTGTACAGCGGACTAGGTGAAGTTTTCTGCGTTGCCCGGACTTAAGACAAAATTTATCAAAATCAAATGTAGTTAGCAATTTCCTGTGAGTTTTTATTATTAATTGTTTTTGTGTTTAAGAGGAAAGCAGGGCAATGGATTTTATCGAAATTTGCTAAAATAGTTACAAATTTTGTCGCCTGCGTCGCCATCGTCGAATTTTTAAGTCAATTCCACCAAAAGTTGTTGCACATTGTTACTAAAAATGGATTTGAACCTAGTATCCGCTCGTCAAAAACCGAAGTTACAACGATCATTCCCGAACTCAAATTAAAAAATGGCATATTATATCTTAGCCGTTTGCAATGTTTGCATGGATCTCTGAATTTCGATTTTTCCCTGTAGCTTTATTTCCCTTATTTCCCTTATTTCCCTTAGATTCCCTATTTTGTTTAAAAATTATTTAAAAATATTATTTGAACTGCTTTTTAAAAACTGAACGATATCCAAGGTTCAAATAGTATGATGTAAGAAGTAATTTTTTAGATGTTTATGGGATTTTAACACTATATTCAAGGTTTATTTCAAATTTAAAAAACATAAACGTCAAAACGTTAGAAGAGTTCCATAAAAATCTGCTTCTTCTCAAAATTAAGTTAATATTAGAGGACTTTTTGATATATTTAACATGTAAACAGATATTCCCACATTTTACGTGTAATCTAATTTTCCATATATTCTGGGAATTTTTCTGTTCCTGTCAACACAGAAGAACACCTGCATGTCTGGCGAAGTATTGTGATATTCGCTATTATAAATTTCTAGGGCTGACACAACATGGAAATCGAAAACACCATTGTAAGGTACATTATTTATTTAAAAATTTACGTTTTCACAGAATAAAAAACAGTTTTTATAAAGTGAAAAAAAAATAGTTTTTATAAAATGAAGAAAAAAACACAAAACTAACATACATGATTAATTTATTAATTTTATTAATTAATTTCATTGTTTGTATATTTATTCACATTATTATTATTATTTCGGTGGAGTAGTCCAGAGGCAAAGCTTTGGACGCCCATTGGACGATAATATCCATGCCTCTTTCATACCTCGGGTCAATTATTTCTGGCAAGTAGCAATCAAAGTAGAAATTTTGAAGGCGTTTTAACATCTTAAAGTGAAAGAAATAGTCATCTCTTCTTATGGTTTCAACCTTCAATGGAATCTTATTAGAGGTCCAAACGCCAAATATACATATATCGGACTTGGTGATATGAAGTTGTCCTTGAATTTGGAAGTACCAATCATGGTTTTTATTTATTTTAACTTCACCGTCTTTGTCAAAATACCAACATTTTTTTTTTTTGCTTTAATTGCTGCCAAAGGCTCCATATCTCGAGCACTATGAGGACATTGATGTTGCGTACCGCTAAAACAGATATACCAGCCGTGAAAACTATATTCGTGGGTAGTTCAGTATTGAAACTTTCAGAGTAGTTATCCACGAAGGCACTACTCTCTTCCATTCCCGGAGATCTTCGAGAAATCAATTTGTACACAAAATAGTCAAATTTCAACCAAAAACGTATATACAGTGTATTAATGGATGTATGTTATAAATACGTTAAAAAAATCATTCTTTTTCATTCGGAGTCTATTCAGCTGACGCCAAGTTTTTGAAAGCCATTTGTTTCCCATATTTATATTTATATACTGAAAATAAAGACAAAAAAACTAATTAAGCAAAGTGAATTTGCGATTATCGAATAAGTAATTTTCATTTGTTTGAATTACCAAGATTAAAAATTAAAAATTAATTTTGCACAGCCCTCCCTTTTGTCGCATGAAATATGATATCTTCTCATATTTTTTATCATTTCGATATTGTGTTGGTGTCTCGCACGAACATACCTACGGCGCCGTGATAGTAAAAGAGACAACAATACAATATACTTGCTTTATAACCAACAATTGACGGGCCAGAATTATGAAAAACATTGAGCCCCTTGAGCGAAGCTATTTGAAGGAAACGTGTGAAAAGGTACAATCATCTCAACGTCCGCGTCCTGGGTATTGTCGTTACCCTTTTCCCTTTCCAAGTGCTCTGTTCGAAAATATGACGGTGTACCCTGCTTGGAAAAAACGCGCACAAATAAGCCAAAACATGAAAAGGTACAATATACGCGAAGGGCCGCGTCGCTTGCTGCGCACTTTTTAGAATAACTTTTTGACACGCTTCCTTCAAATTACACGAACAAATCATATGGTTTGATTCCATTGTTCCAGTGTATATGTATTCTATCTTAATCACTAATACACTTAAGATTTATCACACCACTTCAAAGAACAAAGCGACGCGAAGGACCGTCTGTGGCGAACTCTCGTCGCGTAATGAGTGGAAATCAAAAATGATATCGTTTTTATGTATTTTGAGTGCATAGAAAAATTGAATATTACCCAATAAATCATTGAATTTTTTAATACTAGTTAATACATTTTATAGTTCAAATACTGTTTTATTAGGTTATATTTTTATTTTCCAGAATTTTTTGGTTTTTAGTATAAATAAATGATTTTAAATTACGTTGATTTACCTAGTTTAAAAATACATAATATGTCCTAATTAAGCTAAATTTTCAAAATATATTAAAAGGGTGGGATAGGTTGAGATGTTTTCTATTAGATAATATTTTTTATATATTTTTTTCATATTGTAGACGATTACAGATGAAAAAAATCTGGAGGTCGATTGACCATTTATTGAAAACTGCTATTTTATAAACAGTTTTATAGTACGAAATTTTATTTTTGGTAATATTTAGATTTGACTTCTAAATAAAAATATGTGCTTCTAAAAAAAATATGATAAAAAATATTTTTTTAAGTGTGCTGTTATCTGCTGAGGTGACTTTGAAAACACGCAAAAACCATAAAATATTGAAAAATCCCTCTTACCCTCTTAATTCGTAAAACTCTATATAATCAACCAAATTAATTTATCGTTTAGTCCCATCCTATATATGTTTCCAATAAACCGCTCTGTTATTGCTGGATTTCCCGCAACTACCCCCCTCCCCCTTTGACCTCCCACTCCGGCACCTAAATGTTTGGTATGTATCTATCAATATTTTGTATCATAGGTTAGTTTTAATATTCTCCTGACGAAGGAAGGGTTCTTCCGAAACCGGTAGAGTGTAATTAAAATTAAAGTGGTCTAAAACAAATTTATATATTTTATTGTCTATATAATCTATTTAAAATTTTATGTAAAACTAATTTTATTATTTAGTTTGGAAAAAGTATTTTAGTTTTTTTTTTATTATTGTGAAAGCTTTTTCGGCTTATATTACAAATTTAAAGCTGTCGTGAGTTCACTTTGATACGGCTTATTTATATGGTTCTATTTACTACCGCCGTATTTCAGTTTGTATAGTGCCTAAAATTGTTTATTAACTGTTGAACCGAGAAAATAATTGTGACAAGAGATTTAAATACATTGAAATAAGTCAAAGCAGTCACATCATTATTAAACTATTAAGGGGTCATCATTAGACAATCAAGGGGGGATGACCCCGTTAAGAACACACGGGAAAAAGATTTCAAAGTATCCCACATAAAAGAGAATCTATTTCACAAACATTTTCTCAGTAAATCGGTAATAAATTATTTAAGGCACCGTAAAAACTGAAATTCGGTGGGTGTAAATAGAGTCACATAAGTTAGTCGACTCAAAGTGGCCTAACCACAGTTTAAAAAATGCCCTTGTAAGCCGAAACAGCTGCCACAATAATTTTTTTATTTATAAAGTACATTTTTTTTTACATTAGGTCCACACAGGAGGCCCTGAGGAAAATAATTTCCCTCAGGGCCTAAGTCATCTTTGGGGATGCTGTGTGGAGGATATTTTTAAGGAGAGGAAGTTCTGGGAAGGAAAAGGGTATGAGGGTTGGGTAGGAATCTGGGGTTCAGTGTTTCTAGATCATCCGCCGCCAAGACCTAGATAAACCTTACCCCATGAACCCGGGAACTCCTGCTAAGTCAACAAACGTAGCGAACCCCTTGAGGTGACCTATGGAAGAGGTGTTGGTTATCCAATAAATGGTTCCCGGCGCGGCGGTACTCTTTCCCGCCTCCCAAATTGATATATACATCTATATTATTGTGATGTATATATTGTGATATGATATGACATGTATATATTATGATAAAACATTATAACATTTACATATATGATACATTAGATTACCAAATTAGGCGACTGCCTGTTCTTGGTAATATACATAATTACTTTGTGGGGTGTAGTGTAAACATATGGATTTAGTATATAAACATGTTGAAAATAGGAAAAATTATAGTAGAGAAATTATAATGTAAATAGAAAATATAAAATAGAAAACTGTTAAATGAAAATAATAATGAATAAGACAAGCTATTAAACATATGGATTAAATACATAAACATGTTAAAAATAGGAAAAAATATAGTAAAAAAATTATAATGGAAACGGAGAATATAAAAAGGAATACAGTAAAATGAAAAAATAAAAAAAGAAGAGGACAAGCTATTATGCAGGTATAAATAATAAAAACCTAAATTTTTTTCCAAACTAAATAATAATATTATTAACGTCAAAAGTGCAAATTTATTATGATTTATTTTTAATTATTTTATTAAATATATTAAATTGACATGGAACTTTTTTATAATTTTATGTTATGTACACGGTATAACTCCCATAAACGAAGTTCTGGTTTAACCTGGAGGTGACATTGAACGGCCGGTTAGGTTGTTGGTAGTACCAGCTACCAGCTACCGGAGACCATGAAACATCAACAGACGCTGCCTGATTTAATGCTCAACAAATATTTGGCCCTAGAGGACGGAACGTAAAAAGGGTTTTTTCTTTGTACGAAAAACGTGATGGATGGGATACGTGTTTACGTTTACCCTTTTGTAAGACAAGCATGCAAACATATTGCTCCGACACAGAATAATGTTATATTCTGTCATCGTAGCGTTTTACCCATCACTCTCTAGGCTCACTTCTTTTACAAATTTACAAGGGTACCTTGAAGCATGTTTTATGACGGCGTTCACGGTAGAGTGTCGAGTTTCTTAGATCTGGGCGCAAAGGTTGGAAGTTTTTTGGTTCAATGACAACTCAACAAAGTGTCATTTTTAAAAGTCAATAAAAGTGACCTTTTTAAAAGTAACCCCTTTTAAAAGTCATTAAAAGTGATGAAAAAATAGCCCATAACCTAACAAGGTAAAGTAAAACCTTAAACAATTTTGTTTTTAAATTTCGTTGTCATCACTTTTAATGATTTTTCGAAAAGTGATGAAGTTGCACATTGTTGCGTTGGCCGGTCACTTTTTTTTATATGAGCGGGTACCGCACAAATGTATCAACTGCTTTTAACTGTCTGAAGCCAGTGAGACTAAGGTTTCCCCAATTGGAGTATGTTGTGAAACTGAAGGTAGTAGGGAGGGAAAGGATGTGGGGAATGATGATGGGTGGAGAAGTACCCGGTTATTCAGATCAGGTCACCAAACACGCCTAAAGCCATTACAAGCAAAGTTTCGATTCTGAATGATGGTCTTCACCAGGGCGATTATGAAAGTATCTACCGCTATTCAATTCGCCGCAAATAAACAACATATATCGTTAAATAAATCGTGAAATAACACCCACATTCAATTAAAAAAATTCTTGAGCACGCCGGGATTTGAAAACGCAAATTAACTCTGGATTCTCTCAGAAACTGGGCGTATTGTACAGGGCCCGCAGATACTTTAAAAGTACACAACTGCTAACCCTGTACAAATCGCAAGTGTGCCCCACGGTTGATTTTGACAGCTAACTCTGGTCTGGAGCCCCAAAGTACCTGAAAAACACCCTCAATTCTGTGCAGAAACGGGCGGTCCGTTTGATAGATTCTCCCATCTTAACAAACGGATTGCAATCTTTAGACCACAGGCGTCGGGTGGGAATGCTATCCTTGTTCTACCGGTATTTCAATGGAAAATGCTCCGAGGAACTAGCGTCATTGATCCCCTCGACACCGGTACATAGTCGGAAAACAGAACAAACGCGCGCTCAACATATGTACACGTTTTAAAATTGTCACATGAGAACGGGTCGCTTCTACGACATGAGGGAAATTATTTTCCTCAAGGCCTCCTGTGTGAAGTTTATATAAAAAAATCGTACGTGAGGATCTTAACTCGTGTTTATATGGTACGTAATTAACTACCAATAACAAAAACGTTATTTTTATGACCGGATGACGAAAATAATTTTAATTGTTCAGCCTTTTGAAATTCTACCTCTGCAGGATCTAAAATAATAAAATAATAAAATTTCAGGTCAATTAACTCATCGTTATTTTTCAGGTTTGATTTTAATAAAAACACGAAAGTGAACCATCTCCATTCTATTTTAAAAAAGCATGTTCTGCAAAACAAAGTATTTTAAAACGAACAATTTCTAGCGAACGTTGAGGAAAATATTAGTTTTCCGATGAAAGAATAAAAATAGCAGGCCAGAGAAAAGCTATTTGTTTCACAAATTACTTTGCTTTATTCTGGCGTTTTGACATTGTTTCAATTTATTTATTGAAGTTGAAAATATTCATAGCTAAATTTCTGAACTGCCTGATGCAGAAAATAACTAATTTAAATATACGTTTTAGATAATGGTCTTGATATCCACGGGTGTATGTGTAGAACACTTTGGTACTTTCAGTATGCCCTAGCGAAATATCAACTTTCCTCCCAACTCACTTTAGCCTATCTAATTGGGGTCGATAAATTCCCAATGGCTAAGGGGTTAATTTTTATTTAATTTTAAAGTTATATTTTGATTTTACAAATATGTGGGATTTAAGATAGGATTGTACGCATTATTGCATCGTTTTTACGATCGATTAGAGTTTTTGAGTAATTTCGAGTAAATTACTTTGCTAACCTGATTAAAACAATGTGTAATTTTAACTTTTAACCAAAAGTCTGTCTCCTCTTTGGATGAAATTTTTTAAAATATGGAAACGTTAACAGAAATTTAGACCATCATTTAAATTAAATAATGTTTTCAATATGTATATTAAATGCTCACCAAAAATACAGGCAGACCAATAGTCCCTTAGCAATGACCATAAAAAATAAACATGCGGTTTTAATCAAAAAATGTTTATTGAATTTTAGAGTAAACTTATAAGGAATTCAATTTTTTTATATTATATCATGTAAGTGTCAACTTTGATTATTTTTACACTCCTGTAACCTGGACCTGAAATATTTCATAACTAGATTACTTATATTCTAATTATTTGTCCTTGCTGTCAGTGATAAGGTATAAAAAAAATTATAAAACTAAGTAAAAGTTTATGCAACGTAAAATCTTACACCTAGAAGTGAGTCAAGGAGATACAACGATATAGTAAATCCCTTGGACTGAGTAATGAATTACTACTGAAGAAATACTGTCATTATTTTGGATACGATAACTTAAAAAGATGTGATTTCTTCATATTGTAAATAAGTTAATAATACAATAGCGGCGTGCTCTTCTTTCTACTTCCATTATTTATCTGTTTTGTGAGTGGATCAACCTTCACGTCTGCTAAATACTGTGGTATTATGAAGCTTAGAATCAAAACACTCGGTTTGTTCAAGCAACGAACACTGATATTGTTTAGGCTTATGGATTATTTCGTACATTATTACGGCTTAAGGATTTTACTCCAAGCAAATATCCCGCCACTACCATAATATTCCTTTCAGTGGCATCCCGTAAATACTGAGCCATTATTTATGCCAGTAAATATCATTATATCATGTTTAACTTTAGAGAGGAATAAACTATTTATAAATTTACTTCGCATTCGACATAATGGCTCCGGAAGCGCTTTGAATTATTTTTTCTTATTACAGGAAAGCTCGTATCATATTTCTTTTGCTTGACGACCAAAATATTTAAAATTAAATGGAGAAATCGTTAAAAAGATGTAAAGCAATTTATGATGGGGCATTATTAAAAAATATATTGATATTGAGTTAATGAAATCAGGGAGGTAACGAGAGAATCGAATGGTAGCAAAATTTTTTTTTTGCATTTACAGCAAAAATTTTTAAAACCTTTCTCCTTCTTTCCCACTTTTTAATTTGGTTGTTTTTTGCTGGACCTCACACAAACGTACATATTTAGCGCAGGTATTCGTGGTATGAATAATCCAAAATGATTTGAGATACAAATTCATTGATAATAAATGTGCCGTCTTTTGAATTTTATTGAATTTGAATTTTTTTTTTTAATTTTGGTGTAATTTTATTTTGTTTTTACGAATAGTACGAGGATGGGGGAATGGTGGACTATTCTAATGGTGGAAAAAGTAATTATAAAACTCTATTTCCGATTTTGGTTACGATCACTTTCAATTTATACTGGATTAGAAATGATTGCCGAAATTCTATATCTATTAGTCGAGGTATTTGAAATTATGTTTAACCCTAGAACATTCACACATATAACACAATCACATCAAGGAAGCAGACTACCAAAAAAGGATAAAGCCGAACAAAACTCAAAAATGTATTTTGTTTATTAATTCATTTTTGGGAAATCGACAATTTACATTTTATCGGTTTGTACACGTGCAGTATAGCCAAAATAAAACCAATTATGAATTTCTACCGGGTGAGTTTACCTCTAATAAGATAACATAACATAAAAAATATAAATAATTCAACTTACAAGAAAATAACATTAATCAAAAAATCGCTCATGTAAGTAAAAAATAAAAAGGTTTGTTTTATGGAGTTTGTTTTTGTTTCCAATCATCAGTGTATAAAACCGTTCCAATCATCAGTGTATAAGAATTTATATTGAAGATTTGATTGGCTTATTACCAATCATCGTAACAAATCAGTCGTTTCAATGCACTTAGTTCGCACACTCTAAACGAAAATTTTATTACAGGAATTACGCTTAGAATGGGATTGTTGATTTAATTCTTACAAAGTTAAAATAATACTTTTTGATGCGTATTCTAGTAGAGCGACATTTATTCACATTTTCAGCAGGAAATTCAAAAAATTCAAATCGAAAAATTGCTGGTTATTAGTTAGATTTTAATGTTTAGAATGTGAGAAACAACAATAAAACTATTGTCAGCATAAATGCAGGCACCCATTCCAAACGTCATTAATATGGATTTGAGCACTGTTGTTACGATAAAATTGTGAGGAATGAACCTTAATTGAATGAATTAATTTTAATTTATTATCGTTTGCCTCCGTAACGTTCGTAACGCCCGATATTACGCCTCTTACTCCTACGTTTAAAAATAATTAAAAAATTATAGAAGTTTTAAACTGTTTTAATTCACAACATGCAGACTATAGATATAAGCATATCGGAATGTGTCTGCCTGCGAGCAGCCTCTCTCCCAACCACCTTATAGCTTATAGCTTATAGCCATATCCCTGCAGCGCCAGCGTCAGTGCTAATAATGCGGTTACCTAGCAATTCAACATCAATGAATTCTACTTCGTTATCCCGGAACTGTCACACAGTGGGCTAACATACATATTTATTGTGTTCAGACGAACATTTTTCATAAATGTTTTTATTTATTAGAATAAACGTTAGCATTATTGCTTAGTTTTCTAACGAGTTAAAGTTAATTTAAAACACTGGTGATCCGACATTATTTTATAAACACTTGTTATATGAGCCCTGACCAAGCTTGAGATAAGCAACCCGGTTATTTGTCATGTGTATTTCGAAGTGCGATTTTCATTAAATTTGGCACGTTGTTTTGTTTTAGCCATAATGATAATAAATAAAAAAAGATTGACGATGGTCTCTTGCAGAGGCCCCACCGTAACGTTTAAAAATATTAACGATGGTCTCTTGCAGGGGTCCCACCGTAACGGTTAAAAAGATTAACGATGGTCTCTTGCAGAGGTCTCACCGTAACGTTTAAAAAGATTAACGATGGTCTCTTGGAGAGGTCCCACCGTAACGTTTAAAAAGATTAACGATGGTCTCTTGCAGAGGCCCCACCGTAACGTTTAAAAAGATTAACGATGGTCTCTTGCAGGGGTCCCACCGTAACGGTTAAATAGATTAACGATGGTCTCTTCCAGAGGTCCCACTGTAACGTTTAAAAAGATTAACGATGGTCTCTTGCAGAGGTCCCACCGTAACGTTTAAAAAGATTAACGATGGTCTCTTGCAGGGGTCCCACCGTAACGGTTAAATAGATTAACGATGGTCTCTTCCCGAGGTCCCACTGTAACGTTTAAAAAGATTAACGATGGTCTCTTGCAGGGGTCCCACCGTAACGGTTAAAAAGATTAACGATGGTCTCTTGCAGAGGTCCCACCGTAACGTTTAAACAGATTAACGATGGTCTCTTGCAGAGGCCCCACCATAACGTTTAAAAAGATTAACGATGGTCTCCTGCAGAGGTCCCACTGTAACGTCTAAAAAGATTAACAGTGGTCTCTTGCAGAGGTCCCACCGTAGCGTTTAAAAAGCACGCAATGCCTTACTTACAGTGTTCTATAATGTATGTTGCCTAAACATTCTAAAAATAAAAAAAACATAAAACTAAATTCCTAAAACTCTGGTCGAGCGGTAAGACTCTCGACTTCTAATCCGAAGGTCGCAGGATCGAACTCGGTGTGCGCAAATAAATTTTAGTTGATTAATTTGTGTAATTTCATAATTAATTAAAAAAATAATATAAAGCATATTCAGAGTGGAAGATACTCTCACTATCGCCCTGGTGTAAAAACACCATTAAGAATTGAAACGTTACTTGAAATGACTTTAACCGTGTTTGGTGACCAGATCTGAATGGCCAGGCACTTCCCCACCTTCCTCTTTCACATCTCCTTCCCCTCCCCACTACCTCAGCTTCACAACATACCCCAATTGAAGATGCCATAGTCTCACTGGCTCCAGACAGGAGCAGTTGGGACTCTTGTGAAATATAAAAAAATATATATTTATATATATTCTTCAATTAAGAGCCTAGCATATATTTAAAAATCTATTCATACTCCGTATTGAACTCCCTTTAAAGTGTAAAAATAATTTTCTATTAATTGTACATATAATGTTGTCCTTCCCGAAATACGTTATCTACGTTAAATAACTACATACGTCAAATACGTTAAACACCTCATTGGGAATTATTATTATTATGATTTTGTAATATATTTTCACTAAATCAACAAATAAACCTAAAACCATGTAAAAATTAAATCCTGAAGATGTAAGCATTGCTTACGAAACATGATGTTTCTTTACAATAATAGAAGTTAAAACCAAGGATTGATTATATTATTTAATTAATTTCTTGAGATTGAATGTCCCCAGAGTATTAAAAAAAATTTAAAACGCAATTAAATGTTACTATTTCGGAATACCATTTCTCATCCTCTTGTTTTTGGATAAAAAAATCATTTATCCAAAAGATGAAGTATTTCACAATTTGCTTTCAAGTGAACGATTTAATGTATTTCCATCAACTTTCTATCCTCGACCTTTCCCAGGAACCTATCTAGAGAAATTCGTTTGTTGGTCTGAGAAAATAAATTCATGATGATATTTTTTCTTTATGCGTCATAGATATGAAAAGGTAGTTTTTGTATGTCTAACAGTTTTAAAAATCACTTATTGTAATAAATACGCGAATTTCTAATTCAATCATTAAAAATGTAAAAATTGCCTATTGGATATGTCATCTTGAGAGGCGTTTATGGGCACTGCCGCCCCCGCCGTAGGTCACCCAAATTGGTTTTAGTGACTTAAACAGTAGTTGGTGGGCCGGATCGGGAGCGAGACCCCTTCACCTCTCTAACCGGACTCACAACCCGTCGTGGGAGTGATGGATTCATAGGTCTATCGCTCCTCTATCTCCTCTCCCCTCATACATTCCAGCCAGAACCTCCTTTTCTTAATATTACACTTAAAATCCTTGAACACAGCATCTTCAAAGACGATTTAAGCCACAAACGAATGTGACACTTGTATGGAAAATAATAAATTTTTTGAAATATTTTACAAAATGCTTCTGCATTTCAATGTTCTAGTGGCGTAAGATTTAGCTCTCTGTGCAGTTTATGAACGTGCGGGTAATTTGCTTTGTGTTGACGGAATAATAATTGTGATCTGATTATCACAATTCGTAGAATAATATTAACAGAGTATCACAGAGAATCGATTAATCATCTCCGCTGTCAATGAGATCCCCCCCTCCCTCTCCAACCCCTCAATACCCCACAACCATACCCCCCTTCCTCCAGTCGCAGCCAGATGGGGCCCCTGCAATTAAATCGCGAACAGATCCTGCTGTAATGAAATATTCCGCAGTAAAGGACTTAACAGCTCGAGCGTGACTTCTGACGTCTCTTTTACTGCTATTGTATCTCGTGTTTTGCAGGTTTCAAGTGTGCGGTCTTCAACTTAAACAGCTTGCTTCTTGAGAAAGTTATTTTAAACTTTGAGAAACTGTAAAATATTTAGCTTTATTTTTAACTTAATGAGTAACACCCCAAATTGTAATATTTAATTAATGTATAAAGACAATATTATCGACACTTAATCGAAAATTTGAAACAGAAATTAGAAAAAGATTCAGTCCCATCTAGGAATCGAAACCAGGACCTTAGCTTATTAGCTCTGTGATAGAGCACCACCTCGGCAAGGCTAAAGTCCTGGGTCGATTCCTAGATGGTATCGTATCTTTTTTTGATTTTTCCATTCCAGATTTTCGATTGAGTATCACTAATATTGTCTTCATTAATTAAATGTAAAATCTTTATTTTTTAAACCGTTTATTTGCGATTAAGGTAATTTAGATCCTCCGTTGTAATATCGTTATGTCGGATATTAATTAGCCTGTTATTTTGTAATAAATTAGTATCAATAAAACAGTATTAATTTCAGTTGTGGATTTATTTGTGTGTCGTAACTCTGGTTCAGTGAACTCAGATTTGATTTTATTGTGTCATTATCAATACAATTGGAACTGATTGTTCGAAGAATTTAGACGAGCAATAAAGTATCTACCTACAATATAATATTTTAGCAGAAAATTATTTTCATTAATAATTAATAAAATACTTAGTTTAAACCACTTTTATTGTAAACCCAACATGATTCGTAAGCTATGCATTCTTCATCAAAGTTTACTTAATACCAATTACAACAATAGACTTAAAGATGTCGATGGACCGGTGGGAGTTGAAAGGAGGAGGGAGGGGGGGGGGAATAGGGCGTAATGTACAAAGGGAACAAATTTAATAACGGGTCATCTAAAATTTTGAATATTAATAAAAATAATTTACATTTTAACTAAGCGTTAGTAATTTTGAATTCCCTAGTAAAGCATCTCAGTCATGTGATGCCTGTTTCAGAAGAAAATCATTAAGGTCAAAAACTGATTTTTGACAATGACGAATTTTGAAACATTCCGGAAGTAGTACTATAAGTATAAATTTTCTTTAGAAAACGTATTTTTTTTATTTAAATTAATGTCATTTCATTTTTGTGAAATTTGCCACTAAAACCATTTGTCCATTTTGAAAATGAATATTGACAAGCGCGGATTTTTTCCATCAAATTATTTCCGTGCTGGATAGGGGATTAAGTACAGAATAGTAAAAGTAGGAACTTTTCCAGTCAACTCGTGTTTTCCGCTTTTGATGGATGACCTAAAATAAATGATCACCTGAACATTTTTACCGCGCGACAAAGGCGGGCCTGCTCCTAATGGACATCACACGCAAAATACCAATTATAAATCAATTAACGATTAATCCACATTATCTAAACATTGAAAGCTTTCAGCCATAATAACCAGGTGATTGATGGAATATTTACTTTTGTATCGCCAGATAGATTGAAACGTTCGTGATCACATCACTTGTTTTTCTCTATTAGAGTAGGACTCAAATCGGTTTAATCCTTAATCGGTTTTTCTGAGAAATTCTGATTCTTTGAATAGCGTTGTATTTATTTCTGGAAATTGGATGAAGAAATTACTAACCGCTTTAGTTTTGCTACCAAACAAAGTTTTGGGATTTTGGATTGGAGAAAAGTAAGGACATCACGGTAAGGAGTTTATTTTTAACATTAACTTCATGCAGGAGGCCCGAAGAAAATTGTTTCCGGATGCTGTGTCGAGAATATTTTTAGGGAGAACATAGGTCTTGTGTTGTAGGAAGAATGAAGCCTGTATGCCAGCAAATCGTTCCACAGCCGAGCTGTTGAACTTAAGAATAATTCGTAGAAATGACCTATTCTTATGTGACAAAAGTTAACCTTTACAAATATTTGTCGTGTTTCTCGACTATGCACCAGAACTGAAGAGATCAATGACGCTTCCATGGAACTACTTAATGGAGCCCGCACAAATACTAAACATTTAACAGGAAACCCGCACACTCGAACACCTTGATCTCTAATAAATAGTGTTAGTGTGATTTGATATTACACTTTCATTTTTACAGTACACAGATGTTATAATGATTTTATCATAATAGTAAAAATTTGAGATCCTGTTACCTTTTAATGTCACAAAGCATATCTAATCCAGCACGTCCGATATAACGTTAGTTCCTAAGAGCATCTCTTATTGAAAAACCGGTAGAACAAGGATGGCATTTCGACCTAACGTCTTTGCTCTGATGTGGCAAGATAAAATAAATATTTTTCCAAACAATGTTTAAGAAGATGTATAATACATATACTGTAGATTTAGTGCGCAGAAGTCTCTTGTTTTTGTTCTTATGTTTTGTCTTCAAATCTCTTGATTTATTTATTAGCTTCGTTTCTGATTTTCTCATAATTCTAGTGAATATATCATGGAAATAATTTTCTTAGGATAAATGAAATTACTTCTTATACACGGAGAAAAATGATATTCTAAAATACGATCATTTTATTGGTAAAAACGGTTAAAAACGGGACTGAAGTTCTTACGAACAAATTAACAGGGTTTCAATGTTTATTGGCGGGAACAAGTAAGAATAATTTGTTGGTGTATGTACGAAATTACGTATACCAACAAATTATTCTTATATTTTCCCGCCAATAATCATTGAAACACTGTTAATTTGTTCGTCAGAACTTCAGTCCTGTTTTTAACCGTTTTTACGAATAAAGTGATCGTATTTTAGAATTACATTTTTCTCCGTGAATAATGTGTGTACAACAAGATCTGGCGTAATTTAGGGAAATAATTTTATTTTCATTTGTTTGTGATAGAAAAAAAAACCGTTTAATTAAATGTAAAAAATAAACAGTTAACATAACTGCACGAATAATAGCCCTTATCACAGAATAATGCGAACAATGCTCCCGTCGCGCATCGTCAGATTATGATAGATACTGCATTGCTTACCAAGCTTGTTTAATAAATATTATTTAATTAAATTGAAAAATTATCTTTGTTGTAAACCACTCTATTTCTTAATTAACGCCGAACAATTTCTGAACAACTGTTTCTTTCTCAGGGCAACATATACTCGTATACCAACTTACGCAATTGGGTGAACATAATATAATATTAGATGTTGAAGTTGGGGTGGAGTCGTGACTAGGGATTAGTGAAGAGTGTGGGAAGGGGATAGATGGACGGTGAATGGGAACATATTATCTAAGATTGTATTTTTTTAATTTGATTTCCGTACAAAAGTCCATTTTTCAACAGAGCCAGTGAGAGTATGGCACCCCTAACTGGGGTATGTTGTAAGGCTGAAGGTATTTGGGAGGAGGAAGGAGATGGGAAGAGGATGGTAGGGAAGTTCCCGGCTATTCAGATCTGGTCACCAAACACGGATAAAGCCAATTCAAGCAACGTTTTAATTCTGAATGGTGGTCTCACAACAAGACGATACTGAGAGTACCTTCCACTCTGGAACAGGCCGCAAATATACCGTAGATTATTTTAAATAATACAATTGTGAAATAACACAATTCAATCACATAACGTTTATTTTTGTGTTGTAATAGCTTTTGGAATTTTATATCCATCAGTGATATATTTAGCCAAAGATAATATTGTAATTACCTTATTTTTGAAATACGATATCAACAAAAATAACTTCATAATAAGAGATCCAGTGGCCGCGTTGGTAAAGACGTTTCTTCACGTGAGAAAAGAGATCCTGGGTTCAAGTCTAAGTTATGACTGTAACCTTTTAATTTTTCTGTGTCTTATTTTTTTCATATTTTCGTTTGAATTTATTAATAGATATTATCTTTTTCTTCAATGATAAAATAAAATTTGAATCCGCTACCTTTGGATTGCTAGTCGAGAGCTTTTCCCCTCTACTAAAAATCATTGATATTTAGACCTTAAAATATATTATATATTTTCTCGATATAAAATAAAGTGCAGTCATCACAATTCAGTTTGCACATACCAAAATGAATCAATTAATGGAATTTGTCTTTAGCGTTCCTAAAAAAATTTGAATTAATATGAAAAAATATTAATAACAACATAATATTCTTTAAGCTGGTCACTACTGGAATAACCCTAGACTAAGCTTTTTCAAAAGTTTTAAAAATCTGTTTGAAAAATAGGTCATATCTCTTTGCGATGTTAACTTTAACTTTATGTATTCCATTTGTACCCAACGAGATATCCATTTGTATTACAGACAATTCAAAAGGCTCAGATAAGCCAGAAGATTCATCAAAAAAGCTCATAAATAAACATACAGCCATAAAGTTTATTGGAATATTATCCGAATGTTTGTAAGTATCGTCTGTCTCCAGCCTTCAAAACTGGAAAATAAAACAATTACTCAATACTCGTATATCTTTTATATCCCCGACATTTATACTGAACAGTGGAATACGTAATATCGGGAGGCGAGGAAATCATCACAGATTCCCCTGAAAAGTATTGCGAAAACATGAAAACTTGAGCATCGCGACGGCGAACGAAAGACGGAAAAGGAGACGGTGAATTTATTTGCTGAAAATAACGACGGAAGGATGCTTTCAGAAAAAATATGTTCATGCCTTTTGTATAACTAGCTGAAGTCCCCACGTTGCCCGGGCTTTTCACAGAGTTATTCGAAATCAAATAATAATAATATTTGGATGATTGGTTTTGAGACGTTTTTGAGAAAAATCACCTCAAGCACTGTAAAAATTTATACTATACTAGCTGATACCCGGCATGCATTGCAATGCTAATTAAATAAATAAATTATTTCTCCCTTCGTGTTATTTCCCGTTCGTCCCCGTTCCTCTTCCCCTCCCGCGTTCCCTTTTCCCCTTCCCACATTCCCCCTCCCCTCTCCCGCTCACCCCTTTGCTGAAAACCAAACGTTTAAAACATATTTTCATATTCATAGTACAAAAATCGAAAAAGAAATTCGTTTGATATCCAACATCTTAGGTAAAATTGGTAAAAATTGAACAAAAATTAATGAAAACAATACATTATTTTATGCTTCCGATTTTATGTGCCGGTGAAATCTTCCCCACCCACACACTTTTCCACAAATGATCATCTAGTCAATCCATGATACGGAATTGTACTATTTAAGTATAATAAATACAAAACAATACAATTTTTTCATATCAGAGGGTTCGACTCGGTAGAACTCCTAACTGCACCGAAAAATCCTATTGATCCCTCAATATAAATATTTAAAAAATCTTTCGTAATGCTACATGTATTTAAAATGACTGATTTTTAATTTTTATAATAACCAGTAGCCGAAATAACAAAAGGTAATATTTTTATAGTCTGAGAACGCCAAATTCTTTTAGTCTCAATTCCTAAATCTGTATATTTTGTAGTTATCTGTAGAATTTGGAATAGCTACATCAATGATATAAGTTTTTTTTTTAATTTTGTCATGTAAAACTATATCGGGTCTACAATGACAATTGCTATAGTTTTATCATAATATAATTTATAAAATTCATTTTCTAAAAATGAATTCGGTTCGTATTCATAATACGGTATTATATTATGACAATCAATCAAGTTATGTTTAATTACCAAATTTTGGTGAATTATTTTTAAAACCTGATTGTGCCTAAATTTATACTCGGACGGCGCTAATACAGAACATTCGATATAATATGTTCTAGTGTTTCCGAAAAAGTCATACATTTTCTAAATAAATCATAAATTTGATTTGTATCTTTGATTATATGCTTCCTATAATTTTAGTACTAATGCATCTATCTTAAATCGCAAGCATAAATCCTTCTATTTCTGCGCCCAACTCTCCAATACTCAACCATTTGTTTGACGAAAGTTTGTCCATATAGTTTGGTTGAGACAATTGAAGTGAATCAGGAATCTAACAATTCCTGGTTGATATTAATAAAAATGTTTGCATTCTCGTATTATAAATTTACAGGTGTAATGTTTCTATCTGCCTTGCAAATTATTTTGTGTATTACTCATGGAAAAAAATCTTAACATTTCTACCTGATTGTGTTTCAAAGAAGTTATTTTGACTATACCTCTACCTCCTAAATTTCCAGGTAAATTAATTCGTTAAGTTAATATGAATAATTTTATAATAATTATAATTTCTGCCAAACGGCCTGGGGAACAACTGTTAGGTCACCATAAATAATTATATAGCGCTGTGAGGTGATTTTTCTAGGGTGCTTGTTTAAAATCCAAGTAGAATACTAATATTATGTGATCATAATATCTCTTTGCGATTCAACACATACATAATTAGCCACGAAACCGTAATGTATTAGTTAAATAAATAATCTGGCAATTATAAATGCTTATACTAAATCAGAGTTGTCTTGGATTTCCGAAGCGTGTGCGGTGCTCTTCAGACTGGTTCCACTGGCAAACTGGCAGAGTGGCTCACTGGCAAAGGCTGTTAGCAGGAGACGGAAACACGTGGTCGCTTTTGAGTATGCTCTTGTTATTCATTTTGCTCGCTTCCGGTTTAGACTAGTTAACGGCGAACAAGCATCTAGCTCTGTTTCTCCCAAACTCCCATTTCCCTGAGACCGCACTTTCTCTGTAATTATTATTCAAGACTCCATCTTAAATAATTGATATTGCTTATTCGCAGAAGCTCAGCACTAATTAATTACACGCGAATAACCTACCTAATTCGTGCTGGGCATAATACATGCCGACAATTAATTACGCTTCATTTTTGGTTAATTCATTTAACGAAGCTTACTTGTCATTATTAATATCGGGTGATAAGCATATAATTAGACTATTGACACATTGGACGTATTGATATTTTACTTCCTTTCATCATGTTTTACTATTTATTATTACATTTAACAATCATTTAAAATACCTGAACTTTTGAATTTTTCGTTTTTATGTTACTATACCGCTAAGGAAAAAGAAAGGTATAATGTAAAAAAATCGTTATCGGGATAGTTTTTAAAAAAATCAAAGGTAAAAAATTATGTGAGATTATTTCTTCAATCTTTGCAAAATTACTTTGTGGCACCATTTTAATGAAATAAAACAAATTACCTTGTGTAAACCACTATAATCACATGTTATACCTAATATCTACATGTTTCAAAACTGATGGTTTCTTCATCATGATAATAACATGAATAAAAATAACAAAAGAAACAAACAAATATAGACAAAATGAACAAGAGACAAAAATATTAGAGAGAGGTGGTGAATTACCTAAAAATATCACAAAACACAATTATATAAAATGAAATATAAAAATTATTTTAGAATATATTAACATAACATTTTATGTATTAAAAGAATATTTTTAAATTAACAGAATATAATCAGTTTGATGAAAAAACAAAAATAAATTGTAATAAGTATTAACATGAAAATATATTAAAGAAATGGCCATTTAAAAAAAAAAAATTGTTTATTTATAATATTTAATTTACTATTAACACTTTTTTTAATTTATATAATTTCTAAGTTTACCAATTGTAAATCTGCTGTGTGTAAAATTTATAACCCTTGATATCAAAATAATGATTTGTTTCTAAAATGTGGTTGGCAAATTAAGAATAATTATATTATTATTATTCAAATACCTTAAATAATGTTCCAATAACTCAGGTCCAGGGCATACGTCATTCCTATGTCTACCTACGTGTGTCTACCTACGTTAAATTGTCGTGAAAATAAGCTTATGCCCTTTCCAAACATTAAACTAAACTTCCTAATATTAAACTTTCCAGAAGTCTTACCTATACAGAAAAAAAATACAATCGTTACAAATTAATTTATAAACCCCAGATATGTTAAAAAAAATCACCCTTAACCTTGTTATTTAATACATAATTTTTTAATTTGTTATTTGTATAAAAAACTGAATGGATATTATCTGGTATGTTTTTAATTAATAAATTTGAAGTATTTTTATTTAAAAATAATATTTTTCTCCAATCGTTGTAAATTATGAGTGGATAAACATAAAAGTTTGTTCAACATATTGTCTATTAAATACATTTAATAGACATACTTTCTAGTTTGTTTCTTTTCTTATTTTTATTCATGTTATTATAACATGTGATTATAGTGGTTTACACAAAGTAATTGGTTTCATTTAATATATGAGATTGTTGAGTTTCCTAAAACTGTAGGCAGATAAACTAACATATTAGATGGATTGTACAAGCATTCAAATAAAATAGAAAAAAAAATTAACACTTGTTTATTTCAAAGTTCTCAAAGATGGAAGAAAAATATTAAAATCAATAATTAATGAGGACAAGTTATTTGAAGACAGATACGCGACCCGGGTGGTTTAATTAAATTAATGACTTTAATACGGAATTCAAATAGCTGAAGAACGAAAATTGTAAGCCATTTCAAATACTTTGAAAATATCTTTCTTTTGTTATACGTTTTTATTTAATAAGGAGAATTTTCATGGCGCTATTCGAGAAGGCAATAATTGGCTGGGTCAGTAGCGCCTAGAGTCCGCAATAAGCACAGCACCAATGCTTTGAGTATTGCAGATATCAAATAATCTGAAAGAAACGGGAAATTCTTCCAGCTAAATTCAGCTTTCACGAAAATAAAACGCAATAGTAGTTTTTGCCTTTCAGAAATTTTAATAATTTTCAAAGTAATACTGGAAATCAAAGTACGGAGAAACATGGAAAAATTCATTTGTAGTATTCTTTAATCTCAGTGATTAGGAGGAACGTTTGCGCAGACCGTTTCGGCCCGTTTCATACAAAACTTAATTTTGGATTTGAGGCCAAAATACCGAACCAAACTGAAAAATTATATTTGTAATCAAAAGCTATATCAAATATCTATCTAGCATAGTTGCTACTTTATTTAGTTTTGCTTTTAAATGATGACGTATAGGTAATTAAAGAAATCAGTTATGCTTAATTTTTGAAGCGCCTTTGGAATTTTTTTCTGAGTTAATATAGTGTAAAATAATTTTAAAAGTGCGTTTCTTAGGTAGTAATTATAAGAGTGATTGACCAGCAGCTAAGAATAAAAATTTAAAAATGCTTGCAACTGTACAGGGACGTTTTTAATGAGAAAGATCGATTATTCCCCGTATCAAATTTTTTAAATTAAAAATTTAATATCGATTTATTTCATTCAAAACTTGCTTAAATATATACCTACATTCTAGTAAGCAATAAAAATGCTCAAACCGCACGATGAAAAATTATTAAATATAGTGTACCTACCTATTTATGATTTTTCAATAATGTCGAAACAAAATAAGTGTGTAAAAAAATTGAAATATTTTAGTTTGTATGATTTTAAATAAATTGACAAACTACGGTATTTTTGTAACAAAACACGTTCTCGGATTTATATTTTAATGATTTCAATTTAACTAAAATTTAAATTCTGAATTATTTGTAACAATCTTCCAAAATCAATTTAAAAGTGAAGAGACTCGTAAAACTCTCAAAGTAAAACAGAGTCTAGAATTTGATTTAAAAAGGACTAATTTCTGGTAATCTCTGAATATATAAATGACACATTTTTTTTCCGATGTAAAAAAAGTAATTTTCACCCATCAAATTTCTTTCTTTAAGAAAAAAATATTTTGAATTACATATTTCATCATTTTTCTATAAAACATAAAGAAATTTTTTTGTTTTGACCGTGGTTGTGTGGGCATCGCGTTTGGCTCCCACCCAGGCGTTCCGTGTTCGATCTCTCGGCTGGCTAAGTCCTCCATCACAACACAAGCAATATCTTCCGCTTAGTGTGGTGGTAGTAGGAGATTTTCAAATATTGTTGGGTTATTCGTAACACGGGAATTTTTTTTACATTTATTCGCAAATAATACTCTAAGTTGCCTCTAAAATCATCAAATTCAAAAAAATTTTAGCTTTGTATAACGATACTATTCCAACAGAATTTCTATATTTTTTTTATACTAAACCACCAAAAATTTTGTACGAAAATGGAACTTCACTGTACAAATAAAACTAATTCATATTTTTACCACGTTTCCCAGTTACCAGCTATCTGAAAAATGGAGTCGTGATGTTATTTTTTTTACGCTCCAGATTTTTCCAGACTTTTCCATATAAATGATCATCTAGTAAATCCACGTTATGCAAGTGTATTATATAAGTATAATTAATACAAAACAATACCAGAACAACATGTTAATCTACCAAACTATTAAATGGGAATATAATTCACCGACTCCAGATATTTTCAAATCAGAGGGTTCGGCTCGGTGGAATTCCTAATTTGACCGATAAATCCTACAGATCCCTCAATATAAATATTTAAAAAATCTTTTGTAATCCTACATGTATTTAAAATGACTGATTTTTGCATTTTTTATACAAATTCTTTGACAAATCTAATATGCCTAAATTTTTAATAAGAGAGCTAGGTATAATGCCAGTAGCCGACATAACATTTAATATTAAATATTTAAATTTATTATTATAATTTTTTTTTGTATTGTTTTTTATTTTGTTTTTATTTTTATTTATTTTAGATATTGTTTTTTAATTTTCTTTGAAGTATTTTAACATAATATGTACTTACCTTTTTTCAACCACAACCATGTACAATGTGACCTTGGAACGGGGTACCCCAGTAAGGACACATTATCTCAAAAATAAAAATTGTTACATTTAAATAAATAATTAAATTAAATTAAATAAATATTGAAGATTTAACACAGTGGAGTTAACCGCTAATCTGATGCAATTTAACCGCAGGTACATAAACTCCGTCCAACTTCATAGACTCTATTATTATTACCCATGAATTTCAATTATAGTACGTGAAGTAATTACCTAAACTACACAATTGCATCAATGGCAGTGGTTGACTGTAACTTCTTGTTGTAATTAATTCAAAATACAGATAAGTGGGAAGATTACGGAGGTAATGTTAGCTACCTTTGGTAATCATATACCTAGGTTTAAAATAAATTTTCCTTAGCGTTCTTTTTTATGATTTTTCCACATGGTATGCGAGGGATATTATGCCCTAATTATGGCGGAAGAGGCTTAATTGATTTAATTGCTTCGCGTTAGCTAAGCAGGGTTATAAAATGTGAACGTATGAATTTGTGTATGTGGGAGAGAATAATTCGTATTTATGTTACCTGTTTCTCTAAAAGGGTATCAAATGATAACCCGGGGTACTTTGTGAATGTATGTTTGATATGTGTACACGTTATCTTATAAGTATACAAATGTAAATATATTATGATTATGTGTAAAAGTAACCTTCCACATAAAAAGACGGCTTTTCCAATAAAAGGTTAGGGAAGTGTCTGTAAAGGTCGAAAGTACATATTTACTTTGGTAAGCTTTAAGCAATTAAGTTAACCGGAGTCAGGTAGATTATTTCCTTAATTAAATCATCCGCTAAGCCTAAGTGGGATTCTGACATCCATTCGGAGTTCCTCGACTGATAAAGTAAAATATGTTTTATTACGGAAAGTTTAATCCGGAAGATTTCGCAGATCAAAATTAAAACAGAATATTAAATTGGTTTCGTTGTGCGAGTATTCGCTGTGCTGTTTGTACGAACTTTGTAGAAGGGGGAAACAATTTTTTGAATCACTGGAAACTGAATGTACGGTAGATGAGATAAAATCCGTTCGCGACTCATAAAGTCCTATCAGGTATTATGTTTGTGTTTCGTTTAGGCTGAAATGTGTTTGTGTACGACTCGTGGGCGGAGACTTAGGCACGAGTGAATTCGAAACGAAGGAAAGTTATATTATATTATTTGCCTGAATTATTCTGGGTTGTTTTTTGTTCGGCAAATTGGAAACAAGCATTAATCACGATTACAACTGGCAGATATTGATGACTAGCACCGTGGTCAAACTACTTTAGTCAAATGACCGCTCGCCTCTAATGGGAGCGACTACTTTAAAGCGGCTTCAATTAATATTAAATTTCTAGCAGCGCACATTAACACGTAATCGTGTAATGACGTGACGGGTGCCTTTAATATCGCAACGGTTAAATTGCTGAAATTTGTTGCTATCGCAACTCGTAAATATCTCCGTAATTTGTGTGGTTAATTTATAATGTGTGAGGATTGAAGTATTATGATTATTGCTCGTGATGGAAACAATTAATTAATTACATCTTATTACTTTAGCTGGATTCGTCCTCGGCAGAACTCGCTTTAGTGAATGGAATCGTATTACGGAACATCGAATCGCGCCCCAAGTTACTTGATATGGAAAGCTTTGTGAAAGCGAGGAACATTATAACCCATTGTTAGTGCGGGCGTGGCGGTGGATATTAATGTAAGGGATAATCCACAACCCTTTATTATACTTGTCCGTTATACATTTAAAATATTGGTCATTATTGTTCCGTTCTGTTCCGCGGGTAGGAGTGGTAATGCCATTATTCCATTGAAAGGATCCCGGTAAAGTCATTTTCCAATAAGCACATTGAATCACGTCGCAGTTGGCTGGACTGAATTTGCCTTTAACGGTGCGGACTGCGGGAGCACGTTTCGTTGCCTTAAACAAAAGAAAAACTCTTGGAAAACGTGAAAGCTGTGTTACTTCCAATTTGGATTACGTAAAAAGCTACGTATTTATCTGATAAGATTTGAGATTTACATGGCCAAAAGTATTGTCTTGATTTATTTGTGGGTTAATAATATGACGTGTTGCATTACGTCCTTAAGCTTAAGTTAATGGACAGCTTACAGTGTTAAAACGTCGGCTACAGGGATGTAGCGCAACACGGCATTTTAACCCGAAAATAAACCAGGTTTTGAAAATTTTCAAAATTTATGTGTTTCAAACAAAAAATTTAATGGAATATGTTTAAAAGGTTATACCAGCAATGTTATAGTTTGTGTATTTAATGATATCATCAACAATGATATTATTGAAAAAGAAAATAATACCTACCGATAAATAAAAATAAAAAACATAATACAGAACAAGACACAGAAAACAAAAAAAGGTAATGGTCGCAGCTGGGGATCGAACCCAGGACTTTTTTCGTACCTTGATTTTAAACACAAAGGCATGTAGAACTGATTTAAAAAAAAATTCAATCAATTTCAATCAATCTCATATCACAATTTGTTACATTTTTTTTATAAATCGTTTTGATTAATAATTTTGGCATCTGAGTAATTCCATATTTTTCTGAATGAATAATTGCACATGTATTCTGAATTACTATCCTATCTATATATTATCCTCAACCAATTCCCATATTTTTAGCTGCTATGTTTGTTATGTAAGTTAGACATGATTTGAGATTTTCAGTATTATCGTGATTTATTTTTGGGTTATTACGCCGTATTGCGCTACCTCATCATTTAACCAATGTTTAGGATGCGGTAATGGTGCCCGAAACGTTGGCTCAAGAAGGAAGTAGCGTAAACTGACCATATACCTATCCCAAAAATCAATCACGACGATTATTTTTGAAAATTTTTGTGTCTTGTTCTGTTGATTATTTATTTAAAATTAATATTGAAATGAATTTTTAATGTTCTGTTTTATTTTCATGATTCCTCTTTCTGCGGTGGAAATTGCCTCATTTGCTCATTTCAAACCAGAATTAAAATTTCTAACAAAATCTTAACCAGGTTAGGTGATAAAGTGGACATACAACTTAAATATTTTGTGATATATTTTAAATCCTTCAGCCAGAAGAAGCTTTTTACCCTTTCACGACTCACAAAATCCGACCGACTGAGAGTGGCGATAAAGGACAGAAGACAGGGAACAGGGGTGCACAACGAGTAGAGGAAAATAAACTAAAAAGGATGCCGCGTTTACCATACCTCCCCCCCTAGCACACTCGATCGATAAGGATTTTTTTTATTTATTTAAAGATACAGACAAAATAACATAATATAAACTAAAAGAATAATACAAAAGGAGATTAAAAAGTTTCAATATACTACTTTTAAGTAATTTGTCAATGGGTGCTTTTAACTTTGAAAATAAAAATAACACTTATTTTGCCTAGATATTGAAATATTGTACATGTATGTAATATAAATTCCAGGGAACAGTGAGGGAACATTAATGATATTTCTAACGTTAATTGAAAAATTAAGTCGTAGTAAAGTCGACGAGTGTACTAATATTAGTGGTCACGCGCATCTTATCTCAAATGTGAGATACCCTGACTGGATTTTTAATAGAAGGGGACTTTTTATTTTGTTTGCCACTACCTGGTTTTACCACTGGAGAAGAAATATTCAGAGTAACAAACCAGTACTTCAGTGAGCGTAATTTGGAATGGCACAATTGCATGAGCATTTGCACAGACGGAGCAGCGGCTATGACGGGTAAAATTAGGGGATTTATAAACAGGGCTTCTGAAAAAAATCCTTAAAATTTGAAACACTTTGAGCTATTAGCAGAAAAAATTAACTGATATTATCCTAAGTGTGACCTGCAACCTATGGACTGGGTATGAAATCCATTCTCAGATAGCACCAACAATTCGTGGAGCTAAAACTAATCGCACATTAAAATTAAAATTTTCCGAAGCAGAGCTAACACATTTTTGGCTGCATATAAAAAAAATGAGTATTCACCCCGCTTTCAAAGCGTGCTATTACATTTTTTTTACAATTTGCCACGACTAAATATAATCCGAATTGGGATTTCTCTTACCACGATTAAATAAAAAAAGATAACGCCAGAGGATGATTGACGAAGAAATCAGCATTATCAACGCTTCAAATTTTGATCGGCTGTGCTCAGTTGCAGGCTCACATTTCTCATTAAACATATTTTCATATTATATTGATTTTAATAATAAATATTAAATAGCGTTGATTTTTTTCTTTGGTGAACCTCTAAAATTTCGTGATTTGGTAGTGGACCTTGAACACACAAAGTTTGCGGAATATTGTGCTAGGGGGCCTGGGACACTAATTGTTTGGGTAACAAAGTCATTATTCTAGAAGAGTTGAATGGAAAAAAAAAATAAAGTTTAATGTTCGGAACAAACGACATGATCTCGGTTACCGGTTCAGGAACACAATACAGGGTGTTAAATTGTGAAATATGATATTTATTGAAAAGGTAGACTTTAATAATTCACGTTTAAAGTCACAAAAATATTATAGGTAGCCAACAATTATAATATGTAATTGAAATTTCGCTAATAATTGCTAGCATACTTATTATTCTTAAATAATCTCCCCAAGTATTCGCTATGTTTTATGGCTTGGCTGAGGTTCTGGAGTGACATTTGACCAGGTATTGGTAGTAGATGCGTCTGCAAACCAACTGCGTGGCAGGCCGGATCGGGAGAGGCAGATTAATGGAGACTCTTCGACTTACACCGCTTTATGAGGGATGATAGCGTACTCCTGGACTATTGAACTCCAGATTCCAATACGCCCCTCATTTTTTTTTTCTTCCCAGATCTTCCTTTATTTCATCTATATTTTTACCCCCCATTCACCTCCTCCCTCCAACAACTGACGCTCTGTCCCACTCTAGTAACCTGTGCCTTTCTTTTATAACATTATGTATATATATGTGTAGTTCTGTATTTGTAGACATTATTTTTGTAACAGTCCTGATGATGGTACGGAGGTACCGAAACCGGTAGACGTTAAATAAAAACCAAGTGACTTTAAACAAAGTATTTTCTTTTCATTAATTTAATATTTAATTCTTGCTTCGCATACCATTCCCTGGATATTTTCTGCATATATATAATATAATACCGACTACGATGCAATACACGTGAAGGGTCCCAAGGGTATATTTAATACCTTCTTACTGAGTGGTTCAACTGCTGACTAAGCTGTAACATCTACGTGCCCTACATTTCTAAATGATAATTTAATATGTGTTTACAGCATAGGCTCACCCTATATATGTATTTTAGCGTCGCTCTCATGGGTACTACTATTCTAACTTGGTTAGTTTCAACGAACTAAAATAATGTGAACAAACTAAACTTGTAAATGGTTGAATACATCTAGCGGTGGAAACATTTAACATGTATCCAAGGCCGGGTATTTATTCAAACGAGTTAGAGTCAGTAACGAGGTAGACCCGAAGGTAAATCAAGCTAATAGCCACTGAATTAAGCTGTGGTCCATTATTGCTATAATACATACAAGTACAAGTACCAGTACAGGATGGCTGTAAATCATTATTGTTTTAATCAACATTAAAGCACCGTGCCATTATTATTCCAACGACCAATTTTATGACCGCATATTATAATATTATCTTTCAAACGTTGATCACCAAATGGCAGCTTAAATCCTGCTTCCATTGGATTTCGTCTCTTTTGCTTGCGGCTTTTAAAATATTTTTTCACCTTGTCTTTAATGATTAATAATATCACCTATTATCTCACAGGGTATTACCAGAAATTAGTCATTTTTAAATCAAATTCTATACGAATTGACTATTTTTTACAAAAAATTAAAAATAAATTGATTTAAAAGATTGTTATTTTATCTAGTAAACGCACTTTTTAAATTTTGAAAAACTAAGTTTATTTTTAATATACTAAGGTTATACCGTTGGTCGTTGGCAGATTTGTTCAATTTTCAAACGAAATATTGTGTTATGCAACACGAATTTCAAATCATATAACCGTACAGTAAAATAAATCAATACATAAACTAGTAAATACCTTTTTCAGAATTTCAACTTTAGTTAAATTAAAATTATTAAAAGATAAACCAGAAAGGATAATATGTGCTATTTTATTTATTTTGTTTTAAAAATACGTTTTATAGGTTGTTTTAATTTTTTTACTTCATATTTTAAAAGATTATATGATAACATGATAATTTGTTTAGTAACTACCAAACTCACAAATATTTACCAAAGTTGTCTCAAATCGAGAAAAAATGTTTTTCTGTTGTGGTTTAAATTTCATAATTTAAAACATAAATACATAATACAATACATATACGTACCTACTAGATATTTGCTACACCATTCGATTAAAAAATGATTATTTAGTTTCCTTAAGTATTTTGTCCTTCGACCCAAATTTAAGTTTTGTATGAAAAGAACCCCGCAGGACCGTACCGTAACTTTCTTTTTTGGTTGGATTTTTCGGTCTGAATAAAATTTCTAAAATCTGTTTCTTGCAAATTTACCTATTTAAATAATTTAAAGAGGAATTAAATTAAAACAAATAACTTTGTTTAAACCACTAATATAATCACAATTATTAATTATTATTAATTATATATAATTAATAATAATTAATAATGGTAATTGTGATTATATTAGTGGTTTAAACAAAGTTATTTGTTTTAATTTAATTCAAAATGACGCCACAAAGTGATTTTGCGAAGTTTGAAGAAAAAATTTAAAGAGGATTCGTTTAAGTGTATGTATTTATGCACATATAATATCGAGAGGTTCTATTTTTTCGATCTAGTTTAAAACACTCGCCTTGCGAATGCAGTACGTAGATGCTTAGCAACATTTATCAATTCCGTTTAAATTTCGGCAATTTTTTATTTGTTTCATTAGTTAATAAATAGATAATTGATTGACGAAGACTGATTAATATCAGTTTGTCATCTAGTTCTTTTAACCATTACTTTTTCAAAAAATTAATACAGGTACATAAAAAAATCACATTATAACTTTATATATAGGTATATAATGACATATATTTTTACAGACATTTTTAAAAAATAAAAAAATAAAATGTTGTAAAAAAGCAGAGAAAATGAAAGAAAGAAAAAAAATAATGGAAAATGGTAATTTGTTGGTGATTTGACTTTATATTTAGTACTGATAACTTATATAAAAATGGTTAACCCGATGAATTCTAATCCAGTATCTCGGGTATAAGACCGATTATTTTTGTAAGGAAAAAAGCCTCGGAGGTTGAGTTTTTTAAATTATTTTTTACGCTTGATATAATTAAAATAATTGTTAGCTAAACGCTAACAAATAAGTTAACATAAATAAGAAAACATTGAAAAAGAAAAGAATAAAAACAGTGGTTAGTACAAAAAAATTCTTTCACAAAACCATTTTTTTAGTATACATTTCCTTCTGAAAGTCAATTCATAGCTTTTTATTGAATTGGGTAACATGATGTAAATTATTGGATCGAGGTATTCTAGATTCTTTGACAGTATTAATTTAGGTATCTGGGAATAACAAGTCCATCGTTTGCAGTTAGTCTTGTATTATGACCATGTACCACTACTTTATTATATTCAGATTGAGATGTATGCTGACTCGCAATTTTAAACCACAATATTGCACGAACAAGTAGTAAGTTGTACCTATAGTAATGATTTTAGTACGGCCTTAATTAATTAAATAAATGATTAGATTTATCGAATAACCGTCCGTTTGTAATAATATTAAAGTCTAAAAAAGTTTTTAATGTACTTTCAAAATCAGTATATCATTTTGGGATACGCACAAAAACCGCGAATCTATTTGGAATTGAATGTCAAGCGGGAATTTATGAAGACACGATATTATTTTGTCTAGACCCGAGGGGTTTTCGTAGTAAATAGTGAATATGGGGAGTTTTACAGTAATGCGAGCACGTCTCACCGTGCCGCACAGGTTATACGATATTCAGGCAGTACCCGAAGTACTCGAAATGAGGACGTTAACATTAAACCTGAACACTGACATCTATTGTTATAGTTATAGTTACAGGTAGTATAGTTATAGTTACAGAGTAGCAGGTAGCAGGTAGCGCAACCTTCTAACTCTCAGCCTTTATATCCTCATCTGCCCGTGAAGTGTGTAACTCTCTCTAAAAGTGTAAAAAACGTGACATCTGAAATGCGCGTTTTCTTTTTAACTATGATACGTGTTAGTGCTGAATCCAGATAGCCCTGAAACTTTTTTTTAATGTTTTTTAATATTTTTTTTTGGTTTCATCATAAAAAATCACAAAATACTAAAAAAAATATTGAAAAATATATTCATTTGATATTGTGGGAGAGGGGAGGTGTTCCAATTTTGGTAAAAAATTCTTAAAACTATTTTTAAATTACTTCTCAGTGCGCCACTGGTGGTTGTGTGCAAATTTGTCTTATTTGGTCGCATTCGTCATCACTTTCTTCCAGAAAAGAGAGATTTTATTGCGCTGACAACTGTTTTTTTAAAAAGAAAACACGTTAGATGCCCATAGCCTTACCACCGTACCAAAATCGGAACACAATTTTTTTGTATCCAAAAAGTATTGTTAAATTATTTTTTGCATATTATTTTTGTTACAATATAAAAAAAGCAGTTGACGAGTTGATATAAAACATGTTTTCTATAACTTTTAAAGTTTTTCAATACGCTCATACGTACGTTCTAAAACACATGTTTTTCGATGATTTGACGTGTGAACTTCGATTAAATATTTTAATCAAAAAACGACAACAAATATGCTGTTCGTAAAAGCTTGTATATCTACAGTTACACAAACTGTCGACAATGTTTTTTTTTTCATTTTATGCGTATTTATAATTTTTTTTTGGAACCAAAATTGGTACGGTAGGGCTATGTGGGTAAATATCCCATAATTTAAACAATGGCAATTATTATGCAATTAAAAAATTTTACGCTAAATTTTATCTCTTCATATTCGATCGCATATTTCACTTACACTCCAAATCAATCATAATAACCAGATCTTCTATGAACTACACCCTTCAAAGGGACAATTTAAGTACTACGAAATTAACCTCCTTAATTGTTATAAAAATCCACACAAAACTCAACAATACAACACGTATTATTGTAATCATACATTATGTTTCGCAGGGGATAAAATCAAAGGTACGGAATTTTTTCGAAATTTCATAACTTCAAGTCAAACAAATAGTTTTATAGTTGGTATTAAATAATTAAACATTAATTATAATTATTATAAACATTTTTTGGGTTTCATATAATATTGAATAAATATTCTTCAACATACGTAATAATACAATCAATTTACATCAATATCTTAACCAAAATACGTGAATCACTCGGCAAAGGTTCTCCAAGTGAGGCGTTCACGGTTTACTCTGTAAACTATAATAATTATATAAATCATTACTAAAAACTACCACTTACTACAAATCGTACCTAGATGTCGGTTTTACTTGAGACTACCTAAAATTAATTATACGCATTCAAATATAATGAAACGTTATTCATTAAACTTACTAAAAACACTTATTACTAATAAATAAAAATAAAATTATTTTATGATAATTATTTGTACGCACAAAAAAAGAGATGTTTTTGCTGCCACTGGGTTATAAATGTTTCGGCCATACATTGTTTTTGTCAGTGAATTCATATTGTCTTTGTGTTTAATCTCTATTTTCTTGTGAAAGAGATTATGTACTACATAATTGCTTTCCTTAAATAGTAGAAAATGTCGGCAAATATTTTAACTTCGATTCACTATTTATTTGTCCTTTCTAATAATTTTTAAAAAATGTGTGTCACTTGAGAGGTTTTTGATTTCGCAAAAAGTTATGTAACCATTAAATAAATAAAGTAAAAAATAAGAATAAATTGAATGAGGAGTTAATTTATGCAAAATGAATAACACAAAAAAATGAAGCACTCGCTTTTGGTGATTTTAAAAAACAAAAGCATTTAAAATCCACTGCTTTTCGTGTTGAGCCTTTTATGAATTACTCGACTCAAAGCTTTTATGTTCTTGGAGGCATTAACAAATTCACCCCATGCGTTTATCTACGAATTGAAGGTTTTCTTTAATAAAAATACTTTTTTCCAGATTCCGATTGACGCATTTCCATCGCCCCAGCTCAGACCAGGTAAGAAACATATATTTTGATTTATTCTATGGCTTATTTAGGCTTTCAGTACAGAGTTAACTCTGAAGAAGACTTTACGTTGAAATATTCATGATGTGTTATCCCGGGCTTCCACTCCCCCACACCCAAACCTTCACTCCTTCTGTTATCGCCCATTGTTCAGAAAACAATCATAAACACATTACGCGCGCAAAGCCATATTATCATTTGTATGTGTTATCTTTTATACGTTCGCGTGAGAAATAATTGTGTTTATCCAATGAAAGAAATATAAAACCTTTAACATCTGGTAACAAAATAGGGTCTTTCCTTGCTTAGTCTAGCGTCTACACAGCTCTAGTAATAATGTAGAATGTTTGTTGAAGACAATGAACTGTGAGACGGAATCTCGTCTCGTGGGAATGTTACATCACGGTGTTGACACACTACACGCTACGCGCTACGAGCTACGAGTTACGATGAACTTGCTCTACAAACTACTGAGGAGTCGTAGATTTCCAAGAATCTTTTAGAATTCCAGCCTAATATAAAATAAATGTGTCTAGTATCTATTTTAGTAAACTTGTGACTAAATGGTTGATAATAATTACATATATACTTGTAATCAGATTTTCTTTGATCTCTTCCCCCACGATACTGAGAATAAAAGGCATATTAAAATTATAAATCATTTTTATTTTGTTTTGTGTTTATTGAAATAAAAGCAGTTTAGCTACACAATATTATGTTTCCGATAATGGTAATAACTGATGAATAGACACACTTACTTATTAATTCATTCAAGTGATTCATAATGTATAAATTACATTCTAGTTTTTCTGCGAAATTAATAATTAATTAAGTAGTACAATGTGTTGTCGCCAAATGTAATATGGATGCGACAATGTAATACGCTACAATGTGATGTTGCCAAATGTTTAACTTATCGGTTGATATTGATCGGTACTACAATAATATAGACTCCAAGATTATAATATATGCATTACATTTAAGGTATTAGACCGGTGGTGGTCTAAGTGAAGACTGACACGCATACTTGCCTTTTACCCTCGAGTTAAACAAGTAGAGGAGCAAACCGCGCGTCAAAAATAGTGTAACCACTTTCAAACTGCGACGACGTAGCTTCAAAACCACTAAACATTTTAAAGTAAACATGTATCTCCTGTCTCACTTTCACAAGTCGCAAGAACCAAACGGCCACAAAGATTAGACAAAGACAGATTCACGAACCTGCGGTGACGGGTTGGTGTTGCCTACCATTTGAAATTTTACCCAAATTAAGCAATAAAATAGGGATTTTTTCAAGGTTAGTTTATAATAAATTACAATAAAATATATAAATTTGTTTTAGACTACTATAAATTTTAATTAAACTCTACCGGTTTCAGAAAAACCCTTTCTTCGTCAGGAGAATATTAAAACTAACATATGATACAAAATATTGACAGATAGCGTTATTATTTAGGGATTTTATAATTTGAAATACTTCTAAGTTATCTGATTTTTTGCTTTTATGATTACGGTGAAGAATTTTAACCCCTGTAATAAAAGCAAAAAAATTGATAACTTGGAAGCACTTGAAATTTAAAAATCCCTAAATAATAACGCTAGTATTTTAAATAACCAAATTAATTTATCGTTTAGTCCCATTCAAGACATGTTTCCAATATACCGCTCTGTTATTGCTGGAATTCCCGCAATTACCCCTCCCACTTAAGCACTTAAATTTTTGGTATAGATATATCTGTCAATATTTTTTTATCATAGGTTGGTTTTAATATTCTCCTGACGAAGGAAGGGTTATTCCGAAACCGGTAGAGTTTAATTAAAATTTAAAGGGGTCTAAAACAAATTTATATATTTTGTTGTAAATTATGGCAAGCCACAAAGTTAATGCTTATTATGAATATATAAATAAAGTTGTTTTATTTCTTCAAACTTTGCACAAATGCATTTTTAAAATTATTTTAAATACGTATTTTTTATTGTATGACTAAAAGTAAGCATAACTAATGAAAAAATGAAGATATTTTTTGTTCAAATATTTTTTATTGTAAGTACCAATACATCAAACTCCGCAATGAAGCATTAGTTTTGAATACAATTGCCTTTTAGATTCCTTTTTGTAAGCTTGTGTGAATAATTTGCTTTAGTGATACAATATTTTTAAAGTATTTATAAATAATGGCATTAATTAATAAAATAGAATGATCCGCCTGTATTGATAATAACGTGACCACAATCGCTTTTTGGTCCTAGTTTGTCTTGATACCGGAATTACTTCGATTTATTCGACTGTAGATTTAGAAGGCAGCCAGTCAGTCTCTTTTCACTGCAATCGAATTATTACCACGGCGTGCTGCATCTTTAGGTACCCTGCAAAATTATTAATATTAAATACTTAAAAAATATAATTACTGGATTAATCATTAATAAAATAAAATAAGATTAATGAACTCTTTTGTACGAATATCAAAACATATTTTTTATTATTATTTCCAAAATATATAAAATCAGGGGTTACCTCCTACTTATTCCATAAATTATGCAATCTCCCAATTAATGTGGGAAAACCAAGATGACTTTTTTAGTGGTAACACTTAACCTAAAGAATAGTATTCGGTATTTTATTTTGGTTTTTGCATTTTTTAACTGAACTCGAAAACAATAAACTTACGTGTGATTGATATGTTTTTGTGATCTTGAATCGCATCTTTCACGTCGCGTCGTCCGGTTCAACTCGGTCGGCGTCCCACTGAGCACTGAACTGACGCTAGCTATTATTTATTATTTATTTATTTATTTATTTTTTCATGTTCTCTATAAAACAGTTATACACCAATATATATCATAGAGAAGATTATAAATTACAAAGTACACAAGGGCAGTTTTACTACTTAGTGACATTTGCTAAAAGATAGTTGCTGAACTGTCTGTAAGTGACATTGAAAATGTCGATGGTCAATGCAGAATCGTTAAGCAGTTGAGTCGCTCTGTTTATTGGCGCGTTCTGATATGTAGAAGTCCTCACTTTCGGAGCATAAAAAAGTGCATGGGATTTACCACGAGTATACTTGTTAGGGACGTAAAAATTAACCTCTTTTAATATAGGCGGATTGAGTATGATACCAGAGATTAGCTTAAAAAAGTGTTTACCTAAAAATATTTTTCTGCGGGCTTCTAAGGTGTTGAAATCGAGCATACCTGTTAAGAACAAGGATGGATAAAGGAATGGATAGTACGTATATTCCCTCATATACAGGTAACGCAAAAATCTTTTTTGTACTTTTTCTATTTCTAGGATATGGTTTTGTTCAGAAGGGGCCCAAATAATGGAACTATATTCCAGGATGCTACGAACAAGTGCTTCATATGTTCGACGTATTGCAATTCCATTAGTAAATGATCTCGCATTACGAAGAACAAATCCAAGCATTTTGTTGGCGCGGGAGACAATGTCAAATATGTGGGATTTGAAAGAGAGATTTGCTTCAAAAATCACGCCAAGGTCTCTAATCTCATTTTTCCGTGTTAATATATTTTTATTAATCTGGTAGGGGAATAGAAATGTATTTTTGGATCTTGTAAATGTAACGACATTGCACTTCTGGATGCTGAAGGGTAATTTGTTCAGTTCCGACCATTTGACAAGAGAATCAAGATCATTCTGTAGAATAATGGAATCTATGTAACTTTTAATAGCTCTGAAAAGTTTGATATCATCAGCGAAGAGGAGATATTTTGAGCGGTTAATGGTCTTGCCTATATCATTAATGAATAAAAGAAAGAGGAGGGGTCCTAAATTTGATCCCTGGGGGATCCCGGAGTTGGTTTTGTATTCGTGAGAAAATTGGTGTCCGTAACTGACATACTGACGACGATTGAGTAAGTAGCTAGCTACGAAAGCGAGAAAATTCTGAGAGAATCCGATGTCACTCAATTTTTTTAATAAAATATCATGGTCGACTTTGTCAAATGCTTTCTCGAAGTCTGTATAAATCACATCGACATGTACAAAATTTTCAAAAGATTTATTGATATATGTAGTAAGATTCATTAGGTTTGTTGAGGGTGATAGAGTAGGGCGAAATCCGTGCTGATTCTCGTTGAGTGAATGTTTTGTTTGATTATATATTTGTGAATAAATTATGGTTTCCAAGAGTTTTGCGGGTGCTGATAAGACAGCTACAGGTCTATAATTATCGATTGCTGACTTTTTGCCTTTTTTGTGTATAGGCGTGACTTTCGTTACTTTCCATTTTTCAGGAAAGATATTATTACGAATTGAAAGGTTAAAAATGTGCTTTAGAGGTTGAATAAAATAATTTGAATATTTTTTTAATGTGATGGGTGGTATAAAATCTGGGCCGACAGAGTATTTAGGTTTTAGCTTATGAAAAGCGGCAACAATATCGACATCGCTAATTTCGTGAATTTGTATAGGTAAAGCATTGTGTGACGAAGAAGCTATAGAGGAAATATCAAGTTTGGGAATACTGTCGCTAAATACTGATTCAAAATATTTTGCGAAGCCTGCTGCTATTTCAGAATATCCGTTATATTGATGTTCGTTAAAATTCATGTGATTTAGTTTGTCACAGCCGCGACGTTTATCTTTCATGTAAGTCCAAAATCGAGTGGGGTCAGTTATAATACTATTCTCTGCCTCTCGTGTAAAGTCAGTGTAGGCCTGACCAATTAACTGCTTGATTAATTTTCGTGTTTTTTTGAAGTTCGTTAAGGCATGTTCAGATTTTGTTTTTTTCCAAAGATAGTGCATTTTATTTTTCTCTCGTATGTGGTGAATGATCTCTCCAGTAAACCATTTTGGATATTGTTTATCATCTCTGAGCAAATGTGTGGATCTTTTCTTTAAACAAAGGTCGAAAATGTTATTAAGCTGCTTATAAAACATTTCGACAGCCAGGTTTACATCGAGGCAGTCATAATGATTCCAGTCGTGTTGTTCTAAGGCATTTCTAAGTGTATAATCTGAGCTTTCGTCGAAAATCCAACCCATGTTTATGTCCGGAGGTAATATGTCATGTATTTTATGTGATTTTGTTATGTAATCGAGTGTGAATGAGAGTGAAGGGTGATTGATGTCTTCTTTGACTAGTGGAGAATCATGGCGATGGATAACAGCATTTTCAGGATTTATATTACTTAATACTAAGTCTAACATGCGGGTATTAATGTTATAAACAGTGTTTAGTTGTGTCAGATCATAAAAAGAACAAAAATATTCAAAGATATCACTTGGGTTTTTCCCTGACGAGAAGTTAAAATCACCGAAGATAATAATATTTTTTGATAATAGTTTTGCACTTTCACTTATGATTTTGTCATAAAATAATTGATATTGCTCTGATTTTGTATTTGGAGGAAAATATACTACACATATATACATCATGATATTTTTATGCGTTACTTTCACCCATAAGTCTTCACCTTGGGTTTCTATGAAGTCCAGTCTTTCTGCGTATGAGTGGCTGTCAGCTCGGAGGGCTAGGAGAGTTCCTCCTCCACGACTGCCTCTATCTTTTCTGAAGACGTGGTACAGATTTCCGAATAGTTCCGACGAATATGTGCTAGAAGTTAGCCATGTTTCCGTGAGAGCAATCAGAAGTGGTTTCTGACACATTACTGTAGTCATAAAATCTAAAATTTTGTTATTAAGGCTTCTGACGTTTTGATAAATACCATTAATTTTTGTTTTTTTGGTTTGTGCCGGTGTCGGCCGTCTTGGTTTGGGGTCGTGGCTTCCGAAATGACCATTCTTTGAAGGCCACATTCTTGGGCCAGATCGTGGGGTCCATGAAAAAATTGAAAGATTTTTCCGGAATCCCTATTTTAAATGAAGCATAACGATCGTGCCTCGTAATAAGTTTTTCAACTGTAAATTCTAAATCGGGCTTCTTCTTTTTAAGGAATGAAGATATTTGTTCTTCCTTGGTAGTCCTATGAAACATGAAAACATGTAAATGTAAGTTCTTCGGGATAATTACCAAGTTGTCATCGACGGATCCTGTCCCTTTGGAGATTGGTCGAGACCGGAGTCGTCTACCATTGACGAGGGCATCACTGTAGGATTTTATAGGCTGGGTTAACAGTTCGGATGTGGGGGGTAGAGCAGTAGAAGAAGAAGATGCTGCTGCAGCAGACGTGGAAGTATCTTCCTCCGATTTACCTTTATCAGCATTGAGTGGGGCTGGTGGATCCACCTTAGATCTGCCGGACGGCTCCATTCTATCATTACAGAATAATGCAAAGACAGACGCTGTAGAAGTTGATGCAACAGGGGTTGGACTCTTATTAAAAATTTTCCCACTATTTTTCCCGCCTTGGGAGCCTTTCGTAGCTTGTGAGCGGGTTATTCTTCTTCTGGTGTTCAAATTTTCGTCTGCATCATGAGTAGAAGCCGGCTTAGAAGACGGGGTGACGTGTGGGGAAACCGAAACGGACGTACAAGGCCTTGTAGTGGAAGTAGTATTGACTCTAGATGTAGATAAACGGGCATCAGTTGTATTTAGGTTGATATTATGCGAGATATTAGCTGCGGGTTCTGCTGTTGAAGAAGGATTCAAAGGGACGGCAGGTACGGCCGATGCTGACATAAATGTGACTGGTTGATGCATCTCGATCCGCGGCTGGGCAGATGAAAAAGCAGGACTTTTCGCTGGGACTGGGCGCTTGACTAAAGCGTCCATTTTATCTGAAAAACCCGAAAGTGCGAGAACTATGTCGTTAAGAGCAGATTCTCTGCCTTTCATTGTAGCGTGCTGTACAGTTAAAGTTAAATAATCACTTTTAATTTCATTAATAGCCTTTAAAATGACCAATTTGCCATCCTCATTCATCAATCTCTTTTCCTCATTTATTACTGAGGATATTTTGTCAAGATTATCCAAAAAATTATCAGACTATCTTTCTTTTCTTTGTTTAGGGCTTTAGTATCATAATTAGAATTAAAGTTATTCATAAAATTGTTCGAAAATTGCATCGATGCGTCTACATTTATTTGTTGTTCGGAGGAATCATCATTTGAAACATCTTCATCAACTGAAATTACTTGATTCTTACTCTTCATTGATTTCGAAAACTCATTTTCGAGAATAAATTCAACAGCTTCTTTTAATTCTATTCTCCTGGCTTCTTTAGTAGTTTGGAAGGTTGACAAATTAAATGGAATTTGATCCATGATAAAAATTAAAATTTATTGTCATTCAAATTTAAAAATCACCAATGTTTAAATGTTCTCATCAAAAGTTTGAAAATAATTATGGAATCGGGTTAGTTATAATAATATTTTTGACAGTAACCAAGGTTAATATTAACAAACCAGTATCTTAGTAACGAATTTATGATTAATCAAAAATGTTTTTATTTTAATAATTTTTAATAATTTTTAAATGAAATTTAAAGCCTCTTCCGGCAAAAAACAGGGAAAAACAGACAATGGGCAGAAGCCCAAACAAAGCACAATACTATAGAACTAAAAATTACTTATGAACACATATTAGTTAAATATTTATATTCATTGAAAGACGAGCTAACGGAAACGTAACCGTACAGCACAAGATATAGAGGCGGACTTATAGCTGTGCATATGGCTGTGGCCATATGAGCAGTGGCAAAGCTTGACGCGGTATTACTAATCTAGTGTGATGTATATATATCAATGCCTTTTACTACCTCCGTTCGGGTTATACATACATTCAAATCAAATATACCTTTCATTTGTCATTAAAAATAACTCCAATCCACGATCATTACATATAATAATTATTATTTAAATTATTTTATTTTCGATGCGAAAATTGAAGGATTTTTTATTAAAATATTCCGAATAACCTGAACATATTTTTTATCTCTTAAAACCATTACAGTACGCGTAAAATGTTGCTTTTGTCGTGATGGAAAACTCACGATGCATGGGTGGAATCTAGACGCAATGTCAACTCTGCCACAGATTGGTCGATCAGAACAGTTTAGCAGATCAACCAAGCGATTTTTATGTTTCGTGATAATTGAAAAATCCAATTCACTATGTGAATGTTTCGAAAGTATTTTCAATAAATATGCTACATTATTAGAATTCGTTTTGTTGTCCAAATACTATTTCTAAGCAGGCCATGTACAAATAGCGGAAATGATGCTATCGGAGTCTCCAATCTTCAGGTCTCCTTCGCCGACTAAATGGTTGGTAAATAATGGATTATGAGCCGGTCCCCAAACCGATATTGTAACATTGGATTGGATTCTTGCCATTAAGGATTAAAGTAATCCAATTGGATATTCCAATCAGATATCTCCTGGAATGGAAGAGTTGCCCGCTCTCATTAAACTCTTCCTTTATCTCTCCTTTTTGCTCTTCCCTTTCCCTCCCCCTCCCATCCTACAGATTCCTCCGTATTCTCCATCTTCCCCTACCTCCGCTCACGTGGATAATAAAAGCTTTATGTCCTTCCTTCTGAAGCTCGACCATTGAAAGGTCCAATTATTGGACGGAACGTGTGTGGTTTTATTCCTTGATTTAACACACAAATCCCAGCCCAAATACGTCAATGATTAGGGTTTAGACGTTTAGTGCACAAATTTACGGGCTTGTATTTTTATAACTGTCGACCTTTATTGTACGTTTTAGTATTTTGCACACAGCCGTCAGTGGCTTTCTAAAAAATATCATTTAAGAAGTTTTACTGAAGGATTACCGTAAAAGAAAAACTAAAAATAACCTGTCATATTTTAACGCTTATTTCGATTCCAGTAATATCTAAATATTATATTAAAAACTCATTGAAATATATGAGTTTTATGTTTGATGGATTAAGTATATTTTCATTGCAAATTAAAAATTTAAGTTTCACATGCAAACCTGTCGTCTGCACCTGAACAATATAATTTTCGTGTTCATTTTAATATTAAACAACTAATTTGTAAAGGAGGGTTTTTGGCTTATTTTACGTCAAGGACGTCTTATGGAAAATTAAAAAGTAATCTTATAATTACTATATTAAGGTTATATTACACGGTATTTGTCACCAAGTGACATGTTAGTCAAGTCCTGGTTAAATTCGTTACATCGTATTGTCTTTTAAGGTCAGATATAATATCACACGAATACTTTTACCACATATTATTTTCACTACGTTGAACTACAATGTGTGCATTTAATATCATGATGTACTTTAACTGCTACTAACCTCACATACAATACCCGCCATGGGTGTAACCACAGTATCTTCCTTGAGAGTCTGTACGCGGATACTGTGGTTTTACTTATGATGACAGAATAACATTTTATCTAAAACATGGGAACACCTCAGCACGAGTACTCCTAGTGAGGTGTTCACAAAACACTACAATTAATCTATTATTAACAAAGAATTAAGTACAAATTATTTTGTCTTTCTGGAACACGTAATCATCAGTGAAATCTATGTTCGAGAATAGAAATGAATAATAAAATATACGTTCAAAAATTTTAAATTAAATGTACTCTATGTGAGTTTGGAAGAGTGTGATAGGGATGCGAAAATGAGAATGTGTGTGCGCGAGTTTAAATATACTGCATTACTACTATAGTCAAACAGATACCAAGGGCACTGCCAAAATTTATCACGGAGATTAAAGTACAGTAAAAACTCCGAAAAACCCAACCTCGAAAGACACTCCACCGTAATATTTATATTTTGTATTTCTTATTATTTATTCGACCCTCGAAAATTCCGATTTTCGGAAATACTAAAAACAAAACTGGAACCACATTTTAGATTATACCTAATAATTATACACTCCGAAACAACATTTTGAAATTCGAATGGCGGTTATTCCCATCGATTAGATGACTAAATCCTTTCGAAATTCCAATTTTATTTATATCGTGCTACTATAAAAGCAAACAATTAATGATTATACATTTAGTAATGAGTAGTGCATTGACTTCATAAGATCAAAATCCAGTCCATTTATTTATTTTCAATTTGATCTACTTTATTAATGTCAGTTTGACTCCATTTATTTAATCGGTGTGCTTGAAGTTTCATATTGTGTGATCTAATATCAATGCTTTTAGTAGATAATACATATTCAAAATGGTGGATGTAAATCAACGATACGAATTGCAGGCAGGTGAAAAAACGATAGTTTATAATGTTATCAAGTTTTTCCAAAAAAATCCTTGACAATCCAGAACACATCAAAACATTGAACTTCAAGTAAGTACATTTATTGGCAGCAGAGGCTTGCGGCCTCAACCTGTTGAACATTCGAAGAGTGTCGTCGGGAGCTCCTCATTCTCCGCATGCAGAAGAAGTAAAAACGTTCCATCAGCCTCGTAAAAACTACAAAAAACCTAAAACGGTAACGGGATTGGATGATTTTGGTCGCAGTGTGATGGATTTTTATGACAATGGCCAATATTCCACTCTTGCAAATCTTAAGAAGGTTCTGGTGGTTAAAATATTTTTTTCTGGATCTCATGAATCATTGCGATGTATTTTGCATGATATTGGTTTCCAATTTAAAATACGCAATGGTGGAAGAAAGTATTTAATGGGAACACTAGAAATTGCTGCAGCTCGTGTAGATTTTTTGAGAAAAATGAATCAAATACGATCACCCAGCGACGGACGGCAAATAGTCTACTTGGACGAGACTTGGGTGAATCAAAATCACTCGATTACACACATGTGGCGAGATAGTATAATATAGGCAATGGGGTTCAGCAAAAACAGGCTTCATCACGGGGAGTAAATTAATATTCCGTACGAAAAAGGTTATGCCGAGTACAGATTAGAATTCTGAAATGAATTCCAAAGTCTTCAAAAAATGGTTTAATTCTACTCCATGTTACAACTAATACATGTTTTCCGTGAATTGTAAAATGATTTTTTTAATTACAAATAAAAATTTACCGATGTAATATGTATATTTTATTGTAAAAAGTATATTGTTTTATGTTCATGTGGACATTAAGGTGTCTTTAAAAAATAAATATGTAAAATCACAGCCGGGGGTAAAAATCAAATATTATTTAAATTGGTTATCGCTTTATTAATTAGCATCAGATAAAATCTGTCTAAGAATTTTCTTGATTCTGAAATATGTATGTAATATGAGTTACCAGAAACCTTGTAGGTATTTTTAAATACCTACGCATTTTTATTCAATCCTTAAATTCAGACTTGAAGACACTTGAATTCAGTACCGAAGATAATAAAAACATTTTTTTTAATAAAATTAATTTTAAGTCGTGAACCTTCTCGTGTTTCTTTACTGTACATTTTATTACCCAGTTTGGACTTAGAACGCGCATTTCGTTTCTGTTTGACTATAGTGATACGTATATTATTAAGTTGAGCCTTACATTGTGAATTGTGATTTGTTAAATATATAATAAAGTGTGGAATTATCATTAATTCACCCTGATATTTCAATGAAATTACACTGGCGCAGCGCGCATGAAGCGGGAATATTTCTAAATAAATAGTACGGGATATAGGACATGTAAGCCTGTACAAAAACTGTAAATAATAAGCGCCGGCACCCAGAGACGATCGACTATTATCTTGATAGAGAAGCTTTTTGCTTTGACAGCTGTTGAAAATTTTTTCGAGGAGTCAATTTTTATATTAAAATACGGTATACGAGTTGCCTGTGTACTGTCAGATTCATTTATTGACAAATCACGGAAATGGAAATGGTCACGCCACCTACCCGTTTGTTCCCCTTTCCCCGATTGGCTGGTCTATAAATTTAGATATCTGTGATGAATTCAGTGAGATGACTTAATGGAATTTCCTAGAACTTTGTTACCTCATTCGTTTTGTAATGAAGTAAGCCATTGCCTGCAGAGTTCCATCCCTTCCCTAATGCCGTTCGTATTGTCGCAGGAAGAGATTAACTCTTATCCGGTTAATAAACTTTAAAGAAGGAACTCTAAATTTAAAAGTGGTTTTGGTGTGGCCATTACTAGCTACCCTCTAGATAAACGCGGTTAAGAGGTAAATAAATGTTCTCCTACTTGTCGGGGATGAAAAAATACGGATTTTATCTTGTGGTTAGAAAACAATCACAAAAAAGATTTGTAAAATTGTGGAAAACTTTCCGATTTTGGTAGTGTTTTCAGAAGATTAAAAATTCCATTATGAATAAGTAGTTAAAACTTTTAGATGGCTTAGAGATCTTATGTAGAGCAGACGGACAGAGAAATACGGGTCAGGAGAATATAGTAGAATTATATAGTGCAAGAAGATAATGGGGAATACCCCGCAATAAATGGCTTGACCATGGGAATTTAAGACGATGATCAAATAAATGTGAATCATGCGAGAAGTATTTCCAACGACAGATAGGCAGTTAAAAAATATATAAACAACATTCACAATGTAAATTAGAAAAACACACTTGAAAAAATGTTTTTTTTTACGTTAAATCTACGAAATTAAAAAAAAATATTTCAGGGCCTGTCATTTTTGGAATTCCGTGTGGAGAGCCTTTTTGGAGGAGTCTTGAAGTGATGCATGTTGCAGGAGGGAGAAAAAATGAGGCCGGAATACCGTTCCACGGAAGATTAACACTAAAATAATGTGAACCATGTATAAATATTTGGCGCGTGATTGCTGTGATTGCCGACTATGCACCGGTGCTGGAGGACCGCTGATGCTAATTTATTGGGGCATCTTTTGAAATACCGGTAGAACAATGTTAGCATTTCCACCTGACGTCTGTGCCCTAAAGATTGCAATCCGTTTGTTAATAGAGGGGCATCTGGTTCCAGACCAGAGATGGTTGCCGAATTCAACAGTGAGGCACACTTGCGATTTGTACAAGGTCAGCAGTTGTGTCCTATTAAAGACACCCACCCTCTGAGAGGTTAACTAGACTTTCGATAGAGCCCCCGTACCTGAGCTGATCACTTTGTTTACACCTAACATGTTAATGGAAGGCTTTTTCGACGATTTAAAACACTTTCTTACATTACGAAGAAAGTGAAAATAAATACTTCGGAATATATATAATCAAACGAAATAGGAAATGATTTAAACGATTTTTTGTCTCCATTACCCATATAACATATGATTACGGGCCGAAATATATATTAATTTATCATTTACACCATATAAATGGAGGTTGTTTATTTTCTGTTGTATTGATAACAGCCATTAATCAATTTCTAAACGTGTCCGTCTATCAAAACCACCCGCCAATCTAGACACCTGATTGTTAAATGGCAGCTCATAAGTAAATTAATTATTTATTGTTGCTAGTGCAATATAGAATTTAGTTATGGTTTTGTGAACATAAATGGTTAAATTTAAATAATTACTTGTTGTCTCATCAGTCTGTCCAGACCATCTATCAATCAAAAACAAAATATATATGAAAATAAAATATGTTAGAGTACTAGGAAAGCGACCAACTCTTGGGAGTTGACACCGTGCGACCGATTACATAACAATTAACAAAGTATTAAATATCCAAACAAAATTCCAAAAGTGTGGTAAATTTATTTGTCAGAAACTCTTCAGGGCTTACTTACTGCATTGGATGCAGAATTAATAATTCTGCTGTTCAGTCTGAAAAATTTCGATTTTGAAAAATTTTATCTCGGTTATACGTAAAATTTGTACTTTTATGAGAGATTAGAAGCTGCTTTATTTTTTAATCGTTTAATGACAAAGTTATGCTTTTGTTTCTTGATGTTATTATAATAAAGTATTTTAATATTTTTGATAATACATTCTTCGGTTTATTGTTTTCTTCCACTCCATATTTATTTCTTTATGCGACTAACTGTGTGATTTTCTTAAGGCGCCTAAAGGGTTAAGAACCAACCATTTTTCTCAATAAAATCTGTATTGCAAAACGGAATTTTTGACTGGGTTGGGGTATTCAAAACCGAAAGAATACTTTAGATCACCGTAAGAATACAAATTTTTTCTTATTTTAAAAGCCTTATGATTACCACGCCATTAGATTATTCTGATATTATCATATTTTACTCCTATCTTAACAAACTAATTGCGATCTTTAGAATACAGGAATCGGGTGGCAGATCCAAGGAACTAGCGTCATTGATCCCCTCGGCACCAGTGCATGTCGGGAATCTGTCACAAGAGTACTCGTTCTTGAGTTCAACGGCTCGGCTGTGGAACGATTTACCGGCATCTGTGTTTCCTTCCTCCTATAACATGGGTCTCTTCAAGATCCATGTTCACACCTTCGTCTCCTCATAAAGACCTTCCACACAGCATATTCAAAGATGACGTAGGCCGTAAAGGGAAATTAATTTTTTTCGGAGCCTCCTGTGTAGAGTGTACGTAAAAAAATTTCAAGAATTTAAAGTACCTTTACTGCAAATTATGTATAAAAAAATTACCTACTCTTTTACAAATAGGCCCTAAGGAAAATGATTTTTCTCGGGGCCTCTTGTGTGGAGTGTACGTAAAAAAATGTCAACAATTTAAAGTACCTTTACTGCAGATATGATTTTAGATTTTCACAGCCAAAAGTATTTTTGTTGTTTATTTTAAGGTGTTATGCCGTGTTACGCTATCTCCTTCTTTAACCAACATGTCCATCATTAGAGCATTTGTGTTGACTAACGTTAGCAAAAGAAGGAGATAGCGTAAACCGGCATAACACCCCAAAAATAAATAACAAAAATACCTTTACTGCAAATTATTTATAAAAAAATTACCTACTCTTTTACAAATTCACCAAGATTATTTTATTTTTTTTATTTTTTTTAAAAAGAAAGACAAACATTCCCGGGTTACGAATAACCCAACAACATTTGAAAATCTCCTACTACCACCACACTAAGCGGAAGATGTTGCTTGTGTTGTGACGGAGGACTTAGCCAGCCGAGGAATCGAACACGGAACGCCTGGGTGGGACCCAAACGCAATGCCCACTCAACCACTGACCGGATTGTTTCAACAATGAAAACTTAACACTTTTTCCAAAATGCAATTGTATTCTTGGATTTAATGTATATCCCTCGCTGTAAATATAAATGGTTTTACTAATATTACCCATTAACATAAGATTAGAAAAAAATATTTAAAGTTCAATAGTACAATAAAAAACTCTATCAATAATACCTACCTATATCTCATTGATTATACTTAGTAATAAAATATAATAATTTACAATAATAGTGTTAGATATCATCTATCTCTCTTCTTCTTTTTTCTGTTCTATTTCATATCTGTTATTTGTTAAAAAATTTTCGTTCTCTTACAATTTCTGAAAAATATATTTTAAATGTTATTTACATACATACGTTTCCCCGTCTTTCTCAATAGGAGCGTTGCTCTAAAAAAGGTATTACAATATTTCTGTTGTACATAAAATAAATAAATAAAAATTCCTTATTTAATGTGTATTTTTATCATTAATAAATAAATAAAATGCCAGTAAAGTTTCACAATTCATTTCACACTTCAACGTTGTGAAATATTTGTACATAAGTTATTTTATTTACAAAACAATCCGATAAAACTTTATTCATCTATTTGGAATGCGGCGCTTAACGCGTAACAGATTTCAATATAACTTTGTGTGAAGTATTTATCTGTGAAAGGGTGCGGAGACAGATGAAGGACGGATGGAACTACTGCCAGGACCAGGACCGGGACACATGACACAGAAGGACGAAAGCGACAGGCCTTGTTGTTTCAGATTTATTCCTTTCTCCGATCTGTCCACACGTCACTGATTTCTTCACCGAAAGGACGCTCGACTTGTTTCTTCCTTAAGAGGAACGGCTACACGGCCTTTTAAATACAAAGCTTAATATGAGGCCAAAATAATTAAGCAAAAGTTAACATATTTATTTCGGATCTGAGCATTTTTATTTATTTGTGTTTGGAGTTATAAAACGTGTGTGTAATTAAATAATTCGATATTTCACGAATTTTTGAGGCAACTTTTAGTTAATTACTGCAATGTCCCTTATTTCCTCTCCAGAAATACTTGTTTTAATATGTAGTACTGTGACCAGTATTCTGCAGTACTACAGGATTCTTATTGAAAGACTTAGGTTCTTTGAAACACAGTGACTGTGTATTGACGTATCGTAATTTATAAAGCTTGTTCGGAGGACTAACGTCCTTTCTAACTGGAAGCTAGATTTTGTCTGGGGAGCATATTCGGCACATATCGTAAACGAGACCACGTGACCCGAAGAGCCCATGTGAATGAAATATGTGAACTAGTCATAGACTAATTTTGAAACATTGCAGTTACTGAATATTATCATTTTTTAAAAAATCCCCTATCTACGATGTTTAAATACCTAATGAAACATATTTTCCATCTAGCCCATTAGCCCAGCGCCCTGTCTCACTTAAGCGATCCGCTCACCGTAGAAACTGAAACCAAACTAAAACTGGTTTTTGCTATGGTTACAACCATAAATAAACCACTTACAAATGCGCGTTGCTATGGTCAGCCAAACTTCTCATGGCGCATGTCAATTTTACGATTTCAGTCATTATCTTAGCTTGTTTCACCATAGACGACGAACATTTCAGTTGTTCAGTTGTCAACCAGGAACCGGCGCGTCGCCGTCCGCGGCAACAAGCGTGGCAAGTTGCGAGTCCCTGCTTGCGTTGCCATTCACAATGGGTTTTTGAGAAATTGTGTAGTGTGCGGGCCATCATATTGACAATACACAGGATAGCGAGTTTAGTTACAAACTGTTTTTTCTTCAGTTGTCTCGTCAGCGGACGCACTAGCACTGACATTACAGCTCTCCTTTCTATGATGTCAGGTGAAATTAGTAAATTTTTGAATTTGAATTGAAAATTTAAGCCTCGATTAACACAACAATAAACACGACACTGTTTTATTCTACGGTATAAATGTTTTATTGGAAATTTATTGTGATGGCTTTTGGCTCTATCAACTCAAAAGTTTACCATAGTTGACTCTTAAATAAAGGAAATCGAATTACCACCTACTATCACCAACAATACTGAAGTCGGTTGTGAGTATATGATTGTAATTTTGGTTCAACGAAGTCGGATTGGTTTTGATTTCAGTGTCGTTTTCACAATTATTTGAAAATTAGAACTGACTGCCTGAAAAATTAATTCAGACAAGCTATAAAGTACCTACCTAATTTTACAAGTCATTTTCAAAAATTGGAACTGATGCGTCAAGAATTCAAATTTTCTCAAGACTTTTACGAATCCGCTCTAGTATTTTAAAATTTAAAATACGAATAAATAAAAATAGCTCCAATCCCTACCATGTCTTCTTCTTCTTCCTTGCTCTATCCCAACTCATTGCCTAGGTAGGCTGTTGGGGTCGGCTCTCCTCGTTCTCAGGTTGTAGCTTCTTTGGTTCTGGGAATCGCTTTCATCGCGTAGGATTTTGGAGCATTGAGTCATCCAGGAGGTTTTGGTCTTCCTCTGGATGACTGTCGATGAAGCTCCATAGACATTGCCTGCTTCACTTTGTGGTAAGTTAAACTGCCAATCCCTACCATGTAGATGTTGACTATAGGTACCTGTTGATTTAAAAAAGAAAATCAGTTTGGTTGGGTTTATTTTTCATTGTAAGTATGAAAAAGGCCGCGCAGTCATTCCTCTTAATCCGTACCTCGGTACATTGACACCGCCCAGTCAGTGTTAGGCCACGATAGCGGCTAGCGATAAATTCGTGTTCCCGATTGAATTTTCTTGGTCATTTTCGTTTTCAGTTTAGCGCCTTTTTCATAAGAGCGTTCAATTGGTTGGAAATAAATTGTATGAAGCTGTTCTATCAAGCAGAATACCCGTGTCAACGAACCAAGAGATATTATTATTTAATGTTTTAGAAAATGATTTTTAAAAGACATTGCCCTCTCTACCAATTGAAGGCAACTTGATATTTTGTCGAGCGAATCGCTCAAATCTGTATGCGAATTCATCCATGGGAAGAGTACCGCTATTTGAATACGGTGGATGACAAATTTGATGCATTCTTTGAAATCTACAAATGTCCTTGAGGTGATTTTTATATCTATTTGTAAATAATAAATCTAGATAGATCCTAAGAGATCATTATAAATTGTAAAGCGCCCTTGAAATGATTTCTCACAAAAACGACCCTTCACAAATTATCCAATTATTATTTTTATTAGTGAGTTTACAATATTTTTGGTACAACTGAACAAGTGTGTTAACGGTATTGTAAAAACAATAAATTATGTGATATTGTGAAACCTTTATTGTTGTAAATTTATTTAGGTACCTACGTGATTAAAACCATATGGCAATATTCAAACAATTGAATTAATAAGATTGCATGCTGTCAGCAATACTTTCTCAGAAGTAGTAGATGTGTTTAACTGCACGAAACCGGTTATACCAACATAACCCAAGAAAAAAATCAATTCTTGCATAATATTTAATATTCTTCTGCCTACCAAGTAATTATTATGCATTTCACATATTAGTAATAGCCCGTATATTATTAATATAAATATATTTTAAAAAATAAAGTTTGAAGTGTACATAATTTTAAAAATCATTTTAATTATGAAGAATTTTGATAAACTTATTCGAACGACCACAACCGTCTATTTTCTTTTATTATATTTGCGGAATAATAATTTTGAAAACATATGTTTTTTTTAAGATTATATTAGTAATTAAATCTGTTGATTGAATTCTAACTGTTAAATAAGACACATCAATAAAATCGTAAAAAAATAGTACAGTTTTTTTCCATGAAAATTCTTGTCCTTTTTGGATTAGCGCCATGTGACGGAAGATAAATGATTTTCTGGGTTCTCAAAGGTCACAACATTCTTTGTTCAACACTGACATGTACCTATTACTGGGGAGGTGTTTGTACCCCTTGACAAGAGTAGTTTGTAGGGATGGTAGTGTGCTTTGACTAGTCGAAAGTAGTGTGAGTTTCCATTTCGTGGAATCAATCTGCAATTCTACATAGCTGTTCGTTCGACGAATCATCAATGTGCCAATATTTGGCTAACACCTGCCCGCAGTGCAGTATATATGAGGCAGCAAACTTGTCAGTACCTACGATGACATATGTATAGTAATTTTACTAGCCTGCAGGTGCAGTTATTAATTTTAAACTGGCTTATCATATTATTAAAGTAGATTGTAAAAGTTTAAACGAAGCTTTCGTTAGAAATTATTTAAACCCCACTCTTCAAACAAATGGACTTTTCTGTATGTTTATATGTTGACGGAAATGTATGTAATACGTCATAGTATTCAATTCCTAGGAAAAGTATGTAGTTCCTAAAATGGCCCGAAAATGTGTGAAATAAATTATACTAGACACATTTCTTAAATAACAATCGTGTACGCGGGGATAGCGGGGCGAGGGGAGGATATTGCATCGTCTGATCAGGCGATCGCGCTAGTGCCGCGTAAACAGTCAGGTTAGGTTAGGTTAGGTTAGGTTAGGTAAACCCAGGCATTTGCAAATTCAGGAGAGTGTGGAAAGAGCAAATCAGGATATTGAAAATATGTCAACACGTGGATGCAAGACAATGATAATTCACATTGGAGTGAGGGTTTGAGGTTTGTGCAACTCATGAAGAACAGAGCTATAAATGAAACAGTGTGTTTTATTACAGAAAGCATTCTTTTTATACATTTCCTAATACGTATTGGAATTATATACAATTCCTAGCAAATGTATACATTTCCCAGGATATGTATGTATTAAATAATTTTTAAAACAATTTTTTATACATTTCCTAAATATCTTCGGAATTGTATACATTTCCTAGGAGTTATATTCAATTTCTAGATTTAATACATTTCCGGTAACATGTACAAAAAATAAATCGTTCTATCTTTTATAAGTAATACAGAAACTTCGGTGGTCCAGATAATTAGTCAGACATCTCCAAATACTTTTTAAAGTAAATAGTTTTGAGATAATGAATAAAGTATAATAATTTTTACAAGTCGGTGTCTTACATATTAAAAATGCAATTAAATAATACCAGGAGGCATAATGGTCCGGTTCATTACTAGGAAATTTTGAAATATCCTACTAGTGACCCAGAAAACAGCAACATTTTGTTTAATTTACTACTGCATTATAATTGATTTGGTAATATTTATGAGTAATGAAATTTTGCATACTTGAACTAAAAAATAATAGGAAGATAACTGTCTACACGAGATTTGAAAATAAAATATCCGCATTTACTTTTCCAACCCCTTAAGAGGGTATTACCAGAGAATACCGGAAATTAGTCCTTTTTAAATCAAATTCTAGACGTATTGACTCTTTTTTACAAAAAAACATAAATTTATTTTGAAAGATTGTTATTTTATCTGGTACATTTTGAAAAACTAAGTTTTTAATTTTTAATATACTGAGGTTATACCGTTAGTTGTTGGCAGATTTGTTCAATTTTTAAACGATATATTCTATTAAACAAACAAATTTCAATCTTACAACAAAATAAATCAATACATAATCTAGTCAACACAGTTTTCAGAATATTAATTTTAGTTAAATTAAAATCATTAAAAAATAAATCCGAGTACTTGTTTGGTGACAAAAATACCTCAGTTTTTTAATATTTCAGATTTTTTTTACACACTTATTTTGTTTAGATATTATTGAAAGATCATAAATACTTATGATCAAAAAATATTTACAAGAAGTACACGATATTTAATAATTTATCATCGTGCGTTTTGAGCATTTTTATTGCTTACTTGAATGTAGGTATATATTTAAGCAAGTTTTTAATGAAATAAATCCATATTATATTTTTAGTTAAAAAAAATTGATACGGGGAATAATCGATCTTTCTGATTGGAACCTTCCTGTACAGTTGCAAGCATTTTTAAACTTTTATTCTCAGCCACTGGTTAATTGCTCTTAAAACAGAATTTTGATACTTTTTGGTGAAACTATCACACTGACGTTCAAAATAAAATGAACACTACTGTTTACTGCTGCGTAAAGCCCGGGCAACGCCGGGGGCGTCAGTTACTTAAGTCTATTAATATTATAATATATTTTATTGCCCTTACTGGAAAGAGTTTTTTTCTGAACCCTGTACGATGACTTGTATAATGTTATATTATTTTAAGCAAATAGAAGCAAGATGGGCAGTTTATCAGAAAATATACACTTTTTGTAATCTGCCTAAAAACAATCTACACATTATTGTACTCAGATACGAATGTATATTTTATGATTTAAAAAAAATACATATTAAATCATTGTCAATTTTTTTATAAAATTATCTAATCTAATCTAATTGACGGCCTCCGTGGTCGAGGGGTAAGTCTCTCGACTAACAATCCAAATGGGTATTTTATTTAATTGATTGGTGTCATTTATTAATTTATTCAAGAAAAATAATATATAATAAATGCCATAGTCTGTCTGGATTCAGACGGGATCATAAAAAAATAAAATTTTAAATCAAATGATAAAATGGAGTTTCTCTGATAAGCACTTGAAGTATGATTTAATTAACTCGATAAAATTGTTTAAATGTCTTACAATAACTTATTCGATTCGTCTTCCACCTTGATTCACACTTGGTCGAAAGCTTCCTCCCTTTGGTGTAACCACAATCTTATTAACCCTCCCTTGCCTGCGATGTGTATCTACTACACATTGCTTCTTGCACCTTTAATATCTCCGTAAATATGGAAAATTCTGGGTTCATATTTTAGGTAATCCTCCGTTATACATTTTATCAAAAAAATAAAAATTTTAAAATAATAATAATCATTACCTTTCGTGCCCATAAGAGGTATTTTGTGAGAATCGAAAACAAATTCACCAATACAATCAAACGTCTGGCTTATGATCAGTGCTGCGGGTGAGATGTACAAATGCGTGAAGCGTGCGGCTAATGCGACACTATGCACGTCTCACTCTCACTTACTTCGATATAAGTAAGCGCGAGAAAGAGAACCGTGTGGTTACTGGTCAGTGGTCAGTCGTCAATCGTGTTTGTTCCTTCGGTTTCTCCCGCGGACCGCGGACGGCGCCGCCAGTCGCCGCCCGGCATTCATTCGGAGTGGTCTCTTCGCATGTTGTATGAGCATCGTTTCTTTGAGCTACCGATGTTTTTTTCATGTTTTCAGCAATTAAACATCAATTATTATCATTTTTGACTTCAACTATAATGAAATATAGCGATTTGCCATGAATATTAATTTTTTTCGGCTTTAAAATCGACCATTTCTGCTTGTGTAGTGATTACACAGCACCGGAACGCGCGGATTTTTTCAGCACAGTAAGGGAAAGGTTAAATATTTTTTAAACTCTGATACTCGAATGTTAGTAAGGTGGTAAACCCGCAATTATTGATCTTTCCTGTTACTGAGAATGAGAGCTTTGAATAAATTAAGGGATAATGGTTAATAGGGATTTTATTCAAACATCAAGATCTTCTCAGAATGTATCTAAGCTCGTGGTATAACAAGATATAGCAAAAATGACCCATGACCCTTCGACCCACATACTTCGAGCAGTTTGGGTTTTGGGGACGCCATGTGACATCCTTCAATCATGAATGCGCATTAAATTTAAATGTTTTACACCTCGTGTATTTGATATGTTGTTAATTTTATATGATTAAACATGGGAATGATTTATTTTTAATTGAAAAAATTCTTAAGATTGTCGTTTAAGACATTTTCAGATAAAAAACTTTGAATCTAAATAGTTTAAAGAAAAAAAAAGATCTTATATTTTTATATAAAACCAGCGAGTACCAGGCATGCATTGCAATGCTGCTCAAAGAAAGAAAGTATTTGAGTTTTAATAACTTTTTATTGGTGTGCAATCGATACAGCTTTTTTTGTTTGTTTTTCCATCGTGTACAGTGTACACGAATAAATAAAAAAGGTTTTCTGACGCGTGAGCAACAAACACTTGTCCGTGTGAAAAGCATGGATTTTACAAATGTACCCCTGCTATTCCCTACCGCTAATCTGTCTCCTTTGAAATCCCTCCCTCTGCTCTTCCCTCTCTCTCAGCCTTTCGTCACCATTCCAATGTGTGTGCTCTCCTATGTCCCCTTTCCCCTGCCCTCCCTATTGCTAAGCTATACGAAATACACACATTTTTTAACAATAAATTGCCAAAGTTTTATCGCAATTGGATGAACTGTGTAGGAAATAATTTCATAACGCCAGAGCTCACCAGTATATATATTTAGAAAGTACAAGAGTTCACCAAAGTTTCTTTGCAATCGGTTGAATGATCTATGAAAGCTTATGGGACAAACAAAGAAACATTCATTTTTATATATTGTGATTGTAAATTTTCAATTGGACAGCCCTGATATATTTAAGTTGATTCACTTTCTTGTTCCTACCATTAGATCAAAGTTCTCTAGTATTTATTTTTGTTACAATTATACCACGGTCTCCGGATATAATTCTGTAGTAAATTGATTACACACCATTGGTAACTTTTATGCTCAAGTTCATTATAATTTTTAATATGCCTAAACTGAAGTAATTAAACGCTTTAGCAGTACATATTGTACAGAGGTAACTGCATAACTGTTTTTAATGTTTTTGTTTTTTATTTTTTATTACAAGTATACAAACACTTTTTCTTTTGTTTTGTTCACTTATCCGCTGGAGTGACAGAGCAATTTAAAACTTTATTCTCGGATTGCTAAAGGAAATTTTTCCGCCCACATTAAAAAAACAGTCCTCCGAATTTGAATGTGGAGACATACAAACTGATTATAGTTCTGTATGGCCAATGAATTCACCTATCTATGTTTATTATCATATATTCGTAGGATTTATAAAAAAAATTATAAAACCGTTAACTTTAAAACATTTTAAAGAATCTAGAGAATATTTGCCACATTGCGGTAGCAAAGCAATCCGAGGCTTATGGAAATAGTACCATAATGTAGCAAAAAGCGTTCGAGTCACTTACACCTGCTTTGAAGATCAAGTAGTGTATAACATTTTATCAATCTCGATATAAAACTGTAGTAAATAAAAAAAAAACAAACACCGCGACAATCTCCTTAAATTGTATGTATAGAAGATATAATGCTAAGTCCGTCGTCCCCTTGAGTCGATAAGGGTAAGGAATCGAATTAAATCCAGTGCTGTAAGACCCTGCGCAGAAATCTAATGTACGATGTATGAACTTGCGCCAAAAAGCCCTGGATAGAGCCACTCGATAACAATTTGAGGGAGGAGGAAGATATTTGGAAAATGCCTTTAACTAAGTATTTAAATTTATTTCGACTAACTAATTAACGAATTGTCCCGTTCACGTATTTCCAAAACCAATACCGGTTCAGACACTGCGTGACTGAAATGAGATAGGGTTTGTTATGAAAAATCATCTTACAAAACCTATACCGGTTCAGACACGGCGGTGACTGAAATGGGATAGGGTTTGTTGTGCAAAATCATCTTTCAAAACCTATACCGGTTCAGTCAAGGCGTTCGTTGCTCAATCTATTCTTCACGTTTCAGTGACGGTGAAGAACGTAATTAAAGCGTAGTTTTTGTTGGTGCATTTGCTTTGTCATATATTAACGTGTATTATTATTTTAAAGTCATGTTAAATACATAGCTTGCATTATATTCCCAAAAGTAAAAAGCACATTTTGATTTTGACTTAAAACCAGCAGTATGCATTTTGTCATTTACTGCAAATTCGTTGCTTCAATGACAGTCATACGTCGTCGCATGTACATATAAGTCCATACCATCAGATGATTTTACCACAGCGGTAGGCAGAGAGGTTAGACCGCCAAATAACTCTGGCGGTATATAATCTGACTGCCTCTGCGGAGTAGCGGCCTGATGGTATTAGAGTTATATACTACAGACTAGTCTACGAGAAGATGTGTGAGTGTGATTGAAGGAAGCAGTGTGACAGAGTTGTTTGGTAGTCTATCCTCTCTGACTACCTCTGCAGTGAAGCGGCCTAATGGTATTAGGGTTCGATATCACGACTAAAATAATAAGTATGTTGATACGTTTTTAGATTTTCACGGCCAAAAGCATTTACGTTGTTTGTTTAGGGGGTGTTATGCCGTGTTGCGCTACCTCCTTCTTTAACCGACGTTTCGAACAGCGTTGTAGTGTCCATCATCAGGGCAGATCCGGCAGATCCGACGATGTGATCTCATGTGCACCATGGGCACCGTCGACCCGGGAAACATTTATTGGATAACCAATACCTCTACCATAGCTCACCCCAAGAGGTTCGCTATGTTTGGTGGCTTAGCAGGGGTGCCCGGGTTCATGGGGTAAGATTTGTATAGATCTTACTACCTACTACTCTCCGGCTGGAGTCTCTTGATTCATAGCATTGCACCGCAGTGGGAGGAATGGATTCATACTAAAGGAATAGATTCACATTTTGTTTTGAAGAGTTTTAATTTTCAATGTACCTACTATCGTTACTTAAATTTTAATTTTTATGCTACCGGTTTCGACACATCCGTGTCATTCACTAGCAAACTTAAAACTTTTTAAAGTAGGTACATTGAAAATTAAAACTCTTCAAAACAAAATGTCTAGAAATTGTTACATAGTTAATGCCCAAGAAATACAAAGAATAGATTCACCCCTGGACATACTGACCCCCAGATTCCTATCATCCTCTCATACCTTTTTTCCTTCCCAGGAATTCCGCTTTCTTTTCCCTGAAAAATTCTCCACACAGCAACTTCAAAGATGACATAGGCTCCAAGATAAATTGTTTCCCTCAGGGCCTCCTGTGTGGAGCTGATGTAAAAAAGTAATTTTAATTTTTAAAATTTATTTATAACGTTCGTTTATGGTGTCATCCTATATTTAAATAATAATTAAAAACTTTCAATATTGCGAAAACAGACCTACGCTATATTACTCCCACTTTGCTAATTTTAATTTAGCCTAGATAAACATATTCATGTTATAAATTATAAGATTTCATCTCCATTTGAAACAGATTAAAAATTTCTGAAGTCCCCGTGTATTTATAAGATTCTAATTTAAGGTCAGTTTCGCCGGCAAATCAGAATAAGTCTCAATCTAATAAAGAACGAAGGAATTACCCTTGTTAGGCGGAACCTGGAACACGGGAGAGGTGCTTAAAGCTTTCGGATCACATTATAAAGCGGAAAATCTCCACCCCAAGGAGAGTATAATGAAAAAATGTCCCGGCCTAACATTCATTTTGCAGATTAACGAAGGTAGAATAACTTTTTTAATTATCTTCTCTACTTCAGTTCTCCTGTCGCGTCGCGTCGGTCCTATCATCTCTGTCACTCTGGACATCCTCTTTTTATTCTCCACTCAACTGTCTACTGTTCCCCTCTTCACTCTCTTCTCTCTACTCAATGTGATTAGCCGTTTTAATGCGACGACAGATTACATTTTCTCTACATTCATAACGCTTTTATTTATTTTTATCTTATTTATTTTACAGACTGTCTTTGCAAACTCACTTTGTGGCATCATTTATTTAAATGAAACAAATTAGATTTGTGTAAACTACTGTAATCAATATTAAAATATCTACATGTTTCAAAACCGATCGTTTCTTAATGTTATTATCCTGACGAAGAAACCATCGGTTTTTAAACATCGTCGCTCTAGTTCGTTTTTGTCCAACAAACCATTTTTCGTGAAATTGAATTAAGTACGCAAATGTTTTCAAAAAGCCTATATTTATACGATACTTGTTAAAAAAATTATAAACTATTATTTAAGGGGTTTTCAAAACGCACTTTGTCTTACGTCTTCCAAAATGTGTGTGCTTCTATCGTAAAAAAAAGTTTAAAGTGCCATTTCTCCCGATTCCCGTTTAGGTCTGTTGGATAAAAACGCACTGAAGCGACGACATTATAACATTGATTCCCATTATAACTTCAACATTATAACTTCCCAGCTATCATAACATTGATTACACAAACGTAATTTGTTTCATTTTAAGAAATAATATTAATAAATGTAAGCAATTTGGAGGGCGGAGGAGTACCGCCGCTTCGGAAACCATTTTTTGATAACCAACACCTCTGCCAAAAGTCACCCTAAGTAGTTCGCAACCTTGGTTGACCCCGGGAACCCGGGTTCATTTGGTTTTTTTGTTGTTGTGTTTGTCCGGGTCTTAGTAGCAGAGGATTCTCCCATATACTGAGAGGCGGGCCGGTTCAAGAGGGTCTGGTTGAAGGAGGTCCTTTGACCTCTCCAGCCGAACTCCTCAACCCATCGCATTGCAACATATATGGAGGGATGGATTCATAAGTCTGTCACTCCTGGACAAATTGACCCCCAGATTTCTACCAACCCTTGTACTTTTTTCCTTTCCAGAAATTTCTCTTCTTCCTTTCCATAAAAAACATCAACTAAGATGCTGAACTGAGGAAAATTATTTTCTACGTGCCTGCTTGTGTGAAGCTAATGTAAAAAAAAAAAAAAACAGAACAAGATACAGAAAATTAAAAAAGGTAACGGTCGCAACTGAGGAACGAATTCATGATATCCGTCTTACCGGGACAACACTTTTATCCACTAATCTATCTGAGTCCTGATTTTTTAACGTAATTTTGGTCGATCTTATACAAGGTATCCGGGGGAAAAGTGCAGTAACTACGGGAGGTGATTCTACACGATAATATAAGTAAAAAAGATGAATGACTATTTTCGAAATTTCAGCTTAAAGGGGTACTTTTTAGGTAAAACGATAAAATCAATCCGTCTTATGCGGCCAGCACTAGGTACTATTTTACGATGTTACGATACTGGTGACTCACAACAATCCAACGTCGCGGGCGGGCGCACAGCAAATTTATCGGTAAGTTTGTACCTTACACTAAGGATTTTTAACAGGTACGTCTTTTTGTATGGAAAAAAAAATTGGAATTTCGAAAAAAGTCATTTATCTTTTTTACTTATATTATCGGCCACCATAACACGGGCATGTGCCTAGTATGGTGGCCATAAATTCCACAATTGTTATATATTTACTATTCAAAGAATAAAGAAACATTTAAAAAAATTATCATGTAGAATCACCTCCCAAAATTACTGCACTTTAACCCCGGACATCCTGTATCTTAATTTAAAATTACCAATATTTCACAGAAACATAGAATAAAGAAACAAATAATTTCCATAATATAAATAAAGTGTCAGTATCTTAGTGGTTATGGGCGTTGTCCCGGTAAGATATAGATTATACCCCTATTTCCGACCTTTATCTTTTTATTTCATGTGTCTAGTTCTTTTTCATGATTGTTTAGATTTATTAATTTTATCTTCTTCTTCAATGATTCCGTACTACATTGATGGGTATAACCTTCAAAAGTTATTCCGATAAATTGAAAAACATAAATTTTATTTTTGGAAATCTTTATACCGGTATCTCTCATTCAAACGCTTATTAGAATTACACGGACATAAAAATTGAATTTTCTCCGTCTAGACGGGGATGGAATATGGATGTTGTAACATGAAAGAAAAGTAATTTCGATTTTGATGGATGCGCTACGAATAGTTTGATGACAGCTGGAGTTTGGATTGGGTAGAAGAAACAGCTGTTGAACATAAAAATAGTCATAGATGGATACTTCGTTTTCAATTATGATTTTTATTACTGGCGCAGGCCCGAAAAAATCGCTGGATATTATGTTTGTACATCTATGTAGTTAATATAGTAAATAATGCTTAAGGTACAGGTCTCTTGAAAAATCTTGAAATCTGTCCTAACATCTTAAGATTAATCCTAACATATTTAAAAAAAAGAGATACACATTTTAGGAACAATTAAAACCATTTTCTGTTAATAGAAACATTTTATTATTGGTAGATTCTTTATCTTCACACTATCAGTTCCAATTTTCAATAATTCGAAACAAATCCGGAGTTCATTGAAGCAGTACAATCTCTTACAGACAGATCCATAACCGAAATTAGTTGATATGTTTGATGATAAAAAAAGTATAGTTGAAGAGAAAATGGATGAAAATATTTTTAATATCTTTGAAATTTTCGACTTTTGGTGGCTGGGTGATGACATATTATAGGTATATTAGTTTAAAATACATTAGTTTTAGTTATGGATCTCTCTGCGAGTGATTACATCTCTGGTTCAATCACAGATTTGTTTTGATTTGTCAAGAATTCGGAGAAGCGATTTAGTACTGATATTTCAAATAATATTTTTATACCGAAAAATTATTTTAATTCTATTTTTGAAATGTGTGTTTCTTTGTTTAAATTTCTTAGAGTTAATCATGACAAATAAAGACCGATTTCCTGATTATTAAAGAGTCTAGAACTCGTGATACATCTTTAAAAATCTTTTTTTTTTTTTTTAGTTATGTTTTCTTTAATAATCTATGTTTTTCTATTTATGATATGAATTTTATGCGAAAACTTCACTGGTTTATGCATCCGTGTAATAATGTAATTACTTTAATAATATGTATAACTGTTTGTTTCCCTAATAAACTAAAACCAAAACTAAAATAAAAATAATAATATTCTCTCGATTTACTAATATAATATTAATAATCCGTAATTTTTTATGTGTCTACACTAGTAATAATTTTAATTTTCTTTCATTGACTTCATTCACTTTTATAGGGGAAGGATTGAAAAAGTGGTCCCTACCATTCGGATTCTCCATTCATCTCAGTCTGTGGAATCTCTTTGATACTTCCAATCTAGTCTCAGTTTCCACTTTTCAATTTCCAGTAGTAAGTGCTTAGATTATCTCCTGGAAAATAACATTAAATTATGGCGAGCAAAGAAATTCAATCTACTCGGTAATGTTGATCCGAGGAGCAATAAAAAATATAAGCACTTATTTTAATATTATTATTAAAATAAGTGCTTATATTTTTTTAAATATTATTTAATTTATAAAAATTGTTTATTTTTTAATAAGTTCTGCTATAAGTGGGCTACCCACATTTTGATAATTCTTTCAGAAGGCGATACCTCTGTCACGCATAATAATAATTACATAGCAGAACTTGTTTAAAAATAAACTGTTTTTATAAATTAATTCATTTTCATTTTTATATTTTGAGTAATATCATTATTTAATAATATTATAATAAAAAAATAAGAAAGTATACAGATTTAGGAAATGAAATAAAAAGAATTTGGCATTTTCAGACTATAAAAATATTACCATTTTTTATTTAGGCTACTGGCATTATACCTAGCTCTCTCATTAAAAATTTAGGCATATTAGATTTGTCAAAGAATTTGTAAATAAAAATTCAAAAATCAGTCATTTTAAATACATGTAGGATTACGAAAGATTTTTAAATATTTATATTGAGGGATCCGTAGGATTTATCGGTCAAATTAGGAGTTCCACCGAGCCGAACCCTCTGATATGAAAATATCTGGAGTCAGTGAATTATTTTCCCGGTAGGTTAACATGTTGTTTTTGTATTGTTTTGTATTATTCATACTTATATAATACACTTGCATAGCGTGGATTTTCTAGATGATAATTTTTATGGAAAAGTGTGTGAAAGGGTTTAGTTTTTCCTATGGGGAAAACTAAACCCGGACCTAAATCGTAAATAATATTATTCAAATATATAAATTGAAAATGAATTAATTTATTAAAAGAGTTCTACAAAATAAGCTTGATAACAATATATACACTTATTTTAAACAAGCAATGACAAGCAGTATCGTTTTGCAATTTTTGTATATAAATTTTTAATAAAAATTTATTTGCTTTCTCTCGACACCATACTAGGCTCATATTTGTATTATATATATGTTATTATATTAACGCGAATAATTAATGAGATTTTATTATAATCCCTTTAAATCTTATATTATTCAATTTTTCTTCACTTACTACAAAAAATGGCCTACCCACATTAAACCCAGATTCAATACTGACAACAAATTAAATTACTTAAAAACACTAAAGAAAGAGATCATTAATTAAGCCACTATTTTTACCATTTATGTTGCAATGATAAAAATTAGAATCACGAAATATTTAAGATGTTTAAATAATAATATTTTTCAGAGTTTGCCAATCATCTAGTTTCCACCGATCATCCTTAATAAGGACACAGAAGTTAAAATTCTTCACCAAAATAATAAAATAAAAAAAATTAGATAACTTAGAAGCACTCCAAATTTAAAAAATCCCTAAATGATATGGGAATACTTTACCTACACCTAATAATAAAAGTAGTAAAAAAAAAAAAAAAAACACCAGACTCGGAAGAGTTACAAGTTACATAAAACGATAAAGCGATAAAAGTAATCACCCATAAACGTTTTTTGGGGGTATATAAAAAAAGTTAAGCGATTAAGAGGGAGACAGGATTTATGTAGTTAATAATCTCAGTGACAGCCTTCAAATGGATGAACCAAGGCTGTCGACTGTCGGTTCAGTTTCGGGAGGATTTCCTCTGTAAAGTTGTAAAGCGAAATCAATTTGACGTTGAGGAAATAAAAGTTCATTTTTCCGCTCCAATTCCACGGCAGTGAATAATGCACTGAAACTTGTCGTCGAATCAATTTGTCAGTTTTCTTTTTTTATTTATGTTTTAATTCCTAGGATCAGAAATATAGTGTAATCCCAGTCTTCCATATTACACGAAAAATATATAACTGAAAAACGAAGGAAAAAAAATGAAATGAAAAAACATAATTGGATAAAATAATTGCGAAGCTAGCAGTCCTCGAGTGCTGGTACCTACCCTGATGTATGGCAGTGAGGCATTAAACTATCAGTGAAAAGATAAAAGTAGACTTAATGCTATAGAAATTAGATCCCTTGGGTGTACCTATATGTGGTAAAACCATGTATGATCGTTTGAGAAAAGTAAAGATCCGCAAACATTGCAAGGCTGATGTAAGCGTGATGCTTAAGATTAATAAAGGGACCCTCAGTTGGCTTGGGTATGTAGAGCGGAAAAAGGGAGTGTAAAGAGAATACATGACGCAAATGTAAATGGTAGAAGAAGTCGAAGACGCCTGAGGAAGACATGGCATGATCCAGTGAATCAGATACTTGAGTCGGACCTTGAATAACAGAGGAGTATGAATGTGAATGGGGCAATTAATGTGAGCCAAGACCAAGTGGTTCGGCGGTCCGTCCTCTCTACCTACTTCTGAGGGGAAACGGCATGGTGGTTAGTTAGTTAGTTAGTCAGTTATGTACTAATGATAATAGTACATAATAACATACTTATGATAAAATAAAATAAAAAACTTCATATATATAAGAAAAATAAAAATAAAATAATAATTGAAAGACCTTCCGTCAGAGAGGTCGTCGCATCGTCTGCATCTACCGCTCTTTGAGTGGAGAGCTGAGCCACTCGGATGCAGCCACGACAATGGCTTTGGTTGACTTCCGTGTCCTGCTTCAGAAGCTGGCTAGTCGGTGGCAAATGAAGGCGGGAAATGAGTGTACCTCCCTTCTGAATATCGTGATGGCACCGCAAAACTGTATGAATTTCTATAGCACGCCGTTAGTTCATCCCACTGCACTACCGTGTGTTTTAAAATTAATGTTAAATAGTTATGATTATTTTTTAACTGTTTTTTTTTAAGTACTTATTTACTGAGTTAGTTTTCATTTTCTGGCAATATTGACAGGTCTACCTTGTCGGCAATGTAAAGACAGTTTGAATTGGTCGGTATAGTAGATTTCTTAAGAAAGGATCATTATTATTGCTTGTGTCACTTAGGATTTCGAAATAAGTATATAAATATCAATGTTTTGTTTTTAACGAGTCATTTTAACCAAATTTAACTAATCGTCAAGTCAAGGCAATACGTCGACTAGACTAGGCAATACGTAATGTCTTTTAATCAATGCGCAATAGTGTGGGCCGATTTTTTTTTCTTCAGAATTCCTTTTGACGCTAGTGATGAAAAGTTGTCTGTGTATCTAAAACATCAAAAAAATATAATTTAAAAAAAAACAAAAAATGTCCTAAGGCTCCACCGGCCCCTTGAAGTTTGAGAAAATATCAAAATATTCCTATGTTTTCAGTCTCTTTATAAAATATTCTGGAATAGTTAAATGATGTTCATATATGAGATATAGTATAATAAAGTATGTAGGTTCAGTAGATATAACTATCATTAATTATTTTTGCAGTAATATGGGACTAAAGCACGTCCGCCAGCAGTCCCCCACCCCGCCCGCAATAAGGGCAGCGCGCAATACTAGCCGTTCTGTATTTGCGTTAGTTATAAGTGGTTTATTTATTCGTTAGTTGACCAACTGCTCTCGAGGGGAGAGGTCACGCGTATTTTTTGGGTTACAAAAATATTTCTAGTGTAAAAATGAGTAAAATTAATACTAGACAGTTAACTACGTGCCCCATAATTGGTACTTTTAAGGTGCTTAAAGACAATGTGTTGCCCACGTACGAAGACGTATTGAAATGTTATGAGTGGGTACGATTGGAGTGGAAATCTATCAATGGTCCCAAAGACCCTCCGTTTCGTGATGTTCTTGTGAAGGTAACTACAAGTATTTTGAAAATATGGGAAAAAGCTTCTTTGCCAACCATTTCGAAAGAAAGAATTACAAAAATTATTAAGGCTTATCATCTTAAATACAAAAACTTGTTGAAGATAAGAAAATGTAAAAGAATTACAGTTTCCTTCCAAAAAAGAGTGTCTGAATTTAAAGTGACAAGCTCCCGACTGTTCTTGTAAATGTAAAAACAATAATTGCACTTGTTCGAAAGCAATAAAATTTTTTCTTAAAGAAAAAGAGTTTTTGGAAGACCAAAGAGGTGAGAGAAAATTTTTCATCGGCAGTGTTGATATACCGACTACGAAACAATTGGAAAAGTCTGTGAAGAGAAAGAGAAAAGATCTTACCAAATTAAATGAACAGATGTGTGAAGACAAAACTTTAGAATTTGTAGACACTGTATCATTGTCTTCCACCTCAACATCAAAATCATCTTCTCGGGTTGCAAAATCAAGTAGGCTACTTAATACTAATATCTCAGCCTTTCCCACAACCAGCAAATCTCCGTCTTTAACAATTCTCTCCAAGATCTGTGACAGGTTCAGGATATCGGATCGAGCTGGTGCAGCAATCGCATCTGCCATCTTAAATGATTTCAACATAATCACGCAGGATAATACTAATAAAGTTATAGATAAAAATAGACTGCGCCGCGCACGTCTGCGTACCAGATCTGCACTCATGAAAGCAAAGACTTGGCATAAAGTAAGTGGATTATTTTTTGATGGTCGAAAGGACAAGACTTTAGTAAATATAAAAAAAGGACATAAATATTATAAAAGCACGGTGGTTAAAGAACACGTATCGTTAATCGTGGAACCAGGCTCTCATTTCTTGACGTGGTTTTTCCGGCCCGTTAGGTTCGAATCTTCTCAATTGCCATAATTTGCCGGTGCAATCTTTTTCAAAAATTGATGTGGACTATTCGACCGACGTCCTGTTTTCGGATTTAAGCACTGATCAAAAATACTTGCTTGATATTTTTAAAGCAGTTTCCAGCGTACGTTGTCATCCTGATATTGCCAGAAGAAACCCAGGAGTGATGTCACATGCACGGTGTCTTACCACAGCGAGTCGTATCCTACGACTGTATATTGGAAGCCCAATGCCATCCCAAAATTTGGTCATATTAGCTACGTTTATCATGAGAGCATACATACCTATGTGGTTTGACATAAAACTACATGGATCGTGCAAAGATGGTGCGAGGCATACTTTTAATATGATAAACTATTCGCGCTATCTTCCGGTCGAATTAAAGGTAATAATTAATCCTGCGATACAGCGAAACGCTTATTACGCTCATCCTGAAAATTTACTGTTATCAATGATAACCGATGAATCGCCTACCGTCAAAGAGCTTGGAATAAGGCGTTTATTAAAAGCTAGAGAGTTATCCCGGACGGAACACCGAACATTTAAAGTACCGAAATTGAATTTTAGTGCACAATCCTATATTGATATGATATCTTGGCAGGATACACCAATCACATATCCTCCCATTTTGGAAAATGTCACGAGAGAAGAATTAGAGGAAATTAATCTAACATCAAAAGTCAGCTCCATTTTGGTCAAATTTGAGAGATTCCCCTGTCACACACAAGCGGTAGAACGTTGTGTGAAGGTTGTCACTGAAGCATCATCGATAGTATGTGGCAAGAAGAATAGAGAAGGCCTTATCACTACAACCATAAACTCCAGGAAAAATATGCCAAAAATTGAAACAAAACGTGATTTCATACCGGAATAATTTATCATATTTTATTCTTTATAATTGGAATAATAATTATGACTGTAATTCCTAATGTTATGAACCTTTTAGAAGTAAATAAATTGTTATTGTGAATATTGTAATTGTAACTCTTTTATTACCTCACTACTTTGGAATAATTCACAAAAAATGTTTTTTTCTCATTTTTCGATCGCTAAGTGGAACCTAAAAATGATAATAATAATTTTTTTTTTAAATTTTTTATTAACAATAAAGACCTAAGACAACTTTTTATCGGTAGCGCTTATGGAAATAAGACACTTTTTTTTTCGCCATACTGTTGCGGCCCACACTAATGCGCAATCTTGCCAGATATACGGATATTTTGACGGCAATTTCTTGCCGGAAATAAATTACAATAAAAATTGCTTCTTTTCTAGAGCCTTTAGTGACACAGCGTAAGATTCCCAACCCTTAATTAAAACAAAGCCTACCATAAAGCTTCCCATAAAACATGGCATAATAAATTACATTGGTGTATTAATATTACGTAACGGAATAATAATACAATTAATAATAATAATAATCCGAACTACATGAATGGGATAAACAATTTAATTTATCCATTCTTTATTGGCTATATAGCAAACATTAGAATATAAAAATTAAGAACAAAATGAAACAACGTAATACTTTTAGGTACCTACAACAAATACAAAAAAGAGAGAAGAGGAAAAAATATTGATACCTGCCTAAAGTGCATAACAAAAATTTATATTGTACGGCTTTAAGGGAATTTATTTAGTGGAGGACATGATACATTCTCTTATAAAATACAAACATTTGTTTAGTTGAAATGAAAAATGAAAAAGATGAGATAATATCTGAGCAAACTAAAAATGCTTTATTTGACAATAAAAGTGGTAAACATGCTTTATTCCGCATTGAAATAATGTTTTTTCTGTAATTTCATCAATAGGTTTCCTTCGTAAAAGTTGGAAATTGACTTATTTTAGGTTTATAATTGAATCCTATTTTTTCAGTCTATCTCTAACGTCTTATTTTTCTTCTTGATTTTACCGAAATAGATCGCTTTCACTTGTGTGGTTGAGAATGATCGAGTTAAACCGACAAGTGTTTTCAGGAACTGGAATCCAAGGCTAAAAGAATAGTGTTAAGAAGTTTATTCTTTTCGAAGGGCAAGTCTGAGTTATTCCAATCTTTATCGTATTTTCTCGTTGTAATGAATACAAATACACAACTCTATCTGACCCTTACCTGAGCTCTCATAATGAAACTATACGAGCTCTACGTATTTATTGAATTCTTATTGTAATTTACCAAGGTATTTTTTTCTTCATGATCCAATTTTGCTCTACCCTCTAAAACGCTAAAATATGACCGAAGAAACGACTGCGATATAATAAAAGAGTTTCAAGTTGTTGACTTACTTTTTAAATTAAAACGAAAGATTTTGGCGAGGAAGTTGTAAACAATACGCCGACTTTTTAACCCTACTTTTAGGCAAATCTTACTTTGCAGACCAGGTTTAGCTGGTTACAGAACTTAGTGAACATTTTAGAACCTAGATGACTTCTAAAGTACTGATAAAAATAGTGCTCAAAAAATACACAGGTGCTTTTAATTGTCACACTACGCATTATTTTTGATAGCCTCCGTGGTTGAATGGTAACGATTCTTGGCCACGAATTCAACATGCGCAGGTAAATTTTATTAGATTATAATTTTTGATTAGTATTTAATGATCTATTCATAAAATAACAAATATAAGGAACGTTCGAGAGTATGATAGATACTTTCACTATACCACCATTCATCGAAACGGTGTTTAAAATGTCTTCAGCCATGTTTGGTAACCAGATTTGAAATGTCATACTTCCTCACCTTCATTACTCCCGTCTCCTTCCTCTACCCGTTATCTTCAGCTCAACAAAATATGTTGATTGGGGATGCCATAGTCTCACTGGCTCCTGACGATTGGACGGATCCGTCGAGACTTTGGTGCTTTTACTCACCTAAAGAAATTCCGGTCATTGGCCGAGTCGGCATCACGTTTGGGTCCCACCCAGGCGTCCCATGTTCAATTCCTTGACTGGCTAAATCCTCCATATTGACACAAGCAACATTTTCCGCTTACTGTGGTGATTGTAGGAGATTTTCAAATATTGTCAGGTTATTTGTAACCCGGGAATGATTGTCTTCTTTCAAAAAAAAAAAAAAAAAAATAATAATGTGTTTGATTGAACATGTGTTTCTGAATTTGTTTTTCTCAATTTTCAGTCATTTGAAGGTACAAACTGCCAACAAACCTTCTAGAAATAGAGATAATATGTTTATCGAAGGGGCGTACCGGATAAGAAACAGATTATTTTGGATAACATAATACATTTCAAATACAGGAAAAAAATTTATGTCAAGAAAATGATGCGGAAACAATTGTTTCCGGTATACTCCTTCGATAAATATATTCTCCCGTTTCTAGGAGTTGAGGACTAGGTGAGGCTGTAAGGGAGATGTATGGAGGATCCCCATTTTCTACATAATGGAGAAGTAAAGGCCAGCTTAGCCGAAGTGCGGTCATCGCCGCGGGTCAGATAACATCATTTAAAAACCTTCCTCGGGTCTGAAATAAATCTCTTTTCTACCTCTATCTATAAATATAAGCGAGTGAGGTAAAGAGTGATTCTGCCAATCGAATAAGAAACCTTTGAGGAAATTTATTTTGCTTGTCCATTTGTACTAAATAGAATTGGTTTTCGCAATGGCAAACGTAAGAGTCGTAGATTTGACAACAGTTGTCTTATCATATTTTGCTTTATTTGTTTCTTATCAACCGCCTAACGTTAATGGTGTAGGTGTTAATAGGTTTGTCAAACCTCTCTTTTTATTCTTCTGGTATATTTTCTAATCGGAAGTTATCTGATTTTATTTCCCTAACGGTTTAGTTATATATAATTGTAAGACAACATTCCGAAGGCGTGTATTTTCCATTTCGGTGTTTGGATAAGTTTTCAAGTAACAAAGAAACGAAAAAAAGTTTACGATGAACCGCCTTATTCGTAAATTAAAGGTGTTCTTAGAGATTATTATTTTTAATGAAACTATAAAAAGAACAAAAATAAAAAGCTTTATATATTGAGGATTTTGAAGTAAATAATATTTTCCGTCTATGAATGGAAAATTGCGATTTTTATTATCTATTCAAGCAGATTGTGAATAGAATTTCTTGAAGTAAAAACTCAAGAGAAAGGCCAAAAAGGTTCTTGTGAAGGGAGACTTATCCATTGCTAAATTGAAGGGACATCGGGAAACTACATAGCCAAGGAATTTAGGCGACGTCATTAGTGAATGTGAAGGAAAAGGTTTCGCAAATTTTATACGGCGATTCTTTTTCAAATTATGTTTATCTCCACGTCATGTTATCCGCTTTACAGAAACCTCTTCTAACATGAATTAATTAACATAATTTTAAAATATTATTTTTAAGTTCAGCGCAATTTGTACGCATTTTTTTCTCTCTGAAATGTATTCATTTATTTTATTTGTGATTTAAAAAAAAACATAGTTACCCGTGTTCTAAGTCATTAAACAAGCTAACCACTTGGGGTGACCCACGGCAGAAGTGTTGGTAATCCAATAAATGGTTCCCGGGAGGCGCGGCAGTACTTAAACCCGCCAATTCATTGTTCAAATGAATTCAATGTAGATATAATGTTAGGTTTTCCAAAAAATATCAGTGGCAAATAAAGTATAAAAACCCCAGTAAATAATTGAGTATAGCTGAACAAATATGTAGCATACGAAAACACGATTAAAACATTTGAATCGTTATTCACCTCTATAATCTGTTCTAAACATTGTTTGACAGCCAAGATACTGCAAATAAGCCACGTTAAACCAAGCATAAGTTTAATAACTACTAAGAAACTTTTACAATTAACAATATCAACAAAACCCCTCGTAAACGAAAAGTGCCAACGCAGACCAAAACAAACATTTAAAATAAAACAGTATTATTTATTGCGCGATGATAGCGCTAACAGACCGGGGGTGGGGGGTGGGGATGGGCATCGTAACCCGTCTCCCACCTCCCACCCCATCAGATTCAAACACCGTTCCCCGATGCGAAGCCTCGCTACTAAGTTTTTCACTTTCAGAATAAACGGTTTATTTGGGCGCCGATTTCCATCTCAACAATCCGAAGCGATCTACTGAACCGAGTGTCTCTCGTACGACTATAAAATACTCGTACTTTATTATTCAAATAAAAATAATTTCCCTCGAAGCCCTGGTTTGGTAAACAATATCCAAGGTATTCGATAAATATTAAAGGTATTTGAAAGGGTTGTCATCTGAACAGATACGTTGTTCATTTATGGATTGGTTCTCATTAGAGTTTTTTTACATTAACTCCACACAGGAGTCCCTGAAAAAAATAATTTCCATCAGGGCCTACGTCTTAAAGAGACCCATGTTGTATGAGGGAGAAATACACAGAGGCTGGCAAATCATTCCACAACCGAGCTGTTGAACTCCATGCTTCTGTTTAGTTGGAAAACACGCCTATCATTTGCATTAAATTAACATTTTCGGCATGTGAACATTTTCTCCACACAGTATCCCCAAATTAACATAATATGGTACTGAAAGGAAAGTTCAGTTCTCCCAGTGGTGGTTTATTTATAAAAAAAATGCTAAATATGAACTGCATACTTTTGCTCCCTTTCTTAACATTATCTCCACATAGTGGAAAACATAGAATAGAATATTAATTGTGGTCTAAAACAAATTTATATATTTTAGTGTAAATTATGGCGAGCCAAAAAGTTAATGCTTATTACGAACATGTAATATGTAATGTTTAAAAAAATAATAATAAAAATCATACATTTACCACAAGGGATTTCCCTTGTTCGATTTAATTTTTTAAATTTAATTTCCCCAGTTCGTAATAAGCATTAACTTTTTGGCTCGCCATAATTTACAATAAAATATATAAATTTGTTTTAGACCACAATAATATTCTCCTGACGAAGGAAGGGTTCTTTCGAAACCGGGTGTAATTAAAATTTAAAGTGGTCTAAAACAAATTTATATATTTTATTGTACATTACATATTACATTGATCTTTGGCTGTCCAACTAGGAAGTTTACCTGTTTTAGGGCTGTCAAAATGAGCTGATTTATTAATGTTGTCTTTGGGGATTCTGTACGGAGGGTATTTTTAGGGAAAAGAAGGAGAGTAAGGAGGAAGGAAAAAGGTATGTTCAAGAATGACAGACGTATGAATGAATCCTCCCACTGCGGAGTAAGCCGATGCGTCGAGAGAGTCCGGCTGCAGAGGTCAAAAGGTCTCCCTCAACCAGTCTCTCTCTCGTCCAGCCTGCACTCGCAATAAGGCAAAAGTATCCGCCACCTAGATAAACCTCACCCTATGATCCTGGACATCCCTGCTAAGTAGCAAACGTAGCAAACCACTTGGGGTATTTGGCAAATTAAATTACTTATTTGCATGAATGGAAATTGGTGAACTTTGATTACTGTCAGAACTCTCTCCATTTTACGGTTCTTATCAACGTACTTGCAACGAATCATAAAACTAGTTCCAAGTTGTGATTGCTAATCAGCATTTTGTGATGACCCTGTACTGTTGCTACGTTCGACAGAATTTGACGATTTATTCGGTAAATTCAAAGTAATAATAAAGTTTTGGTGGACTGTTTATATTCGCTCTACAACTATGAAGTCTATAAACCTGAGTTATGAGCGCTGAGGGATGCGGTGGGGTGAGATCACACTGGGAGGATTAGTTAAAAGTCATGAGAAGATTTGCATAAAACTATTTTCTCTTCCGAGGTCCTGGGAGAGAAATTAAGTAGGCGTGAATATTTTTTTATCCTGGAGTACAAAGCTATTTTGTATGACTCATGAAATCTCACAGAAAGGTATAAAAACTCAATGCAACTATATAAAATGCATTCATGGTAAATCCTACTGGTTTTAGTCGTGTTTATTGACTAGATCTGAATATCCAGGTACTTCTATACCTTCTTATCCTCCCCAATACTTTCAGCCTCATAACATACTGGCTACGGACGGCTGAGACAGTTAGGACTTTTGTACAGTATTCATATTTAAAAAATACTCGCTTGAAGTCAATCCTTCGACAGGTTTTTAGTTTTACTCCATTTATGCCATTGTTTATTTTAAATAAGGCAAGTCGAGACATTTCATTAAATCTAAAATTGAGTATTAGTTCTTCAAATTTTGCAAATTCACTTTGTGGCACCATTTTATTAATGAAAAATTAAAACACTTTGTTTTTACCACGAAAATCTTTATTTTAACACATCGACATGTTTCGAGAACGATGTTCTCTTCCTCAGGACATAAAATGTACTAACACTAAATAATCAAGTATAAAGCTATGGTAGAAATGAAAGTAGTGGGGGGAGGGAGGTGGTGAGGGGAGGTGCTTAGAAGATCAACAGGGAAGAGTGGGGAGGGGGGGGGAGAGGTGGAAAGGGGAGGTGCTTAGAACATCAAAGACAAAAAAATTACAATGGAAATATGTTTAAAATAGGGTTATTCACAAAATTGAAATCAATTTTCATTTTTCATTAATTTCATTGAGTATTAGTCTTTAATTATCCCAAATCATCAAATATACTGTTTTCAGTTATCTGTGATGTGCTTTAGTTGTTATTACGTGATATCTGCTTCAGTAAACATAAATTAGATTTCAATTTGGGTGTTATTTTCAATATTGGAATTGATTGTATGAAGAATAATTCAGACGAGCAATAAAGTAGGTAGATATCTAATTATGGAATGTATGATATTTCAACGTAAAATTATTTGATTTGTCTATTTCTTATGCATTATACATCTACCATGAAACATTACAAAGAAAATATTCTAAAAAAAACTACACCATTTGAAAATAATACAAATCTCTGACAAATAACAATTCTCCCGAGTCCAAAATCTATAAAAACAATGGAACAATTCAATTATAAATGTCCTGAAGTAATTTTATTAATACATTACCAGAAAGTACCAAAAATGACCAGACTAAAAATTTCATTTTAAAAAACATACTAAATACTAAACATGTAAATTGAACTCTTAAAGTATACATATAGAAATACCGATAACATAATAACAGATATCTTTTTTATGGTGGTACACTTTGTATTTTATTTTTGCAATAGTACTACACTAGAGGCCCCGATAAAACCTCATGCCTTGTGTCATCTTTGCGGTTGCCGTATGTGAGGGACTTTTGAGGCAAACAAAGGAGAGAAAGTTCTTGGAAAGAAAAGGGTATGAGGGGGTGGGGAGTAGGAATCTGGTGTTGAATGTGTCCAGGAGTGACGGAACTATGAATCCTCCCACTGCGGTTGAACGCGGTGCGATGATGGTCCGACAGCTCTAGGAGGGTCTCTCTCGATCTGGCCCACAACGCAGTGGGTGGTAGAACACATTCGTTACCAAGACCTAGACAAACCTTACCCGTGAACCCGAGCGCTTCTGCACCAAACGTAGGGAACCAAACCTGTGATATTTATTAAGATTCAAGGCATGTTCAAAACTCAAGGACTATGTTCACTCAAGAATCCATTATTTTTCCAATATTTCTTAGATATCTGAAATTGATGATCCCGGCAAAGAAATAACTCAAGGTCAAGTGTGTTTTTTCAGAAGTAAGGAAAAAAATATTTTGTTATGATTCAGGAGAAAAAGCAAATCATTAGTATTTTTCAGATTTTTAAAAATAAAAATGGAGTGAAAAATATTCCTCAGAGCTAAAAAATTAATTATTTTATACAAGTTTCCTTAAATTTTCGTTAACTAAGTGTATGTTTATTTTACTTAAAATTAAGTTATACATTTGGATTCCTTTAAACAGTAAACAATTCTGTATTTTGTTTTGTAATTTTTTACGTACGAAGGTTTATTTATTTCTTGTATATTGTTTGTAGAATTCTTTATTGAACTTAATGCAGTTTATCTCTAAAGTTTTAAATTGTTATAAACTTTGAAGATAAAATTTAAGGTATTACCGAAAATTCTTTGTTCACATCTTATTCCTATTTGCATTCGCATGTTCTTTGTTGATTCATATTTATTAAACTTCAAAATTTATCTTGTGGCTCTATTTTGAATTATTTAAAAAAAAATTAAGTCACCTTCGTTACTGAGATTGGGAATTTTAGAACAGTAGTCTACATCTACGGTGCAACCATTTGTTGTTTTATTAATTAGTAAACTTGTTTTATTATCGAAATGTTTCTTTTACGCCTTTTAGCCATTTTTGGCAAATTGAATCCGCACTTTCATCACTGTGAATCTAAAAATACTATCTTAGATCTCTATCTCAGGTAAGCTTTTCCAATTATTTTATTTATTTTTTTATTGTTTTGTGTTTAATTCGTAGATCTCCATAATTTTTTTTTCAATTTTATTATATTAAATATAAATAAAAAAAAATACAATAAAATAAATAAAAAATCTCTTCCTAGTATTTACCATTAATTATTTACTTGATATCGATATATTGATCGATTGCATTTAAAAAGTACGTGACGAGGTGACTTAATTAATACATTATTAAAGAAGGTTACGATCTGTTCTCAAGAGTGACACTCTGGAATAAATAAATTTATTAATTATTCTTCTTTTGTATGGTGGGGAGACATAGGGGGACATCTAGGTCTGCAAGCCAGTCTAAGGCCTCAGGCGTCGCCCTGTGGGCCTCATCAATCCCGCCGTTGAATTAATGGAGCTCGCATTCGTTGACCACATGTTCGGTGGTCTGCACTGCGCCGCATTCACACATCACCGACTCTTTAAGGCCCCATCTATGCATCATATGGGCACGTCGGCTATGGGAGCACCTTATCTTATTAATGGTGGACCATCCATTTATTAATGTACACGATATATTGTATGGATTTATTTGCCACTATTGAAAATCCTGCACAAGTTCTTTAGTTAAAATTTCTTTTTTGCAACATCTAAATTTGAAAAAAAAAAACTTTACAGTGACGTAATTAATGATGTGGCAACATCCCTTGGCGCATTGGTCCTCGGCTACGGATACAGGAGAGCCTGTAGGCTACTGCATTGCATTCTGCAGTCGAATATATTTATACTACGGTGTTTTAATAGGCCAACCAACACAACAATGATGCCGCAGAAAGGTGCCTTCTTTTTTCTCGTTTTAAAACCCGCCGCACCGCGTTATATTGTTATGGTTTGCTGGTCTCTGTATAATGCCGGGAGGGTTTAACAAACGGAATTCTGCGGAATATCAAATTGGTGTAATTTAATGAAATGTTGTGTTTCTGGCCGCATTTTTAATATTAGAAGAATATAAGCAGGATCTAACAACTGGGTGTTAATGCCAAATTACCTTTTTATATAAATGAAACAAATTACTTTGTGTAAATCACTAATCACATATTATAATATCTACATGTTATAAAACCAATGGTTTCTTCGACAGGATAATAATTTATTTATTTATTGGTTTCGAAACATGTAGATATTATAACATGTCATTAGTTGTTTACACAAAGTAATTTGTTTCATTTAATTAAAATGACGCCACAAAGTATTTTGAAAAGATTGAAGAAAAAACCTATTTATTTATTTTTTTATTTTAGGGAATCAACAATTTAAAATATGATTCATTATACATGTGTAATTCACCTAACTGAGAAACCAATTATAGATTATAGTATTGAATTATGTTTCTATTGCCTATGTAAGTTTTTGGTAATTTCATTTAGGTACTAGAAAGCATCCTAAAACGTCCCTTATTTGAATTCCATCAGCTCCATTCCATCACAGATTGATATAATTTATATAATTCCATCAGCTGTTCTAGATCAATTGAAATTGTAGCATAGTAATATGCTTTATTATATGTTTTTCCAAAATATTGTTTCAGCGTTTTTATTCCAAGAAATATAAAAACAACCTTATTTTCTGATCGATGCACGAATTTGTAATGGGCATTTTTAGCACTATGAATGGTTTTCACGTTTTTTTATATTGGTTGGTGGAATGGATGCAAGTAGATGGAAGAATTCGTTGACTCCCGGGACATTTAAAAATTAGAATATTTTCATTGCGACGCTGACCAATATAAATTAATTGTGTGATTTTCAAAATATTTTTTTTATCTTCTACGTAAGAAAATTTACTTCATCTTTGCTAAGAATCATGTCTGAATGTTAGTACAATAATTGGTCTGTCACAAAATTGTAAGAATATATTTTACAGTTTGGTGAGGCGGGAATGGGTACCGCCGCCCCTCTGCCGTAGGTCACCCAAAGTTAAGTTAAGCTATGTTTAGTGACTTAGCAGGGGTGCCCGATTTTACACAGTGAAGTTTGTCCAGGTATTGGCGGCGGATGCGTCCAGTCAGTTACTGGGAGTTACAGTCAGACTGGTTAGACCTTTTAACTTCCTCCAGAAAGATTCCCTTGACCCGACGCCTTGAGCCGCATTGGGAGGAATGGATTCATTCGTCTGTCACTCCTGGGCACACTGACCCCCGGATTCCTACTCACCCCTTATACCTTTTTATTTTTCCAGAATCTCCTCTTCTCATTAATTTCCTTGGTAATTATTATTGAAAAACAAAATTTAATGTTTCAATTTTTATATATTTAATATTATTTGCCTCAGATTTCCGAAAGGGTTAGCGTGTAAAGTAGATTGTTGATGATGTACTTACCACGAAGCAGTTCTCAAGTAGGAATAATTAGCCTCGGGCTCACACGCGGGTTAAGGGAGGATTGTTTGAAAGCCCTCGAGCCCGGGAGGACAGGAGGACCGGAGGGTACGAGGGAGGGGAAGGAAGTGGAGAAAGATCACGGCTAAGTGTTAACGAGCATATATTTAAATAAAGTACCGGGAGATTGTCCCCGAATAAAGCATTCTACCTTTTCCGGAGTTTTTAACCCATTACCATTACCATTAGGCTGTGGCAGAGCAGGAAGACCCGGAGAACCACTGAAGTACTGAAGGTAGGCGGAGGGCCATTTGTGTGTTTTAACGGGATTACACATTTTTTTCCAGATTACGCTAAACCCTAAATGACTTTTTTCCACAAAAAAAACAAATATCTTGTCTTTCTCAAATATTTTTTATTCATTTGTAGCTATCACTGAAGTCAGCACAAGGTGAGGTTTTTTTTTCCAACCGTCTAGAACCTGTGAGATTATGGCATCCTCAAACGGGGTATGTTGTGAGGCTGATATTTATGGGGATGGGATGTAGATGTGGAAATGGAGGTGGAGAATATATATTTTTTTAATAAATTTAAAAAGAAAGAAAAACATTCTCGGGTTACGAATAACTCGACAATATTTGAAAATTTCGAAAGTTGCTTGTAAAATCATGAAAAAATGATTTCTTTGATGTGCCTATATTTTATAATATAAAACACAAAAAAAAATAGCTCCCATCCATACCGACTAGTCTCACTTTTGATTAAAAAAATATTATTTAGTTTGTTTGGGATTTGGATTGAAATCCAAAATTAAATTTTGTTTAAACTAGGCCGCACGGCCGTTCCGCTCAAGGTGAATTTTTTTTTTCCCGTGTAGGTTGAATAAGAATGATTTTTTTTTCACTATCCTAAAATTGACCGTGTCATTAAAAATTAGTTTGACCTATCGAATGCAAGTTTATTGGCCGTTACGCTAATTGCTCTCGAAAATAATTAATTTGTGGTTTCGAGGCGGGTATGGGTACCGCCACCCCGGGAACCATTTATTGGACAACCAACACCCCTGCCGTAGGTCACCCAAGTGGTTCGTTTGGTGAGTTAGCAGGGGTGTCCGTGTTCATGGGGTGAAGTTTGTCTACGTCTTTGCGGCGGATGTGTTTGCCCAGATGCTGCGTGGTAGGCCGGATCAGGAGAGATCGGTTGGTGGAGACCTTTTCACCTCTCTTCCTTCTCGACCCATCACCTTGCACCGTAGTGGGAGGAATGGATTCATTTGCAGGTGCAGTATTTTTTCATTTTAAAAGGTGGGACAAATTCTTATTGCGAATACATGTGAATATCTATATACGCTCTATGGAGATGACCAGATTGATGGCTTTAACTATCAAAAGCCTCAATGATTGCAGGAAGGTGGCGCTGATCAGGTTAGAGAGCATTTAATATGCGCTGCTGCATTTAAAATGTAAAACGTCATGTACTCTGCAGGCATTCTTTTTTTCAGGATAGAAAACTCTATATTTGCTGTAGGCTATTTACACATCGTTTGCAAAAGCTCTTCATGGGTATTTTATTTCAGCCCTGGTGAAGTATCGGGGAAGCTTACGTAACGGATATTCAGTGTGTACTAAATTACTTAACGGAGACAAAAACCATTCCCGGCTCTTGAAACTAAGCCTAACCTCCTGAGAACGGAGAGATGCCGTCGGTAGGGCCCATAAACTGTAGGCTGTGGCTTCAACCGAACATTGGTAATTTCAACCAAACACCCTCCGGTGTGTAATTTAATGTATTTGGTGAAACTTAATTTCGCCTTCGCGGTTTCATTAAATCCTAATTCCGAACAAGTCGGCTGGCGCTGGATGAAACAATAATAATTATTGTAAAGCTTATGACTCGGCGAGGACATAAACTTGGAATTTATCCTTTCAACAAATTAAGCACACACCAGACGCAAATACTAGCTTCCCGGCAAACCAGTTTCTCGGTCTGAGTATTAGAATACGCACTTATTGCTTTTGTTAACGATGGTGAATGTACAGTTGTGGAGTGTACAAGTTCCGTACTCCCCACCATTTGGCAGACAAATGAAATATAAATAATTAAAGAATGTGGTGTCTATAGAAGGCGAAACAGCTAGACCGAATAATCAAATGTCAGACTTTAAACATCGAATTGAAAATGTTCATTAATTTAAACCTTAATAAAGAATCACTTCAAAATAATGAATGATAAAATGTATATTTCTTTCAACGCTTAGAACTTTAATTGTTTTGTTGTTTTATTATACTTTATTGGTACGTAGCGCAGACCTATGAAAAATCACGGTGTATTTATTATACTTGTAGGATTTGTGAAACCGAAAATTTATGTAAAGAACACTCGAGAACTGGGATAATTGCTGCAAAAGAATGTTGCTATGAATGAGTTACTGCCTTAAATATTATTTCGTGAATATGTTTTATTGATCAGTTGTCTAATTTTTTATTATAAATAATCAATTGTTTTGAAGAGTTTTAATTTTCAATGTACTATCGTTACTTAAATTTTAATTTTTATGCTACCGGTTTCGACACATCCGTGTCATTCACTAGCAAACTTAAAACTAAAAATTAAAATTTAAGTAACGATAGTACATTGAAAATTAAAACTCTTCAAAACAAAATGTCTAGAAATTGTTACATAGTTAATGCCCAAGAAATACAAAAATATAAATAATCAGTTATGAAATTAATTTTTAATTCTTGACAAATAAAATTTGAATAATTTTCTTTTAAAATATTATTTTATAAGTAGGTAATTTATCGCTCGTCTGAATTCATGACACAGTCAGTTCCAATTTTGATAATAAGGTTTAAAATAAAAACAAATCGGAGTTCATTGAACCAGAGTTACAATCACAGATATAGGTACCCACCGCCCAAATTAGTACGTTTGATGATAATTGATGATCACTTAGGCATCAAGTGCTAGTCATTAATGTAAATTCTGAAAAAAAAATTAAGAGGAACCCCTGCGTGGCCGGTTTCATACAAAACGTAGCTTTGGATTTAAGGCCAAAATACCCAACCAAACTGAAAAATTATTTTGTAATCAAATAAAAGGTATGTCAAATATATCTATCTCGGACAGGAGCTACTTTTTTGTTGCTTCTAAATGATGACGTACAGGTGAGCAACTTTGGAATTTTTTTGTGAGTTATTTATAATTATTAATAAAAAAATCTGCCAAATCCTTGGTTTCAATATAATAAAAAAAATAAAAAAAAGTTAAAAATGCGTTTCTTTGGGTAGTAAGTTTAATATACAAACGACAAGTTTGTGTTCCGATGTAAATAGGTAATTTGTAATTTAAATTTACACCCATCAAAATTGTTTAAAAAAAAAATTGTATTTCATCAAAATTAAAAAAAGAATATAGTAAAAATATATTTTTTAAATGTTTATATTAAGGCGCTCCGCTGACGAGGCAACTGAAACCAAACTAAAACCGGCTGGTTTCTATGTCGTGATTGGTCATAAATTTCAACATTTAACCATAGACGAAGACCAATCAGCTGACAGCTGGCAACTAGCAACGGCCGGCCGCGGCAATCAGCAGTGCGAGTCGCGAGTCACCGCTTGCGTTAACATTGACAACGGGTTTTTAGTAATTTTGTAGTGTGCGGGCCATCACATTGTCATACAGAGGCAGTTTACAGTTGACAGTTTTCAGTTGCCTCAGTGAGCGGATCGCCTTACTCCCAAATAATTGTCCAAGTTGCCTCTAAATTCATAAAATATTAAAATCTTTAATAGCCAATACTATTTTATAATTTAAAGCAAAATAAAGTAGCTCCTGTCCGATATAGATATTTGACAAACCTTTTAATAAAAAATAATTTTTCTGTTTGGTTGGGTATTTTGGTTTCAAATCCAAAGGCTAAGCACCACGTCGTGTAAAATTCGAAATCTGGCTGCTAAAAATAACATTCCTTGTGTAGATGTCAATAAGGATTAAATTATCATTTACACCATTCACCTGTTTTAATTAACACAAGAAAAAAATAAAAACGCTAAAAAGCGTATTTCATTTTATTTAGCGAAGTTCTGCACAAATAAAGCATCTATTTTCCACATTATTTATAAGAACATTAAAAAGGGGATTGTAAATATGAGACTTTGAACTTTAAAGTAGTTTTTATAGGGCTGATACGTTATTTTTTTTTCGATTATTTCAGAGGTCGAGATATTTTCTACTCGCAAGATTTATATAATTAAAGCATCTAACATAATTCTATAAAAAGCAAATTTTAAAATCAAAAACACATCATTTTGCATTACTTCGTCTTCATACAAAATAAACATCTAGGATAGTAGTGTCTCTGACTTCTGGTGACGGTGATTCGGTAAGTTCCTGAACTAATCAATTTAAATAGCCAGACCAGCAGCTTGTTTGTAACATCACTGCCTTTCTGTAGAATATAATCCACCTTACAAAACATTGGTTTTTGGGGAAAAACAAATGATGTTACCTTTAAATTATTATCAGCCCTAAAAGTGATATATTTCCTTTGTTCCCAGTTCCGCAGCGGTTTTTTAAACATTAAAATATTTTTTTGCGTTGTCAGCCTCGCGATAAAATTTTTATTTTTAAGGTGAATTTGAATAAGTTCCGGCCGGGGGTTTAGGCGGTTAAGTTTATTAGGATCGGTATTTGTTTTTTACAAAAAGAGTGTTTATCTATTTCACAAAACTGAGATCAACCTTTTTAAATGTGTGGATATTTTGTTAAAGTTACAAGTTTAAACATTTTATCACCAAGCAGGGATTTTGGTCCCATCCCATGAAGTTTTACCACCATAGTCACACGATCCTTATAAACGTAAATTTACTAATAACAACATTTCGTTTCAAGGTAAACTTTAGCAGCCTTACTAAAAAAAAAACACTCCGCGGCCGTGAAACGGTGTTTCTGTAGCACGTTGGGTAAAGTCTGTACATTTCGTTTTTCAAATTCTTACTAAACAAAATATATGGTTTTGATCTGACAACGTCGTATTTTACCAGCCTTACTAATAAACTTTCTGAAAAATTTTTACAATGGTCAAACAACCATGTATGAAGAATCCTTACTAATTAAGAACTGACAAAAAATTGTTCATGGAAAGATATGTACATTTCTTACACGGCCAAGGAGGGTAGTTTATCTGTTGTATATATTTGTTCCATTTGTAATTTTCAGCGAATTTCGATTTTTTTTTATGTCCTATATATTTATTATTTTTTGAGATGTCGTAAAAACAAATACCATTTTAGAACCAAAATTTAATTACCTTTAAGATTTTCATATCTAAAATATACTTAAGTGCTTAAAAACTGTAGTATTTTAAGCTTCAAACATCAAGTTGAAAAAAAAACTTACTTACCCCAAACACTTTCTATTAAAACATTGAAATATTTGGAAAAATTCAAAATTCAAAAAACATAGTTCTTTTATTTAATGATTTTGAAATAAAACTGTAACCTCACATTTTACTCCTTCACACAATAAATTTTTTTGAAAAAAAACTTGAAATTCACTTTTCATTCCCAAAAATTTACAATAAAAAAACTCACGTTTGAATACATTGCTTGCACATCTTAAGACATTCATTTCTTTGATACGTTTACTAAAATATCTATTATACATTGTAGTCACCAAAAAACATCACTTTCAAGTATTTATAATAAAATAAAGATCTTAAAATGCAAATTATTTCTGAATATAACCTACAGAACCATTTTCTGACAGTTCAATTTAGAACACACGATATTTGTGTCACAATTTGACTTAAACTAACGAAAAACAACACAAATTAATAGTAAATATATTGAGTACATGAATATAAGTGCGAAATAGTCATAAGGATTGAAATCATTAACTACAAGATCATCTTAATCACACACACATTCGCGACCGACTTTTTTTCGTAGAGTGCGCATTCGCGGCTATTTTTTTCAGCGGGAAAGCAATGCGCAGGCTCATCATTCACACCACCTAGCGAATTATTATGAAAACTCCAATTAAAACAAGTAATATACAGCGTTGCCAAATCTAAAGATTCACAAAAACACTATATTTTTTAGTAAGGCTGTTAATGTTTAATTTAATAGGTAAAACGACTTTCGATTTAGTTTTCGATCGAGTTTCGCTAATATTGTCTTAATTATTTAAAATATTAAGGTAAACTTTTGGGATGACTGGACAAGCAATACGAATATTTTATAGAAAAAAAAACCTTTTAATTCACTTTTATTACTATAAAAGACATTCGGGGCGATGGAAAACACTGCATTCAAAATTTCGATACAAAATGTCGTAGAATACGCATGCAAATTATTGAAGCTGTCAGCTGTCATCCTATACAACGAAGTCAAATTTTCATTTTACGTAACTGAAATTTTAAATGCAGTATTCACAAAAGTCCCGAATGCAAATAATTGCCTTTATAGTAATTAAGACAATTCAAAAGGTTTTTTCAAAAAAATATTGTTTTTAAGCATGTCAAGTCATCCCGAAAGCTTACCCAAGTTAATTACTGTAAAAATTACGTCGTTTTAGTTGGACAGGGTTTCTTACTCGACTTTAGCTTATTCTGAGATATGAGGTGTGAAAGTTTGAAAAAACGATCTCTCATAATCTATTAACATTATTTCTGAATTTAAGGTTCAATCTCTTACTTAATTTACAATTTTTTTAACATTATTAAACTAAAATACTTTACACAAGATTGAACTTCAAAATCAGAAATTGGTAAATAGATTATGAGAAATCGTCTTTTCAAACTTTGACACCTCAGAACATGGTAAGGCTAACCCTAGAACCCTACTCAACTAAAGTGAAGAACTACACTGCGCCTCATAAAAACGACTAACTGTCAGATACACACAAAATGGCAATTACTAAAGGTTCATCGTGAAGTAAGAACCTTAAAAAAGATGGAAGTTTTAAGAACTTGATGTTAAAACTTAGAACTTCGTCAATCAAGTGAGGAAAAGAAATGGTTTGTCATTCAAGGGTGATTTGAAAAAAAATTCATTTAGAACCTTTTCCAAATAAGGTGACGAAGTATTAAATTTACGTTACTGGATTTGGAAAATAATACATTTATTTTACATATTTTATTATTTTTGTTTTTAGTTTGCTGCAACTTTGAAAGACGTCAGTAAAAGCACACTTAATTTGACATTTATGCTTACATTGAAAAAACGATATAAAGATGTGTCATAACGTAATAATCTATGGTTATTAGGTAGGTACTAGGGTAGCGGAATCCTCATAACCTAATCTTTATTAAATAAATTTAAAAACATAAAAATTATTTTTTTACAAAACATTTAATTTTAACTTAATGAGTAAAACCTCAATTTGTAATATTTTAATTAACGAAGGCATTGTCTTATTATCAAAATCTTTCTTTCTCATTGTCAAAAATGGATAAATTATTTATCCATGACACTATCTACATAGCATTTAGTTCGGGTTTTGAAACTTGCCAACAATTAATTTTTTTTTGAAAGTTTAGAAAATGAAGATAATAATGGTAGTTCTCAGTCGAAGTATGGTACATACTATATCATAGTTAAATATGATATTACATAAGTATATCATAGTTAAATATGACATTACATAAGTATATCATAGTTAAATATGACATTACACATGACAGGGACACATTAGCTCAGTTTGTAGAGCTGCGCCTGCTGGGTTCGACTCCCAGATTGTTTTTTTGTCTTCATTAATAAAAAAAATTATATTTTGGTTCTCCGGGAACTGAAATAGATGATCCTCATTGCAATTAAACTAATTTAAAATGTTTAAAGAATAATAATTTGTACGTATTAATGCTGTCGACAGTATCTTAATATTGGATATTTCGTGTATTTTTCATTATAATTTTGGAAGATGTAAAAAAAAGTACGATAAGTAGAAAATATCTAAGCTGTCAGATTTTATAACACTGACCAACTCTCCCACAATATCTTCCAAGTCAATGGGGTAGAACACAATACATTAGCTACACAGAAGATCTGTCCCGTAACACAGAAATGTGGCCGATATTTTATCTGCTACTGATAAATAAATGTACTGATCTTTTGATCTTAAGTAACGGGCCCGACCGCTAACACTCTTACTGTTTTATTTTTCATAAAAAAATATTCAAACGTGAACTGTAATACTAACAGTTATTTTTTATTTATTTGTATCATTAAAGCTTTTCAGCTTTCACGTTTACAAAAACACAAAATATAATTTGAGAAATGATATTTTCGTTCATAATAAAGAGCCATATCTCGGACGTGTGAAAAAGGACAGAACACGGTATTTAAATAACAAATCAAATATTGAGATCCTGTAAGATATACAGTATCGCATGATTAATTGTATGTAACTTATTATATACCTATAAACATTTACTTTACTGTTTAAAATAGTCTCATTGTGCCGAAAAAGCCGCTGGGTCCCATAGTTTATTTCTTTCATACGCACATATTCTTTGAATGTCTATCTTTGTCCGGTCAGTGGCTGAGTTGGCATCGCGTGTGGGTTCAACCCATTCGTCCCGAGTTCAATTCCATGGCGGGCTAAGTCCTCCATCATAACACAAGAAACATTTTCCGCTTACTGTGATGGCGGAAGGAGATTTTAAAACATTCACAGATTATTCGTAAACCAAAAATGTTATTCTTTCTTTAAAAAAAATGTTATATATAAATAATTTTGAATTAAGAATTTACTAGAAAAAATAAGAGCGTTTCTTAGTGCCTCCGCTGACGAAGCAACTGAAACCAAACTAAAACCGTCTGGTTGCTATAGCTTCCAACCAATCTTCCATCCAATTTCTATGACGGCCTACTAAATTATACGATTTCTGTAATTATCTCAGCTTGTTTAACCATAGACGAAAAACAATCAGCTGTCATCGTAGTCATCTGTCGCTGTGAAATTGAAAAAACTAGAAAATTGACAACAAAACGGGGCAAACATGGCGGTCCGTTTGATAGATTCTCCCGTCTTAACAAACGGATTGCAATCTTTAGAGCACAGGCATCGGGTGGGAATGCTATCCTTGTTCTACCGGTATTTCAATGGAAGATGCTCCGAGGAGCTAGCGTCATTGATCCCCTCGCCACCGGTGCATAGTCGGGAAACACGCCAAATGCGCGCCCAACATATGTACACGGTTGACATTTGTCACATGAGAACCGGACGCTTCTACGACTCGTTCTTGTGTTCAACAGCTCGGCTGTGGAACGATTTGCCGGCCTCTGTGTTTCCTATAACATGGGTCTCTTCAAGACCCACGTTCACTCCTTCCTCTCCTCAAAACGACCCTCCTCACAGCATCTTCAAAGATGACATAGGCCCCGAGGGAAATAATTTTCCTCAGGGCAACCTGTGTGGAGTTAATATAAAAAATAAATAAATTAAAAAAAAAAAACCCGAGCAAACCGGCAACGGCCGGCCACGGCAACTAGTAGGGCGAGTCGAGAGTCACTACTTGCGTTGCCATTGACAACGGGTTTTTGAGAAGTTGTGTAGTGTGCGGGCCATCACATTGACATACACAGGATAACGAGTTTAGTTGCAAACTGGTTTTTTTTCTATATTCGTAATAAGCATTAACTTTGTGGCTCGCCATAACAATAAAAATATGTAAATTTGTTTTAGACCACTTCAAATTTTAATTAAACTCTACCGATTTCAGAATATTCATTTTGAACTATAACTTTTACTTACTGAGTTAAACCTCAAATTATCATATTTTAATTATTGAAGATAATATTATCAGAACTCAATCGAAAATCTGAAACAGAAAAATCGGAAAAAGATACGGATACATCTGTGAAACCTGGAACCTGGAACCCGGGACCTTTGGCTTTCCGGGCCACTGCGCCAACGTATCCCTTTCCAATTCTATCATATTTAACTGAATCATACTTCGACTGAGAACCACCAACATTTTCTTTATTTTCTTAACGCATATTTTAATTGGTAGATATTATATCTTTATGTATGATTGCAAGATTCAACTCGAACTAAATGCCATCTAGATAGCGTCAGAATAAATTTTATCACTTTTTATTTAATATGCGACATCTATTGACTTTTCTGCAAGTCTAGGATGAATATTTTTATTTTTATTTTTAAATTTTTAACGTAATGAGTTAAACCTGAAATTATAAAATTTTAATTAAAGAAGACCACCAATATTATCTTGAGTTTCGCTAATATTATCTTTATTAATTAAAACATATTATGGTAGTTAGTCCCAGAATTTCGGCACTAAAATATTTTCCAACGATTGCGTATCATTACGTAGTGGAATCCGAAAGGTTATCAATGCAAGCAATGCTCGACTTTCAAAAGCATCATTTAGAATTTTATGTAGTGAAAATCCTTCTGTCTGACAATTTAAGCATTTTCATATAATTTAAAAGGGTGCTGTTTTAAAAAATTTGTTGGAACACTCATTTTAAAATTTAGAAAACGTCAGAATTTTTATTGTATTCTTTTAAAAGCTTGTACATGAATATTATAATGTGGTTTGCGGGCGGGAGAATTGTAGGTGCTCTAGTCGTCTATTCGACTTCTACCAGAAGGCAAAAATTAACATTTTGAAGCACCTTGGTTTAACTGTAAACTTTGTAACTGTCTACATTATATTTATTAAGTTTTCCTTTGGGAGTAGTAAATCTACAATACCACAAAAACACATACATTTTAAGTTTTAGATAAACAAGACTTAGTGAAGGCACATTTGTTCAAATTGTTTTTTGGAAACAAATAAACATCAGCCAGAAAACTATAAATTACGGCTCGCTGTCAGTAATACGTGAGAGATGTTAGAGCATATAAAATCTCGCTCGTATATCTTATGAAGAATCTGTTTTTCGTCCTTGGGATGAAGAGGTTAAGGAAAAGAAAATATATAGCGTCAAATAACCAAATGTGAGTCATAAAACAGGCGCTCTGGAATGGTGGACAGGCACTGGAGTTAGTGGGAACTACAAGCTCCAACCAGGCACCGTTCATTACACTCTCCCATCATCAGGTACTGCCTGATGATGATAGAGGAATGAAGAGTAATCGGATTCTTCTTTATATGGTGCCCTCGTCTATCTGGTGTTCAACCCCGAGAAAAAGAAATGGAAATTCCTTATTGTGTTTTCACACAAACGAAGTATTGGTCCTGTGGTACGAACCAGACGTTCGTACCACAGGAGTCTCCAAGTTATTCTGAAGTTGAGCACCCTAAAACTGTCAGAGAAAAGCAGTCTACCACAAGCCATCGGCTATTTCCATAACCGTACGTGCATTAAACACGAACGACGATAGATTATACTCTTCTATGCTACTACTTAACTGATATCTGTTGAGACACCTAAAAATTACATATGAGACACGTTGAGGGATACCCAGATTTCAGATTCCTACCCATCCTACAACTTGTTCTTGGATTACTAGACATTTTTTGGTGATTGATTGAAATTTTCGGCCTAAATTTAAAAAAAATCATAAATCGGAATTTTAATACTGGTACTTTATAGGCAATGATTTAAAATCAATTTTAATAATCTACCGATATTTTTTGAATTTATAATAAAAATATTAAAAAATCATAAAGATTTTTAAAGGATATCTTCTTTGAGTTTTCTAGTTATAAACTGCCGTGGAAACTTCAATTTTGCGTCCACATTAAATAGTTTCTTGTAAATGGTCTTATTAATGATCAAATATAGAAATATCTAAAGTAGTACTGAATTTTGATGAGTTGTCCAGAGTTGAAATGATTCTTATGGAAAAAAAATCGTCTAATGCAAAAATTTCATTGCATTTCACCAAAATGGAATTTTTAAGCACTTACCAAAAATAACTGCATCACAGCAGATAGATGTATTCATTATATTTAATCCACAATAACAGTTAAATCAATTAATGCTTTATTTATTGAAATCAATGCATTTACAAACATAGTCATCTAGAACATTCTATTGCGTTGCAGTAAACCATTAATTACTATTTTTAACATGTTCACTTTAATTTTAATTCTTACAACATTTACTCCATTCGTCAACAAATCGATATCAATGGTATAGTGGAGTGAAGTCATTGAAATAAACTTCATTTTAACAATATTAAGTGTTCAAGTATATGCATTACAAGGGAAAAGCGTAATTTATATTTTAAATATTATAAAATGTCGGGTACCTGTCTAAAACATATTCCGATAACGAAGGATTTAGGAATCACTTTTGACACGCGTCCGACTTTTCGAACTTATAACGATTCGGTGAGCAACTCTGCAATGCAAATGCTGGTTTTTGTTATATGTAATTCAAAATCTTTTACAAATACGGCAGTCATAAAAATGCTTTATCTTACTCTGGTTCGCAGCATTCTTGAGAATGGATCGGTAATATGGGGATCCAAAGATACCCTTCACTCTAATGTTGTAGAAAAGGTGCAAAAAAAGTTTTTGCGATACCTCTAAATGCCAGAGTTTGGATACTACCCTTTATTGTATCACTCTGATTTTCTCGCTGGAATTCTGGGAATAGATCGTCTAGACCTTAGGAGAAAGATTGCAATGGTGTTAGTGGCACACAAGCTGCTAAATGGGCACATTTGCAATCTGATATTCTGGAACGAATTTCACTTTATGTCCCCGATAATTTCATCACAAACAGCACATTTATGTTTCCAAGAGGCAGGATCAACCTACCAATGAATGCTTTTGGGGAGAATGACTACTTTGCTAAACCACATTTCTTCTATGATTGACATATTTAATTTAAAGAAAAGCGAATTTAAGTTCGCAATAAATGCATTCTCTAATCTCGTGATATTATTGATGTACTTACCTATATAATTAAATGTGTGTACGTAAACTGTAATTTGTAAAATGTTATTTGATTAACAATAAAAAATAAGTAACAATGAATAAATAAATAAATTTAAACACCTTAAAAACATTGATAATTCAATCATTATTTCACTGATATAGATGTAGATCTACATCAGTGAAATCATGATTGAATTATCAATGTTTTTAAGGTGTTTAAATTTATTTATTTATTCATTGTTACTTATTTTTATGTTAGAAACATCGACTAAAACACGTAAAAGATGACATTTTAAAGGATACGATTATGAAAGCCACGAGTTTGAAATAATATCGACATTCAACTGATTTGTACATTGCTACAAAAACGAAAAAAGTGACATGTATTGATCAGCACCAGAAGTAAGCTTAGAGTTTTCAAATAAATTCAAGCAATTTAAAGAAATACATTTTACGAAGATTAATTGGTTTCCGACTTTTTTTATAACCCGATTTTGTGTAATGTTTTCTCTTAATACAAAGAAACAGTAAAAGTCAAAATCACGTAAAACAAAAATCACGTTTACGTATCTCCCCAATCAAGGTTCATAGCAAGTTATTTTTGATCTGTGTATTGGTGTACGTATTTAACCATTAGAGCGACAAAGGGCAAAATATGGACCGCTTTTATTTTTCTGCGATTGACAGCGGTTTAGAATTGGACTATATTTTCCTACCATTCGTAAAACATTTTTTGCATTTTTTTAAATGTTCCCTCGTCCTGAATTAACTTCATGACGTTGTTAACTGTTAACTGAACAATAAGAGCAGTCCATATTTTTCCCATGGTCGCTCTAGTGGATAAAGATGTACACCAATACATAGATCTGAAATAACTTGCTATGAACGTTGATTTTGACTTTTACTCTTTCTTTGTATTCAGAGAAAACACGAGCATCAGGTTCTGTTTTCACAAAACCGGGTTATAAATAAAATAGGAAACCAATTAATCTTCGTAAAATGTATTTCTTGTACTAACTCCATGGTTAGTAAACTGATAAATTCGTACTTCTGTCAATGTAAATAACATATATTATTTTCATTAGCAACCAATTTGTCTCTTGAATCCAAGAAACAACAACGATTATTCTCTATATCCCTTCACCCACCCTGGGGGCAATACCTAGTCATGGGAAATACAATATAATTGTAATGGTATTAAATCCTTGTTTGTATTCCCGTTAAACCATTTAGAATTGCGTCACGAGGAGATGGGAGAAAACAATCCGCCACCTTAAATGAACTCATATTATTATTTCAGTATAAAAAAGATGAGAAATCGTCACTCAAATTTGGTCACTTGAATAAAATGGATGAACGAAATCCATCACTCGCTATTAATTAGACACTGGTTTATCCTGCCTTTATTTGTGTATCTAATATAAAAATGGACTTCCATGTATATCATACATCTTTAGTAAGTATTGCTACTGTATATATAAATACAGATAATGTGATTTTTTTTTAAATCATGCCGTTGGAATCTTATGTTTAAATTCTTACATTTTTTCTCTGTAAAATATTTTGCAGTCCTTATTTAATTTACCTCATTGAACTACAAGAGCTACTTGTACTAAATTCCTGTTAAAATGTAACAATATCAGAACAGGGCATTTTAAACACTCGTTTGTCCCTAGAGTACATGAAGTCAGTAATAGACACTCAGATGTGGCGGATCTATTTAACTACATGGAAAGAATACACAATGCTATACTGTCATACCTTTTGAAACAATATTAATTTAACCTAAGCCTACTTTTACTCATATATTACAATATTTTTGTATGTCTACATTTGTATCACTTACTTGTATCCCTTACTTTTATATCCTTCTAGATCTTGAAATAATTTTTAACTTTCTGATATCATTTTACGGTCAAACGAGACACTTAACTGTTATTTTTTAAAAAACATATTTTTGTATTTTCTTATGCTTGTGTTTATCTGTGTCTGTTAAATACGCGGATTTTAAATAATAAATGAACACTACGATCTTCTAATTCAGTTTTTCATAAATGTTATTTTTTATTGTCCTGTTATTCTAATTTTTAACGCCATTATCTCAGTTCTATGTAAATGGCATATAGAATATTGTTGTCACAAAGGCACGAAATTTCGGTTCTGTATCTTATTTGTTGTTTGATTATTATTATGTGGAAAATCTGCTCGAAGATTTTAAAATAAATAAATTGCCCGTCTGAAATGTGACGCTATCGCGCGGCGCTAACGGTTCCCGCCACAGTCGCAACCGGCTGACATCAGCCCATCCCTCCCAGAGTGCGAGGGACAAATAAACGTATAATCTAAAACAAAAACACGCACGGAATTATTCATGTAATAGTATTGAAATACCATTTCGAGGGTATCGTAAATTGCCTGCGAATAAGAGAGTTCAGAACATCGCGGTGGGTGTGATTTCTGAGATGTCTGTGAGCAAATTATAATTTGACGGAGTTTCACAAATGCATTTTCAAATATTTATTTATTTATTTATTTATTATTAATTTTCAACGCCCTGATGGGCTTTTACATAATAAGTATATTATACAGTGATATATATGAATGTTTAAATAAGAAATATAAACTTATAGCAATTAACATTATAAAATATAACAGTATAAAAGTAAGTAAGAAATATTATATTATAATAAAAGAGAAAAAGTAAAAATAAATTAAACTGAAACCAGTTTTTAAATTGCAGATGGCATAAAAATAATAAAATATAGTGTAAGTTAATATTAGAAATTTACAGATGTGTAATACAAGAAAAAGTTTACAATACAGAAAAACAAAAGAGAGTAAGTAACAAGTTTTTACATTATAGATAAATAGAAATAATACAAAAATATGTGCAACAGCTCCTACATTATAAGAATATGCTACATCAAAATATTATGGAATCTTTTAAATAACAGTAACTAATATTAAACACGTCTGATTTCACATTCTGACATGAATGATTTAATAATTTCATGTTTGTATTGTATCAGTGACACATTCCATACATCTACGTGCGAATACATATTTCCCAAGTTTTGAATTCTCTGTAGTGGTATATTGAATTGGACCCTGGTCGCAGTATTACTACAATAAAATGGTAGTACTGACCTTGTATTTCTGGCTGGCACATTAAGATTTATGAGCGATAAGAATTCAGGGCTATCAATTATATTATGCAAGATTTTAAATAGAAATATTAGATCAAAAACAATTCTCCTGTCACTCAAGTTTAATAGATTAGATAATCGTAGTAGAAAAGAGTAGTTTTTTTGTTCTTTCGGTATTTTTAGTTTATAATTTAAAAAGCTTAGGAATTTTTTTTGTACTCTTTCTATTGTTTGTGAATGCACGTTATAGTGGGGAGACCATATAGTTGAATTATATTCAACCTGGCTCCTTACTAGTGATGTGTACAGAAGTTTTAATGTTTTAATGTTGGTAAAATCTTTAGCCACTCTTAGTACAAAACCTAACATTTTTAAACCCTTCTTTGCAATATTTTCAATGTGTGGTATGAAGCTAAGTTTGGTGTCGAAAGTAATACCTAAGTCATTAATTTCGGAAACAGATTCGAGAATGATGTTATTCATTGTGTAATTGAAATAAATCGGATTTTTGATTTTAAAAAATCTCATAGTTATGCATTTATTGACATTAAGGTATAGCTTGTTATCGCTACACCACTCAACTAATTTTAACAAGTTTGCCGAGAGAATATGACAGTCGTTCAGGCTTCGAATTACTTTAAAAAGTTTTAAGTCATCTGCGAACATAAGTACGTCGATGTCTTTAAAAATATTACAAAGGTCGTTCACAAAAAAGATAAATAATACAGGTCCAATGTGGGAACCTTGCGGAACACCACTGGATGCAAAAAAATCATACGATGATTCCCCATTAAGTTTAACACTAAGTTTTCTGTTTGAAAGATAGCTTATAAACCAATGCAACATGTTTCCACAAACTCCAGCTTTAGACAGTTTTTCTACAAGAATAGCGTGACAAACCTTGTCGAACGCTTTGCTGAAGTCAGTGTAAATTGAGTCAACTTGAAGCTTCTTCGCCATTGCATCGGAAATGAAATTTTGATATAGAATATGGTTAGTTAGTGTTGATTTGCCGGTTATGAAACCATGTTGTTCAGTACATATACTATCTTTAAATGAGTTAATTATTTTATTCAGAATCAGTTTCTCAAAGACTTTTGGAATTGTTGAAAGTATGCATATCGGTCTATAATTAGTTACCTCGTTTTTATCCCCTTTCTTGAAGATGGGTGTTATATAACTATGTTTCCATAGATCAGGAAATATACCTTTCGACAAAGAATGATTAAAGAGTGTGTACAGGGGATAAGCAAGAACGACGACACACTGCTGTAAGAGTAATGGTGGAATGTTGTCGGGACCGGCATTTTTATTGGGATCTAGAAGTTTAATTTGTTTAATAATTTCGTTTAGTTCGATGTGCACATGTGACAGGTTTATATTGAAACGGGGAGTATAGTTAGGTAAGGAAAACTGATTGGGTTGACTTTTATCATAAACGTTCTTGAAGAAGTCTGCAAAAAGATCGACAATATTTTTAATACCATCGGCCTTTCTGTCTTCAAAATACATAGTATTTGGTATATCAGAGTCACCACTTCTTAATGTTTTACTGAATCGCCAGAAACGTTTTATATTGCTAAAAATATCATTCTCTGTCTGCCTAATATAGTCATTATAACATGTCCTTGAAAGTTTATTACAATCACTCCTAATTTTAGAGAATTCTATGTACAACTTTGATGTTCCGTGATTCTTGTACAGTTTGTGAGCTGTTTTTTTACATATAATTAAATTAATCAAATCTTTATTGAACCAGACTGGATATTTAGATTCCTTATATTGAGTGTAAGGGACAAAGCGATTTATATGATTACTTAGAATAAAGTAGAACTGTTCAATATTATGATTTAAATCATCACTTTCTAAGAAGGACCAGTCGACCAATGTGAGCGAGTCACACATACCTGAATAATTAGCATTTCTGAAATTATAGCTTGATCTCGTAGGTTTCTGAATTTTTTCGCCAAAGTCTGTTATACAAATATTAAGTGGAGGATGATGGATATCGGGGGGTATGACAACTTCTATGGCTTTATTCACTTTGATACTTTGAGAATTGAAGAAAACGAGATCCAATACACGATTGTTAATGTTTCTAACAAGATTATGTTGAGTTAGGTTTAAGTATATTGACATGTCAAGTATTACTCTTTCATTTTCGGAGATAGTTGTATTACAAGTATTCGACAATACGGGGTCGTGCAAATCCCAATTTACATTTGGAAGATTATAATCACCTACTGCAATAAATTTGGCATCAGGGTACTTTGATTTAATTATTTCTACGTCTTCATAATGGTTTTTGAATACAACAGTGTTGGCCGAGGGGGGTATGTATACAGAACTAATTATTATTTTCTCATTTTTACATTTCACCAAAACAAACAATTGTTCTACGTTACTGTTTTTTGTGTTTAATTTCTTAGAAGTAAATTTCTTTTTTATTGCGACGAGGACACCACCTCCTCTTGACTTTGAACTGGTATCACGGTTTCTGTCCATCCTATAAACATTATAAGAGGATAATCCTAGTTCGGAAGAATTGATGGATGGATCTAACCACGTTTCAGTCAGTACCACGGCTTCACATATTATTGATGGTATACAAATTCTGAAGTTATCTAGTTTTGTGCGTACATTTTGATAGTAGAGGTTCAGTGAGCTGGATTTTGATAGTTTTTTGTTTGCGCATTCACGATTTTTGGCGTAGAGTTGACATACTTAATAGTAATATTGGTTTCGCCGTTTTTTAATCTTGATTCAAGTTCACTTCGTAAATGAGCAAGTTCATTTCTTTGTAGACTGGTGAGGTCGTTTGCTGCTTTGACACCGTTCTTCAACTTTGATCGGTTCATCAGAATGGATTTGGAAGTTGATGGATCCTTAAATTCGATCTTGATGGGCCTTGTTTGGTCAGGTTTCTTGATTCCCAACCGGTGAATCTTGATCTCACTGGGATTAAATGTGTTTTCAAAACCCTCCAGGGAAGATGAAACCTTTTCAATATCTTCGGTGATTCTCGTTGCAGTTGATAGAGAATTGCTCTCGGGGATGTTGAATAGTATGATGTTCTTAGATCTTGTCTTCCTTTCCTCCAACTCAGTTAGCATCTCACAGATGTCAGTCACATTGTTTACGGGTGACGGAATTTGAGATGGAATATTTTTTTGCATATTTTTGTATGCCTGCAATTCACCTTCCAAGATGCCGGTTTTGGCAGCTACCGCTGCCGACATGCTGCCAATTGCAGCCAAGATTTCACATGAAATTGGAGTGATTTTTGCTATTTGGTCCTTATTAAATTTATTACCAGGGTCAAGAAGTACCTTATTTATAGCATTGACTGCCTTCTCTGCGTTTGAGATAAATGACTGGATATCCATTGCGACAGTAAAAATATGTTTTTATAATATCAGTTTTTATAAATTTTATGTTAAATTAATATTAAAACTTTTAGAGCCACTGGTTGAGCTTCACTCTCACAAGTTTCGGATAGGTAGTTTGTATAGGTACTGTACTTGTCAAGGAGTGTATTTAATGTTTATGTTTTATTGGTAAAGGCACACTAAAAACTGAAGTTTTAACACTTTATTTCACTAAAGTAGCACTGTTTGTTAGTCATATGTATCGTTTAAGTGTTCAGATTTACTGTAAATAAGTTTATTTTTATTATTTAAACTGGAGACGATTTTTGACGTTTGCACTGTCAAGGAGTATTGTTGTATCAAATATGATGGAGTTAGAAGGAGTGATTGCATCTGGTGTTTACTTTATGGAAAAAATATCATGAACATCGTACTAAATTTACTTTTAGGGGTGAATCAAGACCCAATAGTTTTATTATAAATTTATGAGCTTTAAAAATTTCACGTGTCGTCTTTCATCGTGGATTTTTCTTTCGGTAATTTCTTTCTTAAAAATTTTCTCCTTTCGGAAAGAAATTTCCTAGTCATGTAGTTTCAAGAAATGCGGATCATAATTGACCAGCAGGATCGTGCAATTTGACACCATACGACTTTTTTTGAAGTTACGTATGTAATAAATGAAATACTCGTATGTACAAATAATAAACAAAATACTCGTATGTACCAATAAACGAAAAACAATTAGTGACCTTAATCGAGCCACAATTATTATTCATTGGTGTTATCTTAAATTGAATCAAAAGAGCAATCGTTTTGCAAAAGATAGTCGTGATGCACTTTTTGTAGATATACTAATATAAAATATATGAAATAATTCCACATAAATTCGGCCATAAATTCCACAAATGTTATATTTACTATTCAAAGAATAAAGAAACATAAAAAAAAAAATACTTTACAACGAACACAATAAATTACATATCACTCTTCGAATAAAAAAATAATGTTGTGTTAATTAAAAGAACAAATTCGGCGCATTTATTGGGATAACCTAAATTATGCATTTATATCAAACGATAATAATTAATGTATATTTTACAATATATTATATACTACATAATTATGAATCGGCTAGTTGCAATAGCTTTATGTATGTTTTATTGACGACATCTGAATAACTGTTTGTTTCACTATCTTCATTATCGACTCCTCCTTCACATTCCATTTAGAAGGTATTTCACCATTCTCCTAAGATACAACAGAATAACGTATATTTTTGATTAACATTTTGTTTATTAATTGAGTCCAAGTTTACCATTTGGTACTCGAATGTATAAATTGTGGCTATAATCGGATGATTTCGTCTAGTCTTCAAACTCTTGCGAGTATATTCATATTAATTTACTTTAGTCCACAGATAAGCTATCAAGAGGATAGAGAAATAGCCCCTAAGCCTGAAATTATTGGATGCCTTAGTCGCCTAGCCCTAGTCAGTTAGAAATCTTGTTCAGCGTCAAATAGAATATGAAATAGTACTTTCACATTCCACAAATTTTTTCAACGTTTTGTCTGCTTTTTTTGTTAAATAATTTAAAAAGTAAATTTTATGTGTTTATCAAATAACCATAAGGTTTATAATAAATAGAAAAAAACACTTTCAATTTTATTGAATTGGTCTGCAGGTCAGCCATTCGGTGTAATAATAGAGTTTTCTCAATCTTTTCAATTCGATCTGAAATATTTTTACAGCTTGAAGCTTAAGGCTTATGGCGTCCACTTTGTTCTGTGTTCCTGTGGTGCTTTCAACGTACCACGTATTGGTTGGATTATTTGTGTCCATTATGCCACCGCTGTGTTATATATTGTTATGATTACAGAACGGGTTATTTGAAGTAGGAAACCTTAAACATTGTCCCGGGAAATTATTGCGTGGGAAAGGTTTTCCGTTAAATGGATGAGTAAACCCATAAATACCAAGATAACGAGAAACGATTCCACACGTCTAAAGATGTGAACCCATAGATTTTCAAACGAATTTTTAAACATTCGAAATTTATAACGCTCTTGGAAGATCTCGCAAATACCTGGAAACGATCTTTATTTGTTAGATAAATCAGCAAAATAAATTATGTGGGAGAATATTTCATTATAATGGTAGCAGGTAAAGACCAGAAAATATTGCAAATCCACTGTTAAGTGCTCCATTTATTCAATGAGATTGAAAATTGTCATATGAATGGAGAATAGGATGCCACAGTCAAAAATAAGGTTTAAAACGAGTGCAAGGATACGCTGGACAGTTAAAAGAGAACGAATGAAATTATCAAAAATACTCACTTCGGTTGTTAGTGATGTGAAATATTCCTGCGTGAAATTATTCACCTTTAATGAAGTATTAGTTTTCAAATGATCTTAGAAACAATTCAGATAAGCGATGCAGTAGATATCGGCAATATTTCATTTCGGATGAATTTTTGAAAGGTGATTTTTCAGGCTTACCAACCAACTTCATGCACATTTGTATAATATACAGGGTGGAGCAACACGTACTCGAAGGATTTTAATCAGTGATTTTTGAGCGTATTTGGAGTTAAAAATGAAGAGGTCATTTTGCTGTCCGAAAATGTTTTTTTTTCAATAAAAAAACTTGATAAAAAAGTTTATGGACCGACCATTGTTTGGCGTTATCTGTCACCCGATTGATTTTTTTTGATTGGTTACCATTGTTATTGACACTTTCCTCCAAATTTCAGCGACACAACCATCGCAAAATGCGATCCTTATCCCTGAGTTTTTGACCAAAAATAACACGAATACTACCAGCAGCCTTCGAATTCACCTGATCTGGCTCCCTGTGACCTTTTAGTGTTCAACTAACTCAAAAAACCACTTCGCGGAACGCTGCAGCACCCGGGGGTTTGTCATAAAAAATCGGAAACGGCTCTGATGAACATACTGAAAATTGAGAACCAGCGGTGATTCAAAGATTGGATCAAGCGCTGGCGTAAATGAGTTACAGTCGATGTGGAGTACTTTGAAGGAGACCATATCGATTTTGATGAATAAACTTTGATTTTATGAATAGTCCTTTTTGTTAAAGTTTATAGATATAAAAGCTTCCAGCTTCACAAATAACAAAGCAAAAATTATAATTATGTCGTTTTTTTTCTCGGATCTGAGCTAGTTCTTACACATAGTTTTTTAATCTTATTAAGAGGGTATAACCAGACAACCCCGGAAATTTTTCCTTTTTAAATCAAATTCTAGGCGTATTACAAAAAAACATAAATTGATTTTGAAAGATTGTTATTTTTTCTGATAAACGCACTTGTTATTTTTTTTAAAATTAAGTTAATTTTTAATATACTAAGGTTATACCATTGTTCGTTGGCAGATTTGTTAAATTTTCAAACGAAATATTGTATTATTCAACACAAATTTCAAAACATATAATCATACAGCAAAATAAATCAATACATAACCTAGTAAACACACTTTTCAGAATTTTAATTTTAGTTCAATTAAAATTATAAAAAAATAAATCCAAGAACGTGTTTTGTGACGAAAATACCTCAGTTTTTCTTTTTATTTAAGGTCTTACAAACTAATAAAATCTGATTTTTTTAAAGACTTATTTTGTTTAGACATTATTGAAAAATTATAAATACTTATGATCAAAAAATACTTCCAAGAAGTAAACGATATTTAATAATTTATCATCATGCGTTTTGTGCAATTTCATTGCTTACTTGAATTAGGTATATATTAAAGCAAGTTTTTAATGAAATATATCGATATTAAATATTTACTTTAATAAATTTGATACGGGGAATAATCGATTTTTCTCATCGGATCCTCCCTGTGAACTTTGATTCTCAGCCCCTGGTCAATGGGTCTTAACTTGTGAAGCGCAATGGTGGTGAATTTTTCCCGACTGGGTCAAAGAGTAAACTCAAAATATTGTCCTTCGCGGTATTGAAAATATATAAGTTATAATATATTATAATATCATGTATTACCGAGAACTCATAGTTGTATACAGAAAGTGTAAGACACTTCATCAATCCTGTCACGCTCGGCAAGGAACATGTGAATGACAGATTTATTGAGTTTTTAATAGATTAATAGTACTTGTACGGCTTGCAATGGAACCCGAACTACAGCTCCGTGGGAGGGTGGAACGCCTTTGTATGCTTTGTAAGGCTTGCCATATTGTAGATCAATTTCCTAAATAAGGGAGGAAGATTGATGATATATTGCCACGTTAAACATAAAAGGAAACATGCGAGGTTTTTGGTTAAACTTTTTATTAAAACAGTCGGAAAAGCTATGACTTACAATGAGGGTTTTTTTTCCTTTGGTTATGCTATTCCCAAAAAGCTACCCTTTCGGTTATATTTTTATGGTACACCTCACAGGAGGGCCGTTTTCCGTTCGCTGTAAAGATATGGTAACATAATAATATGGTATGAAATATGTTTTCATACTTTTTTTGCAAATTTATTTACGAAATTCATATAGTCTTTCTTCAACCTTTAGAATGAAAAGTCTTCAATATTTTTTTCAATAGAAAGTTAATCATGACACACATTTTATTATTTATTTATATAAAAAAGGGTGTCTGTGGCTGCCAGCCGGCAGTCTTTACGAGATTTTGAAAAACTCTTTGTAAAGCCCGTGCAACGCCGGAAATTTCATTCGGTATATTATAAAACAGTATTCATTTAGCTTTCATTTCAATACAAAACAATTTTTCTCATCAAATAAAACTAAATAAAAATTGCATTTTTATGAATGCAGAATTGATAGCAATCAAAGAAACCGTGGAATATGTAGTTGAAAATAAGTGGAATAAAACTGTAATATAATGTGATTATAAAAGTGCGCTTCAACATATTAAAAGTATTTCGAAGGGAGTTTGCCTGTAGGAGAATAGCCTACAATATTGTAAAACAAATAATGCAGCCACAGCAGAGAGGTGCAATCATATATTTATAATGGATTCCATCTCATGTAGGAATACATGGGAATGAAGAGGTAGATTTTTTGGCAAACGAAGCATGTACGAATGGAATCATGTATGATTGGAAGCCAGATGCTGAAGATTACTGCCAAAAAATAAATTTCACATGTAATAATATGTGGAATAATCATTTTGAAATGTTGTCTACTAATAAGGGAATATGGTGTAGAAAATTCCAAAACGAACCGAGGTTAATATAAAAAGATCGGAAATGAGAATCATTTTTAGGTTAAGATTTGGACATGCACTAATGGGAAGAATAATATTGTGTTTGATAGGCCTCTCTGATTCTCCAATGTGCTCGATATGTGACCAAATTGAAGATGTAGAACATATATTATTATTATTAATTTTCAACGCCCTGATGGGCTTTTACATAATAAGTATATTATACAGTGATCGAAGAGCATTAAATATGAACGACAAAGGGTGATGCCAAATCGAGTATAGTTACTGAAATTTATTAGATCATGTAAATTGGAAAATATTTGAAAGTAAATTCTTATATAAAAGACTAAATATCTTTTATAGAACATTATAGATTATAATAATAATGTATTAATATTATAATTTAAAAATAGATGAGGCCAAAAATGACAACATTATGTGAGTCAGAAGCCTCGATGATAAACATGATAAAAAAAAAATAGCATTATTCGTAGCGACAAATATTTATTGTACATTAGGGAAGTTTTAGTGAGTCGTACTTGCATCTGGTTAGATTTATTAAATTATTAAAAAAATAATTTTTGTAGTTTTTCTTCGAAAAGTCTTACTATATCTTCGTTTCTTGTAATATCTTGTAATGTATTTTAATATCTTATAATATCTTGTAATATATTTTAATATTTGTAATATCTACATAGTAATATCTTAAAATTCTTCTAATATATTTTAATATCTGTAATAACTTTTAATGTCTTATTTTTATATATGTTATCTTATTTTTTATTTTATAGAAAGACAAACATTTCCAGGTTACGAATAACCCAACAACATTTGAAAATCTCCTACTACCACCAAACTAAGCAGAAGATATTGCTTGTGTTGTGATAGAGGACTTAGCCAGCCGAGGAATCGAACACGGAACGCCTGAGAGGGACCCAAACGCGATGCCCACTCAACCACTGACCGGTCTAATAATAATGTTATCTTGTAATATCTTGTATAATCTTTTGATATCTTGTAATATCTTGTAATATCTTGTAATATCTTGCAATATCTTGTATCGTCTTGTAATATCTTGTAATATTTTATGCTATCTGTGGTAAAATCATGGAAAATATTATATTGTAAAATCTTGTAATATCTTATAGTCTTTTGTAATATCTTGTGCTTTCTTGTAATGTATTGTGATACGGTGGAACTTCTCATAACGTGCACCTCCCACAACGAGTAATTCGTATAACGTGCAAAATAGATTGTGAAAAAAGTGCACCCTTAACGAGCGACTTTTCGTTTATCGAGTGACACAAGGGGAAGTCCCATCTTCACGTCACTCACTTGTAAGTTGCACCAGTCTCTGGTTAGCACTCGTTCCGTTATCACGTTAGTGTCGTATGTGATCACGCCTTTTTCCAAACTTGAGTGCAGGCATTATTTAAAATTTTATTTTTAAATATTTCGTTTCGAGAACATTAATGCACTTTACTGTCAGTAAATTTGTGGGTTTTTAAAGACTCCATTCTGGAACATGAATAATTGCAATCGGAAAATATAAAAAAGTTTTTACTCCACCGTGCATCAGCGTGTGTTTCGCAAAATTTCCCTTAGTAGTACATGTATAGTTTCAGTCAGAACATGAAAAAGGTTTTTCTCCACCAACTCACAGCTTGTGAACTTTTAAACGTTCCTTTTGAGAACATGAATAGTTTGAGTCGGAACATAAATACGGTTTTTCTCCACTATGAGTAAACTTGTGGGTTTTTTAAATCTCCTTTCTAGAACATGAGAATGATTGCCATCGGAACATACAAGGTTTTTCTCCACTCGAGAGATATTGTGAGAGATTGTGTGGTCTTAATTGATCCTTGTAGAATATGAATATGTAGTTATTTGAATAAACGTTAAAAATATAAAAGAGATTTTTTTGGCATGGAATGCATCGTTTTTTGTTACATTAATTTATATGGGGAAAATTGTTTCGCATAACGAGTATTTCACATAACGAGTAAGCTTCCGGAACGAATTATACCCGTTATGAGAGGTTTCACTGTATCTTGTTATATTGTGTGTACTGGGCCTTCTCGCAACACAGGATTGCCTAACTAGACTTGCACGGTACAGTGTCCATGTAGTTATTTTTTGTTATAAAGAAGAATTAATTATTAAAAATAAAATTATGATCGTCATAATTTTGCACTATTTTCTTACTGAGAGTTCTCATCCAATGTTGACTTTATCAATGGGCTCAATATATTCAAACTGCTATGATGTTCTTGGAGATTGCTTCTTCATTCCAATAGTATAATATACCCTTGAAAACGTGTCTGCCATCAATTCCGTTTCCCATCTCCCCCTCCCCCCCTTATCAAACCTCCTCTCCCACCCTCCCCAGGATATCCGCTTCAGACGAAGCTAACTAACTGCCTATAATTAATTGCTCTTACATAGTAGCAGCTGCGATTTGCAATTGTAATGATGGTTCGTGTTTCTAAAATAAAATTTAAAAGTTTTTATATGATTAAGACGATACAATATCCCAAAATAAAGTCGAAATCTTAGCGACTTAAGAGAATGAGGTAAGGAGTGTGTGCCAAGTACCAAGACCGAGTTGCTTGGTGGTCCGACCTCTCTGCCCACCCCTGTGGAGAAACGGGTAACCGTGATGATTAATTAGTTAGCCACTTTCCTATCTGGACATGTTTCGGGTTCCTTCCTTACTTAAAAGTATACTGACGGCCTCCGTGGCCGAGGGATAAGGCTCTCGACTTCAATCCGGAGGTCAGGGGCTCAAATCCCAGCGTTCGCAAGAAAGTTTTATTTAATTTATTTGTGTTTTTCACAATTTAATAATTTAAAAATATATTTGTAAATATTTTATTTCAGAGCCCTTGAGGTGGATTTTTAACGAAAACGGCGCCATATAAATTAGCCAAATATTATTATTAAAAACAATAATAAAAGGCATATTTGCAGCATGTTCCAGGGTGAAAGACACTCAATGTCGCCCTGGTGTAAGACCACCATTCAGAATTAAAACGTTTCTTGATACGACTTTAGCCGTGTTTGGTGACCAGATCTAATTGACCACCGTCCTCTTCCCATCTCCATCCCCAACCTTCCAACCTTCAGCCATAACCTTCACAACATAACCCAACTGGGAGTATCATTGTCTCCTCGCCCCAGGAGGTGGGGAGCGGTTGGGACTCTTATCCGGTCTTGGAAATAAATACACTTAAATTAAAATTACATAGGTGCAAGTAAATGTTTAAATAATATACGTAGGAACAAAAATAAAGGCATTTTTTATAATAATACTTCCTTAATGTTAATTTTAATATATGTACCTACGTTCTACGTTGTATCATATATGTTGAGGTATAAAAAACAATGGTCTAAACAAAATCTCTTGAGATTAGTTTGAATGAATAAAGTTGAAGTATAAATAAATAATTAAAATCATAGTCACGGAGCTAAAGACATATAAAACATTTGATATAACTTGTTCGTACTTTAAAATAAGTTTACCCTCGGGGCTAATAAAACTACACGGTTCGGAAAAAAAACAGTCCTCAACCAATTTTTAAAGCACAATAATTTTTGTTAATTTTCACCTTCATGGCGTTTTTAAAAGGCTGAAGTATATTTCAATTTGGGAGGCGGGTATGAGTACAGTCGTCCCGATAACCATTCTTTCGATTACCAACATGCTATAGGTCACCCCGAGTTAAATTTATTAGGAATGCAAGGTGATCCAATTACCAAATAATATGCATTTTTCAACAAACAATAGGAAGTTTCAAAGATGAAATCCCGGTCACAGTAATAACCTATATTCTATATGTTTTTCAAATGCGTATGACTTCTTAATACTATTAATAACCAAATCAGTTATCTAAATAAAATGATGTAAGGTTTTACTCAAAGAGAATTTAACCTAAAAATATATCAGGATTTATTAATACCGGAGAAATAAGTCAACTTTAGCCATATCTACGTCAGAACAATCATCGTTCCGGCGTGAAGTTTTGTCGTTCAACGAACATAGTTTCAGTAAGTACACGCCTCGGCAACTACTAACTACCTACATATAAAGTACAATGGCGTGGCGATCCGTGCCTGACCTCCGTGCGAAGAGATCTGTAGGTCACGTACTTCAACCATTGGGCGGTCAGGGTCCCCCCTAATCCCGAATCGGAGCACTAAAATAAAGCAGATCGCTCCGAGCAACCGGTGACGGAGGGAATCAGTATCGCCGCGGAGACGTCTTTACCGTTTCCCGGCCAAATTGCCGATTCGTAGGAAATACAATTTGAAAGTTTGAACGGCTGGATTCGCGGAACGTTCCCGGGAAATTGGCCATGAAACAACAAACACCTTTTTATTGGAACTGCGACAAGTTACAATGGGTTCAGACGGCACGGATTATACCCTATTCACCCTCGCCTTCATATTTTGCTCTAAAGTTTCTACTTTATTTTACGAGAAGACTTCTAGTAGAATGTTGGATTCCGTATATTGACTATTTTGGTTGCAGCAACTTACTATTGGTTTTATTACAACATTTATTTTATTGTTAGTTTATCATGGTTTGTTAATATTATCCCCATATCGGTTATTTACACAGTCAGGTTATTTGAGGTCACGTTTGAATTAGATTTTTATTATTATTGGTATCACTCAATATTTAATCCTTAATCCGCTCCCATTCTTCAATTTTTTTACAACATTTGTTAATATTGCTGCATTTCTCTGGTTTTCACAAAAGTACCTACTTTTGTATTATTGTAAACCAAAGATCCATTAAATCTATTAAACGATTTCCCTTGTCGATTCTGATATTAATATTTTTCCGTTCGCCAAACAAAAGGACTACGATAGGAATATTTTCCTTTCATAAGAAAACATAATGCAAAGCGTTTCCGGAGCCATTTCGTGGGTTTCAAAGTACGAGTGGAATTATTTTCGCGCGTGTTAACCCAGTGGCGTAAATTATATTACTTTAAATAGATTGTCCAATTCCTTGTTATATTTTTAATTCATTTTATAATTTTTCAGACACATAACTCTTCAGCTAGCTGTAGGAATTAAGGTTTCTTCGGAGGGGGCTGAAAACATTCAGATCTGCGAGCTAATCTAGGGCTTCGGGCTCAGGCTTCGTCTTGTAGATGTCATTAACTCTACAGGGGCAGTAGCGGCTTGTACTCCCAAAAATTGCATTCCGTAGAAAATAGAAGAAAAATAGATGACTACTTTTTTTTTTTTAAAACTTCAATGTCTAATCGAGCAACAAGCCAAATGATATTTTTATTTCTTTTCTATTCCTTTCACACTGTATTTCAATAAATTATTCGTGATTTTCGAGCAGGTCACTGTACGTATTAAGCCAAATCATATTAATTTATTATTCTGTAACAATAATTCTGGGACCAACTACCACAAACACACATCTATTCATCGCTTTCACATACTTTGAAACAAATTTACCTCAAATATCGACATATTAGTTCACCATTATAGAGTTGTCGTGAGGTGGCGCTAGTGAGCTAATGTTTACTTGGACTCCGTCCTATTTGTGACCGTAGAATTAAATATTGTGCAAAAATTCAGTTAAATAGAAAAAAGTGGTACAGAAACGATTATATCATAACATACATTGTGGATAAAACCTAATAACAAGTAGAATCTGAGAAAACCGTGAAAATATCGCCATTGAGTTCTAACATCTTCAGTGCATTTTACGCCCATATACCGAAGAAACTGAGCCTAAGGGATAAAAAGACAATTAACGGAAAGGCAAATAGGGAGTAAAAACTTATCATAGTGCATTTTGAAATAAAATCAGTGAAATTATAACCTTATTTCGAAGCGTGATATGCAAGATTGCTTTAAATTGATTTAACGCCATCTGTGGAAAAAATCAGGAGGTACGTCAACAAGTATCGAACTGAACCATTCGAGGTCGAGAAACGGCTATCCAGTCACCACATACGACGTGTTTTTGTGAAAATCCACGAGAGGGCACCTGTAGTACCAAAACAACAGACTATCTCAACATCATGGAAGAAGTTATGAACACACTTCGTAAAATCCAGAACGAACTCGACGCGCAGAAAAGTACGATCCTGAAAAGCGGAGAAAAAGTAGCAGAAACAGTAATACACAATATAAACCGCATACTGGAAGAAAAGTTTAAAATAAGGGATGAAAAATACGAAATAATCTATTATAGTTTATCGAAAATATTGCCACTATAACCTACGCCCTACATCATGCGCTACGTAAAAAATGCCAGTGTAAATAATGGATGTTTTAGCATGTCACCTGGTTGTGTAAACCACTTTTTTTTCAAACTGTAGTAATGTCACCTGATGGATTTTTTTGGCTGCTTTGTTAATAATATATTTTAGCAATTTTGAGCTTATACCGAGCTGCTGGAATTATCAGGAAGCGAACATAAATTAAAGTGATGCCATTTCGGTGCGATAAATAAATGTATTGTGTCTTCGAGTATTTCAACCTCGCCAAAGAGTTGCGAGGCGGTGATGAGCGCCGCTCTCGTTTCGGAGAAATTTCAATACAATGGTCAACTTCCACGCTCTGCGGGTGTAGATAATTTATGTTTCCAGGTGATATTTCTCGGTGAGCTTTATGGAATCCACTCGCACTAAGTGAATTGAGACACGTGATCCAATGAACTAAAATTCGAGCCGGTTGAATTCAACAAAAATTTTAAGAGCAGCTATTTTTTTAAACTATTGATTTTTTGTAGTATTTTTTTTTTTTTATAGGGAATACCTCACAAGAGTCCCAACTGCTCCCGTCTGGAGCCAGTGAGACTATGGCATCCCCAATTGGGGTATGTTATGAGGCTGAAGGTCAGTGGGAAAGGGAAGGAGACGAGGAAGAGGAAGGTGGGGAAGTACCTGGCTATTCAGATATAGTCACTAAACACGGCTAAAGCCATTTCAAGCAACGTTTCAATTTTGAATGGTGGTCTTACACCAGGGCGATACTAAGAGTATCTTCCACTCTGGAACGTGGCGCAAATATACTATATATTATTTTAAATAATTAATTGTGAAATAACACAAATCAATTAAATAAAATTTATTTGCGCACGCCGGGTTCGAACCCGCAACCTTCGGAATGGCAATCCAACGCTCTACCGCTGGACTACGCCGGCCGTCAATACTAACGATTAATAATAATTATTTCTAGAATGACCAAAATTTAGGACTCCAACGCTTCTAGAATGCTCCATTTCTAGAATGACCATAATTTAGGGCTCCAACGCTCCTTAGCACTAGCTGCCATTGAACGAGGGAATGAAATAAATGGGCATTCGTTAGCATAATAATAATATGTGCGGTGGACTGAATTGCACCTCATTCATATACACACGCATCATGTGGGCAGAAAGGCTGTAGTAGCACTTTATACTATTTGTGGACCACCAGCATTTAAACAGACTATCTCTCAGTGGGTTAGTTAGATACGTGATGGCCATTTCTCACGTTACTTATCTATCACTTAAGTTTCCACCTGTTATCTGAACTACAAGAAAACCGATGTATCTGTCCTTCTTTCCGCAAGATTTTGAAAAAAAACGCTGCCCTTTGTACATAATTTGTACTGTAGCAATTAATAGTACCCACATAAATTATAACCTTGTATAAATCTAAGTGCGTTCCACGGTTGAATTTGACAATTTCACATCTGGTTTGTAGCCCCGAAATACCTGGAATAAAACATTTATTTTATATTTAAGTAACGCCTTACAAGATCTATACTGCAGAGAGTAAAGGCAGGGCAACTATGGTTGGACAGCGTAGTGAGGCAGGTTAAGGGAGCGGCTGTTAGAAGAGATTTATTAATACGGGTTTTGAAGCGGCCGGGATTTTTTGAAGGAGGAAAATAAATACTGGTAGGTCATTCCACACATAAGCCGACTTGCACAAAAACGAGTCAAAGGAACGATCTGTTCTCATGAAGCCAACATCAACTGTGAACGGTGAATTTCACGCACTCCACTGGGGATCAATGCTCAAAAGCAGAAACTACTCATCTCTAGTCGGGTGGGAATGCTATCCTTGATCTACCGGCATTTCAATGAAAGATTCTCCGAGGAACTAGAGTCATCGATCTCTTTGACACCGGTGCATAATCAGAAAACACACAAAACGCGCACACAATAATTAATAGTTAACATTTGTCACATCGACCCTTTTAATAACAAGATTCCATCTGTGGAGGTAACGTCATGAAATAATTGGATCTATAGTAAGCTACTTTAGAGTTCATTATCGCAAGACGTTACCGCGTGAGATGGAACTTTGTTATTCCAAAGGGTCAACAGGTCGATTCTACAACTCGTTATTGAGTTAAACAGCTCGGTTATGGAATGATTTGCCGAGTTTTGTGTGCCCTCCGTTTTTCAACATGGTTTCTTCAAAAAGCCGACAAGGCCCCGAGGAAAAATTATATTCCTTGGGATTTCCCGTGTGGAGATAATATTATTAAAAATATATTCTGAAAAAAAAAAACAGTTTTTTACATCACGAAACTAGCGTGTTTTTTATAAATGCCGTTACCTACCCATATTTATTAATTAAGCTCTTCAATACAAACTTCCGATCCCCGAAAGGCCGATATGATATCCCTGATATCCCTTCTCAGTCGCCTAGTGGAGTGCAAAGAGTCAAAGGCGGTAGGTTCGTTGGTTTCCGATGGCGTGTGTGTGTATGTGTGTTACATTATGAGATATTTGACACGTTGCCGCGCCATCCATTTTGATCATAACGTGATTAATGGCGCTCTATCGCCGAAGAATGGTTGCCATTGAAGAATTGGAAACGCGGAGGGAGCGGAGGCTGACGGGAATTTCCCGCTCGGATGGTCCCCTGATGAATTATGTCACGTGGCCTAAACTAAACCGTTCCTTATCGTTACCAACTGAGCTCTAATATTGTGTTCCGAAAAGGAAGTCATTAGAACTCTTTTGTATGGACCATGGTTCAATGAAGTCTTTATGAAGATATCGGAATTTAAATGAGTTTTCGATAAAATTCTGGATATCCGTACACTGATGGCATTCCATTAAAACATATGTTAGTAGATATTCTAACAATTTTTTTAAAAATGAATACCGCACAAGAGTCTCAACTGCTCCCGTCTTGAGCCAGTTAGACTATGGCATCCACAATTGGGGTATATTGTGAGGCTGAAGGTATTGAGGAGAGGAATAAGATGGGAAAGAGGAAGGTTAGGAAGTGCCTGGCTATTAAGATCTGGTCACCATACACAGCCATTTCAAGCAACGTTTTAATTCTGAATGATGGTTTTACACCAGGGCGATACTGAGAGTTTCTTCCACTCTGAAACGTGCCGCAAATATATACTACACATTATTTTTTTATTAATTAATTGTACAATAACACAAATTAATCAAATAAAAATTGCCGGGTTTGAACCCACGACCTTCGGATTGGGAGTTGAGAGCCTTACCATTCTACCACAACAGCCATCAATATTAATAATGAACTTTAATAATTAATTATCCGTATCCATCTATACAAGTAGTTTCTTTTACATTACCTAGATCCACACAGGAGGCCCTGAGAAAAATAATTCCTCTCAGGACTTATGTCATCTTTGGAAATGCTGTGTGAAGGGTATTTTGAGGAAAGGAAGAACATTAAGTTCTGGGAAGCAAACATGTGTGAGGGGTGAGTGGGAACCAGGGGGTCAGGGTCTCCAGGAGTGACAAACATGTGAATTATTGTGAATCGATCCCTCCCACTGCGGTACGAGGCGATGTTTCGAGAGTCCGGCTGGAGAGATCAAAAGATCTTCCTTAACCAGTCTCTCCCGATCCGACCTGCCACGCGTATGGTGAGCTGACGCATATACTGCCAAGACCCGGACAAACCTCACTCCCCATGAACCCGGCCACCCCTGCTGAGACACCAAACGTAGCAAACCACTTGGGGTGACGTATGGCAGAGTATCCAATAAATGGTTCCCGAGGCAGCGGTACTCACACCCGCCTACTAAATTGAGTGTATATGTGTGTAAGTTTTTAATTTTACCTCGTAATAAATTAAAACTAAAATAAATATATAATAAAAAGTGGAATAAACATCTATTATTAATATTATTTTATTTATTTTTTTTTTTTTTAAAAAAGAAAGACAAACATTCCCGGGTTACGAATAACCCAACAACATTTGAAAATCTCCTACTACCACCACACTAAGCGGAAGATGTTGCTTGTGTGGTGGTGGAGGACTTAGCCAGCCGAGGAATCGAGCACGGAACGCCTGGGTGGGACCCAAACGCGATGCCCACTGAACCACTGACCGGTCATTATTATTCTTATAAAATGACTTATAAATACTAACCTACTTAATTATAACCCATGAACATTTTTTTCAATTTTAAATAAGAATTTTTGCAATATGTCCAAAGAAATGTCCCAATGACAATTTATTATTATTTCATACTTTCTTCATTATTATATTATTTATTATTTGCTATTGGGATGTTATGCCGTGTTACGCTAACTCGTTCTTTAGCCAACGTTTCGGACAACGTTACATTGTCCATTATCAGGGCAGACGTCATAAAAACATCTGGCCTGATGATGGATACTGTAACGTTGTCCGAAACGTTGGCTAAGGAAGAAGTTAGCGTAACACGGCATAACATCCCAAATATAAACAACAAAAATACTTTTGACCGTGAAAATCTGAAATCATACTATTTATTTGATTATTATATGATGTTCTTATAATACAAAACCTACCTCGTCGATATTTCAACAAAATTTTGCGGTATCCACGAAATAATTATCTTAACGGGTAAAGTAGAGATTTGTCGGGCTTTAGAATAATTATTTACCGTTCAATTTTAGTATGGCTTTTCAATATTGACAAAATCTCGTTGATGCAAATTCTAATTCAACCCGCAATTTCGGATCTCTTGTTGCTGCTGAAAACACCTGACTACGTTCATTATTGATAATTAATTAAGTTAATCGCTTCGTCAATATTATTTACCCACAGTTCCAGTTGTCTGTTATTATGATCAATTATCTCTAGTGGTCCATTTTTTATTATCCTATGTTTGTTATATTATACAACTTCTTTTGTCTTTTTTGCAGATGCTAGTAAAACGGAGGAATAGATTTTTTTCATTATGTATCGAAACCTCAAAATCCAATCTAGGTTTTTATTCTGCATAAAAGAAACCGCAGGAAAATATGTAAAGAGGAGGATAGAGGTAGAACTTGGAATTTTCTCGCGCGGTATAAAAGCCCTTTATAATTTTATTCACGATGGTAAATTAATTATAAAAGCTCTTTTTAATATCTCCGCTAAAATTCCCACCGACAAGTGGCTTTCTAAGGAAAAGCTAAGATTTTTAAACACTATTAAAGTTTTTAAATAATAAAGGTGAAGGATCACACAGCAAATTATTTTATTTGCTTTTCCAAGTTTTCACCATCCATTATTACTTGATGATGATCACCGCACTTTCGGTTACAAATGTTCACTTTGTTTTCAAGATGTCAAATTTAAGGATTTTTTTCGATTTTCAGCCAGTTAGACACATTGTCAATTATACTTTAATATTCCTTATAAATAAGCGCATCGTATGTAAAAAATCATATATTTTACTTTTTTATGACTTTATTAATATAGTTAATGTAAATGTTGAATAATAGCGGTCTTAATACGGCCCCTGTGGCACTCCCAGTTCAATTATTAAATGTTCTGATGTATGAACACATATTAACTTTTGTGACTTGTAGCCTATTACTTATGTAAGTTGCTTATTAAGTTGCACTCACTTGTGCACATAGTAAGGCAGGTTTATGAATAAAATGTGTAATTGAACCGTAGGACGAGCAACAAAACCGGCAGACAACAATACATATTCCTGTTCACAGCTGATGCCGCGAGCATTAGAACAATTCGTTTCTCCACGTAATTCCCATGTAAAATGGTGGACATGGAAAGAAGCTGCCGGAGAACATACCATTTTCTTTATTTTATTCGTGACCCCTTGAAGATCGATATTAACAAATATTTTCGTAAATTCCCACCTTTAACCCGCCTTTCAACGTCACTAAGCCCAGAGGTGATATTATTCCACAGCTATATGCAGCTTAGAAAGGGGTGTGTAACAGTTCCACTTTGTTCCTTCGGAAAATAGCCCAGAAATAATTATCGATTGTATTTAAATAAATGCAGTTTTATACATTACCTTTGTACTTTCTCGACTCTGCCTTTTCACCAAATTGGATCGCTTAGGTTGGGACAAGGGGGATAAATTTAATTATGAAAATCTATTTAAGTATTTAAATTATACTGAGGTTTGGATACGTAATCTTAATTATACTTACATCTATTTATATCTAATCTTAACTAGTTGTCAAATGGTTTGTGGTTGCTTCTATATTTTTTTTTTTTTAAAAAGAAAGACAAACATTCCCGGGTTACGAATAACCAAACAACATTTGAAAATCTCCTACTACCACCACACTAAGCGGAAGATGTTGCTTGTGTTGTGATGGAGGACTTAGCCAGCCGAGGAATCGAACATGGAACGCCTGGGTGGACCCAAGCGCGATGCCCACTTAACCACTGACCGGTTATATCGTCATTTTTAATTGTTCACTTTCACAGTTCTGCAGCTCAGGCCATCCTAGCTGAGTCCCCGACCAGGTCTCCTGCTAGCGCCATCGACTTCACACTTTGGCTCCGGCCGCGTCTGGTCACCATACTTTGTCTCACCCCCAGCTATACGTCGTTGGGGGAGGAAAACATATGCGAATCACTTTCTTGTACTATCACTCTTCATTACCGCCCAACATGACACCGCTGGGCAGGGAACGCGTGTTTGGTGTTCCACCACCACACCTCTCTCGAACTTCCCTCTCTCTCCCCCGTCTCAGTCGTTACTGTCTTGTGCTCTATGAACTGGTAGGATTCGTGGCTTTACCCCGCACTTCTCCCTTCTTCCCTTTCTGACTTGCGACCCATGTCAATCAACGCTTTCTTTGTCTTTAATGCAGTGCGAGGGGTGCTCTTTCATAGCTTTAAACTAACTTTTCAAATTTATTTTCTTGAAATTTGATTCGTCACAGATGCTCAAAAATATAGATTTTTAAATCTACTGCTACACCTATCTACAACATTGTTAAAGGCAGAGGTCCGGGTTTCAATTTCCAGATCCAACGAAATATTTGTTTGAGAGAGGCTAATATTGTATTAAACGGTTAAAATAGTATTATAATTTCAGGTTTTACTCAATATTACCTAAAAATTTTCAATTATCTCTATTTTACTTGATCGTGCCTAATATAATAAGTACGAGTTTAGTGAATAATACTGTCCTTCGGAGATCTTATTAATTTCGTACATTTTATTTTGTGTACGTACTCGCTGACATTTAAAAAAAAACTTACTTCGGTTGTGTGTCTGTTATAATATAATTGTGGAATATAACGTCTTAAAAATGTCTGCCGCGGCTTTGCTTGGTGGCACGCATTCAGAAAGTCCAATTTCCAGTGACTGTCGCATAAAACTGGCTGAATTTGTGGATGGCGTTTGTTTTGTTGACTTTGAGGCCGTCAATTTTTTTGCGATTTATTTGCGTAGACATGCAATTTAAGATAACTCAAAAGGAATAATTGTAAAGGCATTACTATCCCCAACATATCAGCGGCCAGTTCACGTCACCCGCGCCATCGCGAGAGAAACCATTGGATAACTTTTTTGGTAAAATTTCAAATTTGATGATTTGCATACGCTGTTGAACGCTATAACCTACCATGGTGATTTGCCGTACACTACTAAACAATTGGCAATACATTTGACAGATGTAACTTTAACAACCCATTGATAAACTACTTGAAATTAGTTTTTCTCTGTTTTGGTAATATATTTAATTGATATACGAGTATATATACTATTTTTTAATGTTTCTTTAAGTAAAAAAAACACGCCTGCTATCACTTAACACATATATGTACTTACCTAAATGAAAATTTATTTATTTAGCAAAACAGCTTCAAAACTTTCCAATTCGGATGTACAGTATTCATTCATGTTGAATTGTGTAAAAGAGGCAGTTTTTAACATCAAACATATTTTTTGTAGGATAGTTTGGTACTTTTCCGATTTCTGTTCGACGAAAAATAAAAAGTGGACTCAAAATAAAATTTTGAATTTCCTGGCAACGGGTGATGCCATCATGCGAGATGAGGTTAATATGTAGATAGAATAAGCTATATGGTTAACACAAATAACTTTGTGTTAATTCTAACTACCAATATGAAAAGTACTTTATGTTGGTATTGTTTGTTTGGTACACATGGAACAATTAGTTAGAGGAGCTCTCGCCTCGGGGACCTCATCTGTGTGGGATTACTGAACACACTGCAGTAGTGCTAGTTCTGCTACCTTGTTCAGTGTTCTACACTTGCTACCACTTAGTAGGGAAACTGACCAACTTTGTGATACAGAAGATTATTTTATTAAAACAATATAATTATCAATTAGAAACAGAAATTAAATGTATTTAAAATCGAAAAACACATATATACCAGTAACAATATAACAATCTGAATCACTACTACTTATAGCTTTGAATTTTGTTGTGAATGGTTCTTGAAAAAAAAACTCCTCTATCGCAACAAAACACTTTATCTTCATTTAGACTAGAAACTTTTATACTCGGGAAAGAAGGGGTAGACTTATATCTGCTATGTTTTGCTCTCAAAATCCCTCTTTTAGTAGTACTAACTGCTAACTCACCTCGCTTCTACACTTCTTCTTTCGGTGCTCCTACACTGGAGACTATGTACTACAACTAGAGACATCTCTTGGATGACTCCTTTATAAACTCGGGCGTCGGGTGGGAATTCTATCCTTGTTCTTACCGGTATTTCAATGGAAGATGCTCTGAGGAACTAGCGTCATTGATCCTATCGGCATCGGTGTATGGTCGGAAAACACGCTAAAAGCACGCCTAACATATGTACATGGTTGACATTTGTCACATGAGAACCAGACGCTTCTACGACTTGTTCTTGAGTTCAATGGCTAAGCTGTGGAACGATTTGCCGGCCACTGTATTTCCTCTTTACTACAACACGGGTCTCTTCAAGACCCATATTCACTTCTTCCTCTCCTTAAAAACACCCTCCACCCAGCATCTTCAAAGATGATGTAGGCCCTGAGGGAAATTATTTTCCTTGGGGCCTCCTGTGGGGAGTTAATATAAAAAAATTAAAAACTGCCGGTTACCACCAGAGCCGGCTACGAAGTTCGAACTCTCATATTTTTTAAAAATGAAACATGAATTTTAATATAGTTAAAATTTTTGATTTAGATACAATGACTTCTACCAATTATTTTGGCGGTAAAAATAATTAAAACATTGGAACATGTTGAATAATAAATAAACGGTGTAATATGATACCTTTTTCTTGAAGATTTTAAAATTTTTACCGCTATGTTGATAGTGTAATTTCGAAAAGCAAATCCACATAACCAAGTATTTAACCGAAATAACCGCGATGAAGACGCATACCGACAAAAATAATTGTTAATTAACTGGATTGCACTAGCCTTTCATCGGACAGACTGAACGTAACACACTTGTGTCTTTTAATAAATTCTTATGTTAAAACTAACTACCACAATTTATTTTTATTTTTTATTCTTCATTTGAAACACCCGCTAAACTATCAAAGCAGTTTGTCAGCAGGTCAAGCACACATATTACAAGAAACCACAATATACAAAATAGATACAGAAAAATAACTTGTTATGTAATAAGTAATAACAATATAAAGGCTTATGGAAAATAGATAGAGAGGAATAACTTTGAAGTAGCTACAATACAAAGGCATAAAATATACGGACAGACAGTTTTAACACAAACAAATTACTCATGTATATACTCAAGATAAGATTACAAACAATATCAATATAAAAAAGGTTGATCTATTAACTGGTTGGTCTTTTAAGTGCACTGTAATCTTATTAAATATGGTAGGTTAATAATTATTTTTTTAATTGACATTCTAATTTTCGTTGTTTGTTTTTGGGGTGTTGCGCTACCTCCTTCTTTAGCCGATGTTTCGGACAGCGTTGCAGTGTCCATCATCGGGGCAGATCCGGCAGATCCGACCAAATGCAGTGTCCATCATCCCTGATGATGGACACTGCAACGCTGTTCGAAACGTCGGCTAAAGAAAGAGGTAGCGCAACATGGCATAACACCCCAAAAACAAAAAACGAAAGTGCTTTTGGCTGTGAAAATCTAAAAACGTATCTGACATTCTAATGTTTAAGACAAGAATTTTATGCATATCACAAGGGGTAACAATTATTATAAGCAATCATTATTAGCCTGAAACACTCATTCACATTGAAAAAAATCTCCCGGGAAAAGCCGACGGGACTCGAATGCGTATCCATCTGATTTCCGGTCAACTGTTCTTGAGAGCTCTTGAGAGCAGTTGTCCGGAAATCAGAAGGACACGGGTTCGAGTCCCGTCGGCGTTATGTATCTTTTCTCGGGAGATTTTTCCAATGAGTGTTTCAGGCTAATAATTATCACATAGTTTACCAATATCATGGACTTAGTGGAGAGTTAGAAGGAGATATTTATGGTGTGTAGGATGACGGTTGATTGCTCTGCGCTTTACTCTGCTCCTCGAGTCACCATGCAGCATCTTGTCTCGGATAACAAGGAAATGTCTGATCTAGTGAGAGATTACATCAGATGTGAGGGTTTGTTTAATCTGGATATGTCTATTGTCTGACACGGGTACCTCATCTCTGAGATAGAAACCTTACTGTGATATAAATCATGACCATATTTGTTTGAGACAAACAAGTGTGTTCGGTTGAAACACATGCTAGCCAGGAACGTAAGTGCTAGCAGTCTAGCGTGATTATATGTAGCGCTTATAGAGCAATGCCTCCAGATACGTAACAATGGATGTACGGAAGTACGAAATTCAAGAATAAAATATGGAAATTTAAAACTTGCAAGAAGAAAAAAATATCACATATAAGCATCGACACGAAGCTAGTTTACAAGCTACTAGCCATCGAATTCACTGGCGAATTCACTATCTACTAGTAAACTTTGTAATGTTCACAATCTGCTAGTTAGCTAGTAAATATGATTACATTAGTAAATTTGCCGGCTAGTAGCTTGTAAACTAGCCCCGTGTATCGATGTTTTACTTTCATTTTTTCGTAAGCCTACATCCATGGTTACATAAATAAATGGTCTGTTTACAACTTAATGATACATAGGCTTACTAATATTCCGCTAGATAATAAATCATACGAGAGGGAAAAAAGTACATTTTTTAAATTAATGTTTTCAAGGATGGAAATACAGAAAAAATTTAATTAATCATAAAAACACAAAAACCACTATAACTAAATATAATTAAACAATATAATTTATCAAGTGTAATATGAAAATAAAATTAAAAATTCGTATAAAAAATCCCTAAAGTTGTGACCTAAATATTGCCTTCCGCACTAATAACAATAATTTATCATTATTTTATTTATTTATTTATTGTTTCTTTACATGGTAGGTATTATTGTTCACATTTCAATATTAACCTCACTAGGACAAGCCTGTTTTAAGGATAATAAGAGAATAAAAATTTATGAAGTAGTAAAAATAGAACAAAAAATATTTAGGTACCTATTGATAAAACAACAAAGGACAAAGATGAACCAATTGATGGCAATTTTAACATCGATAATTTGATATTTATAAAAAAAAAAATGCACAAGATGTGTTAATATGTGTTCTGGAAGGATATTAAATATAAGTTATTTCTTGCTATTTTAAATTCAAATTTATTAAAAAATATGTTTTTGAATCAAAATATAATACAAGATATTCCAACCAATGCAACTATATAATTCCAGTAACAAAAACCTCAATGGCCCAGTCACAGTTTAACTTTCTTGCTCCAAAAATCTTCAATAACTTAACAATTGAAGTAAAGACAATAACCAAATATCACACTTTCAGGAAGACGCTTGGAGACTTTTTGATGAGTGAATGTGATAGAATTAGAAGCCTGTTTATATAATCTAATGCTAATGTACTTTTTTTCTCCTTTCCATTTTCTACTTTTTATTATAATTTTTCCAATATTTAACATGATTTATACTAATTCCATGTTTACACTAGACTTCATATTTCATACAATGTAACTATACTATATTGGTCACCATGATACAGGCAGCCGCCTAGTATGGTGATTTAATATATCAACTTTATGTAAATGTCACAATTATGTAACATGTATTATATAAATAAATAAATAAATAAAGTGTAAACTGACATAAATAATTTCTTTGACCAAGAGAAAATTTATTTTGAATTTCCATAAAGTTAAGAATGTGATAACATGATTATAATTTAAGGGTTATAAGGATTGTAGCCAGTTCGATATATGTTTTTTGTATTCTGAAAGATTAGAATGTTTTATATTGTGTTGGAAGAGAATTGTATAATTTTATAGCTTGGTATCTGTAGTGTTTTGTCCAAAGGATGTTTTTGTTTTAGGTATTTCTAGTTGCTGTGCAAGTCTTGTTCTAGTATTTTATGAGGTGTTAAATGTGTTTAAGTTATTGTAAAGGAAAATTAGTATTTGTTTTGAATATAGTTTTTGAATTTTCGGCACTGGGAATTTTTTGAATATGATTGATGTAGGTGTTATCTCTTAAAAACTCTTAATGTAAAGTACCTATTCAAAAAGTAGTTAGGTGTTTAAAAAGTAGCTACTACTACTCTCTATAGTGTAAAACTAAGGCTATTGGTTTGGAACCGAACCCTCGCAGTTTCTGATTTGATAAAGCAGATATAGAGCTATAAGTGTTTTTGATAAAGAAGACCTCTACTAAAGGCTCAACACAATGTATCGTTATGATTTACCAAATACCATTTCAATCTTTAAAAAAAATACAATGAACATATAAATAAACTCTTTTAAAACTTCATTCTGTTATTTTACCCACATATTAGAGAGGTTACTTCAGAACAGTCAGGGAGGATATTGAAAGTCATTATGTAAGCAGCTGTAACTATTAAATTAATAGAGGAGTATTTAAAAGACGGAAAACAAGTAACACAAGTACTTAAGTAACCAAATTTCAAAACCAATGGAGAATAAATTAGATATACCACAGAGAAAAATCAAGCAATTTCTCGTAAGATTTTCATTGTAAGTTTTATTATAGAAATAATATACGTAGATCAATTGTAAGTGGCTTCATCACAATTTGAAAATGCTTTCGGAAAGAAAAATTAAAATCATTCAATTCCATTTGGAAAATAAATTACCTTGCTTTTGACACAAATAGTTCTCCGATGGGAAGTACTTAAGATGAAACCCGGTGGTGGAGAAATTTGAAAAATAGATTTTATTAAATTATTTCTGTCACTGTTGCTCTTACTCCACCGGATATTGAGCAAAAGGGACAATGCACCTCGGACTAGTAATACCTAGCTAAAATTGAGGTTTTGTATTCCCCACTTTTCTCCTCCAAAAGTGGACTGATTTTCAATTTTTTTTTACCAACTATATAAAAAAAAATTCTATATCTGTACGTTTTGCTTTTTTTAAAAAAACATTGCCTGGTTTATATACTGAACGTCTTTTGACGGCGTTTAAACCAGTCAATTTTATTGATTTTTGGAAGGTCATAACTTCTATAAAAAATAACTTATCAAAAAAAAAACAAAAAGTACCGACACGCTAGTAGTTGATATCTATTTTATGTAGAAACAATATTTTCTCTAGGGTTAAAATCCAGAGAGATAAATAGGGAATACGTTTGTATGGAAAAATCACCGCCGGGTATCCCCTTAAGATGATACTTAAAATAAATCATGGCACGGTTATAAATATTTTACGGAAAAACGCTTTTTACAAGTAGTGCATAAAAATTGTTTGCGTCCGGATATACTAAATATTAATATGAATAAAAAGGTTTGTCCATAAACAAACTCAAATCTTTCAAGAAAGGTTAACAAATACAATATTGCATTGGTGATTCAATCCAAAATTGTATTTGTCAGCCTTTCTTGAAAGATTTGGGTTTGTTTGTGGACTTAACTATTTATTCATATTCGTATTGCTTTGTACGGACGCAAAGAATTAATTAATCTTAATATTTTAAAGCGTTACTAGTAAAAAGCATTTTTCCCTAAAATAATTATATTCCATCATTTTTCCCTAAAATAAAAAGCATTTTTCCCTCAAATAATTACGCGCGCCAACTATAAAAGAGTAGAATATAAATTCTTTTGACTATCACCTTAAACCTACAAACATTTAAACGCTTCAGGCAGTCTGCCTTCCTTCCCCTCCCTCCCCTCCCTCCCCACATATCCCATTCGTTTACGGTACTCGGTCACTGGCCAGGCTCAATTCATTTCTGCGTGGGCGGTGATATTCGCTCGAATGAAAATAAATACGGTTCGAATCCGACTCAAGTGAGCGTTAGAATTCGTCTAGAATCAAGCCCTTTAGAATTCTTCCAGTCAACATTATTTTTTGTTTACTTACGTGATTTTCAGTAATAAGTTATTTTGATTGTTGCTTTTTTCAGCAACCCGGTTGGGCAGTGTTTTGGGGCCGATAAGGTAGGGGCCGTAAGAACTAACTATCTAACTAACCATCAAGCCAGTACACAGAAGACCGTGTAGAACAAGCCAGCTCAACAAAAGTCATACACGTTATTCATGTTTTGGATATTGAGTATGGAAATCTATTAATGGTTTTCGTATTTTAGGTGTAATTTATACGCAAAAAGGTATAAACATCTAAATGATTAATATTTTCACTTAGGTAATTATAATAATTCTAAATTCAAAATGTACTCAGAAAATGTATTCTGCGTTAACTGTAATTTCAATGCCTTCAAAAATCATATAGACGAACATGTATCATTAAAAGACGGTCACTGTGTGGTAGGCAAAGAGGACAGACCACCAAATTACTCGGTCTTGACACTTACCCCTTACCTCGTTAACATTCACACATACTCTTCTGTTATTCTGACTCTTGACATGATTCGACTCAAGTAACTATCAGGTTCACTTGGTCGTGCCATTTCTTCTTCGGGCGTCCCCGACTTCTTCTACCATAAGAAGGAATTTACTAATGCGGGTCTTGAAGAGGTCCAGATTATATGAAGGAGGAAAAACAGATGCGGAAACTCATCCCACATGTGAACTTACTTACCTACACATAGTTTCGCGTGCGTGCACGCTTAGCTCCTACTTATAGGCTCCATTGAAATTCCCGTAGAACAGACTCAGCATAAGTGTAAAAAATATTTTCAAAAAGAATAGGTAAAAAATGATCACATGGAAGAAAAGAGTAGATAAGATGAAGGTGACTTGGTTTTGTGAGTATCTTCTTCGACATTCAGACTCATTCCAATAACCTAATAGTAGACACGTGATACCCCCATATCAAATTTGAGTGCAAGAAAAAAAAGATAACCTTGTTATTGTTGAGCAAAATATAACACTGTATTACCTTTTCTGGGGTGATATTAAAATAGGCCTTGGAAAGCTAAATTGAACCTTCAGGCGATCCAACTCGACATATCATATTCTGGAGAAATAACGTACTTATTAAGGCATTTTCACATACAGGCGACATTCGCTGCCGCTATATCTGAACATTGTGTATCTGTCATCATTCACCAATCATGTAAAAGCCCATACGGGCGTTGAACATTAATTACTAAATAAAACATACATAATTCACAAGTGAAAGAAGAAGAAAGTTTTATTGTAGAAAGCAATCACTTTGTGGTTTGACATATTTAATAAAATAAAATACTTTTTTGTTTAAAACCACGAGATTTATTAATTTGTGAACCGACCGGTTACCCTTTACTTAAGCATCTTCAGGGAACAAATTAATACTAAACAACAAGTACATAAGATGTGTTTATTTATAACAAAATATAGAGGGAGACAACATGATACAAATATAAGAAATACATAGCCGTAAAAACCAAAAGTCATATACTTAATAATCAATTAGACATATCAAGTAGTTCAATATTAGGTCTGTTTCCAATAAATCCATAATAATAAAATAAAATTCCCAGTGCTCCTTACCACCATGCCAGTTGATGCTTTGTTTCTCCAGATGTGTTATTATAACCCATTAGTCACATAATTATCTTTCGGTTTTTTCCCATTACTGTGTACTTATGTTAATGTGTTTTATGGCCGTCTATGTATTTCTTATATTTGTGTCATGTTGTCTCCCTCTATAATATATTTGTATCATGTTGTCTCCCTCTATATTTTGTTATATATAAACACATCTTATGTACTTGTTGTTTAGTATTAATTTGTTCCCTGAAGATGCTTAAGTAAAGCGAAACCGGTCGGTTCATAAATTAATAAATCTCGTGGTTTTAAACAAAAAAGTATTTTATTTTATTAAATGAAGAAGAAAGAACTCACAACGGTTAAACAAGTTGTGTATTTTCTTATCAAAAATGTCCCGACTTTACGTCTCTATATTTTAATATTGTTAATTTCAGAGCCTCCAGCTACCACCGAAAAGTTCGTGCCATTTTGACTTTCCTATAATGAGAGACCTACCTAGTTGGATAGTCAAAAAGTCAAAAAAATGTAATGTATTTTTATCATGACAAATAAATTAATGAACTGTGTATGAAATATATTGTTCAGTATTTTAAAATTTGGCGTTTTTGAGATATTTGAAAAAAATAATATTTATTTGTCAGTGGTCCATTGAAATCGCAACACTGATTATTCCGAGGCGTGTAATGAATCCAAAGAAATATCTCTCCTTTTTATGTTGAAAATGTTCAATCTAAATTCAGTGAATCAATCAAACCAATATTCCGTCAACTTCACAGACGTTATTTATTCATAAACCAATCCATTAATAATTGCTCAATATTCCTTCTCGTTTCTGTGAGCGTGTTTTGTGTATGTCTGAAGTATTTGACGTGTGTTTTTGTCCATATCTGAATTTGACGTGTTTGATTTTCTCATGTGAGCCTTCTGTAAATGATTTCGTATGATTTGATACATATTAATCATAGTGTAAAGAGCGTTCTTATTTATATAGGAAAAAACTTTTGAAATAAAGAACATATCCTCGATAAAAATTGTTTCTCTGACGTGATGTTTGTTTCTCTGACAAACTATGTTTTACTGTTTCCGTGTGAGTTTTTCTCTACTTATCACTTAGTCTCATTTTTTTACTTACCACTTAGTCTCACTTTTTCTCTACTTATTACTTAGTCAAACGGAACCGTAGTTTTAAAAAAGACTGTGCGAGAGTCTTTTCCATTTTCTGTAAAAAAGTACAAAGGTGCTAGAAAAAAAGTGTTTTAATGAAATATGTTATGACCTTTAACTTATGTTCTAATAACATATTTTGTCCATATTGTTTTTTGGTGGACATTTAAGAGGAAGCCACATGACAAAAATGTATATATTCTTAGTGCGCCTTATATCGCTTTGATTATAGGTATCTAATATGCAGTAATAGGCATAATTTGCCAATTGGAGTCTGAAAATCAGAGATGAAATTGATATTCGGTAACTATCCGGTATCCGGCCTATCCGGCCTAAATTTAAAATCCGGCCGGATACCGGATAATAAACGGATAGCCGGCCAGATACCGGTTTTGAAAAAAAAAAAGTTGGAGGCACTTTATTTAATTCACATAACGAAGAGAATATCAATTTTTTTTATTACAGAACAAAGAAAATTGATACGCGAACTGCACTAAAAGCAAATTATAATGAATAAATAACAATTTTTCTACGTTAAGAGTAGTAGTAGTAAGTAAGAATGCGCACTGAAAACACATAAGAATTAATCTTATGTGCTGTCGCTTTTTTTTCCTTAATCGTGATATTGACTAGTGTTGTTTTCGGTCACTATCTCATTAAAGCAATCCCAAAATCAATACAGCCGACTAGCTTCACTCATAAATGAAAGGGCCCAAACTCACCCGAGTCCACCCGATCGTTCGTGCGGTTCGCTATTCGTTCGTAACGAGTCACCAATCGGTTATGTTCGGCCGGATGTCCGGCTATCCGTGTTCAAGGTTGGCCGGATATTCGGTATCTGGTATCCGGCAAAACATATATCCGTTTCATCTCTACGAAATACTCAATTTTAAACGAAAAAGTTGTTTTTATTTATTTTGTGAGTGATTTATTAGAAAGATTAATGTAACACAGTGATTTGACGTTAATTTCGCCAACGGGATAATTTGTTTGGATGCGCCTGTTCTATGTTTGTCCACGTTCCACTCTAGTTCAACATGAGTTCTATGCTATGCCACTCATTTATGAGTGGTTCGTTTCTATGTACATGTTGATGTGTGTGTATGTGGTAGTTTGTCTAATCAAACTATGTTTTACTGTTTCCGTGTGAGTTTCTCTCTTTGTATGTATGGGCGTGATGCCTAGATCTGATTTGGCGCTGGCAGAGATGAATTACTTCTCCGACTATTTTTTCGAATTGAGATATTCACACGGAGTGTTCGATGTGCTTGGGGAATGTGAGGGGAGATAACGGAATAATTCATCTTTTGTTAAGTACAAAAGAATGTTATCATGTGGTTGTTTTTCAAAGTCTGCAAAATATTTTATATTTGATATGAAAAAAAAATTTTTTTCCCGGAATTTAAAAAATTCTTAGTAATATATTTTTTATAAAAAAGAATCGTGATTATTTTTTAGAAACCTCGACAATTAAATTAATACATTTATATCGGGTTATTTTTGAATCGTGGGACTATTTTCATAATCCCTAATAACTGCGGAATTCTGCTACCCCGTACGGTTTTTCTTTTTTTTTATTATTCTTACGCCGTTCTTCCATGGAGCTACCTTCAAGCGACGCGATCGCCGCTCGTCTGTGGTTTCCATACTATTATTAGTGTTTGAAAACGCCGCTAGGTGCTACACTAGGAAAATTGTTTGACAGGTAGCGGTAGCGTCGCTTGTCAATAGCTACGTGGAAGAACGGCGTTATTCTCTAAACACGGTATTTAGGGACGTATTTAACTTCCTTTAACCAGTGATTCCTGATTTCGTTCGGTGTAAAAATTGTAAATTGTGTTTCTTTTTTCAAAATTGTTTTCTTTAAAACGAAACAAAAAAAAATCCACACGTCGTCACTGGTCACTCATCTGAGTAACCGCTCGATACCTCGCCCCGGACATAAATGTCCAATGTCTATAGATATTTGATGTTTTAAGTTGAGAAAAAATTTCAAAAACAATTTTTATTCCAAGGGTTTGTTTGTTTGTTCGTATTTTATGCGCTGCCCGTTCATTTGATTGCAATGAAACTCTGGGAATTTGATGTACGCATGCTCGCGATGGTTTTAGGATAGTGAGCTCTGGCGTTATGAAATTATTTCCTATACTATTCATCCGATTGCGATGAAAATTTCGTGAGTTGTGGTGAACATGCTCGCAAAGGTTTTTTTTAAACCGATATTTCTATATTGGTGAGCTCTGACGTTATGAAATTTGAAAAAAAATGCAATGCACGCGAATTGTTTGAAAAATGGGTGTATTTTATGGAGTTTAGCAGCAGTGAAAAAACGCGGGAGTGGGGGGGGGGATCAACGATGGGCGGAGGGGAGACGAGGGAAGGGGTAAGGCAGACAAGGCGAAAGCGGAATGCGGGAGGGGAAGAGGAGACGGAAGAGGAACGGTGATTTTATTTAATCGGCATTGCAAGGCACCCCGGGTATTTCATGAATTCCTAAAAAATTATAAGAACTCTGTGTCATTCATATTGTAAATTATATCATGATCTAACGATATACATATATATAACTACTTGAATATTCGAATTCGCATTTTTTACAAATATTTTTGGGATTGGTGTATCGTTGTTTTGACAAACTTATAAAATTGACTTCCTCTTTCCCTGATAACCTTTATGTAATGATGCTGTAAATTTATCTTAATTTTATATGTATTATATTACACTCGCCGACTCCATTATGATAATGTATTTCGTTACAATTTTTGCCGTCTGAAATGTAGGAGATATTAGAGTCATCATAATGCCTTGACAATTATTATTGAAAGCTTTTATACCCAACTCGGGCTATTTTAACGTAACTGTTGAAGAGATAAATGCCTTTTCTTTGGTTGTCGAACATTGTTGTTATTTTATTTTTTTCGAACCGAAAGGTTCGTTTGTAAATTCTTGTTACAGGTTTATCTATGAAATAAGTACAAAGACAGTTAACAGTTACAAATAATGAATTCAACTTTATTAGTTAAAAAATCAATGTGCGTTTTAAAAGGTTATCATCAATTTTATTATTTAGGAGGCGGGTGTGGGTACCGCCGAACCAGGAACCATTTATTAGACAACCAACAACCTTGCCGTAGGTCACTCTAAGTGATTCCCTGCGTTTGGTGCACCAGTGCCCGGTGAGGTTTGTCTAGGTTTGGTGGTGAATGTTTGTTTGTTTGTCATTTAATCTTTATTTAGATTTTTTTCGTACATCTAGTAAGGAAAATATAATTAATACACTTAAAAAGATGCAGTTACATTTAAGAAAATACATTTAAAAAATCAAAACTAAATTAAATCATACATTATTTTTCACATACAAAGCACATGTCGTACGAAAAGTGCTAAGGTTTGAGGCTTCCTTTACGGCATTTGATAGGTTATTATAAAGTTTTTGCCCTTTATAAAACACGCTGTTTTGAGTGCTAAACGGAATGTTTAGTTTTGGGAAGCCTAAAATCTTGTCTTCTCTTAGGATAATTGTAAACATTTTCGTGGTATATATTACTCTGCAGATAATTTGGGAACATATTATTTTTGAGCTTATACAACATTGTTAAGGTATTATATAGTATATGTTGTTTGTTTGTCATCATTTTAAATTAAATTAATTAAAAATTTTAAAATAACCCACCACACAACATTCCCAAATATGACATAGGGCTGAGGGTATTTTTCCTCAGGGTCTCCTATATGGGGCTATTGAAAAAAAAACTTAGGTTTTGGGTGTCTCTGTGAGTGATTCTAACTAACTTCGAAATGTGTTTTTATTTTCTTCAAAGTTTTGTTTTTCAAAAAAGCGTTATTGTACTAACCAGATTTAATAACATGATTCCATGATTTTTCAGGAGTCTACGCTAATTTAATAAAAAAGTTTACAATTCTATGGATACCATTGTTACAAAAATAGACACTAGCAAACATATGGATATTCCAGGATACTCTGGGTGTGTCCACTATAGCTGCCCGATACAGTACCTACCAGTGGCACCTACCACTAACAAACTCAAAAGATTCTAAATGTAAGAAAATCGACCTAGCCCCGGGGAATTTCAGCCCTTTGCTTATGTCCAGATCAGAAACAACTAAACGTCTTTCTCCTCGCATGAGCTTTCAAGCGTTCCATTATTTTAATTAATAATTATATTATAATCGTAAGCTTATTCCTAGAGTTTTTTTAACTCTATGTTTACTGTAATATTCCACCACTCTTACTATTTGACGAGTCGTTGCATTTAATAATACGAACTTTTCACTCAGTACGTATCATTATATTATTTAATACGCAGCTAGGAGGAATGCACTAATCGCATAAGATTATCATAATCTTTATATAATAGCAAGAGTTTTATCGGCTATTTGTAGGAATAATTATTTTCATAACAGGCTATTTGGCAGAAGATAATCTCGAGAGCTGGAATTTTTAATTAATCCATAGTTGTCATGTGGCGACCCTCTCCCTCCATTGTCCAGTGATCACTTCGAGCGGCTGCGGCATTCTGGAAGAACTGGATGGGTGCGGCGGGTCGGTAGGTCGCTCCAAAGGCAATTTATTCAATTACATGACATTTTAAAAGCAAAGAAAAATGAATCTTCCAGCTTTGCGAGCGGAAAATTAAATTATAAAAGGCGAAAAATTCCGAAAAATTCCAAAAAAATCTTAATCGAATAGCATGGCAGAAATAATGAAACAAATCCGAGCTCGGATTTCACCGAGGCTCGGGAAGAATGGAAGTATTTGAAATGTAGGGTCAACCAGACTGCTATTGCCCGCAACTAGTGATTGCCCATTCTATATTTAATTTACCTTTTTACGTGTATCTGTGTAAATATTCCAAAGAATTCTTAATAAATGTTTCAATTTCAATGCGAATCGACAAATTGCCTTATCAACAGAAAAAAGCCAGGTTGAAGTTTTTTTCCAGCGGATGAGAATAAAAGTTTAAAAATGCTTGCAACTGTATAGGGAGGTTCCAATGAGAAAGATCGATTATTCCCCGTATCAATTTTTTAAATTTAAAAATTTAATATCGATTTATTTCATTAAAAACTTGCTTTAGTATATAGGTACCTACATTCAAGTAAGCAATAAAAATGCTCAAAACGCACGATTTATGATTTTTCAATAATGTCTAAACAAAATAAATTTGTAAAAAAATATGAGATATTATAGTTTGTAAGATTTTAAATACATAGAAAAACTGAGGCATTTTTGTCACAAACACGTTCTCGGATTTATTTTGTGATGATTTTAATTTGACTAAAATTAAAATTCTGAAAACTATGTTTACTAGATTATGTATAGGTTTATATTGTTGAATGATTATACGATTTGAAATATGTGTTGTTTTAAAAATTATCGTTTGAAAATTGAACAAATCTGCCAACGATCAACGGTATAACTTTAGTATAAACTTAATTTAAAAAAATTTAAAATGTGCGTTTATCAGATAAAATAACAATCTTTCAAAATCAATTTATGTCTTTTTAAAAAGAGTCAATACGTCTAAAATTTGATTTAAATGGACTAATTTCCGGTATTCTCTGGTCTCCCTCTTTACGTCTTACATATTTTTATTGGTATAAAAAAAATAATAAAAAAACAAAACTAACATGTGTACCATCTTCACGTTGTTTTATTAATAAAACCAATTTTATTTTTACCCCGAAACAAGCCTTAACAAACTTAAAAGTAATTTAAAATTACTTTAAAGTAGTTTATCGGGATTTTTCTCTTTTTCTATATTATTTTTTTTTTAATAATTTAAAAAAAATGTAATCATTGTATGATTTTGTCTTCCACTTTAAACAAATTAAAAAAAAAAATCCAATGAGCAAAGTGGGCAATCACTGTCAATATTACGGGAATCACTATGAAACCGTACATATATTTAGGATTTTTTTTGTTAATTTTGAAAAAAGAATCATTAATCTATTATGAGATATTTATGATCGATGACGATTAATTATTTACCCATCAAAATGGGTAAATAATTAAATATTATACAACTTCTCATTATTTAGTAATATGGTTAGTAGGATCAAATCTACACCCAAAAGTATTCGAAATTTCCATAAGCGGGCAATCATTATCTATTTTACCCGAAGCTATTCGTAAGGCAAGGAACCTTCAGAAATGACCCGGCCGGGGGTGGGGGAAGGTTTACAGGAAATTTGTAAATACAAGGATTTGATGAAACGGCTAATTTTGAAAAAAGAAAATGAGATATTTTTGGTTCTCATTTTAATTCGCGAAATCATTCAATATTGGTTTGAATTATTTATAAAAAGGTCCGGGTTAATGAGATTTTTTTTGTTTTCTGAATGACATTCACTTTCATTCAAAAGTATTTAAGTAGTAAAAAAGATTTTTAATTATTTTTATTTCTGCTGTGACTATTTATTCAAAGCACGAATAACTATCATTTTTAAGGTCGAAAATTAATTATGTTATTGATGTATAATGAGTACAGCTTTTACCTATAGTATCTACTTTTATTTTGTATTAAATAATGATGTACAGTACATTTTACGTGAGAGATTTATACTTCTCTTTCGTGTGTACTTTTAGTAAATCAAATTATTTGAACATTTACCACTTAGATACGTTTTTAGATTTTCACGGCCAAAATAATTTTCGTTGTTTGTTTTTGGGGTGTTATGCCGTGTTGTGCTACCTCCTTCTTTAGCCGACGTTTCGGACAGCGTTGCAGTATCCATCATCAGGGCAGTTCCGGCAAATCCGACACTGCAACGCTGTCCGAAACGTCGGCTAAAGAAGAAGGTAGCACAACACGGCATAACACCCCAAAAACAAACAACGAAAATTTACCACTTATTTTATTACTTTCTATTTATTTTTTAAACTCTATTTTTTTTCCTTGATTTTTTACAGAGTTAGGAAAGTACATAAATTTAATCTATATTTTTAAATAACATACCTAATATTAAGTACTACTACTTACCTGTAAAATTACCTTTTTGTTGACATGAAAATAAAATTTGTAAACACATTATTTACGAAGGTCTTTTAGTTTCTTCCTAATAATTATGCTTTCAACGGAGGAATATAAAATGAATAAAACTTGCGGAACAAATTTATTAGATGGTCAATTATTATCTAACGCTCCTACCTTCTGCGTAATTATTTTTTCGTTCACTTTTTTGGAATTTCAAATTTCACAGTTGTCACCGCCGAGCCGTGAAGACGATAAAGGGATGTTTTATTTAGTAGCTCAAAAACGTTATTTCTACTTCTTAAATTTTAATAAGAGGCGGGTGTCAATCAAAAGAACCCGGGATCGATTGAACTGAAGTTAATTGGCTTCTTATTTTGAACATAATATTATTTGTCTCATTTTTAAAAAAAAGTTGGAAAACGAAAATGAAAGATCAAAGATAACTTATTAATAATAAAGCCTTCAGAATTAAAAATGAATCAGCACTTAGTTTTAGCCACCTTTATTGTTTAAAAATTCAATATGTTTCGTAAACAATGCTTAATATTTCAGGATTTACATTAAACTAAAGTAAAAATAGACTTAAAGATATAAAGTGATGGGCGGGATTGGGAAGGGTGGAAGGGTTGTAGGGCGTAATACATTAGGAATAAATTTAAGAAACAATCATTTACAAATAAATCATCTCGAAAAAATCAAATGCGTGGTTATTATGCTTAAATAATATATGTATATAATTAAAATGTAGTTTCATAGTCATATAAAGTTTTTAAAAAATCCATGTTACTATTAAATATTTGAATAATATATTTTTTAAAACCTACGTCTTTTTTTTTTGAAGTTGTCCGGGAATTAAATGAAGTAGTCCTAGAATTTGACAGAAAACTCATAAAAAAGACAGATAAACGGTTTAACTTTTAAAATACTTAACTCCAAATTTGACAAATTCGAACTCCTGCAACTCATAAACCGATCAGCGGTTTAACACTTTGGAAACCAATTCGTACATATACGATAATATCATGTTTAATGTTAACTTGTTAAATTTTGTGGAATATTATATATATATCATATTAAATACTGATTCCAACCCTATCCTGAAACTTTCTATTGCCTTTTAGAAAACCTATCTGACCACTGTATTTTGTTAATTTTGGTTCGTTCAATCATTTCTTTCTCGTGTTCAATAAAATTTCTCATGTTTAAGTTGTACTACCTATATATAAAACCCCATGGGCTTGGAAAAAATATGTTTATGGTTTATTTGAAATATTAATGATTATTTTTAATTGAAAAACTAATGTTAAAGACAAGATTTTTGTATGAGGGGCACAAAGGGTAACAATTATTATAAGCAATAATTATTAGCCTGAAACACTCATCCATATTGAAAAAGTCTACCGAGAAAAGATACATGTCGCCGACGGGACTCGAACTTGCACTCCTTTGATTGCCGGTCAAGAGTTCTACCATTAAGCTACGGCGGGTTTCCTCCAAATGATTCAATATATACCTAGTGTTTCATTCAACAATTACCGCTTATTACATTTTTTCACCTGCAAACAACCATCTTTATTTTTGAGGTTCGAGTCCCGTCGGCGATATGTATCTTTTCTCGGAAGATTTTTTCAATATGAATGAATGTTTTAGGCTAATAATTATTATTACCCTTTGAAATATTAATGTTGTCATAGAAATGAATATAACAAAATTATAATTTTTTTTAATATATAAGGAAAATATTAACATAATATATCATATTTCATATTGTTTACAATATTTTGTATGAGAAAACATTTTTAATATTTTTTATTTATAACTTTTGGTAAATATAAAATATGTTTCTAGATGTAAAAATACCTCCCTAATTGAGAATAACTCGTGTGTAGGAAGTTCGAACATGGTCGAAGTCCCTCAGCTTTAGGTAGAATGAGCAACAACAGACGGTGAATAAAATACGAAAGTAAGTTTTGAAAGGCATTATGAAATAGGGCAGAGAGAGCTTTAGTGGTCTGTAGATAGGATTTAGTGCAGCGCGCGGAGCTCAGGGCGGATCGACGTTTGAGCGGGATCATTCCTTCTTCAGTGAGGTTATAATAATGATGCTGCCTCCTGCCAGATGCACCAGGGCACTGTTGTTAAATAACTTAATCAACTTCAACATTTCGACGCTAACGACGTGTATGTAATATTTTTCTCGGGATCTGTATCGTTCTTTAGAGAAGACAAAATATTTTATATTTTTCCTAGATATATTTCTAGGCTAATTATATTTCCTAAAACACAATTTAATTCAACCCTTTGATACTATTTTTATACATACCTTGTTAAATTATTAAATTGACAGTAAAACGTACTTATCAATATTTATTTAACAGGCTAACAGGCTGTTAAATATTAACTCAAATAAAAAGTGGTGTTTTACAAAGGGTATTTTTTTCATTTTATACGATGTCACACTACAAATTATTTGCTTTCTTCGATCTAATTTTAAAATTTCGACACCATTTTAGGTAGGTACATATTTGAGGCATATTCAAGTAGGCTTCACTGCGAATTGTACAATGACAACGACAAGAGGAGTAGAAATTTTTTTTTTTTTTTTAAGTAAATATATTATACTAGCTTCTGCCCGCGACTTTGTCTGCGCAGGATTAGTACTTCGAGTAATCTATTTTCTTTTCCTAGGTCCCATCTTTGTTTATATATTTTTTTCGAAACTCTTAACCGAACTTCTTAACCTATTTATTTAAAATATGTATAATTCTTAATTCGATTCAAAATATTAGGCGAGTACTTCAAATAAATTCACTAATTTAAATATTTTATAAAAGAATTTTGATTTAACAATCATTGTTTTGCAAAATGTCATTCTCAAATTTAGACATAAAATCAAATTTAAACAATAATTATTATTTTCAATGTATTGAAAATAAATAGCTAGCTTTATAAATTATACCCTATATGTTATTCTGATGTATGAGCTATATTATTGTAAAGTTTCATTAAAATTCATTAAGTAATTTTTGCGTGAAAGAGTAACAAACATACATACATCCACACAAACTTTCGCATTTATAATATTAGTAAGATTTAATAATTCTATAAATTATAAGTTATATCTCCAATGTTCTCTCCAGAGACATTCGTTATTTACTTACTGGGACCAGTATTCTCGAGTACTAGAGGATGCTTATTGAAAGACTTAGGATCTTTGAATCACAGTGACTGTTTATTGATGTATCATTATTTATAAATATAATTATAATTCGGAGGACTAACCCCATTTCTGACTGTTCGCTGAGTTTTGTCTGCGGAACTCCAGAATTATAACGACACAATTACTTTCGGTTACCATTGGTAGACTTCGGAAACGAGACCATGTGACATGAAGATACCATAGACAACTAACGTAAAGTGATAACTAATTTTAGACAAATTACGATACATTACATACGCCAAAAACTTTTTGTGTATCCATCTGTCCAAATTTGAACAATATATACCATAAATGGATAATGAATAATATAATATGTACCATACATGGATAATTAATCTGTTGTGCAAGAATTTAATAAACGATTTTCAGAAAAGATTTATTAGATTTTCAGAGATGGCTGATAAGTCGAATTTTGCACATCGTAATATCTGTAAATCAACAGCTCGCCACTCTCAATGAGCCCATTGGCATTATTTAGGAGTCTGACTGCCTAACCTGACTGCGCAGATAACCAGTCACTATTCAGTGTTCATTGTCCATTTAACATTGATGAACGGAACATTGATGGACTGTATGGTGATAGTTTCCATTAAACCTAACCCGACACCCGTAGCGGGATATTGAATCATTCGTACAAACGCAATCGTCACTGCAATAGCCATACATAATCCATCCCCCCCCTCCCAATGACCAATGATCGAATTTAAACCGTCTACCTATTTTGTTAGTATTAGCGCGGACCCGTGAAAATTCACAGGATAGTCTGAATTGACAAATCGCTTCCAATTTTCTGTTAAAATATGATATTACCAGTGAAAAATCAAATGATAAATGGAATTAAAAATCAAATTACGTCAATTTTTTTTTATAGATTATGTATTAATAATTGTGTTTTTCCACTGATCTGTACTGATGTGGATTGTAATCCAACTTGTTTTAAAATTTATTTCAGTCTTTTTTATTATCGTCTTATTTACAATGAATATCTACTGGACTAATTGAAAATAACCATAGTTTTGAAAAAAATACAGGGATAAATATTCTTCACATTAATAATAAAGGAAAACGCTTAGATAACTTAGAAGCTCTAGAAATAAAAAAAATCCCTTAAAAATAATGAGTCGATTATCAATAAACAAAAAATATTAACCTATAGCCCAATATTAAATCTCTTCCCATTCTGTGTCCATTCTGTCCCCACTTACTCTTCATCAATTCCTAGCCACGCCCCCACCCCTACCACAACACCTACTGATAAATTGTACCCACACACTATTTTGTAAATTGTCATCATTATATGTTTGCCCTGAAGAAGGAACGGTTGTTCCGAAACCGGTCGGCGTGTAACTAAATAAATCAGTGGTTGTAACTAAGATATATTGTTTCATTTAATTATACTTAAAAGTAGTTTATTGGGACTTTCTCTCTGTTTTTGTATTATGTTTTATTTGATATGTATGTATTATTCTTTGTTTTAAATATTTCTTTAAATAAAAATAAATAAAAAAATAAAAATAAAATATCCATTCTAACTGATACGCTGTGATAATCTGGAACAGGGAAAATGGTCACTGAAGGTCCCCACCTGTAAATTGGATATTGGGCAGTTGTCTCGCTCATATAGTAAAACTGCTGACCCCTACTGAGACATCTTAAAACTACATATACTAACGACATCTGTTGAGAGACAGTAAGTACATACATATTAACACACACTACATTAATATTTGATTGTTGACAAAACAGAAAGACGATTAGAAACTTGCCTTCTGAATAAACTTCTTTAGTAAATCTTGTTAGTCGTTATATAATGCTTTCTTGAAATGGAAGAACCGCAGACCCTTGATAAATTACAGATACTGACTTTACTTGTCAAGATTGAGCCTAAGAAATGTAAATAATATAAAAACACATTTCTAATAGCTATGGATCCTTAGGTACGTCTGCAACATATTATCTCAATCGTAATATTTATACGTTCTACACTCTAACCACTGCAACACCCTTCAGACATATCTAATATTCCCTATTTAATTTAACTAATTTAATTATTAAGATCAGATATTTATCAACCAAAGATAATTTTATATAAATAAATATAATCAAAGAATAAATTCAATCTGTAAACATCACCCGCCATAACACGGAGACACCAATAGCAAGGGGGGTGAAATAATATTTAAAAAAGGAAGGTATGTAGGTATTGTGCAACATTTTTGGAAAAAAAACTGTAAAAAAGAATAATATTATAATGTTCTTGTAAAAAATCAGCGAGAACTTACTCACTAAAATTCTTATCATAATCAGTTCTAGTATTGAAAATTACACTCAATTTCAAAATGAATTTGACAGAACTGTGCCAGCTTAATGTATTTATTGTTTTTGTGTTTAATTCGTAGAACTCCATTTAATTTAAAAAATATATATTTTATTTAAATTATTAATTAAATTAAATTATTAATGTTATTATTAAGTTCTGCAAGTGTTTTAGTTTTCATTATTGCGACAGCTGTTTCGGCTTTCAAGACCATTTTCAAACTGTTTAAAAAACTTAATAAACCAGATTTGACGCAGAACTAACGCATAGAACAGACAATATAAATGAGTTGGTTCGACAAATTTAATTTCACTAGATGAACTGTTAAAAGAACATAATATGTACTATTAATAAAGGTGTTTTGAACATTATTTTTTAGCAAATTTTAATTTTATATAATTGAAATTTAAAATTAAATATTTTCCACTCCCCCCAATGCAAATAGTTGTCTTTTAATGTAATTAAGGTGAATAATTTTTTTTTTTAAGTACGTATTAACTGATGCCACCGATATCCAATATTTACCATGAATTTCGTACTGATAAAATGCTAAAGATAACTCTAATTTAATTACATTAATATAATCATCAAAATAATGTTTTAAGGAAATGCTTTATGGAATTAATTAATGCTCCATAATAATATTTAATATTGAACTTATATACAAAACCATCAAATCATTATTTTGAGTTTCTTGTTGGTATAATTGTTTTCCACTGTAAGTAAGATATGAAGTGTTGTCTTTTGTGCCACAGATGTACCCACATCATCGTCTCTCGATTTGATTTCTTCAACCTGTTGTTAGTGATTTTTCAGGAACAAACAAATAATTCTATTTTTGAAACTGACAATTCGTGGTGGAATTCCATTATCTTTATATATAAAAATCTCGTATCACAATGTTCGTCCGAGGTAAACTCCGAAACTACTTAACCGATTTTAATGAAATTTGGCTTACTGTGTGTAATTTGGTCCAACTTAAAAAATGGGATAGTTTTTTATCTCGATTATTGACCTCAATATTTTTTATTGCGAATTAATTGTTCATTAAATGTTTGTTAAGGGACAATGATTTGAAATTATTTGTAAGTTTCATAAGTTTCTTACAGATGGCGGTGTGAGTTAATTTATTGACACAACACTTGGTTATCTAGGTTGGGTCATCATCCAGTAGATAACGTTGTATTTTGTTAGCAACAGCAACGAGTGGCCGGGTCAGCTAGTAACAATAAAAAAAAAACAAATATTAAAATTATTTCGACTTTGATTTATTTAATCGTAACCGGTTTCAACCTGTTAAAGCCATCTTCAGGCTGGTACATATTATTCTTAATCTACGGTTTAGATACATAACATATGGGGGAGAGGAGAGAGGGGTGGTTTACAAGATTTTTTTTCAATTATATGGGTTTTCTGATTTTCTTATTTGCTACTAAGTCATCTTTGACTAAAACCTTGTGGACCACCCCTCTCCCCCTTTCCCATATTTTATGTATATAAACCGTCGATTAAGAATAATTTGTACCAGTCTGAAAATGTCTTTAACAGGCTGAAACCGGTTCCGGTCAAATAAATGAAAGTGGATTTTTTTTGTCGTATTATATTAATAAAGAAATTATTGCGGCACAAGCACAATTAGGAACCTAATAATCAATACGATATTTACCGAAATTGTATTTTTAAGCACGTAAATTAATGGGTTTTCTGTTATGAAAGTTCAGTCAATTATGAAATTAATAATTCAGCGGATTACGGCAAAGAGCTATTCCATAAAATTGTTTTCGCTTGGATTAACTAACGCCGCTAGCTTTTAATTAAACTATTACGAGCAACGAAACTAAATGAATTAATCGCTATTATAGAGAAAATAAAAAAAATAATGAAATTTGATTCGCTTTCTGCCCCGTAAATAGAAATAAACCCTAATGTTGCTTTTATCCTCATCAGCAATTTTTTTTATGTGTTTTATTAATAGTGTAATAACACAGATTAATCAAATAAAATTTATTTGCACCCACCGGGTTTGAACCCGCACCTTCGGATTGGGGGTCAAGAGCCTTACCCTTCGACCGTGCCAGCCGTCAAAATACATAAAAATAATATTATAGTCAAAATCTCAATTTTTTTTCGTTTTTCGAAGAAAGCAATCACAATAACATTAGGTATTATTAAAAAATATATATATAATTAATTATCGCTCCTAATTTAACAATTTTAAATAACATTTTTCGTCTACCAGTTCAAACTGATAATGATATCGATGTTTGATAATTGGAAGAAATGAAAATAAAGGAAACCAGCGAGAATGAAACTGAAAAACTTGAGAAGATAATAATATAATGTTTCCAGTTAATGTCTGAATTGCCTCTTTTCTTCCGTTCCGTCTTTTTTAGCGATTTTAAGGTTTTGCCTCACTTTTTAATGTTTTTAAAAACAATAACATGTATCCGATTCATTCTTCTTTTATTATTATTGTGAATGGTTCCTGATAAGAAAATCGTTTGGTCTTTATTTAAACTAAACTCTAATTTAAACATCTTTATTTAAACTAAACTCTAATTTGAACGTCTTTATTTAAACTAAACTCTAATTTAAACGTCGTTATTTAAACTAAACTCTAATTTAAACGTCTTTATTTAAACTAAACTCTAATTTAAACGTCTTTATTTAAACTAAACTCTAATTTAAACGTCTTTATTTAAACTAAACTCTAATTTGAACGTCTTTATTTAAACTAAACTCTAATTTAAACGTATTTATTTAAACTAAACTCTAATAATCAGGAACGAATGTTTAGGATGGTCTGGGGGCCAACGTCTCCAAAACCTCATGGTGTCCTTGATACTTGGACTCACCATAGGGCAACACTATATACTACCAATATCCGTCAGATAAGGTTATAACTTCTAATATCAATCTTAACTAGAGCCATCTATGTCTTGTAGCTCGATTTATCAGAAATTGTTTGCTCTTTTAGGTATTATAATTTATATGTACATATTTTTTAATAGGCAATTCACCCTAGAAATAGTTCTTTGTGACAATGTAATATACTTTAATCCCAATTTTGTTCGAATTAAGTGGTTTATTTACATTATCATAAGGTTTATATAATGAGTATTTAACTGATTTTTTAACAGACATCCGTACTAGTTTGCGGCTGAGAGCTTAACACTGTTGGAGCCCAGTCTATCATATGCTTTCGGCTATTTTCGTAACCATTCGTGTATTAGGCGCGAACGATGGTAGATGATACTCTTCTAGGGTACGACTTAACTGACATATGTTAAGACTCCTAAACACTACATATAACTAATCATACTAATGACATTTATTGAATGATATTTAAATTACATATTTAATTCTATAATATATGTGGATAGTATTTTCGAAAAATCATCGAGATCGAATGTTTTTTGTATTTCTTGGGCATTAACTATGTAACAATTTCTAGACATTTTGTTTTGAAGAGTTTTAATTTTCAATGTACTATCGTTACTTAAATTTTAATTTTTATGCTACCGGTTTCGACACATCCGTGTCATTCACTAGCAAACTTAAAACTAAACTTAAAATTTAAAACAAGTACAGAAATGAATTAGATGTTATTAGGTGGGGGTGGTGGTGGGTTTAACTTGTGCGCTTTAGAAACTTTAGAAATAAACAAAAAAATTAAATCAAAAATTAATTTAGTTAACAAAATAATAGCACCCTGCAAATCTCCCCTTCTGACTTTATTCCCGTGTGATATTGACCCCGCCCACTGTTCTCCCCTTCCCCCAAAATCACCCCTCCCACCACCCCCACCTAATAACATCTAATTCATTTCTGTACTTGTTTTAAATTTTAAGTTTAGTTTTAAGTTTGCTAGTGAATGACACAGATGTGTCGAAACCGGTAGCATAAAAAAATTAAAATTTAAGTAACGATAGTACATTGAAAATTAAAACTCTTCAAAACAAGAGATCGAATGTACTTGTTTTATTAAACAGTGTTGTTTTCACTATTGACTTGCCTGTGTGTAAATAGTTAACATTGGGTGGCGAGTGACGTAAGTTTCGGTAATGACAACCCCGCCCTGACCGCTAATGAGAGGTCACTCAACACACTGCCTTCCTGGCTAAATGAGGTTCAAACATTGACTATATTCATACAATACCTAAACTACATGAGTTGAGTACTGACCTGACCAATCGAATTAATTTCAATAATACCCAAACCAAATACCTATAATGAATTAAAACCACCCGTGTTTAAAAAAAGCTCGCAAAAAAAGTTTTTTAAGAAGTGTAATGGCTTAATTTAAAAACGGAGTTACAACTGAAATAAATATCCGCCAAATTTAACCTAAACTTTTTTATGCAACTGCTCCTAATCGTCTGGAACCAGTACGAATCTGGAATCCCCAAATGGAGCATGTTGTGAGACTGAAGGTAGTGAGGAGGAAAGGATATAGGTAAAAGGAAGGTTTTTCAGTACCCAGCAATTTACATCTGGTCAGTAAACACACCAAAAATAAAATAAAATTTACTTATGCAAGCCTGGATTTGAACCAGTGACCTACGGATTTTTACCCACTCAACCACAGAGGCTGTTATTGATTTGTAGAAGTATCATAAGTAGTCGCTTCATGAATGTTTCAAGAATTTTTTTAAATAATATATCCCCAACTCTACCGAACTTTCTTGTATACTAATATTCTTGCGTAAAATTAGTTGAGTAATTATTAGATAAATAATGAGGTGGGATTGATTTAAGTGCTGCTGAAAACCAACCTAATATTCTTTGAATAGTCGTAGTCCATTAGGTGGATGGGGCAACGTTAAACTAACTCTCTTCACCTTGAAAGCGGTGAGAGGGGTGAATTAAAAATTTCCGCAACTCCTATAATTCTACCCTTCCATGTTCCTACCCAAACTCTTCTCCTTCCTTTTCTTAAAAAAAACCTCCACATCCAAATATGACTTGCCCTAAAGAAAATTATTTTCCTCGGGGCATTCTGTGTGGAGTTAATGTAAAAAAATAAAAATAAACTCTTTTACTAATGCGTATCGCCCCACCGCACCGGGAACCTCCACACGCAGACGAGTTTACCAAGTTATCTAAGAATAGCTGAGTTTACGGGGTCCATTATTTTTAAATTCAACATCCAGCGGAAACAATTTGGCAGTAAAAGTTCTCCTTCTGTTTTCTATCCTTGGGCCAATCAGAAGTTAGCGTTTCCTCAACTCGTAACGTTTCCATATATTTCTGATACAGATGTTAATGTTGTTGTTTACAGACACTAAACCAGCTTGCTGTACGTGCTAAACTAGATAGAGTTCGTTAGGGTTATGGTACAAGTGAATGACCCGTAAATGTACAAGTTAACAAAACAATCGTAAAATAACGGATTTAATCAAAACATTATTACACTGATAATTCTTTTACCGTCATTAGTTACGAAAACCATGCATTTTATACAGGATAAACATTTTAAAACACATTTACAATATAAACTTATCTTACAAGTTTCGATGTATGTTCACGAGAAATGGGAAGGCTGATAGAGATGTTGAAAGAAGGGTAAATGCAGGTAACTCCATGTAGAATTCCGATTCGGCTTTGGCGCTAACAAAACTGTCCAAAGAAGCGAAGCTAGCAGTCCACAATGGATTGTTTGTACCTATCCCGATGTACCTATGGCAGTGCAGCATGGAACTGGCAGAGGAAGGATAAAAGTAGACTGAATGCCGTTGAAATGAGATCCCTCAGGCGTATGTTTGGTAAAACCGTGTATGATCGTGTGAGAAATGTGGAGATCCAAAAAGAATGCCAGGATGATGTAAGTAATAAGTAATGAGTAAAATTAAGAAAGGGACCCTCAGATGGTTTGGGCATGTAGAGCAAATGAACGAAGAAGGGGAATATGATGCAAGACATGGCACGATCAAATGAATGAGATATTTGAGTGAGGCCATGTCAAGAGTCAGAAAAATAGAAGAGTATGTATGAGACAATGTATGAATGTGAATGAGTGTTTGCGACTCTTGCTAGTTAGTTAGTTACAATTTTCAAATTACACTGAATCCATTAAATGTCACAAATTCGACTCCCCTAAAAATACGACGTTTAATTTTTGATAAAATTTTGTATTTTAAAATTTTGATTAATGGTTTGAATGAGTTTTAAAAATGAATGTACCGTCAAGTTCAAAACGACAAACCAATTTAATTCATTTGGGTACAAGCAGAATCAACTTTAGAAAAAAATCCCCAATTGTTTCTCTGTTTCTTAGTTCTAAAAAAAACGATAATGAAGGCAATTTATTTTATTTTTATATAACGATTCAAAATGTGCCGTATTCTATTTGCTGGTAAAACGAGAAGTTCGTATTTATTCGTGAATTCGGCGGTGTTGACGTCACGGGGGGGAATGCTAGTGACAACCCTCTTACCAGACATTGGCGTTTTTATGTCATACTGACGTTGTAACCAGTAGGAACCGTTTCGAAATGTGCGTTTTTTCAAATCATTAATTACTAATGAAAATATTCAAATCATTCATTTTTTAGCACAATGATGAGAATCATAAAATAAATTTTTAATCTTCCATTCCAGCATATGTGCGCAGTCACAAAATTTCAGAATGTAGTTAAGAAATAATAAAACTCCTAGCGATGATTCCAGTAATTAGGTGATCACACTATTCATCGTACAACGTTTAAACAACAAGTAAGCACATAAAAACTGCTGTAATGACTGTGAAACTTATATATTTTTAATATTAATTATTATTATTACGCGTGACAGCTGTTTCGCCGTCTAAAGGCATTAACATACTGTCTGTTTACTTTAGTTCTTATTAATAAATTGAAAATTTATTAAATAAATAAATTTAAATAGAGTTCAAAAGATTAAACTTGGTAACAATAAATAATAAAATAAAGATTATGTTTTTGATATCAAAATACCTTTGAAAAATTGTATCTACTACCCCCTCACAATTATTGTAAATTCCTCCCATCCTAATATGAGTTTGGTAACTCATCGGGATTGCTCTAGCAAGAAATAAAAACAAAAACAAAAAGAAACAAAGAGGTAAAAAATTAGTAATTACAAATTCACATAAATACATAATTATTAGAAAATAATTTAAAATGGCATTAACACGCTAATTAGACGGTACAAAACATATCTGGAATATTCCGAACAAGCTTAATCAAGCTAACAACTTTACATTAGCTGATTCCGGTAAGTTCAAAATAAAATCATTTTAATTCGTAAAAATCATAGAGGGCGGCTTTCGCTCAAGGATTATAATAGTCTTGGATTATGAAAATATGTTTGTTGGTTTTTATTGTACCGGCAACGCTTTCGAACTATAGGTTACTGTACAATTTGAAAGTTTATTGAAACATGTTTGAACGAAAGTGTGTTAAGGATGATGTAAAGATCTTCGATGCGAAACCCCAGATGGCCAAGATGGAGAGGGTAATATAAATCTATCCCTCGTCGAAACTTTAATTCCAGAGATTTCTGAAATTCTGACAATACCTACCTTGATATCAAATTGAGATTTTAATAATTTACAATTACTATCTAGCTGGAGTTTTATTGCTTGTATTTACTACACTAACTCTACGCAGGAGGCTATAAGGAAAAGTATCTTCCTAGAGCCTATGTCATATTTTGGGATGCTGTGTGAAGAGTCCTTTTCCGTAAAAAAATGAGAGAAAATTTTGAGAAGGAAAAAAAGTATGAGGGGTTAATAAAAAGTAGGTTTCTAGGGGTCAGTGTGTCCAGGAGTGACGTATGAATTCATTGCGGTGGAAGGCAAAGGATCTATTCTGACCCGGGCTGATGCGTTCGTCACTAAAACCTGAAAACTCACTCCATATACTCAGGCATCCCGGCTAAGTCACCAAAAGTAGCGAACCACTTAAAGCAACCTTGGGCAGAAGTTACGAATGGTTCCTGGGGCGGTGATACCCAAACCCGCTTCCCAAATTGATTTTAAGATTGCGGAAGTTTCTATTTGAATTTAATTGTGATCACGTTCACAAGACTAAAATTTCGAAAACAAAACAGTTAGAGCTCCCACAAAGATGTTCAGCGAAACGCAAAGGGATGAAATTATTGGGTGCCGTTCATTTATATTGTATGTGAGAGGGCCTTCAACCATTGCTAAATTAATGGAAAACCATTCTGGTTTCTCACCCACGAGACTTTATAAGTAATGGTGTCTGGAACTATTATTATCTACTGGCAATAGTGCTTTTCCATTCCTTCCCTGTGAAATGTTATTATGCAAGATAAGAGTCCATTTATTTACATTATAATATCCCAATACCCTTTGGGAGGTTGGATATTGGAAACTTGACTGAGTACTCGCTAGATAAATAAGGACAATTCCAACGGGTGCAAAATGCGAGAAAGAAAAAACATATACAACCAGATTCCCTCTCCATTTACTGCCCAACAAAGCACGTTATTCAATCAATATATCATGTTATTGCTGCAGATAATATATATCGTTCAGTTGATTAATCAGACATCTCCACATTCTAGGTATTAACTTAACGAGGAAAGCAATACACTATTCAGTATTTTACATAATATTAAATATGCTGTAAAATAAGACCGGGAGGCATAATAGTTCAGTTCTCAAAATTCATTAAAATAATGTCAAATTTGAGCATTGGAGAAACTTGTATCAGCTAACCTAATAAATTATATATATTATAATATACATAATAATTTAGTGGAACAGTAATCAAAAAGTAAAATTTTCTCTAGAATTTATTTTTAAAAAACCCATGCAGATGAATAAAATATAAGCTAACATTAATCATTATTTATGAGAGTCTACTTGAAACAATATTCTGTGCTGTCCAATCATCTACTATTTCTGAGATAATATTGCCAACTGCACGCAATATAAGTGAGTATCTAAATGACTCAGTCCTGACATTGTTGTAGCAATTAAAATAATTTTGATCTAGTAGTTTTAGTTGGTACATTGAACGTATGTAATTAGGCTGATTAAATTAGGTTTGTCTAAAATACGATTTTTAATTTTTAAAATAAAAGCGAAGTCGAAAACTAATGAAAACTGGTTGTTTTTATAGGAAACAGACAAGATAAATCTAAAATAATCTAATATGTTCGATTTTAATGATATCATGTGAATACATGGTTTCCGAATCTTGTGTACATAGTTTGGTATCTTCCAGCATAGACATAGGTATTCAAAGCATAAATACGGGATTCGGAAGTGAGACTCATGTTGGTTGCGAAGGGGTACGGTACTGAATAGATAAATACACTAAACCCACTGAAAATGCCTTCCAAAACGTAGAAGATTTGAATGGAAACCGATGTGGTCACTTACTTAGTACCTTTTGGTTATAGCCTATCTAGCATGCGCTCTATATCGCTTAAAACTGTTTCAATTATGATCAAAATGAAAATTTCACAAAGACATTGAAATTAATTTCTATATTATTTGAAATTTAAACAAAAAATGGTCAGAATTTTGGATCACAGAGCACGTTTCTTGAGTTCTTCTTTATTCTCTGGGGAGCGGTATAAATTCGGTTCGCAGAGAGCGATTAAAAATCAGTAGAAAAGCCTAGATTAACATAAAAACATTTGCAGTAGTTAGGGGAATCTTTGATATAAGATATCAACTAGCTTGATATAAAGAGTATAAAATGAGTGTGATGATACTCACAGTTACTTAAATTATCATTTGAAAACTTCCTCCTCCAAATGCCAGTTGGACTTCTGAACTGAATTAAATCTCCATTATTTCGGCAAACTAACTAAGACGAATAATGTTATAATATTTTAACGTTCTCCTGAAATTTTACTCAAGTCGGGGGAATTGTGTTTTACTATTTCTGACATTCGGGTGTTTTAAATTCACTCGAAAGGTTAATTATTTCCCAGATAGCCAATCTTCGTGATATCAGTGGTAGAAATAACCACTAAATTATATATTTTATTTATTTATTTATAAAATACATGATTATACACATTAAAAAATGTACATATATGTGATACGTTAGATCACCATACTAGGCGACTGTCTGTTTCATGGTGACCAATGGAATATAGTTATATAGTTGCTTTGTGATGTCTAGTGTAAACATAAGAACTGAATATATAAACATGTTGAAAATAGGAAAAGTTATAGAAGTAAAATTATAACCGAAGTAGAAAATATAAAAAATAAAAATATAAATATTCTGTTCCGGAGCAGAATAAACTCAAAGGGGAAAGAACAAGGAAAATGCAAAAGTTACTGTTCGGTCTTCTTCCCCTTACAACATAATAAGAGATTTATGTAGGTACATCTTGACGGTCCCGAAGAACAATGTTGTATCTGCTAAAAATTGAAAATCGTTTTATTGGCTTATTTATTGGCAAGTCTGTGTTTCCGGAATTTTGAATAAAATGAAATGATTTGCGAAATATCAAAACAATACTATATTTCTTTATCTCAAAAACAGTAAAAATGTAGAAATGAAACTTTAAACAGCTCTGCTGCAAATCTATAAAACCGCACATCCAATATTTTTCTTCGGGACCATTGAAATCAACTAAAAGTTGGTCACATTTTTTATTTTGACGTTGAAGTTTTTTTTCCAAAGCTTGCTAATAATAATTTTATTATTATTTTTCTATTCTTTCATCTAAATAATTTACCTCTGTGCCTGTATTGGGGATGTTGCGAGAAGGGCCTTTTTGAGGAGAGGAAGAAATGAACACGTGTCTTGAAGAAAACCATGCTGTCAGAGGGAGAAAATAGGAGAAATATAGTAATTCATTCCATAGCCGAGCTGCTGAACTCAAAAAAGTTCTTGTGTGACACATATAAACCGTCTACAAATGTTGAGCACGCGTTGGGATCACTGAAGTTCCATTGAAATATCGATAGAATAAAGCATTCCCATCTGAAGCCAGATTGCAATCCGTCTTGTTAAGATAGGGGAATCAATAAAAAAAATGGACGGCCCGTTTCTGTACTGACTCAAGTAATTTAGGACTCTGGACCAGAGTAGACTGCTAAATTTGACAGTGGGCAACTTGCGATTTTTAAAGGACAACTATTACAATATCTACGGGCCCTGTTAACATAACACCCAGCTTCTGGGAGGCATTTTTCGTGGAATTATATTGTAAAATTATGATTTATTAACCTTTTTGTGGTCTATGTGAGTAAATTAATAGGTAACCAATTATCTTTGGAGGCTATTTGAGCAATGATTATTTAACATACCTACTGATTACTAATTTCCGGAAGAAACTTTGCTTAAACTTTAGCTCCACCTAAAATAGCTCGTGTACCAAATTTTACCTCACCCCCATTTCGTTTTATCACCACTTAGCGAACTTAAGCGTGCTCCAGCAAGCTACAAAAATGCAGCCTTTGCCGGGGACGTTGTGTCTATTTTGGATACTTTCATGAAGCCTTTCCCTTTGTCATACTCCGACAGGACGCGCGACGTACCCGGTAGCCGGTACCCGTGCGCACCGTGAACTCGTGCATATACTATAAAGTTAATTACATAGCGAAACAAGACCTACTTCCGTATTTACATAATGTACATTAGAATCCGGCAAAGTACCGGTCGTGAGGACGAAGTAATTGAGCTTTGAGCAGCCAACGTTGTTGTTGTTTTTCGCCCAGGATACTCAGGTTCCCTTTATAGCAGTTATTATTTGAAGTGCAAAAGACATACATCCTTCAAGTGACGTCAAGTTTTTTATGACTATTAAGCCCCGTATTCCAAATTTCTACCGTTTTATAACATTTTTCTCTTTTTTAAGTTTTTAAGTTTCTAAAAAAATGTGTTATTTTTTAAGATAAAACTACAACACCTTTTTTGTGGAGCCGAAACGGTAATTACCTATACAAAATTCCCTCGATAGAATAAAATCGCAAAGTATACTCGGAAAAATAATTAAAAACCCATTTTGTTCTGTTATTTAACATGTTATGGGTATGAAGGAATTCAATTGTCGAAAGATTTTTGCTCTATTTTAAATGAGTCACGTTTTATTAAACATTTTACAAAACTTTCGCTTAATTATTTAATATTAGCGCGCTCTTTCAAACATTCTTACTTACATATTACATGCCTTTCGTCTTCTTTTCAAATGCTTACTATCGGCCCAACTACCTATGTAGGCGTTGTCGGGCAATTGGTATCTCTGCTGAATTGATCTGAATCCGCGCGATTAGAGTTAATGCCGTGAAAAACGGTATCAGTCAAATGAAAACGATTTTTTTTTTATTGACAAATTTTTTTGATACATACATTTACAGGTAGATACATACATAATAACGTAAATGAAAAGAGTAAGAAAAAAATCCCACAGAGGCGAAGCCTGCGCTTGGGCATTATAATATGTGGGTATAAAAACAGTGGTGGTTAAAATAAAAAAAATAAAAATATAGTACATATGTGTAGAGGTAATTGATTTTGCAGGAATTTCTGTGAAAATTTTTATTAAAATTTTAAAAATATTTTTGTTGTCTTATATATAGATGTAGATATATATACATACATATACATATGTATACATACATATATACGTACATATATATATATATATATATATATATATATATATATATACATACACACATTTATATATATATTTTTTTACATCTAGTGATTCGGAGAGACATGGCATATTCTAGTTATTTAAAATGTAGACTGTACAAAATTATAGGAAAAAATTATTAAAGTTACTAGAAAGATTACGTCACCTACGACCTCTCGCTAGGACTAGTATATGAACCCCACCATTAATTATAACCGCCACGTTGTTGAAAGTGAAATTAGATATTGTGAATCGCGGCAAAGTTTTTTTAATTTTGCAGATATATCTTATTGATTATAACATTTTAAAAATAAGAGTATACCATATTCAGGCACTGGAGCGACAGAGCGATTTAAAACTTTTTTCTCGGATTGCTAAAGGAATTTTTCCGCCCACATTAAAAAAATCATACCTCCGAATTTGAATATGGAGACTAGCAGACTGATTATAGTTCTATAAAGCTAATGAATTCACCTATATTTTGTCTATTTTCACAAACTCGTAGGATTCATAAAAAAAAATTATTAAATCGTAAATTTTAAAACATTTTAAAGAATCTAGAGAATATTTGACATATTTTGGCAACAAAGCCATTTGTGGTTTTGGAAATAGTGCCAGATTGTGGCAAAAAGCGCTCGAGTGGTTGTCGAATAATTAAAGTGGGCAATCACTGCCATTATTGTGGGAATCACTACGAACAAATGGGAAATCACTGTAGATTTAGGATCAAAACTATACTCGTTCAAAGTCAAAATTTGTCTACTAAGCTGGCGATCGTTGCCTCTTTTACCCTTTATTGCAATTTGTGTTATGAAATGCTTCATCCGTAGCCAATATATTCCCATAGGCTTGTCGCTTTATTAAATTATGTCTTCTATTACTTTTGAAAATCATTCATACAAGTGAAATGTAATCGAGTTACCGGGGCGTAAGCAATGTTATAAATGTAATGCTATCACGCAAGAAAGTTAGGAGCTAAGCTTCGGTTGAGAGTTGAGTGGAGTTTTGGTAGGAATGTTGGGAGTTGGAAGGCGACTAACTGGGCCGGCCTAGTTACCCGCATACGGAGCGGGAGATAGTAGTTAGAGTTGGAAGTGCCGGATTAGCTTTGGAGCGCGCGGGGATGGGGTGTCTTCACTGCCTTTACATTTCCTTGGAACAACAAGGTTCCATCTGGTGGCCAAAATTGTTTTTTTTTCACTCAAAATTCTTACGTTTTTTTAATCTTCAAAACCATATCTAAAATAAGTTAAAGTTCTATTAAAGTTCTCATAAAAGTATGCAAAACTTTTATTTTAATTTTACATGAATAATGGATAGGTACCCCCTTAAAATTTTCCCTACACAAATAACGTTAATCAGTAATAAAATACATAACTTTTTTATTTAAAAAAAACGTAATATTTTTAAAACAATGTTTTAATTCCTATTTACAAGGGTCTTAGTTTTATTTTAGAGAACTTTACTTTTATTTTTTTGGAATAACACGGTTACATTTACAAATTTTACGTTGTGTGTATGTATGTGTGCATATATAATTCACTGGTACATGCACACATACACACACACAAAACAAACATTCTAAGGGAAAAACGAGAATCTCAGTTCTATTATAAAGAACTTTATTTTTATTTTTTAGAATAGCAGCGTTTCATATACAAATTATTATGTTTTCGAGACAAATGGTTTCATTTGCGTATTTTATTTACTTATCTATATAAAATATTACTATAAATAATTACAGACTTGTGTGTAGATAGTCGTGGGAGGTACTTAAATATATTTGAGGCGTGTTATAAAAAAGGCGGCAATCTACACGTCGTTTTATATTCAGTAATATGAAATAAATGTCTTTTTTTGGTATTTTCCCCATACTTTAACTATACAGTATACAGTTAAAGCTACTATAAAGTACAGTTTTTGTCAACAAATGTATTTTTGTATAGTTAAAAAAATATTTATTTCATATTACTCAAAATAAAACCTAGTGAAGATTGACGCCTTTGTTATAACACACCTCATTTGAACATGCAAACATACATACATACAATAAACATATTAAAGTTAAGACCGATTAATTGATCATGATGACAAACATTTCATTCGGAACAAGGAAATGGCTTCTTTGCAGAACTCACAAGAACATAATGATTTTTTGAAGATAATTAAGAGAACTTAATTTTTTCCCTCAAATCAAATAACAAAAAATGATCACGGGGTTCGCAATGAAGTGATGCTTATAATGCTTACAATTTTATTCTGGAATAAAACATTGAACTTCAATATCTTAGCTTCATACCAATGGCAGTTGAAACCTCGTTGTTCCAAGGGGGCGATTAGTACCCACTACCCTTCTCTGCTACACTGGTAGGTGTGTGGTGGACTATCCTCGCATTACTCGTACTTACTTCGATATGGAAACAGAATTGAGCAAACTGCTATAATTATTCTAATCATGGAAAGAACGATCTCACCATCAACATTTAATCTAAAGTAAATAAACTTCCAATGACAATTAAAAATAACACTATATTGCTGAATCAAATATAAATTAAGTGGCTATTAGACAGTTCCTGCTAGGCAAACTTGTAGTAAAGATACTTTTAAATTCAACAATAAAATCAACACTAAAATTATTTTATTTTCTCACCAATTCCTAGAATTCACAGAACACTGCAAACTAATAGATATATTTAGTGTTGACAATTTTGCAAGTTTCAAAAGGCAACTAATTTCGATTCTATCTGCTAAAAATTAACTTTTATTACTTAAAATTTATTATTACATCTTAACTTTACGAGTAAATTATATCCATATTTTTTATTTGCTTTAATATAATTTGCACACAGTTATTTACCAACTAGTTTTTATACATTGCACTTTGTTTTGATTCAGATCATATACATATGTATATATTTGCTAAATTGTATTTTTTTTTTGAAGTGCGACTTTTACATTCATATCTCTTTTTCATTTATATATTTTTTAAATCTCTGCTATAATGTTCGAAATTGGAGCTCTTACTAGCAAATTACACTCCAATTTATTCTGTTTTAATGTTTTATAAAACGCACAATTGATATTGCGAGTATAGACTCCCACTTACTTGTTATGTTATATTTACTTTCTTCTGCTTACTATTTCAGGCTTGTATTTTAAATTACTATAATTCAACCTGTAATATTTTCATGTAAAAGCCCGCCAGGGCGTAAATAAGTAATAAATACAAAAAAAATAAAAAAAATATTATTCATATTGATGCCCTAGTGAAGCTTTGAATTGCAAATTCAAAATAATATTACGAATTATCTTTTATTAAAAACTTATTTTTTTAATGCTTATGCTGCTGTATAGATGTTGTTAAGTGACGTATTTGATTTACTTTAACCAGTGATTTTTGACGTTAATTTGAAATAAAAAATAATAAAAAAACGTCTCCGGTAACATTTTGACCTTTTATATATTATGATATATACTATATCCAATGGTATGGTGCTGAATATACACGGAGAAAAAATTTATTCTAAAATACCATAATTTTATTTGTAAAAACGGTTAAAAACGGGACTGAAGTTTTTACGAACAAATTAACAGGGTTTCGATGTTTATTGGCGGGAACATGTAACAATAATTTGTTGGTATACGTATTTTCGTACGTATACCAACAAATTATTCTTTCATTTTCCCGCCAATAAACATTGAAACACTGGTAATTTGTTCGTAAGAACTTCAGTCCCGTTTTTAACCGTTTTTAACAATAAAATTATCGTATTTCAGAATAACATTTTTCTCCGTGTTCTTTATTTTAATTTTTATTGTCTTTTATTTTAATCGTAACATTGAGTTGTGACTTGCATTTTTGCTAAAATCTGATTTTTTTAAAACTGCGCCTGCTCTCAACACAGGAAAGAGTTCCTAGTGAGACAGGCTTGCACTTCACCAACAACTGTAATAGAGTTAATAAAGATTATTAATATAAAATCAAAAAATTCAATAATTGTCAGCCTTGAACTTATGATACTTGAATTCTTTCCTTAGACCCCGCAAACCAACATCTAGGCAATATCTACCGTTGTATCGTGACGACTCTAACACTGAATAACAATAATTATATACTGCCGTTTGCCTTACACAAAATATGAAAAGTGATTGTAAGGATGTTGTTGACATATTTGACGTATCAATCACTAAATATAAAAAGGTTTTATATAATTCATTTCAGCCAGCAGAATAACAAATCTAATTAAACAAACTGCCTAGCTTCGAACAAAAATTTATTACATATTCCAATATGCTATTTTTCTATCTTGCATGGTAGAGTATTTTGTTTTTGTAATGTTATGCTCATTTAGACATTCTTTGTGTTTAAAAAAAATAATCAACATATAAAAAAGCCTAGCTAATAAAATATATATAAACACGTGACAAGTGGAATGCAGATAGCCGTTCCACACGGTTTACATTCAAAAAGTGACAGGAAGCGGAACTTTGCGCTCTGTTGCCCTATCAACAGAACTAAACGACAAGCAAAAACATGTTATTGTCTGGAGAGCTATTTAAAACTAACTGGGTTGGACGATATTACTTATTACATTGTGTTTATTTACTGTTTATGGTTTAATTCGTAGATCTCCATTTAATTTTTTGAACATTTAATTTAATTTATTTTTAATAATGTTTATTAGTAAGTTCTGCAAGTGTTTGTCTGAAAATACAAAGACAAATTGAAAATAAAAAGAAAATTTGAAAAGCTGAAACAGCTGTAATAAAAAACTAAAACAATTGCATTAAATTTAATTTAAATTTTATTTTGTAAAAATTATATATTGTGGGTTTCAATGAAAATAATTATTAATAAATGGGAATAATTATTTCGATAACGAGTTTTAGAATTTTCGCCAATAGTAGAGAATTGTTTTCTTATGTAGCAAAAAAGTGGGTTACTTGCGGAACCTCTTAGTTCACCTCAATATATTTTCATAATAAAATAACCCATTTGACAATAATCCGTTTTGTAGATAGGTATAGACGTAGTTTATTGATAATATTACTTTCACTTCCACGAAGGACTGTGTGATGAATGTGCAGAAAGAAAATGAACAATATATAAAAGTACCTACCTTGGCAAAGTCGATAACTATCGTCTAGAAGTGTGACAACTTATCACGCTGACTTTTCACAACGTTATTACTAGAGCCCTTGGAACGAGACTTGGATGTACGAGTATTTTGATCAAACAGGCATTGAGTATATTTAGAATATTATATCAAGAATCACTTAATAAGGAGGTTTATTGCACATGAAAAATGTATTTTGATGTCTCAAAGTTTGTCGGATTTACATTATACAGGTTGTTTAGGGTTTATTCATAGAATAAAGAGCACAAGATATGTCTTGGAGATCTGTTTAGTTATTTAAATATTTAGGCCTTAAACTTCCAACATAAAACTGTTTTTAATTATTACAAAATTCAAATGGGATGGAGGATCTACGATGAAACCTGTAATTTTGATTTGGGTTCCTGGACCTACTGGCGTCATGGGTATGATTACTTGACAAAACAACCATCTAACCCTCAGAAATCACATTCCCCTATATCACATGTCTTCCATCTTCTAAAATAGATCCCGTAATGTTAGGACAGAGTATTGGTACATTGCTAGTCAATCCAAGGGATCCTGCTATTGTCTCAATACCAAGGACTATGCCATCAAAACCGTGGTTTCAACAATTCCCCCGTTTTTCCAAAAACAATTTTTCTTATTTATTCGATTCCTTATTGGACATTGTTTCGTTGGTTTTCACCTATTTAGAAATCACGTCATTGACTGCCCAGATTATACTTTCGGTGGTCTTTCAGTGGGTTTTCGGTAGTTTTAGTGGTGATAATCTAAAAAACTCGCTATTTTACGCAATTAACGGATTCTCCAATTTAAGTAAATATATTTTTCTCTTACAATATTATACTATAGACAGTCTGGCAGAAATCTAATATATTAAATTGTAGTCCAGGGGCAAAGCTTTCGCCTAGTGGAGGTCGTCTGGAGGCTAAACCGGAGATCGCAGGCGCAAATCCCGACGTGCGCTAGTAAATTTAATTCTTTATTATTTAGTAACTATTTATATATATTTACATTTTTATAATAATATTTATATTTGTATGTATAATAGATGACGATTATATTCGTAGTCCTCCTCACAAGGAGATCCTGTGCTGAGGGGGACTAGGTTTTAAATAAATTTTCAGCGACTTGTGTGGTTCGACTTCATGTTAATTTCAATTAATTTGTGTAGTTTCACAATTGATTCGTTTACACTATCGCCCTGGTTTACGACCACCATTCAAAATTGAAACGTTGTTTGAAATGTATTTAGCCGTGTGTGGTGACCAAACCCGAACAGCCCAGTACTTCTCCACAATTTTCTTCCCCATTACCTTCCCCTTCCCACTAGTATTAGCTTCCCAATATACCTCAATTGGGAATGCCATAGTCTCAGGAGCAGTTCTGAATGTAGTGCGGCATTCACATAAAAAATGGCACTTAAAAATCCGGAGCTCATTATAATATACATAATAATTATAGAAAACATCCTTTTACTTCCTTAATGTACTCTCCATGAATGGAAAATGACCGGTTTCACAAAGTAAGCATTTCCGATTTCCTCTCAGAATATAAAACTCATACTCCAAACATGAATATAATTTAAAAGGGGGAATGAATGTCCTAGACTGAATGTCCTAGACTCTAGACTCTAGGGCTCGACCAGAGGTAGAATTCACCAGAGGGGTGGGGTGGCGGTGAGGTGGGAGTGAGGAGGAGGGGGAAGTGCAACGTTTTGAATAATTTAGCGTAGAGTGGTTTTTCACGAGGTAAGAAGATTTACTAAAATGGTCCCCACGCGATGCTGCGCCAAGATAAATTACGAAATTCACGAAATATGCAAGCAAAGCGTTTCGCATTTGCGCACATATGTTAGGACAACAATACGTTGACATTGACATCGGAATTTATTTATTTTTTATTATATTGAAGACATTGATAATAGGTACAGGATTAACAGAAATGAATATCGGTTATTCTGCAAAGCTTTATCTACATTTTAGCTTAATTAATAAAGAATAAGGAGCATAATTTATTATACATACTACCAAATAAAGACAAAAATGTATCAACATCCACATCTACAGTACCGCTCTTCCAATAGATGTCAACTTCAATTGGCCATACCATATAGAAAATATATCAAAAAATGAAGATCCACGTTAGGAAAATTTTAAATAAATGTATTAATTAAAAACATGAATGTACTTTATCAGTATCTCGTTAGCGGAATCTAATTAGTTATTAGTTGTGGAGTAAATGGAATAACGCAAAAAAATACAGAAACTTAAATTAAATAAAGGAAATACAACCCTGTTTCCTAAAATTGATATCAGGCAAAAAAGAAATTGAAGTCGAATATAAAAAAATAAAAACTTATTTGGTGGCACAATTTTATTCAAAATAATGAAATGCTTAGTTTTAAAAACCAACATTTTTCGTAAGCTTTAATGATCACTTCATCAGGGTTTGCTTAATACTAACTACAACAATAGACTTCAAGACGTGCAAATAGTAAACTATAAATATACATATTAAATAATAATGATAGGGACTTGTATACGAAATAATCTAGAGTCTATAAATTAAATTGTGGATATTTTTTTGTACAGTTGAAACATTGAGAAATTAATTATGATGAAGTAGCAGCATATGAGGTGTTTAAACAGTACCAGTTTCTCGGAGATTGCTAATCATTTATTGGAGATGAACCATATATTTTTTTTACTTTTTTTTTTTAATATCAATTCCACACAGGAGGCCCCGAGGAAAATAATCTCCCTCGGGGCCTATGTTATCTTTGAAGATGCTGCGTGGAGGGTCTTTTTGAGGAGAGGAAAAAGTGAACATGGGTCTTGAAGAGACCCATGTTGTAGGAAAGAGGAAACACAGAGGCTGGCAAATCGTTCCACAGCCGAGCTGTTGAACTCAAGAACAAGTCGTAAAAACGACCAGTTCTCATGTGACAAATGTCAACCGTGTACATATGTTGGGCGAGCGTTCGGCGTGTTTCCCGACTATGCATCGGTGTCGAGGGGATCAATGACGCTAGTTTCTCGGAGCATCTTCCATTGAAATACCGGTAGAACAAGGATAGCATTCCCACCCGACGCCTGTGCTCTAAAGATTGTAATCCGTTTATTAAGACGGGAGAATCTATCAAACGGACCGGACGGGGTCGAGGGTGTTTTTCAGGTACTTTGGGGCTCCAAACCAGAGGTGGAGACAAATTCAACCGTGGGGCGCACTTGCGATTTGCACAGGGTTAGCAGTTGTGTAGTATTAAATTATCTGCGGGCCCTGTACAGTACGCCCAGTTTCTGAGAGGCTGACTTAACTCTGACCTCGATGGAGCCTCCTATCTGAGCTGGTCACTTAGAGTTACACCGAGCATAATTTAATAATAAAATAGAGTTACTATACCGTAATATTAGTGGTATCCCTTTAGACAAACTTTTTGAGTATTATTATTAAAAATTACAAAAAATATTTTAAATGACACGTTATTGAACTAGATACCTTGATAAATTACGCTAAATTAATGCATTATGAAACGTGCTTATATGCATCGCAGGGTAAATTATTAATTATTTCTGGAATATAATGAATTGTGGAATACCTTATTTTATAACACATATTCAGTAGAATAAGAAAAGATTGCAAAAAATATGTCTAAAATTTGTAAAAAATCATTATATAAAAAGGTAAAAACGTCTATAATGGATATATAATTTAACTTTTTTTTATAGAGAATACCTCACAAGAGTCCCAACTGCTCCCGTCTGGAGCCAGTGATACTATGGCATCCCCAATTGGGGTATGTTGTGAGGCTGAAGGTAAGTGAAGAAGGGAAGGATATGGGGAAGAGGAAGGTGGGGAAGTACCTGGCTATTCAGATCTAGTCACTAAACACTGCTAAAGCCATTATTAAGCAACGTTTCAATTCTGAATGGTGGTCTTACACCACGGCGATACTGAGAGTATCTTCCACTCTGGAACATTTTTGGAACCATACAAAATCTATTAAAAAATCATGATGTTAGCATTCCCTCTAACATGTGTAACACGTTTTTTTTTTATTTTGTTAGCTACATCTTTACAATTTTGGTGATAGGTTTTTCATTTTCCTCACATGTAAATTTATTTTTTAGTTTATAAAAAACAGCTATTAATACAATCTGAACACAGCAGCGCCAAATAAGTGATCACTTGTTTATAATATTATGTTTGCAAGCAATAACGCAATTATTATTTTTTTAACCTCAGATATTTTTTTAGTGAAGGTCTCCTTTGGTCGGGCTCCGTGGCAGATATGGTTTATTATGTCGATTTGAGCAATGACGTGTCACTGTCATTTCCTTTCATATAACTTAATTTGTGCTTATTTATTTTTATTAAAAAATCCACAAAAACTAATGAAATGTGTTCTTTACAGGAATTTGAACCGGCAAACCCATCGACAATCCCACGATTGACAGCTTTTCTGCTACAAAGGTAATGTTAATAATGTTCTCTACTCGGAGGGTTTACTGGATTAAGTTACGTTATGTATAAATTTAACTAGCACTAGTGATCCGTGTTTTGTGTTATTTTGTAAACGAAGGACCTTGAAATGTTTTTACCACTGCACAAGTAAGTAAGGAAAGGAGAGAATTACTCACTGCGGGATTTGTAGCATTTTCTTCTTTCGGCCGGTTTTAACTTTGCACTGTGTTAATATTTCTTCTTAGAGCGGTAGCTGAAGAGCGGATGCGGATGCCAAAATCAAATGAAGAGATGTTTGCGGTAGGAGGTTCGATTATTGACTGATTGTGGGTAACAGGAAAAAGTGACAGGTGTATAGGGAAGGGTAGGAAGGAAATGTGACAATACTAGCTACAAGTACAGCAGTTCATGTATGTGTATAGGTTTGTATAGATGTATGTATGTAAGTGTAGCTGTGTAAATGCCCAACCAATTAGTTATAATATTTCGTTGCCATGCAAATTAAATTTTCACGAATCGCTGAACCGCGTATATGAAATATTGTTTTTTTTCTGTAAATTTATATTGGCCGTGAAATTGACTATATAGACTACAAATTAATTGTATTTCAAGTAGTAAAAGTGTTAAGAGTAGTTGCACTCTGCAAAAAATCAATAATAGTCCTTAAGTTCAAATAATCCTTTACATTCCGACTGCTCTCAGGAGGAAATGACGGATTTCGAAATGTCACGGGATCAATTCAGTGCCAACGCGCACCATCAGTTTGATAATATTGTTATTACTGTTATTTTACTGTAAGCATAATAAACAAATCCTTAAACTACACTATCATCAATTTTTATATTATCTGTAAACTTCGATAACATAAATTCAACGTTATATTATCTGTAAACTTCATTGTCATAAATTCCTTGTTATATTACCTGTAAACATCATTATCATAAATTACTATATTATATGTAAATTTCATTATCATAAATGCATTGCTGCATTAACTGTAAACCTCATTATCATTAATTATTAAATTGTCAGTAAACATACTTCATTACCTTAAATTATATATTCTGCAAAATTCAGCCGCCATAACACAGGGACATCACTAGCACGGCTGACGAAATAACACAATATCTACACTGTGTATAAAATTGGATACGTTTTTAGATTTTCACGGCCAAAAGCATTTTCGTTGTTTGTTTTTGGGGTATTATGCCGTGTTGCGCTACTTCCTTCTTTAGTCGAAGTTTTGGACAGCGTTGCAGTGTCCATCATCAGGGCAGATCCAGCAGATCCGACTATCGTCGGAAACACCCCAAACATAACACCTCAAAAACAAACAACGAAAATGTATAAAATTCTTTTAATAAATAAACAAATTGATTAGACTGATTAGCTATTTTAAATGTGAAAACTTACTAATCGACAGCACTGACTTCGTAAATTGTCGGTCACGCGCCAGAGCTTATGTTCTAGTCGGTCTTGGGCAGCCCTAGCTACATGGCTATACTGGCAAGTGTGTATAGCTTTCAATTTTATTGGCTTTTCTTAAGATTGTATTTCCTATTTTCGTTTTCTCCGTTAAAATGCGAAGGGCGTTCCCTCGGGGCGGCAAATTTACTGAAATTTGTGATTTTATTGAAAAAGGTTCGGATCTCTGGAGATCTGCAAACTAATTCACACGATTCCCACGGACCAGAGTAATTCCGGGAATATCAGCTATCGGAGATGGAAATGGCCTTACCTTCCTACCTTCTTGCTTCCCTTGGAGATTATTTTGCATCAAACCTTTGAGGAAATTAAGTACCTGCCTAAAAAAATTGTAGGAAATTTCCTTTGATAAACACATACATATACTTTCACCTTATTTTATCGCTCCTTAACTTATTGGCCTGATAACAATTCTCTGTGACGACCGGCGTGGTCGATCGGTAAGGCTCTTGACCCCCAATCCGAAGTTCGCGGGTTCCAACCCGGCGTGCGCAAATGCATTTGTTTTTATTAATTTGTGTTAATTTACAATTTATTAGTAATATATTTGCGGCACGTTCCAGAGTGGAAGATTCTCTCAGTATCGCCGTGGTGTGAGACCACCACTTAAAATCGAAACGTTGATTGAAATTTCTTAAGCCGTGTTTGGTGACCAGATTTAAAGAGCCAGGTACTTCCCCACCTTCATCTTCCCCATCTCCTTCCCCTCCCCACTACCTTCAGCCTCACAACGTACCCCAATTGGGGATCTCATAGTCTCACTGGCTTCAGACGGGAGCAGTTGGGACTCTTATGGGGTATTTATCTAAAAAAATATATATATGACGGTTCTTGTCACATCTTAGACGTTGATGGACACTATAACGCTGTACGAAACGTGGGCTAAAGAAGGAGGAAGCGCAACATACAATACAAAATAAAATACGATAATATTTTAGCGGTGAAAATCTCAAATTCAGTTTTCAAATATTTTTTATTTGTTGGAAGTTTCACAATCTTATTTAAAACGATTTAGGTGTTAAATAAAAAATCCATAAATTTGTGTGGGTGTTCTTTAAAAGATAAAATTGTATTTCTTGTTGTGTATCATAATATTTATGTTTAATATTAACTCCACACAGAAGGCCAAGAGAAAAATAATTTCCCTTAGGGTCTACGTCATCTTTGAAGATGCTCGGTGGAGGGTCTTTTTGAGGAGAGGAAGGAGTGAAAATGGGTCTTAAAGACCCATGTAGTAGCAACAAGGAAACACAGGGGCCGGCAAATCATTCTACATCCGAGCTGTTGAACTCAAGAACGAGTCATTCTTATGTGACAAATGTCAACCGAGTACATATGTTGGTCGTGCGTTTGGCGTGTTTTCCGACTATGCACTGGTATCGAGGGGCTGCCAAATTCAACCATGGGGCGCACTTGCGATTGGTACAGGGTTAGCAGTTGTGTATTATTAAAGTATCTGCGGGCCCTGTACAATTTATTTTTTTTATTTGTAACATAGTAATATCATTCACAATTATAATATCATTTCATTACATATCATTCATCAATTTTTTAGTTACCATAAGCCCAATTTCTGAGAGGCTAACTCAACTCTGGCTCGGTGGAGCCCCCGTATCTGTGCTGGTGCCTGAACATTCCAGGCACACCGCTCATAAACATGCGTCACATATGCGAGAAGATCACCGCACGAGCGGTTCTGCCAGAGTCCGTTTCCTGTATTTTTGAGACATTATATTCGTAACAAAATATCGAAGCAGATTAACTTTTTTATATATTAAATTATATTCGTAACAAAATATCGAAATAGATGATTTTAAAAATGTTTGATATTAAAAATATTATTTGATATTTCTACCCAAAATATTCGTTCGGGAATGCGAGAGGAAACATTATTGAAAAAATGAAATCCGATATTGATTCATACCTCGGTATAACCGATAATGGGTTGAGGCTGTGCCAAAACTGGTTTTAATAATATATTATCTGCAGCAAATAAATTCTTTTTATGGCTTTCTTGAAAAATACAGTAAAATCATATCGATAAAGAAACACAGTTTTATCGTCAATATAAAACCACGCTTGAAATGAAAATATCGCAATTTGCCGTTTTTATTAAATATTTAATTTTTTAATTAATGTTTTGTTGAATTTTTTGTTAATGACAGTTGTTGAAAAAACCGTTTATATAATTGTGAATTTAGAAAGACGCTAAGTTAATTCGTTTAATGTAAGAGTGTGGCGATAATAGTTCAGCCTTCATATTAAATTGCATGACCTCACTCAGCCTCTTTTTAAAACAGCCGTCATCCTATTTAGACATATGTTTACTATAATAGTAGTTCCTTAAATTAACTACCTACCTCTCATATAAAACACCAAACAATTTTGGCGCTGCTGGTAATTGAACTTTGAACCACACACTACAAAATATGGGATAAAATCTCTGAACTATATTGCCTATACACTATATAATTCGCTTCCAGATATGTACAAAAACATCCAGCATAATAAAAAATTGCAAAGCAATGCTTTAAAATAATATTTTTTAACTACATTTAAAAATGAAAATATGTAATCGTATTGTCATTTTTTGTTCTATCTTATATACTCGTATCAGTTTTTCCTTCTCTTTACTTGTTTTCTCTTGTTGTTTGTTCTACTTAACCTGTCTTTATTTTTATTTTTATGCTGTACTGAATGTAAAACTTATATTATGATACCAAAATACCTTTGTAAAATTGTAACTACTACCTCCTACCTATGAATTGTAAGTTCCTCCTGTCCTAAAATGAATTTTGTAACTCATCGGGATTGCTCTAGCAAGAAATAAAAAACAATGAAAAAAGAACAATGAACCTTTAGTCGGCAATTGAACTTTTAATCATTAATCGGTATTATCAATCATTAAACTACAATAAGAGAAGAACAGAAGTGTTACCTCAGTAATCCACCTGTCGCATCAAATACAAAATAATATTGGCGCAGCAGGTAATTGAACAGTAAACCATAAATCGGTAGTATTAATCAATTAACTACATTAACAGAAGAACAGATATGAGATCTAACTACCTCTCATATAAAACAATATATACTTTTATATATAACTATAAAGTGTTATATAAAAGCCGTATATTTAGTAATCGTGACAATAAATGGTTGGCGGACAGTTAAAGCGCTTGTATACGTTCGTTTTTTCCACCGGACAACGGAACATAACGACAACAGAACATAATAAATAAACGGAGATTCTTGTATACGTATATGATATTCTGGACTACATTAACAGAAGAACAGATGTGAGATCTAACTACCTCTCATATAAAACAATAAATAATATTGGCACAGTAGACAAATGAACTATAAATTGATATATAAAAGGCGTATATTTAGTAATCGTGACAATAAATGGTTGGCGGACAGTTACAGCGCTTGTATACCATCGTTGTTTTCACCGGACAACGGAACATAATAAATAAACGGAGATCCTTGTATACGTATATGATATTCTGGACTTTCATTCTGGACTGGATTCATTGCCCTGGTGTAAGACCACCATTCAGAATAGAAACGTTACTTGAAGAAATGGCTTTAGCCGTGTTTGGTGACCAGATCTGAATAGCCAGGTACTTCCCCACTTTCCTCTTTCCCCTTCTCCTACCCCTCCCCCATCTCCATCCCCTCCCCATTACCTTCAGCCTTACAACCAAACCCCAATTGGGGATGCCATAGTCTCACTGGCTCCAGAAGGGAGCAGTTGGGACTCTTGTGCGGTGTTTATATAGAAAATAGTCATATATATATATATATATATATATGTACTATCATACTCGAGGTGGAATGGGTATATTGGAAACTTGGATGAAGAAGGTTGTAAACAAACTCAGCATGATGTCCCAAGCCGTCACATTGATAGCCGCGGTCTTTCTAGTGTTATGTAATTAAAATAATGTATAGTATATTAGCGGCACGTTCCAGATTGGAAGATACTCTTAGTATCGCCCTGGTGTAAGACAACCCGTCAGAATTGAATTTTTTCTTGAAATGGCTTTAGCCATGTTTGGTGACCAGATCTGAATAGCCAGCTTAATACAGCCAATACTTCCCCGCCTTCCTCTACCCCATCTCCTTCCCCTCCCCACTACCTTCAGCCTCACCCCATTGGGGATGCCATTGTTTCACTGGGTCCAGACGGGAGCAGTTGGGACTCTTGTGCGGTAAACACAAATTTTTTTTGTTAAATCAATAAGCATAGAAATAACAAAAATAAAAGATAACTTACCAAAATCATTATTTTCTTTGCCAGACAATATTTCCCTCCAAACGTCAAGGGCGATTGTTTGTTTTTATGACGTTCTTGTGTTTTGTCCCAAATTACGGGTCTATTTTCGATCAATATTATTATTAATTCCGTGACAATATCCATCACAGAAAAAAACGCAAGTAGACGGCACCTTATTTCCAAAAACAAGCGAAACGCCCGATACCGTCTACACTCATCTATTCACTGGCATAGACGACCGCACATTCTTACGCCGGACCGGTGTCCGTCGCACCGAGGGAAGACGGAGGCGCATCCGGCCGGACCGGTATCCGGTGCATGTACAAATATTCATTATAAGACGTACAACACTGCGAGACCGGCAAAAAAAACGGTCCGTTGTCCGATGAAAACAACGGACCTCGTCATTTTCATTATTATTGGTAGCAAGCACTCTTGATGCTGTGTAGAAAATAAACAATACCCACATTTTGGTTTAGCGATTGGAAAGATGACTTAAAAGATGGCATAGAATTTTTAACTATTAACAAAAAAATACATATTTTAAGAAAAAAAATATGCGCCACTTTTACCATGAGTATTTTAATATATTAAGCGATGGTTGCAATATCCAAAAACCATGATTTTCCGCTTTAGGAGTTCCAAGTTTTATGAAGGTAATATTCATAAGCCTTTGTAGTGATATCGCCGATATCTGCGTCATTGTAGGCTGGGGCTGTAGGCTGAAGGCATCTTGGCCTCAATTGAGATTCCGGTAGGTGTACAATAGCCGCTTGACACCCTTCCGGACCCAGTGATAGGGAGGGTGACATCTGATCCCCCGAAAGAGATGTCGAGGAGGCCATAGGCCATTCATAGGCTATTGATATACAGTATCTATTGCCTTTTCTTACAGAACGTTACACCGCCAAAGATAAAAAAAGCCATATAAGTATGTAGTTTAATTTTCCAATTTCTTCAAATCATAGGTTGAATTATTGAGTTAATAACAATAACGAGACTGTATTAAGATGTGTCAATTTTCAAATAGGATACCAGCCATTTATGATGACAATCCCTATTGAGGGTTTTTATTATTATGAATTATTTATTATGGAAACGGCACGGCGACGGTAACGGCTCGTGACATCTTTTTTCTTTGAGGCTGGGGATTCCGATTTTCTACCGATTTATAATATATGTCCTTTAAACACTTTACGTTTCTAAGTTCTAAAAAAATATGTGTTTTTTTTAAGGAAATATCTGAAGATTTGTAGAGCCGAAACGTTAATTACATAAAATTCCCTCGATAGAAAAAAATCGCAAAGTATGCTCCGAAAATGATTATTTACATATTTGTTTCTGTTATTTTACAAGTTATAAGGTATGAAAAAATTCGCAGTGTTTCTTTATATGCTATTTGAGGTGTTGGAGAGAGATATTGGCTGTATTGTAAACGAGTCGTGTTTTATTAAACATTTTCCCTGTTTTCCCTTGAATTTTATTGATTTCAATATTAGTATGCTCCCTCCAACATTTCTATTGTCGTATCTCTCATTCTTCTTCATTTTAAGCGGGTACTACCGGCCTTTAATAATCATTTTCTTGCCCCTCCCTCGCTCGTTTTAAAGATATGAGATGGCGTGAGCCATTCGATCGAATGACAGGTTTAACCAAAAACTTAACATTTCATTGATCTCTGTTTTTTTATTAGTTTCTCACATATTTTCTCTTTTACTTCTAGCAGTTCGAATTCGAAAAAAAATCAGTTCCTCGTAGATATTATTGATATCCATTAAAATTTAAATGTAAACCTTGGAAAAATCTTCATAAAATATTTTTTGTAAATTAATGATGCACTTAATCCGAATTGTTTATTTTAAGTATATTGTTGTGTATTTTCTGTAATGACCTTAAATTTTAATTATTATGTCATTATTTTATTGGTCAATGACATAAATTTACTGATCACTGTCATATACGAATTTATGAAGACCTTAATAAATAAAATAAAATTTAAAAAAATAAAAATTACCGTCGCTGTTCCGTTTCCGCGGGTCGTCAAGGTATTAAATAAAAGCGCTCATTTGTCGTCATTTGGAAGTTGGCCTCGGGGCCTTATTTTTTCTTGCACCGTGTGAAAAGAAATGTTGACGGGAGAATTAGTGAATCTTGGTATTAAATTATAAATAAAATTTAATAAAATTATAAATTAAATTATAAATTAAATTATATAATAAACACAAAGATGGGAGAAGGAAGGTACGTATACGGCCGGCGTAGTCCAGCGGTAAGGCTTTAAACTCCCATTCCGAAGGTCGCGGGTTCGAACCCGGCGTGCGCAAACAGATTTTATTCGATTAATTTGTGTTATTTTACAATTAATTAATTAAAAATAATATATACTAGAGTGAAAGATACTCTTAGTATTGCCCTGGTATAAGACCACCATTCAGAATTGAAACGTTGCTTAAAAAGGCTTCAGCCGTGTTTAGTGACTAGATCTGAATAGCCAGGTACTTCCCCACCTTCCTCTCCCACATCTCCTTCCCTTCTTCATTTACCTTGAGCCTCACAACATACTCCAATTGGGGATGCCATAGTCTCACTGGCTCCGGACGGGAGCAGTTGGGACTCTTGTGAGGTATTCCCTATAAAAAATATATATATATATATTTATATATATATATATATATATATATATATATATAAAAATCTGGCAATTTCATCTACTGGCAGCAGTTGCACAAGAATCAATCAAAGACGACTGGTCCATATTTGATAAATATCAATCTGGTAAGAGTACCTTCTCGACTCCTGTTTGGCGGGTCTCAGAATTATTAGTGGGCGCAAATTGTGAAACAAGAATTAGGGTAGTTTTTCAACCCGTCGCGTCGGTCGCGTCGACAGTTTTGTTTAGTAACTCTGTCAGTGCGTCCAGACCAAAGAAGATTAGGGATGTTCTTCCGCTTCATTAATAACTAGTGCAGACCTGTGCGAAATCACGGGACACCGTGATAGCAAATAAAGTTTTTGTGAAAATGGAAAAACCGCAAATCCTAGAAATATTATGTATTCCCATTTTATTTTTAAAGATTAACCTTAAGAAATGCTGCAAATGGAATACACATTTTAAATGTCTGGTAAGTGGTCAAGTTTGCATCGCGATTGGGTCCCATGAAGGCGTCGTGTGTTCGATTCCTTGGCTGGCGTCCTTTACCCTGACACAAGCAACATTTTCCGCTTACTGAGGTAGTAGTAGGAGATTTTCAAATAATGTCAGGTTATTCGTAACCCGGCAATGTTTGTCTTTATTTTTAAAAGAAAAAAAAATTATGTAGAAAAATAATAATTTTCACGCAAAAAAAATTACTTGTAGGTACTTAATTAATTAATTAATTAATTACTTAATCGCTTATCTGAATTCTTGAAATAATCAGTTTCAGTTTTAAACGGGTTTCTGTGGTTTCCAACCAAACTTCTATCACGGCTCTACTCAATTTTACGATTTAATAATATAATAATAACATTACATTTGTATAGCGCAGTTTTGTGTGGTTTCACTTCAAGTGCGCAATTTTCCGAAGACTTTCGCAAATTTCCGTAATTAGCTTGTTTAACTATAGACTAAGAACACTTCAGCTGTCATAACTTTGAAATACACAGGATAGCGAGTTGAGTTGAAAACTGTTTTTTTTCAGTTTCTCAGTCAGATTAATTGTGAACAATTATTTGAACTTAAATTCAAAACAATTCCCAGTTTATTGAACCAGAGTAAAAATTACAGAGAGACCCACAACCGAAATGAGTACATTTGATTACTTATTTAATCTGGAACTACGCCGCTGGGAGATATAAACTCCTCTCAGTGAGTGCAGGGTGAGTAGGGGGAGGTATACTCCCCACAAGAAGGCCAAGCTTTTAGTGACCTGTGTCCTCCACTCTCTTCTGAAGCATTCCTGACGGACTTTCGTCAACACTTTCCCACTTGGAAAACTATACACTATTTATGAACGATGTTATTGGGTTGTTCGCTTCGCATCAAACCGCATCATTTATATCTATTCGAAAATTTACTCTGGAGAAAAAAAAAGTTAATTTATTGATCTTTGTTGACTTTAAATGAAGAATTTAATCCAGGCAATTATTTTTCACTTAACTTCGAACACTCTTCTTTCTTGATATATTTTTTGTATTCGTGTTTTTTGTTTCATTGTGGTGAAATTTCACAAAATGTGCAATCTAATATCGAAGTAATAATAAATTATTTAAACATTTTTTTTCTAAATGAAATTGAAAAAAAATTAAGGAATAATAAGTTAACCGGCTGAGTTTCAAGGAAGAAGTGCAATAACAGACCGACAAAGCAAAAATTATTCTCTAAAAACCACACAGAGGAAAAACTTTAATTAACATTGCCTGTGTTAAGATACCATTAGGTGTTGTCATGAGGGATAACATAGTTACCCCACGTATTTTATCAAATTAACGCCATTTATTCATACATTTTATTTCAAAATATTACCTGTTTGTAATAATTGTTATACAAAGGTTAATTTCGTTTAAAAAATCTTTTAGTTCATCAACAAGTGTGGGCCGACGTAAATAGATTATCTTACCCCCACACACAGCTTTAATAATAGTGGAAGAGAGTGAGATGACACCCAATCACCCACAAGGGAGTTATTGCGCAAGTAGAATGGCGGATATAGTAGTGGTAAGGTTTCACTGCGCAAGAAATATTATTCGTGGTTTAGTATTTGTTGTTGCCTTGTGTGTGTATGTTTGCATTAGCGATTATTAACACCTAGATAGGATTTGGTTTACAGATAATACCAGGGATGTAGACTAGGCTGCGTGTGTCGGATATTTATCAATTTGGTAAAACAAGTCAGGTATATATACAGGAAAATTAAGTTTTACAGTGAATTAAATGCGTAACTACCGGAGAGAAAACAGGCACTGGCCATGACATTGAAACAGGAATGAATTTCGCAAATCATGTTGTGCGTCTTGTTACCGTTATCGGTGATACCAGCGCAGAAAATTTATAAATACTAAATATTTATGGCTGTTGGCTACAGTGGCAATAAATGACACCTACATAATAATAACATCAGTGTTTTATGCGTTATAGATTGGTAGGAATACAAACATACCAAAACTGTAAGGTCTATGTTTAAAAATATATTCGAAGAATAGTACTTTTAGAGATTTTGGGTATCCCCCATTGGCAACGCGAAGGTTAACGCTGCATCAAACAAGAAGTTCTCCACAACTATCATAATATTGTAGTTTCGTTTCTTTTATACTATTTATTTTTTCTTATCTCTCTCTCTGCACTGACTTCCTTCCTTCCTTAGTTTTTATGAGTAGGTACTTCTGTCTTGAAGAGTCTAATTTTAAGGCTGAATTAAAATGCTAAGTATCTATACTTAAAACATTATAAAATGGATTATGCTATTTCGGTGACGATTTATAAATTGACCAACAATAATTATTTTATACCAGTGTCCACATAAATAGAAAATATAAATAAAAAAAAATTTATTGTTTAAATTATAATATTGTTACAGTGATAAATATAGTATGGCAAAAACAAATAGTAAATTACACATGTTTAAGTATTCTACGCCAATTAAGAGAGCTAGCTCTTGAGCTTGGTGCAGGAGTTATTTTATATAAGTGTACAATAAATGTAGTCTAACGTACTAGGATTGTAACGTTAAAAATTATAATATGGCATGAAATAAAGTTACGGTGGTGGCGGTTGATGATGTTATGGTTGTTAATTTTTTAAGAATAATTTGATATCTTGCACATTATTGACATATTTATAATTGTTGTGCATTTGTTGTGTTGAAAATAGGGGAATTTAGATGTTATATATTATGTTTTAATGATGAGTTAAGTTAAAAAAAATTATTTGCATTTTATTTGAATATTTGTAATATTGAAACTTTTTTATAGAGTTCTTCTATTTTTGGTACTTTAAAGATTTTGAACAATGTTGCTGAGGGGAATGTTGGTTGTTTTTTTCAAAATTACGTTAATAATAAGTTTTTTTACCGCATTTAAAGGACTTACTTTTCATATTTACTACAGAGCGCTGCAGCAGAATTTCATTATCTAAGGGAGTTGAAATACGACGAGACCGAAAGACGTCATGTCGGTAGAATCCCAATTTTGTATTTTTAATATTGCACAATAATGTAAAATGGCTCGTCTTTTTTTCTGCAATTATTTAGAAATCTAATACTTGTTGGAATTACGATTGGGCATCATCAAAAATACTAATTTCGGCTGTGAGTCTGTCTGTGAGTGATTGTAAATCTGGTTCAATTAAATCGGATTATTTTGAATTTAGGTGTAATTTTCAAAATAAGAATAGTTGTGTTAAAAATTCAGATAAGCGATAAAACCTTACCATAATATAAAATTTGTCATTTTCAAACTTCGAACATAACTGATGTGATGTGTCAAATATTTTTAGACAAGCGTTGAAGTATCTACCTAAATATATTTTATTTAAATAAATATAGTTTATTTAAACAGATATTTATTTAAATTCAATATTTGAAATGTGCATTTCTTCTGATTGAATCACTTAGTTAATCCCGAGAAGTAAAGATAGATTTCAAGGATCTGCGCATTTTCAATTTTTAATAAGTCGATATATACCTACTAACTAACAAGATTTTATTTATTTATTTATACTGGGGATAAAAAACAAAAATACCACAAATAAAAATACAAAATTATACACAAGCTCACTCAACTGACAAATATTAAAATAAGAGACAAAGACATAAGAAACACGAGAGGCAAGCATAGAGAGACAAGATTTACAAAAGCAATATCCCGTGATTTTTCATTTATATACTTTTGTTGGTAGTATTTTTGAAATTATAATAAATGCAGCACAAAGCCAGTTTGAAAAAAATAATTATCCGTTGACTTTAATTAAATAGAACTTAGTGAAGTAGCTACTAAAGGTTATTCTGACTATAATTTTAAGTAACTCCATGGCTGATAAGATTTTAGATTGTCACGGCCAAAGTGATTTATTTTAGGGTTATTATTCCGTGTTGCGCTACCTCCTTCTTTCTACACATCTGTCCTACCCTTACGTCTGCTCTGATGATGGACACTGTAACGCTGTCCAAAACGTTGGATAAAGAAAGAGGAAGCCCAACATTAATTATAAACCTGTCTTTATTTTTATTTTTATGCTGTACTGAATGTAAAACTTATATTATGATATCAATATACCTTTGTAAAATTGTAACTACTACCTCCTACCTATGAATTGTAAGTTCCTCCTGTCCTAAAATGAGTTTTGTAACTCATCTGGATTGCTCTAGCAAGAAATAAAAACAATGAAATGAAAAAATATGGCTATATAAAGTAAAGTAAGTACCACGCAGGTAAAACTTGTGAAAATACCACATTTCCAAGAAAAACAATACGTTAAACCGTGAATGGTTTATTTTTGGTTAAACCTATATCAAACTACGAATTAGAAAAATTACACCTTTTATTTGATGATCCCTTGGTTAGTCCCTGGGCACTTTATACTGCCTTGGGAATTCTACTGGAGGAAACTAGTTGAGAATAGATATTAGTATGATTATTTGATTACCGTGTATCACCCACGCACGGTTTGTACACCTTAATGGCTATAATATTATATGATTGAGGAAGGTACATAATTTAATCTTTAGTTTATACGTTAACAGTCTTCCCCTAAAGGTTAATTTGAGTTAAACCAATCTTATTAATAACATTGAAATAATTTACAGAACTTTATAGTACAGAGAAGATTTAGTTAATTATCGGATTTACTTTAATATTGTTCAAAGGTAATTAAATAGTTTATAAGTTATAAAATAGCTAGTAATAATAACGACAAAGTAATTGGATATACTAAATATACTTTATATAATGTAAAACTGTCCTTAACGATAAAGAGAAATTATTCAGGAGGGATTGTTTTCTGATTTCGTTCGACTAATAATGTGACTAGTTGGAGTGGTTAAAAGTAATTTAAAAGATGTCGTCAATTGTGCCATTTTACATGTCGAATATAGTTGTATGTTTTTTTTATTAAAAAAAGTGGTATTTAGGACAGTTTAGGCTGATCGGAAAGCAATTATTCTTTAGTGTAAAATAATCATACTGGCCATTGTGAAATTTGGCTGAATTTTTTTAATCAACATCCATGTTTCTTTAGCCAACATTTATTAACTTTTTACTTAAAAAACACCAGATCCTGAGATCCAGTCTCAGAAATAAATAATATTCTGATCTGGGAGATATATTTAATCTTAAAAGTAATCAATATAATTGTTAATAATAAAGGTATCTGCCAATAATATGGAAAAAAACATTAGTCGAAGATAATATTGTTAATTCTGAAATTTGAAATATGAAATAGACAATTACGACAGTCTCATATAAGATCGCAGTAGCCCAATTGGTAGAGGTGTATGTCCCGGTAAGACGTAAGTTTCTGGGTTCGAGTCCCAGTTGCGACCATTATCTTTTATTATTTTTCTGTGTCTTGTTTATTTTCATATTTAAAAAAAAAAAAAAAAGATTATTATTGTTATCTTCTTCTTCAATGAAATATAATTGTTGTTTATTCCAATTATTTTTCCGTACTCAAATTCACGTATATATATACTTTGTACTATTTTTTTTTAATTAAATATCTATTTATATGAGGATTGTTAGCCGTTGTTTACATTTTTAAATACGTATTGTATTGAATGCTTTGTTGTTATTGTTATTTGTTAATTTAATTATTTACAATAACATTTAAATTATATTAATTATTTACAATAACACCGATACAAACAACCTTTGGGGTCTTCAATAAATAAATTTAAAAAAATATATTTAAATAAAAGTAAAACGGTTCTACTTCGCTTAGTTTTACACATACAATGAATATTACTCGGTTTGTCATTTAGGAATAATTTACATTGTCATTCTATTGAACGGTTTATACGATTCTATTGAACCAGAAAAAATACGGAAAGATGTCACTTCGGACAGTTTTTACTAGATAAATCACAATTTGTAATTTGTTCAACGTGCATCACTATTGATACATATTGAATTTACTGCGAAAATTTGTAAAGTGAAAATTTTTCGGGATTCAAGATAAATGGTTCAAGTCAGTTTTACTTTTGTAGAATTAAAAAAAAATACAAATGTAGTTGAATGCTTCCATTCGCGACAAGTGGTGTGTAATGTTTATAGTTTAGTATCAATAGAATATTGTGTTCGCAGTTGTCGAATCTTTTCTTACAAAAACCACAAGTCTTTTTATATTTTTCCATTATATACATATTGTAGTTTGTTATACTTTCTGGAATGGCGGCTGGTTTAAGCCAGCTACATGCTATGTTCGTTCTGGTAAAATGGTTGCCGTTAAAAGGTATTTTCAGCGTACCGTTATATTCACGTGTACGAAACCATATTATATCTACGTATGTCTATATTTTTTCGACATATTTTGAACATGTTTTTTAAAGTATTTATATAATGAACTCGACGTGCACAAAATTTCTGAAAAAAAAACTTGAATGATTTTCAGATTATTATTTTCTTAAATGATCTCGAAAATAGTATCATAAACAATACACAATACGGCCATTTTGGTGAAGTAAAAGTAAGAAATTTACTTTTTTAAGATGTGAATTACAATATCAAGTAGGAAAATGGCATGGAGTTAACACTAAACTATAAAAGATTGTATAATATTAAAAGTTTCATGATACTGGTTTTCATCACAATGCAAGTGTCAGTACAAGTACAAGTATCAGTACACCGTGTAAGTATTATCTTTATACTTGGAAAAAATATACGATGATGTATGATATATGATCGTGTGAGAAATGTGAAGATCCGCAAATAATGCAAGGCTGATGTAAAAATTAAGAAAGGGACCCTCATATGGTTTGGGCATGTAGAGCAAATGAACGACGAAATGAGCGTATGGAGAATATATGACGCAAGTGTGAATGGTATAAGTAGTAGGGGACGCCCGAGGAAGAAATGGCATGATCAAGTGAATCAGGTACGTGAATCGGGCCATGTCAAGAGTCAGCCAAATATAAAAGTATGTATGAGAAGATGTATGAATGTGAATGAGGCAAATAGTGTGTGCCAAGAACGAGTCGTTTGGCGGTCCGTCCGCTCTGCCTACCCCTGCGAAAAACAGCGCGATGGTAAGTTAGTTAGTTAGTTAAGACTAACGTTCCCGGGTTATGAATAACTTAACAATATTTGAATAACACCTCATACCTATTGCCTACCATCATCGTGTAGGGAAATTCTTGTTTGTGCAACTTGTGTAGTAATGAGATAATGTTTATTTATATTGTATTTTACGCCCTGTTGGGCTTTTACGTGTATTTTTTATTTATTTACAAAGTACATCTAAATCAGCATTACAAACAATACACAAAAAAGTAAAAAATAAAATTAAAAAGCAAAGTGCATCTAAATAAGCATTACAAACAATTCAAACAAAGGCAAACAATAAAATTATAAAACAGAATCTAAAACAAAATCAAAAACAAAATCAACAACATAATCTAAAACAAAATCAAATACAAGTTGGATAAAAGCAGGATACCCTACCATGCAAGATAGAGAAACAACAGAGTAGGATAAGTATACTTCGTAGATTGAGCCAAGAAATTAATGATGTATTTAAGAAATAATTAAGCAATATAATTTCGGGTCTCACCTTCTAAAATTCCAAAATACGTAATTCTTAATATTTTCAGTAAAAATGTGCCGCTGTTCTTACAATAATTAGTTAGAGTTATAACAAAATAATTGTCAGCTTAGTTGCCTTCTTGGTTAGGTGATCGGTATTCGATTTACGACCGCGGCAATTTAAAATTTTCGATTTTTTACGGGTCTGCGCCAATCAAAATAATAATTTTGGTTGTGTTTCTTTGTGTAAATCTGTTTCAATGAGTTTTTTTTTTAAATTTAAGTGTCATTTAAAAAATTGGAACTGAATGCTGAAGTGATAATAAAATACTTACAAATAGTTATTTTTTTCTTTCCGGTTTTCTGTTGTATATATTTTGTTAGTACTTAACCTTTTATTGCTTCAGGGCATCCCAAATTATGTGTTTAAATTAGGACAGTAGATATAATATTGTATATGGCAAACCACAGTCAGTGTTCTTTTGTAACTCACCTTTCATGTTAGAGATGTCAGAAGTAGTTCATGATCAGTATTCCTCCAATAAGTCTGGTAACAACAAATTTTTGTGAAATTTTTGAGTTACGCTATCGGAATAACATCAATTTTTCATTTATGTGCATTGTCAAATTGTGAACAGTTGATGGGTTTAATTTAATATTTCAATAAGGGACATATGAAATTTATTGTGATCTTTACTATGCAAAAGGAATAAATACATCCAATACGTGTTTTGTATGAAATATTTCAAATATTAATTCAATGAGTAGGTTTGTCCACTTACATTAAATTACTTTATTGATACTAGTTATCTGTATATATCCGGGCCTTTCAAAAGGTTAAAGTACCTAATATAATATAAGTAGTACTTATAAAAAGGCGTAACAAAAAAAACTAACTAGATTAAATAACATAATATCCAATAATGATTTTTCACTGGTCTGCGTTTGTAATATAATAAAAATTGTAATCGTCTTTTTCGGTTTTGAAAAATGAATATTATTTTACAAGGGAACGGAGGTTTGTGTTTGGCAAAGGTTTTATTATATATTATTCAGGTTATTTTCAGCGTTGCTCTAACTCTTGCAGCTAAAGCCTCACTGAAGATTTTGATATAAAGCTCAACGTAAAGTTACCGCAACAAAAGGTTTCCGAGAAGAACGAGAAGGCAATGAAAGGATTCCACGGGAAGAAGGATATTGCTTGGCTCCTGGAGACGTCAATACGCTGCCGGGAGATGTATCAACAAGTCCCCAGCTGGACAATGGAGCCTTTGAAATATCACTTATAACCCCAATCTCGCCAAATCAATACATTTTCATCATTTTGTCATTTGCGGACGGTTTTCCGCCACCCACCTCCCTTCTCTTCTCTCGTCAGACTGAATCATTAGTGATGAATGGGAAGTCTCTCGCAGGCCACGGACATTATTTTTATTTTTGTTTCTTCTCGGAACTGATATTGCTCCAACAGATTTGTTCCTAATACATCACTTGGATGACACATTAATTGGTGTCACTTGTTATCCGTGGAATATTCCACATATCACGTGAATGAATACCACAAAGGTGACGATATATGTAGAGCAAACATTAAACATATTTTAGTTCAAGTATTGCTCCCAAATTAGTAGTAAATACACATTATAAAATACACGTACTAGTAGTTATATAATTACATACGCATATAATTTGGAAGGCGAGTATGGGTACCGCCGTACTGGAGACCATTTAATGGATAACCAATACCTCTGCCATCTTCTCTAGGAGATTTTGAGAAGTTTTCAGAGAATGAAATAAGTGGTATGTCTAGGCGAGATGAGAAAGCGAAAGGTTTGGTTATACGTGGCTATTCAGATTGAAACCATTTGTCGCTCTATTTATTTAATTGTCAATGGATTTTGTGCTATGTGAATAAAGCACAAGAGTCCCAAATGTTTCCAACCGTCTGGACGTAGTGAGACTACGGCATCCCCAATTGGGATATGTTGGAGATAATAGGGAGGAAAAGGAGAGGGGGAAGTACCTGGCTTTTCAGATCTGGTCACGAAACACGGCTAAGGCCATTTAAAGTATGTTTTCGATTCAGAACGGTGGTCTTTCACAAGAGTGATATTGGGAGCATCTTCAATCTGATACCTGCCGCAAATATATGTAGAATAAAGTTCCTAGTAGCGCAAATCCGTGAAAAATCCCGGGATGTTATAAGTGTAGGATTTGAGAAGCTGAAAGTATTTATAAAATTTTCGTCTCGGAACTATTACCTGTCATCAAAAAGAAATATAATTTTGTGGTATAATTATGTTTTTATGTTATTGACAAATACTAACAGAGGCTACCAGAATTACAGTTTGAATGAACACCGGTGATTTATATTTTGAACTGAAAATTTTTTCAAAAATAAAAGAAATACGCATATCAAAAGTACCTTATCGTTTGTCTCAAATGGTTTATACTTATCAGCTCCAGTTTGAAAAATAAAAATTCATTGAACTTCAATAAATTTTACCCAGGAGTAAAATTTTAAATCACGTATTCAACCACGCACAAAAAACCAAAAATAGTATGTTTAATTGTTTTTGTTATTTCGTTTTGTGAAACAATGATATCATTAAAAAATACTTGCACACAGCGGGATTTGAATCCGTGACATCCGGATTACCAAAATAATTTTCCCATTGGAAACGATGAACAAATATTATACTATACATATATCAGGCTATTTTTTATTAGTTCAGGTAGGTATCTGGCTCGTCACTATCTCCTTCCCCTTCCCATTACATTCAGCCTCACAGCATCCTATTGGGAATGCTGTAGTTTCAATGGCTCCAGTTGGTTGGGAGCATTTGGGACTCTTGTGCAGTATTCACATTTGAAAAAATGAATAACATATGATATCACAAATATTTATTTTTGTAAATATGTATCATGGAAATCATTTTCAAATATTGCCTCAGAATATTTTTAAATACCCCTGACAAACCATTTGCTGTGAACAAAATTAATTTCTGATTTTAAAAAGTGGAAAATTTCATTAGAAACTTGTAGTAAGGTGCGCAAAGTTGCTTTCATATTTCGCTAACACGAAACAACATTAATTATTTACGTTTTAAGGAAAATTTATGTTTTTGATGGAGTTTCAGAAATCATTGAAAATTATTGCTTTATCTCATCGTTAATTGAAATTTGTACATTGAACAATTTTGTTTCATAATATTATAGTTATTGGAAATTCACAGAGAAAAGAATTCAATTTATTTCAATAACTTTTGAAATTTACACCGATAAATGTAATATTTATTAATTGAATGTAATAATATAATATGTAGTATTTATTCATTGAATGTAATAATATAATATGTAATATTTATTCACTGATAAGAAAGATAATGTTAATAAGTAAATCTAAACAAAATATGAAAAAGAAAAAGACAAAGAAAAAATTGTTACAGTCGCAATTGTGGATCGAACCCAGAACCAAGTATACTACCCAACAGCGTATGTCGCTCTTCATAGAGAGAAAATAAAATGCATTATTTTTAAACGCTTGGGGTCTCAAAAGTTCTGTAGCTATTCGAAATCGTAAAAATAAATGAAATTGGTGTTTACTATTAGCTTGCTAAAATAGTCAGAAGTTTTGAAAAAAAAAATAGATTTCGTGATTCCGGAAAAAATAAAATGTAGGCTCCATATTTTATATTTTGTAGCAAAAATAATTTTTATTCCATAACGTGTGCAAGTGTGAAGTGTGTGAACTTTACATCCAGATAGCTTGTATATAGCTGTTTGATTCCAAAATAATTAAAAATAAAAACACCCGTTGCAAAAATAATATCGGTTCCTGATAAAATGTTACCAAGTTAGTGTGTCCTCAACGCCAAAATAAATAGAAATGTGGGTGAACTACGTAAGTAGTAAGTACGAGTGATAATAACTTTCAAAGATTGTATTTTTAGTGGAAATAAATCTATTTGCTGACTCGGCAATTAGTAGTCCAAGAAGTAACTGTCAGTTCAACTGATAACGTTTTGCAGAAAAAGAAAATACTTAAGATTAAACAACAAGCGGAAACATCCCCTACGTGATATTAATTCTAGCAGCTACTACACCAACTGCTCATTTATCATAGCACGCAGAAACATCTTACATCAGTCTCGGGTTGGGGGGCTATTTCTACATTGGGAAGAATTAATACTAAGAAGGAATAATAAAATTGAAAATACTGTTTTACTGTAAGATAAAGCTTTTGCGGCCAATCTACTACGAAGGTATTTTTTTCTTTTTTGGAAGTTTTGTCCTTGAGGTGAAGAATGTTTTATAACAAGTTCTCAATTAGTAAAAGCAATATAAACTTTTACTTTGAACGTATCCATCACAATAACCAACTACTTTCGGCCGCGCCAGTGCTTTAAACATAAAAAGCAAATAAATATAAATAACGAGCGAGTAAGTACCTCGTAGAGCGATGCAATGCCACTCAAAAAAAATAAAGCGTTTTTAAAAATTCTGTTTACTGAAGTGCTTTTCCCAAACTGATCGCTGAGTATAATATAACAATAATTTTCCAAATTTTCCCCCTGCTGTCCCCTACCGCTTCTACGTCTCCTTTGCAATCCCGCCTCCATTCCCCTCCCGCGTACCCCTTTCGCCTTCTCCTGCCACACCGTGATTCCCCACCCCCTTCTCGTTCTCTTCCCCCCCATCACGGATTCCCCTTCGACCCATTATTGTTTCATAACATCAGAGCTCAATAGATTCTTCGCAACCTGCGCACAATACTCAGCAAAGTTTCTGGGAACGTATCTGCGACAAACGAAGAAACATTCATTTTTATATATAAAGATGTACGTAAATAATGTATTGCTCATAAATCGTTTGAAATGCAGACGAGTCAGTCAATTAAAGCAAATATTATAATAATATGAAAACTGACCGAATTCTTATCAACTCACCGAAAATATCGTTTGCCGCTTGGAATAACAGGGTTTTTTTTATTACTTACGCTTTGTTTTTCAATTGGCAACTCGAGAACATGCTCAGTAAAAATATTATATTCGTTGTCGCAAAAGAATTTTTCCAAGTATGTAAAGTCAAACATCTCTAGAAATTCCCTATATACCGAGTACCGTCGTATTCATAATGTATTTATGTTATGTTGGAATTTTTTGTCGTTTTCCACTTGGAGATGGCCGAATATATTTTTGGGGGTTGATGCTCTACGTCGCAATGCATACACTTTTAAACCTTTCATTTATTTAATGTTCCTGCAAAAACACCCTACGATTACAATTATTTTCATTAATTGGAAAAACACTTTGAGATACACCACTTTTATTGAATTAATAAATGACAATCAACCAGGTTTCGCTTATCTCAAGCTTCATCAGGGCTTATTATATTAACTAATCATAATAAGATAGGGATATATATATTTGTACAATTTTCTCTAATTGTGTTACTTTTTTGTACACCATATTAGAGACCCGAGCGCTATTTTCCACATTATGGCACTATTTCCAAAACCTCGGATTGCTTTGTTGCCAAAATGTGGCAAATTTTTGAAATTTTTTTTTATTAAAACGACTATATAATATATTGTACATTCAAAATATAACAAATTAAATATTCTCTAGATACTTTAAAATGTTTTAAGGTTAAAAATTTAATTATATATTTTTTTATAAATCCTACAAATATCTTTTAATAAACAAAAGATAGGAAAATTCATTAGCTACATAAAACCATATTGAAATTTGGAGGTATGATTGTTTTAATGTGGGCGGAAAAATTTCCTTTAGCAATCCGAGAAAAAATATTTTAATTGCTCTGACGCTCCAGTGGTTAGTATTAATAAAATAAATTATTTTCTTACACCTTCGGTTGTCCCTTTGCAAGCCTATCTGATCACTGTATTTAAAAAATAGTTTTTTGTAATATTTTAATTAATAAAGATAATATTAGCGAAAGTCAATCGAAAATCCGAAACAGAAAAATCAGAAAAAGATACGGATACATCTGGGACTCGAACCCAGGACCTCTGGTAATCCAGGCCAATTAAGTTAAATAGTTAAAAATAAAAATTTGGTTTTTTGTGTTTTTATTTCATGTTTATATTTTTATCTTATGTAATTTTATTTTTATAGTTTCTTTTTTATGTTAAAATTTTTTCTCAGAAGTAATTCTGCCTATATTTACTAAAAAGCCTTCTGGGCATAAAATAAAAAAAAGTAAATTAATCTAGCTCGCAATTGAAATTGTCCACTTTTGAGAATCAAATCATTGTAATTATTACGTAGTTTGTTCAAATCGAGAAGTTTGTTTTGCCATGATCCACTTTAAAAAGGGTATATATAATAGGGCGCAGGTATATTAAATTAAATCTTATTTAGCAACTTCAGCCACTGATTATAAATATTTTTTCCAATTTTTTCTGTCTTTTACCCTTGCTTAGTTCACAATTTCAAGTTATGGAGAGAGGGGAGGTGAATTTAATATTAATTGGCAAATTTCAAAATTATTTGGAATATTGATTGTTAACTAATGCATACAGGAATAATGCTTTAATGAGATGCCTTCGTTCACTCAATGAATCAATTTTAAAGGATAAAAGAAATCAATGAAATATTAACAATACAAAAATTAACTTGTAAATCACCTCCCACACGATTTGCTGATTCGCTATATAATTGAGACCGAGCAATTTTATCTCTCTTCTTCCTTGCACTGTCCCTACTCATTGCCTAGGTAGGCTGTTGGGGTCGGCTTTCCTCGTTAGATTGGAGATCGAGCAATTTTATGTATGCATAAATATTATAGTTTTATTGAAATATTTTATACGCTCCGTTAATATTTTATTGCCTTAATAAAATGCAAAATGCTTGAATATTTGGCGAAGCTATGCAGAAGACATGTTTTGTCTGGTTTTATTTTATGTTGAGACGTTTTATTTATTATATTATGTAAGATTCAGCACCATCATTTAGGTAGAAATACGAGCGCCGACCTCCACACGTCATATATTATATCCTACATATATATACTATGAGACGTAAGCATGTTTTGCTTTATTTTATTCCCTCTTCGAAGGATTTTCAGGGTGAGAAAAGAACCTCCCAGAGACTGGAATGAATTTAGTTACGAATCTAGGAAAATTTTTTCTATTATTTACTGACTGTACATGGAACCCACTATGTGATATTAATGTTTTGAGTTTTATCAGTGAATGTGTTGCCAAATAGTTTTTGTGCACTACCAAAATTTTTACCAGGGATTCACAGAGTTTTTTTTAAATCAGAGGTAGACAATTTTCCTCTTATTTTCAAAGAAAAATGTGCAAAATTTCATCAATAATTATCAAAAATCTGCTTTAAGGGATCGAAAAGGCGGATGGGGAAAGTTTTTCGAAATATCATGTATACAGTGAACTTCCTATTGTTTTGAAGGTCAATCTACGAAATTTTGCAAATCTCGGAATAACGCTATAGATTTGAGTTGTTAAAATGCCCGGAGTTGTCCGGGCTTAATGCAGATTTTTTTTAATATCAGAAAGTATCAGAATTGTGCTTTTAAAGGGCGTAGGGGCTCATGTAAACCAAATAAAAGATCTTAAATAAAACCTTCTTCTTGTTTTAATGGTCAAACGTACAAAATTTCATCAATCTCGAAACAAAACTGTCCAGATGTATTATCCATTTCTCCCGCCTCAGATACTATTCTTTATATAAGCATGTATAGATAAATTGATATTTGATAAATAGATACTGCGTACTTTATATCGACAGCAAGACGTTTTCAAGTAACTAGCACTGGGGATACCTACGTAAATGTTTTTTTTAAACTTAATAATAAACTCGTTTATTGAACAAAACATAATATAAATTAGATAAGGGATACCGCTCAGTTCAACTAAAGTCGTTAAAATATGTAATGAGTTCATCATTTATTAATAGCGCAAATTTATTTTGTACACAATGTGGATATAAACAAACATGTGAAATTGTATAAATGCCTGTATAAATTCAATACGACCGTAGTTACATTTGACGAAACTCAGTTTTCAAACAAAGTTTCTAAACAGTAAATATTAACTTCTGAACATGTAAGTTTTATGAATACCTTTACCCGCTCTCCTACAGCCACAATACTCGTATGCCACATTTAGTCGAGTTACTTGCAGATGCTGGTGACTTACATTTTGCTGTTTCTGAGATAATGGAATTCCATTGTTTGAAGAACTCCTCACATAAGCAGCAATCAGAAGAAAAATACGCATTGCATACTTCAAAATAAAATATTGGTCCTTACATATGAAATTGGCGTTTTGTATGGGAGGAACATAAAGTCGTTTTTTTTAATATAATATATTTATTTAATCAAAGTATGTATCATTGCTATTCATGCACTTTTGCCAGTTCATCAATCTCTTTACTAAAAAACCATTCGGACGGGAATCAATAAAATCTTTGAAAGCGATTTGGACTGCCCCATCGGAGTTGAATTTTTTCCCAACTATCCCAATTATCCAAATTTAAAAAAAAATGATAATCTGTTGGCGCAAGGTCCGGAGAGTACGGTGGATGTCTTAGACATTCCAATTGAAGCTCCTCCAATTTGGTAACCGTCTGTTGTGCAGTATGTGGCAGGGTTCAGCCATTGCGATGAGCGCTTCCGATTGTCGTACAGGATCCACTTTTCATCACAGGTAATGATTCGATTTAAAATCCCTTCATTATTGTGCCGGTTGAATAATGCAACGCAGTAGTCAACGCGCGTTTGTTGATTTGCTTTACTCAATTCGTGAGGTACCCACCTTTCAAGCTTTTCACCTTCCCAATTTGCTTCAAGTGGATTAAAACAGTTTTATCACTAACACCGCAGCATGCAGCTAACTCGGACGTGGTTTGCGATAAATCTGCTTTCACAGCAGCCTTCAATTCTTCATTATCAACTTTGGTCTCCGGCCGTCCACGGAGCTTGTTTTGCAGGTTGAACATTCCAGAACGAAAACGTTGGAACCAAAAACGCACTGTGTTTTCTTTTCGAAACATAAATACATGAATAAAGCTGTATAAATTTGAATTTGGAATTCCTAACCAAAGAGAAGATATTTGAGATCAAAGTTGCCAGTACGGCAAAACGCCAATTTCATATGTAAGGACCTAATATTATATATACCTAGTTCTAAATATTTACATACATAAATTTACATAATGCCATTTTTACATAATTTCACAAAATATTAACAAAATGGTGACACCTACCAACTTTTAATTGTCTATAATATGTTTGAACTGTAAAGTTCACCAGTAATTGGTAACTGCTCTTAGCTAGTGCTATTTTGATCTAAAAAGCACTAAAAAATATTCTACCCGTAACTGTGAAAAAAAGTCTATTCCTACTTAAAATATCACATAAAAGTTTCTGCTAGATCTGCTTCTTCTAGTAACCCAACGGTTTATTGACCAAGGATAGCAAAGTTTTGTTTTTACTCAGCCTTTTTGCGTTTCGACTGTCTGTAAATTTGTTTGTACATTCCGTTTCCGATTCGAGAAACTAGCAGTTTTGTGTTCAGTAAAACAAAGTCTTTATTTGGGTTTCTCTATTCGCATTATTTCGAATATAGAATAAACCAAATGGTGCATAAATTATATTGATTTATAAAGCCGTAGATGAGTATTTAAATTCCTACTTACTGGTGACAGAAAATTCTATCTGAATAATGAATATAAAATGTACATAACTATCAACAGTATCGGCGTCGTGCTATATCTCAATCTGATTTTCTAGAACAAAATGGGTATATGGGAAAAAATCATAACAATGTCAATCGAAGCCATGTGCGGTTGTCTAAATCAATATTATCATCTCATCGATCCGATGATTCTCAAAGTGGCCTCCTTAAATACTCTTGGAAACCAAGGAAAGAGGGGTTTCCATCAGTGTCTTGCCCATTACTTCTTACCGTGTTTAAGGTAGACTAATGTTGGCTTCCTAATTCATTCTTTTCTTTTTTCATCGTCAGTTTTGTTCCCGAGGCAATGTTGTATCATTAATAATAATAATAATTGGAGAATTTGTAGAGCACCGTTTTTGTGAGAAATCACCCTAAGGGCGTAAGTGTACATTACAGCTGAAGACTCGGGAGACTTGCTTACTACCCTTTTTCTTTGAAACCACCCGGGGTTATTGTAAATTGAGCAATTCTCAGAGATCACCTGAAGGGGGTGGATGTACGATTTGTTAACGGTAGATTCTCAGTTTTTGCGAGAACACGCACCTGGTGGTATCTACTTCCTATCCCCTTGAGGCCTTTCCAACCAATTATACTGGGAAGAAAAGAGGAAGGAGGGTGAATGGAGGAGGGTGAAGGGAAATTTTGAGAGGGCAACTTTGTACTTTTTACTTCCGAATGGAGTCTAGAAGTTTACATGACAAAGTAATTACTAAGTTATTTAAACGTTGTTAAAAAAAAGAACAAAGTAACGATCCCCTAAGAGTAGAGACTTGTCACAAAGTTAATAACATTTTGGTCTACCAAGGATAGCTAAATAAATATTAAAATCTTAGAGGGACTACACTAGTACACGTGGCCATTAATATTTGGAGTACTTGTTGTTAAATAATTTTAAAGAATGAAGTAATCAACGTATTGGTAGATGACGTTCTTAAATAATTATCGTTAATTTTTTTTTTTTTTTTGGTAATTTTCACATCAAGGTTTACGATTAACTAATTTATTATAACGTGTGTGCTATATTTGTTATTATGTTGTCTTTATAGTTTTCGGCAGCGCATATAATATTTCTTCCATGTTTAGAGCAAACTATTTTACGAATTGGCTTTGTCCTCTTTTGGTAGTTTGATTTCATTATTCTAGCGTGGACCCGTGAAAAATTACGGGATAATATAATGTTAATAAAATAAGTTACTTAGTAAATAACGCTTTTTGTTATTAAATATCTCCGGTTTGTTAATAATAAAATAAATTCGACGTAATTATAAGACGTTTATTGAAGCTGTATACACGTTCATTGTTATGCGTCAAGTCCGCATCCGGACTACCAGTTGTGACTGCTGATGTCTACATGTAAGCGCTGGATACTAACATAACAAAAGCATAACATATTTATATAAAACGGAAACATTATTTATGATATATTTATACCGTGGAAATTAAATCAATGTATTGGAAAGGGAAAAATTTTGAAAGGAGAATATCAAATATGGAATTTTAATATTTTTATGAAAAAAAAATATTTATAGGGAGTTACTTTACCGCTTCTCTGAATTCTTGACAGGATCAGTTCCAATTTTTAAAATAATACTTAAATTCTTAACCATGCGTGTTCATTGAACCAGAGAAACGTTTTACTGAAATATTTATCGAAAATTAAATTACAAGTTAAAACCAATCAATTTTCATTATTTCCTAAGAGCGTTGCTCTTTTTTTCTATCCGTCCCTTTGTGCCCGCGTTCAAGTCAAATAGCTATTGTGGGAGCAAGGAACCTCGAGGATTCAAGCTTTATAATTAATTCACGTCCTGTACGCTCCGATAATTCGACGTGAACAGAATAGGATCCCTTTATGCTTTTTATCATGATTATGAATGACCCCTTGAAGGCAATCCATCATGTATGGGCCGAGAACCCTGAAGAGGTTCACGGGATACACAATGCTGTACAGGAACCAGTGAAGAGCTTTTAGCCCTCCCGCTCCGCAGGGGGTTATTAAACATCCCCCAACTTCCCCAAACGATAGTTCTGTGCAATATCTAAGTTGTTCTTTCATCATTCCCTCTACAATTTTGGTATTTTAAAATTTTATTTATAAATATTTTTTTTGTTACACACATGGTTTTAAGTTACAATCAAAGTTTTTTTAACAAAAGATTAAAAAAAATTGAATGTAAATAAAACAGAAAAAAATATATATAATGCTTTAAACACTATATACAAACATACACACACAAACATATATACCTATATATATTTAATATAAACATAATATAATAGTATGCATAAATGTATGATACCAAAAGTATCCCACATAGGCATCACCAGTTCGTATATCAGTTCGGTATACTTGTGTTTCTGTAAGGCAGTTCGGTTGAATTAACTCTACATATATATTATTTTTGTAGAAAATTGAAAAACATTTATGATAATATAGTAAAATCAGTATTTACGGAATTAAAATTATATTTAGTATTAAGTATTTACGGAATTAAGATTATAGAAAGAGGTTAAAAGTTAATAGAGATTTAAATCAGATGTTACAGCGGGTAAATATTTTTTAATATCAAAGACTTTATTAGATTTTTATGTTTGATGTAGGATCATATATTTTTACTTTTGATTTCTCTAATCTTATAGAGTGCATTATAAATTTTTGGTATAATAAAATAAGCATGTCTTTGCGCAAGCCTTTTTTTGCACAGTGGAACTTTAAATACATTATTTACCCTATTACTAATATTTTTTTTTTTTAAAAATAATATTTCGAGTAAACATTGCATACAGTAATTTTTTATCTCTTAACAACTTAGCTTCTTCGAATAATTGCAAGTTATTTATAATTGTAGAAAAAAATCTGTAATTCACCTTCATTTACAAAAAAAAAATAGCCCGTTGCAATTTTATTTATATTAAAGAAGATTTTTTTAAATGTGAATTCCGCACTCCTGTGTAAACTGTTCCCAACCGCCTTTAGCCAGTGAAACTATGGCATCCTACGACTATGGTACGTTGTGAGGCTAAATGTGGTAGGGTGGAGCAGGAGATGGGGGAGAGGGAGGTGGGAAGTTACCTGGCTACCCAGATCTGGTCATCAAACACGGCTAATGCCATTTCAAGCAACGTTTTAATTCAAAACAGTATTATTCACCAGGGCGATACCGAGCATTTCTTCTCCTCTGGAACGTGCCGCTAATATACATACATTATATTGTTATTAAAATTTAAATTGTGAAATACCCCAATTCTATCAAATATTTTGCGCGCCGGGATTTGAACCCGTGCCTTTCGGATTGGTAGTTAAGAGCCTCACCCCTCAACCACAGTGACTGGCATCTACATTCCAATGAATTTACTGTCCCTTCTCCTCTCCAAGGTGCATTTTCCCTGATAGGGTTACAATAACACGTTTGAGTTATGTTATATTTTTGGAGGAAAATTTTGGGCCTCCAATCATTTCGGGGGAAATGTGTTGGGCCTCCATTAAAAGAGGAGGAATCGATTGAGTCGGATACCTCGGCGCCAAATCACCTCAAGGGCGCTGTAAGATGTATTATCTATGTTGTATTTACAAATAATGTAGTAAGATTATTCCGAAGCGGGAACTGCAAATACTAAGTCGCTAGGTTGTTACTAGGCCGGAGCCCGTTGCCGACTTAACGCCGCGCCGACTGACTGTAAGACGGTGTTGGCCAGCTGCAGTCCGCTTCTTGATTTTTTGTATTTTTAGTTTTAATCAATAAAAAAAAATCGTCAAATCCCATCACACTAGCTTACAAAGATTCGTAGAACTGCCAAAAATTTAAAAATCGCTAAATTATGTGTTCTATATCTCTCAATAATTTTTCATCAATAAAACAACATTAAAGTATATCACAATTTAAACATGACCATTCGTTACAACTAAGAGAAAATACTCACGAGGAAATCACCCTTTCTACGCTTCAAAGCCTTCCGAGTTATTCAAGTTTGTGTGCCCTTTGGGGACTTTTCAAACACAAAGCTATCATTAACTGTACTGTCATCCACTTAAAGATGAATTGGTGCACATCGGTGAGGGTTCTAGGATTTAAAAAAAACTTTTAGCTGTTTTAACTAAAAAAAAGAAAGTCAATGTTTTATTTTGTGTCACGAAGATTTATTTATTATTTTGGGGAAACTGTGCCTGCCCGAATGAAAAATCTTCATTAGAAAAGGTGAAATTTTGAAAAAAAAATATATTTTCAGATAGAATAACATAACATCAAAACATATAAGAACAGTCTAGAACCAGCCCTGGTGCACACTGCACATATCAAAACAAAACAGATAGTCGGAAACAGAACCGATCCCTGTGGGACGCCATCATTTATCGAATGCGAGGAAAAGATGAAACGTACACCAAAATTGTATATAAAATAATCGTTTAAAACCAAAGTAAAGCGATATCGATTTTTTTTATGCCTTTACAGCCGACTGAAGTCATTATTTAAGTTTAAATTTTAAATTTTGTCATGTCAACTTTTGAAAGATATTTGTTAGATATGTGGTTAATCTACGAAGCATTGAAAATGAAAACATAAGTAACCTCAAAGACAAGACGGTAATAACCTCGACTGTGAACACAAATGATACTGGTTCAAAACTGAGTTTAGCTAATATTTTAAAATAATTACATGCGGGCGGCTGCATATTTTCACCTCATTTTAGGGAATAAGATACTGTTTATATCACCCAAATTAAAGAAATAAGATTGGAACCGTCAATTTGTCAATATGCCACCACATTTCTCTTTCCCCTTCTCCAGCATTACGAAATTCCTTATTTATGTGGTTTGCCGCAATTTGATTATCTCCGGATAGACGCGATCTCCGTGCAGTAACATAAAACATATAATATAACGTATTATGTAATATGTAATTTCGTCTCTTGGATTTAACGAACTCCTCCTTAACATATTTCCTATTACTTTTTGTAGAACTACTTATGAATTATGATCACTGTCCATCAAGTCCGGCCACAATAGTCCCTTGAATTATTGAGATAAATGGAAGTTCGAATAACCCAACAAACGGCGGACTCATGTGATATTAGAAGACATACACATAAATAAGGTTTAGTAACCTTTCCTTTGGGTACACAGCACAAGTATAATAGTAAATACAGTTCACCAAACTGAAAGTTGCAACGTGAGTTTCGCTAGAAATGAAAAATTTAAACGCAGAGCTAGTTACCTATTTTTACAGTTCAAATATTGGTTGATTTTAAAATTATTCATCAGTTGCGCGTTGGTTAGTACGTAATAAGTAGTAATAGCAATAACATAATAATCATATGACATATAAAACCTAGTAAAAACGTATAAACATAAAATAAGTATTTATGTGTAGTAGGTACAGACCTGTTATACACAAAGTAGGAATAATCTCTTCTCGTAATCCATAGAATACTATGAGAGACAGTTTTTTCTCTTTAATTCCTTTTTTTTCAAGTGTAAAAGTGGACTAAATTTTTATGAAATTCGACTAAAATTATTTAACATAAGTAGCAAATTAATGCCCATGTAAAATAAATAATGAAATTTTAAAACTACATTATAAAATAAAATGTAAGAGTTGTGTATACAAATTTAGACTGAAAATATGTAAATTAAATATAGAGTGGCGTTTCAATATTATTTGTGTATTCATCGTTTTATCTCTAGTACGGAATCTCTGAATGTGTCTACAAACTTTTCCAAATCTATTACCATAAGTATGCAGTCGACTTGTATTTGTATGAACCTGATAATTTGTTCTGAAAGTGTAACAGGAAAAGTTAGCATTTTGTCTTGTATTTCTGCTCGGGATATATGATTTTATTTTGGCAAAAATTTCGGAGCTATCAATACCATAATTATTATATATTTTTTTAATAAAACTAGGTCAGAGATAATTTAGTTTTTGCATCAGCAGGACATAACCGCATATTGTTTTTAGACATCCGAGTGACTTGTAGTTCTGCATATAAAACCAAGTATTTTTAAAGCTTTATTATTGTTATTTCATTTACTTTTATATTATTTTATTTCTCGTGCAAATGACAGAAATTTTTGACTTATTGCACCCAGTGTGGCAAGCGGCATGTCTAAATCACAAAGGAGGGTCCGACAGCAGGATTAATTAATGATTTATCAACGATTTAAAAACATTTATCCACAATTTATTTTGTCTGAAACTGACCTCGATAGGCTGCAAACCGACAACTGATAAAAATCAAAATAGTGGAAAAACGGTTTAATTCATTTTTAAAAAAGCCACAAATAATTATTTTTAAAACCAAAAAAAAAACTGAAGTTCTTTTTAGAGGGGGGAATGGGTATCGCCGCTGCCTCGGGAACTATTTATTGGATATCCAACACCTCTGCCATAGGTCACCATAAGTGGTTTGCCACGTTTGGTGACTAAGCAAGGGTGTCCCGGTTCATGGGGTGAGGTTTGTCTAGGTCTTGGCGGCTGATGATCTGGACACACATAATCCCAGATTCCTACCCATGCCCCATACCTTTTCCTTCCCAGAGCTTTCTCGCTTCCCTTTCCTTAAAAATACCCTTCACGAAGCATCCCGATAGATGACATAGGCCCTGAGGGAAATTATTTTCCACCTGTGTGGAGCTAATGAAAAAAGTAATAGTTGTGCATTGGTTTTTAATAAATCATTTTCATGTAAAATCCTGCATCGTGTACTTAACCTCTATAGCATCCCCAAAGATGGGATCAAATTAATGTAAGAACATCCTTGATAATGTGTTTATTCTAATGGTAATCGTTTTATTAATAATCCCTTAATATTCCAAGAGTCCAAGCAGCTACAGCAGTGACGGCATCCAGACAATAACTAGGCCAAATAGAGCCTACGATCCTATGAACTTTGCGCCCAGAAATAGTTAACTCCCGAATACCCCCGGCTTTGCATGAGTCGGAAATTGCTGGACGAAGTTTAGCGATCATTCCTCAGTCAGTCTTCAGTCTAAAGTCTGTACGGCACGCGTCATATCGGGAAACCGCATCACAGCTACCCCGGGCAATACGGCACTAGCTACATAATATGTAGGCATAGAAATTATTACGGCGCGGCAGGGTGAATACTATGTAGTATACCGACAGCTCACGTTTTTCATATTACTACAATTATTATAAATTTAATTTATTTTGTATTCCATTTATATATGTAATAATATTATTATTTATTTTATAAAAACAGTATATTTATAAACAAGTTCTGCGATGTAATTAGTCGCAACTGGATAACTTAGAATCATGTAACTTCAACACCTCCTTTGAAAAGTCATATTGGTTAAGTTGGTTACGTGAGGTTAGGATTTGGGCTATTTTTCTATTTTTTTCATAACTTTTCAAATGAGTATTGAAAGTTCATGATTCTAAGATGTTATGAAACCGTAATTATTATTACGAATATTATGAAATTTAATTTAAATTAAATTTAATAATGTTTATTATTAAGTTCTGCAAGTGTTTTAGTTTTTATTATTGTGACAGCTGTTTCGGCTTACAAGGCCATTTTCAAACTGAGGTGTTTCATAATTAGACGACGATATTTATACGATTTAAAATGTCAATTTGAAAGTGAGTAAATTGATTTATTTTCGGTTAAACTTAAATAAATCAATTTACTCACTTTCAAATTGACATTTTAAATCGTATAAATATCGTCGCCTAATTATGAAACACCTCAGTTTGAAAATGGCCTTGTAAGCTGAAACAGCTGTCACAATAATAAAAACTAAAACACTTGCAGAACTTAATAATGAACATTATTAAATTTACTTTAAATTAAATTTCAAAAAAATTAAATGGAGTTCTACGTATTAAACACAAAAACAATAAATAAACGAATATTATGAACTTAATTTATAAAAAATAATGTTTCTTTGTTTATCCTTAACTGCACAAGGCTTGTGCAGTCTTAAATGCATCCGGTTGTGATGTAACTTTGTTGATATGTTGTGCGTACCACAGTGAAGATTTCTATATATCGTTTTATCGAACGTATAACAGATTATACGAGACCTTTGATTATATAAATGTCTAGATGGAGTGATGCGCTGTAATTCCGACAAAAACAACAGGCCAGATTTGAAACACTTGTGTGCGTGACACGCACACAAGTATGTGTTATTCGTATTGTTTTACAAGCGCTTTACGTCACTGCGGGCGTGACGAGTGATACCAGCTCCCGAGTATTGCCCATAAAAGTGGGTAAAAAATATATTTGCGGGACCTTTAATTCGTTAATTTTGAATTCATTTAAGTAAAATAGTTTTCTACATATAATGATATAAATGAAAAAAAAAATTATTGTTAAAAGAGATTTATTTTTATTTGATTATTTTTAACAAATAAAGACAACAAAAATCATTAGAGACGGTTTTATTTAGTTATATTACTTTTATTATTATTATATTTTATTCGAACAACAAATTAAAACTACAAAGAACAATAAAATTTACTTAGTAAGGTCAGAAATACGAAAAGACGGTTGCAGAATTTAAGTAATAGACTTACGTTATTTGGCACCTTTTGGTACGGGCCGCTAAAAACAAAATTACAATTTTAAAAAATTACCTTACACGGGATCGCTTCCTTTTTTAACCTTCGACGCTTTTGATTGTTAACAAAATACAGGTCTTTTTCACGGAAATGATCAGAGCAAATGACAGTTGTTTTAGCTGGTTGACAGACATCCTCTCCGCGGCTTTTTCTTATTATTTCTATTTACTTACTTCTTAATATAGGATAATTAGGTATTCTGTAAAATATGTATGAATAAAATTAAAGTTTACTTGATACTTCACCAAACAAACCTGTCATATTTTTTGTAATTTTAATAGATAAACAAATTTCGTATTAATAACTTTTTTAAATATAGTGTCAACGTGAAGAATTAAAAAACACTTAAACACAAAGACAAACTTTCACATTTATATTATTATTATGTATAGTGTACTTTTGGGTAATTATTAAAAACCTATTTTAAAATTAACAACGCACTCATGGGAAAATTTTATTTAAAGAACAGGCAACCCTGTAAACATGGCGTCAGATGGCGTTGTTCTAAGACCAAATTACACTATTAAAACTGAATTGTTTCTTTAACTAAATGGTTATTTAAAGGTAACTTACCGATGATAGGTAACATGTTTAGTTGTTTTCAACCGTCCTTTGTAATTCCTGGACACTGTCATAGCGCAAATCGTCATTTTCAAATGTCACACAACACGTGCTTACCGCACAACGATACTGTCACCACTGAGCGGACAGGACAAGCTTATGAGCTAACGGTTAGTTGATTTTTTTTTGGCGTTTCGTCGCTCGAGCGCTCTACCTAGACATTTAAATAATCAAAGTACGAAACATGGCATTTGATATAACAACAAAAATGGCACGAAATTTACTTACCACTTTTGGCGTTATCAATTATTTGTTTTGAAATATTACGCGATGGATAAATCTTGTAACTTCACTTCGAATAGCTGAAATTAGACTATGACTTTTGGTGAAACACTTTAAAACATGTGTTTTTGTGGAAGACAAAATATTACAAAATATACATTATTATTATTATTAAATACATTAAGAGAACCATGTGCAATCTTACATGAAATCGAAAATAATAAATTTTTAATTGCACAAAATTCTAAATATGTTGAAATACAACTATCCTACAAATACAGCGCCACAAGAAAGAAAGGCTTTCTTTCATCGCAAATACTGGTCGGAACAACACCTCCTACAAACACTACACCTGAGCCCTTGCCTCGGGCTCTACTGAACTTGCTGTCTCTTACCGAGCCCTTGAAGTCGCTGCTCCCACTGCCCTTGACCACCTAGCTCTGGGCTTCCTAGCCCGGAGCCCCCTTGCCTAAGTCCCCTTGGCTCAGACTTCTCCGAACCTGCTGTCGCTAATCAATCCTTTGAAGTCACCAACCACAACCCCTGGCCATCTTGCTCCATGATTCCTAGTCCAGAGCCCTCACACGCAATGACAAGACTGGTCTTCTCGTGTAAACTGGGACCATGCAATGACAAGACTAGTTTCAAGAAAACAGACAACATCTGGAGCGCGGTTCGCTTCAGATGCTAGCCGCATTCCTGGCTAAACTGGGCAACTTCTAGCACCTCTAGAATCCACCCCATTATGCGTGGCGAAAGGTGCAATAGCGCTCTACCTTACTGTTGTGATAAAATATTCTATGACATAAATTTTATGACTATAGTATGATCCGGAACAATTTATCTCTGAAATTATGTCAACCAGTGACCTTTTTAATAAAACGCTGGTTAAAAAAAATTATTGTTTTAATGCAAATGACAAACATATAAGCGCACTCCCTGGAACTTCTACAGCTTTTAAAGCGACAAAATATCTCTATCAAGACATTGCCATAGTCGGGCATCTCTGTGTTCCAGCGCCTATTATTTACAGTTTGTGCGCAGGCCTAAAGGTCTAATATAATAGTTGTGAGCTCTGGCCTTATGAAATTTGTATAAAATATAATATAATAATTTACCTCAGAGCGTGTGTCATCTTTGAGGATGCTGTGTGGAGGCTCTTTTTAAGGAAGAGAAGAAGAATTGATTTGAAGAGATCCTCATTGTACGAGGGAGGAAAGACAGAGCCCGGTTTCTTGTTTTCAATGTTCCTCGTTACTAAAGCAATAAAAAATCAGGTGAGTGTACATAATAAATATTTTCAAAAACTGTTTAAAAGATATTACAGAGAACTTACTTAGATTATAGTAGGATCTATGTAATAAAAAAATGTTTGCCGACCAGTAAAATGAGCGCATTTTTCTTTGAAACTTAAATAACTTTAGTATTGCAGTTTTGTAGTGCATTGTATCCTTACCGACATTTTCACCGACCGGAAGGATGAACAGTCTGAAGCGCAGCAGGAAGCTGGAAAACAAAGAAAAGTTGAACGGTAACAATCAAGACTTCTGATTTTGTTAGATACGAAAAGAGACCTATATTAGTAGAATATTAGCAGGCTATCAAAATCCGAAAGTCGAAGAAAAACATCTTTGATATCTATATACATATATATTTTTTATTTTCTTGTATTGATTATTGCCAGGCAGTTTTTACAAATTAAAGAAAACACCTTAAAGTAGGATCCTTGTTAAAATTGTGGCAAAACACTAAAACTCTGAAATTATATCTTGAATTTAGGTACGCAAGCCTTATTATTGCTTTAATTATTCCACGTACTGCTTTTCTCCCTTATTTCATCTGCAAACAACAATTGCTACATCATTCCCGCAACACATTACTCTAACCTCAAAAGCAATTTCAAAACTCTCTCTAACTCCACTGTTTCCCTACTGTTCTCCCTGAAATATACATAATATGTCATTGCAACTACCTTCTCCCTTGTTTTCGTAGAGAACGCATTTAAATTGAACACTCTCAAATATGGAGGAAAATTCTGAAGTTAAATATATTTTAGTATTTCATTAAAAAATAACAACCGAGATAAAATTATAATGCAAATGAAAGCATTGTCTGTTGAATCTTGAATTACCACTAAAAGCGTGATCGGTCATTAAAAGCGCGATATGGGCGTGAATTGGGAGAAGCGGGGTGGAGTATAAAGCGCAGAAGCTGATATGGGAAATGTTTATTGTGTATTAAAATATGGCCCGTAAATCTCTTCTGTGTGTAATGTTAGTACATGTCGTAACACGGTGATCCGCATAATTATTGAAAATAATTATAAATCAGCCCTAGTAACATTGCACACACCACTCACCCTAAAATTTACCTTATTTTTGATTTTTTAGAAAATTACAAGTGTTCTGCAAAAAAAAACAATGTATAGTGTCAGTGCGGCAACCCGGGCATTTACTTTATTTTCATTTATGAACATAGTTTTCTTTTCCCACCTCACTAGATAAAGTTACCTAACTTGAATAAATCTCTATATTCAAGGAAGGACAGAGTAATACTAAAACTTTTTCGTTCTTTATACTCGTATATCCATATAATTATCAATGTGCCTGTTATTTTTTGTATTTAACTTGTTTTAACTAGCGATACCAGAGCATATTTGAAGTAAAAAAAATCAAGTGCGTCTAATCTTTACGCGCGGTTGACGTACAACTTATTTGACTAAAAACTAAATAAAAACTTACATTACATTTTCTAGGCGGCGGAACATAATTAGGTTGTTGATTTTTTCGTTTATAATTATTTATAGACGAAAGGGTAAAATTTTCTTGCGATACAGCCATTTGTCTTCTAAACATCACTATTTTTATTGTCACACTATTGCCACTTTTTACTTCTATAGCTAGAATTCACAAGAATCAGAGAGAAAAAGGGTTTAATACTTATCGTTAAAAATAATACAAATCAAATGGTTGTAACATTTTGTTCTACGAGCCCCTATTTGTCCGCATTTAAGTAAGTACCTGCCTGAACGTTCTATTAAATCATGCTGTTGGCGGGACTGCTCTATCAGTCAAATGCAGAATTTACGCGTCGCTGCGATGAGTTTGGAAGAATCAAGCTTGGAGTGAGTTGTTACCTGCGGAAACCAGCCTTGAAGAAAATGTCAGCCTACATCGTTCATCAAGATCGTAATATTTTCGTTGTTTGTTTTTGGGGTGTTATGCCGTGTTGTGCTACCTCCTTCTTTAGCCGACGTTTCGGACAGCGTTGCAGTGTCCATCATCAGGGCAGATCCACATCGACGGATCTGCTGGATCTGCCCTGATGATGGACACTGCAACGCTGTCCGAAACGTCGGCTAAAGAAGGAGGTAGCACAACACGGCATAACACCCCCAAAACAAACAACGAAAATGCTTTTGGCCGTGAAAATCTAAAAAAAGATCGTAATAGTTTAATTTATTTAAATATTTTGGTTTATCCTTTCTTTGTTTAGCATACCTTAGCCGTTAGGTTAATCAACGAGCTTGGCGCCTATTTTCCTTTTAAATTCACATTTTGAAATGCTATGGAACATAATTAAATCTGCAAGTTTCCTTTGGGCTTGCACATGACCCGAGATTATTATTTTAGAGTCTAACTTAAATCATGCTTACCATTATCAAATTATTCTGTGTGTATTTATAAATAAAATTAACATTGTTTCATAAACTTCTCTTTATTATGTAGTTACAGTATTCACGCACACATTCCTCTTGTAAGTCATACACTTTTTGAACTAGCCAATCTTTAATTTAACCTAAATTATATTCAATTATAGTCACAGTCAAAATGTCACGATTTAAAATTACACGACTATAATTGAATATAATTTAGGTTAAATTAAAGATTGGCTAGCTCAGAAAGAGTATAACAGTGTAAAATAAGGGCAAAATCTTATTCTAAAGAACTAGAGACATCTTTTTTTTTATTTTTTTTTTTATTATTTATTAACCAAAAAATACATGTTATGTACATTCTTTTAGGTATATGCCACCTCACTAGGCTGAGCCTGTTCTGAGGTGGCAGAACATTTCTTGAAGAAATTTATAAACTCTACGAGCTAATAACACTAGAGCCATCTATGCTGCATAGCTCCAACTATCACGTGATAGGATTTTGCAGACTACAGAAAATAATATCGTCATAACATAAGATTTGAGATATTTACAGCCAAAAGCATAATTGTGATATATTTTTGGGCTATTATGCTGTGTTACACTATCCTCCTTATTTAGCCAACATTTATGACATCGTCAAGTATCCATAATAAGGGCAGATGTTAAATTGAAATGTTGGCTGCAGAAGGAGGTAATACAATACCCCAAAAACAAATCACGATAACAATCAAACCTTTTACAATACTGTAATATTAACATAATTACTGCGTATTATTAGGTGTGACAGGTAGCATTGTGTTGTTCGACAACAGTTTAAATGTTAAAATCATTTGCTTTCTATAATGGAATCGAATTGCGGTTTAAAAACTTCATTTCTAAGGCAGCTAATTACAGGGTTTTAAATTTAGCTTTATAATTTGGATAAATGAAAAATTTGCTAGTGAAAAATCACCTAATTGTATTGTTTCCCATTCGCCCCGTAGCACTGTGGCTATCACTCAAGCAAATGAGATTCCGAGAATGGCTCCAGCATACTGCAGTAGCATTGGCAGCGGAGAATGGAATATGGAGGGATGCGAGGCACTCACACAGGAGGATAGAAGACTTTCGCTACACAACACACACACATCACAAACAGTACAATTAAATTCTAACGCCGTATTTTCCACTGGCTCTCCGTTCCTCGCACTAAAACATTCAACGGGAGGGGAATATATTCCAAGCTATTGAAGCACCGGTGCGCCAAGTTTCCGATATGCACTTTTCAATATAAAATAGCAGCAGAAGTTTATTCAGAATATAAACTACAGATGCACGCCGCGTGTTATATTTGAGAAAAATAAATCAAAACCGCATAATTTTTTTTTATGTATTGACTCGAAAAACGAGACTTTTCCCGACAATTCTTATGAAAGTTTAATCGAAATTTTGCGTATTTGCGGTGCGCACACTAAACTTATGGACTTGAATAATATAGCTAGGTACTAATATCGACTTTATATTATCTCTCCTGTTATTTCTCCTCAAATTACGTTTTTATTACCTCATTTCCACAACGCATTACTTTTCAAGCAACCTTCATAATATTACCCCAATCCCTCTGTTTCCAACCAATAATCCATATGTCATAACTCATGACTAACCTTTTTGCTTTAGTTTAGTACCCTCCAATAAAAATATTCAATTTAATGTTACAAAATGTATCTTTCTCCAAAGTTGGGATATAAACTGCCACATGATGTAATGAATAATAACTACATACTCGAAAAAGAATTCATAGATATACTTAAAACTCTTTGCAGACAATCGTATCCATAAATGGTAGAAATGCGCACCTAAATTCACATTGCACAGTTAGGACTATTGCTTATAAATATGTAGACTAATCCTAACGGTAACCGACGAGTTCATCGAAAATCAATTCATCGAAAGCAAATTTATCGACCAACGAAAGGTTAGGCTAGATTAGGTTACGATCGGTAGGTTATGTTAGGTTAGGTTAGGTTAGGTTTTCGAAAAAAGGTTCATACAAAATTCGTTTTCGATGAACTCGCCAACCAACCTCGCCAACCGTGAACCAATTTTAACCCGGTCGTTATAGAAAATATAAAATTTTTCATTCTCCAATCAGCAAAAGCGTAGAGCTACTCAAAAAGTCAAAAATTTTCACAGTTCTCCAACTGTGAAAGATTTCTGAAGTTATAAATTGTAAATAACTAAAAAATGTGTAAACCGAAATGTAAATTTACTCCCCGGTACTAAACAAATTTATAAAAATAACTACATTAGTACATAAAAAGTCTTGAATTAAGAGATTATTGGAAGAGAAACTGACCTTTTAAAAACATTATCACAGAAATTAATGGAAAAACCCACACCATAAAGTTTACCAAAGAAAACCCTCGAAAACATGGTCCCCTTCATCACATGATCTCCTAGTAGGGAGGACAAACAAAATATTTTTAAAATTTTTTAAAATTTTTAAAATATATAACTAGTGATTAAATATTTAAAATAGAAGAATGAATTAATGTTATTTTATACAAAAATGTACAATAAAAACAAAAATATTTAAAATAAATATGAAATGTACTTTAGCTACATCTTATCATCTAAGGAATGTAATATCAATGGTAAAAGAGGATAAAGTAAAACTAAAATTGTGTAATGTGCAATTGTGTCATTCGCGTGCATATATTTTCCTAACACTCTAATAAAAGTGTGTTTATCTAAATGACATGCCAGCTAACAATTATGTTTTCTGTATATTTTTGTAAATAATTAGATAGGGCGTAGGAAGTCATATTTGTTTAAGAACATACTTTAAGAAACTTACAAATTATTATTATTATTATCTCAACATTTTATATATCAGAAAGAATTTTATTTGGTGGCATAAACATTAAATGTATATTTAATATAAATTGTAGATAAAAATATAATTAAACCACCACATAATATACTCGTGATCGTAAGGATTTGATGAACATTAACGACACTGTGGGATTCTCGTTTGTGAAGAAATCTGCTGAGCTGTCGTTAAAAAAGAACCATATTGATCCCTTCAGCTGAGTGATTAATTACGGTCAGTTTGATGTATGAGTCGGGTCTAACCTAGGCTCACATTTTTGTTTCCTAGGAGTAAGCAAGAATTCAGATTTTTTTAACGTTTTTTTTTTGTAAAATTAGTTAACCACTTAAAAAAGATGCTTTCATCTTAACACAGAACTTAATGGAATACTCCATGTCTCATGCTCGTAATAGTACCGCCATGTAGCGGAACTTTAGGGGGATAATTTATATGATACACGCAATAGTAAACTGATACCTGCTGTCCCGCCAGTCAACAGAAACTGCATCGGTAGAGCTTCGTTAGGAGCGGTCGTGACGAGTAATAATGATGTATTGATTTATTTATTGAACACTAGACATAATTCCGGGAATCATTAGAGTATACTAGTAGTGCATGGAATCTGCTCCTAATCAAATGTGCATCGGAATTATCCGAGGTTCAAGCATCATATTTACCTATGGATTTATTGAGGCAACCTAACTTAGATTTAGCCTAGAAACCAGACTTATCTTAAAATACTTACAGCCTTACTAAAAAACTTTCTAAAAAAATTTAACAATTGTTAAACGACCGTGCATGAAAAAACCTTACTAATTAAAAACTGACAAAAAATTATTCATGGAAAGATATGTACAACGCTTACACGGCCAAAGAGAGTAGTTTAACTGTTGTACATGTCTGTTTTATTTGTATTTTTCAAATTTTTTCTAAGTTATTTTAAATGTCCTATATATTTCTTATTTTTCAAAATGTCGTAAAACCAAATACCATTTTAAAAACTAGATAAAATTACCTTTTAGGTTTTTGTATTTTAAAATACACTTTAGTGTTTACAAATTGCAGTATTTTAAACTATAACGTGAAAAAAATTGAAAAAAAAAATTACACCAAACATTTTCTATTAAAACGTCGAAATTTTTTTGAATATTTGAAATTAAAAAAACACAGTCCTGTTATTTAATGAATTTGCAACAAAACTATCACTTCACTTTTTATCTCGTTCATACAATTAAAAATTATAAAAAAATAAATTAATAATTCCCCAAGAATAACTGAAAATACCTGACATTTTACCTATAATACCTGTTATTTTTGTAAAACTTAGACCTTGATTCCTATAATTTGTTTTTATTTACACACGCACCATACATTTTTGTTATTAAATAACATTACTTTTATGGAAGTTTTATTAAACTCAATCGGAAAAACAAAATTTTATAATTAATAACCTATATTTTTTATGTTCACAAAATTAAATTACGAACATGACGTTATTAACGGACCAAAACTGACAAAAATAACACAAATAATAGTAATTGTGTTGAATAATACTATTATTATAGTGAATCGGTGATTGGATTAGAAATTATCCATAAAAAGATTGTACAAATTGCACGTGAAATCTCATATATCAAACTGTAATTTGGTGCCCGCGTTAAAAAAGAATATGGCGGCCTGCACATGCGCAAATGGACTAATTTTCAGGGTGACCAACCGAAAAATTCATATATTTGTTCGATTTTGTTCGATTTGTTATTAGTAACGTTTGGTTTTAAAATATGTACAGACTTTACACAACGTGCAACAGAAACACCGTTTAACGGCCGCGGAGTGTTTTTTTTAGTAAGGCTGTTAGTTTCAATGTGGTGCATAACTCATTTGATAGCCCATTCCACTTGGAATCCAATAGCTTATTCTTGCCTGAAAACTTCAGTCATAATCGTCGCCTTTTCAAATTACCCCATGCAGAACAGATGTTTTATCACAGCATATCGTGATAAGAGGAATGGTGCTTTTTAATGAAATTTATAAAACAGTACCCGTATTATTGTATATTGTCCCACCCAAGTTCAAGGCGACCAGTGTTCGAATCCCCGGTTGGCTAAGTCCCTTATCACAACACAAGCAACATCTTCCGCTTAGTGTCATGGTAGTAGGAGATTTTCAAATATTGTCAGGTTATTCGTAACCCGGGAATGTCTGGTTCTCTTTAAAAAAAAAAAAATTTAATTACTCTTCGATTAACCTCAAAACTTTTTTTGCACATATTTTCTTAAATGAGAATGTAAAAATATGAAACCCTTTACTGCAAATAGATTTGAATTGCAGACATAAACATAAAAAGGAAAAACTTAAATACAGTTAAGAAATTTGTGGCAAACAATGGGAAGTTGAAACATTTAGTGTAAGAACGTGTAATGTTTTGTGACAACTTCCAGTATTAAAGTTAATAGGTCAATTGTTCAGATAGCCAAATGTAATTGATTTTTAACAAGGCTCTCAACAGTTTACAGAGAATGGTGGTGGATTAAAACTATTTTTAATGCAAGTAATTAAGTCCCCGGTTTGTGCTCGTCGTTCTATTAATTACTTTTAATTGATAAACTAATGTTTAAGACAATATTTTTTTTATGCATATCACAAAGGGTAACAATTATTATAAGCAATAATTATTATCCTGAAACACTCCATATTGAAAAAATCTTCCAAAAAAAGATACATGTCGCCGACGGGACTTGATACGACAGGTATCTTTTCTTGGAAGATTTTTTCAATATTGATGAGTGTTTCAGGCTAATAATTATTGCTTAAAATAGTCCTTCTATTACATGTTTCTGGCTTTAACTTTGTAGTGAGAATAAGTGTAGATAAAATGGTAGCAGAGTCGTAACCACAAAATCCTCCCACTCGTCTTGTTACATTATGTCCCCAAAATGCCTGTCACGAGATATTTGAGGGTAGTTTGGGGAAGTGTGGGCCAGCGGAATCCACCGAGACGGACCGGAACGGAATACGACGGAAAAGTGTGGGACGGAACGGAACGCGCCGGAACGGGGCGGGAAACGACCGTTCGGGGAGTGTACCTAACTATTTTAGAATGTTCCCACAGATTAAAAATACAACAACTTTACACACATCCTTAAACTAAGTGTGTTTCTTCTACAAGAGAAAATGGAGTTTAATTTATGATTAAAAAGAAAAAAAAATTAACTTCTCCAATTAAAATTTTCTTTTAACTTTCGTAAGTGTTTGTGTAAAAACACATACAACTATGAGATATATTTTACTGCTTTTGTATTTGCCTATATATTTTTTATAGTTACACTTTTGTTACTCAAACAATTGTACATCAGTAATAAAAAAAAATCGTAAAATGTTCAACTCGAAATGTTATTTATGTTCATCAATCATAAAATTTATAACCCTGAAAAACCTACATTCAGTGGAAAAGGGGGAATAAAAACGACCACATTAATATTCACTAATGAATTAAGTCGTGAAGCAGATTTTTTCCAATAGATGTCTTAAAAAGTTTATTGATTAACTAATAAGAAAAATAAATAAATAATTTCAATGGGTAAAACATTAAAAAATTGTATGATTTCGATCACGTTAAAATTATTTATAAAAGAAATTATATACATTTTTTTAACTTGCATCTTACTTATATCTTTCCTTATGAATTCTTTTACACTTTATTAAATTTTATTGTGAAGGCCCTTGGGCATAATTTAATATTAAAAAGATTCTCCGCCTGCCATTATTAAAAGAGTAATGATATTAAATGGCAATGTAGGGCTTGGAGCAAGTAGCAGAGAGCTGCCGAGGGAATTGGTGCAGCCGGATATCACACGTGACCCCACATCACTAGTATCACTAGCGCATAGATTGGGACTAGAACGGCTGAACCCGGAGAGGCTAATATCGTTATTGGATTATTTATTTATTTAATATTTGTAGGGTTTTTTTAAAACAATAAATACACAATTTTTACATGTTATAGTGTGTTAAAATGGTAGATAAGAATAGCTTTTCCTCACCATAAAAAGACGGGGCTCTTTCTTTTGGTAAGAGAATTTTAGTTCATTTATATAATATCATGTATGAAAGTAAATAATACAATATTGGAAAAACAAGCGATAATTATGAAAATGCAAACTTTATCAGTAAAGGATTTCAAGATTTGAAAGAAATAATAATAATAGTAAAATATGGACTTTTATAGTAGTTTTAGGTTTTTTTTAAATTTTTACTGACATTCCTGAATATTTTGATAACTTTTAGATATAATGGGAGGTTGTTAAAATATGTTATACCTAGAGATAAGTATTTTGTGTGTGCTTTGTACTAAATTTAGGGATTTTGATAGTATTCTGATATCTTGCTGATGAATGGAATTGTAAGTTATTTAACTGTATTTCTTTTTAAATTTGTAGTATTACATATACCTTATAAATAAATATAGAAAGCCATGAAAAAATGCCGAAGCGGTGATCGGTGAAATGGAATAAAGTCAAGTCAAAGTTGTGATGGCTTCAACACTACGTTCGAAAGAAAAAAAAAAGCATCTTCTTTATCGGAAGAGCTCATACAAAATTTTTCCCACCTAAACGAAATTTCAAATCGACTACACTAGCGACCGCTATTGAAAAGGACAGAAAAATCACAATCTGAGAAGGGCTGAGGTAAATAAAGGTGATGACATAATGAACGGCTCGAAGTTTTCAAATCGATACCACGTTTAAAATTTATCAATATTGAATGTAAGCCGACACTTCAGACCAACCATAAATTTAAAATCCTAGAGCGTGTCGAAGAGAGTTTGTTTAGTAACAAAAAAACTTACATGGTTTTGAGGAATAAATGGGGTAATTAAGCCCAAATTACCACTACAGAATACAGACGGAGTATTGATAAAACCAATTAAAATTAACGACGTACACAATCTATGCATTAGTGCTATAGACCGAGATTTTTCGAAAGGTAAACAAAACACTCAGATTAAAAGTAAATAAGATTTTACTTTTGAGTATACAAAAAAATGAAGTCAAACAGGTACGTACTAGACCATAGAGCTATTTGGAACGCATTAAGAAAATGAATTCTGAATTAATAAGGTGATATTAGTTATTACCAGACAAAGTTTTACGAATATTATATCTGATCATGAAAAGGGACGAAAGATAAAAAAAATAGTTGTAAACATCTACGGACGCGGAAAATGAATTATTTGCACGAAACTGCAAGGAATGTGGTGAATCAAGTAAATGACAGAAACAATTTCATGTCACCATGAGAATTAAGCCGAAATACTACTGAATTCAATTTTACCTGCCGCAAATTTTAAACAAAAATAAATGGGAGAGTGCGAGAGTGATAATTATTTCAGATGTAAAGTCACAATTAGCCGAGATAATTTACCGATTATTAAGGAAAGACCGATTGCAGAATTCTAGAAAAAGTTTAAAGCAAAATCGCATCAAAAGGGTGAGTTACACTTATCGGCGGCCAGACAAAGAAATAATTAAAATGGACATATTTAATTTTGGAGAGAGAGAGTCATGAAAAATAACATATCAATGAAAGTTGAAATAGTCTGAACTCTCAATTATAAAACGCCCTAACGAAAGACGAGATGTACGTCCTGAGTCCACGCCTGGCACCTTTTTTTGGACAAGATATTCGAAGGGCTGGATACCATGTGGCGGTAGGCAGTAAGAGTCGAGGGTCGAGGATCGAAGGAAGACGAGGCTATAGAGTGCTAGCAGTGATAAGATCGTTCGTATTTAACAAAACAATTGATCAAATATTATAAAAACGAGTGATAAGACATAATCCACCGAAGAATTAAAAAAGTCGTGATAAACAGTGACAAGTGTTTGTTAATGTTGGGAGAAAATATCCATCGTAATATTAAAGAATTTTTAAGGTTGTGACTTCGTGAGAAGAAATAGTTCGTGTACATAAATTAATTATTCGGCTTGTTAAAATACTCTATTGAAAATTAGCTGCAGTGAATGACAGTGCGCCGCGAGTGGATTAATTAAATAATAAAATTAATTTGAATTATCAAAACCAAAATAGTAATCAAAGTGAATGAAATACTTAGCTTCAGTGAGTTTATAATAACATAACTTTGTGTTTTAAAAATAGAAGGGAGTGCATCGCGTGAATTTTGATTTGAAATATAAAATTAGCGGAGTCAATAATACGTACTAATGTCATCTTCAATCTTCCACACACCAAATAATAATATCAAAACAACATTTAAAGATACACCTACGTACTTAAAATTCCTTCAATGTGCGCCGAGCAAAAAAATAATAATAATACAAAATTTACCTACAAATACCTACGTAATAACGCCTTGCTCAATCTTTCGCAAAAAAAAAACAAATAATAATATTAAGTATAATGTGTATAAAAATATAAAATACCTACATGGTTATAAATTTCTCCAATCTTCCGAAAACAAAATAATATTATAAAGTAATACTCACAAGTTTATATTTCCTTTAACCTTCCGCAAAATAATAATAATATAAAATACCTATATGGTTATAATTTATCCAATCTTCCGAAACCAAATAATATTATAAAGTAATACTCACAAGTTTATATTTTCTTTAACCTCCCGCAAGATAATAATAATATAAAATAAAACCTACATAATATAAAATAGTACCAACTTTCTTCAACTCCTCGCAAACATGATAGTAAAATAATATCAACGTATACCTAAATGCTTTCTTCAATCATTGCAAGTCAGTGATGTTCTGACAATAAATTATTCTTCGACATAATATATTTAACCAATTCATTACAAGACAAAAATGAGTAAATGAACCGCTGTCAAAGGTCCGATGACCAAATTGTTCAACGATAATAAACAATACCTACGCGCTTGTAGTTTCTTCAATATATCATATAATCAAGATAATACAAATATTCAAAATAATATCAACATATACCTACGTATAAATGTCATCTTCGATAATATTGTTAACAAATAATAATAATTAATAACCTACGTATTTTCTTAAACTCAAATAAAAGTGTGACATAGAGTCATGGGTGTTACTACTTCTGGGGACTAAATTACCGAATCATAGTGACAGGAAGGTTTTTTACTTTTAATATTTTCCCCACATGTACGTAATCAGGCTTCGTTCAGGTGAGTGAAAGAAACATTTTAATTAAATTACAGGTCGTACATGGTCCCGATACCTGAGAGGATCTGCCAATCTACAAAACCAATGATAAAAGAAGTTATGTTCCAGGATATAATTGTGTTTTAAATATTATTCTCAATGTGTAATTACGAGATTTGTCCCAAATTAAATCTATTATCAATGTGGGTTCAACGAACTTATATTTTTTGCATGCTAGAAAGGACGAGACGAATGCGTATAAAAAAGGATCCCGGCCATAAATCGTAGCCGTACAGTCATCCATATTAGAAGGTTTTTTCTGAGGTATGCCGAGCCAAAGTGGAGTGACGGAAGCATCCATACCATACTGGATGTTGGTCCAAAAATGAAATTTGGAGAATTGAATTTAAACATTATAATTGTTTACTAACAACAATATTATCATGTCAAATTTCTTTCAGGCTTCCTTACAAAATATGAAATCAACATTATTTCGGTAATGTTTTCTCAATCAGACCCTTCCAAAATCCCGCTTGACCTGCGAAATATAGACTTCACGATTGGGGAATGCAATAGCGTTCACTGAAATTATATCCCCACAAGATATGAGACAAAGAGGGCTTTTTTTTTCTTACGCTATCATGCGATAGGGGATGTCAACGTAAACTTAGCATTCACGCGGGGTACTGAAAGTTAATCCCTTTCGCGGGGTCATGCGGAGTGAAAAGGCATGAAAGACAGAATAAAAAGAAAATGCCACTTGGAATGGTAGGGTATGATTCGCTGACGGAGGCGTTTCGACCGAAGGTATCCCAAGTTTTGCGAAGTTATGTGGAGGGGACGTCGGCGTGGTATTCCGTGAGAATAAGTCTGTAGCACTATTGCATACTACCAGTAGTGTCGACCTGAAAGCAAACATAGTTTTTACAAGGTAGAAGTTATGTCAGCTCTTGGAGGCGAGGAACGCAAGCCAATGATTATCCTCGTAGGAGACGAAAGGATCATCTCAAACGGCTCCGTACGCACTCAACGCGAGTAGAGTCATGATAAGGGAAGAAATGGACATACCCCTTCTAGAATCAGTCGAGTTAAAATCAAATCTGGAGGATAGGAAGTCGGGATAATACTGGAAGTGACATGAGGACTCTGCGCGCTTTCATCTGGCGTGAAGGGACCCTTTCGTAGCAATGAAGTTCATGCAAGAGAACAAAATCAGGACTTAAGGACCATCCTAGCAAACGTAATGATTGAGTCTTTGTCCGGAATGTTGGTCACCAGTATCTATTTGGTTAGAGGAGGAGCCGACTTATTCAGGAAACAACATTTCCCAGATCCTCCTATCACCCCTCCTCACCTTCCTCTTCCCCAGTACATGTAGTGTATACTAATAACAATAATAACTTGACCATTTAGGTGCAGTACGACGACATTGAGAGCTTCGCAAGGAATCCTGGTATGTATGTCATAATTCACACTGTCCATGTTATGTTAAAATAACCCAATGTAAACCTATAGACAGAAAAAAATCGGGTAAGAAAACTACGACTTTGAATTTTATAAACCGGCTGACAATTCACTGTAGGATTAGCGTCAATGACACTCCGTTCAAGTTGAGAAAAGGCGGGTAATACGAGTATAGGTTTGAAAATAAAATAAAACAATCTAAAAAACGGGGTCAGTTTATCAAACGAGATTCTTTCACACTTTACTCCAAAAGAATTTGAGGTTACCACACACACTACATTATTTCCTCTAGTATATTGATCGAAGGCCAAAAGATAAGGGTAGCGTAGCCAGTAGATCCCGACAGCTAGTGTTAAAGGGAAAGAATAGAAAAACCAAGGGTAGACGACTACGGATCATTACAACGGGTGCCGGGTAACCCCACAGGTACATTACAGGAGGTCCCGAGACCCATAGAAGTTAGTAAGGCCAGGGGTGGGTCCACTACAGCTGGTGCCGGGTAGCCCAGGAGGGTGGATCGTCACAAATTAGTATCCGCGGCGGGTAGGGTGTCGAGACGGATCGCCACAGCTGTTGCCGTGACCAAAGGAGAAAGTTTTACAAGTGGAAGATTTTCGAAACTAATAATAAATTGGAAATAATAAGCTTTCGAAATTAAAAATAAATTGGAAAAAATAAATAACTTGAACTAAAATTGAAAAACCGAACCTAAAATGAATAGAGGAATTTGTCCCGCGTGTTCCGAGCGTACTTTAAATATTTCGGTCGTGGGGATAAATAAACATCAAATACGGGTCGACTCAATGCACAAAAAATGAGCTAACGATAAGATTTATGACTCTTGCGTTTGTGTGCTCGGAGACAAAAAAATATGGGTCCTTGCCGTTAAAATTACTTGAACAAATGACTAGACGAAAGAAAATAAATTATCAAATAGTCACTCAGAATAATAATAATGATAAAATTAATACATAAAAAATAATAATAAAATAAAAACATAACTAATTAACCATCGCGCCGTTTTCTCGCAGGGGTGGGCAGAGACGACAGATCTTGGCACACACTCTTTGCCTCATTCACATTCACACATATTCTAATACACACATATTATTCCGACAAAATAAAAATAGATAAACAAAAAAAAATCAAAACCATAATAATAAATAAGCTAAACTGATTTGGGCGATTTGTATAGCGTCGGGTTTTGCAAAAAAAATCAATACGGTACGAATTAAAAAAAAAACATATCTGAAATCTGACTTTTAACTACAGTCTAGACACAACATTATAAACGAGTTAGTCAAATAAAAATAAATGAGTAGAGACATTGTGCTATCCAACTTCCGATAAGATTGAAGAATAAAAATAAAAATGAAGGAGAACTTTTTAGAGATCATTGTACGCGATAAATCTTATACATTTAAACATTGCTAAATGTTAAAAAACGTAAATAATAAAAATATAAAACTAGGAAAAAATTAATTAGTAAATTAAAGACAATTAAATCTAAAATCATACATGAAGTAATTACGCGTAAAATGTATTGCATTCTCAAGTACACCTACAAATTAAAAAATAGAGCATCCGGGGTAACCATCCATCATTGACGTTCAGTCTTGTTTAGAAACAGGTACCTAGTCAAGTAGATGAATGAATCCAACAAAAAAATGTAGGAGGACAGGGGCGAATTGGATAATAAGAAAAAAACAAAAAATAAATAAATAAAAAAAACCGACATACAAGAGAAGAGGGAGTAAAATCTTAGGGGGGGGAATATAATCTTAGGGGGGGGGGAATACAATCTTAGGGGGGGGGAGTAGGACAGCAAGGGAGAGAGAAAGATTTGTACAAGTAGGAACGTACGAATAGTTCGCCGACGGAAAATGGAACTAGTTTCAACAAATAACACATGAAGTAAATGGGACGGAACCCTGCAAGATTTAATAGCAAGGATCAGGGGTACAGAACATTAGTAGAAAATTGAAGGAATTAAATGACCTATGGTGAGTTCTAATCCCATCGACTAACACTAGGAGGCGTGTTTACCGCTGGATTTAAAACTCTAGGGGGGCTGTGATGGCTTCAACACTACGTTCGAAAGAAAAAAAAAAGCATCTTCTTTATCGGAAGAGCTCATACAAAATTTTTCCCACCTAAACGAAATTTCAAATCGACTACACTAGCGACCGCTATTGAAAAGGACAGAAAAATCACAATCTGAGAAGGGCTGAGGTAAATAAAGGTGATGACATAATGAACGGCTCGAAGTTTTCAAATCGATACCACGTTTAAAATTTATCAATATTGAATGTAAGCCGACACTTCAGACCAACCATAAATTTAAAATCCTAGAGCGTGTCGAAGAGAGTTTGTTTAGTAACAAAAAAACTTACATGGTTTTGAGGAATAAATGGGGTAATTAAGCCCAAATTACCACTACAGAATACAGACGGAGTATTGATAAAACCAATTAAAATTAACGACGTACACAATCTATGCATTAGTGCTATAGACCGAGATTTTTCGAAAGGTAAACAAAACACTCAGATTAAAAGTAAATAAGATTTTACTTTTGAGTATACAAAAAAATGAAGTCAAACAGGTACGTACTAGACCATAGAGCTATTTGGAACGCATTAAGAAAATGAATTCTGAATTAATAAGGTGATATTAGTTATTACCAGACAAAGTTTTACGAATATTATATCTGATCATGAAAAGGGACGAAAGATAAAAAAAATAGTTGTAAACATCTACGGACGCGGAAAATGAATTATTTGCACGAAACTGCAAGGAATGTGGTGAATCAAGTAAATGACAGAAACAATTTCATGTCACCATGAGAATTAAGCCGAAATACTACTGAATTCAATTTTACCTGCCGCAAATTTTAAACAAAAATAAATGGGAGAGTGCGAGAGTGATAATTATTTCAGATGTAAAGTCACAATTAGCCGAGATAATTTACCGATTATTAAGGAAAGACCGATTGCAGAATTCTAGAAAAAGTTTAAAGCAAAATCGCATCAAAAGGGTGAGTTACACTTATCGGCGGCCAGACAAAGAAATAATTAAAATGGACATATTTAATTTTGGAGAGAGAGAGTCATGAAAAATAACATATCAATGAAAGTTGAAATAGTCTGAACTCTCAATTATAAAACGCCCTAACGAAAGACGAGATGTACGTCCTGAGTCCACGCCTGGCACCTTTTTTTGGACAAGATATTCGAAGGGCTGGATACCATGTGGCGGTAGGCAGTAAGAGTCGAGGGTCGAGGATCGAAGGAAGACGAGGCTATAGAGTGCTAGCAGTGATAAGATCGTTCGTATTTAACAAAACAATTGATCAAATATTATAAAAACGAGTGATAAGACATAATCCACCGAAGAATTAAAAAAGTCGTGATAAACAGTGACAAGTGTTTGTTAATGTTGGGAGAAAATATCCATCGTAATATTAAAGAATTTTTAAGGTTGTGACTTCGTGAGAAGAAATAGTTCGTGTACATAAATTAATTATTCGGCTTGTTAAAATACTCTATTGAAAATTAGCTGCAGTGAATGACAGTGCGCCGCGAGTGGATTAATTAAATAATAAAATTAATTTGAATTATCAAAACCAAAATAGTAATCAAAGTGAATGAAATACTTAGCTTCAGTGAGTTTATAATAACATAACTTTGTGTTTTAAAAATAGAAGGGAGTGCATCGCGTGAATTTTGATTTGAAATATAAAATTAGCGGAGTCAATAATACGTACTAATGTCATCTTCAATCTTCCACACACCAAATAATAATATCAAAACAACATTTAAAGATACACCTACGTACTTAAAATTCCTTCAATGTGCGCCGAGCAAAAAAATAATAATAATACAAAATTTACCTACAAATACCTACGTAATAACGCCTTGCTCAATCTTTCGCAAAAAAAAAACAAATAATAATATTAAGTATAATGTGTATAAAAATATAAAATACCTACATGGTTATAAATTTCTCCAATCTTCCGAAAACAAAATAATATTATAAAGTAATACTCACAAGTTTATATTTCCTTTAACCTTCCGCAAAATAATAATAATATAAAATACCTATATGGTTATAATTTATCCAATCTTCCGAAACCAAATAATATTATAAAGTAATACTCACAAGTTTATATTTTCTTTAACCTCCCGCAAGATAATAATAATATAAAATAAAACCTACATAATATAAAATAGTACCAACTTTCTTCAACTCCTCGCAAACATGATAGTAAAATAATATCAACGTATACCTAAATGCTTTCTTCAATCATTGCAAGTCAGTGATGTTCTGACAATAAATTATTCTTCGACATAATATATTTAACCAATTCATTACAAGACAAAAATGAGTAAATGAACCGCTGTCAAAGGTCCGATGACCAAATTGTTCAACGATAATAAACAATACCTACGCGCTTGTAGTTTCTTCAATATATCATATAATCAAGATAATACAAATATTCAAAATAATATCAACATATACCTACGTATAAATGTCATCTTCGATAATATTGTTAACAAATAATAATAATTAATAACCTACGTATTTTCTTAAACTCAAATAAAAGTGTGACATAGAGTCATGGGTGTTACTACTTCTGGGGACTAAATTACCGAATCATAGTGACAGGAAGGTTTTTTACTTTTAATATTTTCCCCACATGTACGTAATCAGGCTTCGTTCAGGTGAGTGAAAGAAACATTTTAATTAAATTACAGGTCGTACATGGTCCCGATACCTGAGAGGATCTGCCAATCTACAAAACCAATGATAAAAGAAGTTATGTTCCAGGATATAATTGTGTTTTAAATATTATTCTCAATGTGTAATTACGAGATTTGTCCCAAATTAAATCTATTATCAATGTGGGTTCAACGAACTTATATTTTTTGCATGCTAGAAAGGACGAGACGAATGCGTATAAAAAAGGATCCCGGCCATAAATCGTAGCCGTACAGTCATCCATATTAGAAGGTTTTTTCTGAGGTATGCCGAGCCAAAGTGGAGTGACGGAAGCATCCATACCATACTGGATGTTGGTCCAAAAATGAAATTTGGAGAATTGAATTTAAACATTATAATTGTTTACTAACAACAATATTATCATGTCAAATTTCTTTCAGGCTTCCTTACAAAATATGAAATCAACATTATTTCGGTAATGTTTTCTCAATCAGACCCTTCCAAAATCCCGCTTGACCTGCGAAATATAGACTTCACGATTGGGGAATGCAATAGCGTTCACTGAAATTATATCCCCACAAGATATGAGACAAAGAGGGCTTTTTTTTTCTTACGCTATCATGCGATAGGGGATGTCAACGTAAACTTAGCATTCACGCGGGGTACTGAAAGTTAATCCCTTTCGCGGGGTCATGCAGAGTGAAAAGGCATGAAAGACAGAATAAAAAGAAAATGCCACTTGGAATGGTAGGGTATGATTCGCTGACGGAGGCGTTTCGACCGAAGGTATCCCAAGTTTTGCGAAGTTATGTGGAGGGGACGTCGGCGTGGTATTCCGTGAGAATAAGTCTGTAGCACTATTGCATACTACCAGTAGTGTCGACCTGAAAGCAAACATAGTTTTTACAAGGTAGAAGTTATGTCAGCTCTTGGAGGCGAGGAACGCAAGCCAATGATTATCCTCGTAGGAGACGAAAGGATCATCTCAAACGGCTCCGTACGCACTCAACGCGAGTAGAGTCATGATAAGGGAAGAAATGGACATACCCCTTCTAGAATCAGTCGAGTTAAAATCAAATCTGGAGGATAGGAAGTCGGGATAATACTGGAAGTGACATGAGGACTCTGCGCGCTTTCATCTGGCGTGAAGGGACCCTTTCGTAGCAATGAAGTTCATGCAAGAGAACAAAATCAGGACTTAAGGACCATCCTAGCAAACGTAATGATTGAGTCTTTGTCCGGAATGTTGGTCACCAGTATCTATTTGGTTAGAGGAGGAGCCGACTTATTCAGGAAACAACATTTCCCAGATCCTCCTATCACCCCTCCTCACCTTCCTCTTCCCCAGTACATGTAGTGTATACTAATAACAATAATAACTTGACCATTTAGGTGCAGTACGACGACATTGAGAGCTTCGCAAGGAATCCTGGTATGTATGTCATAATTCACACTGTCCATGTTATGTTAAAATAACCCAATGTAAACCTATAGACAGAAAAAAATCGGGTAAGAAAACTACGACTTTGAATTTTATAAACCGGCTGACAATTCACTGTAGGATTAGCGTCAATGACACTCCGTTCAAGTTGAGAAAAGGCGGGTAATACGAGTATAGGTTTGAAAATAAAATAAAACAATCTAAAAAACGGGGTCAGTTTATCAAACGAGATTCTTTCACACTTTACTCCAAAAGAATTTGAGGTTACCACACACACTACATTATTTCCTCTACATGTGTATGTGTATTAATTTACACATTCAAATGTAATTACCGAATCAAAAAATCACACAACGTGGTGAATAGGAATAATGTGCAATAAAATCTTAAATCTTATTTACTGTGAGAAAATCGCAGGGGTTTAAGGAAAAGTTAGGTGTAGCTAGATACAAGGGTATATTGATCGAAGGCCAAAAGATAAGGGTAGCGTAGCCAGTAGATCCCGACAGCTAGTGTTAAAGGGAAAGAATAGAAAAACCAAGGGTAGACGACTACGGATCATTACAACGGGTGCCGGGTAACCCCACAGGTACATTACAGGAGGTCCCGAGACCCATAGAAGTTAGTAAGGCCAGGGGTGGGTCCACTACAGCTGGTGCCGGGTAGCCCAGGAGGGTGGATCGTCACAAATTAGTATCCGCGGCGGGTAGGGTGTCGAGACGGATCGCCACAAAGTGTTTGCACAATTTTTTTAGAAAAAAAAATTTAAGTCAAAAACAATTTTCTCTTCATCAGGTACCTATATTAAAGTTATTAATAAATAATAATATTGGGCCAAAACCAAATCGGCAGAAAAATTAATAAAGTACTGGGATGGGAGTGCGGACCTTCAATTAGGGAACCATATGATCGATAGAAAGGCAAGAATGGTTGAGTGGAAAAATATTCAAAAATATATTTGTTTTATATTTGATATTTCTGAATTATTATTTTAGTATGAGTCTCCTTTGAGTAATATTGTGTATATTTTGTATCTAATAAAATATTGTGAACAAAGTAAATTTACTTTAATTCAATAATTATGTTTTCACAAAGTAAAAACTTAATACTCATTAAAAAAATATTCTGCAGAAGCTTCGAACAATTAAAAATGGATTCTTTTTTTCTAACCTTATTGTACGCCTACTAATTGAAGTCAATAAGAGTTCCTGTTTAGCATTTTTTAAGAGTAGGTTCTTGTTTTTAATTATTTCTTGTTCGATGAGAACCTTAGTTTAAAATTATGAAAGTTATAGTAACTTTATACACGAACATTAATTTTCAAAAATTTATGTGCGGAGTAGTCAAGTTAATATCCAGTAAAATAAATTATTGATTAATGTTATTTACATCGTGGAAACTAGCAGAAAATGATTTTATTAGCACCAGAAAAGCTAAACATTTAGTAACAAAGCGTTAAAATAGAATACTGTAATCCATTAACCCCATGTAACAAGTAGTGTAAATTCACAGCCTCCAGATGTCTAATCGCACCAATCCTTCGATAAACCCTCATAGTATGGGGTGATTACGGAGAAAAAACGGCGGTTTTTACAAACTGCACACCACAAAATAAGAAAAATGATGAACAAAATAACACAGACTGGTGTGGCGTTGGGTCAATGTTCAACCTATACTGTCTATAGGTGATCAAGCGGCATGAGGGGACTGTAATATGTTGCGCTATTATGTATAATTTGACTTACCGATAGACGGCAAGGCACCCACCATTCACTGGATTTAAACCGGGAAGGTTTTGTTAATATTTGGATATAGGTCAGGGAAAGAGAATGGTGATATTTTTGTATTTGTTTAGCGCGATAGTCGCGGCGTAATTCAACTCAACTCGGAAAGCGGTAGACGGATTGCTCCTTGCGGCAGCGAATTCAAAATCAACTAACTGATGTAAAGGCAGGAGGCACAATCGGTAGTTGACAACACATAACAACGCAACAATAATAATTAGCGCGAGCACAGACCATAAGGCTTTCAGCAACTCGTGTCGCAACAAAAATAACACGGACCATGAGGCTTTCAGCAACTCTTGTCCCGACAAAAATAACACGGACCATGAGGCTTTCAGTAACTCGTGTCCCAACAAAAATAACACAGACCATGAGGCTTTCAGCAACTCGTGTCCCAACAAAAATAACACAGACCATGAGGCTTTCAGCAACTCGTGTCCCAACAAAAATAACACGGACCATGAGGCTTTCTGCAACTCGTGTCCCAACAAAAATAACACGGACCATGAGGCTTTCAGCAACTCGTTTCCCAACAAAAATAACACGGACCATGAGGCTTTTTGCAACTCTTGTCCCAACAAAATAACACAGACCATGAGGCTTTTAGCAACTCGTGTCCCAACAAAAATAACACGGACCATGGGGCTCTCAACAACTCTTGTCCCAACAAAAATAACACGGACCATGAGGCTATCAGCAACTCGTGTCCCAACAAAAATAATACAGACCATGAGGCTTTCAGCAACTCTTGTTCCAACAAAAATAACACGGACCATGAGACTTTCAGCAACTCGTGTCCCAACAAAAATAACACAGACCATGAGGCTTTCAGCAACTCGTGTCCCAACAAAAATAACACAGACCATGAGGCTTTCAAAAACTCGTGTCCCAACAAAAATAACACGGACCATAAGGCTTTCAGCAACTCGTGTCCCAAGAAAACAACACAGACCAGAGGCTTTTAGCAACTCGTGTCCCAACAAAAATAAAATGCTCAAAGTAATGAGACACAGAATTCAATATGAATAAAAATGGCAGATTTCTTGTGTAACGAACTAAACAAAATAATAATACGGATTAGAAAATAAATAAAATAGTTTTCGAGCTCACTAAATTCATCAAAACGATTGCTTCCGCAGCCTTAAATAAACGTGAACACAAACAATTATAGAACGGAAGAAAGATGAATTTTTAGCCACACATAATATGATTTTTAAAAATCAGCATGCACTGTGTTAACAGAAACTCATTTAAGTGGTAAAGAAAATACTTAGCTGAATAAAATTTTATTGCGATAACGATTATTTATATAACGAAAAACCGAATAAACAAGAACAGTGTAAACATCATGGCCCAACTGCTCCCAACCGCCTGGAGACTGTAAGACTGTGGCATCCCCGATTGAGGTATTTTGTGAGACTGAAGATACCGAGGAGGGGAAGGAGAAGGGGGATATAGAGGTGTGGAAGTACTGGTTATTCAGATCTAGTCACCAAATACGGCTTAAGCCATTTTAAGCAAGTTTCTTTAATTTTTTTTCAATTGCTTGTCAGTGTCCCAAAACTGACTTTTCTGGTAGAAAGTGATGACAAATGTATTTATTTATTGTTTGAAACATTTACAAGCTGTTAACAAGTATTACATCTGATAGTATTATTGTCCTAAAGCCCGTAGGCAAAATTTGAGAATCCCACTTCGATGACATCTCTGACGTCGCGGGTTACCAAAACCCTCTATTCCATCTCTGTACGCAAAAGTTTGGAACAAACTACTGCTGTGATTTATCATAACGCCTATTCGGTTGAATTTAAGAACCCCACTCTAATTACATTTCTGACGCCGCGGCATATCTGAACCCTCTCTTCCATCGCTGTGCGTGAGTGTTTGGGACTAAGCTGCTTTTGTGATTTGTGGCCACTCGCTAGCATGCTTGGTTTCGGGTAACGCCGCGTGTGGGCGCTGCAGTCGTGTTGGTTCATTTATGCTGCAGTCGTTGAAAAAATTTCAATTATCACAAACGACACAGACACAACACGGTGCAGTCGCAGTCAGCGGATTGTCTTGAGATGATCGATCATATTTATGTGGTCTATATTCCTGTCACGGTTACTTCGATTTATTATAAAAGTTGAATACATTGTAGGAGAATAGATTTGCTTTTATTGTTTTTTGGTAAAATCATAATATTATTTCAACCAAATGTAGATTTATTATATATTTAAAAAATGCATTTACTTTGATAATATTTTGGTAAGAGTAAGTTTAGCTAGATTTCATGTAAAATTATTATGTTATTATTATTATATATATATTTTTTAATTTCCGTGAACGTTTATATAAATTTTACAAATTTATTTCGATAAAAAGAAATCATTTCAGAGGTATTTTTTTAACATTAGCTCCACACAGGAGACCCTGAGGAAAACAATTTCCCCTCGGGGCCTATGTTATCGTTGGGGATGCTGTGTGGATGTTCTTTTTAGAGAAAATAAGGAGAGGAAGTTCTATGTAGATTTATTATATATTTAAAAAAATGCATTTACTTTGATAATATTTTGGTAAGAGTAAGTTTAGCTAGATTTCATGTAAAATTATTATGTTATTATTATTATATATATATATATATATATATTTTAATTTCCGTGAACGTTTATATAAATTTTACAAATTTATTTCGATAAAAAGAAATCATTTCAGAGGTATTTTTTTAACATTAGCTCCACACAGGAGACCCGGAGGAAAACAATTTTCCCTCGGGGCCTATGTTATCGTTGGGGATGCTGTGTGGATGTTCTTTTTAGAGAAAATAAGGAGAGGAAGTTCTGGGAAGGAAAAAATATGAAGGATGAGTAGGAATCTGGGGGACGATGTGTCCAGGAGTGACGGACGTATGAATGCATCTCTCCCACTGCGCTACAAGGCGATGGGTCGAGAGAGTCCTGTTGAAGAGGTAAAATGTCTCCATCAACCAGTCTCTACCAATCCGAACCGCCACGCAATAGAGGGCAAACGCATGTGCCGCCAAAATCCTATGAACCTGGGCACCCCTGCTAAGTCACTAAACATAGCGAACCACTTAGAGTTACCTATGGCAAGGATGTTGATTATCCAATAAACGGTATTGGGAAGAAACATTTGTCTCTTTCATTCATTACTAAGAAGATACCATTTATTATTCGTGTTTTTGTTTTTGATTTGATTTGATTACTACATTATTTATTTTGACTATATTTTATACTTGACGATTTTATTTTGAGTTTTAATTGAGAATATTTTATTCGAATTGATTTTATTATTTTTTTGAGTTTTAATATTAAGATTATTGCCTTTAATTTGAATTCCGATTTACATTATTAATTTATGGTTTTTTTATATATTGTATTGTGTGTATTGAATTAGAGATTTGATTTAATTATTTTTATGTAATTTAATTTAATTGTATTTATTTTATTTTATTATATTTTTTACTGGAGGTTTTATACTGGAGGCACTGCTGAAAACCAACTGCATTCCAGGAGAAATCCTGAATTGTAGCTGAACAGTGAACCTTTACGCTAATAGAATCAATGATTAAGAACAAAATGTGTAATGTTGTAATAAATCTATTGATGAATAAATATTTTTATTTTTATCAATTTTCTTTTTTTGTCATTGACGTGGATGAACGAGATTTAGGTATGCTGAGTTGATTCTTTTCCGAAATTCTACTCACTGTCCGCGGTCTTATAATACAGAATGTCTACTGTTATATATCCACATATTAAATGTAAGTGTTTTGTAGTTTTATATTCACAGTTGTTATTTTTGCATAAGGGCGGAGCCTTATAGATGGTCACCAACACTTGGCGAAATTGGGTGAAGCCCGAATAAAAGCCGCCCGCAGGGCCTAGCAGCAAAAACCCGCGGAGCGGGTTTTTAACTGCTAGTTAATATTATTGCGTTGGAATGATGCGACCAAATAAGCAAAATTTGCATAATACCACAGTAATAAGCGAGTTTTTTAAAGCGGCAAGACATTTTCATTACCACGGTGATGAAAATGTCGTTTGAGTTGAAAATTTTCCTGGGCCGCAGTTTCAAAATGATGAAGAAGGAATGTTAACCGATGACGATATTCCATTGTCATGACCACTTGTCATCATCGAAATATTCCACAAATGATTCATTTTGAAAATGTGACCCCGGAAAAGTTTAAATTCATATCTCATTTTTTTCACCAAAATTTAGATCAGTGTGGGCAGAATTGGCCACTTTTTGTTAAAATATAAAAAAACCCAGTTTACATGTTGATATAAAACATATTTTTTCATAAACTTTTAAAGTATTGTAATGCACGTACACTTACGTTCTAAAATATATGCTTTTCGATTTTGTAAACTTCGATTAAATTTTTTAATTGAATAACGACAACTTAGTATGCTATTTTATGTTTAAATCGTAAAGGCTAGTTAGTATAGGTACAGTAACATAAGCCATAGACAACGTTTTAGTTGTTTGTTTTTGGGGTGTTATGCCGTGTTGTGCTACCTCCTGCCGGATCTGATGATGATGGACACTGCAACGCTGTCCGAAACGTCGGCTAAAGAAGGAGGTAGCACAACACGGCATAACACCCCAAAAACAAACAACGAAAATGCTTTTGGCCGTGATAATCTAAAAACGTATCCCATAGACAACGTTGTTTTTAAAGTTTGTGCCTACTTATAATTAGTTTTTGTTCGGAACCAAAATTGGTGTAATAGGGCTATGTGGGTTAAATAAATAAAAAAAAATTACAAAAGGTTTTTTCAGTGAGCTCCCTTGTCAATTATTTTATCGTCAGCCACTTCTAAGAGAAAAAAACTTTCTGAATAATAATGAGGTGATTTAAATTGCCTTTTTTAAAATTCGTAATAGTGGTCTTAAAAATGAATTTACGTGAATAGTTTCACAACTATTTAGTATTTTGGGAGGCGGGTATTGGTAGTGCCGCCCCGGGAAACATTTATTGGATAACCAACACCCCCGCCATATGTCACCCCAAATGGTTTGCTACGTTTGGTGACTTAGCAGGGTTGCCCGGGCTCATGGGATGAACTTTGTCTGGGTCTTGGTCAGGCCGGATCGAGAGAGACTAGTTGAGAGAGACCTTTTGACCTCCCCAACCGGATTTTCTCGACCTATCGCCTTGCACCGTAGTGGGAGGAATGGATACGCCCATCACTCCTGAACACATTGACCCCCAGATTCCTACCCACCCTTCATACCCTTTTCCTTCCAGAAATTCCTCTCCTTCCTTTCCCTAAAATACCATCCACACAGCATCCCCAAAGATGATATAAGCCCTGATGGAAATTGTTTTCCTCGGGGCCTCCTGTGTGGAGCTTATGTAAAAAAATATATCTTTTAATATAGTTGGCATAAGCCCGGCGTAGCGATAGACTCCCATTCCAAAGACCGCGGGTTCGAACCCGGCGTGCGCAAATAAATTTTATTTAATTGATTTGTGTTATTTCACAATTAATTATTTAAAAATAATATGTAGTATATTTGCGGCACGTTCCAGAGCGGAAGATACTCTTAGTATCGCCCAGGTGTAAGACCACTTTTCAGAATTGAAACGTTGCTTGAAATGGCATTAGTTGTGTTTAGTGACTAGATCTGAATAGCCAGGTACTTCCCCACCTCCTCTTCCTCGTCTCCTTCCTTTCCCCACTTACCTTCATCCTCATAACATACCCCAATTGGGGATGCCATAGTCTCACTGGCTCCAGATGGGAGCAGTTGGGACTCTTGTGAGGTATTCACTATAAATAAAAATAATTTCTATCTTAGAATTAAGTCTCTCCCGAGGATGAAACCAAAGGAATCTTCAACCCTGAAATATCATTACCCTGATTTTTATATGGTAATACAATTCTAGTAATCATCAAATCATATGCAAAAATATTATTTTCGCCCGGTTTTGAACTAGCAGCAATTCGGGCGTCTACTCTCCTTATGACCTGCCATGTTCCTATTACACACTAAATGGTTTTATAATGTTTATTAGTTGGCGGAGATCAAAGTGGGATGCAGAGGTTATTCAGTCAGTCGACGGTATAAGGAGTCACTTGGTTCAGCACATCCAGGGAACTGATGAGGGGGACATTCTTCTGCGATGTGTTCTGCATTTCAAAAATAAAACAAACAGCCATTTATTAGTACCTACTGTTTTATGTTTTAAAGCTTCCGGGAAGTCTAGCACGGATGATCGGAAAAACACTACATCAATACGATATTGACTTACGTCGTCATAATATGTGGTCAGTTCGCGTTAGTTGTGAGCACGGTCATTAATTTATTGATAAGACATATTCCATAGTGCTTCGGTTAACTATGTTATCAATATATATCACTTTTAGAATAATGTCGTTCGTTATGCAAAATAACTGGCTCATTAATAAACGGGGGTGAATTAACGAAGTTCTTAGTTGAAAGAAATTGTATACGTGTTCCGTAGACTTAATTAATTGATCTAAGACGCGATCAATGTATTCCGTTCGATCTTCGGGAAACGAAAATATTTCAAATATGACTAAAGATCACATTAACTAGTTGACTCCCTTTTTAGAGTGAACAAGTAAATGCGGGTTGCCATTGCATATTTAGGTTCGTATTTCAATTCATCATTTCCAATTTTTTAATATTTTTACGTAATTGAGTTAGACGTTTCGGAATGTCAATTCAAGAAAACACCCCCAGTGTTGCCAGCGTATATCGATTTCTTATTTATTTCCTGTCAATATTGCATCGGTTGGTATAAAATTAGTTATCAATGTCTCTGTGCTAGCTAGACCTTCAAGAATACATTCACCGGAGATTTAGGGATAAATCCATAAAATGATCAAGAACATTAAAAATTACTTCCATGTAGATTTAAATGCAAACTAAGGTTGCCACTGACACAGTACCTTTTTGTTCAAGCCCATTTAGTACGGACTCTGAACCTTCTGACTTTTGGATCACGAAACACGCCCATAAAGCACATTTTTTTCTTTAATCTATGAATAAAACCATAAAACTGAATGCTCGCAACGGATAAACCTACCTTTTTTTTAATTTTTCTTTTTTCAACTAATTTTTAGTTACATGTTTTGAGGATTTAAGACCTCCGTGTTAGAACTCCGTCCATGCCCGTGTTGTGGTGGCCGGTACCTATTCTACAGAAGATTTTATTTTATTATACACATTTGATACTGTGCAGTCGCGTTTGATGAGTCGTCTATAATAGCCCGTGTTGTCTTCAGTTACAGCCTCCCACACTTAACCCCCCCTTCTCCCCTCAAATCCCCACCACATCATCCCGCGGGAGATTTATTGTGACGTAAGATTAACACCGTTTGATTAATACTTCACAGCGGGATGCAGAAAGCTATTCCACACCACTCTCGCAGCCGCCATTGCTACTTCCAATATATCTGCATTAAATCCACCACGTAATACATCAGATCTTGTTTTTCACGTCTTGACTTTTGTAAATTACAATCGTAAATATTTTTTCAGTCGCTTTTTGGTTAAAGTGCCCCCACACATAACGTGCTTCCTCTGCGAGTTCCATGCCTCATTGCCATTCCATTACATTTATACTCACAAAATACATATTAAATAATTTATAATACATTTTTATTGGTTTTCAGTACACGCCCGTTAAACCGCAAATAAGCAGTTTGTCAACAGGAAGTTAATCTTCAATTTGAATGTTTACAATTATGTTCGATTATAGTGTTTTATTATAACATTTATATTATTATTATAACATGTATACCTAATATTATTACTAATTATAGCATAACTATACTGACTGTCACTTTTAGTACACATGACTTAATATAAAGCATCTTTACTTACAGCCATTGTGTCTCTCGCCTCTCGGCTCGACAGTCTCAAATGCACAAATACGTTCTTCCCAAAGCACAATCATCGCCATGTACTTCTTAACTTAAGGAAGCTAATCTGGTGGATAGAGCTTTCTCGGAAAGGCCTAGTTATAAAAAACTGACAACAGAGTGAAAAAATATCGAGAAAACAATCGCTTTCTGTCATCACTATGCTTTACTTATATATTTTTTAGAAATTGCCCAATTTTTCCATGCAATCAATTGCTTGTAGCTTTACGATTCTATGCAACATAATATTAGATGCTATTGGATGCTAGAAACTTAAGCGTCAAACGTCAAGTAAACGTCAAGAAAAGAAAAAAGAAAGTCAAGCTGACACTTTATTTTTAACATATTAAATAAATTTGTTTAAAAAATATAAAATGTCGGTTTATGTATTACACTATTTAAAAGAAATTATTTACATAAATAATACATACAATTATTAACGTTTCAATATTAATTTAACATGGAAAGTTTTTACTTTGACTTCATTTAATTATCTATGAAAGTAAACGGCCTCACAAACGAGCAATTCGACATTATCAAAGATCAAAACGTTGGGAACAGGCAAATTGGAGCGTTTGCCAACATGACTTAGCGGCACCTTACGGTATGCTAAAATTAATCAATCGAATCGTTGGACACAACGGCTGTAAGTAACCATGTTTTCGGCATATATCTCAATCTCTTTGGTGAATCGCCCTTTTTTATTATTTTGTAATAATATGTTACATATTTTAGGTAATATGTTATATTCCAGGGTTTGCTTTCATTGTTGGTATTAAACAAAGACATATATTTATGTACCCAACCTTTAACCTATTATCAAAACTAATTTGAGATGTCTGTGCGTGAAATCTAACGTATTCCTGCCTAAAATTTATTTTTATTTACCCTGATTAAGATTTTTTACTTGTACGTACAGCTTATTAGATTTTTTTCGATTTCTATGCCTAGATTTTATATGTGGTTGAACTGTTCTAATGACGGACAGTCTTTGCTAATAACTTAAGTCGCTTGTAAATATCTACGTGTACGAATGGCCTAACTTTCAATAAAATTATTTAGAAAACTGAAAATATTTGCTTTTGAAAGGCTATGATGAACCTTAATCAACTAACTAACGCCGTTTCCCCGCAGGGTAGTCAAAGCGGATAGACCGCCAAACAACTTGGTCTTGGCACACACTCCTTGCCTCATTCGCATTCATACATCTTCTCACACATACTCTTCAATTATTGTGATCAAATATTTTATAAATACTTTTAGTATCACAAATTTTACAAATTTTATTATATCCAGTAATTTTTTTACGGGTCTTTACTACTTCATTTATATTAGAATTGCTCCTTGTGAAAATCATAAAGCAACATTAAGTGAACGATTATTAATGAGTTTTCTTCTCACAGAAAGTCTGGGGGCTTTATTAACAAAACAATATTATAACGGTTCTATCGAAAGCTTCCCAAGTAAACAGTAACATTCAAATCAATGCCGTTAATTTACCAAAGGTCGATTAAATCCATTAAATGTGGAATTTTATTTAGTCATTGATTAAATCCGAATAGAAATGGAATTGTGTGAAGCTTATTGTTTTTGAGCTCCGAAAACATTAATTATTGATACATACACATTATTTCCGTTATTATTCATTATTTAGACCTGTTTAAACTCGCTTCCATAAAATAATATGCGGTAAACAGAATTAACTTAATTTATAGTGTTACTTTCATATTTGGCCAGCGGAAATACGCTTAGAACGACACGAGTGATTTACATATCTTTTCTTTGCAGAAGACAAATTTAAGAGATATTTAATTTGTTTTAATTATTTATTTGGTGCACTAAATTCAACCTGAGCTGCTATAAATTGGGCTGCCATAATAATATTCAAGGAAAATTAGGTACATTAAATGAGATCATTTTTTGAATATGTGTACACGAATAAAAATAATTTATTATAATCAACTCTAAAATTTAAGCAAATACCTAAGCGTTTAAAATAATAAAATAATAGAGCTTTCGAACATGGTGTTATGAATTTTGAATAATATTAGCAGAGGCACGTATTAAAAGCACGATTCAAGTAAAATTGGTCAATTTTCAACTTTGAAATAAAATGGTTTTTTTCAAAAATATATCTTGTCGGAAAATCAGAGGATATATTTTTTATTGCACATGCATATAAATACTTTCGATTTTTTTTAATGTATATTTATGTACTTGAGAAGTAAAAAAAAATATTGCAATCAAAGCCACCTTTCGGAGTAAGGCTACTTTGATATTTATTTATTTATGGTAAAAAAATACCTATTTAAAAACAGAAAAAAAAATCCTTTTTTACGCTCTAATGGATTACAAAACAATAATACAATGTAAACATAATGATTTAAATTAACTTAAATGTTCTATTTTGGTAAGAAAGTGTAAATTAATAGCTGTTTCAAAAAAATATATGAAAAGCTTTTTTGTAAGTTCTTTTGGTGCCATTTAAAATACCTACTGGTGCTTATTCTGGTTACTAAACTGTGTAGACTAACACTATCCATAAATCAATCATTTATATTCCGTTTTCATGTGCTTTTATATGATATCTATGCCAATCCCAAACATACACGAACTATTGATTTGAATATTAAAGTATAAAGAAATTATATAATAAATCCAGTCACTTAGGTACCTTATAATGTAAGTGTTCCAAAATTATAAAATTGGTGTGTAAGTTTTTTTTTCTTCTTTTAAAAAGAAAAACAAACATTCCCAGGTTACGAATAACTCAACAACATTTGAAAATCTCCTACTACCACCAGACCACACCAGACCAAGCGGAAGATGTTGCTTGTGTTGTGATGGAGGACTTAGCAGCTGAGGAATCGAACGCGGAACGCCTGGATGGGACCGACACGTGATAATTTAAAAAAATATATATTTAGATTTCCCTGTCTGAAAATATCTAAAAAATAGGTTCATAATAATTAATCAACAACCCGTTTGATTGTAACTAGGAATCAAATAACTTGACACTTATTTTCGAAACGTCATTGTGTCCACGTTGCCTAAAAATCTACAACTATCAACTATCTTTTTTAACTAACTTTTCAACTATCCAGTAATTTCTGAGTGGTAGCGAGAATTTATTATGATACAGATATTTGCAATCTACAAAATTGTCCCCCGATTCAAAAGTCGCCCTTTATCACGGTAAGATACCAGAGTTACCAGAGTTTTATTGACATATCTATCTATCTACAATATGTATTATATTGTCTGTAGTGATGGCCTTCGGCAGTTCAGGTATCCAGGTGTCCTTAAAGTGTATGTATTAGTAGGTAAGTAGTTGTTACTCGATCTCCAGAAAGCAGACAGTCAGGTGGAAGACTGATGGATTCAGACAAACAGATTAATCGGGGGGATGGTCCGTCGTCCATTATCTCGGAGGCAATCATTTGTCTTATGATAGGTAGTTGAATTCCATCAACAACAATCAATGAGATTGATTAACATTGCGAAATTATATAGACCTTGGAATACGATATTATTGTATTTGCACGATAATCGATCATGGCAATTTAGGGAAGTTTTTGGGCTAAAACATAATATGACGGGTTGAAAACTATAACGGTACAAGTGACAAATATTAAAAAAATTAGTTAAGTGTGAAAAGTTATAGTAAAAGTGATATTCTTCGTTGTGCCAAAAGGGTACGAGAAAAAATCACAACGCTATTTATGATTGGTTAGGTTAACTGACATTGTATGTAGTGTGCAGTTTGTTCGCAAGCCATAGAGGCACAACTGACGAAAATGTCAGCGTGGCGTGGAATGTCAAGTGATTTCAGCGATTTATCTAATGTTTTATTCGATAGTGATGACTCTGTTGCAGGTAAGTGGTTAGATTAAGTATTATTCTGCATGAATACATATTTTGTTCAATGTTTTAATGTTGTATTAGCATTGAAAAAAAATCGTGAAAGTTCAACATGACGATAATTTCACTTTCATACATTTTGTATGTAAAATTTTCCCAGTTTGTAAAGTTTGTAAAGTATGTTTTAATAAACTGTTTTTTTGAGTGATTATTTTTTTATTATAAGATTATTAAGCTGTCTAATGATACTGATTGTTTTTATAAAGGCACAAAAATTCCAAGTATCCAAACGACCAATCAGAGGGAGAAAGTCACTTGTACCGATCTGGCTGTAACTATTTAACTAAATATTATGTTTAATATGAAACATATGAACCAGCAGAGGACATGCAAGCAGATAGAAATAGTTAGTCGTCTTCTGATTAAAATTTGATTGCATCTGAAAATTTTGGAGCTACTGCGCCTCGGAAGTGAAGAAAATGAAGATAACCAACACTCATCACATAAGGAAAAAGAATACCGAAATCTGGATAAAAAATCTGTGTGTTAAGCTTCGCAATTCGGGCAAAGAATACCTATCTTCTAAAGGAGTCACAGTTCCAGTAAAATCTTTGCAACCGTTTCCACATCAATGTCCGTATAAATGCGAAACCTTCAGCCAGGGTGACCGGCGTTTCATTCCTGAAAAAAATTGGTACAATGCGTGCATCCAAAGCGAACTGGGGCGTCGAAAAAGAAATCAAGAAGCACCGTAATTCAACCGAATTCAAAAAGAGTGTGCAAAGGATTATTTTTGAAAGCACTGATTATTTCGAACAGGAGTTTTACTCACGAAGCATACAGTAAAATCCCTGTGCATGGTTTACCTCGCACCGATAAGCGTGGAAAACATGTACCAGGAAACAACACCCCTGAAAATAAAATACATGAAGTACATGATCACATTGAGTTTCCCCAGATCCAAAAGCCACTATTCTCGTGAAGATGCACCCAACAGAAGATAACTTTCACCGGAGTTAAATATTAAGAAGATGTACCTACTATGTATCAGAATGAATAAGTTACAAGTGAAATAGTTCCACTTTCTTGTAAAGTAAACCCCGATGAAGTAAGAATTGCTCACGAAACATGTTGGTTTAAAAAAAAAATAAACATGTTTAAAATTATGAAACAGAGCAACACCACGAACTTCCGTTTCACTTTCTTGTTTATGTATGTCTAAATCCTAATTTTCAAAATTAATAGATTATTTAATTTTAACCATGTTTATTGTTTCAAAAACCGTAATATGGTTACTTCGTAAACCGTTTACTTAAAAATTATTATAAACCATTAGTTAGTTTTAAGTAAACCTTGATGAAGTAAGCATTGCTTACGAAACATATTGCTTTTTAAACAATAAACGTAATTAAAATTAAGTAATCTATTAATTTTGAAATAAAATGGTGCCACAATATAAGTTTGCTATGTTTGAACAAATCCTAATTTTATTTCATACACCGTAGAAGCCGCCCAAAACCAAGTTGGAGAATTATCTTCCGCGATATATACGTGAAAACTCGGGAGAAATATTTTAAAGTGAAACAAATCCTTAGCACCAGTGGTTTAAAAAAATGAAAAATTCTATTTTTCATTTCAAATTTGACATGTCATCACGCCTTCCATCATTTCAAATACGAAATGGGTTGTTTCAACTCCAAAATAACGTACGTTAAATTTCAAAATTTCACTCAGTGTTCCCCGCCGAATCACAATTTTGTCGTCTGCGCATGCCCCTCCCAACAGATCAAGGCTATAAATTTCACATCAAATTTCCTTCAAATGTTCGTTGAAATTTATTCTGACGGAGGTTGAAGCAACTCAATTTTTCGATGAATGACGATTTGAAGGAAATTCATACGTGAAATTTTTCGAAACAACTGGCCCTTAGAGAGATCAAAAATTGCGACGTTGCGAGTGGCGCAAAATTCACAAAATCGCCACATAAGTTTTCTATCATGATCGTGACGGGGCTTTTGGATTGAAGGACCTAAGCCTTCCTTTGAAAATGTCGCGTGGTTTCTGCGCCGCTGGAAAGGCAAACTATCTTATCACATACGTGATAAAGCCAGGACATTAAACGTCCAGCATTCTAGCATTACCGTCGTCCAGATGAAGCTCCATTTGGGTCAGGCTGACAACCAAGAAGCAGAATTTTGACATCACAAATGGAATTATGTTTTGCTAGGGTTTAATTCAAGAGGTGCAGAGTCGTTTGAGTTAACTTTCATGTTATATTTATTAAATGTACTTAATTCGTTGCCAAAGTCCTTGTTTTCTGACATGGAACCAGTTTCCATGCCACTGAAGAAGGAGTTCTTCTGAAGGCCTGGATTACATGTGAATCCAGTAACCCTTTAGCTCTACGCACCACTTTGGGACCTACGAGCCGTATACCGCTCACTTAAATGCCACAACCTAATGCCCATTTCGTGGTTATTTCGTAAAAATGATATTCTTAGTAACAAAGTTCCGAGACGGTTTAAAGGTTGAATTATAATTTTGTATGTTATGTAGGTATGTTTGTGCTATAATTTGAAAAAGCCCAAGAGTTGTGAATAAGTAAATCAAAACGTTTAATTTAATTTAAATGTGAGTTTATAAATAGATACAGTCACATGCCGGCTATACATATAAAAGTGATTTGGAACAAATTCACTTTGAAAAATGATTACACATGGCTTATTTCATACACAAAGAATTCATTGTAATGTAGCTATAAACCATCCGCGTGACGTGTTTCACTTTGAGTTCAAATTTCTTATTAAAACTTTAGCAGAAACACACCTGCGGGCAATTTCTAGCAGTTAAAATACAAAGTGCCCGTGGCCAGTACGAGCTAACACGGCCTGAAACCGAATGGTTAGATTTATTCAGACTTCTACATAAACTTTCCGCGTCCATTTAGGCAAGTAGGGTCAATACCAGGAACCCCGCTCGTGGTTTTCCAATTTATCGAAGATTTCCGAAGTTGTAAGCAGAACAATTGAAGCTATCAACCCCGTGGGAGGAGGTTGGATGTGTATTACTACACATGACATAGTATATTCTAGGGGATGACTAGGTATATTAGATTTAATTATTATAAAAGTAATTTAATAATAACAAAGGGAAATGATTATAATAGCGACTTTTCAATCCACTGAGCGTTCTTTAACAACATTGAGGCTCGTTAACGCGTTATAGTTTATTTTCCGGTTGCCGCGGAAATTTTTTATTCGTATGATTTACGTAAATTTAGATTATTTCGCATAAAGGCTTTGACTCTCTTCAGCGGTTTTTTTAGAGAAGAGGAAATATGTTTAAATAAATACATTTATAATTATAACACAAGGTAAACTGTTATACTGCGTAGACACCTACGCAACTTTCCAAACTAAAAAAAATATGTATATGCAGTTCACAGCTTATCATCATCCTGCGTTATGAAAAATTGAGTTTTCTTTTAAGTAAACGAGCATTCAGAATTCTAAGAAAACCAACTAAAGTTCCAGAGAGAATAAATACGTTGAGGAGTAATACAGTCATAACTTATTTTTCTGATATTCAATACTTACTCAATCTGTTTTTAAAGCGACAAAATGATGTTAACAGGATATTCCAAGAACTCACGTATTATAACGTAGAAATATATATCTATCTACTTTTTACAATAATATGTGTACCTCATGTATGTGTTTTATCCTGAGAATATATTTTTTAAGATATTTCCAACATTCTTAATCGATAAAATGTTGACAAAGCATGTTAAAAGTGAAATAAACACAATAAAATACAACGTTATATGCACCTTCTGAGGATGTGTGCCAAATTAGCGCTTATTTTTGCGCTCCTTGGTACTGCGGAAGGCTTTTTGTGGCATTGAAATATCGTTAATGGTTTCGTAAAATAACCACACTTCTCAGAACATTTTCCTACCGAGCATTTTATGCTAGAAAGCTTAACGTTCAGTTGAAAATAATTATTATGTACTAAGAAGTTGGACGTGAAGATTTGTAAATAGAATCGTATAACACGGAATGGTTAGAAAAAAGTAAGACCGATTACAAAGAAAACATTTCGGGAATACTTAATCTGTTGACTAACCATAGCTAAATAATTCTCATAAATTGTTGGAGAGTACACCAAAAGGTGGAAAAGAATTAGGATACATTGGTTAGCCCTCAAATGCAACAAATTTAAATAAGTCGAAGGGGGCACATATCAGGTTGGGTCAACGCACAAAATTCAAAATTGGGTCGGACGGGCGATCTCAAAACTGGGATTCCGTAGGCCCATTACCTCCGGTCAAATGGGTATTTTGTGTGGTATCAAATAAAATGAACTCCTTTAATAAAACCCTTTACACACACGTGTTGCCACAAGCCACAAGAAAACATAAATAAATAACGATCTCTTCTTCTAAAGCAGTAAACTTTGTCGGTACCATTTCAAATAAGAATAATCATCACTTAATATTATTAACAACTTTTATTATTTAAAAAACAACCAACATATTTCGTAAACAAAGCTCGCTTCTTAAAACCAAATTACAAATAATAAACCTAGGCTTAAAGTATAGTGGAAGAAAGGTGGGTGGGAGTGAGAAGAGAGGGGGAGAAATAGTAATATGCAATGCAATAATATGCAATGCAAATTTTTCCGGAAACTATAGAACACATTATATCAGGATGTTCTATATTAGCGCCGTCTGAGTATACATTTAGGCACAATCAGGTTTTAAAAATAATTCACCAAAGTTTGGTAATTAAACATAACTTGATTGACTGTCATAATATAGTACCATATTATGAATACGAACCAAATTCATTTTTAGAAAATAATTTCTTTAAAATTTACTATGATAAAACTATACTAACAGACAGACCAATTGGTCATAATAGACCTGATATAGTTTTACATGACAAAATTAAAAAAATAACTTATATTATTGATGTAGCTATTCCAAATTCCTGTAATATTCAAAAATCTGTTTCTGAAAAAATAAGAAAGTATACAGATTTAGGAAATGAAATTAAAAGAATTTGGCATTCTCAGACTATAAAAATATTACCTTTTGTTATTTCGGCTACTGGCATTATACCTAGCTCTCTTATTAAATATTTAGGCATATTAGATTTGTCAAAGAATTTGTATATAAAAATGCAAAAATCAGTCATTTTAAATACATGTAGAATTACGAAAGATTTTTTAAATATTTATATTGAGGGATCAGTAGGATTTATCGGTCAAATTAGGAATTCCACAGAGCCGAACCCTCTGATATGAAAATATCTGGAGACGGTGAATTATATTCCCATTTAATAGTTTGGTAGATTTACGTGTTGTTCTTGTATTGTTTTGTATTAATTATACTTATATAATACACTTGCATAACGTGGATTTACTAGATGATCATTTATATGGAAAAGTGTATGAAAGGGTTTAGTTTTTCCTAAAAAAAACTAAAGGGAAAAACTAAACCCGTTCCTGTAAATCTGGTGAAAATAAAAAAAAAATTATTATTCTTATTTCTAAAGTTTTATCTAAAAGGTTACCATTAGATTTACTTTATTAGATTTAGATTTAATACTCAAAACAGATTTTAAACAATAAAATTGGTTAAAACTAGGTTTTTATTATTTTGAATTAAAGATTTCTTCAATATCATTAATTTATAAATCAAATCTTAATACTTGAAAAGATTCGGACACGGTGATAATATTTTAAATAAAATTACTATACACGCCATGAGATGGGATGGCGTATTACCACCCGGGAGACCACTCTAGTGTATTTTTTGTGAATGTAGTTCGGTAATTTAATGTGATCATCAAGTTGCCTCGAAAAAAATTCCCTTTTTACATTTTCTGTTTGTTTGTTTTTCTAAGAAACGAATAAATCTTTATTTGCGTACACTCAAACTGTCGAATTAAGGCCAAGATAAATAATAGATCTCTCGAGTAAATGTAGAAAAGTAACGCATCGTGAGACTTTATTTGTCACTTTCTTTTCTTGAAGAATTTAAATCACCCCCGTTCTAAATCCATGGAATGTCACGTTCTCCCCGCCGTAACTGCGCTACACTCCTGTTCCTGCGTCAAGTGCGATGAAAGCCTTCAGCCGTCACTCTCAAGAACGGTACATAGAAAATCATTTAAAATAAAACCTTCTTGTTAAATTCCAACGGATAGATGTAGGTACAGTGGTGTCAATTTTTTGTTGAATTTAGTTAGGGAGATGTTTATATTATTACCTTATCCATATTTCTTTACATTATATATGTTATGAGTTTTCAGTTAACATTTCCAGTGTTTTTCATTTTAAAACCTACTTATTTGTATGTTGCTGTTCTTCGTGTATGCAATAGATTGCATTCACCGGTCCGTCGATCACTAAAACGCTGGTGTTAGAGTAATTCAAAACTTTTTCTCGAATTACTAAAGGAAATTTTTTCGCCCACATTAAAAAAATCATACCTCCGAATTTGAATATGGAGACATACAAACTTATTGTAGTTTTATATAGCCAATAAATTCATCCATATTTTTTCTATTATCACATATTTGTAGGATTAATAAAAAAATATATTTAAATCGTTAATTTTAAACCATTTTAAAGAATCTAGAGAATATTTGCCATATTTTGGCAACAAAGCAATCCGTGGTCTTGAAGACGTACTATTTTTATTAAAAAAAATAGCTAATTCTGTGGTAGATCGACCTAAATTACTTAAACAAATTAAGTATATCTAGATTTTCCATCAGAAAAAACCATAAAAAATCGCACATTAAACCTCCCTCATTGCAACACTAACTCAAAATTATATGTACTGATTTATAAATATTACATTTCTTTGTTATATGTTATACGTTAATATGTTGACTCGTATTTTAACGATGTTTATTATTAAGTTTTGCAGGTGTTTTAGGTTTTATTATTGTGACAGCTGTTTCGGCTTACAAGGCCATTTTCAAACTGGTTGAAAATGGCCTTGTAAGCCGAAACAGCTATCGCGATAAAAAAACCCAAAACACTTGCAGAACCAAAAAATAAACATTATTAAATTCATTACTGCATTAACTGTAAACTTCATTATCATCAATTATTATATTATGTGTAAACTTAATTATCATAAATACATAGCTATATTATCTGTAATCTTCATTATCATCAATTATCATATTGTATGTTAACTTAATTATCATAAATTCATTGCTGCGTTAACTGTAAACTTCAATATCATCAAGTATTATATTATCAGTATACTTCATCACCATAAATTATATTATCTGTAAACTTCACCCGCCATAACATAGGGACATCCCTAGCATGGCGGATGAAATAACACAATATTTATACAATGTACAAAAATCATTTAATAAATAAAAAAATAAAAAATTTAATTTTAATTAAATTTTAAAAATTAAATGGAATTCTACGAATTAAAGACAAAAATTATAAATAAATATATTATAACAGGCGTTCGTGTTCAATAAATAAAAAAAAAACACATGCATTCACCGCGCTTCATACAATTTTGACATTTCACATAATGAATTGGATTTAATCAACTTAGTAATTAATAATAATTGGTAGGTACTTACGTAATAATTTCAGACCTAAAATCAATAAAGAACATTCACACAACACATTTTACACAGGCTAGATCCACCACTATCTAATACCATCCCATCCCCATAAACAACTGTAACTTGTTTTAAATTTTGTATTTACTAATAATTAAGAACCATTAGTGAAAATCTATTATTGGTTCAATGATTAAGCATATATTATACAACACCGCATAAAATATAATACACTGTTGGTTTTTCTGCAAAAATAAAATAACGTAAAATTCTATCCACCAGAGTTTCAGGCTTTGGGAGTTTTCTTACCGCTAGCGGTTACTTTTTCTTATTAGGTATGAGTGCTTCATTAGCTTCGTAGGTCACAACTTCGAAATCTTCAGACTTTCAAATTAAGGTTTTATTAAAGAACAATAAATAAATGTAGCTATGTAATCAGAACTATATATAAGTAAAAAATAAAAGGTGATGGGAAACAAACAGGATCTCAAGAAATATGGTTAAAAGTAATCTGCAAACTGTAATCTTTAAAAGTGTTACTTAACCTTTAACTGGTGACAAGCAATTTGGGAGGCAGGAATGGGTACCGCCGCCCCGGGAACCATTTATTGGATAACCAGCACCTCTGCCATAGGTCACCCCAAGTGGTTCGCTACGTTTGGTGACTTAGCAGGGGTGCCCGGGTTCATGGGGTTCATTGTCTAGGTCTTGGCGGCGGATGATCTAGACACATTGAACCCCAGATACCTACCCAACCCTCATACCTTTTTCCTTCCCAGAACTTACTCTCCTTCCTTTCCTTAAAAATACCCTCCACACAGCATCCCCAAAGGTGACATAGGCCCTGAGGGAAATTATTTTCCTCAGGGCCTCCTGTGTGGACCTAAAGTAAAAAAAAAAAAAAAAAAAAGCGGTCTCACAGGCCACCAGTGAAACATCATTTTACCCTCTTCCCCGCGCTTGTTTTGTTCCAACGCCCGGGTAGCTTCGACTTTAGTTGCGTCCACGTCGTGGAGAAGGATAGTTACATCGCACAGTCCCAAATCGATGTAAAGTTCGGCAGCGGTCTCTCAGACCCTATGTCAGCACTTACGTAACTTTTTATAGTATTTTTTTTATGGTTCTGATTTGCCACCTCAACCACAAAACTCTAATGACAGCAAAAAAAAACACGTTATTAGTCCTCATAAGTTAGATCGCAAATTTAATTACCAAAGTAATTTGTGTAAAAAACATGTGTGCTTGCAATGTGCCAAACAATTATGCCCTGACTGCCAATAAAAATAACCAAAGTTAGACCATTGCCAGTTTTGTAAAATGATACCAGTGATTGAAGTATTATTTATTTATTTATTGATTAGTCTCTTAATTATAAAGAAAATTAGTATTTTTGTAATTTATGTTGATTTAGTTATTTTTGTTTGTGATTACTGAGCTCATTTCTAGTTTTTTTGATTTTAGTTACTACATACATTGTAATAACAAGTTCTTCATTCAAAATTACATTTACAGCCTTACTAAAAAAAAACACTCCGCGGCCGTTAAACGGTGTTTTTGTGAATCTTTAGATTTGACAACGCCGTATTTTCTTGTTCAAATTGGAGTTTTCATAATTATCCGCTAGGTGGTGTGATTGATGCGCCTTTGCAGTAAATGCAGAAAAAAGTCAGTCGCGGTGTGTGTGTGATTAAGATGATATTTTCGTTAATGATTTCAATCCTTGACTAATTCGCACTTATATTCATTTACGCAATATATTTACTATTAATTTGTGTTGTTTTTCGTTAGTTTAAGTCAAATTGTGACACTAAAATCGTGTGTTCTAAATTGATCTGTCAGAAAATGGTTCTGTAGGTTATATTCAGAAATAATTTGCATTTTAAGATCTTTATTTTATTATAAATTCTTGAAAGTGATGTTTTTTGGTGACTAAAATGTCTAATACATATTTTAGTAAACGTATCAAAGAAATGAATGTCTTAAGATGTGCCATTAATGTATTCAAACGTGAGTTTTTTTATTGTACATTTTTGGGAATGAAAAGCGAATTTCAAGATTTTTTTATATTTTTTTATTGTTTGAAGGAGTAAAAAGTGAGGTGACAGATTTATTTCAAAATCATTAAATAAAAGGACTGTGTTTTTTGAATTTTGAATTTTTCCAAATATTTCAATGTTTTAATAGAAAGTGTTTGGGGTAAGTGAGTTTTTTTTTCAACTTGATGTTTGAAGCTCAAAATACTACAGTTTTTAAACATTTAAGTATATTTTAGATATGAAAATCTTAAAGGTAATTACATTTTGGTTCTAAAATGGTATTTGTTTTTACGACATCTCAAAAAATAATAAATATATAGGACATTAAAAAAAGAAATTCGAAATTCGTTGAAAATTACAAATGGAACAAATATATACAACAGATAAACTACCCTCCTTGGCCGTGTACATATCTTTCCATGAACAATTTTTTGTCAGTTCTTAATTAGTAAGGATTCTTCATACATGGTTGTTTGACCACTGTACAAATTTTTCAGAAAGTTTATTAGTAGGGCTGGTAAAATGGCGACGTTGTCAGATCAAAACCACATATTTTGTTTAGTAAGAATTTGAAAAACGAAATGTACAGACTTTACACAACGTGCTACAGAAACACCGTTTAACGGCCGCGGAGTGTTTTTTTTTAGTAAGGCTGATAGTGTTTATTGATTAGTTTTATTTTATCGTTTTACATGTTATAAAACTGTTTTTAAAGACCGCTGTAAGCTACATTACCTAATTTCTGTGCTATAGACTGGATCCGGCAGCGGTCTCTCAGGCCGTTCGTCACCAGTTACGTTATACAGAAACCATGTCACCAGTTAAAGGTTAAATGAATAATTATTAAATATATGGTTATTAAATATATGGTATGTATGTAAATGATAGTGTGAAAAAAAAACCAGAGGATGAGTAAATATTTCAGACAACTAAAATGAAAGGCTTGAGTTAAAAACTGCAAAAATTGAATGTTATTTAAAAGACATTATTTTTTAATAAAAATAAATTCTCAAGGAAGCATCTGCTCGATGAAGTTAGATGATATTATTAATTCAGTTTATAAAATGTGAAATATTTAAAATAAAACTACTGATTCTAACGAGGTCGTTAATTAAGTTGAACTTGGGCGCCATCTTGTTTTAATGTTAAAACAAGAACATGAATTTAAACTAAATGATTAGCTATAATATACTAAATATAATGAAGTCAAAATTTGAAATTAATGTTATGTAAGTTCTGTAGTTCTGTTTCCGCTGGTGTGTTCCTTGGAGCCTCTAAATTACAACCATAAATAAACCGATTGCAACTCGCGGCCGAGCGCAGCTCGCGGCCATCTCCAAGATGTCAGGTCACGTGGCTTCAATAGTGATGTGTCAAACAGTAGTGAAGGGCGTAATCGTTCGATAGTTACAGGATCGATATTTCATACTGCTACAAACTGATGTAATCCACGGAAGAGAATTATTTTATCTGCCGTTAGCTTCTAATGCTGATTTTCATTATTTCAGAGAGTAATCCTGGAAGACGATGGCAGCGCGGGATGAGACGGTGTGACGGAAGCAGCATGAGCCGGAGAGGGGCGGACCTCCTCCTGGGGGTGGGTGTGCTGCTTCTACTGAGGGTTCCTTCGTGCTCTCTAGTCGGCAAGTATTATCCATCTTCCATTCCTTATACACAGTGTCAGTGCGGGATGAGAGGAGCATGCATGGAGAGGAGTTTGGTATCTACATACGAGTACATATTGGCAGTGCTGCGTGAGACGGTGGAATGGTAGCAGAATGAATGGATAGATGTTTGGTATCTACATACGACTGCATTTTGGTAGTGCTGAGTGAGACGGTGGGATAGTAGCAGCATGAATGGACAGGAGTTTGGTATACGAGTACATATTGGCAGTGCTGCGTGAGACGGTGGAATGGTAGCAGAATGAATGGATAGATGTTTGGTATCTACATACGACTGCATTTTGGTAGTGCTGAGTGAGACGGTGGGATAGTAGCAGCATGAATGGACAGGAGTTTGGTATACGAGTACATATTGGCAGTGCTGAGTGAGACGGTGGGATGGTAGCAGCAAGAATGGAGAGGAGTTTGGTTTCTACATACGAGTACATATTGGCAGTGCTGTGTGAGACGGTGGGATGGTAGCAGAAAGAATGGAGAGGAGTTTGGTTTCTACATACGAGTACATATTGGCAGTGCTGTGTGAGACGGTGGGATGGTAGCAGAAAGAATGGAGAGGAGTTTGGTTTCTACATACGAGTACATATTGGCAGTGCTGTGTGAGACGGAGGGATGGTAGCAGAAAGAATGGAGAGGAGTTTGGTACCTACATACGAATGGGTTATGTTTTTCATCACCGAAAAGAGGGCTATCACTGCAGTTGGCCTGAGAGTAAGGTAGTAATACTTAGCGGCTGCAAAATGGACTCGTATGTTGTGTTGATCAGTAGTGCTAATTACTTTATTCGCAGGAGACTCAGCATGTATCCATTTCAAATGGCTTTAGTACTAGTTGTTAACCAGATCTCAATATCCAGGCAACATACAACCTTCCTCTATCACATATCCTTCACTTTGCTAACCCTTTCGGCCTCACAGACTCCGAACAGTGGCTTCAGGGTAATTGGAAATATTGTAAATATTCATCTAATTTCAAATAATGTTTTTTCTAGTCTAATAAAAGTATTTTTAATTATATTTTAATTATGAACAGACTTTAAAAAATTCAACCTAATCAGAACAACTGTAATGTTTAAAAATATTTATAATACCAAGGCACGATCACTACGGTAAACCGAAGCTGGGTATCTGGTAAGAAACAGAGCTCGCTGTTGAGGGAGGCTCATCCCCTGTGCCAGAAGGGGGCTTTCAACACAGTTACTTACAAAACACCCCGAGGACTTAAACAGAAATAAACCTAGCACCGTGGCGATGATTTTGCTACCTTAAAAGCACTTTATTAGCGAATATAATGGAAATAATTGTTGTATTAAAGCATTCAAGATGTTGGGGACAAAAAAGATACCCGCAAAGCGGAAGGGACTGAGGATAATCAGGAATGCCGACTTACCCTGGTTTCCTCGTTCGCTTGTCTTATTCCGTTGGTTCTCATATTCACCATTGAACTCGCTAGCTCACGATGGACACTTACATATTTCGACATGGTCTAGTAAATATATATAAAAGTGGATAAGCAAACGTGTGTATTCGTTTTTAGTTTTTGTTTTTGGGAAAATGGTGTGGTAAATAACCTCCCAGAGCCCGGTTACGACCCGTGCATTTTTAAGATTAATATAAAGTTAATATAGAACTCTATAGGTTTTAGTACAAGCCCAGACAATGTATGCGTGGATATTGGATATGGTGTGTACTCGTACAATGATATTTTAATGAAATGAAAAGCAAAAAGTACGTCAGCTGCAATTCAATGAATACATTATGGCCCAACAATTAACATTAATTTCCAACTAGACCATGCCAGTTCTAAGAAACAAATTATGACTTCAATTTTTGTTATTTGGTACGGAATATTAAAATTCAAAGATTTTTTTATTATTTTGTAATAATTTATGTGAATAATGGCGAATTGAAAACAAAATTTGTGAAAAAATATATTTTCGAATGGAAATGAAAGCGGTGTAAAAAATAATTATCCGATTAATTTTTTCAATATTTTTTTCCAAATCCGTCCTACCTATTGCGTAAATTTAATAACCAATTTGTTCTTTTTTACCAAAGGATTCACACAGTTTTAGCTGTGAAGAGATTTTGTTATATATTTTTTGATATGTGTTGCTCGTTAGAAAAGAAAGGTCATTTATTTATTAATTTATTTATTTTCTCATGTTCTCCGTAAAACGGTTATTTATTTCAATTTAAAAAAATAACTTTGTATTAAACCACTATTATATAATCACAATTACCCACATGTTTCAAAACCGATGGTTTGAAATGTTTTTTAATTTTTAAAATGTTCATAATGTCATTAGGTACTACCCTGACGAAGAAACCATCGGTTTTGAAACATGTAGGTAATTGTGATTATATAATAGTGGTTTAATACAAAGTTATTTGTTTGAATTTAATTCAAAATAACGCCACAAAGTGCTTTTGCAAAGTTTGAAGAAATAGGTTATTAATTTATTTATTTATTATAGAAGGATACAAAAAGCACATATAAGAAAGCTTTGCCTGTCCAACTAGGAAAGTTTCCCGTTCCAGGACAGACAAATTGACAGGTTTTAGTTCATATTATTAGTCCTTAAGAAATGTACATAATTACATAACAAAAAACTGAAAACCATAAAAAACAAAAAAATGTTACTTTTTTTTGAAACCAAGTTGTGTAATGAGGAAATATAAAATAATTTTTTTTATATATATTTATTGTTTTTGTGTTTAATTCGTAGAACTCCATTTAATTTTTTTGTTTCCATTTAATTCCAATAATAAAAACTAAAACACTCGCAGAACTTAATAATAAACATTATTAAATTTAATTTAAATTAAATTTCCAAAAAAATTATAGGTTATACACCAATACTTCATGGAGAAGATAATAAATTACAAAGTGCACAAGGGCAGTTTTACTATTTTGTGACATGTGTTAAAAGATAGTTGCTGAACTGTAAGTGACATTGAAAATGTCGATGGTTAATGCGTTAGTTGAGTCGCTCTGTTTATTGGCGCGCTCTGATAGGCAGAAGTCCTCGCTTTTGTCTGTGTTGACTGTTTTCACATTATTTTTATTTTTATGAATTTTAAATTGTTATCTTTTTTATTTACACTATTGAACAACAAGTAAATCAATTTCATTAAAGAGGTAATTAATCTCGAATATCTGAAAGGTTCTTTTATAATAATACGTAAAATAGATTTCTATAACTACAATTATGGGATTGATATTCTTTTGTATTTCTTGGGCTTTAACTACGTAACAATTTCTAGACATTTTGTTTGGAAAAGTTTTATTTTTTCATGTACATTTGTTAGTTAAATTTTTATTTCTAATTATTTTAACCTCTCGACTGCCGTTCGCCCACCGGTGGCCGCGGGTCGAAATTTAAAAAATAAATTTTTGATGCGATTTTGTTCCTTATGTATAAAGAAGTTGTATGAAGAACAATATCAGAATCGCTTGCACCGTTCTCGGTCTTGACATAGCGAAAATCCGCATAGTGCCAACCCATCTGAATAATTTATAATAAATATCTATGGTCAACTTGGCGTCACTTTTATAAACGGTTTTCAACTGTCATTTCATTTTCAAACAAGTATTTATGTCATTACTTCTTCGAAAACACCGTTGAATTGGTTTTTTCATGTAGGGTGTCTATTCAGGTTTGTAGAGAAATAAAAAAAAATGATCATTTTCGTATGAATATATTCTATTTACATTTTTTTGTCGAATGGGAAATATTTTCCATTTTTTTGTTAAAAATAGCTATTCTGGGAAAACTTGTAACGATATTATCATGAAATATATATGAATAATAAGGTACATTATCTGGCAAACAGAAAACAATCACAAAAAAAAACAATTCCTTTGTTTTTATACGATATTTGAGCAAAAGCCGGGAAGATAATTTCGCGCGATTTTTTCCAAATATACCTGGCCTTCGAGAGGTATATAAAACAAAGTCGGGTTAGTTACACCATTCATAACTCAAAACGGCTCAACCGATTTGTATAATCTTTGATTTGTTGGATTTGTCTCCGTCCCGATTAACAGAATAACTATTAAAACATGGGAAAAAATCACGAGAAAAATAATTATGAAGAAAATAATTTTTTTCATATATTTTGTATGGAACGGCTTTTCAAATAATGTGCGTTGGTCGACATAATTTGAATCAATTCGAACTGTCAATGGTGTAGTGTGCCGAACATTTCGTGCTTAGTCAACAGCTCAATTTCATTTTTTGGACAGAGTACCTATTTATTTTGACTTTAATTTTTTTTAAATTTATTTCAGCTAATAAATTAAACACACATTTTATTGATTCTGATGCGGTACGAAGTTTGCCGGGTCAGCTAGTATAATATAAAATTGGGTGTTAGGGGACGTACTTGACTTACTTAAAATAGTGTTTCTTTACATTATTTAGAGTACAAAATGCAAATGATATTTTTCATCTTCGATGACATTTTGGACGTATGTTTTTTCATTTTAATTTTATTTCATCTAAAAAAATTTAAAAATCAGTATGTGTTTGACAGTTAGGGGCGGTTCAATGGGTTTGGCGGGTACTTGACTGGGTGACTAGCGACAACATTTTTTTTTGTTTGATTTTAGAAAAAAAATTGAAAGAAAGAAATCACGAAAAAGTCAGCTGAGACCAAAATTTCGTTTAAGATTTCTTTTACTCGAAATATGTTGTTATGTACGTGCTGACAAACTACAAAAGTCGTTTAGCTGGTTTTATGTACAAATTAAAATAGATAAATTAATAAATGAGTACTGATTGTGTTAATAGCCATGAAGTCGGACCGAGGTACCAGCGCAGCTCCCTGGCTACAGTCCAAGCTGCAGTTGCACGTTCCTGCAGGATATCTGGCTTCGGGGGGATCCGGGAGCTCCGGGGGCGAGCGCCCCACTACCTCCAGCCCCCGCCCACTGGAAGGACATTTGGTAGACGAAGACTATTCCTCCACCACGGAGGAGATGCTGCCCTTCTTCCAGGATCCCAACAATGTGACCAACGTCACCACGCAGTTGGGACAGGACGTCTATCTGCACTGCAGAGTCAACGATCTCAGGGATAAGACGGTAAGCCACATTTCTACTTAGCCTTTTGGAAGGTCTGATAGAGGCTGAAACTATGTACAAATTATGAAAGCGATTAGTAGGGAAAGGATGAGAAGATAACGTAAACATTAATTTATTTTTCTTTTTTGCCTCTTTATTGCAAAATTTCACGGTAAATAATCTTCTAGAGCCCGGTTAGAACCTTAACATTTTTACGAATTATTATAATATAATAGTAATCAGTTGTCTCACAACCTTTAGGGTTAAAACACATTTGGATCTAAATATATTGTGATAGCTATTCTTTCACAATCTTTTATAAAATTAAAATACATTTGGATCAAAATGCGGTTGCTATAAGTAGCTATTCTAACAAAACCTTCCAAAGGGTTAAAATACAGTAGGATAAAAACGATGTTGTGATAGCTTTTCTCTCACAATCTTTGAAATGGTTAAAACAATGTTAGATAAAAAAAAATCCTTTATTCGAAAATTATTTTTGTGGCGAAATACCTGTTCCTGTTCCGTATATATATAGGTTCCTGTATACCTGTTCCTTATTTCCTTATACGTGTTTTTTAATGATATACACCTTCTTATTCCATTATACCTCTTTTTATTATCCCTGCAACAATAGTAAAATATTTTGGAATTATAAAATAATTAAATTTGTAGATGAATAATAGTTTGCGGCGCTCGTAAGCCAAAACTATTTATTTTACAAAAAAAAATAACACATTTAAATTGTAGGAAATTTTTTGTACTTTAAAATGAGTCGGAAAGGAGATATTGTCAAAAAACTGCTATTCGGCGCCATTTTTCCAAAATTGCTGCACGAACGGCAAAGATACGAGGTGGCAAAGTTAAAGTTTGGAAAGAGCACATGGAAGTTTATAAAATTATTCATTTTTAAAACTCCCGGTAAACTTTCCAGGTAAAACTACCAAACGATTGGGCTAACTAGCCACATGTCCTATTATGGTAGTCGAAAAATTGTAATGGCTATTCTCTTACAATCTTCCAAAGGGTCAAAATACAGTTGGATTAAAAATACCGTGGTAGCAATCATTCTTATCATACCAACACTGGATTATTGTAGCAAATGATATATTATATTAAATTTTGTGGTTAGGTTTATTGTTTAGAAAATGTATTTTGTTTGCCAATAATGGATGCTTAAAATTTTATGCTCGGTGCAACGGCCCAAACGAACTGCCCCATTGTTTTCGGTAATGTTCTCTACCAGCCATTCTAGAATTTTATATCAAACGTTATCTGCATTTTCATATGTAATGCTTAGAATTTTTTTTAATCAATTACTTCACAATTATTAACTAAACAGTTTACAGTGAATTCAAAGTAACTCCCGAAGAAACAAACAATACTATTGCAAATAGCTAAAATACAAAATAAATTACAAGTTCATATGGTTCATAAGTTGGTCCGGGTATTGGCGGCGGATGCGTCTGCCCACCAGCTGCGTGGCAGGCCGGATCGGGAGACTGGTTGACGGAGACATTTTGATCTCTCCAGCAGAACTCTCTCGGAACATTGCCCTGCAGTGCGAGGATTGGATTCACACGACCGTTACTCCTAGACACACTGAACCCCAGATTCCATACGTTTTTCTTTCCCAGAACTTCCTCTCATCCTTTTTCTAAAAATACCCTTCACACGGCATCCTCAAAGATGTCATAGGCCCTGAGGGGAATTATTTCTTTTGAGGCAATACAATAAAAACACTTCACACAAGAGTTCTCAAAAAATATTATTTTTAACTGTGTCATATGTGTGTAGTGTCTTGCTAAACGAATTCAGTGTAATGATTTTCTAATCTGATAATGTATTATTCCTGTTATCAGGTGTCCTGGGTGAGGCGGAAAGGAGAAAGCCTTCACCTCATCACCTTCGGCCATCTGACCTACAGCAACGAGGCGAGGTTAGTTCAAACAATAATCATACTCTAATATAACGTTAACTTGGCTATAGTACCTACCTTACTTGGCGATAGTTAGTTTACTGCCTAGAAAACCAGGTGAGCCGTACGCAATTTAGCTTTCAACGCCATATACTTTGATTATATAAATGTCTAGATAGAGCGCTCGAGCGACGAAACGCCAAAAAAAATATCAACTAACTGTTCGCTCATAAGCTTGTCCTGTCCGCTCAGTGGCGACAGTATCGTTGTGCGGTAAACACGTATTGTGTGACATTTGAAAATGACGATTTGCGCTATAACAGTATGCAGGAATTACTAAGGACGGTTGAAAACAACTAAAAATGTTACCTGTCATCGGTAAGTTACCTTTAAATAACCATTTAGTTAAAGAAACAATTCAGTTTTAATAGTGTAATTTGGTCTTAGAACAACGCCATTTGACGCCATGTTTACGAGGTTGCCTGTTCTTTAAATAAAATTTTCCCATGAGTGCGTTGTTAATTTTAAAATAGGTTTTTAATAATTACCCAAAAGTACACTATACATAATAATAATATAAATGTGAAAGTTTGTCTTTCTGTTTAAGTTTGACGACCGTCCGTGGTCGAGTGGTAACAACACTTGACTCCCAATCGGAAGGTTGCGGGTTCGAACCCGGCGTGCGCAAATAAATTTTATTTGATTGATTTGTGTTATTTCACAATTAATTAATAAAAATAATATATACTACATTTGCGGCACGTTCCAGAGTGGAAGATACTGTCAGTATCGCCCTGGTGTAAGACCACCATTCAGAATTGAGACGTTGCTTAATAATGGCTTTAGCCGTGTTTAGTGACTAGATCTGAATAGCCAGGTACTTTCCTACCTTCCTCTTCCCTATCTCCTTCCCTTCCCCACTTTCCTTCAGCCTCACAACATACCCCAATTGGGGATGCCATAGTCTCACTGGCTCCAGACGGGAGCAGTTGGGACTCTTGTGAGGTATTCTCTATAAAAAAAAAAAAAAAAAAAAAAAAAAAAAAAAAAAAAAAAAAAAAAAAAAAAAAAAAAAAAAAAAAAAAAAAAGTGTTTTTTAATTCTTCACGTTGACACTATATTTAAAAAAGTTATTAATACGAAATTTGTTTATCTATTAAAATTACAAAAAATGTGACAGGTTTGTTTGGTGAAGTATCAAGTAAACTGTTAATTTTATTCATACATATTTTACAAAATACCTAATGATCCTATATTAAGAAGTAAGTAAATAGAAATAATAAGAAAAAGCCGCGGAGAGGATGTCTGGCAACCAGCTAAAACAACTGTCATTTGCTCTGATCATTTCCGTGTCAAAGACTTGCATTTTGTCAACAATCAAAAGCGTCGAAGGTTAAAAAAGGAAGCGATCCCGTGTAAGGTAATTTTTTAAAATTGTAATTTTGTTTTTAGCGGCCCGTACCAAAAGGTGCCAAATAACGTAAGTCTATTACTAAAATTCTGCAACCGTCTTTTCATATTTCTGACCTTACTAAGTAAATTTTATTGTTCTAAATAAAAGTAATATGTAAATGATTTCTAAACTGTTTAATAAATATTTTTTATATAACTAAATAAAACCGTTTCTAATGAATTTCGTTGTCTTTATTTGTTAAAAATAATTAAATAACAATAAATCTCTTTTAACAATGTTTTTTTTTTCATTTATATCATTATATGTAGAAAACTATTTTACTTATATGAATTCAAAATTAACGAATTATAGGTCCCGCAAAACCGAAACATATTTTTTACCCACTTTTGTGGGAAATACTCGGGAGCTGGTATCACTCGTCACGCCCGCAGTGACGTAAAGCGCTTGTAAGTTACGCAAACTTGTGTGCGTGTCACGCACACAAGTGTTTCAAATCTGGCCTGTTCTTTTTTGTCGGAATTACAGCGCATCACTCCATCTAGACATTTATATAATCAAAGGCCATATATGTGAGAAGGGCGATAATTCTTTCATCATAACATTTTATTATACCACTGCGTCATTGGATTTCTCTAATACTAAGAGTCTCATGTTCTACTGACTGAAGATACTTAAACATTTTGGGTATGTTAAACGGAATGCTTATGTTTGAAATGACAGGTTATGTTTTTGTTTTCATAACAAGATAACGTAATAAATTATACACAAATTCAACAAAGACAGAGTGTGGCAAAAGAAACATAGGCTATGAGGGTATAAACATATATAATCTCCTTCCTGATAGCCTAACAACCGAAAATAAAATAAGTATATTTAAAAAAAAACTGTTTGCTCTCAAAATCAATGAGCAAAACCAAAATGTTCTAACTTAAAAAAATGTGTTACTTGGTATTGGGTAGTAAACCATCATTATTAATATTATTTGTATCAATGTATTAAGTTAACAAAGCGAAATATGTATATTTCTTTTAACTTAAAAAAAAAAAAGTATTTTTATGTTTCATATTGGAATTAATATTTATGGACTAATAGCTCATGTGTAATTTACGTATAACTGATATCCTATATGTATAACTGACACACTGATTTTTATAATTTTTCCTTAACATTAAAATCGATCACGAAGTAACGACTAGTCTATCACCGACTTGTCTTTTATTACCAGGTTACTTACCTCAGTTTTGTCCTGCATTTTAATCTACACTCTGTAACATGTACGTTAGGGTGGAGTGAAATTTTTTTTTTCACCTGACGGTAATGTAATAGTCAAAATTTGGTGCCTTTTAGGTTTAATTTAAGCCATGTAAAATATTATTCAATTTTGTTTAGGGTAACTGCCTCCGCAACGGCATTGAATTTATGAAAAATTTCGGTTTTACACTCTAATTGGAAGTCATGTTTATGTACGATATTTTTGAATAAACATACTAATTTTTATCAAGAAAGTTTACTTGGTATAAAATAGATTCGACACAAAATAAAAAGAAGTTCGAATATGTGTTTTATAATTTAAATAAGGAAAGAGAGGAAGCGCGGGAGGTGATACTTAGCTCGCTTGCACTTGTCTCGTTGTGCTCTTGTTCATGGTTCGGATCAGTCGCACGCTCGTTTGTCGTTAAAAATACGTTCGATATTCTTTCGTGGCAACTATGCAAAGAACTCCGAGTGTTTTCAAATGTCCTCTATTTGGTAATGTTTGTGAGATGAAAGAGAACGTTCTACCTACTTACGAAGATGTAGAGAAATACTATGAGTGGACGAGACATCAACTGAAATTGCAATCAGAAACTGCAAAAGAACCAATTTTTGGCGAGATAGCAGATATAGTAATGTCGAGAATTGAAAATGTATGGCACACTGTATCTATTCCTACAGTGACGCGAACAGTGATCGTTCAAACTTTGAAAGTATATAATTTAAAGTACAAAAATCTACTCAAATCTATCAAGAGGCTCTCCCCGGACAAGTTAAATAGTTTTCAGCAAAGCAGTAAGATACTTTTTGATATTTCAGCATGCAAGCGCAAAACATTCGCTCAATATTTATTTCCTAAGGGTTAAAATGTTCCTAACTTTAAAAATGAATTATGAACTAGAGAATCGCCGAAACACATCCTTAAACACTTCAACGTTAGCTGATTTAAATGTTAGTATTTCTTCAGCGACATCATCAGAGACAGAAAAATCAGAATGCTCCATGTTCAAAGGCGTTATTGAAAAGAAAATTTAAAAAATCGACACTTAATTTTCCTACATTATCAAAGACATGTGATAGGTATGGAATGTCTAATAGAGTAGCAGCAGCAACAGCATCATCTGTTTTGTTCGACATTGGGTCTGATGTTGAGGTCATTGATCGGCACCAGTTATGAAGAGAGAGAACTAAAGCCAGAGAAAAAATAATGGAAAATGCAACAGTTACAGAGCACTTGATTTTATACTTTGACGCGAAAAAAGACAAAACTTTGAAAATTGTTAAAAAGGGCGGTAAATGCAACAGGACTATAGTTGTGGAGGAACATATCTCACTGATTCAAAAGCCGGGATCCATTTACATGGGATACGTGGTACCTGATGTTGGTACAGTAAAAATAATAGAAACCGCGATAACAGGGTTATAAAGAAGTTTTCCAAATAGAATTATGGTAATTGGTTGTGATGGTACGAATGTTAATACTGAAAAGTAGGCTAGAATTATAAAACTGCTTGAGAAAAGGATACAAAAACCACTCCAGTAAATAATTTGTTTGCTCCACATGAACGAACTGCCTTTGAAACATCTGTTTCTACATCTCAATGGGTGTACTTCAGGACCTAAATCTTATATTGCTCCACTGGGAAAATCACTGGAAACCTGTGAAATGCTACCAGAAATTGCCAAAGATCTGAGATCAGACCAACAGTACTTAAAATTGCTATCTATCACATGCCCGTTGGATCACGCGTGCCAACCGAATACTACATTTGTATGCATCAACTGAAGAACCATCTGAAAATTTGAAAACTCTGGCTACTTTTGTGGTCAAAGTATACGCACCGTCTTGGTTCTCAACCATCATGCAAAGATGGTACGCATCATCTGTTCAATATTATTAAGGTCTCCAGATACCTGCCAGAAACTCTAAAAAAAATTATAGATCCTGTTATCCAAAGAAACGGCTACTTTGCGCATCCAGGAGGGATTCTTCTTGCGATGATAACAGGTGATAAATAAATAAATATTGATAGATTTTAATGCTTCCATAAATTGATTTAATAAATTGGCAGGAAAACTTAACCGAACCATCGATTTTTTTAAATTTATCGGACCAGGAAATTCAGAATATTGTGGAATCTGGTGGTGAAAGCGAACTATTGTTTATAAGGCTTCTCTGCCATACTCAAGCTGTTGAAAGAGCTGTAAAGAATATAGCATGGGCTTTCATTTCTCAGTGCACAAGAAAGTCGCGATTAGGTGCAATAAATGTCAAGCTGGAATCGCGAAACAAAATGCCTAAATTTGAAACTAAAAAGGATTTTAAACCTAAATAATAAATGTATAAGTTTGTTTCGAATTTCATTTTTTTACAGCGATGCCTTAATAAATATCTTAATTATATATTGTTTATCATTTAACACCTACTTACCACTAAATTAATCACAATGTATCGCCTTATAAACATTAAACTTTTTTACCCTAATTTTCAATTTTTGGGGTCACTGCGGAGGCTGAAGATCTTAATCAAATGAAATGAAAAATCCCACGTATTTTTACTTTAACATAAGGCACAAATCCCCCCCTCTTAGAAATCTGAATCTCAAAAAAAATTTTTTTTCATACATCCGTGCTCCACACTAATGTACGTACATATTTGAGAAAGATAATTATTTGACTTTCACGTATCCTTTTATGAAAGAAAGTTTGTTGAACAATTAAATTTTTTGTTTTTCCAAAAACACTAGTATCACCAAGTTACAGTGTTTGATGCACGACTCAGGCTCCCGGGAGAACATTGGATGGTGTTGTTGGATGGATGCAATGAGAAACTTCATTTATGATGTTCAATTTATTGGGGAAATAAACTGTGTTGAGACATTTCTTACGAAAACCCCTGAAGTTAGATAATGTAAAACAGTCTGCAATCGTCATTGAAATTTTATTATTCGTAGGTCTGAAATCTCCGGATTTCTCCGTGACGATTAAAAAATGCACGTATTTTATAAAAATAAAACACTTACTGTGTGTAAATCCACTTATTGTGTGTAAAACCGCGTTTTTGAAAAGTTTGTAAAAAAGTTTTTAATTATTTATTGTACTGACCGGTTTAGCTTTGCTCAAGCATCATCGGGGTATAAATTAATACTAAACAAGAACTACAAAGCGTGTACTTATAAATAAGTACAGAGGGCGACAACACGATAAAAATAAAACAAACAGTAAGGATATATTTAAAATCAATACGAAGCAAATGGGAAAAAACCGATAGATATTTATGCAGACTAATGGGTATCGAAAGATACAAAGGGAAAATTTTGAATGGTTTATTGGAAACAGACCTAATATTGGGATACTAAATACATCTAATTGATTATTAAATATAGAACAATTGGTTTTTACTGCTTTTTTTAAATTTCTATGTGCTTCCAAATTATTTAAACGGTTATCATGCCCATTTTTATGAAATATTTTAGCACCGGTGCTATGGCAAAAACTGAATTATGAAAAACCGTTATTTTGTGTTTCCCAGTTTTAGATGTTTCCGAATACATGGTTACCGCTTTGAAACAGTTTTTTTATTCCTAAAACGTAAAAGGTAAAATGATAATGCATCTTGTCTTTTTTATAGAAACGTGTAACTTAATAGCGAGGTATCACGTAGATTTTTCAAAACTTAACGTATTTATCTGACAAGTAAACCGTTGATACCGACTACTGCTACTATTATTTAGTTTCATATCCGGGTACGGGGTGCATGCGCGCATTTCACATGATAATAATATTATTAGTCGTAGAATTAACGGATAATAATGTAATAGTTGCAGGTAGGTAGTAGGTAAATGGTAGCCGGTGGCTGCAATGTTCTCAACTGCTCTAACCTCTAACGGGAAATGAACACTGAGCACGCTCTAATGGTCCAATGAAAATTGTGCAAAACTACTTCCGTAGCAATAAAGACAGTTGTTAGTCTTCTTTCTCTAGAATGAAATAGCTGACCCTGTTTACAATAATACTCGTCCATAGTTTTCAAATTATCCTTGAGCAATGTAGGTGCATTCTTTGGATAACCACTACTAAAAATGTGCAAAAATTTCTAACAATGGGAACATATTATTATGTCCTTAAAATGTATTTTCTTTGCTGATATTATAGTCTGTAGAAGTTGGATCACAATATTAAAAACTTTTGTTATACTGTACACAATACTGCACGTCGCAACGGATCACGTGTTATACGCTCTGTCTCGTCTGTTATCATGCTGGAATGAGAAGGATTGCGTATCACGTGACCCACTAAGATAAACCCAACTACTCAGTGGCGAGATTTGATGAAAATATATTTTTATCTTAAATTTAAAAAAAAAATCATCGGACTTCGTAATGACTTATTAGTCTTATTACATGATATTAACTCAAAATATGCTCATTAATCGGTAATTAAATCATTCTTGATCGTAGACAAGTGAACAAATATGGTGGGCAAAGGTGTTCTTAAACCATAATAATTTTATCAAGTTTATGCCCTACCATTTAGACAGTGATGTAAAGTCGATAGTGATATGGCTATATATGGCGATAGGATGACGAGGCTTTGGACTTATCGAAGTTTTTTTTCATAAAAATGTTCCAAATGGGATATTTTTATTATAGAGCTGCAATTTTAATATTTACGAAGTTTTGAAAATATGTTACAAAATGAATTGAATAATAATTGATGTAACTGACTGGCTTGTTCCCCTTTGCCATATTACACGGAAATTTAGTAAACTTTTGCGTTTTATTAGAGTGGCCAATAGACATAAGTAGTGGGTTACTTTAGGCGACATGTAAAACAATTAGACGTGGGAAAAATATGCACCTGCTTAAAGTGTCAATAATAATAAAACCTCAATATAATTGAGAAAAATAACAAAAAGGTGTTTTGGGATGCTAATTACGCAACTTTTCATTTAAGAATTCTGAAAATAACTTTTTTTATAATACCGTGTCTAAAAGTGTCTAACCAATTTAAAAACGTTGTTTTCGCTCCGCTGTAAAATTGTATCAATCGCAGATATAACCTTTTCCCATATAACTATGGAATTTCCCATATAACTTCGGGTTTTCCGTAGGTAAAACTCCAATAAACAAAATTGCCCAACTGAAAAAAGAGACTGTTGCCGGAAAACATTTGAGAAAAGAGTAATGTGACTGATACGAGTAAAATTCTACTGACTTAAGTCGACCAATCAAATAAATAGCTATTTTTTATAAAAATTAACAATGCCATTCCCTTCCATCAAAAACCAAATGATTCTTACGTTATAATTTTAACGTGAAAATGGCCTCCACAGATATTCCATCACTGAATTTCATTCTCCTGTCAATATGCCGGGTATCTAGTAAAATCCCCCCAGAGGCGGCAATAATGGTTTACGATCTTATTCATTATTTGCAATCAGTTTGGCGCGTTATTTGCGTAATAGTCTAGACTCGGTGATTGAGCAATTAAGTTCCATTAGTAATTCAATCAGGTGACAAAACCCAACTCAAATAACTACTTAACACTTATCATACCATCAGATCCATTATATCAAATAAAGCACACAAACCCTTGTAGCAATCGTGATATATTAGCGTGTCGGTTTTGTCACAGCAAATAATCTACCTTTTGGAGGTAAAATTATGTTTAAATTGTTTAGTACACCAGGCAAGGTATTCAGGCTCTATTCATTATTTTACAACTTATAACAAAGATGGCACAGTAAAATAGTAACAAAAATAAGTTGTGTCCTCGCAAAGTTTTGATACTCCGAAGTTGATCTGATTGGCTTGCGGTAAATTTCTTCCATTTTACTAAGTATCCATGCAAAGATATAATAATGAGTCGGAACCAGGTCGGCCTCCAAAATAATAAAAATAGAGTTAAGTTTTAAAATCTTGGGTATTGAAGAAATCATCTCATAGAGAACCGAAGATTGAGAAAGCTCCTATAGAATATTGGAAATAAGTGATCTACGATGGAAATTAAGCTACAGAGAAATGAGTGGCACATCACAAAATTCTATATAAAAGTAGGATAATTTCAAACATTAAAGGCATCCTTTGGAGGAAGAAATAATCTTCGTCATTGATAGTGATGTTAAATGAGATAACCACACGTTAACTATCCAAGGAATCTAGGTATCAGACTACAGTCGTGACTCCGTACTTTGCTAAACAATTATTCGAGGCATAGAGAAATAGCAATACGTCAATCATAATCACGTAGAGTGAAATTATTTATCGTGTCAACTAATACATAAAATATAATTTTAATCTAAATAACGAATTATATGAACTAAAATTTTGCCTTATATAGTATTGACCACCCATAGCTATCGCTGAAGAGTCCAAACTCCAGTGCCTTCTATTGATCTCGCCGCTGTGTAAGCACTTAGAACATTAATCTATCCAGGTAATATGGTCGTCACCCAGTGAAATATGTATATTGATCTACATATTAGTGGACATTGGATACTTGAGTTCGATGAATTCGGTACAGTGTCGCTCACATACAGCACGTGCAGCACGTTTATTGATATCCTTAAATGCACTATAGAGACAAACTAAGTATTAGGGCACGAACCTAAAAAAATAAGACGGTGTTCAATTTCATTTGTTTTGGGAATTTGCGACAAATGGTAATGGGGATCGCTTCAGATCTGTCGTGAATATATGAAAATAAATGAATAAATTATTAATAACCGTAAAACAATTCCCAACACAGCTGTTCTGTGCTTCGTGTTCACTGTTCACGAAGTACAGACTAACAACTATAAATGTCTATGTATTGTGCTACTTGATGAGATGTAGTGAGAAACTCTCGCACTCCCGCCATCCCAGGCATTGTAGGCGGGGGTAAAGGCGGGTGCGGGGATTGTGATAAGTCACAATGTATCTAGACATTAGCATACAGGGACCGTGGACCGGGAGCGGTACACACAAGGCTGCATAAATATAAGTGAACGGAATAGTTTTCCATACTAAACATCTGAACAAGGAACAAGCTAACTTCGTGCCCTATTTACAGTGTACGTTTGTAACCGCGAGTAAGGACAAGCTGACACTCGCTAATGCTGCCGTAACACGGGACAAGAGCAGGCAGTGTCGCTGGAGCGAGGTGATAAATTCTTTACTTGCATATGGAACCATGGTACTACGATTAATTGATGACAAAGTAAGGACACGTATGTATAGATATACACGTAGATTTAAAAAATGCAGTAAAAGCATGTAAGTCCCAAATCTTCAAAGATGGATTATCCTAACCAAAATAAATTTTTACAGTCTAACCCTAAAATTCCCAAGTTGTGCGGGTTTTTGAAGATACATAAGTTAACAAATAAACCAATTAGGCCCGTGGTAGCGTGTTGTGCTTCCCCGAATTTCATAATAGCTTCTCATATAACTAATTTATTTAATAATACTAATGTGTTTTCCCCTAAATATACCATTAGGAACTCAGTTTAGTTGATAGATGCACTTAAAGGTTTGGTTATTTCTAATGGTGCAAAATTAATTTCCTTTGATGTTGTTAATTTGTTTCCAATTGTTCCGACAACTGATTGCAAAGAAATAATTGCAAATATTTTAGATTCCTCTAATTTGGATAAAGATTTGATTAATGACTTGTCTCGCTTATTCAATATGTGCCTTAACCAAAATTATTTCCAATATAACAACTGTGTTTACCAACAGAATCATGGGCTCCCAATGGGGGCTTCCACAAGCCCTCTATTAGCAGATATTTTTATGAACAACCTAGAAAATAACATTTTTAATTGTAATTCGGCCCTTTTAAAGAATGTTCTTATCTGGCGAAGATACCTTGACGATAATTTCTGGGACTTTTTCTTTTCATTATATGGACTGGGACACAGCAGCAATTTACTAAATTCCTTCATCTTATAAATTCATTCCACAAAAATATCCAATTCACGTTGGAGGTAGGCAGTAGTTTTTCGATTATTTTTTTAGATTTAACTCTAACTTCAGTAAATAATAGTATTGAATTTAACATTTATCGTAAATCAACATTCACGGATATAACTATACATAACACATCAAACCATCTGGTAACACATAAACATTCTGCCTATCATTCAATGGTACACCGGTTAGTAAAAATCCCTCTTTCATCTGTTAATTTCACAATTGAACTATCTAAAATTAAACAAATTGCTTTAAATAATGGTTATTCCACACACTTAATTGATAAAATCCTAAATAAGAAACTTAAGCTCATTTCAACTAATAAATTTTTATTTGGTAAACCTGAAACTAACAATAAAATCACAAATCTCTTTCAATGGCGTAGGATCTTACATATATCCAATTTTTCTTCACTTAGTACAAAAAAATTGCCTCCTTGTATTAAACCCGCGTTCTATACTGACAACAACCACTGAGGTAAATTATTAAAAAACACTTAAGATAGAGATCATAAATTAAGCCACTCAGGCATTTACCAACTATGTTGCAATGATTGTCCAACACCTAAATGTTTGGTAAATATATATATGTATACATATATTTTGTATCAGAAGTTAGTTTTAATATTCTCCTGATGAAGGAAAGGTTCTTCCAAAACCGGTAGAGTGTAATTAAAATTATAGTGGTCTAAAACAAATTAATATATTTTAAATTATGGCGAGCTAAAAAGTTAATGCTTATTACGAACAAGTAATTATTTATTTATTTATTTATTTATTTATTTATTTATTTATTAAAGAATTTTATACATAGTGTACATATTGTGTTATTTCGCCCGCCATGCTAGGGATGTCCCTGTGTTATGGCGGGTGAAGTATGCAGATTATATGGGTAATGAAGTACATTTACTGATTATATAATAATTATGATAATGAGGTTTACAGTTAATGCAGCAATGAATTTATGATAATGAAATTTACATATAATATAGTAATTGATGATAAGATAGATAATGATGTTTACAGGTAATACATATAACAAGGAATTTATGACAATGAAATTTACAGATACAATAATAATTGATAGATGAAATTTACAGATAATATAACATTGAATTTATGCTAACGAAGTTACAGATAATAAAATAATTGATGATAGTGTAGTTTACAGATAATATGACAATGAATTTAATTTATTTTGACTTTTTAAAGTAAATAAAGAAGAGCACAGCAAAATTTAGTTTTTCCTTGACCAAATGAGGCTAATGTTGTATCAGACCCACTATATGAATAGCGAAATAGAATCTGTCGTGGATCATATTTGGATGACTAGGGCAAATACGAGACACAGGTGATTATTTATTTCACTTTTTAAAAATAAATGTTACCATGACAAAAAACGAATGTTGTCAACAACACTAACAGATCGATATCTTGACCTACAATGGTGACACTATCTCATTCAGTTGCCTTAGATTTAGTACCATCCTATATATTATTATTATAATCAATACATCAGCATCATCTAATAATTGTAATACATCCATGCCCACGTCTACCATTTTAATCTTCAAGAACCCAATTAAACGACTTTTGTTGTTATTTTAATTTTATTTGCAGAACATGGAAGAAAATAATTACAAAAGTAATAGAAAATAATACAATAATAGGTACCAATGACATGTCGCTGTTATATATATGTACGATATGTTATACATTATACCTAAATTAAGTTAGTATTTAGAAGGAGAGATGTGTGCGTAAGTGTTTGTGTGTGTATATGTGCGTGTGTGTGTGTGTGGATGTATGTGTTTGTTATGTGTGCGAATTCAGTATGCTAGAATTTTTTTTCTTAAACAGAGGGAGGGAAACGAAAAATATATCGGTATTTGTGCTTGTGTGAATTGTGTTGAATGTTTGAAGGATGCGGAAATGAGGGAGTTGGCTGCAGCGTTTGTTTTATTACTAGTTGTGTAAAAAAGTTTAGAGTGGCGAGTTCTTTTAAATGGGATGTTAAAATTTATTTGGGCTAGAAGTTCTGGGCAGTCTATTCCGTTATGTATTATTTTATGGAGAAATGTCATGTCAGCTACTGTTCGCCTGGATTTCAGGGATTGGAGAGTGCAGATATAATTATTGTTGTGTTTATAACCGAGATACTTAATACATTTATTTTGTATGTTGTCATTAGAATAGATTTTTTTTTGTACTACTGCTACTGCAGTGGTTTTTTAGATCAGAATTTTAGTAAAAGGGTGAAATAAAGCTCGCGAGATCGTGCACACGATTTCATGCTTTGTTGAGAGTATTCACCAGGCCCGGGTATACATAAAAAACCTCACAGCATTTGAACTGAAGTGCCTTTATATGTACACCACATAATTCTGATACACAGCCCCAAAGTTGACCGCTGAAGTCTTATTCCACACAAAGTAGAAAATAGGATCCCTCTATCAATATTATAACTATACATTTCTCGCTTCCAAGCATGATTTTCCTTTATTTCGGAGTGAATGTGTCCTACATCAAAGATTTTGTATCCAATAGAAAATCGTTGAAAAGGGCGCAATCTCAATTTTAAAGAATTCTTGATTTCTAGAACAAAAAACCAGAATATTTTTTTATTTATCCTGGGTTTTTACAGATGTTTGCACTTACGTGAGAACAATCCAGATATAAAAACTCAGTTATTGTACAATTAGGAACATACTATTACAAAAAAATCTACAATTACATACAATACAATTACATAATTACACAAATAAAAAATATACAAAATTATATTCAAGCTCACTCTAGTAACAAATATTACAATGAGAGGCAAGAGACATAAGAAACACGAGAGGCATGCATAGAGAGACAGTTGATATAATATATCTACTTAGTTAAACATATTTTTTAACAGCGCCAGAACTTTTTTTCTGAATCCGTACCAATTATCAACGAATATATCTACTTCAGCATACTCTATCTTGTTATATAGTGGACACATCTGGGTCAGAGGGCTAAAGTAGGCCATATTATTTTTAAATATTTTCAGGTGAAAAGTGTTATGGCGTCTTTAGCAATGGGAATTGGGGACATTTATTTCAATTTTGCTAGGACATAGTGTAGTATCAAGATGGTTGCGAATGATTTTATGTAAACATATTATTCAATTCAATTGCCTTCTAATAACCTTCAATAATAATAAAATTAATAACCTTTTGCAAGACAAATGTACCATCGGGCTAATACACTTTAAACGCTTACATACGTCCACAATAATATAATCTTTATGTTTATACTATACACAATATATACCTACATGTATTTTTTTGTTGGTCACTATGAAACAAGCAGATATTAACAAACAAGTCGGTATTATAACTACTTCCAAATTATTCGGTATACTGCCAAACAAATATTGTTAAAAATATTATAAAACTTAACGAACGGATGGTTATAAAACCGGTCCTAAATATATCAATCCTTTGTTAATAGTAATTAAAACTGTATTATATAAATAAATGAATATACCGTGATTTTTCATGGGTCTGCGCTAGAATGTAAATAAAAAAAATTAAAATTAATATGCGGCGATTTTTCATTTTTTGGGTCTGCGCTAGAATGTAAATAAAAATTCAAAATCTATATTAACATATCAATATGTTAATACCGTGGCCTTAAGAATCTTTCAGAAAATTGAACGTTTCTGGAATATTAAAATTTACATTATCTGCCTGCATGTAATACCTCCCTTCCTGCTTCCCATGTTATGTGTGATTGCGTCAGTGAGGTTAGATGTGGGAGGCATGGGTGGTGTGGGTGGTATGGGTGGTGGAAGCGATAAGAAGATGGTGCCAAGAAATTTGTTCCATTTAATTTGTTCCATTGCCGCAGATTAGTATGTCCGTCACGCGCTGCCATTATCTTAAGTTAAGCCCGTGGAATTTTGAGTGCTTTTGGAGAAATAAATAATTATTTAACATGTGTGACATGCGTTTTATAGAACCATCATATTTAGCACAACCAAAAGGTTTCAAGAGGTTTGATTTTCGGCTTTTCAATAGGTGTAAAAAGATATGTAATTATAATAATTTATTTTTATTGTTAAACAACCTGATTATTTTTGAAAATTTTATTAATAAATACCTAATATAATGTTTACATATTCTAAATTAATTTTTATATTTCATTATAATTGTTTTAGATGATATTTTTCATTAATTAATCACCACTCTCTATAATAATTTTGTCTATTGTTCATTTTGTCTGTACTTATTTGTTTCTTTTGTTTTCTTTTGTTATTTTTATTCATATTATAATCCTGAGAAAACCATCGATTTCGAAACATGTAGGTTTTTATGAATAATATTTAGTGGTGAAAACAGTTATTTGTTTCATTTTTTTTAAATAATTTTATTTTAAAAGTTTTACATAATGGGTTGGTACTATATCAATAGTATGAATAATAATTCAAACAATATGTTTCAATTTTTAAAAATATACTTATATTCAATGCATATTTGACATAAAAACATATAGGGTCACGGATTGTAAATAATAACGCACTTTTTATTGCTACTGGTTATTTATCTAACTATCACAGGGTTTTCGTTGTTTGTTTTTGGGGTGTTATGCTCCTTCTTTAGCCGACGTTTCGGACAGCGTTGCAGTGTCCATCATCAGGGCAGATCCGACGATGTGTGATCATGATACATCGTCGGATCTGCCGGATCTATTCTGATGATGGACACAGCAACGCTATCAGAAACGTCGGCTAAAGAAGGAGGTAGCGCAACACGGTATAACACCCCAAAACAAACAACGAAAATGCTTTTGGCCGTGAAAATCTAAAAACGTATCTATTACAGGGTTATTTAAAAGTTGCAAGTTTCCGCGACAAAATTTACAGAAGGAGAATCAAAAACGCAGGTATTACTTAGATCGTCAAAGTTGGAACGCTCGAGTTGCGTCCCACGCACTTGGGTCTGCGCAGATGGGTTACCATAGTAAGAATGTCTCGCGGATGTGTACATCGCTAAGAAAGGCAAATATCACAGTTCCTACATTAGAAAGTTTGATGATAAAGTCATATTGTTTATTTTCAATTTGATTTGGACATATCCTCCCTACTTAGTTATCAGTATAATAGTTTTCCCGCCCTCCTTTCTTGATACTAAAGAAAATACTATTTTGTATCTTTCATAAAATGAGTCAAACTATTTCAAAATATATAATCATAGAAAACAATTTTAATGACTAATTTTCATAACAAATTATTAACAAACATTTTAAATTATGATGGTGCGGTGGTCTATTTTTAAGGATCGGGTTTAAAATGGGAAATGGGAAAGAACAGGTAAATCTAATTAAAAATAAAATATATATTTTATGAATACGCACCTAAAATAATACGCTTAACTTGAATGATTTAAGTTGTCATTTTCTCGGCTCAGGTATTGGAGTGATTGATTTGTGAAATAATGAACAGGCGAACACCACCCCCTGCTTCCATCTCCCGTCCTACCTCCTTCCCTGCCTCCCATCCATCTACCCACCATCTCCCCGCCCTTCCATTTCCCTCAGGGTGGCCAGTCAACAGCCTAAGCGAATTACTTTTTAAACACAGATTTTCGCATGACCAGTTATGAACAAATTAAAACAAAAATAACTCTGTCGTGAATTTTTAAATCAAATTAATTGTATGTAACTAACTACCTTGAAATTGTATTTCTATATGCATGAACACGGTATTTTCTCTGACGCAGAGTTGTATTGATTAATTTAGCGGGTTAGCGTGAGATCATTTTCTACAAATTACTTCATGTATATTCTACAGATTTCATAAACTTTAAATAACACTGCGACTTTTTACGAAACGCGTTTGATTTACACTGATCCCCAAAATAATGATTTATTACAAATTCTTTAAAAATAAAAAGATTGCAAAAGCCAAAGTAAAAAAAAAAATCAAAATACGATAGTATTATGGTACTATCGTTGTAGTAAGACTAACAATTATTTACCTTATTGTTTTGATCTCCAAATGTTATTTCCTCTTCCACAAATTTAACAGCGAACAATATTACTTTAAAACTTTTATCGAGATGTCAGAAAATCTCATGCTCACGTTTGCTGAATAGCATCACAAAGATTGGCAATTTTGACGTATCTACAGGTAATGGTATCTAGGGATATCATTATCATGTGTGTTGGTAGTTCGCAGGATTCCCTGACGTTCAATGACTGACACCTGCAAATACTTACTATGATCTATTACAGGTTACGATGTTCGTGTGTAGTGTATGATGTTGTAACGTTGATGATGTCCGTGTGTAGTGTATGATATGGTAACGTTGATGATTCCCAGGTATTCACTGGACTACCTTCCCCCCAACGACTGGCGGCTGCTGGTGCGCTACTCCAACGAGCGGGATGAGGGGGTGTACGAGTGTCAGGTGTCCAGTCATCCGCCACTGGTCTACTATGTCTACCTCACGGTCATTGGTGAGTCCAAATTTAGTGACTGATCTTTTTAATAGAAATTATTATCTTTGTAACCCTTCAAGTTCGTTATTTTAAACATGCCAATAGGTAATCAAAATAACTCGAATTATCTTTTTGGCAGAATAGACACATCTTGGTATCTATTATAAAAGTGAATCCATTCCTCCCACTGCGGTGCATTCGATAAGTCGAGAGAGTCAGGCTGGATGGATCAAAAGGTCTCCTTCATCCAGTATCTCCCGATTCAACCCACCTCGTAGAAGGTGGGCAAACGCATCTTCTACCAAGATCTAGACAAACTACACACCTTGAACCCGGGCTCCCCTGCTACTTCACACTTGGGGTGACTTAAGCAGAGGTATTAATTATCCAATAAATGGTTTTCAGAGCGGCGACATTCAAAATTAAATGTATTATTTCAACAATTATGATGCTTTCAACGTTTCTCTTCTTTAAATTGCCTTTCATGCGCTATTGTTTATACCTTTGTTTCTGAAACATAAATCCATTTCATTTTCTCCAACCACAAAACAAAACAGTGTTGGAAATAATAATAAATCTCCAAATGCACTTTAGAGCGAGGCGAAAGTTGCGCCCGCAGACAAACCGCATCACTTCCATTTAAAACGGTACTAAATATAATTACAACGATGGCATAGTGCACTTAAATAACGTATAAGGGTAATGTGTAACATTACGTGAAAACTGTTATTACTGCGTAATTATTATTGCTTTATTCCTTATATTATATTATAACTTGAAGTTATGACCAATAACTTCAATTTTACGTCGCTCAGAGGAAACCAGGTGGCTTTTTGTCCATAAAATCGGCCTGAGGTGCAGTTATTCCTTTTGTTCAGTATTTGGAAGAGTTAGAGCGACAGTGACAGCAACAGTTTGGTAAAATACCTATTGTTCAAGTTCCCTCTCAATGCATATTTCGAACATGAGACAAATATTGATATATTATCATAATGTTAGCATACGGTTAAGTTTTGAAAATGTTTCTTTATTTATTTATCCGGTGCATAGTCGGGAAATACGTTGATATTTGTCATATATTAGAACGGGTCGCTTCTCCGACTCGTTTTAGTAAAACAGCTCGGCTGTGGAATGTTTGTTGATTTAACGGCCACTGCGTTTCCTTCGTCCTAGAGCATATGTCTCTTCAAGACCCATGTCAACTACTTCCTCTCTTCAATACGTCCCTCGACACAGCATCCCCAAAGATGACATAGTCCCTGAGTGAAATTATTTTCTTCATGTTTGAAATTAATGTAAAAAAAGAAGTATTTTTAGGTCAAATTAAATATGTAGGACCAATAAAACGCTTTATCAACAATTTCCGTATCACATAAGAATTACTGCCGTCAAACCGTAAAGCGTTAACAAATCAATAATTCCCCATCCTCATACCCAGTGCCCCGCGTGGAGATAGTGGACAACCGGGGGGTGCTGATCCTGGACAAGTTCTACAAGAGGGGCTCCACCATCGAGCTGGTCTGCCAGATCAGCCGAGTGCCCCAGCCCAGCGGGTACGTGCAGTGGAGGCACGGCCTCCGCACTCTCAACTACGACACCACCAGAGGAGGGATCAGGTACACTCATTGCTCACTGTTCTACCCATGCTTTCAGAACACTTCTCCGCCACCCCATGGGAAGCTTATTGCGCACACTTCGCAAATCTGCTTGGAAGGAGTCCTCTCTGATAGACCAACGGGAGACAATCAAGTATAAACAATAATTTATAAATTTTGAGTATTTTAGGTTTGGTGGATCGGCACGGTGACCGCACCGGATACAATTTAGTGAAACCGTTGAATATATGTCATTGAGTGAGACTTACAACATAAGGTGTTTGTTATTTACGCCCGATGTTTGGCAATCAGTTCGCGACGACTCTTCAGAAGAATTTTTAGGATGTCTGCAATTGAAGGCTTGCCTTGAAAAGGGTTCTAACCCAATAATACGTTATTGAGAAAAAAATAAGAAACTAATGAGTATGGTACTTATAGAGGTGTGCATTCCATATAGGCGCATAAACCCTGCCTTTCCAACGTTACTCACGTATATAAATAATATTAACATATTATATATAATTATTGCAAGAAATCATTCGACACTTTCAAAAATACGCGCATGGTAGCATTTGGTAACATTGGCAGATTTTACCCTATTAATAAAAGAAACCATAATTTAGTGACCATTCATTCATTCAGTCACGAACATATGTGTAATATGTTATATTCATTCAAAATATGTAAATAAATCGAACACACGTAATTTAAGAGAAGCTGTCAAAGTGACCCAAAATTCGTTTTCCACTGACATGTACTTACCGGATTTGGAAGCCATTTCGATAGCATGTGTTTCCCATTCCGGTTTAAATACTTTTCATCGTCAACCTTTAGAGTTTTACATTTTGGTTATCCTTCCATTCAAAAACGTTTCGTTTACGTTTTTTCGATTTATTTTAGCGAAATTCATCGGATTATGTAAAACTCACACTCAAACTATTGTTAGATAGGCTGTTAGATCCAAAATCTTTAAACCTACATAACACAAACATATTGCTTATTTAAACTATCCAGAGATGGCAGCAGAACAAATAAATCGAGTGTCTGTATCGTTTCCCATCATTATTTCATATTCGACAAAAAAAATGTTAGATCCCTTTTCGAGACAAGGCTTCAATTTTTAATATTCACTCAAAGCTAAATATATTAAATTAGTAAATAACTAGCTGATAATATTATGCACATTATTTTTTAGCGTTAAAACGGACATGATGCCGACAGGAGCCACAAGCAAGCTGTTCATCGCCAACGCCAATAAGCACGACTCCGGGAATTATTCCTGCAGCCTGGACGAGGCGGCCATCACCACTGTCTCTGTACACGTCCTCAACGGTAAGTTTCACCACCATACCACCAGCGGTGAATAACCTGAATCACACTTTATGCCAAATCTTCTAATATAATCACTATATTTCTTTACAATCCCAATCAACAATATAATATACCACCAATCAAACACATTTTAAGTACCTACTATACAATTAAACTTCATAATCATTGAAATAACGCACCGAGACATCATCAATTCGTGAAATTACAATTAAACATATTGTTTTGGTCTGGATAAAAAAAAAATTGTGTACAGAATTTTTCCCCAAACATCAAACAATAAAGTTTAAATATTGTGAGTAAGTACAGAGTATTAAACGATTTGCAATATAAATATTGGGTGGACACGAAAAACATTTACATTTGGATATCATACTATGTTTTTGTCGGCAGTGAATTTTCAGACTCAATACGCGGTGAGATTAGGCTAGGTATAATAACTGGTTAAAGTAAGTCAAGTACAATCTTTAACACCCTGTGTACCCTAGTTCAATATAACCTAGGTGAAACTATTACAGTTGGAATGGTTTTGTATAATTAATTGCTCTGTACATTGCAGGGGAGCACGCGGACGCCATGCAATACGGTGCGGCGGGGCCGGGCCCGCGAGCCACTGCTCTCCTCGCACTCCTGCTGCCCGCTCTCGCCAGGGGCAGGTGACCTCTTCTGCTGCTGCTCTCCTGTCTCCTGTCGCACTGTCTGCCCTCCCTGCTTGACCTGGGCGAGAGGCTCTTGGCCGGTTCAACACCAAGGACAATCGGACATCAACTCGCCACTTTGAAATTATAGATAATCAAAATGTACAATAATTTCTATTCGGTGTTTGCAGTTCGGAATTATGTAGTAAATAGGAAACAATAGTGAATAACAATGATTATGTTCACACGATGTTTGTGGAGTTTTATAAGAGTGCAAAAAGTGTTTATTGTGTGTCTAGTTAGATAAAATGGTATATATTCAGAATCGCTGGACATCGTTAATAGGCACAAATTATTTTAAAACACTTGGTATCAGTTCAATAACAATGAAGAACTACTATATCAATCTCCGGATAAGTAAAATAATGCATATTAATAGTTATTTCGTTCAAATTTGTATTTTTTTAAGCCCTGTTTTGACATATTATGAAGGTAAGTTTTTTAGCTATTTTTTTTTAAAATTAAATTTAAACATAGAAGCAATTTTTGTTTTCCTGATAACCTATTCATAGTTAGTGTTAAATAAAAGATTAAAAAATGATCATAAAAACCAATCAAAACTAAAAAAAGTGTCGCGGTAAAAGTAAATACGGCAAATTTGTCAATTTTGATTTGACCGAAATGGCTATTGAAATGCATTACTTTTTGCTTCTCCAGCAACGGAAATAGATGCTCTACATTGTAATTGGACTAATACGAAGTGTTTTAAATAGTTTGTGCCTATTAACGATGTCAATCGATTCTGAATACTTATCGATAAAATACATAAAAATGTAAGTAGATAAAAAAGCTAAGTTTATGTTTTAATTCTGCGATAATCTGAAAATATTAGAACAGCGGGTGTATTGATAATATAATTGCACATTTCGTGAGCAGTGACATTATTGTGCTAGATTTGTGTCTTCGGCGTGCGTTAATAATATATGGAATAATGTACATTTAAAATGTATTGTGAAGTTTCCTGAGACGATTGCTGGTGTAATTCCCTCGAATCAACTAAATCTGAAACTATTATCAAGAACACCCGCAATCATTTATCGCTTAGTTGATTCAAATAAAATTCAAAATAATGTACATTATTATAATCTGATTCATATAGCTATTCATGTCTTCACATTTTAATCAAGTTTTTGTACGTGAGAAAAACAAGACAGAAAAGGGAATTTTATTAAAATTAAAATTAAAACGTACCTATAATGACTACATTCGGTGCGTATTTATAAGATCCTAAAATATGGAATGTTTAATAAATTACTCAAACAAATTATTTTTCACATATAAAGAAACACTCACAAACTAACTTAAAGATAGAGAAAGACAAGTGCTCCATAATAGTATTATTGGTGTGGTTCTTGTGAACATGCGCTGATTCTGCCAAAATATTATTTTATGTTCAAAACTGTACCTACCGACGTATTTTAGTAATTATATAATAATTCTTGTTTCAATACTAAATAATACCTTCATTAAATATTTTAAAACTGAAACTGTTTGTTTTTGATTTTTTGTTGTTGTAAAATTAAATATGGTAAAACCAATAAACTATTCAAATTAATCACGAGAGTTGTTAATTTTGCAAAAACGTTGTGCCACCAGAAAACCAGACTTTTAGCCAGTCGGTATTCGTTTCGAATCGAGTTTTAAATTCGAATCCAAATAAATACGTTTCCATAATTGAAAAGAAATATCGACGAGACAATAATAATAATTCCAAAGCCTGGATTTAGGGGTGGTAAGGAAGGGAAGGGTAAAAGAGTCCGAAGAAGGTTCATGTTTTGAGATATAAAAATATAGGAGAGGTTTCATCCCTCGGCCGATAAAAACAATAGAGATAAGTAATGAGGGTAATATTTCTCTGGAGGGCAGGTGCGCCGCTAATATCTCCTCCGCTCTGCGAACTGCCTACAGCCCTCAGCCTACAATCTACGTGGCTTTCATCCCTTCCTGCCATCCCGTAAACACAACCATTATTTAAATATTACTAGTTACTAAGACTCCTATATACTCCTATATACCTATATACTCATCGGACACGTAGCAATTGACATTTTATAAATAAACAGATTCCAGTTTTTGGTGTTTCGAAAACATTTGCACGAATAGCAGAAAATCGTGTATCGCAGTCAAAGAATTACTATTCAGGATGATTAAATAAAACCGTTCTAGAGATATGTACACGGAGACCGGAAACTCGTAGTACCAAGGGAAACTGAGCTAAGTAGGAGTAACAGCTGTTACAGCTGTTAAAGGTAGATACATACTGTTACGCCTGACAATATCTGGACTACTTAGCATACATTTTCTAATGAAATAGATTTTTCAGAATCACACTGGCAACACGCATTGCACGTGCGGCCCGCGTGATTTTGAAAATGAATAATATAATATGGTTACTTTTATTTAAAATACTTTCAACTACAATTTTTAAATGCGTCAGACTTTTGAAAAAAATATATAATGCGTAGACCTGGTTCCAAAATTTAATTAACCTTCCAGTTGCCAAAAAAAATATAAATCCTATATGAAAAAAATTCAAATGATTTTAGTTTAAGAAAACCCAAAAAAAGTTATGTGAAATCTCCTTTGTAAGTTTCCTGATTATTTGAGGTATTAATCTACTTTTAAATTTTCTTTTTTAAAAATGCACAAATACCCTTAGTACCTATTTTTAAATAAAATTTTGACTCAATATCATATTTTGAATTAAAAATTAACAAAATTATTCTAAACTATTTTCTCCCACGTGTTTGGCAGCTATCTTTCAAAATATTACAAAGATCTTACCAAAAAAAAAATTTAAAGCTACGAAAATATCAAATTAACAAACTAGAATCTGTTTTCAACGCTGCGGAAAGACTTATCACCGGCGTATCGAAATATTCCCATATTTCAGAGCATCTCAAAAATCTTCACGGACTTTGGTGAAGTTGATTCATTTAGGACATTTTTCTCGACAATCAACCGAAGGTTTATTGTCGAGAAGATGATTGGAACCGAAGGTGTGCGCTTTGGTTCTTTCAACCTTCCTGGTTGAAAGAACCAAAGCGCACACCATACACTAAGTTCGGTGAGCGTGCTTTCGGAGTGTCCGGACCTAATGCTTGGAACGGGCTGCCACATGAGTTAAGAATGATCACAAAAAAGCGGAAATTAGAGCTAAACTTAAAACTCATCTTTACAGACTCTCTTTTTTCATAAAGTCAAAAACCTTTCACCTTTATTGCCCACCACATTTAAATAATAAATTGGGTAAAAATTTGATAAAGTTCTTTTTTGAAAGCTTTGGTAAAGGTCACCTCGTGAAAATTCTCCAGTTCTAAAGAATCCTAAAATTTCTCAAGTCTTTCAAAATAAACGTTAACTCAACTTTAGCATTAATCTTCTTATAAATGAATACTAACAGTGATGGGTATTCACTTATAAATGTAAAATCATGCATTGTCCAGTGTTTTCAATATAATGTCCCCCGCGTGCAAATTGTTATCTTCTCCAATCATTAACTTTAAAACTAATGAAAGTGTGTTTATCAGAGGTGACCGGCCAGGTAAGTATGTTTCTGTATCTGTTTGTAAATAATAAACTTAGGTAGAGCCTAAGAATTCATAAAAAATAAACAAAATAAAACAACAACAAAAAATGTACAGCGCCTTTGAGGTAATTTCTAAGCACTAAGAATTAAAACACAAAAACTTTATTTCTTTGAGTATCAACGGATGCCGGGTACTCTATAGTGTATTTTAAATAAAAGTAACACTTCATTATCACAAGCTCATAAAAAATATGGCAGTAACAGATACCTTTGTTAAAATAACATAATTTATGATACAAAAAACCCCTTCAAAAAAACTTACTGATTATCACGCCTATTCTGAATCATCTACCTGGTGATGCAAAATTAAGTAGTCCACACAACGCAAAATCGAAAAGTTCAGTTTCTAAATAATATCAAACTCATTATTTCAGAACAACAGAAATAAAAAAGGTATTGTTTTAAGTGATTTTTTAAAATGATTTGTATACTTTAATTAACTTTCCACTGTGACAGTGGACAGCGAGTGTAGCACGATTGCATCATCGATTTCTATTCGATGTATTGCATTCAATGATGTAAGTTATAATAGCGTTGGTTTGTTCACACTAATTGGAAACCGATTAATTATTCTCACGAATAATCATCATATTTGCACGCATCGTTTTATTGTTAATCCCTGCTCTCAAACACAGGAGAATATTGGACGCCACGCCGAGCGAAATCCATTGTTTTGGAATTATTACTGCTTCATCATGTAGGTACCTTTTAAATATAGGATGCGTCATAAGTTTTTGCCCTTTTTTTTTACTCAAAATAATGACAGGAATCACTTAAGTAAATCAAGTACACGTCCCTTAACACTCCGTCTGAATGTATATATATATATATCAAAAAGTATAATTGGTCTCTTAATTTAAAATTTTTTTTTTTTAGTTTATTGGGGAAACAAACAGTTATATATATTATAAAATTAATTACATTGTTCTATGGTTGCACAAACCAGCGAAGTTTTTGCATAAAATTCATATCATAAATATAAAAACATAGATAAAAGAAAACGTAAAGTAGTACAAAAAAAAATTAAAAAAACAGAAATAGAATCTTAAAAGAAAAACACAAATAAGCATATAGGATATATAATGTGAAATTCAAATATGTACCTACCTAAATTAAAAAAAAAAACAATTTCACGACATAAGATAATGTTCAAGAATAAAAATGTTTAAAAAAGAGAAGATAAACAATATAATGAGAATGATAAAATAACACGCAGTAAGCATAGTGGATTCATAATATTAACTTTTTTTTTTAAATTCTGTTAGGTATACATTTGGTAAATTGGCCTGAGAACAAGTGGAAAACATTAGCGTCTAAAAGATATTATTGTATTTTGTGTACGTTCTTCTGTGAAATGAATGTTGTGTGTAGATATAAATTCTCCTACTTGGGCTCCAGTCTAACAGAGAATAATGAGGATCCAGCAGAAATCAGAAGGAGAATCACAGCAGCCAACAAAACATACTTCTCTTTGCTGCATGTGTATAAGTCACGTAGCGTCCACAGGAAAACCAAAGTAATGATATATAAGATCATTGTTAGAACTGTATTGGCATATGGATGTGAGGCGCTGACACTGACGGCAAAGATGGCTGAAATGCTGGATACCTTTGAAAGAAAAGTGTTGAGGAGAATATGTGGTCCCATGAAAGAGGGGGAACAGTAAGGCCCCGGCACATGCGGTACAACAAAGAACTGTATGATATAATATATCAGACCCCCAACATCTCAGCCCATATGAAATTCCTCAGGTTGAGAAGGGCTGGGCATGTACAGAGAATGCTGGACATATGCGTCCCAAAAAGAATTATGACTCGACACCCAGGTGGGAGGAGAAAAGTGGGAAGACCCAGACTGAGATGGGAAGACGAGATAAGGGGAGATGCTTCTCCAGATAACAAACTGGAAGTCAGCCGCTGAGGACAGGAGTAGTTGGAGGCGAAAGTTGCAGGAGGCCAAATCTCGATATGGTCTGTAGCGTCATTGGAGAGAGAGAGAGAGAGATACGTGTTTTTTTATTGTATGTAGGTTTAAACAGAAAAGAAAAAAGTGAATATCAGAAAAATACGATGAATGTGTGAAATTTCCTGGGTTGTGCCAAAAAGTTACTTTTAGCAGTACATTAATATTTTTATGGAAAAAATGTATTATTTAATATTTGTGAATATAAACACATCATCTTTGAAAGAACTTAGCCATGTTCGTGCTCTAAGAGCTTATGTTAGTCCGTTCTCGCCCACGGTTCAGCTGTCAAATATTTATGTAGGCAACAAGATGGGTGGGGTGGGGAGGCTGTAGCGTTTGGAACTATGATTCTCCTAATATCCATACTCTTTGCTGTAGCAGATCCTATGGTAGTCGCAAAGAGAGGTCGTACATACATCATCCACGATCGTCCTCTTCCTTCTCACACGTCTTGTGTGAAAACGAAAACGAAAGAATATACTAGAACGATGACTTCACATATGGCCTCTACTACGACTATTTTATTTTCTTGTTTGAAATAAAAGTTGGTGAATAAAATGGATATATATTTCTTTTTTATCTAGAAAACTAACAGTTATAATATTATATAGTGTATGATAAACTACGTGGAAGTTAAGTAAAATAGGTTTAAACTGATGTGTAGCAATTGATGTTCTGAATTTTATCTTCGACCACTGGAACTTCGACATTGTGATTCATTTTTGAAAAGTCCTGACCAAAACCTTAAAGACGTGGAACTTCATTGAACTGTTTTTTTTTTTAAATTAACCAATTGACTGATATGTTTGTAAATTGAAATTTTAAGAATTTTTTTTAAAAAACACCCCATTTAAAGTCTCCATTTACCTATTCATTATTTTAAGTAATTGTTTTGATGGCCGCCGTCGTCCAGGGGCAAGACTTCTGACTAGAGATCCAAAGGTTGCAGGATCAAATCCCGGCGTGCGCAGATAAATTATATATGAATGATTTGTGTTTCCACAAATTAATCATTTAAAATAATATAAGAAATATTTGCACGATCCAGAGTAGTAGATACTTTCAGTATCGCCCTGGTGTAAGACCACCATTCAGAATTGAAACGTTGCTTGAAATGGCTTTAGCCGTGTTTAGTGACTAGATCTGAATAGCCAGGCACCCCCCCATCTTCCTCTTTCCCCATCTTCTTCCCCTTCCCACTTACCTTCAGCCTCACAACATACCCCAATTGGAGATGCCATAGTCTCACTGGCTCCAGACGTGAGCAGTTGAGACTCTTGTGAGGTATTCACGTATAAAAAAAAATTGTTGTAAAGGTTTTCACTTTACTTTAGGTTAGGTTAGGTAAAATTAACCAGAGAAAGTAATAATTGTTATAAGTTAAATGTAATATGAATGTATTTATATTCTCTATTGTAGCAGGCAACACGGTTCACAAGACTGGTTTTTTACTTCCACAAAAAAAACATTTTCAGTTCGGAAAAGTTGATATAAAAACTAACTACATCCGAATACTGTAGAAAGTTCATAACATGTCATCAGAAGCACTGATTGCTACGAAAGAGGGACTCACAGTATATGTTCAGGACCTTATTAATCGGCTGCCATATTGACTGACAGTCATGGCGAGGGGGTGGGTCTTATCTGTATAACTCTCGAAGACCGACGCTGCAATAGTGATGGCTTTATTATCTCAGGGAGTGAGTAGAGGAAGGCAGCAGGAAGCAGGCAGTATGAATCAGGAAGCGGGCAGCAGAGAGCAGGCAGCAGGAAGCAGGCAGTAGGAAGTAGGAAGTGGGCAGCAAGGGGTAGGCAGCAGGTAGCAGGTAGTAGGAAGCAGGAAGCGGGCAGCAGAGAGCAAGGATACGGGCGGGATAATGGCGTTCAGTAAGTTGGGGCGGTGAGCTGGCGCAGGCACTAGAAATCAGGCTTTCATCACTCGGGGCAGTGTTTAGTATTGTTACACCTCCCCCTTCGCGATGGGTGTTATTATTGTTATTCTTACGACGAATTGCTTGGAGGTTAGGACTTAAAAGAGGCAATTAAGCATATGATGAAATTGAACAAACTTTAAAAATGTCTTCTCTAGAAAAACGTAGAAAGGACTCTGATGGTTTAATTTGAACTTTCAGAATAATCAACAGTATTAACGACACACCTGCTTTCTTCCAGTTCAACATCCCTTCCCGTAGACTCCGAAATAATGAATTGCTGTTCCTCATTCAATATCCTACTAATTACGAATACCATTCTCTTTTGTCCAGAATATCGAGACTATTTGTCAACGCAAGTCAAAGCATTGAATTTTTTGGTGTAAGCTTAAATGATTTTCAGCAGTCGATACGCAATGTGTACTTTTTAAAGTCTTTCAAATCCTTCTTCATGCTTTGACTTATCATCTGATGAAATTGAAAAAAAAGGATTAAAGCCATATTGTGCAACACTCATATTGGCCAATTGTCAAACTGATAATACATTTCAACAAAAATGATTCATCAAATCGGAGTTCTTCAGTTTGCAGAGACATTTTATTACAAATTCAAAACCTATTTCTGGATAGTACCAGTTGTGTATATATTATAAGCTTTTTTGACCAAACACCATAGGTTTATGGTAAACCTTTTGAAATTTAAGTTAATCTAGTTTAGGTTTATATTACCTAACGTAGATACAGTGTTAAGTACCTACCGTTCATCAATAATTTTAACAGACAAATATTAAAATTAATATAAAGTGGTTTAAAACTAAGTTATTTGTTTCATTTGGTATAATGTCAAGCCACAAAGTGTTTGATTTTTTCGATAATAATTTTAATTATTTGATATAGATATTTTTATCATCAATTACTCTTCCAACGTTAACAAAATTTATTTCAACACCAAAAGAATTTTCCTATTCTGTAATAACTACTTTAGGTCACCTAAATGTACTAATCTGGGGCAATACCGCTAAACCTCGTTTGAATTCAGCTCACAAATAATATTTCTCAATCTCAACGCGTAAATTTTTGGTTTAGCCAAGCTGGCCCCGCATTCATTCTCCAATAACAGATTGAAGAATGGGTGGTATTTAATACACATACAACTACCATATATTGTATATCAAGTCTAAAACTACCAACAATGTAAATACGAACAACAAACTTTAAATTGGTCAAAAAAACTTCTTTTTTTTCATTTCGTTCGCAATTCTTTAGTGTAACGCAAACCTAACCGATGTTGTGATGTTTGGGGTTGTTTTATGGGTGCAGTTTCACCAACACCATAAAAATAAAATGATTGTGTGTTTATAATCGAGCCAAACCTAAGATTATTTGACAACAAAACTGTCACAAATACCTACATAAGATAGCTTTACTAAAAAGCAAGATAAAAATATAATATTATTCATGTGATTGTAAAACTGTGCTTAGCAAGATTATATACTTAAAATATTATTCGGTTTGTCGTTTGAGACTAATTTACATTGTCAATTTAATCGGTAATTTTTTTTTAATTTTCACTTTGATATATTGTATATGTTAAATGAAACTCGTGGGATGCACCACCTTCTCCGAGATCTGGAATGAAAAAGAAGAAATAAAAATATTCCAGGGAAAGATTGATACGATACTACTAAACCTGAATATGAAAAAAATGGAAAAAATATCGCTTATGACAGTTTTACACTAGATAGACGATAAATTAATCAAGTTTTTTTTTTAAATAAATTGATGAGTAAAATGACAAAATATTAAATTTCTTCATTGCAGACAATATTAATGACTCTCAAACGAAATATGTGAAACAAAAAATAAAACAGAAAATTCAAAAAAATCTAAAATTCGATCGCACATGGGAATCCTCGATGCAACCGAATTTTCTTCTGATTTTTCTGATTCACATCTTTCGTTTGAGAGTCACTAACATTGTCTTCAATTATTAGAAATGTACAGTGTTTTGCCTAAATATTTAGCTTTACGTGATGATGTGTGAAGTTTGTTATTTAATGTTTGCCGTTAGCAATGGCAGTAATAGTAAACAGTAACCAGGTTACGGCTGACATAACAAGGCCGGTCCAGCGGAGATGGGGACATAGATTACATCCCCCCCCCCCCCCTCTCCTCCCACCACTATATAGAGTTCATGCACAACCCCCATCCCCTATATAAAGTACATATACAGCCCCGACTAAACCAAATTAACCATTTATCAGGAGGCAGCGGCGCGTAATGACTTTAATTTTTTTTCATTTACTACCCTTCACTGATTTGGAAATCCGATATTGGCCGATTGGCAATGCGATTGGATAGGAGCAAAAACGTAAAGCACTTTAAAACTGAACGATGTACGCAGACCAAGTTCAAAACAAGTAAGAAACAATTATTTTTAAAAATGTATTAGTATAACTAATCTTAGCACCTAAACATCTTTAAAATGTTTAATAGTTTACGAAGATAAAAATATAAATGAACATATTAAGCAGAGCGACAAAATTCGTCAATTAAATTAATAAATTAAATATTATAAATATGAATATAATACTAAGCGATGAGGTTTATAAGCTTCAATATTAATATGTTTGATAGTGACAAATCGTGGCGGAATTCAATTATATATTAAAACAGCTTAAAACTTTTTTCCTCTTATTTTATTTTTGACTGTTACACGATATGGTTAAATGGGATATTATTTTAAATCCCTTGTTTACTACGAGCATACGAATAATAATAATAGACACCTGCCTGAGAATTGTAAATGGCTGAAAACAATTCAAGTGAGGTATTTCCCAAACAAAGAGAAAATAATATTTTAATTTGATGTTTAACTCATTAAGTTAAAAATTTAAATAAAATAAAATGAATGCATTTAAAAAACCTAACTTATGCCTAGAGGTTATAAATAATATTGGAAATTAATTTATAAAACACGACTGTTAGATTTTGAGAAATAACGCTATTATTCATTTTCAGCTCTCGTTCCCAATTAAACATGACTCATCATAATACCGAGGCTCTACAGAACCGAAGTCATATCGTAGGTTCACCATTGAAGTTTTCAAGAAGAACATGAATGATACGACTGGTCATATCACTCATTAGAAGGTATTATTGCACTGATCCTTGTACTTTTTGGTAAGACCTTTCGTGGATAGGTATGTCTTAGATAGTTTATTTATTTTATATGTTTATTTATTTTATTTTAGGGAAATCAACAGTAAATGTAATTCATTTATACAAGTGTTATTTACCTACTGAGAAGGAAACCGCCCACCTATCTTGTGTAGAACAATTTTACTCAAATTGAATAGAAAATCGAAATAACCGAAAAAGTATATTGCTTAGCAGACAATCCACACAGAAATGTGCATATTTGAAAAAATAGAATACAATGCTGCTTACATAACTAAAGTAAAGAAATAAAAAATACTACAAACGAGTTCGTAACATCCCTGAAAAAAAATCCGAAGATAGAAAAAAACTCTAAAAAAATGTTTAACTCAAATTTTATTTATTTGAAACAGAAACTGGCAGAAATCGTAAAATAAAAAATAATACCATAAATAGTAACATATTACCCCATAAAATCGTTCTTAAATTATTAATACTACATTTGCGGCACGTTCCAGAGTGGAAGATACTGTCAGTATCGCCCTGCTGTAAGACCACCATTCAGAATTGAGACGTTGCTTAATAATGGCTTTAGCCGTGTTTAGTGACTAGATCTGAATAGCCAGGTACTTTCCTACCTTCCTCTTCCCCATCTCCTTCCCTTCCCCACTTTCCTTCAGCCTCACAACATACCCCAATTGGGGATGCCATAGTCTCACTGGCTCCAGACGGGAGCAGTTGGGACTCTTGTGAGGTATTCTCTATAAAAAAAAAAAATAAAATACCAATATAATGTATTTTTAACTGCAGGTCCTAGTAATGTAACGTAAGAATATTGCACCATTATATGAATAAAACTGACTGAAACTACTTTAAACGCGTTTTTCTCGAAACTACTTTTTTCAAGATATCGTGCATGATATCTAGAGTTCTACAGAACCGATTTATTTGAAATTTGGTATAAACCTTCTCTAGTATTTTATTTATGGCGCCAAGCACAATCAGAGAATTTTTTAAAATTTTGTTAATTTTAAAAAAAAATTAAGCGCCTCCGCCCACTGACGCAACTGAAAACTCTCAACTGCCAACTGTCTTTGTATGACAATGTGATGGCCCGCACACTTCACAATCACACAAAACCCCGTTGTCAATGGTAACGCAAGCGGTGACTTGCGACTGTCACTTCTGATTGCCCTGGGCGGCCGTTGCTAGTTGCCAGCTGTCAGCTGATTGTTCTTCGTCTATGGTTAAACAAGCTTTTTGACCAATCAAGACAGAGAAAACAGCCAACAACAAGTTTAAAACAACAGTTTTAGTTGGTTTTCAGTTGCCTCAGTGGGCGGAGACGCTAACTGTTAAAAAAAGTTAAAAACATGTTTTTTTTCAAACGGCTGCGATCGAAATTGAAAACGAAATTGAAAAAAAAATATTTTAAACAAGGTTCTGGCGATAGTGACATCTTAACTGATTAATCAGTAAAAAATCCGTTCGATTTTTTTTCCGATGGGTTGCAATCATGCACGCCAGGGCATCCCGTTTTTTTGGATTCCCCACTTTACCAGCCGATTATTTTACGATTTTTGAATAATTTTTTTGTTTGTTTAATTTTGTAAGTATTCTTAAAATCTTAATAAGCAAATCATAAAAAGAAGGATGCTAAAAATATTCAGAGCTCGAAAAAACGCCCGAAATTTGTGCTTCTAGACAAGAATACCCCCTTAAACCAAAATAAATTATAAATTCCTTCCATAAATGCGTTGACATGAAAAACAATAAAAAACTAGTATTAATTGATTATTATTGACATTTTACAGACACGAAAAAAAAACGAAATTCAAATAGATAATTTATTAGGCGGGTATGGGTACCGCCGCCCTGAGAATCACTTATTGGATAACCAACACCTCAGCCAAAAGTCACCCCAAGTGGTTCGCCACTTTCGGTGACTTAGCAGGGGTGCTCATGGGGTGAGATTTGTCCGGGACTTGGCGGCGGATGCTTCTGCCCACCAATTGCATGGCAGTCCAGATCGGGATAGTCTGGTTGAGGAAGTCCTTTTGACTTCTACAGCAGGGCTCTCTCGGAACATCACCTTGCACCGTAGTGGAAGGGATGGAATCATTCGTCCGTCACTTCTGGACACATTGACCCCCAGATTCTTAACCACCCCTCATACCTTTTTTCTTCCCAGAACATCCTATCCTTCCTTCCTAAAAATAACCCTCCACACAGCATCTCCAAAGATGGCATAATCCTGAGGAGAATTACTTTATTCAGGGTCTCCTCTGTGGAGCTATTTAAATACAAAAAATATATATTATTCGAGACACCAGCTAGGTTATAAATATATTCAGATAGAACAATCACACCAAAAATATCATAGCAAAAATATGATAAGATAAAAATGGAAGTTTGAGATTGATCATACAACAATAATATTTCAAAGTGACAGTTGTCAGTTTTGATTTGCTCTCACAAAATTAATAAAAAAAATACATTACAAGCGACAGAAATATTAAAAAAAAAGTGCACAATTTGCTGCTAGCATCCTAGTTCTGTGTTTTAAGTGCCAAACAAAACAAAAGCCAAAAGAATTACTCTGGTAATTCACTATATACTCCAACTAAGCCACCGAAAATTTTAAATACATAACATATATTAATCATGGTAACTAGAGGTAAAAGTGCGCTGGAACTTGAAGACAAATACATGGAGAAAATTATTCAACACATTGATAAAAAAATGGATAATATGAAAAAAGAAATATTGACAAAAATGGAACTATTCAAGGAAGAAACGCAAAAAAGTATAGAGTTCGTCGGCAAACAATACGATGACCTAATAAAAAAAATCGACCAAACCATAATCCAAAACCAAAAAATTGAAACCGAAATCGAAACATTCAAAAAGGAACAACAAGACCTCAAAAAAACAGTGGAGTACCTTGAGAATAAAATTGATCATCAGGAATACGAGTCTCAGTCGAACAATCTAGAACTGCCCAACTTCCCAGAACATCCTCACGAAAATCTAGTTAGTATATTCCACAACCTTTCAACTAACGTGATACAATCGGTAGTGCAACCCGAAGATGTGACTTCTGTAGTGCGGGTGGGAGGTAGGAACCGCTCCGAGGACACCCGAACTAAACCGAGAGATGTTATAATCACCCTCAGCTCAAAACTAATGCGTGATCTATTTCTGGCCAAACTTAAGGAACATATTAAAACCAAAGGCCGAATTACTACATCATCCTTACGACTACCACATACTCAGATGGGTCACAGCACACCCATTTATATATCGGACCACCTGAAATCAAGAAAAAAATTCCTCCTGGCACAAACAAAACAACAGGCAAAACTAAAAAACTATAAATTCACTTGGTCGAAGGAGGGACACCTATTTGCTCGTAAGTCTGAGGACTCCAAAATCCTTAAAATCTCATATGAATCGGACATTAAAAAAATGTGACTCGAGGTCAACAAAAAAAAACCCATTACTTAAACTGCTTACCTATATTAATTTAATAATTTTCATTTATATTTTTTCCACAATCACTTTTGCTCAATACTCAAATCAATTTATAATTATTATTAATCTTATTAAATTTATCAACTTACTTCAAATATTTATCTTGACTTACTCCATAATTCCCTTTTATCTGATTTGTCTAAACTATCCAAATATTCTATTCTATATAACTGTTCCCATGTATTCATTTATTTTCACTACTACAATCTATACGATTATTATATTAAACTCAATTTACTTAAGTACTTTTAATTATTTAATTATTTCAAGTAATCTGATATATGTGATACATTTTATTGTTATAAAGTATGTAATTATTTCAACTAACTTAACTGATTTTATTCCCTGGATATTCCTAATTTTTTTGAATCATAAAATAAAACTATGTTACTTAAATCAATTACCTCACTTAACTTCCCTCAATAATGCTATTCAAAAATTGAATCCAACTATTTTAAATCATTCCATATTATTATCTAACCACTTGATTCCTTCTATACCATTGATTGTTTTTATTCCTGAACATTTTTTACTTTTCATAAGTTTAATTTTGCAAAATCTCTTAAATGTTGTATATTTATTAATTTTCTTACATCAACTAGTAATTATTATACAATTAATTTTAATCTTTTTATATGTCCAAATAATAAAACTCTTCTTTCATTCTCTTAACTTTCCTAATCGCCTGAACTGTAATTATAAAACTTGTTTTAACAATTTCCAATTTTTCAACACCTTAAATCGTTCAATCTGTTTTAATTATTTTGATTATCTCAATGTGTCGTATCTTTCGACAAATTTAAATTGTTCTATTTTTATTGTTACTCACATTCTTCCTATTGTCCTACACTCGTTATCTCATGTAATTCTCTCAATTTATTCTATATTATTGATAACCTACTATGACTTTTACGAATATTTATACGATTTTAATACATGTCTCTACATTCCATTAACTATTTTAATTGTCTTAGTTCGTATCATCCTTACAAAAATCCTTAATCTCATACTTTCTATACATTTAATTATCCGAATGATCGTAGTTCTTTTTAGTGTACTTACTCGTACTATTTCTAAGATTCTCCTCAGCACGGGAGAAACTAAACAGCTGCAAAAAAACATCTTAAATATTAATTGCTATGGTTTTCCCTTAGCTACATATACTTACCTAACTCACAATATCACTGACAAATTCGAACCCCCACCATACATCGACGCTTATAATGGACCCGACTGACCCTATCGATAATTTACTCAACATCACGGTACAAACGACAAATGATGCAAATGCATATAAAAAAATTATCTTTAAACCTAAAGCACTAAAAATATTTGCCATGAATATTCGCAGCCTCAACAAAAACTTCGACAATTTACTTGTACTCCTAACTGACTTAGGAAATGAATTTGATATAATTGCTCTGTCAGAGTGCTGGATAAATCCAAATTATATCCCGAAAATAATCAACAACTACTCTGTCTACAATACAACGCAGCACAGGTCCCAACCCGACGGGGTCATAGTTTATATCAAATCTCACTTAAACCCTATAGTGTCTGAAATTTCAGTTGACCATGCAAATTGCCTCAAAGTCACAATTGATAACTTAAATATCTTCGCCATATATCGCTCCCCAAAGTCCAATAATGTATCCTGTTTTCTCTACTCGCTCGAAAAAATAATCGATGACGCAACTAAGGATCTCATCATAATCGGCGATATCAACATAGACATCCTAAACGAAGCCAGCCCCCATACTTCAAAATACCTAAACCTAATGGGTCTGCATGGCCTTATACCATACATCAACATACCTACCCGAGTCACACTCACTACTAAGACATGCATAGATCACATCATGGTTAGAACAAGACGAACCGCTAAATCAATTGTATTTGAATCTACTGTCACAGACCACTACTAACCATCCTAGAATTACACAACTCAAAATCTCCCCCCCCCTAAGTCCAGAAATCCTACTCATAACATTGTAAATATGGATCATCTGATAAAGTCTGTAGAACTAGAAAAATGGGAGTCTACCCTGCTTTCTGAAAATGTCAACACAGCTCTTGATATGTTTTCGGCATCACTAACTGCCCACATTAATCACGCTTCTTTCCCCTCCAAAATAGCCTCTAACAAAAACAAGAAGCTGAAACCTTGGATTACGAACGGCCTTATCTTCTGCATACGTAAAAGAGACAGAATCCATAAACAAGCACTAAATAACCCAGACCCCCAATTATTACGTTTTTATAAAAGGTATCGTAACATTTGCAATAACCTAATAATAACAACCAAACAAAAATACTATTAAAAAAATTGAAGATTCAGGATTTGACAGTAAAGTTATCTGGAACGTAGTCAACGACATCTCAGAAAATAAAAAAACCTCACTTAATATTCAATCACTTGTTATTAACGAGAAAAATATCCTCGTCCACGAAGACCCAAAAACCTTAGCCGATCACGCCAACCATTATTTTAGTAACATCGGAAAAAAACTTAGCCAACAAAATTCTTAATGCCAAAAAAAATCATCAAGCTTCACGGGTAAGACAACAGAACAATCTACATCCCGCACTTATCCTAGCCCCAACATCCACTAAAGAAATTGTTGACACAATACTCTCTATAAAAACGAATAGTGCTGCAGGTATTGATAAAATTTCACCTTACATGTTAAAACACGTAGCTCACTTTATTACCAAACCATTAAACCATATTGTAAATCTTAGTTTCAAAAGCGGCACCTTCCCTAACCAACTAAAACATGCAACGGTTATCCCAATCTATAAGGGTGGCGACAAAACAAATATCGAAAACTATAGACCTATTTCTTTGCTAAGTGTCTTATCCAAAATCATTGAAAAAATTGTTAAAAGCAGACTTATCTCCCACTTGGAAACCCAGAAGATTCTCTCACCCAATCAGTTTGGCTTCCAAAAAAAATTTGTACGGAATCTGCAATCTTAGATTTGACTGAGAATATCACAAACAGCCTGGACGAAGGCGATTCCTGCCTAGCCATGTTCCTGGACTTATCCAAAGCATTCGACACGGTTTCCCACCCCATACTTCTAGATAGGCTATCTCAAATAGGCATCCGGGACTCAACTCTTAACTGGTTCACCTCATACCTAACTGATAGATCACAAACTGTGAAAATTAACAACATAGCTGTAAGTAACCCTTTACCAATCCAATTCGGAGTCCCACAAGGAAGTGTTCTAGGCCCTATTTTGTTCCTCATATACATCAATTAACTCTGTAACCTACCCATAATTGGAAAACTAATATCCTTTGCAGATGACACTGTGCTTATAGCTCGACATAAAAATTGGAAAGGAGCATTCGACATAGCTCAACACGACATAGGCCTTGTGAAGAATTGGTTAGATGACAATCTCCTCACCCTCAATGCTGGTAAAACCAAATTCTTAACCTTCAGTCTAACTGCTGCAACCCAACCTACTGATAATCAGAAATTAACAATTCACTCTTGTCCAAGACCATACTCTTCCTGTACTTGCCCAAACTTGGAAAAAGTATCCCATATAAAATACCTGGGGGTCCTAATTGATCATCATCTTCGTTGGAATCAGCACTTAGCCACCCTAACTCCCCGAATTCGCAAGCTCTCTTATGTCTTTCGAACACTACGAAATATCCTTTTTTTTCTTTTTTTTATAGAGAATACCTCACAAGAGTCCCAACTGCTCCCGTCTGGAGCCAGTTAGACTATGGCATCCCCAATTGGGGTATGTTGTGAGGCTCAAGGAAAGTGGGGAAGGGAAGGAGATGGGGAAGAGGAAGGCAGGAAAGTACCTGGCTATTCAGATCTAGTCACTAAACACGGCTAAAGCCATTATTAAGCAACGTCTCAATTCTGAATGGTGGTCTTACACCAGGGCGATACTGACAGTATCTTCCACTCTGGAACGTGCCGCAAATGTAGTATATATTATTTTTATTAATTAATTGTGAAATAACACAAATTAATCAAATAAAATTTATTTGCGCACGCCGGGTTCGAACCCGCAACCTTCCGATTGGGAGTCAAGTGTTGTTACCACTCGACCACGGACGGTCCTTACTCCTATAATACTGAAAACAGTTTACTATGCTCTCTGCCAATCCCAATTAGTATATGGCGTCATAATTTGTGGCGGCTGTGCTCATAATTTTATTGATCCTCTACAAAAAGCCCAAAAAACGATAATACGTGCAATCAATAAGCGACCGACAAGATACTCCTCCACTCGACTCTTCTCTGAATACAACGTCTTAAACATACGGCAACTCCATCTAAAATTTACACTAACTCATTTCTTGTTTAAATGTACGAAAAAAACCCTCTTAGATAACAATTACACCTCCATAACAATAACAAACCGAAACTGCAATGTACCTACACTACATACCACGTCAGCTCGAAGACACTTCATGTACCTAGCTCCAAAAATATTTAACCTTCTCCCCGACAACTTAAAAACTGAAACCCAACCCCATAACTTTAAAAAACAATTATCTCTATGGATCGTCACACTTAGGAACTATGATATATAATCTTTTTTTTACTTAAATTAATTTGTATAACTCTAATATATCTATCAATATTATAATTAACCTATTATTATAAATTATTATTATCAAAATATTTAGAAACCTCGATGTATATTATTTGTAATTTAATTTAATTTAATTTGTATAATTTACTAAATTATAATTCAATTTATCAACCATCATACTATGCAACTTATAAATAAATTATTATTTATCCGTAACCCACATTTCCATAAATTCATTGTCATATTATCCGTAAACTACACTATCATCAATTATTTTATTATCTGTAACTTCGTTAACATAAATTCAATGTTATATTATCTGTAAATTCCATCAATCAATTATTATTTTATCTGTAAATTTCATTGTCATAAATTCCTTGTTATATTTATTACCTGTAAACATCATTATCATCAATTACTATATTATATGTAAATTTCATTATCATAAATTCATTGCTGCATTAACTGTAAACCTCATTATCATAATTATTATATTATCAGTAAACGTACTTCATTACCCATATAATCTGCATACTTCACCCGCCATAACTCAGGGACATCCCTAGCATGGCGGGCGAAATAACACAATATGTACACTATGTATAAAATTCTTTAATAAATAAATATATAAATAAGTGATAAAAATGACGGAATGTAATGAGGAGGCAATAGCTCAATTGGGAGAGTGCCAGTTTCAGTAAGACTAAAGGTTTAATTTGTAGTTGCGAACGTTACCTTTTTACTTTCTGGGTCTATCTATCTGTTTAAAATTTTTATTGGGAGGTAGTTGATATTGCTTAGTCAGTGATTAACACCAAACTCGACAAACTCAAACACGGTATGCAGCACGATCAATCGATAAACGTTTTATCGATAATGTCGATAACTTAACATCGTTCCCGAGCATGACTGAAGATCATAAACGAACAAACAACATCTCACGACTAAGCGTTATTTATTTATTCGACGTGAGCTGTGTTTGTACAATAGTAATAATTGGTAGTCGTGCTAGGGAACGATGACAATTTATCGATATTATCAATAAATTGTTTATCGATCGACCGTGCTAGGTACCCAGGGCAGATACATAATATACCTATGCAAAGTACAACTTGAAGTACTGCAGGTTGAAGATAGCCTCGATGAAAACTTAGAATAGGCACCAGTGAAAGAAGAACCACTTTCACAATACTAAATATTGTATATACGTAATAAGCATTAACTTTGTGGCTCGCCATAACTTACAATAAAAATATTTATATTTGTTTTAGACCACTTCAAACTGTTTTAAAGTGGTCTAAAATAAATTTATATATTTTTATTGTACTAAATATTGTATTCACGTCCATGCTTACTATGGCATTTATTCTAATCTTTCGGTGTAATGTAGTGTTTCTAATGTAAAAGCAGTAATACCTTCAGGGTTTTAATATTAGCATACTTAGTGTGCTCTGTAAGTTATTACTACAATATGATTGCATGTTCATATATTTGGTGAAAACGTCTTTGCACATTAAAGTGGTCATTAAAACCTAATGTACGCTGCTCTACCTTAAAGTCTTCTAGTAATATCAGTCAAGGAGCCAACCGGCAACCACTTAGTCACAACGGGTAGGTACTTTTTAACTGTATGTAGTTTACCAGTTCCCAGCTGCGAATTTTGAAAGTATACAAACTTAACACTGTTTGGTTTCAAAAATATTTAAAAAAATAAATTCCTTGGAAAGTACATACTGTGGGAATGTAGGTATACTTTAAAAATGTGATTTATGGGGTAAAATTAATCAATTTTGCACTCTTATTCATTTAAATATATTTTAACTCAACCTAAGAATCAATTTTGTATTAAATATAAAATAATTTCTTCGAGTGGTTCAATTTCACCATTTTTACTGTAACAAATGAATCCTTGAAATTTCATCAAAATGTATCAAAACACTGCTTTAACATCATTCTCGAAAAAAACTGTAGATTCGTGTATGAAACAAATCCGTCACAAAGCCACAGACAATCTAATTTATAATGTAAAATATATTAGAAGATTAAAGAGCATGTTATTATAAGCTGAAAAAAGCCAAGGAAGAGAGTTAACGAATTGTTTAAATGCCGAAAAGCAATACCGTTAAATATTACTCAATTGTTGTGGCAAATTCAGAAAAATTATTATTGTTTTACACAAAAGTAATTTGTTTCATTTTATTTTAATTGTATTTATATTTTATGTTGGTTTGTTTATATTTATCTTAATTTAACTTTTTATTTTATTTTCTGTCTTATATTGGAGGCTCTGTTGAAAACCAGCTGCATTTCAGAAGAAATCCTGAATTGTAGCTGAGTAATCAAAAATGTGTAATATTGTTAAAAAAAATCTATTGATGAATAAAGGATTTTATTATTTTATTATTAATAACATTTTATAACTGGCATCGGTGGGTAGTGTTTAGTTATCTTCTTCTGCTTTCCAGGTAAGACTTTGTGAGGAAAAGAGAGAAACAAAGGAGATGACCCTATTTTGAACAGGATCTTGGGATTTGGAGTAGTCCCAAACCAATGTTTATAATAAACTATCAATGGCTACTTTTTGACCCTGAAGTCAGAGTTTTGAGAGAGTAGTTCGACAAAAAAATATGCACAATAAATAAATATTGGTACACAAAGTAGCTAACCGTTTATTATTTTAGCAAAAAAGATACGACAATAAATAATAATAATTAATTTTTCAAAGAAAACTTCTACGGAAAGGTTTTCACTTTGTGATGGCATTATTTATTTTAATAAAAGACAAATAACTTTGTTTACATCATTTTTATAAATACACAATCAACATGTTTCATAAACGATGTTCATATCATCAGGATCAAATGTACACTAAACTTAAAAATTGAATATAGATCACATATTGGAGGAAAGGGTTATTTGTCTTTTCATTAAAATAATAATTAAATTTGGATGATTTTTATAGCGCTGTTTTGTGAAAAATATTTTTTTTTGAGGTTGTTGTGAGGCAAATAGGTGGATAGAATATGGTATATATATAGTATATTTGGGACATATTGTTAAGATTGATTACCGAACATCTCCTGATTTGATTGAAAGGTAATTTCAATCAAATCAGGAGATTTTTATTAGAACTATTATTTTAATTATATAAATTTCATTCGACTCGAACGTTGGTTCATCGCTCATCACCCATGGCTCAGCACTTCGGGTCTTGAGCCAAGACTGCCTAAATTAGGGTTGAAAGTTTTTGCCAAATTATTTCAATTTACAATAAAATATATAAATTTGTTTTAGACCACTTTAAATTTTAATTACACTCTACCGGTTTCGGAAGAACGCTTCCTTCGTCAGGAGAATATTAAAACTAACCTATGATACACAATATTGATAGATTTATACCAAACATTTAGGTACTGGAGTGGGAAGTCAAAGGGGGAGGGGGGGTAATTGCGGGAATTCCAGCAATAACAATTATTGGAAACCTATCTAGAATGGGACTAAACGATAAATTAATTTGGTTATTCAATATATTACCGTTATTATTTAGGGATTTTTTAATTTCAAGTGCTTCTAAGTTATCTGATTTTTTGCTTTTATTTAACCCCTGTGTCCTTATTAAAAGTATGATTGGTGGAAATAAGATGATTGGCAAACTCCGAAAAATTTATTTGTCTTTTCATTAAAATAAAAATTAAATTTGTATGATTTTCTCATTTTGAAAAATCGTCTCAAGGGCGCTGTGCGAATGGAACGCTGATGTATTATCTTTATTTTTTTGAGATTGTTGTGAGGCAAATAGGTGGATTGTATATGGTATATAATATATATATATATATATTTGGGACATGTTGTTAAGATTGATTACCGAACGTGACAAAGGTAATTTCAATCGAATCAGGAGATTTACATTAGAACTATTATTTTAATTATATAAATTTCATTGGACTCGAACGTTGGTTCATCGCTCATCGCCCATGGCTCAGCACTTCAGGTCTTGAGCCACGACTGCCTAAATTAAGGTTGAAAGTTTTTGCCAAATTATTTCTATTTATTTTGAAATTCTCCCTAAGGGCTAACGTACTAACTAACATGCTAGCTTGATTCAGTTTCTATTGATTTCCAAGAGATGGCAGGAGTAGCTCTTTCCTCGAATTTTACAATAATAGATAGTAGAAGTAATTTATTTTTTTTGAGCCAGTTGATAAAGGAGTCGTTAAAAGTTGCTAGGGATGTTTATTTTACTAAAATTCTGTTATATATTATACATCAATGTGGTCATTTTAAAATTCCCTGTTTATTTAAACTTATTTTTAATCCGGGAATAACGAGAATGAGAATGCGTATTTGTTAGAGGCTGTCAAACACGATTTTGAATTTTGAAGTGCCGAGTGTTTTAAATTACAGTATTTTATTTTATTCTGATAGCATTATTATTTTGCAATTTTCTTTGAAGAAATTTCTTCAGAAAATAATATTTTCCCGGAACGAAAATTTCGTAATATTTTTTTTTCAAATTCTTCTAAATTTTCCAAGAAAGAAAGAAAATTTTCCAAACTCCAAATAGAAAAAAAAAGTCTAAACGATTACCACCGTACCTAGTTCAGTGGAACCACGCGCGTTGTCTTACTAACTTACTTCTTCTTTCTGGAATACAATTTTAAATCAACGACCCTTGCACCGAAAACCGAAATGAGTTTAATAATGAAATAATTTGTTTGCAAGATTATTTAAGATACTATATGAGCATACGAAACAGTGTAAAATTGAGCTGGATTTGCAAAACCAAATCAACTGGTGGGGAAAACACAAATCATGTTCTGTTTCTATATAATTGTGTGTGTCTATTGGGCCGGTTGCTGGGGGGGATAATCGTATCTAGGAAAAACTCAATTAATTTGGTGGCTGGGGGCACAATGTGTGCGCAGGTTATCACACATTATGCACGACTGACAGTATAGGCTATTGAACTTCTCGTTTTGCATAGTTTACAGTCTAGTAAGGTTAGGTCAATGAGCGAGGACTTTGTCACTCTCTGAGAATTGTAAATTTGTAAAGGAAAATATTGTAAGTTTACTATTTCACCTTACTAAAACGTTAAAGAAACTCTCACCAAGAAAATAAATAACAACTGCTGATGCCGATTAAACTAACTAGCTAGCATGTCGTTTCTCCGCAAGGGTAGGCTGATAATGACGAACGGCCAAACAAGACGGCTTCGGCATACACTACTTTTTCCTGTTATTCTGACTCTTGATTTGGCCCGATCGAATTATTTTGTTTTCTGGATCTTTTCATGTCTTCCGAGGCCATCGCGGACTTCTTACAACATTCACATTTGCGTCGTATATTCTCATAACACTCATTTGGCCCAAAGCATCCCTTTTTTAATCTTTCTCAATACGTTTATATTAGCCTTGCATTTTTCTGCCGATTAAAATAAATAATTTTTTTTTTAAATTGTATTTTCTTATAGAAATCATTTTCTTCTTATAATTTAGACATAAATGGATCTGCTACAAAGTCCCATTTCGTAAAAAATCGTAAAATAGGTGATTCTAGTTACTTCTAGGTAGAAGGGTCCAACTCCATGAATATCGACTGCGGTTTGGTAAAACTCTTCAAGCCACAAATTTTACAGGAAATGATAAATACGAATACTTACAAATTTGTAAAACTAATTCAAAATCTTAAAATTAATATGAATGTTTTTTTTCCTAAATTTTGAAACTTAAAATATGGCAATTATATTGATATTATGAAAGAGAAGGGGATTTAGTAATCGAAATTAATTAAATTTAGTAATGTAAAAAAATTTACACATACATTGTTTTACCGTGTTGTACTTTGACATGAAACCACTGAAAAGTAACATTCCAAAAAAATGTGGCTTAATGGGTTTTACCACAACACAGTCGATATGGTAAATGGCATAACTTACAAAGAAGACCATAAAAGATATAACAAAATATTTATATTACAATACAGGGTGTAACAAAACGTACCCGAGAGATTTTAACCAGTGATGCCTGAGCTTATTTGGAGTAAAAAATCAAAATTAAATTATTTGTCTCCGGTGACTTTTTTGGTGAGTTTTTTTTCCAAAATATTTTTCACAAAATTAAACAAAAAAAAATTCTTTCTCATCTCATCACTGGTCACTCAGCCGAGTAACCACCCAGCCTCTTAACCCGCTCCCAACTGTCCAACACCTAGTGTTTTTTAAGTTATTGTAGACAAAAAAAAAACATCAAAAATGTCACTGGAGACCAAAACTTATATACATTTTTTACTCCAAATAAGCTCAGGAATCGCTGGTTAAAAACTTTCAGTTACACCCTGTATATTATTAAACATTTAAATATTTATAATGTCTATCCAAATATATATGAATTTAGTCATGTTTTTGAAGTCAAGTGTGGAAAATCTCGAATTTAAACTGTAAATTTGTGTAAAAAAAAACAGAGCCACACCGACACACCGGATATAATATATTGTAGAGAGATAAAAAGATGAAACATTTCTCATTGAAAATTTAAAAATTGATATAACCTACGTGGTCGTTTTAATTAAAAAAAAAATTCTTGCAAAATTAATGTTAACACTTGTACCTGCCATACTATATATAGCCGAAACGAAACGAAGTAACGTGATATTGGATCTTTTGTTCTGATTGGCCGTGGAAATTTACTGTCTTTCAGGTGCAGTGTACACCGGCTTATTGTTTTCACAACATCCTGTCGATAAATTGAAATCATACCAATAATGTCCCAAGGATCAGTGGGCTTACTATTTGCACAACAGATATTTTAATTTGAATAGACAAAAGGAAAACAAATATTGGAAAGGAGACAAATAAGCTAGGCACATTCACAAAATGTCATTGTCCAGGGCATTCAGCCAATTATATTTTAATGGGATTATATATTATATATTTTGGACCATACACATTCCTATAATATGCGCATGGTGTTGGCAATATCTGTATATATGCATTTAATATACAGGGTGTTAAGGGGCGTACCTGACTTACATTAATCAGCGATTACTGACATTTGGAGTCTTTTGGTGACTTTTTTGGTGTTTTTCCATATTTTTTTCACCAAAGTCAAACAAAAAAAATCTTCCACATTTTGCTATTGGTCACTCAGCCAAAAGACTGTACAACCACTCACCCCACCCCTAACAGTAAAATATTGTGACCAGACTACTCAGAATCATGCAACTTCGACACTTTGAAAAGTCAAAGCGATGAAATTTTTTTTACAATAAAATATTTAAATTTGTTTTAGACCACTTTAATTTTAATTACACTCTACCGGTTTCGGAAGAACCCTTCCTTCGTCAGGAGAATATTAAAACTAACCTATGATTTTGAAATTTTTTTTATTAAAAATTGGTTAAATAAAGGTTGCGCTAGGTAAGGTTATGGATTTTTTTCATATCTTTTAGTAACGTTTATAAGGGGCGTTTGAATTGCATGACGCTGAGTTGTCGTGGAACCGTAAAATACCTAGTGATTTTTTTTTAATGTTTTAAGTTGACGTAATACCCTGTGCACGGTGTCCAAAAAAGAACGACGGATTTTGTTTTTAATTAAACACATTATTTGTTAAAATGTCATTCTATTTGAATTTTTTTTATTTCTTGGGCATTAAATATATAACAATTTCTAGACATTTTGTTTTAAAGAGTTTTACTATCCATTTAAAATAAATACTTCAATTTGTGCGCTTCAGAAACCTTAGAAATAAATCAAAGAAATTAAATCAATAATTAATTTAGTGAAAAAATAATAGCATCCTGTAAATCACCCCTTTTGACAATGTTCCTTTGCCATGTTAACTCCTCCAACTGTTATCTCCCTCCTCCAAAAAAACCCCTCCTACTACTCCCCCCCCCTAATAACATTTAATCATTTCTGTACTAGTACAAATTTTGTGTCGAAACCGGAAATTAGCAGAAAAATTCAAATTTATATCACAAATGTACAGGAAGAGTAAAACTCTTTAAACATAATATTTTTCAAGACAAAACATAATATTTTTATTAAACGCGCACCGTAACTCTTGCTCTTGTGGTTAAGGATAAATTGTTACAAAAACTGTTGTTGCATAAATAATAGCGGCAATAATAAGTTGGATCTCCACCTTCACCTGCTAATTGTTTGTGGCTTTAGAGTACACATGTGACTTCAAAAAAACTACAAAGAAAAAAGATTTTGTTGGCCAATTCTAATCAATATTTCTTAACATTACCAAAAAGTGTACAACATTTTTTCCGTAAGCAGAAAGAAAATTCCACGAATTTTACGAATTGTTTCAGTAAATTTTTCTTTGAATTTATTGATTTTCGCAAAGTTGACAAATTAATGACACATTCCAAATTTGAAGGCTGTAGATACCTTTATAATATTGTACCTCCCCTTGTTTGTGTGTTCCCAATGACTCGGCGGGAAGTCATGCCCTAACGCAGCCTTATTGACTTAGAGAGACGAGAAGTCGTTTCCCTCTTAGCTCACGCAGATAATTAAGTTTCAGCTTGACGACACGCGGCGGCAAGGAACTACGTCAAAAATATGGTACGCTAGGTCCATACCAATTCCTCGCAAGATGCGAACGAAAATATACTTTAACTTTATTTTCGCACCCTCACATTGATCCAAGTCTGTAAAACAACGTTTCGTTTATTTACCACTTTCCTTAAAAATGGCAACAACTCCGTCATTTTCAGATCACTTAGTTTTCTACCACTTAGGTACATACCGTTATATAACATGTTAAAAGTATGACATTTTTAATGTACGTCAACGCTTTTCACCGGAAGAAATCTCCCTTGATTTTTAGATATTTTCGAGTGAGGCGTGTTAGTAAGGTAAAACGCGAAAGACGGCATTCAATGGTCCTGTTTAGTAGTGGGAAATGGTAACAAGTGCAAACTGTAATATTATATTATATTAATATACTATGCAGTTGGGGTCAGGAATATTAAGAAGCCAGGAAGTAATTACGGAACATCGCTCTTATGGAGCATTCTGTGATATTTTTATCTACTTAATTTACTTTACTAAATACATAGCATATTTATGGTTACTCTGTTCAAAGTATTAGTATATTTATGTTTTAAAAACGAATTAAATAAACTATCTGGAAAATATATATGATCACTTTTTTTAAATCGTGTGCACACTTTATCAACATTATAGATTTGTAACATTTCCTAATTGGTCATAAACAGTACCTTTTATACATTTAGTATATATTCCCAATTTCATAAGAATAGGCTATTAATAAGATAGCGCTGACTCTTAAAAAATCATGGGATGAAATTTTATAATCTTGTTAAATCTAGCTAGCTAGTAAATATTTTTTTGTCAAAAATGGAAAAAGAGCAGATATTTGAAAATGTTGAACACAGTGTCATAAGGCAAGCATTTTGATTTGAATTTCTTTTACAGTGATTATCTCTGAAAAGATTACATGGACGTTTGTGCCATGCACGTACTTTCAAATCAATTGTGTTTAATAATTCAGGACAGTCAGTAATATTGTTTAGGATTTTATATATACATATATACCAAATCTAAAAATTGCTAACGTACACTCAATGTATCAATTTAAAAAAAAAATGTTGCATCCAGATTATTATTATATCGGTTTTGCGATTTGTAAGAAATGTATTTTTTCTTTTTGTAAGAAATTTTAATTAATTTGTAAGAAATTAATTTGTAAGAAATGTATTTATTATTTTTTCTGAATCAATTCTATTTTGTTTACATGTAATGCATAAAATGGAAACCAAACAGTTGATACAATTTCTAAATGGCTTCGAACATATTATGCAAAGTATAGTTATTTGATAATAACAATTTTTGTTAATTCTTTTGTATTTCTTATTAAGAAATTGTTGCTTTGTTTATTATTACCTTTATCTAATTTCAGCGAGGGCATGTAGTACGAATATTCGGTACCTTTACTTCATAAATGTACTGCAGCAATAAAATACAGGAATTTAGAATAATATGTAGATTTTGATAAAGTAAGGGTCTCGGAAAAGTCACGTTCGGGACTTCTTCAAGAACTGTTTGCCAAATTTATTCTCTACGTTTCTAAGTTAACAAGGGAAAGGGTGAAAATAACAGGACTCCTGTAATCCCAGATTTAGCTTAAGAGTTTTCGAGAGCAGACAATACAGTAACGGCTATTATCAGTGGATTTTTTTTTGTATTTGGTAACTACCAATAGTGGAATGCATTACGAAGCCTATATATATATATATATTATATATATTTAGTTAAGTTATCACAGATGTGACCAGGGGGCCTAGTCTCGATCTTTCGGTTTCACAAACAAACACGTTTGCCGTTTAACCTTTCTTGACGGTGCTGTCAACTAAGCGGTCACGGTTTGTATTTACTGAAATATCTTTGTAAATATACTAAACATAGAGTTAACATTTTAGGTATTCCTTCACAATACATTTATGTATTGGATTAAATAAATACATTACACTAATATTTACTGAGTGTACAGCATCGGAGCGCGAGAAAGTTTTTAGCACGGTCAGAGGAGGGTTAATACGGATTCGTGACGTAGCTAAACCCGCGTTACGGGCGCTGTGAGAGATATAGACTAGGCCCCCCGATCTTTTTCCGTTTCAGGTTTTCGATTGAGTTTTGCTAATATTGTCTTCATTAATTAAAATATTTTTTTTTAGAATTGATAGCAGTGGTATTTCAGTTAAATTTATTTATTTTTCTGTTTCCGAATCAGAGCATACGTTTTAAAATTTATGGTTGAATATACCTTTTTGTAGATGATAATAATATATCTGGGGAATTTATGAGCCTCAAACAAACCTTCCCTTAAACCTTTTTTCCAATTCTATCTCCCTTTTCCTTCCAGCAGAGGACATCGTGACAGTCCGAAGTATACTTGACTGGGAACTGCAATTGGGCATCGTTCTACATAAAATTGTGGCTAGTCTACGCAAAACACATTCAGAACACTATCTTTATTTATTGTTTGTGTTTAATTCATGGAAATCCATTTAATTTAAAAAAATATATTAAATTTAATTTAATAGTGTTATTAAATTCTGTAAATATTATAGTTTTTTTTATTATTGTGACAGCTGTTTCGGCTTACAAGGCCATTTGGAAACTATCAAGAAAAATGCCTACCCCTGTGGGGACAAGACTTGATTGTTAGTTGGATAGTTAAGAAAAACAATTTAAAAATTCCTAAAATAATAATATGTGAGCATCAAAAAATTTGTGATTTTTTACAGAAATTCTAAAAAAATCTTTGATGATGTGCCTGAGAGATTTGTTAAATCGCTTCATGTCGATAAACAGTGAAGGCTGTTAGTGCTGGGGCAATTCAGTACCTAGCCTATTCATTACCTAGCGCCACTCTGACATGCATGAAAATAAAATGAAATATAGGTTTTAGATAACAAACAATAAAAGTATGGAACATACATTACTTTACCCAAGTTATCACAATTTACTCAAACTGATTCGTGAGCACAAGAAAACCAGGAAAACCTAGAGCTTCTTTCCTTTTACAATTTTAACTGTGTCTAAAGGAACTTATGTTGTTTTTCTAGAAGTTACGGGATCGATGTGTGTAAGCATAAGCTAATGCCCTTAATCTAAAGAAATCTTGAGTTTGCTCGAGGCGAGGCAGGATAAGGTATGTAGATGAGGGGGGCTAAAATACGAAAAATGCTTCTTTACTATTTGAGACCTACGGACGGTAAGCCAAGACTTTAGCATTGAGAAATCTACGCATTGGAAACAAATGGTATAAAACAGTTGATACTTTTAAAAAGTACAACGCATATTTGAACGTTTAAAAAATAGATGACACCTTTATTCCTGTTTTAAGAATTTTTTGTCGAAAATATTTACGAAAACTCAAAAGTCAAAGTCAAAATGCACAGATTTTTTTTATTTTTTTTATTCTTCATTTGAACACCCGCTAAACTGCCAAAGCAGTTTGTCAGCAGGTCAATTTAACAATAATTATAATATAATGATTAAGTACACATATTACAAGAAACCATAATTTGCAAAATAAGTACAGAAGAATAACTTATGATATAATAACAATACAAAGGCACATGGAAAAACATACAGAGGAATAACTTTTATGTAACTACAAAATAACGGCATAAAATATTCATAGAGACAGTTTTAACACAGGCAGATTACTCATATTTATATTTATACATAAGATAAGATTACAAAAAACTATCAATATAAAAAATCTTGATCTATTAACCATTTTTTAATTTTGGTTTTTAGTTTGGTGGTGCAATTTGATTGATCTTTTATGTGCATTGGAATCTTATTAAATATGGTAGGCACAAGATAAGAAAAAGTCCGTTGTCCGTATTTATTTGTAATTTTCGGAATGGACATACCCTCATTTTTACTAAATCTTGTGCCATGTGTATGATCTACTTTTTCTTTGTATATTGAATCAGACGTTAGGTTTTGGCATACAATTTTAAACAATAATATTCCTCGAACGGGTAATATATTAACTGACTCATACAATAATTTTGTATCTCTTCTTAGTGCATAAATATTTTTGCTTACCAAAAGCTTGGTCATGGAGTTTTGAATTGATTGAATGTAACCTATATTTGTCTTGCATGAGTTTCCCCAAGATGTTATTCCGTATCTGATTGTAGATTCCGCTAGTGATAAGTAGATTATTTTTAACGTACTTATAGGCATAAAATATTTAATTTTGTAAATTCGCCCCGCAATAGCTCGTAGGCGTTTGCAGATGTTGCTTATGTGAGAATCCCATTAGATCACCTGCAAACATTGAGGCAGTGAGAACTTCAGTGTTGCGACCTATGGATAGATGAGTTGGACTTAGGGGACGCTCGGTTCCAACAAGTTCCAACGGCACACACTGCAAGAGCATCGATGACTGTTTTAAGGAAATACTTCCCAGAGTGCCTCATCTCAATTAGGGGCAATTTAGAGTGGCCGGCCCGCTCTCCCGATTACTTGAACCGTCCAAGGACACAACAAGATTTGAAGACCAACATCCAAGACAGAAAGATTTGAAGACCAACATCGAGGACCAGGATAACGCCTGATATGCTGGCAAGAGTCATTACAAACGCCAGAAATCGGTATACTCAGTGTATGGAGAATAGGAGACGTCACCTACCTGATTTGATCTTCAAAAACTAAGTAAAAGAAAACTTTAAGAATGCGCCTAAATTATAAAAACCCCAAATTATAATATTTTAATTAATGAAGATAATATTAGCGAAAGTCAATATTATAATTTGAGGTTTAACTCTCTAAGTTAAAAAGTTAAAAATAAAAAATAAAAAAATTATAAAAACCCATTAAAAATTTTCTGATTCAAACAGTAAGTTTTATTAAGTTTTGAAAGAAGGAAGCTATGCTGCGCAGCCTGTATACTACCGTTTCCCTCCTGTGTACCACTGTAAATTATAAAATCCATGTAACACTTTATTGTAAAAGCCTTTTATGGCGTTTAAATAAATAAATAAAAAGATAGACAGATGAGAGATTTTTGGAACTCGAAAACCTGAGTTTTCCCATTTACCGTTTCACAGCCCTAAACATTCCCTGTATCCCACCTACATCTTCTTTCTGCGTACTCGTGTCTACGGGCTTTGACCCTTCCTCTCTGCTCGGTGTAATGTTTGCGCCCTCGATTGGCCGATTGCCCGATTGCCCGATTGCCCGCCTGCCCGCCTGCCCCTGAATCACACTGAGCGGAGAATGTTTACACCAAACACCGCCCGATTGTGAGGTCAGATTCTGTTACGCTAAAGATAGTCACATCTGCCTAGCTTCTTGACGACCGCTGCGCATTAATCAAGCGTCAACTTGTCCGCCCAGTAAAGCCAACCCAGCCAACAAAACCTTGAAAGCAACACTGATTTTATCAAACAAAATACTCATACTTTGTTTCATAGTTAAATGTCTACAAAAGTACTTTAATGTTTAACGTTATCTTCGTTACTGGTACAATATAAAGTACTTCGATATAAAGTACAGGGGCCTTGGTACATAAGAGAAGCGAGTTTATGGACTTCAAACACTCCCCATCGGCCTCAATATTTCGTAGGAAAGAAGAGATTAGTACTTACTCGTGGATTTATTTATTTATATTAAATTCCTGGAAAATACAACGACATAAACAAATAGACCGGTTAGTGGTTGAGTGGGCACCGCGTTTGGGTCCCACCCAAGCGTTCCGTGTTCGATTCCTCAGCTGGCTAAGTCCTCCATCACAACACAAGCAACATCTTCAGCTTAGTGTGGTGGTAGTAGGAGATTTTCAAATGTTGTTGGGTTATTCGTAACCCGGGAAGGTTTGTCTTTCTTTAAAAAAAATTTATTTACATCATCTACTTATCAATGTGTTGTATATAACACGTTACGGTATCGAACGCCGAGTTCGATCACGCGACCTTCGGATTGGGAGTATAAAACCTTTCCCCTAGACCACGCCGACCGTCAAATTTAATAAATTATTTATTAACATATCATAAAAATTACCATTATATATTAAAGGAATTATATTTAAAAAAAAAAACAAAACTTTATAGTGGGGTCTTTATAGTAATAACTAATAACAAAATAAATAATAGGAAATATAAATATTTGTTAAAATTTCATAAGCTTCGTATTTTGGTTTTTAGTCAGCCTTTTAGTGTTGTTTTGGCAAAATGCGGCGTCCAACTGCTATTATTGGTATATATCTGGTTCCATTCAACAATGTAAACTCAACACTCCAGAGTTAGAGGAAACGATGAAATAAAAGACTGATGCTAGAAATACAACATAGGTTTTTTTCAACAGTTAATATCTACATCTACAACGTAGGTAGATATAATATACCATTTTTGGTTTTATTATTTTAAACAAAGATCAAATACCTTCCTTAATTTATTTTATATTATTTTCATTAAAAAAATCCTTCATCACACCTATGACATACATATAAGGTTCGAAACTTCTCTTCATATGATGGCATGGTGCACAGAGGAAAGTCTATGACCATTCTCGTGGGACTAATCGATCGAAAAAAATTGCTAATTAGTGGTTTAAATGAATGATTAAACCTTTCTATTTACATAAATAGTAATAATATGTACATTAAGGTGTCCCAAAAAAATTAAAGTTGTTATTTTTCAACGCATACCATCAAATTTTATTTCAATAATGACAAAACACTTATAAATAAAATTTCTTTTACGTGGGATCACGGCAACCCGTGCCGACTTACATCGAAAATTTTTAGTACTTGTATATTAAGAAGCCCGCAAGCAAACGTGTTGATGCGCTTGTAGTAACTTGCTTTTTTGTTAGTAAACGCATATTACTCATTCAGGAAAGTTGTCGTTAGATTTACGAAGTTCTAAAAATAGTATGTTTTTAATCGCAAAGTCGTAAAACACCAATTATCGGGTTCTAAACTGCCCTCTAATGGACAAGTTCTTGAAGTTTTGTTCTACAATATCCGGGAAGTGATTTAACTGTCAATGAAAGTGCTAATCTCACAATTCGCGAGTATGTTATCTTTTGGGAAAAGGCGCGTATACCAACCAAATCTTTACCTAATTGTATGAAGAAACTTGTAAACTTATATCAAGTTTGGAGGGACTTCCAAAAAAACGTCGTCAAGATTTTGTCAAAAACTTAGATATTTTATTTGACATTGAACACGATGATGCCCTTGAATTAATAAAAATAAATAAAGATAGAATCTTCTTGCAGCGGCAAAGAGAGCCATTTACTTAGCGGGGGAGGACAAAAAAACTGACAGATAAAGAGGAGAGAGCGCGCCTTAGAATAATCGAGAAAGAAAAGCGGCGTACTAAATATTTATCTTCGCCAACTCCTTCGACGTCGTCTTAAGAACCGTTACAAAATGACTCATCTTCTGAAGGAAGGCACAGATTTAGAAGATTTGCCAAAACCGCTACAGAAAACTCAACCTGAAACCAGTAAAACGTCGATGCGAAAAGGCTTATTACTCCAAAGTTAGTCGTAGCGCTAGACGGGTGCCAGTTAAGTATGAGAGATTATGTTTTCATTCTTGAAGCTACTTTTTAACTATAGACCAGATGCCCCCACCAAAAGAGTATACAAAGAAACTAACTTAATGAAAATCAGAAAACTGTACGAATACAACATGCATGTGTTGTATTCGTACAGTTTTCTGTACGAATAAGCATTTATTAATCTACAAAATTCAAAATGGCTTTATACACACAAATACTACATTTATGAAAACATCACAAGTACATGAACACCACACAAGACAACGTAATAAATTATACACAAATTCAACAAAGACAGAGTGTGGCAAAAGAAACATAGGCTATGAGGGTATAAACATATATAATCTCCTTCCTGATAGCCTGACAAAAGAAAATAAAATAAATATATTTAAAAAAAAAACTGTTTGCTCTCAAAAATAATAAATGTGTTACTTGGTGTTAGGTAGTAAACCATCATTATTAATATTATTTGTATCAATGTATTAAGTTAACAAAGCAAATTATGTATATTTCTTTTAACCAATTAAAAAAAAAAAAAAAATAAAATAAAATAAAATTGAGGCGCTTTGATATAATATTGATCAGTTTCCAGTAAGTTCAAAGAATTCGAAAGGAAAAACGAAACGAGATGTTGTGCCTCTTTACTGGGACGGCAAACTGTTGCCTGCTTTAGATCCACGAAAATCAAAAGAAGAACGTCTTCCAATTGTTATGTCGTGTGGGAATAACGAACAACTTATTGCTGCGCCACGATTGGAAAGTTCTTCGGGAAGCGAACAAGCGCAGACTGTATGGAATATGATTGTAGACTAGAATCTGGAAGATAAAGTGCAAATTCTGTGTTGTGATACTACAGCTTCAAATACAGGTCGCTTCAATGGTGCTTGTGTGCTTCTTAAACAAAAACTTGATAAAGATGTGTTATTTTTGTTTTCCGCCATCACTTGTATTAGTTGGTATTATAAGCCGTGTTTCAAGTAAAAATCAGTGAAGTGACCACAAGCCCTGACATCGCACTCTTCAAAAAGTTTCGAGATAACTGGAAAAATGTTGATCCCGATAAAATTCAGTGCTACAGAGAAAATCTCACACAGAATTAAACTAACCGCTTAGGAAATCGATGATTTGCTTAACTTTTACCGTACTGCACTGACAACAAAAATGCTTTAAGATGACTATCAAGAGTTGATAGAGCTCTATGTAATATTTTTAGGCGGAGATTTAGAGAGAAAATTTAAGATTCGGCCTCCAGATGCTATGCACTAAGCTCTATGCCCTGCAATGTGGCCAAATAATGGTTCGCATCAAAAAGCCAGAAAGAAGGTGTCGTTGCTGAGGGTAGTGAATGATACAGCTGAAAGATCTGTTAAGTTAATGAAAGATTTTCGTGGCTTTATCACGGTCGAAAGCAACAAAAACAATATATCCTGACCATAAAAAACAAACTCTGAAGCGAAAATTTAATCAAACCATTTTTAAATATAAAATACGCATTTGTTTGTTTTATTTATCCGACAAAAATAAAGTTTAAAATCCTTCCATATTAACTCAGTACAAATTTTTGTACCATATGTTTGGCATCAAGTCGGCACGGGTTGCCGCTGCTTAATAAAAATAATATTTATTATTTGAGTTTTTGGGATCAAATGGAAAAAAATAAGAGTAATATTTAAATTCATGAAATATAAATGTTTTTTGATACAAGGAAGTGGGAAATAATTTTCCGAGTGAACGAATTTACTCCAAAACATTATTCCAATATCAATAAATATACGTGAAAACATTAATAGAATACTTGTGTGTCCTGATTTCACGGAGTATTTTCGTAAAAATTATATAAACGTCTAATTTTAAAATGAATCATGGTTTTTAATTTACAGAAACTCCTCTAAAATCAATCACATTGATCTCTACAGATAATTTTTTTTTACGTATTTTAAGGTATTAGTTAAAAAAAATATACTTATAATGTATTATTTATATTTTACAACCATTGTTTAACATCCACATATTATAATACCCGCGCGCAGGCTTCACTTTTGTAGGATTTTTTTGTTACACTCTTTTATTTTATGTTATTATACATGTTGGCGCAACTATGCATGTATATACACCTACCTTTCTTCCTTCCACCAAGATACCTATATCCCTTCTGACTACCCACCAGTGGACAATAATATGTGAGAGCAATCCAATCTACATGTGTTCAAACCAGTCTGTTTTTGTGCTCCATGCAATAAACATCGACCTTGTGAAGTCTGTTTTTGGCGATGTGCAGCGATGTACCTTCATCCCTCTTCGTCTTTTACATCGACTATTAACCCGTCTGCTTTTGTATTGTGCAATGGTCGCTTGGACCTCTCATTACTAAACATCGACTAAATATGGGAGTCTGCTTTTGTACTGTGCAATGGTCGCTTGGACCTCTCCTTACTAAACATCGACTCTTAAGAGATATTATGTGTGCTGTGCAGTGCGTGATTAATCATCCCTCGGCGCTATAATATTGATTAAATGGGACACTTGTGCAAGTGGTAACCAGTGATATAATTATCAAAAACGAAGACTAGGAAAGCAGGGTAAGCCAGAATTCCTTCCAGCATCCGAAATACCATCCCAATAGTTGTGTCACGCCACCTTACATATTTATTTTGATACAGTCCACTCCTCGTGATTCGCATCCTTGCGACTTGTATATAAAATATATTAAATAACTGTAAATATATATATATATTTTTTTAATGTATATTTCAACATAATTTATCATTTAGATATTTACTATAAACAAAAAATAGTGGTCCATTAATGCATGACGTTCACATGTGATGCAACATGTCTAAAATATAAAATAAGTAAAAAAAAAATGTTGAAATCCTTAATGTCAGAAATATAATAATTTATTTTAATTTTTTTATTTATTTCTGGATTTGATAAATCATGCCGGAAAAAGTTAACACATTAATTCGTAACCAATTCCCTTTAGCCAGAAACTTCTTCAAATAGTCTCCGTCTGTTGCCGCGTCAAAAGTTGCTCGTCTTCTTCTTCTTCTCGTGCCCTGTCCGTTCAACGGACATTGGCTATCATGTTGGCTATGCGGACTTTATTTACTGCGGCCAGGAACAGCTCTACACTAGACTGGCCAAACCACTGTCTCAGGTTTTTCAGCCACGATGTCCTCCTTCTTCCAAGGCTCCATCTTTCGGCAATCTTTCCCTGTCTTATGAGATGTAAGATCTCGTACTTCTCCGGATGTCTCATCGCGTGTCCTAGATATTGAAGTTTTCACATTTTTATTGTTTTAAGAAATTAATTTTCTTTGTTCATCCGAACTATAACATTTTCATTCGTAACTCTGTCTATCCAGCTTATTTTGAATATTCTTCTGTAGATTCACATCTCGAATGCCTCAAGTCGCCTTATCAGTTCTTCAGTAAGTGTCCAAGCTTCCATTCCATAAAATAATACCGAAAACACGTAGCATCTGACCACAGAACATCTTTTTCATGTGGATAAAGGCAAGTTAGTAGTTGCTCGTCTGCGCTTAGTTTAATATTCAATATATGTACCTTTACGAGAAATAGCAGTTGCAGCGAGATGTGGAACAAAATTACACCGCAGAACAAAACATCGATTTGCACACTGACTTATAAATATGAATATTGCCAGTGGAGATTGATTGCACCCAGCCGATCTCTAGAAACCAAGTGCCAGTTGTTTCATTAAGTACTGTTCACTGTTCATTGTACTACACACTCCTCCGGTAGAAATCTTCTGGGAAATACATGATTCATTATGCCTTACATGTAAGTGTGCTGTATGTTACATAGTATATTATTTAATCTAGTTCCAACTTCTGTTTCAATGCATTATGCGTTTTGTTCACTATAATGGTGGCTAGAGAATTTCAGGTTATGAATTTTATATTTTACTTAGCACGTAAATATCGCAAATACTTTATGCATTGATATTTATAATAACTTCCATATTAACAAAAATATGTCATAATTTTTAAAATTTTATATTCAACCTTGCGCGGAACCCTGACGTTGTTCAGGGACCTCCTGAATGATCCAGGGACCCCTGGGGTCTGTACGGACCACTTTGGTAACCACTGGTCTACAACTTACAACATTTGATAATATGAGGTTCATATTTCAAAATAAATTTGCGTCATAGGATAAAACAAATTAACTAAACTTTAAAAAATTTTTAATATGTTAATAAAAGTTACAAAAAACATGCTTTACCCATCGGTACGCGAAATCGACAAAAGATAACAAACATTATAAGCTAGCTGGTGGCCTTGCACCTCGGATGTGATTTCTTTAGGTAGGTTCCTACTCTATTTGCTTCAATGCGCTTTTTGTTCTGTCACGTCCGTCAGAGTTCTCCCGAATATTAATATTCAAGGGGCGCTGGACCGGGAACGGATATCCCGCCCCCTCGCCTTCCTCCTTCCCCAATCCGCCAACCACTTCTACCGGCAAACTCTCCAATATTCCAGTAGAATGATATTTAAATATGCAGAAGGTTTGTATATTGCAAAAGCAATTATTTTTTATTCACACATACACTATCATAGTTTTGAAGTTGAGTTGTTTTTCATGTTCTTGTACCGAAATAATAAAGTCGAAGTTGGAGAAGCAAGACACACAATTGTAAATTTATGCAATTTAAAAATAATCTAATCCTAAGGTATGAGAAACGACATTCTCGTCTGTCAAAACATGTGCTGTGGATTTCTGAGAAGTAAAATAATCTTCAGATTTTAAAGTTTATTATTGGAACATGATTTTATGTACACTCTCACACATTTACTTTGGTATGCAATACTAAAATATTGTTCCAAATAAATTAATCAAAATGCCATTTTTATTATGTGGTAAATTAATAATTTTCTTTAATTTCTTCAAATGCAGAAGATATTTCATGATTTAAAATAAAACAATAACTTTGATAATTTATTTTATTTACACTAGCTGAAATTCTCGACGTTGCCTGAACTTTACACAAAGGTTTCTCAAATAATCTCGAAATAAAATTTTTGATTTGTATAACGAGCTCCGTAAGTCTGGTGAATGTTGTATTATATGAGAGAGACCGTATGCATGAAAGAGACGTCATATTGTCGAAATTTACCGGCTTGTTTTTTATTAACAGTTGATTATAATGGAGTGAGACATTATAATTTTGCGTAGTAAAACAACGAAACAACAGTATTAGGTCGTGACTTTAAAAAAATATATATTGGTTTTACGGGTTTACAACCACTTTCAACCCAGTTGGAAAGTGATGTTTATTCTCACAATGTATATGAGAATAATAGTAATGAAGTTGATAAGTTAGTACGGAAATTCCCGGCGGTTTTTTCGGAGAAACTGGGAAGGTTTAATAAAAAACAAAGTGAATTTAAAATTCGAGGCGGAATTAAATAACAGTTATATGCAAATAAATTTTGATGAGAATAAATCTGAATCAAATACAAATAACTTTTTATTGGACATTAAAAATTATCTCAGAACACGGTGGCCCAATAAAATTATAAGTTAAAAATTTTTACTGCAAATAATGTCAGGAATCACTGGTTAAAGTAAGTCAAGTACGATGCTTAACACCATGTTTGTATATATATATGTATAATATATACATGTATATATATGAATTATATATTCATGTATATATTATACATGTATATATAATTATTTTTTTATTGTAAAGATGGTGAGTTAAAACTACCAGGACATTAGTAATTTTTTCTCGGAAGACGGTCATTGGCTATTTTTTTTTTTAATTTTTCTTTTTTCATTTGTTTGTTACGGGTTCGTTTTACATGGTTTTTCGACTACCAAGCTAGGCAAATGCCGTATTATGGTAATCTATTGTAGTATTATAATTTTACGCTAATTACACGTTAATCATATTATTAGGTGCAGTTTGTCACTTAACAAGACGTATCGTTTACCCGAATATATCACGTTTTTACCATCAAACTACAATGGAATCTATTGGCTCGGGTATGTCTTTTAAAATTATTTATAAATTTTGTCATTTCTTTCTTTGGTTGGTCTGTATGATGTCGTCAAAGTTGTCACCTAAATTTCACACATTTCTCAACTTTCAAAGAGTACTGCTACTGAATACTGTTTGATCTGGAGTGAGTTTCAAATGAATTAGAATATAACTTTGTAAATATTGCCTACTAAAGGTATTGTTGTGTAAACTGCTGCTGGGTACATTCCTGACATATTTGTTAAATAGGTACTGTAATTATTATAATGTATATATAAATATAATATATATTTAGAGGCAGAATGCGTGTCTCCTATGTTGAGGAGATTTGTGGGCCTCCGGTTGATTGAGGAGATATCGGTGAGTCGTGATATCTCCGCGTGATGTAGGTCGGAATAATAAATACGAGGATTATGATTATGATGATGTATTTACAATAATTGAATTATGCACTATATACAAATGAAGAGTATTTACAATCGTAGTAATATTCCTACACCAACCGCAGATTGCGAAGTTGCGTTACTCGGCCGCTTGCCGCGCGAGCACCGCGTTGAGTGAAGACTGATTAAGAACGACTGACTCGATTTGGCTTGCTCGAGCCCTTATATAGGGCCGAGCCTGGCCGGTACGAGAACGGCAGGCGAAATCATGCACACGCTGGAAGATTCCCGAAATTTCGGCGCAGCGCTACGTATTGTGTGTCGTAGAACCGAGCTCTTTCCAGAAGGTGGTCAGTAGGCGCGCAGTTCTAAACATTGCGACTGTCTACCTAAGTAGGTGGCAATGAATCGCTATATATATTTAGTGAACAATAAATAAAGTAATATTTTGAAACATACAAGTAAAATCTCAATATTTACGAAAAATAGTTTAATTGTACCCATTAATATACGTGAACTTACAGCGATTTAAATGACTCATATCTAAGAAACTGAATTCTTCATTTTTTTATTCCACGCGTGACTCCGTGGAATAAAAAATATATCGAAACTTATAAATGTTCAATATTTACGAAATGAGTTTGATGGTACACTTATTTTTTTAATATGCGTGAACTAAATACGAGTGTAATGACCTAGATCTACGAAATGTTTTTTTATTCCGTGCTTGACCGGAGTTATTACAATACATAAAGTTACCTTCCGAAACATACAAAATTTCAATATTTACGAAATGTGTTTATTTAATTATTGTACCCTTAGATTTTTTTAATATACGCGAATAATTACGATGCTAATGACTCAGATCTATTTTTGTTTTTTTATTGCATTGTTCATTTTTATAATTCCACCCGTAACCGGAGTTATGATGTTTGCCCTCTCCCCTATACAACTCAATGCACTGTGCGACGCGAAGATCTCCTGAAAAGTTTTTTTTTTTCAAATCGCTTTGTGTAATTTGCTTTTATACTAAATCCGGATTGGCATTCGATTTAGAAGAAAGCCATAAATCACTTAAGAGCTTTGCTGTAACAATCTGAGATCAAAACATCCATGAGGCTCCGGGATCTGCCGATTATTCCAGTTACGGTGTACCAACCCGACACCGACTATCCGTGGAACAACCAACCAGCATGTATGTATAGTAATATAATTTATTATTTTTACATTAGCTCCACCCAGGAGGCCCTGAGGCAAAAATAGTCTCTCAGGGTATATGTCATCTTTGGGGATGCTGTGTGAAGGTCCTTTTTATGGATAGTGGGTAGGAATATGGGGGTTAATGTGTCCGGGAATGAGGGTTGTAAGAATTTATTCCCACCAATGCGGTGCAAGGTGTTGGGTAGAGCGAGCACGGCTAGAGGTATCAAAAAGTCTCCCTCAACCAGTCTCTCCACATCCTAGACAACCACCTAACTCAATGATCACGAGCACCCCTGCTAAGTCACCAAACTCAGAGAACTACTTGGGGTGACCTATGGCAGGGGTGTTGATTATCAAATAAATGGCTCCTGGGGCGGTGGTACCCGTACTCGCCTCCCAAATCTAATATTTTGTCTAGAATTTGATTTAAAAAGGACTAATTTCCGATATTCTCTGGTAAATACCCTTTTAAATGTTTACTCGCCAATAATTCTCCAAGTTGCCTTTAAAATGGTAAAATATTAAAATCTTTAATAGCTTATATTTTATAATTTAAACCAAAAATAAATAAAGTAGCTCCTGTCCGAGCTAGGTAATTGACACACATTTTGATTACAAAAATAATTTTTCAGTTTGTTTGGGTATTTTGGCCTCAAATCCAAAACAACGTTTTGTATGAAACCGGCCGCGCAGCCGTTCCTCTTAAGAAGATTTTTTTATTTGTGGTTATTTACGTATGTTTATTTTGAGTGTTATGGGTTTGTTCCAAAATCGTTCGCCTCCTTAAAGTTCGTAATGCCCGTAACGTTCGGATATAACGCCTCTCGTAACGCTCTCGCCAGTTTACCCCCAAGTAAAGCGTGCGTAAAGAAATATTTACTTAAAAAATAATACATTACTTGCATGTACCTTTTATTAAATGCAAACATATATAAACAGACAACACTGCTGTAGTAGGCATTAACTTAGAGGGACTTTGAAGAAAACGTTTCAGAAGAAATATGTGAGTGGCTTCGAAAATTGATTTAGTGTGCGACAATGACGTACGTATAGTGTGCATTGTACACGATGCGCGATAGTGAGGTGCGATTATTACAATTATTGATGGAGAGAAGGAGAGGGGAAGGTTACCCCCAAGCTCACGTCTTGCTCCTGTGGCCAATGCCATTACAATCTCACAAAATTAGCACAAAATGAAACAGACACACTTACGTTTCCACTAAATTCTTGATTCAAACGTTGGGCATGTATGATAAATATAGATAAAAAAGATTATAATATTTCTTCAAACTTCGCAAAATCACTTTGTGGCGATATTTTAAATTAAATTAAACAAATAACTTTGTATCAACCACTATTATATAATCACATACACGTACATTTCGAAACATGTTTCGAAACCGATGGTTTCTTCGTCAGGATTAAATAACAAAAGAAACAAACAAGTATAGACTAAAAAAAACAAACTAAAAAGAACTATGGACAAAAATATTAAAGAAAGAGGTGATTAATTAATTTTAAAATATCGTAAAAAATAATTATTTAAAATTAAATATAAAATTAATTGTGATTATAAAATAGTGGTTGATACAAAGTTATTTGTCTAATTTGATTATAATATTGTTTGCATGGATAAAATATATATTATATAAATAAAAAAATATAAAAGTTTCGTAAAATACTACATTCTACATGACGCTGGAGTATATATAGAATACTAAAGCTGGAGTTTGTGGAAACATGTTGCATTGGTTTATAAGCTATCTTTCAAACAGAAAACTTAGTGTTAAACTTAATGGGGAATCATCGTATGATTTTTTTGCATCCAGTGGTGTTCCGCAAGGTTCCCACATTGGACCTGTATCATTTATCTTTTTTGTGAACGACCTTTGTAATATTTTTAAAGACATCGATGTACTTATGTTCGCAGATGACTTAAAACTTTTTAAAGTAATTCGAAGCCTGAACGACTGTTATATTCTCTCGGCAAACTTGTTAAAATTAGTTGAGTGGTGTAGCGATAACAAGCTATACCTTAATGTCAATAAATGCATAACTATGAGATTTTTTAAAATAAAAAATCCGATTTATTTCAATTACACAATGAATAACATCATTCTCGAATCTGTTTCCGAAATTAATGACTTAGGTATTACTTTCGACACCAAACTTAGCTTCATACCACACATTGAAAATATTGCAAAGAAGGGTTTAAAAATGTTAGGTTTTGTACTAAGAGTGGCTAAAGATTTTACCAACATTAAAACATTAAAACTTCTGTACACATCACTAGTAAGGAGCCAGGTTGAATATAATTCAACTATATGGTCTCCCCACTATAACGTGCATTCACAAACAATAGAAAGAGTACAAAAAAAATTCCTAAGCTTTTTAAATTATAAACTAAAAATACCGAAAGAACAAAAAAACTACCCTTTTGCTACTACGATTATCTAATCTATTAAACTTGAGTGACAGGAGAATTGTTTTTGATCTAATATTTCTATTTAAAATCTTGCATAATATAATTGATAGCCCTGAATTCTTATCGCTCATAAATCTTAATGTGCCAGCCAGAAATACAAGGTCAGTACTACCATTTTATTGTAGTAATACTGCGACCAGGGCCCAATTCAATATACCACTACAGAGAATTCAAAACTTGGGAAATATGTATTCGCACGTAGATGTATGGAATGTGTCGCTGATACAATACAAACATGAAATTATTAAATCATTCATGTCAGAATGTGAAATCAGACGTGTTTAATATTAGTTACTGTTATTTAAAAGATTCCATAATATTTTGATGTAGCATATTCTTATAATGTAGTAGCTGTTGCACATACTTTTGTATTATTTCTATTTATCTATCTTGTAAAAACTTGTTACTCTCTTTTGTTTTTCTGTATTGTAAACTTTTTCTTGTATTACACATCTGTAAATTTCTAATATTAACTTACACTATATATTATTATTTTTATGCCATCTGCAATTTAAAAACTGGTTTCAGTTTAATTTATTTTTACTTTTTCTCTTTTATTATAATATAATATTTCTTACTTACTTTTATACCTACCATTTTTATAATGTTAATTGCTATAAGTTTATATTTCTTATTTAAACATACATATATATCACTGTATAATATACTTATTATGTAAAAGCCCATCAGGGCGTTGAAAATTAATAATAAATAAATAAATAAATAAATGACGGGTGTGGTTGAGATGACCCTACTATACTACTATCTTACTCGGCTGACTTACTTACTTTGCACTGGACAAACACGGAAAGTTGTATGAGATGATTTACCGCTGGTAGATCTCCTCTTATACGTGTGTATCTCGTGGCACTTTTTTATGCCGCATAAGAGTCCCAACTGCTCTCGTCTGGAGCCAGTGAGACTATGGCATCCCCAATTGGGGTATTTAGTGAGGCTGAAGGTTGTGGGGAGGTGAGGGAGATGGGAAAGAGGAAGGTGGGGTAGTACCTGGCTATTCAGATCTGGTCACCAAATACGGCTAAAGCCATTTCAAGCAACATTTAATTTCTGAATGGTGGTCTTAAACCAGGGCGATACTGATAGTATCTTCCACTCTGGAACGCGTCGCAAATATTCTACATAGTATTTTAAATGAATTAATTGTGAAATAACACAAATTAATAAAAAATTTTTGCTCACGCCCGGGCGCCCTTCGGATTGAGAGTCAAAAGCCTTACCTCTCGAATATGCCGGCGGTCAAATAATATTCTAAAAACAATAAAAATGTGCGTGCATATAAGAATAAAATATTATTTTATGGCATTTTTTTATTAGTGTTTACTGTAATGAAAACACTTTCTCACCAAATAACAAACAACAATGGAATTTTGACGCTTTTCACTTTTTGTGCAATTTCACGCGACGTGTGACAGTTTAATACTAAGTATATCCAAAACTCCAATTACCGTATATTTTGCTTACCACTTTTGAGGTCTCAGCAACGTATCTACAGTTTGTAATGCCATTGCCAGCACCCCTTCACTTGGCAAGAGCAAAGAGCGCTCCATTAGCCAAGCGAGTTTGTGGCTTGCTGCGGTGCAATTTTCCGAGTTGTTGGCCTCTTATAAAGGAGCAGTCAGTGGGGTGAAAAAAATATTAATAAGATACGATATCCCCAGTCCTCTACCCATCTTTTAGCTATTGCGAATACATCGTACGTTCTCAATTCAGGCGTTTTTAAAGGAGAAAGAGAGCACCGGTTGATAAAAAGAAGCAAATGACATACTTGTACTTTATTAAATGGTGAGCATTTACTATGATTCATAAATATATATTTTATGACCAATCTTACCCCATTTATTCTCAACTCAAATAAAACCATAACATGATTGCATATTTTTTCACCTGAAGCAACACTTAGCCGGACAAAGGTGTGAAAACATTTATGTTTTGGCGGAATTTTACTACAAGGGTACCGAGGACTTGCCACGGCTTATATAACACCAGAACTTGATATTATATATAGAAACATTCGCGGGTGTGCATATATAACAACTCACCAAAGTTTAATAACAATCGAATGAATGATATAGGAAATAATTTCACACTTCTAGGGCTTATTTGCACTTTTGGACATATTATGACAAATAACCAAACTTTCAGCGCAATTGGATTTAGGTAGGTACCGCATAAAGGACAAACAAAGAAACATTCATTTTTATTTTTTCTCCTAAGACAATGGTTTTTGATTCTTAGACAACCCTCGAAAATTTTTGTTATTTTAGTAGGATATATAAAATTGAAGCAAAATTATCAAATATGTCGTCGCAGAACCAATCATCTGAAAAAAAAGATTAAAATATTCAGCAAATATAAAAAATTGCGGTTTAAATAAATCAAATCAGAGGAACTTATAAAAACTAATTAATAATAATGTTTTCTAGATTCAGATGAAAGTAGACTGAATGCTGTAGAAATGAGATCCCTGAGGCGTATGTGTGGTAAAACCATGTATTATCGTGTGAGGAATGTGGAGATCCGAAAAGAATGCAAGGCTGATGTGAGCTTAGTAAGTAAGATTAAGAAAGGGACGCTTAGATGGTTTGGGCATGTTGAGCGAATGAATGAAGAAAGGAGTGTAAAGAGAATTTATGACGCGAATGTGAACGGTAGAAGAAGCCGAGACACCCACGACCAAGTAAATCAGATACTTGATTCGGGCCATGTCAAGAGTCAGAATAATAGAAGAGTATGTATGAGAAGATGTATGAATGTGAATGAGGCAAGGAGTGTGTGCCAAGACAGAGTTATTTGGCGGTCCGTCCTCTCTGGTTAGTTAGTTAGTTAGTTAGTTACTAGATTCAGAATGACAGTAAAATATGACATCAATTAATTTTTTAATCTAAATATTGTCTCACCGTAAAAATTAAAGTGTTGTCCATCTTGAAAAGTCCGAGAGCCAAGAACTCTGGTCGGCGTTGCAGCAAGTGTGTGGAAAAGCGATGAAGCTAAAAAAAAAATGTTTGCGTAAGAAAATTATCAAAAAACAAGACGAATTAAAAATATATTTAAAGATAAAATTTAGTGTATTCTAGTTAAATTACTTGCACTATTGATAACTAATAAATATGTTTCAAAATTGACACAACTGATATATATATATATATATATATATATATATATAACCGTTTTTTTAAGTATTATTTTTGTTTTTCCTTTTGTGTTATTTTGTTACTTTAAGTAAATAATTATTAACCTCAACACAGGCTTGTCCTAGTGAGGTTAAAAATTGTATTTTAAACTGTTATACCTAAAATGTGAAGAAGAAACAATAAACAATAAACAAACAATATACCTTCATTAATGTGATTTGTCAGTTGTGTAAAATTTAAAATTCGTTTATTATTAAGACCCTTCTTATCACTTTTACTTAAATATACAGTGTTGGGAAACTTCTTGAAACATCAGGAATTCGAAATACAGAGTATATAGAGAAAGCCAAAAAAAGTTATTCTGCATCCAAAAATTAAAGTTGTTTTATTAGTCTTTTGGAGTCTACACATCAAAGCGTTTAAAAATACATTAAACAGTCGATATTAACCTCCAAGTGACCGATTTTTTTTTTAATTTGACCAAATAATTACAAATTTGGGATCGATTTTCTCGAAATCGAATTATCAAATCAAATAAATCAAAACCTTCCTCAAAATCGATGTTGATTTTCAGTTTTTCGTTTGTGCTACCGGTTTCCGGATACCGTGTATTTTTTTTACAAGGAGATACCATGACGAGAAGTTTCGTTACCTACTCATTTTTTTTAAATTTTACACCTCACGAGCGCCCCTGTCTGTACGGTGTCTTTACAGAAGAACTATATCACAACCCGGTTGAGAGGTTCTGAGGTGGTTTAAGGGATATAGATGCTGTAATAATGTGGGTCTTAAGACGAAACGTATTCTCCAATATTCGCACTAGGCTGAGCCTGTTCCGAAGTAGCAGGAATTTAAAAGATAGTAAAGGAAATTTTAAGAATCAGTCCATTTTTGGAGGAGAAAAATGGGGAATATAAAACCTCCATAGCACGGCGAGTCGCGAATCACTGCTTGCGTTGCCATTGACAACGGGTTTTTGAGAAGTTGTGTAGTGTGCGGACCATCACATTGACATACACAGGATAACGAGTTGAGTTGTAAACTTTTTTATTTCATATTTTTATTTTTAACTTTTTACATACATAAAGATAGCAGCCAATAAAAATATGCGTTAAGAAAATGAAATATGCGTTAAGAAAATGAAAATAATGTTGGTGGTTCTCAGTCGAAGTATGGATACAGTTAAAAATAACCGAATCGGATAGGGATACGTTGGCGCAATGGATAGCGCGTTGGCCCGGATTGCCAGAGGTCCTGGGTTCGAGTCCCAGATGTATCCGTATCTTTTTATGATTTTTCTGTTTCGGATTTTCGATTGACTTTAGCTTTTATTATCTTCATTAATTAAAATGTTTTTTTTTTCAGTTGCCCGTGAGCGGAAGCACCAAGAATAATGAAAAAAAAATAGCCAATAATCTAACCTAATGTAATTTAAGAAATTTAATTTAGTAATTATTAAGTTTTTAAATAAATGAAAAGAAAATACTTTCTTTCAAGTCACTTTATATTTTCTTTTCATTTATAATGTCAAGTCACAACGTGTTTGCTTCTTTTGGAAAATATTAAGTTTTTTTTTCATTACTTTTAATGACTTTTCAAAGGAGGTGTTGAAGTTGCAGGATTCTGAGTTGTCCGATTGAATTTATACTCACTTTTTTCAAAATTGTTCCGTTGTGTTCTTTTATCATAATTTTATTTATCAGAACAGCTGTTTTATAAGCCTGGAATAATTAAAAAAATAATTAATAAATTACATAACTTTTGCTGAAAATCCTTCTAATTATCAAAACATTAGTTTTCATATATTGTGGCTTCCGCTCAATTAAAACCAAAATCAACGATGTGTCGTTCGAATAATATAATCATAATTTTTTTTTAAACAAGTATTTACTTTTCATTGCCCTTAATGTTTCAATACTTTTAAATGTGTAATCATTTTAATCTTTAAGTAAAATCACCTCCTCGTGTGCTTAATTACAAAGGTAAACATTTAAAAACATTCAATTCGGGTTAATTATAAAGCTTTCAAACTAAACAAAAGAGTGGTGGAATTTTTAAAACCGTTATGAATTTAATTTAATTGTCATAAAATATTTATCATAAAAGGAAAGTGAATCTTCAAAATGTTAAAAAAACTTATTTCATAGATAATTCAATTGCTCTGCATCAGATCTTGAATAAAGTGTTCAAACTTACAGTTTTTTGACAGAATTGGCAAATGATTATTGTCATGAATATGTTGAAGAAGTTTACTGCACCCTGACAGAAGGAATAGCACATGAAGAAGTATATTTTTTCGTCACTATCTTTGTTTCCTATCCATACCAGTGCATTCAATCCAACGAAAACATTGATCACCATCGATGTAAAACAGACACCCAATATAAGAAACACCTTTAAAAAGAAGTACTGGTTTAGGGAATCGACGTCATCGCACAGTTTGTCGTATATCTGCCAGTATAATGTCAGTCGCTGGATCACTATTTCATCTCTAGATAAAGAACACAACTCTTGCAAAAGTTGTTTCTGTCTGAGGAAAGTTTCTTCAACGTTCAAACACGCACTATCTGCACCGGTTTTCGTAAGCAATAAATGCTCATAAATCAGTTCCAGTTCAGAGTTGATGACTACAAAATTAAGTCTTACGTGGCCCAGGCTGCTAGCATATATAGTCAACAAGGCAGTATACACGTAACCCGGCACAAACATGGCAAACAGGATTGAAAAGGCTTGATTGTTCATCCAGGAATACATCAACGCCATGCTACTGATCCCTTGACTGAAATGCATAACATTCTGCAAGAATAAAGCAAAAATAAACCTTCTTTTCATTCTTCCGTAGTTCTTAGTCAAGCCAAGAACTTTCCACGTATTATCGATATCAAGTAAATTATCTAAATGTGTTGGTAATGCATTTTTATTCCATACAGCATCTAAAAATATAACGAAAATTACAACGAAGTCCGAGAAAACTTTAAATCTGTCTCCGTACTTGAACAGCGGAGATCCGTCGATAAGATCAATGGCGGTCTCGCCTGTCATCAAGATTTGATAAATGCTTAACCAGAAAATAAGGAATCCAATAATTGCGTAAATAATGAAGATGGCGTTCGTTTGAGTTTGAAATTTTTGGGAATTTTTTTTCCGAACGACAAAAAAAGGAATTCCGATGTAGAGCAGGACTAAATTCATTGGTTTAACTGCTTCCAACATTGTGTCGGCGTCCAACAATTTCTTTAATTTTCTGTACATTTAAAAATATTGTAGAAAACGGCTGCGTAAAGGATATAAAACATTAATATTCACTGTTTGCTGAACCTTTCTTAGCAGAATATATGAAAAATGTACATGGCTATTACTGTAATACAAACATTTTCTATTCTAAAGGAAAATAAGAAATTAAATTCAATTCACATAACATGAACGACGTTTAGTACTTCCCTAAATTTTGAAAACTATGGGGGATAGTTATCTTAATGGACATCACACAACGTTAATTCATTTATTTAATTGTTTACCCCACGATGATACATTCTAAGTAAATAATTAACAGCGTTGTTTATTCATGAAGTTTTTAAGTGAATTAATTTTTTTGTTACATATTATAAAGCATCTGTAATAAGTTGAGTCCATTAGAGTTTAGATCTGGTTATGATTGCTTTTTCCGTGTATGGAAAATTTTCCTAAAGACAACTTACTTTTATAAAATGATCGGAATGGCATCATTGTTTTTCTTGGTTCGTTAAAAACCTGACATCTGGAGCCAGTGAGATTACGACATACCATTTGAGGTACGATATGAGGCTGAAGGTGATGGGGAGGGGGAGGAGGAAGTTGGGGAATACCTGGATATTCAAATCTGATTCCAAAACACAGATAAAGTAAAATTTTACCCGCACATGTTAATAATATTATAACCTAAAAACAAAAACGCTAATGATAGATTCAAATTTTAGACAGTCGCATTAATTTTATTGTTGAATATATTCATTTCAATGACACTGAAGGGCATGCAAAACAATCTCATGAAGTTGGACAAAACTTTTCAGTTTTCTATTTTTTCGAGATTTCTTGACAATTTTGCTCAGAATTTCGTAAAAAAAGGGCCTTTAAATTGATACCGATTTCGACCTAGATTTGTGAAAAACTCCTTTCTCTACTTGGAACTCTCTCATCCTCATCTATCTAAGCGTTTCTTCCTAGGCCTGGACGTAGCGGTGCACGTGGTAGAGTTAAAATTATTGTCAAAAAATTGCTAGATTTTTAGCTTGGTTCGTGTGTACCTACCACGGATAGGTGTTGGTTCATTTACGGGCCTGCGAGTCGCAACACCCTTCGTTTCAAACCGTTGGCGGAAACGTATATGTATTTGCATTCGATCCGCATAACAAACGCTCACGGCACTCGCCAGTTCCCCGCCAGTCTGAGGGGCTAGCGACACACTGCGGCGGGTGTGTCAGGCGACTCGTATAGGCGATTTTAGGTGCCACAATTTCAATCGTTCCTGGCCACACATTAAGGTGTGTGCCTAGCTAGTGCGTGATATGCTCGCTACTGATGGGGGAAACAAACCAGTTTGGTCTTGTCGCTCTAAATCAAATATATACATGAATACGAAGGAATTCATAAGTGGCGTGTAATCCAAAACGGCGACATGTTCTGCAAAGTATCCAATCGGCGTAATGAATGTTTGCCGAATACTTTACAACAAACTGTCTATGTTTGTAATAATATCAACAAAGTAACTACACATTAAGTCATTTGACGGCCTCTGTGGTTTAAAGGGAAAGACTCTCGACACGCAATCCGAAGGTCGCAGGTTCAAACCTGATTAACACCCTTGACTCTGTGCAGAAACGGGCGGTCCGCTTGATAGATTCTCCCGTCTTAACAAACGGATTGCAATCTTTAGCGCACAGGCATCGGGTGGGAATGCTATCCTTGTTCTACCGGTATTTCAATGGAAGATGCTCCGAAGAGCTAGCGTCATTGATCCCCTTGGCACCGGTGCATAGTCGGGAAACACGCCAAATGCGCGCCCAACGTATGTACACGGTTGACATTTGTCACATGAGAACGGGACGCTTCTACGACTCGTTCTTGTGTTCAACAGCTCGGCTGTGAAACGATTTGCCGGCCTCTGTGTTTCCTCCATCCTATAACATGGGTCTCTTCAAGACCCACGTTCACTCCTTCCTCTCCTCAAAAAGACCCTCCTCACAGCATCTTCAAAGATGACATAGGCCCTGAGGGAAATTATTTGCCTCATAGCCTCCTGTGTGGAGTTAATGTAAAAAAAAAAAAAAAAACATTATTTTATTTGATTAATTTGTGTTATTTCATATTTAATTAATGACAAAATAATACAAAGTAGGTAATATATTTGCGGCACATTCCATAGTGGAAGGAACTCTCAGTATCGCCTTGGTGTAAGACCACAATTCAGAGTTGAAACTTTGCTTGAAATGGCTTTAGCCGTGTTTTGAGACTAGATCTGAATAGCCAAGTACCCCCACCTTCCTCTTTCCCATCCCTTTCTCCTCCTTACTACCTTCAGCCTCACAACATACTCCCCATATTGGGGATGTCATAGTCTCACTGGCACCAAGATGGAAGCAGTTGGACTCTTGTGAGGTATTCATATAAAAAAAAATATTTTCAAACAACCTTAAGTACTTCTTCTTACTCATAATATACTTACACTTATTAAACTCATTTGTATAACTTTACATAATAATTAAACTACTTGTATTGTACTTACGTATACATATCTTTCAAATTCTGTTTATTATCCTATGTAATAGGTTTTCACTAGCTATCACACTCCTGAACAAATTGCATTTAATAATGTACACATGTAAAAGCGTTTAAAAATAAATAAATATCATGCTTCATTCTTACCTCAAGAGTTACAAACAACTTCTCAGAGCTGATACTTTTGCGAAAGCTTGTATCTGGTTTTGTGATTTTAGGAGATACTTTACTCAGAATACAGTCAAATGTTGACAGCCATACGAGTTGTACTCACAAATTTAGCAGGATACAATCTAAGTTCTTTATAAAATAAATACTTCACTATTTAATTCCAAGGCCGGCCATTGCCCGTGTTGGTGCCTTGCAATAATCCTAATGTACCATTTCCGAAAATAATTTTACCCCCAAAATCCTTTTGTTTCTTTACCTTTATTGTCGACCGAATGCAATAAAATTGTCACCCAAATTGTTAGTTCAAATTAGCACTTCTTCCTGTCAGCATCTCATGTACGGAGCTGGTATTCGACCGTGTCGGAATTTTGTGGAAAGCAATTCATATCGTGTGCTAGTGAGCTCGTTTTAAGTGAGAACCAGCGGAAAAATTGAAAGCGAAGGAATAAAAGCGGTAAGTCGACAATTCCTCTCTTATCCACTTCCTTCCGCTTTGCGGGACCTATTTCTGTCCCCAACATTTGGTCGATTCGAGCCTGGATAAATTGAATAATTGTTATAAATTTAATGTATCTTAGGATGAATTGTTCATGAAAGTTGTTGATCTGCAAAATTCGCATCAGCCGTGCTGTGGGCGAATTTACTAGGTAGTAGGTAGTCAAAATTATTTTACTGCTTACAAATTATTACTATTATAAACTATACTTTTGATTTGATAATATTCTTTCAAATTTAACGGAATTCAATTCTTTCATTGTAATAATATTTTTTCTCATTACAATGGCAGAGAAAAAAGTAGTTTTGCTAAAAAACCGATGTGAGCGAATAGTTTCTAGAATTCGAGTTACGCATGACCTTACATCCAGCATCCATAATGATAGCAAGAAACGGGAGACGTTTCTCGCGCGATGTGAAAAAATAGAGGAATGGTTACAAGATTTTGAAAATGTTCAAAAAGATAATGAAGAACAGTTATTAGAGTTAGACAGAATGAAAGAAGTCCAGGATTTAGGAGAGATTTCTAATAGAGTAGATGAGTGGTATTTTGAAATAATGCAAACAAAAAATGCTACCTATTCGTGCGGTAGTAGACAGTGGAAGTCAAGTGTCTTTAATTACCGAAAGTTGTGCCAAGCATCTTAGCTTGACAATAAAATCAAATCGAATTCCACTTAACGGTTTAGGTAATTGTAGTGTAAAATCTTGTTATGGTTCAACTAAATGTTTTATTAAACCTAAAAATAAAAATGGGCCAGTATTTCAATGTTAGACTATTGTGATTAAAGAAATCACTTCACATCTTCCGTCATATCTTACCATCGAGTGTGACGTCACAATTTAATAATTTAAAATTAGCTGACGATTCGTATGACAAGTCCGGCCCAATAGACGTTCTGTTGGGTGCCGACATATATCTGGATATATTTAATAGTGGACATGAAATAATTCGTGGCTTTCCTTGTGCCGTGAACAGTATATTCGGTTACATTATAATGGGAAAAGTGCACAATGCCTCATTTCAAACACCTTCGTCATTGTTTGTTGGGACAAATTCTTTGAACAATAATCTTAAAAAATTTTGGGAAAGAGAAGAAACGCCTTCAATTAATTTGAGGACAAATCCGGAAGATGAGTTAGCCGACACAACTTACGCTTCAAATCATTATCGAGAAAGTGACGGTGGGTATGTAGTACCAATATTATTAGTTGCATTTTGGAAAATTTCATACTTTTCATGGGCATAATGTTTGACTTGGGGTCGAACACTTTAAAATGTGTTTTTCATCGGCCTTTAGCCACCTATGTGGCTGAAATTTTGGATCTACACTTAAATTAGTGGCTTGCATAGGAATCAGAAAGAAAATTGGCAAAAAGCTGCATTTTGGAAAATTTCATACTTTTCATGGGCATAATGTTTGACTTGGGCTCGAACACTTTAAAATGTGTTTTTCTTCGGCCTTTAGCCACCTATGTGACTTAAATTTTGGATCTACACTTATAATAGTGGCCTGCATAGGAATCTGAAAGAAAATTGGCAAAAAATTTCATTTCGGAAAATTTCATACTTTTCATAGGCATAATGTTTGACTTGGGCTCGAACACTTTTAAAATGTCTTTTTCTTCGGCCCTAAGCCACCTTTGTGACTGAAATTTTGGATCTACACTTAGAATAGTGGCGTGCATAGGAATCAAAAAGAAAATTGGCAAAAAGTTGCATTTTGGAAAATTTCATACTTTTCATGGGCATAATGTTTGACTTGGGCTCGAACACTTTAAAATGTGTTTTTCTGCAGCCTTTAGCCACCTATGTGACTGAAATTTTGGATGTACACGTATAATAGTGGCCTGCATAGGAATCAGATAGAAAATTGTCAAAAAGTTGCATTTTGGAAAATTTCATACTTTTCATGGGCATAATGTTTGACTTGGGCTCGAACACTTTTAAAATGTGTTTTTCTTCGGCCCTTAGCCACCTATGTGACTGAAATTTTGGATCTACACGTATAATAGTGGCCTGCTTAGGAAACAGATAGAAAATTTTCAAAAATATGCATTTTGGAACATTTCATACTTGTCATGGGCATAATGTTTGACTTGGGCTCGAACACTTTTAAAATGTGTTTTTCTTCGGCACAAGCCACCTATGTGACTAAAATTTTGGATTCACACTAAGAATAGTGGCGTGCATAGAGATCAAAAAGAAAATTGGCAAAAAGTTGCATTTTGGAAAATTTCATACTTTTCATGGGCATAATGTTTGACTTGGGCTCGAACACTTTTAAAATGTGCTTTTCTTCGGCCCTAAGCCACCTTTGTGACTGAAATTTTGGATCTACACTTAGAATAGTGGCGTGCATTGGAATCTAAAATGTGTTTTTCTTCGGCCCTAAGCCACCTTTGTGACTGAAATTTTGGATCTACACTTAGAATAGTGGCGTGCGTAGGAATCTAAAATGTGTTTTTCTTCGGCACAAGCCATGTGACTAAAATTTTGGATTCACACTAAGAATAGTGGCGTGCATAGAGATCCAAAAGAAAATTGGCAAGAAGTTGCATTTTGGAAAAATTCGTACTTTTCATGGGCATAATGTTTGACTTGGGCTCGAACACTTTTAAAATGTGTTTTTCTTCGGCCCTAAGCCACCTTTGTGACTGAAATTTTGGATCTACACTTATAATATATTCCCTAATGCAACTTTTTGCAAAATTTCTTTTTGATTCCCGTGCAGGCCACTATTCTAAGCGTACATACAAAATTTCAGGCACATCGGTAGAATAAGGCCGGAGAAAATTACATTTTAAAATTGTTCGAGCCCAAGTGTTGCATTATTCCCATGAAAAGTATGATATATTCCCAAATGCAACTTTTTGTAAAATTTCTTTGTGATTCCCGTGCAAGCCACTATTCTAAGCGTACATACAAAATTTCAGGCACATCGGTAGCATAGGGCCGGAGAAAATTACATTTTAAAATTGTTCGAGCCCATGTGTTGCATTATGCCCATGAAAAGTATGATATTTTCCCAAATGCAACTTTTTGCAAAATTTCATTTTGATTCCCGTGCATGCCATTATTCTAAGCGTACATCCAAAATTTCAGGCACATCGGTAGCATAGGGCCGGAGAAAATTACATTTTAAAATTGTTCGAACCCAAGTGTTGCATTATGCCCATGAAAAGTATGATATATTCCCAAATGCAACTTTTTGCAAAATTTCTTTGTGATTCCCGTTCAGGCCACTATTCTAAGCGTACATACAAAATTTCAGGCACATCGGTAGCATCGTGCCGGAGAAAATTACTTTTAAAATTGTTCGAGCCCAAGTGTTGCATTATGCCCATGAAAAGTATGATATATTCCCAAATGCAACTTTTTGCAAAATTTCTTTGTGATTCCCGTGCAGGCCAATTTTTTAAGCGTACATACAAAATTTCAGGCACATCGGTAGCATAGGGCCGGAGAAAATTACATTTTAAAATTGTTCGAGCCCAAGTGTTGCATTATGCCCATGAAAATTATGATATTTTCCCAAATGCAACTTTTTGCAAAATTTCTTTTTGATTCCCGTGCAGGCCACTATTCTAAGCGTACATACAAAATTTCAAGCACATCGGTAGCATAGGGCCGGAGAAAATTACATTTTAAAATTGTTCGAGCCCAAGTGTTGCATTATGCCCATGAAAAGTATGATATATTTCCAAATGCAACTTTTTGCAAAATTTCTTTTTGATTCCCGTGCAGGCCACTTTTTTAAGCGTACATACAAAATTTCAGGCACATCGGTAGCATAGGGCCGGAGAAAATTACATTTTAAAATTGTTCGAGCCCAAGTGTTGCATTATGCCCATGAAAAGTATGATATTTTCCCAAGTGCAACTTTTTGCAAAATTTCATTTTGATTCCCGTGCATGCCATTATTCTAAGCGTACATACAAAATTTCAGGCACATCGGTAGCATAGGGCCGGAGAAAATTACATTTTAAAATTGTTCGAGCCCAAGTGTTGCATTATGCCCATGAAAAGTATGATATATTCCCAAATGCAACTTTTTGCAAAATTTCTTTTTGATTCCCGTGCAGGCCACTATTCTAAGCGTACATACAAAATTTCAGGCACATCGGTAGCATCGTGCCGGAGAAAATTACATTTTAAAATTGTTCGAGCCCAAGTGTTGCATTATGCCCATGAAAAGTATGATATATTCCCAAATGCAACTTTTTGCAAAATTTCTTTGTGATTCCCGTGCAGGCCAATTTTTTAAGCGTACATACAAAATTTCAGGCACATCGGTAGCAAAGTGCCGGAGAAAATTACATTTTAAAATTGTTCGAGCCCAAGTGTTGCATTATGCCCATGAAAAGTATGATATTTTCCCAAATGCAACTTTTTGCAAAATTTCATTATGATTCCCGTGCATGCCATTATTCTAAGCGTACATACAAAATTTCACGCACATCGGTAGCATAGGGCCGGAGAAAATTACATTTTAAAATTGTTCGAGCCCATGTGTTGCATTATGCCCATGAAAAGTATGATATATTCCCAAATGCAACTTTTTGCAAAATTTCTTTTTGATTCCCGTGCAGGCCACTATTCTAAGCGTACATACAAAATTTCAGGCACATCGGTAGCATCGTGCCGGAGAAAATTACATTTTAAAATTGTTCGAGCCCAAGTGTTGCATTATGCCCATGAAAAGTATGATATATTTCCAAATGCAACTTTTTGCAAAATTTCTTTGTGATTCCCGTGCAGGCCAATTTTTTAAGCGTACATACAAAATTTCAGGCACATCGGTAGCATAGGGCCGGAGAAAATTACATTTTAAAATTGTTCGAGCCCAAGTGTTGCATTATGCCCATGAAAAGTATGATATATTCCCAAATGCAACTTTTTGCAAAATTTCTTTGTGATTCCCGTGCAGGCCAATTTTTTAAGCGTACATACAAAATTTCAGGCACATCGGTAGCATAGGGCCGGAGAAAATTACATTTTAAAATTGTTCGAGCCCAAGTGTTGCATTATGCCCATGAAAATTATGATATTTTCCCAAATTCAACTTTTTGCAAAATTTCTTTTTGATTCCCGTGCAGGCCACTATTCTAAGCGTACATACAAAATTTCAGGCACATCGGTAGCATAGGGCCGGAGAAAATTACATTTTAAAATTGTTCGAGCCCAAGTGTTGCATTATGCCCATGAAAAGTATGATATATTCCCAAATGCAACTTTTTGCAAAATTTCTTTGTGATTCCCGTGCAGGCCAATTTTTTAAGCGTACATACAAAATTTCAGGCACATCGGTAGAATAAGGCCGGAGAAAATTACAATTTAAAATTGTTCGAGCCCAAGTGTTGCATTATTCCCATGAAAAGTATGATATATTCCCAAATGCAACTTTTTGTAAAATTTCTTTGTGATTCCCGTGCAAGCCACTATTCTAAGCGTACATACAAAATTTCAGGCACATCGGTAGCATAGGGACGGAGAAAATTACATTTTAAAATTGTTCGAGCCCAAGTGTTGCATTATGCCCATGAAAAGTATGATATTTTCCCAAGTGCAACTTTTTGCAAAATTTCATTTTGATTCCCGTGCATGCCATTATTCTAAGCGTACATACAAAATTTCAGGCACATCGGTAGCATAGGGCCGGAGAAAATTACATTTTAAAATTGTTCGAGCCCAAGTGTTGCATTATGCCCATGAAAAGTATGATATATTCCCAAATGCAACTTTTTGCAAAATTTCTTTTTGATTCCCGTGCAGGCCACTATTCTAAGCGTACATACAAAATTTCAGGCACATCGGTAGCATCGTGCCGGAGAAAATTACATTTTAAAATTGTTCGAGCCCAAGTGTTGCATTATGCCCATGAAAAGTATGATATATTCCCAAATGCAACTTTTTGCAAAATTTATTTTTGATTCCCGTGCAGGCCACTATTCTAAGCGTACATACAAAATTTCAGGCACATCGGTAGAATAAGGCCGGAGAAAATTACATTTTAAAATTGTTCGAGCCCAAGTGTTGCATTATGCCCATGAAAAGTATGATATTTTCCCAAATGCAACTTTTTGCAAAATTTCATTTTGATTCCCGTGCATGCCATTATTCTAAGCGTACATACAAAATTTCACGCACATCGGTAGCATAGGGCCGGAGAAAATTACAATTTAAAATTGTTCGAGCCCAAGTGTTGCATTATTCCCATGAAAAGTATGATATATTCCCAAATGCAACTTTTTGCAAAATTTCTTTTTGATTCCCGTGCAGGCCACTATTCTAAGCGTACATACAAAATTTCAGGCACATCGGTAGCATCGTGCCGGAGAAAATTACATTTTAAAATTGTTCGAGCCCAAGTGTTGCATTATGCCCATGAAAAGTATGATATATTCCCAAATGCAACTTTTTGCAAAATTTCTTTGTGATTCCCGTGCAGGCCATTTTTTTAAGCGTACATACAAAATTTCAGGCACATCGGTAGCAAAGGGCCGGAGAAAATTACATTTTAAAATTGTTCGAGCCCATGTGTTGCATTATGCCCATGAAAAGTATGATATTTTCCCAAATGCAACTTTTTGCTAAATTTCATTTTGATTCCCGTGCATGCCATTATTCTAAGCGTACATCCAAAATTTCAGGCACATCGGTAGCATAGGGCCGGAGAAAATTACATTTTAAAATTGTTCGAACCCAAGTGTTGCATTATGCCCATGAAAAGTATGATATATTCCCAAATGCAACTTTTTGCAAAATTTCTTTGTGATTCCCGTGCAGGCCACTATTCTAAGCGTACATACAAAATTTCAGGCACATCGGTAGCATCGTGCCGGAGAAAATTACTTTTAAAATTGTTCGAGCCCAAGTGTTGCATTATGCCCATGAAAAGTATGATATATTCCCAAATGCAACTTTTTGCAAAATTTCTTTGTGATTCCCGTGCAGGCCAATTTTTTAAGCGTACATACAAAATTTCAGGCACATCGGTAGCATAGGGCCTGAGAAAATTACATTTTAAAATTGTTCGAGCCCAAGTGTTGCATTATGCCCATGAAAAGTATGATATTTTCCCAAGTGCAACTTTTTGCAAAATTTCATTTTGATTCCCGTGCATGCCATTATTCTAAGCGTACATACAAAATTTCAGGCACATCGGTAGCATAGGGCCGGAGAAAATTACATTTTAAAATTGTTCGAGCCCAAGTGTTGCATTATGCCCATGAAAATGATATATTCCCAAATGCAACTTTTTGCAAAATTTCTTTTTGATTCCCGTGCAGGCCACTATTCTAAGCGTACATACAAAATTTCAGGCACATCGGTAGCATCGTGCCGGAGAAAATTACATTTTAAAATTGTTCGAGCCCTAGTGTTGCATTATGCCCATGAAAAGTATGATATATTCCCAAATGCAACTTTTTGCAAAATTTCTTTGTGATTCCCGTGCAGGCCAATTTTTTAAGCGTACATACAAAATTTCAAGCACATCGGTAGCATAGGGCCGGAGAAAATTACATTTTAAAATTGTTCGAGCCCAAGTGTTGCATTATGCCCATGAAAAGTATGATATATTTCCAAATGCAACTTTTTGCAAAATTTCTTTTTGATTCCCGTGCAGGCCACTTTTTTAAGCGTACATACAAAATTTCAGGCACATCGGTAGCATAGGGCCGGAGAAAATTACATTTTAAAATTGTTCGAGCCCAAGTGTTGCATTATGCCCATGAAAAGTATGATATATTCCCAAATGCAACTTTTTGCAAAATTTCTTTGTGATTCCCGTGCAGGCCAATTTTTTAAGCGTACATACAAAATTTCAGGCACATCGGTAGCATAGGGCCGGAGAAAATTACATTTTAAAATTGTTCGAGCCCAAGTGTTGCATTATTCCCATGAAAAGTATGATATTTTCCCAAGTGCAACTTTTTGCAAAATTTCATTTTGATTCCCGTGCATGCCATTATTCTAAGCGTACATACAAAATTTCAGGCACATCGGTAGCATAGGGCCGGAGAAAATTACATTTTAAAATTGTTCGAGCCCAAGTGTTGCATTATGCCCATGAAAAGTATGATATATTCCCAAATGCAACTTTTTGCAAAATTTCTTTGTGATTCCCGTGCAGGCCAATTTTTTAAGCGTACATACAAAATTTCAGGCACATCGGTAGCATAGGGCCGGAGAAAATTACATTTTAAAATTGTTCGAGCCCAAGTGTTGCATTATGCCCATGAAAATTATAAAATTATGATATTTTCCCAAATGCAACTTTTTGCAAAATTTCTTTTTGATTCCCGTGCAGGCCACTATTCTAAGCGTACATACAAAATTTCAGGCACATCGGTAGCATAGGGCCGGAGAAAATTACATTTTAAAATTGTTCGAGCCCAAGTGTTGCATTATGCCCATGAAAAGTATGATATTTTCCCAAATGCAACTTTTTGCAAAATTTCATTTTGATTCCCGTGCATGCCATTATTCTAAGCGTACATACAAAATTTCACGCACATCGGTAGCATAGGGCCGGAGAAAATTACAATTTAAAATATTTCGAGCCCAAGTGTTGCATTATGCCCATGAAAAGTATGATATTTTCCCAAGTGCAACTTTTTGCAAAATTTCATTTTGATTCCCGTGCAGGCCACTATTCTAAGCGTACATACAAAATTTCAGGCACATCGGTAGCATCGTGCCGGAGAAAATTACATTTTAAAATTGTTCGAGCCCAAGTGTTGCATTATGCCCATGAAAAGTATGATATATTCCCAAATGCAACTTTTTGCAAAATTTCTTTTTGATTCCCGTGCAGGCCACTATTCTAAGCGTACATACAAAATTTCAGGCACATCGGTAGAATAAGGCCGGAGAAAATTACATTTTAAAATTGTTCGAGCCCAAGTGTTGCATTATGCCCATGAAAAGTATGATATATTCCCAAATGCAACTTTTTGCAAAATTTCTTTGTGATTCCCGTGCAGGCCAATTTTTTAAGCGTACATACAAAATTTCACGCACATCGGTAGCATAGGGCCGGAGAAAATTACAATTTAAAATTGTTCGAGCCCAAGTGTTGCATTATGCCCATGAAAAGTATGATATTTTCCCAATTGCAACTTTTTGCAAAATTTCATTTTGATTCCCGTGCATGCCATTATTCTAAGCGTACATACAAAATTTCAGGCACATCGGTAGCATAGGGCCGGAGAAAATTACATTTTAAAATTGTTCGAGCCCAAGTGTTGCATTATGCCCATGAAAAGTATGATATATTCCCAAATGCAACTTTTTGCAAAATTTCTTTGTGATTCCCGTGCAGGCCAATTTTTTAAGCGTACATACAAAATTTCAGGCACATCGGTAGCATAGGGCCGGAGAAAATTACATTTTAAAATTGTTCGAGCCCAAGTGTTGCATTATGCCCATGAAAAGTATGATATTTTCCCAAGTGCAACTTTTTGCAAAATTTCATTTTGATTCCCGTGCATGCCATTATTCTAAGCGTACATACAAAATTTCAGGCACATCGGTAGCATAGGGCCGGAGAAAATTACATTTTAAAATTGTTCGAGCCCAAGTGTTGCATTATGCCCATGAAAAGTATGATATATTCCCAAATGCAACTTTTTGCAAAATTTCTTTTTGATTCCCGTGCAGGCCACTATTCTAAGCGTACATACAAAATTTCAGGCACATCGGTAGCATCGTGCCGGAGAAAATTACATTTTAAAATTGTTCGAGCCCAAGTGTTGCATTATGCCCATGAAAAGTATGATATATTCCCAAATGCAACTTTTTGCAAAATTTCTTTGTGATTCCCGTGCAGGCCAATTTTTTAAGCGTACATACAAAATTTCAAGCACATCGGTAGCATAGGGCCGGAGAAAATTACATTTTAAAATTGTTCGAGCCCAAGTGTTGCATTATGCCCATGAAAAGTATGATATATTTCCAAATGCAACTTTTTGCAAAATTTCTTTTTGATTCCCGTGCAGGCCACTTTTTTAAGCGTACATACAAAATTTCAGGCACATCGGTAGCATAGGGCCGGAGAAAATTACATTTTAAAATTGTTCGAGCCCAAGTGTTGCATTATGCCCATGAAAAGTATGATATTTTCCCAAGTGCAACTTTTTGCAAAATTTCATTTTGATTCCCGTGCATGCCATTATTCTAAGCGTACATACAAAATTTCAAGCACATCGGTAGCATAGGGCCGGAGAAAATTACATTTTAAAATTGTTCGAGCCCAAGTGTTGCATTATGCCCATGAAAAGTATGATATATTCCCAAATGCAACTTTTTGCAAAATTTCTTTTTGATTCCCGTGCAGGCCACTATTCTAAGCGTACATACAAAATTTCAGGCACATCGGTAGCATCGTGCCGGAGAAAATTACATTTTAAAATTGTTCGAGCCCAAGTGTTGCATTATGCCCATGAAAAGTATGATATATTCCCAAATGCAACTTTTTGCAAAATTTCTTTGTGATTCCCGTGCAGGCCAATTTTTTAAGCGTACATACAAAATTTCAGGCACATCGGTAGCAAAGTGCCGGAGAAAATTACATTTTAAAATTGTTCGAGCCCAAGTGTTGCATTATGCCCATGAAAAGTATGATATTTTCCCAAATGCAACTTTTTGCAAAATTTCATTTTGATTCCCGTGCAGGCCACTATTCTAAGCGTACATACAAAATTTCAGGCACATCGGTAGCATCGTGCCGGAGAAAATTACATTTTAAAATTGTTCGAGCCCAAGTGTTGCATTATGCCCATGAAAAGTATGATATATTCCCAAATGCAACTTTTTGCAAAATTTCTTTTTGATTCCCGTGCAGGCCACTATTCTAAGCGTACATACAAAATTTCAGGCACATCGGTAGAATAAGGCTGGAGAAAATTACATTTTAAAATTGTTCGAGCCCAAGTGTTGCATTATGCCCATGAAAAGTATGATATATTCCCAAATGCAACTTTTTGCAAAATTTCTTTGTGATTCCCGTGCAGGCCAATTTTTTAAGCGTACATACAAAATTTCACGCACATCGGTAGCATAGGGCCGGAGAAAATTACAATTTAAAATTGTTCGAGCCCAAGTGTTGCATTATGCCCATGAAAAGTATGATATTTTCCCAATTGCAACTTTTTGCAAAATTTCATTTTGATTCCCGTGCATGCCATTATTCTAAGCGTACATACAAAATTTCAGGCACATCGGTAGCATAGGGCCGGAGAAAATTACATTTTAAAATTGTTCGAGCCCAAGTGTTGCATTATGCCCATGAAAAGTATGATATATTCCCAAATGCAACTTTTTGCAAAATTTCTTTGTGATTCCCGTGCAGGCCAATTTTTTAAGCGTACATACAAAATTTCAGGCACATCGGTAGCATAGGGCCGGAGAAAATTACATTTTAAAATTGTTCGAGCCCAAGTGTTGCATTATGCCCATGAAAAGTATGATATATTCCCAAATGCAACTTTTTGCAAAATTTCTTTTTGATTCCCGTGCAGGCCACTATTCTAAGCGTACATACAAAATTTCAGGCACATCGGTAGCATCGTGCCGGAGAAAATTACATTTTAAAATTGTTCGAGCCCAAGTGTTGCATTATGCCCATGAAAAGTATGATATATTCCCAAATGCAACTTTTTGCAAAATTTCTTTGTGATTCCCGTGCAGGCCAATTTTTTAAGCGTACATACAAAATTTCAAGCACATCGGTAGCATAGGGCCGGAGAAAATTACATTTTAAAATTGTTCGAGCCCAAGTGTTGCATTATGCCCATGAAAAGTATGATATATTTCCAAATGCAACTTTTTGCAAAATTTCTTTTTGATTCCCGTGCAGGCCACTTTTTTAAGCGTACATACAAAATTTCAGGCACATCGGTAGCATAGGGCCGGAGAAAATTACATTTTAAAATTGTTCGAGCCCAAGTGTTGCATTATGCCCATGAAAAGTATGATATTTTCCCAAGTGCAACTTTTTGCAAAATTTCATTTTGATTCCCGTGCATGCCATTATTCTAAGCGTACATACAAAATTTCAAGCACATCGGTAGCATAGGGCCGGAGAAAATTACATTTTAAAATTGTTCGAGCCCAAGTGTTGCATTATGCCCATGAAAAGTATGATATATTCCCAAATGCAACTTTTTGCAAAATTTCTTTTTGATTCCCGTGCAGGCCACTATTCTAAGCGTACATACAAAATTTCAGGCACATCGGTAGCATCGTGCCGGAGAAAATTACATTTTAAAATTGTTCGAGCCCAAGTGTTGCATTATGCCCATGAAAAGTATGATATATTCCCAAATGCAACTTTTTGCAAAATTTTTTTGTGATTCCCGTGCAGGCCAATTTTTTAAGCGTACATACAAAATTTCAGGCACATCGGTAGCAAAGTGCCGGAGAAAATTACATTTTAAAATTGTTCGAGCCCAAGTGTTGCATTATGCCCATGAAAAGTATGATATTTTCCCAAATGCAACTTTTTGCAAAATTTCATTTTGATTCCCGTGCAGGCCACTATTCTAAGCGTACATACAAAATTTCAGGCACATCGGTAGCATCGTGCCGGAGAAAATTACATTTTAAAATTGTTCGAGCCCAAGTGTTGCATTATGCCCATGAAAAGTATGATATATTCCCAAATGCAACTTTTTGCAAAATTTCTTTTTGATTCCCGTGCAGGCCACTATTCTAAGCGTACATACAAAATTTCAGGCACATCGGTAGAATAAGGCCGGAGAAAATTACATTTTAAAATTGTTCGAGCCCAAGTGTTGCATTATGCCCATGAAAAGTATGATATATTCCCAAATGCAACTTCTTGCAAAATTTCTTTGTGATTCCCGTGCAGGCCAATTTTTTAAGCGTACATACAAAATTTCACGCACATCGGTAGCATAGGGCCGGAGAAAATTACAATTTAAAATTGTTCGAGCCCAAGTGTTGCATTATGCCCATGAAAAGTATGATATTTTCCCAATTGCAACTTTTTGCAAAATTTCATTTTGATTCCCGTGCATGCCATTATTCTAAGCGTACATACAAAATTTCAGGCACATCGGTAGCATAGGGCCGGAGAAAATTACATTTTAAAATTGTTCGAGCCCAAGTGTTGCATTATGCCCATGAAAAGTATGATATATTCCCAAATGCAACTTTTTGCAAAATTTCTTTGTGATTCCCGTGCAGGCCAATTTTTTAAGCGTACATACAAAATTTCAGGCACATCGGTAGCATAGGGCCGGAGAAAATTACATTTTAAAATTGTTCGAGCCCAAGTGTTGCATTATGCCCATGAAAAGTATGATATTTTCCCAAGTGCAACTTTTTGCAAAATTTCATTTTGATTCCCGTGCATGCCATTATTCTAAGCGTACATACAAAATTTCAGGCACATCGGTAGCATAGGGCCGGAGAAAATTACATTTTAAAATTGTTCGAGCCCAAGTGTTGCATTATGCCCATGAAAAGTATGATATATTCCCAAATGCAACTTTTTGCAAAATTTCTTTTTGATTCCCGTGCAGGCCACTATTCTAAGCGTACATACAAAATTTCAGGCACATCGGTAGCATCGTGCCGGAGAAAATTACATTTTAAAATTGTTCGAGCCCAAGTGTTGCATTATGCCCATGAAAAGTATGATATATTCCCAAATGCAACTTTTTGCAAAATTTCTTTGTGATTCCCGTGCAGGCCAATTTTTTAAGCGTACATACAAAATTTCAAGCACATCGGTAGCATAGGGCCGGAGAAAATTACATTTTAAAATTGTTCGAGCCCAAGTGTTGCATTATGCCCATGAAAAGTATGATATATTTCCAAATGCAACTTTTTGCAAAATTTCTTTTTGATTCCCGTGCAGGCCACTTTTTTAAGCGTACATACAAAATTTCAGGCACATCGGTAGCATAGGGCCGGAGAAAATTACATTTTAAAATTGTTCGAGCCCAAGTGTTGCATTATGCCCATGAAAAGTATGATATTTTCCCAAGTGCAACTTTTTGCAAAATTTCATTTTGATTCCCGTGCATGCCATTATTCTAAGCGTACATACAAAATTTCAAGCACATCGGTAGCATAGGGCCGGAGAAAATTACATTTTAAAATTGTTCGAGCCCAAGTGTTGCATTATGCCCATGAAAAGTATGATATATTCCCAAATGCAACTTTTTGCAAAATTTCTTTTTGATTCCCGTGCAGGCCACTATTCTAAGCGTACATACAAAATTTCAGGCACATCGGTAGCATCGTGCCGGAGAAAATTACATTTTAAAATTGTTCGAGCCCAAGTGTTGCATTATGCCCATGAAAAGTATGATATATTCCCAAATGCAACTTTTTGCAAAATTTCTTTGTGATTCCCGTGCAGGCCACTATTCTAAGCGTACATACAAAATTTCAGGCACATCGGTAGCATCGTGCCGGAGAAAATTACATTTTAAAATTGTTCGAGCCCAAGTGCTGCATTATGCCCATGAAAAGTATGATATATTTCCAAATGCAACTTTTTGCAAAATTTCTTTTTGATTCCCGTGCAGGCCACTTTTTTAAGCGTACATACAAAATTTCAGGCACATCGGTAGCATAGGGCCGGAGAAAATTACATTTTAAAATTGTTCGAGCCCAAGTGTTGCATTATGCCCATGAAAAGTATGATATTTTCCCAAGTGCAACTTTTTGCAAAATTTCATTTTGATTCCCGTGCATGCCATTATTCTAAGCGTACATACAAAATTTCAGGCACATCGGTAGCATAGGGCCGGAGAAAATTACATTTTAAAATTGTTCGAGCCCTAGTGTTGCATTATGCCCATGAAAAGTATGATATATTCCCAAATGCAACTTTTTGCAAAATTTCTTTGTGATTCCCGTGCAGGCCAATTTTTTAAGCGTACATACAAAATTTCAGGCACATCGGTAGCATAGGGCCGGAGAAAATTACATTTTAAAATTGTTCGAGCCCAAGTGTTGCATTATGCCCATGAAAATTATGATATTTTCCCAAATGCAACTTTTTGCAAAATTTCTTTTTGATTCCCGTGCAGGCCACTATTCTAAGCGTACATACAAAATTTCAGGCACATCGGTAGCATAGGGCCGGAGAAAATTACATTTTAAAATTGTTCGAGCCCAAGTGTTGCATTATGCCCATGAAAAGTATGATATATTCCCAAATGCAACTTTTTGCAAAATTTCTTTTTGATTCCCGTGCAGGCCACTATTCTAAGCGTACATACAAAATTTCAGGCACATCGGTAGCATCGTGCCGGAGAAAATTACATTTTAAAATTGTTCGAGCCCAAGTGTTGCATTATGCCCATGAAAAGTATGATATATTCCCAAATGCAACTTTTTGCAAAATTTCTTTTTGATTCCCGTGCAGGCCACTATTCTAAGCGTACATACAAAATTTCAGGCACATCGGTAGAATAAGGCCGGAGAAAATTACATTTTAAAATTGTTCGAGCCCAAGTGTTGCATTATGCCCATGAAAAGTATGATATTTTCCCAAGTGCAACTTTTTGCAAAATTTCATTTTGATTCCCGTGCATGCCATTATTCTAAGCGTACATACAAAATTTCAGGCACATCGGTAGCATAGGGCCGGAGAAAATTACATTTTAAAATTGTTCGAGCCCAAGTGTTGCATTATGCCCATGAAAAGTATGATATATTCCCAAATGCAACTTTTTGCAAAATTTCTTTTTGATTCCCGTGCAGGCCACTATTCTAAGCGTACATACAAAATTTCAGGCACATCGGTAGCATCGTGCCGGAGAAAATTACATTTTAAAATTGTTCGAGCCCAAGTGTTGCATTATGCCCATGAAAAGTATGATATATTCCCAAATGCAACTTTTTGAAAAATTTCTTTGTGATTCCCGTGCAGGCCAATTTTTTAAGCGTACATACAAAATTTCAGGCACATCGGTAGCAAAGGGCCGGAGAAAATTACATTTTAAAATTGTTCGAGCCCAAGTGTTGCATTATGCCCATGAAAAGTATGATATATTCCCAAATGCAACTTTTTGCAAAATTTCTTTGTGATTCCCGTGCAGGCCAATTTTTTAAGCGTACATACAAAATTTCAGGCACATCGGTAGCATAGGGCCGGAGAAAATTACATTTTAAAATTGTTCGAGCCCAAGTGTTGCATTATGCCCATGAAAATTATGATATTTTCCCAAATGCAACTTTTTGCAAAATTTCTTTTTGATTCCCGTGCAGGCCACTATTCTAAGCGTACATACAAAATTTCAGGCACATCGGTAGAATAAGGCCGGAGAAAATTACATTTTAAAATTGTTCGAGCCCAAGTGTTGCATTATGCCCATGAAAAGTATGATATTTTCCCAAATGCAACTTTTTGCAAAATTTCATTTTGATTCCCGTGCAAGCCACTATTCTAAGCGTACATACAAAATTTCAGGCACGTCGGTAGCATAGGGCCGGAGAAAATTACATTTTAAAATTGTTCGAGCCCATGTGTTGCATTATGCCCATGAAAAGTATGATATTTTCCCAAATGCAACTTTTTGCAAAATTTCATTTTGATTCCCGTGCATGCCATTATTCTAAGCGTACATCCAAAATTTCAGGCACATCGGTAGCATAGGGCCGGAGAAAATTACATTTTAAAATTGTTCGAGACCAAGTGTTGCATTATGCCCATGAAAAGTATGATATATTCCCAAATGCAACTTTTTGCAAAATTTCATTTTGATTCCCGTGCAGGCCACTTTTTTAAGCGTACATACAAAATTTCAGGCACATCGGTAGCATAGGGCCGGAGAAAATTACATTTTAAAATTGTTCGAGCCCAAGTGTTGCATTATGCCCATGAAAAGTATGATATATTCCCAAATGCAACTTTTTGCAAAATTTCTTTGTGATTCCCGTGCAGGCCAATTTTTTAAGCGTACATACAAAATTTCAGGCACATCGGTAGCATAGGGCCGGAGAAAATTACATTTTAAAATTGTTCGAGCCCAAGTGTTGCATTATTCCCATTAAAAGTATGATATATTCCCAAATGCAACTTTTTGTAAAATTTCTTTGTGATTCCCGTGCAAGCCACTATTCTAAGCGTACATACAAAATTTCAGGCACATCGGTAGCATAGGGCCGGAGAAAATTACATTTTAAAATTGTTCGAGCCCAAGTGTTGCATTATGCCCATGAAAAGTATGATATTTTCCCAAGTGCAACTTTTTGCAAAATTTCATTTTGATTCCCGTGCATGCCATTATTCTAAGCGTACATACAAAATTTCAGGCACATCGGTAGCATAGGGCCGGAGAAAATTACATTTTAAAATTGTTCGAGCCCAAGTGTTGCATTATGCCCATGAAAAGTATGATATATTCCCAAATGCAACTTTTTGCAAAATTTCTTTTTGATTCCCGTGCAGGCCACTATTCTAAGCGTACATACAAAATTTCAGGCACATCGGTAGCATCGTGCCGGAGAAAATTACATTTTAAAATTGTTCGAGCCCAAGTGTTGCATTATGCCCATGAAAAGTATGATATATTCCCAAATGCAACTTTTTGCAAAATTTCTTTGTGATTCCCGTGCAGGCCAATTTTTTAAGCGTACATACAAAATTTCAGGCACATCGGTAGCAAAGGGCCGGAGAAAATTACATTTTAAAATTGTTCGAGCCCAAGTGTTGCATTATGCCCATGAAAAGTATGATATATTCCCAAATGCAACTTTTTGCAAAATTTCTTTGTGATTCCCGTGCAGGCCAATTTTTTAAGCGTACATACAAAATTTCAGGCACATCGGTAGCATAGGGCCGGAGAAAATTACATTTTAAAATTGTTCGAGCCCAAGTGTTGCATTATGCCCATGAAAAGTATGATATATTCCCAAATGCAACTTTTTGCAAAATTTCTTTGTGATTCCCGTGCAGGCCACTATTCTAAGCGTACATACAAAATTTCAGGCACATCGGTAGCATCGTGCCGGAGAAAATTACATTTTAAAATTGTTCGAGCCCAAGTGTTGCATTATGCCCATGAAAAGTATGATATATTCCCAAATGCAACTTTTTGCAAAATTTTTTTGTGATTCCCGTGCAGGCCAATTTTTAAGCGTACATACAAAATTTCAGGCACATCGGTAGCATAGGGCCGGAGAAAATTACATTTTAAAATTGTTCGAGCCCAAGTGTTGCATTATGCCCATGAAAATTATGATATTTTCCCAAATGCAACTTTTTGCAAAATTTCTTTTTGATTCCCGTGCAGGCCACTATTCTAAGCGTACATACAAAATTTCAGGCACATCGGTAGAATAAGGCCGGAGAAAATTACATTTTAAAATTGTTCGAGCCCAAGTGTTGCATTATGCCCATGAAAAGTATGATATTTTCCCAAATGCAACTTTTTGCAAAATTTCATTTTGATTCCCGTGCATGCCATTATTCTAAGCGTACATACAAAATTTCACGCACATCGGTAGCATAGGGCCGGAGAAAATTACAATTTAAAATTGTTCGAGCCCAAGTGTTGCATTATTCCCATGAAAAGTATGATATATTCCCAAATGCAACTTTTTGTAAAATTTCTTTTTGATTCCCGTGCAAGCCACTATTCTAAGCGTACATACAAAATTTCAGGCACGTCGGTAGCATAGGGCCGGAGAAAATTACATTTTAAAATTGTTCGAGCCCATGTGTTGCATTATGCCCATGAAAAGTATGATATTTTCCCAAATGCAACTTTTTGCAAAATTTCATTTTGATTCCCGTGCATGCCATTATTCTAAGCGTACATCCAAAATTTCAGGCACATCGGTAGCATAGGGCCGGAGAAAATTACATTTTAAAATTGTTCGAGACCAAGTGTTGCATTATGCGCATGTAAAGTATGATATATTCCCAAATGCAACTTTTTGCAAAATTTCATTTTGATTCCCGTGCAGGCCACTTTTTTAAGCGTACATACAAAATTTCAGGCACATCGGTAGCATAGGGCCGGAGAAAATTACATTTTAAAATTGTTCGAGCCCAAGTGTTGCATTATGCCCATGAAAAGTATGATATATTCCCAAATGCAACTTTTTGCAAAATTTCATTTTGATTCCCGTGCATGCCATTATTCTAAGCGTACATACAAAATTTCACGCACATCGGTAGCATAGGGCCGGAGAAAATTACATTTTAAAATTGTTCGAGCCCATGTGTTGCATTATGCCCATGAAAAGTATGATATATTCCCAAATGCAACTTTTTGCAAAATTTCTTTGTGATTCCCGTGCAGGCCAATTTTTTAAGCGTACATACAAAATTTCAGGCACATCGGTAGCATAGGGCCGGAGAAAATTACATTTTAAAATTGTTCGAGCCCAAGTGTTGCATTATGCCCATGAAAAGTATGATATATTCCCAAATGCAACTTTTTGCAAAATTTCTTTGTGATTCCCGTGCAGGCCAATTTTTTAAGCGTACATACAAAATTTCAGGCACATCGGTAGAATAAGGCCGGAGAAAATTACAATTTAAAATTGTTCGAGCCCAAGTGTTGCATTATTCCCATGAAAAGTATGATATATTCCCAAATGCAACTTTTTGCAAAATTTCATTTTGATTCCCGTGCATGCCATTATTCTAAGCGTACATACAAAATTTCAGGCACATCGGTAGCATAGGGCCGGAGAAAATTACATTTTAAAATTGTTCGAGCCCAAGTGTTGCATTATGCCCATGAAAATTATGATATTTTCCCAAATGCAACTTTTTGCAAAATTTCTTTTTGATTCCCGTGCAGGCCACTATTCTAAGCGTACATCCAAAATTTCAGGCACATCGGTAGCATAGGGCCGGAGAAAATTACATTTTAAAATTGTTCGAGACCAAGTGTTGCATTATGCCCATGAAAAGTATGATATATTCCCAAATGCAACTTTTTGCAAAATTTCATTTTGATTCCCGTGCAGGCCACTTTTTTAAGCGTACATACAAAATTTCAGGCACATCGGTAGCATAGGGCCGGAGAAAATTACATTTTAAAATTGTTCGAGCCCAAGTGTTGCATTATGCCCATGAAAAGTATGATATATTCCCAAATGCAACTTTTTGCAAAATTTCATTTTGATTCCCGTGCATGCCATTATTCTAAGCGTACATACAAAATTTCACGCACATCGGTAGCATAGGGCCGGAGAAAATTACATTTTAAAATTGTTCGAGCCCATGTGTTGCATTATGCCCATGAAAAGTATGATATATTCCCAAATGCAACTTTTTGCAAAATTTCTTTGTGATTCCCGTGCAGGCCAATTTTTTAAGCGTACATACAAAATTTCAGGCACATCGGTAGAATAAGGCCGGAGAAAATTACAATTTAAAATTGTTCGAGCCCAAGTGTTGCATTATTCCCATGAAAAGTATGATATATTCCCAAATGCAACTTTTTGCAAAATTTCATTTTGATTCCCGTGCATGCCATTATTCTAAGCGTACATACAAAATTTCAGGCACATCGGTAGCATAGGGCCGGAGAAAATTACATTTTAAAATTGTTCGAGCCCAAGTGTTGCATTATGCCCATGAAAATTATGATATTTTCCCAAATGCAACTTTTTGCAAAATTTCTTTTTGATTCCCGTGCAGGCCACTATTCTAAGCGTACATACAAAATTTCAGGCACATCGGTAGAATAAGGCCGGAGAAAATTACATTTTAAAATTGTTCGAGCCCAAGTGTTGCATTATGCCCATGAAAAGTATGATATTTTCCCAAATGCAACTTTTTGCAAAATTTCATTTTGATTCCCGTGCATGCCATTATTCTAAGCGTACATACAAAATTTCACGCACATCGGTAGCATAGGGCCGGAGAAAATTACAATTTAAAATTGTTCGAGCCCAAGTGTTGCATTATTCACATGAAAAGTATGATATATTCCCAAATGCAACTTTTTGTAAAATTTCTTTGTGATTCCCGTGCAAGCCACTATTCTAAGCGTACATACAAAATTTCAGGCACGTCGGTAGCATAGGGCCGGAGAAAATTACATTTTAAAATTGTTCGAGCCCATGTGTTGCATTATGCCCATGAAAAGTATGGTATTTTCCCAAATGCAACTTTTTGCAAAATTTCATTTTGATTCCCGTGCATGCCATTATTCTAAGCGTACATCCAAAATTTCAGGCACATCGGTAGCATAGGGCCGGAGAAAATTACATTTTAAAATTGTTCGAGACCAAGTGTTGCATTATGCCCATGAAAAGTATGATATATTCCCAAATGCAACTTTTTGCAAAATTTCATTTTGATTCCCGTGCAGGCCACTTTTTTAAGCGTACATACAAAATTTCAGGCACATCGGTAGCATAGGGCCGGAGAAAATTACATTTTAAAATTGTTCGAGCCCAAGTGTTGCATTATGCCCATGAAAAGTATGATATATTCCCAAATGCAACTTTTTGCAAAATTTCATTTTGATTCCCGTGCATGCCATTATTCTAAGCGTACATACAAAATTTCACGCACATCGGTAGCATAGGGCCGGAGAAAATTACATTTTAAAATTGTTCGAGCCCATGTGTTGCATTATGCCCATGAAAAGTATGATATATTCCCAAATGCAACTTTTTGCAAAATTTCTTTTTGATTCCCGTGCAGGCCACTATTCTAAGCGTACATACAAAATTTCAGGCACATCGGTAGCATAGGGCCGGAGAAAATTACATTTTAAAATTGTTCGAGCCCAAGTGTTGCATTATGCCCATGAAAAGTATGATATATTTCCAAATGCAACTTTTTGCAAAATTTCTTTTTGATTCCCGTGCAGGCCACTTTTTTAAGCGTACATACAAAATTTCAGGCACGTCGGTAGCATAGGGCCGGAGAAAATTACATTTTAAAATTGTTCGAGCCCATGTGTTGCATTATGCCCATGAAAAGTATGATATATTCCCAAATGCAACTTTTTGCAAAATTTCTTTTTGATTCCCGTGCAGGCCACTATTCTAAGCGTACATACAAAATTTCAGGCACATCGGTAGCATAGGGCCGGAGAAAATTACATTTTAAAATTGTTCGAGCCCAAGTGTTGCATTATGCCCATGAAAAGTATGATATATTCCCAAATGCAACTTTTTGCAAAATTTCATTTTGATTCCCGTGCATGCCATTATTCTAAGCGTACATACAAAATTTCACGCACATCGGTAGCATAGGGCCGGAGAAAATTACATTTTAAAATTGTTCGAGCCCATGTGTTGCATTATGCCCATGAAAAGTATGATATATTCCCAAATGCAACTTTTTGCAAAATTTCTTTTTGATTCCCGTGCAGGCCACTATTCTAAGCGTACATACAAAATTTCAGGCACATCGGTAGCATAGGGCCGGAGAAAATTACATTTTAAAATTGTTCGAGCCCAAGTGTTGCATTATGCCCATGAAAAGTATGATATATTTCCAAATGCAACTTTTTGCAAAATTTCTTTTTGATTCCCGTGCAGGCCACTTTTTTAAGCGTACATACAAAATTTCAGGCACATCGGTAGCATAGGGCCGGAGAAAATTACATTTTAAAATTGTTCGAGCCCAAGTGTTGCATTATGCCCATGAAAAGTATGATATTTTCCCAAGTGCAACTTTTTGCAAAATTTCATTTTGATTCCCGTGCATGCCATTATTCTAAGCGTACATACAAAATTTCAGGCACATCGGTAGCATAGGGCCGGAGAAAATTACATTTTAAAATTGTTCGAGCCCAAGTGTTGCATTATGCCCATGAAAAGTATGATATATTCCCAAATGCAACTTTTTGCAAAATTTCTTTGTGATTCCCGTGCAGGCCAATTTTTTAAGCGTACATACAAAATTTCAGGCACATCGGTAGCATAGGGCCGGAGAAAATTACATTTTAAAATTGTTCGAGCCCAAGTGTTGCATTATGCCCATGAAAAGTATGATATATTTCCAAATGCAACTTTTTGCAAAATTTCTTTTTGATTCCCGTGCAGGCCACTTTTTTAAGCGTACATACAAAATTTCAGGCATATCGGTAGCATAGGGCCGGAGAAAATTACATTTTAAAATTGTTCGAGACCAAGTGTTGCATTATGCCCATGAAAAGTATGATATATTCCCAAATGCAACTTTTTGCAAAATTTCTTTTTGATTCCCGTGCAGGCCACTATTCTAAGCGTACATACAAAATTTCAGGCACATCGGTAGCATAGGGCCGGAGAAAATTACATTTTAAAATTGTTCGAGCCCAAGTGTTGCATTATGCCCATGAAAAGTATGATATATTCCCAAATGCAACTTTTTGCAAAATTTCTTTTTGATTCCCGTGCAGGCCACTATTCTAAGCGTACATACAAAATTTCAGGCACATCGGTAGCATCGTGCCGGAGAAAATTACATTTTAAAATTGTTCGAGCCCAAGTGTTGCATTATGCCCATGAAAAGTATGATATATTCCCAAATGCAACTTTTTGCAAAATTTCTTTGTGATTCCCGTGCAGGCCAATTTTTTAAGCGTACATACAAAATTTCAGGCACATCGGTAGCATAGGGCCGGAGAAAATTACATTTTAAAATTGTTCGAGCCCAAGTGTTGCATTATGCCCATGAAAAGTATGATATTTTCCCAAATGCAACTTTTTGCAAAATTTCATTTTGATTCCCGTGCATGCCATTATTCTAAGCGTACATCCAAAATTTCAGGCACATCGGTAGCATAGGGCCGGAGAAAATTACATTTTAAAATTGTTCGAGCCCAAGTGTTGCATTATGCCCATGAAAAGTATGATATATTCCCAAATGCAACTTTTTGCAAAATTTCATTTTGATTCCCGTGCATGCCATTATTCTAAGCGTACATACAAAATTTCACGCACATCGGTAGCATAGGGCCGGAGAAAATTACATTTTAAAATTGTTCGAGCCCATGTGTTGCATTATGCCCATGAAAAGTATGATATATTCCCAAATGCAACTTTTTGCAAAATTTCTTTGTGATTCCCGTGCAGGCCAATTTTTTAAGCGTACATACAAAATTTCAGGCACATCGGTAGAATAAGGCCGGAGAAAATTACAATTTAAAATTGTTCGAGCCCAAGTGTTGCATTATTCCCATGAAAAGTATGATATATTCCCAAATGCAACTTTTTGCAAAATTTCATTTTGATTCCCGTGCATGCCATTATTCTAAGCGTACATACAAAATTTCAGGCACATCGGTAGCATAGGGCCGGAGAAAATTACATTTTAAAATTGTTCGAGCCCAAGTGTTGCATTATGCCCATGAAAATTATGATATTTTCCCAAATGCAACTTTTTGCAAAATTTCTTTTTGATTCCCGTGCAGGCCACTATTCTAAGCGTACATACAAAATTTCAGGCACATCGGTAGAATAAGGCCGGAGAAAATTACATTTTAAAATTGTTCGAGCCCAAGTGTTGCATTATGCCCATGAAAAGTATGATATTTTCCCAAATGCAACTTTTTGCAAAATTTCATTTTGATTCCCGTGCATGCCATTATTCTAAGCGTACATACAAAATTTCACGCACATCGGTAGCATAGGGCCGGAGAAAATTACAATTTAAAATTGTTCGAGCCCAAGTGTTGCATTATTCACATGAAAAGTATGATATATTCCCAAATGCAACTTTTTGTAAAATTTCTTTGTGATTCCCGTGCAAGCCACTATTCTAAGCGTACATACAAAATTTCAGGCACGTCGGTAGCATAGGGCCGGAGAAAATTACATTTTAAAATTGTTCGAGCCCATGTGTTGCATTATGCCCATGAAAAGTATGGTATTTTCCCAAATGCAACTTTTTGCAAAATTTCATTTTGATTCCCGTGCATGCCATTATTCTAAGCGTACATCCAAAATTTCAGGCACATCGGTAGCATAGGGCCGGAGAAAATTACATTTTAAAATTGTTCGAGACCAAGTGTTGCATTATGCCCATGAAAAGTATGATATATTCCCAAATGCAACTTTTTGCAAAATTTCATTTTGATTCCCGTGCAGGCCACTTTTTTAAGCGTACATACAAAATTTCAGGCACATCGGTAGCATAGGGCCGGAGAAAATTACATTTTAAAATTGTTCGAGCCCAAGTGTTGCATTATGCCCATGAAAAGTATGATATATTCCCAAATGCAACTTTTTGCAAAATTTCATTTTGATTCCCGTGCATGCCATTATTCTAAGCGTACATACAAAATTTCACGCACATCGGTAGCATAGGGCCGGAGAAAATTACATTTTAAAATTGTTCGAGCCCATGTGTTGCATTATGCCCATGAAAAGTATGATATATTCCCAAATGCAACTTTTTGCAAAATTTCTTTTTGATTCCCGTGCAGGCCACTATTCTAAGCGTACATACAAAATTTCAGGCACATCGGTAGCATAGGGCCGGAGAAAATTACATTTTAAAATTGTTCGAGCCCAAGTGTTGCATTATGCCCATGAAAAGTATGATATATTTCCAAATGCAACTTTTTGCAAAATTTCTTTTTGATTCCCGTGCAGGCCACTTTTTTAAGCGTACATACAAAATTTCAGGCACGTCGGTAGCATAGGGCCGGAGAAAATTACATTTTAAAATTGTTCGAGCCCATGTGTTGCATTATGCCCATGAAAAGTATGATATATTCCCAAATGCAACTTTTTGCAAAATTTCTTTTTGATTCCCGTGCAGGCCACTATTCTAAGCGTACATACAAAATTTCAGGCACATCGGTAGCATAGGGCCGGAGAAAATTACATTTTAAAATTGTTCGAGCCCAAGTGTTGCATTATGCCCATGAAAAGTATGATATATTCCCAAATGCAACTTTTTGCAAAATTTCATTTTGATTCCCGTGCATGCCATTATTCTAAGCGTACATACAAAATTTCACGCACATCGGTAGCATAGGGCCGGAGAAAATTACATTTTAAAATTGTTCGAGCCCATGTGTTGCATTATGCCCATGAAAAGTATGATATATTCCCAAATGCAACTTTTTGCAAAATTTCTTTTTGATTCCCGTGCAGGCCACTATTCTAAGCGTACATACAAAATTTCAGGCACATCGGTAGCATAGGGCCGGAGAAAATTACATTTTAAAATTGTTCGAGCCCAAGTGTTGCATTATGCCCATGAAAAGTATGATATATTTCCAAATGCAACTTTTTGCAAAATTTCTTTTTGATTCCCGTGCAGGCCACTTTTTTAAGCGTACATACAAAATTTCAGGCACATCGGTAGCATAGGGCCGGAGAAAATTACATTTTAAAATTGTTCGAGCCCAAGTGTTGCATTATGCCCATGAAAAGTATGATATTTTCCCAAGTGCAACTTTTTGCAAAATTTCATTTTGATTCCCGTGCATGCCATTATTCTAAGCGTACATACAAAATTTCAGGCACATCGGTAGCATAGGGCCGGAGAAAATTACATTTTAAAATTGTTCGAGCCCAAGTGTTGCATTATGCCCATGAAAAGTATGATATATTCCCAAATGCAACTTTTTGCAAAATTTCTTTGTGATTCCCGTGCAGGCCAATTTTTTAAGCGTACATACAAAATTTCAGGCACATCGGTAGCATAGGGCCGGAGAAAATTACATTTTAAAATTGTTCGAGCCCAAGTGTTGCATTATGCCCATGAAAAGTATGATATATTTCCAAATGCAACTTTTTGCAAAATTTCTTTTTGATTCCCGTGCAGGCCACTTTTTTAAGCGTACATACAAAATTTCAGGCATATCGGTAGCATAGGGCCGGAGAAAATTACATTTTAAAATTGTTCGAGACCAAGTGTTGCATTATGCCCATGAAAAGTATGATATATTCCCAAATGCAACTTTTTGCAAAATTTCTTTTTGATTCCCGTGCAGGCCACTATTCTAAGCGTACATACAAAATTTCAGGCACATCGGTAGCATAGGGCCGGAGAAAATTACATTTTAAAATTGTTCGAGCCCAAGTGTTGCATTATGCCCATGAAAAGTATGATATATTCCCAAATGCAACTTTTTGCAAAATTTCTTTTTGATTCCCGTGCAGGCCACTATTCTAAGCGTACATACAAAATTTCAGGCACATCGGTAGCATCGTGCCGGAGAAAATTACATTTTAAAATTGTTCGAGCCCAAGTGTTGCATTATGCCCATGAAAAGTATGATATATTCCCAAATGCAACTTTTTGCAAAATTTCTTTGTGATTCCCGTGCAGGCCAATTTTTTAAGCGTACATACAAAATTTCAGGCACATCGGTAGCATAGGGCCGGAGAAAATTACATTTTAAAATTGTTCGAGCCCAAGTGTTGCATTATGCCCATGAAAAGTATGATATTTTCCCAAATGCAACTTTTTGCAAAATTTCATTTTGATTCCCGTGCATGCCATTATTCTAAGCGTACATCCAAAATTTCAGGCACATCGGTAGCATAGGGCCGGAGAAAATTACATTTTAAAATTGTTCGAGCCCAAGTGTTGCATTATGCCCATGAAAAGTATGATATATTCCCAAATGCAACTTTTTGCAAAATTTCATTTTGATTCCCGTGCAGGCCACTTTTTTAAGCGTACATACAAAATTTCAGGCACATCGGTAGCATAGGGCCGGAGAAAATTACATTTTAAAATTGTTCGAGCCCAAGTGTTGCATTATGCCCATGAAAAGTATGATATATTCCCAAATGCAACTTTTTGCAAAATTTCTTTTTGATTCCCGTGCAGGCCACTATTCTAAGCGTACATACCAAATTTCAGGCACATCGGTAGCATCGTGCCGGAGAAAATTACTTTTAAAATTGTTCGAGCCCAAGTGTTGCATTATGCCCATGAAAAGTATGATATATTCCCAAATGCAACTTTTTGCAAAATTTCTTTGTGATTCCCGTGCAGGCCACTATTCTAAGCGTACATACAAAATTTCAGGCACATCGGTAGCATCGTGCCGGAGAAAATTACTTTTAAAATTGTTCGAGCCCAAGTGTTGCATTATGCCCATGAAAAGTATGATATATTCCCAAATGCAACTTTTTGCAAAATTTCTTTGTGATTCCCGTGCAGGCCAATTTTTTAAGCGTACATACAAAATTTCAGGCACATCGGTAGCATAGGGCCGGAGAAAATTACATTTTAAAATTGTTCGAGCCCAAGTGTTGCATTATGCCCATGAAAATTATGATATTTTCCCAAATGCAACTTTTTGCAAAATTTCATTTTGATTCCCGTGCATGCCATTATTCTAAGCGTACATCCAAAATTTCAGGCACATCGGTAGCATAGGGCCGGAGAAAATTACATTTTAAAATTGTTCGAACCCAAGTGTTGCATTATGCCCATGAAAAGTATGATATATTCCCAAATGCAACTTTTTGCAAAATTTCTTTGTGATTCCCGTGCAGGCCAATTTTTTAAGCGTACATACAAAATTTCAGGCACATCGGTAGCATAGGGCCGGAGAAAATTACATTTTAAAATTGTTCGAGCCCAAGTGTTGCATTATGCCCATGAAAAGTATGATATATTCCCAAATGCAACTTTTTGCAAAATTTCTTTGTGATTCCCGTGCAGGCCAATTTTTTAAGCGTACATACAAAATTTCAGGCACATCGGTAGAATAAGGCCGGAGAAAATTACAATTTAAAATTGTTCGAGCCCAAGTGTTGCATTATTCCCATGAAAAGTATGATATATTCCCAAATGCAACTTTTTGCAAAATTTCATTTTGATTCCCGTGCATGCCATTATTCTAAGCGTACATACAAAATTTCAGGCACATCGGTAGCATAGGGCCGGAGAAAATTACATTTTAAAATTGTTCGAGCCCAAGTGTTGCATTATGCCCATGAAAATTATGATATTTTCCCAAATGCAACTTTTTGCAAAATTTCTTTTTGATTCCCGTGCAGGCCACTATTCTAAGCGTACATACAAAATTTCAGGCACATCGGTAGAATAAGGCCGGAGAAAATTACATTTTAAAATTGTTCGAGCCTAAGTGTTGCATTATGCCCATGAAAAGTATGATATTTTCCCAAATGCAACTTTTTGCAAAATTTCATTTTGATTCCCGTGCATGCCATTATTCTAAGCGTACATACAAAATTTCACGCACATCGGTAGCATAGGGCCGGAGAAAATTACAATTTAAAATTGTTCGAGCCCAAGTGTTGCATTATTCCCATGAAAAGTATGATATATTCCCAAATGCAACTTTTTGTAAAATTTCTTTGTGATTCCCGTGCAAGCCACTATTCTAAGCGTACATACAAAATTTCAGGCACGTCGGTAGCATAGGGCCGGAGAAAATTACATTTTAAAATTGTTCGAGCCCATGTGTTGCATTATGCCCATGAAAAGTATGGTATTTTCCCAAATGCAACTTTTTGCAAAATTTCATTTTGATTCCCGTGCATGCCATTATTCTAAGCGTACATCCAAAATTTCAGGCACATCGGTAGCATAGGGCCGGAGAAAATTACATTTTAAAATTGTTCGAGACCAAGTGTTGCATTATGCCCATGAAAAGTATGATATATTCCCAAATGCAACTTTTTGCAAAATTTCATTTTGATTCCCGTGCAGGCCACTTTTTTAAGCGTACATACAAAATTTCAGGCACATCGGTAGCATAGGGCCGGAGAAAATTACATTTTAAAATTGTTCGAGCCCAAGTGTTGCATTATGCCCATGAAAAGTATGATATATTTCCAAATGCAACTTTTTGCAAAATTTCATTTTGATTCCCGTGCATGCCACTTTTTTAAGCGTACATACAAAATTTCAGGCACATCGGTAGCATAGGGCCGGAGAAAATTACATTTTAAAATTGTTCGAGCCCAAGTGTTGCATTATGCCCATGAAAAGTATGATATTTTCCCAAGTGCAACTTTTTGCAAAATTTCATTTTGATTCCCGTGCATGCCATTATTCTAAGCGTACATACAAAATTTCAGGCACATCGGTAGCATAGGGCCGGAGAAAATTACATTTTAAAATTGTTCGAGCCCAAGTGTTGCATTATGCCCATGAAAAGTATGATATATTCCCAAATGCAACTTTTTGCAAAATTTCTTTGTGATTCCCGTGCAGGCCAATTTTTTAAGCGTACATACAAAATTTCAGGCACATCGGTAGCATAGGGCCGGAGAAAATTACATTTTAAAATTGTTCGAGCCCAAGTGTTGCATTATGCCCATGAAAAGTATGATATATTTCCAAATGCAACTTTTTGCAAAATTTCTTTTTGATTCCCGTGCAGGCCACTTTTTTAAGCGTACATACAAAATTTCAGGCATATCGGTAGCATAGGGCCGGAGAAAATTACATTTTAAAATTGTTCGAGCCCAAGTGTTGCATTATGCCCATGAAAAGTATGATATTTTCCCAAATGCAACTTTTTGCAAAATTTCATTTTGATTCCCGTGCATGCCATTATTCTAAGCGTACATCCAAAATTTCAGGCACATCGGTAGCATAGGGCCGGAGAAAATTACATTTTAAAATTGTTCGAGCCCAAGTGTTGCATTATGCCCATGAAAAGTATGATATATTCCCAAATGCAACTTTTTGCAAAATTTCTTTTTGATTCCCGTGCAGGCCACTATTCTAAGCGTACATACCAAATTTCAGGCACATCGGTAGCATCGTGCCGGAGAAAATTACTTTTAAAATTGTTCGAGCCCAAGTGTTGCATTATGCCCATGAAAAGTATGATATATTCCCAAATGCAACTTTTTGCAAAATTTCTTTGTAATTCCCGTGCAGGCCACTATTCTAAGCGTACATACAAAATTTCAGGAACATCGGTAGCATCGTGCCGGAGAAAATTACTTTTAAAATTGTTCGAGCCCAAGTGTTGCATTATGCCCATGAAAAGTATGATATATTCCCAAATGCAACTTTTTGCAAAATTTCTTTGTGATTCCCGTGCAGGCCAATTTTTTAAGCGTACATACAAAATTTCAGGCACATCGGTAGCATAGGGCCGGAGAAAATTACATTTTAAAATTGTTCGAGCCCAAGTGTTGCATTATGCCCATGAAAATTATGATATTTTCCCAAATGCAACTTTTTGCAAAATTTCATTTTGATTCACGTGCATGCCATTATTCTAAGCGTACATCCAAAATTTCAGGCACATCGGTAGCATAGGGCCGGAGAAAATTACATTTTAAAATTGTTCGAACCCAAGTGTTGCATTATGCCCATGAAAAGTATGATATATTCCCAAATGCAACTTTTTGCAAAATTTCTTTGTGATTCCCGTGCAGGCCACTATTCTAATCGTACATACAAAATTTCAGGCACATCGGTAGCATCGTGCCGGAGAAAATTACTTTTAAAATTGTTCGAGCCCAAGTGTTGCATTATGCCCATGAAAAGTATGATATATTCCCAAATGCAACTTTTTGCAAAATTTCTTTGTGATTCCCGTGCAGGCCAATTTTTTAAGCGTACATACAAAATTTCAGGCACATCGGTAGCATAGGGCCGGAGAAAATTACATTTTAAAATTGTTCGAACCCAAGTGTTGCATTATGCCCATGAAAAGTATGATATATTCCCAAATGCAACTTTTTGCAAAATTTCTTTGTGATTCCCGTGCAGGCCACTATTCTAAGCGTACATACAAAATTTCAGGCACATCGGTAGCATCGTGCCGGAGAAAATTACTTTTAAAATTGTTCGAGCCCAAGTGTTGCATTATGCCCATGAAAAGTATGATATATTCCCAAATGCAACTTTTTGCAAAATTTCTTTGTGATTCCCGTGCAGGCCACTATTCTAAGCGTACATACAAAATTTCAGGCACATCGGTAGCATCGTGCCGGAGAAAATTACTTTTAAAATTGTTCGAGCCCAAGTGTTGCATTATGCCCATGAAAAGTATGATATATTCCCAAATGCAACTTTTTGCAAAATTTCTTTGTGATTCCCGTGCAGGCCAATTTTTTAAGCGTACATACAAAATTTCAGGCACATCGGTAGCATAGGGCCGGAGAAAATTACATTTTAAAATTGTTCGAACCCAAGTGTTGCATTATGCCCATGAAAAGTATGATATATTCCCAAATGCAACTTTTTGCAAAATTTCTTTGTGATTCCCGTGCAGGCCACTATTCTAAGCGTACATACAAAATTTCAGGCACATCGGTAGCATCGTGCCGGAGAAAATTACTTTTAAAATTGTTCGAGCCCAAGTGTTGCATTATGCCCATGAAAAGTATGATATTTTCCCAAATGCAACTTTTTGCAAAATTTCTTTATGATTCCCGTGCAGGCCACTATTCTAAGCGTACATACAAAATTTCAGGCACATCGGTAGCATCGTGCCGGAGAAAATTACTTTTAAAATTGTTCGAGCCCAAGTGTTGCATTATGCCCATGAAAAGTATGATATTTTCCCAAATGCAACTTTTTGCAAAATTTCATTTTGATTCCCGTGCATGCCATTATTCTAAGCGTACATACAAAATTTCACGCACATCGGTAGCATAGGGCCGGAGAAAATTACAATTTAAAATTGTTCGAGCCCAAGTGTTGCATTATTCCCATGAAAAGTATGATATATTCCCAAATGCAACTTTTTGTAAAATTTCTTTGTGATTCCCGTGCAAGCCACTATTCTAAGCGTACATACAAAATTTCAGGCACATCGGTAGCATAGGGCCGGAGAAAATTACATTTTAAAATTGTTCGAGCCCATGTGTTGCATTATGCCCATGAAAAGTATGATATATTCCCAAATGCAACTTTTTGCAAAATTTCTTTGTAATTCCCGTGCAGGCCACTATTCTAAGCGTACATACAAAATTTCAGGAACATCGGTAGCATCGTGCCGGAGAAAATTACTTTTAAAATTGTTCGAGCCCAAGTGTTGCATTATGCCCATGAAAAGTATGATATATTCCCAAATGCAACTTTTTGCAAAATTTCTTTGTGATTCCCGTGCAGGCCACTATTCTAAGCGTACATACAAAATTTCAGGCACATCGGTAGCATCGTGCCGGAGAAAATTACTTTTAAAATTGTTCGAGCCCAAGTGTTGCATTATGCCCATGAAAAGTATGATATATTCCCAAATGCAACTTTTTGCAAAATTTCTTTGTGATTCCCGTGCAGGCCAATTTTTTAAGCGTACATACAAAATTTCAGGCACATCGGTAGCATAGGGCCGGAGAAAATTACATTTTAAAATTGTTCGAGCCCAAGTGTTGCATTATGCCCATGAAAATTATGATATTTTCCCAAATGCAACTTTTTGCAAAATTTCATTTTGATTCACGTGCATGCCATTATTCTAAGCGTACATCCAAAATTTCAGGCACATCGGTAGCATAGGGCCGGAGAAAATTACATTTTAAAATTGTTCGAACCCAAGTGTTGCATTATGCCCATGAAAAGTATGATATATTCCCAAATGCAACTTTTTGCAAAATTTCTTTGTGATTCCCGTGCAGGCCACTATTCTAATCGTACATACAAAATTTCAGGCACATCGGTAGCATCGTGCCGGAGAAAATTACTTTTAAAATTGTTCGAGCCCAAGTGTTGCATTATGCCCATGAAAAGTATGATATATTCCCAAATGCAACTTTTTGCAAAATTTCTTTGTGATTCCCGTGCAGGCCAATTTTTTAAGCGTACATACAAAATTTCAGGCACATCGGTAGCATAGGGCCGGAGAAAATTACATTTTAAAATTGTTCGAACCCAAGTGTTGCATTATGCCCATGAAAAGTATGATATATTCCCAAATGCAACTTTTTGCAAAATTTCTTTGTGATTCCCGTGCAGGCCACTATTCTAAGCGTACATACAAAATTTCAGGCACATCGGTAGCATCGTGCCGGAGAAAATTACTTTTAAAATTGTTCGAGCCCAAGTGTTGCATTATGCCCATGAAAAGTATGATATATTCCCAAATGCAACTTTTTGCAAAATTTCTTTGTGATTCCCGTGCAGGCCACTATTCTAAGCGTACATACAAAATTTCAGGCACATCGGTAGCATCGTGCCGGAGAAAATTACTTTTAAAATTGTTCGAGCCCAAGTGTTGCATTATGCCCATGAAAAGTATGATATATTCCCAAATGCAACTTTTTGCAAAATTTCTTTGTGATTCCCGTGCAGGCCAATTTTTTAAGCGTACATACAAAATTTCAGGCACATCGGTAGCATAGGGCCGGAGAAAATTACATTTTAAAATTGTTCGAACCCAAGTGTTGCATTATGCCCATGAAAAGTATGATATATTCCCAAATGCAACTTTTTGCAAAATTTCTTTGTGATTCCCGTGCAGGCCACTATTCTAAGCGTACATACAAAATTTCAGGCACATCGGTAGCATCGTGCCGGAGAAAATTACTTTTAAAATTGTTCGAGCCCAAGTGTTGCATTATGCCCATGAAAAGTATGATATTTTCCCAAATGCAACTTTTTGCAAAATTTCATTTTGATTCCCGTGCATGCCATTATTCTAAGCGTACATCCAAAATTTCAGGCACATCGGTAGCATCGTGCCGGAGAAAATTACTTTTAAAATTGTTCGAGCCCAAGTGTTGCATTATGCCCATGAAAAGTATGATATATTCCCAAATGCAACTTTTTGCAAAATTTCTTTGTGATTCCCGTGCAGGCCAATTTTTTAAGCGTACATACAAAATTTCAGGCACATCGGTAGCATAGGGCCGGAGAAAATTACATTTTAAAATTGTTCGAGCCCATGTGTTGCATTATGCCCATGAAAAGTATGATATTTTCCCAAATGCAACTTTTTGCAAAATTTCATTTTGATTCCCGTGCATGCCATTATTCTAAGCGTACATTTAAAATTTCAGGCACATCGGTAGCATAGGGCCGGAGAAAATTACATTTTAAAATTGTTCGAGCCCAAGTGTTGCATTATGCCCATGAAAATTATGATATATTCCCAAATGCAACTTTTTGCAAAATTTCATTTTGATTCCCGTGCAGGCCACTTTTTTAAGCGTACATACAAAATTTCAGGCACATCGGTAGCATAGGGCCGGAGAAAATTACATTTTAAAATTGTTCGAGCCCAAGTGTTGCATTATGCCCATGAAAAGTATGATATATTCCCAAATGCAACTTTTTGCAAAATTTCTTTTTGATTCCCGTGCAGGCCACTATTCTAAGCGTACATCCAAAATTTCAGGCACATCGGTAGCATAGGGCCGGAGAAAATTACATTTTAAAATTGTTCGAACCCAAGTGTTGCATTATGCCCATGAAAAGTATGATATATTCCCAAATGCAACTTTTTGCAAAATTTCTTTGTGATTCCCGTGCAGGCCACTATTCTAATCGTACATACAAAATTTCAGGCACATCGGTAGCATCGTGCCGGAGAAAATTACTTTTAAAATTGTTCGAGCCCAAGTGTTGCATTATGCCCATGAAAAGTATGATATATTCCCAAATGCAACTTTTTGCAAAATTTCTTTGTGATTCCCGTGCAGGCCAATTTTTTAAGCGTACATACAAAATTTCAGGCACATCGGTAGCATAGGGCCGGAGAAAATTACATTTTAAAATTGTTCGAACCCAAGTGTTGCATTATGCCCATGAAAAGTATGATATATTCCCAAATGCAACTTTTTGCAAAATTTCTTTGTGATTCCCGTGCAGGCCACTATTCTAAGCGTACATACAAAATTTCAGGCACATCGGTAGCATCGTGCCGGAGAAAATTACTTTTAAAATTGTTCGAGCCCAAGTGTTGCATTATGCCCATGAAAAGTATGATATTTTCCCAAATGCAACTTTTTGCAAAATTTCATTTTGATTCCCGTGCATGCCATTATTCTAAGCGTACATCCAAAATTTCAGGCACATCGGTAGCATCGTGCCGGAGAAAATTACTTTTAAAATTGTTCGAGCCCAAGTGTTGCATTATGCCCATGAAAAGTATGATATATTCCCAAATGCAACTTTTTGGAAAATTTCATTTTGATTCCCGTGCAGGCCACTTTTTTAAGCGTACATACCAAATTTCAGGCACATCGGTAGCATCGTGCCGGAGAAAATTACTTTTAAAATTGTTCGAGCCCAAGTGTTGCATTATGCCCATGAAAAGTATGATATATTCCCAAATGCAACTTTTTGCAAAATTTCTTTGTGATTCCCGTGCAGGCCACTATTCTAAGCGTACATACAAAATTTCAGGAACATCGGTAGCATCGTGCCGGAGAAAATTACTTTTAAAATTGTTCGAGCCCAAGTGTTGCATTATGCCCATGAAAAATATGATATATTCCCAAATGCAACTTTTTGCAAAATTTCTTTGTGATTCCCGTGCAGGCCACTATTCTAAGCGTACATACAAAATTTCAGGCACATCGGTAGCATCGTGCCGGAGAAAATTACTTTTAAAATTGTTCGAGCCCAAGTGTTGCATTATGCCCATGAAAAGTATGATATATTCCCAAATGCAACTTTTTGCAAAATTTCTTTGTGATTCCCGTGCAGGCCAATTTTTTAAGCGTACATACAAAATTTCAGGCACATCGGTAGCATAGGGCCGGAGAAAATTACATTTTAAAATTGTTCGAGCCCAAGTGTTGCATTATGCCCATGAAAATTATGATATTTTCCCAAATGCAACTTTTTGCAAAATTTCATTTTGATTCACGTGCATGCCATTATTCTAAGCGTACATCCAAAATTTCAGGCACATCGGTAGCATAGGGCCGGAGAAAATTACATTTTAAAATTGTTCGAACCCAAGTGTTGCATTATGCCCATGAAAAGTATGATATATTCCCAAATGCAACTTTTTGCAAAATTTCTTTGTGATTCCCGTGCAGGCCACTATTCTAATCGTACATACAAAATTTCAGGCACATCGGTAGCATCGTGCCGGAGAAAATTACTTTTAAAATTGTTCGAGCCCAAGTGTTGCATTATGCCCATGAAAAGTATGATATATTCCCAAATGCAACTTTTTGCAAAATTTCTTTGTGATTCCCGTGCAGGCCAATTTTTTAAGCGTACATACAAAATTTCAGGCACATCGGTAGCATCGTGCCGGAGAAAATTACTTTTAAAATTGTTCGAGCCCAAGTGTTGCATTATGCCCATGAAAAGTATGATATTTTCCCAAATGCAACTTTTTGCAAAATTTCATTTTGATTCCCGTGCATGCCATTATTCTAAGCGTACATCCAAAATTTCAGGCACATCGGTAGCATCGTGCCGGAGAAAATTACTTTTAAAATTGTTCGAGCCCAAGTGTTGCATTATGCCCATGAAAAGTATGATATATTCCCAAATGCAACTTTTTGCAAAATTTCTTTGTGATTCCCGTGCAGGCCAATTTTTTAAGCGTACATACAAAATTTCAGGCACATCGGTAGCATAGGGCCGGAGAAAATTACATTTTAAAATTGTTCGAGCCCATGTGTTGCATTATGCCCATGAAAAGTATGATATTTTCCCAAATGCAACTTTTTGCAAAATTTCATTTTGATTCCCGTGCATGCCATTATTCTAAGCGTACATTTAAAATTTCAGGCACATCGGTAGCATAGGGCCGGAGAAAATTACATTTAAAAATTGTTCGAGCCCAAGTGTTGCATTATGCCCATGAAAATTATGATATATTCCCAAATGCAACTTTTTGCAAAATTTCATTTTGATTCCCGTGCAGGCCACTTTTTTAAGCGTACATACAAAATTTCAGGCACATCGGTAGCATAGGGCCGGAGAAAATTACATTTTAAAATTGTTCGAGCCCAAGTGTTGCATTATGCCCATGAAAAGTATGATATATTCCCAAATGCAACTTTTTGCAAAATTTCTTTTTGATTCCCGTGCAGGCCACTATTCTAAGCGTACATCCAAAATTTCAGGCACATCGGTAGCATAGGGCCGGAGAAAATTACATTTTAAAATTGTTCGAACCCAAGTGTTGCATTATGCCCATGAAAAGTATGATATATTCCCAAATGCAACTTTTTGCAAAATTTCTTTGTGATTCCCGTGCAGGCCACTATTCTAATCGTACATACAAAATTTCAGGCACATCGGTAGCATCGTGCCGGAGAAAATTACTTTTAAAATTGTTCGAGCCCAAGTGTTGCATTATGCCCATGAAAAGTATGATATTTTCCCAAATGCAACTTTTTGCAAAATTTCATTTTGATTCCCGTGCATGCCATTATTCTAAGCGTACATCCAAAATTTCAGGCACATCGGTAGCATCGTGCCGGAGAAAATTACTTTTAAAATTGTTCGAGCCCAAGTGTTGCATTATGCCCATGAAAAGTATGATATATTCCCAAATGCAACTTTTTGCAAAATTTCTTTGTGATTCCCGTGCAGGCCAATTTTTTAAGCGTACATACAAAATTTCAGGCACATCGGTAGCATAGGGCCGGAGAAAATTACATTTTAAAATTGTTCGAGCCCATGTGTTGCATTATGCCCATGAAAAGTATGATATTTTCCCAAATGCAACTTTTTGCAAAATTTCATTTTGATTCCCGTGCATGCCATTATTCTAAGCGTACATTTAAAATTTCAGGCACATCGGTAGCATAGGGCCGGAGAAAATTACATTTAAAAATTGTTCGAGCCCAAGTGTTGCATTATGCCCATGAAAATTATGATATATTCCCAAATGCAACTTTTTGCAAAATTTCATTTTGATTCCCGTGCAGGCCACTTTTTTAAGCGTACATACAAAATTTCAGGCACATCGGTAGCATAGGGCCGGAGAAAATTACATTTTAAAATTGTTCGAGCCCAAGTGTTGCATTATGCCCATGAAAAGTATGATATATTCCCAAATGCAACTTTTTGCAAAATTTCTTTTTGATTCCCGTGCAGGCCACTATTCTAAGCGTACATCCAAAATTTCAGGCACATCGGTAGCATAGGGCCGGAGAAAATTACATTTTAAAATTGTTCGAACCCAAGTGTTGCATTATGCCCATGAAAAGTATGATATATTCCCAAATGCAACTTTTTGCAAAATTTCTTTGTGATTCCCGTGCAGGCCACTATTCTAATCGTACATACAAAATTTCAGGCACATCGGTAGCATCGTGCCGGAGAAAATTACTTTTAAAATTGTTCGAGCCCAAGTGTTGCATTATGCCCATGAAAAGTATGATATATTCCCAAATGCAACTTTTTGCAAAATTTCTTTGTGATTCCCGTGCAGGCCAATTTTTTAAGCGTACATACAAAATTTCAGGCACATCGGTAGCATAGGGCCGGAGAAAATTACATTTTAAAATTGTTCGAGCCCAAGTGTTGCATTATGCCCATGAAAAGTATGATATATTCCCAAATGCAACTTTTTGCAAAATTTCTTTATGATTCCCGTGCAGGCCACTATTCTAAGCGTACATACAAAATTTCAGGCACATCGGTAGCATCGTGCCGGAGAAAATTACTTTTAAAATTGTTCGAGCCCAAGTGTTGCATTATGCCCATGAAAAGTATGATATTTTCCCAAATGCAACTTTTTGCAAAATTTCATTTTGATTCCCGTGCATGCCATAATTCTAAGCGTACATACAAAATTTCACGCACATCGGTAGCATAGGGCCGGAGAAAATTACAATTTAAAATTGTTCGAGCCCAAGTGTTGCATTATTCCCATGAAAAGTATGATATATTCCCAAATGCAACTTTTTGTAAAATTTCTTTGTGATTCCCGTGCAAGCCACTATTCTAAGCGTACATACAAAATTTCAGGCACATCGGTAGCATAGGGCCGGAGAAAATTACATTTTAAAATTGTTCGAGCCCATGTGTTGCATTATGCCCATGAAAAGTATGATATTTTCCCAAATGCAACTTTTTGCAAAATTTCATTTTGATTCCCGTGCATGCCATTATTCTAAGCGTACATCCAAAATTTCAGGCACATCGGTAGCATAGGGCCGGAGAAAATTACATTTTAAAATTGTTCGAGCCCAAGTGTTGCATTATGCCCATGAAAAGTATGATATATTCCCAAATGCAACTTTTTGGAAAATTTCATTTTGATTCCCGTGCAGGCCACTTTTTTAAGCGTACATACAAAATTTCAGGCACATCGGTAGCATAGGGCCGGAGAAAATTACATTTTAAAATGCAACTTTTTGCAAAATTTCTTTTTGATTCCCGTGCAGGCCACTATTCTAAGCGTACATACAAAATTTCACGCACATCGGTAGCATAGGGCCGGAGAAAATTACAATTTAAAATTGTTCGAGCCCAAGTGTTGCATTATTCCCATGAAAAGTATGATATATTCCCAAATGCAACTTTTTGTAAAATTTCTTTGTGATTCCCGTGCAAGCCACTATTCTAAGCGTACATACAAAATTTCAGGCACATCGGTAGCATAGGGCCGGAGAAAATTACATTTTAAAATTGTTCGAGCCCAAGTGTTGCATTATGCCCATGAAAAGTATGATATATTTCCAAATGCAACTTTTTGCAAAATTTCTTTTTGATTCCCGTGCAGGCCACTTTTTTAAGCGTACATACAAAATTTCAGGCACATCGGTAGCATAGGGCCGGAGAAAATTACATTTTAAATTGTTCGAGCCCAAGTGTTGCATTATTCCCATGAAAAGTATGATATATTCCCAAATGCAACTTTTTTGTAAAATTTCTTTGTGATTCCCGTGGAGGCCACTATTCTAAGCGTACATACAAAATTTCAGGCACATCGGTAGCATAGGGCCGGAGAAAATTACATTTTAAAATTGTTCGAGCCCAAGTGTTGCATTATGCCCATGAAAAGTATGATATATTCCCAAATGCAACTTTTTGCAAAATTTCTTTTTGATTCCCGTGCAGGCCACTATTCTAAGCGTACATACAAAATTTCAGGCACATCGGTAGCATCGTGCCGGAGAAAATTACTTTTAAAATTGTTCGAGCCCAAGTGTTGCATTATGCCCATGAAAAGTATGATATATTCCCAAATGCAACTTTTTGTAAAATTTCTTTGTGATTCCCGTGCAAGCCACTATTCTAAGCGTACATACAAAATTTCAGGCACATCGGTAGCATAGGGCCGGAGAAAATTACATTTTAAAATTGTTCGAGCCCAAGTGTTGCATTATGCCCATGAAAAGTATGATATATTCCCAAATGCAACTTTTTGCAAAATTTCTTTTTGATTCCCGTGCAGGCCACTATTCTAAGCGTACATACAAAATTTCAGGCACATCGGTAGCATCGTGCCGGAGAAAATTACTTTTAAAATTGTTCGAGCCCAAGTGTTGCATTATGCCCATGAAAAGTATGATATATTCCCAAATGCAACTTTTTGCAAAATTTCATTTAGATTCCCGTGCAGGCCACTTTTTTAAGCGTACATACAAAATTTCAGGCACATCGGTAGCATAGGGCCGGAGAAAATTACATTTTAAAATTGTTCGAGCCCAAGTGTTGCATTATGCCCATGAAAAGTATGATATTTTCCCAAGTGCAACTTTTTGCAAAATTTCATTTTGATTCCCGTGCATGCCATTATTCTAAGCGTACATACAAAATTTCAGGCACATCGGTAGCATAGGGCCGGAGAAAGTTACATTTTAAAATTGTTCGAGCCCAAGTGTTGCATTATGCCCATGAAAAGTATGATATATTCCCAAATGCAACTTTTTGGAAAATTTCATTTTGATTCCCGTGCAGGCCACTTTTTTAAGCGTACATACAAAATTTCAGGCACATCGGTAGCATAGGGCCGGAGAAAATTACATTTTAAAATGCAACTTTTTGCAAAATTTCTTTTTGATTCCCGTGCAGGCCACTATTCTAAGCGTACATACAAAATTTCACGCACATCGGTAGCATAGGGCCGGAGAAAATTACAATTTAAAATTGTTCGAGCCCAAGTGTTGCATTATTCCCATGAAAAGTATGATATATTCCCAAATGCAACTTTTTGTAAAATTTCTTTGTGATTCCCGTGCAAGCCACTATTCTAAGCGTACATACAAAATTTCAGGCACATCGGTAGCATAGGGCCGGAGAAAATTACATTTTAAAATTGTTCGAGCCCAAGTGTTGCATTATGCCCATGAAAAGTATGATATATTTCCAAATGCAACTTTTTGCAAAATTTCTTTTTGATTCCCGTGCAGGCCACTTTTTTAAGCGTACATACAAAATTTCAGGCACATCGGTAGCATAGGGCCGGAGAAAATTACATTTTAAAATTGTTCGAGCCCAAGTGTTGCATTATGCCCATGAAAAGTATTATATATTTCCAAATGCAACTTTTTGCAAAATTTCTTTTTGATTCCCGTGCAGGCCACTTTTTTAAGCGTACATACAAAATTTCAGGCACATCGGTAGCATAGGGCCGGAGAAAATTACATTTTAAAATTGTTCGAGCCCAAGTGTTGCATTATTCCCATGAAAAGTATGATATATTCCCAAATGCAACTTTTTGTAAAATTTCTTTGTGATTCCCGTGGAGGCCACTATTCTAAGCGTACATACAAAATTTCAGGCACATCGGTAGCATAGGGCCGGAGAAAATTACATTTTAAAATTGTTCGAGCCCAAGTGTTGCATTATGCCCATGAAAAGTATGATATATTCCCAAATGCAACTTTTTGCAAAATTTCTTTTTGATTCCCGTGCAGGCCACTATTCTAAGCGTACATACAAAATTTCAGGCACATCGGTAGCATCGTGCCGGAGAAAATTACTTTTAAAATTGTTCGAGCCCAAGTGTTGCATTATGCCCATGAAAAGTATGATATATTCCCAAATGCAACTTTTTGCAAAATTTCATTTAGATTCCCGTGCAGGCCACTTTTTTAAGCGTACATACAAAATTTCAGGCACATCGGTAGCATAGGGCCGGAGAAAATTACATTTTAAAATTGTTCGAGCCCAAGTGTTGCATTATGCCCATGAAAAGTATGAGATTTTCCCAAGTGCAACTTTTTGCAAAATTTCATTTTGATTCCCGTGCATGCCATTATTCTAAGCGTACATACAAAATTTCAGGCACATCGGTAGCATAGGGCCGGAGAAAGTTACATTTTAAAATTGTTCGAGCCCAAGTGTTGCATTATGCCCATGAAAAGTATGATATATTCCCAAATGCAACTTTTTGCAAAATTTCTTTTTGATTCCCGTGCAGGCCACTATTCTAAGCGTACATACAAAATTTCAGGCACATCGGTAGCATCGTGCCGGAGAAAATTACATTTTAAAATTGTTCGAGCCCAAGTGTTGCATTATGCCCATGAAAAGTATGATATATTCCCAAATGCAACTTTTTGCAAAATTTCATTTAGATTCCCGTGCATGCCATTATTCTAAGCGTACATACAAAATTTCACGCACATCGGTAGCATAGGGCCGGAGAAAATTACAATTTAAAATTGTTCGAGCCCAAGTGTTGCATTATTCCCATGAAAAGTATGATATATTCCCAAATGCAACTTTTTGTAAAATTTCTTTGTGATTCCCGTGCAAGCCACTATTCTAAGCGTACATACAAAATTTCAGGTACATCGGTAGCAAAGGGCCGGAGAAAATTACATTTTAAAATTGTTCGAGCCCAAGTGTTGCATTATGCCCATGAAAAGTATGATATTTTCCCAAATGCAACTTTTTGCAAAATTTCATTTAGATTCCCGTGCATGTCATTATTCTAAGCGTACATACAAAATTTCACGCACATCGGTAGCATAGGGCCGGAGAAAATTACAATTTAAAATTGTTCGAGCCCAAGTGTTGCATTATTCCCATGAAAAGTATGATATATTCCCAAATGCAACTTTTTGTAAAATTTCTTTGTGATTCCCGTGCAAGCCACTATTCTAAGCGTACATACAAAATTTCAGGCACATCGGTAGCATAGGGCCGGAGAAAATTACATTTTAAAATTGTTCGAGCCCAAGTGTTGCATTATGCCCATGAAAAGTATGATATATTTCCAAATGCAACTTTTTGCAAAATTTCTTTTTGATTCCCGTGCAGGCCACTTTTTTAAGCGTACATACAAAATTTCAGGCACATCGGTAGCATAGGGCCGGAGAAAATTACATTTTAAAATTGTTCGAGCCCAAGTGTTGCATTATGCCCATGAAAAGTATGATATATTCCCAAATGCAACTTTTTGCAAAATTTCTTTGTGATTCCCGTGCAGGCCAATTTTTTAAGCGTACATACAAAATTTCAGGCACATCGGTAGCATAGGGCCGGAGAAAATTACATTTTAAAATTGTTCGAACCCAAGTGTTGCATTATGCCCATGAAAAGTATGATATATTCCCAAATGCAACTTTTTGCAAAATTTCTTTGTGATTCCCGTGCAGGCCACTATTCTAAGCGTACATACAAAATTTCAGGCACATCGGTAGCATCGTGCCGGAGAAAATTACTTTTAAAATTGTTCGAGCCCAAGTGTTGCATTATGCCCATGAAAAGTATGATATTTTCCCAAATGCAACTTTTTGCAAAATTTCATTTTGATTCCCGTGCATGCCATTATTCTAAGCGTACATCCAAAATTTCAGGCACATCGGTAGCATCGTGCCGGAGAAAATTACTTTTAAAATTGTTCGAGCCCAAGTGTTGCATTATGCCCATGAAAAGTATGATATATTCCCAAATGCAACTTTTTGCAAAATTTCTATGTGATTCCCGTGCAGGCCAATTTTTTAAGCGTACATACAAAATTTCAGGCACATCGGTAGCATAGGGCCGGAGAAAATTACATTTTAAAATTGTTCGAGCCCAAGTGTTGCATTATGCCCATGAAAAGTATGATATATTCCCAAATGCAACTTTTTGCAAAATTTCTTTATGATTCCCGTGCAGGCCACTATTCTAAGCGTACATACAAAATTTCAGGCACATCGGTAGCATCGTGCCGGAGAAAATTACTTTTAAAATTGTTCGAGCCCAAGTGTTGCATTATGCCCATGAAAAGTATGATATTTTCCCAAATGCAACTTTTTGCAAAATTTCATTTTGATTCCCGTGCATGCCATTATTCTAAGCGTACATACAAAATTTCACGCACATCGGTAGCATAGGGCCGGAGAAAATTACAATTTAAAATTGTTCGAGCCCAAGTGTTGCATTATTCCCATGAAAAGTATGATATATTCCCAAATGCAACTTTTTGTAAAATTTCTTTGTGATTCCCGTGCAAGCCACTATTCTAAGCGTACATACAAAATTTCAGGCACATCGGTAGCATAGGGCCGGAGAAAATTACATTTTAAAATTGTTCGAGCCCATGTGTTGCATTATGCCCATGAAAAGTATGATATTTTCCCAAATGCAACTTTTTGCAAAATTTCATTTTGATTCCCGTGCATGCCATTATTCTAAGCGTACATCCAAAATTTCAGGCACATCGGTAGCATAGGGCCGGAGAAAATTACATTTTAAAATTGTTCGAGCCCAAGTGTTGCATTATGCCCATGAAAAGTATGATATATTTCCAAATGCAACTTTTTGCAAAATTTCTTTTTGATTCCCGTGCAGGCCACTTTTTTAAGCGTACATACAAAATTTCAGGCACATCGGTAGCATAGGGCCGGAGAAAATTACATTTTAAATTGTTCGAGCCCAAGTGTTGCATTATTCCCATGAAAAGTATGATATATTCCCAAATGCAACTTTTTTGTAAAATTTCTTTGTGATTCCCGTGGAGGCCACTATTCTAAGCGTACATACAAAATTTCAGGCACATCGGTAGCATAGGGCCGGAGAAAATTACATTTTAAAATTGTTCGAGCCCAAGTGTTGCATTATGCCCATGAAAAGTATGATATATTTCCAAATGCAACTTTTTGCAAAATTTCTTTTTGATTCCCGTGCAGGCCACTTTTTTAAGCGTACATACAAAATTTCAGGCACATCGGTAGCATAGGGCCGGAGAAAATTACATTTTAAATTGTTCGAGCCCAAGTGTTGCATTATTCCCATGAAAAGTATGATATATTCCCAAATGCAACTTTTTTGTAAAATTTCTTTGTGATTCCCGTGGAGGCCACTATTCTAAGCGTACATACAAAATTTCAGGCACATCGGTAGCATAGGGCCGGAGAAAATTACATTTTAAAATTGTTCGAGCCCAAGTGTTGCATTATGCCCATGAAAAGTATGATATATTCCCAAATGCAACTTTTTGCAAAATTTCTTTTTGATTCCCGTGCAGGCCACTATTCTAAGCGTACATACAAAATTTCAGGCACATCGGTAGCATCGTGCCGGAGAAAATTACTTTTAAAATTGTTCGAGCCCAAGTGTTGCATTATGCCCATGAAAAGTATGATATATTCCCAAATGCAACTTTTTGTAAAATTTCTTTGTGATTCCCGTGCAAGCCACTATTCTAAGCGTACATACAAAATTTCAGGCACATCGGTAGCATAGGGCCGGAGAAAATTACATTTTAAAATTGTTCGAGCCCAAGTGTTGCATTATGCCCATGAAAAGTATGATATATTCCCAAATGCAACTTTTTGCAAAATTTCTTTTTGATTCCCGTGCAGGCCACTATTCTAAGCGTACATACAAAATTTCAGGCACATCGGTAGCATCGTGCCGGAGAAAATTACTTTTAAAATTGTTCGAGCCCAAGTGTTGCATTATGCCCATGAAAAGTATGATATATTCCCAAATGCAACTTTTTGCAAAATTTCATTTAGATTCCCGTGCAGGCCACTTTTTTAAGCGTACATACAAAATTTCAGGCACATCGGTAGCATAGGGCCGGAGAAAATTACATTTTAAAATTGTTCGAGCCCAAGTGTTGCATTATGCCCATGAAAAGTATGATATTTTCCCAAGTGCAACTTTTTGCAAAATTTCATTTTGATTCCCGTGCATGCCATTATTCTAAGCGTACATACAAAATTTCAGGCACATCGGTAGCATAGGGCCGGAGAAAGTTACATTTTAAAATTGTTCGAGCCCAAGTGTTGCATTATGCCCATGAAAAGTATGATATATTCCCAAATGCAACTTTTTGGAAAATTTCATTTTGATTCCCGTGCAGGCCACTTTTTTAAGCGTACATACAAAATTTCAGGCACATCGGTAGCATAGGGCCGGAGAAAATTACATTTTAAAATGCAACTTTTTGCAAAATTTCTTTTTGATTCCCGTGCAGGCCACTATTCTAAGCGTACATACAAAATTTCACGCACATCGGTAGCATAGGGCCGGAGAAAATTACAATTTAAAATTGTTCGAGCCCAAGTGTTGCATTATTCCCATGAAAAGTATGATATATTCCCAAATGCAACTTTTTGTAAAATTTCTTTGTGATTCCCGTGCAAGCCACTATTCTAAGCGTACATACAAAATTTCAGGCACATCGGTAGCATAGGGCCGGAGAAAATTACATTTTAAAATTGTTCGAGCCCAAGTGTTGCATTATGCCCATGAAAAGTATGATATATTTCCAAATGCAACTTTTTGCAAAATTTCTTTTTGATTCCCGTGCAGGCCACTTTTTTAAGCGTACATACAAAATTTCAGGCACATCGGTAGCATAGGGCCGGAGAAAATTACATTTTAAAATTGTTCGAGCCCAAGTGTTGCATTATGCCCATGAAAAGTATTATATATTTCCAAATGCAACTTTTTGCAAAATTTCTTTTTGATTCCCGTGCAGGCCACTTTTTTAAGCGTACATACAAAATTTCAGGCACATCGGTAGCATAGGGCCGGAGAAAATTACATTTTAAAATTGTTCGAGCCCAAGTGTTGCATTATTCCCATGAAAAGTATGATATATTCCCAAATGCAACTTTTTGTAAAATTTCTTTGTGATTCCCGTGGAGGCCACTATTCTAAGCGTACATACAAAATTTCAGGCACATCGGTAGCATAGGGCCGGAGAAAATTACATTTTAAAATTGTTCGAGCCCAAGTGTTGCATTATGCCCATGAAAAGTATGATATATTCCCAAATGCAACTTTTTGCAAAATTTCTTTTTGATTCCCGTGCAGGCCACTATTCTAAGCGTACATACAAAATTTCAGGCACATCGGTAGCATCGTGCCGGAGAAAATTACTTTTAAAATTGTTCGAGCCCAAGTGTTGCATTATGCCCATGAAAAGTATGATATATTCCCAAATGCAACTTTTTGCAAAATTTCATTTAGATTCCCGTGCAGGCCACTTTTTTAAGCGTACATACAAAATTTCAGGCACATCGGTAGCATAGGGCCGGAGAAAATTACATTTTAAAATTGTTCGAGCCCAAGTGTTGCATTATGCCCATGAAAAGTATGAGATTTTCCCAAGTGCAACTTTTTGCAAAATTTCATTTTGATTCCCGTGCATGCCATTATTCTAAGCGTACATACAAAATTTCAGGCACATCGGTAGCATAGGGCCGGAGAAAGTTACATTTTAAAATTGTTCGAGCCCAAGTGTTGCATTATGCCCATGAAAAGTATGATATATTCCCAAATGCAACTTTTTGCAAAATTTCTTTTTGATTCCCGTGCAGGCCACTATTCTAAGCGTACATACAAAATTTCAGGCACATCGGTAGCATCGTGCCGGAGAAAATTACATTTTAAAATTGTTCGAGCCCAAGTGTTGCATTATGCCCATGAAAAGTATGATATATTCCCAAATGCAACTTTTTGCAAAATTTCATTTAGATTCCCGTGCATGCCATTATTCTAAGCGTACATACAAAATTTCACGCACATCGGTAGCATAGGGCCGGAGAAAATTACAATTTAAAATTGTTCGAGCCCAAGTGTTGCATTATTCCCATGAAAAGTATGATATATTCCCAAATGCAACTTTTTGTAAAATTTCTTTGTGATTCCCGTGCAAGCCACTATTCTAAGCGTACATACAAAATTTCAGGTACATCGGTAGCAAAGGGCCGGAGAAAATTACATTTTAAAATTGTTCGAGCCCAAGTGTTGCATTATGCCCATGAAAAGTATGATATTTTCCCAAATGCAACTTTTTGCAAAATTTCATTTAGATTCCCGTGCATGTCATTATTCTAAGCGTACATACAAAATTTCACGCACATCGGTAGCATAGGGCCGGAGAAAATTACAATTTAAAATTGTTCGAGCCCAAGTGTTGCATTATTCCCATGAAAAGTATGATATATTCCCAAATGCAACTTTTTGTAAAATTTCTTTGTGATTCCCGTGCAAGCCACTATTCTAAGCGTACATACAAAATTTCAGGCACATCGGTAGCATAGGGCCGGAGAAAATTACATTTTAAAATTGTTCGAGCCCAAGTGTTGCATTATGCCCATGAAAAGTATGATATATTTCCAAATGCAACTTTTTGCAAAATTTCTTTTTGATTCCCGTGCAGGCCACTTTTTTAAGCGTACATACAAAATTTCAGGCACATCGGTAGCATAGGGCCGGAGAAAATTACATTTTAAAATTGTTCGAGCCCAAGTGTTGCATTATGCCCATGAAAAGTATGATATATTCCCAAATGCAACTTTTTGCAAAATTTCTTTGTGATTCCCGTGCAGGCCAATTTTTTAAGCGTACATACAAAATTTCAGGCACATCGGTAGCATAGGGCCGGAGAAAATTACATTTTAAAATTGTTCGAACCCAAGTGTTGCATTATGCCCATGAAAAGTATGATATATTCCCAAATGCAACTTTTTGCAAAATTTCTTTGTGATTCCCGTGCAGGCCACTATTCTAAGCGTACATACAAAATTTCAGGCACATCGGTAGCATCGTGCCGGAGAAAATTACTTTTAAAATTGTTCGAGCCCAAGTGTTGCATTATGCCCATGAAAAGTATGATATTTTCCCAAATGCAACTTTTTGCAAAATTTCATTTTGATTCCCGTGCATGCCATTATTCTAAGCGTACATCCAAAATTTCAGGCACATCGGTAGCATCGTGCCGGAGAAAATTACTTTTAAAATTGTTCGAGCCCAAGTGTTGCATTATGCCCATGAAAAGTATGATATATTCCCAAATGCAACTTTTTGCAAAATTTCTATGTGATTCCCGTGCAGGCCAATTTTTTAAGCGTACATACAAAATTTCAGGCACATCGGTAGCATAGGGCCGGAGAAAATTACATTTTAAAATTGTTCGAGCCCAAGTGTTGCATTATGCCCATGAAAAGTATGATATATTCCCAAATGCAACTTTTTGCAAAATTTCTTTATGATTCCCGTGCAGGCCACTATTCTAAGCGTACATACAAAATTTCAGGCACATCGGTAGCATCGTGCCGGAGAAAATTACTTTTAAAATTGTTCGAGCCCAAGTGTTGCATTATGCCCATGAAAAGTATGATATTTTCCCAAATGCAACTTTTTGCAAAATTTCATTTTGATTCCCGTGCATGCCATTATTCTAAGCGTACATACAAAATTTCACGCACATCGGTAGCATAGGGCCGGAGAAAATTACAATTTAAAATTGTTCGAGCCCAAGTGTTGCATTATTCCCATGAAAAGTATGATATATTCCCAAATGCAACTTTTTGTAAAATTTCTTTGTGATTCCCGTGCAAGCCACTATTCTAAGCGTACATACAAAATTTCAGGCACATCGGTAGCATAGGGCCGGAGAAAATTACATTTTAAAATTGTTCGAGCCCATGTGTTGCATTATGCCCATGAAAAGTATGATATTTTCCCAAATGCAACTTTTTGCAAAATTTCATTTTGATTCCCGTGCATGCCATTATTCTAAGCGTACATCCAAAATTTCAGGCACATCGGTAGCATAGGGCCGGAGAAAATTACATTTTAAAATTGTTCGAGCCCAAGTGTTGCATTATGCCCATGAAAAGTATGATATATTCCCAAATGCAACTTTTTGGAAAATTTCATTTTGATTCCCGTGCAGGCCACTTTTTTAAGCGTACATACAAAATTTCAGGCACATCGGTAGCATAGGGCCGGAGAAAATTACATTTTAAAATGCAACTTTTTGCAAAATTTCTTTTTGATTCCCGTGCAGGCCACTATTCTAAGCGTACATACAAAATTTCACGCACATCGGTAGCATAGGGCCGGAGAAAATTACAATTTAAAATTGTTCGAGCCCAAGTGTTGCATTATTCCCATGAAAAGTATGATATATTCCCAAATGCAACTTTTTGTAAAATTTCTTTGTGATTCCCGTGCAAGCCACTATTTTAGTACATACAAAATTTCAGGCACATCGGTAGCATAGGGCCGGAGAAAATTACATTTTAAAATTGTTCGAGCCCAAGTGTTGCATTATGCCCATGAAAAGTATGATATATTCCCAAATGCAACTTTTTGGAAAATTTCATTTTGATTCCCGTGCAGGCCACTTTTTTAAGCGTACATACAAAATTTCAGGCACATCGGTAGCATAGGGCCGGAGAAAATTACATTTTAAAATGCAACTTTTTGCAAAATTTCTTTTTGATTCCCGTGCAGGCCACTATTCTAAGCGTACATACAAAATTTCACGCACATCGGTAGCATAGGGCCGGAGAAAATTACAATTTAAAATTGTTCGAGCCCAAGTGTTGCATTATTCCCATGAAAAGTATGATATATTCCCAAATGCAACTTTTTGTAAAATTTCTTTGTGATTCCCGTGCAAGCCACTATTCTAAGCGTACATACAAAATTTCAGGCACATCGGTAGCATAGGGCCGGAGAAAATTACATTTTAAAATTGTTCGAGCCCAAGTGTTGCATTATGCCCATGAAAAGTATGATATATTTCCAAATGCAACTTTTTGCAAAATTTCTTTTTGATTCCCGTGCAGGCCACTTTTTTAAGCGTACATACAAAATTTCAGGCACATCGGTAGCATAGGGCCGGAGAAAATTACATTTTAAAATTGTTCGAGCCCAAGTGTTGCATTATGCCCATGAAAAGTATTATATATTTCCAAATGCAACTTTTTGCAAAATTTCATTTTGATTCCCGTGCATGCCATTATTCTAAGCGTACATCCAAAATTTCAGGCACATCGGTAGCATAGGGCCGGAGAAAATTACATTTTAAAATGCAACTTTTTGCAAAATTTCTTTTTGATTCCCGTGCAGGCCACTATTCTAAGCGTACATACAAAATTTCACGCACATCGGTAGCATAGGGCCGGAGAAAATTACAATTTAAAATTGTTCGAGCCCAAGTGTTGCATTATTCCCATGAAAAGTATGATATATTCCCAAATGCAACTTTTTGTAAAATTTCTTTGTGATTCCCGTGCAAGCCACTATTTTAGTACATACAAAATTTCAGGCACATCGGTAGCATAGGGCCGGAGAAAATTACATTTTAAAATTGTTCGAGCCCAAGTGTTGCATTATGCCCATGAAAAGTATGATATATTCCCAAATGCAACTTTTTGGAAAATTTCATTTTGATTCCCGTGCAGGCCACTTTTTTAAGCGTACATACAAAATTTCAGGCACATCGGTAGCATAGGGCCGGAGAAAATTACATTTTAAAATGCAACTTTTTGCAAAATTTCTTTTTGATTCCCGTGCAGGCCACTATTCTAAGCGTACATACAAAATTTCACGCACATCGGTAGCATAGGGCCGGAGAAAATTACAATTTAAAATTGTTCGAGCCCAAGTGTTGCATTATTCCCATGAAAAGTATGATATATTCCCAAATGCAACTTTTTGTAAAATTTCTTTGTGATTCCCGTGCAAGCCACTATTCTAAGCGTACATACAAAATTTCAGGCACATCGGTAGCATAGGGCCGGAGAAAATTACATTTTAAAATTGTTCGAGCCCAAGTGTTGCATTATGCCCATGAAAAGTATGATATATTTCCAAATGCAACTTTTTGCAAAATTTCTTTTTGATTCCCGTGCAGGCCACTTTTTTAAGCGTACATACAAAATTTCAGGCACATCGGTAGCATAGGGCCGGAGAAAATTACATTTTAAAATTGTTCGAGCCCAAGTGTTGCATTATGCCCATGAAAAGTATTATATATTTCCAAATGCAACTTTTTGCAAAATTTCATTTTGATTCCCGTGCATGCCATTATTCTAAGCGTACATCCAAAATTTCAGGCACATCGGTAGCATAGGGCCGGAGAAAATTACATTTTAAAATGCAACTTTTTGCAAAATTTCTTTTTGATTCCCGTGCAGGCCACTATTCTAAGCGTACATACAAAATTTCACGCACATCGGTAGCATAGGGCCGGAGAAAATTACAATTTAAAATTGTTCGAGCCCAAGTGTTGCATTATTCCCATGAAAAGTATGATATATTCCCAAATGCAACTTTTTGCAAAATTTCTATGTGATTCCCGTGCAGGCCAATTTTTTAAGCGTACATACAAAATTTCAGGCACATCGGTAGCATAGGGCCGGAGAAAATTACATTTTAAAATTGTTCGAGCCCAAGTGTTGCATTATGCCCATGAAAAGTATGATATATTCCCAAATGCAACTTTTTGCAAAATTTCTTTATGATTCCCGTGCAGGCCACTATTCTAAGCGTACATACAAAATTTCAGGCACATCGGTAGCATCGTGCCGGAGAAAATTACTTTTAAAATTGTTCGAGCCCAAGTGTTGCATTATGCCCATGAAAAGTATGATATTTTCCCAAATGCAACTTTTTGCAAAATTTCATTTTGATTCCCGTGCATGCCATTATTCTAAGCGTACATACAAAATTTCACGCACATCGGTAGCATAGGGCCGGAGAAAATTACAATTTAAAATTGTTCGAGCCCAAGTGTTGCATTATTCCCATGAAAAGTATGATATATTCCCAAATGCAACTTTTTGTAAAATTTCTTTGTGATTCCCGTGCAAGCCACTATTCTAAGCGTACATACAAAATTTCAGGCACATCGGTAGCATAGGGCCGGAGAAAATTACATTTTAAAATTGTTCGAGCCCATGTGTTGCATTATGCCCATGAAAAGTATGATATTTTCCCAAATGCAACTTTTTGCAAAATTTCATTTTGATTCCCGTGCATGCCATTATTCTAAGCGTACATCCAAAATTTCAGGCACATCGGTAGCATAGGGCCGGAGAAAATTACATTTTAAAATTGTTCGAGCCCAAGTGTTGCATTATGCCCATGAAAAGTATGATATATTCCCAAATGCAACTTTTTGGAAAATTTCATTTTGATTCCCGTGCAGGCCACTTTTTTAAGCGTACATACAAAATTTCAGGCACATCGGTAGCATAGGGCCGGAGAAAATTACATTTTAAAATGCAACTTTTTGCAAAATTTCTTTTTGATTCCCGTGCAGGCCACTATTCTAAGCGTACATACAAAATTTCACGCACATCGGTAGCATAGGGCCGGAGAAAATTACAATTTAAAATTGTTCGAGCCCAAGTGTTGCATTATTCCCATGAAAAGTATGATATATTCCCAAATGCAACTTTTTGTAAAATTTCTTTGTGATTCCCGTGCAAGCCACTATTCTAAGCGTACATACAAAATTTCAGGCACATCGGTAGCATAGGGCCGGAGAAAATTACATTTTAAAATTGTTCGAGCCCAAGTGTTGCATTATGCCCATGAAAAGTATGATATATTCCCAAATGCAACTTTTTGGAAAATTTCATTTTGATTCCCGTGCAGGCCACTTTTTTAAGCGTACATACAAAATTTCAGGCACATCGGTAGCATAGGGCCGGAGAAAATTACATTTTAAAATGCAACTTTTTGCAAAATTTCTTTTTGATTCCCGTGCAGGCCACTATTCTAAGCGTACATACAAAATTTCACGCACATCGGTAGCATAGGGCCGGAGAAAATTACAATTTAAAATTGTTCGAGCCCAAGTGTTGCATTATTCCCATGAAAAGTATGATATATTCCCAAATGCAACTTTTTGTAAAATTTCTTTGTGATTCCCGTGCAAGCCACTATTCTAAGCGTACATACAAAATTTCAGGCACATCGGTAGCATAGGGCCGGAGAAAATTACATTTTAAAATTGTTCGAGCCCAAGTGTTGCATTATGCCCATGAAAAGTATGATATATTTCCAAATGCAACTTTTTGCAAAATTTCTTTTTGATTCCCGTGCAGGCCACTTTTTTAAGCGTACATACAAAATTTCAGGCACATCGGTAGCATAGGGCCGGAGAAAATTACATTTTAAAATTGTTCGAGCCCAAGTGTTGCATTATGCCCATGAAAAGTATTATATATTTCCAAATGCAACTTTTTGCAAAATTTCTTTTTGATTCCCGTGCAGGCCACTTTTTTAAGCGTACATACAAAATTTCAGGCACATCGGTAGCATAGGGCCGGAGAAAATTACATTTTAAAATTGTTCGAGCCCAAGTGTTGCATTATGCCCATGAAAAGTATGATATTTTCCCAAGTGCAACTTTTGCAAAATTTCATTTTGATTCCCGGGCATGCCACTATTCTAAGCGTACATTCAAAATTTCAGGCACATCGGTAGCATCGGGCCGGAGAAAATTACATTTTAAAATTGTTCGAGCCCAAGTGTCGCATTATGCCCATGAAAAGTATGATATATTCCCAAATGCAACTTTTTGCAAAATTTCTTTGTGATTCCCGTGCAGGCCACTATTCTAAGCGTACATACAAAATTTCAGGCACATCGGTAGCATCGGGCCGTAGAAAATTACATTTTAAAATTGCTTGAGCCCAAGTGTCGCATTATGCCCATGAAAAGTATGATATATTCCCAAATGCAACTTTTTGCAAAATTTCTTTTTGATTCCCGTGCAGGCCACTATTCTAAGCGTACATACAAAATTTCAGGCACATCGGTAGCATCGGGCCGGAGAAAATTACATTTTAAAATTGTTCGAGCCCAAGTGTTGCATTATGCCCATGAAAAGTATGATATATTCCCAAATGCAACTTTTTGCAAAATTTCATTTTGATTCCCGTGCAGGCCACTTTTTTAAGCGTACATACAAAATTTCAGGCACATCGGTAGCATAGGGCCGGAGAAAATTACATTTTAAAATTGTTCGAGCCCAAGTGTTGCATTATGCCCATGAAAAGTATGATATTTTCCCAAGTGCAACTTTTGCAAAATTTCATTTTGATTCCCGGGCATGCCACTATTCTAAGCGTACATTCAAAATTTCAGGCACATCGGTAGCATCGGGCCGGAGAAAATTACATTTTAAAATTGTTCGAGCCCAAGTGTTGCATTATTCCCATGAAAAGTATGATATATTCCCAAATGCAACTTTTTGTAAAATTTCTTTGTGATTCCCGTGCAAGCCACTATTCTAAGCGTACATACAAAATTTCAGGCACATCGGTAGCATAGGGCCGGAGAAAATTACATTTTAAAATTGTTCGAGCCCAAGTGTTGCATTATGCCCATGAAAAGTATGATATATTTCCAAATGCAACTTTTTGCAAAATTTCTTTTTGATTCCCGTGCAGGCCACTTTTTTAAGCGTACATACAAAATTTCAGGCACATCGGTAGCATAGGGCCGGAGAAAATTACATTTTAAAATTGTTCGAGCCCAAGTGTTGCATTATGCCCATGAAAAGTATTATATATTTCCAAATGCAACTTTTTGCAAAATTTCTTTTTGATTCCCGTGCAGGCCACTTTTTTAAGCGTACATACAAAATTTCAGGCACATCGGTAGCATAGGGCCGGAGAAAATTACATTTTAAAATTGTTCGAGCCCAAGTGTTGCATTATGCCCATGAAAAGTATGATATTTTCCCAAGTGCAACTTTTGCAAAATTTCATTTTGATTCCCGGGCATGCCACTATTCTAAGCGTACATTCAAAATTTCAGGCACATCGGTAGCATCGGGCCGGAGAAAATTACATTTTAAAATTGTTCGAGCCCAAGTGTCGCATTATGCCCATGAAAAGTATGATATATTCCCAAATGCAACTTTTTGCAAAATTTCTTTGTGATTCCCGTGCAGGCCACTATTCTAAGCGTACATACAAAATTTCAGGCACATCGGTAGCATCGGGCCGGAGAAAATTACATTTTAAAATTGCTTGAGCCCAAGTGTCGCATTATGCCCATGAAAAGTATGATATATTCCCAAATGCAACTTTTTGCAAAATTTCTTTTTGATTCCCGTGCAGGCCACTATTCTAAGCGTACATACAAAATTTCAGGCACATCGGTAGCATCGGGCCGGAGAAAATTACATTTTAAAATTGTTCGAGCCCAAGTGTTGCATTATGCCCATGAAAAGTATGATATATTCCCAAATGCAACTTTTTGCAAAATTTCATTTTGATTCCCGTGCAGGCCACTTTTTTAAGCGTACATACAAAATTTCAGGCACATCGGTAGCATAGGGCCGGAGAAAATTACATTTTAAAATTGTTCGAGCCCAAGTGTTGCATTATGCCCATGAAAAGTATGATATTTTCCCAAGTGCAACTTTTGCAAAATTTCATTTTGATTCCCGGGCATGCCACTATTCTAAGCGTACATTCAAAATTTCAGGCACATCGGTAGCATCGGGCCGGAGAAAATTACATTTTAAAATTGTTCGAGCCCAAGTGTCGCATTATGCCCATGAAAAGTATGATATATTCCCAAATGCAACGTTTTGCAAAATTTCTTTGTGATTCCCGTGCAGGCCACTATTCTAAGCGTACATACAAAATTTCAGGCACATCGGTAGCATCGGGCCGGAGAAAATTACATTTTAAAATTGTTCGAGCCCAAGTGTCGCATTATGCCCATGAAAAGTATGATATATTCCCAAATGCAACTTTTTGCAAAATTTCTTTTTGATTCCCGTGCAGGCCACTATTCTAAGCGTACATACAAAATTTCAGGCACATCGGTAGCATCGGGCCGGAGAAAATTACATTTTAAAATTGTTCGAGCCCAAGTGTTGCATTATGCCCATGAAAAGTATGATATATTCCCAAATGCAACTTTTTGCAAAATTTCATTTTGATTCCCGTGCAGGCCACTTTTTTAAGCGTACATACAAAATTTCAGGCACATCGGTAGCATAGGGCCGGAGAAAATTACATTTTAAAATTGTTCGAGCCCAAGTGTTGCATTATGCCCATGAAAAGTATGATATATTCCCAAATGCAACTTTTTGCAAAATTTCTTTGTGATTCCCGTGCAGGCCAATTTTTTAAGCGTACATACAAAATTTCAGGCACATCGGTAGCATAGGGCCGGAGAAAATTACATTTTAAAATTGTTCGAGCCCAAGTGTTGCATTATGCCCATGAAAAGTATTATATTTTCCCAAGTGCAACTTTTGCAAAATTTCATTTTGATTCCCGGGCATGCCACTATTCTAAGCGTACATTCAAAATTTCAGGCACATCGGTAGCATCGGGCCGGAGAAAATTACATTTTAAAATTGTTCTAGCCCAAGTGTCGCATTATGCCCATGAAAAGTATGATATATTCCCAAATGCAACTTTTTGCAAAATTTCTTTGTGATTCCCGTGCAGGCCACTATTCTAAGCGTACATACAAAATTTCAGGCACATCGGTAGCATCGGGCCGGAGAAAATTACATTTTAAAATTGTTCGAGCCCAAGTGTCGCATTATGCCCATGAAAAGTATGATATATTCCCAAATGCAACGTTTTGCAAAATTTCTTTGTGATTCCCGTGCAGGCCACTATTCTAAGCGTACATACAAAATTTCAGGCACATCGGTAGCATCGGGCCGGAGAAAATTACATTTTAAAATTGTTCGAGCCCAAGTGTCGCATTATGCCCATGAAAAGTATGATATATTCCCAAATGCAACTTTTTGCAAAATTTCTTTTTGATTCCCGTGCAGGCCACTATTCTAAGCGTACATACAAAATTTCAGGCACATCGGTAGCATCGGGCCGGAGAAAATTACATTTTAAAATTGTTCGAGCCCAAGTGTTGCATTATGCCCATGAAAAGTATGATATATTCCCAAATGCAACTTTTTGCAAAATTTCATTTTGATTCCCGTGCAGGCCACTTTTTTAAGCGTACATACAAAATTTCAGGCACATCGGTAGCATAGGGCCGGAGAAAATTAATTTTAAAATTGTTCGAGCCCAAGTGTTGCATTATGCCCATGAAAAGTATGATATATTCCCAAATGCAACTTTTTGCAAAATTTCTTTGTGATTCCCGTGCAGGCCAATTTTTTAAGCGTACATACAAAATTTCAGGCACATCGGTAGCATAGGGCCGGAGAAAATTACATTTTAAAATTGTTCGAGCCCAAGTGTTGCATTATGCCCATGAAAAGTATTATATTTTCCCAAGTGCAACTTTTGCAAAATTTCATTTTGATTCCCGGGCATGCCACTATTCTAAGCGTACATTCAAAATTTCAGGCACATCGGTAGCATAGGGCCGGAGAAAATTACATTTTAAAATTGTTCTAGCCCAAGTGTCGCATTATGCCCATGAAAAGTATGATATATTCCCAAATGCAACTTTTTGCAAAATTTCTTTGTGATTCCCGTGCAGGCCACTATTCTAAGCGTACATACAAAATTTCAGGCACATCGGTAGCATCGGTCCGGAGAAAATTACATTTTAAAATTGTTCGAGCCCAAGTGTCGCATTATGCCCATGAAAAGTATGATATATTCCCAAATGCAACTTTTTGCAAAATTTCTTTTTGATTCCCGTGCAGGCCACTATTCTAAGCGTACATACAAAATTTCAGGCACATCGGTAGCATAGGGCCGGAGAAAATTACATTTTAAAATTGTTCGAGCCCAAGTGTCGCATTATGCCCATGAAAAGTATGATATATTCCCAAATGCAACTTTTTGCAAAATTTCTTTGTGATTCCCGTGCAGGCCAATTTTTTAAGCGTACATACAAAATTTCAGGCACATCGGTAGCATAGGGCCGGAGAAAATTACATTTTAAAATTGTTCGAGCCCAAGTGTTGCATTATGCCCATGAAAAGTATGATATTTTCCCAAGTGCAACTTTTGCAAAATTTCATTTTGATTCCCGGGCATGCCACTATTCTAAGCGTACATTCAAAATTTCAGGCACATCGGTAGCATCGGGCCGGAGAAAATTACATTTTAAAATTGTTCGAGCCCAAGTGTCGCATTATGCCCATGAAAAGTATGATATATTCCCAAATGCAACTTTTTGCAAAATTTCTTTGTGATTCCCGTGCAGGCCACTATTCTAAGCGTACATTCAAAATTTCAGGCACATCGGTAGCATCGGGCCGGAGAAAATTACATTTTAAAATTGTTCGAGCCCAAGTGTCGCATTATGCCCATGAAAAGTATGATATATTCCCAAATGCAACTTTTTGCAAAATTTCTTTTTGATTCCCGTGCAGGCCACAATTCTAAGCGTACATACAAAATTTCAGGCACATCGGTAGCATAGGGCCGGAGAAAATTACATTTTAAAATTGTTCGAGCCCAAGTGTTGCATTATGCCCATGAAAAGTATGATATATTCCCAAATGCAACTTTTGCAAAATTTCATTTTGATTCCCGGGCATGCCACTATTCTAAGCGTACATTCAAAATTTCAGGCACATCGGTAGCATCGGGCCGGAGAAAATTACATTTTAAAATTGTTCGAGCCCAAGTGTCGCATTATGCCCATGAAAAGTATGATATATTCCCAAATGCAACTTTTTGCAAAATTTCTTTGTGATTCCCGTGCAGGCCAATTTTTTAAGCGTACATACAAAATTTCAGGCACATCGGTAGCATAGGGCCGGAGAAAATTACATTTTAAAATTGTTCGAGCCCAAGTGTTGCATTATGCCCATGAAAAGTATTATATTTTCCCAAGTGCAACTTTTGCAAAATTTCATTTTGATTCCCGGGCATGCCACTATTCTAAGCGTACATTCAAAATTTCAGGCACATCGGTAGCATCGGGCCGGAGAAAATTACATTTTAAAATTGTTCTAGCCCAAGTGTCGCATTATGCCCATGAAAAGTATGATATATTCCCAAATGCAACTTTTTGCAAAATTTCTTTGTGATTCCCGTGCAGGCCACTTTTTTAAGCGTACATACAAAATTTCAGGCACATCGGTAGCATCGGGCCGTAGAAAATTACATTTTAAAATTGTTCGAGCCCAAGTGTTGCATTATGCCCATGAAAAGTATGATATATTCCCAAATGCAACTTTTTGAAAAATTTCTTTGTGATTCCCGTGCAGGCCAATTTTTTAAGCGTACATACAAAATTTCAGGCACATCGGTAGCATAGGGCCGGAGAAAATTACATTTTAAAATTGTTCGAGCCCAAGTGTTGCATTATGCCCATGAAAAGTATGATATTTTCCCAAGTGCAACTTTTGCAAAATTTCATTTTGATTCCCGGGCATGCCACTATTCTAAGCGTACATTCAAAATTTCAGGCACATCAGTAGCATCGGGCCGGAGAAAATTACATTTTAAAATTGTTCGAGCCCAAGTGTCGCATTATGCCCATGAAAAGTATGATATATTCCCAAATGCAACTTTTTGCAAAATTTCTTTGTGATTCCCGTGCAGGCCACTATTCTAAGCGTACATTCAAAATTTCAGGCACATCGGTAGCATCGGGCCGGAGAAAATTACATTTTAAAATTGTTCGAGCCCAAGTGTCGCATTATGCCCATGAAAAGTATGATATATTCCCAAATGCAACTTTTTGCAAAATTTCTTTTTGATTCCCGTGCAGGCCACAATTCTAAGCGTAAATACAAAATTTCAGGCACATCGGTAGCATAGGGCCGGAGAAAATTACATTTTAAAATTGTTCGAGCCCAAGTGTTGCATTATGCCCATGAAAAGTATGATATATTCCCAAATGCAACTTTTGCAAAATTTCATTTTGATTCCCGGGCATGCCACTATTCTAAGCGTACATTCAAAATTTCAGGCACATCGGTAGCATCGGGCCGGAGAAAATTACATTTTAAAATTGTTCGAGCCCAAGTGTTGCATTATGCCCATGAAAAGTATTATATTTTCCCAAATGCAACTTTTGCAAAATTTCATTTTGATTCCCGGGCATGCCACTATTCTAAGCGTACATTCAAAATTTCAGGCACATCGGTAGCATCGGGCCGGAGAAAATTACATTTTAAAATTGTTCTAGCCCAAGTGTCGCATTATGCCCATGAAAAGTATGATATATTCCCAAATGCAACTTTTTGCAAAATTTCTTTGTGATTCCCGTGCAGGCCACTATTCTAAGCGTACATACAAAATTTCAGGCACATCGGTAGCATCGGGCCGGAGAAAATTACATTTTAAAATTGTTCGAGCCCAAGTGTTGCATTATGCCCATGAAAAGTATGATATTTTCCCAAATGCAACTTTTTGCAAAATTTCATTTTGATTCCCGTGCATGCCATTATTCTAAGCGTACATATCAAATTTCAGGCACATCGGTAGCATCGTTCCGGAGAAAATTACATTTTAAAATTGTTCGAGCCCAAGTGTTGCATTATGCCCATGAAAAGTATGATATATTCCCAAATGCAACTTTTTGCAAAATTTCTTTGTGATTCCCGTGCAGGCCACTATTCTAAGCGTACATTCAAAATTTCAGGCACATCGGTAGCATCGGGCCGGAGAAAATTACATTTTAAAATTGTTCGAGCCCAAGTGTCGCATTATGCCCATGAAAAGTATGATATATTCCCAAATGCAACTTTTGCAAAATTTCATTTTGATTCCCGGGCATGCCACTATTCTAAGCGTACATTCAAAATTTCAGGCACATCGGTAGCATCGGGCCGGAGAAAATTACATTTTAAAATTGTTCGAGCCCAAGTGTCGCATTATGCCCATGAAAAGTATGATATATTCCCAAATGCAACTTTTTGCAAAATTTCTTTGTGATTCCCGTGCAGGCCAATTTTTTAAGCGTACATACAAAATTTCAGGCACATCGGTAGCATAGGGCCGGAGAAAATTACATTTTAAAATTGTTCGAGCCCAAGTGTTGCATTATGCCGATGAAAAGTATTATATTTTCCCAAGTGCAACTTTTGCAAAATTTCATTTTGATTCCCGGGCATGCCACTATTCTAAGCGTACATTCAAAATTTCAGGCACATCGGTAGCATCGGGCCGGAGAAAATTACATTTTAAAATTGTTCTAGCCCAAGTGTCGCATTATGCCCATGAAAAGTATGATATATTCCCAAATGCAACTTTTTGCAAAATTTCTTTGTGATTCCCGTGCAGGCCACTATTCTAAGCGTACATACAAAATTTCAGGCACATCGGTAGCATCGGGCCGGAGAAAATTACATTTTAAAATTGTTCGAGCCCAAGTGTTGCATTATGCCCATGAAAAGTATGATATTTTCCCAAGTGCAACTTTTGCAAAATTTCATTTTGATTCCCGGGCATGCCACTATTCTAAGCGTACATTCAAAATTTCAGGCACATCAGTAGCATCGGGCCGGAGAAAATTACATTTTAAAATTGTTCGAGCCCAAGTGTCGCATTATGCCCATGAAAAGTATGATATATTCCCAAATGCAACTTTTTGCAAAATTTCTTTGTGATTCCCGTGCAGGCCACTATTCTAAGCGTACATTCAAAATTTCAGGCACATCGGTAGCATCGGGCCGGAGAAAATTACATTTTAAAATTGTTCGAGCCCAAGTGTCGCATTATGCCCATGAAAAGTATGATATATTCCCAAATGCAACTTTTTGCAAAATTTCTTTTTGATTCCCGTGCAGGCCACAATTCTAAGCGTAAATACAAAATTTCAGGCACATCGGTAGCATAGGGCCGGAGAAAATTACATTTTAAAATTGTTCGAGCCCAAGTGTTGCATTATGCCCATGAAAAGTATGATATATTCCCAAATGCAACTTTTGCAAAATTTCATTTTGATTCCCGGGCATGCCACTATTCTAAGCGTACATTCAAAATTTCAGGCACATCGGTAGCATCGGGCCGGAGAAAATTACATTTTAAAATTGTTCGAGCCCAAGTGTTGCATTATGCCCATGAAAAGTATTATATTTTCCCAAATGCAACTTTTGCAAAATTTCATTTTGATTCCCGGGCATGCCACTATTCTAAGCGTACATTCAAAATTTCAGGCACATCGGTAGCATCGGGCCGGAGAAAATTACATTTTAAAATTGTTCTAGCCCAAGTGTCGCATTATGCCCATGAAAAGTATGATATATTCCCAAATGCAACTTTTTGCAAAATTTCTTTGTGATTCCCGTGCAGGCCACTATTCTAAGCGTACATACAAAATTTCAGGCACATCGGTAGCATCGGGCCGGAGAAAATTACATTTTAAAATTGTTCGAGCCCAAGTGTTGCATTATGCCCATGAAAAGTATGATATTTTCCCAAATGCAACTTTTTGCAAAATTTCATTTTGATTCCCGTGCATGCCATTATTCTAAGCGTACATATCAAATTTCAGGCACATCGGTAGCATCGTTCCGGAGAAAATTACATTTTAAAATTGTTCGAGCCCAAGTGTTGCATTATGCCCATGAAAAGTATGATATATTCCCAAATGCAACTTTTTGCAAAATTTCTTTGTGATTCCCGTGCAGGCCACTATTCTAAGCGTACATTCAAAATTTCAGGCACATCGGTAGCATCGGGCCGGAGAAAATTACATTTTAAAATTGTTCGAGCCCAAGTGTCGCATTATGCCCATGAAAAGTATGATATATTCCCAAATGCAACTTTTGCAAAATTTCATTTTGATTCCCGGGCATGCCACTATTCTAAGCGTACATTCAAAATTTCAGGCACATCGGTAGCATCGGGCCGGAGAAAATTACATTTTAAAATTGTTCGAGCCCAAGTGTCGCATTATGCCCATGAAAAGTATGATATATTCCCAAATGCAACTTTTTGCAAAATTTCTTTGTGATTCCCGTGCAGGCCAATTTTTTAAGCGTACATACAAAATTTCAGGCACATCGGTAGCATAGGGCCGGAGAAAATTACATTTTAAAATTGTTCGAGCCCAAGTGTTGCATTATGCCGATGAAAAGTATTATATTTTCCCAAGTGCAACTTTTGCAAAATTTCATTTTGATTCCCGGGCATGCCACTATTCTAAGCGTACATTCAAAATTTCAGGCACATCGGTAGCATCGGGCCGGAGAAAATTACATTTTAAAATTGTTCTAGCCCAAGTGTCGCATTATGCCCATGAAAAGTATGATATATTCCCAAATGCAACTTTTTGCAAAATTTCTTTGTGATTCCCGTGCAGGCCACTATTCTAAGCGTACATACAAAATTTCAGGCACATCGGTAGCATCGGGCCGGAGAAAATTACATTTTAAAATTGTTCGAGCCCAAGTGTCGCATTATGCCCATGAAAAGTATGATATATTCCCAAATGCAACTTTTTGCAAAATTTCTTTGTGATTCCCGTGCAGGCCAATTTTTTAAGCGTACATACAAAATTTCAGGCACATCGGTAGCATAGGGCCGGAGAAAATTACATTTTAAAATTGTTCGAGCCCAAGTGTTGCATTATGCCCATGAAAAGTATGATATTTTCCCAAATGCAACTTTTTGCAAAATTTCATTTTGATTCCCGTGCATGCCATTATTCTAAGCGTACATATCAAATTTCAGGCACATCGGTAGCATCGTGCCGGAGAAAATTACATTTTAAAATTGTTCGAGCCCAAGTGTTGCATTATGCCCATGAAAAGTATGATATATTCCCAAATGCAACTTTTTGCAAAATTTCTTTGTGATTCCCGTGCAGGCCAATTTTTTAAGCGTACATACAAAATTTCAGGCACATCGGTAGCATAGGGCCGGAGAAAATTACATTTTAAAATTGTACGAGCCCAAGTGTTGCATTATGCCCATGAAAAGTATGATATTTTCCCAAATGCAACTTTTTGCAAAATTTCATTTTGATTCCCGTGCATGCCATTATTCTAAGCGTACATACAAAATTTCACGCACATCGGTAGCATAGGGCCGGAGAAAATTACATTTTAAAATTGTTCGAGCCCAAGTGTCGCATTATGCCCATGAAAAGTATGATATATTCCCAAATGCAACTTTTTGCAAAATTTCTTTGTGATTCCCGTGCAGGCCAATTTTTTAAGCGTACATACAAAATTTCAGGCACATCGGTAGCATAGGGCCGGAGAAAATTACATTTTAAAATTGTTCGAGCCCAAGTGTTGCATTATGCCCATGAAAAGTATGATATTTTCCCAAATGCAACTTTTTGCAAAATTTCATTTTGATTCCCGTGCATGCCATTATTCTAAGCGTACATATCAAATTTCAGGCACATCGGTAGCATCGTGCCGGAGAAAATTACATTTTAAAATTGTTCGAGCCCAAGTGTTGCATTATGCCGATGAAAAGTATTATATTTTCCCAAGTGCAACTTTTGCAAAATTTCATTTTGATTCCCGGGCATGCCACTATTCTAAGCGTACATTCAAAATTTCAGGCACATCGGTAGCATCGGGCCGGAGAAAATTACATTTTAAAATTGTTCGAGCCCAAGTGTCGCATTATGCCCATGAAAAGTATGATATATTCCCAAATGCAACTTTTTGCAAAATTTCTTTGTGATTCCCGTGCAGGCCAATTTTTTAAGCGTACATACAAAATTTCAGGCACATCGGTAGCATAGGGCCGGAGAAAATTACATTTTAAAATTGTTCGAGCCCAAGTGTTGCATTATGCCCATGAAAAGTATGATATTTTCCCAAATGCAACTTTTTGCAAAATTTCATTTTGATTCCCGTGCATGCCATTATTCTAAGCGTACATATCAAATTTCAGGCACATCGGTAGCATCGTGCCGGAGAAAATTACATTTTAAAATTGTTCGAGCCCAAGTGTTGCATTATGCCCATGAAAAGTATGATATATTCCCAAATGCAACTTTTTGCAAAATTTCTTTGTGATTCCCGTGCAGGCCAATTTTTTAAGCGTACATACAAAATTTCAGGCACATCGGTAGCATAGGGCCGGAGAAAATTACATTTTAAAATTGTACGAGCCCAAGTGTTGCATTATGCCCATGAAAAGTATGATATTTTCCCAAATGCAACTTTTTGCAAAATTTCATTTTGATTCCCGTGCATGCCATTATTCTAAGCGTACATACAAAATTTCACGCACATCGGTAGCATAGGGCCGGAGAAAATTACATTTTAAAATTGTTCGAGCCCAAGTGTTGCATTATGCCCATGAAAAGTATGATATATTGCCAAATGCAACTTTTTGCAAAATTTCTTTTTGATTCCCGTGCAGGCCACTATTCTAAGCTTACATACAAAATTTCAGGCACATCGGTAGCATCGTTCCGGAGAAAATTACATTTTAAAATTGTTCGAGCCCAAGTGTTGCATTATGCCCATGAAAAGTATGATATATTCCCAAATGCAACTTTTTGCAAAATTTCTTTGTGATTCCCGTGCAGGCCACTATTCTAAGCGTACATACAAAATTTCAGGCACATCGGTAGCATCGGGCCGGAGAAAATTACATTTTAAAATTGTTCGAGCCCAAGTGTCGCATTATGCCCATGAAAAGTATGATATATTCCCAAATGCAACTTTTTGCAAAATTTCTTTTTGATTCCCGTGCAGGCCACAATTCTAAGCGTAAATACAAAATTTCAGGCACATCGGTAGCATAGGGCCGGAGAAAATTACATTTTAAAATTGTTCGAGCCCAAGTGTTGCATTATGCCCATGAAAAGTATGATATATTCCCAAATGCAACTTTTGCAAAATTTCATTTTGATTCCCGGGCATGCCACTATTCTAAGCGTACATTCAAAATTTCAGGCACATCGGTAGCATCGGGCCGGAGAAAATTACATTTTAAAATTGTTCGAGCCCAAGTGTCGCATTATGCCCATGAAAAGTATGATATATTCCCAAATGCAACTTTTTGCAAAATTTCTTTTTGATTCCCGTGCAGGCCACAATTCTAAGCGTACATACAAAATTTCAGGCACATCGGTAGCATCGTGCCGGAGAAAATTACATTTTAAAATTGTTCGAGCCCAAGTGTTGCATTATGCCCATGAAAAGTATGATATATTCCCAAATGCAACTTTTTGCAAAATTTCTTTGTGATTCCCGTGCAGGCCAATTTTTTAAGCGTACATACAAAATTTCAGGCACATCGGTAGAATAAGGCCGGAGAAAATTACAATTTAAAATTGTTCGAGCCCAAGTGTTGCATTATTCCCATGAAAAGTATGATATATTCCCAAATGCAACTTTTTGTAAAATTTCTTTGTGATTCCCGTGCAAGCCACTATTCTAAGCGTACATACAAAATTTCAGGCACATCGGTAGCATAGGGCCGGAGAAAATTACATTTTAAAATTGTTCGAGCCCAAGTGTTGCATTATGCCCATGAAAAGTATGATATTTTCCCAAGTGCAACTTTTTGCAAAATTTCATTTTGATTCCCGTGCATGCCATTATTCTAAGCGTACATACAAAATTTCAGGCACATCGGTAGCATAGGGCCGGAGAAAATTACATTTTGAAATTGTTCGAGCCCAAGTGTTGCATTATGCCCATGAAAAGTATGATATATTCCCAAATGCAACTTTTTGCAAAATTTCATTTTGATTCCCGTGCAGGCCACTATTCTAAGCGTACATACAAAATTTCAGGCACATCGGTAGCATCGTGCCGGAGAAAATTACATTTTAAAATTGTTCGAGCCCAAGTGTTGCATTATGCCCATGAAAAAGATGATATATTCCCAAATGCAACTTTTTGCAAAATTTCTTTGTGATTCCCGTGCAGGCCACTTTTTTAAGCGTACATACAAAATTTCAGGCACATCGGTAGCATAGGGCCGGAGAAAATTACATTTTAAAATTGTTCGAGCCCAAGTGTTGCATTATGCCCATGAAAAGTATGATATTTTCCCAAATGCAACTTTTTGCAAAATTTCATTTTGATTCCCGTGCATGCCATTATTCTAAGCGTACATACAAAATTTCACGCACATCGGTAGCATAGGGCCGGAGAAAATTACATTTTAAAATTGTTCGAGCCCAAGTGTTGCATTATGCACATGAAAAGTATGATATATTCCCAAATGCAACATTTTGCAAAATTTCTTTGTGATTCCCGTGCAGGCCACTATTCTAAGCGTACATACAAAATTTCAGGCACATCGGTAGCATAGGGCCGGAGAAAATTACATTTTAAAATTGTTCGAGCCCAAGTGTTGCATTATGCCCATGAAAAGTATGATATTTTCCCAAATGCAAATTTTTGCAAAATTTCTTTTTGATTCCCGTGCAGGCCACAATTCTAAGCGTACATACAAAATTTCAGGCACATCGGTAGCATCGTGCCGGAGAAAATTACATTTTAAAATTGTTCGAGCCCAAGTGTTGCATTATGCCCATGAAAAGTATGATATATTCCCAAATGCAACTTTTTGAAAAATTTCTTTGTGATTCCCGTGCAGGCCAATTTTTTAAGCGTACATACAAAATTTCAGGCACATCGGTAGCATAGGGCCGGAGAAAATTACATTTTAAAATTGTTCGAGCCCAAGTGTTGCATTATGCCCATGAAAAGTATGATATTTTCCCAAGTGCAACTTTTGCAAAATTTCATTTTGATTCCCGGGCATGCCACTATTCTAAGCGTACATTCAAAATTTCAGGCACATCGGTAGCATCGGGCCGGAGAAAATTACATTTTAAAATTGTTCGAGCCCAAGTGTCGCATTATGCCCATGAAAAGTATGATATATTCCCAAATGCAACTTTTTGCAAAATTTCTTTGTGATTCCCGTGCAGGCCACTATTCTAAGCGTACATTCAAAATTTCAGGCACATCGGTAGCATCGGGCCGGAGAAAATTACATTTTAAAATTGTTCGAGCCCAAGTGTCGCATTATGCCCATGAAAAGTATGATATATTCCCAAATGCAACTTTTTGCAAAATTTCTTTTTGATTCCCGTGCAGGCCACAATTCTAAGCGTACATACAAAATTTCAGGCACATCGGTAGCATCGTGCCGGAGAAAATTACATTTTAAAATTGTTCGAGCCCAAGTGTTGCATTATGCCCATGAAAAGTATGATATATTCCCAAATGCAACTTTTTGCAAAATTTCTTTGTGATTCCCGTGCAGGCCAATTTTTTAAGCGTACATACAAAATTTCAGGCACATCGGTAGCATAGGGCCGGAGAAAATTACATTTTAAAATTGTTCGAGCCCAAGTGTTGCATTATGCCCATGAAAAGTATGATATTTTCCCAAGTGCAACTTTTGCAAAATTTCATTTTGATTCCCGGGCATGCCACTATTCTAGGCGTACATTCAAAATTTCAGGCACATCGGTAGCATCGGGCCGGAGAAAATTACATTTTAAAATTGTTCGAGCCCAAGTGTCGCATTATGCCCATGAAAAGTATGATATATTCCCAAATGCAACTTTTTGCAAAATTTCTTTTTGATTCCCGTGCAGGCCACTATTCTAAGCGTACATACAAAATTTCAGGCACATCGGTAGCATCGTGCCGGAGAAAATTACATTTTAAAATTGTTCGAGCCCAAGTGTTGCATTATGCCCATGAAAAGTATGATATATTCCCAAATGCAACTTTTTGCAAAATTTCTTTGTGATTCCCGTGCAGGCCAATTTTTTAATCGTACATACAAAATTTCAGGCACATCGGTAGCATAGGGCCGGAGAAAATTACATTTTAAAATTGTTCGAGCCCAAGTGTTGCATTATGCCCATGAAAAGTATGATATTTTCCCAAATGCAACTTTTTGCAAAACTTCATTTTGATTCCCGTGCATGCCATTATTCTAAGCGTACATACAAAATTTCACGCACATCGGTAGCATAGGGCCGGAGAAAATTACATTTTAAAATTGTTCGAGCCCAAGTGTTGCATTATGCCCATGAAAAGTATGATATTTTCCCAAGTGCAACTTTTGCAAAATTTCATTTTGATTCCCGGGCATGCCACTATTCTAAGCGTACATTCAAAATTTCAGGCACATCGGTAGCATCGGGCCGGAGAAAATTACATTTTAAAATTGTTCGAGCCCAAGTGTTGCATTATGCCCATGAAAAGTATGATATATTCCCAAATGCAACTTTTTGCAAAATTTCTTTGTGATTTCCGTGCAGGCCAATTTTTTAAGCGTACATACAAAATTTCAGGCACATCGGTAGCATAGGGCCGGAGAAAATTACATTTTAAAATTGTTCGAGCCCAAGTGTTGCATTATGCCCATGAAAAGTATGATATTTTCCCAAGTGCAACTTTTGCAAAATTTCATTTTGATTCCCGGGCATGCCACTATTCTAAGCGTACATTCAAAATTTCAGGCACATCGGTAGCATCGGGCCGGAGAAAATTACATTTTAAAATTGTTCGAGCCCAAGTGTCGCATTATGCCCATGAAAAGTATGATATATTCCCAAATGCAACTTTTTGCAAAATTTCTTTGTGATTCCCGTGCAGGCCACTATTCTAAGCGTACATTCAAAATTTCAGGCACATCGGTAGCATCGGGCCGGAGAAAATTACATTTTAAAATTGTTCGAGCCCAAGTGTCGCATTATGCCCATGAAAAGTATGATATATTCCCAAATGCAACTTTTTGCAAAATTTCTTTTTGATTCCCGTGCAGGCCACAATTCTAAGCGTACATACAAAATTTCAGGCACATCGGTAGCATCGTGCCGGAGAAAATTACATTTTAAAATTGTTCGAGCCCAAGTGTTGCATTATGCCCATGAAAAGTATGATATATTCCCAAATGCAACTTTTTGCAAAATTTCTTTGTGATTTCCGTGCAGGCCAATTTTTTAAGCGTACATACAAAATTTCAGGCACATCGGTAGCATAGGGCCGGAGAAAATTACATTTTAAAATTGTTCGAGCCCAAGTGTTGCATTATGCCCATGAAAAGTATGATATTTTCCCAAGTGCAACTTTTGCAAAATTTCATTTTGATTCCCGGGCATGCCACTATTCTAAGCGTACATTCAAAATTTCAGGCACATCGGTAGCATCGGGCCGGAGAAAATTACATTTTAAAATTGTTCGAGCCCAAGTGTCGCATTATGCCCATGAAAAGTATGATATATTCCCAAATGCAACTTTTTGCAAAATTTCTTTGTGATTCCCGTGCAGGCCACTATTCTAAGCGTACATTCAAAATTTCAGGCACATCGGTAGCATCGGGCCGGAGAAAATTACATTTTAAAATTGTTCGAGCCCAAGTGTCGCATTATGCCCATGAAAAGTATGATATATTCCCAAATGCAACTTTTTGCAAAATTTCTTTTTGATTCCCGTGCAGGCCACAATTCTAAGCGTACATACAAAATTTCAGGCACATCGGTAGCATCGTGCCGGAGAAAATTACATTTTAAAATTGTTCGAGCCCAAGTGTTGCATTATGCCCATGAAAAGTATGATATATTCCCAAATGCAACTTTTTGCAAAATTTCTTTGTGATTCCCGTGCAGGCCAATTTTTTAAGCGTACATACAAAATTTCAGGCACATCGGTAGCATAGGGCCGGAAAAAATTACATTTTAAAATTGTTCGAGCCCAAGTGTTGCATTATGCCCATGAAAAGTATGGTATATTCCCAAATGCAACTTTTTGCAAAATTTCTTTTTGATTCCCGTGCATGCCACTATTCTAAGCGTACATACAAAATTTCAGGCACATCGGTAGCATCGTGCCGGAGAAAATTACATTTTAAAATTGTTCGAGCCCAAGTGTTGCATTATGCCCACGAAAAGTATGATATATTCCCAAATGCAACTTTTTGCAAAATTTCTTTGTGATTCCCGTGCAGGCCAATTTTTTAAGCGTACATACAAAATTTCAGGCACATCGGTAGCATAGGGCCGGAGAAAATTACATTTTAAAATTGTTCGAGCCCAAGTGTCGCATTATGCCCATGAAAAGTATGATATATTCCCAAATGCAACTTTTTGCAAAATTTCTTTTTGATTCCCGTGCAGGCCACTATTCTAAGCGTACATACAAAATTTCAGGCACATCGGTAGCATCGTGCCGGAGAAAATTACATTTTAAAATTGTTCGAGCCCAAGTGTTGCATTATGCCCATGAAAAGTATGATATATTCCCAAATGCAACTTTTTGCAAAATTTCTTTGTGATTCCCGTGCAGGCCAATTTTTTAAGCGTACATACAAAATTTCAGGCACATCGGTAGCATAGGGCCGGAGAAAATTACATTTTAAAATTGTTCGAGCCCAAGTGTTGCATTATGCCCATGAAAAGTATGATATTTTCCCAAATGCAACTTTTTGCAAAACTTCATTTTGATTCCCGTGCATGCCATTATTCTAAGCGTACATACAAAATTTCACGCACATCGGTAGCATAGGGCCGGAGAAAATTACATTTTAAAATTGTTCGAGCCCAAGTGTTGCATTATGCCCATGAAAAGTATGATATTTTCCCAAGTGCAACTTTTGCAAAATTTCATTTTGATTCCCGGGCATGCCACTATTCTAAGCGTACATTCAAAATTTCAGGCACATCGGTAGCATCGGGCCGGAGAAAATTACATTTTAAAATTGTTCGAGCCCAAGTGTTGCATTATGCCCATGAAAAGTATGATATATTCCCAAATGCAACTTTTTGCAAAATTTCTTTGTGATTTCCGTGCAGGCCACTTTTTTAAGCGTACATACAAAATTTCAGGCACATCGGTAGCATAGGGCCGGAGAAAATTACATTTTAAAATTGTTCGAGCCCAAGTGTTGCATTATGCCCATGAAAAGTATGATATATTCCCAAATGCAACTTTCTGCAAAATTTCTTTGTGATTCCCGTGCAGGCCAATTTTTTAAGCGTACATACAAAATTTCAGGCACATCGGTAGCATAGGGCCGGAGAAAATTACATTTTAAAATTGTTCGAGCCCAAGTGTTGCATTATGCCCATGAAAAGTATGATATTTTCCCAAATGCAACTTTTTGCAAAACTTCATTTTGATTCCGGTGCATGACATTATTCTAAGCGTACATACAAAATTTCACGCACATCGGTAGCATAGGGCCGGAAAAAATTACATTTTAAAATTGTTCGAGCCCAAGTGTTGCATTATGCCCATGAAAAGTATGATATATTCCCAAATGCAACTTTTTGCAAAATTTCTTTTTGATTCCCGTGCAGGCCACTATTCTAAGCGTACATACAAAATTTCAGGCACATCGGTAGCATCGTGCCGGAGAAAATTACATTTTAAAATTGTTCGAGCCCAAGTGTTGCATTATGCCCATGAAAAGTATGATATATTCCCAAATGCAACTTTTTGCAAAATTTCATTTTGATTCCCGTGCATGCCATTATTCTAAGCGTACATACAAAATTTCACGCACATCGGTAGCATAGGGCCGGAAAAAATTACATTTTAAAATTGTTCGAGCCCAAGTGTTGCATTATGCCCATGAAAAGTATGATATATTCCCAAATGCAACTTTTTGCAAAATTTCTTTGTGATTTCCGTGCAGGCCACTTTTTTAAGCGTACATACAAAATTTCAGGCACATCGGTAGCATAGGGCCGGAGAAAATTACATTTTAAAATTGTTCGAGCCCAAGTGTTGCATTATGCCCATGAAAAGTATGATATATTCCCAAATGCAACTTTCTGCAAAATTTCTTTGTGATTCCCGTGCAGGCCAATTTTTTAAGCGTACATACAAAATTTCAGGCACATCGGTAGCATAGGGCCGGAGAAAATTACATTTTAAAATTGTTCGAGCCCAAGTGTTGCATTATGCCCATGAAAAGTATGATATTTTCCCAAATGCAACTTTTTGCAAAACTTCATTTTGATTCCCGTGCATGCCATTATTCTAAGCGTACATACAAAATTTCACGCACATCGGTAGCATAGGGCCGGAAAAAATTACATTTTAAAATTGTTCGAGCCCAAGTGTTGCATTATGCCCATGAAAAGTATGATATTTTCCCAAGTGCAACTTTTGCAAAATTTCATTTTGATTCCCGGGCATGCCACTATTCTAAGCGTACATTCAAAATTTCAGGCACATCGGTAGCATCGGGCCGGAGAAAATTACATTTTAAAATTGTTCGAGCCCAAGTGTTGCATTATGCCCATGAAAAGTATGATATATTCCCAAATGCAACTTTTTGCAAAATTTCTTTGTGATTTCCGTGCAGGCCACTTTTTTAAGCGTACATACAAAATTTCAGGCACATCGGTAGCATAGGGCCGGAGAAAATTACATTTTAAAATTGTTCGAGCCCAAGTGTTGCATTATGCCCATGAAAAGTATGATATATTCCCAAATGCAACTTTCTGCAAAATTTCTTTGTGATTCCCGTGCAGGCCAATTTTTTAAGCGTACATACAAAATTTCAGGCACATCGGTAGCATAGGGCCGGAGAAAATTACATTTTAAAATTGTTCGAGCCCAAGTGTTGCATTATGCCCATGAAAAGTATGATATTTTCCCAAATGCAACTTTTTGCAAAACTTCATTTTGATTCCGGTGCATGACATTATTCTAAGCGTACATACAAAATTTCACGCACATCGGTAGCATAGGGCCGGAAAAAATTACATTTTAAAATTGTTCGAGCCCAAGTGTTGCATTATGCCCATGAAAAGTATGATATATTCCCAAATGCAACTTTTTGCAAAATTTCTTTTTGATTCCCGTGCAGGCCACTATTCTAAGCGTACATACAAAATTTCAGGCACATCGGTAGCATCGTGCCGGAGAAAATTACATTTTAAAATTGTTCGAGCCCAAGTGTTGCATTATGCCCATGAAAAGTATGATATATTCCCAAATGCAACTTTTTGCAAAATTTCATTTTGATTCCCGTGCATGCCATTATTCTAAGCGTACATACAAAATTTCACGCACATCGGTAGCATAGGGCCGGAAAAAATTACATTTTAAAATTGTTCGAGCCCAAGTGTTGCATTATGCCCATGAAAAGTATGATATATTCCCAAATGCAACTTTTTGCAAAATTTCTTTTTGATTCCCGTGCAGGCCACTATTCTAAGCGTACATACAAAATTTCAGGCACATCGGTAGCATCGTGCCGGAGAAAATTACATTTTAAAATTGTTCGAGCCCAAGTGTTGCATTATGCCCATGAAAAGTATGATATTTTCCCAAATGCAACTTTTTGCAAAATTTCTTTGTGATTCCCGTGCAGGCCAATTTTTTAAGCGTACATACAAAATTTCAGGCACATCGGTAGCATAGGGCCGGAGAAAATTACATTTTAAAATTGTTCGAGCCCAAGTGTTGCATTATGCCCATGAAAAGTATGATATTTTCCCAAATGCAACTTTTTGCAAAACTTCATTTTGATTCCCGTGCATGCCATTATTCTAAGCGTACATACAAAATTTCACGCACATCGGTAGCATAGGGCCGGAAAAAATTACATTTTAAAATTGTTCGAGCCCAAGTGTTGCATTATGCCCATGAAAAGTATGATATATTCCCAAATGCAACTTTTTGCAAAATTTCTTTTTGATTCCCGTGCAGGCCACAATTCTAAGCGTACATACAAAATTTCAGGCACATCGGTAGCATCGTGCCGGAGAAAATTACATTTTAAAATTGTTCGAGCCCAAGTGTTGCATTATGCCCATGAAAAGTATGATATATTCCCAAATGCAACTTTCTGCAAAATTTCTTTGTGATTCCCGTGCAGGCCAATTTTTTAAGCGTACATACAAAATTTCAGGCACATCGGTAGCATAGGGCCGGAGAAAATTACATTTTAAAATTGTTCGAGCCCAAGTGTTGCATTATGCCCATGAAAAGTATGATATTTTCCCAAGTGCAACTTTTGCAAAATTTCATTTTGATTCCCGGGCATGCCACTATTCCAAGCGTACATTCAAAATTTCAGGCACATCGGTAGCATCGGGCCGGAGAAAATTACATTTTAAAATTGTTCGAGCCCAAGTGTCGCATTATGCCCATGAAAAGTATGATATATTCCCAAATGCAACTTTTTGCAAAATTTCTTTTTGATTCCCGTGCAGGCCACAATTCTTAGCGTACATACAAAATTTCAGGCACATCGGTAGCATCGTGCCGGAGAAAATTACATTTTAAAATTGTTCGAGCCCAAGTGTTGCATTATGCCCATGAAAAGTATGATATATTCCCAAATGCAACTTTTTGCAAAATTTCTTTGTGATTCCCGTGCAGGCCAATTTTTTAAGCGTACATACAAAATTTCAGGCACATCGGTAGCATAGGGCCGGAGAAAATTACATTTTAAAATTGTTCGAGCCCAAGTGTTGCATTATGCCCATGAAAAGTATGATATTTTCCCAAGTGCAACTTTTGCAAAATTTCATTTTGATTCCCGGGCATGCCACTATTCTAAGCGTACATTCAAAATTTCAGGCACATCGGTAGCATCGGGCCGGAGAAAATTACATTTTAAAATTGTTCGAGCCCAAGTGTTGCATTATGCCCATGAAAAGTATGATATTTTCCCAAGTGCAAGTTTTGCAAAATTTCATTTTGATTCCCGGGCATGCCACTATTCTAAGCGTACATTCAAAATTTCAGGCACATCGGTAGCATCGGGCCGGAGAAAATTACATTTTAAAATTGTTCGAGCCCAAGTGTCGCATTATGCCCATGAAAAGTATGATATATTCCCAAATGCAACTTTTTGCAAAATTTCTTTGTGATTCCCGTGCAGGCCACTTTTTTAAGCGTACATACAAAATTTCAGGCACATCGGTAGCATAGGGCCGGAGAAAATTAAATTTTAAAATTGTTCGAGCCCAAGTGTTGCATTATGCCCATGAAAAGTATGATATATTTCCAAATGCAACTTTTTGCAAAATTTCATTTTGATTCCCGGGCATGCCACTATTCTAAGCGTACATTCAAAATTTCAGGCACATCGGTAGCATCGGGCCGGAGAAAATTACATTTTAAAATTGTTCGAGCCCAAGTGTCGCATTATGCCCATGAAAAGTATGATATATTCCCAAATGCAACTTTTTGCAAAATTTCTTTTTGATTCCCGTGCAGGCCACTATTCTAAGCGTACATACAAAATTTCAGGCACATCGGTAGCATCGTGCCGGAGAAAATTACATTTTAAAATTGTTCGAGCCCAAGTGTTGCATTATGCCCATGAAAAGTATGATATATTCCCAAATGCAACTTTTTGCAAAATTTCTTTGTGATTCCCGTGCAGGCCACTTTTTTAAGCGTACATACAAAATTTCAGGCACATCGGTAGCATAGGGCCGGAGAAAATTACATTTTAAAATTATTCGAGCCCAAGTGTTGCATTATGCCCATGAAAAGTATGATATATTCCCTAATGCAACTTTTTGCAAAATTTCATTTTGATTCCCGTGCAGGCCACTTTTTTAAGCGTACATACAAAATTTCAGGCACATCGGTAGCATCGTGCCGGAGAAAATTACATTTTAAAATTGTTCGATCCCAAGTGTTGCATTATGCCCATGAAAAGTATGATATATTCCCAAATGCAACTTTTTGCAAAATTTCTTTGTGATTCCCGTGCAGGCCAATTTTTTAAGCGTACATACAAAATTTCAGGCACATCGGTAGCATAGGGCCGGAGAAAATTACATTTTAAAATTGTTCGAGCCCAAGTGTTGCATTATGCCCATGAAAAGTATGATATATTCCCAAATGCAACTTTTTGCAAAATTTCTTTTTGATTCCCGTGCAGGCCACAATTCTAAGCGTACATACAAAATTTCAGGCACATCGGTAGCATCGTGCCGGAGAAAATTACATTTTAAAATAGTTCGAGCCCAAGTGTTGCATTATGCCCATGAAAAGTATGATATATTCCCAAATGCAACTTTCTGCAAAATTTCTTTGTGATTCCCGTGCAGGCCACTATTCTAAGCGTACATACAAAATTTCAGGCACATCGGTAGCATAGGGCCGGAGAAAATTACATTTTAAAATTGTTCGAGCCCAAGTGTTGCATTATGCCCATGAAAAGTATGATATTTTCCCAAGTGCAACTTTTGCAAAATTTCATTTTGATTCCCGGGCATACCACTATTCTAAGCGTACATTCAAAATTTCAGGCACATCGGTAGCATCGGGCCGGAGAAAATTACATTTTAAAATTGTTCGAGCCCAAGTGTCGCATTATGCCCATGAAAAGTATGATATATTCCCAAATGCAACTTTTTGCAAAATTTCTTTTTGATTCCCGTGCAGGCCACTATTCTAAGCGTACATACAAAATTTCAGGCACATCGGTAGCATCGTGCCGGAGAAAATTACATTTTAAAATTGTTCGAGCCCAAGTGTTGCATTATGCCCATGAAAAGTATGATACATTCCCAAATGCAACTTTTTGCAAAATTTCTTTTTGATTCCCGTGCAGGCCACAATTCTAAGCGTACATACAAAATTTCAGGCACATCGGTAGCATCGTGCCGGAGAAAATTACATTTTAAAATTGTTCGAGCCCAAGTGTTGCATTATGCCCATGAAAAGTATGATATATTCCCAAATGCAACTTTCTGCAAAATTTCTTTGTGATTCCCGTGCAGGCCAATTTTTTAAGCGTACATACAAAATTTCAGGCACATCGGTAGCATAGGGCCGGAGAAAATTACATTTTAAAATTGTTCGAGCCCAAGTGTTGCATTATGCCCATGAAAAGTATGATATATTCCCTAATGCAACTTTTTGCAAAATTTCATTTTGATTCCCGTGCAGGCCACTTTTTTAAGCGTACATACAAAATTTCAGGCACATCGGTAGCATCGTGCCGGAGAAAATTACATTTTAAAATTGTTCGATCCCAAGTGTTGCATTATGCCCATGAAAAGTATGATATATTCCCAAATGCAACTTTTTGCAAAATTTCTTTTTGATTCCCGTGCAGGCCACAATTCTAAGCGTACATACAAAATTTCAGGCACATCGGTAGCATCGTGCCGGAGAAAATTACATTTTAAAATTGTTCGAGCCCAAGTGTTGCATTATGCCCATGAAAAGTATGATATATTCCCAAATGCAACTTTCTGCAAAATTTCTTTGTGATTCCCGTGCAGGCCACTATTCTAAGCGTACATACAAAATTTCAGGCACATCGGTAGCATAGGGCCGGAGAAAATTACATTTTAAAATTGTTCGAGCCCAAGTGTTGCATTATGCCCATGAAAAGTATGATATTTTCCCAAGTGCAACTTTTGCAAAATTTCATTTTGATTCCCGGGCATGCCACTATTCTAAGCGTACATTCAAAATTTCAGGCACATCGGTAGCATCGGGCCGGAGAAAATTACATTTTAAAATTGTTCGAGCCCAAGTGTCGCATTATGCCCATGAAAAGTATGATATATTCCCAAATGCAACTTTTTGCAAAATTTCTTTTTGATTCCCGTGCAGGCCACTATTCTAAGCGTACATACAAAATTTCAGGCACATCGGTAGCATCGTGCCGGAGAAAATTACATTTTAAAATTGTTCGAGCCCAAGTGTTGCATTATGCCCATGAAAAGTATGATATATTCCCAAATGCAACTTTTTGCAAAATTTCTTTTTGATTCCCGTGCAGGCCACTATTCTAACGGTACATACAAAATTTCAGGCACATCGGTAGCATCGTGCCGGAGAAAATTACATTTTAAAATTGTTCGAGCCCAAGTGTTGCATTATGCCCATGAAAAGTATGATATATTCCCAAATGCAACTTTTTGCAAAATTTCTTTGTGATTCCCGTGCAGGCCAATTTTTTAAGCGTACATACAAAATTTCAGGCACATCGGTAGCATAGGGCCGGAGAAAATTACATTTTAAAATTGTTCGAGCCCAAGTGTTGCATTATGCCCATGAAAAGTATGATATTTTCCCAAATGCAACTTTTTGCAAAATTTCATTTTGATTCCCGTGCATGCCATTATTCTAAGCGTACATACAAAATTTCAGGCACATCGGTAGCATCGTGCCGGAGAAAATTACATTTTAAAATTGTTCGAGCCCAAGTGTTGCATTATGCCCATGAAAAGAATGATATTTTCCCAAATGCTACTTTTTGCAAAATTTCTTTTTGATTCCTATGCAGGCAAGTATTCTAAGCGTACATAATAAATTTCATACCCATCGGTAGCATAGGGCCGGAGAAAATTACATTTTAAAATTGTTCGAGCCCAAGTGTTGCATTATGCCAATGAAAAGTATGATATATTCCCAAATGCAACTTTTTGCAAAATTTCTTTTTGATTCCCGTGCAGGCCACTATTCTAAGCGTACATACAAAATTTCACGCACATCGGTAGCATAGGGCCGGAGAAAATTACATTTTAAAATTGTTCGAGCCCAAGTGTTGCATTATGCCCATGAAAAGTATGATATATTCCCAAATGGAACTTTTTGCAAAATTTCATTTTGATTCCCGTGCAGGCCACTTTTTTAAGCGTACATACAAAATTTAAGGCACATCGGTAGCATAGGGCCGGAGAAAATTACATTTTAAAATTGTTCGAGCCCAAGTGTTGCATTATGCCCATGAAAAGTATGATATTTTCCCAAATGCAACTTTTTGCAAAATTTCATTTTGATTCCCGTGCATGCCATTATTCTAAGCGTACATACAAAATTTCACGCACATCGGTAGCATAGGGCCGGAGAAAATTACATTTTAAAATTGTTCGAGCCCAAGTGTTGCATTATGCCCATGAAAAGTATGATATATTCCCAAATGGAACTTTTTGCAAAATTTCATTTTGATTCCCGTGCAGGCCACTTTTTTAAGCGTACATACAAAATTTCAGGCACATCGGTAGCATAGGGCCGGAGAAAATTACATTTTAAAATTGTTCGAGCCCAAGTGTTGCATTATGCCCATGAAAAGTATGATATATTCCCAAATGCAACTTTTTGCAAAATTTCTTTTTGATTCCCGTGCAGGCCACTATTCTAACGGTACATACAAAATTTCAGGCACATCGGTAGCATCGTGCCGGAGAAAATTACATTTTAAAATTGTTCGAGCCCAAGTGTTGCATTATGCCCATGAAAAGTATGATATATTCCCAAATACAACTTTTTGCAAAATTTCTTTGTGATTCCCGTGCAGGCCAATTTTTTAAGCGTACATACAAAATTTCAGGCACATCGGTAGCATAGGGCCGGAGAAAATTACATTTTAAAATTGTTCGAGCCCAAGTGTTGCATTATGCCCATGAAAAGTATGATATTTTCCCAAATGCAACTTTTTGCAAAATTTCATTTTGATTCCCGTGCATGCCATTATTCTAAGCGTACATACAAAATTTCAGGCACATCGGTAGCATCGTGCCGGAGAAAATTACATTTTAAAATTGTTCGAGCCCAAGTGTTGCATTATGCCCATGAAAAGAATGATATTTTCCCAAATGCTACTTTTTGCAAAATTTCTTTTTGATTCCTATGCAGGCAAGTATTCTAAGCGTACATAATAAATTTCATACCCATCGGTAGCATAGGGCCGGAGAAAATTACATTTTAAAATTGTTCGAGCCCAAGTGTTGCATTATGCCAATGAAAAGTATGATATATTCCCAAATGCAACTTTTTGCAAAATTTCTTTTTGATTCCCGTGCAGGCCACTATTCTAAGCGTACATACAAAATTTCAGGCACATAGGTAGCATCGTGCCGGAGAAAATTACATTTTAAAATTGTTCGAGCCCAAGTGTTGCATTATGCCCATGAAAAGTATGATATATTCCCAAATGCAAATTTTTGCAAAATTTCTTTGTGATTCCCGTGCAGGCCAATTTTTTAAGCGTACATACAAAATTTCAGGCACATCGGTAGCATAGGGCCGGAGAAAATTACATTTTAAAATTGTTCGAGCCCAAGTGTTGCATTATGCCCATGAAAAGTATGATATATTCCCAAATGCAACTTTTTGCAAAATTTCATTTTGATTCCCGTGCAGGCCATTATTCTAAGCGTACATACAAAATTTCACGCACATCGGTAGCATAGGGCCGGAGAAAATTACATTTTAAAATTGTTCGAGCCCAAGTGTTGCATTATGCCCATGAAAAGTATGATATATTCCCAAATGGAACTTTTTGCAAAATTTCATTTTGATTCCCGTGCAGGCCACTTTTTTAAGCGTACATACAAAATTTCAGGCACATCGGTAGCATAGGGCCGGAGAAAATTACATTTTAAAATTGTTCGAGCCCAAGTGTTGCATTATGCCCATGAAAAGTATGATATATTCCCAAATGCAACTTTTTGCAAAATTTCTTTTTGATTCCCGTGCAGGCCACTATTCTAACGGTACATACAAAATTTCAGGCACATCGGTAGCATCGTGCCGGAGAAAATTACATTTTAAAATTGTTCGAGCCCAAGTGTTGCATTATGCCCATGAAAAGTATGATATATTCCCAAATACAACTTTTTGCAAAATTTCTTTGTGATTCCCGTGCAGGCCAATTTTTTAAGCGTACATACAAAATTTCAGGCACATCGGTAGCATAGGGCCGGAGAAAATTACATTTTAAAATTGTTCGAGCCCAAGTGTTGCATTATGCCCATGAAAAGTATGATATTTTCCCAAATGCAACTTTTTGCAAAATTTCATTTTGATTCCCGTGCATGCCATTATTCTAAGCGTACATACAAAATTTCAGGCACATCGGTAGCATCGTGCCGGAGAAAATTACATTTTAAAATTGTTCGAGCCCAAGTGTTGCATTATGCCCATGAAAAGAATGATATTTTCCCAAATGCTACTTTTTGCAAAATTTCTTTTTGATTCCTATGCAGGCAAGTATTCTAAGCGTACATAATAAATTTCATACCCATCGGTAGCATAGGGCCGGAGAAAATTACATTTTAAAATTGTTCGAGCCCAAGTGTTGCATTATGCCAATGAAAAGTATGATATATTCCCAAATGCAACTTTTTGCAAAATTTCTTTTTGATTCCCGTGCAGGCCACTATTCTAAGCGTACATACAAAATTTCAGGCACATAGGTAGCATCGTGCCGGAGAAAATTACATTTTAAAATTGTTCGAGCCCAAGTGTTGCATTATGCCCATGAAAAGTATGATATATTCCCAAATGCAAATTTTTGCAAAATTTCTTTGTGATTCCCGTGCAGGCCAATTTTTTAAGCGTACATACAAAATTTCAGGCACATCGGTAGCATAGGGCCGGAGAAAATTACATTTTAAAATTGTTCGAGCCCAAGTGTTGCATTATGCCCATGAAAAGTATGATATATTCCCAAATGCAACTTTTTGCAAAATTTCATTTTGATTCCCGTGCAGGCCACTTTTTTAAGCGTACATACAAAATTTCAGGCACATCGGTAGCATAGGGCCGGAGAAAATTACATTTTAAAATTGTTCGAGCCCAAGTGTTGCATTATGCCCATGAAAAGTATGATATTTTCCCAAATGCAACTTTTTGCAAAATTTCATTTTGATTCCCGTGCATGCCATTATTCTAAGCGTACATACAAAATTTCACGCACATCGGTAGCATAGGGCCGGAGAAAATTACATTTTAAAATTGTTCGAGCCCAAGTGTTGCATTATGCCCATGAAAAGTATGATATATTCCCAAATGCAACTTTTTGCAAAATTTCATTTTGATTCCCGTGCAGGCCACTTTTTTAAGCGTACATACAAAATTTCAGGCACATCGGTAGCATAGGGCCGGAGAAAATTACATTTTAAAATTGTTCGAGCCCAAGTGTTGCATTATGCCCATGAAAAGTATGATATTTTCCCAAGTGCAACTTTTTGCAAAATTTCTTTTTGATTCCCGTGCAGGCCACTATTCTAAGCGTACATACAAAATTTCAGGCACATCGGTAGCATCGTGCCGGAGAAAATTACATTTTAAAATTGTTCGAGCCCAAGTGTTGCATTATGCCCATGAAAAGTATGATATTTTCCCAAGTGCAACTTTTTGCAAAATTTCTTTTTGATTCCCGTGCAGGCCACTATTCTAAGCGTACATACAAAATTTCAGGCACATCGGTAGCATCGTGCCGGAGAAAATTACATTTTAAAATTGTTCGAGCCCAAGTGTTGCATTATGCCCATGAAAAGTATGATATATTCCCAAATGCAACTTTTTGCAAAATTTCTTTGTGATTCCCGTGCAGGCCAATTTTTTAAGCGTACATACAAAATTTCAGGCACATCGGTAGCATAGGGCCGGAGAAAATTACATTTTAAAATTGTTCGAGCCCAAGTGTTGCATTATGCCCATGAAAAGTATGATATTTTCCCAAATGCAACTTTTTGCAAAATTTCATTTTGATTCCCGTGCAGGCCACTATTCTAAGCGTACATACAAAATTTCAGGCACATCGGTAGCATCGTGCCGGAGAAAATTACATTTTAAAATTGTTCGAGCCCAAGTGTTGCATTATGCCCATGAAAAGTATGATATATTCCCAAATGCAACTTTTTGCAAAATTTCTTTTTGATTCCCGTGCAGGCCACTTTTTTAAGCGTACATACAAAATTTCAGGCACATCGGTAGCATAGGGCCGGAGAAAATTACATTTTAAAATTGTTCGAGCCCAAGTGTTGCATTATGCCCATGAAAAGTATGATATATTCCCTAATGCAACTTTTTGCAAAATTTCTTTTTGATTCCCGTGCAGGCCACTTTTTTAAGCGTACATACAAAATTTCAGGCACATCGGTAGCATAGGGCCGGAGAAAATTACATTTTAAAATTGTTCGAGCCCAAGTGTTGCATTATGCCCATGAAAAGTATGATATATTCCCAAATGCAACTTTTTGCAAAATTTCTTTTTGATTCCCGTGCAGGCCACTATTCTAAGCGTACATACAAAATTTCAGGCACATCGGTAGCATCGTGCCGGAGAAAATTACATTTTAAAATTGTTCGAGCCCAAGTGTTGCATTATGCCCATGAAAAGTATGATATATTCCCAAATGCAACTTTTTGCAAAATTTCTTTGTGATTCCCGTGCAGGCCACTTTTTTAAGCGTACATACAAAATTTCAGGCACATCGGTAGCATAGGGCCGGAGAAAATTACATTTTAAAATTGTTCGAGCCCAAGTGTTGCATTATGCCCATGAAAAGTATGATATATTCCCAAATGCAACTTTTTGCAAAATTTCATTTTGATTCCCGTGCAGGCCACTTTTTTAAGCGTACATACAAAATTTCAGGCACATCGGTAGCATAGGGCCGGAGAAAATTACATTTTAAAATTGTTCGAGCCCAAGTGTTGCATTATGCCCATGAAAAGTATGATATTTTCCCAAGTGCAACTTTTGCAAAATTTCATTTTGATTCCCGGGCATGCCACTATTCTAAGCGTACATAATTTCAGGCACATCGGTAGCATAGGGCCGGAGAAAATTACATTTTAAAATTGTTCGAGCCCAAGTGTTGCATTATGCCCATGAAAAGTATGATATATTCCCAAATGCAACTTTTTGCAAAATTTCATTTTGATTCCCGTGCAGGCCACTTTTTTAAGCGTACATACAAAATTTCAGGCACATCGGTAGCATAGGGCCGGAGAAAATTACATTTTAAAATTGTTCGAGCCCAAGTGTTGCATTATGCCCATGAAAAGTATGATATATTCCCAAATGCAACTTTTTGCAAAATTTCTTTTTGATTCCCGTGCAGGCCACTATTCTAAGCGTACATACAAAATTTCAGGCACATCGGTAGCATCGTGCCGGAGAAAATTACATTTTAAAATTGTTCGAGCCCAAGTGTTGCATTATGCCCATGAAAAGTATGATATATTCCCAAATGCAACTTTTTGCAAAATTTCTTTGTGATTCCCGTGCAGGCCAATTTTTTAAGCGTACATACAAAATTTCAGGCACATCGGTAGCATAGGGCCGGAGAAAATTACATTTTAAAATTGTTCGAGCCCAAGTGTTGCATTATGCCCATGAAAAGTATGATATTTTCCCAAATGCAACTTTTTGCAAAATTTCATTTTGATTCCCGTGCATGCCATTATTCTAAGCGTACAAAAAAAATTTCACGCACATCGGTAGCATAGGGCCGGAGAAAATTACATTTTAAAATTTTTCGAGCCCAAGTGTTGCATTATGCCCATGAAAAGTATGATATATTCCCAAATGCAACTTTTTGCAAAATTTCTTTTTGATTCCCGTGCAGGCCACTATTCTAAGCGTACATACAAAATTTCAGGCACATCGGTAGCATCGTGCCGGAGAAAATTACATTTTAAAATTGTTCGAGCCCAAGTGTTGCATTATGCCCATGAAAAGTATGATATATTCCCAAATGCAACTTTTTGCAAAATTTCTTTTTGATTCCCGTGCAGGCCACTATTCTAAGCGTACATACAAAATTTCAGGCACATCGGTAGCATCGTGCCGGAGAAAATTACATTTTAAAATTGTTCGAGCCCAAGTGTTGCATTATGCTCATGAAAAGTATGATATATTCCCAAATGCAACTTTTTGCAAAATTTCTTTTTGATTCCCGTGCAGGCCACTATTCTAAGCGTACATACAAAATTTCAGGCACATCGGTAGCATCGTGCCGGAGAAAATTACATTTTAAAATTGTTCGAGCCCAAATGTTGCATTATGCCCATGAAAAGTATGATATATTCCCAAATGCAACTTTTTGCAAAATTTCTTTGTGATTCCCGTGCAGGCCACTTTTTTAAGCGTACATACAAAATTTCAGGCACATCGGTAGCATAGGGCCGGAGAAAATTACATTTTAAAATTGTTCGAGCCCAAGTGTTGCATTATGCCCATGAAAAGTATGATATTTTCCCAAATGCAAATTTTTGCAAAATTTCTTTTTGATTCCCGTGCAGGCCACAATTCTAAGCGTACATACAAAATTTCAGGCACATCGGTAGCATCGTGCCGGAGAAAATTACATTTTAAAATTGTTCGAGCCCAAATGTTGCATTATGCCCATGAAAAGTATGATATATTCCCAAATGCAACTTTTTGCAAAATTTCTTTGTGATTCCCGTGCAGGCCACTTTGTGACCCTTGACAATGTGTAAACTGTCTTGGGTCTTGTAAAGTGCAGTAATTATCTTGTGCGTGCTTGTCCCATGTGCAGTTGTTACATGCGCAATTGTTTGGTCACTGAGATAGTGATTAAAGTCTGGTATAATCGAAGAAAAACAAAACCAGCCACAGCATAATATAAGCTACTGCATTTAGTTGCATATTTGTTTCAGTCTATTTTACACATTCCGCGTGCAACTGTTGCCAAACTTGTGTGTCTTACGGGATGAGAATCCAATCTGTCGACAACCAAAAAAAAAATTGTTTCTTCTGTTGTGTTGTAGGGTATGCGATGATTGCATATTCAAAATTCAAATACCCTAGTCTAAAAGGGATGTTTTAAAACAAATTCTGATGTACTTCCGATTTTTTCATTATTTATGTGTTTTGGGTGCTGATTATAAATCCTAGTTTGACAAACAAAAAAAAAAATTAAACAGCAAAATTTAAGCACTTGTTTTGGTTTTTGTGTGGGCATGCCACTATTCTAAGCGTACATAATTTCAGGCACATCGGTAGCATAGGGCCGGAGAAAATTACATTTTAAAATTGTTCGAGCCCAAGTGTTGCATTATGCCCATGAAAAGTATGATATATTCCCAAATGCAACTTTTTGCAAAATTTCATTTTGATTCCCGTGCAGGCCACTTTTTTAAGCGTACATACAAAATTTCAGGCACATCGGTAGCATAGGGCCGGAGAAAATTACATTTTAAAATTGTTCGAGCCCAAGTGTTGCATTATGCCCATGAAAAGTATGATATATTCCCAAATGCAACTTTTTGCAAAATTTCTTTTTGATTCCCGTGCAGGCCACTATTCTAAGCGTACATACAAAATTTCAGGCACATCGGTAGCATCGTGCCGGAGAAAATTACATTTTAAAATTGTTCGAGCCCAAGTGTTGCATTATGCCCATGAAAAGTATGATATATTCCCAAATGCAACTTTTTGCAAAATTTCTTTGTGATTCCCGTGCAGGCCAATTTTTTAAGCGTACATACAAAATTTCAGGCACATCGGTAGCATAGGGCCGGAGAAAATTACATTTTAAAATTGTTCGAGCCCAAGTGTTGCATTATGCCCATGAAAAGTATGATATTTTCCCAAATGCAACTTTTTGCAAAATTTCATTTTGATTCCCGTGCATGCCATTATTCTAAGCGTACAAAAAAAATTTCACGCACATCGGTAGCATAGGGCCGGAGAAAATTACATTTTAAAATTTTTCGAGCCCAAGTGTTGCATTATGCCCATGAAAAGTATGATATATTCCCAAATGCAACTTTTTGCAAAATTTCTTTTTGATTCCCGTGCAGGCCACTATTCTAAGCGTACATACAAAATTTCAGGCACATCGGTAGCATCGTGCCGGAGAAAATTACATTTTAAAATTGTTCGAGCCCAAGTGTTGCATTATGCCCATGAAAAGTATGATATATTCCCAAATGCAACTTTTTGCAAAATTTCTTTTTGATTCCCGTGCAGGCCACTATTCTAAGCGTACATACAAAATTTCAGGCACATCGGTAGCATCGTGCCGGAGAAAATTACATTTTAAAATTGTTCGAGCCCAAGTGTTGCATTATGCCCATGAAAAGTATGATATTTTCCCAAATGCAAATTTTTGCAAAATTTCTTTTTGATTCCCGTGCAGGCCACTATTCTAAGCGTACATACAAAATTTCAGGCACATCGGTAGCATCGTGCCGGAGAAAATTACATTTTAAAATTGTTCGAGCCCAAATGTTGCATTATGCCCATGAAAAGTATGATATATTCCCAAATGCAACTTTTTGCAAAATTTCTTTGTGATTCCCGTGCAGGCCACTTTTTTAAGCGTACATACAAAATTTCAGGCACATCGGTAGCATAGGGCCGGAGAAAATTACATTTTAAAATTGTTCGAGCCCAAGTGTTGCATTATGCCCATGAAAAGTATGATATTTTCCCAAATGCAAATTTTTGCAAAATTTCTTTTTGATTCCCGTGCAGGCCACAATTCTAAGCGTACATACAAAATTTCAGGCACATCGGTAGCATAGGGCCGGAGAAAATTACATTTTAAAATTGTTCGAGCCCAAGTGTTGCATTATGCCCATGAAAAGTATGATATTTTCCCAAGTGCAACTTTTGCAAAATTTCATTTTGATTCCCGGGCATGCCATTATTCTAAGCGTACAAACAAAATTTCACGCACATCGGTAGCATAGGGCCGGAGAAAATTACATTTTAAAATTTTTCGAGCCCAAGTGTTGCATTATGCCCACTTTTTTAAGCGTACATACAAAATTTCAGGCACATCGGTAGCATAGGGCCGGAGAAAATTACATTTTAAAATTGTTCGAGCCCAAGTGTTGCATTATGCCCATGAAAAGTATGATATTTTCCCAAATGCAACTTTTTGCAAAATTTCTTTTTGATTCCCGTGCAGGCCACAATTCTAAGCGTACATACAAAATTTCAGGCACATCGGTAGCATCGTGCCGGAGAAAATTACATTTTAAAATTGTTCGAGCCCAAGTGTTGCATTATGCCCATGAAAAGTATGATATATTCCCAAATGCAACATTTTGCAAAATTTCTTTGTGATTCCCGTGCAGGCCACTATTCTAAGCGTACATACAAAATTTCAGGCACATCGGTAGCATAGGGCCGGAGAAAATTACATTTTAAAATTGTTCGAGCCCAAGTGTTGCATTATGCCCATGAAAAGTATGATATTTTCCCAAGTGCAACTTTTGCAAAATTTCATTTTGATTCCCGGGCATGCCACTATTCTAAGCGTACATAATTTCACGCACATCGGTAGCATAGGGCCGGAGAAAATTACATTTTAAAATTGTTCGAGCCCAAGTGTTGCATTATGCCCATGAAAAGTATGATATATTCCCAAATGCAACTTTTTGCAAAATTTCTTTGTGATTCCCGTGCAGGCCACTTTTTTAAGCGTACATACAAAATTTCAGGCACATCGGTAGCATAGGGCCGGAGAAAATTACATTTTAAAATTGTTCGAGCCCAAGTGTTGCATTATGCCCATGAAAAGTATGATATTTTCCCAAATGCAACTTTTTGCAAAATTTCTTTTTGATTCCCGTGCAGGCCACAATTCTAAGCGTACATACAAAATTTCAGGCACATCGGTAGCATCGTGCCGGAGAAAATTACATTTTAAAATTGTTCGAGCCCAAGTGTTGCATTATGCCCACTTTTTTAAGCGTACATACAAAATTTCAGGCACATCGGTAGCATAGGGCCGGAGAAAATTACATTTTAAAATTGTTCGAGCCCAAGTGTTGCATTATGCCCATGAAAAGTATGATATTTTCCCAAATGCAACTTTTTGCAAAATTTCTTTTTGATTCCCGTGCAGGCCACAATTCTAAGCGTACATACAAAATTTCAGGCACATCGGTAGCATAGGGCCGGAGAAAATTACATTTTAAAATTGTTCGAGCCCAAGTGTTGCATTATGCCCATGAAAAGTATGATATTTTCCCAAGTGCAACTTTTGCAAAATTTCATTTTGATTCCCGGGCATGCCACTATTCTAAGCGTACATAATTTCAGGCACATCGGTAGCATAGGGCCGGAGAAAATTACATTTTAAAATTGTTCGAGCCCAAGTGTTGCATTATGCCCATGAAAAGTATGATATATTCCCAAATGCAACTTTTTGCAAAATTTCATTTTGATTCCCGTGCAGGCCACTTTTTTAAGCGTACATACAAAATTTCAGGCACATCGGTAGCATAGGGCCGGAGAAAATTACATTTTAAAATTGTTCGAGCCCAAGTGTTGCATTATGCCCATGAAAAGTATGATATATTCCCAAATGCAACTTTTTGCAAAATTTCTTTTTGATTCCCGTGCAGGCCACTATTCTAAGCGTACATACAAAATTTCAGGCACATCGGTAGCATCGTGCCGGAGAAAATTACATTTTAAAATTGTTCGAGCCCAAGTGTTGCATTATGCCCATGAAAAGTATGATATATTCCCAAATGCAACTTTTTGCAAAATTTCTTTGTGATTCCCGTGCAGGCCAATTTTTTAAGCGTACATACAAAATTTCAGGCACATCGGTAGCATAGGGCCGGAGAAAATTACATTTTAAAATTGTTCGAGCCCAAGTGTTGCATTATGCCCATGAAAAGTATGATATTTTCCCAAATGCAACTTTTTGCAAAATTTCATTTTGATTCCCGTGCATGCCATTATTCTAAGCGTACATACAAAATTTCAGGCACATCGGTAGCATCGTGCCGGAGAAAATTACATTTTAAAATTGTTCGAGCCCAAGTGTTGCATTATGCCCACTTTTTTAAGCGTACATACAAAATTTCAGGCACATCGGTAGCATAGGGCCGGAGAAAATTACATTTTAAAATTGTTCGAGCCCAAGTGTTGCATTATGCCCATGAAAAGTATGATATTTTCCCAAATGCAACTTTTTGCAAAATTTCTTTTTGATTCCCGTGCAGGCCACAATTCTAAGCGTACATACAAAATTTCAGGCACATCGGTAGCATCGTGCCGGAGAAAATTACATTTTAAAATTGTTCGAGCCCAAGTGTTGCATTATGCCCATGAAAAGTATGATATATTCCCAAATGCAACATTTTGCAAAATTTCTTTGTGATTCCCGTGCAGGCCACTATTCTAAGCGTACATACAAAATTTCAGGCACATCGGTAGCATAGGGCCGGAGAAAATTACATTTTAAAATTGTTCGAGCCCAAGTGTTGCATTATGCCCATGAAAAGTATGATATTTTCCCAAGTGCAACTTTTGCAAAATTTCATTTTGATTCCCGGGCATGCCACTATTCTAAGCGTACATAATTTCAGGCACATCGGTAGCATAGGGCCGGAGAAAATTACATTTTAAAATTGTTCGAGCCCAAGTGTTGCATTATGCCCATGAAAAGTATGATATATTCCCAAATGCAACTTTTTGCAAAATTTCATTTTGATTCCCGTGCAGGCCACTTTTTTAAGCGTACATACAAAATTTCAGGCACATCGGTAGCATAGGGCCGGAGAAAATTACATTTTAAAATTGTTCGAGCCCAAGTGTTGCATTATGCCCATGAAAAGTATGATATATTCCCAAATGCAACTTTTTGCAAAATTTCTTTTTGATTCCCGTGCAGGCCACTATTCTAAGCGTACATACAAAATTTCAGGCACATCGGTAGCATCGTGCCGGAGAAAATTACATTTTAAAATTGTTCGAGCCCAAGTGTTGCATTATGCCCATGAAAAGTATGATATATTCCCAAATGCAACTTTTTGCAAAATTTCTTTGTGATTCCCGTGCAGGCCAATTTTTTAAGCGTACATACAAAATTTCAGGCACATCGGTAGCATAGGGCCGGAGAAAATTACATTTTAAAATTGTTCGAGCCCAAGTGTTGCATTATGCCCATGAAAAGTATGATATATTCCCAAATGCAACTTTTTGCAAAATTTCTTTGTGATTCCCGTGCAGGCCAATTTTTTAAGCGTACATACAAAATTTCAGGCACACCGGTAGCATAGGGCCGGAGAAAATTACATTTTAAAATTGTTCGAGCCCAAGTGTTGCATTATGCCCATGAAAAGTATGATATATTCCCAAATGCAACTTTTTGCAAAATTTCTTTGTGATTCCCGTGCAGGCCAATTTTTTAAGCGTACATACAAAATTTCAGGCACATCGGTAGCATAGGGCCGGAGAAAATTACATTTTAAAATTGTTCGAGCCCAAGTGTTGCATTATGCCCATGAAAAGTATGATATTTTCCCAAGTGCAACTTTTGCAAAATTTCATTTTGATTCCCGGGCATGCCACTATTCTAAGCGTACATAATTTCAGGCACATCGGTAGCATAGGGCCGGAGAAAATTACATTTTAAAATTGTTCGAGCCCAAGTGTTGCATTATGCCCATGAAAAGTATGATATATTCCCAAATGCAACTTTTTGCAAAATTTCATTTTGATTCCCGTGCAGGCCACTTTTTTAAGCGTACATACAAAATTTCAGGCACATCGGTAGCATAGGGCCGGAGAAAATTACATTTTAAAATTGTTTGAGCCCAAGTGTTGCATTATGCCCATGAAAAGTATGATATATTCCCAAATGCAACTTTTTGCAAAATTTCTTTTTGATTCCCGTGCAGGCCACTATTCTAAGCGTACATACAAAATTTCAGGCACATCGGTAGCATCGTGCCGGAGAAAATTACATTTTAAAATTGTTCGAGCCCAAGTGTTGCATTATGCCCATGAAAAGTATGATATATTCCCAAATGCAACTTTTTGCAAAATTTCTTTGTGATTCCCGTGCAGGCCAATTTTTTAAGCGTACATACAAAATTTCAGGCACATCGGTAGCATAGGGCCGGAGAAAATTACATTTTAAAATTGTTCGAGCCCAAGTGTTGCATTATGCCCATGAAAAGTATGATATTTTCCCAAATGCAACTTTTTGCAAAATTTCATTTTGATTCCCGTGCATGCCATTATTCTAAGCGTACATACAAAATTTCAGGCACATCGGTAGCATCGTGCCGGAGAAAATTACATTTTAAAATTGTTCGAGCCCAAGTGTTGCATTATGCCCACTTTTTTAAGCGTACATACAAAATTTCAGGCACATCGGTAGCATAGGGCCGGAGAAAATTACATTTTAAAATTGTTCGAGCCCAAGTGTTGCATTATGCCCATGAAAAGTATGATATTTTCCCAAATGCAACTTTTTGCAAAATTTCTTTTTGATTCCCGTGCAGGCCACAATTCTAAGCGTACATACAAAATTTCAGGCACATCGGTAGCATCGTGCCGGAGAAAATTACATTTTAAAATTGTTCGAGCCCAAGTGTTGCATTATGCCCATGAAAAGTATGATATATTCCCAAATGCAACTTTTTGCAAAATTTCTTTTTGATTCCCGTGCAGGCCACTATTCTAAGCGTACATACAAAATTTCAGGCACATCGCTAGCATCGTGCCGGAGAAAATTACATTTTAAAATTGTTCGAGCCCAAGTGTTGCATTATGCCCATGAAAAGTATGATATATTCCCAAATGCAACTTTTTGCAAAATTTCTTTGTGATTCCCGTGCAGGCCAATTTTTTAAGCGTACATACAAAATTTCAGGCACATCGGTAGCATAGGGCCGGAGAAAATTACATTTTAAAATTGTTCGAGCCCAAGTGTTGCATTATGCCCATGAAAAGTATGATATTTTCCCAAATGCAACTTTTTGCAAAATTTCATTTTGATTCCCGTGCATGCCATTATTCTAAGCGTACAAACAAAATTTCACGCACATCGGTAGCATAGGGCCGGAGAAAATTACATTTTAAAATTGTTCGAGCCCAAGTGTTGCATTATGCCCATGAAAAGTATGATATATTCCCAAATGCAACTTTTTGCAAAATTTCATTTTGATTCCCGTGCAGGCCACTTTTTTAAGCGTACATACAAAATTTCAGGCACATCGGTAGCATAGGGCCGGAAAAAATTACATTTTAAAATTGTTCGAGCCCAAGTGTTGCATTATGCCCATGAAAAGTATGATATATTCCCAAATGCAACTTTTTGCAAAATTTCTTTTTGATTCCCGTGCAGGCCACTATTCTAAGCGTACATACAAAATTTCAGGCACATCGGTAGCATAGGGCCGGAGAAAATTACATTTTAAAATTGTTCGAGCCCAAGTGTTGCATTATGCCCATGAAAAGTATGATATTTTCCCAAATGCAACTTTTTGCAAAATTTCTTTTTGATTCCCGTGCAGGCCACAATTCTAAGCGTACATACAAAATTTCAGGCACATCGGTAGCATCGTGCCGGAGAAAATTACATTTTAAAATTGTTCGAGCCCAAGTGTTGCATTATGCCCATGAAAAGTATGATATATTCCCAAATGCAACATTTTGCAAAATTTATTTGTGATTCCCGTGCAGGCCACTATTCTAAGCGTACATACAAAATTTCAGGCACATCGGTAGCATAGGGCCGGAGAAAATTACATTTTAAAATTGTTCGAGCCCAAGTGTTGCATTATGCCCATGAAAAGTATGATATTTTCCCAAGTGCAACTTTTGCAAAATTTCATTTTGATTCCCGGGCATGCCACTATTCTAAGCGTACATAATTTCAGGCACATCGGTAGCATAGGGCCGGAGAAAATTACATTTTAAAATTGTTCGAGCCCAAGTGTTGCATTATGCCCATGAAAAGTATGATATATTCCCAAATGCAACTTTTTGCAAAATTTCATTTTGATTCCCGTGCAGGCCACTTTTTTAAGCGTACATACAAAATTTCAGGCACATCGGTAGCATAGGGCCGGAGAAAATTACATTTTAAAATTGTTCGAGCCCAAGTGTTGCATTATGCCCATGAAAAGTATGATATATTCCCAAATGCAACTTTTTGCAAAATTTCTTTGTGATTCCCGTGCAGGCCAATTTTTTAAGCGTACATACAAAATTTTAAGCACATCGGTAGCATAGGGCCGGAGAAAATTACATTTTAAAATTGTTCGAGCCCAAGTGTTGCATTATGCCCATGAAAAGTATGATATTTTCCCAAATGCAACTTTTTGCAAAATTTCATTTTGATTCCCGTGCATGCCATTATTCTAAGCGTACATACAAAATTTCACGCACATCGGTAGCATAGGGCCGGAGAAAATTACATTTTAAAATTGTTCGAGCCCAAGTGTTGCATTATGCCCATGAAAAGTATGATATTTTCCCAAATGCAAATTTTTGCAAAATTTCTTTTTGATTCCCGTGCAGGCCACAATTCTAAGCGTACATACAAAATTTCAGGCACATCGGTAGCATAGGGCCGGAGAAAATTACATTTTAAAATTGTTCGAGCCCAAGTGTTGCATTATGCCCATGAAAAGTATGATATTTTCCCAAATGCAACTTTTTGCAAAATTTCATTTTGATTCCCGTGCATGCCATTATTCTAAGCGTACATACAAAATTTCACGCACATCGGTAGCATAGGGCCGGAGAAAATTACATTTTAAAATTGTTCGAGCCCAAGTGTTGCATTATGCCCATGAAAAGTATGATATATTCCCAAATGCAACTTTTTGCAAAATTTCTTTTTGATTCCCGTGCAGGCCACTATTCTAAGCGTACATACAAAATTTCAGGCACATCGGTAGCATCGTGCCGGAGAAAATTACATTTTAAAATTGTTCGAGCCCAAGTGTTGCATTATGCCCATGAAAAGTATGATATATTCCCAAATGCAACTTTTTGCAAAATTTCATTTTGATTCCCGTGCAGGCCACTTTTTTAAGCGTACATACAAAATTTCAGGCACATCGGTAGCATAGGGCCGGAGAAAATTACATTTTAAAATTGTTCGAGCCCAAGTGTTGCATTATGCCCATGAAAAGTATGATATATTCCCAAATGCAACTTTTTGCAAAATTTCTTTGTGATTCCCGTGCAGGCCAATTTTTTAAGCGTACATACAAAATTTCAGGCACATCGGTAGCATAGGGCCGGAGAAAATTACATTTTAAAATTGTTCGAGCCCAAGTGTTGCATTATGCCCATGAAAAGTATGATATTTTCCCAAATGCAACTTTTTGCAAAATTTCATTTTGATTCCCGTGCATGCCATTATTCTAAGCGTACATACAAAATTTCAGGCACATCGGTAGCATCGTGCCGGAGAAAATTACATTTTAAAATTGTTCGAGCCCAAGTGTTGCATTATGCCCACTTTTTTAAGCGTACATACAAAATTTCAGGCACATCGGTAGCATAGGGCCGGAGAAAATTACATTTTAAAATTGTTCGAGCCCAAGTGTTGCATTATGCCCATGAAAAGTATGATATTTTCCCAAATGCAACTTTTTGCAAAATTTCTTTTTGATTCCCGTGCAGGCCACAATTCTAAGCGTACATACAAAATTTCAGGCACATCGGTAGCATCGTGCCGGAGAAAATTACATTTTAAAATTGTTCGAGCCCAAGTGTTGCATTATGCCCATGAAAAGTATGATATATTCCCAAATGCAACTTTTTGCAAAATTTCTTTTTGATTCCCGTGCAGGCCACTATTCTAAGCGTACATACAAAATTTCAGGCACATCGCTAGCATCGTGCCGGAGAAAATTACATTTTAAAATTGTTCGAGCCCAAGTGTTGCATTATGCCCATGAAAAGTATGATATATTCCCAAATGCAACTTTTTGCAAAATTTCTTTGTGATTCCCGTGCAGGCCAATTTTTTAAGCGTACATACAAAATTTCAGGCACATCGGTAGCATAGGGCCGGAGAAAATTACATTTTAAAATTGTTCGAGCCCAAGTGTTGCATTATGCCCATGAAAAGTATGATATTTTCCCAAATGCAACTTTTTGCAAAATTTCATTTTGATTCCCGTGCATGCCATTATTCTAAGCGTACAAACAAAATTTCACGCACATCGGTAGCATAGGGCCGGAGAAAATTACATTTTAAAATTGTTCGAGCCCAAGTGTTGCATTATGCCCATGAAAAGTATGATATATTCCCAAATGCAACTTTTTGCAAAATTTCATTTTGATTCCCGTGCAGGCCACTTTTTTAAGCGTACATACAAAATTTCAGGCACATCGGTAGCATAGGGCCGGAAAAAATTACATTTTAAAATTGTTCGAGCCCAAGTGTTGCATTATGCCCATGAAAAGTATGATATATTCCCAAATGCAACTTTTTGCAAAATTTCTTTTTGATTCCCGTGCAGGCCACTATTCTAAGCGTACATACAAAATTTCAGGCACATCGGTAGCATAGGGCCGGAGAAAATTACATTTTAAAATTGTTCGAGCCCAAGTGTTGCATTATGCCCATGAAAAGTATGATATTTTCCCAAATGCAACTTTTTGCAAAATTTCTTTTTGATTCCCGTGCAGGCCACAATTCTAAGCGTACATACAAAATTTCAGGCACATCGGTAGCATCGTGCCGGAGAAAATTACATTTTAAAATTGTTCGAGCCCAAGTGTTGCATTATGCCCATGAAAAGTATGATATATTCCCAAATGCAACATTTTGCAAAATTTATTTGTGATTCCCGTGCAGGCCACTATTCTAAGCGTACATACAAAATTTCAGGCACATCGGTAGCATAGGGCCGGAGAAAATTACATTTTAAAATTGTTCGAGCCCAAGTGTTGCATTATGCCCATGAAAAGTATGATATTTTCCCAAGTGCAACTTTTGCAAAATTTCATTTTGATTCCCGGGCATGCCACTATTCTAAGCGTACATAATTTCAGGCACATCGGTAGCATAGGGCCGGAGAAAATTACATTTTAAAATTGTTCGAGCCCAAGTGTTGCATTATGCCCATGAAAAGTATGATATATTCCCAAATGCAACTTTTTGCAAAATTTCATTTTGATTCCCGTGCAGGCCACTTTTTTAAGCGTACATACAAAATTTCAGGCACATCGGTAGCATAGGGCCGGAGAAAATTACATTTTAAAATTGTTCGAGCCCAAGTGTTGCATTATGCCCATGAAAAGTATGATATATTCCCAAATGCAACTTTTTGCAAAATTTCTTTGTGATTCCCGTGCAGGCCAATTTTTTAAGCGTACATACAAAATTTTAAGCACATCGGTAGCATAGGGCCGGAGAAAATTACATTTTAAAATTGTTCGAGCCCAAGTGTTGCATTATGCCCATGAAAAGTATGATATTTTCCCAAATGCAACTTTTTGCAAAATTTCATTTTGATTCCCGTGCATGCCATTATTCTAAGCGTACATACAAAATTTCACGCACATCGGTAGCATAGGGCCGGAGAAAATTACATTTTAAAATTGTTCGAGCCCAAGTGTTGCATTATGCCCATGAAAAGTATGATATTTTCCCAAATGCAAATTTTTGCAAAATTTCTTTTTGATTCCCGTGCAGGCCACAATTCTAAGCGTACATACAAAATTTCAGGCACATCGGTAGCATAGGGCCGGAGAAAATTACATTTTAAAATTGTTCGAGCCCAAGTGTTGCATTATGCCCATGAAAAGTATGATATTTTCCCAAATGCAACTTTTTGCAAAATTTCATTTTGATTCCCGTGCATGCCATTATTCTAAGCGTACATACAAAATTTCACGCACATCGGTAGCATAGGGCCGGAGAAAATTACATTTTAAAATTGTTCGAGCCCAAGTGTTGCATTATGCCCATGAAAAGTATGATATATTCCCAAATGCAACTTTTTGCAAAATTTCTTTTTGATTCCCGTGCAGGCCACTATTCTAAGCGTACATACAAAATTTCAGGCACATCGGTAGCATCGTGCCGGAGAAAATTACATTTTAAAATTGTTCGAGCCCAAGTGTTGCATTATGCCCATGAAAAGTATGATATATTCCCAAATGCAACTTTTTGCAAAATTTCATTTTGATTCCCGTGCAGGCCACTTTTTTAAGCGTACATACAAAATTTCAGGCACATCGGTAGCATAGGGCCGGAGAAAATTACATTTTAAAATTGTTCGAGCCCAAGTGTTGCATTATGCCCATGAAAAGTATGATATATTCCCAAATGCAACTTTTTGCAAAATTTCTTTTTGATTCCCGTGCAGGCCACTATTCTAAGCGTACATACAAAATTTCAGGCACATCGGTAGCATCGTGCCGGAGAAAATTACATTTTAAAATTGTTCGAGCCCAAGTGTTGCATTATGCCCACGAAAAGTATGATATATTCCCAAATGCAACTTTTTGCAAAATTTCTTTGTGATTCCCGTGCAGGCCAATTTTTTAAGCGTACATACAAAATTTCAGGCACATCGGTAGCATAGGGCCGGAGAAAATTACATTTTAAAATTGTTCGCGCCCAAGTGTTGCATTATGCCCATGAAAAGTATGATATTTTCCCAAATGCAACTTTTTGCAAAATTTCATTTTGATTCCCGTGCATGCCATTATTCTAAGCGTACAAACAAAATTTCACGCACATCGGTAGCATAGGGCCGGAGAAAATTACATTTTAAAATTGTTCGAGCCCAAGTGTTGCATTATGCCCATGAAAAGTATGATATATTCCCAAATGCAACTTTTTGCAAAATTACATTTTGATTATTTTGATTCCCGTGCAGGCCACTTTTTTAAGCGTACATACAAAATTTCAGGCACATCGGTAGCATAGGGCCGGAAAAAATTACATTTTAAAATTGTTCGAGCCCAAGTGTTGCATTATGCCCATGAAAAGTATGATATATTCCCAAATGCAACTTTTTGCAAAATTTCTTTTTGATTCCCGTGCAGGCCACTATTCTAAGCGTACATACAAAATTTCAGGCACATCGGTAGCATCGTGCCGGAGAAAATTACATTTTAAAATTGTTCGAGCCCAAGTGTTGCATTATGCCCATGAAAAGTATGATATATTCCCAAATGCAACTTTTTGCAAAATTTCTTTGTGATTCCCGTGCAGGCCACTTTTTTAAGCGTACATACAAAATTTCAGGCACATCGGTAGCATAGGGCCGGAGAAAATTACATTTTAAAATTGTTCGAGCCCAAGTGTTGCATTATGCCCATGAAAAGTATGATATTTTCCCAAATGCAACTTTTTGCAAAATTTCTTTTTGATTCCCGTGCAGGCCACAATTCTAAGCGTACATACAAAATTTCAGGCACATCGGTAGCATCGTGCCGGAGAAAATTACATTTTAAAATTGTTCGAGCCCAAGTGTTGCATTATGCCCATGAAAAGTATGATATATTCCCAAATGCAACATTTTGCAAAATTTCTTTGTGATTCCCGTGCAGGCCACTATTCTAAGCGTACATACAAAATTTCAGGCACATCGGTAGCATAGGGCCGGAGAAAATTACATTTTAAAATTGTTCGAGCCCAAGTGTTGCATTATGCCCACTTTTTTAAGCGTACATACAAAATTTCAGGCACTTCGGTAGCATAGGGCCGGAGAAAATTACATTTTAAAATTGTTCGAGCCCAAGTGTTGCATTATGCCCATGAAAAGTATGATATTTTCCCAAATGCAACTTTTTGCAAAATTTCTTTTTGATTCCCGTGCAGGCCACAATTCTAAGCGTACATACAAAATTTCAGGCACATCGGTAGCATCGTGCCGGAGAAAATTACATTTTAAAATTGTTCGAGCCCAAGTGTTGCATTATGCCCATGAAAAGTATGATATATTCCCAAATGCAACATTTTGCAAAATTTCTTTGTGATTCCCGTGCAGGCCACTATTCTAAGCGTACATACAAAATTTCAGGCACATCGGTAGCATCGTGCCGGAGAAAATTACATTTTAAAATTGTTCGAGCCCAAGTGTTGCATTATGCCCATGAAAAGTATGATATATTCCCAAATGCAACTTTTTGCAAAATTTCATTTTGATTCCCGTGCAGGCCACTTTTTTAAGCGTACATACAAAATTTCAGGCACATCGATAGCATAGGGCCGGAGAAAATTACATTTTAAAATTGTTCGAGCCCAAGTGTTGCATTATGCCCATGAAAAGTATGATATATTCCCAAATGCAACTTTTTGCAAAATTTCTTTTTGATTCCCGTGCAGGCCACTATTCTAAGCGTACATACAAAATTTCAGGCACATCGGTAGCATCGTGCCGGAGAAAATTACATTTTAAAATTGTTCGAGCCCAAGTGTTGCATTATGCCCATGAAAAGTATGATATATTCCCAAATGCAACTTTTTGCAAAATTTCTTTGTGATTCCCGTGCAGGCCAATTTTTTAAGCGTACATACAAAATTTCAGGCACATCGGTAGCATAGGGCCGGAGAAAATTACATTTTAAAATTGTTCGAGCCCAAGTGTTGCATTATGCCCATGAAAAGTATGATATTTTCCCAAATGCAACTTTTTGCAAAATTTCATTTTGATTCCCGTGCAGGCCACTTTTTTAAGCGTACATACAAAATTTCAGGCACATCGGTAGCATAGGGCCGGAGAAAATTACATTTTAAAATTGTTCGAGCCCAAGTGTTGCATTATGCCCATGAAAAGTATGATATTTTCCCAAGTGCAACTTTTGCAAAATTTCATTTTGATTCCCGGGCATGCCACTATTCTAAGCGTACATAATTTCAGGCACATCGGTAGCATAGGGCCGGAGAAAATTACATTTTAAAATTGTTCGAGCCCAAGTGTTGCATTATGCCCATGAAAAGTATGATATTTTCCCAAATGCAACTTTTTGCAAAATTTCATTTTGATTCCCGTGCATGCCATTATTCTAAGCGTACATACAAAATTTCACGCACATCGGTAGCATAGGGCCGGAGAAAATTACATTTTAAAATTGTTCGAGCCCAAGTGTTGCATTATGCCCATGAAAAGTATGATATTTTCCCAAATGCAACTTTTTGCAAAATTTCATTTTGATTCCCGTGCATGCCATTATTCTAAGCGTACATACAAAATTTCACGCACATCGGTAGCATAGGGCCGGAGAAAATTACATTTTAAAATTGTTCGAGCCCAAGTGTTGCATTATGCCCATGAAAAGTATGATATTTTCCCAAATGCAAATTTTTGCAAAATTTCTTTTTGATTCCCGTGCAGGCCACAATTCTAAGCGTACATACAAAATTTCAGGCACATCGGTAGCATAGGGCCGGAGAAAATTACATTTTAAAATTGTTCGAGCCCAAGTGTTGCATTATGCCCATGAAAAGTATGATATATTCCCAAATGCAACTTTTTGCAAAATTTCTTTTTGATTCCCGTGCAGGCCACTTTTTTAAGCGTACATACAAAATTTCAGGCACATCGGTAGCATAGGGCCGGAGAAAATTACATTTTAAAATTGTTCGAGCCCAAGTGTTGCATTATGCCCATGAAAAGTATGATATTTTCCCAAGTGCAACTTTTGCAAAATTTCATTTTGATTCCCGGGCATGCCACTATTCTAAGCGTACATAATTTCAGGCACATCGGTAGCATAGGGCCGGAGAAAATTACATTTTAAAATTGTTCGAGCCCAAGTGTTGCATTATGCCCATGAAAAGTATGATATTTTCCCAAATGCAACTTTTTGCAAAATTTCATTTTGATTCCCGTGCATGCCATTATTCTAAGCGTACATACAAAATTTCACGCACATCGGTAGCATAGGGCCGGAGAAAATTACATTTTAAAATTGTTCGAGCCCAAGTGTTGCATTATGCCCATGAAAAGTATGATATATTCCCAAATGCAACTTTTTGCAAAATTTCTTTTTGATTCCCGTGCAGGCCACTATTCTAAGCGTACATACAAAATTTCAGGCACATCGGTAGCATCGTGCCGGAGAAAATTACATTTTAAAATTGTTCGAGCCCAAGTGTTGCATTATGCCCATGAAAAGTATGATATATTCCCAAATGCAACTTTTTGCAAAATTTCATTTTGATTCCCGTGCAGGCCACTTTTTTAAGCGTACATAGAAAATTTCAGGCACATTGGTAGCATAGGGCCGGAGAAAATTACATTTTAAAATTGTTCGAGCCCAAGTGTTGCATTATGCCCATGAAAAGTATGATATATTCCCAAATGCAACTTTTTGCAAAATTTCTTTTTGATTCCCGTGCAGGCCACTTTTTTAAGCGTACATACAAAATTTCAGGCACATCGGTAGCATAGGGCCGGAGAAAATTACATTTTAAAATTGTTCGAGCCCAAGTGTTGCATTATGCCCATGAAAAGTATGATATTTTCCCAAGTGCAACTTTTGCAAAATTTCATTTTGATTCCCGGGCATGCCACTATTCTAAGCGTACATAATTTCAGGCACATCGGTAGCATAGGGCCGGAGAAAATTACATTTTAAAATTGTTCGAGCCCAAGTGTTGCATTATGCCCATGAAAAGTATGATATTTTCCCAAATGCAACTTTTTGCAAAATTTCATTTTGATTCCCGTGCATGCCATTATTCTAAGCGTACATACAAAATTTCACGCACATCGGTAGCATAGGGCCGGAGAAAATTACATTTTAAAATTGTTCGAGCCCAAGTGTTGCATTATGCCCATGAAAAGTATGATATTTTCCCAAATGCAACTTTTTGCAAAATTTCATTTTGATTCCCGTGCATGCCATTATTCTAAGCGTACATACAAAATTTCACGCACATCGGTAGCATAGGGCCGGAGAAAATTACATTTTAAAATTGTTCGAGCCCAAGTGTTGCATTATGCCCATGAAAAGTATGATATTTTCCCAAATGCAAATTTTTGCAAAATTTCTTTTTGATTCCCGTGCAGGCCACAATTCTAAGCGTACATACAAAATTTCAGGCACATCGGTAGCATAGGGCCGGAGAAAATTACATTTTAAAATTGTTCGAGCCCAAGTGTTGCATTATGCCCATGAAAAGTATGATATTTTCCCAAGTGCAACTTTTGCAAAATTTCATTTTGATTCCCGGGCATGCCACTATTCTAAGCGTACATAATTTCAGGCACATCGGTAGCATAGGGCCGGAGAAAATTACATTTTAAAATTGTTCGAGCCCAAGTGTTGCATTATGCCCATGAAAAGTATGATATTTTCCCAAATGCAAATTTTTGCAAAATTTCTTTTTGATTCCCGTGCAGGCCACAATTCTAAGCGTACATACAAAATTTCAGGCACATCGGTAGCATAGGGCCGGAGAAAATTACATTTTAAAATTGTTCGAGCCCAAGTGTTGCATTATGCCCATGAAAAGTATGATATTTTCCCAAATGCAACTTTTTGCAAAATTTCACTTTGATTCCCGTGCAGGCCACTTTTTTAAACGTACATACAAAATTTCAGGCACATCGGTAGCATAGGGCCGGAGAAAATTACATTTTAAAATTGTTCGAGCCCAAGTGTTGCATTATGCCCATGAAAAGTATGATATTTTCCCAAGTGCAACTTTTGCAAAATTTCATTTTGATTCCCGGGCATGCCACTATTCTAAGCGTACATAATTTCAGGCACATCGGTAGCATAGGGCCGGAGAAAATTACATTTTAAAATTGTTCGAGCCCAAGTGTTGCATTATGCCCATGAAAAGTATGATATTTTCCCAAATGCAACTTTTTGCAAAATTTCATTTTGATTCCCGTGCATGCCATTATTCTAAGCGTACATACAAAATTTCACGCACATCGGTAGCATAGGGCCGGAGAAAATTACATTTTAAAATTGTTCGAGCCCAAGTGTTGCATTATGCCCATGAAAAGTATGATATTTTCCCAAATGCAACTGTTTGCAAAATTTCATTTTGATTCCCGTGCATGCCATTATTCTAAGCGTACATACAAAATTTCACGCACATCGGTAGCATAGGGCCGGAGAAAATTACATTTTAAAATTGTTCGAGCCCAAGTGTTGCATTATGCCCATGAAAAGTATGATATTTTCCCAAATGCAAATTTTTGCAAAATTTCTTTTTGATTCCCGTGCAGGCCACAATTCTAAGCGTACATACAAAATTTCAGGCACATCGGTAGCATAGGGCCGGAGAAAATTACATTTTAAAATTGTTCGAGCCCAAGTGTTGCATTATGCCCATGAAAAGTATGATATTTTCCCAAGTGCAACTTTTGCAAAATTTCATTTTGATTCCCGGGCATGCCACTATTCTAAGCGTACATAATTTCAGGCACATCGGTAGCATAGGGCCGGAGAAAATTACATTTTAAAATTGTTCGAGCCCAAGTGTTGCATTATGCCCATGAAAAGTATGATATTTTCCCAAATGCAACTTTTTGCAAAATTTCATTTTGATTCCCGTGCATGCCATTATTCTTAGCGTACATACAAAATTTCACGCACATCGGTAGCATAGGGCCGGAGAAAATTGCATTTTAAAATTGTTCGAGCCCAAGTGTTGCATTATGCCCATGAAAAGTATGATATATTCCCAAATGCAACTTTTTGCAAAATTTCTTTTTGATTCCCGTGCAGGCCACTATTCTAAGCGTACATACAAAATTTCAGGCACATCGGTAGCATCGTGCAGGAGAAAATTACATTTTAAAATTGTTCGAGCCCAAGTGTTGCATTATGCCCATGAAAAGTATGATATATTCCCAAATGCAACTTTTTGCAAAATTTCTTTTTGATTCCCGTGCAGGCCACTATTCTAAGCGTACATACAAAATTTCAGGCACATCGGTAGCATCGTGCCGGAGAAAATTACATTTTAAAATTGTTCGAGCCCAAGTGTTGCATTATGCCCATTAAAAGTATGATATATTCCCAAATGCAACTTTTTGCAAAATTTCTTTGTGATTCCCGTGCAGGCCAATTTTTTAAGCGTACATACAAAATTTCAGGCACATCGGTAGCATAGGGCCGGAGAAAATTACATTTTAAAATTGTTCGAGCCCAAGTGTTGCATTATGCCCATGAAAAGTATGATATTTTCCCAAATGCAACTTTTTGCAAAATTTCATTTTGATTCCCGTGCATGCCATTATTCTAAGCGTACAAACAAAATTTCACGCACATCGGTAGCATAGGGCCGGAGAAAATTACATTTTAAAATTGTTCGAGCCCAAGTGTTGCATTATGCCCATGAAAAGTATGATATATTCCCAAATGCAACTTTTTGCAAAATTTCATTTTGATTCCCGTGCAGGCCACTTTTTTAAGCGTACATACAAAATTTCAGGCACATCGGTAGCATAGGGCCGGAAAAAATTACATTTTAAAATTGTTCGAGCCCAAGTGTTGCATTATGCCCATGAAAAGTATGATATATTCCCAAATGCAACTTTTTGCAAAATTTCATTTTGATTCCCGTGCAGGCCACTTTTTTAAGCGTACATACAAAATTTCAGGCACATCGGTAGCATAGGGCCGGAGAAAATTACATTTTAAAATTGTTCGAGCCCAAGTGTTGCATTATGCCCATGAAAAGTATGATATTTTCCCAAGTGCAACTTTTGCAAAATTTCATTTTGATTCCCGGGCATGCATCTATTCTAAGCGTACATTCAAAATTTCAGGCACATCGGTAGCATCGGGCCGGAGAAAATTACATTTTAAAATTGTTCGAGCCCAAGTGTCGCATTATGCCCATGAAAAGTATGATATATTCCCAAATGCAACTTTTTGCAAAATTTCTTTGTGATTCCCGTGCAGGCCACTATTCTAAGCGTACATACAAAATTTCAGGCACATCGGTAGCATCGGGCCGGAGAAAATTACATTTTAAAATTGTTCGAGCCCAAGTGTTGCATTATGCCCATGAAAAGTATGATATATTCCCAAATGCAACTTTTTGCAAAATTTCATTTTTATTCCCGTGCAGGCCACTTTTTTAAGCGTACATACAAAATGTCAGGCACATCGGTAGCATAGGGCCGGAGAAAATTACATTTTAAAATTGTTCGAGCCCAAGTGTTGCATTATGCCCATGAAAAGTATGATATATTCCCAAATGCAACTTTTTGCAAAATTTCTTTTTGATTCCCGTGCAGGCCACTATTCTAAGCGTACATACAAAATTTCAGGCACATCGGTAGCATCGTGCCGGAGAAAATTACATTTTAAAATTGTTCGAGCCCAAGTGTTGCATTATGCCCATGAAAAGTATGATATATTCCCAAATGCAACTTTTTGCAAAATTTCTTTGTGATTCCCGTGCAGGCCAATTTTTTAAGCGTACATACAAAATTTCAGGCACATCGGTAGCATAGGGCCGGAGAAAATTACATTTTAAAATTGTTCGAGCCCAAGTGTTGCATTATGCCCATGAAAAGTATGATATTTTCCCAAATGCAACTTTTTGCAAAATTTCATTTTGATTCCCGTGCATGCCATTATTCTAAGCGTACATACAAAATTTCAGGCACATCGGTAGCATCGTGCCGGAGAAAATTACATTTTAAAATTGTTCGAGCCCAAGTGTTGCATTATGCCCATGAAAAGAATGATATTTTCCCAAATGCTACTTTTTGCAAAATTTCTTTTTGATTCCTATGCAGGCAAGTATTCTAAGCGTACATAATAAATTTCATACCCATCGGTAGCATAGGGCCGGAGAAAATTACATTTTAAAATTGTTCGAGCCCAAGTGTTGCATTATGCCAATGAAAAGTATGATATATTCCCAAATGCAACTTTTTGCAAAATTTCTTTTTGATTCCCGTGCAGGCCACTATTCTAAGCGTACATACAAAATTTCAGGCACATCGGTAGCATCGTGCCGGAGAAAATTACATTTTAAAATTGTTCGAGCCCAAGTGTTGCATTATGCCCATGAAAAGTATGATATATTCCCAAATGCAAATTTTTGCAAAATTTCTTTTTGATTCCCGTGCAGGCCACTATTCTAAGCGTACATACAAAATTTCAGGCACATCGGTAGCATCGTGCCGGAGAAAATTACATTTTAAAATTGTTCGAGCCCAAGTGTTGCATTATGCCCATGAAAAGTATGATATATTCCCAAATGCAACTTTTTGCAAAATTTCTTTGTGATTCCCGTGCAGGCCACTTTTTTAAGCGTACATACAAAATTTCAGGCACATCGGTAGCATAGGGCCGGAGAAAATTACATTTTAAAATTGTTCGAGCCCAAGTGTTGCATTATGCCCATGAAAAGTATGATATTTTCCCAAATGCAACTTTTTGCAAAATTTCATTTTGATTCCCGTGCATGCCATTATTCTAAGCGTACATACAAAATTTCACGCACATCGGTAGCATAGGGCCGGAGAAAATTACATTTTAAAATTGTTCGAGCCCAAGTGTTGCATTATGCCCATGAAAAGTATGATATATTCCCAAATGCAACTTTTTGCAAAATTTCTTTTTGATTCCCGTGCAGGCCACTATTCTAAGCGTACATACAAAATTTCAGGCACATCGGTAGCATCGGGCCGGAGAAAATTACATTTTAAAATTGTTCGAGCCCAAGTGTTGCATTATGCCCATGAAAAGTATGATATATTCCCAAATGCAACTTTTTGCAAAATTTCTTTTTGATTCCCGTGCAGGCCACTATTCTAAGCGTACATACAAAATTTCAGGCACATCGGTAGCATCGTGCCGGAGAAAATTACATTTTAAAATTGTTCGAGCCCAAGTGTTGCATTATGCCCATGAAAAGAATGATATTTTCCCAAATGCTACTTTTTGCAAAATTTCTTTTTGATTCCTATGCAGGCAAGTATTCTAAGCGTACATAATAAATTTCATACCCATCGGTAGCATAGGGCCGGAGAAAATTACATTTTAAAATTGTTCGAGCCCAAGTGTTGCATTATGCCAATGAAAAGTATGATATATTCCCAAATGCAACTTTTTGCAAAATTTCTTTTTGATTCCCGTGCAGGCCACTATTCTAAGCGTACATACAAAATTTCAGGCACATCGGTAGCATCGTGCCGGAGAAAATTACATTTTAAAATTGTTCGAGCCCAAGTGTTGCATTATGCCCATGAAAAGTATGATATATTCCCAAATGCAACTTTTTGCAAAATTTCTTTTTGATTCCCGTGCAGGCCACTATTCTAAGCGTACATACAAAATTTCAGGCACATCGGTAGCATCGTGCCGGAGAAAATTACATTTTAAAATTGTTCGAGCCCAAGTGTTGCATTATGCCCATGAAAAGTATGATATATTCCCAAATGCAACTTTTTGCAAAATTTCTTTGTGATTCCCGTGCAGGCCACTTTTTTAAGCGTACATACAAAATTTCAGGCACATCGGTAGCATCGGGCCGGAGAAAATTACATTTTAAAATTGTTCGAGCCCAAGTGTTGCATTATGCCCATGAAAAGTATGATATATTCCCAAATGCAAATTTTTGCAAAATTTCTTTTTGATTCCCGTGCAGGCCACTATTCTAAGCGTACATACAAAATTTCAGGCACATCGGTAGCATCGTGCCGGAGAAAATTACATTTTAAAATTGTTCGAGCCCAAGTGTTGCATTATGCCCATGAAAAGTATGATATATTCCCAAATGCAACTTTTTGCAAAATTTCTTTGTGATTCCCGTGCAGGCCACTTTTTTAAGCGTACATACAAAATTTCAGGCACATCGGTAGCATAGGGCCGGAGAAAATTACATTTTAAAATTGTTCGAGCCCAAGTGTTGCATTATGCCCATGAAAAGTATGATATTTTCCCAAATGCAAATTTTTGCAAAATTTCTTTTTGATTCCCGTGCAGGCCACTTTTTTAAGCGTACATACAAAATTTCAGGCACATCGGTAGCATAGGGCCGGAGAAAATTACATTTTAAAATTGTTCGAGCCCAAGTGTTGCATTATGCCCATGAAAAGTATGATATTTTCCCAAATGCAACTTTTTGCAAAATTTCATTTTGATTCCCGTGCATGCCATTATTCTAAGCGTACATACAAAATTTCACGCACATCGGTAGCATAGGGCCGGAGAAAATTACATTTTAAAATTGTTCGAGCCCAAGTGTTGCATTATGCCCATGAAAAGTATGATATATTCCCAAATGCAACTTTTTGCAAAATTTCTTTTTGATTCCCGTGCAGGCCACTATTCTAAGCGTACATACAAAATTTCAGGCACATCGGTAGCATCGTGCCGGAGAAAATTACATTTTAAAATTGTTCGAGCCCAAGTGTTGCATTATGCCCATGAAAAGTATGATATATTCCCAAATGCAACTTTTTGCAAAATTTCTTTTTGATTCCCGTGCAGGCCACTATTCTAAGCGTACATACAAAATTTCAGGCACATCGGTAGCATCGGGCCGGAGAAAATTACATTTTAAAATTGTTCGAGCCCAAGTGTTGCATTATGCCCATGAAAAGTATGATATATTCCCAAATGCAACTTTTTGCAAAATTTCTTTTTGATTCCCGTGCAGGCCACTATTCTAAGCGTACATACAAAATTTCAGGCACATCGGTAGCATCGTGCCGGAGAAAATTACATTTTAAAATTGTTCGAGCCCAAGTGTTGCATTATGCCCATGAAAAGAATGATATTTTCCCAAATGCTACTTTTTGCAAAATTTCTTTTTGATTCCTATGCAGGCAAGTATTCTAAGCGTACATAATAAATTTCATACCCATCGGTAGCATAGGGCCGGAGAAAATTACATTTTAAAATTGTTCGAGCCCAAGTGTTGCATTATGCCAATGAAAAGTATGATATATTCCCAAATGCAACTTTTTGCAAAATTTCTTTTTGATTCCCGTGCAGGCCACTATTCTAAGCGTACATACAAAATTTCAGGCACATCGGTAGCATCGTGCCGGAGAAAATTACATTTTAAAATTGTTCGAGCCCAAGTGTTGCATTATGCCCATGAAAAGTATGATATATTCCCAAATGCAAATTTTTGCAAAATTTCTTTTTGATTCCCGTGCAGGCCACTATTCTAAGCGTACATACAAAATTTCAGGCACATCGGTAGCATCGTGCCGGAGAAAATTACATTTTAAAATTGTTCGAGCCCAAGTGTTGCATTATGCCCATGAAAAGTATGATATATTCCCAAATGCAACTTTTTGCAAAATTTCTTTGTGATTCCCGTGCAGGCCACTTTTTTAAGCGTACATACAAAATTTCAGGCACATCGGTAGCATAGGGCCGGAGAAAATTACATTTTAAAATTGTTCGAGCCCAAGTGTTGCATTATGCCCATGAAAAGTATGATATTTTCCCAAATGCAACTTTTTGCAAAATTTCATTTTGATTCCCGTGCATGCCATTATTCTAAGCGTACATACAAAATTTCACGCACATCGGTAGCATAGGGCCGGAGAAAATTACATTTTAAAATTGTTCGAGCCCAAGTGTTGCATTATGCCCATGAAAAGTATGATATATTCCCAAATGCAACTTTTTGCAAAATTTCTTTTTGATTCCCGTGCAGGCCACTATTCTAAGCGTACATACAAAATTTCAGGCACATCGGTAGCATCGTGCCGGAGAAAATTACATTTTAAAATTGTTCGAGCCCAAGTGTTGCATTATGCCCATGAAAAGTATGATATATTCCCAAATGCAACTTTTTGCAAAATTTCTTTGTGATTCCCGTGCAGGCCAATTTTTTAAGCGTACATACAAAATTTTAGGCACATCGGTAGCATAGGGCCGGAGAAAATTACATTTTAAAATTGTTCGAGCCCAAGTGTTGCATTATGCCCATGAAAAGTATGATATTTTCCCAAATGCAACTTTTTGCAAAATTTCATTTTGATTCCCGTGCATGCCATTATTCTAAGCGTACATACAAAATTTCACGCACATCGGTAGCATAGGGCCGGAGAAAATTACATTTTAAAATTGTTCGAGCCCAAGTGTTGCATTATGCCCATGAAAAGTATGATATATTCCCAAATGCAACTTTTTGCAAAATTTCTTTTTGATTCCCGTGCAGGCCACTATTCTAAGCGTACATACAAAATTTCAGGCACATCGGTAGCATCGTGCCGGAGAAAATTACATTTTAAAATTGTTCGAGCCCAAGTGTTGCATTATGCCCATGAAAAGTATGATATATTCCCAAATGCAACTTTTTGCAAAATTTCATTTTGATTCCCGTGCAGGCCACTTTTTTAAGCGTACATACAAAATTTCAGGCACATCGGTAGCATAGGGCCGGAGAAAATTACATTTTAAAATTGTTCGAGCCCAAGTGTTGCATTATGCCCATGAAAAGTATGATATATTCCCAAATGCAACTTTTTGCAAAATTTCTTTGTGATTCCCGTGCAGGCCAATTTTTTAAGCGTACATACAAAATTTCAGGCACATCGGTAGCATAGGGCCGGAGAAAATTACATTTTAAAATTGTTCGAGCCCAAGTGTTGCATTATGCCCATGAAAAGTATGATATATTCCCAAATGCAACTTTTTGCAAAATTTCTTTGTGATTCCCGTGCAGGCCAATTTTTTAAGCGTACATACAAAATTTCAGGCACATCGGTAGCATAGGGCCGGAGAAAATTACATTTTAAAATTGTTCGAGCCCAAGTGTTGCATTATGCCCATGAAAAGTATGATATTTTCCCAAATGCAACTTTTTGCAAAATTTCATTTTGATTCCCGTGCATGCTATTATTCTAAGCGTACATACAAAATTTCACGCACATCGGTAGCATAGGGCCGGAGAAAATTACATTTTAAAATTGTTCGAGCCCAAGTGTTGCATTATGCCCATGAAAAGTATGATATATTCCCAAATGCAACTTTTTGCAAAATTTCTTTTTGATTCCCGTGCAGGCCACTATTCTAAGCGTACATACAAAATTTCAGGCACATCGGTAGCATCGTGCCGGAGAAAATTACATTTTAAAATTGTTCGAGCCCAAGTGTTGCATTATGCCCATGAAAAGTATGATATATTCCCAAATGCAACTTTTTGCAAAATTTCATTTTGATTCCCGTGCAGGCCACTTTTTTAAGCGCGTACATACAAAATTTCAGGCACATCGGTAGCATAGGGCCGGAGAAAATTACATTTTAAAATTGTTCGAGCCCAAGTGTTGCATTATGCCCATGAAAAGTATGATATATTCCCAAATGCAACTTTTTGCAAAATTTCTTTTTGATTCCCGTGCAGGCCACTATTCTAAGCGTACATACAAAATTTCAGGCACATCGGTAGCATCGTGCCGGAGAAAATTACATTTTAAAATTGTTCGAGCCCAAGTGTTGCATTATGCCCATGAAAAGTATGATATATTCCCAAATGCAACTTTTTGCAAAATTTCTTTGTGATTCCCGTGCAGGCCAATTTTTTAAGCGTACATACAAAATTTCAGGCACATCGGTAGCATAGGGCCGGAGAAAATTACATTTTAAAATTGTTCGAGCCCAAGTGTTGCATTATGCCCATGAAAAGTATGATATTTTCCCAAATGCAACTTTTTGCAAAATTTCATTTTGATTCCCGTGCATGCCATTATTCTAAGCGTACAAACAAAATTTCACGCACATCGGTAGCATAGGGCCGGAGAAAATTACATTTTAAAATTGTTCGAGCCCAAGTGTTGCATTATGCCCATGAAAAGTATGATATATTCCCAAATGCAACTTTTTGCAAAATTTCATTTTGATTCCCGTGCAGGCCACTTTTTTAAGCGTACATACAAAATTTCAGGCACATCGGTAGCATAGGGCCGGAGAAAATTACATTTTAAAATTGTTCGAGCCCAAGTGTTGCATTATGCCCATGAAAAGTATGATATTTTCCCAAATGCAACTTTTTGCAAAATTTCATTTTGATTCCCGTGCATGCCATTATTCTAAGCGTACATACATAATTTCACGCACATCGGTAGCATAGGGCCGGAGAAAATTACATTTTAAAATTGTTCGAGCCCAAGTGTTGCATTATGCCCATGAAAAGTATGATATATTCCCAAATGCAACTTTTTGCAAAATTTCTTTTTGATTCCCGTGCAGGCCACTATTCTAAGCGTACATACAAAATTTCAGGCACATCGGTAGCATCGTGCCGGAGAAAATTACATTTTAAAATTGTTCGAGCCCAAGTGTTGCATTATGCCCATGAAAAGTATGATATATTCCCAAATGCAACTTTTTGCAAAATTTCATTTTGATTCCCGTGCAGGCCACTTTTTTAAGCGTACATACAAAATTTCAGGCACATCGGTAGCATAGGGCCGGAGAAAATTACATTTTAAAATTGTTCGAGCCCAAGTGTTGCATTATGCCCATGAAAAGTATGATATATTCCCAAATGCAACTTTTTGCAAAATTTCTTTGTGATTCCCGTGCAGGCCAATTTTTTAAGCGTACATACAAAATTTCAGGCACATCGGTAGCATAGGGCCGGAGAAAATTACATTTTAAAATTGTTCGAGCCCAAGTGTTGCATTATGCCCATGAAAAGTATGATATATTCCCAAATGCAACTTTTTGCAAAATTTCTTTGTGATTCCCGTGCAGGCCAATTTTTTAAGCGTACATACAAAATTTCAGGCACATCGGTAGCATAGGGCCGGAGAAAATTACATTTTAAAATTGTTCGAGCCCAAGTGTTGCATTATGCCCATGAAAAGTATGATATTTTCCCAAATGCAACTTTTTGCAAAATTTCATTTTGATTCCCGTGCATGCTATTATTCTAAGCGTACATACAAAATTTCACGCACATCGGTAGCATAGGGCCGGAGAAAATTACATTTTAAAATTGTTCGAGCCCAAGTGTTGCATTATGCCCATGAAAAGTATGATATATTCCCAAATGCAACTTTTTGCAAAATTTCTTTTTGATTCCCGTGCAGGCCACTATTCTAAGCGTACATACAAAATTTCAGGCACATCGGTAGCATCGTGCCGGAGAAAATTACATTTTAAAATTGTTCGAGCCCAAGTGTTGCATTATGCCCATGAAAAGTATGATATATTCCCAAATGCAACTTTTTGCAAAATTTCATTTTGATTCCCGTGCAGGCCACTTTTTTAAGCGTACATACAAAATTTCAGGCACATCGGTAGCATAGGGCCGGAGAAAATTACATTTTAAAATTGTTCGAGCCCAAGTGTTGCATTATGCCCATGAAAAGTATGATATATTCCCAAATGCAACTTTTTGCAAAATTTCTTTTTGATTCCCGTGCAGGCCACTATTCTAAGCGTACATACAAAATTTCAGGCACATCGGTAGCATCGTGCCGGAGAAAATTACATTTTAAAATTGTTCGAGCCCAAGTGTTGCATTATGCCCATGAAAAGTATGATATATTCCCAAATGCAACTTTTTGCAAAATTTCTTTGTGATTCCCGTGCAGGCCAATTTTTTAAGCGTACATACAAAATTTCAGGCACATCGGTAGCATAGGGCCGGAGAAAATTACATTTTAAAATTGTTCGAGCCCAAGTGTTGCATTATGCCCATGAAAAGTATGATATTTTCCCAAATGCAACTTTTTGCAAAATTTCATTTTGATTCCCGTGCATGCCATTATTCTAAGCGTACAAACAAAATTTCACGCACATCGGTAGCATAGGGCCGGAGAAAATTACATTTTAAAATTGTTCGAGCCCAAGTGTTGCATTATGCCCATGAAAAGTATGATATATTCCCAAATGCAACTTTTTGCAAAATTTCATTTTGATTCCCGTGCAGGCCACTTTTTTAAGCGTACATACAAAATTTCAGGCACATCGGTAGCATAGGGCCGGAGAAAATTACATTTTAAAATTGTTCGAGCCCAAGTGTTGCATTATGCCCATGAAAAGTATGATATTTTCCCAAATGCAACTTTTTGCAAAATTTCATTTTGATTCCCGTGCATGCCATTATTCTAAGCGTACATACATAATTTCACGCACATCGGTAGCATAGGGCCGGAGAAAATTACATTTTAAAATTGTTCGAGCCCAAGTGTTGCATTATGCCCATGAAAAGTATGATATATTCCCAAATGCAACTTTTTGCAAAATTTCTTTTTGATTCCCGTGCAGGCCACTATTCTAAGCGTACATACAAAATTTCAGGCACATCGGTAGCATCGTGCCGGAGAAAATTACATTTTAAAATTGTTCGAGCCCAAGTGTTGCATTATGCCCATGAAAAGTATGATATATTCCCAAATGCAACTTTTTGCAAAATTTCATTTTGATTCCCGTGCAGGCCACTTTTTTAAGCGTACATACAAAATTTCAGGCACATCGGTAGCATAGGGCCGGAGAAAATTACATTTTAAAATTGTTCGAGCCCAAGTGTTGCATTATGCCCATGAAAAGTATGATATGTTCCCAAATGCAACTTTTTGCAAAATTTCTTTTTGATTCCCGTGCAGGCCACTATTCTAAGCGTACATAAAAATTTCAGGCACATCGGTAGCATCGTGCCGGAGAAAATTACATTTTAAAATTGTTCGAGCCCAAGTGTTGCATTATGCCCATGAAAAGTATGATATATTCCCAAATGCAACTTTTTGCAAAATTTCTTTGTGATTCCCGTGCAGGCCAATTTTTTAAGCGTACATACAAAATTTTAGGCACATCGGTAGCATAGGGCCGGAGAAAATTACATTTTAAAATTGTTCGAGCCCAAGTGTTGCATTATGCCCATGAAAAGTATGATATTTTCCCAAATGCAACTTTTTGCAAAATTTCATTTTGATTCCCGTGCATGCCATTATTCTAAGCGTACATACAAAATTTCACGCACATCGGTAGCATAGGGCCGGAGAAAATTACATTTTAAAATTGTTCGAGCCCAAGTGTTGCATTATGCCCATGAAAAGTATGATATATTCCCAAATGCAACTTTTTGCAAAATTTCATTTTGATTCCCGTGCAGGCCACTTTTTTAAGCGTACATACAAAATTTCAGGCACATCGGTAGCATAGGGCCGGAGAAAATTACATTTTAAAATTGTTCGAGCCCAAGTGTTGCATTATGCCCATGAAAAGTATGATATATTCCCAAATGCAACTTTTTGCAAAATTTCTTTTTGATTCCCGTGCAGGCCACTTTTTTAAGCGTACATACAAAATTTCAGGCACATCGGTAGCATCGGGCCGGAGAAAATTACATTTTAAAATTGTTCGAGCCCAAGTGTCGCATAATGCCCATGAAAAGTATGATATATTCCCAAATGCAACTTTTTGCAAAATTTCTTTTTGATTCCCGTGCAGGCCACTATTCTAAGCGTACATACAAAATTTCAGGCACATCGGTAGCATCGGGCCGGAGAAAATTACATTTTAAAATTGTTCGAGCCCAAGTGTTGCATTATGCCAATGAAAAGTATGATATTTTCCCAAATGCAACTTTTTGCAAAATTTCATTTTGATTCCCGTGCATGCCATTATTCTAAGCGTACATACAAAATTTCACGCACATCGGTAGCATAGGGCCGGAGAAAATTACATTTTAAAATTGTTCGAGCCCAAGTGTTGCATTATGCCCATGAAAAGTATGATATATTCCCAAATGCAACTTTTTGCAAAATTTCTTTTTGATTCCCGTGCAGGCCACTATTCTAAGCGTACATACAAAATTTCAGGCACATCGGTAGCATCGTGCCGGAGAAAATTACATTTTAAAATTGTTCGAGCCCAAGTGTTGCATTATGCCCATGAAAATTATGATATATTCCCAAATGCAACTTTTTGCAAAATTTCATTTTGATTCCCGTGCAGGCCACTTTTTTAAGCGTACATACAAAATTTCAGGCACATCGGTAGCATAGGGCCGGAGAAAATTACATTTTAAAATTGTTCGAGCCCAAGTGTTGCATTATGCCCATGAAAAGTATGATATGTTCCCAAATGCAACTTTTTGCAAAATTTCTTTTTGATTCCCGTGCAGGCCACTATTCTAAGCGTACATAAAAATTTCAGGCACATCGGTAGCATCGTGCCGGAGAAAATTACATTTTAAAATTGTTCGAGCCCAAGTGTTGCATTATGCCCATAAAAAGTATGATATATTCCCAAATGCAACTTTTTGCAAAATTTCTTTGTGATTCCCGTGCAGGCCAATTTTTTAAGCGTACATACAAAATTTCAGGCACATCGGTAGCATAGGGCCGGAGAAAATTACATTTTAAAATTGTTCGAGCCCAAGTGTTGCATTATGCCCATGAAAAGTATGATATTTTCCCAAATGCAACTTTTTGCAAAATTTCATTTTGATTCCCGTGCATGCCATTATTCTAAGCGTACATACAAAATTTCAGGCACATCGGTAGCATCGTGCCGGAGAAAATTACATTTTAAAATTGTTCGAGCCCAAGTGTTGCATTATGCCCATGAAAAGAATGATATTTTCCCAAATGCTACTTTTTGCAAAATTTCTTTTTGATTCCTATGCAGGCAAGTATTCTAAGCGTACATAATAAATTTCATACCCATCGGTAGCATAGGGCCGGAGAAAATTACATTTTAAAATTGTTCGAGCCCAAGTGTTGCATTATGCCAATGAAAAGTATGATATATTCCCAAATGCAACTTTTTGCAAAATTTCTTTTTGATTCCCGTGCAGGCCACTATTCTAAGCGTACATACAAAATTTCAGGCACATCGGTAGCATCGTGCCGGAGAAAATTACATTTTAAAATTGTTCGAGCCCAAGTGTTGCATTATGCCCATGAAAAGTATGATATATTCCCAAATGCAAATTTTTGCAAAATTTCTTTGTGATTCCCGTGCAGGCCAATTTTTTAAGCGTACATACAAAATTTCAGGCACATCGGTAGCATAGGGCCGGAGAAAATTACATTTTAAAATTGTTCGAGCCCAAGTGTTGCATTATGCCCATGAAAAGTATGATATTTTCCCAAATGCAACTTTTTGCAAAATTTCATTTTGATTCCCGTGCATGCCATTATTCTAAGCGTACATACAAAATTTCACGCACATCGGTAGCATAGGGCCGGAGAAAATTACATTTTAAAATTGTTCGAGCCCAAGTGTTGCATTATGCCCATGAAAAGTATGATATATTCCCAAATGCAACTTTTTGCAAAATTTCATTTTGATTCCCGTGCAGGCCACTTTTTTAAGCGTACATACAAAATTTCAGGCACATCGGTAGCATAGGGCCGGAGAAAATTACATTTTAAAATTGTTCGAGCCCAAGTGTTGCATTATGCCCATGAAAAGTATGATATATTCCCAAATGCAACTTTTTGCAAAATTTCTTTTTGATTCCCGTGCAGGCCACTATTCTAAGCGTACATACAAAATTTCAGGCACATCGGTAGCATCGTGCCGGAGAAAATTACATTTTAAAATTGTTCGAGCCCAAGTGTTGCATTATGCCCATGAAAAGTATGATATATTCCCAAATGCAACTTTTTGCAAAATTTCTTTGTGATTCCCGTGCAGGCCAATTTTTTAAGCGTACATACAAAATTTCAGGTACATCGGTAGCATAGGGCCGGAGAAAATTACATTTTAAAATTGTTCGAGCCCAAGTGTTGCATTATGCCCATGAAAAGTATGATATTTTCCCAAATGCAACTTTTTGCAAAATTTCATTTTGATTCCCGTGCATGCCATTATTCTAAGCGTACATACAAAATTTCAGGCACATCGGTAGCATCGTGCCGGAGAAAATTACATTTTAAAATTGTTCGAGCCCAAGTGTTGCATTATGCCCATGAAAAGAATGATATTTTCCCAAATGCTACTTTTTGCAAAATTTCTTTTTGATTCCTATGCAGGCAAGTATTCTAAGCGTACATAATAAATTTCATACCCATCGGTAGCATAGGGCCGGAGAAAATTACATTTTAAAATTGTTCGAGCCCAAGTGTTGCATTATGCCAATGAAAAGTATGATATATTCCCAAATGCAACTTTTTGCAAAATTTCTTTTTGATTCCCGTGCAGGCCACTATTCTAAGCGTACATACAAAATTTCAGGCACATCGGTAGCATCGTGCCGGAGAAAATTACATTTTAAAATTGTTCGAGCCCAAGTGTTGCATTATGCCCATGAAAAGTATGATATATTCCCAAATGCAAATTTTTGCAAAATTTCTTTGTGATTCCCGTGCAGGCCAATTTTTAAAGCGTACATACAAAATTTCAGGCACATCGGTAGCATAGGGCCGGAGAAAATTACATTTTAAAATTGTTCGAGCCCAAGTGTTGCATTATGCCCATGAAAAGTATGATATTTTCCCAAATGCAACTTTTTGCAAAATTTCATTTTGATTCCCGTGCATGCCATTATTCTAAGCGTACATACAAAATTTCACGCACATCGGTAGCATAGGGCCGGAGAAAATTACATTTTAAAATTGTTCGAGCCCAAGTGTTGCATTATGCCCATGAAAAGTATGATATATTCCCAAATGCAACTTTTTGCAAAATTTCTTTTTGATTCCCGTGCAGGCCACTATTCTAAGCGTACATACAAAATTTCAGGCACATCGGTAGCATCGTGCCGGAGAAAATTACATTTTAAAATTGTTCGAGCCCAAGTGTTGCATTATGCCCATGAAAAGTATGATATATTCCCAAATGCAACTTTTTGCAAAATTTCTTTGTGATTCCCGTGCAGGCCAATTTTTTAAGCGTACATACAAAATTTCAGGTACATCGGTAGCATAGGGCCGGAGAAAATTACATTTTAAAATTGTTCGAGCCCAAGTGTTGCATTATGCCCATGAAAAGTATGATATTTTCCCAAATGCAACTTTTTGCAAAATTTCATTTTGATTCCCGTGCATGCCATTATTCTAAGCGTACATACAAAATTTCAGGCACATCGGTAGCATCGTGCCGGAGAAAATTACATTTTAAAATTGTTCGAGCCCAAGTGTTGCATTATGCCCATGAAAAGAATGATATTTTCCCAAATGCTACTTTTTGCAAAATTTCTTTTTGATTCCTATGCAGGCAAGTATTCTAAGCGTACATAATAAATTTCATACCCATCGGTAGCATAGGGCCGGAGAAAATTACATTTTAAAATTGTTCGAGCCCAAGTGTTGCATTATGCCAATGAAAAGTATGATATATTCCCAAATGCAACTTTTTGCAAAATTTCTTTTTGATTCCCGTGCAGGCCACTATTCTAAGCGTACATACAAAATTTCAGGCACATCGGTAGCATCGTGCCGGAGAAAATTACATTTTAAAATTGTTCGAGCCCAAGTGTTGCATTATGCCCATGAAAAGTATGATATATTCCCAAATGCAAATTTTTGCAAAATTTCTTTGTGATTCCCGTGCAGGCCAATTTTTAAAGCGTACATACAAAATTTCAGGCACATCGGTAGCATAGGGCCGGAGAAAATTACATTTTAAAATTGTTCGAGCCCAAGTGTTGCATTATGCCCATGAAAAGTATGATATTTTCCCAAATGCAACTTTTTGCAAAATTTCATTTTGATTCCCGTGCATGCCATTATTCTAAGCGTACATACAAAATTTCACGCACATCGGTAGCATAGGGCCGGAGAAAATTACATTTTAAAATTGTTCGAGCCCAAGTGTTGCATTATGCCCATGAAAAGTATGATATATTCCCAAATGCAACTTTTTGCAAAATTTCATTTTGATTCCCGTGCAGGCCACTTTTTTAAGCGTACATACAAAATTTCAGGCACATCGGTAGCATAGGGCCGGAGAAAATTACATTTTAAAATTGTTCGAGCCCAAGTGTTGCATTATGCCCATGAAAAGTATGATATATTCCCAAATGCAACTTTTTGCAAAATTTCTTTTTGATTCCCGTGCAGGCCACTATTCTAAGCGTAGATACAAAATTTCAGGCACATCGGTAGCATCGTGCCGGAGAAAATTACATTTTAAAATTGTTCGAGCCCAAGTGTTGCATTATGCCCATGAAAAGTATGATATATTCCGAAATGCAACTTTTTGCAAAATTTCTTTGTGATTCCCGTGCAGGCCAATTTTTTAAGCGTACATACAAAATTTCAGGTACATCGGTAGCATAGGGCCGGAGAAAATTACATTTTAAAATTGTTCGAGCCCAAGTGTTGCATTATGCCCATGAAAAGTATGATATTTTCCCAAATGCAACTTTTTGCAAAATTTCATTTTGATTCCCGTGCATGCCATTATTCTAAGCGTACATACAAAATTTCAGGCACATCGGTAGCATCGTGCCGGAGAAAATTACATTTTAAAATTGTTCGAGCCCAAGTGTTGCATTATGCCCATGAAAAGAATGATATTTTCCCAAATGCTACTTTTTGCAAAATTTCTTTTTGATTCCTATGCAGGCAAGTATTCTAAGCGTACATAATAAATTTCATACCCATCGGTAGCATAGGGCCGGAGAAAATTACATTTTAAAATTGTTCGAGCCCAAGTGTTGCATTATGCCAATGAAAAGTATGATATATTCCCAAATGCAACTTTTTGCAAAATTTCTTTTTGATTCCCGTGCAGGCCACTATTCTAAGCGTACATACAAAATTTAAGGCACATCGGTAGCATCGTGCCGGAGAAAATTACATTTTAAAATTGTTCGAGCCCAAGTGTTGCATTATGCCCATGAAAAGTATGATATATTCCCAAATGCAAATTTTTGCAAAATTTCTTTGTGATTCCCGTGCAGGTCAATTTTTTAAGCGTACATACAAAATTTCAGGCACATCGGTAGCATAGGGCCGGAGAAAATTACATTTTAAAATTGTTCGAGCCCAAGTGTTGCATTATGCCCATGAAAAGTATGATATTTTCCCAAATGCAACTTTTTGCAAAATTTCATTTTGATTCCCGTGCATGCCATTATTCTAAGCGTACATACAAAATTTCACGCACATCGGTAGCATAGGGCCGGAGAAAATTACATTTTAAAATTGTTCGAGCCCAAGTGTTGCATTATGCCCATGAAAAGTATGATATATTCCCAAATGCAACTTTTTGCAAAATTTCATTTTGATTCCCGTGCAGGCCACTTTTTTAAGCGTACATACAAAATTTCAGGCACATCGGTAGCATAGGGCCGGAGAAAATTACATTTTAAAATTGTTCGAGCCCAAGTGTTGCATTATGCCCATGAAAAGTATGATATATTCCCAAATGCAACTTTTTGCAAAATTTCTTTTTGATTCCCGTGCAGGCCACTTTTTTAAGCGTACATACAAAATTTCAGGCACATCGGTAGCATCGGGCCGGAGAAAATTACATTTTAAAATTGTTCGAGCCCAAGTGTCGCATAATGCCCATGAAAAGTATGATATATTCCCAAATGCAACTTTTTGCAAAATTTCTTTTTGATTCCCGTTCAGGCCACTATTCTAAGCGTACATACAAAATTTCAGGCACATCGGTAGCATCGGGCCGGAGAAAATTACATTTTAAAATTGTTCGAGCCCAAGTGTTGCATTATGCCCATGAAAAGTATGATATATTCCCAAATGCAACTTTTTGCAAAATTTCTTTTTGATTCCCGTGCAGGCCACTATTCTAAGCGTACATACAAAATTTCAGGCACATCGGTAGCATCGTGCCGGAGAAAATTACATTTTAAAATTGTTCGAGCCCAAGTGTTGCATTATGCCCATGAAAATTATGATATATTCCCAAATGCAACTTTTTGCAAAATTTCATTTTGATTCCCGTGCAGGCCACTTTTTTAAGCGTACATACAAAATTTCAGGCACATCGGTAGCATAGGGCCGGAGAAAATTACATTTTAAAATTGTTCGAGCCCAAGTGTTGCATTATGCCCATGAAAAGTATGATATGTTCCCAAATGCAACTTTTTGCAAAATTTCTTTTTGATTCCCGTGCAGGCCACTATTCTAAGCGTACATAAAAATTTCAGGCACATCGGTAGCATCGTGCCGGAGAAAATTACATTTTAAAATTGTTCGAGCCCAAGTGTTGCATTATGCCCATAAAAAGTATGATATATTCCCAAATGCAACTTTTTGCAAAATTTCTTTGTGATTCCCGTGCAGGCCAATTTTTTAAGCGTACATACAAAATTTCAGGCACATCGGTAGCATAGGGCCGGAGAAAATTACATTTTAAAATTGTTCGAGCCCAAGTGTTGCATTATGCCCATGAAAAGTATGATATTTTCCCAAATGCAACTTTTTGCAAAATTTCATTTTGATTCCCGTGCATGCCATTATTCTAAGCGTACATACAAAATTTCAGGCACATCGGTAGCATCGTGCCGGAGAAAATTACATTTTAAAATTGTTCGAGCCCAAGTGTTGCATTATGCCCATGAAAAGAATGATATTTTCCCAAATGCTACTTTTTGCAAAATTTCTTTTTGATTCCTATGCAGGCAAGTATTCTAAGCGTACATAATAAATTTCATACCCATCGGTAGCATAGGGCCGGAGAAAATTACATTTTAAAATTGTTCGAGCCCAAGTGTTGCATTATGCCAATGAAAAGTATGATATATTCCCAAATGCAACTTTTTGCAAAATTTCTTTTTGATTCCCGTGCAGGCCACTATTCTAAGCGTACATACAAAATTTCAGGCACATCGGTAGCATCGTGCCGGAGAAAATTACATTTTAAAATTGTTCGAGCCCAAGTGTTGCATTATGCCCATGAAAAGTATGATATATTCCCAAATGCAAATTTTTGCAAAATTTCTTTGTGATTCCCGTGCAGGCCAATTTTTTAAGCGTACATACAAAATTTCAGGCACATCGGTAGCATAGGGCCGGAGAAAATTACATTTTAAAATTGTTCGAGCCCAAGTGTTGCATTATGCCCATGAAAAGTATGATATTTTCCCAAATGCAACTTTTTGCAAAATTTCATTTTGATTCCCGTGCATGCCATTATTCTAAGCGTACATACAAAATTTCACGCACATCGGTAGCATAGGGCCGGAGAAAATTACATTTTAAAATTGTTCGAGCCCAAGTGTTGCATTATGCCCATGAAAAGTATGATATATTCCCAAATGCAACTTTTTGCAAAATTTCATTTTGATTCCCGTGCAGGCCACTTTTTTAAGCGTACATACAAAATTTCAGGCACATCGGTAGCATAGGGCCGGAGAAAATTACATTTTAAAATTGTTCGAGCCCAAGTGTTGCATTATGCCCATGAAAAGTATGATATATTCCCAAATGCAACTTTTTGCAAAATTTCTTTTTGATTCCCGTGCAGGCCACTATTCTAAGCGTACATACAAAATTTCAGGCACATCGGTAGCATCGTGCCGGAGAAAATTACATTTTAAAATTGTTCGAGCCCAAGTGTTGCATTATGCCCATGAAAAGTATGATATATTCCCAAATGCAACTTTTTGCAAAATTTCTTTGTGATTCCCGTGCAGGCCAATTTTTTAAGCGTACATACAAAATTTCAGGTACATCGGTAGCATAGGGCCGGAGAAAATTACATTTTAAAATTGTTCGAGCCCAAGTGTTGCATTATGCCCATGAAAAGTATGATATTTTCCCAAATGCAACTTTTTGCAAAATTTCATTTTGATTCCCGTGCATGCCATTATTCTAAGCGTACATACAAAATTTCAGGCACATCGGTAGCATCGTGCCGGAGAAAATTACATTTTAAAATTGTTCGAGCCCAAGTGTTGCATTATGCCCATGAAAAGAATGATATTTTCCCAAATGCTACTTTTTGCAAAATTTCTTTTTGATTCCTATGCAGGCAAGTATTCTAAGCGTACATAATAAATTTCATACCCATCGGTAGCATAGGGCCGGAGAAAATTACATTTTAAAATTGTTCGAGCCCAAGTGTTGCATTATGCCAATGAAAAGTATGATATATTCCCAAATGCAACTTTTTGCAAAATTTCTTTTTGATTCCCGTGCAGGCCACTATTCTAAGCGTACATACAAAATTTCAGGCACATCGGTAGCATCGTGCCGGAGAAAATTACATTTTAAAATTGTTCGAGCCCAAGTGTTGCATTATGCCCATGAAAAGTATGATATATTCCCAAATGCAAATTTTTGCAAAATTTCTTTGTGATTCCCGTGCAGGCCAATTTTTAAAGCGTACATACAAAATTTCAGGCACATCGGTAGCATAGGGCCGGAGAAAATTACATTTTAAAATTGTTCGAGCCCAAGTGTTGCATTATGCCCATGAAAAGTATGATATTTTCCCAAATGCAACTTTTTGCAAAATTTCATTTTGATTCCCGTGCATGCCATTATTCTAAGCGTACATACAAAATTTCACGCACATCGGTAGCATAGGGCCGGAGAAAATTACATTTTAAAATTGTTCGAGCCCAAGTGTTGCATTATGCCCATGAAAAGTATGATATATTCCCAAATGCAACTTTTTGCAAAATTTCATTTTGATTCCCGTGCAGGCCACTTTTTTAAGCGTACATACAAAATTTCAGGCACATCGGTAGCATAGGGCCGGAGAAAATTACATTTTAAAATTGTTCGAGCCCAAGTGTTGCATTATGCCCATGAAAAGTATGATATATTCCCAAATGCAACTTTTTGCAAAATTTCTTTTTGATTCCCGTGCAGGCCACTATTCTAAGCGTAGATACAAAATTTCAGGCACATCGGTAGCATCGTGCCGGAGAAAATTACATTTTAAAATTGTTCGAGCCCAAGTGTTGCATTATGCCCATGAAAAGTATGATATATTCCGAAATGCAACTTTTTGCAAAATTTCTTTGTGATTCCCGTGCAGGCCAATTTTTTAAGCGTACATACAAAATTTCAGGTACATCGGTAGCATAGGGCCGGAGAAAATTACATTTTAAAATTGTTCGAGCCCAAGTGTTGCATTATGCCCATGAAAAGTATGATATATTCCCAAATGCAACTTTTTGCAAAATTTCTTTGTGATTCCCGTGCAGGCCAATTTTTTAAGCGTACATACAAAATTTCAGGTACATCGGTAGCATAGGGCCGGAGAAAATTACATTTTAAAATTGTTCGAGCCCAAGTGTTGCATTATGCCCATGAAAAGTATGATATTTTCCCAAATGCAACTTTTTGCAAAATTTCATTTTGATTCCCGTGCATGCCATTATTCTAAGCGTACATACAAAATTTCAGGCACATCGGTAGCATCGTGCCGGAGAAAATTACATTTTAAAATTGTTCGAGCCCAAGTGTTGCATTATGCCCATGAAAAGAATGATATTTTCCCAAATGCTACTTTTTGCAAAATTTCTTTTTGATTCCTATGCAGGCAAGTATTCTAAGCGTACATAATAAATTTCATACCCATCGGTAGCATAGGGCCGGAGAAAATTACATTTTAAAATTGTTCGAGCCCAAGTGTTGCATTATGCCAATGAAAAGTATGATATATTCCCAAATGCAACTTTTTGCAAAATTTCTTTTTGATTCCCGTGCAGGCCACTATTCTAAGCGTACATACAAAATTTCAGGCACATCGGTAGCATCGTGCCGGAGAAAATTACATTTTAAAATTGTTCGAGCCCAAGTGTTGCATTATGCCCATGAAAAGTATGATATATTCCCAAATGCAAATTTTTGCAAAATTTCTTTGTGATTCCCGTGCAGGCCAATTTTTAAAGCGTACATACAAAATTTCAGGCACATCGGTAGCATAGGGCCGGAGAAAATTACATTTTAAAATTGTTCGAGCCCAAGTGTTGCATTATGCCCATGAAAAGTATGATATTTTCCCAAATGCAACTTTTTGCAAAATTTCATTTTGATTCCCGTGCATGCCATTATTCTAAGCGTACATACAAAATTTCACGCACATCGGTAGCATAGGGCCGGAGAAAATTACATTTTAAAATTGTTCGAGCCCAAGTGTTGCATTATGCCCATGAAAAGTATGATATATTCCCAAATGCAACTTTTTGCAAAATTTCATTTTGATTCCCGTGCAGGCCACTTTTTTAAGCGTACATACAAAATTTCAGGCACATCGGTAGCATAGGGCCGGAGAAAATTACATTTTAAAATTGTTCGAGCCCAAGTGTTGCATTATGCCCATGAAAAGTATGATATATTCCCAAATGCAACTTTTTGCAAAATTTCTTTTTGATTCCCGTGCAGGCCACTATTCTAAGCGTAGATACAAAATTTCAGGCACATCGGTAGCATCGTGCCGGAGAAAATTACATTTTAAAATTGTTCGAGCCCAAGTGTTGCATTATGCCCATGAAAAGTATGATATATTCCGAAATGCAACTTTTTGCAAAATTTCTTTGTGATTCCCGTGCAGGCCAATTTTTTAAGCGTACATACAAAATTTCAGGTACATCGGTAGCATAGGGCCGGAGAAAATTACATTTTAAAATTGTTCGAGCCCAAGTGTTGCATTATGCCCATGAAAAGTATGATATTTTCCCAAATGCAACTTTTTGCAAAATTTCATTTTGATTCCCGTGCATGCCATTATTCTAAGCGTACATACAAAATTTCAGGCACATCGGTAGCATCGTGCCGGAGAAAATTACATTTTAAAATTGTTCGAGCCCAAGTGTTGCATTATGCCCATGAAAAGAATGATATTTTCCCAAATGCTACTTTTTGCAAAATTTCTTTTTGATTCCTATGCAGGCAAGTATTCTAAGCGTACATAATAAATTTCATACCCATCGGTAGCATAGGGCCGGAGAAAATTACATTTTAAAATTGTTCGAGCCCAAGTGTTGCATTATGCCAATGAAAAGTATGATATATTCCCAAATGCAACTTTTTGCAAAATTTCTTTTTGATTCCCGTGCAGGCCACTATTCTAAGCGTACATACAAAATTTAAGGCACATCGGTAGCATCGTGCCGGAGAAAATTACATTTTAAAATTGTTCGAGCCCAAGTGTTGCATTATGCCCATGAAAAGTATGATATATTCCCAAATGCAAATTTTTGCAAAATTTCTTTGTGATTCCCGTGCAGGTCAATTTTTTAAGCGTACATACAAAATTTCAGGCACATCGGTAGCATAGGGCCGGAGAAAATTACATTTTAAAATTGTTCGAGCCCAAGTGTTGCATTATGCCCATGAAAAGTATGATATTTTCCCAAATGCAACTTTTTGCAAAATTTCATTTTGATTCCCGTGCATGCCATTATTCTAAGCGTACATACAAAATTTCACGCACATCGGTAGCATAGGGCCGGAGAAAATTACATTTTAAAATTGTTCGAGCCCAAGTGTTGCATTATGCCCATGAAAAGTATGATATATTCCCAAATGCAACTTTTTGCAAAATTTCATTTTGATTCCCGTGCAGGCCACTTTTTTAAGCGTACATACAAAATTTCAGGCACATCGGTAGCATAGGGCCGGAGAAAATTACATTTTAAAATTGTTCGAGCCCAAGTGTTGCATTATGCCCATGAAAAGTATGATATATTCCCAAATGCAACTTTTTGCAAAATTTCTTTTTGATTCCCGTGCAGGCCACTTTTTTAAGCGTACATACAAAATTTCAGGCACATCGGTAGCATCGGGCCGGAGAAAATTACATTTTAAAATTGTTCGAGCCCAAGTGTCGCATAATGCCCATGAAAAGTATGATATATTCCCAAATGCAACTTTTTGCAAAATTTCTTTTTGATTCCCGTGCAGGCCACTATTCTAAGCGTACATACAAAATTTCAGGCACATCGGTAGCATCGGGCCGGAGAAAATTACATTTTAAAATTGTTCGAGCCCAAGTGTTGCATTATGCCCATGAAAAGTATGATATTTTCCCAAATGCAACTTTTTGCAAAATTTCATTTTGATTCCCGTGCATGCCATTATTCTAAGCGTACATACAAAATTTCACGCACATCGGTAGCATAGGGCCGGAGAAAATTACATTTTAAAATTGTTCGAGCCCAAGTGTTGCATTATGCCCATGAAAAGTATGATATATTCCCAAATGCAACTTTTTGCAAAATTTCATTTTGATTCCCGTGCAGGCCACTTTTTTAAGCGTACATACAAAATTTCAGGCACATCGGTAGCATAGGGCCGGAGAAAATTACATTTTAAAATTGTTCGAGCCCAAGTGTTGCATTATGCCCATGAAAAGTATGATATATTCCCAAATGCAACTTTTTGCAAAATTTCTTTTTGATTCCCGTGCAGGCCACTTTTTTAAGCGTACATACAAAATTTCAGGCACATCGGTAGCATCGGGCCGGAGAAAATTACATTTTAAAATTGTTCGAGCCCAAGTGTCGCATAATGCCCATGAAAAGTATGATATATTCCCAAATGCAACTTTTTGCAAAATTTCTTTTTGATTCCCGTGCAGGCCACTATTCTAAGCGTACATACAAAATTTCAGGCACATCGGTAGCATCGGGCCGGAGAAAATTACATTTTAAAATTGTTCGAGCCCAAGTGTTGCATTATGCCCATGAAAAGTATGATATATTCCCAAATGCAACTTTTTGCAAAATTTCATTTTTATTCCCGTGCAGGCCACTTTTTTAAGCGTACATACAAAATGTCAGGCACATCGGTAGCATAGGGCCGGAGAAAATTACATTTTAAAATTGTTCGAGCCCAAGTGTTGCATTATGCCCATGAAAAGAATGATATATTCCCAAATGCAACTTTTTGCAAAATTTCTTTTTGATTCCCGTGCAGGCCACTATTCTAAGCGTACATACAAAATTTCAGGCACATCGGTAGCATCGTGCCGGAGAAAATTACATTTTAAAATTGTTCGAGCCCAAGTGTTGCATTATGCCCATGAAAAGTATGATATATTCCCAAATGCAACTTTTTGCAAAATTTCTTTGTGATTCCCGTGCAGGCCACTTTTTTAAGCGTACATAATAAATTTCATACCCATCGGTAGCATAGGGCCGGAGAAAATTACATTTTAAAATTGTTCGAGCCCAAGTGTTGCATTATGCCCATGAAAAGTATGATATTTTCCCAAATGCAACTTTTTGCAAAATTTCATTTTGATTCCCGTGCATGCCATTATTCTAAGCGTACATACAAAATTTCACGCACATCGGTAGCATCGTGCCGGAGAAAATTACATTTTAAAATTGTTCGAGCCCAAGTGTTGCATTATGCCCATGAAAAGAATGATATTTTCCCAAATGCTACTTTTTGCAAAATTTCTTTTTGATTCCTATGCAGGCAAGTATTCTAAGCGTACATAATAAATTTCATACCCATCGGTAGCATAGGGCCGGAGAAAATTACATTTTAAAATTGTTCGAGCCCAAGTGTTGCATTATGCCAATGAAAAGTATGATATATTCCCAAATGCAACTTTTTGCAAAATTTCTTTTTGATTCCCGTGCAGGCCACTATTCTAAGCGTACATACAAAATTTCAGGCACATCGGTAGCATCGTGCCGGAGAAAATTACATTTTAAAATTGTTCGAGCCCAAGTGTTGCATTATGCCCATGAAAAGTATGATATATTCCCAAATGCAAATTTTTGCAAAATTTCTTTGTGATTCCCGTGCAGGCCAATTTTTTAAGCGTACATACAAAATTTCAGGCACATCGGTAGCATAGGGCCGGAGAAAATTACATTTTAAAATTGTTCGAGCCCAAGTGTTGCATTATGCCCATGAAAAGTATGATATTTTCCCAAATGCAACTTTTTGCAAAATTTCATTTTGATTCCCGTGCATGCCATTATTCTAAGCGTACATACAAAATTTCACGCACATCGGTAGCATAGGGCCGGAGAAAATTACATTTTAAAATTGTTCGAGCCCAAGTGTTGCATTATGCCCATGAAAAGTATGATATTTTCCCAAATGCAACTTTTTGCAAAATTTCATTTTGATTCCCGTGCAGGCCACTTTTTTAAGCGTACATACAAAATTTCAGGCACATCGGTAGCATAGGGCCGGAGAAAATTACATTTTAAAATTGTTCGAGCCCAAGTGTTGCATTATGCCCATGAAAAGTATGATATATTCCCAAATGCAACTTTTTGCAAAATTTCTTTTTGATTCCCGTGCAGGCCACTATTCTAAGCGTACATACAAAATTTCAGGCACATCGGTAGCATCGTGCCGGAGAAAATTACATTTTAAAATTGTTCGAGCCCAAGTGTTGCATTATGCCCATGAAAAGTATGATATATTCCCAAATGCAACTTTTTGCAAAATTTCTTTGTGATTCCCGTGCAGGCCACTTTTTTAAGCGTACATACAAAATTTCAGGCACATCGGTAGCATCGTGCCGGAGAAAATTACATTTTAAAATTGTTCGAGCCCAAGTGTTGCATTATGCCCATGAAAAGTATGATATATTCCCAAATGCAACTTTTTGCAAAATTTCTTTGTGATTCCCGTGCAGGCCACTTTTTTAAGCGTACATACAAAATTTCAGGCACATCGGTAGCATAGGGCCGGAGAAAATTACATTTTAAAATTGTTCGAGCCCAAGTGTTGCATTATGCCCATGAAAAGTATGATATATTCCCAAATGCAACTTTTTGCAAAATTTCATTTTGATTCCCGTGCAGGCCACTTTTTTAAGCGTACATACAAAATTTCAGGCACATCGGTAGCATAGGGCCGGAGAAAATTACATTTTAAAATTGTTCGAGCCCAAGTGTTGCATTATGCCCATGAAAAGTATGATATATTCCCAAATGCAACTTTTTGCAAAATTTCTTTTTGATTCCCGTGCAGGCCACTATTCTAAGCGTACATACAAAATTTCAGGCACATCGGTAGCATCGTGCCGGAGAAAATTACATTTTAAAATTGTTCGAGCCCAAGTGTTGCATTATGCCCATGAAAAGTATGATATATTCCCAAATGCAACTTTTTGCAAAATTTCTTTGTGATTCCCGTGCAGGCCAATTTTTTAAGCGTACATACAAAATTTCAGGCACATCGGTAGCATAGGGCCGGAGAAAATTACATTTTAAAATTGTTCGAGCCCAAGTGTTGCATTATGCCCATGAAAAGTATGATATTTTCCCAAATGCAACTTTTTGCAAAATTTCATTTTGATTCCCGTGCAGGCCACTTTTTTAAGCGTACATACAAAATTTCAGGCACATCGGTAGCATAGGGCCGGAGAAAATTACATATTAAAATTGTTCGAGCCCAAGTGTTGCATTATGCCCATGAAAAGTATGATATATTCCCAAATGCAACTTTTTGCAAAATTTCATTTTGATTCCCGTGCAGGCCACTTTTTTAAGCGTACATACAAAATTTCAGGCACATCGGTAGCATAGGGCCGGAGAAAATTACATTTTAAAATTGTTCGAGCCCAAGTGTTGCATTATGCCCATGAAAAGTATGATATATTCCCAAATGCAACTTTTTGCAAAATTTCTTTTTGATTCCCGTGCAGGCCACTATTCTAAGCGTACATACAAAATTTCAGGCACATCGGTAGCATCGTGCCGGAGAAAATTACATTTTAAAATTGTTCGAGCCCAAGTGTTGCATTATGCCCATGAAAAGTATGATATATTCCCAAATGCAACTTTTTGCAAAATTTCTTTGTGATTCCCGTGCAGGCCAATTTTTTAAGCGTACATACAAAATTTCAGGCACATCGGTAGCATAGGGCCGGAGAAAATTACATTTTAAAATTGTTCGAGCCCAAGTGTTGCATTATGCCCATGAAAAGTATGATATTTTCCCAAATGCAACTTTTTGCAAAATTTCATTTTGATTCCCGTGCATGCCATTATTCTAAGCGTACATACAAAATTTCACGCACATCGGTAGCATAGGGCCGGAGAAAATTACATTTTAAAATTGTTCGAGCCCAAGTGTTGCATTATGCCCATGAAAAGTATGATATTTTCCCAAATGCAACTTTTTGCAAAATTTCATTTTGATTCCCGTGCAGGCCACTTTTTTAAGCGTACATACAAAATTTCAGGCACATCGGTAGCATAGGGCCGGAGAAAATTACATTTTAAAATTGTTCGAGACCAAGTGTTGCATTATGCCCATGAAAAGTATGATATATTCCCAAATGCAACTTTTTGCAAAATTTCATTTTGATTCCCGTGCAGGCCACTTTTTTAAGCGTACATACAAAATTTCAGGCACATCGGTAGCATAGGGCCGGAGAAAATTACATTTTAAAATTGTTCGAGCCCAAGTGTTGCATTATGCCCATGAAAAGTATGATATATTCCCAAATGCAACTTTTTGCAAAATTTCTTTTTGATTCCCGTGCAGGCCACTATTCTAAGCGTACATACAAAATTTCAGGCACATCGGTAGCATCGTGCCGGAGAAAATTACATTTTAAAATTGTTCGAGCCCAAGTGTTGCATTATGCCCATGAAAAGTATGATATTTTCCCAAATGCAACTTTTTGCAAAATTTCATTTTGATTCCCGTGCATGCCATTATTCTAAGCGTACATACAAAATTTCACGCACATCGGTAGCATAGGGCCGGAGAAAATTACATTTTAAAATTGTTCGAGCCCAAGTGTTGCATTATGCCCATGAAAAGTATGATATATTCCCAAATGCAACTATTTGCAAAATTTCTTTTTGATTCCCGTGCAGGCCACTATTCTAAGCGTACATACAAAATTTCAGGCACATCGGTAGCATCGTGCCGGAGAAAATTACATTTTAAAATTGTTCGAGCCCAAGTGTTGCATTATGCCCATGAAAAGTATGATATATTCCCAAATGCAAATTTTTGCAAAATTTCTTTGTGATTCCCGTGCAGGCCAATTTTTTAAGCGTACATACAAAATTTCAGGCACATCGGTAGCATAGGGCCGGAGAAAATTACATTTTAAAATTGTTCGAGCCCAAGTGTTGCATTATGCCCATGAAAAGTATGATATTTTCCCAAATGCAACTTTTTGCAAAATTTCATTTTGATTCCCGTGCATGCCATTATTCTAAGCGTACATACAAAATTTTACGCACATCGGTAGCATAGGGCCGGAGAAAATTACATTTTAAAATTGTTCGAGCCCAAGTGTTGCATTATGCCCATGAAAAGTATGATATATTCCCAAATGCAACTTTTTGCAAAATTTCATTTTGATTCCCGTGCAGGCCACTTTTTTAAGCGTACATACAAAATTTCAGGCACATCGGTAGCATAGGGCCGGAGAAAATTACATTTTAAAATTGTTCGAGCCCAAGTGTTGCATTATGCCCATGAAAAGTATGATATATTCCCAAATGCAACTTTTTGCAAAATTTCTTTTTGATTCCCGTGCAGGCCACTATTCTAAGCGTACATACAAAATTTCAGGCACATCGGTAGCATCGTGCCGGAGAAAATTACATTTTAAAATTGTTCGAGCCCAAGTGTTGCATTATGCCCATGAAAAGTATGATATATTCCCAAATGCAACTTTTTGCAAAATTTCTTTGTGATTCCCGTGCAGGCCACTATTCTAAGCGTACATACAAAATTTCAGGCACATCGGTAGCATAGGGCCGGAGAAAATTACATTTTAAAATTGTTCGAGCCCAAGTGTTGCATTATGCCCATGAAAAGTATGATATTTTCCCAAATGCAACTTTTTGCAAAATTTCATTTTGATTCCCGTGCAAGCCACTTTTTTAAGCGTACATACAAAATTTCAGGCACATCGGTAGCATAGGGCCGGAGAAAATTACATTTTAAAATTGTTCGAGCCCAAGTGTTGCATTATGCCCATGAAAAGTATGATATATTCCCAAATGCAACTTTTTGCAAAATTTCATTTTGATTCCCGTGCAGGCCACTATTCTAAGCGTACATACAAAATTTCAGGCACATCGGTAGCATAGGGCCGGAGAAAATTACATTTTAAAATTGTTCGAGCCCAAGTGTTGCATTATGCCCATGAAAAGTATGATATATTCCCAAATGCAACTTTTTGCAAAATTTCTTTTTGATTCCCGTGCAGGCCACTATTCTAAGCGTACATACAAAATTTCAGGCACATCGGTAGCATCGTGCCCTAGAAAATTACATTTTAAAATTGTTCGAGCCCAAGTGTTGCATTATGCCCATGAAAAGTATGATATTTTCCCAAATGCAACTTTTTGCAAAATTTCATTTTGATTCCCGTGCAGGCCACTTTTTTAAGCGTACATACAAAATTTCAGGCACATCGGTAGCATAGGGCCGGAGAAAATTACATTTTAAAATTGTTCGAGCCCAAGTGTTGCATTATGCCCATGAAAAGTATGATATATTCCCAAATGCAACTTTTTGCAAAATTTCATTTTGATTCCCGTGCAGGCCACTTTTTTAAGCGTACATACAAAATTTCAGGCACATCGGTAGCATAGGGCCGGAGAAAATTACATTTTAAAATTGTTCGAGCCCAAGTGTTGCATTATGCCCATGAAAAGTATGATATTTTCCCAAATGCAACTTTTTGCAAAATTTCATTTTGATTCCCGTGCAGGCCACTTTTTTAAGCGTACATACAAAATTTCAGGCACATCGGTAGCATAGGGCCGGAGAAAATTACATTTTAAAATTGTTCGAGCCCAAGTGTTGCATTATGCCCATGAAAAGTATGATATATTCCCAAATGCAACTTTTTGCAAAATTTCATTTTGATTCCCGTGCAGGCCACTTTTTTAAGCGTACATACAAAATTTCAGGCACATCGGTAGCATAGGGCCGGAGAAAATTACATTTTAAAATTGTTCGAGCCCAAGTGTTGCATTATGTCCATGAAAAGTATGATATATTCCCAAATGCAACTTTTTGCAAAATTTCTTTTTGATTCCCGTGCAGGCCACTATTCTAAGCGTACATACAAAATTTCAGGCACATCGGTAGCATCGTGCCGGAGAAAATTACATTTTAAAATTGTTCGAGCCCAAGTGTTGCATTATGCCCATGAAAAGTATGATATATTCCCAAATGCAACTTTTTGCAAAATTTCATTTTGATTCCCGTGCAGGCCACTTTTTTAAGCGTACATACAAAATTTCAGGCACATCGGTAGCATAGGGCCGGAGAAAATTACATTTTAAAATTGTTCGAGCCCAAGTGTTGCATTATGCCCATGAAAAGTATGATATATTCCCAAATGCAACTTTTTGCAAAATTTCATTTTGATTCCCGTGCAGGCCACTTTTTTAAGCGTACATTCAAAATTTCAGGCACATCGGTAGCATAGGGCCGGAGAAAATTACATTTTAAAATTGTTCGAGCCCAAGTGTTGCATTATGCCCATGAAAAGTATGATATATTCCCAAATGCAACTTTTTGCAAAATTTCTTTTTGATTCCCGTGCAGGCCACTATTCTAAGCGTACATACAAAATTTCAGGCACATCGGTAGCATCGTGCCGGAGAAAATTACATTTTAAAATTGTTCGAGCCCAAGTGTTGCATTATGCCCATGAAAAGTATGATATTTTCCCAAATGCAACTTTTTGCAAAATTTCATTTTGATTCCCGTGCAGGCCACTTTTTTAAGCGTACATACAAAATTTCAGGCACATCGGTAGCATAGGGCCGGAGAAAATTACATTTTAAAATTGTTCGAGCCCAAGTGTTGCATTATGCCCATGAAAAGTATGATATATTCCCAAATGCAACTTTTTGCAAAATTTCATTTTGATTCCCGTGCAGGCCACTTTTTTAAGCGTACATACAAAATTTCAGGCACATCGGTAGCATAGGGCCGGAGAAAATTACATTTTAAAATTGTTCGAGCCCAAGTGTTGCATTATGCCCATGAAAAGTATGATATATTCCCAAATGCAACTTTTTGCAAAATTTCTTTTTGATTCCCGTGCAGGCCACTATTCTAAGCGTACATACAAAATTTCAGGCACATCGGTAGCATCGTGCCGGAGAAAATTACATTTTAAAATTGTTCGAGCCCAAGTGTTGCATTATGCCCATGAAAAGTATGATATATTCCCAAATGCAACTTTTTGCAAAATTTCTTTGTGATTCCAGTGCAGGCCAATTTTTTAAGCGTACATACAAAATTTCAGGCACATCGGTAGCATAGGGCCGGAGAAAATTACATATAAAAATTGTTCGAGCCCAAGTGTTGCATTATGCCCATGAAAAGTATGATATTTTCCCAAATGCAACTTTTTGCAAAACTTCATTTTGATTCCCGTGCATGCCATTATTCTAAGCGTACATACAAAATTTCACGCACATCGGTAGCATAGGGCCCGAGAAAATTACATTTTAAAATTGTTCGAGCCCAAGTGTTGCATTATGCCCATGAAAAGTATGATATATTCCCAAATGCAACTTTTTGCAAAATTTCATTTTGATTCCCGTGCAGGCCACTTTTTTAAGCGTACATACAAAATTTCAGGCACATCGGTAGCATAGGGCCGGAAAAAATTACATTTTAAAATTGTTCGAGCCCAAGTGTTGCATTATGCCCATGAAAAGTATGATATTTTCCCAAATGCAACTTTTTGCAAAATTTCATTTTGATTCCCGTGCAGGCCACTTTTTTAAGCGTACATACAAAATTTCAGGCACATCGGTAGCATAGGGCCGGAGAAAATTACATTTTAAAATTGTTCGAGCCCAAGTGTTGCATTATGCCCATGAAAAGTATGATATATTCCCAAATGCAACTTTTTGCAAAATTTCATTTTGATTCCCGTGCAGGCCACTTTTTTAAGCGTACATACAAAATTTCAGGCACATCGGTAGCATAGGGCCGGAGAAAATTACATTTTAAAATTGTTCGAGCCCAAGTGTTGCATTATGCCCATGAAAAGTATGATATATTCCCAAATGCAACTTTTTGCAAAATTTCATTTTGATTCCCGTGCATGCCATTATTCTAAGCGTACATACAAAATTTCACGCACATCGGTAGCATAGGGCCCGAGAAAATTACATTTAAAAATTGTTCGAGCCCAAGTGTTGCATTATGCCCATGAAAAGTATGATATTTTCCCAAATGCAACTTTTTGCAAAACTTCATTTTGATTCCCGTGCATGCCATTATTCTAAGCGTACATACAAAATTTCACGCACATCGGTAGCATAGGGCCCGAGAAAATTACATTTTAAAATTGTTCGAGCCCAAGTGTTGCATTATGCCCATGAAAAGTATGATATATTCCCAAATGCAACTTTTTGCAAAATTTCATTTTGATTCCCGTGCAGGCCACTTTTTTAAGCGTACATACAAAATTTCAGGCACATCGGTAGCATAGGGCCGGAAAAAATTACATTTTAAAATTGTTCGAGCCCAAGTGTTGCATTATGCCCATGAAAAGTATGATATATTCCCAAATGCAACTTTTTGCAAAATTTCTTTGTGATTCCGGTGCAGGCCACTTTTTTAAGCGTACATACAAAATTTCAGGCACATCGGTAGCATAGGGCCGGAGAAAATTACATTTTAAAATTGTTCGAGCCCAAGTGTTGCATTATGCCCATGAAAAGTATGATATTTTCCCAAATGCAACTTTTTGCAAAATTTCATTTTGATTCCCGTGCATGCCATTATTCTAAGCGTACATACAAAATTTCACGCACATCGGTAGCATAGGGCCGGAGAAAATTACATTTTAAAATTGTTCGAGCCCAAGTGTTGCATTATGCCCATGAAAAGTATGATATTTTCCCAAATGCAACTTTTTGCAAAATTTCATTTTGATTCCCGTGCAGGCCACTTTTTTAAGCGTACATACAAAATTTCAGGCACATCGGTAGCATAGGGCCGGAGAAAATTACATTTTAAAATTGTTCGAGCCCAAGTGTTGCATTATGCCCATGAAAAGTATGATATATTCCCAAATGCAACTTTTTGCAAAATTTCTTTTTGATTCCCGTGCAGGCCACTTTTTTAAGCGTACATACAAAATTTCAGGCACATCGGTAGCATAGGGCCGGAGAAAATTACATTTTAAAATTGTTCGAGCCCAAGTGTTGCATTATGCCCATGAAAAGTATGATATATTCCCAAATGCAACTTTTTGCAAAATTTCTTTTTGATTCCCGTGCAGGCCACTATTCTAAGCGTACATACAAAATTTCAGGCACATCGGTAGCATCGTGCCGGAGAAAATTACATTTTAAAATTGTTCGAGCCCAAGTGTTGCATTATGCCCATGAAAAGTATGATATATTCCCAAATGCAACTTTTTGCAAAATTTCTTTGTGATTCCCGTGCAGGCCAATTTTTTAAGCGTACATACAAAATTTCAGGCACATCGGTAGCATAGGGCCGGAGAAAATTACATTTAAAAATTGTTCGAGCCCAAGTGTTGCATTATGCCCATGAAAAGTATGATATTTTCCCAAATGCAACTTTTTGCAAAACTTCATTTTGATTCCCGTGCATGCCATTATTCTAAGCGTACATACAAAATTTCACGCACATCGGTAGCATAGGGCCGGAGAAAATTACATTTTAAAATTGTTCGAGCCCAAGTGTTGCATTATGCCCATGAAAAGTATGATATATTCCCAAATGCAACTTTTTGCAAAATTTCTTTGTGATTCCGGTGCAGGCCACTTTTTTAAGCGTACATACAAAATTTCAGGCACATCGGTAGCATAGGGCCGGAAAAAATTACATTTTAAAATTGTTCGAGCCCAAGTGTTGCATTATGCCCATGAAAAGTATGATATATTCCCAAATGCAACTTTTTGCAAAATTTCTTTTTGATTCCCGTGCAGGCCACTTTTTTAAGCGTACATACAAAATTTCAGGCACATCGGTAGCATAGGGCCGGAGAAAATTACATTTTAAAATTGTTCGAGCCCAAGTGTTGCATTATGCCCATGAAAAGTATGATATATTCCCAAATGCAACTTTTTGCAAAATTTCTTTTTGATTCCCGTGCAGGCCACTATTCTAAGCGTACATACAAAATTTCAGGCACATCGGTAGCATCGTGCCGGAGAAAATTACATTTTAAAATTGTTCGAGCCCAAGTGTTGCATTATGCCCATGAAAAGTATGATATATTCCCAAATGCAACTTTTTGCAAAATTTCATTTTGATTCCCGTGCAGGCCACTTTTTTAAGCGTACATACAAAATTTCAGGCACATCGGTAGCATAGGGCCGGAGAAAATTACATTTTAAAATTGTTCGAGCCCAAGTGTTGCATTATGCCCATGAAAAGTATGATATATTCCCAAATGCAACTTTTTGCAAAATTTCTTTTTGATTCCCGTGCAGGCCACTATTCTAAGCGGACATACAAAATTTCAGGCACATCGGTAGCATCGTGCCGGAGAAAATTACATTTTAAAATTTTTCGAGCCCAAGTGTTGCATTATGCCCATGAAAAGTATGATATATTCCCAAATGCAACTTTTTGCAAAATTTCATTTTGATTCCCGTGCAGGCCACTTTTTTAAGCGTACATACAAAATTTCAGGCACATCGGTAGCATAGGGCCGGAGAAAATTACATTTTAAAATTGTTCGAGCCCAAGTGTTGCATTATGCCCATGAAAAGTATGATATATTCCCAAATGCAACTTTTTGCAAAATTTCTTTTTGATTCCCGTGCAGGCCACTATTCTAAGCGTACATACAAAATTTCAGGCACATCGGTAGCATCGTGCCGGAGAAAATTACATTTTAAAATTGTTCGAGCCCAAGTGTTGCATTATGCCCATGAAAAGTATGATATATTCCCAAATGCAACTTTTTGCAAAATTTCTTTGTGATTCCCGTGCAGGCCAATTTTTTAAGCGTACATACAAAATTTCAGGCACATCGGTAGCATAGGGCCGGAGAAAATTACATTTAAAAATTGTTCGAGCCCAAGTGTTGCATTATGCCCATGAAAAGTATGATATTTTCCCAAATGCAACTTTTTGCAAAACTTCATTTTGATTCCCGTGCATGCCATTATTCTAAGCGTACATACAAAATTTCACGCACATCGGTAGCATAGGGCCCGAGAAAATTACATTTAAAAATTGTTCGAGCCCAAGTGTTGCATTATGCCCATGAAAAGTATGATATTTTCCCAAATGCAACTTTTTGCAAAACTTCATTTTGATTCCCGTGCATGCCATTATTCTAAGCGTACATACAAAATTTCACGCACATCGGTAGCATAGGGCCCGAGAAAATTACATTTTAAAATTGTTCGAGCCCAAGTGTTGCATTATGCCCATGAAAAGTATGATATATTCCCAAATGCAACTTTTTGCAAAATTTCATTTTGATTCCCGTGCAGGCCACTTTTTTAAGCGTACATACAAAATTTCAGGCACATCGGTAGCATAGGGCCGGAAAAAATTACATTTTAAAATTGTTCGAGCCCAAGTGTTGCATTATGCCCATGAAAAGTATGATATATTCCCAAATGCAACTTTTTGCAAAATTTCTTTGTGATTCCGGTGCAGGCCACTTTTTTAAGCGTACATACAAAATTTCAGGCACATCGGTAGCATAGGGCCGGAGAAAATTACATTTTAAAATTGTTCGAGCCCAAGTGTTGCATTATGCCCATGAAAAGTATGATATTTTCCCAAATGCAACTTTTTGCAAAATTTCATTTTGATTCCCGTGCATGCCATTATTCTAAGCGTACATACAAAATTTCACGCACATCGGTAGCATAGGGCCGGAGAAAATTACATTTTAAAATTGTTCGAGCCCAAGTGTTGCATTATGCCCATGAAAAGTATGATATTTTCCCAAATGCAACTTTTTGCAAAATTTCATTTTGATTCCCGTGCAGGCCACTTTTTTAAGCGTACATACAAAATTTCAGGCACATCGGTAGCATAGGGCCGGAGAAAATTACATTTTAAAATTGTTCGAGCCCAAGTGTTGCATTATGCCCATGAAAAGTATGATATATTCCCAAATGCAACTTTTTGCAAAATTTCTTTTTGATTCCCGTGCAGGCCACTTTTTTAAGCGTACATACAAAATTTCAGGCACATCGGTAGCATAGGGCCGGAGAAAATTACATTTTAAAATTGTTCGAGCCCAAGTGTTGCATTATGCCCATGAAAAGTATGATATATTCCCAAATGCAACTTTTTGCAAAATTTCTTTTTGATTCCCGTGCAGGCCACTATTCTAAGCGTACATACAAAATTTCAGGCACATCGGTAGCATCGTGCCGGAGAAAATTACATTTTAAAATTGTTCGAGCCCAAGTGTTGCATTATGCCCATGAAAAGTATGATATATTCCCAAATGCAACTTTTTGCAAAATTTCTTTGTGATTCCCGTGCAGGCCAATTTTTTAAGCGTACATACAAAATTTCAGGCACATCGGTAGCATAGGGCCGGAGAAAATTACATTTAAAAATTGTTCGAGCCCAAGTGTTGCATTATGCCCATGAAAAGTATGATATTTTCCCAAATGCAACTTTTTGCAAAACTTCATTTTGATTCCCGTGCATGCCATTATTCTAAGCGTACATACAAAATTTCACGCACATCGGTAGCATAGGGCCGGAGAAAATTACATTTTAAAATTGTTCGAGCCCAAGTGTTGCATTATGCCCATGAAAAGTATGATATATTCCCAAATGCAACTTTTTGCAAAATTTCTTTGTGATTCCGGTGCAGGCCACTTTTTTAAGCGTACATACAAAATTTCAGGCACATCGGTAGCATAGGGCCGGAAAAAATTACATTTTAAAATTGTTCGAGCCCAAGTGTTGCATTATGCCCATGAAAAGTATGATATATTCCCAAATGCAACTTTTTGCAAAATTTCTTTGTGATTCCGGTGCAGGCCACTTTTTTAAGCGTACATACAAAATTTCAGGCACATCGGTAGCATAGGGCCGGAGAAAATTACATTTTAAAATTGTTCGAGCCCAAGTGTTGCATTATGCCCATGAAAAGTATGATATTTTCCCAAATGCAACTTTTTGCAAAATTTCATTTTGATTCCCGTGCATGCCATTATTCTAAGCGTACATACAAAATTTCACGCACATCGGTAGCATAGGGCCGGAGAAAATTACATTTTAAAATTGTTCGAGCCCAAGTGTTGCATTATGCCCATGAAAAGTATGATATTTTCCCAAATGCAACTTTTTGCAAAATTTCATTTTGATTCCCGTGCAGGCCACTTTTTTAAGCGTACATACAAAATTTCAGGCACATCGGTAGCATAGGGCCGGAGAAAATTACATTTTAAAATTGTTCGAGCCCAAGTGTTGCATTATGCCCATGAAAAGTATGATATATTCCCAAATGCAACTTTTTGCAAAACTTCATTTTGATTCCCGTGCATGCCATTATTCTAAGCGTACATACAAAATTTCACGCACATCGGTAGCATAGGGCCGGAGAAAATTACATTTTAAAATTGTTCGAGCCCAAGTGTTGCATTATGCCCATGAAAAGTATGATATATTCCCAAATGCAACTTTTTGCAAAATTTCTTTGTGATTCCGGTGCAGGCCACTTTTTTAAGCGTACATACAAAATTTCAGGCACATCGGTAGCATAGGGCCGGAAAAAATTACATTTTAAAATTGTTCGAGCCCAAGTGTTGCATTATGCCCATGAAAAGTATGATATATTCCCAAATGCAACTTTTTGCAAAATTTCTTTGTGATTCCGGTGCAGGCCACTTTTTTAAGCGTACATACAAAATTTCAGGCACATCGGTAGCATAGGGCCGGAGAAAATTACATTTTAAAATTGTTCGAGCCCAAGTGTTGCATTATGCCCATGAAAAGTATGATATTTTCCCAAATGCAACTTTTTGCAAAATTTCATTTTGATTCCCGTGCATGCCATTATTCTAAGCGTACATACAAAATTTCACGCACATCGGTAGCATAGGGCCGGAGAAAATTACATTTTAAAATTGTTCGAGCCCAAGTGTTGCATTATGCCCATGAAAAGTATGATATTTTCCCAAATGCAACTTTTTGCAAAATTTCATTTTGATTCCCGTGCAGGCCACTTTTTTAAGCGTACATACAAAATTTCAGGCACATCGGTAGCATAGGGCCGGAGAAAATTACATTTTAAAATTGTTCGAGCCCAAGTGTTGCATTATGCCCATGAAAAGTATGATATATTCCCAAATGCAACTTTTTGCAAAATTTCTTTTTGATTCCCGTGCAGGCCACTTTTTTAAGCGTACATACAAAATTTCAGGCACATCGGTAGCATAGGGCCGGAGAAAATTACATTTTAAAATTGTTCGAGCCCAAGTGTTGCATTATGCCCATGAAAAGTATGATATATTCCCAAATGCAACTTTTTGCAAAATTTCTTTTTGATTCCCGTGCAGGCCACTATTCTAAGCGTACATACAAAATTTCAGGCACATCGGTAGCATCGTGCCGGAGAAAATTACATTTTAAAATTGTTCGAGCCCAAGTGTTGCATTATGCCCATGAAAAGTATGATATATTCCCAAATGCAACTTTTTGCAAAATTTCTTTGTGATTCCCGTGCAGGCCAATTTTTTAAGCGTACATACAAAATTTCAGGCACATCGGTAGCATAGGGCCGGAGAAAATTACATTTAAAAATTGTTCGAGCCCAAGTGTTGCATTATGCCCATGAAAAGTATGATATTTTCCCAAATGCAACTTTTTGCAAAACTTCATTTTGATTCCCGTGCATGCCATTATTCTAAGCGTACATACAAAATTTCACGCACATCGGTAGCATAGGGCCCGAGAAAATTACATTTTAAAATTGTTCGAGCCCAAGTGTTGCATTATGCCCATGAAAAGTATGATATATTCCCAAATGCAACTTTTTGCAAAATTTCATTTTGATTCCCGTGCAGGCCACTTTTTTAAGCGTACATACAAAATTTCAGGCACATCGGTAGCATAGGGCCGGAAAAAATTACATTTTAAAATTGTTCGAGCCCAAGTGTTGCATTATGCCCATGAAAAGTATGGTATATTCCCAAATGCAACTTTTTGCAAAATTTCTTTTTGATTCCCGTGCAGGCCACTATTCTAAGCGTACATACAAAATTTCAGGCACATCGGTAGCATCGTGCCGGAGAAAATTACATTTTAAAATTGTTCGAGCCCAAGTGTTGCATTATGCCCATGAAAAGTATGATATATTCCCAAATGCAACTTTTTGCAAAATTTCTTTGTGATTCCCGTGCAGGCCACTTTTTTAAGCGTACATACAAAATTTCAGGCACATCGGTAGCATAGGGCCGGAGAAAATTACATTTTAAAATTGTTCGAGCCCAAGTGTTGCATTATGCCCATGAAAAGTATGATATTTTCCCAAATGCAATTTTTTGCAAAATTTCTTTTTGATTCCCGTGCAGACCACAATTCTAAGCGTACATACAAAATTTCAGGCACATCGGTAGCATCGTGCCGGAGAAAATTACATTTTAAAATTGTTCGAGCCCAAGTGTTGCATTATGCCCATGTATGATATATTCCCAAATGCAACATTTTGCAAAATTTCTTTGTGATTCCCGAGCAGGCCACTATTCTAAGCGTACATACAAAATTTCAGGCACATCGGTAGCATCGTGCCGGAGAAAATTTCATTTTAAAATTGTTCGAGCCCAAGTGTTGCATTATGCCCATGAAAAGTATGATATATTCCCAAATGCAACTTTTTGCAAAATTTCTTTGTGATTCCCGTGCAGGCCACTTTTTTAAGCGTACATACAAAATTTCAGGCACATCGGTAGCATAGGGCCGGAGAAAATTACATTTTAAAATTGTTCGAGCCCAAGTGTTGCATTATGCCCATGAAAAGTATGATATTTTCCCAAATGCAACTTTTTGCAAAATTTCATTTTGATTCCCGTGCAGGCCACTTTTTTAAGCGTACATACAAAATTTCAGGCACATCGGTAGCATAGGGCCGGAGAAAATTACATTTTAAAATTGTTCGAGCCCAAGTGTTGCATTATGCCCATGAAAAGTATGATATATTCCCAAATGCAACTTTTTGCAAAATTTCTTTTTGATTCCCGTGCAGGCCACTATTCTAAGCGTACATACAAAATTTCAGGCACATCGGTAGCATCGTGCCGGAGAAAATTACATTTTAAAATTGTTCGAGCCCAAGTGTTGCATTATGCCCATGAAAAGTATGATATATTCCCAAATGCAACTTTTTGCAAAATTTCATTTTGATTCCCGTGCAGGCCACTTTTTTAAGCGTACATACAAAATTTCAGGCACATCGGTAGCATAGGGCCGGAGAAAATTACATTTTAAAATTGTTCGAGCCCAAGTGTTGCATTATGCCCATGAAAAGTATGATATATTCCCAAATGCAACTTTTTGCAAAATTTCTTTTTGATTCCCGTGCAGGCCACTATTCTAAGCGTACATACAAAATTTCAGGCACATCGGTAGCATCGTGCCCGAGAAAATTACATTTTAAAATTGTTCGAGCCCAAGTGTTGCATTATGCCCATGAAAAGTATGATATTTTCCCAAATGCAACTTTTTGCAAAATTTCATTTTGATTCCCGTGCAGGCCACTTTTTTAAGCGTACATACAAAATTTCAGGCACATCGGTAGCATAGGGCCGGAGAAAATTACATTTTAAAATTGTTCGAGCCCAAGTGTTGCATTATGCCCATGAAAAATGCAACTTTTTGCAAAATTTCTTTGTGATTCCGGTGCAGGCCACTTTTTTAAGCGTACATACAAAATTTCAGGCACATCGGTAGCATAGGGCCGGAGAAAATTACATTTTAAAATTGTTCGAGCCCAAGTGTTGCATTATGCCCATGAAAAGTATGATATTTTCCCAAATGCAATTTTTTGCAAAATTTCTTTTTGATTCCCGTGCAGACCACAATTCTAAGCGTACATACAAAATTTCAGGCACATCGGTAGCATCGTGCCGGAGAAAATTACATTTTAAAATTGTTCGAGCCCAAGTGTTGCATTATGCCCATGTATGATCTATTCCCAAATGCAACATTTTGCAAAATTTCTTTGTGATTCCCGAGCAGGCCACTATTCTAAGCGTACATACAAAATTTCAGGCACATCGGTAGCATCGTGCCGGAGAAAATTTCATTTTAAAATTGTTCGAGCCCAAGTGTTGCATTATGCCCATGAAAAGTATGATATATTCCCAAATGCAACTTTTTGCAAAATTTCTTTGTGATTCCCGTGCAGGCCACTTTTTTAAGCGTACATACAAAATTTCAGGCACATCGGTAGCATAGGGCCGGAGAAAATTACATTTTAAAATTGTTCGAGCCCAAGTGTTGCATTATGCCCATGAAAAGTATGATATTTTCCCAAATGCAACTTTTTGCAAAATTTCATTTTGATTCCCGTGCAGGCCACTTTTTTAAGCGTACATACAAAATTTCAGGCACATCGGTAGCATAGGGCCGGAGAAAATTACATTTTAAAATTGTTCGAGCCCAAGTGTTGCATTATGCCCATGAAAAGTATGATATATTCCCAAATGCAACTTTTTGCAAAATTTCTTTTTGATTCCCGTGCAGGCCACTATTCTAAGCGTACATACAAAATTTCAGGCACATCGGTAGCATCGTGCCGGAGAAAATTACATTTTAAAATTGTTCGAGCCCAAGTGTTGCATTATGCCCATGAAAAGTATGATATATTCCCAAATGCAACTTTTTGCAAAATTTCATTTTGATTCCCGTGCAGGCCACTTTTTTAAGCGTACATACAAAATTTCAGGCACATCGGTAGCATAGGGCCGGAGAAAATTACATTTTAAAATTGTTCGAGCCCAAGTGTTGCATTATGCCCATGAAAAGTATGATATATTCCCAAATGCAACTTTTTGCAAAATTTCTTTTTGATTCCCGTGCAGGCCACTATTCTAAGCGTACATACAAAATTTCAGGCACATCGGTAGCATCGTGCCGGAGAAAATTTCATTTTAAAATTGTTCGAGCCCAAGTGTTGCATTATGCCCATGAAAAGTATGATATATTCCCAAATGCAACTTTTTGCAAAATTTCTTTGTGATTCCCGTGCAGGCCACTTTTTTAAGCGTACATACAAAATTTCAGGCACATCGGTAGCATCGTGCCGGAGAAAATTACATTTTAAAATTGTTCGAGCCCAAGTGTTGCATTATGCCCATGAAAAGTATGATATATTCACAAATGCAACTTTTTGCAAAATTTCTTTGTGATTCCGGTGCAGGCCACTTTTTTAAGCGTACATACAAAATTTCAGGCACATCGGTAGCATAGGGCCGGAGAAAATTACATTTTAAAATTGTTCGAGCCCAAGTGTTGCATTATGCCCATGAAAAGTATGATATTTTCCCAAATGCAATTTTTTGCAAAATTTCTTTTTGATTCCCGTGCAGACCACAATTCTAAGCGTACATACAAAATTTCAGGCACATCGGTAGCATCGTGCCGGAGAAAATTACATTTTAAAATTGTTCGAGCCCAAGTGTTGCATTATGCCCATGTATGATATATTCCCAAATACAACATTTTGCAAAATTTCTTTGTGATTCCCGAGCAGGCCACTATTCTAAGCGTACATACAAAATTTCAGGCACATCGGTAGCATCGTGCCGGAGAAAATTTCATTTTAAAATTGTTCGAGCCCAAGTGTTGCATTATGCCCATGAAAAGTATGATATATTCCCAAATGCAACTTTTTGCAAAATTTCTTTTTGATTCCCGTGCAGGCCACTATTCTAAGCGTACATACAAAATTTCAGGCACATCGGTAGCATCGTGCCGGAGAAAATTACATTTTAAAATTGTTCGAGCCCAAGTGTTGCATTATGCCCATGAAAAGTATGATATATTCCCAAATGCAACTTTTTGCAAAATTTCTTTGTGATTCCCGTGCAGGCCAATTTTTTAAGCGTACATACAAAATTTCAGGCACATCGGTAGCATAGGGCCGGAGAAAATTACATTTAAAAATTGTTCGAGCCCAAGTGTTGCATTATGCCCATGAAAAGTATGATATTTTCCCAAATGCAACTTTTTGCAAAACTTCATTTTGATTCCCGTGCATGCCATTATTCTAAGCGTACATACAAAATTTCACGCACATCGGTAGCATAGGGCCCGAGAAAATTACATTTTAAAATTGTTCGAGCCCAAGTGTTGCATTATGCCCATGAAAAGTATGATATATTCCCAAATGCAACTTTTTGCAAAATTTCATTTTGATTCCCGTGCAGGCCACTTTTTTAAGCGTACATACAAAATTTCAGGCACATCGGTAGCATAGGGCCGGAAAAAATTACATTTTAAAATTGTTCGAGCCCAAGTGTTGCATTATGCCCATGAAAAGTATGGTATATTCCCAAATGCAACTTTTTGCAAAATTTCTTTTTGATTCCCGTGCAGGCCACTATTCTAAGCGTACATACAAAATTTCAGGCACATCGGTAGCATCGTGCCGGAGAAAATTACATTTTAAAATTGTTCGAGCCCAAGTGTTGCATTATGCCCATGAAAAGTATGATATATTCACAAATGCAACTTTTTGCAAAATTTCTTTGTGATTCCGGTGCAGGCCACTTTTTTAAGCGTACATACAAAATTTCAGGCACATCGGTAGCATAGGGCCGGAGAAAATTACATTTTAAAATTGTTCGAGCCCAAGTGTTGCATTATGCCCATGAAAAGTATGATATTTTCCCAAATGCAATTTTTTGCAAAATTTCTTTTTGATTCCCGTGCAGACCACAATTCTAAGCGTACATACAAAATTTCAGGCACATCGGTAGCATCGTGCCGGAGAAAATTACATTTTAAAATTGTTCGAGCCCAAGTGTTGCATTATGCCCATGTATGATATATTCCCAAATGCAACATTTTGCAAAATTTCTTTGTGATTCCCGAGCAGGCCACTATTCTAAGCGTACATACAAAATTTCAGGCACATCGGTAGCATCGTGCCGGAGAAAATTTCATTTTAAAATTGTTCGAGCCCAAGTGTTGCATTATGCCCATGAAAAGTATGATATATTCCCAAATGCAACTTTTTGCAAAATTTCTTTGTGATTCCCGTGCAGGCCACTTTTTTAAGCGTACATACAAAATTTCAGGCACATCGGTAGCATAGGGCCGGAGAAAATTACATTTTAAAATTGTTCGAGCCCAAGTGTTGCATTATGCCCATGAAAAGTATGATATTTTCCCAAATGCAACTTTTTGCAAAATTTCATTTTGATTCCCGTGCAGGCCACTTTTTTAAGCGTACATACAAAATTTCAGGCACATCGGTAGCATAGGGCCGGAGAAAATTACATTTTAAAATTGTTCGAGCCCAAGTGTTGCATTATGCCCATGAAAAGTATGATATATTCCCAAATGCAACTTTTTGCAAAATTTCTTTTTGATTCCCGTGCAGGCCACTATTCTAAGCGTACATACAAAATTTCAGGCACATCGGTAGCATCGTGCCGGAGAAAATTACATTTTAAAATTGTTCGAGCCCAAGTGTTGCATTATGCCCATGAAAAGTATGATATATTCCCAAATGCAACTTTTTGCAAAATTTCATTTTGATTCCCGTGCAGGCCACTTTTTTAAGCGTACATACAAAATTTCAGGCACATCGGTAGCATAGGGCCGGAGAAAATTACATTTTAAAATTGTTCGAGCCCAAGTGTTGCATTATGCCCATGAAAAGTATGATATATTCCCAAATGCAACTTTTTGCAAAATTTCTTTTTGATTCCCGTGCAGGCCACTATTCTAAGCGTACATACAAAATTTCAGGCACATCGGTAGCATCGTGCCCGAGAAAATTACATTTTAAAATTGTTCGAGCCCAAGTGTTGCATTATGCCCATGAAAAGTATGATATTTTCCCAAATGCAACTTTTTGCAAAATTTCATTTTGATTCCCGTGCAGGCCACTTTTTTAAGCGTACATACAAAATTTCAGGCACATCGGTAGCATAGGGCCGGAGAAAATTACATTTTAAAATTGTTCGAGCCCAAGTGTTGCATTATGCCCATGAAAAGTATGATATATTCCCAAATGCAACTTTTTGCAAAATTTCATTTTGATTCCCGTGCAGGCCACTTTTTTAAGCGTACATACAAAATTTCAGGCACATCGGTAGCATAGGGCCGGAGAAAATTACATTTTAAAATTGTTCGAGCCCAAGTGTTGCATTATGCCCATGAAAAGTATGATATATTCCCAAATGCAACTTTTTGCAAAATTTCTTTTTGATTCCCGTGCAGGCCACTATTCTAAGCGTACATACAAAATTTCAGGCACATCGGTAGCATCGTGCCGGAGAAAATTACATTTTAAAATTGTTCGAGCCCAAGTGTTGCATTATGCCCATGAAAAGTATGATATATTCCCAAATGCAACTTTTTGCAAAATTTCTTTGTGATTCCCGTGCAGGCCAATTTTTTAAGCGAACATACAAAATTTCAGGCACATCGGTAGCATAGGGCCGGAGAAAATTACATTTTAAAATTGTTCGAGCCCAAGTGTTGCATTATGCCCATGAAAAGTATGATATTTTCCCAAATGCAACTTTTTGCAAAATTTCATTTTGATTCCCGTGCATGCCATTATTCTAAGCGTACATACAAAATTTCACGCACATCGGTAGCATAGGGCCGGAGAAAATTACATTTTAAAATTGTTCGAGCCCAAGTGTTGCATTATGCCCATGAAAAGTATGATATTTTCCCAAATGCAACTTTTTGCAAAATTTCATTTTGATTCCCGTGCAGGCCACTTTTTTAAGCGTACATACAAAATTTCAGGCACATCGGTAGCATAGGGCCGGAGAAAATTACATTTTAAAATTGTTCGAGCCCAAGTGTTGCATTATGCCCATGAAAAGTATGATATATTCCCAAATGCAACTTTTTGCAAAATTTCATTTTGATTCCCGTGCAGGCCACTTTTTTAAGCGTACATACAAAATTTCAGGCACATCGGTAGCATAGGGCCGGAGAAAATTACATTTTAAAATTGTTCGAGCCCAAGTGTTGCATTATGCCCATGAAAAGTATGATATATTCCCAAATGCAACTTTTTGCAAAATTTCTTTTTGATTCCCGTGCAGGCCACTATTCTAAGCGTACATACAAAATTTCAGGCACATCGGTAGCATCGTGCCGGAGAAAATTACATTTTAAAATTGTTCGAGCCCAAGTGTTGCATTATGCCCATGAAAAGTATGATATATTCCCAAATGCAACTTTTTGCAAAATTTCATTTTGATTCCCGTGCAGGCCACTTTTTTAAGCGTACATACAAAATTTCAGGCACATCGGTAGCATAGGGCCGGAGAAAATTACATTTTAAAATTGTTCGAGCCCAAGTGTTGCATTATGCCCATGAAAAGTATGATATATTCCCAAATGCAACTTTTTGCAAAATTTCATTTTGATTCCCGTGCAGGCCACTTTTTTAAGCGTACATACAAAATTTCAGGCACATCGGTAGCATAGGGCCGGAGAAAATTACATTTTAAAATTGTTCGAGCCCAAGTGTTGCATTATGCCCATGAAAAGTATGATATATTCCCAAATGCAACTTTTTGCAAAATTTCTTTTTGATTCCCGTGCAGGCCACTATTCTAAGCGTACATACAAAATTTCAGGCACATCGGTAGCATCGTGCCGGAGAAAATTACATTTTAAAATTGTTCGAGCCCAAGTGTTGCATTATGCCCATGAAAAGTATGATATTTTCCCAAATGCAACTTTTTGCAAAATTTCATTTTGATTCCCGTGCAGGCCACTTTTTTAAGCGTACATACAAAATTTCAGGCACATCGGTAGCATAGGGCCGGAGAAAATTACATTTTAAAATTGTTCGAGCCCAAGTGTTGCATTATGCCCATGAAAAGTATGATATATTCCCAAATGCAACTTTTTGCAAAATTTCATTTTGATTCCCGTGCAGGCCACTTTTTTAAGCGTACATACAAAATTTCAGGCACATCGGTAGCATAGGGCCGGAGAAAATTACATTTTAAAATTGTTCGAGCCCAAGTGTTGCATTATGCCCATGAAAAGTATGATATATTCCCAAATGCAACTTTTTGCAAAATTTCTTTTTGATTCCCGTGCAGGCCACTATTCTAAGCGTACATACAAAATTTCAGGCACATCGGTAGCATCGTGCCGGAGAAAATTACATTTTAAAATTGTTCGAGCCCAAGTGTTGCATTATGCCCATGAAAAGTATGATATATTCCCAAATGCAACTTTTTGCAAAATTTCTTTGTGATTCCCGTGCAGGCCAATTTTTTAAGCGTACATACAAAATTTCAGGCACATCGGTAGCATAGGGCCGGAGAAAATTACATTTAAAAATTGTTCGAGCCCAAGTGTTGCATTATGCCCATGAAAAGTATGATATTTTCCCAAATGCAACTTTTTGCAAAACTTCATTTTGATTCCCGTGCATGCCATTATTCTAAGCGTACATACAAAATTTCACGCACATCGGTAGCATAGGGCCCGAGAAAATTACATTTTAAAATTGTTCGAGCCCAAGTGTTGCATTATGCCCATGAAAAGTATGATATATTCCCAAATGCAACTTTTTGCAAAATTTCATTTTGATTCCCGTGCACGCCACTTTTTTAAGCGTACATACAAAATTTCAGGCACATCGGTAGCATAGGGCCGGAAAAAATTACATTTTAAAATTGTTCGAGCCCAAGTGTTGCATTATGCCCATGAAAAGTATGATATTTTCCCAAATGCAACTTTTTGCAAAATTTCATTTTGATTCCCGTGCAGGCCACTTTTTTAAGCGTACATACAAAATTTCAGGCACATCGGTAGCATAGGGCCGGAGAAAATTACATTTTAAAATTGTTCGAGCCCAAGTGTTGCATTATGCCCATGAAAAGTATGATATATTCCCAAATGCAACTTTTTGCAAAATTTCATTTTGATTCCCGTGCAGGCCACTTTTTTAAGCGTACATACAAAATTTCAGGCACATCGGTAGCATAGGGCCGGAGAAAATTACATTTTAAAATTGTTCGAGCCCAAGTGTTGCATTATGCCCATGAAAAGTATGATATATTCCCAAATGCAACTTTTTGCAAAATTTCTTTTTGATTCCCGTGCAGGCCACTATTCTAAGCGTACATACAAAATTTCAGGCACATCGGTAGCATCGTGCCGGAGAAAATTACATTTAAAAATTGTTCGAGCCCAAGTGTTGCATTATGCCCATGAAAAGTATGATATATTCCCAAATGCAACTTTTTGCAAAATTTCATTTTGATTCCCGTGCAGGCCACTTTTTTAAGCGTACATACAAAATTTCAGGCACATCGGTAGCATAGGGCCGGAGAAAATTACATTTTAAAATTGTTCGAGCCCAAGTGTTGCATTATGCCCATGAAAAGTATGATATATTCCCAAATGCAACTTTTTGCAAAATTTCTTTTTGATTCCCGTGCAGGCCACTATTCTAAGCGTACATACAAAATTTCAGGCACATCGGTAGCATCGTGCCGGAGAAAATTACATTTTAAAATTGTTCGAGCCCAAGTGTTGCATTATGCCCATGAAAAGTATGATATATTCCCAAATGCAACTTTTTGCAAAATTTCTTTGTGATTCCCGTGCAGGCCAATTTTTTAAGCGTACATACAAAATTTCAGGCACATCGGTAGCATAGGGCCGGAGAAAATTACATTTAAAAATTGTTCGAGCCCAAGTGTTGCATTATGCCCATGAAAAGTATGATATTTTCCCAAATGCAACTTTTTGCAAAACTTCATTTTGATTCCCGTGCATGCCATTATTCTAAGCGTACATACAAAATTTCACGCACATCGGTAGCATAGGGCCCGAGAAAATTACATTTAAAAATTGTTCGAGCCCAAGTGTTGCATTATGCCCATGAAAAGTATGATATTTTCCCAAATGCAACTTTTTGCAAAACTTCATTTTGATTCCCGTGCATGCCATTATTCTAAGCGTACATACAAAATTTCACGCACATCGGTAGCATAGGGCCCGAGAAAATTACATTTTAAAATTGTTCGAGCCCAAGTGTTGCATTATGCCCATGAAAAGTATGATATATTCCCAAATGCAACTTTTTGCAAAATTTCATTTTGATTCCCGTGCAGGCCACTTTTTTAAGCGTACATACAAAATTTCAGGCACATCGGTAGCATAGGGCCGGAAAAAATTACATTTTAAAATTGTTCGAGCCCAAGTGTTGCATTATGCCCATGAAAAGTATGATATATTCCCAAATGCAACTTTTTGCAAAATTTCTTTGTGATTCCGGTGCAGGCCACTTTTTTAAGCGTACATACAAAATTTCAGGCACATCGGTAGCATAGGGCCGGAGAAAATTACATTTTAAAATTGTTCGAGCCCAAGTGTTGCATTATGCCCATGAAAAGTATGATATTTTCCCAAATGCAACTTTTTGCAAAATTTCATTTTGATTCCCGTGCATGCCATTATTCTAAGCGTACATACAAAATTTCACGCACATCGGTAGCATAGGGCCGGAGAAAATTACATTTTAAAATTGTTCGAGCCCAAGTGTTGCATTATGCCCATGAAAAGTATGATATTTTCCCAAATGCAACTTTTTGCAAAATTTCATTTTGATTCCCGTGCAGGCCACTTTTTTAAGCGTACATACAAAATTTCACGCACATCGGTAGCATAGGGCCGGAGAAAATTACATTTTAAAATTGTTCGAGCCCAAGTGTTGCATTATGCCCATGAAAAGTATGATATTTTCCCAAATGCAACTTTTTGCAAAATTTCATTTTGATTCCCGTGCAGGCCACTTTTTTAAGCGTACATACAAAATTTCAGGCACATCGGTAGCATAGGGCCGGAGAAAATTACATTTTAAAATTGTTCGAGCCCAAGTGTTGCATTATGCCCATGAAAAGTATGATATATTCCCAAATGCAACTTTTTGCAAAATTTCTTTTTGATTCCCGTGCAGGCCACTTTTTTAAGCGTACATACAAAATTTCAGGCACATCGGTAGCATAGGGCCGGAGAAAATTACATTTTAAAATTGTTCGAGCCCAAGTGTTGCATTATGCCCATGAAAAGTATGATATATTCCCAAATGCAACTTTTTGCAAAATTTCTTTGTGATTCCCGTGCAGGCCAATTTTTTAAGCGTACATACAAAATTTCAGGCACATCGGTAGCATAGGGCCGGAGAAAATTACATTTAAAAATTGTTCGAGCCCAAGTGTTGCATTATGCCCATGAAAAGTATGATATTTTCCCAAATGCAACTTTTTGCAAAACTTCATTTTGATTCCCGTGCATGCCATTATTCTAAGCGTACATACAAAATTTCACGCACATCGGTAGCATAGGGCCGGAGAAAATTACATTTTAAAATTGTTCGAGCCCAAGTGTTGCATTATGCCCATGAAAAGTATGATATTTTCCCAAATGCAACTTTTTGCAAAATTTCTTTGTGATTCCGGTGCAGGCCACTTTTTTAAGCGTACATACAAAATTTCAGGCACATCGGTAGCATAGGGCCGGAAAAAATTACATTTTAAAATTGTTCGAGCCCAAGTGTTGCATTATGCCCATGAAAAGTATGATATATTCCCAAATGCAACTTTTTGCAAAATTTCTTTTTGATTCCCGTGCAGGCCACTTTTTTAAGCGTACATACAAAATTTCAGGCACATCGGTAGCATAGGGCCGGAGAAAATTACATTTTAAAATTGTTCGAGCCCAAGTGTTGCATTATGCCCATGAAAAGTATGATATTTTCCCAAATGCAACTTTTTGCAAAATTTCATTTTGATTCCCGTGCATGCCATTATTCTAAGCGTACATACAAAATTTCACGCACATCGGTAGCATAGGGCCGGAGAAAATTACATTTTAAAATTGTTCGAGCCCAAGTGTTGCATTATGCCCATGAAAAGTATGATATTTTCCCAAATGCAACTTTTTGCAAAATTTCATTTTGATTCCCGTGCAGGCCACTTTTTTAAGCGTACATACAAAATTTCAGGCACATCGGTAGCATAGGGCCGGAGAAAATTACATTTTAAAATTGTTCGAGCCCAAGTGTTGCATTATGCCCATGAAAAGTATGATATATTCCCAAATGCAACTTTTTGCAAAATTTCTTTTTGATTCCCGTGCAGGCCACTTTTTTAAGCGTACATACAAAATTTCAGGCACATCGGTAGCATAGGGCCGGAGAAAATTACATTTTAAAATTGTTCGAGCCCAAGTGTTGCATTATGCCCATGAAAAGTATGATATATTCCCAAATGCAACTTTTTGCAAAATTTCTTTTTGATTCCCGTGCAGGCCACTATTCTAAGCGTACATACAAAATTTCAGGCACATCGGTAGCATCGTGCCGGAGAAAATTACATTTTAAAATTGTTCGAGCCCAAGTGTTGCATTATGCCCATGAAAAGTATGATATATTCCCAAATGCAACTTTTTGCAAAATTTCTTTGTGATTCCCGTGCAGGCCAATTTTTTAAGCGTACATACAAAATTTCAGGCACATCGGTAGCATCGTGCCGGAGAAAATTACATTTAAAAATTGTTCGAGCCCAAGTGTTGCATTATGCCCATGAAAAGTATGATATTTTCCCAAATGCAACTTTTTGCAAAACTTCATTTTGATTCCCGTGCATGCCATTATTCTAAGCGTACATACAAAATTTCACGCACATCGGTAGCATAGGGCCCGAGAAAATTACATTTTAAAATTGTTCGAGCCCAAGTGTTGCATTATGCCCATGAAAAGTATGATATATTCCCAAATGCAACTTTTTGCAAAATTTCATTTTGATTCCCGTGCAGGCCACTTTTTTAAGCGTACATACAAAATTTCAGGCACATCGGTAGCATAGGGCCGGAAAAAATTACATTTTAAAATTGTTCGAGCCCAAGTGTTGCATTATGCCCATGAAAAGTATGGTATATTCCCAAATGCAACTTTTTGCAAAATTTCTTTTTGATTCCCGTGCAGGCCACTATTCTAAGCGTACATACAAAATTTCAGGCACATCGGTAGCATCGTGCCGGAGAAAATTACATTTTAAAATTGTTCGAGCCCAAGTGTTGCATTATGCCCATGAAAAGTATGATATATTCCCAAATGCAACTTTTTGCAAAATTTCTTTGTGATTCCGGTGCAGGCCACTTTTTTAAGCGTACATACAAAATTTCAGGCACATCGGTAGCATAGGGCCGGAGAAAATTACATTTTAAAATTGTTCGAGCCCAAGTGTTGCATTATGCCCATGAAAAGTATGATATTTTCCCAAATGCAACTTTTTGCAAAATTTCATTTTGATTCCCGTGCAGGCCACTTTTTTAAGCGTACATACAAAATTTCAGGCACATCGGTAGCATAGGGCCGGAGAAAATTACATTTTAAAATTGTTCGAGCCCAAGTGTTGCATTATGCCCATGAAAAGTATGATATATTCCCAAATGCAACTTTTTGCAAAATTTCTTTTTGATTCCCGTGCAGGCCACTATTCTAAGCGTACATACAAAATTTCAGGCACATCGGTAGCATCGTGCCGGAGAAAATTACATTTTAAAATTGTTCGAGCCCAAGTGTTGCATTATGCCCATGAAAAGTATGATATATTCCCAAATGCAACTTTTTGCAAAATTTCATTTTGATTCCCGTGCAGGCCACTTTTTTAAGCGTACATACAAAATTTCAGGCACATCGGTAGCATATGGCCGGAGAAAATTACATTTTAAAATTGTTCGAGCCCAAGTGTTGCATTATGCCCATGAAAAGTATGATATATTCCCAAATGCAACTTTTTGCAAAATTTCATTTTGATTCCCGTGCAGGCCACTTTTTTAAGCGTACATACAAAATTTCAGGCACATCGGTAGCATAGGGCCGGAGAAAATTACATTTTAAAATTGTTCGAGCCCAAGTGTTGCATTATGCCCATGAAAAGTATGATATATTCCCAAATGCAACTTTTTGCAAAATTTCTTTTTGATTCCCGTGCAGGCCACTATTCTAAGCGTACATACAAAATTTCAGGCACATCGGTAGCATCGTGCCGGAGAAAATTACATTTTAAAATTGTTCGAGCCCAAGTGTTGCATTATGCCCATGAAAAGTATGATATATTCCCAAATGAACTTTTTGCAAAATTTCATTTTGATTCCCGTGCAGGCCACTTTTTTAAGCGTACATACAAAATTTCAGGCACATCGGAGCATAGGGCCGGAGAAAATTACATTTTAAAATTGTTCGAGCCCAAGTGTTGCATTATGCCCATGAAAAGTATGATATATTCCCAAATGCAACTTTTTGCAAAATTTCTTTTTGATTCCCGTGCAGGCCACTATTCTAAGCGTACATACCAAATTTCAGGCACATCGGTAGCATCGTGCCGGATAAAATTTCATTTTAAAATTGTTCGAGCCCAAGTGTTGCATTATGCCCATGAAAAGAATGATATTTTCCCAAATGCATTTTTTTGCAAAATTTCTTTTTGATTCCTATGCAGGCCACTATTCTAAGCGTACATACAAAATTTCAGGCACATCGGTAGCATAGGGCCGGAGAAAATTACATTTTAAAATTGTTCGAGCCCAAGTGTTGCATTATGCCCATGAAAAGTATGATATATTCCCAAATGCAACTTTTTGCAAAATTTCTTTGTGATTCCGTGCAGGCCAATTTTTTAAGCGTACATACAAAATTTCAGGCACATCGGTAGCATAGGGCCGGAGAAAATTACATTTTAAAATTGTTCGAGCCCAAGTGTTGCATTATTCCCATGAAAAGTATGATATTTTCCCAAATGCAACTTTTTGCAAAATTTCATTTTGATTCCCGTGCATGCCATTATTCTAAGCGTACATACAAAATTTCAGGCACATCGGTAGCATAGGGCCGGAGAAAATTACATTTTAAAATTGTTCGAGCCCAAGTGTTGCATTATGCCCATGAAAAGTATGATATTTTCCCAAATGCAACTTTTTGCAAAATTTCATTTTGATTCCCGTGCATGCCATTATTCTAAGCGTACATACAAAATTTCACGCACATCGGTAGCATAGGGCCGGAGAAAATTACATTTTAAAATTGTTCGAGCCCAAGTGTTGCATTATGCCCATGAAAAGTATGATATATTCCCAAATGCAACATTTTGCAAAATTTCTTTGTGATTCCCGTGCAGGCCACTATTCTAAGCGTACATACAAAATTTCAGGCACATCGGTAGCATAGGGCCGGAGAAAATTACATTTTAAAATTGTTCGAGCCCAAGTGTTGCATTATGCCCATGAAAAGTATGATATTTTCCCAAATGCAACTTTTTGCAAAATTTCATTTTGATTCCCGTGCAGGGCACTATTCTAAGCGTACATACAAAATTTCAGGCACATCGGTAGCATCGTGCCGGAGAAAATTACATTTTAAAATTGTTCGAGCCCAAGTGTTGCATTATGCCCATGAAAAGTATGATATATTCATTCCCAAATGCAACTTTTTGCAAAATTTCTTTGTGATTCCGTGCAGGCCAATTTTTTAAGCGTACATACAAAATTTCAGGCACATCGGTAGCATAGGGCCGGAGAAAATTACATTTTAAAATTGTTCGAGCCCAAGTGTTGCATTATTCCCATGAAAAGTATGATATTTTCCCAAATGCAACTTTTTGCAAAATTTCATTTTGATTCCCGTGCATGCCATTATTCTAAGCGTACATACAAAATTTCAGGCACATCGGTAGCATAGGGCCGGAGAAAATTACATTTTAAAATTGTTCGAGCCCAAGTGTTGCATTATGCCCATGAAAAGTATGATATTTTCCCAAATGCAACTTTTTGCAAAATTTCATTTTGATTCCCGTGCATGCCATTATTCTAAGCGTACATACAAAATTTCACGCACATCGGTAGCATAGGGCCGGAGAAAATTACATTTTAAAATTGTTCGAGCCCAAGTGTTGCATTATGCCCATGAAAAGTATGATATATTCCCAAATGCAACATTTTGCAAAATTTCTTTGTGATTCCCGTGCAGGCCACTATTCTAAGCGTACATACAAAATTTCAGGCACATCGGTAGCATAGGGCCGGAGAAAATTACATTTTAAAATTGTTCGAGCCCAAGTGTTGCATTATGCCCATGAAAAGTATGATATTTTCCCAAATGCAACTTTTTGCAAAATTTCATTTTGATTCCCGTGCAGGGCACTATTCTAAGCGTACATACAAAATTTCAGGCACATCGGTAGCATCGTGCCGGAGAAAATTACATTTTAAAATTGTTCGAGCCCAAGTGTTGCATTATGCCCATGAAAAGTATGATATATTCATTCCCAAATGCAACTTTTTGCAAAATTTCTTTGTGATTCCGTGCAGGCCAATTTTTTAAGCGTACATACAAAATTTCAGGCACATCGGTAGCATAGGGCCGGAGAAAATTACATTTTAAAATTGTTCGAGCCCAAGTGTTGCATTATTCCCATGAAAAGTATGATATTTTCCCAAATGCAACTTTTTGCAAAATTTCATTTTGATTCCCGTGCATGCCATTATTCTAAGCGTACATACAAAATTTCAGGCACATCGGTAGCATAGGGCCGGAGAAAATTACATTTTAAAATTGTTCGAGCCCAAGTGTTGCATTATGCCCATGAAAAGTATGATATATTCCCAAATGCAACTTTTTGCAAAATTTCTTTGTGATTCCGTGCAGGCCAATTTTTTAAGCGTACATACAAAATTTCAGGCACATCGGTAGCATAGGGCCGGAGAAAATTACATTTTAAAATTGTTCGAGCCCAAGTGTTGCATTATGCCCATGAAAAGTATGATATTTTCCCAAATGCAACTTTTTGCAAAATTTCGTTTTGATTCCCGTGCATGCAATTATTCTAAGCGTACATACAAAATTTCACGCACATCGGTAGCATAGGGCCGGAGAAAATTACATTTTAAAATTGTTCGAGCCCAAGTGTTGCATTATGCCCATGAAAAGTATGATATATTCCCAAATGCAACATTTTGCAAAATTTCTTTGTGATTCCCGTGCAGGCCACTATTCTAAGCGTACATACAAAATTTCAGGCACATCGGTAGCATAGGGCCGGAGAAAATTACATTTTAAAATTGTTCGAGCCCAAGTGTTGCATTATGCCCATGAAAAGTATGATATTTTCCCAAATGCAACTTTTTGCAAAATTTCATTTTGATTCCCGTGTAGGCCACAATTCTAAGCGTACATACAAAATTTCAGGCACATCGGTAGCATCGTGCCGGAGAAAATTACATTTTAAAATTGTTCGAGCCCAAGTGTTGCATTATGCCCATGAAAAGTATGATATATTCATTCCCAAATGCAACTTTTTGCAAAATTTTATTTTGATTCCTATGCAGGCCACTATTCTAAGCGTACATACAAAATTTCAGGCACATCGGTAGCATAGGGCCGGAGAAAATTACATTTTAAAATTGTTCGAGCCCAAGTGTTGCATTATGCCCATGAAAAGTATGATATTTTCACAAATGCAACTTTTTGCAAAATTTCATTTTGATTCCCGTGCAGGCCACTATTCTAAGCGTACATACAAAATTTCAGGCACATCGGTAGCATCGTGCCGGAGAAAATTACATTTTAAAATTGTTCGAGCCCAAGTGTTGCATTATGCCCATGAAAAGTACGATATTTTCCCAAATGCATTTTTTTGCAAAATTTCATTTTGATTCCTATGCAGGCCACTATTCTAAGCGTACATACAAAATTTCAGGCACATCGGTAGCATAGGGCCGGAGAAAATTACATTTTAAAATTGTTCGAGCCCAAGTGTTGCATTATGCCCATGAAAAGTATGATATATTCATTCCCAAATGCAACTTTTTGCAAAATTTCATTTTGATTCCTATGCAGGCCACTATTCTAAGCGTACATACAAAATTTCAGGCACATCGGTAGCATAGGGCCGGAGAAAATTACACTTTAAAATTGTTCGAGCCCAAGTGTTGCATTATGCCCATGAAAAGTATGATATTTTCCCAAATGCAACTTTTTGCAAAATTTCATTTTGATTCCCGTGCAGGCCACTATTCTAAGCGTACATACAAAATTTCAGGCACATCGGTAGCATCGTGCCGGAGAAAATTACATTTTAAAATTGTTCGAGCCCAAGTGTTGCATTATGCCCATGAAAAGTACGATATTTTCCCAAATGCAACTTTTTGCAAAATTTCATTTTGATTCCTATGCAGGCCACTATTCTAAGCGTACATACAAAATTTCAGGCACATCGGTAGCATAGGGCCGGAGAAAATTACATTTTAAAATTGTTCGAGCCCAAGTGTTGCATTATGCCCATGAAAAGTATGATATATTCCCAAATGCAACTTTTTGCAAAATTTCTTTGTGATTCCGTGCAGGCCAATTTTTTAAGCGTACATACAAAATTTCAGGCACATCGGTAGCATAGGGCCGGAGAAAATTACATTTTAAAATTGTTTGAGCCCAAGTGTTGCATTATTCCCATGAAAAGTATGATATTTTCCCAAATGCAACTTTTTGCAAAATTTCATTTTGATTCCCGTGCATGCCATTATTCTAAGCGTACATACAAAATTTCAGGCACATCGGTAGCATAGGGCCGGAGAAAATTACATTTTAAAATTGTTCAAGCCCAAGTGTTGCATTATGCCCATGAAAAGTATGATATTTTCCCAAATGCAACTTTTTGCAAAATTTCACTTTGATTCCCGTGCAGGCCACTTTTTTAAGCGTACATACAAAATTTCAGGCACATCGGAGCATAGGGCCGGAGAAAATTACATTTTAAAATTGTTCGAGCCCAAGTGTTGCATTATGCCCATGAAAAGTATGATATATTCCCAAATGCAACTTTTTGCAAAATTTCTTTTTGATTCCCGTGCAGGCCACTATTCTAAGCGTACATACAAAATTTCAGGCACATCGGTAGCATCGTGCCGGAGAAAATTTCATTTTAAAATTGTTCGAGCCCAAGTGTTGCATTATGCCCATGAAAAGTATGATATATTCCCAAATGCAACTTTTTGCAAAATTTCTTTGTGATTCCCGTGCAGGCCACTTTTTTAAGCGTACATTCAAAATTTCAGGCACATCGGTAGCATAGGGCCGGAGAAAATTACATTTTAAAATTGTTCGAGCCCAAGTGTTGCATTATGCCCATGAAAAGTATGATATTTTCCCAAGTGCAACTTTTGCAAAATTTCATTTTGATTCCCGGGCATGCCACTATTCTAAGCGTACATTCAAAATTTCAGGCACATCGGTAGCATCGGGCCGCAGAAAATTACATTTTAAAATTGTTCGAGCCCAAGTGTCGCATTATGCCCATGAAAAGTATGATATATTCCCAAATGCAACTTTTTGCAAAATTTCATTTTTATTCCCGTGCAGGCCACTTTTTTAAGCGTACATACAAAATTTCAGGCACATCGGTTGCATAGGGCCGGAGAAAATTACATTTTAAAATTGTTCGAGCCCAAGTGTTGCATTATGCCCATGAAAAGTATGATATATTCCCAAATGCAACTTTTTACAAAATTTCTTTTTGATTCCCGTGCAGGCCACTATTCTAAGCGTCCATACAAAATTTCAGGCACATCGGTAGCATCGTGCCGGAGAAAATTACATTTTAAAATTGTTCGAGCCCAAGTGTTGCATTATGCCCATGAAAAGTATGATATATTCCCAAATGCAACTTTTTGCAAAATTTCTTTGTGATTCCCGTGCAGGCCACTTTTTTAAGCGTACATACAAAATTTCAGGCACATCGGTAGCATAGGGCCGGAGAAAATTACATTTTAAAATTGTTCGAGCCCAAGTGTTGCATTATGCCCATGAAAAGTATGATATATTCCCAAATGCAACTTTTTGCAAAATTTCATTTTGATTCCCGTGCAGGCCACTTTTTTAAGCGTACATACAAAATTTCAGGCACATCGGTAGCATAGGGCCGGAGAAAATTACATTTTAAAATTGTTCGAGCCCAAGTGTTGCATTATGCCCATGAAAAGTATGATATATTCCCAAATGCAACTTTTTGCAAAATTTCTTTGTGATTCCCGTGCAGGCCACTTTTTTAAGCGTACATACAAAATTTCAGGCACATCGGTAGCATAGGGCCGGAGAAAATTACATTTTAAAATTGTTCGAGCCCAAGTGTTGCATTATGCCCATGAAAAGTATGATATATTCCCAAATGCAACTTTTTGCAAAATTTCTTTTTGATTCCCGTGCAGGCCACTATTCTAAGCGTACATACAAAATTTCAGGCACATCGGTAGCATCGTGCCGGAGAAAATTACATTTTAAAATTGTTCGAGCCCAAGTGTTGCATTATGCCCATGAAAAGTATGATATATTCCCAAATGAACTTTTTGCAAAATTTCATTTTGATTCCCGTGCAGGACACTTTTTTAAGCGTACATACAAAATTTCAGGCACATCGGAGCATAGGGCCGGAGAAAATTACATTTTAAAATTGTTCGAGCCCAAGTGTTGCATTATGCCCATGAAAAGTATGATATATTCCCAAATGCAACTTTTTGCAAAATTTCTTTTTGATTCCCGTGCAGGCCACTATTCTAAGCGTACATACAAAATTTCAGGCACATCGGTAGCATCGTGCCGGAGAAAATTTCATTTTAAAATTGTTCGAGCCCAAGTGTTGCATTATGCCCATGAAAAGTATGATATATTCCCAAATGCAACTTTTTGCAAAATTTCTTTGTGATTCCCGTGCAGGCCACTTTTTTAAGCGTACATACAAAATTTCAGGCACATCGGTAGCATCGTGCCGGAGAAAATTACATTTTAAAATTGTTCGAGCCCAAGTGTTGCATTATGCCCATGAAAAGTATGATATATTCCCAAATGCAACATTTTGCAAAATTTCTTTGTGATTCCCGTGCAGGCCACTATTCTAAGCGTACATACAAAATTTCAGGCACATCGGTAGCATAGGGCCGGAGAAAATTACATTTTAAAATTGTTCGAGCCCAAGTGTTGCATTATGCCCATGAAAAGTATGATATTTTCCCAAGTGCAACTTTTGCAAAATTTCATTTTGATTCCCGGGCATGCCACTATTCTAAGCGTACATTCAAAATTTCAGGCACATCGGAGCATAGGGCCGGAGAAAATTACATTTTAAAATTGTTCGAGCCCAAGTGTTGCATTATGCCCATGAAAAGTATGATATATTCCCAAATGCAACTTTTTGCAAAATTTCTTTTTGATTCCCGTGCAGGCCACTATTCTAAGCGTACATACAAAATTTCAGGCACATCGGTAGCATCGTGCCGGAGAAAATTTCATTTTAAAATTGTTCGAGCCCAAGTGTTGCATTATGCCCATGAAAAGTATGATATATTCCCAAATGCAACTTTTTGCAAAATTTCTTTGTGATTCCCGTGCAGGCCACTTTTTTAAGCGTACATACAAAATTTCAGGCACATCGGTAGCATCGTGCCGGAGAAAATTACATTTTAAAATTGTTCGAGCCCAAGTGTTGCATTATGCCCATGAAAAGTATGATATATTCCCAAATGCAACATTTTGCAAAATTTCTTTGTGATTCCCGTGCAGGCCACTATTCTAAGCGTACATACAAAATTTCAGGCACATCGGTAGCATAGGGCCGGAGAAAATTACATTTTAAAATTGTTCGAGCCCAAGTGTTGCATTATGCCCATGAAAAGTATGATATTTTCCCAAGTGCAACTTTTGCAAAATTTCATTTTGATTCCCGGGCATGCCACTATTCTAAGCGTACATTCAAAATTTCAGGCACGTCGGTAGCATCGGGCCGGAGAAAATTACATTTTAAAATTGTTCGAGCCCAAGTGTCGCATTATGCCCATGAAAAGTATGATATATTCCCAAATGCAACTTTTTGCAAAATTTCATTTTTATTCCCGTGCAGGCCACTTTTTTAAGCGTACATACAAAATTTCAGGCACATCGGTTGCATAGGGCCGGAGAAAATTACATTTTAAAATTGTTCGAGCCCAAGTGTTGCATTATGCCCATGAAAAGTATGATATATTCCCAAATGCAACTTTTTACAAAATTTCTTTTTGATTCCCGTGCAGGCCACTATTCTAAGCGTCCATACAAAATTTCAGGCACATCGGTAGCATCGTGCCGGAGAAAATTTCATTTTAAAATTGTTCGAGCCCAAGTGTTGCATTATGCCCATGAAAAGTATGATATATTCCCAAATGCAACTTTTTGCAAAATTTCTTTGTGATTCCCGTGCAGGCCACTTTTTTAAGCGTACATACAAAATTTCAGGCACATCGGTAGCATAGGGCCGGAAAAAATTACATTTTAAAATTGTTCGAGCCCAAGTGTTGCATTATGCCCATGAAAAGTATGATATATTCCCAAATGCAACTTTTTGCAAAATTTCTTTTTGATTCCCGTGCAGGCCACTATTCTAAGCGTACATACAAAATTTCAGGCACATCGGTAGCATCGTGCCGGAGAAAATTACATTTTAAAATTGTTCGAGCCCAAGTGTTGCATTATGCCCATGAATAGTATGATATATTCCCAAATGCAACTTTTTGCAAAATTTCATTTTGATTCCCGTGCATGCCATTATTCTAAGCGTACATACAAAATTTCAGGCACATCGGTAGCATCGTGCCGGAGAAAATTACATTTTAAAATTGTTCGAGCCCAAGTGTTGCATTATGCCCATGAAAAGAATGATATTTTCCCAAATGCTACTTTTTGCAAAATTTCTTTTTGATTCCTATGCAGGCAAGTATTCTAAGCGTACATAATAAATTTCATACCCATCGGTAGCATAGGGCCGGAGAAAATTACATTTTAAAATTGTTCGAGCCCAAGTGTTGCATTATGCCCATGAAAAGTATGATATATTCCCAAATGCAACTTTTTGCAAAATTTCTTTTTGATTCCCGTGCAGGCCACTATTCTAAGCGTACATACAAAATTTCAGGCACATCGGTAGCATCGTGCCGGAGAAAATTACATTTTAAAATTGTTCGAGCCCAAGTGTTGCATTATGCCCATAAAAAGTATGATATATTCCCAAATGCAACTTTTTGCAAAATTTCTTTGTGATTCCCGTGCAGGCCAATTTTTTAAGCGTACATACAAAATTTCAGGCACATCGGTAGCATAGGGCCGGAGAAAATTACATTTTAAAATTGTCCGAGCCCAAGTGTTGCATTATGCCCATGAAAAGTATGATATTTTCCCAAATGCAACTTTTTGCAAAATTTCATTTTGATTCCCGTGCATGCCATTATTCTAAGCGTACATACAAAATTTCACGCACATCGGTAGCATAGGGCCGGAGAAAATTACATTTTTAAATTGTTCGAGCCCAAGTGTTGCATTATGCCCATGAAAAGTATGATATATTCCCAAATGCAACTTTTTGCAAAATTTCATTTTGATTCCCGTGCATGCCATTATTCTAAGCGTACATACAAAATTTCAGGCACATCGGTAGCATCGTGCCGGAGAAAATTACATTTTAAAATTGTTCGAGCCCAAGTGTTGCATTATGCCCATGAAAAGAATGATATTTTCCCAAATGCTACTTTTTGCAAAATTTCTTTTTGATTCCTATGCAGGCAAGTATTCTAAGCGTACATAATAAATTTCATACCCATCGGTAGCATAGGGCCGGAGAAAATTACATTTTAAAATTGTTCGAGCCCAAGTGTTGCATTATGCCCATGAAAAGTATGATATATTCCCAAATGCAACTTTTTGCAAAATTTCTTTTTGATTCCCGTGCAGGCCACTATTCTAAGCGTACATACAAAATTTCAGGCACATCGGTAGCATCGTGCCGGAGAAAATTACATTTTAAAATTGTTCGAGCCCAAGTGTTGCATTATGCCCATGAAAAGTATGATATATTCCCAAATGCAACTTTTTGCAAAATTTCTTTGTGATTCCCGTGCAGGCCAATTTTTTAAGCGTACATACAAAATTTCAGGCACATCGGTAGCATAGGGCCGGAGAAAATTACATTTTAAAATTGTCCGAGCCCAAGTGTTGCTTATGCCCATGAAAAGTATGATATTTTCCCAAATGCAACTTTTTGCAAAATTTCATTTTGATTCCCGTGCATGCCATTATTCTAAGCGTACATACAAAATTTCACGCACATCGGTAGCATAGGGCCGGAGAAAATTACATTTTTAAATTGTTCGAGCCCAAGTGTTGCATTATGCCCATGAAAAGTATGATATATTCCCAAATCCAACTTTTTGCAAAATTTCATTTTGATTCCCGTGCAGGCCACTTTTTTAAGCGTACATACAAAATTTCAGGCACATCGGTAGCATCGTGCCGGAGAAAATTACATTTTAAAATTGTTCGATCCCAAGTGTTGCATTATGCCCATGAAAAGTATGATATATTCCCAAATGCAACTTTTTGCAAAATTTCTTTGTGATTCCCGTGCAGGCCACTTTTTTAAGCGTACATACAAAATTTCAGGCACATCGGTAGCATAGGGCCGGAGAAAATTACATTTTAAAATTGTTCGAGCCCAAGTGTTGCATTATGCCCATGAAAAGTATGATATTTTCCCAAATGCAACATTTTGCAAAATTTCTTTGTGATTCCCGTGCAGGCCACTATTCTAAGCGTACATACAAAATTTCAGGCACATCGGTAGCATAGGGCCGGAGAAAATTACATTTTAAAATTGTTCGAGCCCAAGTGTTGCATTATGCCCATGAAAAGTATGATATTTTCCCAAATGCAACTTTTTGCAAAATTTCATTTTGATTCCCGTGCAGGCCACTTTTTTAAGCGTACATACAAAATTTCAGGCACATCGGTAGCATAGGGCCGGAGAAAATTACATTTTAAAATTGTTCGAGCCCAAGTGTTGCATTATGCCCATGAAAAGTATGATATATTCCCAAATGCAACTTTTTGCAAAATTTCTTTTTGATTCCCGTGCAGGCCACTATTCTAAGCGTACATACAAAATTTCAGGCACATCGGTAGCATCGTGCCGGAGAAAATTACATTTTAAAATTGTTCGAGCCCAAGTGTTGCATTATGCCCATGAAAAGTATGATATATTCCCAAATGCAACTTTTTGCAAAATTTCTTTGTGATTCCCGTGCAGGCCAATTTTTTAAGCGTACATACAAAATTTCAGGCACATCGGTAGCATAGGGCCGGAGAAAATTACATTTTAAAATTGTTCGAGCCCAAGTGTTGCATTATGCCCATGAAAAGTATGATATTTTCCCAAATGCAACATTTTGCAAAATTTCTTTGTGATTCCCGTGCAGGCCACTATTCTAAGCGTCATTACAAAATTTCAGGCACAACGGTAGCATAGGGCCGGAGAAAATTACATTTTAAAATTGTTCGAGCCCAAGTGTTGCATTATGCCCATGAAAAGTATGATATATTCCCAAATGCAACTTTTTGCAAAATTTCATTTTGATTCCCGTGCAGGCCACTTTTTTAAGCGTACATACAAAATTTCAGGCACATCGGTAGCATAGGGCCGGAGAAAATTACATTTTAAAATTGTTCGAGCCCAAGTGTTGCATTATGCCCATGAAAAGTATGATATATTCCCAAATGCAACTTTTTGCAAAATTTCTTTTTGATTCCCGTGCAGGCCACTATTCTAAGCGTACATACAAAATTTCAGGCACATCGGTAGCATCGTGCCGGAGAAAATTACATTTTAAAATTGTTCGAGCCCAAGTGTTGCATTATGCCCATGAAAAGTATGATATTTTCCCAAATGCAACTTTTTGCAAAATTTCTTTGTGATTCCCGTGCAGGCCACTATTCTAAGCGTACATACAAAATTTCAGGCACATCGGTAGCATAGGGCCGGAGAAAATTACATTTTAAAATTGTTCGAGCCCAAGTGTTGCATTATGCCCATGAAAAGTATGATATTTTCCCAAATGCAACTTTTTGCAAAATTTCTTTTTGATTCCTATGCAGGCCTCTAGTCTAAGCGTACATACAAAATTTTATACCCATCGGTGGCATAGGGCCGGAGAAAATTACATTTTAAAATTGTTCGAGCCCAAGTGTTGCATTATGCCCATGAAAAGAACGATATTTTCCCAAATGCAACTTTTTGCAAAATTTCTTTTTGATTCCTATGCAGGCCACTATTCTAAGCGTACATACCAAATTTCATACCCATCGGTAGCATAGGGCCGGAGAAAATTACATTTTAAAATTGTTCGAGCCCAAGTGTTGCATTATGCCCATGAAAAGAATGATTTTTTCCCAAATGCAACTTTTTGCAAAATTTCTTTGTGATTCCCGTGCAGGCCACTATTCTAAGCGTACATACAAAATTTCAGGCACATCGGTAGCATAGGGCCGGAGAAAATTACATTTTAAAATTGTTCGAGCCCAAGTGTTGCATTATGCCCATGAAAAGTATGATATTTTCACAAATGCAACTTTTTGCAAAATTTCTTTATGATTCCTATGCAGGCCACTATTCTAAGCATACATACCAAATTTCATACCCATCGGTAGCATAGGGCCGGAGAAAATTACATTTTAAAATTGTTCGAGCCCAAGTGTTGCATTATGCCCATGAAAATAATGATATTTTCCCAAATGCATTTTTTTGCAAAATTTCTTTTTGATTCCTATGCAGGCCACTATTCTAAGCGTACATACCAAATTTCATACCCATCGGTAGCATAGGGCCGGAAAAAATTACATTTTTAAATTGTTCGAGCCCAAGTGTTGCATTATGCCCATGAAAAGTATGATATTTTCCCAAATGCAACTTTTTGCAAAATTTCTTTTTGATTCCTATGCAGGCCAGTATTCTAAGCGTACATAATAAATTTCATACCCATCGGTAGCATAGGGCTGGAGAAAATTACATTTTAAAATTGTTCGAGCGCATGTGTTGCATTATGCCCATGAAAAGTATGATATTTTCCCAAATGCAACTTTTTGCAAAATTTCTTTTTGATTCCTATGCAGGCCACTATTCTAAGCGTACATACCAAATTTCATACCCATCGGTAGCATAGGGCCGGAGAAAATTACATTTTAAAATTGTTCGAGCCCAAGTGTTGCATTATGCCCATGAAAAGAATGATATTTTCCCAAATGCAACTTTTTGCAAAATTTCTTTTTGATTCCTATGCAGGCCACTATTCTAAGCGTACATACCAAATTTCATACCCATCGGTAGCATAGGGCTGGAGAAAATTACATTTTAAAATTGTTCGAGCCCAAGTGTTGCATTATGCCCATGAAAAGTACGTTATTTTCCCAAATGCAACTTTTTGCAAAATTTCTTTTTGATTCCTATGCAGGCCTCTATTCTAAGCGTACATACAAAATTTTATACCCATCGGTGGCATAGGGCCGGAGAAAATTACATTTTAAAATTGTTGGAGCCCAAGTGTTGCATTATGCCCATGAAAAGAATGATATTTTCCCAAATGCAACTTTTTGCAAAATTTCTTTATGATTCCTATGCAGGCCACTATTCTAAGCATACATACCAAATTTCATACCCATCGGTAGCATAGGGCCGGAGAAAATTACATTTTAAAATTGTTCGAGCCCAAGTGTTGCATTATGTCCATGAAAAGAATGATATTTTCCCAAATGCATTTTTTGCAAAATTTCTTTTTGATTCCTATGCAGGCCACTATTCTAAGCGTACATACCAAATTTCATACCCATCGGTAGCATAGGGCCGGAAAAAATTACATTTTAAAATTGTTCGAGCCCAAGTGTTGCATTATGCCCATGAAAAGAATGATATTTTCCCAAATGCAACTTTTTGCAAAATTTCTTTTTGATTCCTATGCATGCCACTATTCTAAGCGTACATACAAAATTTCATACCCATCGGTGGCATAGGGCCGGAGAAAATTACATTTTAAAATTGTTCGAGCCCAAGTGTTGCATTATGCCCATGAAAAGTACGATATTTTCCCAAATGCAACTTTTTGCAAAATTTCTTTTTAATTCCTATGCAGGCCACTATTCTAAGCGTACATACCAAATTTCATACCCATCGGTAGCATAGGGCCGGAGAAAATTACATTTTAAAATTGTTCGAGCCCAAGTGTTGCATTATGCCCATGAAAAGAATGATTTTTTCCCAAATGCAACTTTTTGCAAAATTTCTTTGTGATTCCCGTGCAGGCCACTATCCTAAGCGTACATACAAAATTTCAGGCATATCGGTAGCATAGGGCCGGAGAAAATTACATTTTAAAATTGTTCGAGCCCAAGTGTTGCATTATGCCCATGAAAAGTATGATATTTTCACAAATGCAACTTTTTGCAAAATTTATTTATGATTCCTATGCAGGCCACTATTCTAAGCATACATACCAAATTTCATACCCATCGGTAGCATAGGGCCGGAGAAAATTACATTTTAAAATTGTTCGAGCCCAAGTGTTGCATTATGCCCATGAAAAGAATGATATTTTCCCAAATGCATTTTTTTGCAAAATTTCTTTTTGATTCCTATGCAGGCCACTATTCTAAGCGTACATACCAAATTTCATACCCATCGGTAGCATAGGGCCGGAAAAAATTACATTTTTAAATTGTTCGAGCCCAAGTGTTGCATTATGCCCATGAAAAGTATGATATTTTCCCAAATGCAACTTTTTGCAAAATTTCTTTTTGATTCCTATGCAGGCCAGTATTCTAAGCGTACATAATAAATTTCATACCCATCGGTAGCATAGGGCTGGAGAAAATTACATTTTAAAATTGTTCGAGCGCATGTGTTGCATTATGCCCATGAAAAGTATGATATTTTCCCAAATGCAACTTTTTGCAAAATTTCTTTTTGATTCCTATGCAGGCCACTATTCTAAGCGTACATACCAAATTTCATACCCATCGGTAGCATAGGGCCGGAGAAAATTACATTTTAAAATTGTTCGAGCCCAAGTGTTGCATTATGCCCATGAAAAGAATGATATTTTCCCAAATGCAACTTTTTGCAAAATTTCTTTTTGATTCCTATGCAGGCCACTATTCTAAGCGTACATACCAAATTTCATACCCATCGGTAGCATAGGGCTGGAGAAAATTACATTTTAAAATTGTTCGAGCGCATGTGTTGCATTATGCCCATGAAAAGTATGATATTTTCACAAATGCAACTTTTTGCAAAATATCTTTATGATTCCTATGCAGGCCACTATTCTAAGCATACATACCAAATTTCATACCCATCGGTAGCATAACGCCGGAGAAAATTACATTTTAAAATTGTTCGAGCCCAAGTGTTGCATTATGCCCATGAAAAGAATGATATTTTCCCAAATGCAACTTTTTGCAAAATTTCTTTTTGATTCCTATGCATGCCACTATTCTAAGCGTACATACAAAATTTCATACCCATCGGTGGCATAGGGCCGGAGAAAATTACATTTTAAAATTGTTCGAGCCCAAGTGTTGCATTATGCCCATGAAAAGTACGATATTTTCCCAAATGCAACTTTTTGCAAAATTTCTTTTTGATTCCTATGCAGGCAACTATTCTAAGCGTACATAATAAATTTCATACCCATCGGTAGCATAGGGCCGGAGAAAATTACATTGTAAAATTGTTCGAGCCCAAGTGTTGCTTATTATGCCCATGAAAAGTATGATATTTTCCCAAATGCAACTTTTTGCAAAATTTCTTTTTGATTCCTATGCAGGCAACTATTCTAAGCGTACATAATAAATTTCATACCCATCGGTAGCATAGGGCTGGAGAAAATTACATTTTAAAATTGTTCGAGCCCAAGTGTTGCATTTTTGATTCCTTATCAGGCCACTATTCTAAGCGTACATACCAAATTTCATACCCATCGGTAGCATAGGGCCGGAAAAAATTACATTTTAAAATTGTTCGAGCCCAAGTGTTGCATTATGCCCATGAAAAGTATGATATTTTCCCAAATGCAACTTTTTGCAAAATTTCTTTTTGATTCCTATGCAGGCCACTATTCTAAGCGTACATACCAAATTTCAGGCAAATCGGTAGCATAGGGCTGGAGAAAATTACATTTTAAAATTGATCGAGCCCAAGTGTTGCATTTTTGATTCCTTATCAGGCCACTATTCTAAGCGTACATACCAAATTTCATACCCATCGGTAGCATAGGGCCGGAAAAAATTACATTTTAAAATTGTTCGAGCCCAAGTGTTGCATTATGCCCATGAAAAGTATGATATTTTCCCAAATGCAACTTTTTGCAAAATTTCTTTTTGATTCCTATGCAGGCCACTATTCTAAGCGTACTTACCAAATTTCATACCCATCGGTAGCATAGGGCCGGAGAAAATTTCATTTTAAAATTGTTCGAGCCCAAGTGTTGCATTATGCCCATGAAAAGAACGATATTTTCCCAAATGCAATTTTTTGCAAAATTTCTTTTTGATTCCTATGCAGGCCACTATTCTAAGCGTACATACCAAATTTCATACCCATCGGTAGCATAGGGCCGGAGAAAATTTCATTTTAAAATTGTTCGAGCCCAAGTGTTGCATTATGCCCATGAAAAGAATGATTTTTTCCCAAATGCAACTTTTTGCAAAATTTCTTTGTGATTCCCGTGCAGGCCACTATTCTAAGCGTACATACAAAATTTCAGGCACATCGGTAGCATAGGGCCGGAGAAAATGACATTTTAAAATTGTTCGAGCCCAAGTGTTGCATTATGCCCATGAAAAGTATGATATTTTCACAAATGCAACTTTTTGCAAAATTTCTTTATGATTCCTATGCAGGCCACTATTCTTAGCATACATACCAAATTTCATACCCATCGGTAGCATAACGCCGGAGAAAATTACATTTTAAAATTGTTCGAGCCCAAGTGTTGCATTATGCCCATGAAAAGAATGATATTTTCCCAAATGCAACTTTTTGCAAAATTTCTTTTTGATTCCTACGCATGCCACTATTCTAAGCGTACATACAAAATTTCATACCCATCGGTGGCATAGGGCCGGAGAAAATTACATTTTAAAATTGTTCGAGCCCAAGTGTTGCATTATGCCCATGAAAAGTACGATATTTTCCCAAATGCAACTTTTTGCAAAATTTCTTTTTGATTCCTATGCAGGCCTCTATTCTAAGCGTACATACAAAATTTCATACCCATCGGTGGCATAGGGCCGGAGAAAATTACATTTTAAAATTGTTCGAGCCCAAGTGTTGCATTATGCCCATGAAAAGTATGATATTTTCCCAAATGCAACTTTTTGCAAAATTTCTTTTTGATTCCTATGCAGGCAAGTATTCTAAGCGTACAGAATAAATTTCATACCCATCGGTAGCATAGGGCTGGAGAAAATTACATTTTAAAATTGTTCGAGCCCGAGTGTTGCATTATGCCCATGAAAAGTATGATATTTTCCCAAATGCAACTTTTTGCAAAATTTCTTTTTGATTCCTATGCAGGCAACTATTCTAAGCGTACATAATAAATTTCATACCCATCGGTAGCATAGGGCTGGAGAAAATTACATTTTAAAATTGTTCGAGCCCAAGTGTTGCATTATGCCCATGAAAAGTATGATATTTTCACAAATGCAACTTTTTGCAAAATTTCTTTATGATTCCTATGCAGGCCACTATTCTAAGCGTACATACCAAATTTCATACCCATCGGTAGCATAGGGCCGGATAAAATTACATTTTAAAATTGTTCGAGCCCAAGTGTTGCATTATGCCCATGAAAAGAATGATATTTTCCCAAATGCATTTTTTTGCAAAATTTCTTTTTGATTCCTATGCAGGCCACTATTCTAAGCGTACATACAAAATTTCAGGCACATCGGTAGCATAGGGCCGGAGAAAATTACATTTTAAAATTGTTCGAGCCCAAGTGTTGCATTATGCCCATGAAAAGTATGATATATTCCCAAATGCAACTTTTTGCAAAATTTCTTTGTGATTCCGTGCAGGCCAATTTTTTAAGCGTACATACAAAATTTCAGGCACATCGGTAGCATAGGGCCGGAGAAAATTACATTTTAAAATTGTTCGAGCCCAAGTGTTGCATTATTCCCATGAAAAGTATGATATTTTCCCAAATGCAACTTTTTGCAAAATTTCATTTTGATTCCCGTGCATGCCATTATTCTAAGCGTACATACAAAATTTCAGGCACATCGGTAGCATAGGGCCGGAGAAAATTACATTTTAAAATTGTTCGAGCCCAAGTGTTGCATTATGCCCATGAAAAGTATGATATTTTCCCAAATGCAACTTTTTGCAAAATTTCATTTTGATTCCCGTGCATGCCATTATTCTAAGCGTACATACAAAATTTCACGCACATCGGTAGCATAGGGCCGGAGAAAATTACATTTTAAAATTGTTCGAGCCCAAGTGTTGCATTATGCCCATGAAAAGTATGATATATTCCCAAATGCAACATTTTGCAAAATTTCTTTGTGATTCCCGTGCAGGCCACTATTCTAAGCGTACATACAAAATTTCAGGCACATCGGTAGCATAGGGCCGGAGAAAATTACATTTTAAAATTGTTCGAGCCCAAGTGTTGCATTATGCCCATGAAAAGTATGATATTTTCCCAAATGCAACTTTTTGCAAAATTTCATTTTGATTCCCGTGCAGGGCACTATTCTAAGCGTACATACAAAATTTCAGGCACATCGGTAGCATCGTGCCGGAGAAAATTACATTTTAAAATTGTTCGAGCCCAAGTGTTGCATTATGCCCATGAAAAGTATGATATATTCATTCCCAAATGCAACTTTTTGCAAAATTTCTTTGTGATTCCGTGCAGGCCAATTTTTTAAGCGTACATACAAAATTTCAGGCACATCGGTAGCATAGGGCCGGAGAAAATTACATTTTAAAATTGTTCGAGCCCAAGTGTTGCATTATTCCCATGAAAAGTATGATATTTTCCCAAATGCAACTTTTTGCAAAATTTCATTTTGATTCCCGTGCATGCCATTATTCTAAGCGTACATACAAAATTTCAGGCACATCGGTAGCATAGGGCCGGAGAAAATTACATTTTAAAATTGTTCGAGCCCAAGTGTTGCATTATGCCCATGAAAAGTATGATATTTTCCCAAATGCAACTTTTTGCAAAATTTCATTTTGATTCCCGTGCATGCCATTATTCTAAGCGTACATACAAAATTTCACGCACATCGGTAGCATAGGGCCGGAGAAAATTACATTTTAAAATTGTTCGAGCCCAAGTGTTGCATTATGCCCATGAAAAGTATGATATATTCCCAAATGCAACATTTTGCAAAATTTCTTTGTGATTCCCGTGCAGGCCACTATTCTAAGCGTACATACAAAATTTCAGGCACATCGGTAGCATAGGGCCGGAGAAAATTACATTTTAAAATTGTTCGAGCCCAAGTGTTGCATTATGCCCATGAAAAGTATGATATTTTCCCAAATGCAACTTTTTGCAAAATTTCATTTTGATTCCCGTGCAGGGCACTATTCTAAGCGTACATACAAAATTTCAGGCACATCGGTAGCATCGTGCCGGAGAAAATTACATTTTAAAATTGTTCGAGCCCAAGTGTTGCATTATGCCCATGAAAAGTATGATATATTCCCAAATGCAACTTTTTGCAAAATTTCTTTGTGATTCCGTGCAGGCCAATTTTTTAAGCGTACATACAAAATTTCAGGCACATCGGTAGCATAGGGCCGGAGAAAATTACATTTTAAAATTGTTCGAGCCCAAGTGTTGCATTATGCCCATGAAAAGTATGATATTTTCCCAAATGCAACTTTTTGCAAAATTTCGTTTTGATTCCCGTGCATGCAATTATTCTAAGCGTACATACAAAATTTCACGCACATCGGTAGCATAGGGCCGGAGAAAATTACATTTTAAAATTGTTCGAGCCCAAGTGTTGCATTATGCCCATGAAAAGTATGATATATTCCCAAATGCAACATTTTGCAAAATTTCTTTGTGATTCCCGTGCAGGCCACTATTCTAAGCGTACATACAAAATTTCAGGCACATCGGTAGCATAGGGCCGGAGAAAATTACATTTTAAAATTGTTCGAGCCCAAGTGTTGCATTATGCCCATGAAAAGTATGATATTTTCCCAAATGCAACTTTTTGCAAAATTTCATTTTGATTCCCGTGTAGGCCACAATTCTAAGCGTACATACAAAATTTCAGGCACATCGGTAGCATCGTGCCGGAGAAAATTACATTTTAAAATTGTTCGAGCCCAAGTGTTGCATTATGCCCATGAAAAGTATGATATATTCATTCCCAAATGCAACTTTTTGCAAAATTTTATTTTGATTCCTATGCAGGCCACTATTCTAAGCGTACATACAAAATTTCAGGCACATCGGTAGCATAGGGCCGGAGAAAATTACATTTTAAAATTGTTCGAGCCCAAGTGTTGCATTATGCCCATGAAAAGTATGATATTTTCACAAATGCAACTTTTTGCAAAATTTCATTTTGATTCCCGTGCAGGCCACTATTCTAAGCGTACATACAAAATTTCAGGCACATCGGTAGCATCGTGCCGGAGAAAATTACATTTTAAAATTGTTCGAGCCCAAGTGTTGCATTATGCCCATGAAAAGTACGATATTTTCCCAAATGCATTTTTTTGCAAAATTTCATTTTGATTCCTATGCAGGCCACTATTCTAAGCGTACATACAAAATTTCAGGCACATCGGTAGCATAGGGCCGGAGAAAATTACATTTTAAAATTGTTCGAGCCCAAGTGTTGCATTATGCCCATGAAAAGTATGATATATTCATTCCCAAATGCAACTTTTTGCAAAATTTCATTTTGATTCCTATGCAGGCCACTATTCTAAGCGTACATACAAAATTTCAGGCACATCGGTAGCATAGGGCCGGAGAAAATTACACTTTAAAATTGTTCGAGCCCAAGTGTTGCATTATGCCCATGAAAAGTATGATATTTTCCCAAATGCAACTTTTTGCAAAATTTCATTTTGATTCCCGTGCAGGCCACTATTCTAAGCGTACATACAAAATTTCAGGCACATCGGTAGCATCGTGCCGGAGAAAATTACATTTTAAAATTGTTCGAGCCCAAGTGTTGCATTATGCCCATGAAAAGTACGATATTTTCCCAAATGCAACTTTTTGCAAAATTTCATTTTGATTCCTATGCAGGCCACTATTCTAAGCGTACATACAAAATTTCAGGCACATCGGTAGCATAGGGCCGGAGAAAATTACATTTTAAAATTGTTCGAGCCCAAGTGTTGCATTATGCCCATGAAAAGTATGATATATTCCCAAATGCAACTTTTTGCAAAATTTCTTTGTGATTCCGTGCAGGCCAATTTTTTAAGCGTACATACAAAATTTCAGGCACATCGGTAGCATAGGGCCGGAGAAAATTACATTTTAAAATTGTTTGAGCCCAAGTGTTGCATTATTCCCATGAAAAGTATGATATTTTCCCAAATGCAACTTTTTGCAAAATTTCATTTTGATTCCCGTGCATGCCATTATTCTAAGCGTACATACAAAATTTCACGCACATCGGTAGCATAGGGCCGGAGAAAATTACATTTTAAAATTGTTCGAGCCCAAATGTTGCATTATGCCCATGAAAAGTATGATATATTCCCAAATGCAACATTTTGCAAAATTTCTTTGTGATTCCCGTGCAGGACACTATTCTAAGCGTACATACAAAATTTCAGGCACATCGGTAGCATAGGGCCGGAGAAAATTACATTTTAAAATTGTTCGAGCCCAAGTGTTGCATTATGCCCATGAAAAGTATGATATTTTCCCAAATGCAACTTTTTGCAAAATTTCATTTTGATTCCCGTGCAGGCCACTATTCTAAGCGTACATACAAAATTTCATACCCATCGGTAGCATAACGCCGGAGAAAATTACATTTTAAAATTGTTCGAGCCCAAGCGTTGCATTATGCCCATGAAAAGTATGATATTTTCACAAATGCAACTTTTTGCAAAATTTCTTTATGATTCCTATGCAGGCAACTATTCTTAGCATAAATACCAAATTTCATACCCATCGGTAGCATAGGGCCGGAGAAAATTACATTTTAAAATTGTTCGAGCCCAAGTGTTGCATTATGCCCATGAAAAGAATGATATTTTCCCAAATGCAACTGTTTGCAAAATTTCTTTTTGATTCCAATGCAGGCAAGTATTCTAAGCGTACATAATAAATTTCATACCCATCGGTAGCATAGGGCTGGAGAAAATTACATTTTAAAATTGTTCGAGCCCGAGTGTTGCATTATGCCCATGAAAAGTATGATATATTCCCAAATGCAACTTTTTGCAAAATTTCTTTGTGATTCCGTGCAGGCCAATTTTTTAAGCGTACATACAAAATTTCAGGCACATCGGTAGCATAGGGCCGGAGAAAATTACATTTTAAAATTGTTCGAGCCCAAGTGTTGCATTATTCCCATGAAAAGTATGATATTTTCCCAAATGCAACTTTTTGCAAAATTTCATTTTGATTCCCGTGCATGCCATTATTCTAAGCGTACATACAAAATTTCACGCACATCGGTAGCATAGGGCCGGAGAAAATTACATTTTAAAATTGTTCGAGCCCAAGTGGTGCATTATGCCCATGAAAAGTATGATATATTCCCAAATGCAACATTTTGCAAAATTTCTTTGTGATTCCCGTGCAGGACACTATTCTAAGCGTACATACAAAATTTCAGGCACATCGGTAGCATAGGGCCGGAGAAAATTACATTTTAAAATTGTTCGAGCCCAAGTGTTGCATTATGCCCATGAAAAGAATGATATTTTCCCAAATGCAACTTTTTGCAAAATTTCATTTTGATTCCCGTGCAGGCCACTATTCTAAGCGTACATACAAAATTTCATACCCATCGGTAGCATAACGCCGGAGAAAATTACATTTTAAAATTGTTCGAGCCCAAGTGTTGCATTATGCCCATGAAAAGTATGATATTTTCACAAATGCAACTTTTTGCAAAATTTCTTTATGATTCCTATGCAGGCCACTATTCTTAGCATACATACCAAATTTCATACCCATCGGTAGCATAGGGCCGGAGAAAATTACATTTTAAAATTGTTCGAGCCCAAGTGTTGCATTATGCCCATGAAAAGAATGATATTTTCCCAAATGCAACTGTTTGCAAAATTTCTTTTTGATTCCAATGCAGGCAAGTATTCTAAGCGTACATAATAAATTTCATACCCATCGGTAGCATAGGGCTGGAGAAAATTACATTTTAAAATTGTTCGAGCCCGAGTGTTGCATTATGCCCATGAAAAGTATGATATTTTCCCAAATGCAACTTTTTGCAAAATTTCTTTATGATTCCTATGCAGGCCACTATTCTTAGCATACATACCAAATTTCATACCCATCGGTAGCATAGGGCCGGAGAAAATTACATTTTAAAATTGTTCGAGCCCAAGTGTTGCATTATGCCCATGAAAAGTATGATATTTTCACAAATGCAACTTTTTGCAAAATTTCTTTATGATTCCTATGCAGGCCACTATTCTAAGCGTACATACCAAATTTCATACCCATCGGTAGCATAGGGCCGGAGAAAATTACATTTTAAAATTGTTCGAGCCCAAGTGTTGCATTATGCCCATGAAAAGAATGATATTTTCCCAAATGCATTTTTTTGCAAAATTTCTTTTTGATTCCTATGCAGGCCACTATTCTAAGCGTACATACCAAATTTCATACCCATCGGTAGCATCGTGCCGGAGAAAATTACATTTTAAAATTGTTCGAACCCAAGTGTTGCATTATGCCCATGAAAAGTATGATATTTTCCCAAATGCAACTTTTTGCAAAATTTCTTTTTGATTCCCGTGCAGGCCACTATTCTAAGCGTACATACAAAATTTCAGGCACATCGGTAGCATCGTGCCGGAGAAAATTACATTTTAAAATTGTTCGAGCCCAAGTGTTGCATTATGCCCATGAAAAGTATGATATATTCCCAAACGCAACTTTTTGCAAAATTTCTTTGTGATTCCCGTGCAGGCCAATTTTTTAAGCGTACATACAAAATTTCAGGCACATCGGTAGCATAGGGCCGGAGAAAATTACATTTTAAAATTGTTCGAGCCCAAGTGTTGCATTATGCCCATGAAAAGTATGATATTTTCCCAAATGCAACTTTTTGCAAAATTTCATTTTGATTCCCGTGCATGCCATTATTCTAAGCGTACATACAAAATTTCACGCACATCGGTAGCATAGGGCCGGAGAAAATTACATTTTAAAATTGTTCGAGCCCAAGTGTTGCATTATGCCCATGAAAAGTATGATATATTCCCAAATGCAACATTTTGCAAAATTTCTTTGTGATTCCCGTGCAGGCCACTATTCTAAGCGTACATACAAAATTTCAGGCACATCGGTAGCATAGGGCCGGAGAAAATTACATTTTAAAATTGTTCAAGCCCAAGTGTTGCATTATGCCCATGAAAAGTATGATATTTTCCCAAATGCAACTTTTTGCAAAATTTCACTTTGATTCCCGTGCAGGCCACTTTTTTAAGCGTACATACAAAATTTCAGGCACATCGGTAGCATAGGGCCGGAGAAAATTACATTTTAAAATTGTTCGAGCCCAAGTGTTGCAATATGCCCATGAAAAGTATGAAATTTTCCCAAATGCAAATTTTTGCAAAATTTCTTTTTGATTCCCGTGGAGGCCACTATTCTAAGCGTACATACAAAATTTCAGGCACATCGGTAGCATCGTGCCGGAGAAAATTACATTTTAAAATTGTTCGAGCCCAAGTGTTGCATTATGCCCATGAAAAGTATGATATATTCCCAAATGCAACTTTTTGCAAAATTTCTTTGTGATTCCCGTGCAGGCCAATTTTTTAAGCGTACATACAAAATTTCAGGCACATCGGTAGCATAGGGCCGGAGAAAATTACATTTTAAAATTGTTCGAGCCCAAGTGTTGCATTATGCCCATGAAAAGTATGATATTTTCCCAAATGCAACTTTTTGCAAAATTTCATTTTGATTCCCGTGCATGCCATTATTCTAAGCGTACATACAAAATTTCACGCACATCGGTAGCATAGGGCCGGAGAAAATTACATTTTAAAATTGTTCGAGCCCAAGTGTTGCATTATGCCCATGAAAAGTATGATATATTCCCAAATGCAACATTTTGCAAAATTTCTTTGTGATTCCCGTGCAGGCCACTATTCTAAGCGTACATACAAAATTTCAGGCACATCGGTAGCATCGTGCCGGAGAAAATTACATTTTAAAATTGTTCGAGCCCAAGTGTTGCATTATGCCCATGAAAAGTATGATATATTCCCAAATGCAACTTTTTGCAAAATTTCTTTGTGATTCCCGTGCAGGCCAATTTTTTAAGCGTACATACAAAATTTCAGGCACATCGGTAGCATAGGGCCGGAGAAAATTACATTTTAAAATTGTTCGAGCCCAAGTGTTGCATTATGCCCATGAAAAGTATGATATATTCCCAAATGCAACTTTTTGCAAAATTTCTTTGTGATTCCCGTGCAGGCCAATTTTTTAAGCGTACATACAAAATTTCAGGCACATCGGTAGCATAGGGCCGGAGAAAATTACATTTTAAAATTGTTCGAGCCCAAGTGTTGCATTATGCCCATGAAAAGTATGATATTTTCCCAAATGCAACTTTTTGCAAAATTTCATTTTGATTCCCGTGCATGCCATTATTCTAAGCGTACATACAAAATTTCACGCACATCGGTAGCATAGGGCCGGAGAAAATTACATTTTAAAATTGTTCGAGCCCAAGTGTTGCATTATGCCCATGAAAAGTATGATATATTCCCAAATGCAACATTTTGCAAAATTTCTTTGTGATTCCCGTGCAGGCCACTATTCTAAGCGTACATACAAAATTTCAGGCACATCGGTAGCATCGTGCCGGAGAAAATTACATTTTAAAATTGTTCGAGCCCAAGTGTTGCATTATGCCCATGAAAAGTATGATATTTTCCCAAATGCAACTTTTTGCAAAATTTCATTTTGATTCCCGTGCATGCCATTATTCTAAGCGTACATACAAAATTTCACGCACATCGGTAGCATAGGGCCGGAGAAAATTACATTTTAAAATTGTTCGAGCCCAAGTGTTGCATTATGCCCATGAAAAGTATGATATATTCCCAAATGCAACATTTTGCAAAATTTCTTTGTGATTCCCGTGCAGGCCACTATTCTAAGCGTACATACAAAATTTCAGGCACATCGGTAGCATAGGGCCGGAGAAAATTACATTTTAAAATTGTTCGAGCCCAAGTGTTGCATTATGCCCATGAAAAGTATGATATATTCCCAAATGCAACTTTTTGCAAAATTTCTTTGTGATTCCCGTGCAGGCCAATTTTTTAAGCGTACATACAAAATTTCAGGCACATCGGTAGCATAGGGCCGGAGAAAATTACATTTTAAAATTGTTCGAGCCCAAGTGTTGCATTATGCCCATGAAAAGTATGATATTTTCCCAAATGCAACTTTTTGCAAAATTTCATTTTGATTCCCGTGCATGCCATTATTCTAAGCGTACATACAAAATTTCACGCACATCGGTAGCATAGGGCCGGAGAAAATTACATTTTAAAATTGTTCGAGCCCAAGTGTTGCATTATGCCCATGAAAAGTATGATATATTCCCAAATGCAACATTTTGCAAAATTTCTTTGTGATTCCCGTGCAGGCCACTATTCTAAGCGTACATACAAAATTTCAGGCACATCGGTAGCATAGGGCCGGAGAAAATTACATTTTAAAATTGTTCGAGCCCAAGTGTTGCATTATGCCCATGAAAAGTATGATATTTTCCCAAATGCAACTTTTTGCAAAATTTCACTTTGATTCCCGTGCAGGCCACTTTTTTAAGCGTGCATACAAAATTTCAGGCACATCGGTAGCATAGGGCCGGAGAAAATTACATTTTAAAATTGTTCGAGCCCAAGTGTTGCAATATGCCCATGAAAAGTATGATATTTTCCCAAATGCAAATTTTTGCAAAATTTCTTTTTGATTCCCGTGCAGGCCACTATTCTAAGCGTACATACAAAATTTCAGGCACATCGGTAGCATCGTGCCGGAGAAAATTACATTTTAAAATTGTTCGAGCCCATGTGTTGCATTATGCCCATGAAAAGTATGATATATTCCCAAATGCAACTTTTTGCAAAATTTCTTTGTGATTCCCGTGCAGGCCAATTTTTTAAGCGTACATACAAAATTTCAGGCACATCGGTAGCATAGGGCCGGAGAAAATTACATTTTAAAATTGTTCGAGCCCAAGTGTTGCATTATGCCCATGAAAAGTATGATATTTTCCCAAATGCAACTTTTTGCAAAATTTCATTTTGATTCCCGTGCACGCCATTATTCTAAGCGTACATACAAAATTTCACGCACATCGGTAGCATAGGGCCGGAGAAAATTACATTTTAAAATTGTTCGAGCCCAAGTGTTGCATTATGCCCATGAAAAGTATGATATATTCCCAAATGCAACATTTTGCAAAATTTCTTTGTGATTCCCGTGCAGGCCACTATTCTAAGCGTACATACAAAATTTCAGGCACATAGGTAGCATAGGGCCGGAGAAAATTACATTTTAAAATTGTTCGAGCCCAAGTGTTGCATTATGCCCATGAAAAGTATGATATTTTCCCAAATGCAACTTTTTGCAAAATTTCATTTTGATTCCCGTGCAGGCCACTATTCTAAGCGTACATACAAAATTTCAGGCACATCGGTAGCATCGTGCCGGAGAAAATTACATTTTAAAATTGTTCGAGCCCAAGTGTTGCATTATGCCCATGAAAAGTATGATATATTCCCAAATGCAACTTTTTGCAAAATTTCTTTGTGATTCCCGTGCAGGCCAATTTTTTAAGCGTACATACAAAATTTCAGGCACATCGGTAGCATAGGGCCGGAGAAAATTACATTTTAAAATTGTTCGAGCCCAAGTGTTGCATTATGCCCATGAAAAGTATGATATTTTCCCAAATGCAACTTTTTGCAAAATTTCATTTTGATTCCCGTGCATGCCATTATTCTAAGCGTACATACAAAATTTCACGCACATCGGTAGCATAGGGCCGGAGAAAATTACATTTTAAAATTGTTCGAGCCCAAGTGTTGCATTATGCCCATGAAAAGTATGATATATTCCCAAATGCAACATTTTGCAAAATTTCTTTGTGATTCCCGTGCAGGCCACTATTCTAAGCGTACATACAAAATTTCAGGCACATCGGTAGCATCGTGCCGGAGAAAATTACATTTTAAAATTGTTCGAGCCCAAGTGTTGCATTATGCCCATGAAAAGTATGATATATTCCCAAATGCAACTTTTTGCAAAATTTCTTTGTGATTCCCGTGCAGGCCAATTTTTTAAGCGTACATACAAAATTTCAGGCACATCGGTAGCATAGGGCCGGAGAAAATTACATTTTAAAATTGTTCGAGCCCAAGTGTTGCATTATGCCCATGAAAAGTATGATATTTTCCCAAATGCAACTTTTTGCAAAATTTCATTTTGATTCCCGTGCATGCCATTATTCTAAGCGTACATACAAAATTTCACGCACATCGGTAGCATAGGGCCGGAGAAAATTACATTTTAAAATTGTTCGAGCCCAAGTGTTGCATTATGCCCATGAAAAGTATGATATATTCCCAAATGCAACATTTTGCAAAATTTCTTTGTGATTCCCGTGCAGGCCACTATTCTAAGCGTACATACAAAATTTCAGGCACATCGGTAGCATAGGGCCGGAGAAAATTACATTTTAAAATTGTTCGAGCCCAAGTGTTGCAATATGCCCATGAAAAGTATGATATTTTCCCAAATGCAAATTTTTGCAAAATTTCTTTTTGATTCCCGTGCAGGCCACTATTCTAAGCGTACATACAAAATTTCAGGCACATCGGTAGCATCGTGCCGGAGAAAATTACATTTTAAAATTGTTCGAGCCCATGTGTTGCATTATGCCCATGAAAAGTATGATATATTCCCAAATGCAACTTTTTGCAAAATTTCTTTGTGATTCCCGTGCAGGCCAATTTTTTAAGCGTACATACAAAATTTCAGGCACATCGGTAGCATAGGGCCGGAGAAAATTACATTTTAAAATTGTTCGAGCCCAAGTGTTGCATTATGCCCATGAAAAGTATGATATTTTCCCAAATGCAACTTTTTGCAAAATTTCATTTTGATTCCCGTGCATGCCATTATTCTAAGCGTACATACAAAATTTCACGCACATCGGTAGCATAGGGCCGGAGAAAATTACATTTTAAAATTGTTCGAGCCCAAGTGTTGCATTATGCCCATGAAAAGTATGATATATTCCCAAATGCAACATTTTGCAAAATTTCTTTGTGATTCCCGTGCAGGCCACTATTCTAAGCGTACATACAAAATTTCAGGCACATAGGTAGCATAGGGCCGGAGAAAATTACATTTTAAAATTGTTCGAGCCCAAGTGTTGCATTATGCCCATGAAAAGTATGATATTTTCCCAAATGCAACTTTTTGCAAAATTTCATTTTGATTCCCGTGCAGGCCACTATTCTAAGCGTACATACAAAATTTCAGGCACATCGGTAGCATCGTGCCGGAGAAAATTACATTTTAAAATTGTTCGAGCCCAAGTGTTGCATTATGCCCATGAAAAGTATGATATATTCCCAAATGCAACTTTTTGCAAAATTTCTTTGTGATTCCCGTGCAGGCCAATTTTTTAAGCGTACATACAAAATTTCAGGCACATCGGTAGCATAGGGCCGGAGAAAATTACATTTTAAAATTGTTCGAGCCCAAGTGTTGCATTATGCCCATGAAAAGTATGATATTTTCCCAAATGCAACTTTTTGCAAAATTTCATTTTGATTCCCGTGCATGCCATTATTCTAAGCGTACATACAAAATTTCACGCACATCGGTAGCATAGGGCCGGAGAAAATTACATTTTAAAATTGTTCGAGCCCAAGTGTTGCATTATGCCCATGAAAAGTACGATATTTTCCCAAATGCAACTTTTTGCAAAATTTCATTTTGATTGCTATGCAGGCCACTATTCTAAGCGTACATACAAAATTTCAGGCACATCGGTAGCATAGGGCCGGAGAAAATTACATTTTAAAATTGTTCGAGCCCAAGTGTTGCATTATGCCCATGAAAAGTATGATATTTTCCCAAATGCAACTTCTTGAAAAATTTCATTTTGATTCCCGTGCAGGCCACTATTCTAAGCGTACATACAAAATTTCAGGCACATCGGTAGCATCGTGCCGGAGAAAATTACATTTTAAAATTGTTCGAGCCCAAGTGTTGCATTATGCCCATGAAAAGTATGATATATTCCCAAATGCAACTTTTTGCAAAATTTCTTTGTGATTCCCGTGCAGGCCACTATTCTAAGCGTACATACAAAATTTCAGGCACATCGCTAGCATAGGGCCGGAGAAAATTACATTTTAAAATTGTTCGAGCCCAAGTGTTGCATTATGCCCATGAAAAGTATGATATTTTCCCAAATGCAACTTTTTGCAAAATTTCATTTTGATTCCCGTGCATGCCATTATTCTAAGCGTACATACAAAATTTCACGCACATCGGTAGCATAGGGCCGGAGAAAATTACATTTTAAAATTGTTCGAGCCCAAGTGTTGCATTATGCCCATGAAAAGTATGATATTTTCCCAAATGCAACTTTTTGCAAAATTTCATTTTGATTCCCGTGCATGCCATTATTCTAAGCGTACATACAATATTTCACGCACATCGGTAGCATAGGGCCGGAGAAAATTACATTTTAAAATTGTTCGAGCCCAAGTGTTGCATTATGCCCATGAAAAGTATGATATTTTCCCAAATGCAACTTTTTGCAAAATTTCATTTTGATTCCCGTGCAGGCCATTTTCTAAGCGTACATACAAAATTTCAGGCACATCGGTAGCATAGGGCCGGAGAAAATTACATTTTAAAATTGTTCGAGCCCAAGTGTTGCATTATGCCCATGAAAAGTATGATATATTCCCAAATGCAACTTTTTGCAAAATTTCTTTTTGATTCCCGTGCAGGCCACTATTCTAAGCGTACATACAAAATTTCAGGCACATCGGTAGCATCGGGCCGGAGAAAATTACATTTTAAAATTGTTCGAGCCCAAGTGTTGCATTATGCCCATGAAAAGTATGATATATTCCCAAATGCAACTTTTTGCAAAATTTCATTTTGATTCCCTTGCAGGCCACTTTTTTAAGCGTACATACAAAATTTCAGGCACATCGGTAGCATAGGGCCGGAGAAAATTACATTTTAAAATTGTTCGAGCCCAAGTGTCGCATTATGCCCATGAAAAGTATGATATATTCCCAAATGCAACTTTTTGCAAAATTTCTTTTTGATTCCCGTGCAGGCCACTATTCTAAGCGTACATACAAAATTTCAGGCACATCGGTAGCATCGTGCCGGAGAAAATTACATTTTAAAATTGTTCGAGCCCAAGTGTTGCATTATGCCCATGTAAAGTATGATATATTCCCAAATGCATCTTTTTGCAAAATTTCTTTGTGATTTCCGTGCAGGCCAATTTTTTAAGCGTACATACAAAATTTCAGGCACATCGCTAGCATAGGGCCGGAGAAAATTACATTTTAAAATTGTTCGATCCCAAGTGTTGCATTATGCCCATGAAAAGTATGATATATTCCCAAATGCAACTTTTTGCAAAATTTCTTTTTGATTCCCGTTCAGGCCACTATTCTAAGCGTACATACAAAATTTCAGGCACATCGGTAGCATCGTGCCGGAGAAAATTACATTTTAAAATTGTTCGAGCCCAAGTGTTGCATTATGCCCATGAAAATTATGATATATTCCCAAATGCAACTTTTTGCAAAATTTCTTTGTGATTCCCGTGCAGGCCAATTTTTTAAGCGTACATACAAAATTTCAGGCACATCGGTAGCATAGGGCCGGAGAAAATTACATTTTAAAATTGTTCGAGCCCAAGTGTTGCATTATGCCCATGAAAAGTATGATATTTTCCCAAATGCAACTTTTTGCAAAATTTCATTTTGATTCCCGTGCATGCCATTATTCTAAGCGTACATACAAAATTTCACGCAAGTCGGTAGCATAGGGCCGGAGAAAATTACATTTTAAAATTGTTCGAGCCCAAGTGTTGCATTATGCCCATGAAAAGTATGATATTTTCCCAAATGCAACTTTTTGCAAAATTTCATTTTGATTCCCGTGCATGCCATTATTCTAAGCGTACATACAAAATTTCACGCACATCGGTAGCATAGGGCCGGAGAAAATTACATTTTAAAATTGTTCGAGCCCAAGTGTTGCATTATGCCCATGAAAAGTATGATATATTCCCAAATGCAACTTTTTGCAAAATTTCTTTTTGATTCCCGTGCAGGCCATTTTTTTAAGCGTACATACAAAATTTCAGGCACATCGGTAGCATAGGGCCGGAGAAAATTACATTTTAAAATTGTTCGAGCCCAAGTGTTGCATTATGCCCATGAAAAGTATGATATATTCCCAAATGCAACTTTTTGCAAAATTTCTTTTTGATTCCCGTGCAGGCCACTATTCTAAGCGTACATACAAAATTTCAGGCACATCGGTAGCATCGTGCCGGAGAAAATTACATTTTAAAATTGTTCGAGCCCAAGTGTTGCATTATGCCCATGAAAATTATGATATATTCCCAAATGCAACTTTTTGCAAAATTTCTTTGTGATTCCCGTGCAGGCCAATTTTTTAAGCGTACATACAAAATTTCAGGCACATCGGTAGTATAGGGCCGGAGAAAATTACATTTTAAAATTGTTCGAGCCCAAGTGTTGCATTATGCCCATGAAAAGTATGATATTTTCCCAAATGCAACTTTTTGCAAAATTTCATTTTGATTCCCGTGCATGCCATTATTCTAAGCGTACATACAAAATTTCACGCACATCGGTAGCATAGGGCCGGAGAAAATTACATTTTAAAATTGTTCGAGCCCAAGTGTTGCATTATGCCCATGAAAAGTATGATATATTCCCAAATGCAACTTTTTGCAAAATTTCATTTTGATTCCCGTGCAGGCCACTATTCTAAGCGTACATACAAAATTTCAGGCACATCGGTAGCATAGGGCCGGAGAAAATTACATTTTAAAATTGTTCGAGCCCAAGTGTTGCATTATGCCCATGAAAAGTATGATATTTTCCCAAATGCAACTTTTTGCAAAATTTCATTTTGATTCCCGTGCAGGCCATTTTTTTAAGCGTACATACAAAATTTCAGGCACATCGGTAGCATAGGGCCGGAGAAAATTACATTTTAAAATTGTTCGAGCCCAAGTGTTGCATTATGCCCATGAAAAGTATGATATTTTCCCAAATGCAACTTTTTGCAAAATTTCATTTTGATTCCCGTGCATGCCATTATTCTAAGCGTACATACAAAATTTCACGCACATCGGTAGCATAGGGCCGGAGAACATTTCATTTTAAAATTGTTCGAGCCCAAGTGTTGCATTATGCCCATGAAAAGTATGATATATTCCCAAATGCAACTTTTTGCAAAATTTCATTTTGATTCCCGTGCATGCCATTATTCTAAGCGTACATACAAAATTTCACGCACATCGGTAGCATAGGGCCGGAGAAAATTACATTTTAAAATTGTTCGAGCCCAAGTGTTGCATTATGCCCATGAAAAGTATGATATATTCCCAAATGCAACTTTTTGCAAAATTTCTTTGTGATTCCCGTGCAGGCCACTATTCTAAGCGTACATACAAAATTTCAGGCACATCGGTAGCATCGTGCCGGAGAAAATTACATTTTAAAATTGTTCGAGCCCAAGTGTTGCATTATGCCCATGAAAAGTATGATATATTCCCAAATGCAACTTTTTGCAAAATTTCTTTGTGATTCCCGTGCAGGCCAATTTTTTAAGCGTACATACAAAATTTCAGTCACATCGGTAGCATAGGGCCGGAGAAAATTACATTTTAAAATTGTTCGAGCCCAAGTGTTGCATTATGCCCATGAAAAGTATGATATTTTCCCAAATGCAACTTTTTGCAAAATTTCATTTTGATTCCCGTGCATGCCATTATTCTAAGCGTACATACAAAATTTCACGCACATCGGTAGCATAGGGCCGGAGAAAATTACATTTTAAAATTGTTCGAGCCCAAGTGTTGCATTATGCCCATGAAAAGTATGATATATTCCCAAATGCAACTTTTTGCAAAATTTCTTTGTGATTCCCGTGCAGGCCACTATTCTAAGCGTACATACAAAATTTCAGGCACATCGGTAGCATCGTGCCGGAGAAAATTACATTTTAAAATTGTTCGAGCCCAAGTGTTGCATTATGCCCATGAAAAGTATGATATATTCCCAAATGCAACTTTTTGCAAAATTTCTTTGTGATTCCCGTGCAGGCCAATTTTTTAAGCGTACATACAAAATTTCAGGCACATCGGTAGCATAGGGCCGGAGAAAATTACATTTTAAAATTGTTCGAGCCCAAGTGTTGCATTATGCCCATGAAAAGTATGATATTTTCCCAAATGCAACTTTTTGCAAAATTTCATTTTGATTCCCGTGCATGCCATTATTCTAAGCGTACATACAAAATTTCACGCACATCGGTAGCATAGGGCCGGAGAAAATTACATTTTAAAATTGTTCGAGCCCAAGTGTTGCATTATGCCCATGAAAAGTATGATATATTCCCAAATGCAACTTTTTGCAAAATTTCTTTGTGATTCCCGTGCAGGCCACTATTCTAAGCGTACATACAAAATTTCAGGCACATCGGTAGCATAGGGCCGGAGAAAATTACATTTTAAAATTGTTCGAGCCCAAGTGTTGCATTATGCCCATGAAAAGTATGATATTTTCCCAAATGCAACTTTTTGCAAAATTTCATTTTGATTCCCGTGCAGGCCATTTTTTTAAGCGTACATACAAAATTTCAGGCACATCGGTAGCATAGGGCCGGAGAAAATTACATTTTAAAATTGTTCGAGCCCAAGTGTTGCATTATGCCCATGAAAAGTATGATATATTCCCAAATGCAACTTTTTGCAAAATTTCTTTTTGATTCCCGTGCAGGCCACTATTCTAAGCGTACATACAAAATTTCAGGCACATCGGTAGCATCGTGCCGGAGAAAATTACATTTTAAAATTGTTCGAGCCCAAGTGTTGCATTATGCCCATGAAAATTATGATATATTCCCAAATGCAACTTTTTGCAAAATTTCTTTGTGATTCCCGTGCAGGCCAATTTTTTAAGCGTACATACAAAATTTCAGGCACATCGGTAGTATAGGGCCGGAGAAAATTACATTTTAAAATTGTTCGAGCCCAAGTGTTGCATTATGCCCATGAAAAGTATGATATTTTCCCAAATGCAACTTTTTGCAAAATTTCATTTTGATTCCCGTGCATGCCATTATTCTAAGCGTACATACAAAATTTCACGCACATCGGTAGCATAGGGCCGGAGAAAATTACATTTTAAAATTGTTCGAGCCCAAGTGTTGCATTATGCCCATGAAAAGTATGATATATTCCCAAATGCAACTTTTTGCAAAATTTCATTTTGATTCCCGTGCATGCCATTATTCTAAGCGTACATACAAAATTTCACGCACATCGGTAGCATAGGGCCGGAGAAAATTACATTTTAAAATTGTTCGAGCCCAAGTGTTGCATTATGCCCATGAAAAGTATGATATATTCCCAAATGCAACTTTTTGCAAAATTTCTTTGTGATTCCCGTGCAGGCCACTATTCTAAGCGTACATACAAAATTTCAGGCACATCGGTAGCATAGGGCCGGAGAAAATTACATTTTAAAATTGTTCGAGCCCAAGTGTTGCATTATGCCCATGAAAAGTATGATATTTTCCCAAATGCAACTTTTTGCCAAATTTCATTTTGATTCCCGTGCAGGCCATTTTTTTAAGCGTACATACAAAATTTCAGGCACATCGGTAGCATAGGGCCGGAGAAAATTACATTTTAAAATTGTTCGAGCCCAAGTGTTGCATTATGCCCATGAAAAGTATGATATATTCCCAAATGCAACTTTTTGCAAAATTTCTTTTTGATTCCCGTGCAGGCCACTATTCTAAGCGTACATACAAAATTTCAGGCACATCGGTAGCATCGTGCCGGAGAAAATTACATTTTAAAATTGTTCGAGCCCAAGTGTTGCATTATGCCCATGAAAATTATGATATATTCCCAAATGCAACTTTTTGCAAAATTTCTTTGTGATTCCCGTGCAGGCCAATTTTTTAAGCGTACATACAAAATTTCAGGCACATCGGTAGTATAGGGCCGGAGAAAATTACATTTTAAAATTGTTCGAGCCCAAGTGTTGCATTATGCCCATGAAAAGTATGATATTTTCCCAAATGCAACTTTTTGCAAAATTTCATTTTGATTCCCGTGCATGCCATTATTCTAAGCGTACATACAAAATTTCACGCACATCGGTAGCATAGGGCCGGAGAAAATTACATTTTAAAATTGTTCGAGCCCAAGTGTTGCATTATGCCCATGAAAAGTATGATATATTCCCAAATGCAACTTTTTGCAAAATTTCATTTTGATTCCCGTGCATGCCATTATTCTAAGCGTACATACAAAATTTCACGCACATCGGTAGCATAGGGCCGGAGAAAATTACATTTTAAAATTGTTCGAGCCCAAGTGTTGCATTATGCCCATGAAAAGTATGATATATTCCCAAATGCAACTTTTTGCAAAATTTCTTTGTGATTCCCGTGCAGGCCACTATTCTAAGCGTACATACAAAATTTCAGGCACATCGGTAGCATAGGGCCGGAGAAAATTACATTTTAAAATTGTTCGAGCCCAAGTGTTGCATTATGCCCATGAAAAGTATGATATTTTCCCAAATGCAACTTTTTGCAAAATTTCATTTTGATTCCCGTGCAGGCCATTTTTTTAAGCGTACATACAAAATTTCAGGCACATCGGTAGCATAGGGCCGGAGAAAATTACATTTTAAAATTGTTCGAGCCCAAGTGTTGCATTATGCCCATGAAAAGTATGATATTTTCCCAAATGCAACTTTTTGCAAAATTTCATTTTGATTCCCGTGCATGCCATTATTCTAAGCGTACATACAAAATTTCACGCACATCGGTAGCATAGGGCCGGAGAAAATTACATTTTAAAATTGTTCGAGCCCAAGTGTTGCATTATGCCCATGAAAAGTATGATATATTCCCAAATGCAACATTTTGCAAAATTTCATTTTGATTCCCGTGCATGCCATTATTCTAAGCGTACATACAAAATTTCACGCACATCGGTAGCATAGGGCCGGAGAAAATTACATTTTAAAATTGTTCGAGCCCAAGTGTTGCATTATGCCCATGAAAAGTATGATATATTCCCAAATGCAACTTTTTGCAAAATTTCTTTGTGATTCCCGTGCAGGCCACTATTCTAAGCGTACATACAAAATTTCAGGCACATCGGTAGCATCGTGCCGGAGAAAATTACATTTTAAAATTGTTCGAGCCCAAGTGTTGCATTATGCCCATGAAAAGTATGATATATTCCCAAATGCCACTTTTTGCAAAATTTCTTTGTGATTCCCGTGCAGGCCAATTTTTTAAGCGTACATACAAAATTTCAGGCACATCGGTAGCATAGGGCCGGAGAAAATTACATTTTAAAATTGTTCGAGCCCAAGTGTTGCATTATGCCCATGAAAAGTATGATATTTTCCCAAATGCAACTTTTTGCAAAATTTCATTTTGATTCCCGTGCATGCCATTATTCTAAGCGTACATACAAAATTTCACGCACATCGGTAGCATAGGGCCGGAGAAAATTACATTTTAAAATTGTTCGAGCCCAAGTGTTGCATTATGCCCATGAAAAGTATGATATATTCCCAAATGCAACTTTTTGCAAAATTTCATTTTGATTCCCGTGCAGGCCATTTTTTTAAGCGTACATACAAAATTTCAGGCACATCGGTAGCATCGGGCCGGAGAAAATTACATTTTAAAATTGTTCGAGCCCAAGTGTTGCATTATGCCCATGAAAAGTATGATATATTCCCAAATGCAACATTTTGCAAAATTTCTTTGTGATTCCCGTGCAGGCCACTATTCTAAGCGTACATACAAAATTTCAGGCACATCGCTAGCATAGGGCCGGAGAAAATTACATTTTAAAATTGTTCGAGCCCAAGTGTTGCATTATGCCCATGAAAAGTATGATATTTTCCCAAATGCAACTTTTTGCAAAATTTCATTTTGATTCCCGTGCATGCCATTATTCTAAGCGTACATACAAAATTTCACGCACATCGGTAGCATAGGGCCGGAGAAAATTACATTTTAAAATTGTTCGAGCCCAAGTGTTGCATTATGCCCATGAAAAGTATGATATATTCCCAAATGCAACTTTTTGCAAAATTTCTTTGTGATTCCCGTGCAGGCCACTATTCTAAGCGTACATACAAAATTTCAGGCACATCGGTAGCATAGGGCCGGAGAAAATTACATTTTAAAATTGTTCGAGCCCAAGTGTTGCATTATGCCCATGAAAAGTATGATATTTTCCCAAATGCAACTTTTTGCAAAATTTCATTTTGATTCCCGTGCAGGCCATTTTTTTAAGCGTACATACAAAATTTCAGGCACATCGGTAGCATAGGGCCGGAGAAAATTACATTTTAAAATTGTTCGAGCCCAAGTGTTGCATTATGCCCATGAAAAGTATGATATATTCCCAAATGCAACTTTTTGCAAAATTTCTTTTTGATTCCCGTGCAGGCCACTATTCTAAGCGTACATACAAAATTTCAGGCACATCGGTAGCATCGGGCCGGAGAAAATTACATTTTAAAATTGTTCGAGCCCAAGTGTTGCATTATGCCCATGAAAAGTATGATATATTCCCAAATGCAACATTTTGCAAAATTTCTTTGTGATTCCCGTGCAGGCCACTATTCTAAGCGTACATACAAAATTTCAGGCACATCGCTAGCATAGGGCCGGAGAAAATTACATTTTAAAATTGTTCGAGCCCAAGTGTTGCATTATGCCCATGAAAAGTATGATATTTTCCCAAATGCAACTTTTTGCAAAATTTCATTTTGATTCCCGTGCAGGCCATTTTTTTAAGCGTACATACAAAATTTCAGGCACATCGGTAGCATAGGGCCGGAGAAAATTACATTTTAAAATTGTTCGAGCCCAAGTGTTGCATTATGCCCATGAAAAGTATGATATATTCCCAAATGCAACTTTTTGCAAAATTTCTTTTTGATTCCCGTGCAGGCCACTATTCTAAGCGTACATACAAAATTTCAGGCACATCGGTAGCATCGGGCCGGAGAAAATTACATTTTAAAATTGTTCGAGCCCAAGTGTTGCATTATGCCCATGAAAAGTATGATATATTCCCAAATGCAACATTTTGCAAAATTTCTTTGTGATTCCCGTGCAGGCCACTATTCTAAGCGTACATACAAAATTTCAGGCACATCGCTAGCATAGGACCGGAGAAAATTACATTTTAAAATTGTTCGAGCCCAAGTGTTGCATTATGCCCATGAAAAGTATGATATTTTCCCAAATGCAACTTTTTGCAAAATTTCATTTTGATTCCCGTGCAGGCCATTTTTTTAAGCGTACATACAAAATTTCAGGCACATCGGTAGCATAGGGCCGGAGAAAATTACATTTTAAAATTGTTCGAGCCCAAGTGTTGCATTATGCCCATGAAAAGTATGATATATTCCCAAATGCAACTTTTTGCAAAATTTCTTTTTGATTCCCGTGCAGGCCACTATTCTAAGCGTACATACAAAATTTCAGGCACATCGGTAGCATCGGGCCGGAGAAAATTACATTTTAAAATTGTTCGAGCCCAAGTGTTGCATTATGCCCATGAAAAGTATGATATATTCCCAAATGCAACATTTTGCAAAATTTCTTTGTGATTCCCGTGCAGGCCACTATTCTAAGCGTACATACAAAATTTCAGGCACATCGCTAGCATAGGGCCGGAGAAAATTACATTTTAAAATTGTTCGAGCCCAAGTGTTGCATTATGCCCATGAAAAGTATGATATATTCCCAAATGCAACTTTTTGCAAAATTTCTTTTTGATTCCCGTGCAGGCCACTATTCTAAGCGTACATACAAAATTTCAGGCACATCGGTAGCATCGGGCCGGAGAAAATTACATTTTAAAATTGTTCGAGCCCAAGTGTCGCATTATGCCCATGAAAAGTATGATATATTCCCAAATGCAACTTTTTGCAAAATTTCTTTTTGATTCCCGTGCAGGCCACTATTCTAAGCGTACATACAAAATTTCAGGCACATCGGTAGCATCGTGCCGGAGAAAATTACATTTTAAAATTGTTCGAGCCCAAGTGTTGCATTATGCCCATGAAAAGTATGATATATTCCCAAATGCATCTTTTTGCAAAATTTCTTTGTGATTTCCGTGCAGGCCAATTTTTTAAGCGTACATACAAAATTTCAGGCACATCGCTAGCATAGGGCGGGAGAAAATTACATTTTAAAATTGTTCGAGCCCAAGTGTCGCATTATGCCCATGAAAAGTATGATATATTCCCAAATGCAACTTTTTGCAAAATTTCTTTTTGATTCCCGTGCAGGCCACTATTCTAAGCGTACATACAAAATTTCAGGCACATCGGTAGCATCGTGCCGGAGAAAATTACATTTTAAAATTGTTCGAGCCCAAGTGTTGCATTATGCCCATGAAAAGTATGATATATTCCCAAATGCAACTTTTTGCAAAATTTCATTTTGATTCCCGTGCAGGCCACTTTTTTAAGCGTACATACAAAATTTCAGGCACATCGGTAGCATAGGGCCGGAGAAAATTACATTTTAAAATTGTTCGAGCCCAAGTGTTGCATTATGCCCATGAAAAGTATGATATATTCCCAAATGCAACTTTTTGCAAAATTTCTTTTTGATTCCCGTGCAGGCCACTATTCTAAGCGTACATACAAAATTTCAGGCACATCGGTAGCATCGTGCCGGAGAAAATTACATTTTAAAATTGTTCGAGCCCAAGTGTTGCATTATGCCCATGAAAAGTATGATATATTCCCAAATGCAACTTTTTGCAAAATTTCTTTGTGATTCCCGTGCAGGCCAATTTTTTAAGCGTACATACAAAATTTCAGGCACATCGGTAGCATAGGGCCGGAGAAAATTACATTTTAAAATTGTTCGAGCCCAAGTGTTGCATTATGCCCATGAAAAGTATGATATATTCCCAAATGCAACTTTTTGCAAAATTTCTTTTTGATTCCCGTGCAGGCCACTATTCTAAGCGTACATACAAAATTTCAGGCACATCGGTAGCATCGGGCCGGAGAAAATTACATTTTAAAATTGTTCGAGCCCAAGTGTTGCATTATGCCCATGAAAAGTATGATATATTCCCAAATGCAACATTTTGCAAAATTTCTTTGTGATTCCCGTGCAGGCCACTATTCTAAGCGTACATACAAAATTTCAGGCACATCGCTAGCATAGGGCCGGAGAAAATTACATTTTAAAATTGTTCGAGCCCAAGTGTTGCATTATGCCCATGAAAAGTATGATATATTCCCAAATGCAACTTTTTGCAAAATTTCTTTTTGATTCCCGTGCAGGCCACTATTCTAAGCGTACATACAAAATTTCAGGCACATCGGTAGCATCGGGCCGGAGAAAATTACATTTTAAAATTGTTCGAGCCCAAGTGTCGCATTATGCCCATGAAAAGTATGATATATTCCCAAATGCAACTTTTTGCAAAATTTCTTTTTGATTCCCGTGCAGGCCACTATTCTAAGCGTACATACAAAATTTCAGGCACATCGGTAGCATCGTGCCGGAGAAAATTACATTTTAAAATTGTTCGAGCCCAAGTGTTGCATTATGCCCATGAAAAGTATGATATATTCCCAAATGCATCTTTTTGCAAAATTTCTTTGTGATTTCCGTGCAGGCCAATTTTTTAAGCGTACATACAAAATTTCAGGCACATCGCTAGCATAGGGCGGGAGAAAATTACATTTTAAAATTGTTCGAGCCCAAGTGTCGCATTATGCCCATGAAAAGTATGATATATTCCCAAATGCAACTTTTTGCAAAATTTCTTTTTGATTCCCGTGCAGGCCACTATTCTAAGCGTACATACAAAATTTCAGGCACATCGGTAGCATCGTGCCGGAGAAAATTACATTTTAAAATTGTTCGAGCCCAAGTGTTGCATTATGCCCATGAAAAGTATGATATATTCCCAAATGCAACTTTTTGCAAAATTTCATTTTGATTCCCGTGCAGGCCACTTTTTTAAGCGTACATACAAAATTTCAGGCACATCGGTAGCATAGGGCCGGAGAAAATTACATTTTAAAATTGTTCGAGCCCAAGTGTTGCATTATGCCCATGAAAAGTATGATATATTCCCAAATGCAACTTTTTGCAAAATTTCTTTTTGATTCCCGTGCAGGCCACTATTCTAAGCGTACATACAAAATTTCAGGCACATCGGTAGCATCGTGCCGGAGAAAATTACATTTTAAAATTGTTCGAGCCCAAGTGTTGCATTATGCCCATGAAAAGTATGATATATTCCCAAATGCAACTTTTTGCAAAATTTCTTTGTGATTCCCGTGCAGGCCAATTTTTTAAGCGTACATACAAAATTTCAGGCACATCGGTAGCATAGGGCCGGAGAAAATTACATTTTAAAATTGTTCGAGCCCAAGTGTTGCATTATGCCCATGAAAAGTATGATATTTTCCCAAATGCAACTTTTGCAAAATTTCATTTTGATTCCCGTGCATGCCATTATTCTAAGCGTACATACAAAATTTCACGCACATCGGTAGCATAGGGCCGGAGAAAATTACATTTTAAAATTGTTCGAGCCCAAGTGTTGCATTATGCCCATGAAAAGTATGATATATTCCCAAATGCAACTTTTTGCAAAATTTCTTTTTGATTCCCGTGCAGGCCACTATTCTAAGCGTACATACAAAATTTCAGGCACATCGGTAGCATCGGGCCGGAGAAAATTACATTTTAAAATTGTTCGAGCCCAAGTGTTGCATTATGCCCATGAAAAGTATGATATATTCCCAAATGCAACATTTTGCAAAATTTCTTTGTGATTCCCGTGCAGGCCACTATTCTAAGCGTACATACAAAATTTCAGGCACATCGCTAGCATAGGGCCGGAGAAAATTACATTTTAAAATTGTTCGAGCCCAAGTGTTGCATTATGCCCATGAAAAGTATGATATTTTCCCAAATGCAACTTTTTGCAAAATTTCATTTTGATTCCCGTGCATGCCATTATTCTAAGCGTACATACAAAATTTCACGCACATCGGTAGCATAGGGCCGGAGAAAATTACATTTTAAAATTGTTCGAGCCCAAGTGTTGCATTATGCCCATGAAAAGTATGATATATTCCCAAATGCAACTTTTTGCAAAATTTCTTTTTGATTCCCGTGCAGGCCACTATTCTAAGCGTACATACAAAATTTCAGGCACATCGGTAGCATCGTGCCGGAGAAAATTACATTTTAAAATTGTTTGAGCCCAAGTGTTGCATTATGCCCATGAAAAGTATGATATATTCCCAAATGCAACTTTTTGCAAAATTTCTTTGTGATTCCCGTGCAGGCCAATTTTTTAAGCGTACATACAAAATTTCAGGCACATCGGTAGCATAGGGCCGGAGAAAATTACATTTTAAAATTGTTCGAGCCCAAGTGTTGCATTATGCCCATGAAAAGTATGATATTTTCCCAAATGCAACTTTTTGCAAAATTTCATTTTGATTCCCGTGCATGCCATTATTCTAAGCGTACATACAAAATTTCACGCACATCGGTAGCATAGGGCCGGAGAAAATTACATTTTAAAATTGTTCGAGCCCAAGTGTTGCATTATGCCCATGAAAAGTATGATATATTCCCAAATGCAACTTTTTGCAAAATTTCTTTTTGATTCCCGTGCAGGCCACTATTCTAAGCGTACATACAAAATTTCAGGCACATCGGTAGCATCGGGCCGGAGAAAATTACATTTTAAAATTGTTCGAGCCCAAGTGTTGCATTATGCCCATGAAAAGTATGATATATTCCCAAATGCAACATTTTGCAAAATTTCTTTGTGATTCCCGTGCAGGCCACTATTCTAAGCGTACATACAAAATTTCAGGCACATCGCTAGCATAGGGCCGGAGAAAATTACATTTTAAAATTGTTCGAGCCCAAGTGTTGCATTATGCCCATGAAAAGTATGATATTTTCCCAAATGCAACTTTTTGCAAAATTTCATTTTGATTCCCGTGCATGCCATTATTCTAAGCGTACATACAAAATTTCACGCACATCGGTAGCATAGGGCCGGAGAAAATTACATTTTAAAATTGTTCGAGCCCAAGTGTTGCATTATGCCCATGAAAAGTATGATATATTCCCAAATGCAACTTTTTGCAAAATTTCTTTTTGATTCCCGTGCAGGCCACTATTCTAAGCGTACATACAAAATTTCAGGCACATCGGTAGCATCGGGCCGGAGAAAATTACATTTTAAAATTGTTCGAGCCCAAGTGTTGCATTATGCCCATGAAAAGTATGATATATTCCCAAATGCAACTTTTTGCAAAATTTCATTTTGATTCCCTTGCAGGCCACTTTTTTAAGCGTACATACAAAATTTCAGGCACATCGGTAGCATAGGGCCGGAGAAAATTACATTTTAAAATTGTTCGAGCCCAAGTGTCGCATTATGCCCATGAAAAGTATGATATATTCCCAAATGCAACTTTTTGCAAAATTTCTTTTTGATTCCCGTGCAGGCCACTATTCTAAGCATACATACAAAATTTCAGGCACATCGGTAGCATCGTGCCGGAGAAAATTACATTTTAAAATTGTTCGAGCCCAAGTGTTGCATTATGCCCATGAAAAGTATGATATATTCCCAAATGCATCTTTTTGCAAAATTTCTTTGTGATTTCCGTGCAGGCCAATTTTTTAAGCGTACATACAAAATTTCAGGCAAATCGCTAGCATAGGGCCGGAGAAAATTACATTTTAAAATTGTTCGAGCCCAAGTGTTGCATTATGCCCATGAAAAGTATGATATATTCCCAAATGCAACATTTTGCAAAATTTCTTTGTGATTCCCGTGCAGGCCACTATTCTAAGCGTACATACAAAATTTCAGGCACATCGGTAGCATAGGGCCGGAGAAAATTACATTTTAAAATTGTTCGAGCCCAAGTGTTGCATTATGCCCATGAAAAGTATGATATATTCCCAAATGCAACTTTTTGCAAAATTTCATTTTGATTCCCGTGCAGGCCACTTTTTTAAGCGTACATACAAAATTTCAGGCACATCGGTAGCATAGGGCCGGAGAAAATTACATTTTAAAATTGTTCGAGCCCAAGTGTTGCATTATGCCCATGAAAAGTATGATATATTCCCAAATGCAACTTTTTGCAAAATTTCTTTTTGATTCCCGTGCAGGCCACTATTCTAAGCGTACATACAAAATTTCAGGCACATCGGTAGCATCGTGCCGGAGAAAATTACATTTTAAAATTGTTCGAGCCCAAGTGTTGCATTATGCCCATGAAAAGTATGATATATTCCCAAATGCAACTTTTTGCAAAATTTCTTTGTGATTCCCGTGCAGGCCAATTTTTTAAGCGTACATACAAAATTTCAGGCACATCGGTAGCATAGGGCCGGAGAAAATTACATTTTAAAATTGTTCGAGCCCAAGTGTTGCATTATGCCCATGAAAAGTATGATATTTTCCCAAATGCAACTTTTTGCAAAATTTCATTTTGATTCCCGTGCATGCCATTATTCTAAGCGTACAAACAAAATTTCACGCACATCGGTAGCATAGGGCCGGAGAAAATTACATTTTAAAATTTTTCGAGCCCAAGTGTTGCATTATGCCCATGAAAAGTATGATATATTCCCAAATGCAACTTTTTGCAAAATTTCATTTTGATTCCCGTGCAGGCCACTTTTTTAAGCGTACATACAAAATTTCAGGCACATCGGTAGCATAGGGCCGGAAAAAATTACATTTTAAAATTGTTCGAGCCCAAGTGTTGCATTATGCCCATGAAAAGTATGATATATTCCCAAATGCAACTTTTTGCAAAATTTCTTTTTGATTCCCGTGCAGGCCACTATTCTAAGCGTACATACAAAATTTCAGGCACATCGGTAGCATCGTGCCGGAGAAAATTACATTTTAAAATTGTTCGAGCCCAAGTGTTGCATTATGCCCATGAAAAGTATGATATATTCCCAAATGCAACTTTTTGCAAAATTTCTTTGTGATTCCCGTGCAGGCCACTTTTTTAAGCGTACATACAAAATTTCAGGCACATCGGTAGCATAGGGCCGGAGAAAATTACATTTTAAAATTGTTCGAGCCCAAGTGTTGCATTATGCCCATGAAAAGTATGATATTTTCCCAAATGCAACTTTTTGCAAAATTTCTTTTTGATTCCCGTGCAGGCCACAATTCTAAGCGTACATACAAAATTTCAGGCACATCGGTAGCATCGTGCCGGAGAAAATTACATTTTAAAATTGTTCGAGCCCAAGTGTTGCATTATGCCCATGAAAAGTATGATATTTTCCCAAATGCAACTTTTGCAAAATTTCATTTTGATTCCCGTGCATGCCATTATTCTAAGCGTACATACAAAATTTCACGCACATCGGTAGCATAGGGCCGGAGAAAATTACATTTTAAAATTGTTCGAGCCCAAGTGTTGCATTATGCCCATGAAAAGTATGATATATTCCCAAATGCAACTTTTTGCAAAATTTCTTTTTGATTCCCGTGCAGGCCACTATTCTAAGCGTACATACAAAATTTCAGGCACATCGGTAGCATCGGGCCGGAGAAAATTACATTTTAAAATTGTTCGAGCCCAAGTGTTGCATTATGCCCATGAAAAGTATGATATATTCCCAAATGCAACATTTTGCAAAATTTCTTTGTGATTCCCGTGCAGGCCACTATTCTAAGCGTACATACAAAATTTCAGGCACATCGCTAGCATAGGGCCGGAGAAAATTACATTTTAAAATTGTTCGAGCCCAAGTGTTGCATTATGCCCATGAAAAGTATGATATTTTCCCAAATGCAACTTTTTGCAAAATTTCATTTTGATTCCCGTGCATGCCATTATTCTAAGCGTACATACAAAATTTCACGCACATCGGTAGCATAGGGCCGGAGAAAATTACATTTTAAAATTGTTCGAGCCCAAGTGTTGCATTATGCCCATGAAAAGTATGATATATTCCCAAATGCAACTTTTTGCAAAATTTCTTTTTGATTCCCGTGCAGGCCACTATTCTAAGCGTACATACAAAATTTCAGGCACATCGGTAGCATCGTGCCGGAGAAAATTACATTTTAAAATTGTTCGAGCCCAAGTGTTGCATTATGCCCATGAAAAGTATGATATATTCCCAAATGCAACTTTTTGCAAAATTTCTTTGTGATTCCCGTGCAGGCCAATTTTTTAAGCGTACATACAAAATTTCAGGCACATCGGTAGCATAGGGCCGGAGAAAATTACATTTTAAAATTGTTCGAGCCCAAGTGTTGCATTATGCCCATGAAAAGTATGATATTTTCCCAAATGCAACTTTTTGCAAAATTTCATTTTGATTCCCGTGCATGCCATTATTCTAAGCGTACATACAAAATTTCACGCACATCGGTAGCATAGGGCCGGAGAAAATTACATTTTAAAATTGTTCGAGCCCAAGTGTTGCATTATGCCCATGAAAAGTATGATATATTCCCAAATGCAACTTTTTGCAAAATTTCTTTTTGATTCCCGTGCAGGCCACTATTCTAAGCGTACATACAAAATTTCAGGCACATCGGTAGCATCGGGCCGGAGAAAATTACATTTTAAAATTGTTCGAGCCCAAGTGTTGCATTATGCCCATGAAAAGTATGATATATTCCCAAATGCAACATTTTGCAAAATTTCTTTGTGATTCCCGTGCAGGCCACTATTCTAAGCGTACATACAAAATTTCAGGCACATCGCTAGCATAGGGCCGGAGAAAATTACATTTTAAAATTGTTCGAGCCCAAGTGTTGCATTATGCCCATGAAAAGTATGATATATTCCCAAATGCAACTTTTTGCAAAATTTCTTTTTGATTCCCGTGCAGGCCACTATTCTAAGCGTACATACAAAATTTCAGGCACATCGGTAGCATCGTGCCGGAGAAAATTACATTTTAAAATTGTTCGAGCCCAAGTGTTGCATTATGCCCATGAAAAGTATGATATATTCCCAAATGCAACTTTTTGCAAAATTTCTTTGTGATTCCCGTGCAGGCCAATTTTTTAAGCGTACATACAAAATTTCAGGCACATCGGTAGCATAGGGCCGGAGAAAATTACATTTTAAAATTGTTCGAGCCCAAGTGTTGCATTATGCCCATGAAAAGTATGATATTTTCCCAAATGCAACTTTTTGCAAAATTTCATTTTGATTCCCGTGCATGCCATTATTCTAAGCGTACATACAAAATTTCACGCACATCGGTAGCATAGGGCCGGAGAAAATTACATTTTAAAATTGTTCGAGCCCAAGTGTTGCATTATGCCCATGAAAAGTATGATATATTCCCAAATGCAACTTTTTGCAAAATTTCTTTTTGATTCCCGTGCAGGCCACTATTCTAAGCGTACATACAAAATTTCAGGCACATCGGTAGCATCGGGCCGGAGAAAATTACATTTTAAAATTGTTCGAGCCCAAGTGTTGCATTATGCCCATGAAAAGTATGATATATTCCCAAATGCAACATTTTGCAAAATTTCTTTGTGATTCCCGTGCAGGCCACTATTCTAAGCGTACATACAAAATTTCAGGCACATCGCTAGCATAGGGCCGGAGAAAATTACATTTTAAAATTGTTCGAGCCCAAGTGTTGCATTATGCCCATGAAAAGTATGATATTTTCCCAAATGCAACTTTTTGCAAAATTTCATTTTGATTCCCGTGCATGCCATTATTCTAAGCGTACATACAAAATTTCACGCACATCGGTAGCATAGGGCCGGAGAAAATTACATTTTAAAATTGTTCGAGCCCAAGTGTTGCATTATGCCCATGAAAAGTATGATATATTCCCAAATGCAACTTTTTGCAAAATTTCTTTTTGATTCCCGTGCAGGCCACTATTCTAAGCGTACATACAAAATTTCAGGCACATCGGTAGCATCGGGCCGGAGAAAATTACATTTTAAAATTGTTCGAGCCCAAGTGTTGCATTATGCCCATGAAAAGTATGATATATTCCCAAATGCAACTTTTTGCAAAATTTCTTTTTGATTCCCTTGCAGGCCACTTTTTTAAGCGTACATACAAAATTTCAGGCACATCGGTAGCATAGGGCCGGAGAAAATTACATTTTAAAATTGTTCGAGCCCAAGTGTCGCATTATGCCCATGAAAAGTATGATATATTCCCAAATGCAACTTTTTGCAAAATTTCTTTTTGATTCCCGTGCAGGCCACTATTCTAAGCATACATACAAAATTTCAGGCACATCGGTAGCATCGTGCCGGAGAAAATTACATTTTAAAATTGTTCGAGCCCAAGTGTTGCATTATGCCCATGAAAAGTATGATATATTCCCAAATGCATCTTTTTGCAAAATTTCTTTGTGATTTCCGTGCAGGCCAATTTTTTAAGCGTACATACAAAATTTCAGGCAAATCGCTAGCATAGGGCCGGAGAAAATTACATTTTAAAATTGTTCGAGCCCAAGTGTTGCATTATGCCCATGAAAAGTATGATATATTCCCAAATGCAAAATTTTGCAAAATTTCTTTGTGATTCCCGTGCAGGCCACTATTCTAAGCGTACATACAAAATTTCAGGCACATCGGTAGCATCGTGCCGGAGAAAATTACATTTTAAAATTGTTCGAGCCCAAGTGTTGCATTATGCCCATGAAAAGTATGATATATTCCCAAATGCAACTTTTTGCAAAATTTCTTTGTGATTCCCGTGCAGGCCACTTTTTTAAGCGTACATACAAAATTTCAGGCACATCGGTAGCATAGGGCCGGAGAAAATTACATTTTAAAATTGTTCGAGCCCAAGTGTTGCATTATGCCCATGAAAAGTATGATATTTTCCCAAATGCAACATTTTGCAAAATTTCTTTTTGATTCCTATGCAGGCAACTATTCTAAGCGTACATAATAAATTTCATACCCATCGGTAGCATAGGGCTGGATTAAATTACATTTTAAAATTGTTCGAGCCCAAGTGTTGCATTATGCCCATGAAAAGTATGATACTTTCACAAAAGCTACTTTTTGCAAAATTTCATTATTATTCCTATGCAGGCAACTATTCTAAGCATACATACCAAATTTCATACCCATCGGTAGGATAGGGCCGAAGAAAATTAGAGTTTAAAATTGTTCGAGCCCAAGTGTTGCATTATGCCCATGAAAAGAATGATATTTTCCCAAATGCAACTTTTTGCAAAATTTCTTTTTGATTCCTATGCAGGCCACTATTCTAAGCGTACATACAAAATTTCATACCCATCGGTGGCATAGGGCCGGAGAAAATTACATTTTAAAATGGTTCGAGCCCAAGTGTTGCATTATGCCCAAGAAAAGTATGATATTTTCACAAATGCAACTTTTTGCAAAATTTCTTTTTGATTCCTATGCAGGCCACTATTCTAAACATACATACCAAATTTCAGGCAAATCGGTAGCATCGGGCCGGAGAAAATTACATTTTAAAATTGTTCGAGCCCAAGTGTTGCATTATGCCCATGAAAAGTATGATATATTCCCAAATGCAACTTTTTGCAAAATTTCTTTTTGATTCCCTTGCAGGCCACTTTTTTAAGCGTACATACAAAATTTCAGGCACATCGGTAGCATAGGGCCGGAGAAAATTACATTTTAAAATTGTTCGAGCCCAAGTGTCGCATTATGCCCATGAAAAGTATGATATATTCCCAAATGCAACTTTTTGCAAAATTTCTTTTTGATTCCCGTGCAGGCCACTATTCTAAGCATACATACAAAATTTCAGGCACATCGGTAGCATCGTGCCGGAGAAAATTACATTTTAAAATTGTTCGAGCCCAAGTGTTGCATTATGCCCATGAAAAGTATGATATATTCCCAAATGCATCTTTTTGCAAAATTTCTTTGTGATTTCCGTGCAGGCCAATTTTTTAAGCGTACATACAAAATTTCAGGCAAATCGCTAGCATAGGGCCGGAGAAAATTACATTTTAAAATTGTTCGAGCCCAAGTGTTGCATTATGCCCATGAAAAGTATGATATATTCCCAAATGCAACATTTTGCAAAATTTCTTTGTGATTCCCGTGCAGGCCACTATTCTAAGCGTACATACAAAATTTCAGGCACATCGGTAGCATAGGGCCGGAGAAAATTACATTTTAAAATTGTTCGAGCCCAAGTGTTGCATTATGCCCATGAAAAGTATGATATATTCCCAAATGCAACTTTTTGCAAAATTTCATTTTGATTCCCGTGCAGGCCACTTTTTTAAGCGTACATACAAAATTTCAGGCACATCGGTAGCATAGGGCCGGAGAAAATTACATTTTAAAATTGTTCGAGCCCAAGTGTTGCATTATGCCCATGAAAAGTATGATATATTCCCAAATGCAACTTTTTGCAAAATTTCTTTTTGATTCCCGTGCAGGCCACTATTCTAAGCGTACATACAAAATTTCAGGCACATCGGTAGCATCGTGCCGGAGAAAATTACATTTTAAATTTGTTCGAGCCCAAGTGTTGCATTATGCCCATGAAAAGTATGATATATTCCCAAATGCAACTTTTTGCAAAATTTCTTTGTGATTCCCGTGCAGGCCAATTTTTTAAGCGTACATACAAAATTTCAGGCACATCGGTAGCATAGGGCCGGAGAAAATTACATTTTAAAATTGTTCGAGCCCAAGTGTTGCATTATGCCCATGAAAAGTATGATATTTTCCCAAATGCAACTTTTTGCAAAATTTCATTTTGATTCCCGTGCATGCCATTATTCTAAGCGTACAAACAAAATTTCACGCACATCGGTAGCATAGGGCCGGAGAAAATTACATTTTAAAATTTTTCGAGCCCAAGTGTTGCATTATGCCCATGAAAAGTATGATATATTCCCAAATGCAACTTTTTGCAAAATTTCATTTTGATTCCCGTGCTGGCCACTTTTTTAAGCGTACATACAAAATTTCAGGCACATCGGTAGCATAGGGCCGGAAAAAATTACATTTTAAAATTGTTCGAGCCCAAGTGTTGCATTATGCCCATGAAAAGTATGATATATTCCCAAATGCAACTTTTTGCAAAATTTCTTTTTGATTCCCGTGCAGGCCACTATTCTAAGCGTACATACAAAATTTCAGGCACATCGGTAGCATCGTGCCGGAGAAAATTACATTTTAAAATTGTTCGAGCCCAAGTGTTGCATTATGCCCATGAAAAGTATGATATATTCCCAAATGCAACTTTTTGCAAAATTTCTTTGTGATTCCCGTGCAGGCCACTTTTTTAAGCGTACATACAAAATTTCAGGCACATCGGTAGCATAGGGCCGGAGAAAATTACATTTTAAAATTGTTCGAGCCCAAGTGTTGCATTATGCCCATGAAAAGTATGATATTTTCCCAAATGCAACTTTTTGCAAAATTTCTTTTTGATTCCCGTGCAGGCCACAATTCTAAGCGTACATACAAAATTTCAGGCACATCGGTAGCATCGTGCCGGAGAAAATTACATTTTAAAATTGTTCGAGCCCAAGTGTTGCATTATGCCCATGAAAAGTATGATATTTTCCCAAATGCAACTTTTTGCAAAATTTCTTTTTGATTCCTATGCAGGCAACTATTCTAAGCGTACATAATAAATTTCATACCCATCGGTAGCATAGGGCTGGATTAAATTACATTTTAAAATTGTTCGAGCCCAAGTGTTGCATTATGCCCATGAAAAGTATGATACTTTCACAAAAGCTACTTTTTGCAAAATTTCATTATTATTCCTATGCAGGCAACTATTCTAAGCATACATACCAAATTTCATACCCATCGGTAGGATAGGGCCGAAGAAAATTAGAGTTTAAAATTGTTCGAGCCCAAGTGTTGCATTATGCCCATGAAAAGAATGATATTTTCCCAAATGCAACTTTTTGCAAAATTTCTTTTTGATTCCTATGCAGGCCACTATTCTAAGCGTACATACAAAATTTCATACCCATCGGTGGCATAGGGCCGGAGAAAATTACATTTTAAAATGGTTCGAGCCCAAGTGTTGCATTATGCCCAAGAAAAGTATGATATTTTCACAAATGCAACTTTTTGCAAAATTTCTTTTTGATTCCTATGCAGGCCACTATTCTAAACATACATACCAAATTTCAGGCAAATCGGTAGCATAGGGCTGGAGAAAATTACATTTTAAAATTGTTCGAGCCCAAGTGTTGCATTTTTGATTCCTATGCAGGCCACTATTCTAAGCGTACATAGTAAATTTCAGGCAAATCGGTAGCATAGGGCTGGAGAAAATTACATTTTAAAATTACAAAATTACATACAAAATTTCAGGCACATCGGTAGCATCGTGCCGGAGAAAATTACATTTTAAAATTGTTCGAGCCCAAGTGTTGCATTATGCCCATGAAAAGTATGATATATTCCCAAATGCAACTTTTTGCAAAATTTCATTTTGATTCCCTTGCAGGCCACTTTTTTAAGCGTACATACAAAATTTCAGGCACATCGGTAGCATAGGGCCGGAGAAAATTACATTTTAAAATTGTTTGAGCCCAAGTGTCGCATTATGCCCATGAAAAGTATGATATATTCCCAAATGCAACTTTTTGCAAAATTTCTTTTTGATTCCCGTGCAGGCCACTATTCTAAGCGTACATACAAAATTTCAGGCACATCGGTAGCATCGTGCCGGAGAAAATTACATTTTAAAATTGTTCGAGCCCAAGTGTTGCATTATGCCCATGAAAAGTATGATATATTCCCAAATGCATCTTTTTGCAAAATTTCTTTGTGATTTCCGTGCAGGCCAATTTTTTAAGCGTACATACAAAATTTCAGGCACATCGCTAGCATAGGGCCGGAGAAAATTACATTTTAAAATTGTTCGAGCCCAAGTGTTGCATTATGCCCATGAAAAGAATGATATTTTCCCAAATGCAACTTTTTGCAAAATTTCTTTTTGATTCCTATGCAGGCCACTATTCTAAACATACATACCAAATTTCAGGCAAATCGGTAGCATAGGGCTGGAGAAAATTACATTTTAAAATTACAAAATTACATACAAAATTTCAGGCACATCGGTAGCATCGTGCCGGAGAAAATTACATTTTAAAATTGTTCGAGCCCAAGTGTTGCATTATGCCCATGAAAAGTATGATATATTCCCAAATGCAACTTTTTGCAAAATTTCTTTGTGATTCCCGTGCAGGCCAATTTTTTAAGCGTACATACAAAATTTCAGGCACATCGGTAGCATAGGGCCGGAGAAAATTACATTTTAAAATTGTTCGAGCCCAAGTGTTGCATTATGCCCATGAAAAGTATGATATTTTCCCAAATGCAACTTTTTTGCAAAATTTCATTTTGATTCCCGTGCAGGCCACTTTTTTAAGCGTGCATACAAAATTTCAGGCACATCGGTAGCATAGGGCCGGAGAAAATTACATTTTAAAATTGTTCGAGCCCAAGTGTTGCATTATGCCCATGAAAAGTATGATATATTCCCAAATGCAACTTTTTGCAAAATTTCTTTGTGATTCCCGTGCAGGCCAATTTTTTAAGCGTACATACAAAATTTCAGGCACATCGGTAGCATAGGGCCGGAGAAAATTACATTTTAAAATTGTTCGAGCCCAAGTGTTGCATTATGCCCATGAAAAGTATGATATTTTCCCAAATGCAACTTTTTGCAAAATTTCATTTTGATTCCCGTGCAGGCCACTTTTTTAAGCGTACATACAAAATTTCAGGCACATCGGTAGCATAGGGCCGGAGAAAATTACATTTTAAAATTGTTCGAGCCCAAGTGTTGCATTATGCCCATGAAAAGAATGATATTTTCCCAAATGCAACTTTTTGCAAAATTTCTTTTTGATTCCTATGCAGGCCACTATTCTAAGCGTACATACCAAATTTCATACCCATCGGTAGCATAGGGCCGGAGAAAATTACATTTTAAAATTGTTCGAGCCCAAGTGTTGTATTATGCCCATGAAAAGAATGATTTTTTCCCAAATGCAACTTTTTGCAAAATTTCTTTTTGATTCCTATGCAGGCCACTATTCTAAGCGTACATACAAAATTTCATACCCATCGGTGGCATAGGGCCGGAGAAAATTACATTTTAAAATTGTTCGAGCCCAAGTGTTGCATTATGCCCATGAAAATTACGATATTTTCCCAAATGCAACTTTTTGCAAAATTTCTTTTTGATTCCTATGCAGGCCACTATTCTAAGCGTACATAATAAATTTCATACCCATCGGTAGCATAGGGCTGGAGAAAATTACATTTTAAAATTGTTCGAGCCCAAGTGTTGCATTATACCCATGAAAAGTATGATATTTTCACAAATGCAACTTTTTGCAAAATTTCTTTATGATTCCTATGCAGGCCACTATTCTAATTTCATACCCATCGGTGGCATAGGGCCGGAGAAAATTACATTTTAAAATTGTTCGAGCCCAAGTGTTGCATTATGCCCATGAAAAGAATGATATTTTCCCAAATGCAACTTTTTGCAAAATTTCTTTTTGATTCCTATGCATGCCACTATTCTAAGCGTACATACAAAATTTCATACCCATTGGTGGCATAGGGCCGGAGAAAATTACATTTTAAAATTGTTTTGAGCCCAAGTGTTGCATTATGCCCATGAAAACTACGATATTTTCCCAAATGCAACTTTTTGCAAAATTTCTTTTTGATTCCTATGCAGGCCACCATTCTAAGCGTACATACAAAATTTCATACCCATCGGTGGCATAGGGCCGGAGAAAATTACATTTTAAAATTGTTCGAGCCCAAGTGTTGCATTATGCCCATGAAAAGTATGATATTTTCCCAAATGCAACTTTTTGCAAAATTTCTTTTTGATTCCTATGCAGGCAACTATTCTAAGCGTACATAATAAATTTCATACCCATCGGTAGCATAGGGCTGGAGAAAATTACATTTTAAAATTGTTCGAGCCCAAGTGTTGCATTATGCCCATGAAAAGTATGATATTTTCCCAAATGCAACTTTTTGCAAAATTTCTTTTTGATTCCTATGCAGGCAACTATTCTAAGCGTACATAATAAATTTCATACCCATCGGTAGCATAGGGCTGGAAAAAATTACATTTTAAAATTGTTCGAGCCCAAGTGTTGCATTATGCCCATGAAAAGAATGATATTTTCCCAAATGCAACTTTTTGCAAAATTTCTTTTTGATTCCTATGCAGGCCACTTTTTTAAGCGTACATACAAAATTTCAGGCACATCGGTAGCATAGGGCCGGAGAAAATTACATTTTAAAATTGTTCGAGCCCAAGTGTTGCATTATGCCCATGAAAAGTATGATATATTCCCAAATGCAACTTTTTGCAAAATTTCTTTGTGATTCCCGTGCAGGCCAATTTTTTAAGCGTACATACAAAATTTCAGGCACATCGGTAGCATAGGGCCGGAGAAAATTACATTTTAAAATTGTTCGAGCCCAAGTGTTGCATTATGCCCATGAAAAGTATGATATTTTCCCAAATGCAACTTTTTGCAAAATTTCATTTTGATTCCCGTGCAGGCCACTTTTTTAAGCGTACATACAAAATTTCAGGCACATCGGTAGCATAGGGCCGGAGAAAATTACATTTTAAAATTGTTCGAGCCCAAGTGTTGCATTATGCCCATGAAAAGAATGATATTTTCCCAAATGCAACTTTTTGCAAAATTTCTTTTTGATTCCTATGCAGGCCACTATTCTAAGCGTACATACCAAATTTCATACCCATCGGTAGCATAGGGCCGGAGAAAATTACATTTTAAAATTGTTCGAGCCCAAGTGTTGTATTATGCCCATGAAAAGAATGATTTTTTCCCAAATACAACTTTTTGCAAAATTTCTTTTTGATTCCTATGCAGGCCACTATTCTAAGCGTACATACAAAATTTCATACCCATCGGTGGCATAGGGCCGGAGAAAATTACATTTTAAAATTGTTCGAGCCCAAGTGTTGCATTATGCCCATGAAAAGTACGATATTTTCCCAAATGCAACTTTTTGCAAAATTTCTTTTTGATTCCTATGCAGGCCACTATTCTAAGCGTAAATAATAAATTTCATACCCATCGGTAGCATAGGGCTGGAGAAAATTACATTTTAAAATTGTTCGAGCCCAAGTGTTGCATTATACCCATGAAAAGTATGATATTTTCACAAATGCAACTTTTTGCAAAATTTCTTTATGATTCCTATGCAGGCCACTATTCTAAGCATACATACCAAATTTCATACCCATCGGTAGCATAACGCCGGAGAAAATTACATTTTAAAATTGTTCGAGCCCAAGTGTTGCATTATGCCCATGAAAAGAATGATATTTTCCCAAATGCAACTTTTTGCAAAATTTCTTTTTGATTCCTATGCATGCCACTATTCTAAGCGTACATACAAAATTTCATACCCATTGGTGGCATAGGGCCGGAGAAAATTACATTTTAAAATTGTTTTGAGCCCAAGTGTTGCATTATGCCCATGAAAACTACGATATTTTCCCAAATGCAACTTTTTGCAAAATTTCTTTTTGATTCCTATGCAGGCCACCATTCTAAGCGTACATACAAAATTTCATAACCATCGGTGGCATAGGGCCGGAGAAAATTACATTTTAAAATTGTTCGAGCCCAAGTGTTGCATTATGCCCATGAAAAGTACGATATTTTCCCAAATGCAACTTTTTGCAAAATTTCTTTTTGATTCCTATGCAGGCAACTATTCTAAGCGTACATAATAAATTTCATACCCATCGGTAGCATAGGGCTGGAGAAAATTACATTTTAAAATTGTTCGAGCCCAAGTGTTGCATTATGCCCATGAAAAGTATGATATTTTCCCAAATGCAACTTTTTGCAAAATTTCTTTTTGATTCCTATGCAGGCAACTATTCTAAGCGTACATAATAAATTTCATACCCATCGGTAGCATAGGGCTGGAAAAAATTACATTTTAAAATTGTTCGAGCCCAAGTGTTGCATTATGCCCATGAAAAGTATGATATTTTCACAAATGCAACTTTTTGCAAAATTTCTTTATGATTCCTATGCAGGCCACTATTCTAAGCATACATACCAAATTTCATACCCATCGGTAGGATAGGGCCGAAGAAAATTAGAGTTTAAAATTGTTCGAGCCCAAGTGTTGCATTATGCCCATGAAAAGTATGATATATTCCCAAATGCAACTTTTTGCAAAATTTCTTTTTGATTCCCGTGCAGGCCACTATTCTAAGCGTACATACAAAATTTCAGGCACATCGGTAGCATCGTGCCGGAGAAAATTACATTTTAAAATTGTTCGAGCCCAAGTGTTGCATTATGCCCATGAAAAGTATGATATATTCCCAAATGCAACTTTTTGCAAAATTTCTTTGTGATTCCCGTGCAGGCCAATTTTTTAAGCGTACATACAAAATTTCAGGCACATCGGTAGCATAGGGCCGGAGAAAATTACATTTTAAAATTGTTCGAGCCCAAGTGTTGCATTATGCCCATGAAAAGTATGATATTTTCCCAAATGCAACTTTTTGCAAAATTTCATTTTGATTCCCGTGCATGCCATTATTCTAAGCGTACATACAAAATTTCACGCACATCGGTAGCATAGGGCCGGAGAAAATTACATTTTAAAATTGTTCGAGCCCAAGTGTTGCATTATGCCCATGAAAAGTATGATATATTCCCAAATGCAACTTTTTGCAAAATTTCTTTTTGATTCCCGTGCAGGCCACTATTCTAAGCGTACATACAAAATTTCAGGCACATCGGTAGCATCGGGCCGGAGAAAATTACATTTTAAAATTGTTCGAGCCCAAGTGTTGCATTATGCCCATGAAAAGTATGATATATTCCCAAATGCAACATTTTGCAAAATTTCTTTGTGATTCCCGTGCAGGCCACTATTCTAAGCGTACATACAAAATTTCAGGCACATCGCTAGCATAGGGCCGGAGAAAATTACATTTTAAAATTGTTCGAGCCCAAGTGTTGCATTATGCCCATGAAAAGTATGATATTTTCCCAAATGCAACTTTTTGCAAAATTTCATTTTGATTCCCGTGCATGCCATTATTCTAAGCGTACATACAAAATTTCACGCACATCGGTAGCATAGGGCCGGAGAAAATTACATTTTAAAATTGTTCGAGCCCAAGTGTTGCATTATGCCCATGAAAAGTATGATATATTCCCAAATGCAACTTTTTGCAAAATTTCTTTTTGATTCCCGTGCAGGCCACTATTCTAAGCGTACATACAAAATTTCAGGCACATCGGTAGCATCGGGCCGGAGAAAATTACATTTTAAAATTGTTCGAGCCCAAGTGTTGCATTATGCCCATGAAAAGTATGATATATTCCCAAATGCAACTTTTTGCAAAATTTCATTTTGATTCCCTTGCAGGCCACTTTTTTAAGCGTACATACAAAATTTCAGGCACATCGGTAGCATAGGGCCGGAGAAAATTACATTTTAAAATTGTTCGAGCCCAAGTGTCGCATTATGCCCATGAAAAGTATGATATATTCCCAAATGCAACTTTTTGCAAAATTTCTTTTTGATTCCCGTGCAGGCCACTATTCTAAGCATACATACAAAATTTCAGGCACATCGGTAGCATCGTGCCGGAGAAAATTACATTTTAAAATTGTTCGAGCCCAAGTGTTGCATTATGCCCATGAAAAGTATGATATATTCCCAAATGCATCTTTTTGCAAAATTTCTTTGTGATTTCCGTGCAGGCCAATTTTTTAAGCGTACATACAAAATTTCAGGCAAATCGCTAGCATAGGGCCGGAGAAAATTACATTTTAAAATTGTTCGAGCCCAAGTGTTGCATTATGCCCATGAAAAGTATGATATATTCCCAAATGCAACATTTTGCAAAATTTCTTTGTGATTCCCGTGCAGGCCACTATTCTAAGCGTACATACAAAATTTCAGGCACATCGGTAGCATAGGGCCGGAGAAAATTACATTTTAAAATTGTTCGAGCCCAAGTGTTGCATTATGCCCATGAAAAGTATGATATATTCCCAAATGCAACTTTTTGCAAAATTTCATTTTGATTCCCGTGCAGGCCACTTTTTTAAGCGTACATACAAAATTTCAGGCACATCGGTAGCATAGGGCCGGAGAAAATTACATGTTAAAATTGTTCGAGCCCAAGTGTTGCATTATGCCCATGAAAAGTATGATATATTCCCAAATGCAACTTTTTGCAAAATTTCTTTGTGATTCCCGTGCAGGCCAATTTTTTAAGCGTACATACAAAATTTCAGGCACATCGGTAGCATAGGGCCGGAGAAAATTACATTTTAAAATTGTTCGAGCCCAAGTGTTGCATTATGCCCATGAAAAGTATGATATTTTCCCAAATGCAACTTTTTGCAAAATTTCATTTTGATTCCCGTGCATGCCATTATTCTAAGCGTACAAACAAAATTTCACATACATCGGTAGCATAGGGCCGGAGAAAATTACATTTTAAAATTTTTCGAGCCCAAGTGTTGCATTATGCCCATGAAAAGTATGATATATTCCCAAATGCAACTTTTTGCAAAATTTCATTTTGATTCCCGTGCAGGCCACTTTTTTAAGCGTACATACAAAATTTCAGGCACATCGGTAGCATAGGGCCGGAAAAAATTACATTTTAAAATTGTTCGAGCCCAAGTGTTGCATTATGCCCATGAAAAGTATGATATATTCCCAAATGCAACTTTTTGCAAAATTTCTTTTTGATTCCCGTGCAGGCCACTATTCTAAGCGTACATACAAAATTTCAGGCACATCGGTAGCATCGTGCCGGAGAAAATTACATTTTAAAATTGTTCGAGCCCAAGTGTTGCATTATGCCCATGAAAAGTATGACATATTCCCAAATGCAACTTTTTGCAAAATTTCTTTGTGATTCCCGTGCAGGCCACTTTTTTAAGCGTACATACAAAATTTCAGGCACATCGGTAGCATAGGGCCGGAGAAAATTACATTTTAAAATTGTTCGAGCCCAAGTGTTGCATTATGCCCATGAAAAGTATGATATTTTCCCAAATGCAACTTTTTGCAAAATTTCTTTTTGATTCCCGTGCAGGCCACAATTCTAAGCGTACATACAAAATTTCAGGCACATCGGTAGCATCGTGCCGGAGAAAATTACATTTTAAAATTGTTCGAGCCCAAGTGTTGCATTATGCCCATGAAAAGTATGATATATTCCCAAATGCAACATTTTGCAAAATTTCTTTGTGATTCCCGTGCAGGCCACTATTCTAAGCGTACATACAAAATTTCAGGCACATCGGTAGCATAGGGCCGGAGAAAATTACATTTTAAAATTGTTCGAGCCCAAGTGTTGCATTATGCCCACTTTTTTAAGCGTACATACAAAATTTCAGGCACATCGGTAGCATCGTGCCGGAGAAAATTACATTTTAAAATTGTTCGAGCCCAAGTGTTGCATTATGCCCATGAAAAGTATGATATTTTCCCAAATGCAACTTTTTGCAAAATTTCTTTTTGATTCCTATGCAGGCAACTATTCTAAGCGTACATAATAAATTTCATACCCATCGGTAGCATAGGGCTGGAACAAATTACATTTTAAAATTGTTCGAGCCCAAGTGTTGCATTATGCCCATGAAAAGTATGATACTTTCACAAAAGCTACTTTTTGCAAAATTTCATTATTATTCCTATGCAGGCAACTATTCTAAGCATACATACCAAATTTCATACCCATCGGTAGGATAGGGCCGAAGAAAATTAGAGTTTAAAATTGTTCGAGCCCAAGTGTTGCATTATGCCCATGAAAAGAATGATATTTTCCCAAATGCAACTTTTTGCAAAATTTCTTTTTGATTCCTATGCAGGCCACTATTCTAAGCGTACATACAAAATTTCATACCCATCGGTGGCATAGGGCCGGAGAAAATTACATTTTAAAATGGTTCGAGCCCAAGTGTTGCATTATGCCCAAGAAAAGTATGATATTTTCACAAATGCAACTTTTTGCAAAATTTCTTTTTGATTCCTATGCAGGCCACTATTCTAAACATACATACCAAATTTCAGGCAAATCGGTAGCATAGGGCTGGAGAAAATTACATTTTAAAATTGTTCGAGCCCAAGTGTTGCATTTTTGATTCCTATGCAGGCCACTATTCTAAGCGTACATAGTAAATTTCAGGCAAATCGGTAGCATAGGGCTGGAGAAAATTACATTTTAAAATTACAAAATTACATACAAAATTTCAGGCACATCGGTAGCATCGTGCCGGAGAAAATTACATTTTAAAATTGTTCGAGCCCAAGTGTTGCATTATGCCCATGAAAAGTATGATATATTCCCAAATGCAACTTTTTGCAAAATTTCATTTTGATTCCCTTGCAGGCCACATTTTTAAGCGTACATACAAAATTTCAGGCACATCGGTAGCATAGGGCCGGAGAAAATTACATTTTAAAATTGTTTGAGCCCAAGTGTCGCATTATGCCCATGAAAAGTATGATATATTCCCAAATGCAACTTTTTGCAAAATTTCTTTTTGATTCCCGTGCAGGCCACTATTCTAAGCGTACATACAAAATTTCAGGCACATCGGTAGCATCGTGCCGGAGAAAATTACATTTTAAAATTGTTCGAGCCCAAGTGTTGCATTATGCCCATGAAAAGTATGATATATTCCCAAATGCATCTTTTTGCAAAATTTCTTTGTGATTTCCGTGCAGGCCAATTTTTTAAGCGTACATACAAAATTTCAGGCACATCGGTAGCATAGGGCCGGAGAAAATTACATTTTAAAATTGTTCGAGCCCAAGTGTTGCATTATGCCCATGAAAAGAATGATATTTTCCCAAATGCAACTTTTTGCAAAATTTCATTTTGATTCCCGTGCAGGCCACTTTTTTAAGCGTACATACAAAATTTCAGGCACATCGGTAGCATAGGGCCGGAGAAAATTACATTTTAAAATTGTTCGAGCCCAAGTGTTGCATTATGCCCATGAAAAGAATGATATTTTCCCAAATGCAACTTTTTGCAAAATTTCTTTTTGATTCCTATGCAGGCCACTATTCTAAGCGTACATACCAAATTTCATACCCATCGGTAGCATAGGGCCGGAGAAAATTACATTTTAAAATTGTTCGAGCCCAAGTGTTGTATTATGCCCATGAAAAGAATGATTTTTTCCCAAATGCAACTTTTTGCAAAATTTCTTTTTGATTCCTATGCAGGCCACTATTCTAAGCGTACATACAAAATTTCATACCCATCGGTGGCATAGGGCCGGAGAAAATTACATTTTAAAATTGTTCGAGCCCAAGTGTTGCATTATGCCCATGAAAATTACGATATTTTCCCAAATGCAACTTTTTGCAAAATTTCTTTTTGATTCCTATGCAGGCCACTATTCTAAGCGTACATAATAAATTTCATACCCATCGGTAGCATAGGGCTGGAGAAAATTACATTTTAAAATTGTTCTAGCCCAAGTGTTGCATTATACCCATGAAAAGTATGATATTTTCACAAATGCAACTTTTTGCAAAATTTCTTTATGATTCCTATGCAGGCCACTATTCTAATTTCATACCCATCGGTGGCATAGGGCCGGAGAAAATTACATTTTAAAATTGTTCGAGCCCAAGTGTTGCATTATGCCCATGAAAAGAATGATATTTTCCCAAATGCAACTTTTTGCAAAATTTCTTTTTGATTCCTATGCATGCCACTATTCTAAGCGTACATACAAAATTTCATACCCATTGGTGGCATAGGGCCGGAGAAAATTACATTTTAAAATTGTTTTGAGCCCAAGTGTTGCATTATGCCCATGAAAACTACGATATTTTCCCAAATGCAACTTTTTGCAAAATTTCTTTCTGATTCCTATGCAGGCCACCATTCTAAGCGTACATACAAAATTTCATACCCATCGGTGGCATAGGGCCGGAGAAAATTACATTTTAAAATTGTTCGAGCCCAAGTGTTGCATTATGCCCATGAAAAGTATGATATTTTCCAAATGCAACTTTTTGCAAAATTTCTTTTTGATTCCTATGCAGGCAACTATTCTAAGCGTACATAATAAATTTCATACCCATCGGTAGCATAGGGCTGGAGAAAATTACATTTTAAAATTGTTCGAGCCCAAGTGTTGCATTATGCCCATGAAAAGTATGATATTTTCCCAAATGCAACTTTTTGCAAAATTTCTTTTTGATTCCTATGCAGGCAACTATTCTAAGCGTACATAATAAATTTCATACCCATCGGTAGCATAGGGCTGGAAAAAATTACATTTTAAAATTGTTCGAGCCCAAGTGTTGCATTATGCCCATGAAAAGTATGATATTTTCACAAATGCAACTTTTTGCAAAATTTCTTTATGATTCCTATGCAGGCCACTATTCTAAGCATACATACCAAATTTCATACCCATCGGTAGGATAGGGCCGAAGAAAATTAGAGTTTAAAATTGTTCGAGCCCAAGTGTTGCATTATGCCCATGAAAAGAATGATATTTTCCCAAATGCAACTTTTTGCAAAATTTCTTTTTGATTCCTATGCAGGCCACTTTTTTAAGCGTACATACAAAATTTCAGGCACATCGGTAGCATAGGGCCGGAGAAAATTACATTTTAAAATTGTTCGAGCCCAAGTGTTGCATTATGCCCATGAAAAGTATGATATATTCCCAAATGCAACTTTTTGCAAAATTTCTTTGTGATTCCCGTGCAGGCCAATTTTTTAAGCGTACATACAAAATTTCAGGCACATCGGTAGCATAGGGCCGGAGAAAATTACATTTTAAAATTGTTCGAGCCCAAGTGTTGCATTATGCCCATGAAAAGTATGATATTTTCACAAATGCAACTTTTTGCAAAATTTCATTTTGATTCCCGTGCAGGCCACTTTTTTAAGCGTACATACAAAATTTCAGGCACATCGGTAGCATAGGGCCGGAGAAAATTACATTTTAAAATTGTTCGAGCCCAAGTGTTGCATTATGCCCATGAAAAGAATGATATTTTCCCAAATGCAACTTTTTGCAAAATTTCTTTTTGATTCCTATGCAGGCCACTATTCTAAGCGTACATACCAAATTTCATACCCATCGGTAGCATAGGGCCGGAGAAAATTACATTTTAAAATTGTTCGAGCCCAAGTGTTGCATTATACCCATGAAAAGTATGATATTTTCACAAATGCAACTTTTTGCAAAATTTCTTTATGATTCCTATGCAGGCCACTATTCTAAGCATACATACCAAATTTCATACCCATCGGTAGCATAACGCCGGAGAAAATTACATTTTAAAATTGTTCGAGCCCAAGTGTTGCATTATGCCCATGAAAAGAATGATTTTTTCCCAAATGCAACTTTTTGCAAAATTTCTTTTTGATTCCTATGCAGGCCACTATTCTAAGCGTACATAATAAATTTCATACCCATCGGTAGCATAGGGCTGGAGAAAATTACATTTTAAAATTGTTCGAGCCCAAGTGTTGCATTATACCCATGAAAAGTATGATATTTTCACAAATGCAACTTTTTGCAAAATTTCTTTATGATTCCTATGCAGGCCACTATTCTAAGCATACATACCAAATTTCATACCCATCGGTAGCATAACGCCGGAGAAAATTACATTTTAAAATTGTTCGAGCCCAAGTGTTGCATTATGCCCATGAAAAGAATGATATTTTCCCAAATGCAACTTTTTGCAAAATTTCTTTTTGATTCCTATGCATGCCACTATTCTAAGCGTACATACAAAATTTCATACCCATTGGTGGCATAGGGCCGGAGAAAATTACATTTTAAAATTGTTTTGAGCCCAAGTGTTGCATTATGCCCATGAAAACTACGATATTTTCCCAAATGCAACTTTTTGCAAAATTTCTTTTTGATTCCTATGCAGGCCACCATTCTAAGCGTACATACAAAATTTCATACCCATCGGTGGCATAGGGCCGGAGAAAATTACATTTTAAAATTGTTCGAGCCCAAGTGTTGCATTATGCCCATGAAAAGTACGATATTTTCCCAAATGCAACTTTTTGCAAAATTTCTTTTTGATTCCTATGCAGGCAACTATTCTAAGCGTACATAATAAATTTCATACCCATCGGTAGCATAGGGCTGGAGAAAATTACATTTTAAAATTGTTCGAGCCCAAGTGTTGCATTATGCCCATGAAAAGTATGATATTTTCCCAAATGCAACTTTTTGCAAAATTTCTTTTTGATTCCTATGCAGGCAACTATTCTAAGCGTACATAATAAATTTCATACCCATCGGTAGCATAGGGCTGGAAAAAATTACATTTTAAAATTGTTCGAGCCCAAGTGTTGCATTATGCCCATGAAAAGTATGATATTTTCACAAATGCAACTTTTTGCAAAATTTCTTTATGATTCCTATGCAGGCCACTATTCTAAGCATACATACCAAATTTCATACCCATCGGTAGGATAGGGCCGAAGAAAATTAGAGTTTAAAATTGTTCGAGCCCAAGTGTTGCATTATGCCCATGAAAAGAATGATATTTTCCCAAATGCAACTTTTTGCAAAATTTCTTTTTGATTCCTATGCAGGCCACTATTCTAAGCGTACATACCAAATTTCATACCCATCGGTAGCATAGGGCTGGAGAAAATTACATTTTAAAATTGTTCGAGCGCATGTGTTGCATTATGCCCATGAAAAGTATGATATTTTCACAAATGCAACTTTTTGCAAAATTTCTTTATGATTCCTATGCAGGCCACAATTCTAAGCATACATACCAAATTTCATACCCATCGGTAGCATAACGCCGGAGAAAATTACATTTTAAAATTGTTCGAGCCCAAGTGTTGCATTATGCCCATGAAAAGTATGATATATTCCCAAATGCAACATTTTGCAAAATTTCTTTTTGATTCCTATGCAGGCCACTATTCTAAGCGTACATAATAAATTTCATACCCATCGGCAGCATAGGGCTGGAGGAAATTACATTTTAAAATTGTTCGAGCCCAAGTGTTGCATTATGCCCATGAAAAGTATGATATTTTCACAAATGCAACTTTTTGCAAAATTTCTTTATGATTCCTATGCAGGCCACTATTCTAAGCATACATACCAAATTTCATACCCATCGGTAGCATAACGCCGGAGAAAATTACATTTTAAAATTGTTCGAGCCCAAGTGTTGCATTATGCCCATGAAAAGAATGATATTTTCCCAAATGCAACTTTTTGCAAAATTTCTTTTTGATTCCTATGCAGGCCACTATTCTAAGCGTACATACCAAATTTCATACCCATCGGTAGCATAGGGCTGGAGAAAATTACATTTTAAAATTGTTCGAGCGCATGTGTTGCATTATGCCCATGAAAAGTATGATATTTTCACAAATGCAACTTTTTGCAAAATTTCTTTATGATTCCTATGCAGGCCACTATTCTAAGCATACATACCAAATTTCATACCCATCGGTAGCATAACGCCGGAGAAAATTACATTTTAAAATTGTTCGAGCCCAAGTGTTGCATTATGCCCATGAAAAGTATGATATTTTCCCAAATGCAACTTTTTGCAAAATTTCTTTTTGATTCCTATGCAGGCCACTATTCTAAGCGTACATACCAAATTTCATACCCATCGGTAGCATAGGGCCGGAGAAAATTACATTTTAAAATTGTTCGAGCCCAAGTGTTGCATTATGCCCATGAAAAGTACGATATTTTCCCAAATGCAACTTTTTGCAAAATTTCTTTTTGATTCCTATGCAGGCCACTATTCTAAGCGTACATACAAAATTTCATACCCATCGGTGGCATAGGGCCGGAGAAAATTACATTTTAAAATTGTTCGAGCCCAAGTGTTGCATTATACCCATGAAAAGTATGATATTTTCCCAAATGCAACTTTTTGCAAAATTTCTTTTTGATTCCTATGCAGGCCACTATTCTAAGCGTACATAATAAATTTCATACCCATCGGCAGCATAGGGCTGGAGAAAATTACATTTTAAAATTGTTCGAGCCCAAGTGTTGCATTATGCCCATGAAAAGTATGATATTTTCACAAATGCAACTTTTTGCAAAATTTCTTTATGATTCCTATGCAGGCCACTATTCTAAGCATACATACCAAATTTCATACCCATCGGTAGCATAACGCCGGAGAAAATTACATTTTAAAATTGTTCGAGCCCAAGTGTTGCATTATGCCCATGAAAAGAATGATATTTTCCCAAATGCAACTTTTTGCAAAATTTCTTTTTGATTCCTATGCAGGCCACTATTCTAAGCGTACATACCAAATTTCATACCCATCGGTAGCATAGGGCTGGAGAAAATTACATTTTAAAATTGTTCGAGCGCATGTGTTGCATTATGCCCATGAAAAGTATGATATTTTCACAAATGCAACTTTTTGCAAAATGTCTTTATGATTCCTATGCAGGCCACTATTCTAAGCATACATACCAAATTTCATACCCATCGGTAGCATAACGCCGGAGAAAATTACATTTTAAAATTGTTCGAGCCCAAGTGTTGCATTATGCCCATGAAAAGTATGATATTTTCCCAAATGCAACTTTTTGCAAAATTTCTTTTTGATTCCTATGCAGGCCACTATTCTAAGCGTACATACCAAATTTCATACCCATCGGTAGCATAGGGCCGGAGAAAATTACATTTTAAAATTGTTCGAGCCCAAGTGTTGCATTATGCCCATGAAAAGTACGATATTTTCCCAAATGCAACTTTTTGCAAAATTTCTTTTTGATTCCTATGCAGGCCACTATTCTAAGCGTACATACAAAATTTCATACCCATCGGTGGCATAGGGCCGGAGAAAATTACATTTTAAAATTGTTCGAGCCCAAGTGTTGCATTATACCCATGAAAAGTATGATATTTTCCCAAATGCAACTTTTTGCAAAATTTCTTTTTGATTCCTATGCAGGCCACTATTCTAAGCGTACATAATAAATTTCATACCCATCGGCAGCATAGGGCTGGAGAAAATTACATTTTAAAATTGTTCGAGCCCAAGTGTTGCATTATGCCCATGAAAAGTATGATATTTTCACAAATGCAACTTTTTGCAAAATTTCTTTATGATTCCTATGCAGGCCACTATTCTAAGCATACATACCAAATTTCATACCCATCGGTAGCATAACGCCGGAGAAAATTACATTTTAAAATTGTTCGAGCCCAAGTGTTGCATTATGCCCATGAAAAGAATGATATTTTCCCAAATGCAACTTTTTGCAAAATTTCTTTTTGATTCCTATGCAGGCCACTATTCTAAGCGTACATACCAAATTTCATACCCATCGGTAGCATAGGGCTGGAGAAAATTACATTTTAAAATTGTTCGAGCGCATGTGTTGCATTATGCCCATGAAAAGTATGATATTTTCACAAATGCAACTTTTTGCAAAATTTCTTTATGATTCCTATGCAGGCCACTATTCTAAGCATACATACCAAATTTCATACCCATCGGTAGCATAACGCCGGAGAAAATTACATTTTAAAATTGTTCGAGCCCAAGTGTTGCATTATGCCCATGAAAAGTATGATATTTTCCCAAATGCAACTTTTTGCAAAATTTCTTTTTGATTCCTATGCAGGCCACTATTCTAAGCGTACATACCAAATTTCATACCCATCGGTAGCATAGGGCCGGAGAAAATTACATTTTAAAATTGTTCGAGCCCAAGTGTTGCATTATGCCCATGAAAAGTACGATATTTTCCCAAATGCAACTTTTTGCAAAATTTCTTTTTGATTCCTATGCAGGCCACTATTCTAAGCGTACATACAAAATTTCATACCCATCGGTGGCATAGGGCCGGAGAAAATTACATTTTAAAATTGTTCGAGCCCAAGTGTTGCATTATACCCATGAAAAGTATGATATTTTCCCAAATGCAACTTTTTGCAAAATTTCTTTTTGATTCCTATGCAGGCCACTATTCTAAGCGTACATAATAAATTTCATACCCATCGGCAGCATAGGGCTGGAGAAAATTACATTTTAAAATTGTTCGAGCCCAAGTGTTGCATTATGCCCATGAAAAGTATGATATTTTCACAAATGCAACTTTTTGCAAAATTTCTTTATGATTCCTATGCAGGCCACTATTCTAAGCATACATACCAAATTTCATACCCATCGGTAGCATAACGCCGGAGAAAATTACATTTTAAAATTGTTCGAGCCCAAGTGTTGCATTATGCCCATGAAAAGAATGATATTTTCCCAAATGCAACTTTTTGCAAAATTTCTTTTTGATTCCTATGCAGGCCACTATTCTAAGCGTACATACCAAATTTCATACCCATCGGTAGCATAGGGCTGGAGAAAATTACATTTTAAAATTGTTCGAGCGCATGTGTTGCATTATGCCCATGAAAAGTATGATATTTTCACAAATGCAACTTTTTGCAAAATTTCTTTATGATTCCTATGCAGGCCACTATTCTAAGCATACATACCAAATTTCATACCCATCGGTAGCATAACGCCGGAGAAAATTACATTTTAAAATTGTTCGAGCCCAAGTGTTGCATTATGCCCATGAAAAGTATGATATATTCCCAAATGCAACATTTTGCAAAATTTCTTTGTGATTCCCGTGCAGGCCACTATTCTAAGCGTACATACAAAATTTCAGGCACATCGGTAGCATAGGGCCGGAGAAAATTACATTTTAAAATTGTTCGAGCCCAAGTGTTGCATTATGCCCATGAAAAGTATGATATTTTCCCAAATGCAACTTTTTGCAAAATTTCTTTTTGATTCCTATGCAGGCCACTATTCTAAGCGTACATACCAAATTTCATACCCATCGGTAGCATAGGGCCGGAGAAAATTACATTTTAAAATTGTTCGAGCCCAAGTGTTGCATTATGCCCATGAAAAGTACGATATTTTCCCAAATGCAACTTTTTGCAAAATTTCTTTTTGATTCCTATGCAGGCCACTATTCTAAGCGTACATACAAAATTTCATACCCATCGGTGGCATAGGGCCGGAGAAAATTACATTTTAAAATTGTTCGAGCCCAAGTGTTGCATTATACCCATGAAAAGTATGATATTTTCCCAAATGCAACTTTTTGCAAAATTTCTTTTTGATTCCTATGCAGGCCACTATTCTAAGCGTACATAATAAATTTCATACCCATCGGCAGCATAGGGCTGGAGAAAATTACATTTTAAAATTGTTCGAGCCCAAGTGTTGCATTATGCCCATGAAAAGTATGATATTTTCACAAATGCAACTTTTTGCAAAATTTCTTTATGATTCCTATGCAGGCCACTATTCTAAGCATACATACCAAATTTCATACCCATCGGTAGCATAACGCCGGAGAAAATTACATTTTAAAATTGTTCGAGCCCAAGTGTTGCATTATACCCATGAAAAGTATGATATTTTCCCAAATGCAACTTTTTGCAAAATTTCTTTTTGATTCCTATGCAGGCAACTATTCTAAGCGTACATAATAAATTTCATACCCATCGGTAGCATAGGGCTGGAAAAAATTACATTTTAAAATTGTTCGAGCTCAAGTGTTGCATTATGCCCATGAAAAGTATGATATTTTCACAAATGCAACTTTTTGCAAAATTTCTTTATGATTCCTATGCAGGCCACTATTCTAAGCATACATACCAAATTTCATACCCATTGGTAGGATAGGGCCGAAGAAAATTAGAGTTTAAAATTGTTCGAGCCCAAGTGTTGCATTATGCCCATGAAAAGAATGATATTTTCCCAAATGCAACTTTTTGCAAAATTTCTTTTTGATTCCTATGCAGGCCACTATTCTAAGCGTACATACAAAATTTCATACCCATCGGTGGCATAGGGCCGGAGAAAATTACATTTTAAAATTGTTCGAGCCCAAGTGTTGCATTATGCCCAAGAAAAGTATGATATTTTCACAAATGCAACTTTTTGCAAAATTTCTTTTTGATTCCTATGCAGGGCACTATTCTAAACATACATACCAAATTTCAGGCAAATCGGTAGCATAGGGCTGGAGAAAATTACATTTTAAAATTGATCGAGCCCAAGTGTTGCATTTTTGATTCCTTATCAGGCCACTATTCTAAGCGTACATACCAAATTTCATACCCATCGGTAGCATAGGGCCGGAAAAAATTACATTTTAAAATTGTTCGAGCCCAAGTGTTGCATTATGCCCATGAAAAGTATGATATTTTCCCAAATGCAACTTTTTGCAAAATTTCTTTTTGATTCCTATGCAGGCCACTATTCTAAGCGTACATACCAAATTTCATACCCATCGGTAGCATAGGGCCGGAGAAAATTTCATTTTAAAATTGTTCGAGCCCAAGTGTTGCATTATGCCCATGAAAAGAACGATATTTTCCCAAATGCAACTTTTTGCAAAATTTCTTTTTGATTCCTATGCAGGCAACTATTCTAAGCGTACATAGTAAATTTCATACCCATCGGTAGCATAGGGCTGGAGAAAATTACATTTTAAAATTGTTCGAGCCCAAGTGTTGCATTATGCCCATGAAAAGTATGATATTTTCCCAAATGCAACTTTTTGCAAAATTTCTTTTTGATTCCTATGCAGGCCACTATTCTAAGCGTACATACCAAATTTCATACCCATCGGTAGCATAGGGCCGGAGAAAATTACATTTTAAAATTGTTCGAGCCCAAGTGTTGCATTATGCCCATGAAAAGTACGATATTTTCCCAAATGCAACTTTTTGCAAAATTTCTTTTTGATTCCTATGCAGGCCACTATTCTAAGCGTACATACAAAATTTCATACCCATCGGTGGCATAGGGCCGGAGAAAATTACATTTTAAAATTGTTCGAGCCAAAGTGTTGCATTATACCCATGAAAAGTATGATATTTTCCCAAATGCAACTTTTTGCAAAATTTCTTTTTGATTCCTATGCAGGCCACTATTCTAAGCGTACATAATAAATTTCATACCCATCGGCAGCATAGGGCTGGAGAAAATTACATTTTAAAATTGTTCGAGCCCAAGTGTTGCATTATGCCCATGAAAAGTATGATATTTTCACAAATGCAACTTTTTGCAAAATTTCTTTATGATTCCTATGCAGGCCACTATTCTAAGCATACATACCAAATTTCATACCCATCGGTAGCATAACGCCGGAGAAAATTACATTTTAAAATTGTTCGAGCCCAAGTGTTGCATTATGCCCATGAAAAGAATGATATTTTCCCAAATGCAACTTTTTGCAAAATTTCTTTTTGATTCCTATGCAGGCCACCATTCTAAGCGTACATACAAAATTTCATACCCATCGGTGGCATAGGGCCGGAGAAAATTACATTTTAAAATTGTTCGAGCCCAAGTGTTGCATTATACCCATGAAAAGTATGATATTTTCCCAAATGCAACTTTTTGCAAAATTTCTTTTTGATTCCTATGCAGGCAACTATTCTAAGCGTACATAATAAATTTCATACCCATCGGTAGCATAGGGCTGGAAAAAATTACATTTTAAAATTGTTCGAGCTCAAGTGTTGCATTATGCCCATGAAAAGTATGATATTTTCACAAATGCAACTTTTTGCAAAATTTCTTTATGATTCCTATGCAGGCCACTATTCTAAGCATACATACCAAATTTCATACCCATTGGTAGGATAGGGCCGAAGAAAATTAGAGTTTAAAATTGTTCGAGCCCAAGTGTTGCATTATGCCCATGAAAAGAATGATATTTTCCCAAATGCAACTTTTTGCAAAATTTCTTTTTGATTCCTATGCAGGCCACTATTCTAAGCGTACATACAAAATTTCATACCCATCGGTGGCATAGGGTCGGAGAAAATTACATTTTAAAATTGTTCGAGCCCAAGTGTTGCATTATGCCCAAGAAAAGTATGATATTTTCACAAATGCAACTTTTTGCAAAATTTCTTTTTGATTCCTATGCAGGCCACTATTCTAAACATACATACCAAATTTCAGGCAAATCGGTAGCATAGGGCTGGAGAAAATTACATTTTAAAATTGTTCGAGCCCAAGTGTTGCATTTTTGATTCCTATGCAGGCCACTATTATAAGCGTACATACCAAATTTCATACCCATCGGTAGCATAGGGCCGGAGAAAATTACATTTTAAAATTGTTCGAGCCCAAGTGTTGCATTATGCCCATGAAAAGTATGATATTTTCCCAAATGCAACTTTTTGCAAAATTTCTTTTTGATTCCTATGCAGGCCACTATTCTAAGCGTACATACCAAATTTCAGGCAAATCGGTAGCATAGGGCTGGAGAAAATTACATTTTAAAATTGATCGAGCCCAAGTGTTGCATTTTTGATTCCTTATCAGGCCACTATTCTAAGCGTACATACCAAATTTCATACCCATCGGTAGCATAGGGCCGGAAAAAATTACATTTTAAAATTGTTCGAGCCCAAGTGTTGCATTATGCCCATGAAAAGTATGATATTTTCCCAAATGCAACTTTTTGCAAAATTTCTTTTTGATTCCTATGCAGGCAACTATTCTAAGCGTACATAGTAAATTTCATACCCATCGGTAGCATAGGGCTGGAGAAAATTACATTTTAAAATTGTTCGAGCCCAAGTGTTGCATTATGCCCATGAAAAGTATGATATTTTCCCAAATGCAACTTTTTGCAAAATTTCTTTTTGATTCCTATGCAGGCAACTATTCTAAGCGTACATAATAAATTTCATACCCATCGGTAGCATAGGGCTGGATAAAATTACATTTTAAAATTGTTCGAGCCCAAGTGTTGCATTATGCCCATGAAAAGAACGATATTTTCCCAAATGCAACTTTTTGCAAAATTTCTTTTTGATTCCTATGCAGGCCACTATTCTAAGCATACATACCAAATTTCATACCCATTGGTAGGATAGGGCCGAAGAAAATTAGAGTTTAAAATTGTTCGAGCCCAAGTGTTGCATTATGCCCATGAAAAGAATGATATTTTCCCAAATGCAACTTTTTGCAAAATTTCTTTTTGATTCCTATGCAGGCCACTATTCTAAGCGTACATACAAAATTTCATACCCATCGGTGGCATAGGGCCGGAGAAAATTACATTTTGAAATTGTTCGAGCCCAAGTGTTGCATTATGCCCAAGAAAAGTATGATATTTTCACAAATGCAACTTTTTGCAAAATTTCTTTTTGATTCCTATGCAGGCCACTATTCTAAACATACATACCAAATTTCAGGCAAATCGGTAGCATAGGGCTGGAGAAAATTACATTTTAAAATTGTTCGAGCCCAAGTGTTGCATTTTTGATTCCTATGCAGGCCACTATTCTAAGCGTACATACCAAATTTCAGGCAAATCGGTAGCATAGGGCTGGAGAAAATTACATTTTAAAATTGATCGAGCCCAAGTGTTGCATTTTTGATTCCTTATCAGGCCACTATTCTAAGCGTACATACCAAATTTCATACCCATCGGTAGCATAGGGCCGGAAAAAATTACATTTTAAAATTGTTCGAGCCCAAGTGTTGCATTATGCCCATGAAAAGTATGATATTTTCCCAAATGCAACTTTTTGCAAAATTTCTTTTTGATTCCTATGCAGGCCACTATTCTAAGCGTACATACCAAATTTCATACCCATCGGTAGCATAGGGCCGGAGAAAATTTCATTTTAAAATTGTTCGAGCCCAAGTGTTGCATTATGCCCATGAAAAGAACGATATTTTCCCAAATGCAACTTTTTGCAAAATTTCTTTTTGATTCTTATGCAGGCAACTATTCTAAGCGTACATAGTAAATTTCATACCCATCGGTAGCATAGGGCTGGAGAAAATTACATTTTAAAATTGTTCGAGCCCAAGTGTTGCATTATGCCCATGAAAAGTATGATATTTTCCCAAATGCAACTTTTTGCAAAATTTCTTTTTGATTCCTATGCAGGCAACTATTCTAAGCGTACATAATAAATTTCATACCCATCGGTAGCATAGGGCTGGAAAAAATTACATTTTAAAATTGTTCGAGCCCAAGTGTTGCATTATGCCCATGAAAAGTATGATATTTTCACAAATGCAACTTTTTGCAAAATTTCTTTATGATTCCTATGCAGGCCACTATTCTAAGCATACATACCAAATTTCATACCCATTGGTAGGATAGGGCCGAAGAAAATTAGAGTTTAAAATTGTTCGAGCCCAAGTGTTGCATTATGCCCATGAAAAGAATGATATTTTCACAAATGCAACTTTTTGCAAAATTTCTTTATGATTCCTATGCAGGCCACTATTCTAAGCATACATACCAAATTTCATACCCATTGGTAGGATAGGGCCGAAGAAAATTAGAGTTTAAAATTGTTCGAGCCCAAGTGTTGCATTATGCCCATGAAAAGAATGATATTTTCCCAAATGCAACTTTTTGCAAAATTTCTTTTTGATTCCTATGCAGGCCACTATTCTAAGCGTACATACAAAATTTCATACCCATCGGTGGCATAGGGCCGGAGAAAATTACATTTTAAAATTGTTCGAGCCCAAGTGTTGCATTATGCCCAAGAAAAGTATGATATTTTCACAAATGCAACTTTTTGCAAAATTTCTTTTTGATTCCTATGCAGGCCACTATTCTAAACATACATACCAAATTTCAGGCAAATCGGTAGCATAGGGCTGGAGAAAATTACATTTTAAAATTGTTCGAGCCCAAGTGTTGCATTTTTGATTCCTATGCAGGCCACTATTATAAGCGTACATACCAAATTTCATACCCATCGGTAGCATAGGGCCGGAGAAAATTACATTTTAAAATTGTTCGAGCCCAAGTGTTGCATTATGCCCATGAAAAGTATGATATTTTCCCAAATGCAACTTTTTGCAAAATTTCTTTTTGATTCCTATGCAGGCCACTATTCTAAGCGTACATACCAAATTTCAGGCAAATCGGTAGCATAGGGCTGGAGAAAATTACATTTTAAAATTGATCGAGCCCAAGTGTTGCATTTTTGATTCCTTATCAGGCCACTATTCTAAGCGTACATACCAAATTTCATACCCATCGGTAGCATAGGGCCGGAAAAAATTACATTTTAAAATTGTTCGAGCCCAAGTGTTGCATTATGCCCATGAAAAGTATGATATTTTCCCAAATGCATTTTTTTGCAAAATTTCTTTTTGATTCCTATGCAGGCCACTATTCTAAGCGTACATACCAAATTTCATACCCATCGGTAGCATAGGGCCGGAGAAAATTTCATTTTAAAATTGTTCGAGCCCAAGTGTTGCATTATGCCCATGAAAAGAACGATATTTTCCCAAATGCAACTTTTTGCAAAATTTCTTTTTGATTCCTATGCAGGCAACTATTCTAAGCGTACATAGTAAATTTCATACCCATCGGTAGCATAGGGCTGGAGAAAATTACATTTTAAAATTGTTCGAGCCCAAGTGTTGCATTATGCCCATGAAAAGTATGATATTTTCCCAAATGCAACTTTTTGCAAAATTTCTTTTTGATTCCTATGCAGGCAACTATTCTAAGCGTACATAATAAATTTCATACCCATCGGTAGCATAGGGCTGGATAAAATTACATTTTAAAATTGTTCGAGCCCAAGTGTTGCATTATGCCCATGAAAAGAACGATATTTTCCCAAATGCAACTTTTTGCAAAATTTCTTTTTGATTCCTATGCAGGCCACTATTCTAAGCGTACATACAAAATTTCATACCCATCGGTGGCATAGGGCCGGAGAAAATTACATTTTAAAATTGTTCTAGCCCAAGTGTTGCATTATGCCCATGAAAAGAATGATATTTTCCCAAATGCAACTTTTTGCAAAATTTCTTTTTGATTCCTATGCATGCCACTATTCTAAGCGTACATACCAAATTTCATACCCATCGGTAGCATAACGCCGGAGAAAATTACATTTTAAAGTTGTTCGAGCCCAAGTGTTGCATTATGCCCATGAAAAGAATGATATTTTCCCAAATGCAACTTTTTGCAAAATTTCTTTTTGATTCCTATGCAGGCCACCATTCTAAGCGTACATACAAAATTTCATACCCATCGGTGGCATAGGGCCGGAGAAAATTACATTTTAAAATTGTTCGAGCCCAAGTGTTGCATTATACCCATGAAAAGTATGATATTTTCCCAAATGCAACTTTTTGCAAAATTTCTTTTTGATTCCTATGCAGGCAACTATTCTAAGCGTACATAATAAATTTCATACCCATCGGTAGCATAGGGCTGGAGAAAATTATATTTTAAAATTGTTCGAGCCCAAGTGTTGCATTATGCCCATGAAAAGTATGATATTTTCCCAAATGCAACTTTTTGCAAAATTTCTTTTTGATTCCTATGCAGGCCACTATTCTAAGCGTACATACAAAATTTCATACCCATCGGTGGCATAGGGCCGGAGAAAATTACATTTTAAAATTGTTCGAGCCCAAGTGTTGCATTATGCCTAAGAAAAGTATGATATTTTCACAAATGCAACTTTTTGCAAAATTTCTTTTTGATTCCTATGCAGGCCACTATTCTAAACATACATACCAAATTTCAGGCAAATCGGTAGCATAGGGCTGGAGAAAATTACATTTTAAAATTGTTCGAGCCCAAGTGTTGCATTTTTGATTCCTATGCAGGCCACTATTCTAAGCGTACATACCAAATTTCAGGCAAATCGGTAGCATAGGGCTGGAGAAAATTACATTTTAAAATTGATCGAGCCCAAGTGTTGCATTTTTGATTCCTTATCAGGCCACTATTCTAAGCGTACATACCAAATTTCATACCCATCGGTAGCATAGGGCCGGAAAAAATTACATTTTAAAATTGTTCGAGCCCAAGTGTTGCATTATGCCCATGAAAAGTATGATATTTTCCCAAATGCAACTTTTTGCAAAATTTCTTTTTGATTCCTATGCAGGCCACTATTCTAAGCGTACATACCAAATTTCATACCCATCGGTAGCATAGGGCCGGAGAAAATTTCATTTTAAAATTGTTCGAGCCCAAGTGTTGCATTATGCCCATGAAAAGAACGATATTTTCCCAAATGCAACTTTTTGCAAAATTTCTTTTTGATTCCTATGCAGGCAACTATTCTAAGCGTACATAGTAAATTTCATACCCATCGGTAGCATAGGGCTGGAGAAAATTACATTTTAAAATTGTTCGAGCCCAAGTGTTGCATTATGCCCATGAAAAGTATGATATTTTCCCAAATGCAACTTTTTGCAAAATTTCTTTTTGATTCCTATGCAGGCAACTATTCTAAGCGTACATAATAAATTTCATACCCATCGGTAGCATAGGGCTGGAAAAAATTACATTTTAAAATTGTTCGAGCCCAAGTGTTGCATTATGCCCATGAAAAGTATGATATTTTCACAAATGCAACTTTTTGCAAAATTTCTTTATGATTCCTATGCAGGCCACTATTCTAAGCATACATACCAAATTTCATACCCATTGGTAGGATAGGGCCGAAGAAAATTAGAGTTTAAAATTGTTCGAGCCCAAGTGTTGCATTATGCCCATGAAAAGAATGATATTTTCCCAAATGCACCTTTTTGCAAAATTTCTTTTTGATTCCTATGCAGGCCACTATTCTAAGCGTACATACAAAATTTCATACCCATCGGTGGCATAGGGCCGGAGAAAATTACATTTTAAAATTGTTCGAGCCCAAGTGTTGCATTATGCCCATGAAAAGAATGATATTTTCCCAAATGCAACTTTTTGCAAAATTTCTTTTTGATTCCTATGCATGCCACTATTCTAAGCGTACATACAAAATTTCATACCCATCGGTGGCATAGGGCCGGAGAAAATTACATTTTAAAATTGTTCGAGCCCAAGTGTTGCATTATGCCCATGAAAAGTACGATATTTTCCCAAATGCAACTTTTTGCAAAATTTCTTTTTGATTCCTATGCAGGCCACCATTCTAAGCGTACATACAAAATTTCATACCCATCGGTGGCATAGGGCCGGAGAAAATTACATTTTAAAATTGTTCGAGCCCAAGTGTTGCATTATGCCCATGAAAAGTATGATATTTTCCCAAATGCAACTTTTTGCAAAATTTCTTTTTGATTCCTATGCAGGCCACTGTTCTAAGCGTACATACAAAATTTCATACCCATCGGTGGCATAGGGCCGGAGAAAATTACATTTTAAAATTGTTCGAGCCCAAGTGTTGCATTATGCCCAAGAAAAGTATGATATTTTCACAAATGCAACTTTTTGCAAAATTTCTTTTTGATTCCTATGCAGGCCACTATTCTAAACATACATACCAAATTTCAGGCAAATCGGTAGCATAGGGCTGGAGAAAATTACATTTTAAAATTGTTCGAGCCCAAGTGTTGCATTTTTGATTCCTATGCAGGCCACTATTCTAAGCGTACATACCAAATTTCATACCCATCGGTAGCATAGGGCCGGAGAAAATTACATTTTAAAATTGTTCGAGCCCAAGTGTTGCATTATGCCCATGAAAAGTATGATATTTTCCCAAATGCAACCTTTTGCAAAATTTCTTTTTGATTCCTATGCAGGCAACTATTCTAAGCGTACATAATAAATTTCACACCCATCGGTAGCATAGGGCCGGAGAAAATTACATTTTAAAATTGTTCGAGCCCAAGTGTTGCTTATTATGCCCATGAAAAGTATGATATTTTCCCAAATGCAACTTTTTGCAAAATTTCTTTTTGATTCCTATGCAGGCAACTATTCTAAGCGTACATAATAAATTTCATACCCATCGGTAGCATAGGGCTGGAGAAAATTACATTTTAAAATTGTTCGAGCCCAAGTGTTGCATTTTTGATTCCTTATCAGGCCACTATTCTAAGCGTACATACCAAATTTCATACCCATCGGTAGCATAGGGCCGGAAAAAATTACATTTTAAAATTGTTCGAGCCCAAGTGTTGCATTATGCCCATGAAAAGTATGATATTTTCCCAAATGCAACTTTTTGCAAAATTTCTTTTTGATTCCTATGCAGGCCACTATTCTAAGCGTACATACCAAATTTCAGGCAAATCGGTAGCATAGGGCTGGAGAAAATTACATTTTAAAATTGTTCGAGCCCAAGTGTTGCATTATGCCCAAGAAAAGTATGATATTTTCACAAATGCAACTTTTTGCAAAATTTCTTTTTGATTCCTATGCAGGCCACTATTCTAAACATACATACCAAATTTCAGGCAAATCGGTAGCATAGGGCTGGAGAAAATTACATTTTAAAATTGTTCGAGCCCAAGTGTTGCATTTTTGATTCCTATGCAGGCCACTATTCTAAGCGTACATACCAAATTTCAGGCAAATCGGTAGCATAGGGCTGGAGAAAATTACATTTTAAAATTGATCGAGCCCAAGTGTTGCATTTTTGATTCCTTATCAGGCCACTATTCTAAGCGTACATACCAAATTTCATACCCATCGGTAGCATAGGGCCGGAAAAAATTACATTTTAAAATTGTTCGAGCCCAAGTGTTGCATTATGCCCATGAAAAGTATGATATTTTCCCAAATGCAACTTTTTGCAAAATTTCTTTTTGATTCCTATGCAGGCCACTATTCTAAGCGTACATACCAAATTTCATACCCATCGGTAGCATAGGGCCGGAGAAAATTTCATTTTAAAATTGTTCGAGCCCAAGTGTTGCATTATGCCCATGAAAAGAACGATATTTTCCCAAATGCAACTTTTTGCAAAATTTCTTTTTGATTCCTATGCAGGCAACTATTCTAAGCGTACATAGTAAATTTCATACCCATCGGTAGCATAGGGCTGGAGAAAATTACATTTTAAAATTGTTCGAGCCCAAGTGTTGCATTATGCCCATGAAAAGTATGATATTTTCCCAAATGCAACTTTTTGCAAAATTTCTTTTTGATTCCTATGCAGGCAACTATTCTAAGCGTACATAATAAATTTCATACCCATCGGTAGCATAGGGCTGGAAAAAATTACATTTTAAAATTGTTCGAGCCCAAGTGTTGCATTATGCCCATGAAAAGTATGATATTTTCACAAATGCAACTTTTTGCAAAATTTCTTTATGATTCCTATGCAGGCCACTATTCTAAGCATACATACCAAATTTCATACCCATTGGTAGGATAGGGCCGAAGAAAATTAGAGTTTAAAATTGTTCGAGCCCAAGTGTTGCATTATGCCCATGAAAAGAATGATATTTTCCCAAATGCACCTTTTTGCAAAATTTCTTTTTGATTCCTATGCAGGCCACTATTCTAAGCGTACATACAAAATTTCATACCCATCGGTGGCATAGGGCCGGAGAAAATTACATTTTAAAATTGTTCGAGCCCAAGTGTTGCATTATGCCCATGAAAAGAATGATATTTTCCCAAATGCAACTTTTTGCAAAATTTCTTTTTGATTCCTATGCATGCCACTATTCTAAGCGTACATACAAAATTTCATACCCATCGGTGGCATAGGGCCGGAGAAAATTACATTTTAAAATTGTTCGAGCCCAAGTGTTGCATTATGCCCATGAAAAGTACGATATTTTCCCAAATGCAACTTTTTGCAAAATTTCTTTTTGATTCCTATGCAGGCCACCATTCTAAGCGTACATACAAAATTTCATACCCATCGGTGGCATAGGGCCGGAGAAAATTACATTTTAAAATTGTTCGAGCCCAAGTGTTGCATTATGCCCATGAAAAGTATGATATTTTCCCAAATGCAACTTTTTGCAAAATTTCTTTTTGATTCCTATGCAGGCCACTGTTCTAAGCGTACATACAAAATTTCATACCCATCGGTGGCATAGGGCCGGAGAAAATTACATTTTAAAATTGTTCGAGCCCAAGTGTTGCATTATGCCCAAGAAAAGTATGATATTTTCACAAATGCAACTTTTTGCAAAATTTCTTTTTGATTCCTATGCAGGCCACTATTCTAAACATACATACCAAATTTCAGGCAAATCGGTAGCATAGGGCTGGAGAAAATTACATTTTAAAATTGTTCGAGCCCAAGTGTTGCATTTTTGATTCCTATGCAGGCCACTATTCTAAGCGTACATACCAAATTTCATACCCATCGGTAGCATAGGGCCGGAGAAAATTACATTTTAAAATTGTTCGAGCCCAAGTGTTGCATTATGCCCATGAAAAGTATGATATTTTCCCAAATGCAACCTTTTGCAAAATTTCTTTTTGATTCCTATGCAGGCAACTATTCTAAGCGTACATAATAAATTTCACACCCATCGGTAGCATAGGGCCGGAGAAAATTACATTTTAAAATTGTTCGAGCCCAAGTGTTGCTTATTATGCCCATGAAAAGTATGATATTTTCCCAAATGCAACTTTTTGCAAAATTTCTTTTTGATTCCTATGCAGGCAACTATTCTAAGCGTACATAATAAATTTCATACCCATCGGTAGCATAGGGCTGGAGAAAATTACATTTTAAAATTGTTCGAGCCCAAGTGTTGCATTTTTGATTCCTTATCAGGCCACTATTCTAAGCGTACATACCAAATTTCATACCCATCGGTAGCATAGGGCCGGAAAAAATTACATTTTAAAATTGTTCGAGCCCAAGTGTTGCATTATGCCCATGAAAAGTATGATATTTTCCCAAATGCAACTTTTTGCAAAATTTCTTTTTGATTCCTATGCAGGCCACTATTCTAAGCGTACATACCAAATTTCAGGCAAATCGGTAGCATAGGGCTGGAGAAAATTACATTTTAAAATTGTTCGAGCCCAAGTGTTGCATTATGCCCAAGAAAAGTATGATATTTTCACAAATGCAACTTTTTGCAAAATTTCTTTTTGATTCCTATGCAGGCCACTATTCTAAACATACATACCAAATTTCAGGCAAATCGGTAGCATAGGGCTGGAGAAAATTACATTTTAAAATTGTTCGAGCCCAAGTGTTGCATTTTTGATTCCTATGCAGGCCACTATTCTAAGCGTACATACCAAATTTCATACCCATCGGTAGCATAGGGCCGGAGAAAATTACATTTTAAAATTGTTCGAGCCCAAGTGTTGCATTATGCCCATGAAAAGTATGATATTTTCCCAAATGCAACCTTTTGCAAAATTTCTTTTTGATTCCTATGCAGGCAACTATTCTAAGCGTACATAATAAATTTCACACCCATCGGTAGCATAGGGCCGGAGAAAATTACATTTTAAAATTGTTCGAGCCCAAGTGTTGCTTATTATGCCCATGAAAAGTATGATATTTTCCCAAATGCAACTTTTTGCAAAATTTCTTTTTGATTCCTATGCAGGCAACTATTCTAAGCGTACATAATAAATTTCATACCCATCGGTAGCATAGGGCTGGAGAAAATTACATTTTAAAATTGTTCGAGCCCAAGTGTTGCATTTTTGATTCCTTATCAGGCCACTATTCTAAGCGTACATACCAAATTTCATACCCATCGGTAGCATAGGGCCGGAAAAAATTACATTTTAAAATTGTTCGAGCCCAAGTGTTGCATTATGCCCATGAAAAGTATGATATTTTCCCAAATGCAACTTTTTGCAAAATTTCTTTTTGATTCCTATGCAGGCCACTATTCTAAGCGTACATACCAAATTTCAGGCAAATCGGTAGCATAGGGCTGGAGAAAATTACATTTTAAAATTGATCGAGCCCAAGTGTTGCATTTTTGATTCCTTATCAGGCCACTATTCTAAGCGTACATACCAAATTTCATACCCATCGGTAGCATAGGGCCGGAAAAAATTACATTTTAAAATTGTTCGAGCCCAAGTGTTGCATTATGCCCATGAAAAGTATGATATTTTCCCAAATGCAACTTTTTGCAAAATTTCTTTTTGATTCCTATGCAGGCAACTATTCTAAGCGTACATAATAAATTTCATACCCATCGGTAGCATAGGGCTGGAGAAAATTACATTTTAAAATTGTTCGAGCCCAAGTGTTGCATTTTTGATTCCTTATCAGGCCACTATTCTAAGCGTACATACCAAATTTCATACCCATCGGTAGCATAGGGCCGGAAAAAATTACATTTTAAAATTGTTCGAGCCCAAGTGTTGCATTATGCCCATGAAAAGTATGATATTTTCCCAAATGCAACTTTTTGCAAAATTTCTTTTTGATTCCTATGCAGGCCACTATTCTAAGCGTACATACCAAATTTCAGGCAAATCGGTAGCATAGGGCTGGAGAAAATTACATTTTAAAATTGATCGAGCCCAAGTGTTGCATTTTTGATTCCTTATCAGGCCACTATTCTAAGCGTACATACCAAATTTCATACCCATCGGTAGCATAGGGCCGGAAAAAATTACATTTTAAAATTGTTCGAGCCCAAGTGTTGCATTATGCCCATGAAAAGTATGATATTTTCCCAAATGCAACTTTTTGCAAAATTTCTTTTTGATTCCTATGCAGGCCACTATTCTAAGCGTACATACCAAATTTCATACCCATCGGTAGCATAGGGCCGGAGAAAATTTCATTTTAAAATTGTTCGAGCCCAAGTGTTGCATTATGCCCATGAAAAGAACGATATTTTCCCAAATGCAACTTTTTGCAAAATTTCTTTTTGATTCCTATGCAGGCAACTATTCTAAGCGTACATAGTAAATTTCATACCCATCGGTAGCATAGGGCTGGAGAAAATTATATTTTAAAATTGTTCGAGCCCAAGTGTTGCATTATGCCCATGAAAAGTATGATATTTTCACAAATGCAACTTTTTGCAAAATTTCTTTTTGATTCCTATGCAGGCCACTATTCTAAACATACATACCAAATTTCAGGCAAATCGGTAGCATAGGGCTGGAGAAAATTACATTTTAAAATTGTTCGAGCCCAAGTGTTGCATTTTTGATTCCTATGCAGGCCACTATTCTAAGCGTACATACCAAATTTCATACCCATCGGTAGCATAGGGCCGGAGAAAATTACATTTTAAAATTGTTCGAGCCCAAGTGTTGCATTATGCCCATGAAAAGTATGATATTTTCCCAAATGCAACCTTTTGCAAAATTTCTTTTTGATTCCTATGCAGGCAACTATTCTAAGCGTACATAATAAATTTCACACCCATCGGTAGCATAGGGCCGGAGAAAATTACATTTTAAAATTGTTCGAGCCCAAGTGTTGCTTATTATGCCCATGAAAAGTATGATATTTTCCCAAATGCAACTTTTTGCAAAATTTCTTTTTGATTCCTATGCAGGCAACTATTCTAAGCGTACATAATAAATTTCATACCCATCGGTAGCATAGGGCTGGAGAAAATTACATTTTAAAATTGTTCGAGCCCAAGTGTTGCATTTTTGATTCCTTATCAGGCCACTATTCTAAGCGTACATACCAAATTTCATACCCATCGGTAGCATAGGGCCGGAAAAAATTACATTTTAAAATTGTTCGAGCCCAAGTGTTGCATTATGCCCATGAAAAGTATGATATTTTCCCAAATGCAACTTTTTGCAAAATTTCTTTTTGATTCCTATGCAGGCCACTATTCTAAGCGTACATACCAAATTTCAGGCAAATCGGTAGCATAGGGCTGGAGAAAATTACATTTTAAAATTGATCGAGCCCAAGTGTTGCATTTTTGATTCCTTATCAGGCCACTATTCTAAGCGTACATACCAAATTTCATACCCATCGGTAGCATAGGGCCGGAAAAAATTACATTTTAAAATTGTTCGAGCCCAAGTGTTGCATTATGCCCATGAAAAGTATGATATTTTCCCAAATGCAACTTTTTGCAAAATTTCTTTTTGATTCCTATGCAGGCCACTATTCTAAGCGTACATACCAAATTTCATACCCATCGGTAGCATAGGGCCGGAGAAAATTTCATTTTAAAATTGTTCGAGCCCAAGTGTTGCATTATGCCCATGAAAAGAACGATATTTTCCCAAATGCAACTTTTTGCAAAATTTCTTTTTGATTCCTATGCAGGCAACTATTCTAAGCGTACATAGTAAATTTCATACCCATCGGTAGCATAGGGCTGGAGAAAATTACATTTTAAAATTGTTCGAGCCCAAGTGTTGCATTATGCCCATGAAAAGTATGATATTTTCCCAAATGCAACTTTTTGCAAAATTTCTTTTTGATTCCTATGCAGGCAACTATTCTAAGCGTACATAATAAATTTCATACCCATCGGTAGCATAGGGCTGGAAAAAATTACATTTTAAAATTGTTCGAGCCCAAGTGTTGCATTATGCCCATGAAAAGTATGATATTTTCACAAATGCAACTTTTTGCAAAATTTCTTTATGATTCCTATGCAGGCCACTATTCTAAGCATACATTCCAAATTTCATACCCATTGGTAGGATAGGGCCGAAGAAAATTAGAGTTTAAAATTGTTCGAGCCCAAGTGTTGCATTATGCCCATGAAATGAATGATATTTTCCCAAATGCAACTTTTTGCAAAATTTCTTTTTGATTCCTATGCAGGCCACTATTCTAAGCGTACATACAAAATTTCATACCCATCGGTAGCATAGGGCTGGAGAAAATTACATTTTAAAATTGTTCGAGCCCAAGTGTTGCATTATGCCCATGAAAAGTATGATATATTCCCAAATGCAACTTTTTGCAAAATTTCATTTTGATTCCCGTGCAGGCCACTTTTTTAAGCGTACATACAAAATTTCAGGCACATCGGTAGCATAGGGCCGGAGAAAATTACATTTTAAAATTGTTCGAGCCCAAGTGTTGCATTATGCCCATGAAAAGTATGATATATTCCCAAATGCAACTTTTTGCAAAATTTCTTTTTGATTCCCGTGCAGGCCACTATTCTAAGCGTACATACAAAATTTCAGGCACATCGGTAGCATCGTGCCGGAGAAAATTACATTTTAAAATTGTTCGAGCCCAAGTGTTGCATTATGCCCATGAAAAGTATGATATATTCCCAAATGAACTTTTTGCAAAATTTCATTTTGATTCCCGTGCAGGCCACTTTTTTAAGCGTACATACAAAATTTCAGGCACATCGGAGCATAGGGCCGGAGAAAATTACATTTTAAAATTGTTCGAGCCCAAGTGTTGCATTATGCCCATGAAAAGTATGATATATTCCCAAATGCAACTTTTTGCAAAATTTCTTTTTGATTCCCGTGCAGGCCACTATTCTAAGCGTACATACAAAATTTCAGGCACATCGGTAGCATCGTGCCGGAGAAAATTACATTTTAAAATTGTTCGAGCCCAAGTGTTGCATTATGCCCATGAAAAGTATGATATATTCCCAAATGCAACTTTTTGCAAAATTTCTTTTTGATTCCCGTGCAGGCCACTATTCTAAGCGTACATACAAAATTTCAGGCACATCGGTAGCATCGTGCCGGAGAAAATTACATTTTAAAATTGTTCGAGCCCAAGTGTTGCATTATGCCCATGAAAAGTATGATATATTCCCAAATGAACTTTTTGCAAAATTTCATTTTGATTCCCGTGCAGGCCACTTTTTTAAGCGTACATACAAAATTTCAGGCACATCGGAGCATAGGGCCGGAGAAAATTACATTTTAAAATTGTTCGAGCCCAAGTGTTGCATTATGCCCATGAAAAGTATGATATATTCCCAAATGCAACTTTTTGCAAAATTTCTTTGTGATTCCCGTGCAGGCCACTTTTTTAAGCGTACATTCAAAATTTCAGGCACATCGGTAGCATAGGGCCGGAGAAAATTACATTTTAAAATTGTTCGAGCCCAAGTGTTGCATTATGCCCATGAAAAGTATGATATTTTCCCAAGTGCAACTTTTGCAAAATTTCATTTTGATTCCCGGGCATGCCACTATTCTAAGCGTACATTCAAAATTTCAGGCACATCGGTAGCATCGGGCCGGAGAAAATTACATTTTAAAATTGTTCGAGCCCAAGTGTCGCATTATGCCCATGAAAAGTATGATATATTCCCAAATGCAACTTTTTGCAAAATTTCATTTTTATTCCCGTGCAGGCCACTTTTTTAAGCGTACATACAAAATTTCAGGCACATCGGTTGCATAGGGCCGGAGAAAATTACATTTTAAAATTGTTCGAGCCCAAGTGTTGCATTATGCCCATGAAAAGTATGATATATTCCCAAATGCAACTTTTTACAAAATTTCTTTTTGATTCCCGTGCAGGCCACTATTCTAAGCGTCCATACAAAATTTCAGGCATATCGGTAGCATCGTGCCGGAGAAAATTACATTTTAAAATTGTTCGAGCCCAAGTGTTGCATTATGCCCATGAAAAGTATGATATATTCCCAAATGCAACTTTTTGCAAAATTTCTTTGTGATTCCCGTGCAGGCCACTTTTTTAAGCGTACATACAAAATTTCAGGCACATCGGTAGCATAGGGCCGGAGAAAATTACATTTTAAAATTGTTCGAGCCCAAGTGTTGCATTATGCCCATGAAAAGTATGATATATTCCCAAATGCAACTTTTTGCAAAATTTCATTTTGATTCCCGTGCAGGCCACTTTTTTAAGCGTACATACAAAATTTCAGGCACATCGGTAGCATAGGGCCGGAGAAAATTACATTTTAAAATTGTTCGAGCCCAAGTGTTGCATTATGCCCATGAAAAGTATGATATATTCCCAAATGCAACTTTTTGCAAAATTTCTTTGTGATTCCCGTGCAGGCCACTTTTTTAAGCGTACATACAAAATTTCAGGCACATCGGTAGCATAGGGCCGGAGAAAATTACATTTTAAAATTGTTCGAGCCCAAGTGTTGCATTATGCCCATGAAAAGTATGATATATTCCCAAATGCAACTTTTTGCAAAATTTCTTTTTGATTCCCGTGCAGGCCACTATTCTAAGCGTACATACAAAATTTCAGGCACATCGGTAGCATCGTGCCGGAGAAAATTACATTTTAAAATTGTTCGAGCCCAAGTGTTGCATTATGCCCATGAAAAGTATGATATATTCCCAAATGAACTTTTTGCAAAATTTCATTTTGATTCCCGTGCAGGCCACTTTTTTAAGCGTACATACAAAATTTCAGGCACATCGGAGCATAGGGCCGGAGAAAATTACATTTTAAAATTGTTCGAGCCCAAGTGTTGCATTATGCCCATGAAAAGTATGATATATTCCCAAATGCAACTTTTTGCAAAATTTCTTTTTGATTCCCGTGCAGGCCACTATTCTAAGCGTACATACAAAATTTCAGGCACATCGGTAGCATCGTGCCGGAGAAAATTTCATTTTAAAATTGTTCGAGCCCAAGTGTTGCATTATGCCCATGAAAAGTATGATATATTCCCAAATGCAACTTTTTGCAAAATTTCTTTGTGATTCCCGTGCAGGCCACTTTTTTAAGCGTACATACAAAATTTCAGGCACATCGGTAGCATCGTGCCGGAGAAAATTACATTTTAAAATTGTTCGAGCCCAAGTGTTGCATTATGCCCATGAAAAGTATGATATATTCCCAAATGCAACATTTTGCAAAATTTCTTTGTGATTCCCGTGCAGGCCACTATTCTAAGCGTACATACAAAATTTCAGGCACATCGGTAGCATAGGGCCGGAGAAAATTACATTTTAAAATTGTTCGAGCCCAAGTGTTGCATTATGCCCATGAAAAGTATGATATTTTCCCAAGTGCAACTTTTGCAAAATTTCATTTTGATTCCCGGGCATGCCACTATTCTAAGCGTACATTCAAAATTTCAGGCACATCGGAGCATAGGGCCGGAGAAAATTACATTTTAAAATTGTTCGAGCCCAAGTGTTGCATTATGCCCATGAAAAGTATGATATATTCCCAAATGCAACTTTTTGCAAAATTTCTTTTTGATTCCCGTGCAGGCCACTATTCTAAGCGTACATACAAAATTTCAGGCACATCGGTAGCATCGTGCCGGAGAAAATTTCATTTTAAAATTGTTCGAGCCCAAGTGTTGCATTATGCCCATGAAAAGTATGATATATTCCCAAATGCAACTTTTTGCAAAATTTCTTTGTGATTCCCGTGCAGGCCACTTTTTTAAGCGTACATACAAAATTTCAGGCACATCGGTAGCATCGTGCCGGAGAAAATTACATTTTAAAATTGTTCGAGCCCAAGTGTTGCATTATGCCCATGAAAAGTATGATATATTCCCAAATGCAACATTTTGCAAAATTTCTTTGTGATTCCCGTGCAGGCCACTATTCTAAGCGTACATACAAAATTTCAGGCACATCGGTAGCATAGGGCCGGAGAAAATTACATTTTAAAATTGTTCGAGCCCAAGTGTTGCATTATGCCCATGAAAAGTATGATATTTTCCCAAGTGCAACTTTTGCAAAATTTCATTTTGATTCCCGGGCATGCCACTATTCTAAGCGTACATTCAAAATTTCAGGCACATCGGTAGCATCGGGCCGGAGAAAATTACATTTTAAAATTGTTCGAGCCCAAGTGTCGCATTATGCCCATGAAAAGTATGATATATTCCCAAATGCAACTTTTTGCAAAATTTCATTTTTATTCCCGTGCAGGCCACTTTTTTAAGCGTACATACAAAATTTCAGGCACATCGGTTGCATAGGGCCGGAGAAAATTACATTTTAAAATTGTTCGAGCCCAAGTGTTGCATTATGCCCATGAAAAGTATGATATATTCCCAAATGCAACTTTTTACAAAATTTCTTTTTGATTCCCGTGCAGGCCACTATTCTAAGCGTCCATACAAAATTTCAGGCACATCGGTAGCATCGTGCCGGAGAAAATTTCATTTTAAAATTGTTCGAGCCCAAGTGTTGCATTATGCCCATGAAAAGTATGATATATTCCCAAATGCAACTTTTTGCAAAATTTCTTTGTGATTCCCGTGCAGGCCACTTTTTTAAGCGTACATACAAAATTTCAGGCACATCGGTAGCATCGTGCCGGAGAAAATTACATTTTAAAATTGTTCGAGCCCAAGTGTTGCATTATGCCCATGAAAAGTATGATATATTCCCAAATGCAACATTTTGCAAAATTTCTTTGTGATTCCCGTGCAGGCCACTATTCTAAGCGTACATACAAAATTTCAGGCACATCGGTAGCATAGGGCTTGAGAAAATTACATTTTAAAATTGTTCGAGCCCAAGTGTTGCATTATGCCCATGAAAAGTATGATATTTTCCCAAGTGCAACTTTTGCAAAATTTCATTTTGATTCCCGGGCATGCCACTATTCTAAGCGTACATTCAAAATTTCAGGCACATCGGTAGCATCGGGCCGGAGAAAATTACATTTTAAAATTGTTCGAGCCCAAGTGTCGCATTATGCCCATGAAAAGTATGATATATTCCCAAATGCAACTTTTTGCAAAATTTCATTTTTATTCCCGTGCAGGCCACTTTTTTAAGCGTACATACAAAATTTCAGGCACATCGGTTGCATAGGGCCGGAGAAAATTACATTTTAAAATTGTTCGAGCCCAAGTGTTGCATTATGCCCATGAAAAGTATGATATATTCCCAAATGCAACTTTTTGCAAAATTTCTTTGTGATTCCCGTGCAGGCCACTTTTTTAAGCGTACATACAAAATTTCAGGCACATCGGTAGCATAGGGCCGGAAAAAATTACATTTTAAAATTGTTCGAGCCCAAGTGTTGCATTATGCCCATGAAAAGTATGATATATTCCCAAATGCAACTTTTTGCAAAATTTCTTTTTGATTCCCGTGCAGGCCACTATTCTAAGCGTACATACAAAATTTCAGGCACATCGGTAGCATCGTGCCGGAGAAAATTACATTTTAAAATTGTTCGAGCCCAAGTGTTGCATTATGCCCATGAATAGTATGATATATTCCCAAATGCAACTTTTTGCAAAATTTCATTTTGATTCCCGTGCATGCCATTATTCTAAGCGTACATACAAAATTTCAGGCACATCGGTAGCATCGTGCCGGAGAAAATTACATTTTAAAATTGTTCGAGCCCAAGTGTTGCATTATGCCCATGAAAAGAATGATATTTTCCCAAATGCTACTTTTTGCAAAATTTCTTTTTGATTCCTATGCAGGCAAGTATTCTAAGCGTACATAATAAATTTCATACCCATCGGTAGCATAGGGCCGGAGAAAATTACATTTTAAAATTGTTCGAGCCCAAGTGTTGCATTATGCCCATGAAAAGTATGATATATTCCCAAATGCAACTTTTTGCAAAATTTCTTTTTGATTCCCGTGCAGGCCACTATTCTAAGCGTACATACAAAATTTCAGGCACATCGGTAGCATCGTGCCGGAGAAAATTACATTTTAAAATTGTTCGAGCCCAAGTGTTGCATTATGCCCATAAAAAGTATGATATATTCCCAAATGCAACTTTTTGCAAAATTTCTTTGTGATTCCCGTGCAGGCCAATTTTTTAAGCGTACATACAAAATTTCAGGCACATCGGTAGCATAGGGCCGGAGAAAATTACATTTTAAAATTGTCCGAGCCCAAGTGTTGCATTATGCCCATGAAAAGTATGATATTTTCCCAAATGCAACTTTTTGCAAAATTTCATTTTGATTCCCGTGCATGCCATTATTCTAAGCGTACATACAAAATTTCACGCACATCGGTAGCATAGGGCCGGAGAAAATTACATTTTTAAATTGTTCGAGCCCAAGTGTTGCATTATGCCCATGAAAAGTATGATATATTCCCAAATGCAACTTTTTGCAAAATTTCATTTTGATTCCCGTGCATGCCATTATTCTAAGCGTACATACAAAATTTCAGGCACATCGGTAGCATCGTGCCGGAGAAAATTACATTTTAAAATTGTTCGAGCCCAAGTGTTGCATTATGCCCATGAAAAGAATGATATTTTCCCAAATGCTACTTTTTGCAAAATTTCTTTTTGATTCCTATGCAGGCAAGTATTCTAAGCGTACATAATAAATTTCATACCCATCGGTAGCATAGGGCCGGAGAAAATTACATTTTAAAATTGTTCGAGCCCAAGTGTTGCATTATGCCCATGAAAAGTATGATATATTCCCAAATGCAACTTTTTGCAAAATTTCTTTTTGATTCCCGTGCAGGCCACTATTCTAAGCGTACATACAAAATTTCAGGCACATCGGTAGCATCGTGCCGGAGAAAATTACATTTTAAAATTGTTCGAGCCCAAGTGTTGCATTATGCCCATGAAAAGTATGATATATTCCCAAATGCAACTTTTTGCAAAATTTCTTTGTGATTCCCGTGCAGGCCAATTTTTTAAGCGTACATACAAAATTTCAGGCACATCGGTAGCATAGGGCCGGAGAAAATTACATTTTAAAATTGTCCGAGCCCAAGTGTTGCATTATGCCCATGAAAAGTATGATATTTTCCCAAATGCAACTTTTTGCAAAATTTCATTTTGATTCCCGTGCATGCCATTATTCTAAGCGTACATACAAAATTTCACGCACATCGGTAGCATAGGGCCGGAGAAAATTACATTTTTAAATTGTTCGAGCCCAAGTGTTGCATTATGCCCATGAAAAGTATGATATATTCCCAAATCCAACTTTTTGCAAAATTTCATTTTGATTCCCGTGCAGGCCACTTTTTTAAGCGTACATACAAAATTTCAGGCACATCGGTAGCATCGTGCCGGAGAAAATTACATTTTAAAATTGTTCGATCCCAAGTGTTGCATTATGCCCATGAAAAGTATGATATATTCCCAAATGCAACTTTTTGCAAAATTTCTTTGTGATTCCCGTGCAGGCCACTTTTTTAAGCGTACATACAAAATTTCAGGCACATCGGTAGCATAGGGCCGGAGAAAATTACATTTTAAAATTGTTCGAGCCCAAGTGTTGCATTATGCCCATGAAAAGTATGATATTTTCCCAAATGCAACATTTTGCAAAATTTCTTTGTGATTCCCGTGCAGGCCACTATTCTAAGCGTATATACAAAATTTCAGGCACATCGGTAGCATAGGGCCGGAGAAAATTACATTTTAAAATTGTTCGAGCCCAAGTGTTGCATTATGCCCATGAAAAGTATGATATTTTCCCAAATGCAACTTTTTGCAAAATTTCATTTTGATTCCCGTGCAGGCCACTTTTTTAAGCGTACATACAAAATTTCAGGCACATCGGTAGCATAGGGCCGGAGAAAATTACATTTTAAAATTGTTCGAGCCCAAGTGTTGCATTATGCCCATGAAAAGTATGATATATTCCCAAATGCAACTTTTTGCAAAATTTCATTTTGATTCCCGTGCAGGCCACTTTTTTGAGCGTACATACAAAATTTCAGGCACATCGGTAGCATAGGGCCGGAGAAAATTACATTTTAAAATTGTTCGAGCCCAAGTGTTGCATTATGCCCATGAAAAGTATGATATATTCCCAAATGCAACTTTTTGCAAAATTTCTTTTTGATTCCCGTGCAGGCCACTATTCTAAGCGTACATACAAAATTTCAGGCACATCGGTAGCATCGTGCCGGAGAAAATTACATTTTAAAATTGTTCGAGCCCAAGTGTTGCATTATGCCCATGAAAAGTATGATATATTCCCAAATGCAACTTTTTGCAAAATTTCTTTGTGATTCCCGTGCAGGCCAATTTTTTAAGCGTACATACAAAATTTCAGGCACATCGGTAGCATAGGGCCGGAGAAAATTACATTTTAAAATTGTTCGAGCCCAAGTGTTGCATTATGCCCATGAAAAGTATGATATTTTCCCAAATGCAACATTTTGCAAAATTTCTTTGTGATTCCCGTGCAGGCCACTATTCTAAGCGTCATTACAAAATTTCAGGCACAACGGTAGCATAGGGCCGGAGAAAATTACATTTTTAAATTGTTCGAGCCCAAGTGTTGCATTATGCCCATGAAAAGAATGATATTTTCCCAAATGCAACTTTTTGCAAAATTTCTTTTTGATTCCTATGCAGGCCACTATTCTAAGCGTACATACCAAATTTCATACCCATCGGTAGCATAGGGCTGGAGAAAATTACATTTTAAAATTGTTCGAGCCCAAGTGTTGCATTATGCCCATGAAAAGTACGTTATTTTCCCAAATGCAACTTTTTGCAAAATTTCTTTTTGATTCCTATGCAGGCCTCTATTCTAAGCGTACATACAAAATTTTATACCCATCGGTGGCATAGGGCCGGAGAAAATTACATTTTAAAATTGTTGGAGCCCAAGTGTTGCATTATGCCCATGAAAAGAATGATATTTTCCCAAATGCAACTTTTTGCAAAATTTCTTTATGATTCCTATGCAGGCCACTATTCTAAGCATACATACCAAATTTCATACCCATCGGTAGCATAGGGCCGGAGAAAATTACATTTTAAAATTGTTCGAGCCCAAGTGTTGCATTATGTCCATGAAAAGAATGATATTTTCCCAAATGCATTTTTTGCAAAATTTCTTTTTGATTCCTATGCAGGCCACTATTCTAAGCGTACATACCAAATTTCATACCCATCGGTAGCATAGGGCCGGAAAAAATTACATTTTAAAATTGTTCGAGCCCAAGTGTTGCATTATGCCCATGAAAAGAATGATATTTTCCCAAATGCAACTTTTTGCAAAATTTCTTTTTGATTCCTATGCATGCCACTATTCTAAGCGTACATACAAAATTTCATACCCATCGGTGGCATAGGGCCGGAGAAAATTACATTTTAAAATTGTTCGAGCCCAAGTGTTGCATTATGCCCATGAAAAGTACGATATTTTCCCAAATGCAACTTTTTGCAAAATTTCTTTTTGATTCCTATGCAGGCCACTATTCTAAGCGTACATACCAAATTTCATACCCATCGGTAGCATAGGGCCGGAGAAAATTACATTTTAAAATTGTTCGAGCCCAAGTGTTGCATTATGCCCATGAAAAGAATGATTTTTTCCCAAATGCAACTTTTTGCAAAATTTCTTTGTGATTCCCGTGCAGGCCACTATCCTAAGCGTACATACAAAATTTCAGGCACATCGGTAGCATAGGGCCGGAGAAAATTACATTTTAAAATTGTTCGAGCCCAAGTGTTGCATTATGCCCATGAAAAGTATGATATTTTCACAAATGCAACTTTTTGCAAAATTTATTTATGATTCCTATGCAGGCCACTATTCTAAGCATACATACCAAATTTCATACCCATCGGTAGCATAGGGCCGGAGAAAATTACATTTTAAAATTGTTCGAGCCCAAGTGTTGCATTATGCCCATGAAAAGAATGATATTTTCCCAAATGCATTTTTTTGCAAAATTTCTTTTTGATTCCTATGCAGGCCACTATTCTAAGCGTACATACCAAATTTCATACCCATCGGTAGCATAGGGCCGGAAAAAATTACATTTTTAAATTGTTCGAGCCCAAGTGTTGCATTATGCCCATGAAAAGTATGATATTTTCCCAAATGCAACTTTTTGCAAAATTTCTTTTTGATTCCTATGCAGGCCAGTATTCTAAGCGTACATAATAAATTTCATACCCATCGGTAGCATAGGGCTGGAGAAAATTACATTTTAAAATTGTTCGAGCGCATGTGTTGCATTATGCCCATGAAAAGTATGATATTTTCCCAAATGCAACTTTTTGCAAAATTTCTTTTTGCTATGCAGGCCACTATTCTAAGCGTACATACCAAATTTCATACCCATCGGTAGCATAGGGCCGGAGAAAATTACATTTTAAAATTGTTCGAGCCCAAGTGTTGCATTATGCCCATGAAAAGAATGATATTTTCCCAAATGCAACTTTTTGCAAAATTTCTTTTTGATTCCTATGCATGCCACTATTCTAAGCGTACATACAAAATTTCATACCCATCGGTGGCATAGGGCCGGAGAAAATTACATTTTAAAATTGTTCGAGCCCAAGTGTTGCATTATGCCCATGAAAAGTACGATATTTTCCCAAATGCAACTTTTTGCAAAATTTCTTTTTGATTCCTATGCAGGCAACTATTCTAAGCGTACATAATAAATTTCATACCCATCGGTAGCATAGGGCCGGAGAAAATTACATTGTAAAATTGTTCGAGCCCAAGTGTTGCTTATTATGCCCATGAAAAGTATGATATTTTCCCAAATGCAACTTTTTGCAAAATTTCTTTTTGATTCCTATGCAGGCAACTATTCTAAGCGTACATAATAAATTTCATACCCATCGGTAGCATAGGGCTGGAGAAAATTACATTTTAAAATTGTTCGAGCCCAAGTGTTGCATTTTTGATTCCTTATCAGGCCACTATTCTAAGCGTACATACCAAATTTCATACCCATCGGTAGCATAGGGCCGGAAAAAATTACATTTTAAAATTGTTCGAGCCCAAGTGTTGCATTATGCCCATGAAAAGTATGATATTTTCCCAAATGCAACTTTTTGCAAAATTTCTTTTTGATTCCTATGCAGGCCACTATTCTAAGCGTACATACCAAATTTCAGGCAAATCGGTAGCATAGGGCTGGAGAAAATTACATTTTAAAATTGATCGAGCCCAAGTGTTGCATTTTTGATTCCTTATCAGGCCACTATTCTAAGCGTACATACCAAATTTCATACCCATCGGTAGCATAGGGCCGGAAAAAATTACATTTTAAAATTGTTCGAGCCCAAGTGTTGCATTATGCCCATGAAAAGTATGATATTTTCCCAAATGCAACTTTTTGCAAAATTTCTTTTTGATTCCTATGCAGGCCACTATTCTAAGCGTACTTACCAAATTTCATACCCATCGGTAGCATAGGGCCGGAGAAAATTTCATTTTAAAATTGTTCGAGCCCAAGTGTTGCATTATGCCCATGAAAAGAACGATATTTTCCCAAATGCAATTTTTTGCAAAATTTCTTTTTGATTCCTATGCAGGCCACTATTCTAAGCGTACATACCAAATTTCATACCCATCGGTAGCATAGGGCCGGAGAAAATTTCATTTTAAAATTGTTCGAGCCCAAGTGTTGCATTATGCCCATGAAAAGAATGATTTTTTCCCAAATGCAACTTTTTGCAAAATTTCTTTGTGATTCCCGTGCAGGCCACTATTCTAAGCGTACATAATAAATTTCATACCCATCGGTAGCATAGGGCCGGAGAAAATTACATTGTAAAATTGTTCGAGCCCAAGTGTTGCATTATGCCCATGAAAAGTATGATATTTTCCCAAATGCAACTTTTTGCAAAATTTCATTTGATTCCTATGCAGGCCACTATTCTAAGCGTACATACCAAATTTCAGGCAAATCGGTAGCATAGGGCTGGAGAAAATTACATTTTAAAATTGATCGAGCCCAAGTGTTGCATTTTTGATTCCTTATCAGGCCACTATTCTAAGCGTACATACCAAATTTCATACCCATCGGTAGCATAGGGCCGGAAAAAATTACATTTTAAAATTGTTCGAGCCCAAGTGTTGCATTATGCCCATGAAAAGTATGATATTTTCCCAAATGCAACTTTTTGCAAAATTTCTTTTTGATTCCTATGCAGGCCACTATTCTAAGCGTACATACCAAATTTCATACCCATCGGTAGCATAGGGCCGGAGAAAATTTCATTTTAAAATTGTTCGAGCCCAAGTGTTGCATTATGCCCATGAAAAGAACGATATTTTCCCAAATGCAACTTTTTGCAAAATTTCTTTTTGATTCCTATGCAGGCCACTATTCTAAGCGTACATACCAAATTTCATACCCATCGGTAGCATAGGGCCGGAGAAAAATTCATTTTAAAATTGTTCGAGCCCAAGTGTTGCATTATGCCCATGAAAAGAATGATTTTTTCCCAAATGCAACTTTTTGCAAAATTTCTTTGTGATTCCCGTGCAGGCCACTATTCTAAGCGTACATACAAAATTTCAGGCACATCGGTAGCATAGGGCCGGAGAAAATGACATTTTAAAATTGTTCGAGCCCAAGTGTTGCATTATGCCCATGAAAAGTATGATATTTTCACAAATGCAACTTTTTGCAAAATTTCTTTATGATTCCTATGCAGGCCACTATTCTTAGCATACATACCAAATTTCATACCCATCGGTAGCATAACGCCGGAGAAAATTACATTTTAAAATTGTTCGAGCCCAAGTGTTGCATTATGCCCATGAAAAGAATGATATTTTCCCAAATGCAACTTTTTGCAAAATTTCTTTTTGATTCCTACGCATGCCACTATTCTAAGCGTACATACAAAATTTCATACCCATCGGTGGCATAGGGCCGGAGAAAATTACATTTTAAAATTGTTCGAGCCCAAGTGTTGCATTATGCCCATGAAAAGTACGATATTTTCCCAAATGCAACTTTTTGCAAAATTTCTTTTTGATTCCTATGCAGGCCTCTATTCTAAGCGTACATACAAAATTTCATACCCATCGGTGGCATAGGGCCGGAGAAAATTACATTTTAAAATTGTTCGAGCCCAAGTGTTGCATTATGCCCATGAAAAGTATGATATTTTCCCAAATGCAACTTTTTGCAAAATTTCTTTTTGATTCCTATGCAGGCAAGTATTCTAAGCGTACAGAATAAATTTCATACCCATCGGTAGCATAGGGCTGGAGAAAATTACATTTTAAAATTGTTCGAGCCCGAGTGTTGCATTATGCCCATGAAAAGTATGATATTTTCCCAAATGCAACTTTTTGCAAAATTTCTTTTTGATTCCTATGCAGGCAACTATTCTAAGCGTACATAATAAATTTCATACCCATCGGTAGCATAGGGCTGGAGAAAATTACATTTTAAAATTGTTCGAGCCCAAGTGTTGCATTATGCCCATGAAAAGTATGATATTTTCACAAATGCAACTTTTTGCAAAATTTCTTTATGATTCCTATGCAGGCCACTATTCTAAGCGTACATACCAAATTTCATACCCATCGGTAGCATAGGGCCGGATAAAATTACATTTTAAAATTGTTCGAGCCCAAGTGTTGCATTATGCCCATGAAAAGAATGATATTTTCCCAAATGCATTTTTTTGCAAAATTTCTTTTTGATTCCTATGCAGGCCACTATTCTAAGCGTACATACAAAATTTCAGGCACATCGGTAGCATAGGGCCGGAGAAAATTACATTTTAAAATTGTTCGAGCCCAAGTGTTGCATTATGCCCATGAAAAGTATGATATATTCCCAAATGCAACTTTTTGCAAAATTTCTTTGTGATTCCGTGCAGGCCAATTTTTTAAGCGTACATACAAAATTTCAGGCACATCGGTAGCATAGGGCCGGAGAAAATTACATTTTAAAATTGTTCGAGCCCAAGTGTTGCATTATTCCCATGAAAAGTATGATATTTTCCCAAATGCAACTTTTTGCAAAATTTCATTTTGATTCCCGTGCATGCCATTATTCTAAGCGTACATACAAAATTTCAGGCACATCGGTAGCATAGGGCCGGAGAAAATTACATTTTAAAATTGTTCGAGCCCAAGTGTTGCATTATGCCCATGAAAAGTATGATATTTTCCCAAATGCAACTTTTTGCAAAATTTCATTTTGATTCCCGTGCATGCCATTATTCTAAGCGTACATACAAAATTTCACGCACATCGGTAGCATAGGGCCGGAGAAAATTACATTTTAAAATTGTTCGAGCCCAAGTGTTGCATTATGCCCATGAAAAGTATGATATATTCCCAAATGCAACATTTTGCAAAATTTCTTTGTGATTCCCGTGCAGGCCACTATTCTAAGCGTACATACAAAATTTCAGGCACATCGGTAGCATAGGGCCGGAGAAAATTACATTTTAAAATTGTTCGAGCCCAAGTGTTGCATTATGCCCATGAAAAGTATGATATTTTCCCAAATGCAACTTTTTGCAAAATTTCATTTTGATTCCCGTGCAGGCCACTATTCTAAGCGTACATACAAAATTTCAGGCACATCGGTAGCATCGTGCCGGAGAAAATTACATTTTAAAATTGTTCGAGCCCAAGTGTTGCATTATGCCCATGAAAAGTATGATATATTCATTCCCAAATGCAACTTTTTGCAAAATTTCTTTGTGATTCCGTGCAGGCCAATTTTTTAAGCGTACATACAAAATTTCAGGCACATCGGTAGCATAGGGCCGGAGAAAATTACATTTTAAAATTGTTCGAGCCCAAGTGTTGCATTATTCCCATGAAAAGTATGATATTTTCCCAAATGCAACTTTTTGCAAAATTTCATTTTGATTCCCGTGCATGCCATTATTCTAAGCGTACATACAAAATTTCAGGCACATCGGTAGCATAGGGCCGGAGAAAATTACATTTTAAAATTGTTCGAGCCCAAGTGTTGCATTATGCCCATGAAAAGTATGATATATTCCCAAATGCAACTTTTTGCAAAATTTCTTTGTGATTCCGTGCAGGCCAATTTTTTAAGCGTACATACAAAATTTCAGGCACATCGGTAGCATAGGGCCGGAGAAAATTACATTTTAAAATTGTTCGAGCCCAAGTGTTGCATTATGCCCATGAAAAGTATGATATTTTCCCAAATGCAACTTTTTGCAAAATTTCGTTTTGATTCCCGTGCATGCCATTATTCTAAGCGTACATACAAAATTTCACGCACATCGGTAGCATAGGGCCGGAGAAAATTACATTTTAAAATTGTTCGAGCCCAAGTGTTGCATTATGCCCATGAAAAGTATGATATATTCCCAAATGCAACATTTTGCAAAATTTCTTTGTGATTCCCGTGCAGGCCACTATTCTAAGCGTACATACAAAATTTCAGGCACATCGGTAGCATAGGGCCGGAGAAAATTACATTTTAAAATTGTTCGAGCCCAAGTGTTGCATTATGCCCATGAAAAGTATGATATTTTCCCAAATGCAACTTTTTGCAAAATTTCATTTTGATTCCCGTGCAGGCCACAATTCTAAGCGTACATACAAAATTTCAGGCACATCGGTAGCATCGTGCCGGAGAAAATTACATTTTAAAATTGTTCGAGCCCAAGTGTTGCATTATGCCCATGAAAAGTATGATATATTCATTCCCAAATGCAACTTTTTGCAAAATTTTATTTTGATTCCTATGCAGGCCACTATTCTAAGCGTACATACAAAATTTCAGGCACATCGGTAGCATAGGGCCGGAGAAAATTACATTTTAAAATTGTTCGAGCCCAAGTGTTGCATTATGCCCATGAAAAGTATGATATTTTCACAAATGCAACTTTTTGCAAAATTTCATTTTGATTCCCGTGCAGGCCACTATTCTAAGCGTACATACAAAATTTCAGGCACATCGGTAGCATCGTGCCGGAGAAAATTACATTTTAAAATTGTTCGAGCCCAAGTGTTGCATTATGCCCATGAAAAGTACGATATTTTCCCAAATGCATTTTTTTGCAAAATTTCATTTTGATTCCTATGCAGGCCACTATTCTAAGCGTACATACAAAATTTCAGGCACATCGGTAGCATAGGGCCGGAGAAAATTACATTTTAAAATTGTTCGAGCCCAAGTGTTGCTTTATGCCCATGAAAAGTATGATATATTCCCAAATGCAACTTTTTGCAAAATTTCTTTGTGATTCCGTGCAGGCCAATTTTTTAAGCGTACATACAAAATTTCAGGAACATCGGTAGCATAGGGCCGGAGAAAATTACATTTTAAAATTGTTCGAGCCCAAGTGTTGCATTATGCCCATGAAAAGTATGATATATTCCCAAATGCAACTTTTTGCAAAATTTCTTTGTGATTCCGTGCAGGCCAATTTTTTAAGCGTACATACAAAATTTCAGGCACATCGGTAGCATAGGGCCGGAGAAAATTACATTTTAAAATTGTTTGAGCCCAAGTGTTGCATTATGCCCATGAAAAGTATGATATTTTCCCAAATGCAACTTTTTGCAAAATTTCATTTTGATTCCCGTGCATGCCATTATTCTAAGCGTACATACAAAATTTCACGCACATCGGTAGCATAGGGCCGGAGAAAATTACATTTTAAAATTGTTCGAGCCCAAGTGTTGCATTATGCCCATGAAAAGTATGACATATTCCCAAATGCAACATTTTGCAAAATTTCTTTGTGATTCCCGTGCAGGCCACTATTCTAAGCGTACATACAAAATTTCAGGCACATCGGTAGCATAGGGCCGGAGAAAATTACATTTTAAAATTGTTCGAGCCCAAGTGTTGCATTATGCCCATGAAAAGTATGATATTTTCCCAAATGCAACTTTTTGCAAAATTTCATTTTGATTCCCGTGCAGGCCACTATTCTAAGCGTACATACAAAATTTCAGGCACATCGGTAGCATCGTGCCGGAGAAAATTACATTTTAAAATTGTTCGAGCCCAAGTGTTGCATTATGCCCATGAAAAGTATGATATATTCATTCCCAAATGCAACTTTTTGCAAAATTTCATTTTGATTCCTATGCAGGCCACTATTCTAAGCGTACATACAAAATTTCAGGCACATCGGTAGCATAGGGCCGGAGAAAATTACACTTTAAAATTGTTCGAGCCCAAGTGTTGCATTATGCCCATGAAAAGTATGATATTTTCCCAAATGCAACTTTTTGCAAAATTTCATTTTGATTCCCGTGCAGGCCACTATTCTAAGCGTACATACAAAATTTCAGGCACATCGGTAGCATCGTGCCGGAGAAAATTACATTTTAAAATTGTTCGAGCCCAAGTGTTGCATTATGCCCATGAAAAGTACGATATTTTCCCAAATGCAACTTTTTGCAAAATTTCATTTTGATTCCTATGCAGGCCACTATTCTAAGCGTACATACAAAATTTCAGGCACATCGGTAGCATAGGGCCGGAGAAAATTACATTTTAAAATTGTTCGAGCCCAAGTGTTGCATTATGCCCATGAAAAGTATGATATATTCCCAAATGCAACTTTTTGCAAAATTTCTTTGTGATTCCGTGCAGGCCAATTTTTTAAGCGTACATACAAAATTTCAGGCACATCGGTAGCATAGGGCCGGAGAAAATTACATTTTAAAATTGTTTGAGCCCAAGTGTTGCATTATTCCCATGAAAAGTATGATATTTTCCCAAATGCAACTTTTTGCAAAATTTCATTTTGATTCCCGTGCATGCCATTATTCTAAGCGTACATACAAAATTTCAGGCACATCGGTAGCATAGGGCCGGAGAAAATTACATTTTAAAATTGTTCGAGCCCAAGTGTTGCATTATGCCCATGAAAAGTATGATATTTTCCCAAATGCAACTTTTTGCAAAATTTCATTTTGATTCCCGTGCAGGCCACTATTCTAAGCGTACATACAAAATTTCATACCCATCGGTAGCATAACGCCGGAGAAAATTACATTTTAAAATTGTTCGAGCCCAAGCGTTGCATTATGCCCATGAAAAGTATGATATTTTCACAAATGCAACTTTTTGCAAAATTTCTTTATGATTCCTATGCAGGCAACTATTCTTAGCATAAATACCAAATTTCATACCCATCGGTAGCATAGGGCCGGAGAAAATTGCATTTTAAAATTGTTCGAGCCCAAGTGTTGCATTATGCCCATGAAAAGAATGATATTTTCCCAAATGCAACTGTTTGCAAAATTTCTTTTTGATTCCAATGCAGGCAAGTATTCTAAGCGTACATAATAAATTTCATACCCATCGGTAGCATAGGGCTGGAGAAAATTACATTTTAAAATTGTTCGAGCCCGAGTGTTGCATTATGCCCATGAAAAGTATGATATATTCCCAAATGCAACTTTTTGCAAAATTTCTTTGTGATTCCGTGCAGGCCAATTTTTTAAGCGTACATACAAAATTTCAGGCACATCGGTAGCATAGGGCCGGAGAAAATTACATTTTAAAATTGTTCGAGCCCAAGTGTTGCATTATTCCCATGAAAAGTATGATATTTTCCCAAATGCAACTTTTTGCAAAATTTCATTTTGATTCCCGTGCATGCCATTATTCTAAGCGTACATACAAAATTTCACGCACATCGGTAGCATAGGGCCGGAGAAAATTACATTTTAAAATTGTTCGAGCCCAAGTGGTGCATTATGCCCATGAAAAGTATGATATATTCCCAAATGCAACATTTTGCAAAATTTCTTTGTGATTCCCGTGCAGGACACTATTCTAAGCGTACATACAAAATTTCAGGCACATCGGTAGCATAGGGCCGGAGAAAATTACATTTTAAAATTGTTCGAGCCCAAGTGTTGCATTATGCCCATGAAAAGAATGATATTTTCCCAAATGCAACTTTTTGCAAAATTTCATTTTGATTCCCGTGCAGGCCACTATTCTAAGCGTACATACAAAATTTCATACCCATCGGTAGCATAACGCCGGAGAAAATTACATTTTAAAATTGTTCGAGCCCAAGTGTTGCATTATGCCCATGAAAAGTATGATATTTTCACAAATGCAACTTTTTGCAAAATTTCTTTATGATTCCTATGCAGGCCACTATTCTTAGCATACATACCAAATTTCATACCCATCGGTAGCATAGGGCCGGAGAAAATTACATTTTAAAATTGTTCGAGCCCAAGTGTTGCATTATGCCCATGAAAAGAATGATATTTTCCCAAATGCAACTGTTTGCAAAATTTCTTTTTGATTCCAATGCAGGCAAGTATTCTAAGCGTACATAATAAATTTCATACCCATCGGTAGCATAGGGCTGGAGAAAATTACATTTTAAAATTGTTCGAGCCCGAGTGTTGCATTATGCCCATGAAAAGTATGATATTTTCCCAAATGCAACTTTTTGCAAAATTTCTTTATGATTCCTATGCAGGCCACTATTCTTAGCATACATACCAAATTTCATACCCATCGGTAGCATAGGGCCGGAGAAAATTACATTTTAAAATTGTTCGAGCCCAAGTGTTGCATTATGCCCATGAAAAGTATGATATTTTCACAAATGCAACTTTTTGCAAAATTTCTTTATGATTCCTATGCAGGCCACTATTCTAAGCGTACATACCAAATTTCATACCCATCGGTAGCATAGGGCCGGAGAAAATTACATTTTAAAATTGTTCGAGCCCAAGTGTTGCATTATGCCCATGAAAAGAATGATATTTTCCCAAATGCATTTTTTTGCAAAATTTCTTTTTGATTCCTATGCAGGCCACTATTCTAAGCGTACATACCAAATTTCATACCCATCGGTAGCATCGTGCCGGAGAAAATTACATTTTAAAATTGTTCGAACCCAAGTGTTGCATTATGCCCATGAAAAGTATGATATTTTCCCAAATGCAACTTTTTGCAAAATTTCTTTTTGATTCCCGTGCAGGCCACTATTCTAAGCGTACATACAAAATTTCAGGCACATCGGTAGCATCGTGCCGGAGAAAATTACATTTTAAAATTGTTCGAGCCCAAGTGTTGCATTATGCCCATGAAAAGTATGATATATTCCCAAACGCAACTTTTTGCAAAATTTCTTTGTGATTCCCGTGCAGGCCAATTTTTTAAGCGTACATACAAAATTTCAGGCACATCGGTAGCATAGGGCCGGAGAAAATTACATTTTAAAATTGTTCGAGCCCAAGTGTTGCATTATGCCCATGAAAAGTATGATATTTTCCCAAATGCAACTTTTTGCAAAATTTCATTTTGATTCCCGTGCATGCCATTATTCTAAGCGTACATACAAAATTTCACGCACATCGGTAGCATAGGGCCGGAGAAAATTACATTTTAAAATTGTTCGAGCCCAAGTGTTGCATTATGCCCATGAAAAGTATGATATATTCCCAAATGCAACATTTTGCAAAATTTCTTTGTGATTCCCGTGCAGGCCACTATTCTAAGCGTACATACAAAATTTCAGGCACATCGGTAGCATAGGGCCGGAGAAAATTACATTTTAAAATTGTTCAAGCCCAAGTGTTGCATTATGCCCATGAAAAGTATGATATTTTCCCAAATGCAACTTTTTGCAAAATTTCACTTTGATTCCCGTGCAGGCCACTTTTTTAAGCGTACATACAAAATTTCAGGCACATCGGTAGCATAGGGCCGGAGAAAATTACATTTTAAAATTGTTCGAGCCCAAGTGTTGCAATATGCCCATGAAAAGTATGAAATTTTCCCAAATGCAAATTTTTGCAAAATTTCTTTTTGATTCCCGTGGAGGCCACTATTCTAAGCGTACATACAAAATTTCAGGCACATCGGTAGCATCGTGCCGGAGAAAATTACATTTTAAAATTGTTCGAGCCCAAGTGTTGCATTATGCCCATGAAAAGTATGATATATTCCCAAATGCAACTTTTTGCAAAATTTCTTTGTGATTCCCGTGCAGGCCAATTTTTTAAGCGTACATACAAAATTTCAGGCACATCGGTAGCATAGGGCCGGAGAAAATTACATTTTAAAATTGTTCGAGCCCAAGTGTTGCATTATGCCCATGAAAAGTATGATATTTTCCCAAATGCAACTTTTTGCAAAATTTCATTTTGATTCCCGTGCATGCCATTATTCTAAGCGTACATACAAAATTTCACGCACATCGGTAGCATAGGGCCGGAGAAAATTACATTTTAAAATTGTTCGAGCCCAAGTGTTGCATTATGCCCATGAAAAGTATGATATATTCCCAAATGCAACATTTTGCAAAATTTCTTTGTGATTCCCGTGCAGGCCACTATTCTAAGCGTACATACAAAATTTCAGGCACATCGGTAGCATCGTGCCGGAGAAAATTACATTTTAAAATTGTTCGAGCCCAAGTGTTGCATTATGCCCATGAAAAGTATGATATATTCCCAAATGCAACTTTTTGCAAAATTTCTTTGTGATTCCCGTGCAGGCCAATTTTTTAAGCGTACATACAAAATTTCAGGCACATCGGTAGCATAGGGCCGGAGAAAATTACATTTTAAAATTGTTCGAGCCCAAGTGTTGCATTATGCCCATGAAAAGTATGATATATTCCCAAATGCAACTTTTTGCAAAATTTCTTTGTGATTCCCGTGCAGGCCAATTTTTTAAGCGTACATACAAAATTTCAGGCACATCGGTAGCATAGGGCCGGAGAAAATTACATTTTAAAATTGTTCGAGCCCAAGTGTTGCATTATGCCCATGAAAAGTATGATATTTTCCCAAATGCAACTTTTTGCAAAATTTCATTTTGATTCCCGTGCATGCCATTATTCTAAGCGTACATACAAAATTTCACGCACATCGGTAGCATAGGGCCGGAGAAAATTACATTTTAAAATTGTTCGAGCCCAAGTGTTGCATTATGCCCATGAAAAGTATGATATATTCCCAAATGCAACATTTTGCAAAATTTCTTTGTGATTCCCGTGCAGGCCACTATTCTAAGCGTACATACAAAATTTCAGGCACATCGGTAGCATCGTGCCGGAGAAAATTACATTTTAAAATTGTTCGAGCCCAAGTGTTGCATTATGCCCATGAAAAGTATGATATTTTCCCAAATGCAACTTTTTGCAAAATTTCATTTTGATTCCCGTGCATGCCATTATTCTAAGCGTACATACAAAATTTCACGCACATCGGTAGCATAGGGCCGGAGAAAATTACATTTTAAAATTGTTCGAGCCCAAGTGTTGCATTATGCCCATGAAAAGTATGATATATTCCCAAATGCAACATTTTGCAAAATTTCTTTGTGATTCCCGTGCAGGCCACTATTCTAAGCGTACATACAAAATTTCAGGCACATCGGTAGCATAGGGCCGGAGAAAATTACATTTTAAAATTGTTCGAGCCCAAGTGTTGCATTATGCCCATGAAAAGTATGATATATTCCCAAATGCAACTTTTTGCAAAATTTCTTTGTGATTCCCGTGCAGGCCAATTTTTTAAGCGTACATACAAAATTTCAGGCACATCGGTAGCATAGGGCCGGAGAAAATTACATTTTAAAATTGTTCGAGCCCAAGTGTTGCATTATGCCCATGAAAAGTATGATATTTTCCCAAATGCAACTTTTTGCAAAATTTCTTTGTGATTCCCGTGCAGGCCACTATTCTAAGCGTACATACAAAATTTCAGGCACATCGGTAGCATAGGGCCGGAGAAAATTACATTTTAAAATTGTTCGAGCCCAAGTGTTGCATTATGCCCATGAAAAGTATGATATTTTCCCAAATGCAACTTTTTGCAAAATTTCACTTTGATTCCCGTGCAGGCCACTTTTTTAAGCGTGCATACAAAATTTCAGGCACATCGGTAGCATAGGGCCGGAGAAAATTACATTTTAAAATTGTTCGAGCCCAAGTGTTGCAATATGCCCATGAAAAGTATGATATTTTCCCAAATGCAAATTTTTGCAAAATTTCTTTTTGATTCCCGTGCAGGCCACTATTCTAAGCGTACATACAAAATTTCAGGCACATCGGTAGCATCGTGCCGGAGAAAATTACATTTTAAAATTGTTCGAGCCCAAGTGTTGCATTATGCCCATGAAAAGTATGATATTTTCCCAAATGCAACTTTTTGCAAAATTTCATTTTGATTCCCGTGCACGCCATTATTCTAAGCGTACATACAAAATTTCACGCACATCGGTAGCATAGGGCCGGAGAAAATTACATTTTAAAATTGTTCGAGCCCAAGTGTTGCATTATGCCCATGAAAAGTATGATATATTCCCAAATGCAACATTTTGCAAAATTTCTTTGTGATTCCCGTGCAGGCCACTATTCTAAGCGTACATACAAAATTTCAGGCACATAGGTAGCATAGGGCCGGAGAAAATTACATTTTAAAATTGTTCGAGCCCAAGTGTTGCATTATGCCCATGAAAAGTATGATATTTTCCCAAATGCAACTTTTTGCAAAATTTCATTTTGATTCCCGTGCAGGCCACTATTCTAAGCGTACATACAAAATTTCAGGCACATCGGTAGCATCGTGCCGGAGAAAATTACATTTTAAAATTGTTCGAGCCCAAGTGTTGCATGATGCCCATGAAAAGTATGATATATTCCCAAATGCAACTTTTTGCAAAATTTCTTTGTGATTCCCGTGCAGGCCAATTTTTTAAGCGTACATACAAAATTTCAGGCACATCGGTAGCATAGGGCCGGAGAAAATTACATTTTAAAATTGTTCGAGCCCAAGTGTTGCATTATGCCCATGAAAAGTATGATATTTTCCCAAATGCAACTTTTTGCAAAATTTCATTTTGATTCCCGTGCATGCCATTATTCTAAGCGTACATACAAAATTTCACGCACATCGGTAGCATAGGGCCGGAGAAAATTACATTTTAAAATTGTTCGAGCCCAAGTGTTGCATTATGCCCATGAAAAGTATGATATATTCCCAAATGCAACATTTTGCAAAATTTCTTTGTGATTCCCGTGCAGGCCACTATTCTAAGCGTACATACAAAATTTCAGGCACATCGGTAGCATCGTGCCGGAGAAAATTACATTTTAAAATTGTTCGAGCCCAAGTGTTGCATTATGCCCATGAAAAGTATGATATATTCCCAAATGCAACTTTTTGCAAAATTTCTTTGTGATTCCCGTGCAGGCCAATTTTTTAAGCGTACATACAAAATTTCAGGCACATCGGTAGCATAGGGCCGGAGAAAATTACATTTTAAAATTGTTCGAGCCCAAGTGTTGCATTATGCCCATGAAAAGTATGATATATTCCCAAATGCAACTTTTTGCAAAATTTCTTTGTGATTCCCGTGCAGGCCAATTTTTTAAGCGTACATACAAAATTTCAGGCACATCGGTAGCATAGGGCCGGAGAAAATTACATTTTAAAATTGTTCGAGCCCAAGTGTTGCATTATGCCCATGAAAAGTATGATATTTTCCCAAATGCAACTTTTTGCAAAATTTCATTTTGATTCCCGTGCATGCCATTATTCTAAGCGTACATACAAAATTTCACGCACATCGGTAGCATAGGGCCGGAGAAAATTACATTTTAAAATTGTTCGAGCCCAAGTGTTGCATTATGCCCATGAAAAGTATGATATATTCCCAAATGCAACATTTTGCAAAATTTCTTTGTGATTCCCGTGCAGGCCACTATTCTAAGCGTACATACAAAATTTCAGGCACATCGGTAGCATAGGGCCGGAGAAAATTACATTTTAAAATTGTTCGAGCCCAAGTGTTGCATTATGCCCATGAAAAGTATGATATATTCCCAAATGCAACATTTTGCAAAATTTCTTTGTGATTCCCGTGCAGGCCACTATTCTAAGCGTACATACAAAATTTCAGGCACATAGGTAGCATAGGGCCGGAGAAAATTACATTTTAAAATTGTTCGAGCCCAAGTGTTGCATTATGCCCATGAAAAGTATGATATTTTCCCAAATGCAACTTTTTGCAAAATTTCATTTTGATTCCCGTGCAGGCCACTATTCTAAGCGTACATACAAAATTTCAGGCACATCGGTAGCATCGTGCCGGAGAAAATTACATTTTAAAATTGTTCGAGCCCAAGTGTTGCATTATGCCCATGAAAAGTATGATATATTCCCAAATGCAACTTTTTGCAAAATTTGTTTGTGATTCCCGTGCAGGCCAATTTTTTAAGCGTACATACAAAATTTCAGGCACATCGGTAGCATAGGGCCGGAGAAAATTACATTTTAAAATTGTTCGAGCCCAAGTGTTGCATTATGCCCATGAAAAGTATGATATTTTCCCAAATGCAACTTTTTGCAAAATTTCATTTTGATTCCCGTGCATGCCATTATTCTAAGCGTACATACAAAATTTCACGCACATCGGTAGCATAGGGCCGGAGAAAATTACATTTTAAAATTGTTCGAGCCCAAGTGTTGCATTATGCCCATGAAAAGTACGATATTTTCCCAAATGCAACTTTTTGCAAAATTTCATTTTGATTGCTATGCAGGCCACTATTCTAAGCGTACATACAAAATTTCAGGCACATCGGTAGCATAGGGCCGGAGAAAATTACATTTTAAAATTGTTCGAGCCCAAGTGTTGCATTATGCCCATGAAAAGTATGATATTTTCCCAAATGCAACTTCTTGAAAAATTTCATTTTGATTCCCGTGCAGGCCACTATTCTAAGCGTACATACAAAATTTCAGGCACATCGGTAGCATCGTGCCGGAGAAAATTACATTTTAAAATTGTTCGAGCCCAAGTGTTGCATTATGCCCATGAAAAGTATGATATATTCCCAAATGCAACTTTTTGCAAAATTTCTTTGTGATTCCCGTGCAGGCCACTATTCTAAGCGTACATACAAAATTTCAGGCACATCGCTAGCATAGGGCCGGAGAAAATTACATTTTAAAATTGTTCGAGCCCAAGTGTTGCATTATGCCCATGAAAAGTATGATATTTTCCCAAATGCAACTTTTTGCAAAATTTCATTTTGATTCCCGTGCATGCCATTATTCTAAGCGTACATACAAAATTTCACGCACATCGGTAGCATAGGGCCGGAGAAAATTACATTTTAAAATTGTTCGAGCCCAAGTGTTGCATTATGCCCATGAAAAGTATGATATATTCCCAAATGCAACTTTTTGCAAAATTTCTTTTTGATTCCCGTGCAGGCCACTATTCTAAGCGTACATACAAAATTTCAGGCACATCGGTAGCATCGGGCCGGAGAAAATTACATTTTAAAATTGTTCGAGCCCAAGTGTTGCATTATGCCCATGAAAAGTATGATATATTCCCAAATGCAACTTTTTGCAAAATTTCATTTTGATTCCCTTGCAGGCCACTTTTTTAAGCGTACATACAAAATTTCAGGCACATCGGTAGCATAGGGCCGGAGAAAATTACATTTTAAAATTGTTCGAGCCCAAGTGTCGCATTATGCCCATGAAAAGTATGATATATTCCCAAATGCAACTTTTTGCAAAATTTCTTTTTGATTCCCGTGCAGGCCACTATTCTAAGCGTACATACAAAATTTCAGGCACATCGGTAGCATCGTGCCGGAGAAAATTACATTTTAAAATTGTTCGAGCCCAAGTGTTGCATTATGCCCATGTAAAGTATGATATATTCCCAAATGCATCTTTTTGCAAAATTTCTTTGTGATTTCCGTGCAGGCCAATTTTTTAAGCGTACATACAAAATTTCAGGCACATCGCTAGCATAGGGCCGGAGAAAATTACATTTTAAAATTGTTCGAGCCCAAGTGTTGCATTATGCCCATGAAAAGTATGATATATTCCCAAATGCAACATTTTGCAAAATTTCTTTGTGATTCCCGTGCAGGCCACTATTCTAAGCGTACATACAAAATTTCAGGCACATCGGTAGCATAGGGCCGGAGAAAATTACATTTTAAAATTGTTCGAGCCCAAGTGTTGCATTATGCCCATGAAAAGTATGATATTTTCCCAAATGCAACTTTTTGCAAAATTTCATTTTGATTCCCGTGCAGGCCACTATTCTAAGCGTACATACAAAATTTCAGGCACATCGGTAGCATCGTGCCGGAGAAAATTACATTTTAAAATTGTTCGAGCCCAAGTGTTGCATTATGCCCATGAAAAGTATGATATATTCCCAAATGCAACTTTTTGCAAAATTTCTTTGTGATTCCCGTGCAGGCCAATTTTTTAAGCGTACATACAAAATTTCAGGCACATCGGTAGCATAGGGCCGGAGAAAATTACATTTTAAAATTGTTCGAGCCCAAGTGTTGCATTATGCCCATGAAAAGTATGATATTTTCCCAAATGCAACTTTTTGCAAAATTTCATTTTGATTCCCGTGCATGCCATTATTCTAAGCGTACATACAATATTTCACGCACATCGGTAGCATAGGGCCGGAGAAAATTACATTTTAAAATTGTTCGAGCCCAAGTGTTGCATTATGCCCATGAAAAGTATGATATATTCCCAAATGCAACATTTTGCAAAATTTCTTTGTGATTCCCGTGCAGGCCACTATTCTAAGCGTACATACAAAATTTCAGGCACATCGGTAGCATAGGGCCGGAGAAAATTACATTTTAAAATTGTTCGAGCCCAAGTGTTGCATTATGCCCATGAAAAGTATGATATTTTCCCAAATGCAACTTTTTGCAAAATTTCATTTTGATTCCCGTGCAGGCCATTTTCTAAGCGTACATACAAAATTTCAGGCACATCGGTAGCATAGGGCCGGAGAAAATTACATTTTAAAATTGTTCGAGCCCAAGTGTTGCATTATGCCCATGAAAAGTATGATATATTCCCAAATGCAACTTTTTGCAAAATTTCTTTTTGATTCCCGTTCAGGCCACTATTCTAAGCGTACATACAAAATTTCAGGCACATCGGTAGCATCGTGCCGGAGAAAATTACATTTTAAAATTGTTCGAGCCCAAGTGTTGCATTATGCCCATGAAAATTATGATATATTCCCAAATGCAACTTTTTGCAAAATTTCTTTGTGATTCCCGTGCAGGCCAATTTTTTAAGCGTACATACAAAATTTCAGGCACATCGGTAGTATAGGGCCGGAGAAAATTACATTTTAAAATTGTTCGAGCCCAAGTGTTGCATTATGCCCATGAAAAGTATGATATTTTCCCAAATGCAACTTTTTGCAAAATTTCATTTTGATTCCCGTGCATGCCATTATTCTAAGCGTACATACAAAATTTCACGCACATCGGTAGCATAGGGCCGGAGAAAATTACATTTTAAAATTGTTCGAGCCCAAGTGTTGCATTATGCCCATGAAAAGTATGATATATTCCCAAATGCAACTTTTTGCAAAATTTCATTTTGATTCCCGTGCAGGCCACTATTCTAAGCGTACATACAAAATTTCAGGCACATCGGTAGCATAGGGCCGGAGAAAATTACATTTTAAAATTGTTCGAGCCCAAGTGTTGCATTATGCCCATGAAAAGTATGATATTTTCCCAAATGCAACTTTTTGCAAAATTTCATTTTGATTCCCGTGCAGGCCATTTTTTTAAGCGTACATACAAAATTTCAGGCACATCGGTAGCATAGGGCCGGAGAAAATTACATTTTAAAATTGTTCGAGCCCAAGTGTTGCATTATGCCCATGAAAAGTATGATATTTTCCCAAATGCAACTTTTTGCAAAATTTCATTTTGATTCCCGTGCATGCCATTATTCTAAGCGTACATACAAAATTTCACGCACATCGGTAGCATAGGGCCGGAGAACATTTCATTTTAAAATTGTTCGAGCCCAAGTGTTGCATTATGCCCATGAAAAGTATGATATATTCCCAAATGCAACTTTTTGCAAAATTTCATTTTGATTCCCGTGCATGCCATTATTCTAAGCGTACATACAAAATTTCACGCACATCGGTAGCATAGGGCCGGAGAAAATTACATTTTAAAATTGTTCGAGCCCAAGTGTTGCATTATGCCCATGAAAAGTATGATATATTCCCAAATGCAACTTTTTGCAAAATTTCTTTGTGATTCCCGTGCAGGCCACTATTCTAAGCGTACATACAAAATTTCAGGCACATCGGTAGCATCGTGCCGGAGAAAATTACATTTTAAAATTGTTCGAGCCCAAGTGTTGCATTATGCCCATGAAAAGTATGATATATTCCCAAATGCAACTTTTTGCAAAATTTCTTTGTGATTCCCGTGCAGGCCAATTTTTTAAGCGTACATACAAAATTTCAGGCACATCGGTAGCATAGGGCCGGAGAAAATTACATTTTAAAATTGTTCGAGCCCAAGTGTTGCATTATGCCCATGAAAAGTATGATATTTTCCCAAATGCAACTTTTTGCAAAATTTCATTTTGATTCCCGTGCATGCCATTATTCTAAGCGTACATACAAAATTTCACGCACATCGGTAGCATAGGGCCGGAGAAAATTACATTTTAAAATTGTTCAAGCCCAAGTGTTGCATTATGCCCATGAAAAGTATGATATATTCCCAAATGCAACATTTTGCAAAATTTCTTTGTGATTCCCGTGCAGGCCACTATTCTAAGCGTACATACAAAATTTCAGGCACATCGGTAGCATAGGGCCGGAGAAAATTACATTTTAAAATTGTTCGAGCCCAAGTGTTGCATTATGCCCATGAAAAGTATGATATTTTCCCAAATGCAACTTTTTGCAAAATTTTATTTTGATTCCCGTGCAGGCCATTTTTTTAAGCGTACATACAAAATTTCAGGCACATCGGTAGCATAGGGCCGGAGAAAATTACATTTTAAAATTGTTCGAGCCCAAGTGTTGCATTATGCCCATGAAAAGTATGATATATTCCCAAATGCAACTTTTTGCAAAATTTCTTTTTGATTCCCGTGCATGCCATTATTCTAAGCGTACATACAAAATTTCACGCACATCGGTAGCATAGGGCCGGAGAAAATTACATTTTAAAATTGTTCGAGCCCAAGTGTTGCATTATGCCCATGAAAAGTATGATATATTCCCAAATGCAACTTTTTGCAAAATTTCTTTTTGATTCCCGTGCAGGCCACTATTCTAAGCGTACATACAAAATTTCAGGCACATCGGTAGCATCGGGCCGGAGAAAATTACATTTTAAAATTGTTCGAGCCCAAGTGTTGCATTATGCCCATGAAAAGTATGATATTTTCCCAAATGCAACTTTTTGCAAAATTTCATTTTGATTCCCGTGCATGCCATTATTCTAAGCGTACATACAAAATTTCACGCACATCGGTAGCATAGGGCCGGAGAAAATTACATTTTAAAATTGTTCGAGCCCAAGTGTTGCATTATGCCCATGAAAAGTATGATATATTCCCAAATGCAACTTTTTGCAAAATTTCTTTGTGATTCCCGTGCAGGCCACTATTCTAAGCGTACATACAAAATTTCAGGCACATCGGTAGCATAGGGCCGGAGAAAATTACATTTTAAAATTGTTCGAGCCCAAGTGTTGCATTATGCCCATGAAAAGTATGATATTTTCCCAAATGCAACTTTTTGCAAAATTTCATTTTGATTCCCGTGCAGGCCATTTTTTTAAGCGTACATACAAAATTTCAGGCACATCGGTAGCATAGGGCCGGAGAAAATTACATTTTAAAATTGTTCGAGCCCAAGTGTTGCATTATGCCCATGAAAAGTATGATATTTTCACAAATGCAACTTTTTGCAAAATTTCATTTTGATTCCCGTGCAGGCCACTATTCTAAGCGTACATACAAAATTTCAGGCACATCGGTAGCATCGTGCCGGAGAAAATTACATTTTAAAATTGTTCAAGCCCAAGTGTTGCATTATGCCCATGAAAAGTATGATATATTCCCAAATGCAACATTTTGCAAAATTTCTTTGTGATTCCCGTGCAGGCCACTATTCTAAGCGTACATACAAAATTTCAGGCACATCGGTAGCATAGGGCCGGAGAAAATTACATTTTAAAATTGTTCGAGCCCAAGTGTTGCATTATGCCCATGAAAAGTATGATATTTTCCCAAATGCAACTTTTTGCAAAATTTTATTTTGATTCCCGTGCAGGCCATTTTTTTAAGCGTACATACAAAATTTCAGGCACATCGGTAGCATAGGGCCGGAGAAAATTACATTTTAAAATTGTTCGAGCCCAAGTGTTGCATTATGCCCATGAAAAGTATGATATATTCCCAAATGCAACTTTTTGCAAAATTTCTTTTTGATTCCCGTGCATGCCATTATTCTAAGCGTACATACAAAATTTCACGCACATCGGTAGCATAGGGCCGGAGAAAATTACATTTTAAAATTGTTCGAGCCCAAGTGTTGCATTATGCCCATGAAAAGTATGATATATTCCCAAATGCAACTTTTTGCAAAATTTCTTTTTGATTCCCGTGCAGGCCACTATTCTAAGCGTACATACAAAATTTCAGGCACATCGGTAGCATCGGGCCGGAGAAAATTACATTTTAAAATTGTTCGAGCCCAAGTGTTGCATTATGCCCATGAAAAGTATGATATTTTCCCAAATGCAACTTTTTGCAAAATTTCATTTTGATTCCCGTGCATGCCATTATTCTAAGCGTACATACAAAATTTCACGCACATCGGTAGCATAGGGCCGGAGAAAATTACATTTTAAAATTGTTCGAGCCCAAGTGTTGCATTATGCCCATGAAAAGTATGATATATTCCCAAATGCAACTTTTTGCAAAATTTCTTTGTGATTCCCGTGCAGGCCACTATTCTAAGCGTACATACAAAATTTCAGGCACATCGGTAGCATAGGGCCGGAGAAAATTACATTTTAAAATTGTTCGAGCCCAAGTGTTGCATTATGCCCATGAAAAGTATGATATTTTCCCAAATGCAACTTTTTGCAAAATTTCATTTTGATTCCCGTGCAGGCCATTTTTTTAAGCGTACATACAAAATTTCAGGCACATCGGTAGCATAGGGCCGGAGAAAATTACATTTTAAAATTGTTCGAGCCCAAGTGTTGCATTATGCCCATGAAAAGTATGATATATTCCCAAATGCAACTTTTTGCAAAATTTCTTTTTGATTCCCGTGCATGCCATTATTCTAAGCGTACATACAAAATTTCACGCACATCGGTAGCATAGGGCCGGAGAAAATTACATTTTAAAATTGTTCGAGCCCAAGTGTTGCATTATGCCCATGAAAAGTATGATATATTCCCAAATGCAACTTTTTGCAAAATTTCTTTTTGATTCCCGTGCAGGCCACTATTCTAAGCGTACATACAAAATTTCAGGCACATCGGTAGCATCGGGCCGGAGAAAATTACATTTTAAAATTGTTCGAGCCCAAGTGTTGCATTATGCCCATGAAAAGTATGATATTTTCGCAAATGCAACTTTTTGCAAAATTTCATTTTGATTCCCGTGCATGCCATTATTCTAAGCGTACATACAAAATTTCACGCACATCGGTAGCATAGGGCCGGAGAAAATTACATTTTAAAATTGTTCGAGCCCAAGTGTTGCATTATGCCCATGAAAAGTATGATATATTCCCAAATGCAACTTTTTGCAAAATTTCTTTGTGATTCCCGTGCAGGCCACTATTCTAAGCGTACATACAAAATTTCAGGCACATCGGTAGCATAGGGCCGGAGAAAATTACATTTTAAAATTGTTCGAGCCCAAGTGTTGCATTATGCCCATGAAAAGTATGATATTTTCCCAAATGCAACTTTTTGCAAAATTTCATTTTGATTCCCGTGCAGGCCATTTTTTTAAGCGTACATACAAAATTTCAGGCACATCGGTAGCATAGGGCCGGAGAAAATTACATTTTAAAATTGTTCGAGCCCAAGTGTTGCATTATGCCCATGAAAAGTATGATATATTCCCAAATGCAACTTTTTGCAAAATTTCTTTTTGATTCCCGTGCAGGCCACTATTCTAAGCGTACATACAAAATTTCAGGCACATCGGTAGCATCGTGCCGGAGAAAATTACATTTTAAAATTGTTCGAGCCCAAGTGTTGCATTATGCCCATGAAAATTATGATATATTCCCAAATGCAACTTTTTGCAAAATTTCTTTGTGATTCCCGTGCAGGCCAATTTTTTAAGCGTACATACAAAATTTCAGGCACATCGGTAGTATAGGGCCGGAGAAAATTACATTTTAAAATTGTTCGAGCCCAAGTGTTGCATTATGCCCATGAAAAGTATGATATTTTCCCAAATGCAACTTTTTGCAAAATTTCATTTTGATTCCCGTGCATGCCATTATTCTAAGCGTACATACAAAATTTCACGCACATCGGTAGCATAGGGCCGGAGAAAATTACATTTTAAAATTGTTCGAGCCCAAGTGTTGCATTATGCCCATGAAAAGTATGATATATTCCCAAATGCAACTTTTTGCAAAATTTCATTTTGATTCCCGTGCATGCCATTATTCTAAGCGTACATACAAAATTTCACGCACATCGGTAGCATAGGGCCGGAGAAAATTACATTTTAAAATTGTTCGAGCCCAAGTGTTGCATTATGCCCATGAAAAGTATGATATATTCCCAAATGCAACTTTTTGCAAAATTTCTTTGTGATTCCCGTGCAGGCCACTATTCTAAGCGTACATACAAAATTTCAGGCACATCGGTAGCATAGGGCCGGAGAAAATTACATTTTAAAATTGTTCGAGCCCAAGTGTTGCATTATGCCCATGAAAAGTATGATATTTTCCCAAATGCAACTTTTTGCAAAATTTCATTTTGATTCCCGTGCAGGCCATTTTTTTAAGCGTACATACAAAATTTCAGGCACATCGGTAGCATAGGGCCGGAGAAAATTACATTTTAAAATTGTTCGAGCCCAAGTGTTGCATTATGCCCATGAAAAGTATGATATTTTCCCAAATGCAACTTTTTGCAAAATTTCATTTTGATTCCCGTGCATGCCATTATTCTAAGCGTACATACAAAATTTCACGCACATCGGTAGCATAGGGCCGGAGAAAATTACATTTTAAAATTGTTCGAGCCCAAGTGTTGCATTATGCCCATGAAAAGTATGATATATTCCCAAATGCAACATTTTGCAAAATTTCATTTTGATTCCCGTGCATGCCATTATTCTAAGCGTACATACAAAATTTCACGCACATCGGTAGCATAGGGCCGGAGAAAATTACATTTTAAAATTGTTCGAGCCCAAGTGTTGCATTATGCCCATGAAAAGTATGATATATTCCCAAATGCAACTTTTTGCAAAATTTCTTTTTGATTCCTATGCAGGCCACTATTCTAAGCGTACATACCAAATTTCATACCCATCGGTAGCATAGGGCCGGAGAAAATTTCATTTTAAAATTGTTCGAGCCCAAGTGTTGCATTATGCCCATGAAAAGAACGATATTTTCCCAAATGCAACTTTTTGCAAAATTTCTTTTTGATTCCTATGCAGGCAACTATTCTAAGCGTACATAGTAAATTTCATACCCATCGGTAGCATAGGGCTGGAGAAAATTACATTTTAAAATTGTTCGAGCCCAAGTGTTGCATTATACCCATGAAAAGTATGATATTTTCCCAAATGCAACTTTTTGCAAAATTTCTTTTTGATTCCTATGCAGGCCACTATTCTAAGCGTACATACCAAATTTCATACCCATCGGTAGCATAGGGCCGGAGAAAATTACATTTTAAAATTGTTCGAGCCCAAGTGTTGCATTATGCCCATGAAAAGTACGATATTTTCCCAAATGCAACTTTTTGCAAAATTTCTTTTTGATTCCTATGCAGGCCACTATTCTAAGCGTACATACCAAATTTCATACCCATCGGTAGCATAGGGCCGGAGAAAATTACATTTTAAAATTGTTCGAGCCCAAGTGTTGCATTATGCCCATGAAAAGTACGATATTTTCCCAAATGCAACTTTTTGCAAAATTTCTTTTTGATTCCTATGCAGGCCACTATTCTAAGCGTACATACAAAATTTCATACCCATCGGTGGCATAGGGCCGGAGAAAATTACATTTTAAAATTGTTCGAGCCCAAGTGTTGCATTATACCCATGAAAAGTATGATATTTTCCCAAATGCAACTTTTTGCAAAATTTCTTTTTGATTCCTATGCAGGCCACTATTCTAAGCGTACATAATAAATTTCATACCCATCGGCAGCATAGGGCTGGAGAAAATTACATTTTAAAATTGTTCGAGCCCAAGTGTTGCATTATGCCCATGAAAAGTATGATATTTTCACAAATGCAACTTTTTGCAAAATTTCTTTATGATTCCTATGCAGGCCACTATTCTAAGCATACATACCAAATTTCATACCCATCGGTAGCATAACGCCGGAGAAAATTACATTTTAAAATTGTTCGAGCCCAAGTGTTGCATTATGCCCATGAAAAGAATGATATTTTCCCAAATGCAACTTTTTGCAAAATTTCTTTTTGATTCCTATGCAGGCCACCATTCTAAGCGTACATACAAAATTTCATACCCATCGGTGGCATAGGGCCGGAGAAAATTACATTTTAAAATTGTTCGAGCCCAAGTGTTGCATTATACCCATGAAAAGTATGATATTTTCCCAAATGCAACTTTTTGCAAAATTTCTTTTTGATTCCTATGCAGGCAACTATTCTAAGCGTACATAATAAATTTCATACCCATCGGTAGCATAGGGCTGGAAAAAATTACATTTTAAAATTGTTCGAGCTCAAGTGTTGCATTATGCCCATGAAAAGTATGATATTTTCACAAATGCAACTTTTTGCAAAATTTCTTTATGATTCCTATGCAGGCCACTATTCTAAGCATACATACCAAATTTCATACCCATTGGTAGGATAGGGCCGAAGAAAATTAGAGTTTAAAATTGTTCGAGCCCAAGTGTTGCATTATGCCCATGAAAAGAATGATATTTTCCCAAATGCAACTTTTTGCAAAATTTCTTTTTGATTCCTATGCAGGCCACTATTCTAAGCGTACATACAAAATTTCATACCCATCGGTGGCATAGGGTCGGAGAAAATTACATTTTAAAATTGTTCGAGCCCAAGTGTTGCATTATGCCCAAGAAAAGTATGATATTTTCACAAATGCAACTTTTTGCAAAATTTCTTTTTGATTCCTATGCAGGCCACTATTCTAAACATACATACCAAATTTCAGGCAAATCGGTAGCATAGGGCTGGAGAAAATTACATTTTAAAATTGTTCGAGCCCAAGTGTTGCATTTTTGATTCCTATGCAGGCCACTATTATAAGCGTACATACCAAATTTCATACCCATCGGTAGCATAGGGCCGGAGAAAATTACATTTTAAAATTGTTCGAGCCCAAGTGTTGCATTATGCCCATGAAAAGTATGATATTTTCCCAAATGCAACTTTTTGCAAAATTTCTTTTTGATTCCGATGCAGGCCACTATTCTAAGCGTACATACCAAATTTCAGGCAAATCGGTAGCATAGGGCTGGAGAAAATTACATTTTAAAATTGATCGAGCCCAAGTGTTGCATTTTTGATTCCTTATCAGGCCACTATTCTAAGCGTACATACCAAATTTCATACCCATCGGTAGCATAGGGCCGGAAAAAATTACATTTTAAAATTGTTCGAGCCCAAGTGTTGCATTATGCCCATGAAAAGTATGATATTTTCCCAAATGCAACTTTTTGCAAAATTTCTTTTTGATTCCTATGCAGGCAACTATTCTAAGCGTACATAGTAAATTTCATACCCATCGGTAGCATAGGGCTGGAGAAAATTACATTTTAAAATTGTTCGAGCCCAAGTGTTGCATTATGCCCATGAAAAGTATGATATTTTCCCAAATGCAACTTTTTGCAAAATTTCTTTTTGATTCCTATGCAGGCAACTATTCTAAGCGTACATAATAAATTTCATACCCATCGGTAGCATAGGGCTGGATAAAATTACATTTTAAAATTGTTCGAGCCCAAGTGTTGCATTATGCCCATGAAAAGAACGATATTTTCCCAAATGCAACTTTTTGCAAAATTTCTTTTTGATTCCTATGCAGGCCACTATTCTAAGCATACATACCAAATTTCATACCCATTGGTAGGATAGGGCCGAAGAAAATTAGAGTTTAAAATTGTTCGAGCCCAAGTGTTGCATTATGCCCATGAAAAGAATGATATTTTCCCAAATGCAACTTTTTGCAAAATTTCTTTTTGATTCCTATGCAGGCCACTATTCTAAGCGTACATACAAAATTTCATACCCATCGGTGGCATAGGGCCGGAGAAAATTACATTTTGAAATTGTTCGAGCCCAAGTGTTGCATTATGCCCAAGAAAAGTATGATATTTTCACAAATGCAACTTTTTGCAAAATTTCTTTTTGATTCCTATGCAGGCCACTATTCTAAACATACATACCAAATTTCAGGCAAATCGGTAGCATAGGGCTGGAGAAAATTACATTTTAAAATTGTTCGAGCCCAAGTGTTGCATTTTTGATTCCTATGCAGGCCACTATTCTAAGCGTACATACCAAATTTCAGGCAAATCGGTAGCATAGGGCTGGAGAAAATTACATTTTAAAATTGATCGAGCCCAAGTGTTGCATTTTTGATTCCTTATCAGGCCACTATTCTAAGCGTACATACCAAATTTCATACCCATCGGTAGCATAGGGCCGGAAAAAATTACATTTTAAAATTGTTCGAGCCCAAGTGTTGCATTATGCCCATGAAAAGTATGATATTTTCCCAAATGCAACTTTTTGCAAAATTTCTTTTTGATTCCTATGCAGGCCACTATTCTAAGCGTACATACCAAATTTCATACCCATCGGTAGCATAGGGCCGGAGAAAATTTCATTTTAAAATTGTTCGAGCCCAAGTGTTGCATTATGCCCATGAAAAGAACGATATTTTCCCAAATGCAACTTTTTGCAAAATTTCTTTTTGATTCCTATGCAGGCAACTATTCTAAGCGTACATAGTAAATTTCATACCCATCGGTAGCATAGGGCTGGAGAAAATTACATTTTAAAATTGTTCGAGCCCAAGTGTTGCATTATGCCCATGAAAAGTATGATATTTTCCCAAATGCAACTTTTTGCAAAATTTCTTTTTGATTCCTATGCAGGCAACTATTCTAAGCGTACATAATAAATTTCATACCCATCGGTAGCATAGGGCTGGAAAAAATTACATTTTAAAATTGTTCGAGCCCAAGTGTTGCATTATGCCCATGAAAAGTATGATATTTTCACAAATGCAACTTTTTGCAAAATTTCTTTATGATTCCTATGCAGGCCACTATTCTAAGCATACATACCAAATTTCATACCCATTGGTAGGATAGGGCCGAAGAAAATTAGAGTTTAAAATTGTTCGAGCCCAAGTGTTGCATTATGCCCATGAAAAGAATGATATTTTCACAAATGCAACTTTTTGCAAAATTTCTTTATGATTCCTATGCAGGCCACTATTCTAAGCATACATACCAAATTTCATACCCATTGGTAGGATAGGGCCGAAGAAAATTAGAGTTTAAAATTGTTCGAGCCCAAGTGTTGCATTATGCCCATGAAAAGAATGATATTTTCCCAAATGCAACTTTTTGCAAAATTTCTTTTTGATTCCTATGCAGGCCACTATTCTAAGCGTACATACAAAATTTCATACCCATCGGTGGCATAGGGCCGGAGAAAATTACATTTTAAAATTGTTCGAGCCCAAGTGTTGCATTATGCCCAAGAAAAGTATGATATTTTCACAAATGCAACTTTTTGCAAAATTTCTTTTTGATTCCTATGCAGGCCACTATTCTAAACATACATACCAAATTTCAGGCAAATCGGTAGCATAGGGCTGGAGAAAATTACATTTTAAAATTGTTCGAGCCCAAGTGTTGCATTTTTGATTCCTATGCAGGCCACTATTATAAGCGTACATACCAAATTTCATACCCATCGGTAGCATAGGGCCGGAGAAAATTACATTTTAAAATTGTTCGAGCCCAAGTGTTGCATTATGCCCATGAAAAGTATGATATTTTCCCAAATGCAACTTTTTGCAAAATTTCTTTTTGATTCCTATGCAGGCCACTATTCTAAGCGTACATACCAAATTTCAGGCAAATCGGTAGCATAGGGCTGGAGAAAATTACATTTTAAAATTGATCGAGCCCAAGTGTTGCATTTTTGATTCCTTATCAGGCCACTATTCTAAGCGTACATACCAAATTTCATACCCATCGGTAGCATAGGGCCGGAAAAAATTACATTTTAAAATTGTTCGAGCCCAAGTGTTGCATTATGCCCATGAAAAGTATGATATTTTCCCAAATGCAACTTTTTGCAAAATTTCTTTTTGATTCCTATGCAGGCCACTATTCTAAGCGTACATACCAAATTTCATACCCATCGGTAGCATAGGGCCGGAGAAAATTTCATTTTAAAATTGTTCGAGCCCAAGTGTTGCATTATGCCCATGAAAAGAACGATATTTTCCCAAATGCAACTTTTTGCAAAATTTCTTTTTGATTCCTATGCAGGCAACTATTCTAAGCGTACATAGTAAATTTCATACCCATCGGTAGCATAGGGCTGGAGAAAATTACATTTTAAAATTGTTCGAGCCCAAGTGTTGCATTATGCCCATGAAAAGTATGATATTTTCCCAAATGCAACTTTTTGCAAAATTTCTTTTTGATTCCTATGCAGGCAACTATTCTAAGCGTACATAATAAATTTCATACCCATCGGTAGCATAGGGCTGGATAAAATTACATTTTAAAATTGTTCGAGCCCAAGTGTTGCATTATGCCCATGAAAAGAACGATATTTTCCCAAATGCAACTTTTTGCAAAATTTCTTTTTGATTCCTATGCAGGCCACTATTCTAAGCGTACATACAAAATTTCATACCCATCGGTGGCATAGGGCCGGAGAAAATTACATTTTAAAATTGTTCGAGCCCAAGTGTTGCATTATGCCCATGAAAAGAATGATATTTTCCCAAATGCAACTTTTTGCAAAATTTCTTTTTGATTCCTATGCATGCCACTATTCTAAGCGTACATACCAAATTTCATACCCATCGGTAGCATAACGCCGGAGAAAATTACATTTTAAAATTGTTCGAGCCCAAGTGTTGCATTATGCCCATGAAAAGAATGATATTTTCCCAAATGCAACTTTTTGCAAAATTTCTTTTTGATTCCTATGCAGGCCACCATTCTAAGCGTACATACAAAATTTCATACCCATCGGTGGCATAGGGCCGGAGAAAATTACATTTTAAAATTGTTCGAGCCCAAGTGTTGCATTATACCCATGAAAAGTATGATATTTTCCCAAATGCAACTTTTTGCAAAATTTCTTTTTGATTCCTATGCAGGCAACTATTCTAAGCGTACATAATAAATTTCATACCCATCGGTAGCATAGGGCTGGAGAAAATTATATTTTAAAATTGTTCGAGCCCAAGTGTTGCATTATGCCCATGAAAAGTATGATATTTTCCCAAATGCAACTTTTTGCAAAATTTCTTTTTGATTCCTATGCAGGCCACTATTCTAAGCGTACATACAAAATTTCATACCCATCGGTGGCATAGGGCCGGAGAAAATTACATTTTAAAATTGTTCGAGCCCAAGTGTTGCATTATGCCCAAGAAAAGTATGATATTTTCACAAATGCAACTTTTTGCAAAATTTCTTTTTGATTCCTATGCAGGCCACTATTCTAAACATACATACCAAATTTCAGGCAAATCGGTAGCATAGGGCTGGAGAAAATTACATTTTAAAATTGTTCGAGCCCAAGTGTTGCATTTTTGATTCCTATGCAGGCCACTATTCTAAGCGTACATACCAAATTTCAGGCAAATCGGTAGCATAGGGCTGGAGAAAATTACATTTTAAAATTGATCGAGCCCAAGTGTTGCATTTTTGATTCCTTATCAGGCCACTATTCTAAGCGTACATACCAAATTTCATACCCATCGGTAGCATAGGGCCGGAAAAAATTACATTTTAAAATTGTTCGAGCCCAAGTGTTGCATTATGCCCATGAAAAGTATGATATTTTCCCAAATGCAACTTTTTGCAAAATTTCTTTTTGATTCCTATGCAGGCCACTATTCTAAGCGTACATACCAAATTTCATACCCATCGGTAGCATAGGGCCGGAGAAAATTTCATTTTAAAATTGTTCGAGCCCAAGTGTTGCATTATGCCCATGAAAAGAACGATATTTTCCCAAATGCAACTTTTTGCAAAATTTCTTTTTGATTCCTATGCAGGCAACTATTCTAAGCGTACATAGTAAATTTCATACCCATCGGTAGCATAGGGCTGGAGAAAATTACATTTTAAAATTGTTCGAGCCCAAGTGTTGCATTATGCCCATGAAAAGTATGATATTTTCCCAAATGCAACTTTTTGCAAAATTTCTTTTTGATTCCTATGCAGGCAACTATTCTAAGCGTACATAATAAATTTCATACCCATCGGTAGCATAGGGCTGGAAAAAATTACATTTTAAAATTGTTCGAGCCCAAGTGTTGCATTATGCCCATGAAAAGTATGATATTTTCACAAATGCAACTTTTTGCAAAATTTCTTTATGATTCCTATGCAGGCCACTATTCTAAGCATACATACCAAATTTCATACCCATTGGTAGGATAGGGCCGAAGAAAATTAGAGTTTAAAATTGTTCGAGCCCAAGTGTTGCATTATGCCCATGAAAAGAATGATATTTTCCCAAATGCACCTTTTTGCAAAATTTCTTTTTGATTCCTATGCAGGCCACTATTCTAAGCGTACATACAAAATTTCATACCCATCGGTGGCATAGGGCCGGAGAAAATTACATTTTAAAATTGTTCGAGCCCAAGTGTTGCATTATGCCCATGAAAAGAATGATATTTTCCCAAATGCAACTTTTTGCAAAATTTCTTTTTGATTCCTATGCATGCCACTATTCTAAGCGTACATACAAAATTTCATACCCATCGGTAGCATAGGGCCGGAGAAAATTACATTTTAAAATTGTTCGAGCCCAAGTGTTGCATTATGCCCATGAAAAGTACGATATTTTCCCAAATGCAACTTTTTGCAAAATTTCTTTTTGATTCCTATGCAGGCCACCATTCTAAGCGTACATACAAAATTTCATACCCATCGGTGGCATAGGGCCGGAGAAAATTACATTTTAAAATTGTTCGAGCCCAAGTGTTGCATTATACCCATGAAAAGTATGATATTTTCCCAAATGCAACTTTTTGCAAAATTTCTTTTTGATTCCTATGCAGGCAACTATTCTAAGCGTACATAATAAATTTCATACCCATCGGTAGCATAGGGCTGGAAAAAATTACATTTTAAAATTGTTCGAGCTCAAGTGTTGCATTATGCCCATGAAAAGTATGATATTTTCACAAATGCAACTTTTTGCAAAATTTCTTTATGATTCCTATGCAGGCCACTATTCTAAGCATACATACCAAATTTCATACCCATTGGTAGGATAGGGCCGAAGAAAATTAGAGTTTAAAATTGTTCGAGCCCAAGTGTTGCATTATGCCCATGAAAAGAATGATATTTTCCCAAATGCAACTTTTTGCAAAATTTCTTTTTGATTCCTATGCAGGCCACTATTCTAAGCGTACATACAAAATTTCATACCCATCGGTGGCATAGGGTCGGAGAAAATTACATTTTAAAATTGTTCGAGCCCAAGTGTTGCATTATGCCCAAGAAAAGTATGATATTTTCACAAATGCAACTTTTTGCAAAATTTCTTTTTGATTCCTATGCAGGCCACTATTCTAAACATACATACCAAATTTCAGGCAAATCGGTAGCATAGGGCTGGAGAAAATTACATTTTAAAATTGTTCGAGCCCAAGTGTTGCATTTTTGATTCCTATGCAGGCCACTATTATAAGCGTACATACCAAATTTCATACCCATCGGTAGCATAGGGCCGGAGAAAATTACATTTTAAAATTGTTCGAGCCCAAGTGTTGCATTATGCCCATGAAAAGTATGATATTTTCCCAAATGCAACTTTTTGCAAAATTTCTTTTTGATTCCTATGCAGGCCACTATTCTAAGCGTACATACCAAATTTCAGGCAAATCGGTAGCATAGGGCTGGAGAAAATTACATTTTAAAATTGATCGAGCCCAAGTGTTGCATTTTTGATTCCTTATCAGGCCACTATTCTAAGCGTACATACCAAATTTCATACCCATCGGTAGCATAGGGCCGGAAAAAATTACATTTTAAAATTGTTCGAGCCCAAGTGTTGCATTATGCCCATGAAAAGTATGATATTTTCCCAAATGCAACTTTTTGCAAAATTTCTTTTTGATTCCTATGCAGGCAACTATTCTAAGCGTACATAGTAAATTTCATACCCATCGGTAGCATAGGGCTGGAGAAAATTACATTTTAAAATTGTTCGAGCCCAAGTGTTGCATTATGCCCATGAAAAGTATGATATTTTCCCAAATGCAACTTTTTGCAAAATTTCTTTTTGATTCCTATGCAGGCAACTATTCTAAGCGTACATAATAAATTTCATACCCATCGGTAGCATAGGGCTGGATAAAATTACATTTTAAAATTGTTCGAGCCCAAGTGTTGCATTATGCCCATGAAAAGAACGATATTTTCCCAAATGCAACTTTTTGCAAAATTTCTTTTTGATTCCTATGCAGGCCACTATTCTAAGCATACATACCAAATTTCATACCCATTGGTAGGATAGGGCCGAAGAAAATTAGAGTTTAAAATTGTTCGAGCCCAAGTGTTGCATTATGCCCATGAAAAGAATGATATTTTCCCAAATGCAACTTTTTGCAAAATTTCTTTTTGATTCCTATGCAGGCCACTATTCTAAGCGTACATACAAAATTTCATACCCATCGGTGGCATAGGGCCGGAGAAAATTACATTTTGAAATTGTTCGAGCCCAAGTGTTGCATTATGCCCAAGAAAAGTATGATATTTTCACAAATGCAACTTTTTGCAAAATTTCTTTTTGATTCCTATGCAGGCCACTATTCTAAACATACATACCAAATTTCAGGCAAATCGGTAGCATAGGGCTGGAGAAAATTACATTTTAAAATTGTTCGAGCCCAAGTGTTGCATTTTTGATTCCTATGCAGGCCACTATTCTAAGCGTACATACCAAATTTCAGGCAAATCGGTAGCATAGGGCTGGAGAAAATTACATTTTAAAATTGATCGAGCCCAAGTGTTGCATTTTTGATTCCTTATCAGGCCACTATTCTAAGCGTACATACCAAATTTCATACCCATCGGTAGCATAGGGCCGGAAAAAATTACATTTTAAAATTGTTCGAGCCCAAGTGTTGCATTATGCCCATGAAAAGTATGATATTTTCCCAAATGCAACTTTTTGCAAAATTTCTTTTTGATTCCTATGCAGGCCACTATTCTAAGCGTACATACCAAATTTCATACCCATCGGTAGCATAGGGCCGGAGAAAATTTCATTTTAAAATTGTTCGAGCCCAAGTGTTGCATTATGCCCATGAAAAGAACGATATTTTCCCAAATGCAACTTTTTGCAAAATTTCTTTTTGATTCCTATGCAGGCAACTATTCTAAGCGTACATAGTAAATTTCATACCCATCGGTAGCATAGGGCTGGAGAAAATTACATTTTAAAATTGTTCGAGCCCAAGTGTTGCATTATGCCCATGAAAAGTATGATATTTTCCCAAATGCAACTTTTTGCAAAATTTCTTTTTGATTCCTATGCAGGCAACTATTCTAAGCGTACATAATAAATTTCATACCCATCGGTAGCATAGGGCTGGAAAAAATTACATTTTAAAATTGTTCGAGCCCAAGTGTTGCATTATGCCCATGAAAAGTATGATATTTTCACAAATGCAACTTTTTGCAAAATTTCTTTATGATTCCTATGCAGGCCACTATTCTAAGCATACATACCAAATTTCATACCCATTGGTAGGATAGGGCCGAAGAAAATTAGAGTTTAAAATTGTTCGAGCCCAAGTGTTGCATTATGCCCATGAAAAGAATGATATTTTCACAAATGCAACTTTTTGCAAAATTTCTTTATGATTCCTATGCAGGCCACTATTCTAAGCATACATACCAAATTTCATACCCATTGGTAGGATAGGGCCGAAGAAAATTAGAGTTTAAAATTGTTCGAGCCCAAGTGTTGCATTATGCCCATGAAAAGAATGATATTTTCCCAAATGCAACTTTTTGCAAAATTTCTTTTTGATTCCTATGCAGGCCACTATTCTAAGCGTACATACAAAATTTCATACCCATCGGTGGCATAGGGCCGGAGAAAATTACATTTTAAAATTGTTCGAGCCCAAGTGTTGCATTATGCCCAAGAAAAGTATGATATTTTCACAAATGCAACTTTTTGCAAAATTTCTTTTTGATTCCTATGCAGGCCACTATTCTAAACATACATACCAAATTTCAGGCAAATCGGTAGCATAGGGCTGGAGAAAATTACATTTTAAAATTGTTCGAGCCCAAGTGTTGCATTTTTGATTCCTATGCAGGCCACTATTATAAGCGTACATACCAAATTTCATACCCATCGGTAGCATAGGGCCGGAGAAAATTACATTTTAAAATTGTTCGAGCCCAAGTGTTGCATTATGCCCATGAAAAGTATGATATTTTCCCAAATGCAACTTTTTGCAAAATTTCTTTTTGATTCCTATGCAGGCCACTATTCTAAGCGTACATACCAAATTTCAGGCAAATCGGTAGCATAGGGCTGGAGAAAATTACATTTTAAAATTGATCGAGCCCAAGTGTTGCATTTTTGATTCCTTATCAGGCCACTATTCTAAGCGTACATACCAAATTTCATACCCATCGGTAGCATAGGGCCGGAAAAAATTACATTTTAAAATTGTTCGAGCCCAAGTGTTGCATTATGCCCATGAAAAGTATGATATTTTCCCAAATGCAACTTTTTGCAAAATTTCTTTTTGATTCCTATGCAGGCCACTATTCTAAGCGTACATACCAAATTTCATACCCATCGGTAGCATAGGGCCGGAGAAAATTTCATTTTAAAATTGTTCGAGCCCAAGTGTTGCATTATGCCCATGAAAAGAACGATATTTTCCCAAATGCAACTTTTTGCAAAATTTCTTTTTGATTCCTATGCAGGCAACTATTCTAAGCGTACATAGTAAATTTCATACCCATCGGTAGCATAGGGCTGGAGAAAATTACATTTTAAAATTGTTCGAGCCCAAGTGTTGCATTATGCCCATGAAAAGTATGATATTTTCCCAAATGCAACTTTTTGCAAAATTTCTTTTTGATTCCTATGCAGGCAACTATTCTAAGCGTACATAATAAATTTCATACCCATCGGTAGCATAGGGCTGGATAAAATTACATTTTAAAATTGTTCGAGCCCAAGTGTTGCATTATGCCCATGAAAAGAACGATATTTTCCCAAATGCAACTTTTTGCAAAATTTCTTTTTGATTCCTATGCAGGCCACTATTCTAAGCGTACATACAAAATTTCATACCCATCGGTGGCATAGGGCCGGAGAAAATTACATTTTAAAATTGTTTGAGCCCAAGTGTTGCATTATGCCCATGAAAAGAATGATATTTTCCCAAATGCAACTTTTTGCAAAATTTCTTTTTGATTCCTATGCATGCCACTATTCTAAGCGTACATACCAAATTTCATACCCATCGGTAGCATAACGCCGGAGAAAATTACATTTTAAAATTGTTCGAGCCCAAGTGTTGCATTATGCCCATGAAAAGAATGATATTTTCCCAAATGCAACTTTTTGCAAAATTTCTTTTTGATTCCTATGCAGGCCACCATTCTAAGCGTACATACAAAATTTCATACCCATCGGTGGCATAGGGCCGGAGAAAATTACATTTTAAAATTGTTCGAGCCCAAGTGTTGCATTTTTGATTCCTATGCAGGCCACTATTCTAAGCGTACATACCAAATTTCAGGCAAATCGGTAGCATAGGGCTGGAGAAAATTACATTTTAAAATTGATCGAGCCCAAGTGTTGCATTTTTGATTCCTTATCAGGCCACTATTCTAAGCGTACATACCAAATTTCATACCCATCGGTAGCATAGGGCCGGAAAAAATTACATTTTAAAATTGTTCGAGCCCAAGTGTTGCATTATGCCCATGAAAAGTATGATATTTTCCCAAATGCAACTTTTTGCAAAATTTCTTTTTGATTCCTATGCAGGCCACTATTCTAAGCGTACATACCAAATTTCATACCCATCGGTAGCATAGGGCCGGAGAAAATTTCATTTTAAAATTGTTCGAGCCCAAGTGTTGCATTATGCCCATGAAAAGAACGATATTTTCCCAAATGCAACTTTTTGCAAAATTTCTTTTTGATTCCTATGCAGGCAACTATTCTAAGCGTACATAGTAAATTTCATACCCATCGGTAGCATAGGGCTGGAGAAAATTACATTTTAAAATTGTTCGAGCCCAAGTGTTGCATTATGCCCATGAAAAGTATGATATTTTCCCAAATGCAACTTTTTGCAAAATTTCTTTTTGATTCCTATGCATGCCACTATTCTAAGCGTACATACAAAATTTCATACCCATCGGTAGCATAGGGCCGGAGAAAATTACATTTTAAAATTGTTCGAGCCCAAGTGTTGCATTATGCCCATGAAAAGTACGATATTTTCCCAAATGCAACTTTTTGCAAAATTTCTTTTTGATTCCTATGCAGGCCACCATTCTAAGCGTACATACAAAATTTCATACCCATCGGTGGCATAGGGCCGGAGAAAATTACATTTTAAAATTGTTCGAGCCCAAGTGTTGCATTATACCCATGAAAAGTATGATATTTTCCCAAATGCAACTTTTTGCAAAATTTCTTTTTGATTCCTATGCAGGCAACTATTCTAAGCGTACATAATAAATTTCATACCCATCGGTAGCATAGGGCTGGAAAAAATTACATTTTAAAATTGTTCGAGCTCAAGTGTTGCATTATGCCCATGAAAAGTATGATATTTTCACAAATGCAACTTTTTGCAAAATTTCTTTATGATTCCTATGCAGGCCACTATTCTAAGCATACATACCAAATTTCATACCCATTGGTAGGATAGGGCCGAAGAAAATTAGAGTTTAAAATTGTTCGAGCCCAAGTGTTGCATTATGCCCATGAAAAGAATGATATTTTCCCAAATGCAACTTTTTGCAAAATTTCTTTTTGATTCCTATGCAGGCCACTATTCTAAGCGTACATACAAAATTTCATACCCATCGGTGGCATAGGGTCGGAGAAAATTACATTTTAAAATTGTTCGAGCCCAAGTGTTGCATTATGCCCAAGAAAAGTATGATATTTTCACAAATGCAACTTTTTGCAAAATTTCTTTTTGATTCCTATGCAGGCCACTATTCTAAACATACATACCAAATTTCAGGCAAATCGGTAGCATAGGGCTGGAGAAAATTACATTTTAAAATTGTTCGAGCCCAAGTGTTGCATTTTTGATTCCTATGCAGGCCACTATTATAAGCGTACATACCAAATTTCATACCCATCGGTAGCATAGGGCCGGAGAAAATTACATTTTAAAATTGTTCGAGCCCAAGTGTTGCATTATGCCCATGAAAAGTATGATATTTTCCCAAATGCAACTTTTTGCAAAATTTCTTTTTGATTCCTATGCAGGCCACTATTCTAAGCGTACATACCAAATTTCAGGCAAATCGGTAGCATAGGGCTGGAGAAAATTACATTTTAAAATTGATCGAGCCCAAGTGTTGCATTTTTGATTCCTTATCAGGCCACTATTCTAAGCGTACATACCAAATTTCATACCCATCGGTAGCATAGGGCCGGAAAAAATTACATTTTAAAATTGTTCGAGCCCAAGTGTTGCATTATGCCCATGAAAAGTATGATATTTTCCCAAATGCAACTTTTTGCAAAATTTCTTTTTGATTCCTATGCAGGCAACTATTCTAAGCGTACATAGTAAATTTCATACCCATCGGTAGCATAGGGCTGGAGAAAATTACATTTTAAAATTGTTCGAGCCCAAGTGTTGCATTATGCCCATGAAAAGTATGATATTTTCCCAAATGCAACTTTTTGCAAAATTTCTTTTTGATTCCTATGCAGGCAACTATTCTAAGCGTACATAATAAATTTCATACCCATCGGTAGCATAGGGCTGGATAAAATTACATTTTAAAATTGTTCGAGCCCAAGTGTTGCATTATGCCCATGAAAAGAACGATATTTTCCCAAATGCAACTTTTTGCAAAATTTCTTTTTGATTCCTATGCAGGCCACTATTCTAAGCATACATACCAAATTTCATACCCATTGGTAGGATAGGGCCGAAGAAAATTAGAGTTTAAAATTGTTCGAGCCCAAGTGTTGCATTATGCCCATGAAAAGAATGATATTTTCCCAAATGCAACTTTTTGCAAAATTTCTTTTTGATTCCTATGCAGGCCACTATTCTAAGCGTACATACAAAATTTCATACCCATCGGTGGCATAGGGCCGGAGAAAATTACATTTTGAAATTGTTCGAGCCCAAGTGTTGCATTATGCCCAAGAAAAGTATGATATTTTCACAAATGCAACTTTTTGCAAAATTTCTTTTTGATTCCTATGCAGGCCACTATTCTAAACATACATACCAAATTTCAGGCAAATCGGTAGCATAGGGCTGGAGAAAATTACATTTTAAAATTGTTCGAGCCCAAGTGTTGCATTTTTGATTCCTATGCAGGCCACTATTCTAAGCGTACATACCAAATTTCAGGCAAATCGGTAGCATAGGGCTGGAGAAAATTACATTTTAAAATTGATCGAGCCCAAGTGTTGCATTTTTGATTCCTTATCAGGCCACTATTCTAAGCGTACATACCAAATTTCATACCCATCGGTAGCATAGGGCCGGAAAAAATTACATTTTAAAATTGTTCGAGCCCAAGTGTTGCATTATGCCCATGAAAAGTATGATATTTTCCCAAATGCAACTTTTTGCAAAATTTCTTTTTGATTCCTATGCAGGCCACTATTCTAAGCGTACATACCAAATTTCATACCCATCGGTAGCATAGGGCCGGAGAAAATTTCATTTTAAAATTGTTCGAGCCCAAGTGTTGCATTATGCCCATGAAAAGAACGATATTTTCCCAAATGCAACTTTTTGCAAAATTTCTTTTTGATTCCTATGCAGGCAACTATTCTAAGCGTACATAGTAAATTTCATACCCATCGGTAGCATAGGGCTGGAGAAAATTACATTTTAAAATTGTTCGAGCCCAAGTGTTGCATTATGCCCATGAAAAGTATGATATTTTCCCAAATGCAACTTTTTGCAAAATTTCTTTTTGATTCCTATGCAGGCAACTATTCTAAGCGTACATAATAAATTTCATACCCATCGGTAGCATAGGGCTGGAAAAAATTACATTTTAAAATTGTTCGAGCCCAAGTGTTGCATTATGCCCATGAAAAGTATGATATTTTCACAAATGCAACTTTTTGCAAAATTTCTTTATGATTCCTATGCAGGCCACTATTCTAAGCATACATACCAAATTTCATACCCATTGGTAGGATAGGGCCGAAGAAAATTAGAGTTTAAAATTGTTCGAGCCCAAGTGTTGCATTATGCCCATGAAAAGAATGATATTTTCACAAATGCAACTTTTTGCAAAATTTCTTTATGATTCCTATGCAGGCCACTATTCTAAGCATACATACCAAATTTCATACCCATTGGTAGGATAGGGCCGAAGAAAATTAGAGTTTAAAATTGTTCGAGCCCAAGTGTTGCATTATGCCCATGAAAAGAATGATATTTTCCCAAATGCAACTTTTTGCAAAATTTCTTTTTGATTCCTATGCAGGCCACTATTCTAAGCGTACATACAAAATTTCATACCCATCGGTGGCATAGGGCCGGAGAAAATTACATTTTAAAATTGTTCGAGCCCAAGTGTTGCATTATGCCCAAGAAAAGTATGATATTTTCACAAATGCAACTTTTTGCAAAATTTCTTTTTGATTCCTATGCAGGCCACTATTCTAAACATACATACCAAATTTCAGGCAAATCGGTAGCATAGGGCTGGAGAAAATTACATTTTAAAATTGTTCGAGCCCAAGTGTTGCATTTTTGATTCCTATGCAGGCCACTATTATAAGCGTACATACCAAATTTCATACCCATCGGTAGCATAGGGCCGGAGAAAATTACATTTTAAAATTGTTCGAGCCCAAGTGTTGCATTATGCCCATGAAAAGTATGATATTTTCCCAAATGCAACTTTTTGCAAAATTTCTTTTTGATTCCTATGCAGGCCACTATTCTAAGCGTACATACCAAATTTCAGGCAAATCGGTAGCATAGGGCTGGAGAAAATTACATTTTAAAATTGATCGAGCCCAAGTGTTGCATTTTTGATTCCTTATCAGGCCACTATTCTAAGCGTACATACCAAATTTCATACCCATCGGTAGCATAGGGCCGGAAAAAATTACATTTTAAAATTGTTCGAGCCCAAGTGTTGCATTATGCCCATGAAAAGTATGATATTTTCCCAAATGCAACTTTTTGCAAAATTTCTTTTTGATTCCTATGCAGGCCACTATTCTAAGCGTACATACCAAATTTCATACCCATCGGTAGCATAGGGCCGGAGAAAATTTCATTTTAAAATTGTTCGAGCCCAAGTGTTGCATTATGCCCATGAAAAGAACGATATTTTCCCAAATGCAACTTTTTGCAAAATTTCTTTTTGATTCCTATGCAGGCAACTATTCTAAGCGTACATAGTAAATTTCATACCCATCGGTAGCATAGGGCTGGAGAAAATTACATTTTAAAATTGTTCGAGCCCAAGTGTTGCATTATGCCCATGAAAAGTATGATATTTTCCCAAATGCAACTTTTTGCAAAATTTCTTTTTGATTCCTATGCAGGCAACTATTCTAAGCGTACATAATAAATTTCATACCCATCGGTAGCATAGGGCTGGATAAAATTACATTTTAAAATTGTTCGAGCCCAAGTGTTGCATTATGCCCATGAAAAGAACGATATTTTCCCAAATGCAACTTTTTGCAAAATTTCTTTTTGATTCCTATGCAGGCCACTATTCTAAGCGTACATACAAAATTTCATACCCATCGGTGGCATAGGGCCGGAGAAAATTACATTTTAAAATTGTTTGAGCCCAAGTGTTGCATTATGCCCATGAAAAGAATGATATTTTCCCAAATGCAACTTTTTGCAAAATTTCTTTTTGATTCCTATGCATGCCACTATTCTAAGCGTACATACCAAATTTCATACCCATCGGTAGCATAACGCCGGAGAAAATTACATTTTAAAATTGTTCGAGCCCAAGTGTTGCATTATGCCCATGAAAAGAATGATATTTTCCCAAATGCAACTTTTTGCAAAATTTCTTTTTGATTCCTATGCAGGCCACCATTCTAAGCGTACATACAAAATTTCATACCCATCGGTGGCATAGGGCCGGAGAAAATTACATTTTAAAATTGTTCGAGCCCAAGTGTTGCATTATACCCATGAAAAGTATGATATTTTCCCAAATGCAACTTTTTGCAAAATTTCTTTTTGATTCCTATGCAGGCAACTATTCTAAGCGTACATAATAAATTTCATACCCATCGGTAGCATAGGGCTGGAGAAAATTATATTTTAAAATTGTTCGAGCCCAAGTGTTGCATTATGCCCATGAAAAGTATGATATTTTCCCAAATGCAACTTTTTGCAAAATTTCTTTTTGATTCCTATGCAGGCCACTATTCTAAGCGTACATACAAAATTTCATACCCATCGGTGGCATAGGGCCGGAGAAAATTACATTTTAAAATTGTTCGAGCCCAAGTGTTGCATTATGCCCAAGAAAAGTATGATATTTTCACAAATGCAACTTTTTGCAAAATTTCTTTTTGATTCCTATGCAGGCCACTATTCTAAACATACATACCAAATTTCAGGCAAATCGGTAGCATAGGGCTGGAGAAAATTACATTTTAAAATTGTTCGAGCCCAAGTGTTGCATTTTTGATTCCTATGCAGGCCACTATTCTAAGCGTACATACCAAATTTCAGGCAAATCGGTAGCATAGGGCTGGAGAAAATTACATTTTAAAATTGATCGAGCCCAAGTGTTGCATTTTTGATTCCTTATCAGGCCACTATTCTAAGCGTACATACCAAATTTCATACCCATCGGTAGCATAGGGCCGGAAAAAATTACATTTTAAAATTGTTCGAGCCCAAGTGTTGCATTATGCCCATGAAAAGTATGATATTTTCCCAAATGCAACTTTTTGCAAAATTTCTTTTTGATTCCTATGCAGGCCACTATTCTAAGCGTACATACCAAATTTCATACCCATCGGTAGCATAGGGCCGGAGAAAATTTCATTTTAAAATTGTTCGAGCCCAAGTGTTGCATTATGCCCATGAAAAGAACGATATTTTCCCAAATGCAACTTTTTGCAAAATTTCTTTTTGATTCCTATGCAGGCAACTATTCTAAGCGTACATAGTAAATTTCATACCCATCGGTAGCATAGGGCTGGAGAAAATTACATTTTAAAATTGTTCGAGCCCAAGTGTTGCATTATGCCCATGAAAAGTATGATATTTTCCCAAATGCAACTTTTTGCAAAATTTCTTTTTGATTCCTATGCAGGCAACTATTCTAAGCGTACATAATAAATTTCATACCCATCGGTAGCATAGGGCTGGAAAAAATTACATTTTAAAATTGTTCGAGCCCAAGTGTTGCATTATGCCCATGAAAAGTATGATATTTTCACAAATGCAACTTTTTGCAAAATTTCTTTATGATTCCTATGCAGGCCACTATTCTAAGCATACATACCAAATTTCATACCCATTGGTAGGATAGGGCCGAAGAAAATTAGAGTTTAAAATTGTTCGAGCCCAAGTGTTGCATTATGCCCATGAAAAGAATGATATTTTCCCAAATGCACCTTTTTGCAAAATTTCTTTTTGATTCCTATGCAGGCCACTATTCTAAGCGTACATACAAAATTTCATACCCATCGGTGGCATAGGGCCGGAGAAAATTACATTTTAAAATTGTTCGAGCCCAAGTGTTGCATTATGCCCATGAAAAGAATGATATTTTCCCAAATGCAACTTTTTGCAAAATTTCTTTTTGATTCCTATGCATGCCACTATTCTAAGCGTACATACAAAATTTCATACCCATCGGTAGCATAGGGCCGGAGAAAATTACATTTTAAAATTGTTCGAGCCCAAGTGTTGCATTATGCCCATGAAAAGTACGATATTTTCCCAAATGCAACTTTTTGCAAAATTTCTTTTTGATTCCTATGCAGGCCACCATTCTAAGCGTACATACAAAATTTCATACCCATCGGTGGCATAGGGCCGGAGAAAATTACATTTTAAAATTGTTCGAGCCCAAGTGTTGCATTATGCCCATGAAAAGTATGATATTTTCCCAAATGCAACTTTTTGCAAAATTTCTTTTTGATTCCTATGCAGGCCACTGTTCTAAGCGTACATACAAAATTTCATACCCATCGGTGGCATAGGGCCGGAGAAAATTACATTTTAAAATTGTTCGAGACCAAGTGTTGCATTATGCCCAAGAAAAGTATGATATTTTCACAAATGCAACTTTTTGCAAAATTTCTTTTTGATTCCTATGCAGGCCACTATTCTAAACATACATACCAAATTTCAGGCAAATCGGTAGCATAGGGCTGGAGAAAATTACATTTTAAAATTGTTCGAGCCCAAGTGTTGCATTTTTGATTCCTATGCAGGCCACTATTCTAAGCGTACATACCAAATTTCATACCCATCGGTAGCATAGGGCCGGAGAAAATTACATTTTAAAATTGTTCGAGCCCAAGTGTTGCATTATGCCCATGAAAAGTATGATATTTTCCCAAATGCAACCTTTTGCAAAATTTCTTTTTGATTCCTATGCAGGCAACTATTCTAAGCGTACATAATAAATTTCACACCCATCGGTAGCATAGGGCCGGAGAAAATTACATTTTAAAATTGTTCGAGCCCAAGTGTTGCTTATTATGCCCATGAAAAGTATGATATTTTCCCAAATGCAACTTTTTGCAAAATTTCTTTTTGATTCCTATGCAGGCAACTATTCTAAGCGTACATAATAAATTTCATACCCATCGGTAGCATAGGGCTGGAGAAAATTACATTTTAAAATTGTTCGAGCCCAAGTGTTGCATTTTTGATTCCTTATCAGGCCACTATTCTAAGCGTACATACCAAATTTCATACCCATCGGTAGCATAGGGCCGGAAAAAATTACATTTTAAAATTGTTCGAGCCCAAGTGTTGCATTATGCCCATGAAAAGTATGATATTTTCCCAAATGCAACTTTTTGCAAAATTTCTTTTTGATTCCTATGCAGGCCACTATTCTAAGCGTACATACCAAATTTCAGGCAAATCGGTAGCATAGGGCTGGAGAAAATTACATTTTAAAATTGATCGAGCCCAAGTGTTGCATTTTTGATTCCTTATCAGGCCACTATTCTAAGCGTACATACCAAATTTCATACCCATCGGTAGCATAGGGCCGGAAAAAATTACATTTTAAAATTGTTCGAGCCCAAGTGTTGCATTATGCCCATGAAAAGTATGATATTTTCCCAAATGCAACTTTTTGCAAAATTTCTTTTTGATTCCTATGCAGGCCACTATTCTAAGCGTACATACCAAATTTCATACCCATCGGTAGCATAGGGCCGGAGAAAATTTCATTTTAAAATTGTTCGAGCCCAAGTGTTGCATTATGCCCATGAAAAGAACGATATTTTCCCAAATGCAACTTTTTGCAAAATTTCTTTTTGATTCCTATGCAGGCAACTATTCTAAGCGTACATAGTAAATTTCATACCCATCGGTAGCATAGGGCTGGAGAAAATTACATTTTAAAATTGTTCGAGCCCAAGTGTTGCATTATGCCCATGAAAAGTATGATATTTTCCCAAATGCAACTTTTTGCAAAATTTCTTTTTGATTCCTATGCAGGCAACTATTCTAAGCGTACATAATAAATTTCATACCCATCGGTAGCGTAGGGCTGGAAAAAATTACATTTTAAAATTGTTCGAGCCCAAGTGTTGCATTATGCCCATGAAAAGTATGATATTTTCACAAATGCAACTTTTTGCAAAATTTCTTTATGATTCCTATGCAGGCCACTATTCTAAGCATACATTCCAAATTTCATACCCATTGGTAGGATAGGGCCGAAGAAAATTAGAGTTTAAAATTGTTCGAGCCCAAGTGTTGCATTATGCCCATGAAATGAATGATATTTTCCCAAATGCAACTTTTTGCAAAATTTCTTTTTGATTCCTATGCAGGCCACTATTCTAAGCGTACATACAAAATTTCATACCCATCGGTAGCATAGGGCTGGAGAAAATTACATTTTAAAATTGTTCGAGCCCAAGTGTTGCATTTTTGATTCCTATGCAGGCCACTATTCTAAGCGTACATACCAAATTTCATACCCATCGGTAGCATAGGGCCGGAAAAAATTACATTTTAAAATTGTTCGAGCCCAAGTGTTGCATTATGCCCATGAAAAGTATGATATTTTCCCAAATGCAACTTTTTGCAAAATTTCTTTTTGATTCCTATGCAGGCCACTATTCTAAGCGTACATACCAAATTTCAGGCAAATCGGTAGCATAGGGCTGGAGAAAATTACATTTTAAAATTGATCGAGCCCAAGTGTTGCATTTTTGATTCCTTATCAGGCCACTATTCTAAGCGTACATACCAAATTTCATACCCATCGGTAGCATAGGGCCGGAAAAAATTACATTTTAAAATTGTTCGAGCCCAAGTGTTGCATTATGCCCATGAAAAGTATGATATTTTCCCAAATGCAACTTTTTGCAAAATTTCTTTTTGATTCCTATGCAGGCCACTATTCTAAGCGTACATACCAAATTTCATACCCATCGGTAGCATAGGGCCGGAGAAAATTTCATTTTAAAATTGTTCGAGCCCAAGTGTTGCATTATGCCCATGAAAAGAACGATATTTTCCCAAATGCAACTTTTTGCAAAATTTCTTTTTGATTCCTATGCAGGCAACTATTCTAAGCGTACATAGTAAATTTCATACCCATCGGTAGCATAGGGCTGGAGAAAATTACATTTTAAAATTGTTCGAGCCCAAGTGTTGCATTATGCCCATGAAAAGTATGATATTTTCCCAAATGCAACTTTTTGCAAAATTTCTTTTTGATTCCTATGCAGGCAACTATTCTAAGCGTACATAATAAATTTCATACCCATCGGTAGCGTAGGGCTGGAAAAAATTACATTTTAAAATTGTTCGAGCCCAAGTGTTGCATTATGCCCATGAAAAGTATGATATTTTCACAAATGCAACTTTTTGCAAAATTTCTTTATGATTCCTATGCAGGCCACTATTCTAAGCATACATTCCAAATTTCATACCCATTGGTAGGATAGGGCCGAAGAAAATTAGAGTTTAAAATTGTTCGAGCCCAAGTGTTGCATTATGCCCATGAAATGAATGATATTTTCCCAAATGCAACTTTTTGCAAAATTTCTTTTTGATTCCTATGCAGGCCACTATTCTAAGCGTACATACAAAATTTCATACCCATCGGTAGCATAGGGCTGGAGAAAATTACATTTTAAAATTGTTCGAGCCCAAGTGTTGCATTTTTGATTCCTATGCAGGCCACTATTCTAAGCGTACATACCAAATTTCATACCCATCGGTAGCATAGGGCCGGAGAAAATTACATTTTAAAATTGTTCGAGCCCAAGTGTTGCATTATGCCCATGAAAAGTATGATATTTTCCCAAATGCAACTTTTTGCAAAATTTCTTTTTGATTCCTATGCAGGCAACTATTCTAAGCGTACATAATAAATTTCACACCCATCGGTAGCATAGGGCCGGAGAAAATTACATTTTAAAATTGTTCGAGCCCAAGTGTTGCTTATTATGCCCATGAAAAGTATGATATTTTCCCAAATGCAACTTTTTGCAAAATTTCTTTTTGATTCCTATGCAGGCAACTATTCTAAGCGTACATAATAAATTTCATACCCATCGGTAGCATAGGGCTGGAGAAAATTACATTTTAAAATTGTTCGAGCCCAAGTGTTGCATTTTTGATTCCTTATCAGGCCACTATTCTAAGCGTACATACCAAATTTCATACCTATCGGTAGCATAGGGCCGGAAAAAATTACATTTTAAAATTGTTCGAGCCCAAGTGTTGCATTATGCCCATGAAAAGTATGATATTTTCCCAAATGCAACTTTTTGCAAAATTTCTTTTTGATTCCTATGCAGGCCACTATTCTAAGCGTACATACCAAATTTCAGGCAAATCGGTAGCATAGGGCTGGAGAAAATTACATTTTAAAATTGATCGAGCCCAAGTGTTGCATTTTTGATTCCTTATCAGGCCACTATTCTAAGCGTACATACCAAATTTCATACCCATCGGTAGCATAGGGCCGGAAAAAATTACATTTTAAAATTGTTCGAGCCCAAGTGTTGCATTATGCCCATGAAAAGTATGATATTTTCCCAAATGCAACTTTTTGCAAAATTTCTTTTTGATTCCTATGCAGGCCACTATTCTAAGCGTACATACCAAATTTCATACCCATCGGTAGCATAGGGCCGGAGAAAATTTCATTTTAAAATTGTTCGAGCCCAAGTGTTGCATTATGCCCATGAAAAGAACGATATTTTCCCAAATGCAACTTTTTGCAAAATTTCTTTTTGATTCCTATGCAGGCAACTATTCTAAGCGTACATAGTAAATTTCATACCCATCGGTAGCATAGGGCTGGAGAAAATTACATTTTAAAATTGTTCGAGCCCAAGTGTTGCATTATGCCCATGAAAAGTATGATATTTTCCCAAATGCAACTTTTTGCAAAATTTCTTTTTGATTCCTATGCAGGCAACTATTCTAAGCGTACATAATAAATTTCATACCCATCGGTAGCATAGGGCTGGAAAAAATTACATTTTAAAATTGTTCGAGCCCAAGTGTTGCATTATGCCCATGAAAAGTATGATATTTTCACAAATGCAACTTTTTGCAAAATTTCTTTATGATTCCTATGCAGGCCACTATTCTAAGCATACATTCCAAATTTCATACCCATTGGTAGGATAGGGCCGAAGAAAATTAGAGTTTAAAATTGTTCGAGCCCAAGTGTTGCATTATGCCCATGAAATGAATGATATTTTCCCAAATGCAACTTTTTGCAAAATTTCTTTTTGATTCCTATGCAGGCCACTATTCTAAGCGTACATACAAAATTTCATACCCATCGGTGGCATAGGGCCGGAGAAAATTACATTTTAAAATTGTTCGAGCCCAAGTGTTGCATTATGCCCAAGAAAAGTATGATATTTTCACAAATGCAACTTTTTGCAAAATTTCTTTTTGATTCCTATGCAGGCCACTATTCTAAACATACATACCAAATTTCAGGTAAATCGGTAGCATAGGGCTGGAGAAAATTACATTTTAAAATTGTTCGAGCCCAAGTGTTGCATTTTTGTTTCCTATGCAGGCCACTATTCTAAGCGTACATACCAAATTTCATACCCATCGGTAGCATAGGGCCGGAAAAAATTACATTTTAAAATTGGTCGAGCCCAAGTGTTGCATTATGCCCATGAAAAGTATGATATTTTCCCAAATGCAACTTTTTGCAAAATTTCTTTTTGATTCCTATGCAGGCCACTATTCTAAGCGTACATACCAAATTTCATACCCATCGGTAGCATAGGGCCGGAGAAAATTACATTTTAAAATTGTTCGAGCCCAAGTGTTGCATTATGCCCATGAAAAGAATGATATTTTCCCAAATGCAACTTTTTGCAAAATTTCTTTTTGATTCCTATGCAGGCCACTATTCTAAGCGTACATACCAAATTTCATACCCATCGGTAGCATAGGGCTGGAGAAAATTACATTTTAAAATTGTTCGAGCGCATGTGTTGCATTATGCCCATGAAAAGTATGATATTTTCACAAATGCAACTTTTTGCAAAATTTCTTTATGATTCCTATGCAGGCCACTATTCTAAGCATACATACCAAATTTCATACCCATCGGTAGCATAACGCCGGAGAAAATTACATTTTAAAATTGTTCGAGCCCAAGTGTTGCATTATGCCCATGAAAAGTATGATATTTTCCCAAATGCAACTTTTTGCAAAATTTCTTTTTGATTCCTATGCAGGCAACTATTCTAAGCGTACATAATAAATTTCATACCCATCGGTAGCATAGGGCTGGAGAAAATTACATTTTAAAATTGTTCGAGCCCAAGTGTTGCATTATGCCCATGAAAAGTATGATATTTTCCCAAATGCAACTTTTTGCAAAATTTCTTTTTGATTCCTATGCAGGCAACTATTCTAAGCGTACATAATAAATTTCATACCCATCGGTAGCATAGGGCTGGAAAAAATTACATTTTAAAATTGTTCGAGCCCAAGTGTTGCATTATGCCCATGAAAAGTATGATATTTTCACAAATGCAACTTTTTGCAAAATTTCTTTATGATTCCTATGCAGGCCACTATTCTAAGCATACATACCAAATTTCATACCCATCGGTAGGATAGGGCCGAAGAAAATTAGAGTTTAAAATTGTTCGAGCCCAAGTGTTGCATTATGCCCATGAAAAGAATGATATTTTCCCAAATGCAACTTTTTGCAAAATTTCTTTTTGATTCCTATGCAGGCCACTATTCTAAGCGTACATACAAAATTTCATACCCATCGGTGGCATAGGGCCGGAGAAAATTACATTTTAAAATTGTTCGAGCCCAAGTGTTGCATTATGCCCAAGAAAAGTATGATATTTTCACAAATGCAACTTTTTGCAAAATTTCTTTTTGATTCCTATGCAGGCCACTATTCTAAACATACATACCAAATTTCAGGCAAATCGGTAGCATAGGGCTGGAGAAAATTACATTTTAAAATTGTTCGAGCCCAAGTGTTGCATTTTTGTTTCCTATGCAGGCCACTATTCTAAGCGTACATACCAAATTTCATACCCATCGGTAGCATAGGGCCGGAAAAAATTACATTTTAAAATTGGTCGAGCCCAAGTGTTGCATTATGCCCATGAAAAGTATGATATTTTCCCAAATGCAACTTTTTGCAAAATTTCTTTTTGATTCCTATGCAGGCCACTATTCTAAGCGTACATACCAAATTTCATACCCATCGGTAGCATAGGGCCGGAGAAAATTACATTTTAAAATTGCTCGAACCCAAGTGTTGCATTATGCCCATGAAAAGTATGATATTTTCCCAAATGCAACTTTTTGCAAAATTTCTTTTTGATTCCTATGCAGGCAACTATTCTAAGCGTACATAATAAATTTCATACCCATCGGTAGCATAGGGCTGGAAAAAATTACATTTTAAAATTGTTCGAGCCCAAGTGTTGCATTATGCCCATGAAAAGTATGATATTTTCACAAATGCAACTTTTTGCAAAATTTCTTTATGATTCCTATGCAGGCCACTATTCTAAGCATACATACCAAATTTCATACCCATCGGTAGGATAGGGCCGAAGAAAATTAGAGTTTAAAATTGTTCGAGCCCAAGTGTTGCATTATGCCCATGAAAAGAATGATATTTTCCCAAATGCAACTTTTTGCAAAATTTCTTTTTGATTCCTATGCAGGCCACTATTCTAAGCATACATACCAAATTTCATACCCATCGGTAGGATAGGGCCGAAGAAAATTAGAGATTAAAATTGTTCGAGCCCAAGTGTTGCATTATGCCCATGAAAAGTATGATATTTTCCCAAATGCAACTTTTTGCAAAATTTCTTTTTGATTCCTATGCAGGCCACTATTCTAAGCGTACATACCAAATTTCATACCCATCGGTAGCATAGGGCTGGAAAAAATTACATTTTAAAATTGTTCGAGCCCAAGTGTTGCATTATGCCCATGAAAAGTATGATATTTTCCCAAATGCAACTTTTTGCAAAATTTTTTTTGATTCCTATGCAGGCAACTATTCTAAGCGTACATAATAAATTTCATACCCATCGGTAGCATAGGGCTGGAGAAAATTACATTTTAAAATTGTTCGAGCCCAAGTGTTGCATTATGCCCATGAAAAGTATGATATTTTCCCAAATGCAACTTTTTGATTCCTATGCAGGCAACTATTCTAAGCGTACATAATAAATTTCATACCCATCGGTAGCATAGGGCTGGAGAAAATTACATTTTAAAATTGTTCGAGCCCAAGTGTTGCATTATGCCCATGAAAAGTATGATATTTTCACAAATGCAACTTTTTGCAAAATTTCTTTATGATTCCTATGCAGGCCACTATTCTAAGCATACATACCAAATTTCATACCCATCGGTAGGATAGGGCCGAAGAAAATTAGAGTTTAAAATTGTTCGAGCCCAAGTGTTGCATTATGCCCATGAAAAGAATGATATTTTCCCAAATGCAACTTTTTGCAAAATTTCTTTATGATTCCTATGCAGGCCACTATTCTAAGCATACATACCAAATTTCATACCCATCGGTAGCATAACGCCGGAGAAAATTACATTTTAAAATTGATCGAGCCCAAGTGTTGCATTTTTGATTCCTTATCAGGCCACTATTCTAAGCGTACATACCAAATTTCATACCCATCGGTAGCATAGGGCCGGAAAAAATTACATTTTAAAATTGTTCGAGCCCAAGTGTTGCATTATGCCCATGAAAAGTATGATATTTTCCCAAATGCAACTTTTTGCAAAATTTCTTTTTGATTCCTATGCAGGCCACTATTCTAAGCGTACATACCAAATTTCATACCCATCGGTAGCATAGGGCCGGAGAAAATTTCATTTTAAAATTGTTCGAGCCCAAGTGTTGCATTATGCCCATGAAAAGAACGATATTTTCCCAAATGCAACTTTTTGCAAAATTTCTTTTTGATTCCTATGCAGGCAACTATTCTAAGCGTACATAGTAAATTTCATACCCATCGGTAGCATAGGGCTGGAGAAAATTACATTTTAAAATTGTTCGAGCCCAAGTGTTGCATTATGCCCATGAAAAGTATGATATTTTCCCAAATGCAACTTTTTGCAAAATTTCTTTTTGATTCCTATGCAGGCAACTATTCTAAGCGTACATAATAAATTTCATACCCATCGGTAGCATAGGGCTGGAAAAAATTACATTTTAAAATTGTTCGAGCCCAAGTGTTGCATTATGCCCATGAATAGTATGATATTTTCACAAATGCAACTTTTTGCAAAATTTCTTTATGATTCCTATGCAGGCCACTATTCTAAGCATACATTCCAAATTTCATACCCATTGGTAGGATAGGGCCGAAGAAAATTAGAGTTTAAAATTGTTCGAGCCCAAGTGTTGCATTATGCCCATCAAATGAATGATATTTTCCCAAATGCAACTTTTTGCAAAATTTCTTTTTGATTCCTATGCAGGCCACTATTCTAAGCGTACATACAAAATTTCATACCCATCGGTGGCATAGGGCCGGAGAAAATTACATTTTAAAATTGTTCGAGCCCAAGTGTTGCATTATGCCCAAGAAAAGTATGATATTTTCACAAATGCAACTTTTTGCAAAATTTCTTTTTGATTCCTATGCAGGCCACTATTCTAAACATACATACCAAATTTCAGGTAAATCGGTAGCATAGGGCTGGAGAAAATTACATTTTAAAATTGTTCGAGCCCAAGTGTTGCATTTTTGATTCCTATGCAGGCCACTATTCTAAGCGTACATACCAAATTTCATACCCATCGGTAGCATAGGGCCGGAGAAAATTACATTTTAAAATTGTTCGAGCCCAAGTGTTGTATTATGCCCATGAAAAGTACGATATTTTCCCAAATGCAACTTTTTGCAAAATTTCTTTTTGATTCCTATGCAGGCAACTATTCTAAGCGTACATAGTAAATTTCATACCCATCGGTAGCATAGGGCTGGAGAAAATTACATTTTAAAATTGTTCGAGCCCAAGTGTTGCATTATGCCCATGAAAAGTATGATATTTTCACAAATGCAACTTTTTGCAAAATTTCTTTTTGATTCCTATGCAGGCCACTATTCTAAACATACATACCAAATTTCAGGCAAATCGGTAGCATAGGGCTGGAGAAAATTACATTTTAAAATTGTTCGAGCCCAAGTGTTGCATTTTTGTTTCCTATACAGGCCACTATTCTAAGCGTACATACCCAATTTCATACCCATCGGTAGCATAGGGCCGGAAAAAATTACATTTTAAAATTGGTCGAGCCCAAGTGTTGCATTATGCCCATGAAAAGTATGATATTTTCACAAATGCAACTTTTTGCAAAATTTCTTTATGATTCCTATGCAGGCCACTATTCTAAGCATACATTCCAAATTTCATACCCATTGGTAGGATAGGGCCGAAGAAAATTAGAGTTTAAAATTGTTCGAGCCCAAGTGTTGCATTATGCCCATGAAATGAATGATATTTTCCCAAATGCAACTTTTTGCAAAATTTCTTTTTGATTCCTATGCAGGCCACTATTCTAAGCGTACATACCAAATTTCATACCCATCGGTAGCATAACGCCGGAGAAAATTACATTTTAAAATTGATCGAGCCCAAGTGTTGCATTTTTGATTCCTTATCAGGCCACTATTCTAAGCGTACATACCAAATTTCATACCCATCGGTAGCATAGGGCCGGAAAAAATTACATTTTAAAATTGTTCGAGCCCAAGTGTTGCATTATGCCCATGAAAAGTATGATATTTTCCCAAATGCAACTTTTTGCAAAATTTCTTTTTGATTCCTATGCAGGCCACTATTCTAAGCGTACATACCAAATTTCATACCCATCGGTAGCATAGGGCCGGAGAAAATTTCATTTTAAAATTGTTCGAGCCCAAGTGTTGCATTATGCCCATGAAAAGAACGATATTTTCCCAAATGCAACTTTTTGCAAAATTTCTTTTTGATTCCTATGCAGGCAACTATTCTAAGCGTACATAGTAAATTTCATACCCATCGGTAGCATAGGGCTGGAGAAAATTACATTTTAAAATTGTTCGAGCCCAAGTGTTGCATTATGCCCATGAAAAGTATGATATTTTCCCAAATGCAACTTTTTGCAAAATTTCTTTTTGATTCCTATGCAGGCAACTATTCTAAGCGTACATAATAAATTTCATACCCATCGGTAGCATAGGGCTGGAAAAAATTACATTTTAAAATTGTTCGAGCCCAAGTGTTGCATTATGCCCATGAAAAGTATGATATTTTCACAAATGCAACTTTTTGCAAAATTTCTTTATGATTCCTATGCAGGCCACTATTCTAAGCATACATTCCAAATTTCATACCCATTGGTAGGATAGGGCCGAAGAAAATTAGAGTTTAAAATTGTTCGAGCCCAAGTGTTGCATTATGCCCATGAAATGAATGATATTTTCCCAAATGCAACTTTTTGCAAAATTTCTTTTTGATTCCTATGCAGGCCACTATTCTAAGCGTACATACAAAATTTCATACCCATCGGTGGCATAGGGCCGGAGAAAATTACATTTTAAAATTGTTCGAGCCCAAGTGTTGCATTATGCCCAAGAAAAGTATGATATTTTCACAAATGCAACTTTTTGCAAAATTTCTTTTTGATTCCTATGCAGGCCACTATTCTAAACATACATACCAAATTTCAGGTAAATCGGTAGCATAGGGCTGGAGAAAATTACATTTTAAAATTGTTCGAGCCCAAGTGTTGCATTTTTGATTCCTATGCAGGCCACTATTCTAAGCGTACATACCAAATTTCATACCCATCGGTAGCATAGGGCCGGAGAAAATTACATTTTAAAATTGTTCGAGCCCAAGTGTTGTATTATGCCCATGAAAAGTACGATATTTTCCCAAATGCAACTTTTTGCAAAATTTCTTTTTGATTCCTATGCAGGCAACTATTCTAAGCGTACATAGTAAATTTCATACCCATCGGTAGCATAGGGCTGGAGAAAATTACATTTTAAAATTGTTCGAGCCCAAGTGTTGCATTATGCCCATGAAAAGTATGATATTTTCACAAATGCAACTTTTTGCAAAATTTCTTTTTGATTCCTATGCAGGCCACTATTCTAAACATACATACCAAATTTCAGGCAAATCGGTAGCATAGGGCTGGAGAAAATTACATTTTAAAATTGTTCGAGCCCAAGTGTTGCATTTTTGTTTCCTATGCAGGCCACTATTCTAAGCGTACATACCAAATTTCATACCCATCGGTAGCATAGGGCCGGAAAAAATTACATTTTAAAATTGGTCGAGCCCAAGTGTTGCATTATGCCCATGAAAAGTATGATATTTTCCCAAATGCAACTTTTTGCAAAATTTCTTTTTGATTCCTATGCAGGCCACTATTCTAAGCGTACATACCAAATTTCATACCCATCGGTAGCATAGGGCCGGAGAAAATTACATTTTAAAATTGTTCGAGCGCATGTGTTGCATTATGCCCATGAAAAGTATGATATTTTCACAAATGCAACTTTTTGCAAAATTTCTTTATGATTCCTATGCAGGCCACTATTCTAAGCATACATACCAAATTTCATACCCATCGGTAGCATAACGCCGGAGAAAATTACATTTTAAAATTGTTCGAGCCCAAGTGTTGCATTATGCCCATGAAAAGTATGATATTTTCCCAAATGCAACTTTTTGCAAAATTTCTTTTTGATTCCTATGCAGGCAACTATTCTAAGCGTACATAATAAATTTCATACCCATCGGTAGCATAGGGCTGGAGAAAATTACATTTTAAAATTGTTCGAACCCAAGTGTTGCATTATGCCCATGAAAAGTATGATATTTTCCCAAATGCAACTTTTTGCAAAATTTCTTTTTGATTCCTATGCAGGCAACTATTCTAAGCGTACATAATAAATTTCATACCCATCGGTAGCATAGGGCTGGAAAAAATTACATTTTAAAATTGTTCGAGCCCAAGTGTTGCATTATGCCCATGAAAAGTATGATATTTTCACAAATGCAACTTTTTGCAAAATTTCTTTATGATTCCTATGCAGGCCACTATTCTAAGCATACATACCAAATTTCATACCCATCGGTAGGATAGGGCCGAAGAAAATTAGAGTTTAAAATTGTTCGAGCCCAAGTGTTGCATTATGCCCATGAAAAGAATGATATTTTCCCAAATGCAACTTTTTGCAAAATTTCTTTTTGATTCCTATGCAGGCCACTATTCTAAGCGTACATACAAAATTTCATACCCATCGGTGGCATAGGGCCGGAGAAAATTACATTTTAAAATTGTTCGAGCCCAAGTGTTGCATTATGCCCAAGAAAAGTATGATATTTTCACAAATGCAACTTTTTGCAAAATTTCTTTTTGATTCCTATGCAGGCCACTATTCTAAACATACATACCAAATTTCAGGCAAATCGGTAGCATAGGGCTGGAGAAAATTACATTTTAAAATTGTTCGAGCCCAAGTGTTGCATTTTTGTTTCCTATGCAGGCCACTATTCTAAGCGTACATACCAAATTTCATACCCATCGGTAGCATAGGGCCGGAAAAAATTACATTTTAAAATTGGTCGAGCCCAAGTGTTGCATTATGCCCATGAAAAGTATGATATTTTCCCAAATGCAACTTTTTGCAAAATTTCATTTTGATTCCTATGCAGGCCACTATTCTAAGCGTACATACCAAATTTCATACCCATCGGTAGCATAGGGCCGGAGAAAATTACATTTTAAAATTGCTCGAACCCAAGTGTTGCATTATGCCCATGAAAAGTATGATATTTTCCCAAATGCAACTTTTTGCAAAATTTCTTTTTGATTCCTATGCAGGCAACTATTCTAAGCGTACATAATAAATTTCATACCCATCGGTAGCATAGGGCTGGAAAAAATTACATTTTAAAATTGTTCGAGCCCAAGTGTTGCATTATGCCCATGAAAAGTATGATATTTTCACAAATGCAACTTTTTGCAAAATTTCTTTATGATTCCTATGCAGGCCACTATTCTAAGCATACATACCAAATTTCATACCCATCGGTAGGATAGGGCCGAAGAAAATTAGAGTTTAAAATTGTTCGAGCCCAAGTGTTGCATTATGCCCATGAAAAGAATGATATTTTCCCAAATGCAACTTTTTGCAAAATTTCTTTTTGATTCCTATGCAGGCCACTATTCTAAGCATACATACCAAATTTCATACCCATCGGTAGGATAGGGCCGAAGAAAATTAGAGATTAAAATTGTTCGAGCCCAAGTGTTGCATTATGCCCATGAAAAGTATGATATTTTCCCAAATGCAACTTTTTGCAAAATTTCTTTTTGATTCCTATGCAGGCCACTATTCTAAGCGTACATACCAAATTTCATACCCATCGGTAGCATAGGGCTGGAAAAAATTACATTTTAAAATTGTTCGAGCCCAAGTGTTGCATTATGCCCATGAAAAGTATGATATTTTCCCAAATGCAACTTTTTGCAAAATTTTTTTTGATTCCTATGCAGGCAACTATTCTAAGCGTACATAATAAATTTCATACCCATCGGTAGCATAGGGCTGGAGAAAATTACATTTTAAAATTGTTCGAGCCCAAGTGTTGCATTATGCCCATGAAAAGTATGATATTTTCACAAATGCAACTTTTTGCAAAATTTCTTTATTATTCCTATGCAGGCCACTATTCTAAGCATACATACCAAATTTCATACCCATCGGTAGGATAGGGCCGAAGAAAATTAGAGTTTAAAATTGTTCGAGCCCAAGTGTTGCATTATGCCCATGAAAAGAATGATATTTTCCCAAATGCAACTTTTTGCAAAATTTCTTTATGATTCCTATGCAGGCCACTATTCTAAGCATACATAACAAATTTCATACCCATCGGTAGCATAACGCCGGAGAAAATTACATTTTAAAATTGATCGAGCCCAAGTGTTGCATTTTTGATTCCTTATCAGGCCACTATTCTAAGCGTACATACCAAATTTCATACCCATCGGTAGCATAGGGCCGGAAAAAATTACATTTTAAAATTGTTCGAGCCCAAGTGTTGCATTATGCCCATGAAAAGTATGATATTTTCCCAAATGCAACTTTTTGCAAAATTTCTTTTTGATTCCTATGCAGGCCACTATTCTAAGCGTACATACCAAATTTCATACCCATCGGTAGCATAGGGCCGGAGAAAATTTCATTTTAAAATTGTTCGAGCCCAAGTGTTGCATTATGCCCATGAAAAGAACGATATTTTCCCAAATGCAACTTTTTGCAAAATTTCTTTTTGATTCCTATGCAGGCAACTATTCTAAGCGTACATAGTAAATTTCATACCCATCGGTAGCATAGGGCTGGAGAAAATTACATTTTAAAATTGTTCGAGCCCAAGTGTTGCATTATGCCCATGAAAAGTATGATATTTTCCCAAATGCAACTTTTTGCAAAATTTCTTTTTGATTCCTATGCAGGCAACTATTCTAAGCGTACATAATAAATTTCATACCCATCGGTAGCATAGGGCTGGAAAAAATTACATTTTAAAATTGTTCGAGCCCAAGTGTTGCATTATGCCCATGAAAAGTATGATATTTTCACAAATGCAACTTTTTGCAAAATTTCTTTATGATTCCTATGCAGGCCACTATTCTAAGCATACATTCCAAATTTCATACCCATTGGTAGGATAGGGCCGAAGAAAATTAGAGTTTAAAATTGTTCGAGCCCAAGTGTTGCATTATGCCCATGAAATGAATGATATTTTCCCAAATGCAACTTTTTGCAAAATTTCTTTTTGATTCCTATGCAGGCCACTATTCTAAGCGTACATACAAAATTTCATACCCATCGGTGGCATAGGGCCGGAGAAAATTACATTTTAAAATTGTTCGAGCCCAAGTGTTGCATTATGCCCAAGAAAAGTATGATATTTTCACAAATGCAACTTTTTGCAAAATTTCTTTTTGATTCCTATGCAGGCCACTATTCTAAACATACATACCAAATTTCAGGTAAATCGGTAGCATAGGGCTGGAGAAAATTACATTTTAAAATTGTTCGAGCCCAAGTGTTGCATTTTTGATTCCTATGCAGGCCACTATTCTAAGCGTACATACCAAATTTCATACCCATCGGTAGCATAGGGCCGGAGAAAATTACATTTTAAAATTGGTCGAGCCCAAGTGTTGCATTATGCCCATGAAAAGTATGATATTTTCCCAAATGCAACTTTTTGCAAAATTTCTTTTTGATTCCTATGCAGGCCACTATTCTAAGCGTACATACAAAATTTCATACCCATCGGTGGCATAGGGCCGGAGAAAATTACATTTTAAAATTGTTCGAGCCCAAGTGTTGCATTATGCCCAAGAAAAGTATGATATTTTCACAAATGCAACTTTTTGCAAAATTTCTTTTTGATTCCTATGCAGGCCACTATTCTAAACATACATACCAAATTTCAGGTAAATCGGTAGCATAGGGCTGGAGAAAATTACATTTTAAAATTGTTCGAGCCCAAGTGTTGCATTTTTGATTCCTATGCAGGCCACTATTCTAAGCGTACATACCAAATTTCATACCCATCGGTAGCATAGGGCCGGAGAAAATTACATTTTAAAATTGGTCGAGCCCAAGTGTTGCATTATGCCCATGAAAAGTACGATATTTTCCCAAATGCAACTTTTTGCAAAATTTCTTTTTGATTCCTATGCAGGCAACTATTCTAAGCGTACATAGTAAATTTCATACCCATCGGTAGCATAGGGCTGGAGAAAATTACATTTTAAAATTGTTCGAGCCCAAGTGTTGCATTATGCCCATGAAAAGTATGATATTTTCACAAATGCAACTTATTGCAAAATTTCTTTTTGATTCCTATGCAGGCCACTATTCTAAACATACATACCAAATTTCAGGCAAATCGGTAGCATAGGGCTGGAGAAAATTACATTTTAAAATTGTTCGAGCCCAAGTGTTGCATTTTTGTTTCCTATGCAGGCCACTATTCTAAGCGTACATACCCAATTTCATACCCATCGGTAGCATAGGGCCGGAAAAAATTACATTTTAAAATTGGTCGAGCCCAAGTGTTGCATTATGCCCATGAAAAGTATGATATTTTCCCAAATGCAACTTTTTGCAAAATTTCTTTTTGATTCCTATGCAGGCCACTATTCTAAGCGTACATACCAAATTTCATACCCATCGGTAGCATAACGCCGGAGAAAATTACATTTTAAAATTGATCGAGCCCAAGTGTTGCATTTTTGATTCCTTATCAGGCCACTATTCTAAGCGTACATACCAAATTTCATACCCATCGGTAGCATAGGGCCGGAAAAAATTACATTTTAAAATTGTTCGAGCCCAAGTGTTGCATTATGCCCATGAAAAGTATGATATTTTCCCAAATGCAACTTTTTGCAAAATTTCTTTTTGATTCCTATGCAGGCCACTATTCTAAGCGTACATACCAAATTTCATACCCATCGGTAGCATAGGGCCGGAGAAAATTTCATTTTAAAATTGTTCGAGCCCAAGTGTTGTATTATGCCCATGAAAAGTACGATATTTTCCCAAATGCAACTTTTTGCAAAATTTCTTTTTGATTCCTATGCAGGCAACTATTCTAAGCGTACATAGTAAATTTCATACCCATCGGTAGCATAGGGCTGGAGAAAATTACATTTTAAAATTGTTCGAGCCCAAGTGTTGCATTATGCCCATGAAAAGTATGATATTTTCACAAATGCAACTTTTTGCAAAATTTCTTTTTGATTCCTATGCAGGCCACTATTCTAAACATACATACCAAATTTCAGGCAAATCGGTAGCATAGGGCTGGAGAAAATTACATTTTAAAATTGTTCGAGCCCAAGTGTTGCATTTTTGTTTCCTATGCAGGCCACTATTCTAAGCGTACATACCAAATTTCATACCCATCGGTAGCATAGGGCCGGAAAAAATTACATTTTAAAATTGGTCGAGCCCAAGTGTTGCATTATGCCCATGAAAAGTATGATATTTTCCCAAATGCAACTTTTTGCAAAATTTCTTTTTGATTCCTATGCAGGCCACTATTCTAAGCGTACATACCAAATTTCATACCCATCGGTAGCATAGGGCCGGAGAAAATTACATTTTAAAATTGTTCGAGCCCAAGTGTTGCATTATGCCCATGAAAAGAATGATATTTTCCCAAATGCAACTTTTTGCAAAATTTCTTTTTGATTCCTATGCAGGCCACTATTCTAAGCGTACATACCAAATTTCATATCCATCGGTAGCATAGGGCTGGAGAAAATTACATTTTAAAATTGTTCGAGCGCATGTGTTGCATTATGCCCATGAAAAGTATGATATTTTCACAAATGCAACTTTTTGCAAAATTTCTTTATGATTCCTATGCAGGTCACTATTCTAAGCATACATACCAAATTTCATACCCATCGGTAGCATAACGCCGGAGAAAATTACATTTTAAAATTGTTCGAGCCCAAGTGTTGCATTATGCCCATGAAAAGTATGATATTTTCCCAAATGCAACTTTTTGCAAAATTTCTTTTTGATTCCTATGCAGGCAACTATTCTAAGCGTACATAATAAATTTCATACCCATCGGTAGCATAGGGCTGGAGAAAATTACATTTTAAAATTGTTCGAACCCAAGTGTTGCATTATGCCCATGAAAAGTATGATATTTTCCCAAATGCAACTTTTTGCAAAATTTCTTTTTGATTCCTATGCAGGCAACTATTCTAAGCGTACATAATAAATTTCATACCCATCGGTAGCATAGGGCTGGAAAAAATTACATTTTAAAATTGTTCGAGCCCAAGTGTTGCATTATGCCCATGAAAAGTATGATATTTTCACAAATGCAACTTTTTGCAAAATTTCTTTATGATTCCTATGCAGGCCACTATTCTAAGCATACATACCAAATTTCATACCCATCGGTAGGATAGGGCCGAAGAAAATTAGAGTTTAAAATTGTTCGAGCCCAAGTGTTGCATTATGCCCATGAAAAGAATGATATTTTCCCAAATGCAACTTTTTGCAAAATTTCTTTTTGATTCCTATGCAGGCCACTATTCTAAGCGTACATACAAAATTTCATACCCATCGGTGGCATAGGGCCGGAGAAAATTACATTTTAAAATTGTTCGAGCCCAAGTGTTGCATTATGCCCAAGAAAAGTATGATATTTTCACAAATGCAACTTTTTGCAAAATTTCTTTTTGATTCCTATGCAGGCCACTATTCTAAACATACATACCAAATTTCAGGCAAATCGGTAGCATAGGGCTGGAGAAAATTACATTTTAAAATTGTTCGAGCCCAAGTGTTGCATTTTTGTTTCCTATGCAGGCCACTATTCTAAGCGTACATACCAAATTTCATACCCATCGGTAGCATAGGGCCGGAAAAAATTACATTTTAAAATTGCTCGAGCCCAAGTGTTGCATTATGCCCATGAAAAGTATGATATTTTCCCAAATGCAACTTTTTGCAAAATTTCTTTTTGATTCCTATGCAGGCCACTATTCTAAGCGTACATACCAAATTTCATACCCATCGGTAGCATAGGGCCGGAGAAAATTACATTTTAAAATTGCTCGAACCCAAGTGTTGCATTATGCCCATGAAAAGTATGATATTTTCCCAAATGCAACTTTTTGCAAAATTTCTTTTTGATTCCTATGCAGGCAACTATTCTAAGCGTACATAATAAATTTCATACCCATCGGTAGCATAGGGCTGGAAAAAATTACATTTTAAAATTGTTCGAGCCCAAGTGTTGCATTATGCCCATGAAAAGTATGATATTTTCACAAATGCAACTTTTTGCAAAATTTCTTTATGATTCCTATGCAGGCCACTATTCTAAGCATACATACCAAATTTCTTACCCATCGGTAGGATAGGGCCGAAGAAAATTAGAGTTTAAAATTGTTCGAGCCCAAGTGTTGCATTATGCCCATGAAAAGAATGATATTTTCCCAAATGCAACTTTTTGCAAAATTTCTTTTTGATTCCTATGCAGGCCACTATTCTAAGCATACATACCAAATTTCATACCCATCGGTAGGATAGGGCCGAAGAAAATTAGAGATTAAAATTGTTCGAGCCCAAGTGTTGCATTATGCCCATGAAAAGTATGATATTTTCCCAAATGCAACTTTTTGCAAAATTTCTTTTTGATTCCTATGCAGGCCACTATTCTAAGCGTACATACCAAATTTCATACCCATCGGTAGCATGGGGCTGGAAAAAATTACATTTTAAAATTGTTCGAGCCCAAGTGTTGCATTATGCCCATGAAAAGTATGATATTTTCCCAAATGCAACTTTTTGCAAAAATTTTTTTGATTCCTATGCAGGCAACTATTCTAAGCGTACATAATAAATTTCATACCCATCGGTAGCATAGGGCTGGAGAAAATTACATTTTAAAATTGTTCGAGCCCAAGTGTTGCATTATGCCCATGAAAAGTATGATATTTTCCCAAATGCAACTTTTTGCAAAATTTCTTTTTGATTCCTATGCAGGCAACTATTCTAAGCGTACATAATAAATTTCATACCCATCGGTAGCATAGGGCTGGAGAAAATTACATTTTAAAATTGTTCGAGCCCAAGTGTTGCATTATGCCCATGAAAAGTATGATATTTTCACAAATGCAACTTTTTGCAAAATTTCTTTATGATTCCTATGCAGGCCACTATTCTAAGCATACATACCAAATTTCATACCCATCGGTAGGATAGGGCCAAAGAAAATTAGAGTTTAAAATTGTTCGAGCCCAAGTGTTGCATTATGCCCATGAAAAGAATGATATTTTCCCAAATGCAACTTTTTGCAAAATTTCTTTATGATTCCTATGCAGGCCACTATTCTAAGCATACATACCAAATTTCATACCCATCGGTAGCATAACGCCGGAGAAAATTACATTTTAAAATTGTTCGAGCCCAAGTGTTGCATTATGCCCATGAAAAGTATGATATTTTCCCAAATGCAACTTTTTGCAAAATTTCTTTTTGATTCCTATGCAGGCAACTATTCTAAGCGTACATAATAAATTTCATACCCATCGGTAGCATAGGGCTGGAGAAAATTACATTTTAAAATTGTTCGAACCCAAGTGTTGCATTATGCCCATGAAAAGTATGATATTTTCCCAAATGCAACTTTTTGCAAAATTTCTTTTTGATTCCTATGCAGGCAACTATTCTAAGCGTACATAATAAATTTCATACCCATCGGTAGCATAGGGCTGGAAAAAATTACATTTTAAAATTGTTCGAGCCCAAGTGTTGCATTATGCCCATGAAAAGTATGATATTTTCACAAATGCAACTTTTTGCAAAATTTCTTTATGATTCCTATGCAGGCCACTATTCTAAGCATACATACCAAATTTCATACCCATCGGTAGGATAGGGCCGAAGAAAATTAGAGTTTAAAATTGTTCGAGCCCAAGTGTTGCATTATGCCCATGAAAAGTATGATATTTTCCCAAATGCAACTTTTTGCAAAATTTCTTTTTGATTCCTATGCAGGCAACTATTCTAAGCGTACATAATAAATTTCATACCCATCGGTAGCATAGGGCTGGAGAAAATTACATTTTAAAATTGTTCGAACCCAAGTGTTGCATTATGCCCATGAAAAGTATGATATTTTCCCAAATGCAACTTTTTGCAAAATTTCTTTTTGATTCCTATGCAGGCAACTATTCTAAGCGTACATAATAAATTTCATACCCATCGGTAGCATAGGGCTGGAGAAAATTACATTTTAAAATTGTTCGAACCCAAGTGTTGCATTATGCCCATGAAAAGTATGATATTTTCCCAAATGCAACTTTTTGCAAAATTTCTTTTTGATTCCTATGCAGGCAACTATTCTAAGCGTACATAATAAATTTCATACCCATCGGTAGCATAGGGCCGGAAAAAATTACATTTTAAAATTGTTCGAGCCCAAGTGTTGCATTATGCCCATGAAAAGTATGATATTTTCACATATGCAACTTTTTGCAAAATTTCTTTATGATTCCTATGCAGGCCACTATTCTAAGCATACATACCAAATTTCATACCCATCGGTAGGATAGGGCCGAAGAAAATTAGAGTTTAAAATTGTTCGAGCCCAAGTGTTGCATTATGCCCATGAAAAGAATGATATTTTCCCAAATGCAACTTTTTGCAAAATTTCTTTTTGATTCCTATGCAGGCCACTATTCTAAGCGTACATACAAAATTTCATACCCATCGGTGGCATAGGGCCGGAGAAAATTACATTTTAAAATTGTTCGAGCCCAAGTGTTGCATTATGCCCAAGAAAAGTATGATATTTTCACAAATGCAACTTTTTGCAAAATTTCTTTTTGATTCCTATGCAGGCCACTATTCTAAACATACATACCAAATTTCAGGCAAATCGGTAGCATAGGGCTGGAGAAAATTACATTTTAAAATTGTTCGAGCCCAAGTGTTGCATTATGCCCATGAAAAGTATGATATTTTCCCAAATGCAACTTTTTGCAAAATTTTTTTTGATTCCTATGCAGGCAACTATTCTAAGCGTACATAATAAATTTCATACCCATCGGTAGCATAGGGCTGGAGAAAATTACATTTTAAAATTGTTCGAGCCCAAGTGTTGCATTATGCCCATGAAAAGTATGATATTTTCCCAAATGCAACTTTTTGCAAAATTTCTTTTTGATTCCTATGCAGGCAACTATTCTAAGCGTACATAATAAATTTCATACCCATCGGTAGCATAGGGCTGGAGAAAATTACATTTTAAAATTGTTCGAGCCCAAGTGTTGCATTATGCCCATGAAAAGTATGATATTTTCACAAATGCAACTTTTTGCAAAATTTCTTTATGATTCCTATGCAGGCCACTATTCTAAGCATACATACCAAATTTCATACCCATCGGTAGGATAGGGCCGAAGAAAATTAGAGTTTAAAATTGTTCGAGCCCAAGTGTTGCATTATGCCCATGTAAAGAATGATATTTTCCCAAATGCAACTTTTTGCAAAATTTCTTTTTGATTCCTATGCAGGCCACTATTCTAAGCGTACATACAAAATTTCATACCCATCGGTGGCATAGGGCCAGAGAAAATTACATTTTAAAATTGTTCGAGCCCAAGTGTTGCATTATGCCCAAGAAAAGTATGATATTTTCACAAATGCAACTTTTTGCAAAATTTCTTTTTGATTCCTATGCAGGCCACTATTCTAAACATACATACCAAATTTCAGGCAAATCGGTAGCATAGGGCTGGAGAAAATTACATTTTAAAATTGTTCGAGCCCAAGTGTTGCATTTTTGATTCCTATGCAGGCCACTATTCTAAGCGTACATACCAAATTTCATACCCATCGGTAGCATAGGGCCGGAAAAAATTACATTTTTAAATTGGTCGAGCCCAAGTGTTGCATTATGCCCATGAAAAGTATGATATTTTCCCAAATGCAACTTTTTGCAAAATTTCTTTTTGATTCCTATGCAGGCCACTATTCTAAGCGTAGATACCAAATTTCATACCCATCGGTAGCATAGGGCCGGAGAAAATTACATTTTAAAATTGTTCGAGCCCAAGTGTTGCATTATGCCCATGAAAAGAATGATATTTTCCCAAATGCAACTTTTTGCAAAATTTCTTTTTGATTCCTATGCAGGCCACTATTCTAAGCATACATACCAAATTTCATACCCATCGGTAGGATAGGGCCGAAGAAAATTAGAGATTAAAATTGTTCGAGCCCAAGTGTTGCATTATGCCCATGAAAAGAATGATATTTTCCCAAATGCAACTTTTTGCAAAATTTCTTTTTGATTCCTATGCAGGCCACTATTCTTAGCGTACATACAAAATTTCATACCCATCGGTGGCATAGGGCCGGAGAAAATTACATTTTAAAATTGTTCGAGCCCAAGTGTTGCATTATGCCCAAGAAAAGTATGATATTTTCACAAATGCAACTTTTTGCAAAATTTCTTTTTGATTCCTATGCAGGCCACTATTCTAAACATACATACCAAATTTCAGGCAAATCGGTAGCATAGGGCTGGAGAAAATTACATTTTAAAATTGTTCGAGCCCAAGTGTTGCATTTTTGATTCCTATGCAGGCCACTATTCTAAGCGTACATACCAAATTTCATACCCATCGGTAGCATAGGGCTGGAAAAAATTACATTTTAAAATTGTTCGAGCCCAAGTGTTGCATTATGCCCATGAAAAGTATGATATTTTCACAAATGCAACTTTTTGCAAAATTTCTTTATGATTCCTATGCAGGCCACTATTCTAAGCATACATACCAAATTTCTTACCCATCGGTAGGATAGGGCCGAAGAAAATTAGAGTTTAAAATTGTTCGAGCCCAAGTGTTGCATTATGCCCATGAAAAGAATGATATTTTCCCAAATGCAACTTTTTGCAAAATTTCTTTTTGATTCCTATGCAGGCCACTATTCTAAGCATACATACCAAATTTCATACCCATCGGTAGGATAGGGCCGAAGAAAATTAGAGATTAAAATTGTTCGAGCCCAAGTGTTGCATTATGCCCATGAAAAGTATGATATTTTCCCAAATGCAACTTTTTGCAAAATTTCTTTTTGATTCCTATGCAGGCCACTATTCTAAGCGTACATACCAAATTTCATACCCATCGGTAGCATGGGGCTGGAAAAAATTACATTTTAAAATTGTTCGAGCCCAAGTGTTGCATTATGCCCATGAAAAGTATGATATTTTCCCAAATGCAACTTTTTGCAAAAATTTTTTTGATTCCTATGCAGGCAACTATTCTAAGCGTACATAATAAATTTCATACCCATCGGTAGCATAGGGCTGGAGAAAATTACATTTTAAAATTGTTCGAGCCCAAGTGTTGCATTATGCCCATGAAAAGTATGATATTTTCCCAAATGCAACTTTTTGCAAAATTTCTTTTTGATTCCTATGCAGGCAACTATTCTAAGCGTACATAATAAATTTCATACCCATCGGTAGCATAGGGCTGGAGAAAATTACATTTTAAAATTGTTCGAGCCCAAGTGTTGCATTATGCCCATGAAAAGTATGATATTTTCACAAATGCAACTTTTTGCAAAATTTCTTTATGATTCCTATGCAGGCCACTATTCTAAGCATACATACCAAATTTCATACCCATCGGTAGGATAGGGCCAAAGAAAATTAGAGTTTAAAATTGTTCGAGCCCAAGTGTTGCATTATGCCCATGAAAAGAATGATATTTTCCCAAATGCAACTTTTTGCAAAATTTCTTTATGATTCCTATGCAGGCCACTATTCTAAGCATACATACCAAATTTCATACCCATCGGTAGCATAACGCCGGAGAAAATTACATTTTAAAATTGTTCGAGCCCAAGTGTTGCATTATGCCCATGAAAAGTATGATATTTTCCCAAATGCAACTTTTTGCAAAATTTCTTTTTGATTCCTATGCAGGCAACTATTCTAAGCGTACATAATAAATTTCATACCCATCGGTAGCATAGGGCTGGAGAAAATTACATTTTAAAATTGTTCGAACCCAAGTGTTGCATTATGCCCATGAAAAGTATGATATTTTCCCAAATGCAACTTTTTGCAAAATTTCTTTTTGATTCCTATGCAGGCAACTATTCTAAGCGTACATAATAAATTTCATACCCATCGGTAGCATAGGGCTGGAAAAAATTACATTTTAAAATTGTTCGAGCCCAAGTGTTGCATTATGCCCATGAAAAGTATGATATTTTCACAAATGCAACTTTTTGCAAAATTTCTTTATGATTCCTATGCAGGCCACTATTCTAAGCATACATACCAAATTTCATACCCATCGGTAGGATAGGGCCGAAGAAAATTAGAGTTTAAAATTGTTCGAGCCCAAGTGTTGCATTATGCCCATGAAAAGTATGATATTTTCCCAAATGCAACTTTTTGCAAAATTTCTTTTTGATTCCTATGCAGGCAACTATTCTAAGCGTACATAATAAATTTCATACCCATCGGTAGCATAGGGCTGGAGAAAATTACATTTTAAAATTGTTCGAACCCAAGTGTTGCATTATGCCCATGAAAAGTATGATATTTTCCCAAATGCAACTTTTTGCAAAATTTCTTTTTGATTCCTATGCAGGCAACTATTCTAAGCGTACATAATAAATTTCATACCCATCGGTAGCATAGGGCTGGAGAAAATTACATTTTAAAATTGTTCGAACCCAAGTGTTGCATTATGCCCATGAAAAGTATGATATTTTCCCAAATGCAACTTTTTGCAAAATTTCTTTTTGATTCCTATGCAGGCAACTATTCTAAGCGTACATAATAAATTTCATACCCATCGGTAGCATAGGGCCGGAAAAAATTACATTTTAAAATTGTTCGAGCCCAAGTGTTGCATTATGCCCATGAAAAGTATGATATTTTCACATATGCAACTTTTTGCAAAATTTCTTTATGATTCCTATGCAGGCCACTATTCTAAGCATACATACCAAATTTCATACCCATCGGTAGGATAGGGCCGAAGAAAATTAGAGTTTAAAATTGTTCGAGCCCAAGTGTTGCATTATGCCCATGAAAAGAATGATATTTTCCCAAATGCAACTTTTTGCAAAATTTCTTTTTGATTCCTATGCAGGCCACTATTCTAAGCGTACATACAAAATTTCATACCCATCGGTGGCATAGGGCCGGAGAAAATTACATTTTAAAATTGTTCGAGCCCAAGTGTTGCATTATGCCCAAGAAAAGTATGATATTTTCACAAATGCAACTTTTTGCAAAATTTCTTTTTGATTCCTATGCAGGCCACTATTCTAAACATACATACCAAATTTCAGGCAAATCGGTAGCATAGGGCTGGAGAAAATTACATTTTAAAATTGTTCGAGCCCAAGTGTTGCATTATGCCCATGAAAAGTATGATATTTTCCCAAATGCAACTTTTTGCAAAATTTTTTTTGATTCCTATGCAGGCAACTATTCTAAGCGTACATAATAAATTTCATACCCATCGGTAGCATAGGGCTGGAGAAAATTACATTTTAAAATTGTTCGAGCCCAAGTGTTGCATTATGCCCATGAAAAGTATGATATTTTCCCAAATGCAACTTTTTGCAAAATTTCTTTTTGATTCCTATGCAGGCAACTATTCTAAGCGTACATAATAAATTTCATACCCATCGGTAGCATAGGGCTGGAGAAAATTACATTTTAAAATTGTTCGAGCCCAAGTGTTGCATTATGCCCATGAAAAGTATGATATTTTCACAAATGCAACTTTTTGCAAAATTTCTTTATGATTCCTATGCAGGCCACTATTCTAAGCATACATACCAAATTTCATACCCATCGGTAGGATAGGGCCGAAGAAAATTAGAGTTTAAAATTGTTCGAGCCCAAGTGTTGCATTATGCCCATGTAAAGAATGATATTTTCCCAAATGCAACTTTTTGCAAAATTTCTTTTTGATTCCTATGCAGGCCACTATTCTAAGCGTACATACAAAATTTCATACCCATCGGTGGCATAGGGCCAGAGAAAATTACATTTTAAAATTGTTCGAGCCCAAGTGTTGCATTATGCCCAAGAAAAGTATGATATTTTCACAAATGCAACTTTTTGCAAAATTTCTTTTTGATTCCTATGCAGGCCACTATTCTAAACATACATACCAAATTTCAGGCAAATCGGTAGCATAGGGCTGGAGAAAATTACATTTTAAAATTGTTCGAGCCCAAGTGTTGCATTTTTGATTCCTATGCAGGCCACTATTCTAAGCGTACATACCAAATTTCATACCCATCGGTAGCATAGGGCCGGAAAAAATTACATTTTTAAATTGGTCGAGCCCAAGTGTTGCATTATGCCCATGAAAAGTATGATATTTTCCCAAATGCAACTTTTTGCAAAATTTCTTTTTGATTCCTATGCAGGCCACTATTCTAAGCGTAGATACCAAATTTCATACCCATCGGTAGCATAGGGCCGGAGAAAATTACATTTTAAAATTGTTCGAGCCCAAGTGTTGCATTATGCCCATGAAAAGAATGATATTTTCCCAAATGCAACTTTTTGCAAAATTTCTTTTTGATTCCTATGCAGGCCACTATTCTAAGCATACATACCAAATTTCATACCCATCGGTAGGATAGGGCCGAAGAAAATTAGAGATTAAAATTGTTCGAGCCCAAGTGTTGCATTATGCCCATGAAAAGAATGATATTTTCCCAAATGCAACTTTTTGCAAAATTTCTTTTTGATTCCTATGCAGGCCACTATTCTTAGCGTACATACAAAATTTCATACCCATCGGTGGCATAGGGCCGGAGAAAATTACATTTTAAAATTGTTCGAGCCCAAGTGTTGCATTATGCCCAAGAAAAGTATGATATTTTCACAAATGCAACTTTTTGCAAAATTTCTTTTTGATTCCTATGCAGGCCACTATTCTAAACATACATACCAAATTTCAGGCAAATCGGTAGCATAGGGCTGGAGAAAATTACATTTTAAAATTGTTCGAGCCCAAGTGTTGCATTTTTGATTCCTATGCAGGCCACTATTCTAAGCGTACATACCAAATTTCATACCCATCGGTAGCATAGGGCCAGAAAAAATTACATTTTAAAATTGGTCGAGCCCAAGTGTTGCATTATGCCCATGAAAAGTATGATATTTTCCCAAATGCAACTTTTTGCAAAATTTCTTTTTGATTCCTATGCAGGCCACTATTCTAAGCGTACATACCAAATTTCATACCCATCGGTAGCATAGGGCCGGAGAAAATTACATTTTAAAATTGTTCGAGCCCAAGTGTTGCATTATGCCCATGAAAAGAATGATATTTACCCAAATGCAACTTTTTGCAAAATTTCTTTTTGATTCCTATGCAGGCCACTATTCTAAGCATACATACCAAATTTCATACCCATCGGTAGGATAGGGCCGAAGAAAATTAGAGATTAAAATTGTTCGAGCCCAAGTGTTGCATTATGCCCATGAAAAGAATGATATTTTCCCAAATGCAACTTTTTGCAAAATTTCTTTTTGATTCCTATGCAGGCCACTATTCTTAGCGTACATACAAAATTTCATACCCATCGGTGGCATAGGGCCGGAGAAAATTACATTTTAAAATTGTTCGAGCCCAAGTGTTGCATTATGCCCATGAAAAGTATGATATTTTCCCAAATGCAACTTTTTGCAAATTTTCTTTATGATTCCTATGCAGGCCACTATTCTAAGCATACATACCAAATTTCATACCCATCGGTAGGATAGGGCCGAAGAAAATTAGAGTTTAAAATTGTTCGAGCCCAAGTGTTGCATTATGCCCATGAAAAGAATGATATTTTCCCAAATGCAACTTTTTGCAAAATTTCTTTTTGATTCCTATGCAGGCCACTATTCTAAGCGTACATACAAAATTTCATACCCATCGGTGGCATAGGGCCGGAGAAAATTACATTTTAAAATTGTTCGAGCCCAAGTGTTGCATTATGCCCAAGAAAAGTATGATATTTTCACAAATGCAACTTTTTGCAAAATTTCTTTTTGATTCCTATGCAGGCCACTATTCTAAACATACATACCAAATTTCAGGCAAATCGGTAGCATAGGGCTGGAGAAAATTACATTTTAAAATTGTTCGAGCCCAAGTGTTGCATTATGCCCATGAAAAGTATGATATTTTCCCAAATGCAACTTTTTGCAAAATTTTTTTTGATTCCTATGCAGGCAACTATTCTAAGCGTACATAATAAATTTCATACCCATCGGTAGCATAGGGCTGGAGAAAATTACATTTTAAAATTGTTCGAGCCCAAGTGTTGCATTATGCCCATGAAAAGTATGATATTTTCCCAAATGCAACTTTTTGCAAAATTTCTTTTTGATTCCTATGCAGGCAACTATTCTAAGCGTACATAATAAATTTCATACCCATCGGTAGCATAGGGCTGGAGAAAATTACATTTTAAAATTGTTCGAGCCCAAGTGTTGCATTATGCCCATGAAAAGTATGATATTTTCACAAATGCAACTTTTTGCAAAATTTCTTTATGATTCCTATGCAGGCCACTATTCTAAGCATACATACCAAATTTCATACCCATCGGTAGGATAGGGCCGAAGAAAATTAGAGTTTAAAATTGTTCGAGCCCAAGTGTTGCATTATGCCCATGTAAAGAATGATATTTTCCCAAATGCAACTTTTTGCAAAATTTCTTTTTGATTCCTATGCAGGCCACTATTCTAAGCGTACATACAAAATTTCATACCCATCGGTGGCATAGGGCCAGAGAAAATTACATTTTAAAATTGTTCGAGCCCAAGTGTTGCATTATGCCCAAGAAAAGTATGATATTTTCACAAATGCAACTTTTTGCAAAATTTCTTTTTGATTCCTATGCAGGCCACTATTCTAAACATACATACCAAATTTCAGGCAAATCGGTAGCATAGGGCTGGAGAAAATTACATTTTAAAATTGTTCGAGCCCAAGTGTTGCATTTTTGATTCCTATGCAGGCCACTATTCTAAGCGTACATACCAAATTTCATACCCATCGGTAGCATAGGGCCGGAAAAAATTACATTTTAAAATTGGTCGAGCCCAAGTGTTGCATTATGCCCATGAAAAGTATGATATTTTCCCAAATGCAACTTTTTGCAAAATTTCTTTTTGATTCCTATGCAGGCCACTATTCTAAGCGTAGATACCAAATTTCATACCCATCGGTAGCATAGGGCCGGAGAAAATTACATTTTAAAATTGTTCGAGCCCAAGTGTTGCATTATGCCCATGAAAAGAATGATATTTTCCCAAATGCAACTTTTTGCAAAATTTCTTTTTGATTCCTATGCAGGCCACTATTCTAAGCATACATACCAAATTTCATACCCATCGGTAGGATAGGGCCGAAGAAAATTAGAGATTAAAATTGTTCGAGCCCAAGTGTTGCATTATGCCCATGAAAAGAATGATATTTTCCCAAATGCAACTTTTTGCAAAATTTCTTTTTGATTCCTATGCAGGCCACTATTCTTAGCGTACATACAAAATTTCATACCCATCGGTGGCATAGGGCCGGAGAAAATTACATTTTAAAATTGTTCGAGCCCAAGTGTTGCATTATGCCCAAGAAAAGTATGATATTTTCACAAATGCAACTTTTTGCAAAATTTCTTTTTGATTCCTATGCAGGCCACTATTCTAAACATACATACCAAATTTCAGGCAAATCGGTAGCATAGGGCTGGAGAAAATTACATTTTAAAATTGTTCGAGCCCAAGTGTTGCATTTTTGATTCCTATGCAGGCCACTATTCTAAGCGTACATACCAAATTTCATACCCATCGGTAGCATAGGGCCAGAAAAAATTACATTTTAAAATTGGTCGAGCCCAAGTGTTGCATTATGCCCATGAAAAGTATGATATTTTCCCAAATGCAACTTTTTGCAAAATTTCTTTTTGATTCCTATGCAGGCCACTATTCTAAGCGTACATACCAAATTTCATACCCATCGGTAGCATAGGGCCGGAGAAAATTACATTTTAAAATTGTTCGAGCCCAAGTGTTGCATTATGCCCATGAAAAGAATGATATTTTCCCAAATGCAACTTTTTGCAAAATTTCTTTTTGATTCCTATGCAGGCCACTATTCTAAGCATACATACCAAATTTCATACCCATCGGTAGGATAGGGCCGAAGAAAATTAGAGATTAAAATTGTTCGAGCCCAAGTGTTGCATTATGCCCATGAAAAGAATGATATTTTCCCAAATGCAACTTTTTGCAAAATTTCTTTTTGATTCCTATGCAGGCCACTATTCTTAGCGTACATACAAAATTTCATACCCATCGGTGGCATAGGGCCGGAGAAAATTACATTTTAAAATTGTTCGAGCCCAAGTGTTGCATTATGCCCATGAAAAGTATGATATTTTCCCAAATGCAACTTTTTGCAAATTTTCTTTTTGATTCCTATGCAGGCCACTATTCTAAGCGTACATACCAAATTTCATACCCATCGGTAGAATAGGGCTGGAGAAAATTACATTTTAAAATTGTTCGAGCGCATGTGTTGCATTATGCCCATGAAAAGTATGATATTTTCACAAATGCAACTTTTTGCAGAATTTCTTTATGATTCCTATGCAGGCCACTATTCTAAGCATACATACCAAATTTCATACCCATCGGTTGCATAACGCCGGAGAAAATTACATTTTAAAATTGTTCGAGCCCAAGTGTTGCATTATGCCCATGAAAAGTATGATATATTCCCAAATGCAACATTTTGCAAAATTTCTTTGTGGTTCCCGTGCAGGCCACTATTCTAAGCGTACATACAAAATTTCAGGCACATCGGTAGCATAGGGCCGGAGAAAATTACATTTTAAAATTGTTCGAGCCCAAGTGTTGCATTATGCCCATGAAAAGTATGATATTTTCCCAAATGCAACTTTTTGCAAAATTTCTTTTTGATTCCTATGCAGGCAACTATTCTAAGCGTACATAATAAATTTCATACCCATCGGTAGCATAGGGCTGGAGAAAATTACATTTTAAAATTGTTCGAGCCCAAGTGTTGCATTATGCCCATGAAAAGTGTGATATTTTCCCAAATGCAACTTTTTGCAAAATTTCTTTTTGATTCCTATGCAGGCCACTATTCTAAGCGTACATAATAAATTTCATACCCATCGGTAGCATAGGGCTGGAGAAAATTACATTTTAAAATTGTTCGAGCCCAAGTGTTGCATTATGCCCATGAAAAGTATGATATTTTCACAAATGCAACTTTTGCAAAATTTCTTTATGATTCCTATGCAGGCCACTATTCTAAGCATACATACCAAATTTCATACCCATCGGTAGGATAGGGCCGAAGAAAATTAGAGTTTAAAATTGTTCGAGCCCAAGTGTTGCATTATGCCCATGAAAAGAATGATATTTTCCCAAATGCAACTTTTTGCAAAATTTCTTTTTGATTCCTATGCAGGCCACTATTCTAAGCGTACATACAAAATTTCATACCCATCGGTGGCATAGGGCCAGAGAAAATTACATTTTAAAATTGTTCGAGCCCAAGTGTTGCATTATGCCCAAGAAAAGTATGATATTTTCACAAATGCAACTTTTTGCAAAATTTCTTTTTGATTCCTATGCAGGCCACTATTCTAAACATACATACCAAATTTCAGGCAAATCGGTAGCATAGGGCTGGAGAAAATTACATTTTAAAATTGTTCGAGCCCAAGTGTTGCATTTTTGATTCCTATGCAGGCCACTATTCTAAGCGTACATACCAAATTTCATACCCATCGGTAGCATAGGGCCGGAAAAAATTACATTTTAAAATTGGTCGAGCCCAAGTGTTGCATTATGCCCATGAAAAGTATGATATTTTCCCAAATGCAACTTTTTGCAAAATTTCTTTTTGATTCCTTATCAGGCCACTATTCTAAGCGTACATACCAAATTTCATACCCATCGGTAGCATAGGGCCGGAAAAAATTACATTTTAAAATTGTTCGAGCCCAAGTGTTGCATTATGCCCATGAAAAGTATGATATTTTCCCAAATGCAACTTTTTGCAAAATTTCTTTTTGATTCCTATGCAGGCCACTATTCTAAGCGTACATACCAAATTTCATACCCATCGGTAGCATAGGGCCGGAGAAAATTTCATTTTAAAATTGTTCGAGCCCAAGTGTTGCATTATGCCCATGAAAAGAACGATATTTTCCCAAATGCAACTTTTTGCAAAATTTCTTTTTGATTCCTATGCAGGCAACTATTCTAAGCGTACATAGTAAATTTCATACCCATCGGTAGCATAGGGCTGGAGAAAATTACATTTTAAAATTGTTCGAGCCCAAGTGTTGCATTATGCCCATGAAAAGTGTGATATTTTCCCAAATGCAACTTTTTGCAAAATTTCTTTTTGATTCCTATGCAGGCAACTATTCTAAGCGTACATAATAAATTTCATACCCATCGGTAGCATAGGGCTGGAAAAAATTACATTTTAAAATTGTTCGAGCCCAAGTGTTGCATTATGCCCATGAAAAGTATGATATTTTCACAAATGCAACTTTTTGCAAAATTTCTTTATGATTCCTATGCAGGCCACTATTCTAAGCATACATAACAAATTTCATACCCATTGGTAGGATAGGGCCGAAGAAAATTAGAGTTTAAAATTGTTCGAGCCCAAGTGTTGCATTATGCCCATGAAAAGAATGATATTTTCCCAAATGCAACTTTTTGCAAAATTTCTTTTTGATTCCTATGCAGGCCACTATTCTAAGCGTACATACAAAATTTCATACCCATCGGTGGCATAGGGCCGGAGAAAATTACATTTTAAAATTGTTCGAGCCCAAGTGTTGCATTATGCCCAAGAAAAGTATGATATTTTCACAAATGCAACTTTTTGCAAAATTTCTTTTTGATTCCTATGCAGGCCACTATTCTAAACATACATACCAAATTTCAGGCAAATCGGTAGCATAGGGCTGGAGAAAATTACATTTTAAAATTGTTCGAGCCCAAGTGTTGCATTTTTGATTCCTATGCAGGCCACTATTCTAAGCGTACATACCATATTTCATACCCATCGGTAGCATAGGGCCGGAGAAAATTACATTTTAAAATTGTTCGAGCCCAAGTGTTGTATTATGCCCATGAAAAGAATGATATTTTCCCAAATGCAACTTTTTGCAAAATTTCTTTTTGATTCCTATGCAGGCCACTATTCTAAGCGTACATACAAAATTTCATACCCATCGGTGGCATAGGGCCGGAGAAAATTACATTTTAAAATTGTTCGAGCCCAAGTGTTGCATTATGCCCAAGAAAAGTATGATATTTTCACAAATGCAACTTTTTGCAAAATTTCTTTTTGATTCCTATGCAGGCCACTATTCTAAACATACATACCAAATTTCAGGCAAATCGGTAGCATAGGGCTGGAGAAAATTACATTTTAAAATTGTTCGAGCCCAAGTGTTGCATTATGCCCATGAAAAGTATGATATTTTCCCAAATGCAACTTTTTGCAAAATTTTTTTTGATTCCTATGCAGGCAACTATTCTAAGCGTACATAATAAATTTCATACCCATCGGTAGCATAGGGCTGGAGAAAATTACATTTTAAAATTGTTCGAGCCCAAGTGTTGCATTATGCCCATGAAAAGTATGATATTTTCCCAAATGCAACTTTTTGCAAAATTTCTTTTTGATTCCTATGCAGGCAACTATTCTAAGCGTACATAATAAATTTCATACCCATCGGTAGCATAGGGCTGGAGAAAATTACATTTTAAAATTGTTCGAGCCCAAGTGTTGCATTATGCCCATGAAAAGTATGATATTTTCACAAATGCAACTTTTTGCAAAATTTCTTTATGATTCCTATGCAGGCCACTATTCTAAGCATACATACCAAATTTCATACCCATCGGTAGGATAGGGCCGAAGAAAATTAGAGTTTAAAATTGTTCGAGCCCAAGTGTTGCATTATGCCCATGTAAAGAATGATATTTTCCCAAATGCAACTTTTTGCAAAATTTCTTTTTGATTCCTATGCAGGCCACTATTCTAAGCGTACATACAAAATTTCATACCCATCGGTGGCATAGGGCCAGAGAAAATTACATTTTAAAATTGTTCGAGCCCAAGTGTTGCATTATGCCCAAGAAAAGTATGATATTTTCACAAATGCAACTTTTTGCAAAATTTCTTTTTGATTCCTATGCAGGCCACTATTCTAAACATACATACCAAATTTCAGGCAAATCGGTAGCATAGGGCTGGAGAAAATTACATTTTAAAATTGTTCGAGCCCAAGTGTTGCATTTTTGATTCCTATGCAGGCCACTATTCTAAGCGTACATACCAAATTTCATACCCATCGGTAGCATAGGGCCGGAAAAAATTACATTTTAAAATTGGTCGAGCCCAAGTGTTGCATTATGCCCATGAAAAGTATGATATTTTCCCAAATGCAACTTTTTGCAAAATTTCTTTTTGATTCCTATGCAGGCCACTATTCTAAGCGTAGATACCAAATTTCATACCCATCGGTAGCATAGGGCCGGAGAAAATTACATTTTAAAATTGTTCGAGCCCAAGTGTTGCATTATGCCCATGAAAAGAATGATATTTTCCCAAATGCAACTTTTTGCAAAATTTCTTTTTGATTCCTATGCAGGCCACTATTCTAAGCATACATACCAAATTTCATACCCATCGGTAGGATAGGGCCGAAGAAAATTAGAGATTAAAATTGTTCGAGCCCAAGTGTTGCATTATGCCCATGAAAAGAATGATATTTTCCCAAATGCAACTTTTTGCAAAATTTCTTTTTGATTCCTATGCAGGCCACTATTCTTAGCGTACATACAAAATTTCATACCCATCGGTGGCATAGGGCCGGAGAAAATTACATTTTAAAATTGTTCGAGCCCAAGTGTTGCATTATGCCCAAGAAAAGTATGATATTTTCACAAATGCAACTTTTTGCAAAATTTCTTTTTGATTCCTATGCAGGCCACTATTCTAAACATACATACCAAATTTCAGGCAAATCGGTAGCATAGGGCTGGAGAAAATTACATTTTAAAATTGTTCGAGCCCAAGTGTTGCATTTTTGATTCCTATGCAGGCCACTATTCTAAGCGTACATACCAAATTTCATACCCATCGGTAGCATAGGGCCAGAAAAAATTACATTTTAAAATTGGTCGAGCCCAAGTGTTGCATTATGCCCATGAAAAGTATGATATTTTCCCAAATGCAACTTTTTGCAAAATTTCTTTTTGATTCCTATGCAGGCCACTATTCTAAGCGTACATACCAAATTTCATACCCATCGGTAGCATAGGGCCGGAGAAAATTACATTTTAAAATTGTTCGAGCCCAAGTGTTGCATTATGCCCATGAAAAGAATGATATTTTCCCAAATGCAACTTTTTGCAAAATTTCTTTTTGATTCCTATGCAGGCCACTATTCTAAGCATACATACCAAATTTCATACCCATCGGTAGGATAGGGCCGAAGAAAATTAGAGATTAAAATTGTTCGAGCCCAAGTGTTGCATTATGCCCATGAAAAGAATGATATTTTCCCAAATGCAACTTTTTGCAAAATTTCTTTTTGATTCCTATGCAGGCCACTATTCTTAGCGTACATACAAAATTTCATACCCATCGGTGGCATAGGGCCGGAGAAAATTACATTTTAAAATTGTTCGAGCCCAAGTGTTGCATTATGCCCATGAAAAGTATGATATTTTCCCAAATGCAACTTTTTGCAAATTTTCTTTTTGATTCCTATGCAGGCCACTATTCTAAGCGTACATACCAAATTTCATACCCATCGGTAGAATAGGGCTGGAGAAAATTACATTTTAAAATTGTTCGAGCGCATGTGTTGCATTATGCCCATGAAAAGTATGATATTTTCACAAATGCAACTTTTTGCAGAATTTCTTTATGATTCCTATGCAGGCCACTATTCTAAGCATACATACCAAATTTCATACCCATCGGTTGCATAACGCCGGAGAAAATTACATTTTAAAATTGTTCGAGCCCAAGTGTTGCATTATGCCCATGAAAAGTATGATATATTCCCAAATGCAACATTTTGCAAAATTTCTTTGTGGTTCCCGTGCAGGCCACTATTCTAAGCGTACATACAAAATTTCAGGCACATCGGTAGCATAGGGCCGGAGAAAATTACATTTTAAAATTGTTCGAGCCCAAGTGTTGCATTATGCCCATGAAAAGTATGATATTTTCCCAAATGCAACTTTTTGCAAAATTTCTTTTTGATTCCTATGCAGGCAACTATTCTAAGCGTACATAATAAATTTCATACCCATCGGTAGCATAGGGCTGGAGAAAATTACATTTTAAAATTGTTCGAGCCCAAGTGTTGCATTATGCCCATGAAAAGTGTGATATTTTCCCAAATGCAACTTTTTGCAAAATTTCTTTTTGATTCCTATGCAGGCCACTATTCTAAGCGTACATAATAAATTTCATACCCATCGGTAGCATAGGGCTGGAGAAAATTACATTTTAAAATTGTTCGAGCCCAAGTGTTGCATTATGCCCATGAAAAGTATGATATTTTCACAAATGCAACTTTTGCAAAATTTCTTTATGATTCCTATGCAGGCCACTATTCTAAGCATACATACCAAATTTCATACCCATCGGTAGGATAGGGCCGAAGAAAATTAGAGTTTAAAATTGTTCGAGCCCAAGTGTTGCATTATGCCCATGAAAAGAATGATATTTTCCCAAATGCAACTTTTTGCAAAATTTCTTTTTGATTCCTATGCAGGCCACTATTCTAAGCGTACATACAAAATTTCATACCCATCGGTGGCATAGGGCCAGAGAAAATTACATTTTAAAATTGTTCGAGCCCAAGTGTTGCATTATGCCCAAGAAAAGTATGATATTTTCACAAATGCAACTTTTTGCAAAATTTCTTTTTGATTCCTATGCAGGCCACTATTCTAAACATACATACCAAATTTCAGGCAAATCGGTAGCATAGGGCTGGAGAAAATTACATTTTAAAATTGTTCGAGCCCAAGTGTTGCATTTTTGATTCCTATGCAGGCCACTATTCTAAGCGTACATACCAAATTTCATACCCATCGGTAGCATAGGGCCGGAAAAAATTACATTTTAAAATTGGTCGAGCCCAAGTGTTGCATTATGCCCATGAAAAGTATGATATTTTCCCAAATGCAACTTTTTGCAAAATTTCTTTTTGATTCCTTATCAGGCCACTATTCTAAGCGTACATACCAAATTTCATACCCATCGGTAGCATAGGGCCGGAAAAAATTACATTTTAAAATTGTTCGAGCCCAAGTGTTGCATTATGCCCATGAAAAGTATGATATTTTCCCAAATGCAACTTTTTGCAAAATTTCTTTTTGATTCCTATGCAGGCCACTATTCTAAGCGTACATACCAAATTTCATACCCATCGGTAGCATAGGGCCGGAGAAAATTTCATTTTAAAATTGTTCGAGCCCAAGTGTTGCATTATGCCCATGAAAAGAACGATATTTTCCCAAATGCAACTTTTTGCAAAATTTCTTTTTGATTCCTATGCAGGCAACTATTCTAAGCGTACATAGTAAATTTCATACCCATCGGTAGCATAGGGCTGGAGAAAATTACATTTTAAAATTGTTCGAGCCCAAGTGTTGCATTATGCCCATGAAAAGTGTGATATTTTCCCAAATGCAACTTTTTGCAAAATTTCTTTTTGATTCCTATGCAGGCAACTATTCTAAGCGTACATAATAAATTTCATACCCATCGGTAGCATAGGGCTGGAAAAAATTACATTTTAAAATTGTTCGAGCCCAAGTGTTGCATTATGCCCATGAAAAGTATGATATTTTCACAAATGCAACTTTTTGCAAAATTTCTTTATGATTCCTATGCAGGCCACTATTCTAAGCATACATAACAAATTTCATACCCATTGGTAGGATAGGGCCGAAGAAAATTAGAGTTTAAAATTGTTCGAGCCCAAGTGTTGCATTATGCCCATGAAAAGAATGATATTTTCCCAAATGCAACTTTTTGCAAAATTTCTTTTTGATTCCTATGCAGGCCACTATTCTAAGCGTACATACAAAATTTCATACCCATCGGTGGCATAGGGCCGGAGAAAATTACATTTTAAAATTGTTCGAGCCCAAGTGTTGCATTATGCCCAAGAAAAGTATGATATTTTCACAAATGCAACTTTTTGCAAAATTTCTTTTTGATTCCTATGCAGGCCACTATTCTAAACATACATACCAAATTTCAGGCAAATCGGTAGCATACGGCTGGAGAAAATTACATTTTAAAATTGTTCGAGCCCAAGTGTTGCATTTTTGATTCCTATGCAGGCCACTATTCTAAGCGTACATACCATATTTCATACCCATCGGTAGCATAGGGCCGGAGAAAATTACATTTTAAAATTGTTCGAGCCCAAGTGTTGTATTATGCCCATGAAAAGTACGATATTTTCCCAAATGCAACTTTTTGCAAAATTTCTTTTTGATTCCTATGCAGGCAACTATTCTAAGCGTACATAGTAAATTTCATACCCATCGGTAGCATAGGGCTGGAGAAAATTACATTTTAAAATTGTTCGAGCCCAAGTGTTGCATTATGCCCATGAAAAGTATGATATTTTCACAAATGCAACTTTTTGCAAAATTTCTTTTTGATTCCTATGCAGGCCACTATTCTAAACATACATACCAAATTTCAGGCAAATCGGTAGCATAGGGCTGGAGAAAATTACATTTTAAAATTGTTCGAGCCCAAGTGTTGCATTTTTGTTTCCTATGCAGGCCACTATTCTAAGCGTACATACCAAATTTCATACCCATCGGTAGCATAGGGCCGGAAAAAATTACATTTTAAAATTGGTCGAGCCCAAGTGTTGCATTATGCCCATGAAAAGTATGATATTTTCCCAAATGCAACTTTTTGCAAAATTTCTTTTTGATTCCTATGCAGGCCACTATTCTAAGCGTACATACCAAATTTCATACCCATCGGTAGCATAGGGCCGGAGAAAATTACATTTTAAAATTGTTCGAGCCCAAGTGTTGCATTATGCCCATGAAAAGAATGATATTTTCCCAAATGCAACTTTTTGCAAAATTTCTTTTTGATTCCTATGCAGGCCACTATTCTAAGCGTACATACCAAATTTCATACCCATCGGTAGCATAGGGCTGGAGAAAATTACATTTTAAAATTGTTCGAGCGCATGTGTTGCATTATGCCCATGAAAAGTATGATATTTTCACAAATGCAACTTTTTGCAAAATGTCTTTATGATTCCTATGCAGGCCACTATTCTAAGCATACATACCAAATTTCATACCCATCGGTAGCATAACGCCGGAGAAAATTACATTTTAAAATTGTTCGAGCCCAAGTGTTGCATTATGCCCATGAAAAGTATGATATTTTCCCAAATGCAACTTTTTGCAAAATTTCTTTTTGATTCCTATGCAGGCAACTATTCTAAGCGTACATAATAAATTTCATACCCATCGGTAGCATAGGGCTGGAGAAAATTACATTTTAAAATTGTTCGAGCCCAAGTGTTGCATTATGCCCATGAAAAGTATGATATTTTCCCAAATGCAACTTTTTGCAAAATTTCTTTTTGATTCCTATGCAGGCAACTATTCTAAGCGTACGTAATAAATTTCATACCCATCGGTAGCATAGGGCTGGAAAAAATTACATTTTAAAATTGTTCGAGCCCAAGTGTTGCATTATGCCCATGAAAAGTATGATATTTTCACAAATGCAACTTTTTGCAATATTTCTTTATGATTCCTATGCAGGCCACTATTCTAAGCATACATACCAAATTTCATACCCATCGGTAGGATAGGGCCGAAGAAAATTAGAGTTTAAAATTGTTCGAGCCCAAGTGTTGCATTATGCCCATGAAAAGTATGATATTTTCCCAAATGCAACTTTTTGCAAAATTTCTTTTTGATTCCTATGCAGGCAAATATTCTAAGCGTACATAATAAATTTCATACCCATCGGTAGCACAGGGCTGGAAAAAATTACATTTTAAAATTGTTCGAGCCCAAGTGTTGCATTATGCCCATGAAAAGTATGATATTTTCACAAATGCAACTTTTTGCAAAATTTCTTTATGATTCCTATGCAGGCCACTATTCTAAGCATACATAACAAATTTCATACCCATTGGTAGGATAGGGCCGAAGAAAATTAGAGTTTAAAATTGTTCGAGCCCAAGTGTTGCATTTTTGATTCCTATGCAGGCCACTATTCTAAGCGTACATACCATATTTCATACCCATCGGTAGCATAGGGCCGGAGAAAATTACATTTTAAAATTGTTCGAGCCCAAGTGTTGTATTATGCCCATGAAAAGTACGATATTTTCCCAAATGCAACTTTTTGCAAAATTTCTTTTTGATTCCTATGCAGGCAACTATTCTAAGCGTACATAGTAAATTTCATACCCATCGGTAGCATAGGGCTGGAGAAAATTACATTTTAAAATTGTTCGAGCCCAAGTGTTGCATTATGCCCATGAAAAGTATGATATTTTCACAAATGCAACTTTTTGCAAAATTTCTTTTTGATTCCTATGCAGGCCACTATTCTAAACATACATACCAAATTTCAGGCAAATCGGTAGCATAGGGCTGGAGAAAATTACATTTTAAAATTGTTCGAGCCCAAGTGTTGCATTTTTGTTTCCTATGCAGGCCACTATTCTAAGCGTACATACCAAATTTCATACCCATCGGTAGCATAGGGCCGGAAAAAATTACATTTTAAAATTGGTCGAGCCCAAGTGTTGCATTATGCCCATGAAAAGTATGATATTTTCCCAAATGCAACTTTTTGCAAAATTTCTTTTTGATTCCTATGCAGGCCACTATTCTAAGCGTACATACCAAATTTCATACCCATCGGTAGCATAGGGCCGGAGAAAATTACATTTTAAAATTGTTCGAGCCCAAGTGTTGCATTATGCCCATGAAAAGAATGATATTTTCCCAAATGCAACTTTTTGCAAAATTTCTTTTTGATTCCTATGCAGGCCACTATTCTAAGCGTACATACCAAATTTCATACCCATCGGTAGCATAGGGCTGGAGAAAATTACATTTTAAAATTGTTCGAGCGCATGTGTTGCATTATGCCCATGAAAAGTATGATATTTTCACAAATGCAACTTTTTGCAAAATGTCTTTATGATTCCTATGCAGGCCACTATTCTAAGCATACATACCAAATTTCATACCCATCGGTAGCATAACGCCGGAGAAAATTACATTTTAAAATTGTTCGAGCCCAAGTGTTGCATTATGCCCATGAAAAGTATGATATTTTCCCAAATGCAACTTTTTGCAAAATTTCTTTTTGATTCCTATGCAGGCAACTATTCTAAGCGTACATAATAAATTTCATACCCATCGGTAGCATAGGGCTGGAGAAAATTACATTTTAAAATTGTTCGAGCCCAAGTGTTGCATTATGCCCATGAAAAGTATGATATTTTCCCAAATGCAACTTTTTGCAAAATTTCTTTTTGATTCCTATGCAGGCAACTATTCTAAGCGTACATAATAAATTTCATACCCATCGGTAGCATAGGGCTGGAAAAAATTACATTTTAAAATTGTTCGAGCCCAAGTGTTGCATTATGCCCATGAAAAGTATGATATTTTCACAAATGCAACTTTTTGCAATATTTCTTTATGATTCCTATGCAGGCCACTATTCTAAGCATACATACCAAATTTCATACCCATCGGTAGGATAGGGCCGAAGAAAATTAGAGTTTAAAATTGTTCGAGCCCAAGTGTTGCATTATGCCCATGAAAAGAATGATATTTTCCCAAATGCAACTTTTTGCAAAATTTCTTTTTGATTCCTATGCAGGCCACTATTCTAAACATACATACCAAATTTCAGGCAAATCGGTAGCATAGGGCTGGAGAAAATTACATTTTAAAATTGTTCGAGCCCAAGTGTTGCATTATGCCCATGAAAAGTATGATATTTTCCCAAATGCAACTTTTTGCAAAATTTCTTTTTGATTCCTATGCAGGCAACTATTCTAAGCGTACATAATAAATTTCATACCCATCGGTAGCATAGGGCTGGAGAAAATTACATTTTAAAATTGTTCGAGCCCAAGTGTTGCATTATGCCCATGAAAAGTATGATATTTTCACAAATGCAACTTTTTGCAAAATTTCTTTATGATTCCTATGCAGGCCACTATTCTAAGCATACATACCAAATTTCATACCCATCGGTAGGATAGGGCCGAAGAAAATTAGAGTTTAAAATTGTTCGAGCCCAAGTGTTGCATTATGCCCATGAAAAGAATGATATTTTCCCAAATGCAACTTTTTGCAAAATTTCTTTTTGATTCCTATGCAGGCAACTATTCTAAGCGTACATAATAAATTTCATACCCATCGGTAGCATAGGGCTGGAGAAAATTACATTTTAAAATTGTTCGAGCCCAAGTGTTGCATTTTTGATTCCTTATCAGGTCACTATTCTAAGCGTACATACAAAATTTCATACCCATCGGTGGCATAGGGCCGGAGAAAATTACATTTTAAAATTGTTCGAGCCCAAGTGTTGCATTATGCCCAAGAAAAGTATGATATTTTCACAAATGCAACTTTTTGCAAAATTTCTTTTTGATTCCTATGCAGGCCACTATTCTAAACATACATACCAAATTTCAGGCAAATCGGTAGCATAGGGCTGGAGAAAATTACATTTTAAAATTGTTCGAGCCCAAGTGTTGCATTTTTGATTCCTATGCAGGCCACTATTCTAAGCGTACATACCAAATTTCATACCCATCGGTAGCATAGGGCCGGAGAAAATTACATTTTAAAATTGTTCGAGCCCAAGTGTTGTATTATGCCCATGAAAAGTACGATATTTTCCCAAATGCAACTTTTTGCAAAATTTCTTTTTGATTCCTATGCAGGCCACTATTCTAAGCGTACATACCAAATTTCAGGCAAATCGGTAGCATAGGGCTGGAGAAAATTACATTTTAAAATTGATCGAGCCCAAGTGTTGCATTTTTGATTCCTTATCAGGCCACTATTCTAAGCGTACATACCAAATTTCATACCCATCGGTAGCATAGGGCCGGAAAAAATTACATTTTAAAATTGTTCGAGCCCAAGTGTTGCATTATGCCCATGAAAAGTATGATATTTTCCCAAATGCAACTTTTTGCAAAATTTCTTTTTGATTCCTATGCAGGCCACTATTCTAAGCGTACATACCAAATTTCATACCCATCGGTAGCATAGGGCCGGAGAAAATTTCATTTTAAAATTGTTCGAGCCCAAGTGTTGCATTATGCCCATGAAAAGAACGATATTTTCCCAAATGCAACTTTTTGCAAAATTTCTTTTTGATTCCTATGCAGGCAACTATTCTAAGCGTACATAGTAAATTTCATACCCATCGGTAGCATAGGGCTGGAGAAAATTACATTTTAAAATTGTTCGAGCCCAAGTGTTGCATTATGCCCATGAAAAGTATGATATTTTCCCAAATGCAACTTTTTGCAAAATTTCTTTTTGATTCCTATGCAGGCAACTATTCTAAGCGTACATAATAAATTTCATACCCATCGGTAGCATAGGGCTGGAAAAAATTACATTTTAAAATTGTTCGAGCCCAAGTGTTGCATTATGCCCATGAAAAGAATGATATTTTCCCAAATGCAACTTTTTGCAAAATTTCTTTTTGATTCCTATGCAGGCCACTATTCTAAGCGTACATACAAAATTTCATACCCATCGGTGGCATAGGGCCGGAGAAAATTACATTTTAAAATTGTTCGAGCCCAAGTGTTGCATTATGCCCAAGAAAAGTATGATATTTTCACAAATGCAACTTTTTGCAAAATTTCTTTTTGATTCCTATGCAGGCCACTATTCTAAACATACATACCAAATTTCAGGCAAATCGGTAGCATAGGGCTGGAGAAAATTACATTTTAAAATTGTTCGAGCCCAAGTGTTGCATTTTTGATTCCTATGCAGGCCACTATTCTAAGCGTACATACCAAATTTCATACCCATCGGTAGCATAGGGCCGGAGAAAATTACATTTTAAAATTGTTCGAGCCCAAGTGTTGTATTATGCCCATGAAAAGTACGATATTTTCCCAAATGCAACTTTTTGCAAAATTTCTTTATGATTCCTAGGCAGGCCACTATTCTAAGCATACATAACAAATTTCATACCCATTGGTAGGATAGGGCCGAAGAAAATTAGAGTTTAAAATTGTTCGAGCCCAAGTGTTGCATTATGCCCATGAAAAGAATGATATTTTCCCAAATGCAACTTTTTGCAAAATTTCTTTTTGATTCCTATGCAGGCCACTATTCTAAGCGTACATACAAAATTTCATACCCATCGGTGGCAAAGGGCCGGAGAAAATTACATTTTAAAATTGTTCGAGCCCAAGTGTTGCATTATGCCCAAGAAAAGTATGATATTTTCACAAATGCAACTTTTTGCAAAATTTCTTTTTGATTCCTATGCAGGCCACTATTCTAAACATACATACCAAATTTCAGGCAAATCGGTAGCATAGGGCTGGAGAAAATTACATTTTAAAATTGTTCGAGCCCAAGTGTTGCATTTTTGATTCCTATGCAGGCCACTATTCTAAGCGTACATACCAAATTTCATACCCATCGGTAGCATAGGGCCGGAGAAAATTACATTTTAAAATTGTTCGAGCCCAAGTGTTGTATTATGCCCATGAAAAGTACGATATTTTCCCAAATGCAACTTTTTGCAAAATTTCTTTTTGATTCCTATGCAGGCCACTATTCTAAGCGTACATACCAAATTTCAGGCAAATCGGTAGCATAGGGCTGGAGAAAATTACATTTTAAAATTGATCGAGCCCAAGTGTTGCATTTTTGATTCCTTATCAGGCCACTATTCTAAGCGTACATACCAAATTTCATACCCATCGGTAGCATAGGGCCGGAAAAAATTACATTTTAAAATTGTTCGAGCCCAAGTGTTGCATTATGCCCATGAAAAGTATGATATTTTCCCAAATGCAACTTTTTGCAAAATTTCTTTTTGATTCCTATGCAGGCCACTATTCTAAACATACATACCAAATTTCAGGCAAATCGGTAGCATAGGGCTGGAGAAAATTACATTTTAAAATTGTTCGAGCCCAAGTGTTGCATTTTTGATTCCTATGCAGGCCACTATTCTAAGCGTACATACCAAATTTCATACCCATCGGTAGCATAAGGCCGGAGAAAATTACATTTTAAAATTGTTCGAGCCCAAGTGTTGCATTATGCCCATGAAAAGAATGATATTTTCCCAAATGCAACTTTTTGCAAAATTTCTTTTTGATTCCTATGCAGGCCACTATTCTAAGCGTACATACAAAATTTCATACCCATCGGTGGCATAGGGCCGGAGAAAATTACATTTTAAAATTGTTCGAGCCCAAGTGTTGCATTATGCCCAAGAAAAGTATGATATTTTCACAAATGCAACTTTTTGCAAAATTTCTTTTTGATTCCTATGCAGGCCACTATTCTAAACATACATACCAAATTTCAGGCAAATCGGTAGCATAGGGCTGGAGAAAATTACATTTTAAAATTGTTCGAGCCCAAGTGTTGCATTTTTGATTCCTATGCAGGCCACTATTCTAAGCGTACATAAAAAATTTCATACCCATCGGTAGCACAGGGCCGGAGAAAATTACATTTTAAAATTGTTCGAGCCCAAGTGTTGTATTATGCCCATGAAAAGTACGATATTTTCCCAAATGCAACTTTTTGCAAAATTTCTTTTTGATTCCTATGCAGGCCACTATTCTAAGCGTACATACCAAATTTCAGGCAAATCGGTAGCATAGGGCTGGAGAAAATTACATTTTAAAATTGATCGAGCCCAAGTGTTGCATTTTTGATTCCTTATCAGGCCACTATTCTAAGCGTACATACCAAATTTCATACCCATCGGTAGCATAGGGCCGGAAAAAATTACATTTTAAAATTGTTCGAGCCCAAGTGTTGCATTATGCCCATGAAAAGTATGATATTTTCCCAAATGCAACTTTTTGCAAAATTTCTTTTTGATTCCTATGCAGGCCACTATTCTAAGCGTACATACCAAATTTCATACCCATCGGTAGCATAGGGCCGGAGAAAATTTCATTTTAAAATTGTTCGAGCCCAAGTGTTGCATTATGCCCATGAAAAGAACGATATTTTCCCAAATGCAACTTTTTGCAAAATTTCTTTTTGATTCCTATGCAGGCAACTATTCTAAGCGTACATAGTAAATTTCATACCCATCGGTAGCATAGGGCTGGAGAAAATTACATTTTAAAATTGTTCGAGCCCAAGTGTTGCATTATGCCCATGAAAAGTATGATATTTTCCCAAATGCAACTTTTTGCAAAATTTCTTTTTGATTCCTATGCAGGCAACTATTCTAAGCGTACATAATAAATTTCATACCCATCGGTAGCATAGGGCTGGAAAAAATTACATTTTAAAATTGTTCGAGCCCAAGTGTTGCATTATGCCCATGAAAAGTATGATATTTTCACAAATGCAACTTTTTGCATTATTTCTTTATGATTCCTATGCAGGCCACTATTCTAAGCATACATACCAAATTTCATACCCATCGGTAGGATAGGGCCGAAGAAAATTAGAGTTTAAAATTGTTCGAGCCCAAGTGTTGCATTATGCCCATGAAAAGAATGATATTTTCCCAAATGCAACTTTTTGCAAAATTTCTTTTTGATTCCTATGCAGGCCACTATTCTAAGCGTACATACCAAATTTCATACCCATCGGTAGCATAGGGCCGGAGAAAATTACATTTTAAAATTGTTTGAGCCCAAGTGTTGTATTATGCCCATGAAAAGTACGATATTTTCCCAAATGCAACTTTTTGCAAAATTTCTTTTTGATTCCTATGCAGGCAACTATTCTAAGCGTACATAGTAAATTTCATACCCATCGGTAGCATAGGGCTGGAGAAAATTACATTTTAAAATTGTTCGAGCCCAAGTGTTGCATTATGCCCATGAAAAGTATGATATTTTCACAAATGCAACTTTTTGCAAAATTTCTTTTTGATTCCTATGCAGGCCACTATTCTAAACATACATACCAAATTTCAGGCAAATCGGTAGCATAGGGCTGGAGAAAATTACATTTTAAAATTGTTCGAGCCCAAGTGTTGCATTTTTGATTCCTATGCAGGCCACTATTCTAAGCGTACATACCAAATTTCATACCCATCGGTAGCATAGGGCCGGAAAAAATTACATTTTAAAATTGGTCGAGCCCAAGTGTTGCATTATGCCCATGAAAAGTATGATATTTTCCCAAATGCAACTTTTTGCAAAATTTCTTTTTGATTCCTATGCAGGCCACTATTCTAAGCGTACATACCAAATTTCATACCCATCGGTAGCATAGGGCTGGAGAAAATTACATTTTAAAATTGTTCGAGCCCAAGTGTTGCATTATGCCCATGAAAAGAATGATATTTTCCCAAATGCAACTTTTTGCAAAATTTCTTTTTGATTCCTATGCAGGCCACTATTCTAAGCGTACATACCAAATTTCATACCCATCGGTAGCATAGGGCTGGAGAAAATTACATTTTAAAATTGTTCGAGCGCATGTGTTGCATTATGCCCATGAAAAGTATGATATTTTCACAAATGCAACTTTTTGCAAAATTTCTTTATGATTCCTATGCAGGCCACTATTCTAAGCATACATACCAAATTTCATACCCATCGGTAGCATAACGCCGGAGAAAATTACATTTTAAAATTGTTCGAGCCCAAGTGTTGCATTATGCCCATGAAAAGTATGATATTTTCCCAAATGCAACTTTTTGCAAAATTTCTTTTTGATTCCTATGCAGGCAACTATTCTAAGCGTACATAATAAATTTCAAACCCATCGGTAGCATAGGGCTGGAGAAAATTACATTTTAAAATTGTTCGAGCCCAAGTGTTGCATTATGCCCATGAAAAGTATGATATTTTCCCAAATGCAACTTTTTGCAAAATTTCTTTTTGATTCCTATGCAGGCAACTATTCTAAGCGTACATAATAAATTTCATACCCATCGGTAGCATAGGGCTGGAAAAAATTACATTTTAAAATTGTTCGAGCCCAAGTGTTGCATTATGCCCATGAAAAGTATGATATTTTCACAAATGCAACTTTTTGCATTATTTCTTTATGATTCCTATGCAGGCCACTATTCTAAGCATACATACCAAATTTCATACCCATCGGTAGGATAGGGCCGAAGAAAATTAGAGTTTAAAATTGTTCGAGCCCAAGTGTTGCATTATGCCCATGAAAAGAATGATATTTTCCCAAATGCAACTTTTTGCAAAATTTCTTTTTGATTCCTATGCAGGCCACTATTCTAAGCGTACATACAAAATTTCATACCCATCGGTGGCATAGGGCCGGAGAAAATTACATTTTAAAATTGTTCGAGCCCAAGTGTTGCATTATGCCCAAGAAAAGTATGATATTTTCACAAATGCAACTTTTTGCAAAATTTCTTTTTGATTCCTATGCAGGCCACTATTCTAAACATACATACCAAATTTCAGGCAAATCGGTAGCATAGGGCTGGAGAAAATTACATTTTAAAATTGTTCGAGCCCAAGTGTTGCATTTTTGTTTCCTATGCAGGCCACTATTCTAAGCGTACATACCAAATTTCATACCCATCGGTAGCATAGGGCCGGAAAAAATTACATTTTAAAATTGGTCGAGCCCAAGTGTTGCATTATGCCCATGAAAAGTATGATATTTTCCCAAATGCAACTTTTTGCAAAATTTCTTTTTGATTCCTATGCAGGCCACTATTCTAAGCGTACATACCAAATTTCATACCCATCGGTAGCATAGGGCCGGAGAAAATTACATTTTAAAATTGTTCGAGCCCAAGTGTTGCATTATGCCCATGAAAAGAATGATATTTTCCCAAATGCAACTTTTTGCAAAATTTCTTTTTGATTCCTATGCAGGCCACTATTCTAAGCGTACATACCAAATTTCATACCCATCGGTAGCATAGGGCTGGAGAAAATTACATTTTAAAATTGTTCGAGCGCATGTGTTGCATTATGCCCATGAAAAGTATGATATTTTCACAAATGCAACTTTTTGCAAAATTTCTTTATGATTCCTATGCAGGCCACTATTCTAAGCATACATACCAAATTTCATACCCATCGGTAGCATAACGCCGGAGAAAATTACATTTTAAAATTGTTCGAGCCCAAGTGTTGCATTATGCCCATGAAAAGTATGATATTTTCCCAAATGCAACTTTTTGCAAAATTTCTTTTTGATTCCTATGCAGGCAACTATTCTAAGCGTACATAATAAATTTCATACCCATCGGTAGCATAGGGCTGGAAAAAATTACATTTTAAAATTGTTCGAGCCCAAGTGTTGCATTATGCCCATGAACAGTATGATATTTTCACAAATGCAACTTTTTGCAAAATTTCTTTATGATTCCTATGCAGGCCACTATTCTAAGCATACATAACAAATTTCATACCCATTGGTAGGATAGGGCCGAAGAAAATTAGAGTTTAAAATTGTTCGAGCCCAAGTGTTGCATTATGCCCATGAAAAGAATGATATTTTCCCAAATGCAACTTTTTGCAAAATTTCTTTTTGATTCCTATGCAGGCCACTATTCTAAGCGTACATACAAAATTTCATACCCATCGGTGGCATAGGGCCGGAGAAAATTACATTTTAAAATTGTTCGAGCCCAAGTGTTGTATTATGCCCATGAAAAGTACGATATTTTCCCAAATGCAACTTTTTGCAAAATTTCTTTATGATTCCTATGCAGGCCACTATTCTAAGCATACATAACAAATTTCATACCCATTGGTAGGATAGGGCCGAAGAAAATTAGAGTTTAAAATTGTTCGAGCCCAAGTGTTGCATTATGCCCATGAAAAGAATGATATTTTCCCAAATGCAACTTTTTGCAAAATTTCTTTTTGATTCCTATGCAGGCCACTATTCTAAGCGTACATACAAAATTTCATACCCATCGGTGGCATAGGGCCGGAGAAAATTACATTTTAAAATTGTTCGAGCCCAAGTGTTGCATTATGCCCAAGAAAAGTATGATATTTTCACAAATGCAACTTTTTGCAAAATTTCTTTTTGATTCCTATGCAGGCCACTATTCTAAACATACATACCAAATTTCAGGCAAATCGGTAGCATAGGGCTGGAGAAAATTACATTTTAAAATTGTTCGAGCCCAAGTGTTGCATTTTTGATTCCTATGCAGGCCACTATTCTAAGCGTACATACCAAATTTCATACCCATCGGTAGCATAGGGCCGGAGAAAAATTACATTTTAAAATTGTTCGAGCCCAAGTGTTGTATTATGCCCATGAAAAGTACGATATTTTCCCAAATGCAACTTTTTGCAAAATTTCTTTTTGATTCCTATGCAGGCCACTATTCTAAGCGTACATACCAAATTTCATACCCATCGGTAGCATAGGGCTGGAGAAAATTACATTTTAAAATTGTTCGAGCGCATGTGTTGCATTATGCCCATGAAAAGTATGATATTTTCACAAATGCAACTTTTTGCAAAATTTCTTTATGATTCCTATGCAGGCCACTATTCTAAGCATACATACCAAATTTCATACCCATCGGTAGCATAACGCCGGAGAAAATTACATTTTAAAATTGTTCGAGCCCAAGTGTTGCATTATGCCCATGAAAAGTATGATATTTTCCCAAATGCAACTTTTTGCAAAATTTCTTTTTGATTCCTATGCAGGCAACTATTCTAAGCGTACATAATAAATTTCATACCCATCGGTAGCATAGGGCTGGAAAAAATTACATTTTAAAATTGTTCGAGCCCAAGTGTTGCATTATGCCCATGAACAGTATGATATTTTCACAAATGCAACTTTTTGCAAAATTTCTTTATGATTCCTATGCAGGCCACTATTCTAAGCATACATAACAAATTTCATACCCATTGGTAGGATAGGGCCGAAGAAAATTAGAGTTTAAAATTGTTCGAGCCCAAGTGTTGCATTATGCCCATGAAAAGAATGATATTTTCCCAAATGCAACTTTTTGCAAAATTTCTTTTTGATTCCTATGCAGGCCACTATTCTAAGCGTACATACAAAATTTCATACCCATCGGTGGCATAGGGCCGGAGAAAATTACATTTTAAAATTGTTCGAGCCCAAGTGTTGTATTATGCCCATGAAAAGTACGATATTTTCCCAAATGCAACTTTTTGCAAAATTTCTTTATGATTCCTATGCAGGCCACTATTCTAAGCATACATAACAAATTTCATACCCATTGGTAGGATAGGGCCGAAGAAAATTAGAGTTTAAAATTGTTCGAGCCCAAGTGTTGCATTATGCCCATGAAAAGAATGATATTTTCCCAAATGCAACTTTTTGCAAAATTTCTTTTTGATTCCTATGCAGGCCACTATTCTAAGCGTACATACAAAATTTCATACCCATCGGTGGCATAGGGCCGGAGAAAATTACATTTTAAAATTGTTCGAGCCCAAGTGTTGCATTATGCCCAAGAAAAGTATGATATTTTCACAAATGCAACTTTTTGCAAAATTTCTTTTTGATTCCTATGCAGGCCACTATTCTAAACATACATACCAAATTTCAGGCAAATCGGTAGCATAGGGCTGGAGAAAATTACATTTTAAAATTGTTCGAGCCCAAGTGTTGCATTTTTGATTCCTATGCAGGCCACTATTCTAAGCGTACATACCAAATTTCATACCCATCGGTAGCATAGGGCCGGAGAAAAATTACATTTTAAAATTGTTCGAGCCCAAGTGTTGTATTATGCCCATGAAAAGTACGATATTTTCCCAAATGCAACTTTTTGCAAAATTTCTTTTTGATTCCTATGCAGGCCACTATTCTAAGCGTACATACCAAATTTCAGGCAAATCGGTAGCATAGGGCTGGAGAAAATTACATTTTAAAATTGATCGAGCCCAAGTGTTGCATTTTTGATTCCTTATCAGGCCACTATTCTAAGCGTACATACCAAATTTCATACCCATCGGTAGCATAGGGCCGGAAAAAATTACATTTTAAAATTGTTCGAGCCCAAGTGTTGCATTATGCCCATGAAAAGTATGATATTTTCCCAAATGCAACTTTTTGCAAAATTTCTTTTTGATTCCTATGCAGGCCACTATTCTAAACATACATACCAAATTTCAGGCAAATCGGTAGCATAGGGCTGGAGAAAATTACATTTTAAAATTGTTCGAGCCCAAGTGTTGCATTTTTGATTCCTATGCAGGCCACTATTCTAAGCGTACATACCAAATTTCATACCCATCGGTAGCATAGGGCCGGAGAAAATTACATTTTAAAATTGTTCGAGTCCAAGTGTTGTATTATGCCCATGAAAAGTACGATATTTTCCCAAATGCAACTTTTTGCAAAATTTCTTTATGATTCCTATGCAGGCCACTATTCTAAGCATACATAACAAATTTCATACCCATTGGTAGGATAGGGCCGAAGAAAATTAGAGTTTAAAATTGTTCGAGCCCAAGTGTTGCATTATGCCCATGAAAAGAATGATATTTTCCCAAATGCAACTTTTTGCAAAATTTCTTTTTGATTCCTATGCAGGCCACTATTCTAAGCGTACATACAAAATTTCATACCCATCGGTGGCATAGGGCCGGAGAAAATTACATTTTAAAATTGTTCGAGCCCAAGTGTTGCATTATGCCCAAGAAAAGTATGATATTTTCACAAATGCAACTTTTTGCAAAATTTCTTTTTGATTCCTATGCAGGCCACTATTCTAAACATACATACCAAATTTCAGGCAAATCGGTAGCATAGGGCTGGAGAAAATTACATTTTAAAATTGTTCGAGCCCAAGTGTTGCATTTTTGATTCCTATGCAGGCCACTATTCTAAGCGTACATACCAAATTTCATACCCATCGGTAGCATAGGGCCGGAGAAAATTACATTTTAAAATTGTTCGAGCCCAAGTGTTGTATTATGCCCATGAAAAGTACGATATTTTCCCAAATGCAACTTTTTGCAAAATTTCTTTTTGATTCCTATGCAGGCCACTATTCTAAGCGTACATACCAAATTTCAGGCAAATCGGTAGCATAGGGCTGGAGAAAATTACATTTTAAAATTGATCGAGCCCAAGTGTTGCATTTTTGATTCCTTATCAGGCCACTATTCTAAGCGTACATACCAAATTTCATACCCATCGGTAGCATAGGGCCGGAAAAAATTACATTTTAAAATTGTTCGAGCCCAAGTGTTGCATTATGCCCATGAAAAGTATGATATTTTCCCAAATGCAACTTTTTGCAAAATTTCTTTTTGATTCCTATGCAGGCCACTATTCTAAGCGTACATACCAAATTTCATACCCATCGGTAGCATAGGGCCGGAGAAAATTTCATTTTAAAATTGTTCGAGCCCAAGTGTTGCATTATGCCCATGAAAAGAACGATATTTTCCCAAATGCAACTTTTTGCAAAATTTCTTTTTGATTCCTATGCAGGCAACTATTCTAAGCGTACATAGTAAATTTCATACCCATCGGTAGCATAGGGCTGGAGAAAATTACATTTTAAAATTGTTCGAGCCCAAGTGTTGCATTATGCCCATGAAAAGTATGATATTTTCCCAAATGCAACTTTTTGCAAAATTTCTTTTTGATTCCTATGCAGGCAACTATTCTAAGCGTACATAATAAATTTCATACCCATCGGTAGCATAGGGCTGGAAAAAATTACATTTTAAAATTGTTCGAGCCCAAGTGTTGCATTATGCCCATGAAAAGTATGATATTTTCACAAATGCAACTTTTTGCATTATTTCTTTATGATTTCTATGCAGGCCACTATTCTAAGCATACATACCAAATTTCATACCCATCGGTAGGATAGGGCCGAAGAAAATTAGAGTTTAAAATTGTTCGAGCCCAAGTGTTGCATTATGCCCATGAAAAGAATGATATTTTCCCAAATGCAACTTTTTGCAAAATTTCTTTTTGATTCCTATGCAGGCCCCTATTCTAAGCGTACATACAAAATTTCATACCCATCGGTGGCATAGGGCCGGAGAAAATTACATTTTAAAATTGTTCGAGCCCAAGTGTTGCATTATGCCCAAGAAAAGTATGATATTTTCACAAATGCAACTTTTTGCAAAATTTCTTTTTGATTCCTATGCAGGCCACTATTCTAAACATACATACCAAATTTCAGGCAAATCGGTAGCATAGGGCTGGAGAAAATTACATTTTAAAATTGTTCGAGCCCAAGTGTTGCATTTTTGATTCCTATGCAGGCCACTATTCTAAGCGTACATAACAAATTTCATACCCATCGGTAGCATAGGGCCGGAGAAAATTACATTTTAAAATTGTTTGAGCCCAAGTGTTGTATTATGCCCATGAAAAGTACGATATTTTCCCAAATGCAACTTTTTGCAAAATTTCTTTTTGATTCCTATGCAGGCAACTATTCTAAGCGTACATAGTAAATTTCATACCCATCGGTAGCATAGGGCTGGAGAAAATTACATTTTAAAATTGTTCGAGCCCAAGTGTTGCATTATGCCCATGAAAAGTATGATATTTTCACAAATGCAACTTTTTGCATTATTTCTTTATGATTCCTATGCAGGCCACTATTCTAAGCGTACATACCAAATTTCATACCCATCGGTAGCATAGGGCTGGAGAAAATTACATTTTAAAATTGTTCGAGCGCATGTGTTGCATTATGCCCATGAAAAGTATGATATTTTCACAAATGCAACTTTTTGCAAAATTTCTTTATGATTCCTATGCAGGCCACTATTCTAAGCATACATACCAAATTTCATACCCATCGGTAGCATAACGCCGGAGAAAATTACATTTTAAAATTGTTCGAGCCCAAGTGTTGCATTATGCCCATGAAAAGTATGATATTTTCCCAAATGCAACTTTTTGCAAAATTTCTTTTTGATTCCTATGCAGGCAACTATTCTAAGCGTACATAATAAATTTCATACCCATCGGTAGCATAGGGCTGGAGAAAATTACATTTTAAAATTGTTCGAGCCCAAGTGTTGCATTATGCCCATGAAAAGTATGATATTTTCCCAAATGCAACTTTTTGCAAAATTTCTTTTTGATTCCTATGCAGGCAACTATTCTAAGCGTACATAATAAATTTCATACCCATCGGTAGCATAGGGCTGGAAAAAATTACATTTTAAAATTGTTCGAGCCCAAGTGTTGCATTATGCCCATGAAAAGTATGATATTTTCACAAATGCAACTTTTTGCATTATTTCTTTATGATTCCTATGCAGGCCACTATTCTAAGCATACATACCAAATTTCATACCCATCGGTAGGATAGGGCCGAAGAAAATTAGAGTTTAAAATTGTTCGAGCCCAAGTGTTGCATTATGCCCATGAAAAGAATGATATTTTCCCAAATGCAACTTTTTGCAAAATTTCTTTTTGATTCCTATGCAGGCCACTATTCTAAGCGTACATACAAAATTTCATACCCATCGGTGGCATAGGGCCGGAGAAAATTACATTTTAAAATTGTTCGAGCCCAAGTGTTGCATTATGCCCAAGAAAAGTATGATATTTTCACAAATGCAACTTTTTGCAAAATTTCTTTTTGATTCCTATGCAGGCCACTATTCTAAACATACATACCAAATTTCAGGCAAATCGGTAGCATAGGGCTGGAGAAAATTACATTTTAAAATTGTTCGAGCCCAAGTGTTGCATTTTTGTTTCCTATGCAGGCCACTATTCTAAGCGTACATACCAAATTTCATACCCATCGGTAGCATAGGGCCGGAAAAAATTACATTTTAAAATTGGTCGAGCCCAAGTGTTGCATTATGCCCATGAAAAGTATGATATTTTCCCAAATGCAACTTTTTGCAAAATTTCTTTTTGATTCCTATGCAGGCCACTATTCTAAGCGTACATACCAAATTTCATACCCATCGGTAGCATAGGGCCGGAGAAAATTACATTTTAAAATTGTTCGAGCCCAAGTGTTGCATTATGCCCATGAAAAGAATGATATTTTCCCAAATGCAACTTTTTGCAAAATTTCTTTTTGATTCCTATGCAGGCCACTATTCTAAGCGTACATACCAAATTTCATACCCATCGGTAGCATAGGGCTGGAGAAAATTACATTTTAAAATTGTTCGAGCGCATGTGTTGCATTATGCCCATGAAAAGTATGATATTTTCACAAATGCAACTTTTTGCAAAATTTCTTTATGATTCCTATGCAGGCCACTATTCTAAGCATACATACCAAATTTCATACCCATCGGTAGCATAACGCCGGAGAAAATTACATTTTAAAATTGTTCGAGCCCAAGTGTTGCATTATGCCCATGAAAAGTATGATATTTTCCCAAATGCAACTTTTTGCAAAATTTCTTTTTGATTCCTATGCAGGCAACTATTCTAAGCGTACATAATAAATTTCATACCCATCGGTAGCATAGGGCTGGAAAAAATTACATTTTAAAATTGTTCGAGCCCAAGTGTTGCATTATGCCCATGAACAGTATGATATTTTCACAAATGCAACTTTTTGCAAAATTTCTTTATGATTCCTATGCAGGCCACTATTCTAAACATACATACCAAATTTCAGGCAAATCGGTAGCATAGGGCTGGAGAAAATTACATTTTAAAATTGTTCGAGCCCAAGTGTTGCATTTTTGATTCCTATGCAGGCCACTATTCTAAGCGTACATACCAAATTTCATACCCATCGGTAGCATAGGGCCGGAGAAAATTACATTTTAAAATTGTTCGAGCCCAAGTGTTGTATTATGCCCATGAAAAGTACGATATTTTCCCAAATGCAACTTTTTGCAAAATTTCTTTTTGATTCCTATGCAGGCAACTATTCTAAGCGTACATAGTAAATGTCATACCCATCGGTAGCATAGGGCTGGAGAAAATTACATTTTAAAATTGTTCGAGCCCAAGTGTTGCATTATGCCCATGAAAAGTATGATATTTTCACAAATGCAACTTTTTGCAAAATTTCTTTTTGATTCCTATGCAGGCCACTATTCTAAACATACATACCAAATTTCATACCCATCGGTAGGATAGGGCCGAAGAAAATTAGAGTTTAAAATTGTTCGAGCCCAAGTGTTGCATTATGCCCATGAAAAGAATGATATTTTCCCAAATGCAACTTTTTGCAAAATTTCTTTTTGATTCCTATGCAGGCCACTATTCTAAGCGTACATACAAAATTTCATACCCATCGGTGGCATAGGGCCGGAGAAAATTACATTTTAAAATTGTTCGAGCCCAAGTGTTGCATTATGCCCAAGAAAAGTATGATATTTTCACAAATGCAACTTTTTGCAAAATTTCTTTTTGATTCCTATGCAGGCCACTATTCTAAACATACATACCAAATTTCAGGCAAATCGGTAGCATAGGGCTGGAGAAAATTACATTTTAAAATTGTTCGAGCCCAAGTGTTGCATTTTTGTTTCCTATGCAGGCCACTATTCTAAGCGTACATACCAAATTTCATACCCATCGGTAGCATAGGGCCGGAAAAAATTACATTTTAAAATTGGTCGAGCCCAAGTGTTGCATTATGCCCATGAAAAGTATGATATTTTCCCAAATGCAACTTTTTGCAAAATTTCTTTTTGATTCCTATGCAGGCCACTATTCTAAGCGTACATACCAAATTTCATACCCATCGGTAGCATAGGGCCGGAGAAAATTACATTTTAAAATTGTTCGAGCCCAAGTGTTGCATTATGCCCATGAAAAGAATGATATTTTCCCAAATGCAACTTTTTGCAAAATTTCTTTTTGATTCCTATGCAGGCCACTATTCTAAGCGTACATACCAAATTTCATACCCATCGGTAGCATAGGGCTGGAGAAAATTACATTTTAAAATTGTTCGAGCGCATGTGTTGCATTATGCCCATGAAAAGTATGATATTTTCACAAATGCAACTTTTTGCAAAATTTCTTTATGATTCCTATGCAGGCCACTATTCTAAGCATACATACCAAATTTCATACCCATCGGTAGCATAACGCCGGAGAAAATTACATTTTAAAATTGTTCGAGCCCAAGTGTTGCATTATGCCCATGAAAAGTATGATATTTTCCCAAATGCAACTTTTTGCAAAATTTCTTTTTGATTCCTATGCAGGCAACTATTCTAAGCGTACATAATAAATTTCATACCCATCGGTAGCATAGGGCTGGAAAAAATTACATTTTAAAATTGTTCGAGCCCAAGTGTTGCATTATGCCCATGAACAGTATGATATTTTCACAAATGCAACTTTTTGCAAAATTTCTTTATGATTCCTATGCAGGCCACTATTCTAAACATACATACCAAATTTCAGGCAAATCGGTAGCATAGGGCTGGAGAAAATTACATTTTAAAATTGTTCGAGCCCAAGTGTTGCATTTTTGATTCCTATGCAGGCCACTATTCTAAGCGTACATACCAAATTTCATACCCATCGGTAGCATAGGGCCGGAGAAAATTACATTTTAAAATTGTTCGAGCCCAAGTGTTGTATTATGCCCATGAAAAGTACGATATTTTCCCAAATGCAACTTTTTGCAAAATTTCTTTTTGATTCCTATGCAGGCAACTATTCTAAGCGTACATAGTAAATGTCATACCCATCGGTAGCATAGGGCTGGAGAAAATTACATTTTAAAATTGTTCGAGCCCAAGTGTTGCATTATGCCCATGAAAAGTATGATATTTTCACAAATGCAACTTTTTGCAAAATTTCTTTTTGATTCCTATGCAGGCCACTATTCTAAACATACATACCAAATTTCAGGCAAATCGGTAGCATAGGGCTGGAGAAAATTACATTTTAAAATTGTTCGAGCCTAAGTGTTGCATTTTTGTTTCCTATGCAGGCCACTATTCTAAGCGTACATACCAAATTTCATACCCATCGGTAGCATAGGGCCGGAAAAAATTACATTTTAAAATTGGTCGAGCCCAAGTGTTGCATTATGCCCATGAAAAGTATGATATTTTCCCAAATGCAACTTTTGGCAAAATTTCTTTTTGATTCCTATGCAGGCCACTATTCTAAGCGTACATACCAAATTTCATACCCATCGGTAGCATAGGGCCGGAGAAAATTACATTTTAAAATTGTTCGAGCCCAAGTGTTGCATTATGCCCATGAAAAGAATGATATTTTCCCAAATGCAACTTTTTGCAAAATTTCTTTTTGATTCCTATGCAGGCCACTATTCTAAGCGTACATACCAAATTTCATACCCATCGGTAGCATAGGGCTGGAGAAAATTACATTTTAAAATTGTTCGAGCGCATGTGTTGCATTATGCCCATGAAAAGTATGATATTTTCACAAATGCAACTTTTTGCAAAATTTCTTTATGATTCCTATGCAGGCCACTATTCTAAGCATACATACCAAATTTCATACCCATCGGTAGCATAACGCCGGAGAAAATTACATTTTAAAATTGTTCGAGCCCAAGTGTTGCATTATGCCCATGAAAAGTATGATATTTTCCCAAATGCAACTTTTTGCAAAATTTCTTTTTGATTCCTATGCAGGCAACTATTCTAAGCGTACATAATAAATTTCATACCCATCGGTAGCATAGGGCTGGAAAAAATTACATTTTAAAATTGTTCGAGCCCAAGTGTTGCATTATGCCCATGAACAGTATGATATTTTCACAAATGCAACTTTTTGCAAAATTTCTTTATGATTCCTATGCAGGCCACTATTCTAAACATACATACCAAATTTCAGGCAAATCGGTAGCATAGGGCTGGAGAAAATTACATTTTAAAATTGTTCGAGCCCAAGTGTTGCATTTTTGATTCCTATGCAGGCCACTATTCTAAGCGTACATACCAAATTTCATACCCATCGGTAGCATAGGGCCGGAGAAAATTACATTTTAAAATTGTTCGAGCCCAAGTGTTGTATTATGCCCATGAAAAGTACGATATTTTCCCAAATGCAACTTTTTGCAAAATTTCTTTTTGATTCCTATGCAGGCAACTATTCTAAGCGTACATAGTAAATGTCATACCCATCGGTAGCATAGGGCTGGAGAAAATTACATTTTAAAATTGTTCGAGCCCAAGTGTTGCATTATGCCCATGAAAAGTATGATATTTTCACAAATGCAACTTTTTGCAAAATTTCTTTTTGATTCCTATGCAGGCCACTATTCTAAACATACATACCAAATTTCAGGCAAATCGGTAGCATAGGGCTGGAGAAAATTACATTTTAAAATTGTTCGAGCCTAAGTGTTGCATTTTTGTTTCCTATGCAGGCCACTATTCTAAGCGTACATACCAAATTTCATACCCATCGGTAGCATAGGGCCGGAAAAAATTACATTTTAAAATTGGTCGAGCCCAAGTGTTGCATTATGCCCATGAAAAGTATGATATTTTCCCAAATGCAACTTTTGGCAAAATTTCTTTTTGATTCCTATGCAGGCCACTATTCTAAGCGTACATACCAAATTTCATACCCATCGGTAGCATAGGGCCGGAGAAAATTACATTTTAAAATTGTTCGAGCCCAAGTGTTGCATTATGCCCATGAAAAGAATGATATTTTCCCAAATGCAACTTTTTGCAAAATTTCTTTTTGATTCCTATGCAGGCCACTATTCTAAGCGTACATACCAAATTTCATACCCATCGGTAGCATAGGGCTGGAGAAAATTACATTTTAAAATTGTTCGAGCGCATGTGTTGCATTATGCCCATGAAAAGTATGATATTTTCACAAATGCAACTTTTTGCAAAATTTCTTTATGATTCCTATGCAGGCCACTATTCTAAGCATACATACCAAATTTCATACCCATCGGTAGCATAACGCCGGAGAAAATTACATTTTAAAATTGTTCGAGCCCAAGTGTTGCATTATGCCCATGAAAAGTATGATATTTTCCCAAAGGCAAATTTTTGCAAAATTTCTTTTTGATTCCTATGCAGGCAACTATTCTAAGCGTACATAATAAATTTCATACCCATCGGTAGCATAGGGCTGGAGAAAATTACATTTTAAAATTGTTCGAGCCCAAGTGTTGCATTATGCCCATGAAAAGTATGATATTTTCCCAAATGCAACTTTTTGCAAAATTTCTTTTTGATTCCTATGCAGGCAACTATTCTAAGCGTACATAATAAATTTCATACCCATCGGTAGCATAGGGCTGGAAAAAATTACATTTTAAAATTGTTCGAGCCCAAGTGTTGCATTATGCCCATGAAAAGTATGATATTTTCACAAATGCAACTTTTTGCAATATTTCTTTATGATTCCTATGCAGGCCACTATTCTAAGCATACATACCAAATTTCATACCCATCGGTAGGATAGGTCCGAAGAAAATTAGAGTTTAAAATTGTTCGAGCCCAAGTGTTGCATTATGCCCATGAAAAGAATGATATTTTCCCAAATGCAACTTTTTGCAAAATTTCTTTTTGATTCCTATGCAGGCCACTATTCTAAGCGTACATACAAAATTTCATACCCATCGGTGGCATAGGGCCGGAGAAAATTACATTTTAAAATTGTTCGAGCCCAAGTGTTGCATTATGCCCAAGAAAAGTATGATATTTTCACAAATGCAACTTTTTGCAAAATTTCTTTTTGATTCCTATGCAGGCCACTATTCTAAACATACATACCAAATTTCAGGCAAATCGGTAGCATAGGGCTGGAGAAAATTACATTTTAAAATTGTTCGAGCCCAAGTGTTGCATTTTTGATTCCTATGCAGGCCACTATTCTAAGCGTACATAACAAATTTCATACCCATCGGTAGCATAGGGCCGGAGAAAATTACATTTTAAAATTGTTCGAGCCCAAGTGTTGCATTATGCCCATGAAAAGTATGATATTTTCCCAAATGCAACTTTTTGCAAAATTTCTTTTTGATTCCTATGCAGGCCACTATTCTAAGCGTACATACCAAATTTCATACCCATCGGTAGCATAGGGCCGGAGAAAATTACATTTTAAAATTGTTCGAGCCCAAGTGTTGCATTATGCCCATGAAAAGAATGATATTTTCCCAAATGCAACTTTTTGCAAAATTTCTTTTTGATTCCTATGCAGGCCACTATTCTAAGCGTACATACCAAATTTCATACCCATCGGTAGCATAGGGCTGGAGAAAATTACATTTTAAAATTGTTCGAGCGCATGTGTTGCATTATGCCCATGAAAAGTATGATATTTTCACAAATGCAACTTTTTGCAAAATTTCTTTATGATTCCTATGCAGGCCACTATTCTAAGCATACATACCAAATTTCATACCCATCGGTAGCATAACGCCGGAGAAAATTACATTTTAAAATTGTTCGAGCCCAAGTGTTGCATTATGCCCATGAAAAGTATGATATTTTCCCAAATGCAACTTTTTGCAAAATTTCTTTTTGATTCCTATGCAGGCAACTATTCTAAGCGTACATAATAAATTTCATACCCATCGGTAGCATAGGGCTGGAAAAAATTACATTTTAAAATTGTTCGAGCCCAAGTGTTGCATTATGCCCATGAACAGTATGATATTTTCACAAATGCAACTTTTTGCAAAATTTCTTTATGATTCCTATGCAGGCCACTATTCTAAGCATACATAACAAATTTCATACCCATTGGTAGGATAGGGCCGAAGAAAATTAGAGTTTAAAATTGTTCGAGCCCAAGTGTTGCATTATGCCCATGAAAAGAATGATATTTTCCCAAATGCAACTTTTTGCAAAATTTCTTTTTGATTCCTATGCAGGCCACTATTCTAAGCGTACATACAAAATTTCATACCCATCGGTGGCATAGGGCCGGACAAAATTACATTTTAAAATTGTTCGAGCCCAAGTGTTGCATTATGCCCAAGAAAAGTATGATATTTTCACAAATACAACTTTTTGCAAAATTTCTTTTTGATTCCTATGCAGGCCACTATTCTAAACATACATACCAAATTTCAGGCAAATCGGTAGCATAGGGCTGGAGAAAATTACATTTTAAAATTGTTCGAGCCCAAGTGTTGCATTTTTGATTCCTATGCAGGCTACTATTCTAAGCGTACATACCAAATTTCATACCCATCGGTAGCATAGGGCCGGAGAAAATTACATTTTAAAATTGTTCGAGCCCAAGTGTTGTATTATGCCCATGAAAAGTACGATATTTTCCCAAATGCAACTTTTTGCAAAATTTCTTTTTGATTCCTATGCAGGCAACTATTCTAAGCGTACATAGTAAATGTCATACCCATCGGTAGCATAGGGCTGGAGAAAATTACATTTTAAAATTGTTCGAGCCCAAGTGTTGCATTATGCCCATGAAAAGTATGATATTTTCACAAATGCAACTTTTTGCAAAATTTCTTTTTGATTCCTATGCAGGCCACTATTCTAAACATACATACCAAATTTCAGGCAAATCGGTAGCATAGGGCTGGAGAAAATTACATTTTAAAATTGTTCGAGCCCAAGTGTTGCATTTTTGTTTCCTATGCAGGCCACTATTCTAAGCGTACATACCAAATTTCATACCCATCGGTAGCATAGGGCCGGAAAAAATTACATTTTAAAATTGGTCGAGCCCAAGTGTTGCATTATGCCCATGAAAAGTATGATATTTTCCCAAATGCAACTTTTGGCAAAATTTCTTTTTGATTCCTATGCAGGCCACTATTCTAAGCGTACATACCAAATTTCATACCCATCGGTAGCATAGGGCCGGAGAAAATTACATTTTAAAATTGTTCGAGCCCAAGTGTTGCATTATGCCCATGAAAAGAATGATATTTTCCCAAATGCAACTTTTTGCAAAATTTCTTTTTGATTCCTATGCAGGCCACTATTCTAAGCGTACATACCAAATTTCATACCCATCGGTAGCATAGGGCTGGAGAAAATTACATTTTAAAATTGTTCGAGCGCATGTGTTGCATTATGCCCATGAAAAGTATGATATTTTCACAAATGCAACTTTTTGCAAAATTTCTTTATGATTCCTATGCAGGCCACTATTCTAAGCATACATACCAAATTTCATACCCATCGGTAGCATAACGCCGGAGAAAATTACATTTTAAAATTGTTCGAGCCCAAGTGTTGCATTATGCCCATGAAAAGTATGATATTTTCCCAAATGCAACTTTTTGCAAAATTTCTTTTTGATTCCTATGCAGGCAACTATTCTAAGCGTACATAATAAATTTCATACCCATCGGTAGCATAGGGCTGGAGAAAATTACATTTTAAAATTGTTCGAGCCCAAGTGTTGCATTATGCCCATGAAAAGTATGATATTTTCCCAAATGCAACTTTTTGCAAAATTTCTTTTTGATTCCTATGCAGGCAACTATTCTAAGCGTACATAATAAATTTCATACCCATCGGTAGCATAGGGCTGGAAAAAATTACATTTTAAAATTGTTCGAGCCCAAGTGTTGCATTATGCCCATGAAAAGTATGATATTTTCACAAATGCAACTTTTTGCAATATTTCTTTATGATTCCTATGCAGGCCACTATTCTAAGCATACATACCAAATTTCATACCCATCGGTAGGATAGGTCCGAAGAAAATTAGAGTTTAAAATTGTTCGAGCCCAAGTGTTGCATTATGCCCATGAAAAGAATGATATTTTCCCAAATGCAACTTTTTGCAAAATTTCTTTTTGATTCCTATGCAGGCCACTATTCTAAGCGTACATACAAAATTTCATACCCATCGGTGGCATAGGGCCGGAGAAAATTACATTTTAAAATTGTTCGAGCCCAAGTGTTGCATTATGCCCAAGAAAAGTATGATATTTTCACAAATGCAACTTTTTGCAAAATTTCTTTTTGATTCCTATGCAGGCCACTATTCTAAACATACATACCAAATTTCAGGCAAATCGGTAGCATAGGGCTGGAGAAAATTACATTTTAAAATTGTTCGAGCCCAAGTGTTGCATTTTTGATTCCTATGCAGGCCACTATTCTAAGCATACATACCAAATTTCATACCCATCGGTAGCATAACGCCGGAGAAAATTACATTTTAAAATTGTTCGAGCCCAAGTGTTGCATTATGCCCATGAAAAGTATGATATTTTCCCAAGTGCAACTTTTTGCAAAATTTCTTTTTGATTCCTATGCAGGCAACTATTCTAAGCGTACATAATAAATTTCATACCCATCGGTAGCATAGGGCTGGAGAAAATTACATTTTAAAATTGTTCGAGCCCAAGTGTTGCATTATGCCCATGAAAAGTATGATATTTTCCCAAATGCAACTTTTTGCAAAATTTCTTTTTGATTCCTATGCAGGCAACTATTCTAAGCGTACATAATAAATTTCATACCCATCGGTAGCATAGGGCTGGAAAAAATTACATTTTAAAATTGTTCGAGCCAAAGTGTTGCATTATGCCCATGAAAAGTATGATATTTTCACAAATGCAACTTTTTGCAATATTTCTTTATGATTCCTATGCAGGCAACTATTCTAAGCGTACATAGTAAATGTCATACCCATCGGTAGCATAGGGCTGGAGAAAATTACATTTTAAAATTGTTCGAGCCCAAGTGTTGCATTATGCCCATGAAAAGTATGATATTTTCACAAATGCAACTTTTTGCAAAATTTCTTTTTGATTCCTATGCAGGCCACTATTCTAAACATACATACCAAATTTCAGGCAAATCGGTAGCATAGGGCTGGAGAAAATTACATTTTAAAATTGTTCGAGCCCAAGTGTTGCATTTTTGTTTCCTATGCAGGCCACTATTCTAAGCGTACATACCAAATTTCATACCCATCGGTAGCATAGGGCCGGAAAAAATTACATTTTAAAATTGGTCGAGCCCAAGTGTTGCATTATGCCCATGAAAAGTATGATATTTTCCCAAATGCAACTTTTGGCAAAATTTCTTTTTGATTCCTATGCAGGCCACTATTCTAAGCGTACATACCAAATTTCATACCCATCGGTAGCATAGGGCCGGAGAAAATTACATTTTAAAATTGTTCGAGCCCAAGTGTTGCATTATGCCCATGAAAAGAATGATATTTTCCCAAATGCAACTTTTTGCAAAATTTCTTTTTGATTCCTATGCAGGCCACTATTCTAAGCGTACATACCAAATTTCATACCCATCGGTAGCATAGGGCTGGAGAAAATTACATTTTAAAATTGTTCGAGCGCATGTGTTGCATTATGCCCATGAAAAGTATGATATTTTCACAAATGCAACTTTTTGCAAAATTTCTTTATGATTCCTATGCAGGCCACTATTCTAAGCATACATACCAAATTTCATACCCATCGGTAGCATAACGCCGGAGAAAATTACATTTTAAAATTGTTCGAGCCCAAGTGTTGCATTATGCCCATGAAAAGTATGATATTTTCCCAAATGCAACTTTTTGCAAAATTTCTTTTTGATTCCTATGCAGGCAACTATTCTAAGCGTACATAATAAATTTCATACCCATCGGTAGCATAGGGCTGGAGAAAATTACATTTTAAAATTGTTCGAGCCCAAGTGTTGCATTATGCCCATGAAAAGTATGATATTTTCCCAAATGCAACTTTTTGCAAAATTTCTTTTTGATTCCTATGCAGGCAACTATTCTAAGCGTACATAATAAATTTCATACCCATCGGTAGCATAGGGCTGGAAAAAATTACATTTTAAAATTGTTCGAGCCCAAGTGTTGCATTATGCCCATGAAAAGTATGATATTTTCACAAATGCAACTTTTTGCAATATTTCTTTATGATTCCTATGCAGGCCACTATTCTAAGCATACATACCAAATTTCATACCCATCGGTAGGATAGGTCCGAAGAAAATTAGAGTTTAAAATTGTTCGAGCCCAAGTGTTGCATTATGCCCATGAAAAGAATGATATTTTCCCAAATGCAACTTTTTGCAAAATTTCTTTTTGATTCCTATGCAGGCCACTATTCTAAACATACATACCAAATTTCAGGCAAATCGGTAGCATAGGGCTGGAGAAAATTACATTTTAAAATTGTTCGAGCCCAAGTGTTGCATTTTTGATTCCTATGCAGGCCACTATTCTAAGCATACATACCAAATTTCATACCCATCGGTAGCATAACGCCGGAGAAAATTACATTTTAAAATTGTTCGAGCCCAAGTGTTGCATTATGCCCATGAAAAGTATGATATTTTCCCAAGTGCAACTTTTTGCAAAATTTCTTTTTGATTCCTATGCAGGCAACTATTCTAAGCGTACATAATAAATTTCATACCCATCGGTAGCATAGGGCTGGAGAAAATTACATTTTAAAATTGTTCGAGCCCAAGTGTTGCATTATGCCCATGAAAAGTATGATATTTTCCCAAATGCAACTTTTTGCAAAATTTCTTTTTGATTCCTATGCAGGCAACTATTCTAAGCGTACATAATAAATTTCATACCCATCGGTAGCATAGGGCTGGAAAAAATTACATTTTAAAATTGTTCGAGCCAAAGTGTTGCATTATGCCCATGAAAAGTATGATATTTTCACAAATGCAACTTTTTGCAATATTTCTTTATGATTCCTATGCAGGCCACTATTCTAAGCATACATACCAAATTTCATACCCATCGGTAGGATAGGTCCGAAGAAAATTAGAGTTTAAAATTGTTCGAGCCCAAGTGTTGCATTATGCCCAAGAAAAGTATGATATTTTCACAAATGCAACTTTTTGCAAAATTTCTTTTTGATTCCTATGCAGGCCACTATTCTAAACATACATGCCAAATTTCAGGCAAATCGGTAGCATAGGGCTGGAGAAAATTGCATTTTAAAATTGTTCGAGCCCAAGTGTAGCATTTTTGATTCCTATGCAGGCCACTATTCTAAGCGTACATACCAAATTTCATACCCATCGGTAGCATAGGGCCGGAAAAAATTACATTTTAAAATTGGTCGAGCCCAAGTGTTGCATTATGCCCATGAAAAGTATGATATTTTCCCAAATGCAACTTTTTGCAAAATTTCTTTTTGATTCCTATGCAGGCCACTATTCTAAGCGTACATACCAAATTTCAGGCAAATCGGTAGCATAGGGCCGGAGAAAATTACATTTTAAAATTGTTCGAGCCCAAGTGTTGTATTATGCCCATGAAAAGTACGATATTTTCCCAAATGCAACTTTTTGCAAAATTTCTTTTTGATTCCTATGCAGGCCACCATTCTAAGCGTACATACAAAATTTCATACCCATCGGTGGCATAGGGCCGGAGAAAATTACATTTTAAAATTGTTCGAGCCCAAGTGTTGCATTATGCCCATGAAAAGTATGATATTTTCCCAAATGCAACTTTTTGCAAAATTTCTTTTTGATTATTATGCAGGCAACTATTCTAAGCGTACATAGTAAATTTCATACCCATCGGTAGCATAGGGCTGGAGAAAATTACATTTTAAAATTGTTCGAGCCCAAGTGTTGCATTATGCCCATGAAAAGTATGATATTTTCACAAATGCAACTTTTTGCAAAATTTCTTTTTGATTCCTATGCAGGCCACTATTCTAAACATACATACCAAATTTCAGGCAAATCGGTAGCATAGGGCTGGAGAAAATTACATTTCAAAATTGTTCGAGCCCAAGTGTTGCATTTTTGATTCCTATGCAGGCCACTATTCTAAGCGTACATACCAAATTTCATACCCATCGGTAGCATAGGGCTGGAGAAAATTACATTTTAAAATTGTTCGAGCCCAAGTGTTGCATTATGCCCATGAAAAGTATGATATTTTCCCAAATGCAACTTTTTGCAAAATTTCTTTTTGATTCCTATGCAGGCAACTATTCTAAGCGTACATACCAAATTTCATACCCATCGGTAGCATAACGCCGGAGAAAATTACATTTTAAAATTGTTCGAGCCCAAGTGTTGCATTATGCCCATGAAAAGTATGATATTTTCCCAAATGCAACTTTTTGCAAAATTTCTTTTTGATTCCTATGCAGGCAACTATTCTAAGCGTACATAATAAATTTCATACCCATCGGTAGCATAGGGCTGCAGAAAATTACATTTTAAAATTGTTCGAGCCCAAGTGTTGCATTATGCCCATGAAAAGTATGATATTTTCCCAAATGCAACTTTTTGCAAAATTTCTTTTTGATTCCTATGCAGGCAACTATTCTAAGCGTACATAATAAATTTCATACCCATCGGTAGCATAGGGCTGGAAAAAATTACATTTTAAAATTGTTCGAGCCCAAGTGTTGCATTATGCCCATGAAAAGAATGATATTTTCCCAAATGCAACTTTTTGCAAAATTTCTTTTTGATTCCTATGCAGGCCACTATTCTAAGCGTACATACCAAATTTCATACCCATCGGTAGCATAGGGCTGGAGAAAATTACATTTTAAAATTGTTCGAGCGCATGTGTTGCATTATGCCCATGAAAAGTATGATATTTTCACAAATGCAACTTTTTGCAAAATTTCTTTATGATTCCTATGCAGGCCACTATTCTAAGCATACATACCAAATTTCATAACCATCGGTAGCATAACGCCGGAGAAAATTACATTTTAAAATTGTTCGAGCCCAAGTGTTGCATTATGCCCATGAAAAGTATGATATTTTCCCAAATGCAACTTTTTGCAAAATTTCTTTTTGATTCCTATGCAGGCAACTATTCTAAGCGTACATAATAAATTTCATACCCATCGGTAGCATAGGGCTGGAGAAAATTACATTTTAAAATTGTTCGAGCCCAAGTGTTGCATTATGCCCATGAAAAGTATGATATTTTCCCAAATGCAACTTTTTGCAAAATTTCTTTTTGATTCCTATGCAGGCAACTATTCTAAGCGTACATAATAAATTTCATACCCATCGGTAGCATAGGGCTGGAAAAAATTACATTTTAAAATTGTTCGAGCCCAAGTGTTGCATTATGCCCATGAAAAGTATGATATTTTCACAAATGCAACTTTTTGCAATATTTCTTTATGATTCCTATGCAGGCCACTATTCTAAGCATACATACCAAATTTCATACCCATCGGTAGGATAGGTCCGAAGAAAATTAGAGTTTAAAATTGTTCGAGCCCAAGTGTTGCATTATGCCCAAGAAAAGTATGATATTTTCACAAATGCAACTTTTTGCAAAATTTCTTTTTGATTCCTATGCAGGCCACTATTCTAAACATACATACCAAATTTCAGGCAAATCGGTAGCATAGGGCTGGAGAAAATTACATTTTAAAATTGTTCGAGCCCAAGTGTTGCATTTTTGATTCCTATGCAGGCCACTATTCTAAGCGTACATACCAAATTTCATACCCATCGGTAGCATAGGGCCGGAAAAAATTACATTTTAAAATTGGTCGAGCCCAAGTGTTGCATTATGCCCATGAAAAGTATGATATTTTCCCAAATGCAACTTTTTGCAAAATTTCTTTTTGATTCCTATGCAGGCCACTATTCTAAGCGTACATACCAAATTTCATACCCATCGGTAGCATAGGGCCGGAGAAAATTACATTTTAAAATTGTTCGAGCCCAAGTGTTGCATTATGCCCATGAAAAGAATGATATTTTCCCAAATGCAACTTTTTGCAAAATTTCTTTTTGATTCCTATGCAGGCCACTATTCTAAGCATACATACCAAATTTCATACCCATCGGTAGGATAGGGCCGAAGAAAATTAGAGATTAAAATTGTTCGAGCCCAAGTGTTGCATTATGCCCATGAAAAGAATGATATTTTCCCAAATGCAACTTTTTGCAAAATTTCTTTTTGATTCCTATGCAGGCCACTATTCTAAGCGTACATACAAAATTTCATACCCATCGGTGGCATAGGGCCGGAGAAAATTACATTTTAAAATTGTTCGAGCCCAAGTGTTGCATTATGCCCAAGAAAAGTATGATATTTTCACAAATGCAACTTTTTGCAAAATTTCTTTTTGATTCCTATGCAGGCCACTATTCTAAACATACATACCAAATTTCAGGCAAATCGGTAGCATAGGGCTGGAGAAAATTACATTTTAAAATTGTTCGAGCCCAAGTGTTACATTTTTGATTCCTATGCAGGCCACTATTCTAAGCGTACATACCAAATTTCATACCCATCGGTAGCATAGGGCCGGAGAAAATTACATTTTAAAATTGTTCGAGCCCAAGTGTTGTATTATGCCCATGAAAAGTACGATATTTTCCCAAATGCAACTTTTTGCAAAATTTCTTTTTGATTCCTATGCAGGCCACCATTCTAAGCGTACATACAAAATTTCATACCCATCGGTGGCATAGGGCCGGAGAAAATTACATTTTAAAATTGTTCGAGCCCAAGTGTTGCATTATGCCCATGAAAAGTATGATATTTTCCCAAATGCAACTTTTTGCAAAATTTCTTTTTGATTATTATGCAGGCAACTATTCTAAGCGTACATAGTAAATTTCATACCCATCGGTAGCATAGGGCTGGAGAAAATTACATTTTAAAATTGTTCGAGCCCAAGTGTTGCATTATGCCCATGAAAAGTATGATATTTTCACAAATGCAACTTTTTGCAAAATTTCTTTTTGATTCCTATGCAGAGCCACTATTCTAAACATACATACCAAATTTCAGGCAAATCGGTAGCATAGGGCTGGAGAAAATTACATTTCAAAATTGTTCGAGCCCAAGTGTTGCATTTTTGATTCCTATGCAGGCCACTATTCTAAGCGTACATACCAAATTTCATACCCATCGGTAGCATAGGGCTGGAGAAAATTACATTTTAAAATTGTTCGAGCCCAAGTGTTGCATTATGCCCATGAAAAGTATGATATTTTCCCAAATGCAACTTTTTGCAAAATTTCTTTTTGATTCCTATGCAGGCAACTATTCTAAGCGTACATACCAAATTTCATACCCATCGGTAGCATAACGCCGGAGAAAATTACATTTTAAAATTGTTCGAGCCCAAGTGTTGCATTATGCCCATGAAAAGTATGATATTTTCCCAAATGCAACTTTTTGCAAAATTTCTTTTTGATTCCTATGCAGGCAACTATTCTAAGCGTACATAATAAATTTCATACCCATCGGTAGCATAGGGCTGCAGAAAATTACATTTTAAAATTGTTCGAGCCCAAGTGTTGCATTATGCCCATGAAAAGTATGATATTTTCCCAAATGCAACTTTTTGCAAAATTTCTTTTTGATTCCTATGCAGGCAACTATTCTAAGCGTACATAATAAATTTCATACCCATCGGTAGCATAGGGCTGGAAAAAATTACATTTTAAAATTGTTCGAGCCCAAGTGTTGCATTATGCCCATGAAAAGTATGATATTTTCCCAAATGCAACTTTTTGCAAAATTTCTTTTTGATTCCTATGCAGGCCACTATTCTAAGCATACATACCAAATTTCATACCCATCGGTAGGATAGGGCCGAAGAAAATTAGAGTTTAAAATTGTTCGAGCCCAAGTGTTGCATTATGCCCATGAAAAGAATGATATTTTCCCAAATGCAACTTTTTGCAAAATTTCTTTTTGATTCCTATGCAGGCCACTATTCTAAGCGTACATACAAAATTTCATACCCATCGGTGGCATAGGGCCGGAGAAAATTACATTTTAAAATTGTTCGAGCCCAAGTGTTGTATTATGCCCATGAAAAGTACGATATTTTCCCAAATGCAACTTTTTGCAAAATTTCTTTTTGATTCCTATGCAGGCCACCATTCTAAGCGTACATACAAAATTTCATACCCATCGGTGGCATAGGGCCGGAGAAAATTACATTTTAAAATTGTTCGAGCCCAAGTGTTGCATTATGCCCATGAAAAGTATGATATTTTCCCAAATGCAACTTTTTGCAAAATTTCTTTTTGATTATTATGCAGGCAACTATTCTAAGCGTACATAGTAAATTTCATACCCATCGGTAGCATAGGGCTGGAGAAAATTACATTTTAAAATTGTTCGAGCCCAAGTGTTGCATTATGCCCATGAAAAGTATGATATTTTCACAAATGCAACTTTTTGCAAAATTTCTTTTTGATTCCTATGCAGGCCACTATTCTAAACATACATACCAAATTTCAGGCAAATCGGTAGCATAGGGCTGGAGAAAATTACATTTCAAAATTGTTCGAGCCCAAGTGTTGCATTTTTGATTCCTATGCAGGCCACTATTCTAAGCGTACATACCAAATTTCATACCCATCGGTAGCATAGGGCTGGAGAAAATTACATTTTAAAATTGTTCGAGCCCAAGTGTTGCATTATGCCCATGAAAAGTATGATATTTTCCCAAATGCAACTTTTTGCAAAATTTCTTTTTGATTCCTATGCAGGCAACTATTCTAAGCGTACATACCAAATTTCATACCCATCGGTAGCATAACGCCGGAGAAAATTACATTTTAAAATTGTTCGAGCCCAAGTGTTGCATTATGCCCATGAAAAGTATGATATTTTCCCAAATGCAACTTTTTGCAAAATTTCTTTTTGATTCCTATGCAGGCAACTATTCTAAGCGTACATAATAAATTTCATACCCATCGGTAGCATAGGGCTGGAGAAAATTACATTTTAAAATTGTTCGAGCCCAAGTGTTGCATTATGCCCATGAAAAGTATGATATTTTCACAAATGCAACTTTTTGCAAAATTTCTTTTTGATTCCTATGCAGAGCCACTATTCTAAACATACATACCAAATTTCAGGCAAATCGGTAGCATAGGGCTGGAGAAAATTACATTTCAAAATTGTTCGAGCCCAAGTGTTGCATTTTTGATTCCTATGCAGGCCACTATTCTAAGCGTACATACCAAATTTCATACCCATCGGTAGCATAGGGCTGGAGAAAATTACATTTTAAAATTGTTCGAGCCCAAGTGTTGCATTATGCCCATGAAAAGTATGATATTTTCCCAAATGCAACTTTTTGCAAAATTTCTTTTTGATTCCTATGCAGGCAACTATTCTAAGCGTACATACCAAATTTCATACCCATCGGTAGCATAACGCCGGAGAAAATTACATTTTAAAATTGTTCGAGCCCAAGTGTTGCATTATGCCCATGAAAAGTATGATATTTTCCCAAATGCAACTTTTTGCAAAATTTCTTTTTGATTCCTATGCAGGCAACTATTCTAAGCGTACATAATAAATTTCATACCCATCGGTAGCATAGGGCTGCAGAAAATTACATTTTAAAATTGTTCGAGCCCAAGTGTTGCATTATGCCCATGAAAAGTATGATATTTTCCCAAATGCAACTTTTTGCAAAATTTCTTTTTGATTCCTATGCAGGCAACTATTCTAAGCGTACATAATAAATTTCATACCCATCGGTAGCATAGGGCTGGAAAAAATTACATTTTAAAATTGTTCGAGCCCAAGTGTTGCATTATGCCCATGAAAAGTATGATATTTTCCCAAATGCAACTTTTTGCAAAATTTCTTTTTGATTCCTATGCAGGCCACTATTCTAAGCATACATACCAAATTTCATACCCATCGGTAGGATAGGGCCGAAGAAAATTAGAGTTTAAAATTGTTCGAGCCCAAGTGTTGCATTATGCCCATGAAAAGAATGATATTTTCCCAAATGCAACTTTTTGCAAAATTTCTTTTTGATTCCTATGCAGGCCACTATTCTAAGCGTACATACAAAATTTCATACCCATCGGTGGCATAGGGCCGGAGAAAATTACATTTTAAAATTGTTCGAGCCCAAGTGTTGTATTATGCCCATGAAAAGTACGATATTTTCCCAAATGCAACTTTTTGCAAAATTTCTTTTTGATTCCTATGCAGGCCACCATTCTAAGCGTACATACAAAATTTCATACCCATCGGTGGCATAGGGCCGGAGAAAATTACATTTTAAAATTGTTCGAGCCCAAGTGTTGCATTATGCCCATGAAAAGTATGATATTTTCCCAAATGCAACTTTTTGCAAAATTTCTTTTTGATTATTATGCAGGCAACTATTCTAAGCGTACATAGTAAATTTCATACCCATCGGTAGCATAGGGCTGGAGAAAATTACATTTTAAAATTGTTCGAGCCCAAGTGTTGCATTATGCCCATGAAAAGTATGATATTTTCACAAATGCAACTTTTTGCAAAATTTCTTTTTGATTCCTATGCAGGCCACTATTCTAAACATACATACCAAATTTCAGGCAAATCGGTAGCATAGGGCTGGAGAAAATTACATTTCAAAATTGTTCGAGCCCAAGTGTTGCATTTTTGATTCCTATGCAGGCCACTATTCTAAGCGTACATACCAAATTTCATACCCATCGGTAGCATAGGGCTGGAGAAAATTACATTTTAAAATTGTTCGAGCCCAAGTGTTGCATTATGCCCATGAAAAGTATGATATTTTCCCAAATGCAACTTTTTGCAAAATTTCTTTTTGATTCCTATGCAGGCAACTATTCTAAGCGTACATACCAAATTTCATACCCATCGGTAGCATAACGCCGGAGAAAATTACATTTTAAAATTGTTCGAGCCCAAGTGTTGCATTATGCCCATGAAAAGTATGATATTTTCCCAAATGCAACTTTTTGCAAAATTTCTTTTTGATTCCTATGCAGGCAACTATTCTAAGCGTACATAATAAATTTCATACCCATCGGTAGCATAGGGCTGCAGAAAATTACATTTTAAAATTGTTCGAGCCCAAGTGTTGCATTATGCCCATGAAAAGTATGATATTTTCCCAAATGCAACTTTTTGCAAAATTTCTTTTTGATTCCTATGCAGGCCACTATTCTAAGCATACATACCAAATTTCATACCCATCGGTAGGATAGGGCCGAAGAAAATTAGAGTTTAAAATTGTTCGAGCCCAAGTGTTGCATTATGCCCATGAAAAGAATGATATTTTCCCAAATGCAACTTTTTGCAAAATTTCTTTTTGATTCCTATGCAGGCCACTATTCTAAGCGTACATACAAAATTTCATACCCATCGGTGGCATAGGGCCGGAGAAAATTACATTTTAAAATTGTTCGAGCCCAAGTGTTGCATTATGCCCAAGAAAAGTATGATATTTTCACAAATGCAACTTTTTGCAAAATTTCTTTTTGATTCCTATGCAGGCCACTATTCTAAACATACATACCAAATTTCAGGCAAATCGGTAGCATAGGGCTGGAGAAAATTACATTTTAAAATTGTTCGAGCCCAAGTGTTGCATTTTTGATTCCTATGCAGGCCACTATTCTAAGCGTACATACCAAATTTCATACCCATCGGTAGCATAGGGCCGGAGAAAATTACATTTTAAAATTGTTCGAGCCCAAGTGTTGTATTATGCCCATGAAAAGTACGATATTTTCCCAAATGCAACTTTTTGCAAAATTTCTTTTTGATTCCTATGCAGGCCACCATTCTAAGCGTACATACAAAATTTCATACCCATCGGTGGCATAGGGCCGGAGAAAATTACATTTTAAAATTGTTCGAGCCCAAGTGTTGCATTATGCCCATGAAAAGTATGATATTTTCCCAAATGCAACTTTTTGCAAAATTTCTTTTTGATTATTATGCAGGCAACTATTCTAAGCGTACATAGTAAATTTCATACCCATCGGTAGCATAGGGCTGGAGAAAATTACATTTTAAAATTGTTCGAGCCCAAGTGTTGCATTATGCCCATGAAAAGTATGATATTTTCACAAATGCAACTTTTTGCAAAATTTCTTTTTGATTCCTATGCAGGCCACTATTCTAAACATACATACCAAATTTCAGGCAAATCGGTAGCATAGGGCTGGAGAAAATTACATTTCAAAATTGTTCGAGCCCAAGTGTTGCATTTTTGATTCCTATGCAGGCCACTATTCTAAGCGTACATACCAAATTTCATACCCATCGGTAGCATAGGGCTGGAGAAAATTACATTTTAAAATTGTTCGAGCCCAAGTGTTGCATTATGCCCATGAAAAGTATGATATTTTCCCAAATGCAACTTTTTGCAAAATTTCTTTTTGATTCCTATGCAGGCAACTATTCTAAGCGTACATACCAAATTTCATACCCATCGGTAGCATAACGCCGGAGAAAATTACATTTTAAAATTGTTCGAGCCCAAGTGTTGCATTATGCCCATGAAAAGTATGATATTTTCCCAAATGCAACTTTTTGCAAAATTTCTTTTTGATTCCTATGCAGGCAACTATTCTAAGCGTACATAATAAATTTCATACCCATCGGTAGCATAGGGCTGCAGAAAATTACATTTTAAAATTGTTCGAGCCCAAGTGTTGCATTATGCCCATGAAAAGTATGATATTTTCCCAAATGCAACTTTTTGCAAAATTTCTTTTTGATTCCTATGCAGGCAACTATTCTAAGCGTACATAATAAATTTCATACCCATCGGTAGCATAGGGCTGGAAAAAATTACATTTTAAAATTGTTCGAGCCCAAGTGTTGCATTATGCCCATGAAAAGTATGATATTTTCCCAAATGCAACTTTTTGCAAAATTTCTTTTTGATTCCTATGCAGGCCACTATTCTAAGCATACATACCAAATTTCATACCCATCGGTAGGATAGGGCCGAAGAAAATTAGAGTTTAAAATTGTTCGAGCCCAAGTGTTGCATTATGCCCATGAAAAGAATGATATTTTCCCAAATGCAACTTTTTGCAAAATTTCTTTTTGATTCCTATGCAGGCCACTATTCTAAGCGTACATACAAAATTTCATACCCATCGGTGGCATAGGGCCGGAGAAAATTACATTTTAAAATTGTTCGAGCCCAAGTGTTGCATTATGCCCAAGAAAAGTATGATATTTTCACAAATGCAACTTTTTGCAAAATTTCTTTTTGATTCCTATGCAGGCCACTATTCTAAACATACATACCAAATTTCAGGCAAATCGGTAGCATAGGGCTGGAGAAAATTACATTTTAAAATTGTTCGAGCCCAAGTGTTGCATTTTTGATTCCTATGCAGGCCACCATTCTAAGCGTACATACAAAATTTCATACCCATCGGTGGCATAGGGCCGGAGAAAATTACATTTTAAAATTGTTGGAGCCCAAGTGTTGCATTATGCCCATGAAAAGTATGATATTTTCCCAAATGCAACTTTTTGCAAAATTTCTTTTTGATTCCTATGCAGGCAACTATTCTAAGCGTACATAATAAATTTCATACCCATCGGTAGTATAGGGCTGGAGAAAATTACATTTTAAAATTGTTCGAGCGCATGTGTTGCATTATGCCCATGAAAAGTATGATATTTTCACAAATGCAACTTTTTGCAAAATTTCTTTATGATTCCTATGCAGGCCACTATTCTTAGCATACATACCAAATTTCATACCCATCGGTAGCATAACGCCGGAGAAAATTACATTTTAAAATTGTTCGAGCCCAAGTGTTGCATTATGCCCATGAAAAGTACGATATTTTCCCAAATGCAACTTTTTGCAAAATTTCTTTTTGATTCCTATGCAGGCCTCTATTCTAAGCGTACATAGTAAATTTCATACCCATCGGTAGCATAGGGCTGGAGAAAATTACATTTTAAAATTGTTCGAGCCCAAGTGTTGCATTATGCCCATGAAAAGTATGATATTTTCACAAATGCAACTTTTTGCAAAATTTCTTTTTGATTCCTATGCAGGCCACTATTCTAAACATACATACCAAATTTCAGGCAAATCGGTAGCATAGGGCTGGAGAAAATTACATTTCAAAATTGTTCGAGCCCAAGTGTTGCATTTTTGATTCCTATGCAGGCCACTATTCTAAGCGTACATACCAAATTTCATACCCATCGGTAGCATAGGGCTGGAGAAAATTACATTTTAAAATTGTTCGAGCCCAAGTGTTGCATTATGCCCATGAAAAGTATGATATTTTCCCAAATGCAACTTTTTGCAAAATTTCTTTTTGATTCCTATGCAGGCAACTATTCTAAGCGTACATACCAAATTTCATACCCATCGGTAGCATAACGCCGGAGAAAATTACATTTTAAAATTGTTCGAGCCCAAGTGTTGCGTTATGCCCATGAAAAGTATGATATTTTCCCAAATGCAACTTTTTGCAAAATTTCTTTTTGATTCCTATGCAGGCAACTATTCTAAGCGTACATAATAAATTTCATACCCATCGGTAGCATAGGGCTGCAGAAAATTACATTTTAAAATTGTTCGAGCCCAAGTGTTGCATTATGCCCATGAAAAGTATGATATTTTCCCAAATGCAACTTTTTGCAAAATTTCTTTTTGATTCCTATGCAGGCAACTATTCTAAGCGTACATAATAAATTTCATACCCATCGGTAGCATAGGGCTGGAAAAAATTACATTTTAAAATTGTTCGAGCCCAAGTGTTGCATTATGCCCATGAAAAGTATGATATTTTCCCAAATGCAACTTTTTGCAAAATTTCTTTTTGATTCCTATGCAGGCCACTATTCTAAGCATACATACCAAATTTCATACCCATCGGTAGGATAGGGCCGAAGAAAATTAGAGTTTAAAATTGTTCGAGCCCAAGTGTTGCATTATGCCCATGAAAAGAATGATATTTTCCCAAATGCAACTTTTTGCAAAATTTCTTTTTGATTCCTATGCAGGCCACTATTCTAAGCGTACATACAAAATTTCATACCCATCGGTGGCATAGGGCCGGAGAAAATTACATTTTAAAATTGTTCGAGCCCAAGTGTTGCATTATGCCCAAGAAAAGTATGATATTTTCACAAATGCAACTTTTTGCAAAATTTCTTTTTGATTCCTATGCAGGCCACTATTCTAAACATACATACCAAATTTCAGGCAAATCGGTAGCATAGGGCTGGAGAAAATTACATTTTAAAATTGTTCGAGCCCAAGTGTTGCATTTTTGATTCCTATGCAGGCCACTATTCTAAGCGTACATACCAAATTTCATACCCATCGGTAGCATAGGGCCGGAGAAAATTACATTTTAAAATTGTTCGAGCCCAAGTGTTGTATTATGCCTATGAAAAGTACGATATTTTCCCAAATGCAACTTTTTGCAAAATTTCTTTTTGATTCCTATGCAGGCCACCATTCTAAGCGTACATACAAAATTTCATACCCATCGGTGGCATAGGGCCGGAGAAAATTACATTTTAAAATTGTTGGAGCCCAAGTGTTGCATTATGCCCATGAAAAGTATGATATTTTCCCAAATGCAACTTTTTGCAAAATTTCTTTTTGATTCCTATGCAGGCAACTATTCTAAGCGTACATAATAAATTTCATACCCATCGGTAGCATAGGGCCGGAGAAAATTACATTTTAAAATTGTTCGAGCCCAAGTGTTGCTTATTATGCCCATGAAAAGTATGATATTTTCCCAAATGCAACTTTTTGCAAAATTTCTTTTTGATTCCTATGCAGGCAACTATTCTAAGCGTACATAATAAATTTCATACCCATCGGTAGTATAGGGCTGGAGAAAATTACATTTTAAAATTGTTCGAGCGCATGTGTTGCATTATGCCCATGAAAAGTATGATATTTTCACAAATGCAACTTTTTGCAAAATTTCTTTATGATTCCTATGCAGGCCACTATTCTTAGCATACATACCAAATTTCATACCCATCGGTAGCATAACGCCGGAGAAAATTACATTTTAAAATTGTTCGAGCCCAAGTGTTGCATTATGCCCATGAAAAGTACGATATTTTCCCAAATGCAACTTTTTGCAAAATTTCTTTTTGATTCCTATGCAGGCCTCTATTCTAAGCGTACATAGTAAATTTCATACCCATCGGTAGCATAGGGCTGGAGAAAATTACATTTTAAAATTGTTCGAGCCCAAGTGTTGCATTATGCCCATGAAAAGTATGATATTTTCACAAATGCAACTTTTTGCAAAATTTCTTTTTGATTCCTATGCAGGCCACTATTCTAAACATACATACCAAATTTCAGGCAAATCGGTAGCATAGGGCTGGAGAAAATTACATTTCAAAATTGTTCGAGCCCAAGTGTTGCATTTTTGATTCCTATGCAGGCCACTATTCTAAGCGTACATACCAAATTTCATACCCATCGGTAGCATAGGGCTGGAGAAAATTACATTTTAAAATTGTTCGAGCCCAAGTGTTGCATTATGCCCATGAAAAGTATGATATTTTCCCAAATGCAACTTTTTGCAAAATTTCTTTTTGATTCCTATGCAGGCAACTATTCTAAGCGTACATACCAAATTTCATACCCATCGGTAGCATAACGCCGGAGAAAATTACATTTTAAAATTGTTCGAGCCCAAGTGTTGCGTTATGCCCATGAAAAGTATGATATTTTCCCAAATGCAACTTTTTGCAAAATTTCTTTTTGATTCCTATGCAGGCAACTATTCTAAGCGTACATAATAAATTTCATACCCATCGGTAGCATAGGGCTGCAGAAAATTACATTTTAAAATTGTTCGAGCCCAAGTGTTGCATTATGCCCATGAAAAGTATGATATTTTCCCAAATGCAACTTTTTGCAAAATTTCTTTTTGATTCCTATGCAGGCAACTATTCTAAGCGTACATAATAAATTTCATACCCATCGGTAGCATAGGGCTGGAAAAAATTACATTTTAAAATTGTTCGAGCCCAAGTGTTGCATTATGCCCATGAAAAGTATGATATTTTCCCAAATGCAACTTTTTGCAAAATTTCTTTTTGATTCCTATGCAGGCCACTATTCTAAGCATACATACCAAATTTCATACCCATCGGTAGGATAGGGCCGAAGAAAATTAGAGTTTAAAATTGTTCGAGCCCAAGTGTTGCATTATGCCCATGAAAAGAATGATATTTTCCCAAATGCAACTTTTTGCAAAATTTCTTTTTGATTCCTATGCAGGCCACTATTCTAAGCGTACATACAAAATTTCATACCCATCGGTGGCATAGGGCCGGAGAAAATTACATTTTAAAATTGTTCGAGCCCAAGTGTTGCATTATGCCCAAGAAAAGTATGATATTTTCACAAATGCAACTTTTTGCAAAATTTCTTTTTGATTCCTATGCAGGCCACTATTCTAAACATACATACCAAATTTCAGGCAAATCGGTAGCATAGGGCTGGAGAAAATTACATTTTAAAATTGTTCGAGCCCAAGTGTTGCATTTTTGATTCCTATGCAGGCCACTATTCTAAGCGTACATACCAAATTTCATACCCATCGGTAGCATAGGGCCGGAGAAAATTACATTTTAAAATTGTTCGAGCCCAAGTGTTGTATTATGCCTATGAAAAGTACGATATTTTCCCAAATGCAACTTTTTGCAAAATTTCTTTTTGATTCCTATGCAGGCCACCATTCTAAGCGTACATACAAAATTTCATACCCATCGGTGGCATAGGGCCGGAGAAAATTACATTTTAAAATTGTTGGAGCCCAAGTGTTGCATTATGCCCATGAAAAGTATGATATTTTCCCAAATGCAACTTTTTGCAAAATTTCTTTTTGATTCCTATGCAGGCAACTATTCTAAGCGTACATAATAAATTTCATACCCATCGGTAGCATAGGGCCGGAGAAAATTACATTTTAAAATTGTTCGAGCCCAAGTGTTGCTTATTATGCCCATGAAAAGTATGATATTTTCACAAATGCAACTTTTTGCAAAATTTCTTTTTGATTCCTATGCAGGCCACTATTCTAAACATACATACCAAATTTCAGGCAAATCGGTAGCATAGGGCTGGAGAAAATTACATTTCAAAATTGTTCGAGCCCAAGTGTTGCATTTTTGATTCCTATGCAGGCCACTATTCTAAGCGTACATACCAAATTTCATACCCATCGGTAGCATAGGGCTGGAGAAAATTACATTTTAAAATTGTTCGAGCCCAAGTGTTGCATTATGCCCATGAAAAGTATGATATTTTCCCAAATGCAACTTTTTGCAAAATTTCTTTTTGATTCCTATGCAGGCAACTATTCTAAGCGTACATACCAAATTTCATACCCATCGGTAGCATAACGCCGGAGAAAATTACATTTTAAAATTGTTCGAGCCCAAGTGTTGCGTTATGCCCATGAAAAGTATGATATTTTCCCAAATGCAACTTTTTGCAAAATTTCTTTTTGATTCCTATGCAGGCAACTATTCTAAGCGTACATAATAAATTTCATACCCATCGGTAGCATAGGGCTGCAGAAAATTACATTTTAAAATTGTTCGAGCCCAAGTGTTGCATTATGCCCATGAAAAGTATGATATTTTCCCAAATGCAACTTTTTGCAAAATTTCTTTTTGATTCCTATGCAGGCAACTATTCTAAGCGTACATAATAAATTTCATACCCATCGGTAGCATAGGGCTGGAAAAAATTACATTTTAAAATTGTTCGAGCCCAAGTGTTGCATTATGCCCATGAAAAGTATGATATTTTCCCAAATGCAACTTTTTGCAAAATTTCTTTTTGATTCCTATGCAGGCCACTATTCTAAGCATACATACCAAATTTCATACCCATCGGTAGGATAGGGCCGAAGAAAATTAGAGTTTAAAATTGTTCGAGCCCAAGTGTTGCATTATGCCCATGAAAAGAATGATATTTTCCCAAATGCAACTTTTTGCAAAATTTCTTTTTGATTCCTATGCAGGCCACTATTCTAAGCGTACATACAAAATTTCATACCCATCGGTGGCATAGGGCCGGAGAAAATTACATTTTAAAATTGTTCGAGCCCAAGTGTTGCATTATGCCCAAGAAAAGTATGATATTTTCACAAATGCAACTTTTTGCAAAATTTCTTTTTGATTCCTATGCAGGCCACTATTCTAAACATACATACCAAATTTCAGGCAAATCGGTAGCATAGGGCTGGAGAAAATTACATTTTAAAATTGTTCGAGCCCAAGTGTTGCATTTTTGATTCCTATGCAGGCCACTATTCTAAGCGTACATACCAAATTTCATACCCATCGGTAGCATAGGGCCGGAGAAAATTACATTTTAAAATTGTTCGAGCCCAAGTGTTGTATTATGCCTATGAAAAGTACGATATTTTCCCAAATGCAACTTTTTGCAAAATTTCTTTTTGATTCCTATGCAGGCCACCATTCTAAGCGTACATACAAAATTTCATACCCATCGGTGGCATAGGGCCGGAGAAAATTACATTTTAAAATTGTTGGAGCCCAAGTGTTGCATTATGCCCATGAAAAGTATGATATTTTCCCAAATGCAACTTTTTGCAAAATTTCTTTTTGATTCCTATGCAGGCAACTATTCTAAGCGTACATAATAAATTTCATACCCATCGGTAGCATAGGGCCGGAGAAAATTACATTTTAAAATTGTTCGAGCCCAAGTGTTGCTTATTATGCCCATGAAAAGTATGATATTTTCCCAAATGCAACTTTTTGCAAAATTTCTTTTTGATTCCTATGCAGGCAACTATTCTAAGCGTACATAATAAATTTCATACCCATCGGTAGTATAGGGCTGGAGAAAATTACATTTTAAAATTGTTCGAGCGCATGTGTTGCATTATGCCCATGAAAAGTATGATATTTTCACAAATGCAACTTTTTGCAAAATTTCTTTATGATTCCTATGCAGGCCACTATTCTTAGCATACATACCAAATTTCATACCCATCGGTAGCATAACGCCGGAGAAAATTACATTTTAAAATTGTTCGAGCCCAAGTGTTGCATTATGCCCATGAAAAGTACGATATTTTCCCAAATGCAACTTTTTGCAAAATTTCTTTTTGATTCCTATGCAGGCCTCTATTCTAAGCGTACATAGTAAATTTCATACCCATCGGTAGCATAGGGCTGGAGAAAATTACATTTTAAAATTGTTCGAGCCCAAGTGTTGCATTATGCCCATGAAAAGTATGATATTTTCACAAATGCAACTTTTTGCAAAATTTCTTTTTGATTCCTATGCAGGCCACTATTCTAAACATACATACCAAATTTCAGGCAAATCGGTAGCATAGGGCTGGAGAAAATTACATTTCAAAATTGTTCGAGCCCAAGTGTTGCATTTTTGATTCCTATGCAGGCCACTATTCTAAGCGTACATACCAAATTTCATACCCATCGGTAGCATAGGGCTGGAGAAAATTACATTTTAAAATTGTTCGAGCCCAAGTGTTGCATTATGCCCATGAAAAGTATGATATTTTCCCAAATGCAACTTTTTGCAAAATTTCTTTTTGATTCCTATGCAGGCAACTATTCTAAGCGTACATACCAAATTTCATACCCATCGGTAGCATAACGCCGGAGAAAATTACATTTTAAAATTGTTCGAGCCCAAGTGTTGCATTATGCCCATGAAAAGTACGATATTTTCCCAAATGCAACTTTTTGCAAAATTTCTTTTTGATTCCTATGCAGGCCTCTATTCTAAGCGTACATAGTAAATTTCATACCCATCGGTAGCATAGGGCTGGAGAAAATTACATTTTAAAATTGTTCGAGCCCAAGTGTTGCATTATGCCCATGAAAAGTATGATATTTTCACAAATGCAACTTTTTGCAAAATTTCTTTTTGATTCCTATGCAGGCCACTATTCTAAACATACATACCAAATTTCAGGCAAATCGGTAGCATAGGGCTGGAGAAAATTACATTTCAAAATTGTTCGAGCCCAAGTGTTGCATTTTTGATTCCTATGCAGGCCACTATTCTAAGCGTACATACCAAATTTCATACCCATCGGTAGCATAGGGCTGGAGAAAATTACATTTTAAAATTGTTCGAGCCCAAGTGTTGCATTATGCCCATGAAAAGTATGATATTTTCCCAAATGCAACTTTTTGCAAAATTTCTTTTTGATTCCTATGCAGGCAACTATTCTAAGCGTACATACCAAATTTCATACCCATCGGTAGCATAACGCCGGAGAAAATTACATTTTAAAATTGTTCGAGCCCAAGTGTTGCATTTTTGATTCCTATGCAGGCCACTATTCTAAGCATACATACCAAATTTCATACCCATCGGTAGGATAGGGCCGAAGAAAATTAGAGTTTAAAATTGTTCGAGCCCAAGTGTTGCATTATGCCCATGAAAAGAATGATATTTTCCCAAATGCAACTTTTTGCAAAATTTCTTTTTGATTCCTATGCAGGCCACTATTCTAAGCGTACATACAAAATTTCATACCCATCGGTGGCATAGGGCCGGAGAAAATTACATTTTAAAATTGTTCGAGCCCAAGTGTTGCATTATGCCCAAGAAAAGTATGATATTTTCACAAATGCAACTTTTTGCAAAATTTCTTTTTGATTCCTATGCAGGCCACTATTCTAAACATACATACCAAATTTCAGGCAAATCGGTAGCATAGGGCTGGAGAAAATTACATTTTAAAATTGTTCGAGCCCAAGTGTTGCATTTTTGATTCCTATGCAGGCCACTATTCTAAGCGTACATACCAAATTTCATACCCATCGGTAGCATAGGGCCGGAGAAAATTACATTTTAAAATTGTTCGAGCCCAAGTGTTGTATTATGCCTATGAAAAGTACGATATTTTCCCAAATGCAACTTTTTGCAAAATTTCTTTTTGATTCCTATGCAGGCCACCATTCTAAGCGTACATACAAAATTTCATACCCATCGGTGGCATAGGGCCGGAGAAAATTACATTTTAAAATTGTTGGAGCCCAAGTGTTGCATTATGCCCATGAAAAGTATGATATTTTCCCAAATGCAACTTTTTGCAAAATTTCTTTTTGATTCCTATGCAGGCAACTATTCTAAGCGTACATAATAAATTTCATACCCATCGGTAGCATAGGGCCGGAGAAAATTACATTTTAAAATTGTTCGAGCCCAAGTGTTGCTTATTATGCCCATGAAAAGTATGATATTTTCCCAAATGCAACTTTTTGCAAAATTTCTTTATGATTCCTATGCAGGCCACTATTCTTAGCATACATACCAAATTTCATACCCATCGGTAGCATAACGCCGGAGAAAATTACATTTTAAAATTGTTCGAGCCCAAGTGTTGCATTATGCCCATGAAAAGTACGATATTTTCCCAAATGCAACTTTTTGCAAAATTTCTTTTTGATTCCTATGCAGGCCTCTATTCTAAGCGTACATACAAAATTTTATACCCATCGGTGGCATAGGGCCGGAGAAAATTACATTTTAAAATTGTTGGAGCCCAAGTGTTGCATTATGCCCATGAAAAGTATGATATTTTCCCAAATGCAACTTTTTGCAAAATTTCTTTTTGATTCCTATGCAGGCAACTATTCTAAGCGTACATAATAAATTTCATACCCATCGGTAGCATAGGGCCGGAGAAAATTACATTTTAAAATTGTTCGAGCCCAAGTGTTGCTTATTATGCCCATGAAAAGTATGATATTTTCCCAAATGCAACTTTTTGCAAAATTTCTTTTTGATTCCTATGCAGGCAACTATTCTAAGCGTACATAATAAATTTCATACCCATCGGTAGCATAGGGCTGGAGAAAATTACATTTTAAAATTGTTCGAGCCCAAGTGTTGCATTATGCCCATGAAAAGTATGATATTTTCACAAATGCAACTTTTTGCAAAATTTCTCTATGATTCCTATGCAGGCCACTATTCTTAGCATACATACCAAATTTCATACCCATCGGTAGCATAGGGCCGGAGAAAATTACATTTTAAAATTGTTCGAGCCCAAGTGTTGCATTATGCCCATGAAAAGTATGATATTTTCCCAAATGCAACTTTTTGCAAAATTTCTTTTTGATTCCTATGCAGGCCACTATTCTAAGCGTACATACCAAATTTCATACCCATCGGTAGCATAGGGCCGGAGAAAATTTCATTTTAAAATTGTTCGAGCCCAAGTGTTGCATTATGCCCATGAAAAGAACGATATTTTCCCAAATGCAACTTTTTGCAAAATTTCTTTTTGATTCCTATGCAGGCCACTATTCTAAGCGTATGTACCAAATTTCATACCCATCGGTAGCATAGGGCCGGAAAAAATTACATTTTTAAATTGTTCGAGCCCAAGTGTTGCATTATGCCCATGAAAAGTATGATATTTTCCCAAATGCAACTTTTTGCAAAATTTCTTTTTGATTACTATGCAGGCCAGTATTCTAAGCGTACATAATAAATTTCATACCCATCGGTAGCATAGGGCTGGAGAAAATTACATTTTAAAATTGTTCGAGCCCAAGTGTTGCATTATGCCCATGAAAAGTATGATATTTTCACAAATGCAACTTTTTGCAAAATTTCTCTATGATTCCTACGCAGGCCACTATTCTTAGCATACATACCAAATTTCATACCCATCGGTAGCATAGGGCCGGAGAAAATTACATTTTAAAATTGTTCGAGCCCAAGTGTTGCTTATTATGCCCATGAAAAGTATGATATTTTCCCAAATGCAACTTTTTGCAAAATTTCTTTTTGATTCCTATGCAGGCAACTATTCTAAGCGTACATAATAAATTTCATACCCATCGGTAGCATAGGGCCGGAGAAAATTACATTTTAAAATTGTTCGAGCCCAAGTGTTGCTTATTATGCCCATGAAAAGTATGATATTTTCCCAAATGCAACTTTTTGCAAAATTTCTTTTTGATTCCTATGCAGGCAACTATTCTAAGCGTACATAATAAATTTCATACCCATCGGTAGCATAGGGCCGGAGAAAATTACATTTTAAAATTGTTCGAGCCCAAGTGTTGCTTATTATGCCCATGAAAAGTATGATATTTTCCCAAATGCAACTTTTTGCAAAATTTCTTTTTGATTCCTATGCAGGCAACTATTCTAAGCGTACATAATAAATTTCATACCCATCGGTAGTATAGGGCTGGAGAAAATTACATTTTAAAATTGTTCGAGCGCATGTGTTGCATTATGCCCATGAAAAGTATGATATTTTCACAAATGCAACTTTTTGCAAAATTTCTTTATGATTCCTATGCAGGCCACTATTCTTAGCATACATACCAAATTTCATACCCATCGGTAGCATAACGCCGGAGAAAATTACATTTTAAAATTGTTCGAGCCCAAGTGTTGCATTATGCCCATGAAAAGTACGATATTTTCCCAAATGCAACTTTTTGCAAAATTTCTTTTTGATTCCTATGCAGGCCTCTATTCTAAGCGTACATAGTAAATTTCATACCCATCGGTAGCATAGGGCTGGAGAAAATTACATTTTAAAATTGTTCGAGCCCAAGTGTTGCATTATGCCCATGAAAAGTATGATATTTTCACAAATGCAACTTTTTGCAAAATTTCTTTTTGATTCCTATGCAGGCCACTATTCTAAACATACATACCAAATTTCAGGCAAATCGGTAGCATAGGGCTGGAGAAAATTACATTTCAAAATTGTTCGAGCCCAAGTGTTGCATTTTTGATTCCTATGCAGGCCACTATTCTAAGCGTACATACCAAATTTCATACCCATCGGTAGCATAGGGCTGGAGAAAATTACATTTTAAAATTGTTCGAGCCCAAGTGTTGCATTATGCCCATGAAAAGTATGATATTTTCCCAAATGCAACTTTTTGCAAAATTTCTTTTTGATTCCTATGCAGGCAACTATTCTAAGCGTACATACCAAATTTCATACCCATCGGTAGCATAACGCCGGAGAAAATTACATTTTAAAATTGTTCGAGCCCAAGTGTTGCATTATGCCCATGAAAAGTACGATATTTTCCCAAATGCAACTTTTTGCAAAATTTCTTTTTGATTCCTATGCAGGCCTCTATTCTAAGCGTACATAGTAAATTTCATACCCATCGGTAGCATAGGGCTGGAGAAAATTACATTTTAAAATTGTTCGAGCCCAAGTGTTGCATTATGCCCATGAAAAGTATGATATTTTCACAAATGCAACTTTTTGCAAAATTTCTTTTTGATTCCTATGCAGGCCACTATTCTAAACATACATACCAAATTTCAGGCAAATCGGTAGCATAGGGCTGGAGAAAATTACATTTCAAAATTGTTCGAGCCCAAGTGTTGCATTTTTGATTCCTATGCAGGCCACTATTCTAAGCGTACATACCAAATTTCATACCCATCGGTAGCATAGGGCTGGAGAAAATTACATTTTAAAATTGTTCGAGCCCAAGTGTTGCATTATGCCCATGAAAAGTATGATATTTTCCCAAATGCAACTTTTTGCAAAATTTCTTTTTGATTCCTATGCAGGCAACTATTCTAAGCGTACATACCAAATTTCATACCCATCGGTAGCATAACGCCGGAGAAAATTACATTTTAAAATTGTTCGAGCCCAAGTGTTGCATTTTTGATTCCTATGCAGGCCACTATTCTAAGCATACATACCAAATTTCATACCCATCGGTAGGATAGGGCCGAAGAAAATTAGAGTTTAAAATTGTTCGAGCCCAAGTGTTGCATTATGCCCATGAAAAGAATGATATTTTCCCAAATGCAACTTTTTGCAAAATTTCTTTTTGATTCCTATGCAGGCCACTATTCTAAGCGTACATACAAAATTTCATACCCATCGGTGGCATAGGGCCGGAGAAAATTACATTTTAAAATTGTTCGAGCCCAAGTGTTGCATTATGCCCAAGAAAAGTATGATATTTTCACAAATGCAACTTTTTGCAAAATTTCTTTTTGATTCCTATGCAGGCCACTATTCTAAACATACATACCAAATTTCAGGCAAATCGGTAGCATAGGGCTGGAGAAAATTACATTTTAAAATTGTTCGAGCCCAAGTGTTGCATTTTTGATTCCTATGCAGGCCACTATTCTAAGCGTACATACCAAATTTCATACCCATCGGTAGCATAGGGCCGGAGAAAATTACATTTTAAAATTGTTCGAGCCCAAGTGTTGTATTATGCCTATGAAAAGTACGATATTTTCCCAAATGCAACTTTTTGCAAAATTTCTTTTTGATTCCTATGCAGGCCACCATTCTAAGCGTACATACAAAATTTCATACCCATCGGTGGCATAGGGCCGGAGAAAATTACATTTTAAAATTGTTGGAGCCCAAGTGTTGCATTATGCCCATGAAAAGTATGATATTTTCCCAAATGCAACTTTTTGCAAAATTTCTTTTTGATTCCTATGCAGGCAACTATTCTAAGCGTACATAATAAATTTCATACCCATCGGTAGCATAGGGCCGGAGAAAATTACATTTTAAAATTGTTCGAGCCCAAGTGTTGCTTATTATGCCCATGAAAAGTATGATATTTTCCCAAATGCAACTTTTTGCAAAATTTCTTTATGATTCCTATGCAGGCCACTATTCTTAGCATACATACCAAATTTCATACCCATCGGTAGCATAACGCCGGAGAAAATTACATTTTAAAATTGTTCGAGCCCAAGTGTTGCATTATGCCCATGAAAAGTACGATATTTTCCCAAATGCAACTTTTTGCAAAATTTCTTTTTGATTCCTATGCAGGCCTCTATTCTAAGCGTACATACAAAATTTTATACCCATCGGTGGCATAGGGCCGGAGAAAATTACATTTTAAAATTGTTGGAGCCCAAGTGTTGCATTATGCCCATGAAAAGTATGATATTTTCCCAAATGCAACTTTTTGCAAAATTTCTTTTTGATTCCTATGCAGGCAACTATTCTAAGCGTACATAATAAATTTCATACCCATCGGTAGCATAGGGCCGGAGAAAATTACATTTTAAAATTGTTCGAGCCCAAGTGTTGCTTATTATGCCCATGAAAAGTATGATATTTTCCCAAATGCAACTTTTTGCAAAATTTCTTTTTGATTCCTATGCAGGCAACTATTCTAAGCGTACATAATAAATTTCATACCCATCGGTAGCATAGGGCTGGAGAAAATTACATTTTAAAATTGTTCGAGCCCAAGTGTTGCATTATGCCCATGAAAAGTATGATATTTTCACAAATGCAACTTTTTGCAAAATTTCTCTATGATTCCTATGCAGGCCACTATTCTTAGCATACATACCAAATTTCATACCCATCGGTAGCATAGGGCCGGAGAAAATTACATTTTAAAATTGTTCGAGCCCAAGTGTTGCATTATGCCCATGAAAAGTATGATATTTTCCCAAATGCAACTTTTTGCAAAATTTCTTTTTGATTCCTATGCAGGCCACTATTCTAAGCGTACATACCAAATTTCATACCCATCGGTAGCATAGGGCCGGAGAAAATTTCATTTTAAAATTGTTCGAGCCCAAGTGTTGCATTATGCCCATGAAAAGAACGATATTTTCCCAAATGCAACTTTTTGCAAAATTTCTTTTTGATTCCTATGCAGGCCACTATTCTAAGCGTATGTACCAAATTTCATACCCATCGGTAGCATAGGGCCGGAAAAAATTACATTTTTAAATTGTTCGAGCCCAAGTGTTGCATTATGCCCATGAAAAGTATGATATTTTCCCAAATGCAACTTTTTGCAAAATTTCTTTTTGATTACTATGCAGGCCAGTATTCTAAGCGTACATAATAAATTTCATACCCATCGGTAGCATAGGGCTGGAGAAAATTACATTTTAAAATTGTTCGAGCCCAAGTGTTGCATTATGCCCATGAAAAGTATGATATTTTCACAAATGCAACTTTTTGCAAAATTTCTCTATGATTCCTACGCAGGCCACTATTCTTAGCATACATACCAAATTTCATACCCATCGGTAGCATAGGGCCGGAGAAAATTACATTTTAAAATTGTTCGAGCCCAAGTGTTGCATTATGCCCTTGAAAAGTATGATATTTTCCCAAATGCAACTTTTTGCAAAATTTCTTTTTGATTCCTATGCAGGCCACTATTCTAAGCGTACATACCAAATTTCATACCCATCGGTAGCATAGGGCCGGAGAAAATTACATTTTAAAATTGTTCGAGCCCAAGTGTTGCATTATGCCCATGAAAAGAATGATTTTTTCCCAAATGCAACTTTTTGCAAAATTTCTTTTTGATTCCTATGCAGGCCACTATTCTAAGCGTACATACCAAATTTCATACCCATCGGTAGCATAGGGCCGGAGAAAATTACATTTTAAAATTGTTCGAGCCCAAGTGTTGCATTATGCCCATGAAAAGAATGATATTTTCCCAAATGCATTTTTTTGAAAATTTCTTTTTGATTCCTATGCAGGCCACTATTCTAAGCGTATGTACCAAATTTCATACCCATCGGTAGCATAGGGCCGGAAAAAATTACATTTTTAAATTGTTCGAGCCCAAGTGTTGCATTATGCCCATGAAAAGTATGATATTTTCCCAAATGCAACTTTTTGCAAAATTTCTTTTTGATTACTATGCAGGCCAGTATTCTAAGCGTACATAATAAATTTCATACCCATCGGTAGCATAGGGCTGGAGAAAATTACATTTTAAAATTGTTCGAGCCCAAGTGTTGCATTATGCCCATGAAAAGTATGATATTTTCACAAATGCAACTTTTTGCAAAATTTCTCTATGATTCCTATGCAGGCCACTATTCTTAGCATACATACCAAATTTCATACCCATCGGTAGCATAGGGCCGGAGAAAATTACATTTTAAAATTGTTCGAGCCCAAGTGTTGCATTATGCCCTTGAAAAGTATGATATTTTCCCAAATGCAACTTTTTGCAAAATTTCTTTTTGATTCCTATGCAGGCCACTATTCTAAGCGTACATACCAAATTTCATACCCATCGGTAGCATAGGGCCGGAGAAAATTTCATTTTAAAATTGTTCGAGCCCAAGTGTTGCATTATGCCCATGAAAAGAACGATATTTTCCCAAATGCAACTTTTTGCAAAATTTCTTTTTGATTCCTATGCAGGCCACTATTCTAAGCGTACATACCAAATTTCATACCCATCGGTAGCATAGGGCCGGAGAAAATTACATTTTAAAATTGTTCGAGCCCAAGTGTTGCATTATGCCCATGAAAAGAATGATTTTTTCCCAAATGCATTTTTTTGAAAATTTCTTTTTGATTCCTATGCAGGCCACTATTCTAAGCGTATGTACCAAATTTCATACCCATCGGTAGCATAGGGCTGGAGAAAATTACATTTTAAAATTGTTCGAGCCCAAGTGTTGCATTATGCCCATGAAAAGAATGATATTTTCCCAAATGCATTTTTTTGAAAATTTCTTTTTGATTCCTATGCAGGCCACTATTCTAAGCGTATGTACCAAATTTCATACCCATCGGTAGCATAGGGCCGGAGAAAATTACATTTTAAAATTGTTCGAGCCCAAGTGTTGCTTATTATGCCCATGAAAAGTATGATATTTTCCCAAATGCAACTTTTTGCAAAATTTCTTTTTGATTCCTATGCAGGCAACTATTCTAAGCGTACATAATAAATTTCATACCCATCGGTAGCATAGGGCTGGAGAAAATTACATTTTAAGATTGTTCGAGCCCAAGTGTTGCATTATGCCCATGAAAAGTATGATATTTTCACAAATGCAACTTTTTGCAAAATTTCTCTATGATTCCTATGCAGGCCACTATTCTAAGCGTACATACCAAATTTCATACCCATCGGTAGCATAGGGCCGGAGAAAATTACATTTTAAAATTGTTCGAGCCCAAGTGTTGCATTATGCCCATGAAAAGAATGATATTTTCCCAAATGCATTTTTTTGAAAATTTCTTTTTGATTCCTATGCAGGCCACTATTCTAAGTGTATGTACCAAATTTCATACCCATCGGTAGCATAGGGCCGGAAAAAATTACATTTTTAAATTGTTCGAGCCCAAGTGTTGCATTATGCCCATGAAAAGTATGATATTTTCCCAAATGCAACTTTTTGCAAAATTTCTTTTTGATTACTATGCAGGCCAGTATTCTAAGCGTACATAATAAATTTCATACCCATCGGTAGCATAGGGCTGGAGAAAATTACATTTTAAAATTGTTCGAGCCCAAGTGTTGCATTATGCCCATGAAAAGTATGATATTTTCACAAATGCAACTTTTTGCAAAATTTCTCTATGATTCCTATGCAGGCCACTATTCTTAGCATACATACCAAATTTCATACCCATCGGTAGCATAGGGCCGGAGAAAATTACATTTTAAAATTGTTCGAGCCCAAGTGTTGCATTATGCCCTTGAAAAGTATGATATTTTCCCAAATGCAACTTTTTGCAAAATTTCTTTTTGATTCCTATGCAGGCCACTATTCTAAGCGTACAAACCAAATTTCATACCCATCGGTAGCATAGGGCCGGAGAAAATTTCATTTTAAAATTGTTCGAGCCCAAGTGTTGCATTATGCCCATGAAAAGAACGATATTTTCCCAAATGCAACTTTTTGCAAAATTTCTTTTTGATTCCTATGCAGGCCACTATTCTAAGCGTACATACCAAATTTCATACCCATCGGTAGCATAGGGCCGGAGAAAATTACATTTTAAAATTGTTCGAGCCCAAGTGTTGCATTATGCCCATGAAAAGAATGATTTTTTCCCAAATGCATTTTTTTGAAAATTTCTTTTTGATTCCTATGCAGGCCACTATTCTAAGCGTATGTACCAAATTTCATACCCATCGGTAGCATAGGGCTGGAGAAAATTACATTTTAAAATTGTTCGAGCCCAAGTGTTGCATTATGCCCATGAAAAGAATGATATTTTCCCAAATGCATTTTTTTGAAAATTTCTTTTTGATTCCTATGCAGGCCACTATTCTAAGCGTATGTACCAAATTTCATACCCATCGGTAGCATAGGGCCGGAGAAAATTACATTTTAAAATTGTTCGAGCCCAAGTGGTGCTTATTATGCCCATGAAAAGTATGATATTTTCCCAAATGCAACTTTTTGCAAAATTTCTTTTTGATTCCTATGCAGGCAACTATTCTAAGCGTACATAATAAATTTCATACCCATCGGTAGCATAGGGCTGGAGAAAATTACATTTTAAAATTGTTCGAGCCCAAGTGTTGCATTATGCCCATGAAAAGTATGATATTTTCACAAATGCAACTTTTTGCAAAATTTCTCTATGATTCCTATGCAGGCCACTATTCTTAGCATACATACCAAATTTCATACCCATCGGTAGCATAGGGCCGGAGAAAATTACATTTTAAAATTGTTCGAGCCCAAGTGTTGCATTATGCCCATGAAAAGTATGATATTTTCCCAAATGCAACTTTTTGCAAAATTTCTTTTTGATTCCTATGCAGGCCACTATTCTAAGCGTACATACCAAATTTCATACCCATCGGTAGCATAGGGCCGGAGAAAATTTCATTTTAAAATTGTTCGAGCCCAAGTGTTGCATTATGCCCATGAAAAGAACGATATTTTCCCAAATGCAACTTTTTGCAAAATTTCTTTTTGATTCCTATGCAGGCCACTATTCTAAGCGTACACACCAAATTTCATACCCATCGGTAGCATAGGGCCGGAGAAAATTACATTTTAAAATTGTTCGAGCCCAAGTGTTGCATTATGCCCATGAAAAGAATGATTTTTTCCCAAATGCAACTTTTTGCAAAATTTCTTTTTGATTCCTATGCAGGCCACTATTCTAAGCGTACATACCAAATTTCATACCCATCGGTAGCATAGGGCCGGAGAAAATTACATTTTAAAATTGTTCGAGCCCAAGTGTTGCATTATGCCCATGAAAAGAATGATATTTTCCCAAATGCATTTTTTTGAAAATTTCTTTTTGATTCCTATGCAGGCCACTATTCTAAGCGTATGTACCAAATTTCATACCCATCGGTAGCATAGGGCCGGAGAAAATTACATTTTAAAATTGTTCGAGCCCAAGTGTTGCATTATGCCCATGAAAAGAATGATTTTTTCCAAATGCAACTTTTTGCAAAATTTCTTTTTGATTCCTATGCAGGCCACTATTCTAAGCGTACATACCAAATTTCATACCCATCGGTAGCATAGGGCCGGAGAAAATTACATTTTAAAATTGTTCGAGCCCAAGTGTTGCATTATGCCCATGAAACGAATGATATTTTCCCAAATGCATTTTTTTGAAAATTTCTTTTTGATTCCTATGCAGGCCACTATTCTAAGCGTATGTACCAAATTTCATACCCATCGGTAGCATAGGGCCGGAAAAAATTACATTTTTAAATTGTTCGAGCCCAAGTGTTGCATTATGCCCATGAAAAGTATGATATTTTCCCAAATGCAACTTTTTGCAAAATTTCTTTTTGATTCCTATGCAGGCCAGTATTCTAAGCGTACATAATAAATTTCATACCCATCGGTAGCATAGGGCTGGAGAAAATTACATTTTAAAATTGTTCGAGCGCATGTGTTGCATTATGCCCATGAAAAGTATGATATTTTCACAAATGCAACTTTTTGCATAATTTCTTTATGATTCCTATTCAGGCCACTATTCTTAGCATACATACCAAATTTCATACCCATCGGTAGCATAACGCCGGAGAAAATTACATTTTAAAATTGTTCGAGCCCAAGTGTTGCATTATGCCCATGAAAAGAATGATATTTTCCCAAATGCAACTTTTTGCAAAATTTCTTTTTGATTCCTATGCATGCCACTATTCTAAGCGTACATACAAAATTTCATACCCATCGGTGGCATAGGGCCGGAGAAAATTACATTTTAAAATTGTTCGAGCCCAAGTGTTGCATTATGCCCATGAAAAGTATGATATTTTCCCAAATGCAACTTTTTGCAAAATTTCTTTTTGATTCCTATGCAGGCAACTATTCTAAGCGTACATAATAAATTTCATACCCATCGGTAGCATAGGGCTGGAGAAAATTACATTTTAAAATTGTTCGAGCCCAAGTGTTGCATTATGCCCATGAAAAGAATGATATTTTCCCAAATGCATTTTTTTGCAAAATTTCTTTTTGATTTCTATGCAGGCCACTATTCTAAGCGTACATACCAAATTTCATACCCATCGGTAGCATAGGGCCGGAAAAAATTACATTTTTAAATTGTTCGAGCCCAAGTGTTGCATTATGCCCATGAAAAAAATGATATTTTCCCAAATGCAACTTTTTGCAAAATTTCTTTATGATTCCTATGCAGGCCACTATTCTAAGCATACATACCAAATTTCATACCCATCGGTAGCATAACGCCGGAGAAAATTACATTTTAAAATTGTTCGAGCCCAAGTGTTGCATTATGCCCATGAAAAGAATGATATTTTCCCAAATGCATTTTTTTGCAAAATTTCTTTTTGATTCCTATGCAGGCCACTATTCTAAGCGTACATACCAAATTTCATACCTATCGGTAGCATAGGGCCGGAAAAAATTACATTTTAAAATTGTTCGAGCCCAAGTGTTGCATTATGCCCATGAAAAGAATGATATTTTCCCAAATGCATTTTTTTGCAAAATTTCTTTTTGATTCCTATGCAGGCCACTATTCTAAGCGTACATACCAAATTTCATACCTATCGGTAGCATAGGGCCGGAAAAAATTACATTTATAAATTGTTCGAGCCCAAGTGTTGCATTATGCCCATGAAAAGTATGATATTTTCCCAAATGCAACTTTTTGCTAAATTTCTTTATGATTCCTATGCAGGCCACTATTCTAAGCATACATACCAAATTTCATACCCATCGGTAGCATAACGCCGGAGAAAATTACATTTTAAAATTGTTCGAGCCCAAGTGTTGCATTATGCCCATGAAAAGTATGATATTTTCACAAATGCAACTTTTTGCAAAATTTCTTTATGATTCCTATGCAGGCCACTATTCTAAGCATACATACCAAATTTCATACCCATCGGTAGCATAACGCCGGAGAAAATTACATTTTAAAATTGTTCGAGCCCAAGTGTTGCATTATGCCCATGAAAAGTATGATATTTTCACAAATGCAACTTTTTGCAAAATTTCTTTATGATTCCTATGCAGGCCACTATTCTTAGCATACATACCAAATTTCATACCCATCGGTAGCATAGGGCCGGAGAAAATTACATTTTAAAATTGTTCGAGCCCAAGTGTTGCATTATGCCCATGAAAAGAATGATATTTTCCCAAATGCAACTTTTTGCAAAATTTCTTTTTGATTCCTATGCATGCCACTATTCTAAGCGTACATACAAAATTTCATACCCATCGGTGGCATAGGGCCGGAGAAAATTACATTTTAAAATTGTTCGAGCCCAAGTGTTGCATTATGCCCATGAAAAGTATGATATTTTCCCAAATGCAACTTTTTGCAAAATTTCTTTTTGATTCCTATGCAGGCAACTATTCTAAGCGTACATAATAAATTTCATACCCATCGGTAGCATAGGGCTGGAGAAAATTACATTTTAAAATTGTTCGAGCCCAAGTGTTGCATTATGCCCATGAAAAGAATGATATTTTCCCAAATGCATTTTTTTGCAAAATTTCTTTTTGATTTCTATGCAGGCCACTATTCTAAGCGTACATACCAAATTTCATACCCATCGGTAGCATAGGGCCGGAAAAAATTACATTTTTAAATTGTTCGAGCCCAAGTGTTGCATTATGCCCATGAAAAAAATGATATTTTCCCAAATGCAACTTTTTGCAAAATTTCTTTATGATTCCTATGCAGGCCACTATTCTAAGCATACATACCAAATTTCATACCCATCGGTAGCATAACGCCGGAGAAAATTACATTTTAAAATTGTTCGAGCCCAAGTGTTGCATTATGCCCATGAAAAGAATGATATTTTCCCAAATGCATTTTTTTGCAAAATTTCTTTTTGATTCCTATGCAGGCCACTATTCTAAGCGTACATACCAAATTTCATACCTATCGGTAGCATAGGGCCGGAAAAAATTACATTTTAAAATTGTTCGAGCCCAAGTGTTGCATTATGCCCATGAAAAGAATGATATTTTCCCAAATGCATTTTTTTGCAAAATTTCTTTTTGATTCCTATGCAGGCCACTATTCTAAGCGTACATACCAAATTTCATACCTATCGGTAGCATAGGGCCGGAAAAAATTACATTTATAAATTGTTCGAGCCCAAGTGTTGCATTATGCCCATGAAAAGTATGATATTTTCCCAAATGCAACTTTTTGCTAAATTTCTTTATGATTCCTATGCAGGCCACTATTCTAAGCATACATACCAAATTTCATACCCATCGGTAGCATAACGCCGGAGAAAATTACATTTTAAAATTGTTCGAGCCCAAGTGTTGCATTATGCCCATGAAAAGTATGATATTTTCACAAATGCAACTTTTTGCAAAATTTCTTTATGATTCCTATGCAGGCCACTATTCTAAGCATACATACCAAATTTCATACCCATCGGTAGCATAACGCCGGAGAAAATTACATTTTAAAATTGTTCGAGCCCAAGTGTTGCATTATGCCCATGAAAAGTATGATATTTTCACAAATGCAACTTTTTGCAAAATTTCTTTATGATTCCTATGCAGGCCACTATTCTTAGCATACATACCAAATTTCATACCCATCGGTAGCATAGGGCCGGAGAAAATTACATTTTAAAATTGTTCGAGCCCAAGTGTTGCATTATGCCCATGAAAATAATGATATTTTCCCAAATGCAACTTTTTGCAAAATTTCTTTTTGATTCCTATGCAGGCCACTATTCTAAGCGTACATAATAAATTTCATACCCATCGGTAGCATAGGGCTGGAGAAAATTACATTTTAAAATTGTTCGAGCCCAAGTGTTGCATTATGCCCATGAAAAGAATGATATTTTCCCAAATGCATTTTTTTGCAAAATTTCTTTTTGATTCCTATGCAGGCCACTATTCTAAGCGTACATACCAAATTTCATACCTATCGGTAGCATAGGGCCGGAAAAAATTACATTTTAAAATTGTTCGAGCCCAAGTGTTGCATTATGCCCATGAAAAGTATGATATTTTCACAAATGCAACTTTTTGCAAAATTTCTTTATGATTCCTATGCAGGCCACTATTCTAAGCATACATACCAAATTTCATACCCATCGGTAGCATAACGCCGGAGAAAATTACATTTTAAAATTGTTCGAGCCCAAGTGTTGCATTATGCCCATGAAAAGTATGATATTTTCACAAATGCAACTTTTTGCAAAATTTCTTTATGATTCCTATGCAGGCCACTATTCTTAGCATACATACCAAATTTCATACCCATCGGTAGCATAGGGCCGGAGAAAATTACATTTTAAAATTGTTCGAGCCCAAGTGTTGCATTATGCCCATGAAAATAATGATATTTTCCCAAATGCAACTTTTTGCAAAATTTCTTTTTGATTCCTATGCAGGCAACTATTCTAAGCGTACATAATAAATTTCATACCCATCGGTAGCATAGGGCTGGAGAAAATTACATTTTAAGATTGTTCGAGCCCAAGTGTTGCATTATGCCCATGAAAAGAATGATATTTTCCCAAATGCATTTTTTTGCAAAATTTCTTTTTGATTCCTATGCAGGCCACTATTCTAAGCGTACATACCAAATTTCATACCTATCGGTAGCATAGGGCCGGAAAAAATTACATTTTAAAATTGTTCGAGCCCAAGTGTTGCATTATGCCCATGAAAAGTATGATATTTTCACAAATGCAACTTTTTGCAAAATTTCTTTATGATTCCTATGCAGGCCACTATTCTAAGCATACATACCAAATTTCATACCCATCGGTAGCATAACGCCGGAGAAAATTACATTTTAAAATTGTTCGAGCCCAAGTGTTGCATTATGCCCATGAAAAGTATGATATTTTCACAAATGCAACTTTTTGCAAAATTTCTTTATGATTCCTATGCAGGCCACTATTCTTAGCATACATACCAAATTTCATACCCATCGGTAGCATAGGGCCGGAGAAAATTACATTTTAAAATTGTTCGAGCCCAAGTGTTGCTTATTATGCCCATGAAAAGTATGATATTTTCCCAAATGCAACTTTTTGCAAAATTTCTTTTTGATTCCTATGCAGGCAACTATTCTAAGCGTACATAATAAATTTCATACCCATCGGTAGCATAGGGCTGGAGAAAATTACATTTTAAGATTGTTCGAGCCCAAGTGTTGCATTATGCCCATGAAAAGTATGATATTTTCACAAATGCAACTTTTTGCAAAATTTCTCTATGATTCCTATGCAGGCCACTATTCTAAGCGTACATACCAAATTTCATACCCATCGGTAGCATAGGGCCGGAGAAAATTACATTTTAAAATTGTTCGAGCCCAAGTGTTGCATTATGCCCATGAAAAGAATGATATTTTCCCAAATGCATTTTTTTGAAAATTTCTTTTTGATTCCTATGCAGGCCACTATTCTAAGTGTATGTACCAAATTTCATACCCATCGGTAGCATAGGGCCGGAAAAAATTACATTTTTAAATTGTTCGAGCCCAAGTGTTGCATTATGCCCATGAAAAGTATGATATTTTCCCAAATGCAACTTTTTGCAAAATTTCTTTTTGATTACTATGCAGGCCAGTATTCTAAGCGTACATAATAAATTTCATACCCATCGGTAGCATAGGGCTGGAGAAAATTACATTTTAAAATTGTTCGAGCCCAAGTGTTGCATTATGCCCATGAAAAGTATGATATTTTCACAAATGCAACTTTTTGCAAAATTTCTCTATGATTCCTATGCAGGCCACTATTCTTAGCATACATACCAAATTTCATACCCATCGGTAGCATAGGGCCGGAGAAAATTACATTTTAAAATTGTTCGAGCCCAAGTGTTGCATTATGCCCTTGAAAAGTATGATATTTTCCCAAATGCAACTTTTTGCAAAATTTCTTTTTGATTCCTATGCAGGCCACTATTCTAAGCGTACAAACCAAATTTCATACCCATCGGTAGCATAGGGCCGGAGAAAATTTCATTTTAAAATTGTTCGAGCCCAAGTGTTGCATTATGCCCATGAAAAGAACGATATTTTCCCAAATGCAACTTTTTGCAAAATTTCTTTTTGATTCCTATGCAGGCCACTATTCTAAGCGTACATACCAAATTTCATACCCATCGGTAGCATAGGGCCGGAGAAAATTACATTTTAAAATTGTTCGAGCCCAAGTGTTGCATTATGCCCATGAAAAGAATGATTTTTTCCCAAATGCATTTTTTTGAAAATTTCTTTTTGATTCCTATGCAGGCCACTATTCTAAGCGTATGTACCAAATTTCATACCCATCGGTAGCATAGGGCTGGAGAAAATTACATTTTAAAATTGTTCGAGCCCAAGTGTTGCATTATGCCCATGAAAAGAATGATATTTTCCCAAATGCATTTTTTTGAAAATTTCTTTTTGATTCCTATGCAGGCCACTATTCTAAGCGTATGTACCAAATTTCATACCCATCGGTAGCATAGGGCCGGAGAAAATTACATTTTAAAATTGTTCGAGCCCAAGTGGTGCTTATTATGCCCATGAAAAGTATGATATTTTCCCAAATGCAACTTTTTGCAAAATTTCTTTTTGATTCCTATGCAGGCAACTATTCTAAGCGTACATAATAAATTTCATACCCATCGGTAGCATAGGGCTGGAGAAAATTACATTTTAAAATTGTTCGAGCCCAAGTGTTGCATTATGCCCATGAAAAGTATGATATTTTCACAAATGCAACTTTTTGCAAAATTTCTCTATGATTCCTATGCAGGCCACTATTCTTAGCATACATACCAAATTTCATACCCATCGGTAGCATAGGGCCGGAGAAAATTACATTTTAAAATTGTTCGAGCCCAAGTGTTGCATTATGCCCATGAAAAGTATGATATTTTCCCAAATGCAACTTTTTGCAAAATTTCTTTTTGATTCCTATGCAGGCCACTATTCTAAGCGTACATACCAAATTTCATACCCATCGGTAGCATAGGGCCGGAGAAAATTTCATTTTAAAATTGTTCGAGCCCAAGTGTTGCATTATGCCCATGAAAAGAACGATATTTTCCCAAATGCAACTTTTTGCAAAATTTCTTTTTGATTCCTATGCAGGCCACTATTCTAAGCGTACACACCAAATTTCATACCCATCGGTAGCATAGGGCCGGAGAAAATTACATTTTAAAATTGTTCGAGCCCAAGTGTTGCATTATGCCCATGAAAAGAATGATTTTTTCCCAAATGCAACTTTTTGCAAAATTTCTTTTTGATTCCTATGCAGGCCACTATTCTAAGCGTACATACCAAATTTCATACCCATCGGTAGCATAGGGCCGGAGAAAATTACATTTTAAAATTGTTCGAGCCCAAGTGTTGCATTATGCCCATGAAAAGAATGATATTTTCCCAAATGCATTTTTTTGAAAATTTCTTTTTGATTCCTATGCAGGCCACTATTCTAAGCGTATGTACCAAATTTCATACCCATCGGTAGCATAGGGCCGGAGAAAATTACATTTTAAAATTGTTCGAGCCCAAGTGTTGCATTATGCCCATGAAAAGAATGATTTTTTCCAAATGCAACTTTTTGCAAAATTTCTTTTTGATTCCTATGCAGGCCACTATTCTAAGCGTACATACCAAATTTCATACCCATCGGTAGCATAGGGCCGGAGAAAATTACATTTTAAAATTGTTCGAGCCCAAGTGTTGCATTATGCCCATGAAACGAATGATATTTTCCCAAATGCATTTTTTTGAAAATTTCTTTTTGATTCCTATGCAGGCCACTATTCTAAGCGTATGTACCAAATTTCATACCCATCGGTAGCATAGGGCCGGAAAAAATTACATTTTTAAATTGTTCGAGCCCAAGTGTTGCATTATGCCCATGAAAAGTATGATATTTTCCCAAATGCAACTTTTTGCAAAATTTCTTTTTGATTCCTATGCAGGCCAGTATTCTAAGCGTACATAATAAATTTCATACCCATCGGTAGCATAGGGCTGGAGAAAATTACATTTTAAAATTGTTCGAGCGCATGTGTTGCATTATGCCCATGAAAAGTATGATATTTTCACAAATGCAACTTTTTGCATAATTTCTTTATGATTCCTATTCAGGCCACTATTCTTAGCATACATACCAAATTTCATACCCATCGGTAGCATAACGCCGGAGAAAATTACATTTTAAAATTGTTCGAGCCCAAGTGTTGCATTATGCCCATGAAAAGAATGATATTTTCCCAAATGCAACTTTTTGCAAAATTTCTTTTTGATTCCTATGCATGCCACTATTCTAAGCGTACATACAAAATTTCATACCCATCGGTGGCATAGGGCCGGAGAAAATTACATTTTAAAATTGTTCGAGCCCAAGTGTTGCATTATGCCCATGAAAAGTATGATATTTTCCCAAATGCAACTTTTTGCAAAATTTCTTTTTGATTCCTATGCAGGCAACTATTCTAAGCGTACATAATAAATTTCATACCCATCGGTAGCATAGGGCTGGAGAAAATTACATTTTAAAATTGTTCGAGCCCAAGTGTTGCATTATGCCCATGAAAAGAATGATATTTTCCCAAATGCATTTTTTTGCAAAATTTCTTTTTGATTTCTATGCAGGCCACTATTCTAAGCGTACATACCAAATTTCATACCCATCGGTAGCATAGGGCCGGAAAAAATTACATTTTTAAATTGTTCGAGCCCAAGTGTTGCATTATGCCCATGAAAAAAATGATATTTTCCCAAATGCAACTTTTTGCAAAATTTCTTTATGATTCCTATGCAGGCCACTATTCTAAGCATACATACCAAATTTCATACCCATCGGTAGCATAACGCCGGAGAAAATTACATTTTAAAATTGTTCGAGCCCAAGTGTTGCATTATGCCCATGAAAAGAATGATATTTTCCCAAATGCATTTTTTTGCAAAATTTCTTTTTGATTCCTATGCAGGCCACTATTCTAAGCGTACATACCAAATTTCATACCTATCGGTAGCATAGGGCCGGAAAAAATTACATTTTAAAATTGTTCGAGCCCAAGTGTTGCATTATGCCCATGAAAAGAATGATATTTTCCCAAATGCATTTTTTTGCAAAATTTCTTTTTGATTCCTATGCAGGCCACTATTCTAAGCGTACATACCAAATTTCATACCTATCGGTAGCATAGGGCCGGAAAAAATTACATTTATAAATTGTTCGAGCCCAAGTGTTGCATTATGCCCATGAAAAGTATGATATTTTCCCAAATGCAACTTTTTGCTAAATTTCTTTATGATTCCTATGCAGGCCACTATTCTAAGCATACATACCAAATTTCATACCCATCGGTAGCATAACGCCGGAGAAAATTACATTTTAAAATTGTTCGAGCCCAAGTGTTGCATTATGCCCATGAAAAGTATGATATTTTCACAAATGCAACTTTTTGCAAAATTTCTTTATGATTCCTATGCAGGCCACTATTCTAAGCATACATACCAAATTTCATACCCATCGGTAGCATAACGCCGGAGAAAATTACATTTTAAAATTGTTCGAGCCCAAGTGTTGCATTATGCCCATGAAAAGTATGATATTTTCACAAATGCAACTTTTTGCAAAATTTCTTTATGATTCCTATGCAGGCCACTATTCTTAGCATACATACCAAATTTCATACCCATCGGTAGCATAGGGCCGGAGAAAATTACATTTTAAAATTGTTCGAGCCCAAGTGTTGCATTATGCCCATGAAAAGAATGATATTTTCCCAAATGCAACTTTTTGCAAAATTTCTTTTTGATTCCTATGCATGCCACTATTCTAAGCGTACATACAAAATTTCATACCCATCGGTGGCATAGGGCCGGAGAAAATTACATTTTAAAATTGTTCGAGCCCAAGTGTTGCATTATGCCCATGAAAAGTATGATATTTTCCCAAATGCAACTTTTTGCAAAATTTCTTTTTGATTCCTATGCAGGCAACTATTCTAAGCGTACATAATAAATTTCATACCCATCGGTAGCATAGGGCTGGAGAAAATTACATTTTAAAATTGTTCGAGCCCAAGTGTTGCATTATGCCCATGAAAAGAATGATATTTTCCCAAATGCATTTTTTTGCAAAATTTCTTTTTGATTTCTATGCAGGCCACTATTCTAAGCGTACATACCAAATTTCATACCCATCGGTAGCATAGGGCCGGAAAAAATTACATTTTTAAATTGTTCGAGCCCAAGTGTTGCATTATGCCCATGAAAAAAATGATATTTTCCCAAATGCAACTTTTTGCAAAATTTCTTTATGATTCCTATGCAGGCCACTATTCTAAGCATACATACCAAATTTCATACCCATCGGTAGCATAACGCCGGAGAAAATTACATTTTAAAATTGTTCGAGCCCAAGTGTTGCATTATGCCCATGAAAAGAATGATATTTTCCCAAATGCATTTTTTTGCAAAATTTCTTTTTGATTCCTATGCAGGCCACTATTCTAAGCGTACATACCAAATTTCATACCTATCGGTAGCATAGGGCCGGAAAAAATTACATTTTAAAATTGTTCGAGCCCAAGTGTTGCATTATGCCCATGAAAAGAATGATATTTTCCCAAATGCATTTTTTTGCAAAATTTCTTTTTGATTCCTATGCAGGCCACTATTCTAAGCGTACATACCAAATTTCATACCTATCGGTAGCATAGGGCCGGAAAAAATTACATTTATAAATTGTTCGAGCCCAAGTGTTGCATTATGCCCATGAAAAGTATGATATTTTCCCAAATGCAACTTTTTGCTAAATTTCTTTATGATTCCTATGCAGGCCACTATTCTAAGCATACATACCAAATTTCATACCCATCGGTAGCATAACGCCGGAGAAAATTACATTTTAAAATTGTTCGAGCCCAAGTGTTGCATTATGCCCATGAAAAGTATGATATTTTCACAAATGCAACTTTTTGCAAAATTTCTTTATGATTCCTATGCAGGCCACTATTCTAAGCATACATACCAAATTTCATACCCATCGGTAGCATAACGCCGGAGAAAATTACATTTTAAAATTGTTCGAGCCCAAGTGTTGCATTATGCCCATGAAAAGTATGATATTTTCACAAATGCAACTTTTTGCAAAATTTCTTTATGATTCCTATGCAGGCCACTATTCTTAGCATACATACCAAATTTCATACCCATCGGTAGCATAGGGCCGGAGAAAATTACATTTTAAAATTGTTCGAGCCCAAGTGTTGCATTATGCCCATGAAAATAATGATATTTTCCCAAATGCAACTTTTTGCAAAATTTCTTTTTGATTCCTATGCAGGCCACTATTCTAAGCGTACATAATAAATTTCATACCCATCGGTAGCATAGGGCTGGAGAAAATTACATTTTAAAATTGTTCGAGCCCAAGTGTTGCATTATGCCCATGAAAAGAATGATATTTTCCCAAATGCATTTTTTTGCAAAATTTCTTTTTGATTCCTATGCAGGCCACTATTCTAAGCGTACATACCAAATTTCATACCTATCGGTAGCATAGGGCCGGAAAAAATTACATTTTAAAATTGTTCGAGCCCAAGTGTTGCATTATGCCCATGAAAAGTATGATATTTTCACAAATGCAACTTTTTGCAAAATTTCTTTATGATTCCTATGCAGGCCACTATTCTAAGCATACATACCAAATTTCATACCCATCGGTAGCATAACGCCGGAGAAAATTACATTTTAAAATTGTTCGAGCCCAAGTGTTGCATTATGCCCATGAAAAGTATGATATTTTCACAAATGCAACTTTTTGCAAAATTTCTTTATGATTCCTATGCAGGCCACTATTCTTAGCATACATACCAAATTTCATACCCATCGGTAGCATAGGGCCGGAGAAAATTACATTTTAAAATTGTTCGAGCCCAAGTGTTGCATTATGCCCATGAAAATAATGATATTTTCCCAAATGCAACTTTTTGCAAAATTTCTTTTTGATTCCTATGCAGGCCACTATTCTAAGCGTACATAATAAATTTCATACCCATCGGTAGCATAGGGCTGGAGAAAATTACATTTTAAAATTGTTCGAGCCCAAGTGTTGCATTATGCCTATGAAAAGAATGATATTTTCCCAAATGCTACTTTTTGCAAAATTTCTTTTTGATTCCTATGCAGGCAAGTATTCTAAGCGTACATAATAAATTTCATACCCATCGGTAGTATAGGGCTGGAGAAAATTACATTTTAAAATTGTTCGAGCCCGAGTGTTGCATTATGCCCATGAAAAGTATGATATTTTCCCAAATGCAACTTTTTGCAAAATTTCTTTTTGATTCCTATGCAGGCAACTATTCTAAGCGTACATAATAAATTTCATACCCATCGGTAGCATAGGGCTGGAGAAAATTACATTTTAAAATTGTTCGAGCCCAAGTGTTGCATTATGCCCATGAAAAGAATGATATTTTCCCAAATGCATTTTTTTGCAAAATTTCTTTTTGATTTCTATGCAGGCCACTATTCTAAGCGTACATACCAAATTTCATACCCATCGGTAGCATAGGGCCGGAAAAAATTACATTTTTAAATTGTTCGAGCCCAAGTGTTGCATTATGCCCATGAAAAAAATGATATTTTCCCAAATGCAACTTTTTGCAAAATTTCTTTATGATTCCTATGCAGGCCACTATTCTAAGCATACATACCAAATTTCATACCCATCGGTAGCATAACGCCGGAGAAAATTACATTTTAAAATTGTTCGAGCCCAAGTGTTGCATTATGCCCATGAAAAGAATGATATTTTCCCAAATGCATTTTTTTGCAAAATTTCTTTTTGATTCCTATGCAGGCAAGTATTCTAAGCGTACATAATAAATTTCATACCCATCGGTGGCATAGGGCTGGAGAAAATTACATTTTAAAATTGTTCGAGCCCAAGTGTTGCATTATGCCCATGAAAAGAATGATATTTTCCCAAATGCATTTTTTTGCAAAATTTCTTTTTGATTCCTATGCAGGCCACTATTCTAAGCGTACATACCAAATTTCATACCTATCGGTAGCATAGGGCCGGAAAAAATTACATTTATAAATTGTTCGAGCCCAAGTGTTGCATTATGCCCATGAAAAGTATGATATTTTCCCAAATGCAACTTTTTGAAAAATTTCTTTATGATTCCTATGCAGGCCACTATTCTAAGCATACATACCAAATTTCATACCCATCGGTAGCATAACGCCGGAGAAAATTACATTTTAAAATTGTTCTAGCCCAAGTGTTGCATTATGCCCATGAAAAGAATGATATTTTCACAAATGCAACTTTTTGCAAAATTTCTTTATGAATCCTATGAAGGCCACTATTCTTAGCATACATACCAAATTTCATACCCATCGGTAGCATAGGGCCGGAGAAAATTACATTTTAAAATTGTTCGAGCCCAAGTGTTGCATTAGGCCCATGAAAAGAATGATATTTTCCCAAATGCATTTTTTTGCAAAATTTCTTTTTGATTCCTATGCAGGCCACTATTCTAAGCGTACATACCAAATTTCATACCTATCGGTAGCATAGGGCCGGAAAAAATTACATTTATAAATTGTTCGAGCCCAAGTGTTGCATTATGCCCATGAAAAGTATGATATTTTCCCAAATGCAACTTTTTGCAAAATTTCTTTATGATTCCTATGCAGGCCACTATTCTTAGCATACATACCAAATTTCATACCCATCGGTAGCATAGGGCCGGAGAAAATTACATTTTAAAATTGTTCGAGCCCAAGTGTTGCATTATGCCCATGAAAAGAATGATATTTTCCCAAATGCAACTTTTTGCAAAATTTCTTTTTGATTCCTATGCAGGCCACTATTCTAAGCGTACATACCAAATTTCATACCTATCGGTAGCATAGGGCCGGAAAAAATTACATTTATAAATTGTTCGAGCCCAAGTGTTGCATTATGCCCATGAAAAGTATGATATTTTCCCAAATGCAACTTTTTGCAAAATTTCTTTATGATTCCTATGCAGGCCACTATTCTTAGCATACATACCAAATTTCATACCCATCGGTAGCATAGGGCCGGAGAAAATTACATTTTAAAATTGTTCGAGCCCAAGTGTTGCATTATGCCCATGAAAAGAATGATATTTTCCCAAATGCAACTTTTTGCAAAATTTCTTTTTGATTCCTATGCAGGCCACTATTCTAAGCGTACATACCAAATTTCATACCCATCGGTAGCATAACGCCGGAGAAAATTACATTATAAAATTGTTCGAGCCCAAGTGTTGCATTATGCCCATGAAAAGTATGATATTTTCACAAATCGTCCCTTAGCTAACAACACCGCATAAGTCATTTTTACCAACTTTACAGGAGACGAAAAAAACTGTCTATTTTAAAAAATCGGTGGAATTTTTCTGTTATTACTTAATAAATACCCTAGTTAGCGGTTAAAAAATAATTATTTATACTTACTTTGACGATTTACTTTATTTTAACTTTTATTTTATGACTTGAGCTGTGTTGACTGATATTTTATTAGATTTAGGCGGTGTTGTTTGCGGAAATGTTAGGGAATAAGGTATTAATAAATGGTTTACAAAGAAAAGTTTTTATTAAGAAATATTTCAAGAATAATTAGTAATCATTATAAATAGGTATTTATAACCTAAATCTTAAGTATAACATTGTTGAGATCAATTGCTAAAGTTATTTGGTGACACACGAACCTTTAGAGCGTAAGTGCAATTATTTTATTTTTATTTTAATAGGAAAATATTTAAAACATAGTCTTTAATAAACTCCAACAAAACAAGATATAATAGTAATAAAAATATAAAAATTAAAAATAATACTGGAAATCTCTAGTCTAATAGTTAGTTGCAGTCTTTAGAGATTGCTGTGCGGAAGGTCATCATAAAAAGAGTGGCAACTAGATGGTAATACACTTTTCAGGTCTTGCAAATCTTTATACTTCCGATTTGTAATTGGTATTCTAGCTGCATACAATTTCTGCAGGTTTTTTATTTGTTTAATGCTGTTAATTGGCGTGGGACGATGTGGTAACGGCTGAAGCTCGTCATCAAAATCAATTTTATACCAAATTGTGCCATTTGGTATGTATTCTAGCATACGTACATCTGTGACGACTGGGTCGCCTGCTTTTTTACCAGGCCGTATAGATTTATAAATTAATTCTTTGGAAAAGTCGGTAAAAAAGGTATAGTCCAAATAAAGAGCTTCGTAAGGCATAGGATCACTCCTAGCGGTTTTAGTAATAGCTATGTATTGTTGTGGAAGGTAAATTTCTTTACCTTTTAATTTACACTCTATTGCACTGTGTACGGAATCACATTCCATGTGGGTATGGCCTTTTACCAGGTACTTTTGAGTAATCACAATATTTTTTTCAATCGCTAAACGTAATAAAGCATTGCTTAAGGTAACATTGCGATTTTGAGCACAACATCCATCCGAATATAAAATCACAGGCAACAAATTCTGACTCAAAACTTTCTCTAGATGATCTACTAAGCATGAAGCAAACACAGAGGCTTCAAGTGTGCTATTTGACTCATCGAACCAATAACACATTACTTCCTTTGTTGCTAAATTGTATAATGTAAAATTATGGACGCATAATTTAGTTTTATAATAAATTGCACTAGCTTGAAGATACGGGGCCAATTTTACCGATTCAACATCCTGTGTGAATACATGACAAGCTCCGGACTGTGCAATACCTTTGTCAGTATCTTTCTCTTTCCTGGCTCGATCTTTCTTCAAAACATGTTGTGCGTATTCTTCATCCGTAATGTTTCCAGTTTTATGACTGCAACAATCGTCACATTGATCTTTCTTCGGGTGGAATAGGCTCAGATTGAGTTTCAAAAATAATTTGTCAAATAATTTACGACCAAGGCATTCTCTACCCTCTAACTCACAATTCTCTTCATATGTGCGGTAGAGCTGTGTCATGTTCGAGAAAATTGGTTCTAAGTATTCTCGTGATGTTTTAGCACGACAGTAATGCGACGGCATCTTTGGAAGACCTGCTAAAAACTTTTCAACATATTTGTGGTCTTCAATTTTCTCTGGATTTCTGCGGTTACTGGTTGAAGTAGACAAATCTGGAGGCATGGCACAGTCTGTTTTTGTCAGCCAATATCTTACAAACCAATCTTTAATGCCAAAAGTGGCCAAGAACATTTTTTTACAGACTTGGTGACGTACATTATCAATCGTGAAAACGTAAGTTCGACTATCAGTTCTTTTGGATGATTCTGGATTTTTTGTAATTTTCTTTGGTACTTTATTAACGTGAGAAGTTATAAATGATCTTCGCTGCTCCCAGTTCATGTTCTTCCAGAAATTTTCAAACAAATATTGCCGCTGTTGTTCGTTTATGTTGTTGCATGATCTGAGTTTCGATTTCTTGCAAAACGTAGAATTGCACGGTGGTTTCATGGATCTTGCAGGCTTAAATACATCTTGTTTCACTTTAAATGTTTCATTAGTCTTTGCTTTTCTGTCTCTTCTGTATCCTAGATAATTTTCACCTTTCATCCGTAATTCTTTATTAACATTGCGTTTATATTTCTTTGGATCTTTTGTCGCCTTGTTCTGTCGTTTTTTATGACTTAGCAAATCACCGTGATATGGAACATCACTGAGTATGACTACTTTTGAAGAACACGATGGAGTATCAGAGGCACTGGATTGCTGTATATTGTTCTGAATTATATTATTTTTATCTGTACATTGAGTATTATTTTCATTACCAATGACTATGTCAGACATTGGGTCTTGAGTATTCGAAGATACGAGAATATCTTGGTTTGAAGTAGGGAAAGATTCGCCATGATTTAAATTTACAGAATTTATATTAAGGACAATATGTCCTAGTTCTTCCACAACGTTCTCACTTTCTTCCGTGATATTGGTAACCAATACAGAAGGCTGATGATACTCGATGGCCACCGTAGCGAATTCGGGTGGTTCCTGTTGCAGATCAAAGAAGTCATTACCAACTTTTGCTATAACTTGTAGATTGTTTATGTCAATGTTTTCAATATCCAAGTCTATATTTTGATCAAATATTGTTTTTACATTGTCCTGGCTACTTATAATACTTTTCATAGACTCCCCGAAGTTTTGTTCGTTTATTGGTGTTGCAATAACTTCGTATTTATTAGCAGAATTGCATGCTTTGGTATCAGAAGAACTATTGTTATCTTTTTGATTCAAATCTAAAAAAAATTATAGGAATCATTGCACTAAAAATATAAATTACAAAAAAATAAATGCGGACCTCAAAACAAACTATGCTACTAACCTAGTTTAATTATTTTTTTATCTTCTTTGCAACTTTGTTTACGCCGTTTATGTTTTGACATCAGTCCTGCTTCTTGTAATTGGGCACATATTAATTCATCACCTGAACTCCATGAATCAATTTCTTCTCCATCCATAGTGTATTTCAATTATTGAGCTACCTAAAAGAAATAAAATACATTTTGAAACACCGCCCAAGTTAAAAAAAGATAGTTAGTAAACACCGCTTAAGTAAATGAAGATATTCAATAATCATTTCCTTCTATATGAATACCCATAAATCAATAAACATTACTGTATTATATAGCTTACCTCTTAATCTTCTATTAAAACATCTTGCATAGACCTTTCAGCGATAAAATTCACATAAAAATGTAATAATCACGGAGCGCGAAGTACTTTAATGAGAAATGTATGACGCACTAACGACTTGTGCGGTGTCGAGAGGCTAACCGACTTGCGCGCTGTCACTACTTTTTGAATTACGGCTTCTAATTGGCTGAAATCTATATCATGTGACCAATGGTTAGACGCGCAATGATCAGCTCCATCTATCGGCATTAAAATGTGAAAACCGCCAATTTTCGACTTGAGCGGTGTTGTAAGCTAAGGGACGAAATGCAACTTTTTGAAAAATTTCTTTATGATTCCTATGCAGGCCACTATTCTAAGCATACATACCAAATTTCATACCCATCGGTAGCATAACGCCGGAGAAAATTACATTTTAAAATTGTTCTAGCCCATTTTTTTGCAAAATTTCTTTTTGATTCCTATGCAGGCCACTATTCTAAGCGTACATACCAAATTTCATACCTATCGGTAGCATAGGGCCGGAAAAAATTACATTTATAAATTGTTCGAGCCCAAGTGTTGCATTATGCCCATGAAAAGTATGATATTTTCACAAATGCAACTTTTTGCAAAATTTCTTTATGATTCCTATGCAGGCCACTATTCTTAGCATACATACCAAATTTCATACCCATCGGTAGCATAGGGCCGGAGAAAATTACATTTTAAAATTGTTCGAGCCCAAGTGTTGCATTATGCCCATGAAAATAATGATATTTTCCCAAATGCAACTTTTTGCAAAATTTCTTTTTGATTCCTATGCAGGCCACTATTCTAAGCGTACATAATAAATTTCATACCCATCGGTAGCATAGGGCTGGAGAAAATTACATTTTAAAATTGTTCGAGCCCAAGTGTTGCATTATGCCTATGAAAAGAATGATATTTTCCCAAATGCTACTTTTTGCAAAATTTCTTTTTGATTCCTATGCAGGCAAGTATTCTAAGCGTACATAATAAATTTCATACCCATCGGTAGCATAGGGCTGGAGAAAATTACATTTTAAAATTGTTCGAGCCCGAGTGTTGCATTATGCCCATGAAAAGTATGATATTTTCCCAAATGCAACTTTTTGCAAAATTTCTTTTTGATTCCTATGCAGGCAACTATTCTAAGCGTACATAATAAATTTCATACCCATCGGTGGCATAGGGCTGGAGAAAATTACATTTTAAAATTGTTCGAGCCCAAGTGTTGCATTATGCCCATGAAAAGAATGATATTTTCCCAAATGCATTTTTTTGCAAAATTTCTTTTTGATTCCTATGCAGGCCACTATTCTAAGCGTACATACCAAATTTCATACCTATCGGTAGCATAGGGCCGGATAAAATTACATTTATAAATTGTTCGAGCCCAAGTGTTGCATTATGCCCATGAAAAGTATGATATTTTCCCAAATGCAACTTTTTGAAAAATTTCTTTATGATTCCTATGCAGGCCACTATTCTAAACATACATACCAAATTTCAGGCAAATCGGTAGCATAGGGCTGGAGAAAATTACATTTTAAAATTGTTCGAGCCCAAGTGTTGCATTTTTGTTTCCTATGCAGGCCACTATTCTAAGCGTACATACCAAATTTCATACCCATCGGTAGCATAGGGCCGGAAAAAATTACATTTTAAAATTGGTCGAGCCCAAGTGTTGCATTATGCCCATGAAAAGTATGATATTTTCCCAAATGCAACTTTTGGCAAAATTTCTTTTTGATTCCTATGCAGGCCACTATTCTAAGCGTACATACCAAATTTCATACCCATCGGTAGCATAGGGCCGGAGAAAATTACATTTTAAAATTGTTCGAGCCCAAGTGTTGCATTATGCCCATGAAAAGAATGATATTTTCCCAAATGCAACTTTTTGCAAAATTTCTTTTTGATTCCTATGCAGGCCACTATTCTAAGCGTACATACCAAATTTCATACCCATCGGTAGCATAGGGCTGGAGAAAATTACATTTTAAAATTGTTCGAGCGCATGTGTTGCATTATGCCCATGAAAAGTATGATATTTTCACAAATGCAACTTTTTGCAAAATTTCTTTATGATTCCTATGCAGGCCACTATTCTAAGCATATATACCAAATTTCATACCCATCGGTAGCATAACGCCGGAGGAAATTACATTTTAAAATTGTTCGAGCCCAAGTGTTGCATTATGCCCATGAAAAGTATGATATTTTCCCAAATGCAACTTTTTGCAAAATTTCTTTTTGATTCCTATGCAGGCAACTATTCTAAGCGTACATAATAAATTTCATACCCATCGGTAGCATAGGGCTGGAGAAAATTACATTTTAAAATTGTTCGAGCCCAAGTGTTGCATTATGCCCATGAAAAGTATGATATTTTCCCAAATGCAACTTTTTGCAAAATTTCTTTTTGATTCCTATGCAGGCAACTATTCTAAGCGTACATAATAAATTTCATACCCATCGGTAGCATAGGGCTGGAAAAAATTACATTTTAAAATTGTTCGAGCCCAAGTGTTGCATTATGCCCATGAAAAGAATGATATTTTCACAAATGCAACTTTTTGCAATATTTCTTTATGATTCCTATGCAGGCCACTATTCTAAGCATACATACCAAATTTCATACCCATCGGTAGGATAGGTCCGAAGAAAATTAGAGTTTAAAATTGTTCGAGCCCAAGTGTTGCATTATGCCCATGAAAAGAATGATATTTTCCCAAATGCAACTTTTTGCAAAATTTCTTTTTGATTCCTATGCAGGCCACTATTCTAAGCGTACATACAAAATTTCATACCCATCGGTGGCATAGGGCCGGAGAAAATTACATTTTAAAATTGTTCGAGCCCAAGTGTTGCATTATGCCCAAGAAAAGTATGATATTTTCACAAATGCAACTTTTTGCAAAATTTCTTTTTGATTCCTATGCAGGCCACTATTCTAAACATACATACCAAATTTCAGGCAAATCGGTAGCATAGGGCTGGAGAAAATTACATTTTAAAATTGTTCGAGCCCAAGTGTTGCATTTTTGATTCCTATGCAGGCCACTATTCTAAGCGTACATACCAAATTTCATACCCATCGGTAGCATAGGGCTGGAGAAAATTACATTTTAAAATTGTTCGAGCGCATGTGTTGCATTATGCCCATGAAAAGTATGATATTTTCACAAATGCAACTTTTTGCAAAATTTCTTTATGATTCCTATGCAGGCCACTATTCTAAGCATACATACCAAATTTCATACCCATCGGTAGCATAACGCCGGAGAAAATTACATTTTAAAATTGTTCGAGCCCAAGTGTTGCATTATGCCCATGAAAAGTATGATATTTTCCCAAATGCAACTTTTTGCAAAATTTCTTTTTGATTCCTATGCAGGCAACTATTCTAAGCGTACATAATAAATTTCATACCCATCGGTAGCATAGGGCTGGAGAAAATTACATTTTAAAATTGTTCGAGCCCAAGTGTTGCATTATGCCCATGAAAAGTATGATATTTTCCCAAATGCAACTTTTTGCAAAATTTCTTTTTGATTCCTATGCAGGCAACTATTCTAAGCGTACATAATAAATTTCATACCCATCGGTAGCATAGAGCTGGAAAAAATTACATTTTAAAATTGTTCGAGCCCAAGTGTTGCATTATGCCCATGAAAAGTATGATATTTTCACAAATGCAACTTTTTGCAATATTTCTTTATGATTCCTATGCAGGCCACTATTCTAAGCATACATACCAAATTTCATACCCATCGGTAGGATAGGTCCGAAGAAAATTAGAGTTTAAAATTGTTCGAGCCCAAGTGTTGCATTATGCCCAAGAAAAGTATGATATTTTCACAAATGCAACTTTTTGCAAAATTTCTTTTTGATTCCTATGCAGGCCACTATTCTAAACATACATACCAAATTTCAGGCAAATCGGTAGCATAGGGCTGGAGAAAATTACATTTTAAAATTGTTCGAGCCCAAGTGTTGCATTTTTGATTCCTATGCAGGCCACTATTCTAAGCGTACATACCAAATTTCATACCCATCGGTAGCATAGGGCCGGAAAAAATTACATTTTAAAATTGGTCGAGCCCAAGTGTTGCATTATGCCCATGAAAAGTATGATATTTTCCCAAATGCAACTTTTTGCAAAATTTCTTTTTGATTCCTATGCAGGCCACTATTCTAAGCGTACATACCAAATTTCATACCCATCGGTAGCATAGGGCCGGAGAAAATTACATTTTAAAATTGTTCGAGCCCAAGTGTTGCATTATGCCCATGAAAAGAATGATATTTTCCCAAATGCAACTTTTTGCAAAATTTCTTTTTGATTCCTATGCAGGCCACTATTCTAAGCATACATACCAAATTTCATACCCATCGGTAGGATAGGGCCGAAGAAAATTAGAGATTAAAATTGTTCGAGCCCAAGTGTTGCATTATGCCCATGAAAAGAATGATATTTTCCCAAATGCAACTTTTTGCAAAATTTCTTTTTGATTCCTATGCAGGCCACTATTCTAAGCGTACATACCAAATTTCATACCTATCGGTAGCATAGGGCCGGAAAAAATTACATTTATAAATTGTTCGAGCCCAAGTGTTGCATTATGCCCATGAAAAGTATGATATTTTCCCAAATGCAACTTTTTGCAAAATTTCTTTATGATTCCTATGCAGGCCACTATTCTAAGCATACATACCAAATTTCATACCCATCGGTAGCATAACGCCGGAGAAAATTACATTTTAAAATTGTTCGAGCCCAAGTGTTGCATTATGCCCATGAAAAGTATGATATTTTCACAAATGCAACTTTTTGAAAAATTTCTTTATGATTCCTATGCAGGCCACTATTCTAAGCATACATACCAAATTTCATACCCATCGGTAGCATAACGCCGGAGAAAATTACATTTTAAAATTGTTCTAGCCCATTTTTTTGCAAAATTTCTTTTTGATTCCTATGCAGGCCACTATTCTAAGCGTACATACCAAATTTCATACCTATCGGTAGCATAGGGCCGGAAAAAATTACATTTATAAATTGTTCGAGCCCAAGTGTTGCATTATGCCCATGAAAAGTATGATATTTTCACAAATGCAACTTTTTGCAAAATTTCTTTATGATTCCTATGCAGGCCACTATTCTTAGCATACATACCAAATTTCATACCCATCGGTAGCATAGGGCCGGAGAAAATTACATTTTAAAATTGTTCGAGCCCAAGTGTTGCATTATGCCCATGAAAATAATGATATTTTCCCAAATGCAACTTTTTGCAAAATTTCTTTTTGATTCCTATGCAGGCCACTATTCTAAGCGTACATAATAAATTTCATACCCATCGGTAGCATAGGGCTGGAGAAAATTACATTTTAAAATTGTTCGAGCCCAAGTGTTGCATTATGCCTTGAAAAGAATGATATTTTCCCAAATGCTACTTTTTGCAAAATTTCTTTTTGATTCCTATGCAGGCAAGTATTCTAAGCGTACATAATAAATTTCATACCCATCGGTAGCATAGGGCTGGAGAAAATTACATTTTAAAATTGTTCGAGCCCGAGTGTTGCATTATGCCCATGAAAAGTATGATATTTTCCCAAATGCAACTTTTTGCAAAATTTCTTTTTGATTCCTATGCAGGCAACTATTCTAAGCGTACATAATAAATTTCATACCCATCGGTGGCATAGGGCTGGAGAAAATTACATTTTAAAATTGTTCGAGCCCAAGTGTTGCATTATGCCCATGAAAAGAATGATATTTTCCCAAATGCATTTTTTTGCAAAATTTCTTTTTGATTCCTATGCAGGCCACTATTCTAAGCGTACATACCAAATTTCATACCTATCGGTAGCATAGGGCCGGATAAAATTACATTTATAAATTGTTCGAGCCCAAGTGTTGCATTATGCCCATGAAAAGTATGATATTTTCCCAAATGCAACTTTTTGAAAAATTTCTTTATGATTCCTATGCAGGCCACTATTCTAAACATACATACCAAATTTCAGGCAAATCGGTAGCATAGGGCTGGAGAAAATTACATTTTAAAATTGTTCGAGCCCAAGTGTTGCATTTTTGTTTCCTATGCAGGCCACTATTCTAAGCGTACATACCAAATTTCATACCCATCGGTAGCATAGGGCCGGAAAAAATTACATTTTAAAATTGGTCGAGCCCAAGTGTTGCATTATGCCCATGAAAAGTATGATATTTTCCCAAATGCAACTTTTGGCAAAATTTCTTTTTGATTCCTATGCAGGCCACTATTCTAAGCGTACATACCAAATTTCATACCCATCGGTAGCATAGGGCCGGAGAAAATTACATTTTAAAATTGTTCGAGCCCAAGTGTTGCATTATGCCCATGAAAAGAATGATATTTTCCCAAATGCAACTTTTTGCAAAATTTCTTTTTGATTCCTATGCAGGCCACTATTCTAAGCGTACATACCAAATTTCATACCCATCGGTAGCATAGGGCTGGAGAAAATTACATTTTAAAATTGTTCGAGCGCATGTGTTGCATTATGCCCATGAAAAGTATGATATTTTCACAAATGCAACTTTTTGCAAAATTTCTTTATGATTCCTATGCAGGCCACTATTCTAAGCATATATACCAAATTTCATACCCATCGGTAGCATAACGCCGGAGGAAATTACATTTTAAAATTGTTCGAGCCCAAGTGTTGCATTATGCCCATGAAAAGTATGATATTTTCCCAAATGCAACTTTTTGCAAAATTTCTTTTTGATTCCTATGCAGGCAACTATTCTAAGCGTACATAATAAATTTCATACCCATCGGTAGCATAGGGCTGGAGAAAATTACATTTTAAAATTGTTCGAGCCCAAGTGTTGCATTATGCCCATGAAAAGTATGATATTTTCCCAAATGCAACTTTTTGCAAAATTTCTTTTTGATTCCTATGCAGGCAACTATTCTAAGCGTATATAATAAATTTCATACCCATCGGTAGCATAGGGCTGGAAAAAATTACATTTTAAAATTGTTCGAGCCCAAGTGTTGCATTATGCCCATGAAAAGAATGATATTTTCACAAATGCAACTTTTTGCAATATTTCTTTATGATTCCTATGCAGGCCACTATTCTAAGCATACATACCAAATTTCATACCCATCGGTAGGATAGGTCCGAAGAAAATTAGAGTTTAAAATTGTTCGAGCCCAAGTGTTGCATTATGCCCATGAAAAGAATGATATTTTCCCAAATGCAACTTTTTGCAAAATTTCTTTTTGATTCCTATGCAGGCCACTATTCTAAGCGTACATACAAAATTTCATACCCATCGGTGGCATAGGGCCGGAGAAAATTACATTTTAAAATTGTTCGAGCCCAAGTGTTGCATTATGCCCAAGAAAAGTATGATATTTTCACAAATGCAACTTTTTGCAAAATTTCTTTTTGATTCCTATGCAGGCCACTATTCTAAACATACATACCAAATTTCAGGCAAATCGGTAGCATAGGGCTGGAGAAAATTACATTTTAAAATTGTTCGAGCCCAAGTGTTGCATTTTTGATTCCTATGCAGGCCACTATTCTAAGCGTACATACCAAATTTCATACCCATCGGTAGCATAGGGCCGGAAAAAATTACATTTTAAAATTGGTCGAGCCCAAGTGTTGCATTATGCCCATGAAAAGTATGATATTTTCCCAAATGCAACTTTTTGCAAAATTTCTTTTTGATTCCTATGCAGGCCACTATTCTAAGCGTACATACCAAATTTCATACCCATCGGTAGCATAGGGCCGGAGAAAATTACATTTTAAAATTGTTCGAGCCCAAGTGTTGCATTATGCCCATGAAAAGAATGATATTTTCCCAAATGCAACTTTTTGCAATATTTCTTTATGATTCCTATGCAGGCCACTATTCTAAGCATACATACCAAATTTCATACCCATCGGTAGGATAGGTCCGAAGAAAATTAGAGTTTAAAATTGTTCGAGCCCAAGTGTTGCATTATGCCCAAGAAAAGTATGATATTTTCACAAATGCAACTTTTTGCAAAATTTCTTTTTGATTCCTATGCAGGCCACTATTCTAAACATACATACCAAATTTCAGGCAAATCGGTAGCATAGGGCTGGAGAAAATTACATTTTAAAATTGTTCGAGCCCAAGTGTTGCATTTTTGATTCCTATGCAGGCCACTATTCTAAGCGTACATACCAAATTTCATACCCATCGGTAGCATAGGGCCGGAAAAAATTACATTTTAAAATTGGTCGAGCCCAAGTGTTGCATTATGCCCATGAAAAGTATGATATTTTCCCAAATGCAACTTTTTGCAAAATTTCTTTTTGATTCCTATGCAGGCCACTATTCTAAGCGTACATACCAAATTTCATACCCATCGGTAGCATAGGGCCGGAGAAAATTACATTTTAAAATTGTTCGAGCCCAAGTGTTGCATTATGCCCATGAAAAGAATGATATTTTCCCAAATGCAACTTTTTGCAAAATTTCTTTTTGATTCCTATGCAGGCCACTATTCTAAGCGTACATACAAAATTTCATACCCATCGGTGGCATAGGGCCGGAGAAAATTACATTTTAAAATTGTTCGAGCCCAAGTGTTGCATTATGCCCAAGAAAAGTATGATATTTTCACAAATGCAACTTTTTGCAAAATTTCTTTTTGATTCCTATGCAGGCCACTATTCTAAGCGTACATACCAAATTTCATACCCATCGGTAGCATAGGGCCGGAGAAAATTACATTTTAAAATTGTTCGAGCCCAAGTGTTGCATTATGCCCATGAAAAGAATGATATTTTCCCAAATGCAACTTTTTGCAAAATTTCTTTTTGATTCCTATGCAGGCCACTATTCTAAGCGTACATACAAAATTTCATACCCATCGGTGGCATAGGGCCGGAGAAAATTACATTTTAAAATTGTTCGAGCCCAAGTGTTGCATTATGCCCAAGAAAAGTATGATATTTTCACAAATGCAACTTTTTGCAAAATTTCTTTTTGATTCCTATGCAGGCCACTATTCTAAACATACATACCAAATTTCAGGCAAATCGGTAGCATAGGGCTGGAGAAAATTACATTTTAAAATTGTTCGAGCCCAAGTGTTACATTTTTGATTCCTATGCAGGCCACTATTCTAAGCGTACATACCAAATTTCATACCCATCGGTAGCATAGGGCCGGAGAAAATTACATTTTAAAATTGTTCGAGCCCAAGTGTTGTATTATGCCCATGAAAAGTACGATATTTTCCCAAATGCAACTTTTTGCAAAATTTCTTTTTGATTCCTATGCAGGCCACCATTCTAAGCGTACATACCAAATTTCATACCCATCGGTAGCATAGGGCCGGAGAAAATTACATTTTAAAATTGTTCGAGCCCAAGTGTTGTATTATGCCCATGAAAAGTACGATATTTTCCCAAATGCAACTTTTTGCAAAATTTCTTTTTGATTCCTATGCAGGCCACCATTCTAAGCGTACATACAAAATTTCATACCCATCGGTGGCATAGGGCTGGAGAAAATTACATTTTAAAATTGTTCGAGCCCAAGTGTTGCATTATGCCCATGAAAAGTATGATATTTTCCCAAATGCAACTTTTTGCAAAATTTCTTTTTGATTCCTATGCAGGCAACTATTCTAAGCGTACATACCAAATTTCATACCCATCGGTAGCATAACGCCGGAGAAAATTACATTTTAAAATTGTTCGAGCCCAAGTGTTGCATTATGCCCATGAAAAGTATGATATTTTCCCAAATGCAACTTTTTGCAAAATTTCTTTATGATTCCTATGCAGGCAACTATTCTAAGCGTACATAATAAATTTCATACCCATCGGTAGCATAGGGCTGCAGAAAATTACATTTTAAAATTGTTCGAGCCCAAGTGTTGCATTATGCCCATGAAAAGTATGATATTTTCCCAAATGCAACTTTTTGCAAAATTTCTTTTTGATTCCTATGCAGGCCACTATTCTAAGCATACATACCAAATTTCATACCCATCGGTAGGATAGGGCCGAAGAAAATTAGAGTTTAAAATTGTTCGAGCCCAAGTGTTGCATTATGCCCATGAAAAGAATGATATTTTCCCAAATGCAACTTTTTGCAAAATTTCTTTTTGATTCCTATGCAGGCCACTATTCTAAGCGTACATACAAAATTTCATACCCATCGGTGGCATAGGGCCGGAGAAAATTACATTTTAAAATTGTTCGAGCCCAAGTGTTGCATTATGCCCATGAAAAGAATGATATTTTCCCAAATGCAACTTTTTGCAAAATTTCTTTTTGATTCCTATGCAGGCCACTATTCTAAGCGTACATACCAAATTTCATACCTATCGAAAGCATAGGGCCGGAAAAAATTACATTTATAAATTGTTCGAGCCCAAGTGTTGCATTATGCCCATGAAAAGTATGATATTTTCCCAAATGCAACTTTTTGCAAAATTTCTTTATGATTCCTATGCAGGCCACTATTCTAAGCATACATACCAAATTTCATACCCATCGGTAGCATAACGCCGGAGAAAATTACATTTTAAAATTGTTCGAGCCCAAGTGTTGCATTATGCCCATGAAAAGTATGATATTTTCACAAATGCAACTTTTTGAAAAATTTCTTTATGATTCCTATGCAGGCCACTATTCTAAGCATACATACCAAATTTCATACCCATCGGTAGCATAACGCCGGAGAAAATTACATTTTAAAATTGTTCTAGCCCAAGTGTTGCATTATGCCCATGAAAAGTATGATATTTTCACAAATGCAACTTTTTGCAAAATTTCTTTATGATTCCTATGAAGGCCACTATTCTTAGCATACATACCAAATTTCATACCCATCGGTAGCATAGGGCCGGAGAAAATTACATTTTAAAATTGTTCGAGCCCAAGTGTTGCATTAGGCCCATGAAAAGAATGATATTTTCCCAAATGCATTTTTTTGCAAAATTTCTTTTTGATTCCTATGCAGGCCACTATTCTAAGCGTACATACCAAATTTCATACCTATCGGTAGCATAGGGCCGGAAAAAATTACATTTATAAATTGTTCGAGCCCAAGTGTTGCATTATGCCCATGAAAAGTATGATATTTTCCCAAATGCAACTTTTTGCAAAATTTCTTTATGATTCCTATGCAGGCCACTATTCTTAGCATACATACCAAATTTCATACCCATCGGTAGCATAGGGCCGGAGAAAATTACATTTTAAAATTGTTCGAGCCCAAGTGTTGCATTATGCCCATGAAAAGAATGATATTTTCCCAAATGCAACTTTTTGCAAAATTTCTTTTTGATTCCTATGCAGGCCACTATTCTAAGCGTACATACCAAATTTCATACCTATCGGTAGCATAGGGCTGGAAAAAATTACATTTATAAATTGTTCGAGCCCAAGTGTTGCATTATGCCCATGAAAAGTATGATATTTTCCCAAATGCAACTTTTTGCAAAATTTCTTTATGATTCCTATGCAGGCCACTATTCTAAGCATACATACCAAATTTCATACCCATCGGTAGCATAACGCCGGAGAAAATTACATTTTAAAATTGTTCGAGCCCAAGTGTTGCATTATGCCCATGAAAAGTATGATATTTTCACAAATGCAACTTTTTGCAAAATTTCTTTATGATTCCTATGCAGGCCACTATTCTAAGCATACATACCAAATTTCATACCCATCGGTAGCATAACGCCGGAGAAAATTACATTTTAAAATTGTTCGAGCCCAAGTGTTGCATTATGCCCATGAAAAGTATGATATTTTCACAAATGCAACTTTTTGCAAAATTTCTTTATGATTCCTATGCAGGCCACTATTCTTAGCATACATACCAAATTTCATACCCATCGGTAGCATAGGGCTGGAGAAAATTACATTTTAAAATTGTTCGAGCCCAAGTGTTGCATTATGCCTATGAAAAGAATGATATTTTCCCAAATGCTACTTTTTGCAAAATTTCTTTTTGATTCCTATGCAGGCAAGTATTCTAAGCGTACATAATAAATTTCATACCCATCGGTAGCATAGGGCTGGAGAAAATTACATTTTAAAATTGTTCGAGCCCGAGTGTTGCATTATGCCCATGAAAAGTATGATATTTTCCCAAATGCAACTTTTTGCAAAATTTCTTTTTGATTCCTATGCAGGCAACTATTCTAAGCGTACATAATAAATTTCATACCCATCGGTGGCATAGGGCTGGAGAAAATTACATTTTAAAATTGTTCGAGCCCAAGTGTTGCATTATGCCCATGAAAAGAATGATATTTTCCCAAATGCATTTTTTTGCAAAATTTCTTTTTGATTCCTATGCAGGCCACTATTCTAAGCGTACATACCAAATTTCATACCTATCGGTAGCATAGGGCCGGATAAAATTACATTTATAAATTGTTCGAGCCCAAGTGTTGCATTATGCCCATGAAAAGTATGATATTTTCCCAAATGCAACTTTTTGAAAAATTTCTTTATGATTCCTATGCAGGCCACTATTCTAAGCATACATACCAAATTTCATACCCATCGGTAGCATAACGCCGGAGAAAATTACATTTTAAAATTGTTCTAGCCCAAGTGTTGCATTATGCCCATGAAAAGTATGATATTTTCACAAATGCAAATTTTTGCAAAATTTCTTTATGATTCCTATGAAGGCCACTATTCTTAGCATACATACCAAATTTCATACCCATCGGTAGCATAGGGTCGGAGAAAATTACATTTTAAAATTGTTCGAGCCCAAGTGTTGCATTAGGCCCATGAAAAGAATGATATTTTCCCAAATGCATTTTTTTGCAAAATTTCTTTTTGATTCCTATGCAGGCCACTATTCTAAGCGTACATACCAAATTTCATACCTATCGGTAGCATAGGGCCGGAAAAAATTACATTTATAAATTGTTCGAGCCCAAGTGTTGCATTATGCCCATGAAAAGTATGATATTTTCCCAAATGCAACTTTTTGCAAAATTTCTTTATGATTCCTATGCAGGCCACTATTCTTAGCATACATACCAAATTTCATACCCATCGGTAGAATAGGGCCGGAGAAAATTACATTTTAAAATTGTTCGAGCCCAAGTGTTGCATTATGCCCATGAAAAGAATGATATTTTCCCAAATGCAACTTTTTGCAAAATTTCTTTTTGATTCCTATGCAGGCCACTATTCTAAGCGTACATAATAAATTTCATACCCATCGGTAGCATAGGGCTGGAGAAAATTACATTTTAAAATTGTTCGAGCCCAAGTGTTGCATTATGCCCATGAAAAGAATGATATTTTCCCAAATGCTACTTTTTGCAAAATTTCTTTTTGATTCCTATGCAGGCAAGTATTCTAAGCGTACATAATAAATTTCATACCCATCGGTAGCATAGGGCTGGAGAAAATTACATTTTAAAATTGTTCGAGCCCAAGTGTTGCAATATGCCCATGAAAAGTATGATATTTTCCCAAATGCAACTTTTTGCAAAATTTCTTTTTGATTCCTATGCAGGCAACTATTCTAAGCGTACATAATAAATTTCATACCCATCGGTAGCATAGGGCTGGAGAAAATTACATTTTAAAATTGTTCGAGCCCGAGTGTTGCATTATGCCCATGAAAAGAATGATATTTTCCCAAATGCAACTTTTTGCAAAATTTCTTTTTGATTCCTATGCAGGCCACTATTCTAAGCGTACATACCAAATTTCATACCCATCGGTAGTATAGGGCTGGAAAAATTACATTTTAAAATTGTTCGAGCGCATGTGTTGCATTATGCCCATGAAAAGTATGATATTTTCACAAATGCAACTTTTTGCAAAATTTCTTTATGATTCCTATGCAGGCCACTATTCTTAGCATACATACCAAATTTCATACCCATCGGTAGCATAACGCCGGAGAAAATTACATTTATAAATTGTTCGAGCCCAAGTGTTGCATTATGCCCATGAAAAGTATGATATTTTCACAAATGCAACTTTTTGCAAAATTTCTTTATGATTCCTATGCAGGCCACTATTCTTAGCATACATACCAAATTTCATACCCATCGGTAGCATAGGGCCGGAGAAAATTACATTTTAAAATTGTTCGAGCCCAAGTGTTGCATTATGCCCATGAAAATAATGATATTTTCCCAAATGCAACTTTTTGCAAAATTTCTTTTTGATTCCTATGCAGGCCACTATTCTAAGCGTACATAATAAATTTCATACCCATCGGTAGCATAGGGCTGGAGAAAATTACATTTTAAAATTGTTCGAGCCCAAGTGTTGCATTATGCCTATGAAAAGAATGATATTTTCCCAAATGCTACTTTTTGCAAAATTTCTTTTTGATTCCTATGCAGGCAAGTATTCTAAGCGTACATAATAAATTTCATACCCATCGGTAGCATAGGGCTGGAGAAAATTACATTTTAAAATTGTTCGAGCCCGAGTGTTGCATTATGCCCATGAAAAGTATGATATTTTCCCAAATGCAACTTTTTGCAAAATTTCTTTTTGATTCCTATGCAGGCAACTATTCTAAGCGTACATAATAAATTTCATACCCATCGGTGGCATAGGGCTGGAGAAAATTACATTTTAAAATTGTTCGAGCCCAAGTGTTGCATTATGCCCATGAAAAGTATGATATTTTCACAAATGCAACTTTTTGCAAAATTTCTTTATGATTCCTATGCAGGCCACTATTCTTAGCATACATACCAAATTTCATACCCATCGGTAGCATAGGGCCGGAGAAAATTACATTTTAAAATTGTTCGAGCCCAAGTGTTGCATTATGCCCATGAAAATAATGATATTTTCCCAAATGCAACTTTTTGCAAAATTTCTTTTTGATTCCTATGCAGGCCACTATTCTAAGCGTACATAATAAATTTCATACCCATCGGTAGCATAGGGCTGAAGAAAATTACATTTTAAAATTGTTCGAGCCCAAGTGTTGCATTATGCCTATGAAAAGAATGATATTTTCCCAAATGCAACTTTTTGCAAAATTTCTTTTTGATTCCTATGCAGGCCACTATTCTAAGCGTACATACCAAATTTCATACCTATCGGTAGCATAGGGCTGGAAAAAATTACATTTATAAATTGTTCGAGCCCAAGTGTTGCATTATGCCCATGAAAAGTATGATATTTTCCCAAATGCAACTTTTTGCAAAATTTCTTTATGATTCCTATGCAGGCCACTATTCTAAGCATACATACCTAATTTCATACCCATCGGTAGCATAACGCCGGAGAAAATTACATTTTAAAATTGTTCGAGCCCAAGTGTTGCATTATGCCCATGAAAAGTATGATATTTTCACAAATGCAACTTTTTGCAAAATTTCTTTATGATTCCTATGCAGGCCACTATTCTAAGCATACATACCAAATTTCATACCCATCGGTAGCATAACGCCGGAGAAAATTACATTTTAAAATTGTTCGAGCCCAAGTGTTGCATTATGCCCATGAAAAGTATGATATTTTCACAAATGCAACTTTTTGCAAAATTTCTTTATGATTCCTATGCAGGCCACTATTCTTAGCATACATACCAAATTTCATACCCATCGGTAGCATAGGGCCGGAGAAAATTACATTTTAAAATTGTTCGAGCCCAAGTGTTGCATTATGCCCATGAAAATAATGATATTTTCCCAAATGCAACTTTTTGCAAAATTTCTTTTTGATTCCTATGCAGGCCACTATTCTAAGCGTACATAATAAATTTCATACCCATCGGTAGCATAGGGCTGGAGAAAATTACATTTTAAAATTGTTCGAGCCCAAGTGTTGCATTATGCCTATGAAAAGAATGATATTTTCCCAAATGCTACTTTTTGCAAAATTTCTTTTTGATTCCTATGCAGGCAAGTATTCTAAGCGTACATAATAAATTTCATACCCATCGGTAGCATAGGGCTGGAGAAAATTACATTTTAAAATTGTTCGAGCCCGAGTGTTGCATTATGCCCATGAAAAGTATGATATTTTCCCAAATGCAACTTTTTGCAAAATTTCTTTTTGATTCCTATGCAGGCAACTATTCTAAGCGTACATAATAAATTTCATACCCATCGGTGGCATAGGGCTGGAGAAAATTACATTTTAAAATTGTTCGAGCCCAAGTGTTGCATTATGCCCATGAAAAGAATGATATTTTCCCAAATGCATTTTTTTGCAAAATTTCTTTTTGATTCCTATGCAGGCCACTATTCTAAGCGTACATACCAAATTTCATACCTATCGGTAGCATAGGGCCGGATAAAATTACATTTATAAATTGTTCGAGCCCAAGTGTTGCATTATGCCCATGAAAAGTATGATATTTTCCCAAATGCAACTTTTTGAAAAATTTCTTTATGATTCCTATGCAGGCCACTATTCTAAGCATACATACCAAATTTCATACCCATCGGTAGCATAACGCCGGAGAAAATTACATTTTAAAATTGTTCTAGCCCAAGTGTTGCATTATGCCCATGAAAAGTATGATATTTTCACAAATGCAACTTTTTGCAAAATTTCTTTATGATTCCTATGAAGGCCACTATTCTTAGCATACATACCAAATTTCATACCCATCGGTAGCATAGGGCCGGAGAAAATTACATTTTAAAATTGTTCGAGCCCAAGTGTTGCATTAGGCCCATGAAAAGAATGATATTTTCCCAAATGCATTTTTTTGCAAAATTTCTTTTTGATTCCTATGCAGGCCACTATTCTAAGCGTACATACCAAATTTCATACCTATCGGTAGCATAGGGCCGGAAAAAATTACATTTATAAATTGTTCGAGCCCAAGTGTTGCATTATGCCCATGAAAAGTATGATATTTTCCCAAATGCAACTTTTTGCAAAATTTCTTTATGATTCCTATGCAGGCCACTATTCTTAGCATACATACCAAATTTCATACCCATCGGTAGAATAGGGCCGGAGAAAATTACATTTTAAAATTGTTCGAGCCCGAGTGTTGCATTATGCCCATGAAAAGTATGATATTTTCCCAAATGCAACTTTTTGCAAAATTTCTTTTTGATTCCTATGCAGGCAACTATTCTAAGCGTACATAATAAATTTCATACCCATCGGTAGCATAGGGCTGGAGAAAATTACATTTTAAAATTGTTCGAGCCCAAGTGTTGCATTATGCCTATGAAAAGAATGATATTTTCCCAAATGCTACTTTTTGCAAAATTTCTTTTTGATTCCTATGCAGGCAAGTATTCTAAGCGTACATAATAAATTTCATACCCATCGGTAGCATAGGGCTGGAGAAAATTACATTTTAAAATTGTTCGAGCCCGAGTGTTGCATTATGCCCATGAAAAGTATGATATTTTCCCAAATGCAACTTTTTGCAAAATTTCTTTTTGATTCCTATGCAGGCAACTATTCTAAGCGTACATAATAAATTTCATACCCATCGGTGGCATAGGGCTGGAGAAAATTACATTTTAAAATTGTTCGAGCCCAAGTGTTGCATTATGCCCATGAAAAGAATGATATTTTCCCAAATGCATTTTTTTGCAAAATTTCTTTTTGATTCCTATGCAGGCCACTATTCTAAGCGTACATACCAAATTTCATACCTATCGGTAGCATAGGGCCGGATAAAATTACATTTATAAATTGTTCGAGCCCAAGTGTTGCATTATGCCCATGAAAAGTATGATATTTTCCCAAATGCAACTTTTTGAAAAATTTCTTTATGATTCCTATGCAGGCCACTATTCTAAGCATACATACCAAATTTCATACCCATCGGTAGCATAACGCCGGAGAAAATTACATTTTAAAATTGTTCTAGCCCAAGTGTTGCATTATGCCCATGAAAAGTATGATATTTTCACAAATGCAACTTTTTGCAAAATTTCTTTATGATTCCTATGAAGGCCACTATTCTTAGCATACATACCAAATTTCATACCCATCGGTAGCATAGGGCCGGAGAAAATTACATTTTAAAATTGTTCGAGCCCAAGTGTTGCATTAGGCCCATGAAAAGAATGATATTTTCCCAAATGCATTTTTTTGCAAAATTTCTTTTTGATTCCTATGCAGGCCACTATTCTAAGCGTACATACCAAATTTCATACCTATCGGTAGCATAGGGCCGGAAAAAATTACATTTATAAATTGTTCGAGCCCAAGTGTTGCATTATGCCCATGAAAAGTATGATATTTTCCCAAATGCAACTTTTTGCAAAATTTCTTTATGATTCCTATGCAGGCCACTATTCTTAGCATACATACCAAATTTCATACCCATCGGTAGAATAGGGCCGGAGAAAATTACATTTTAAAATTGTTCGAGCCCGAGTGTTGCATTATGCCCATGAAAAGTATGATATTTTCCCAAATGCAACTTTTTGCAAAATTTCTTTTTGATTCCTATGCAGGCAACTATTCTAAGCGTACATAATAAATTTCATACCCATCGGTAGCATAGGGCTGGAGAAAATTACATTTTAAAATTGTTCGAGCCCAAGTGTTGCATTATGCCTATGAAAAGAATGATATTTTCCCAAATGCTACTTTTTGCAAAATTTCTTTTTGATTCCTATGCAGGCAAGTATTCTAAGCGTACATAATAAATTTCATACCCATCGGTAGCATAGGGCTGGAGAAAATTACATTTTAAAATTGTTCGAGCCCGAGTGTTGCATTATGCCCATGAAAAGTATGATATTTTCCCAAATGCAACTTTTTGCAAAATTTCTTTTTGATTCCTATGCAGGCAACTATTCTAAGCGTACATAATAAATTTCATACCCATCGGTGGCATAGGGCTGGAGAAAATTACATTTTAAAATTGTTCGAGCCCAAGTGTTGCATTATGCCCATGAAAAGAATGATATTTTCCCAAATGCATTTTTTTGCAAAATTTCTTTTTGATTCCTATGCAGGCCACTATTCTAAGCGTACATACCAAATTTCATACCTATCGGTAGCATAGGGCCGGATAAAATTACATTTATAAATTGTTCGAGCCCAAGTGTTGCATTATGCCCATGAAAAGTATGATATTTTCCCAAATGCAACTTTTTGAAAAATTTCTTTATGATTCCTATGCAGGCCACTATTCTAAGCATACATACCAAATTTCATACCCATCGGTAGCATAACGCCGGAGAAAATTACATTTTAAAATTGTTCTAGCCCAAGTGTTGCATTATGCCCATGAAAAGTATGATATTTTCACAAATGCAACTTTTTGCAAAATTTCTTTATGATTCCTATGAAGGCCACTATTCTTAGCATACATACCAAATTTCATACCCATCGGTAGCATAGGGCCGGAGAAAATTACATTTTAAAATTGTTCGAGCCCAAGTGTTGCATTAGGCCCATGAAAAGAATGATATTTTCCCAAATGCATTTTTTTGCAAAATTTCTTTTTGATTCCTATGCAGGCCACTATTCTAAGCGTACATACCAAATTTCATACCTATCGGTAGCATAGGGCCGGAAAAAATTACATTTATAAATTGTTCGAGCCCAAGTGTTGCATTATGCCCATGAAAAGTATGATATTTTCCCAAATGCAACTTTTTGCAAAATTTCTTTATGATTCCTATGCAGGCCACTATTCTTAGCATACATACCAAATTTCATACCCATCGGTAGAATAGGGCCGGAGAAAATTACATTTTAAAATTGTTCGAGCCCAAGTGTTGCATTATGCCCATGAAAAGAATGATATTTTCCCAAATGCAACTTTTTGCAAAATTTCTTTTTGATTCCTATGCAGGCCACTATTCTAAGCGTACATAATAAATTTCATACCCATCGGTAGCATAGGGCTGGAGAAAATTACATTTTAAAATTGTTCGAGCCCAAGTGTTGCATTATGCCCATGAAAAGAATGATATTTTCCCAAATGCTACTTTTTGCAAAATTTCTTTTTGATTCCTATGCAGGCAAGTATTCTAAGCGTACATAATAAATTTCATACCCATCGGTAGCATAGGGCTGGAGAAAATTACATTTTAAAATTGTTCGAGCCCAAGTGTTGCAATATGCCCATGAAAAGTATGATATTTTCCCAAATGCAACTTTTTGCAAAATTTCTTTTTGATTCCTATGCAGGCAACTATTCTAAGCGTACATAATAAATTTCATACCCATCGGTAGCATAGGGCTGGAGAAAATTACATTTTAAAATTGTTCGAGCCCGAGTGTTGCATTATGCCCATGAAAAGAATGATATTTTCCCAAATGCAACTTTTTGCAAAATTTCTTTTTGATTCCTATGCAGGCCACTATTCTAAGCGTACATACCAAATTTCATACCCATCGGTAGTATAGGGCTGGAGAAAATTACATTTTAAAATTGTTCGAGCGCATGTGTTGCATTATGCCCATGAAAAGTATGATATTTTCACAAATGCAACTTTTTGCAAAATTTCTTTATGATTCCTATGCAGGCCACTATTCTTAGCATACATACCAAATTTCATACCCATCGGTAGCATAACGCCGGAGAAAATTACATTTTAAAATTGTTCGAGCCCAAGTGTTGCATTATGCCCATGAAAAGTATGATATTTTCACAAATGCAACTTTTTGCAAAATTTCTTTATGATTCCTATGCAGGCCACTATTCTTAGCATACATACCAAATTTCATACCCATCGGTAGCATAGGGCCGGAGAAAATTACATTTTAAAATTGTTCGAGCCCAAGTGTTGCATTATGCCCATGAAAATAATGATATTTTCCCAAATGCAACTTTTTGCAAAATTTCTTTTTGATTCCTATGCAGGCCACTATTCTAAGCGTACATAATAAATTTCATACCCATCGGTAGCATAGGGCTGGAGAAAATTACATTTTAAAATTGTTCGAGCCCAAGTGTTGCATTATGCCTATGAAAAGAATGATATTTTCCCAAATGCTACTTTTTGCAAAATTTCTTTTTGATTCCTATGCAGGCAAGCATTCTAAGCGTACATAATAAATTTCATACCCATCGGTAGCATAGGGCTGGAGAAAATTACATTTTAAAATTGTTCGAGCCCGAGTGTTGCATTATGCCCATGAAAAGTATGATATTTTCCCAAATGCAACTTTTTGCAAAATTTCTTTTTGATTCCTATGCAGGCAACTATTCTAAGCGTACATAATAAATTTCATACCCATCGGTGGCATAGGGCTGGAGAAAATTACATTTTAAAATTGTTCGAGCCCAAGTGTTGCATTATGCCCATGAAAAGAATGATATTTTCCCAAATGCATTTTTTTGCAAAATTTCTTTTTGATTCCTATGCAGGCCACTATTCTAAGCGTACATACCAAATTTCATACCTATCGGTAGCATAGGGCCGGATAAAATTACATTTATAAATTGTTCGAGCCCAAGTGTTGCATTATGCCCATGAAAAGTATGATATTTTCCCAAATGCAACTTTTTGAAAAATTTCTTTATGATTCCTATGCAGGCCACTATTCTAAGCATACATACCAAATTTCATACCCATCGGTAGCATAACGCCGGAGAAAATTACATTTTAAAATTGTTCTAGCCCAAGTGTTGCATTATGCCCATGAAAAGTATGATATTTTCACAAATGCAACTTTTTGCAAAATTTCTTTATGATTCCTATGAAGGCCACTATTCTTAGCATACATACCAAATTTCATACCCATCGGTAGCATAGGGCCGGAGAAAATTACATTTTAAAATTGTTCGAGCCCAAGTGTTGCATTAGGCCCATGAAAAGAATGATATTTTCCCAAATGCATTTTTTTGCAAAATTTCTTTTTGATTCCTATGCAGGCCACTATTCTAAGCGTACATACCAAATTTCATACCTATCGGTAGCATAGGGCCGGAAAAAATTACATTTATAAATTGTTCGAGCCCAAGTGTTGCATTATGCCCATGAAAAGTATGATATTTTCCCAAATGCAACTTTTTGCAAAATTTCTTTATGATTCCTATGCAGGCCACTATTCTTAGCATACATACCAAATTTCATACCCATCGGTAGCATAGGGCCGGAGAAAATTACATTTTAAAATTGTTCGAGCCCAAGTGTTGCATTATGCCCATGAAAAGAATGATATTTTCCCAAATGCAACTTTTTGCAAAATTTCTTTTTGATTCCTATGCAGGCCACTATTCTAAGCGTACATAATAAATTTCATACCCATCGGTAGCATAGGGCTGGAGAAAATTACATTTTAAAATTGTTCGAGCCCAAGTGTTGCATTATGCCCATGAAAAGAATGATATTTTCCCAAATGCTACTTTTTGCAAAATTTCTTTTTGATTCCTATGCAGGCAAGTATTCTAAGCGTACATAATAAATTTCATACCCATCGGTAGCATAGGGCTGGAGAAAATTACATTTTAAAATTATTCGAGCCCAAGTGTTGCAATATGCCCATGAAAAGTATGATATTTTCCCAAATGCAACTTTTTGCAAAATTTCTTTTTGATTCCTATGCAGGCCACTATTCTAAGCGTACATACCAAATTTCATACCCATCGGTAGCATAACGCCGGAGAAAATTACATTTTAAAATTGTTCGAGCCCAAGTGTTGCATTATGCCCATGAAAAGTACGATATTTTCCCAAATGCAACTTTTTGCAAAATTTCTTTTTGATTCCTATGCAGGCCTCTATTCTAAGCGTACATACAAAATTTTATACCCATCGGTGGCATAGGGCCGGAGAAAATTACATTTTAAAATTGTTGGAGCCCAAGTGTTGCATTATGCCCATGAAAAGTATGATATTTTCCCAAATGCAACTTTTTGCAAAATTTCTTTTTGATTCCTATGCAGGCAACTATTCTAAGGGTACATAATAAATTTCATACCCATCGGTAGCATAGGGCCGGAGAAAATTACATTTTAAAATTGTTCGAGCCCAAGTGTTGCTTATTATGCCCATGAAAAGTATGATATTTTCCCAAATGCAACTTTTTGCAAAATTTCTTTTTGATTCCTATGCAGGCAACTATTCTAAGCGTACATAATAAATTTCATACCCATCGGTAGCATAGGGCTGGAGAAAATTACATTTTAAAATTGTTCGAGCCCAAGTGTTGCATTATGCCCATGAAAAGTATGATATTTTCACAAATGCAACTTTTTGCAAAATTTCTTTATGATTCCTATGCAGGCCACTATTCTTAGCATACATACCAAATTTCATACCCATCGGTAGCATAGGGCCGGAGAAAATTACATTTTAAAATTGTTCGAGCCCAAGTGTTGCATTATGCCCATGAAAAGTATGATATTTTCCCAAATGCAACTTTTTGAAAAATTTCTTTTTGATTCCTATGCAGGCCACTATTCTAAGCCTACATACCAAATTTCATACCCATCGGTAGCATAGGGCCGGAGAAAATTTCATTTTAAAATTGTTCGAGCCCAAGTGTTGCATTATGCCCATGAAAAGAACGATATTTTCCCAAATGCAACTTTTTGCAAAATTTCTTTTTGATTCCTATGCAGGCCACTATTCTAAGCGTACATACCAAATTTCATACCCATCGGTAGCATAGGGCCGGAGAAAATTACATTTTAAAATTGTTCGAGCCCAAGTGTTGCATTATGCCCATGAAAAGAATGATTTTTTCCCAAATGCAACTTTTTGCAAAATTTCTTTGTGATTCCCGTGCAGGCCACTATTCTAAGCGTACATACAAAATTTCAGGCACATCGGTAGCATAGGGCCGGAGAAAATTACATTTTAAAATTGTTCGAGCCCAAGTGTTGCATTATGCCCATGAAAAGAATGATATTTTCCCAAATGCAACTTTTTGCAAAATTTCTTTTTGATTCCTATGCATACCACTATTCTAAGCGTACATACAAAATTTCATACCCATCGGTGGCATAGGGCCGGAGAAAACTACATTTTAAAATTGTTCGAGCCCAAGTGTTGCATTATGCCCATGAAAAGTATGATATTTTCCCAAATGCAACTTTTTGCAAAATTTCTTTTTGATTCCTATGCAGGCAACTATTCTAAGCGTACATAATAAATTTCATACACATCGGTAGCATAGGGCTGGAGAAAATTACATTTTAAAATTGTTCGAGCCCAAGTGTTGCATTATGCCCATGAAAAGAATGATATTTTCCCAAATGCATTTTTTTGCAAAATTTCTTTATGATTCCTATGCAGGCCACTATTCTAAGCATACATACCAAATTTCATACCCATCGGTAGCATAACGCCAGAGAAAATTACATTTTAAAATTGTTCGAGCCCAAGTGTTGCATTATGCCCATGAAAAGAATGATATTTTCACAAATGCAACGTTTTGCAAAATTTCTTTATGATTCCTATGCAGGCCACTATTCTAAGCGTACATACCAAATTTCATACCCATCGGTAGCATAGGGCCGGAGAAAATTACATTTTAAAATTGTTCGAGCCCAAGTGTTGCATTATGCCCATGAAAAGAATGATATTTTCCCAAATGCATTTTTTTGCAAGATTTCTTTTTGATTCCTATGCAGGCCACTATTCTAAGCGTACATACCAAATTTCATACCTATCGGTAGCATAGGGCCGGAAAAAATTACATTTTAAAATTGTTCGAGCCCAAGTGTTGCATTATGCCCATGAAAAGAATGATATTTTCCCAAATGCATTTTTTTGCAAAATTTCTTTTTGATTCCTATGCAGGCCACTATTCTAAGCGTACATACCAAATTTCATACCTATCGGTAGCATAGGGCCGGAAAAAATTACATTTATAAATTGTTCGAGCCCAAGTGTTGCATTATGCCCATGAAAAGTATGATATTTTCACAAATGCAACTTTTTGCAAAATTTCTTTATGATTCCTATGCAGGCCACTATTCTTAGCATACATACCAAATTTCATACCCATCGGTAGCATAGGGCCGGAGAAAATTACATTTTAAAATTGTTCGAGCCCAAGTGTTGCATTATGCCCATGAAAATAATGATATTTTCCCAAATGCAACTTTTTGCAAAATTTCTTTTTGATTCCTATGCAGGCCACTATTCTAAGCGTACATAATAAATTTCATACCCATCGGTAGCATAGGGGTGGAGAAAATTACATTTTAAAATTGTTCGAGCCCAAGTGTTGCATTATGCCTATGAAAAGAATGATATTTTCCCAAATGCAACTTTTTGCAAAATTTCTTTTTGATTCCTATGCAGGCAACTATTCTAAGCGTACATAATAAATTTCATACCCATCGGTAGCATAGGGCCGGAAAAAATTACATTTATAAATTGTTCGAGCCCAAGTGTTGCATTATGCCCATGAAAAGTATGATATTTTCCCAAATGCAACTTTTTGAAAAATTTCTTTATGATTCCTATGCAGGCCACTATTCTAAGCATACATACCAAATTTCATACCCATCGGTAGCATAACGCCGGAGAAAATTACATTTTAAAATTGTTCTAGCCCAAGTGTTGCATTATGCCCATGAAAAGTATGATATTTTCACAAATGCAACTTTTTGCAAAATTTCTTTATGATTCCTATGAAGGCCACTATTCTTAGCATACATACCAAATTTCATACCCATCGGTGGCATAGGGCTGGAGAAAATTACATTTTAAAATTGTTCGAGCCCAAGTGTTGCAATATGCCCATGAAAAGTATGATATTTTCCCAAATGCAACTTTTTGCAAAATTTCTTTTTGATTCCTATGCAGGCAACTATTCTAAGCGTACATAATAAATTTCATACCCATCGGTAGCATAACGCCGGAGAAAATTACATTTTAAAATTGTTCGAGCCCAAGTGTTGCATTATGCCCATGAAAAGTATGATATTTTCACAAATGCATTTTTTTGCAAAATTTCTTTTTGATTCCTATGCAGGCCACTATTCTAAGCGTACATACCAAATTTCATACCTATCGGTAGCATAGGGCCGGAAAAAATTACATTTATAAATTGTTCGAGCCCAAGTGTTGCATTATGCCCATGAAAAGTATGATATTTTCCCAAATGCAACTTTTTGCAAAATTTCTTTATGATTCCTATGCAGGCCACTATTCTAAGCATACATACCAAATTTCATACCCATCGGTAGCATAACGCCGGAGAAAATTACATTTTAAAATTGTTCGAGCCCAAGTGTTGCATTATGCCCATGAAAAGTATGATATTTTCACAAATGCAACTTTTTGCAAAATTTCTTTATGATTCCTATGCAGGCCACTATTCTTAGCATACATACCAAATTTCATACCCATCGGTAGCATAGGGCCGGAGAAAATTACATTTTAAAATTGTTCGAGCCCAAGTGTTGCATTATGCCCATGAAAAGAATGATATTTTCCCATATGCATTTTTTTGCAAAATTTCTTTTTGATTCCTATGCAGGCCACTATTCTAAGCGTACATACCAAATTTCATACCTATCGGTAGCATAGGGCCGGAAAAAATTACATTTATAAATTGTTCGAGCCCAAGTGTTGCATTATGCCCATGAAAAGTATGATATTTTCCCAAATGCAACTTTTTGCAAAATTTCTTTATGATTCCTATGCAGGCCACTATTCTAAGCATACATACCAAATTTCATACCCATCGGTAGCATAACGCCGGAGAAAATTACATTTTAAAATTGTTCGAGCCCAAGTGTTGCATTATGCCCATGAAAAGTATGATATTTTCACAAATGCAACTTTTTGCAAAATTTCTTTATGATTCCTATGCAGGCCACTATTCTTAGCATACATACCAAATTTCATACCCATCGGTAGCATAGGGCCGGAGAAAATTACATTTTAAAATTGTTCGAGCCCAAGTGTTGCATTATGCCCATGAAAAGAATGATATTTTCCCAAATGCAACTTTTTGCAAAATTTCTTTTTGATTCCTATGCAGGCCACTATTCTAAGCGTACATAATAAATTTCATACCCATCGGTAGCATAGGGCTGGAGAAAATTACATTTTAAAATTGTTCGAGCCCAAGTGTTGCATTATGCCCATGAAAAGAATGATATTTTCCCAAATGCTACTTTTTGCAAAATTTCTTTTTGATTCCTATGCAGGCAACTATTCTAAGCGTACATAATAAATTTCATACCCATCGGTAGCGTAGGGCCGGAGAAAATTACATTTTAAAATTGTTCTAGCCCAAGTGTTGCATTATGCCCATGAAAAGTATGATATTTTCACAAATGCAACTTTTTGCAAAATTTCTTTATGATTCCTATGAAGGCCACTATTCTTAGCATACATACCAAATTTCATACCCATCGGTGGCATAGGGCTGGAGAAAATTACATTTTAAAATTGTTCGAGCCCAAGTGTTGCAATATGCCCATGAAAAGTATGATATTTTCCCAAATGCAACTTTTTGCAAAATTTCTTTTTGATTCCTATGCAGGCAACTATTCTAAGCGTACATAATAAATTTCATACCCATCGGTAGCATAGGGCTGGAGAAAATTACATTTTAAAATTGTTCGAGCCCGAGTGTTGCATTATGCCCATGAAAAGTATGATATTTTCCCAAATGCAACTTTTTGCAAAATTTCTTTTTGATTCCTATGCAGGCAACTATTCTAAGCGTACATAATAAATTTCATACCCATCGGTAGCATAACGCCGGAGAAAATTACATTTTAAAATTGTTCGAGCCCAAGTGTTGCATTATGCCCATGAAAAGTATGATATTTTCACAAATGCATTTTTTTGCAAAATTTCTTTTTGATTCCTATGCAGGCCACTATTCTAAGCGTACATACCAAATTTCATACCTATCGGTAGCATAGGGCCGGAAAAAATTACATTTATAAATTGTTCGAGCCCAAGTGTTGCATTATGCCCATGAAAAGTATGATATTTTCCCAAATGCAACTTTTTGCAAAATTTCTTTATGATTCCTATGCAGGCCACTATTCTAAGCATACATACCAAATTTCATACCCATCGGTAGCATAACGCCGGAGAAAATTACATTTTAAAATTGTTCGAGCCCAAGTGTTGCATTATGCCCATGAAAAGTATGATATTTTCACAAATGCAACTTTTTGCAAAATTTCTTTATGATTCCTATGCAGGCCACTATTCTTAGCATACATACCAAATTTCATACCCATCGGTAGCATAGGGCCGGAGAAAATTACATTTTAAAATTGTTCGAGCCCAAGTGTTGCATTATGCCCATGAAAAGAATGATATTTTCCCATATGCATTTTTTTGCAAAATTTCTTTTTGATTCCTATGCAGGCCACTATTCTAAGCGTACATACCAAATTTCATACCTATCGGTAGCATAGGGCCGGAAAAAATTACATTTATAAATTGTTCGAGCCCAAGTGTTGCATTATGCCCATGAAAAGTATGATATTTTCCCAAATGCAACTTTTTGCAAAATTTCTTTATGATTCCTATGCAGGCCACTATTCTAAGCATACATACCAAATTTCATACCCATCGGTAGCATAACGCCGGAGAAAATTACATTTTAAAATTGTTCGAGCCCAAGTGTTGCATTATGCCCATGAAAAGTATGATATTTTCACAAATGCAACTTTTTGCAAAATTTCTTTATGATTCCTATGCAGGCCACTATTCTTAGCATACATACCAAATTTCATACCCATCGGTAGCATAGGGCCGGAGAAAATTACATTTTAAAATTGTTCGAGCCCAAGTGTTGCATTATGCCCATGAAAAGAATGATATTTTCCCAAATGCAACTTTTTGCAAAATTTCTTTTTGATTCCTATGCAGGCCACTATTCTAAGCGTACATAATAAATTTCATACCCATCGGTAGCATAGGGCTGGAGAAAATTACATTTTAAAATTGTTCGAGCCCAAGTGTTGCATTATGCCCATGAAAAGAATGATATTTTCCCAAATGCAACTTTTTGCAAAATTTCTTTTTGATTCCTATGCAGGCCACTATTCTAAGCGTACATAATAAATTTCATACCCATCGGTAGCATAGGGCTGGAGAAAATTACATTTTAAAATTGTTCGAGCCCGAGTGTTGCATTATGCCCATGAAAAGTATGATATTTTCCCAAATGCAACTTTTTGCAAAATTTCTTTTTGATTCCTATGCAGGCAACTATTCTAAGCGTACATAATAAATTTCATACCCATCGGTGGCATAGGGCTGGAGAAAATTACATTTTAAAATTGTTCGAGCCCAAGTGTTGCATTATGCCCATGAAAAGAATGATTTTTTCCCAAATGCAACTTTTTGCAAAATTTCTTTGTGATTCCCGTGCAGGCCACTATTCTAAGCGTACATACAAAATTTCAGGCACATCGGTAGCATAGGGCCGGAGAAAATTACATTTTAAAATTGTTCGAGCCCAAGTGTTGCATTATGCCCATGAAAAGAATGATATTTTCCCATATGCATTTTTTTGCAAAATTTCTTTTTGATTCCTATGCAGGCCACTATTCTAAGCGTACATACCAAATTTCATACCTATCGGTAGCATAGGGCCGGAAAAAATTACATTTATAAATTGTTCGAGCCCAAGTGTTGCATTATGCCCATGAAAAGTATGATATTTTCCCAAATGCAACTTTTTGCAAAATTTCTTTATGATTCCTATGCAGGCCACTATTCTAAGCATACATACCAAATTTCATACCCATCGGTAGCATAACGCCGGAGAAAATTACATTTTAAAATTGTTCGAGCCCAAGTGTTGCATTATGCCCATGAAAAGTATGATATTTTCACAAATGCAACTTTTTGCAAAATTTCTTTATGATTCCTATGCAGGCCACTATTCTTAGCATACATACCAAATTTCATACCCATCGGTAGCATAGGGCCGGAGAAAATTACATTTTAAAATTGTTCGAGCCCAAGTGTTGCATTATGCCCATGAAAAGAATGATATTTTCCCAAATGCAACTTTTTGCAAAATTTCTTTTTGATTCCTATGCAGGCCACTATTCTAAGCGTACATAATAAATTTCATACCCATCGGTAGCATAGGGCTGGAGAAAATTACATTTTAAAATTGTTCGAGCCCAAGTGTTGCATTATGCCCATGAAAAGAATGATATTTTCCCAAATGCTACTTTTTGCAAAATTTCTTTTTGATTCCTATGCAGGCAAGTATTCTAAGCGTACATAATAAATTTCATACCCATCGGTAGCATAGGGCTGGAGAAAATTACATTTTAAAATTGTTCGAGCCCGAGTGTTGCATTATGCCCATGAAAAGTATGATATTTTCCCAAATGCAACTTTTTGCAAAATTTCTTTTTGATTCCTATGCAGGCAACTATTCTAAGCGTACATAATAAATTTCATACCCATCGGTGGCATAGGGCTGGAGAAAATTACATTTTAAAATTGTTCGAGCCCAAGTGTTGCATTATGCCCATGAAAAGAATGATATTTTCCCAAATGCAACTTTTTGCAAAATTTCTTTTTGATTCCTATGCAGGCCACTATTCTAAGCGTACATAATAAATTTCATACCCATCGGTAGCATAGGGCTGGAGAAAATTACATTTTAAAATTGTTCGAGCCCGAGTGTTGCATTATGCCCATGAAAAGTATGATATTTTCCCAAATGCAACTTTTTGCAAAATTTCTTTTTGATTCCTATGCAGGCAACTATTCTAAGCGTACATAATAAATTTCATACCCATCGGTGGCATAGGGCTGGAGAAAATTACATTTTAAAATTGTTCGAGCCCAAGTGTTGCATTATGCCCATGAAAAGAATGATTTTTTCCCAAATGCAACTTTTTGCAAAATTTCTTTTTGATTCCTATGCAGGCCACTATTCTAAGCGTACATAATAAATTTCATACCCATCGGTAGCATAGGGCTGGAGAAAATTACATTTTAAAATTGTTCGAGCCCAAGTGTTGCATTATGCCCATGAAAAGAATGATATTTTCCCAAATGCAACTTTTTGCAAAATTTCTTTTTGATTCCTATGCAGGCCACTATTCTAAGCGTACATAATAAATTTCATACCCATCGGTAGCATAGGGCTGGAGAAAATTACATTTTAAAATTGTTCGAGCCCGAGTGTTGCATTATGCCCATGAAAAGTATGATATTTTCCCAAATGCAACTTTTTGCAAAATTTCTTTTTGATTCCTATGCAGGCAACTATTCTAAGCGTACATAATAAATTTCATACCCATCGGTGGCATAGGGCTGGAGAAAATTACATTTTAAAATTGTTCGAGCCCAAGTGTTGCATTATGCCCATGAAAAGAATGATTTTTTCCCAAATGCAACTTTTTGCAAAATTTCTTTGTGATTCCCGTGCAGGCCACTATTCTAAGCGTACATACAAAATTTCAGGCACATCGGTAGCATAGGGCCGGAGAAAATTACATTTTAAAATTGTTCGAGCCCAAGTGTTGCATTATGCCCATGAAAAGAATGATATTTTCCCATATGCATTTTTTTGCAAAATTTCTTTTTGATTCCTATGCAGGCCACTATTCTAAGCGTACATACCAAATTTCATACCTATCGGTAGCATAGGGCCGGAAAAAATTACATTTATAAATTGTTCGAGCCCAAGTGTTGCATTATGCCCATGAAAAGTATGATATTTTCCCAAATGCAACTTTTTGCAAAATTTCTTTATGATTCCTATGCAGGCCACTATTCTAAGCATACATACCAAATTTCATACCCATCGGTAGCATAACGCCGGAGAAAATTACATTTTAAAATTGTTCGAGCCCAAGTGTTGCATTATGCCCATGAAAAGTATGATATTTTCACAAATGCAACTTTTTGCAAAATTTCTTTATGATTCCTATGCAGGCCACTATTCTTAGCATACATACCAAATTTCATACCCATCGGTAGCATAGGGCCGGAGAAAATTACATTTTAAAATTGTTCGAGCCCAAGTGTTGCATTATGCCCATGAAAAGAATGATATTTTCCCAAATGCAACTTTTTGCAAAATTTCTTTTTGATTCCTATGCAGGCCACTATTCTAAGCGTACATAATAAATTTCATACCCATCGGTAGCATAGGGCTGGAGAAAATTACATTTTAAAATTGTTCGAGCCCAAGTGTTGCATTATGCCCATGAAAAGTATGATATTTTCACAAATGCAACTTTTTGCAAAATTTCTTTATGATTCCTATGCAGGCCACTTTTCTAAGCATACATACCAAATTTCATACCCATCGGTAGCATAGGGCCGGAGAAAATTACATTTTAAAATTGTTCGAGCCCAAGTGTTGCATTTATCCCATGAAAAGAATGATTTTTTCCCAAATGCAACTTTTTGCAAAATTTCTTTTTGATTCCTATGCAGGCCACTATTCTAAGCGTACATACAAAATTTCATACCCGTCGGTGGCATAGGGCCGGAGAAAATTACATTTTAAAATTGTTCGAGCCCAAGTGTTGCATTATGCCCATGAAAAGTACGATATTTTCCCAAATGCAACTTTTTGCAAAATTTCTTTTTGATTCCTATGCAAGCCACTATTCTAAGCGTACATACAAAATTTCATACCCATCGGTAGCATAGGGCCGGAAAAAATTACATTTTAAAATTGTTCGAGCCCAAGTGTTGCATTATGCCCATGAAAAGTATGATATTTTCAAAAATGCAACTTTTTGCAAAATTTCTTTATGATTCCTATGCGGGCAGCTATTCTAAGCGTACATACCAAATTTCATACCCATCGGTAGCATAGGGCCGGAGAAAATTACATTTTAAAATTGTTCGAGCCCAAGTGTTGCATGAAAAGTATGATATTTTCACAAATGCAACTTTTTGCAAAATTTCTTTTTGATTCCTATGCAGGCCACTATTCTAAGCGTACATACTGAATTTCAAACCCATCCATCGGTGGCATAGGGCCGGAGAAAATTACATTTTAAAATTGTTCGAGCCCAAGTGTTGCATTATGCCCATGAAAAGTATGATATTTTCCCAAATGCAACTTTTTGCAAAATTTCTTTTCGATTCCTATGCAGGCCACTATTCTAAGCGTACATAATAAATTTCATACCCATCGGTAGCATAGGGCTGGAGAAAATTACATTTTAAAATTGTTCGAGCCCAAGTGTTGCATTATGCCCATGAAAAGTATGATATTTTCACAAATGCAACTTTTTGCAAAATTTCTTTATGATTCCTATGCAGGCCACTTTTCTAAGCATACATACCAAATTTCATACCCATCGGTAGCATAGGGCCGGAGAAAATTACATTTTAAAATTGTTCGAGCCCAAGTGTTGCATTTATCCCATGAAAAGAATGATTTTTTCCCAAATGCAACTTTTTGCAAAATTTCTTTTTGATTCCTATGCAGGCCACTATTCTAAGCGTACATACAAAATTTCATACCCGTCGGTGGCATAGGGCCGGAGAAAATTACATTTTAAAATTGTTCGAGCCCAAGTGTTGCATTATGCCCATGAAAAGTACGATATTTTCCCAAATGCAACTTTTTGCAAAATTTCTTTTTGATTCCTATGCAAGCCACTATTCTAAGCGTACATACAAAATTTCATACCCATCGGTAGCATAGGGCCGGAAAAAATTACATTTTAAAATTGTTCGAGCCCAAGTGTTGCATGAAAAGTATGATATTTTCACAAATGCAACTTTTTGCAAAATTTCTTTTTGATTCCTATGCAGGCCACTATTCTAAGCGTACATACCGAATTTCATACCCATCCATCGGTGGCATAGGGCCGGAGAAAATTACATTTTAAAATTGTTCGAGCCCAAGTGTTGCATTATGCCCATGAAAAGTACGATATTTTCCCAAATGCAACTTTTTGCAAAATTTCTTTTTGATTCCTATGCAGGCCACTATTCTAAGCGTACATACAAAATTTTATACCCATCGGTGGCATAGGGCCGGAGAAAATTACATTTTAAAATTGTTCGAGCCCAAGTGTTGCATTATGCCCATGAAAAGTATGATATTTTCCCAAATGCAACTTTTTGCAAAATTTCTTTTTGATTCCTATGCAGGCAACTATTCTAAGCGTACATAATAAATTTCATACCCATCGGTAGCATAGGGCTGGAGAAAATTACATTTTAAAATTGTTCGAGCCCAAGTGTTGCATGAAAAGTACGATATTTTCAATAATGCAACTTTTTGCAAAATTTCTTTTTGATTCCTATGCAGGCCACTATTCTAAGCGTACATAATAAATTTTATACCTATCGGTAGCATAGGGCTGGAGAAAATTACATTTTAAAATTGTTCGAGCCCAAGTGTTGCATGAAAAGTATGATATTTTCACAAATGCAACTTTTTGCAAAATTTCTTTTTGATTCCTATGCAGGCCACTATTCTAAGCGTACATACCGAATTTCATACCCATCCATCGGTGGCATAGGGCCGGAGAAAATTACATTTTAAAATTGTTCGAGCCCAAGTGATGCATTATGCCCATGAAAAGTATGATATTTTCCCAAATGCAACTTTTTGCAAAATTTCTTTTCGATTCCTATGCAGGCCACTATTCTAAGCGTACATAATAAATTTCATACCCATCGGTAGCATAGGGCTGGAGAAAATTACATTTTAAAATTGTTCGAGCCCAAGTGTTGCATTATGCCCATGAAAAGTATGATATTTTCCCAAATGCAACTTTTTGCAAAATTTCTTTTCGATTCCTATGCAGGCCACTATTCTAAGCGTACATAATAAATTTCATACCCATCGGTAGCATAGGGCCGGAGAAAATTACATTTTAAAATTGTTCGAGCCCAAGTGTTGCATTTATCCCATGAAAAGAATGATTTTTTCCCAAATGCAACTTTTTGCAAAATTTCTTTTTGATTCCTATGCAGGCCACTATTCTAAGCGTACATACAAAATTTCATACCCGTCGGTGGCATAGGGCCGGAGAAAATTACATTTTAAAATTGTTCGAGCCCAAGTGTTGCATTATGCCCATGAAAAGTACGATATTTTCCCAAATGCAACTTTTTGCAAAATTTCTTTTTGATTCCTATGCAGGCCACTATTCTAAGCGTACATACAAAATTTCATACCCATCGGTAGCATAGGGCCGGAAAAAATTACATTTTAAAATTGTTCGAGCCCTAGTGTTGCATGAAAAGTACGATATTTTCAATAATGCAACTTTTTGCAAAATTTCTTTTTGATTCCTATGCAGGCCACTATTCTAAGCGTACATAATAAATTTCATACCCATCGGTAGCATAGGGCTGGAGAAAATTACATTTTAAAATTGTTCGAGCCCAAGTGTTGCATGAAAAGTATGATATTTTCACAAATGCAACTTTTTGCAAAATTTCTTTTTGATTCCTATGCAGGCCACTATTCTAAGCGTACATACCGAATTTCATACCCAACCATCGGTGGCATAGGGCCGGAGAAAATTACATTTTAAAATTGTTCGAGCCCAAGTGTTGCATTATGCCCATGAAAAGAATGATATTTTCCCAAATGCATTTTTTTGCAAAATTTCTTTTTGATTCCTATGCAGGCCACTATTCTAAGCGTACATAATAAATTTCATACCCATCGGTAGCATAGGGCCGGAGAAAATTACATTTTAAAATTGTTCGAGCCCAAGTGTTGCATTATGCCCATGAAAAGAATGATTTTTTCCCAAATGCAACTTTTTGCAAAATTTCTTTTTGATTCCTATGCAGGCCACTATTCTAAGCGTACATACAAAATTTCATACTCATCGGTGGCATAGGGCCGGAGAAAATTACATTTTAAAATTGTTCGAGCCCAAGTGTTGCATTATGCCCATGAAAAGAATGATATTTTCCCAAATGCTACTTTTTGCAAAATTTCTTTTTGATTCCTATGCAGGCCACTATTCTAAGCGTACATACCAAATTACATACCCATCGGTAGCATAGGGCCGGAGAAAATTACATTTTAAAATTGTTCGAGCCCAAGTGTTGCATTATGCCCATGAAAAGTACGATATTTTCCCAAATGCAACTTTTTGCAAAATTTCTTTTTGATTCCTATGCAGGCCTCTATTCTAAGCGTACATACCGAATTTCATACCCAACCATCGGTGGCATAGGGCCGGAGAAAATTACATTTTAAAATTGTTCGAGCCCAAGTGTTGCATGAAAAGTATGATATTTTCACAAATGCAACTTTTTGCAAAATTTCTTTTTGATTCCTATGCAGGCCACTATTCTAAGCGTACATACCGAATTTCATACCCATCCATCGGTGGCATAGGGCCGGAGAAAATTACATTTTAAAATTGTTCGAGCCCAAGTGATGCATTATGCCCATGAAAAGTATGATATTTTCCCAAATGCAACTTTTTGCAAAATTTCTTTTCGATTCCTATGCAGGCCACTATTCTAAGCGTACATAATAAATTTCATACCCATCGGTAGCATAGGGCTGGAGAAAATTACATTTTAAAATTGTTCGAGCCCAAGTGTTGCATTATGCCCATGAAAAGTATGATATTTTCCCAAATGCAACTTTTTGCAAAATTTCTTTTCGATTCCTATGCAGGCCACTATTCTAAGCGTACATAATAAATTTCATACCCATCGGTAGCATAGGGCCGGAGAAAATTACATTTTAAAATTGTTCGAGCCCAAGTGTTGCATTATGCCCATGAAAAGTACGATATTTTCCCAAATGCAACTTTTTGCAAAATTTCTTTTTGATTCCTATGCAGGCCTCTATTCTAAGCGTACATACAAAATTTCATACCCATCGGTGGCATAGGGCCGGAGAAAATTACATTTTAAAATTGTTGGAGCCCAAGTGTTGCATTATGCCCATGAAAAGTATGATATTTTCCCAAATGCAACTTTTTGCAAAATTTCTTTTTGATTCCTATGCAGGCAAGTATTCTAAGCGTACATAATAAATTTCATACCCATCGGTAGCATAGGGCTGGAGAAAATTACATTTTAAAATTGTTCGAGCCCGAGTGTTGCATTATGCCCATGAAAAGTATGATATTTTCACAAATGCAACTTTTTGCAAAAATTCTTTATGATTCCTATGCAGGCCACAATTCTTAGCATACATACCAAATTTCATACCCATCGGTAGCATAGGGCCGGAGAAAATTACATTTTAAAATTGTTCGAGCCCAAGTGTTGCATTATGCCCATGAAAAGTATGATATATTCCCAAATGCAACTTTTTGCAAAATTTCTTTGTGATTCCCGTGCAGGCCAATTTTTTAAGCGTACATACAAAATTTCAGGCACATCGGTAGCATAGGGCCGGAGAAAATTACATTTTAAAATTGTTGGAGCCCAAGTGTTGCATTATGCCCATGAAAAGTATGATATTTTCCCAAATGCAACTTTTTGCAAAATTTCTTTTTGATTCCTATGCAGGCAAGTATTCTAAGCGTACATAATAAATTTCATACCCATCGGTAGCATAGGGCTGGAGAAAATTACATTTTAAAATTGTTCGAGCCCGAGTGTTGCATTATGCCCATGAAAAGTATGATATTTTCACAAATGCAACTTTTTGCAAAAATTCTTTATGATTCCTATGCAGGCCACAATTCTTAGCATACACACCAAATTTCATACCCATCGGTAGCATAACGCCGGAGAAAATTACATTTTAAAATTGTTCGAGCCCAAGTGTTGCATTATGCCCATGAAAAGAATGATATTTTCCCAAATGCAACTTTTTGCAAAATTTCTTTTTGATTCCTATGCAGGCCACTATTCTAAGCGTACATACAAAATTTTATACCCATCGGTGGCATAGGGCCGGAGAAAATTACATTTTAAAATTGTTCGAGCCCAAGTGTTGCATTATGCCCATGAAAAGTATGATATTTTCACAAATGCAACTTTTTGCAAAATTTCTTTATGATTCCTATGCAGGCCACTATTCTAAGCGTACATAATAAATTTCATACCCATCGGTAGCATAGGGCTGGAGAAAATTACATTTTAAAATTGTTCGAGCCCAAGTGTTGCATTATGCCCATGAAAAGTATGATATTTTCACAAATGTAACTTTTTGCAAAATTTCTTTTTGATTCCTATGCAGGCCACTATTCTAAGCGTACATAATAAATTTCATACCCATCGGTAGCATAGGGCTGGAGAAAATTACATTTTAAAATTGTTCGAGCCCAAGTGTTGCATTATGCCCATGAAAAGTACGATATTTTCCCAAATGCAACTTTTTGCAAAATTTCTTTTTGATTCCTATGCAGGCCTCTATTCTAAGCGTACATACAAAATTTCATACCCATCGGTGGCATAGGGCCGGAAAAAATTACATTTAAAAATTGTTGGAGCCCAAGTGTTGCATGAAAAGTACGATATTTTCAATAATGCAACTTTTTGCAAAATTTCTTTTTGATTCCTATGCAGGCCACTATTCTAAGCGTACATAATAAATTTCATACCCATCGGTAGCATAGGGCTGGAGAAAATTACATTTTAAAATTGTTCGAGCCCAAGTGTTGCATGAAAAGTATGATATTTTCACAAATGCAACTTTTTGCAAAATTTCTTTTTGATTCCTATGCAGGCCACTATTCTAAGCGTACATACCGAATTTCATACCCAACCATCGGTGGCATAGGGCCGGAGAAAATTACATTTTAAAATTGTTCGAGCCCAAGTGTTGCATTTTGCCCATGAAAAGAATGATATTTTCCCAAATGCATTTTTTTGCAAAATTTCTTTTTGATTCCTATGCAGGCCACTATTCTAAGCGTACATAATAAATTTCATACCCATCGGTAGCATAGGGCCGGAGAAAATTACATTTTAAAATTGTTCGAGCCCAAGTGTTGCATTATGCCCATGAAAAGAATGATTTTTTCCCAAATGCAACTTTTTGCAAAATTTCTTTTTGATTCCTATGCAGGCCACTATTCTAAGCGTACATACAAAATTTCATACTCATCGGTGGCATAGGGCCGGAGAAAATTACATTTTAAAATTGTTCGAGCCCAAGTGTTGCATTATGCCCATGAAAAGAATGATATTTTCCCAAATGCTACTTTTTGCAAAATTTCTTTTTGATTCCTATGCAGGCCACTATTCTAAGCGTACATACCAAATTACATACCCATCGGTAGCATAGGGCCGGAGAAAATTACATTTTAAAATTGTTCGAGCCCAAGTGTTGCATTATGCCCATGAAAAGTACGATATTTTCCCAAATGCAACTTTTTGCAAAATTTCTTTTTGATTCCTATGCAGGCCTCTATTCTAAGCGTACATACAAAATTTCATACCCATCGGTGGCATAGGGCCGGAGAAAATTACATTTTAAAATTGTTGGAGCCCAAGTGTTGCATTATGCCCATGAAAAGTATGATATTTTCCCAAATGCAACTTTTTGCAAAATTTCTTTTTGATTCCTATGCAGGCAAGTATTCTAAGCGTACATAATAAATTTCATACCCATCGGTAGCATAGGGCTGTAGAAAATTACATTTTAAAATTGTTCGAGCCCGAGTGTTGCATTATGCCCATGAAAAGTATGATATTTTCACAAATGCAACTTTTTGCAAAAATTCTTTATGATTCCTATGCAGGCCACAATTCTTAGCATACATACCAAATTTCATACCCATCGGTAGCATAGGGCCGGAGAAAATTACATTTTAAAATTGTTCGAGCCCAAGTGTTGCATTATGCCCATGAAAAGTATGATATATTCCCAAATGCAACTTTTTGCAAAATTTCTTTGTGATTCCCGTGCAGGCCAATTTTTTAAGCGTACATACAAAATTTCAGGCACATCGGTAGCATAGGGCCGGAGAAAATTACATTTTAAAATTGTTGGAGCCCAAGTGTTGCATTATGCCCATGAAAAGTATGATATTTTCCCAAATGCAACTTTTTGCAAAATTTCTTTTTGATTCCTATGCAGGCAAGTATTCTAAGCGTAGATAATAAATTTCATACCCATCGGTAGCATAGGGCTGGAGAAAATTACATTTTAAAATTGTTCGAGCCCGAGTGTTGCATTATGCCCATGAAAAGTATGATATTTTCACAAATGCAACTTTTTGCAAAAATTCTTTATGATTCCTATGCAGGCCACAATTCTTAGCATACACACCAAATTTCATACCCATCGGTAGCATAACGCCGGAGAAAATTACATTTTAAAATTGTTCGAGCCCAAGTGTTGCATTATGCCCATGAAAAGAATGATATTTTCCCAAATGCAACTTTTTGCAAAATTTCTTTTTGATTCCTATGCAGGCAAGTATTCTAAGCGTACATAATAAATTTCATACCCATCGGTAGCATAGGGCTGGAGAAAATTACATTTTAAAATTGTTCTAGCCCGAGTGTTGCATTATGCCCATGAAAAGTATGATATTTTCCCAAATGCACTTTTTGCAAAATTTCTTTTTGATTCCTATGCAGGCCACTATTCTAAGCATGTGTATGTACCAAATTTACCATTGGTGTGTACCAAATTTCATACCCATCGGTAGCATAACGCCGGAGAAAATTACATTTTAAAATTGTTCGAGCCCAAGTGTTGCATTATGCCCATGAAAAGTATGATATTTTCAAAAATGCAACTTTTTGCAAAATTTCTTTATGATTCCTATGCGGGCAGCTATTCTAAGCGTACATACCAAATTTCATACCCATCGGTAGCATAGGGCCGGAGAAAATTACATTTTAAAATTGTTCGAGCCCAAGTGTTGCATTATGCCCATGAAAAGAATGATATTTTCCCAAATGCAACTTTTTGCAAAATTTATTTTTGATTCCTATGCAGGCCACTATTCTAAGCGTACATAATAAATTTCATACCCATCGGTAGCATATGGCTGAAGAAAATTACATTTTAAAATTGTTCGAGCCCAAGTGTTGCATTATGCCCATGAAAAGTATGATATTTTCAAAAATGCAACTTTTTGCAAAATTTCTTTATGATTCCTATGCGGGCAGCTATTCTAAGCGTACATACCAAATTTCATACCCATCGGTAGCATAGGGCCGGAGAAAATTACATTTTAAAATTGTTCGAGCCCAAGTGTTGCATGAAAAGTATGATATTTTCACAAATGCAACTTTTTGCAAAATTTCTTTTTGATTCCTATGCAGGCCACTATTCTAAGCGTACATACTGAATTTCAAACCCATCCATCGGTGGCATAGGGCCGGAGAAAATTACATTTTAAAATTGTTCGAGCCCAAGTGTTGCATTATGCCCATGAAAAGTATGATATTTTCCCAAATGCAACTTTTTGCAAAATTTCTTTTCGATTCCTATGCAGGCCACTATTCTAAGCGTACATAATAAATTTCATACCCATCGGTAGCATAGGGCTGGAGAAAATTACATTTTAAAATTGTTCGAGCCCAAGTGTTGCATTATGCCCATGAAAAGTATGATATTTTCACAAATGCAACTTTTTGCAAAATTTCTTTATGATTCCTATGCAGGCCACTTTTCTAAGCATACATACCAAATTTCATACCCATCGGTAGCATAGGGCCGGAGAAAATTACATTTTAAAATTGTTCGAGCCCAAGTGTTGCATTTATCCCATGAAAAGAATGATTTTTTCCCAAATGCAACTTTTTGCAAAATTTCTTTTTGATTCCTATGCAGGCCACTATTCTAAGCGTACATACAAAATTTCATACCCGTCGGTGGCATAGGGCCGGAGAAAATTACATTTTAAAATTGTTCGAGCCCAAGTGTTGCATTATGCCCATGAAAAGTACGATATTTTCCCAAATGCAACTTTTTGCAAAATTTCTTTTTGATTCCTATGCAAGCCACTATTCTAAGCGTACATACAAAATTTCATACCCATCGGTAGCATAGGGCCGGAAAAAATTACATTTTAAAATTGTTCGAGCCCAAGTGTTGCATGAAAAGTATGATATTTTCACAAATGCAACTTTTTGCAAAATTTCTTTTTGATTCCTATGCAGGCCACTATTCTAAGCGTACATACCGAATTTCATACCCATCCATCGGTGGCATAGGGCCGGAGAAAATTACATTTTAAAATTGTTCGAGCCCAAGTGTTGCATTATGCCCATGAAAAGTACGATATTTTCCCAAATGCAACTTTTTGCAAAATTTCTTTTTGATTCCTATGCAGGCCACTATTCTAAGCGTACATACAAAATTTTATACCCATCGGTGGCATAGGGCCGGAGAAAATTACATTTTAAAATTGTTCGAGCCCAAGTGTTGCATTATGCCCATGAAAAGTATGATATTTTCCCAAATGCAACTTTTTGCAAAATTTCTTTTTGATTCCTATGCAGGCAACTATTCTAAGCGTACATAATAAATTTCATACCCATCGGTAGCATAGGGCTGGAGAAAATTACATTTTAAAATTGTTCGAGCCCAAGTGTTGCATGAAAAGTACGATATTTTCAATAATGCAACTTTTTGCAAAATTTCTTTTTGATTCCTATGCAGGCCACTATTCTAAGCGTACATAATAAATTTTATACCTATCGGTAGCATAGGGCTGGAGAAAATTACATTTTAAAATTGTTCGAGCCCAAGTGTTGCATGAAAAGTATGATATTTTCACAAATGCAACTTTTTGCAAAATTTCTTTTTGATTCCTATGCAGGCCACTATTCTAAGCGTACATACCGAATTTCATACCCATCCATCGGTGGCATAGGGCCGGAGAAAATTACATTTTAAAATTGTTCGAGCCCAAGTGATGCATTATGCCCATGAAAAGTATGATATTTTCCCAAATGCAACTTTTTGCAAAATTTCTTTTCGATTCCTATGCAGGCCACTATTCTAAGCGTACATAATAAATTTCATACCCATCGGTAGCATAGGGCTGGAGAAAATTACATTTTAAAATTGTTCGAGCCCAAGTGTTGCATTATGCCCATGAAAAGTATGATATTTTCCCAAATGCAACTTTTTGCAAAATTTCTTTTCGATTCCTATGCAGGCCACTATTCTAAGCGTACATAATAAATTTCATACCCATCGGTAGCATAGGGCCGGAGAAAATTACATTTTAAAATTGTTCGAGCCCAAGTGTTGCATTTATCCCATGAAAAGAATGATTTTTTCCCAAATGCAACTTTTTGCAAAATTTCTTTTTGATTCCTATGCAGGCCACTATTCTAAGCGTACATACAAAATTTCATACCCGTCGGTGGCATAGGGCCGGAGAAAATTACATTTTAAAATTGTTCGAGCCCAAGTGTTGCATTATGCCCATGAAAAGTACGATATTTTCCCAAATGCAACTTTTTGCAAAATTTCTTTTTGATTCCTATGCAGGCCACTATTCTAAGCGTACATACAAAATTTCATACCCATCGGTAGCATAGGGCCGGAAAAAATTACATTTTAAAATTGTTCGAGCCCAAGTGTTGCATGAAAAGTACGATATTTTCAATAATGCAACTTTTTGCAAAATTTCTTTTTGATTCCTATGCAGGCCACTATTCTAAGCGTACATAATAAATTTCATACCCATCGGTAGCATAGGGCTGGAGAATATTACATTTTAAAATTGTTCGAGCCCAAGTGTTGCATGAAAAGTATGATATTTTCACAAATGCAACTTTTTGCAAAATTTCTTATTGATTCCTATGCAGGCCACTATTCTAAGCGTACATACCGAATTTCATACCCATCCATCGGTGGCATAGGGCCGGAGAAAATTACATTTTAAAATTGTTCGAGCCCAAGTGTTGCATTATGCCCATGAAAAGTATGATATTTTCACAAATGCAACTTTTTGCAAAATTTCTTTATGATTCCTATGCAGGCCACTTTTCTAAGCATACATACCAAATTTCATACCCATCGGTAGCATAGGGCCGGAGAAAATTACATTTTAAAATTGTTCGAGCCCAAGTGTTGCATTATGCCCATGAAAAGAATGATATTTTCCCAAATGCATTTTTTTGCAAAATTTCTTTTTGATTCCTATGCAGGCCACTATTCTAAGCGTACATACCAAATTTCATACTTATCGGTAGCATAGGGCCGGAAAAAATTACATTTTAAAATTGTTCGAGCCCAAGTGTTGCATGAAAAGTACGATATTTTCAATAATGCAACTTTTTGCAAAATTTCTTTTTGATTCCTATGCAGGCCACTATTCTAAGCGTACATAATAAATTTCATACCCATCGGTAGCATAGGGCTGGAGAAAATTACATTTTAAAATTGTTCGAGCCCAAGTGTTGCATGAAAAGTATGATATTTTCACAAATGCAACTTTTTGCAAAATTTCTTTTTGATTCCTATGCAGGCCACTATTCTAAGCGTACATACCGAATTTCATACCCAACCATCGGTGGCATAGGGCCGGAGAAAATTACATTTTAAAATTGTTCGAGCCCAAGTGTTGCATTATGCCCATGAAAAGAATGATATTTTCCCAAATGCATTTTTTTGCAAAATTTCTTTTTGATTCCTATGCAGGCCACTATTCTAAGCGTACATAATAAATTTCATACCCATCGGTAGCATAGGGCTCGAGAAAATTACATTTTAAAATTGTTCGAGCCCAAGTGTTGCATTATGCCCATGAAAAGAATGATTTTTTCCCAAATGCAACTTTTTGCAAAATTTCTTTTTGATTCCTATGCAGGCCACTATTCTAAGCGTACATACAAAATTTCATACTCATCGGTGGCATAGGGCCGGAGAAAATTACATTTTAAAATTGTTCGAGCCCAAGTGTTGCATTATGCCCATGAAAAGAATGATATTTTCCCAAATGCTACTTTTTGCAAAATTTCTTTTTGATTCCTATGCAGGCCACTATTCTAAGCGTACATACCAAATTACATACCCATCGGTAGCATAGGGCCGGAGAAAATTACATTTTAAAATTGTTCGAGCCCAAGTGTTGCATTATGCCCATGAAAAGTACGATATTTTCCCAAATGCAACTTTTTGCAAAATTTCTTTTTGATTCCTATGCAGGCCTCTATTCTAAGCGTACATACAAAATTTCATACCCATCGGTGGCATAGGGCCGGAGAAAATTACATTTTAAAATTGTTGGAGCCCAAGTGTTGCATTATGCCCATGAAAAGTATGATATTTTCCCAAATGCAACTTTTTGCAAAATTTCTTTTTGATTCCTATGCAGGCAAGTATTCTAAGCGTACATAATAAATTTCATACCCATCGGTAGCATAGGGCTGGAGAAAATTACATTTTAAAATTGTTCGAGCCCGAGTGTTGCATTATGCCCATGAAAAGTATGATATTTTCACAAATGCAACTTTTTGCAAAAATTCTTTATGATTCCTATGCAGGCCACAATTCTTAGCATACATACCAAATTTCATACCCATCGGTAGCATAGGGCCGGAGAAAATTACATTTTAAAATTGTTCGAGCCCAATTGTTGCATTATGCCCATGAAAAGTATGATATATTCCCAAATGCAACTTTTTGCAAAATTTCTTTGTGATTCCCGTGCAGGCCAATTTTTTAAGCGTACATACAAAATTTCAGGCACATCGGTAGCATAGGGCCGGAGAAAATTACATTTTAAAATTGTTGGAGCCCAAGTGTTGCATTATGCCCATGAAAAGTATGATATTTTCCCAAATGCAACTTTTTGCAAAATTTCTTTTTGATTCCTATGCAGGCAAGTATTCTAAGCGTACATAATAAATTTCATACCCATCGGTAGCATAGGGCTGGAGAAAATTACATATTAAAATTGTTCGAGCCCGAGTGTTGCATTATGCCCATGAAAAGTATGATATTTTCACAAATGCAACTTTTTGCAAAAATTCTTTATGATTCCTATGCAGGCCACAATTCTTAGCATACACACCAAATTTCATACCCATCGGTAGCATAACGCCGGAGAAAATTACATTTTAAAATTGTTCGAGCCCAAGTGTTGCATTATGCCCATGAAAAGAATGATATTTTCCCAAATGCAACTTTTTGCAAAATTTCTTTTTGATTCCTATGCAGGCCACTATTCTAAGCGTACATACAAAATTTTATACCCATCGGTGGCATAGGGCCGGAGAAAATTACATTTTAAAATTGTTCGAGCCCAAGTGTTGCATTATGCCCATGAAAAGTATGATATTTTCACAAATGCAACTTTTTGCAAAATTTCTTTATGATTCCTATGCAGGCCACTATTCTAAGCGTACATAATAAATTTCATACCCATCGGTAGCATAGGGCTGGAGAAAATTACATTTTAAAATTGTTCGAGCCCAAGTGTTGCATTATGCCCATGAAAAGTATGATATTTTCACAAATGTAACTTTTTGCAAAATTTCTTTTTGATTCCTATGCAGGCCACTATTCTAAGCGTACATAATAAATTTCATACCCATCGGTAGCATAGGGCTGGAGAAAATTACATTTTAAAATTGTTCGAGCCCAAGTGTTGCATTATGCCCATGAAAAGTACGATATTTTCCCAAATGCAACTTTTTGCAAAATTTCTTTTTGATTCCTATGCAGGCCTCTATTCTAAGCGTACATACAAAATTTCATACCCATCGGTGGCATAGGGCCGGAAAAAATTACATTTAAAAATTGTTGGAGCCCAAGTGTTGCATTATGCCCATGAAAAGTATGATATTTTCCCAAATGCAACTTTTTGCAAAATTTCTTTTTGATTCCTATGCAGGCAAGTATTCTAAGCGTACATAATAAATTTCATACCCATCGGTAGCATAGGGCTGGAGAAAATTACATTTTAAAATTGTTCTAGCCCGAGTGTTGCATTATGCCCATGAAAAGTATGATATTTTCCCAAATGCACTTTTTGCAAAATTTCTTTTTGATTCCTATGCAGGCCACTATTCTAAGCATGTGTATGTACCAAATTTACCATTGGTGTGTACCAAATTTCATACCCATCGGTAGCATAACGCCGGAGAAAATTACATTTTAAAATTGTTCGAGCCCAAGTGTTGCATTATGCCCATGAAAAGTATGATATTTTCAAAAATGCAACTTTTTGCAAAATTTCTTTATGATTCCTATGCGGGCAGCTATTCTAAGCGTACATACCAAATTTCATACCCATCGGTAGCATAGGGCCGGAGAAAATTACATTTTAAAATTGTTCGAGCCCAAGTGTTGCATTATGCCCATGAAAAGAATGATATTTTCCCAAATGCAACTTTTTGCAAAATTTATTTTTGATTCCTATGCAGGCCACTATTCTAAGCGTACATAATAAATTTCATACCCATCGGTAGCATATGGCTGAAGAAAATTACATTTTAAAATTGTTCGAGCCCAAGTGTTGCATTATGCCCATGAAAAGTATGATATTTTCAAAAATGCAACTTTTTGCAAAATTTCTTTATGATTCCTATGCGGGCAGCTATTCTAAGCGTACATACCAAATTTCATACCCATCGGTAGCATAGGGCCGGAGAAAATTACATTTTAAAATTGTTCGAGCCCAAGTGTTGCATGAAAAGTATGATATTTTCACAAATGCAACTTTTTGCAAAATTTCTTTTTGATTCCTATGCAGGCCACTATTCTAAGCGTACATACTGAATTTCAAACCCATCCATCGGTGGCATAGGGCCGGAGAAAATTACATTTTAAAATTGTTCGAGCCCAAGTGTTGCATTATGCCCATGAAAAGTATGATATTTTCCCAAATGCAACTTTTTGCAAAATTTCTTTTCGATTCCTATGCAGGCCACTATTCTAAGCGTACATAATAAATTTCATACCCATCGGTAGCATAGGGCTGGAGAAAATTACATTTTAAAATTGTTCGAGCCCAAGTGTTGCATTATGCCCATGAAAAGTATGATATTTTCACAAATGCAACTTTTTGCAAAATTTCTTTATGATTCCTATGCAGGCCACTTTTCTAAGCATACATACCAAATTTCATACCCATCGGTAGCATAGGGCCGGAGAAAATTACATTTTAAAATTGTTCGAGCCCAAGTGTTGCATTTATCCCATGAAAAGAATGATTTTTTCCCAAATGCAACTTTTTGCAAAATTTCTTTTTGATTCCTATGCAGGCCACTATTCTAAGCGTACATACAAAATTTCATACCCGTCGGTGGCATAGGGCCGGAGAAAATTACATTTTAAAATTGTTCGAGCCCAAGTGTTGCATTATGCCCATGAAAAGTACGATATTTTCCCAAATGCAACTTTTTGCAAAATTTCTTTTTGATTCCTATGCAAGCCACTATTCTAAGCGTACATACAAAATTTCATACCCATCGGTAGCATAGGGCCGGAAAAAATTACATTTTAAAATTGTTCGAGCCCAAGTGTTGCATGAAAAGTATGATATTTTCACAAATGCAACTTTTTGCAAAATTTCTTTTTGATTCCTATGCAGGCCACTATTCTAAGCGTACATACCGAATTTCATACCCATCCATCGGTGGCATAGGGCCGGAGAAAATTACATTTTAAAATTGTTCGAGCCCAAGTGTTGCATTATGCCCATGAAAAGTACGATATTTTCCCAAATGCAACTTTTTGCAAAATTTCTTTTTGATTCCTATGCAGGCCACTATTCTAAGCGTACATACAAAATTTTATACCCATCGGTGGCATAGGGCCGGAGAAAATTACATTTTAAAATTGTTCGAGCCCAAGTGTTGCATTATGCCCATGAAAAGTATGATATTTTCCCAAATGCAACTTTTTGCAAAATTTCTTTTTGATTCCTATGCAGGCAACTATTCTAAGCGTACATAATAAATTTCATACCCATCGGTAGCATAGGGCTGGAGAAAATTACATTTTAAAATTGTTCGAGCCCAAGTGTTGCATGAAAAGTACGATATTTTCAATAATGCAACTTTTTGCAAAATTTCTTTTTGATTCCTATGCAGGCCACTATTCTAAGCGTACATAATAAATTTTATACCTATCGGTAGCATAGGGCTGGAGAAAATTACATTTTAAAATTGTTCGAGCCCAAGTGTTGCATGAAAAGTATGATATTTTCACAAATGCAACTTTTTGCAAAATTTCTTTTTGATTCCTATGCAGGCCACTATTCTAAGCGTACATACCGAATTTCATACCCATCCATCGGTGGCATAGGGCCGGAGAAAATTACATTTTAAAATTGTTCGAGCCCAAGTGATGCATTATGCCCATGAAAAGTATGATATTTTCCCAAATGCAACTTTTTGCAAAATTTCTTTTCGATTCCTATGCAGGCCACTATTCTAAGCGTACATAATAAATTTCATACCCATCGGTAGCATAGGGCTGGAGAAAATTACATTTTAAAATTGTTCGAGCCCAAGTGTTGCATTATGCCCATGAAAAGTATGATATTTTCCCAAATGCAACTTTTTGCAAAATTTCTTTTCGATTCCTATGCAGGCCACTATTCTAAGCGTACATAATAAATTTCATACCCATCGGTAGCATAGGGCCGGAGAAAATTACATTTTAAAATTGTTCGAGCCCAAGTGTTGCATTTATCCCATGAAAAGAATGATTTTTTCCCAAATGCAACTTTTTGCAAAATTTCTTTTTGATTCCTATGCAGGCCACTATTCTAAGCGTACATACAAAATTTCATACCCGTCGGTGGCATAGGGCCGGAGAAAATTACATTTTAAAATTGTTCGAGCCCAAGTGTTGCATTATGCCCATGAAAAGTACGATATTTTCCCAAATGCAACTTTTTGCAAAATTTCTTTTTGATTCCTATGCAGGCCACTATTCTAAGCGTACATACAAAATTTCATACCCATCGGTAGCATAGGGCCGGAAAAAATTACATTTTAAAATTGTTCGAGCCCAAGTGTTGCATGAAAAGTACGATATTTTCAATAATGCAACTTTTTGCAAAATTTCTTTTTGATTCCTATGCAGGCCACTATTCTAAGCGTACATAATAAATTTCATACCCATCGGTAGCATAGGGCTGGAGAAAATTACATTTTAAAATTGTTCGAGCCCAAGTGTTGCATGAAAAGTATGATATTTTCACAAATGCAACTTTTTGCAAAATTTCTTTTTGATTCCTATGCAGGCCACTATTCTAAGCGTACATACCGAATTTCATACCCATCCATCGGTGGCATAGGGCCGGAGAAAATTACATTTTAAAATTGTTCGAGCCCAAGTGTTGCATTATGCCCATGAAAAGTATGATATTTTCACAAATGCAACTTTTTGCAAAATTTCTTTATGATTCCTATGCAGGCCACTTTTCTAAGCATACATACCAAATTTCATACCCATCGGTAGCATAGGGCCGGAGAAAATTACATTTTAAAATTGTTCGAGCCCAAGTGTTGCATTTTGCCCATGAAAAGAATGATTTTTTCCCAAATGCAACTTTTTGCAAAATTTCTTTTTGATTCCTATGCAGGCCACTATTCTAAGCGTACATACAAAATTTCATACCCATCGGTGGCATAGGGCCGGAGAAAATTACATTTTAAAATTGTTCGAGCCCAAGTGTTGCATTATGCCCATGAAAAGTACGATATTTTCCCAAATGCAACTTTTTGCAAAATTTCTTTTTGATTCCTATGCAGGCCACTATTCTAAGCGTACATACAAAATTTTATACCCATCGGTGGCATAGGGCCGGAGAAAATTACATTTTAAAATTGTTCGAGCCCAAGTGTTGCATTATGCCCATGAAAAGTATGATATTTTCCCAAATGCAACTTTTTGCAAAATTTCTTTTTCATTCCTATGCAGGCAACTATTCTAAGCGTACATAATAAATTTCATACCCATCGGTAGCATAGGGCTGGAGAAAATTACATTTTAAAATTGTTCGAGCCCAAGTGTTGCATTATGCCCATGAAAAGTATGATATTTTCCCAAATGCAACTTTTTGCAAAATTTCTTTTCGATTCCTATGCAGGCCACTATTCTAATCGTACATAATAAATTTCATACCCATCGGTAGCATAGGGCCGGAGAAAATTACATTTAAAAATTGTTCGAGCCCAAGTGTTGCAATTATCCCATGAAAAGGATGATTTTTTCCCAAATGCAACTTTTTGCAAAATTTCTTTTTGATTCCTATGCAGGCCACTATTCTAAGCGTACATACAAAATTTCATACCCGTCGGTGGCATAGGGCCGGAGAAAATTACATTTTAAAATTGTTCGAGCCCAAGTGTTGCATGAAAAGTACGATATTTTCAATAATGCAACTTTTTGCAAAATTTCTTTTTGATTCCTATGCAGGCCACTATTCTAAGCGTACATAATAAATTTCATACCCATCGGTAGCATAGGGCTGGAGAAAATTACATTTTAAAATTGTTCGAGCCCAAGTGTTGCATGAAAAGTATGATATTTTCACAAATGCAACTTTTTGCAAAATTTCTTTTTGATTCCTATGCAGGCCACTATTCTAAGCGTACATACCGAATTTCATACCCATCCATCGGTGGCATAGGGCCGGAGAAAATTACATTTTAAAATTGTTCGAGCCCAAGTGTTGCATTATGCCCATGAAAAGTACGATATTTTCCCAAATGCAACTTTTTGCAAAATTTCTTTTTGATTCCTATGCAGGCCACTATTCTAAGCGTACATACAAAATTTTATACCCATCGGTGGCATAGGGCCGGAGAAAATTACATTTTAAAATTGTTCGAGCCCAAGTGTTGCATTATGCCCATGAAAAGTATGATATTTTCACAAATGCAACTTTTTGCAAAATTTCTTTTTGATTCCTATGCAGGCCACTATTCTAAGCGTACATACCGAATTTCATACCCATCCATCGGTGGCATAGGGCCGGAGAAAATTACATTTTAAAATTGTTCGAGCCCAAGTGTTGCATTATGCCCATGAAAAGTATGATATTTTCACAAATGCAACTTTTTGCAAAATTTCTTTATGATTCCTATGCAGGCCACTTTTCTAAGCATACATACCAAATTTCATACCCATCGGTAGCATAGGGCCGGAGAAAATTACATTTTAAAATTGTTCGAGCCCAAGTGTTGCATTTTGCCCATGAAAAGAATGATTTTTTCCCAAATGCAACTTTTTGCAAAATTTCTTTTTGATTCCTATGCAGGCCACTATTCTAAGCGTACATACAAAATTTCATACCCATCGGTGGCATAGGGCCGGAGAAAATTACATTTTAAAATTGTTCGAGCCCAAGTGTTGCATTATGCCCATGAAAAGTACGATATTTTCCCAAATGCAACTTTTTGCAAAATTTCTTTTTGATTCCTATGCAGGCAACTATTCTAAGCGTACATAATAAATTTCATACCCATCGGTAGCATAGGGCTGGAGAAAATTACATTTTAAAATTGTTCGAGCCCAAGTGTTGCATTATGCCCATGAAAAGTATGATATTTTCCCAAATGCAACTTTTTGCAAAATTTCTTTTCGATTCCTATGCAGGCCACTATTCTAATCGTACATAATAAATTTCATACCCATCGGTAGCATAGGGCCGGAGAAAATTACATTTAAAAATTGTTCGAGCCCAAGTGTTGCATTTATCCCATGAAAAGGATGATTTTTTCCCAAATGCAACTTTTTGCAAAATTTCTTTTTGATTCCTATGCAGGCCACTATTCTAAGCGTACATACAAAATTTCATACCCGTCGGTGGCATAGGGCCGGAGAAAATTACATTTTAAAATTGTTCGAGCCCAAGTGTTGCATGAAAAGTACGATATTTTCAATAATGCAACTTTTTGCAAAATTTCTTTTTGATTCCTATGCAGGCCACTATTCTAAGCGTACATAATAAATTTCATACCCATCGGTAGCATAGGGCTGGAGAAAATTACATTTTAAAATTGTTCGAGCCCAAGTGTTGCATGAAAAGTATGATATTTTCACAAATGCAACTTTTTGCAAAATTTCTTTTTGATTCCTATGCAGGCCACTATTCTAAGCGTACATACCGAATTTCATACCCATCCATCGGTGGCATAGGGCCGGAGAAAATTACATTTTAAAATTGTTCGAGCCCAAGTGTTGCATTATGCCCATGAAAAGTATGATATTTTCCCAAATGCAACTTTTTGCAAAATTTCTTTTCGATTCCTATGCAGGCCACTATTCTAAGCGTACATAATAAATTTCATACCCATCAGTAGCATAGGGCTGGAGAAAATTACATTTTAAAATTGTTCGAGCCCAAGTGTTGCATTATGCCCATGAAAAGTATGATATTTTCCCAAATGCAACTTTTTGCAAAATTTCTTTTCGATTCCTATGCAGGCCACTATTCTAAGCGTACATAATAAATTTCATACCCATCGGTAGCATAGGGCCGGAGAAAATTACATTTTAAAATTGTTCGAGCCCAAGTGTTGCATTTATCCCATGAAAAGAATGATTTTTTCCCAAATGCAACTTTTTGCAAAATTTCTTTTTGATTCCTATGCAGGCCACTATTCTAAGCGTACATGCAAAATTTCATACCCGTCGGTGGCATAGGGCCGGAGAAAATTACATTTTAAAATTGTTCGAGCCCAAGTGTTGCATTATGCCCATGAAAAGTATGATATTTTCACAAATGCAACTTTTTGCAAAATTTCTTTATGATTCCTATGCAGGCCACTTTTCTAAGCATACATACCAAATTTCATACCCATCGGTAGCATAGGGCCGGAGAAAATTACATTTTAAAATTGTTCGAGCCCAAGTGTTGCATTTTGCCCATGAAAAGAATGATTTTTTCCCAAATGCAACTTTTTGCAAAATTTCTTTTTGATTCCTATGCAGGCCACTATTCTAAGCGTACATACAAAATTTCATACCCATCGGTGGCATAGGGCCGGAGAAAATTACATTTTAAAATTGTTCGAGCCCAAGTGTTGCATTATGCCCATGAAAAGTACGATATTTTCCCAAATGCAACTTTTTGCAAAATTTCTTTTTGATTCCTATGCAGGCCACTATTCTAAGCGTACATACAAAATTTTATACCCATCGGTGGCATAGGGCCGGAGAAAATTACATTTTAAAATTGTTCGAGCCCAAGTGTTGCATTATGCCCATGAAAAGTATGATATTTTCCCAAATGCAACTTTTTGCAAAATTTCTTTTTCATTCCTATGCAGGCAACTATTCTAAGCGTACATAATAAATTTCATACCCATCGGTAGCATAGGGCTGGAGAAAATTACATTTTAAAATTGTTCGAGCCCAAGTGTTGCATTATGCCCATGAAAAGTATGATATTTTCCCAAATGCAACTTTTTGCAAAATTTCTTTTCGATTCCTATGCAGGCCACTATTCTAATCGTACATAATAAATTTCATACCCATCGGTAGCATAGGGCCGGAGAAAATTACATTTAAAAATTGTTCGAGCCCAAGTGTTGCAATTATCCCATGAAAAGGATGATTTTTTCCCAAATGCAACTTTTTGCAAAATTTCTTTTTGATTCCTATGCAGGCCACTATTCTAAGCGTACATACAAAATTTCATACCCGTCGGTGGCATAGGGCCGGAGAAAATTACATTTTAAAATTGTTCGAGCCCAAGTGTTGCATGAAAAGTACGATATTTTCAATAATGCAACTTTTTGCAAAATTTCTTTTTGATTCCTATGCAGGCCACTATTCTAAGCGTACATAATAAATTTCATACCCATCGGTAGCATAGGGCTGGAGAAAATTACATTTTAAAATTGTTCGAGCCCAAGTGTTGCATGAAAAGTATGATATTTTCACAAATGCAACTTTTTGCAAAATTTCTTTTTGATTCCTATGCAGGCCACTATTCTAAGCGTACATACCGAATTTCATACCCATCCATCGGTGGCATAGGGCCGGAGAAAATTACATTTTAAAATTGTTCGAGCCCAAGTGTTGCATTATGCCCATGAAAAGTACGATATTTTCCCAAATGCAACTTTTTGCAAAATTTCTTTTTGATTCCTATGCAGGCCACTATTCTAAGCGTACATACAAAATTTTATACCCATCGGTGGCATAGGGCCGGAGAAAATTACATTTTAAAATTGTTCGAGCCCAAGTGTTGCATTATGCCCATGAAAAGTATGATATTTTCACAAATGCAACTTTTTGCAAAATTTCTTTTTGATTCCTATGCAGGCCACTATTCTAAGCGTACATACCGAATTTCATACCCATCCATCGGTGGCATAGGGCCGGAGAAAATTACATTTTAAAATTGTTCGAGCCCAAGTGTTGCATTATGCCCATGAAAAGTATGATATTTTCACAAATGCAACTTTTTGCAAAATTTCTTTATGATTCCTATGCAGGCCACTTTTCTAAGCATACATACCAAATTTCATACCCATCGGTAGCATAGGGCCGGAGAAAATTACATTTTAAAATTGTTCGAGCCCAAGTGTTGCATTTTGCCCATGAAAAGAATGATTTTTTCCCAAATGCAACTTTTTGCAAAATTTCTTTTTGATTCCTATGCAGGCCACTATTCTAAGCGTACATACAAAATTTCATACCCATCGGTGGCATAGGGCCGGAGAAAATTACATTTTAAAATTGTTCGAGCCCAAGTGTTGCATTATGCCCATGAAAAGTACGATATTTTCCCAAATGCAACTTTTTGCAAAATTTCTTTTTGATTCCTATGCAGGCCACTATTCTAAGCGTACATACAAAATTTTATACCCATCGGTGGCATAGGGCCGGAGAAAATTACATTTTAAAATTGTTCGAGCCCAAGTGTTGCATTATGCCCATGAAAAGTATGATATTTTCCCAAATGCAACTTTTTGCAAAATTTCTTTTTCATTCCTATGCAGGCAACTATTCTAAGCGTACATAATAAATTTCATACCCATCGGTAGCATAGGGCTGGAGAAAATTACATTTTAAAATTGTTCGAGCCCAAGTGTTGCATTATGCCCATGAAAAGTATGATATTTTCCCAAATGCAACTTTTTGCAAAATTTCTTTTCGATTCCTATGCAGGCCACTATTCTAATCGTACATAATAAATTTCATACCCATCGGTAGCATAAGGCCGGAGAAAATTACATTTAAAAATTGTTCGAGCCCAAGTGTTGCATTTATCCCATGAAAAGGATGATTTTTTCCCAAATGCAACTTTTTGCAAAATTTCTTTTTGATTCCTATGCAGGCCACTATTCTAAGCGTACATACAAAATTTCATACCCGTCGGTGGCATAGGGCCGGAGAAAATTACATTTTAAAATTGTTCGAGCCCAAGTGTTGCATGAAAAGTACGATATTTTCAATAATGCAACTTTTTGCAAAATTTCTTTTTGATTCCTATGCAGGCCACTATTCTAAGCGTACATAATAAATTTCATACCCATCGGTAGCATAGGGCTGGAGAAAATTACATTTTAAAATTGTTCGAGCCCAAGTGTTGCATGAAAAGTATGATATTTTCACAAATGCAACTTTTTGCAAAATTTCTTTTTGATTCCTATGCAGGCCACTATTCTAAGCGTACATACCGAATTTCATACCCATCCATCGGTGGCATAGGGCCGGAGAAAATTACATTTTAAAATTGTTCGAGCCCAAGTGTTGCATTATGCCCATGAAAAGTATGATATTTTCCCAAATGCAACTTTTTGCAAAATTTCTTTTCGATTCCTATGCAGGCCACTATTCTAAGCGTACATAATAAATTTCATACCCATCAGTAGCATAGGGCTGGAGAAAATTACATTTTAAAATTGTTCGAGCCCAAGTGTTGCATTATGCCCATGAAAAGTATGATATTTTCCCAAATGCAACTTTTTGCAAAATTTCTTTTCGATTCCTATGCAGGCCACTATTCTAAGCGTACATAATAAATTTCATACCCATCGGTAGCATAGGGCCGGAGAAAATTACATTTTAAAATTGTTCGAGCCCAAGTGTTGCATTTATCCCATGAAAAGAATGATTTTTTCCCAAATGCAACTTTTTGCAAAATTTCTTTTTGATTCCTATGCAGGCCACTATTCTAAGCGTACATGCAAAATTTCATACCCGTCGGTGGCATAGGGCCGGAGAAAATTACATTTTAAAATTGTTCGAGCCCAAGTGTTGCATTATGCCCATGAAAAGTATGATATTTTCACAAATGCAACTTTTTGCAAAATTTCTTTATGATTCCTATGCAGGCCACTTTTCTAAGCATACATACCAAATTTCATACCCATCGGTAGCATAGGGCCGGAGAAAATTACATTTTAAAATTGTTCGAGCCCAAGTGTTGCATTTTGCCCATGAAAAGAATGATTTTTTCCCAAATGCAACTTTTTGCAAAATTTCTTTTTGATTCCTATGCAGGCCACTATTCTAAGCGTACATACCGAATTTCATACCCATCCATCGGTGGCATAGGGCCGGAGAAAATTACATTTTAAAATTGTTCGAGCCCAAGTGTTGCATTATGCCCATGAAAAGTATGATATTTTCACAAATGCAACTTTTTGCAAAATTTCTTTATGATTCCTATGCAGGCCACTTTTCTAAGCATACATACCAAATTTCATACCCATCGGTAGCATAGGGCCGGAGAAAATTACATTTTAAAATTGTTCGAGCCCAAGTGTTGCATTTTGCCCATGAAAAGAATGATTTTTTCCCAAATGCAACTTTTTGCAAAATTTCTTTTTGATTCCTATGCAGGCAACTATTCTAAGCGTACATAATAAATTTCATACCCATCGGTAGCATAGGGCTGGAGAAAATTACATTTTAAAATTGTTCGAGCCCAAGTGTTGCATTATGCCCATGAAAAGTACGATATTTTCCCAAATGCAACTTTTTGCAAAATTTCTTTTTGATTCCTATGCAGGCCACTATTCTAAGCGTACATACAAAATTTTATACCCATCGGTGGCATAGGGCCGGAGAAAATTACATTTTAAAATTGTTCGAGCCCAAGTGTTGCATTATGCCCATGAAAAGTATGATATTTTCCCAAATGCAACTTTTTGCAAAATTTCTTTTTCATTCCTATGCAGGCAACTATTCTAAGCGTACATAATAAATTTCATACCCATCGGTAGCATAGGGCTGGAGAAAATTACATTTTAAAATTGTTCGAGCCCAAGTGTTGCATTATGCCCATGAAAAGTATGATATTTTCCCAAATGCAACTTTTTGCAAAATTTCTTTTCGATTCCTATGCAGGCCACTATTCTAATCGTACATAATAAATTTCATACCCATCGGTAGCATAAGGCCGGAGAAAATTACATTTAAAAATTGTTCGAGCCCAAGTGTTGCATTTATCCCATGAAAAGGATGATTTTTTCCCAAATGCAACTTTTTGCAAAATTTCTTTTTGATTCCTATGCAGGCCACTATTCTAAGCGTACATACAAAATTTCATACCCGTCGGTGGCATAGGGCCGGAGAAAATTACATTTTAAAATTGTTCGAGCCCAAGTGTTGCATGAAAAGTACGATATTTTCAATAATGCAACTTTTTGCAAAATTTCTTTTTGATTCCTATGCAGGCCACTATTCTAAGCGTACATAATAAATTTCATACCCATCGGTAGCATAGGGCTGGAGAAAATTACATTTTAAAATTGTTCGAGCCCAAGTGTTGCATGAAAAGTATGATATTTTCACAAATGCAACTTTTTGCAAAATTTCTTTTTGATTCCTATGCAGGCCACTATTCTAAGCGTACATACCGAATTTCATACCCATCCATCGGTGGCATAGGGCCGGAGAAAATTACATTTTAAAATTGTTCGAGCCCAAGTGTTGCATTATGCCCATGAAAAGTATGATATTTTCCCAAATGCAACTTTTTGCAAAATTTCTTTTCGATTCCTATGCAGGCCACTATTCTAAGCGTACATAATAAATTTCATACCCATCAGTAGCATAGGGCTGGAGAAAATTACATTTTAAAATTGTTCGAGCCCAAGTGTTGCATTATGCCCATGAAAAGTATGATATTTTCCCAAATGCAACTTTTTGCAAAATTTCTTTTCGATTCCTATGCAGGCCACTATTCTAAGCGTACATAATAAATTTCATACCCATCGGTAGCATAGGGCCGGAGAAAATTACATTTTAAAATTGTTCGAGCCCAAGTGTTGCATTTATCCCATGAAAAGAATGATTTTTTCCCAAATGCAACTTTTTGCAAAATTTCTTTTTGATTCCTATGCAGGCCACTATTCTAAGCGTACATGCAAAATTTCATACCCGTCGGTGGCATAGGGCCGGAGAAAATTACATTTTAAAATTGTTCGAGCCCAAGTGTTGCATTATGCCCATGAAAAGTATGATATTTTCACAAATGCAACTTTTTGCAAAATTTCTTTATGATTCCTATGCAGGCCACTTTTCTAAGCATACATACCAAATTTCATACCCATCGGTAGCATAGGGCCGGAGAAAATTACATTTTAAAATTGTTCGAGCCCAAGTGTTGCATTTTGCCCATGAAAAGAATGATTTTTTCCCAAATGCAACTTTTTGCAAAATTTCTTTTTGATTCCTATGCAGGCCACTATTCTAAGCGTACATACCGAATTTCATACCCATCCATCGGTGGCATAGGGCCGGAGAAAATTACATTTTAAAATTGTTCGAGCCCAAGTGTTGCATTATGCCCATGAAAAGTATGATATTTTCACAAATGCAACTTTTTGCAAAATTTCTTTATGATTCCTATGCAGGCCACTTTTCTAAGCATACATACCAAATTTCATACCCATCGGTAGCATAGGGCCGGAGAAAATTACATTTTAAAATTGTTCGAGCCCAAGTGTTGCATTTTGCCCATGAAAAGAATGATTTTTTCCCAAATGCAACTTTTTGCAAAATTTCTTTTTGATTCCTATGCAGGCCACTATTCTAAGCGTACATACAAAATTTCATACCCATCGGTGGCATAGGGCCGGAGAAAATTACATTTTAAAATTGTTCGAGCCCAAGTGTTGCATTATGCCCATGAAAAGTACGATATTTTCCCAATTGCAACTTTTTTCAAAATTTCTTTTTGATTCCTATGCAGGCCACTATTCTAAGCGTACATACAAAATTTTATACCCATCGGTGGCATAGGGCCGGAGAAAATTACATTTTAAAATTGTTCGAGCCCAAGTGTTGCATTATGCCCATGAAAAGTATGATATTTTCCCAAATGCAACTTTTTGCAAAATTTCTTTTTGATTCCTATGCAGGCCACTATTCTAAGCGTACATACAAAATTTTATACCCATCGGTGGCATAGGGCCGGAGAAAATTACATTTTAAAATTGTTCGAGCCCAAGTGTTGCATTATGCCCATGAAAAGTATGATATTTTCACAAATGCAACTTTTTGCAAAATTTCTTTTTGATTCCTATGCAGGCCACTATTCTAAGCGTACATACCGAATTTCATACCCATCCATCGGTGGCATAGGGCCGGAGAAAATTACATTTTAAAATTGTTCGAGCCCAAGTGTTGCATTATGCCCATGAAAAGTATGATATTTTCACAAATGCAACTTTTTGCAAAATTTCTTTATGATTCCTATGCAGGCCACTTTTCTAAGCATACATACCAAATTTCATACCCATCGGTAGCATAGGGCCGGAGAAAATTACATTTTAAAATTGTTCGAGCCCAAGTGTTGCATTTTGCCCATGAAAAGAATGATTTTTTCCCAAATGCAACTTTTTGCAAAATTTCTTTTTGATTCCTATGCAGGCCACTATTCTAAGCGTACATACAAAATTTCATACCCATCGGTAGCATAGGGCTGGAGAAAATTACATTTTAAAATTGTTCGAGCCCAAGTGTTGCATTATGCCCATGAAAAGTATGATATTTTCCCAAATGCAACTTTTTGCAAAATTTCTTTTTGATTCCTATGCAGGCCACTATTCTAATCGTACATAATAAATTTCATACCCATCGGTAGCATAGGGCCGGAGAAAATTACATTTAAAAATTGTTCGAGCCCAAGTGTTGCATTTATCCCATGAAAAGGATGATTTTTTCCCAAATGCAACTTTTTGCAAAATTTCTTTTTGATTCCTATGCAGGCCACTATTCTAAGCGTACATACAAAATTTCATACCCGTCGGTGGCATAGGGCCGGAGAAAATTACATTTTAAAATTGTTCGAGCCCAAGTGTTGCATGGAAAGTACGATATTTTCAATAATGCAACTTTTTGCAAAATTTCTTTTTGATTCCTATGCAGGCCACTATTCTAAGCGTACATAATAAATTTCATACCCATCGGTAGCATAGGGCTGGAGAAAATTACATTTTAAAATTGTTCGAGCCCAAGTGTTGCATGAAAAGTATGATATTTTCACAAATGCAACTTTTTGCAAAATTTCTTTTTGATTCCTATGCAGGCCACTATTCTAAGCGTACATACCGAATTTCATACCCATCCATCGGTGGCATAGGGCCGGAGAAAATTACATTTTAAAATTGTTCGAGCCCAAGTGTTGCATTATGCCCATGAAAAGTATGATATTTTCCCAAATGCAACTTTTTGCAAAATTTCTTTTCGATTCCTATGCAGGCCACTATTCTAAGCGTACATACAAAATTTCATACCCATCGGTGGCATAGGGCCGGAGAAAATTACATTTTAAAATTGTTCGAGCCCAAGTGTTGCATTATGCCCATGAAAAGTACGATATTTTCCCAAATGCAACTTTTTGCAAAATTTCTTTTTGATTCCTATGCAGGCCACTATTCTAAGCGTACATACAAAATTTTATACCCATCGGTGGCATAGGGCCGGAGAAAATTACATTTTAAAATTGTTCGAGCCCAAGTGTTGCATTATGCCCATGAAAAGTATGATATTTTCCCAAATGCAACTTTTTGCAAAATTTCTTTTTCATTCCTATGCAGGCAACTATTCTAAGCGTACATAATAAATTTCATACCCATCGGTAGCATAGGGCTGGAGAAAATTACATTTTAAAATTGTTCGAGCCCAAGTGTTGCATTATGCCCATGAAAAGTATGATATTTTCCCAAATGCAACTTTTTGCAAAATTTCTTTTCGATTCCTATGCAGGCCACTATTCTAATCGTACATAATAAATTTCATACCCATCGGTAGCATAGGGCCGGAGAAAATTACATTTAAAAATTGTTCGAGCCCAAGTGTTGCATTTATCCCATGAAAAGGATGATTTTTTCCCAAATGCAACTTTTTGCAAAATTTCTTTTTGATTCCTATGCAGGCCACTATTCTAAGCGTACATACAAAATTTCATACCCGTCGGTGGCATAGGGCCGGAGAAAATTACATTTTAAAATTGTTCGAGCCCAAGTGTTGCATGAAAAGTACGATATTTTCAATAATGCAACTTTTTGCAAAATTTCTTTTTGATTCCTATGCAGGCCACTATTCTAAGCGTACATACCGAATTTCATACCCATCCATCGGTGGCATAGGGCCGGAGAAAATTACATTTTAAAATTGTTCGAGCCCAAGTGTTGCATTATGCCCATGAAAAGTATGATATTTTCCCAAATGCAACTTTTTGCAAAATTTCTTTTCGATTCCTATGCAGGCCACTATTCTAAGCGTACATAATAAATTTCATACCCATCAGTAGCATAGGGCTGGAGAAAATTACATTTTAAAATTGTTCGAGCCCAAGTGTTGCATTATGCCCATGAAAAGTATGATATTTTCCCAAATGCAACTTTTTGCAAAATTTCTTTTCGATTCCTATGCAGGCCACTATTCTAAGCGTACATAATAAATTTCATACCCATCGGTAGCATAGGGCCGGAGAAAATTACATTTTAAAATTGTTCGAGCCCAAGTGTTGCATTTATCCCATGAAAAGAATGATTTTTTCCCAAATGCAACTTTTTGCAAAATTTCTTTTTGATTCCTATGCAGGCCACTATTCTAAGCGTACATGCAAAATTTCATACCCGTCGGTGGCATAGGGCCGGAGAAAATTACATTTTAAAATTGTTCGAGCCCAAGTGTTGCATTATGCCCATGAAAAGTACGATATTTTCCCAAATGCAACTTTTTGCAAAATTTCTTTTTGATTCCTATGCAGGCCACTATTCTAAGCGTACATACAAAATTTCATACCCATCGGTAGCATAGGGCCGGAAAAAATTACATTTTAAAATTGTTCGTGCCCAAGTGTTGCATGAAAAGTACGATATTTTCAATAATGCAACTTTTTGCAAAATTTCTTTTCGATTCCTATGCAGGCCACTATTCTAAGCGTACATAATAAATTTCATACCCATCGGTAGCATAGGGCTGGAGAAAATTACATTTTAAAATTGTTCGAGCCCAAGTGTTGCATGAAAAGTATGATATTTTCACAAATGCAACTTTTTGCAAAATTTCTTTTTGATTCCTATGCAGGCCACTATTCTAAGCGTACATACCGAATTTCATACCCATCCATCGGTGGCATAGGGCCGGAGAAAATTACATTTTAAAATTGTTCGAGCCCAAGTGTTGCATTTTGCCCATGAAAAGAATGATTTTTTCCCAAATGCAACTTTTTGCAAAATTTCTTTTTGATTCCTATGCAGGCCACTATTCTAAGCGTACATACAAAATTTCATACCCATCGGTGGCATAGGGCCGGAGAAAATTACATTTTAAAATTGTTCGAGCCCAAGTGTTGCATTATGCCCATGAAAAGTACGATATTTTCCCAAATGCAACTTTTTGCAAAATTTCTTTTTGATTCCTATGCAGGCCACTATTCTAAGCGTACATACAAAATTTTATACCCATCGGTGGCATAGGGCCGGAGAAAATTACATTTTAAAATTGTTCGAGCCCAAGTGTTGCATTATGCCCATGAAAAGTATGATATTTTCCCAAATGCAACTTTTTGCAAAATTTCTTTTTGATTCCTATGCAGGCAACTATTCTAAGCGTACATAATAAATTTCATACCCATCGGTAGCATAGAACTGGAGAAAATTACATTTTAAAATTGTTCGAGCCCAAGTGTTGCATTATGCCCATGAAAAGTATGATATTTTCCCAAATGCAACTTTTTGCAAAATTTCTTTTCGATTCCTATGCAGGCCACTATTCTAAGCGTACATAATAAATTTCATACCCATCGGTAGCATAGGGCCGGAGAAAATTACATTTTAAAATTGTTCGAGCCCAAGTGTTGCATTTATCCCATGAAAAGAATGATTTTTTCCCAAATGCAACTTTTTGCAAAATTTCTTTTTGATTCCTATGCAGGCCACTATTCTAAGCGTACATACAAAATTTCATACCCGTCGGTGGCATAGGGCCGGAGAAAATTACATTTTAAAATTGTTCGAGCCCAAGTGTTGCATTATGCCCATTAAAAGTACGATATTTTCCCAAATGCAACTTTTTGCAAAATTTCTTTTTGATTCCTATGCAGGCCACTATTCTTAGCGTACATACAAAATTTCATACCCATCGGTAGCATAGGGCCGGAAAAAATTACATTTTAAAATTGTTCGAGCCCAAGTGTTGCATGAAAAGTACGATATTTTCAATAATGCAACTTTTTGCAAAATTTCTTTTTGATTCCTATGCAGGCCACTATTCTAAGCGTACATAATAAATTTCATACCCATCGGTAGCATAGGGCTGGAGAAAATTACATTTTAAAATTGTTCGAGCCCAAGTGTTGCATGAAAAGTATGATATTTTCACAAATGCAACTTTTTGCAAAATTTCTTTTTGATTCCTATGCAGGCCACTATTCTAAGCGTACATACCGAATTTCATACCCATCCATCGGTGGCATAGGGCCGGAGAAAATTACATTTTAAAATTGTTCGAGCCCAAGTGTTGCATTATGCCCATGAAAAGTACGATATTTTCCCAAATGCAACTTTTTGCAAAATTTCTTTTTGATTCCTATGCAGGCCACTTTTCTAAGCGTACATACAAAATTTCATACCCATCGGTGGCATAGGGCCGGAGAAAATTACATTTTAAAATTGTTCGAGCCCAAGTGTTGCATTATGCCCATGAAAAGTACGATATTTTCCCAAATGCAACTTTTTGCAAAATTTCTTTATGATTCCTATGCAGGCCACTTTTCTAAGCATACATACCAAATTTCATACCCATCGGTAGCATAGGGCTGGAGAAAATTACATTTTAAAATTGTTCGAGCCCAAGTGTTGCATTATGCCCATGAAAAGTATGATATTTTCACAAATGCAACTTTTTGCAAAATTTCTTTATGATTCCTATGCAGGCCACTATTCTAAGCATACATACCAAATTTCATACCCATCGGTAGCATAGGGCCGGAGAAAATTACATTTTAAAATTGTTCGAGCCCAAGTGTTGCATTATGCCCATGAAAAGAATGATATTTTCCCAAATGCATTTTTTTGCAAAATTTCTTTTTGATTCCTATGCAGGCCACTATTCTAAGCATACACACCAAATTTCATACCCATCGGTAGCATAACGCCGGAGAAAATTACATTTTAAAATTGTTCGAGCCCAAGTGTTGCATTATGCCCATGAAAAGAATGATATTTTCCCAAATGCAACTTTTTGCAAAATTTCTTTTTGATTCCTATGCATGCCACTATTCTAAGCGTACATACAAAATTTCATACCCATCGGTGGCATAGGGCCGGAGAAAATTACATTTTAAAATTGTTCGAGCCCAAGTGTTGCATTATGCCCATGAAAAGTATGATATTTTCACAAATGCAACTTTTTGCAAAATTTCTTTATGATTCCTATGCAGGCCACTATTCTTAGCATATATACCAAATTTCATACCCATCGGTAGCATAGGGCCGGAGAAAATTACATTTTAAAATTGTTCGAGCCCAAGTGTTGCATTATGCCCATGAAAAGAATGATATTTTCCCAAATGCAACTTTTTGCAAAATTTCTTTTTGATTCCTATGCAGGCCACTATTCTAATCGTACATAATAAATTTCATACCCATCGGTAGCATAGGGCTGGAGAAAATTACATTTTAAAATTGTTCGAGCCCAAGTGTTGCATTATGCCCATGAAAAATATGATATTTTCACAAATGCAACTTTTTGCAAAATTTCTTTTTGATTTCTATGCAGGCCACTATTCTTAACATACATACCAAATTTCAGGCAAATCGGTAGCATAGGGCTGGAGAAAATTACATTTTAAAATTGTTCGAGCCCAAGTATTGCATGAAAAGTATGATATTTTCACAAATGCAACTTTTTGCAAAATTTCTTTTTGATTCCTATGCAGGCCACTATTCTAAGCGTACATACCGAATTTCATACCCATCCATCGGTGGCATAGGGCCGGAGAAAATTACATTTTAAAATTGTTCGAGCCCAAGTGTTGCATTATGCCCATGAAAAGTATGATATTTTCCCAAATGCAACTTTTTGCAAAATTTCTTTTCGATTCCTATGCAGGCCACTATTCTAAGCGTACATAATAAATTTCATACCCATCGGTAGCATAGGGCTGGAGAAAATTACATTTTAAAATTGTTCGAGCCCAAGTGTTGCATTATGCCCATGAAAAGTATGATATTTTCACAAATGCAACTTTTTGCAAAATTTCTTTATGATTCCTATGCAGGCCACTATTCTAAGCGTACATACAAAATTTCATACCCATCGGTGGCATAGGGCCGGAGAAAATTACATTTTAAAATTGTTCGAGCCCAAGTGTTGCATTATGCCCATGAAAAGTACGATATTTTCCCAAATGCAACTTTTTGCAAAATTTCTTTTTGATTCCTATGCAGGCCACTATTCTAAGCGTACATACAAAATTTTATACCCATCGGTGGCATAGGGCCGGAGAAAATTACATTTTAAAATTGTTTGAGCCCAAGTGTTGCATTATGCCCATGAAAAGTATGATATTTTCCCAAATGCAACTTTTTGCAAAATTTCTTTTTGATTCCTATGCAGGCAACTATTCTAAGCGTACATAATAAATTTCATACCCATCGGTAGCATAGGGCTGGAGAAAATTACATTTTGAAATTGTTCGAGCCCAAGTGTTGCATTATGCCCATGAAAAGTATGATATTTTCACAAATGCAACTTTTTGCAAAATTTCTTTATGATTCCTATGCAGGCCACTATTCTTAGCATACATACCAAATTTCATACCCATCGGTAGCATAGGGCCGGAGAAAATTACATTTTAAAATTGTTCGAGCCCAAGTGTTGCATTATGCCCATGAAAAGAATGATATTTTCCCATATGCATTTTTTTGCAAAATTTCTTTTTGATTCCTATGCAGGCCACTATTCTAAGCATACACACCAAATTTCATACCCATCGGTAGCATAACGCCGGAGAAAATTACATTTTAAAATTGTTCGAGCCCAAGTGTTGCATTATGCCCATGAAAAGAATGATATTTTCCCAAGTATTGCAGGAAAAGTATGATATTTTCACAAATGCAACTTTTTGCAAAATTTCTTTTTGATTCCTATGCAGGCCACTATTCTAAGCGTACATACCGAATTTCATACCCATCCATCGGTGGCATAGGGCCGGAGAAAATTACATTTTAAAATTGTTCGAGCCCAAGTGTTGCATTATGCCCATGAAAAGTATGATATTTTCCCAAATGCAACTTTTTGCAAAATTTCTTTTTGATTCCTATGCAGGCAACTATTCTAAGCGTACATAATAAATTTCATACCCATCGGTAGCATAGGGCTGGAGAAAATTACATTTTAAAATTGTTCGAGCCCAAGTGTTGCATTATGCCCATGAAAAGTATGATATTTTCACAAATGCAACTTTTTGCAAAATTTCTTTTTGATTCCTATGCATGCCACTATTCTAAGCGTACATACAAAATTTCATACCCATCGGTGGCATAGGGCCGGAGAAAATTACATTTTAAAATTGTTCGAGCCCAAGTGTTGCATTATGCCCATGAAAAGTACGATATTTTCCCAAATGCAACTTTTTGCAAAATTTCTTTTTGATTCCTATGCAGGCCACTATTCTAAGCGTACATACAAAATTTCATACCCATCGGTGGCAACGGGCCGGAGAAAATTACATTTTAAAATTGTTCGAGCCCAAGTGTTGCATGAAAAGTATGATATATTCACAAATGCAACTTTTTGCAAAATTTCTTTTTGATTCCTGTGCATGCCACTATTCTAAGCGTACATACAAAATTTCATACCCATCGGTGGCATAGGGCCGGAGAAAATTACATTTTAAAATTGTTCGAGCCCAAGTGTTGCATTATGCCCATGAAAAGTACGATATTTTCCCAAATGCAACTTTTTGCAAAATTTCTTTTTGATTCCTATGCAGGCCACTATTCTAAGCGTACATACAAAATTTCATACCCATCGGTGGCAACGGGCCGGAGAAAATTACATTTTAAAATTGTTCGAGCCCAAGTGTTGCATTATGCCCATGAAAAGTATGATATTTTCACAAATGCAACTTTTTGCAAAATTTCTTTTTGATTCCTATGCAGGCCACTATTCTAAGCGTACATAATAAATTTCATACCCATCGGTAGCATAGGGCCGGAGAAAATTACATTTTAAAATTGTTCGAGCCCAAGTGTTGCATGAAAAGTATGATATATTCACAAATGCAACTTTTTGCAAAATTTCTTTTTTATTCCTATGCAGGCCACTATTCTAAGCGTACATACCAAATTTCATACCCATCGGTGGCATAGGGCCGGAAAAAATTACATTTTAAAATTGTTCGAGCCCAAGTGTTGCATTATGCCCATGAAAAGTATGATATTTTCACAAATGCAACTTTTTGCAAAATTTCTTTATGATTCCTATGCAGGCCACTATTCTAAGCATACATACCAAATTTCATACCCATCGGTAGCATAGGGCCGGAGAAAATTACATTTTAAAATTGTTCGAGCCCAAGTGTTGCATTATGCCCATGAAAAGCATGATATTTTCCCAAATGCATTTTTTTGCAAAATTTCTTTTTGATTCCTATGCAGGCCACTATTCTAAGCATACACACCAAATTTCATACCCATCGGTAGCATAACGCCGGAGAAAATTACATTTTAAAATTGTTCGAGCCCAAGTGTTGCATTATGCCCATGAAAAGAATGATGTTTTCCCAAATGCAACTTTTTGCAAAATTTCTTTTTGATTCCTATGCAGGCCACTATTCTAAGCGTACATACAAAATTTCATACCCATCGGTGGCAACGGGCCGGAGAAAATTACATTTTAAAATTGTTCGAGCCCAAGTGTTGCATTATGCCCATGAAAAGTATGATATTTTCACAAATGCAACTTTTTGCAAAATTTCTTTTTGATTCCTATGCAGGCCACTATTCTAAGCGTACATCCCAAATTTCATACCCATCGGTGGCATAGGGCCGGAAACAATTACATTTTAAAATTGTTCGAGCCCAAGTGTTGCATTATGCCCATGAAAAGTATGATATTTTCACAAATGCAACTTTTTGCAAAATTTCTTTTGATTCCTATGCAGGCTACTATTCTAAGCGTACATACCAAATTTCATACCCATCGGTGGCATAGGGCCGGAGAAAATTACATTTTAAAATTGTTCGAGCCCAAGTGTTGCATTATGCCCATGAAAAGTATGATATTTTCCCAAATGCAACTTTTTGCAAAATTTCTTTTCGATTCCTATGCAGGCCACTATTCTAAGCGTACATAATATTTTTCATACCCATCGGTAGCATAGGGCTGGAGAAAATTACATTTTAAAATTGTTCGAGCCCAAGTGTTGCATTATGCCCATGAAAAGTATGATATTTTCACAAATGCAACTTTTTGCAAAATTTCTTTATGATTCCTATGCAGGCCACTATTCTAAGCGTACATACAAAATTTCATACCCATCGGTGGCATAGGGCCGGAGAAAATTACATTTTAAAATTGTTCGAGCCCAAGTGTTGCATTATGCCCATGAAAAGTACGATATTTTCCCAAATGCAACTTTTTGCAAAATTTCTTTTTGATTCCTATGCAGGCCACTATTCTAAGCGTACATACAAAATTTTATACCCATCGGTGGCATAGGGCCGGAGAAAATTACATTTTAAAATTGTTCGAGCCCAAGTGTTGCATTATGCCCACGAAAAGTATGATATTTTCCCAAATGCAACTTTTTGCAAAATTTCTTTTTGATTCCTATGCAGGCAAGTATTCTAAGCGTACATAAAAAATTTCATACCCATCGGTAGCATAGGGCTGGAGAAAATTACATTTTAAAATTGTTCGAGCCCAAGTGTTGCATTATGCCCATGAAAAGTATGATATTTTCACAAATGCAACTTTTTGCAAAATTTCTTTTGATTCCTATGCAGGCTACTATTCTAAGCGTACATACCAAATTTCATACCCATCGGTGGCATAGGGCCGGAAAAAATTACATTTTAAAATTGTTCGAGCCCAAGTGTTGCATTATGCCCATGAAAAGAATGATATTTTCCCAAATGCAACTTTTTGCAAAATTTCTTTTTGATTCCTATGCAGGCCACTATTCTAAGCGTACATAAGAAATTTCATACCCATCGGTAGCATAGGGCTGGAGAAAATTACATTTTAAAATTGTTCGAGCCCAAGTGTTGCATTATGCCCATGAAAAGCATGATATTTTCCCAAATGCATTTTTTTGCAAAATTTCTTTTTGATTCCTATGCAGGCCACTATTCTAAGCATACACACCAAATTTCATACCCATCGGTAGCATAACGCTGGAGAAAATTACATTTTAAAATTGTTCGAGCCCAAGTGTTGCATTATGCCCATGAAAAGAATGATGTTTTCCCAAATGCAACTTTTTGCAAAATTTCTTTTTGATTCCTATGCAGGCCACTATTCTAAGCGTACATAATATTTTTCATACCCATCGGTAGCATAGGGCTGGAGAAAATTACATTTTAAAATTGTTCGAGCCCAAGTGTTGCATTATGCCCATGAAAAGTATGATATTTTCACAAATGCAACTTTTTGCAAAATTTCTTTATGATTCCTATGCAGGCCACTATTCTAAGCGTACATACAAAATTTCATACCCATCGGTGGCATAGGGCCGGAGAAAATTACATTTTAAAATTGTTCGAGCCCAAGTGTTGCATTATGCCCATGAAAAGTACGATATTTTCCCAAATGCAACTTTTTGCAAAATTTCTTTTTGATTCCTATGCAGGCCACTATTCTAAGCGTACATACAAAATTTTATACCCATCGGTGGCATAGGGCCGGAGAAAATTACATTTTAAAATTGTTCGAGCCCAAGTGTTGCATTATGCCCACGAAAAGTATGATATTTTCCCAAATGCAACTTTTTGCAAAATTTCTTTTTGATTCCTATGCAGGCAAGTATTCTAAGCGTACATAAAAAATTTCATACCCATCGGTAGCATAGGGCTGGAGAAAATTACATTTTAAAATTGTTCGAGCCCAAGTGTTGCATTATGCCCATGAAAAGTATGATATTTTCACAAATGCAACTTTTTGCAAAATTTCTTTTGATTCCTATGCAGGCTACTATTCTAAGCGTACATACCAAATTTCATACCCATCGGTGGCATAGGGCCGGAAAAAATTACATTTTAAAATTGTTCGAGCCCAAGTGTTGCATTATGCCCATGAAAAGAATGATATTTTCCCAAATGCAACTTTTTGCAAAATTTCTTTTTGATTCCTATGCAGGCCACTATTCTAAGCGTACATAAGAAATTTCATACCCATCGGTAGCATAGGGCTGGAGAAAATTACATTTTAAAATTGTTCGAGCCCAAGTGTTGCATTATGCCCATGAAAAGCATGATATTTTCCCAAATGCATTTTTTTGCAAAATTTCTTTTTGATTCCTATGCAGGCCACTATTCTAAGCATACACACCAAATTTCATACCCATCGGTAGCATAACGCCGGAGAAAATTACATTTTAAAATTGTTCGAGCCCAAGTGTTGCATTATGCCCATGAAAAGAATGATGTTTTCCCAAATGCAACTTTTTGCAAAATTTCTTTTTGATTCCTATGCAGGCCACTATTCTAAGCGTACATACAAAATTTCATACCCATCGGTGGCAACGGGCCGGAGAAAATTACATTTTAAAATTGTTCGAGCCCAAGTGTTGCATTATGCCCATGAAAAGTATGATATTTTCACAAATGCAACTTTTTGCAAAATTTCTTTTTGATTCCTATGCAGGCCACTATTCTAAGCGTACATAATAAATTTCATACCCATCGGTAGCATAGGGCCGGAGAAAATTACATTTTAAAATTGTTCGAGCCCAAGTGTTGCATTATGCCCATGAAAAGTACGATATTTTCCCAACTTTTTGCAAAATTTCTTTTTGATTCCTATGCAGGCCACTATTCTAAGCGTACATACAAAATTTCATACCCATCGGTGGCAACGGGCCGGTGAAAATTACATTTTAAAATTGTTCGAGCCCAAGTGTTGCATTATGCCCATGAAAAGTATGATATTTTCACAAATGCAACTTTTTGCAAAATTTCTTTTTGATTCCTATGCAGGCCACTATTCTAAGCGTACATAATAAATTTCATACCCATCGGTAGCATAGGGCCGGAGAAAATTACATTTTAAAATTGTTCGAGCCCAAGTGTTGCATGAAAAGTTTGATATTTTCACAAATGCAACTTTTTGCAAAATTTCTTTTGATTCCTATGCAGGCTACTATTCTAAGCGTACATACCAAATTTCATACCCATCGGTAGCATAGGGCCGGAAAAAATTACATTTTAAAATTGTTCGAGCCCAAGTGTTGCATGAAAAGTACAATATTTTCAATAATGCAACTTTTTGCAAAATTTCTTTTTGATTCCTATGCAGGCCACTATTCTAAGCGTACATCCCAAATTTCATACCCATCGGTGGCATAGGGCCGGAAACAATTACATTTTAAAATTGTTCGAGCCCAAGTGTTGCATTATGCCCATGAAAAGTATGATATTTTCACAAATGCAACTTTTTGCAAAATTTCTTTTGATTCCTATGCAGGCTACTATTCTAAGCGTACATACCAAATTTCATACCCATCGGTGGCATAGGGCCGGAAAAAATTACATTTTAAAATTGTTCGAGCCCAAGTGTTGCATTATGCCCATGAAAAGAATGATATTTTCCCAAATGCAACTTTTTGCAAAATTTCTTTTTGATTCCTATGCAGGCCACTATTCTAAGCGTACATAAGAAATTTCATACCCATCGGTAGCATAGGGCTGGAGAAAATTACATTTTAAAATTGTTCGAGCCCAAGTGTTGCATTATGCCCATGAAAAATATGATATTTTCACAAATGCAACTTTTTGCAAAATTTCTTTTTGATTTCTATGCAGGCCACTATTCTAAACATACATACCAAATTTCAGGCAAATCGGTAGCATAGGGCTGGAGAAAATTACATTTTAAAATTGTTCGAGCCCAAGTATTGCATGAAAAGTATGATATTTTCACAAATGCAACTTTTTGCAAAATTTCTTTTTGATTCCTATGCAGGCCACTATTCTAAGCGTACATACCGAATTTCATACCCATCCATCGGTGGCATAGGGCCGGAGAAAATTACATTTTAAAATTGTTCGAGCCCAAGTGTTGCATTATGCCCATGAAAAGTATGATATTTTCCCAAATGCAACTTTTTGCAAAATTTCTTTTTGATTCCTATGCAGGCCACTATTCTAAGCGTACATAATATTTTTCATACCCATCGGTAGCATAGGGCCGGAAAAAATTACATTTTAAAATTGTTCGAGCCCAAGTGTTGCATGAAAAGTACGATATTTTCCCAAATGCAACTTTTTGCAAAATTTCTTTTTGATTCCTATGCAGGCCACTATTCTAAGCGTACATACAAAATTTTATACCCATCGGTGGCATAGGGCCGGAGAAAATTACATTTTAAAATTGTTCGAGCCCAAGTGTTGCATTATGCCCATGAAAAGTATGATATTTTCCCAAATGCAACTTTTTGCAAAATTTCTTTTTGATTCCTATGCAGGCAAGTATTCTAAGCGTACATAATAAATTTCATACCCATCGGTAGCATAGGGCTGGAGAAAATTACATTTTAAAATTGTTCGAGCCCAAGTGTTGCATTATGCCCATGAAAAGTATGATATTTTCACAAATGCAACTTTTTGCAAAATTTCTTTTTGATTCCTATGCATGCCACTATTCTAAGCGTACATACAAAATTTCATACCCATCGGTGGCATAGGGCCGGAGAAAATTACATTTTAAAATTGTTCGAGCCCAAGTGTTGCATTATGCCCATGAAAAGTACGATATTTTCCCAAATGCAACTTTTTGCAAAATTTCTTTTTGATTCCTATGCAGGCCACTATTCTAAGCGTACATACAAAATTTCATACCCATCGGTGGCAACGGGCCGGAGAAAATTACATTTTAAAATTGTTCGAGCCCAAGTGTTGCATTATGCCCATGAAAAGTATGATATTTTCACAAATGCAACTTTTTGCAAAATTTCTTTTTGATTCCTATGCAGGCCACTATTCTAAGCGTACATAATAAATTTCATACCCATCGGTAGCATAGGGCCGGAGAAAATTACATTTTAAAATTGTTCGAGCCCAAGTGTTGCATGAAAAGTATGATATATTCACAAATGCAACTTTTTGCAAAATTTCTTTTTTATTCCTATGCAGGCCACTATTCTAAGCGTACATACCAAATTTCATACCCATCGGTGGCATAGGGCCGGAAAAAATTACATTTTAAAATTGTTCGAGCCCAAGTGTTGCATTATGCCCATGAAAAGTATGATATTTTCACAAATGCAACTTTTTGCAAAATTTCTTTATGATTCCTATGCAGGCCACTATTCTAAGCATACATACCAAATTTCATACCCATCGGTAGCATAGGGCCGGAGAAAATTACATTTTAAAATTGTTCGAGCCCAAGTGTTGCATTATGCCCATGAAAAGCATGATATTTTCCCAAATGCATTTTTTTGCAAAATTTCTTTTTGATTCCTATGCAGGCCACTATTCTAAGCATACACACCAAATTTCATACCCATCGGTAGCATAACGCCGGAGAAAATTACATTTTAAAATTGTTCGAGCCCAAGTGTTGCATTATGCCCATGAAAAGAATGATGTTTTCCCAAATGCAACTTTTTGCAAAATTTCTTTTTGATTCCTATGCAGGCCACTATTCTAAGCGTACATACAAAATTTCATACCCATCGGTGGCAACGGGCCGGAGAAAATTACATTTTAAAATTGTTCGAGCCCAAGTGTTGCATTATGCCCATGAAAAGTATGATATTTTCACAAATGCAACTTTTTGCAAAATTTCTTTTTGATTCCTACTCAGGCCACTATTCTAAGCGTACATCCCAAATTTCATACCCATCGGTGGCATAGGGCCGGAAACAATTACATTTTAAAATTGTTCGAGCCCAAGTGTTGCATTATGCCCATGAAAAGTATGATATTTTCACAAATGCAACTTTTTGCAAAATTTCTTTTGATTCCTATGCAGGCTACTATTCTAAGCGTACATACCAAATTTCATACCCATCGGTGGCATAGGGCCGGAGAAAATTACATTTTAAAATTGTTCGAGCCCAAGTGTTGCATTATGCCCATGAAAAGTATGATATTTTCCCAAATGCAACTTTTTGCAAAATTTCTTTTCGATTCCTATGCAGGCCACTATTCTAAGCGTACATAATATTTTTCATACCCATCGGTAGCATAGGGCTGGAGAAAATTACATTTTAAAATTGTTCGAGCCCAAGTGTTGCATTATGCCCATGAAAAGTATGATATTTTCACAAATGCAACTTTTTGCAAAATTTCTTTATGATTCCTATGCAGGCCACTATTCTAAGCGTACATACAAAATTTCATACCCATCGGTGGCATAGGGCCGGAGAAAATTACATTTTAAAATTGTTCGAGCCCAAGTGTTGCATTATGCCCATGAAAAGTACGATATTTTCCCAAATGCAACTTTTTGCAAAATTTCTTTTTGATTCCTATGCAGGCCACTATTCTAAGCGTACATACAAAATTTTATACCCATCGGTGGCATAGGGCCGGAGAAAATTACATTTTAAAATTGTTCGAGCCCAAGTGTTGCATTATGCCCATGAAAAGTATGATATTTTCCCAAATGCAACTTTTTGCAAAATTTCTTTTTGATTCCTATGCAGGCAAGTATTCTAAGCGTACATAATAAATTTCATACCCATCGGTAGCATAGGGCTGGAGAAAATTACATTTTAAAATTGTTCGAGCCCAAGTGTTGCATTATGCCCATGAAAAGTATGATATTTTCACAAATGCAACTTTTTGCAAAATTTCTTTTGATTCCTATGCAGGCTACTATTCTAAGCGTACATACCAAATTTCATACCCATCGGTGGCATAGGGCCGGAAAAAATTACATTTTAAAATTGTTCGAGCCCAAGTGTTGCATAATGCCCATGAAAAGAATGATATTTTCCCAAATGCAACTTTTTGCAAAATTTCTTTTTGATTCCTATGCAGGCCACTATTCTAAGCGTACATAAGAAATTTCATACCCATCGGTAGCATAGGGCTGGAGAAAATTACATTTTAAAATTGTTCGAGCCCAAGTGTTGCATTATGCCCATGAAAAGCATGATATTTTCCCAAATGCATTTTTTTGCAAAATTTCTTTTTGATTCCTATGCAGGCCACTATTCTAAGCATACACACCAAATTTCATACCCATCGGTAGCATAACGCCGGAGAAAATTACATTTTAAAATTGTTCGAGCCCAAGTGTTGCATTATGCCCATGAAAAGAATGATGTTTTCCCAAATGCAACTTTTTGCAAAATTTCTTTTTGATTCCTATGCAGGCCACTATTCTAAGCGTACATACAAAATTTCATACCCATCGGTGGCAACGGGCCGGAGAAAATTACATTTTAAAATTGTTCGAGCCCAAGTGTTGCATTATGCCCATGAAAAGTATGATATTTTCACAAATGCAACTTTTTGCAAAATTTCTTTTTGATTCCTATGCAGGCCACTATTCTAAGCGTACATAATAAATTTCATACCCATCGGTAGCATAGGGCCGGAGAAAATTACATTTTAAAATTGTTCGAGCCCAAGTGTTGCATTATGCCCATGAAAAGTACGATATTTTCCCAACTTTTTGCAAAATTTCTTTTTGATTCCTATGCAGGCCACTATTCTAAGCGTACATACAAAATTTCATACCCATCGGTGGCAACGGGCCGGTGAAAATTACATTTTAAAATTGTTCGAGCCCAAGTGTTGCATTATGCCCATGAAAAGTATGATATTTTCACAAATGCAACTTTTTGCAAAATTTCTTTTTGATTCCTATGCAGGCCACTATTCTAAGCGTACATAATAAATTTCATACCCATCGGTAGCATAGGGCCGGAGAAAATTATATTTTAAAATTGTTCGAGCCCAAGTGTTGCATGAAAAGTTTGATATTTTCACAAATGCAACTTTTTGCAAAATTTCTTTTGATTCCTATGCAGGCTACTATTCTAAGCGTACATACCAAATTTCATACCCATCGGTAGCATAGGGCCGGAAAAAATTACATTTTAAAATTGTTCGAGCCCAAGTGTTGCATGAAAAGTACAATATTTTCAATAATGCAACTTTTTGCAAAATTTCTTTTTGATTCCTATGCAGGCCACTATTCTTAGCGTACATCCCAAATTTCATACCCATCGGTGGCATAGGGCCGGAAACAATTACATTTTAAAATTGTTCGAGCCCAAGTGTTGCATTATGCCCATGAAAAGTATGATATTTTCACAAATGCAACTTTTTGCAAAATTTCTTTTGATTCCTATGCAGGCTACTATTCTAAGCGTACATACCAAATTTCATACCCATCGGTGGCATAGGGCCGGAAAAAATTACATTTTAAAATTGTTCGAGCCCAAGTGTTGCATTATGCCCATGAAAAGAATGATATTTTCCCAAATGCAACTTTTTGCAAAATTTCTTTTTGATTCCTATGCAGGCCACTATTCTAAGCGTACATAAGAAATTTCATACCCATCGGTAGCATAGGGCTGGAGAAAATTACATTTTAAAATTGTTCGAGCCCAAGTGTTGCATTATGCCCATGAAAAATATGATATTTTCACAAATGCAACTTTTTGCAAAATTTCTTTTTGATTTCTATGCAGGCCACTATTCTAAACATACATACCAAATTTCAGGCAAATCGGTAGCATAGGGCTGGAGAAAATTACATTTTAAAATTGTTCGAGCCCAAGTATTGCATGAAAAGTATGATATTTTCACAAATGCAACTTTTTGCAAAATTTCTTTTTGATTCCTATGCAGGCCACTATTCTAAGCGTACATACCGAATTTCATACCCATCCATCGGTGGCATAGGGCCGGAGAAAATTACATTTTAAAATTGTTCGAGCCCAAGTGTTGCATTATGCCCATGAAAAGTATGATATTTTCCCAAATGCAACTTTTTGCAAAATTTCTTTTCGATTCCTATGCAGGCCACTATTCTAAGCGTACATAATATTTTTCATACCCATCGGTAGCATAGGGCTGGAGAAAATTACATTTTAAAATTGTTCGAGCCCAAGTGTTGCATTATGCCCATGAAAAGTATGATATTTTCACAAATGCAACTTTTTGCAAAATTTCTTTATGATTCCTATGCAGGCCACTATTCTAAGCGTACATACAAAATTTCATACCCATCGGTGGCATAGGGCCGGAGAAAATTACATTTTAAAATTGTTCGAGCCCAAGTGTTGCATTATGCCCATGAAAAGTACGATATTTTCCCAAATGCAACTTTTTGCAAAATTTCTTTTTGATTCCTATGCAGGCCACTATTCTAAGCGTACATACAAAATTTTATACCCATCGGTGGCATAGGGCCGGAGAAAATTACATTTTAAAATTGTTCGAGCCCAAGTGTTGCATTATGCCCATGAAAAGTATGATATTTTCCCAAATGCAACTTTTTGCAAAATTTCTTTTTGATTCCTATGCAGGCAAGTATTCTAAGCGTACATAATAAATTTCATACCCATCGGTAGCATAGGGCTGGAGAAAATTACATTTTAAAATTGTTCGAGCCCAAGTGTTGCATTATGCCCATGAAAAGTATGATATTTTCACAAATGCAACTTTTTGCAAAATTTCTTTATGATTCCTATGCAGGCCACTATTCTAAGCATACATACCAAATTTCATACCCATCGGTAGCATAGGGCCGGAGAAAATTACATTTTAAAATTGTTCGAGCCCAAGTGTTGCATTATGCCCATGAAAAGAATGATATTTTCCCAAATGCATTTTTTTGCAAAATTTCTTTTTGATTCCTATGCAGGCCACTATTCTTAGCGTACATCCCAAATTTCATACCCATCGGTGGCATAGGGCCGGAAACAATTACATTTTAAAATTGTTCGAGCCCAAGTGTTGCATTATGCCCATGAAAAGTATGATATTTTCACAAATGCAACTTTTTGCAAAATTTCTTTTTGATTCCTATGCAGGCCACTATTCTTAGCGTACATCCCAAATTTCATACCCATCGGTGGCATAGGGCCGGAAACAATTACATTTTAAAATTGTTCGAGCCCAAGTGTTGCATTATGCCCATGAAAAGTATGATATTTTCACAAATGCAACTTTTTGCAAAATTTCTTTTGATTCCTATGCAGGCTACTATTCTAAGCGTACATACCAAATTTCATACCCATCGGTGGCATAGGGCCGGAAAAAATTACATTTTAAAATTGTTCGAGCCCAAGTGTTGCATTATGCCCATGAAAAGAATGATATTTTCCCAAATGCAACTTTTTGCAAAATTTCTTTTTGATTCCTATGCAGGCCACTATTCTAAGCGTACATAAGAAATTTCATACCCATCGGTAGCATAGGGCTGGAGAAAATTACATTTTAAAATTGTTCGAGCCCAAGTGTTGCATTATGCCCATGAAAAATATGATATTTTCAGAAATGCAACTTTTTGCAAAATTTCTTTTTGATTTCTATGCAGGCCACTATTCTAAACATACATACCAAATTTCAGGCAAATCGGTAGCATAGGGCTGGAGAAAATTACATTTTAAAATTGTTCGAGCCCAAGTATTGCATGAAAAGTATGATATTTTCACAAATGCAACTTTTTGCAAAATTTCTTTTTGATTCCTATGCAGGCCACTATTCTAAGCGTACATACCGAATTTCATACCCATCCATCGGTGGCATAGGGCCGGAGAAAATTACATTTTAAAATTGTTCGAGCCCAAGTGTTGCATTATGCCCATGAAAAGTATGATATTTTCCCAAATGCAACTTTTTGCAAAATTTCTTTTCGATTCCTATGCAGGCCACTATTCTAAGCGTACATAATATTTTTCATACCCATCGGTAGCATAGGGCTGGAGAAAATTACATTTTAAAATTGTTCGAGCCCAAGTGTTGCATTATGCCCATGAAAAGTATGATATTTTCACAAATGCAACTTTTTGCAAAATTTCTTTATGATTCCTATGCAGGCCACTATTCTAAGCGTACATACAAAATTTCATACCCATCGGTGGCATAGGGCCGGAGAAAATTACATTTTAAAATTGTTCGAGCCCAAGTGTTGCATTATGCCCATGAAAAGTACGATATTTTCCCAAATGCAACTTTTTGCAAAATTTCTTTTTGATTCCTATGCAGGCCACTATTCTAAGCGTACATACAAAATTTTATACCCATCGGTGGCATAGGGCCGGAGAAAATTACATTTTAAAATTGTTCGAGCCCAAGTGTTGCATTATGCCCATGAAAAGTATGATATTTTCCCAAATGCAACTTTTTGCAAAATTTCTTTTTGATTCCTATGCAGGCAAGTATTCTAAGCGTACATAATAAATTTCATACCCATCGGTAGCATAGGGCTGGAGAAAATTACATTTTAAAATTGTTCGAGCCCAAGTGTTGCATTATGCCCATGAAAAGTATGATATTTTCACAAATGCAACTTTTTGCAAAATTTCTTTATGATTCCTATGCAGGCCACTATTCTAAGCATACATACCAAATTACATACCAAATTTCATACCCATCGGTAGCATAGGGCCGGAGAAAATTACATTTTAAAATTGTTCGAGCCCAAGTGTTGCATTATGCCCATGAAAAGAATGATATTTTCCCAAATGCATTTTTTTGCAAAATTTCTTTTTGATTCCTATGCAGGCCACTATTCTAAGCATACACACCAAATTTCATACCCATCGGTAGCATAACGCCGGAGAAAATTACATTTTAAAATTGTTCGAGCCCAAGTGTTGCATTATGCCCATGAAAAGTATGATATTTTCACAAATGCAACTTTTTGCAAAATTTCTTTTTTATTCCTATGCAGGCCACTATTCTAAGCGTACATACCAAATTTCATACCCATCGGTAGCATAGGGCCCGAGAAAATTACATTTTAAAATTGTTCGAGCCCAAGTGTTGCATTATGCCCATGAAAAGTATGATATCTTCACAAATGCAATTTTTTGCAAAATTTCTTTTTGATTCCTATGCAGGCCACTATTCTACTATTCTACTTCTTGAGCGCTAAATACGTCAAAATGGTAAGAAACTGCCATCTTGCACTAAAATCATCAATAAGGCTAAAAATCACCCTTGATGGCCAAATACGTCAAATTGGTTAGAAACTGGCATTTTGTTAGTAAAAGTTTAGTAAAGGCAAAAAATTAATTAGGCAAAAAATTAACATTGGGGGCCAATAAGGTGAAAATGGTCAGAAACTGCCATCTTGCACTAAAATCATCAAGAAGGCTAAATATCACTCTGGAGCCAAATACGTCAAAATGGTTAGAAACTGCTACCTTGCACTAAAATCATCAATATGGCTAAAAATCACTCTTGAGCGCCAAATACGTCAAAATGCTTAGAAACTGCCATCTTGCACTAAAATCATCAATATCGCTAAAAATCACTCTTGAGCGCCAAATACGTCAAAATGGTTAGAAACTGCTACCTTGCACTAAAATCATCAATAAGGCTAAAAATCACCCTTGAGCGCCAATAACGTCAACATGGTTAGAAACTGCCATCTTGCACTAAAATCATCAATATGGCTAAAAATATCACTCTTGAGCGCAAAATACGTCAAAATGGTTAGAAACTGCCATCTTGCACTAAAATTATCAATCAGGCTAAAAATCACCCTTGATGGCCAAATACGTCAAATTGGTTAGAAACTGCCATCTTGTACTAAAAGGCAAAAAATTAATTAGGCAAAAAATTAACATTGGGGGCCAAAAAGGTGAAAATGGTCAGAAACTGCCATCTTGCACTAAAATCATCAATAAGGCTAAAAATCACCCTTGAGCGCCAAATACGTCAAAATGGTTAGAAACTGCTACCTTGCACTAAAATCATCAAAAAGGCTAAAAATCACAATTGAGCGCCAAATACGTTAAAATGCTTAGAAACTGCTATCTTGCACTAAAATCATCAATATTGCTTAAAAAACACTCTTGAGCGCCAAATACCTCAAAATGGTAAGAAACTGCCATCTTGCACTAAAATAATCAATAAGGCTAAAAATCACCCTTGAGCGCCAATAACGTCAACATGGTTAGAAACTGCCATCTTGCACTAAAATCATCAATAAGGCTAAAATTCACCCTTGAGCGCCAAATACGTCAAAATGGTTAGAAACAGCTATCTTGCACTAAAATCATCAATAAGGCTAAAAATCACCCTTGAGCGCCAATAACGTCAACATGGTTAGAAACTGCCATCTTGCACTAAAATCATCAATAAGGCTAAAAATCACCCTTGAGCGCCAAATACGTCAAAATGGTTAGAAACTGCTATCTTGCACTAAAATCATCAATAAGGCTAAAATCACCCTTGAGCGCCAAATACGTCAAAATGGTTAGAAACTGCCATCTTGCACTAAAATCATCAATAAGGCTAAAAATCACCCTTGAGCGCCAAATACGTCAAAATGGTTAGAAACTGCTATCTTGCACTAAAATCATCAATAAGGCTAAAAATCACCCTTGAGCGCCAAATACGTCAAAATGGTTAGAAACTGCCATCTTGCACTAAAATCATCAATATGGCTAAAAATCACTCTTGAGCGCCAAATACGTCAAAATGGTTAGAAACTGCCATCTTGCACTAAAATCATCAATAAGGCTAAAAATCACCCTTGAGCGCTAAATACGTCAAAATGGTTAGAAAACTGCTATCTTGCACTAAAATCATCAATAAGGCT